>OY728166.1:363042217-368042217 GCA_963277665.1 Viscum album | reverse complement strand
CTTGTTCTTATTTTCATTTTGTGTCATGAAAAGGTTATTATATTGAAAATGTAACCTTTCATCATGTTATTAGTAAATCAAATTTCCACTAACTATGTTTACGAGTCACTCGTATAATTACAAATCTGGGTAAATGCGTGGTATATTTGATCTGGAACCTCCAATGAATCCCTCGTATATTAAAGAAATAAATTATTTTGGTTAAATTAATGAAGCTTTCTCTCATGATCAAACAGTTGTTATTTTGATTTAAAGATACATATTTTGATTTCATATAATACTTGATAATTGATCCTATAGACCCCAAGGTGAGTAAAATGTTAGAATATGTGACTCTATTGAATATAAAATTCCTCCAAGGGAGTCTAAAAATGATTCTTAAATCTTTTTTTAAATACATATTCCTATTATCCTCCTCTTAGAAACCAATTATGGGGATACATCACATGAGGAAAAACTTTTGGGACATATTCATGTATAAAATACATCAAAGGAATAATAGAACTAGGTGATGAAGATTTAAATAGGCTGGTATGAACTACTCTCACTTTTACAATGACATATTCTGACCCACCTCTAGCTAGAAGCTCATCCACTATCAACACTGAGTATCTAGTTTCCTTAACAAATATGGCCTCATTATTTAAATAATTTGTGTCATAGTGAGGTAATTTTTTTGAAGGGCCTCAGGAATCTTTTAATAAATACATTATTTCTCTAAATAAGGTGTTCAAGGAGGATTAATGTATATTTATCCATTTAAATGGTCATATTTTCTCACTATATAGACATGATTTCATCAAATATTGGGAATTATCTCTAGGAAATTAATTAGAATCATCAATAGGAGAAAAGGAAATATTGGAATTATTATCATCATGTTCCAGCAATTTCCAAAATTGGTGGATAATATTGGGATATAGGTACCATCTCATTCTAGTGAATGGATAATAAGAAACATTGTGTGCATATCAATATTGAATAGAAATATGTAAGTGGTGAATGGATCACAGTTTATTAGATCATCTAAATGATATGAAATAATCCAATATTAGAATAAAACTTTATACCAAAAATTATCTGGGAAATCATTTCTATCATCAAAAATAATCCTAGAGGGTGTGGGGTATTATAATAAATTAAAATTATTTTATTTTCTCAACATGTTGATTGCCTCATATAAATATGACAATGTCACCTTCAATAAAATAACATTTATTAGTTTAATTAATAATAGATAACATGGGTTTTCAATGGTATTTATGAACTGATAACATCTGAAGTAGTCACATATCTATAAAAATAGTTTCTATAAGGTCCCCATAATTAGGTAGGTGTTTGAAATTATCTTATAGGGAAAGAAGATGATAGATATGAGAAATTTTTAGGGAATATAGGATGATATTTTGTCCTTATACTATCCAAGCATCCATCACTAATGTGCTAACTCGGATTCTGTGATGTGTATCCCCAATAGAAAAAACCCAAAAATTTATAAATACATAATCAATAATAATAAATATGGACTTAAAGATACATCTGTTTTCATCTTATAACCCCATTAAGTATATTTTCCACCATCTATAAGAGAGAATAATGTCCCAAACTATCCATAAAAAGTTTTAGAAGTATAGTGATGAGGGTATACTTTAGTTTTTTGAAATATCATTTTAAAAAATATAATTTATGATCCAATAATTGAAAGAAATTTTTGAGAATTGGTTCATCTCCTTATTTATTCTCTCCTTCATAATGGTGAGAATATCCTGTTCAAAAGTTGGATTATGTTCAGGGCCATCCCAAATATATGTGTAAGGTGAAAATTTGTCATACATCTCCCCAAGTGGATGTATTTCCAAATAATTATAGATATAAAATAGGCAGATTCATATCTCACCATTGTTTAGGAGGAAACCTTTGGATCCAAGACACTGACTAATTAGTTTCAATAGAGTTTCCATTGACAGTACATGATGAATGAGAGGCCCATGTGACCATATAGATGTGGATAGTGTGATGTTTATTCGAAAATTTTGTAAATCTATACCAAACATAGAATTCCCTTCCCCTTTCATCATAAAAGATATTTTTAGGGTGTATATAACATATTTAGCTCCATCTACATTTAAAATTTTAAAAAACATGATACTTTTATTTTTTTTGTATATTTGGGAAATATATTTATGATCCAGTTCATAATAGTCAAGGATCATATGGGAGTGATTCAATGTATATGATTACCCCTATATTGGGGCTAGGGTAAGTTGGTTTTCTCAGATATGATATTCTGTAAATATTTTAAGGAATACGAAAATATGAAAATAGGAAAAGTGTGGTTTGTATTGGGGATAAAAACATCATCTATATTATCAAAGTTATATAAATTCCATCTCTGATACCAAGGATAGTTTTGAATATCAATTAAAAGAATACCCATTAGAACCAAATTATTAGAAGTTACCAAGTTCCAAGTATTGACATTATTATTCCCAATAAATATAGAAAGTTGGTTAGCCATGTTGGATGAAGTATTTGTGTTTGAACATATTCATACCAAGACATAAAATACATGCATTGGAATAAATTTGGAGTCATAAAAAGTGTGTAATTAATGATAAAATTTCATGACGTAGATTAAATTACATAGATCAAATGACCCATTATGGGTCTCTCTTTCACATAATCTATATAACATCACATTATTGTATGATATTTTTTTAGTATCGGGACCGTGTGACCATAGAATGGTTCTGAAAATACTATAAATAATGATTCCATTGTGTGATTCCCAAGAATACCAAATGAAGTAATCCTATATCAAAAGACGCAAAATATGGTTTAATTTACATACCATTGATTATTTATAACATTAGTCTAATGAGTTTTTGAGACCAGGTTGTTAGACAGAAATATAAAATGATTAGATCTCATCAATGGTTCTCATGATGTGGTTACATGATGCGGTCTTATAAAGAAATCATGAAAATGAAATGTATTTGAGAGGTCTATGATCTTTTATGTGTTGAGGGAAATGGATAGACCTATTAACACTATTTATTGACCAAAAAATAGAGTAAAAAAATCACCTATATGTCTAAGATATTTTAGACACTAAAAAATGCTCAGGTCCTAAAAAAGGGTATTTTCAGGTAAAGAGAAGGCATATTTTGACTTGGATATTTATTCCAGGAGGACTGGAAGGGCCATGAAAAAAATAATCCAAAAGTTGACTGAAAAACATCACCCACAAAGAGAAAACCACAGGATCAGAGGGAGTTGTCCATGCCGGGTGGAAACTTGTGCACCAATGTGCAATCTTTCGCTTTGGTGACCTAGGCACGCAAATATTTCCTACTGCCGACCCGGGCATGCAATCTTTCATGCCAGCCGACTTCCATGTGGACCCAAGGACACCAAATGCCTGTAAATAGAATCGCACCCCCTTCAACTACCAACAGTTGAAAAATCCATATTGCCTCCCGTGTGTGAAATCAACCTCTTTAGCGTGAAAAAAAGGCTTTCAGGCACATGGTTTTTTTTACAGGTCTCCCAGGGGTCTACCTTCGCACAGGACCACACAGGCTTAACCCTCCCCCAAATCGCTTTAAGTCACGACCCTTGAGCGCAATCAAGTTCCCTTTCACGCAATCCAATTCCCTTGCTTGAAATCTAGTTCTCGTGCGCATAGTTCACTTCACTTTTTCACAATTCACTTTCATTGAGAGCAATTCATTCCATTTGTACAAAATCTTAGACCGGTTCTTGGGTGCAACTGCTCTGACTTCACGCCCAAGAATTCACGCAATCTCTTTAGTTTGTACACAAAACCTTGGCTCCCCTTCACGTGAAAACCTCTCTAATTCTGTGCATACTCGGTCTCTTTCGTGAAATTGTTCCAATTGCACATCAATTGCATGAAACCCTCTCCAACTGCGTGAAAACCTCCATGACCACTCACCCTGGCCTTTTCCGTGCAACTTCTCCACTTTTGTGTGAACCTCCCTCCTAGCATGTAAATATTTTTCACGTGTTCGATGTCCCTCTTCCAGACATCATCTTTGGGTGCCTCTTTTTCTCTATATCACATACTCTTTTTCCTTGTTACCTTCTAGGTTTGCAAAAAGTAATTGAAAATTCCCTTGGATGATACATCCCATTGTGTTGTTTCACCTCAAGCTTCTTCGCATAGGCATGTTAATGGCTATTGCTTGTTCACAAATCCACGCTAACATGGACCCCCAATGGATCACTCCATAACACCACCTCACTATGGAATTGGTGATGCCTTCCCTTTCACAAGGGATGGTGGGTATCTGTCATGTAAGTCATAGAGGTGCAGAGTAAATCCACCTTGTCCTAACTAGAGGACGTTAAACTGCCAATCATCGTCATCCTCGGAACATGATTTTAAACTGTGACCTGACACTGGTGTCTATCTATGGGGAAAGGGAAACCATATTTGTGTAAGACCATATCTTTTCTTGCATGAGGTACCACCCATGCTCATCCTCTCTTCTTTTGTGACAAATACTAAGATAAGAGATAGGGACATGAATTTTTTATCCATTCCCTCTCCCTCTGATCTTTGTCACCATTCGGGCCTCCACCCTGGAGTAAGTCCCAATCTCCATCTCCTAGGGGCCACTCCATGAATAATCTCCTATTTCCTTTTTGGGCTATTAACCATGCATAGGACCTTGTTTCCATTTTGGGCCACTAATCACACATAATCCCAATTCCACTTCCCGTGGATGCACATTTCATGACATGATCGTTAGATCTTTACTGTCTCTTGTTTCTCACACTGAGCATGACTCATATGTCCTTAGATTGAGCATCAACCAGGAAATCCAATTTGGATAGCCTAGAGCGTAAGCCCCACACCCTTTTGAACTATGTGGACTTTGATCCATTCTAGGGCGAGGTACGTAGGAATCCTCCATGTGGTTCAAGACCAACAACCATTGATTCCAACCCTCCCAAACTACATGGACTTTGGTCCTTTCTATGGAAATTTACATAGGATGCCTCTCTGAGGTTCAAGCCCAACAACCACCCGTTCTGAACACCTTCACGTCAGTTCCCACCATCCCAAACTATGTGTACTTTGATCATTTCCAAGGAAAGGTACGTTGGAAGCCTCCCTAAGGTTCAATACCAACACCGAGTCATTCCGACCATCTTCACATCAGTTCACCAAACACCATCCTAAACTACATGGACAATGATCGTTTCCAAGGCAAGGTACATAGGAAGCCTCCCTGATGTTCAAAACCAACACTCGGTCATTCTGACCACTCCATGTCGGTCCACCCCCATCTTGCATGATGTTAAACTATACACCCCTTTTGTTCCCCATCCAATAGTAAGCTGTTGTGATATCCTACCCAATGGCAAGCCATTATGAAGCTCATGCATCGGTAAGCCATTTTGATCCCTACTCAGTGTTAATTTGTTGTCAACATCAGTTAGTGCTAAGCCATTTTCAACCTAAATTCAACAGTAAGCCATTATTGTCCTCATTGTTGGGACGCATATCTCTGTTCCGTCCCAGTGGTGTCAGATCAACCTGAGGTTTCTAACCATGTGTAATCCCTAGTATATCATCGGGTCTCTTTCCTCTGCGCACATCCTGATCCTATACCCCATCCTAAACTACGTGGAATTTGATTCCCTACCTCAGGGATATGTAGGAGGTCTCTTCAAGGCTCAAGACCAACATCACCATCGCCCTCTAGTTGACACCATTTAATTCTCCATCAAATTCACTTAAACATGCCTCATCCATCCATATTCTTACCCAGGCTTCCACATCCTAGTGATATCAGGCCAATTCACATCTTCACTGCTCCTAGCAGTAATTGGGTAACTAACCACATGTTATCCCTGATGTCAGTGTTCCATCAAGCGGTTGTACCCATTTGATCCACTCTAGTCTGTGTTCCAATCAGTTTTATCCATCTCTGCTCGATGTTAAACTCATGGCATACCCTTTGTTAAACATTGGAAACTGAGGAAAACCTTAGATACATGCCCATGGTGTATAATTCCCTGCATTCAATGTGGGATGCCTTAGGCTTCCATTCCCTCAATAATATCTATAATAAGGGGAAGAAACCCATATGTGTTAGTGTTCTAGTGTTCATACATGCTAGTGATATCCAACGTGACTTCTCCCCTGACCGAAGGATGCTGGCCCGGCTGGACCCCTTGGAATGTCCTGACAGAAACAGTGTAATTAACCAGCATCCATGAAGATATGGCACTAGGAAGAGTTTCACAAACAATGTCTTCATCTTTTAGTGAGACGCGGACTAGTTGATCAGTTCCAAGGAGGAATCCATGGAAGGAAGAATCGACATCCCATCATCCTATTTCGATCAAGTACAAAATGTCCCTGAATAAGGAATAGATTCCTCCCACCTTTAAAAAGATGGAATGTGGGGCCACAGCCCGTGCATCCTCATCATCCTCAAATAGACGGATGTGTGTACACCCTGGAGAAAGAATTGTAAACAGAAATAGTGAACCCGATGTGAAGATCTTATCCTAAATATGGATATTAGTATCATTTGAGACATCAACATATTAACGTGGCACCGAATCCAGTTATCCGGCATCGAGTCCCGCCAAGAAAATAGTAGGCCCGATGTGAATCTTACCAGAATTTGGGGCACTCAAAACATTGGGCATCTTGGTCTATGTCGTTGTCTGTATGGATACCTCTTACCATCCAAGGATAAAGGAATGGTGCTCAGGCACTGGACGTCGATTTCTTTGTTTCACCACTAATGGTTCAATATCCTTGCTTCTCAGGAACCATGCTGCTACACGAAAAATGCAATCTCCACCCTCCCACCGATGTTGGGGTAGGGAAAATGCCAAGGAAGAAACCCCACGTGGCTCTGTCACCTCTGCGACAACCTCCACAACCACAAATTCTGGGTTCCCATGCCCCATATCCCCTTCCAAAGTCACACAACGATGTGTCCTAAGAAACCTTGTACGCCGATATGAGGAGGTGGATATTATCTCGACTTGGGATATGGCTTTCCATGATTAAGAGGAATATGTTCCTCGTCACCACCACTGCCCCCAAGGGCCATGTAGGGAGCCACTACTCACCACCCCAATGTGCAATCGTTTCGGGAGCCTCTCCCTGGAACAACTTGACAACCGTCTCCCCTAGGTTGACAAGGTAAGAGGTGTATGGGCCAGCTTGGTCAGGATCCCATTTTAGGGGCCCCCAAGGAGGACCCCCCCCCCCCCCTAGGCCACGCCAGCATCGACACCTAGTCCCCCTAAGCTAAAGAGATGTTGAGCTACCTACCTGCACTGCCGACCCCTGTGCGGCTGACCTGGTGCTAGCATCAGGCATAATCCGAGGAGAATGCCCACCAAGAAGCGTCAACGTCGACAACTGCTATAGTTCGGGCCACCATAGAAATATTTAATTATCCCCCTATGTATGCTGATTAGGGGCATCCATACGCCCAGCTCGGATCAAGGCCCCAACCGCCCCACGGGTAGGCTGGGTCGACTCTCTCGGTTGCCGGTATAGTGAGCACCCGCCGCGTAAAGACCCACGGCAACGACTCCCAATACGGAGGTCATCCCCATACCGACACCATGGAGAATGCGGGTCCTCCCCACTTCCAAGATCGGTATGGAGGTCTGACCCATGCTACCTTTAGTCTGAATGAGGGACATTCCTATGATGTTGACATTCAGTACGGAAGCCTCTCCCTTCCTCATTACATCAGGTATAGAGTCATCCCTCCTTCCACAGACCACTGATGTAGGAACATTGTCCATCTGATCAATCTCTAGCATAGGGGGCATCCCCATGTTTTTAAATCCACCGATTAAGTCCCACATTGCATCAAAAATCATAGTGGTAAAATCCGGTTTCGCTTCCCTAGCTCCAAGCATGGAGGTCCTACCCATATTCGGCATGACCAGTACGAGGACCCTCCTCGCACTGGCACTGTCAGGGGAAGCAAGCACAGGGCTCCTGGCCATGCTTCTATTTTCTCCAATAGTGGTCTTACCCGCTCCAGTACATTTCATGGTGGTCTTACCTATGTCCCCTTCGATATCAATCTGAGTGCTCCCCGCACCCCGTCTTACTCAGGCGGGAGTCCTACCCACCCCATTACTAGTACGACCAATGGTCCTCCTCATGCTAAGAATGTACCTTATCCTGATGATCCATCCCAAGGTAAGAAGTTGGGTCATTTCCACTATAAAAAGAGCATTGAGAAGATTCAGACTTAGATCAAACCAGTTTTCTTCTCAGACTTTGAGTCTGTGTACAACATAGTGATGGAACCCTATCCCAGATCCTCTTTGTCAAGGGTCGAGGAAGGAACAAGCAACATCAATCTCGTACTTCCAGAATGTGACGTCCATCTAATTCCTTCCTCCCTCCTTAGGTATATTCAAGAGGACAAAAGGTTGGCAGTTCCACAGTTGGTGGCTATGTAATCACCGCCATCATCACTAAAAGCACTCTCTACCTCAACAAGAGATCACAGAGAGCTATTTTGGGGACTAGTGGTGGACAAGCAGTAGCATGGTCTAATGCTAGCTGTTGTTGTCCCTGCACTGTAAAATGCAGTCATCAACCCGTCTTACCGCGATGTGGTGGCTCATTCACTACACTCGTTGGAGGACAACCTGAGATATGTCAGTTTGTTAGCTCGTTTGTTGTATTCTCCACCAGCCAACATACCATCCCAGTGGTCTTCTTCAGTACCACTATCGGTTCCTCATACACCTCTGGTTGACGCTTGGGTCAATGAAGGTCCATACCCTAAATTTGAATTGAGGAGCTTATGAGATATCCTCATAGGATACCACTTCCCTAAGATGTTTTGGCCTGTTTCAGAACCAAATTTCTGTGTGCCGGGATCCCTCATCCCAGTGGAAGTCAAGTGTTTCCGTCAAACCCTCTAGGAGACGCACTTCCACCTTCATCACTATTGTGTGGATTATCCGAAGATCCAAGCACATTTTGAAGACATTGTCAAGCAATTTCATCTAGTTGATCTGACCGCACCCCCTGTGTCCTAGTGCCCTGAGTCGCTAGGTCGTCATGGAGTCCTCCTGCACCGGTGCATTCAGTGTTTCAAAGGACTCCACCGGATTATCAAAAAATCTTCTACCCACGTACAGATCCATGGTTGGGGGATGTATGTTTCCCTCCTCTTTAGTTCTATCTGGCAACAGCCTAACTTCCAGGTGATATTGAAGACATTCCCACAGGTAGATTCGCGGTCAACATGGCCAGACTATCAGAATAGGAGAATGATATGGAGCTCGTTGAAGGGAACCTCCCCCCTGAAGGCGTTCCACAATTATTGGATCTGTTGGGAAAGGTTAATCACCCACAGAGAAGCCTGTTGGGTCTCCATGTGCCCACTGAGGCATCAGTAATTATCCGGAATAATGGTAAGGGTAATGGTCATCTCAGAGCCTCCAAAACCTCTGACCCATCTGGATCAGTGTAGAAGATGGATGAAGACCCGGAAAAATCCATGTTGCATCAGCAACTTGCTGAATAGAAGAAGATGGTTGACGACCTCCTTGTTGAACGTGCTAGAGAGTGACAATCAAACTACACTGATCCTCATCCAGGATAGCAGGGGTAGGAACAACTTCCCCTTGGTGAACTACCCTCAGGTGACCCTGATCATCCTGCTCACGCAGACAGGGTTGATTGCGGAGCTTATAAAAAGAGGGTGTGATATGTCTTTCCAAATCCTTCTGAATAGCGTGAAAATCCTCGGGACCTAGATCGGGGACCTCCATCTTCCCAATAGGTCATTCCACTAGCAGATCCACGATCCGTTGGGCCACCTTATCATGTTGAAGAACCCGCCAATGCACTAGTATGTTGGGATCCCCATCAAGACAAGATCCCCCACCCAGATGATCCGATGGTGGCCCTCATTGCTCACCTCGAGGCATTAGAAACATGACAGGTGACACTCCCACCTGATGGAAATCCATATCCATCATGGGAGGATGATATGTCAGCACCCCCAGGTTTTGGAAATCCTACCTTTTCCTCCTTCAATGGGACAGGGGGCCCGCCGAAGCACTTGGCCCAGTTCATCTCAAGGTGTGGCCCCATGTTGGGAACCCCAATACAGTAGGAAGCTTCCAAACACTGGTGTTTTGTGCAGACATTGGAGGGACCAGCATTCTTCTGGTACAAACAAATCCTCATCGGATCAGTAGCTAGCTGGGAATACCTCCATAGGCAATTCATCTACCAGTTTAGTTCCACCACTCAGAAGAAGAGTATCGCAGACCTCTTCATGTGCAAGAAGTGGCCTGATGATCATGTTGTAGACTTTGTCTCCCGGTGGAAAAGTATCACATAATCTATTGACATGAAACTGACATATGAGAAACTATTGATTATGTGTGTAGGTAATGACAAGACAGAACTAGTTCCCTCTTTGATCACCCAGAATTACCCTGGGGGATTCTGAGACATCTATGATAAGGCCCACTGCCGGGAAGAAGCCATAGAACAGGCTAGCCAGGCACATTTTTTGCCTCCTGTAATCCCTGTGAGGAGGTCCTCTAGAGTCGAGACCACTAAAGTGGCCCAAATAGATTCCACCATACAACTAGAATTATTACCAGTGGAGCTGTCTCTATAGCTTTGAAGAGGCCCTCCACCTCAAGCACAGCCTCCGGCCCAGCAGCGCCCACCGTAGAATCGGTAGTTTCCCCCATTTAATGAACGGCCACCACCCAAGAAAGATAACTAGGCTCTACCACCAAGACAGGATCCTCTGTCTCCTCATCAAGGTCAAGCTCCAAGGACCCCTTTCCGGATAGGAGAAATCGGACATACTCGTTCACTGAAGCTCAGGTCCCTCCTTACTTCCGCAGCGCCTTAGAGCAGGGGATTTTACGTTTTCTTGAGTGTCGATGGCCATAAGAGACAAACCTCACTGATCGACCTAACTACTGCCCTTATCCTCAGATCCTAGGGAATATTATCAAAGTGTGCTATGTATTCAAATAATATCTTCAAGACCAGGTAGATAATAACATAGTCTGGTTTGGATGAGCCCCAGTATAGGTGGCATGTATCTTCGTGAGGCCAGACAGCAGCAGTGACAGCGAGGGAGAGTGGCATCAGGTTTCTAATAGTGGGTCTCAGATTTATGAAAATTGGATGGCTCGTAAAATAGTCAACGTGCCCATGGCATCATCCGTGCATGCTAGAATCGGCCAAAGCATTTAGAAATCACAACTACTACCTCTGCATCATCATCTCAGACATCCTCTTCCTAGAAGAGAAAGCACCAGGGGCGCAAAGGAAAACAAAGTCCCCCTCGAATTCCATCATCATCCCACACTCTCTGTGACTTCATTCCCTCGGAGATGGAGATCCCTCCTAGAATATTTCTAGTAGTGGATGACTCTTCAAGTGATAGTCAAGGCTACGTCTTGGTTAATACCCTAGAGTTGGTAATCCCATGCATGATTCCTGACGATGAGGAGCGCCACACAGATCCTCCCAACATCCCTATTCATCGTCAGCATCGGCAGAGTCATGGCTATATAGGCCGTCATAGTGCTTTGGTCAGTATGTCTAGCCAGGCTATGCTTGATACTGAAACCCAACAACAAGCTCAGCACAAAGCTCAGTAGGCGCAACCTTCTCATATAATGACATTAGGACCTCCTTAACTATCGTTCATGTTGTTGGATCAGGTGGAGCCACCTCGACCTCTCCGCGATTAACTGCACTTCCCTAAGGATCAATCTCAGTCATTTGGCCCTCATACAGTTGTCACTCTGTAGGATTCAACTAGTGAATAGAAGAATATTAATAGCCCTAGCCAGCAGCCGGTCCAGCCGGTAGGGCCTGCCATACCTCCTGTCATAGAGAAACCTCCTATAAGTATAATTTTACACCTAGCATGAAAGTATGGTGTTCTCAAGCATCATTCTAGAATTCTAGTAAGGATATCCATCTTTGAGGCTCTTCTCTTATCGTCAGACATGCATGAGGCCCTTGTCAAGGCTTTAAGAAGCCCCCTCTTGTTTGAGACGGAAGTAGTAACTGTAGATACTTCCCACGATGAGGTAGTCGAGGATGCTAAATTCCAGACCATTATCTTTTTCTCTGGAGAAGATGAAGTCTCTCCCATGTAGGGGAACATTCGTCAACTATACATCACTGGCCCGTTCAATGGTGTGGAGGTCCGATGCTATCTTGTCGACACAGTATTTGTTATTAACCTAATGATGACTCGGACACTACGAAAAGTATGATTGTATGAAGATTATAGAGGCCCCTATGACCTAAGAATACAAGGTTATGATAGGACGGAAGAGACATTGGTTAGCAAGATCTTCTTGAAGACCTAGTTTGGTGGTCTTGTTGCGAGCACCAATCTTATGGTTGTATCCCATGACACCACCTACAATGCGTTGATGGGTAGGACATGGCTCCACCTACATGTAGTTGTTACCTCATCATATCACTAGTGCCACAAATACTCCCTCAATGTTTGATTGGGCACACTTCAAGGTGACGAATCTCCCTTTGCCTCTTCAGAATCCTGGTATCTGGATGCCGACTACTACAAGATCAAGGACAAGCTGATTCAGACTAATGAGGTCGAACATTCCATGACTACAATAGACCTGTGGACAGATCTAGATGATGCCTAAGTCTTTAAAATACACTAATTCAAGGATACAACCCCATAAAAGGTACAATCCTTCATTGTGTCTGGTAAGAGGGGGAACACATTCCCAAGTCTATGAAATGCAGGAAGATAAAATCCTACTCCTATACAAATCAGGCTCAGGTGTTCCCAGAGACTCCTACTCCCATAAGGTATCGGGATATCCACCCCATGGCAATGACAATACATCATACCTTCTTGTTCCATTGGGCTGGGATAAACCGGCTCAATCTGACATGCCATTACAACTTTGAGATCATCAAGCATGGACCCTTGGGCCAAAAACCATATGGGATCAGATCTACATCCTTCATCGCTATAGTTGTGGTAGCATAGGAGTCCCCGGATGCAACGTCCACTACCGCTCAGGCTGGTACCAGCCTCCCGTCGGGATCTACCAAATTAGAAGAAACTCTTCCAGTTGAGGGCCTCTCCTCCATAAGTGAAGAAGATGACTTAGAGAGTACCCCTCCTACCTTTGAAGAGGGAGTCTCCGCAATAGTCGACGAATTGTTATAGGTGAACCTCAGTAGCGAGGTTGACCCAAAACCCATGTTGATCAGTGCCACCATGCCACCTGAGGAGCAACAGTAGTATGTAGACTTCCTTAAATAGTGTCATGATGTGTTTTCCTAGAGTTACGATGAGATGCTAGGACTGGATTCTCATGTAGCCTTCCACCACCTCGGCCTCCCAGAAAATAATCACGGGTTCAAGAAGCATCCCCGAAAGATGCACCATTCTCATGGTGCCATGGTAGCGGCCAAATTTGACAAGAACATCATATCCAAATTTTTTAAGGAGGTCCATCCAACATCATACCAGTCAAGAATAAGAACTGATTGAACTGAGTCTACATAAACTTCTGGGATCTCAACCGTCATTTTCCAAAGGATGATTTTCCACTCCCTATGATGGAATTGTTGAATGATTCTACAACTGGGTTCTAAGCCTTCTCCTTCATGGATGGGTACTATAGGTATAACCAAATTCGCATAGCCTCTGAGGATGAGGAGTATACAGCCTTCAGGGCACCACAAGGTACGTTCTCCTACCAAGTCATGCCTTTCGATTTAAATAATGCATGTGCCACCTATCAGTGGGCCACACATACCATATTTAAGACAATACTCGGGACATTGTTGGAATGTTATATGGATGATCTGGTCGTAAAAGATTGCCAGCGACAGGACCATATCAAGTATCTTGAGAAAGTTTTTGGCTTCCTATGTTCTCACCACCTGAATATGAACCCATTGAATTGTTCTTTCAGGGTCACCACTGGTAGGTTTCTTGGCTTCATTGTCAGATATCGGGGCATCAATATCTACCCAGAGAATATCAAGTCCATCCACCAGATGTCTCCCTTGAGAAATATCTGGGACCTTTGAGTTTTCCAAGGCCACTTATCCTACATATGCCGATTCATTGCGAATCTGGCCAACAAGTGTAATCCCTTTTCTAGGCTCATGATGAAAGGCACACTCTATGAGTGGGATGAAGAATGTGAGACTGCATTCAAGGAAATCAAGTAGTATCTGCTCCAGCCTCTGGTCTTAATGCCACCCATCTCTGGAAAGTTGATGGTCCTTTATATGACCAACCTAGAACAATATCTTAGTGCCTTTCTTTCCCAGAAGAACAATGAGGGGACAAAGAACAACCTTTATTACCTTGGCTACATGCTCCTCGATACAGAGACTAGATACTCCCCTATTTAGAATAGATATCTTGCATTGGTATTCGCTATACAAATGTTTCAACATTAACTGTAACACCACGAGGTAAAGCTGGTGTCCCAGGTAAATCTAATGAAGTACATCTTGAACCGCCCCATGTTGACAGGTCATCTATCTTGGTGGGCAGTAATCCTCCAGCAGTTCGGCATCTGGTTCGTGCCTCAGAAGGCTATCAATGAACAAGCATTGGAAGAATTCCTTGCTGACCATCCGGCTTCTGCTGACCAATCCCTTGGCTTCGATTTCCCCGATGAAGTGATCCTCTCAGTAGACCAAGCCCTGTCGTGTTGGAAGATTCACTTTGATGGTGCTTCATTAATCCCCACTAGCAGGAGGATCAATGATCCCAGACTCAATAGAGTAGGCCTGGGTATCATCATTATTTCCCTGACACAAGCCATTCTTCCATACTCATTTCTACTGCCAGAAGTCTTCACCAATAGTGATTCAGAGTATCAGGCTCTCATCACTAGCCTCAAGCTGGCCCTCGAGATTGATGTGCCCCATTTTCACGTGAAAGGGGATTCCTAACTAGTAGTCAAGAAGATTTACGATGACTATTTCTTCAGAAGGCCAGAGCTCGTAAAATTTTTGGAGCACACTCTCTAGTTAGTGGCTCAATTCCTGCCTCATCCAGAAGTTACTCATGTCCCGTGATCTCAGAATGGATGGGATGACGCCCTAGTCAGCCTATCCTCATCACTTGTAGAGACTGAATAGAATGATTTTATTATCCAAATGGAACACCGAAGATTCATTGTTTCTGTCACCTGAGATTATGATGACAGTCTACAGGTAATCCAAATTACCACCGACTCCTCTACGTGAGGACCCTCAGGTCCCTAGGATGCATTGATTGAAGTTACTCTTGATTTGAGAACCTCATTTGTCGAGTACCTCCAGAATGGTAATCTCCCAAAAGATCGAGCCGAGCATGAGCGAATATGACATCGTGTGTTACAGTTCACCCTCCATGATGGCACTGGTCATGAGCAGATCCTCTATAAGTGCGGGTTTGATGGGTTTCTCCTCTATTGCATTCAAGGAGTCGATAATTCTTAGTTCATGCATATAATGAACCATACTTTACAAACATTTTTATTACTTGAGAATTGAATCATACTTATTACAACATATAACAAAACCATGAAAGAACCATATAGGTATAGTGTTTATAGAAACTGGGAAACATAAGCAACTGGTTCATAAATCATCTACACTGTCTCCCTTTTATTTTATCATATCTAGAGTCCCTTTTGGCATATCTTACTTAATACCCTTCTTCATGTCCTGGGGAAAAGAAAACATACAAAATGGTGACCTTAAATGCTCTGTAAGGGTAAACAAAAGAAATATCAAACATATCATATTCATAAGAACATAACATTTTGAAAATATTAACCTGAAAAAGAGATCATAATATCATAACATGGGATAAATCATGGTAGTGAAATGTAATCCCAATAATCATAACATGAAACATTGTGGAATACACACATAATCATATAGAATCATTTCTTATTAGTCAAGACTCATTTCCAAGAATATCCTTGCGTACAAATTCTATTTCTGAACCGAGTTCACTCCTCAGTTCAGTCTAGTATCACTGAACCAGATTAACCTGCCATTCCATCCATGTCTATCTCATGAGATATTAATCATTATCCAATTCATTGGAGGGAGATATAGGTCCCACCCATCTCATAATGATAGCATTCTTATGTGTTCCACAAAATCATAAATCATACATCATAGCATAACCCATGTAATAAAAATGGGATTCTTAAACATCATGTCATCATAACATAATCCATATAAGATAAAAGGACATCATAAAAATAATTCCATCATAACATAATCAAATCAATGTAAGAATAGGGATAGAAAAAGAACCCCATATTATCTTAGATGGAAAATAGTATTGATAAAACACTTGAACTCCATTATTGAGAAAATATCCTTTCTACTTCAAATTTTTTTTCCTTTCTTAACATGTCATAAAATTTTAAACTAAAAGAATTTAATTTAAAATAAACTTTAAAACTTGTAAAGGAATCTTCATGGAAATATTGTTCTAAAAATCCATTCATTTCATATAAGTTAAAAAAACATTCTTCTCATACTTTGGCTGGAAAAGTCAAAAAGTACCTCGTACAAAAAACAATAAAAGATTCCTTTCATATCTTTTACTAAAACTCACCAAAGATTAATATTGGATTTAAAAAATTATAGGAGGATAGAAATAATATTACATATATAGGAAACATGGATGTGGATGATAAATACACCCTAGTAAATACCAATGTATAAACAATATAGGATAAAAATGAGATTGTGAGATTTACCCTTACCTTAGGTCCGATATGCTTCGTATGAATCTGAACCTCCTCTATAATTATTTAGATAATGTAATTGACTTATTACATTATCATATTCATTGTTAAGTTATCATTCATGGTCATATTCTTATCTTCTTATTAGTAATATTATATTGCTACTTGTTATTCGGGTGTTCATTGTTTTATGTTCTTTTGTCTTGTCAAATACATTCTTATTCTTCTTTTTAGGTTATAGATACCTCCTTTCCAGAATAGTATTAGTGTAACATATATCATATTTATTCATTCAATTCATTTATATATTCATTATTCAACGAGGATCATGTAGAACGGGTCGCATCACATCGTGGAGACGGTAGGTCGTACGTTTGCACGAGTGATGATATCGTTCCCATGATAGTGGAATTGTATTTAATTGTATGTATACTATTTCAGAATCAATATAACTTTACAATAATCATATATAGTTATTATTTAAACCATTATACCCATCCAGGTAAGGTGGTGGTGGAAAACATATTACCCCGCGGCGTGGAGACGGTATTCCATACGTACGCACATGCAGTGATTTCGTTTTTCGTAGGATGGATAAAAGGTGAAATAGGGTTGTTTCATATTTATAATAACATATCATTATATGAGTAATAATGATTTTATTACTTCATAATGAAACAACTAAATAAGAGGAAGTATAAGAAGAATTAAATTTGAAAGAATCGGTAACAAACATTACCTCTTCTTTGAAGCGCCTCTTCAGAACCTCCTCTTAGGGAACTTAGGATGGTCTTTGAAGAAAACCAGGACCTCTAGGATTATTCTAGGGAAGTGTAGAAGAGAAATTGTCAGGGTTTGGTCGATCATGAAGGCTCAATGTGGTGTGAGGAGGAGAGGGAGGAGGTGCCCTTTTATAAGGGAGGAGAGGGGAACCTTAGGAAAAACCTAAAATATTATTTTATTATAAAGTCATATTCAGTTTTTAATAGCTCCAAATTGATTTATTTAGAATAAAATGTGGGGATGGGTCTGAATCCTTTCAAAAAATAGATTTTATACAAGTTTAGGTTACTATTTTAACCTTATCATTTAGATTTAACTCTAAGTTAAATAATTTTACTATTACCATGTCTTCTTGTTTTCTTACACTATATGGTTAATAAACTTACTATAACAAGCCAAACTAACCCCAAGTTGTTCATTATTAATATATATAACCTTATCTAAGTCATTTGTCCTATCCTTAGATTTTTAGGAATAAAATAACAATTAACAATATAATATTTGTTTTAAAAACTATTTTATGTCAATTTTGACACTATTTGGTAATTGATTTTTGTGAAAACCATAATAGCATGATTAGTTCTAAAAAGGTTAATTAAATAAATACTAACATGTCATATTAACCTATAAAATTAGTTTAATTCATAAAAAGTCTCAAATTACATTTATTTGGTTTTTTATAATATCAATTATGTTAATATTTCTGTAATAAAGTAATTGATTCATCATCATTGTGTCATAAATAAATTAAATTATTTAATATCTAAAAATTATAAATAAAATAAAATTATGTAGGAAATAGGTTTATATTTCTAATTAATATTTATATTCGAACTTATCTTATGTATAACCCTATATTAAAAATGTTTTAGTTATTAAACATTGATTTTAACTATTTTAACTCTTCTTTAAATAAAATAATAATATATGTCCTAATCTAATTCAAGTGGACCAAAATGGTCATATTTTATTCCTAAGGTTTTTTTGGTCGAATTAAACTTATCCAATAGAAAGGTGACATGTGTTAGCGTAATAATAATATCATTTTTACCCTTAATTACTCTATTTACTTTTAACCGTGGTTAAAAAATGTAAAACATTACTATTCACCAAAAAATATTTTTATCTTATTGAACCACATTTTACTCCTTGATATTAATCGTGTCTCTTAGAGTTTCTAAATTCCACTCATAGAAGCGGTAAAATTAAATTTTATGTAAATTTTCAAATTCTCCTAGGAGGTGGGTAAAAGATGGCGAAACGTTCAATAAAATTTTTATATATCTAAAATTATTATAAAATTACTCCAATGAATTAAATTTAACATATATAGGTATTATTTATCTATTTTGACCTAAAATTAATTTAAATCAAAAAAGATTATTTAAATAAAAGTCGGTTTTTAAATAGTAACCTAGTGTTTTCACTATTCATCAAAAGTTCAAAGTTTTCAAAAAAATACCAAAAATTCACCCTAGGATAATTTCGATATTCTGAATCCAAAAATGAAGTCCATTTTGAAATAAAAATTTATAAATTTTCAAAAAATGGGTATTACTATTCATAACGGCTAGTTTATATAATATTTTAATTACATGTTGTTGTTTAGTGAAACTCAGTATTGCATACAACGCAAGCTATCGAGGAAGGTTGCTCTTGCGTGTAACACAAGCCAAAATAGTGTTGTGTGTAGTGAAAGATTCCTTTATATAACATTATACATAAAAACAAAATATTTCTCATAAAATCTCAGGTGTTACATTCTACCCCCCTTAAAATGATTTTCGTCCCCGAAATTCGTCACTTTGTAACAAACAGATTAGGATACCTCTCCCTCATCATCTCCTAAAGTTCCCATGTATCTTCTTATAATTGGGGGTTCCTCCATAAAACTTCACCAAGCATGTGGTCTTGTTCCGTAGGACTTTTTTGCTATGATCCGGAATCTCTATCGGATGTTCTTTATAAGAAAGATCTTGCTCCAGCGGTACAACTTCTGAGCTGAGTACTTGTGAAGGATCGAGTATGTACTTTCTCAGGAGAGATACATGGAACACATCATGAACTTGAGAGAGATTAAGTGGAAGCACCAATCAGTATGCTACCTTCCCAACAGGATCCAGTATTTCAAAAGAACCAATATACCTAAGGCTCAGCTTTCTCTTCTTTCCAAATCTCATTATATTCTTCCAAGGAGAAATTTGTTAGAACACTCCATAACCCACTTCAAACTCTAGTTCTTTTCTTCGTTTATAGACATAACTTTTTTGTCGACTCTGAGCTGCTCTTATGTGTTATTGAATAGATCTGACCTTTTCTGCCATCTCATCAACAAGACCAGGTCCTAATAGCATTCTTTCCCAACTTCATCCCATCAAGTTGGAGTTCGTAATTTCTTTCCATAGAGAGATTCATAAGGAGCCACCTGAATACCGGAGTGAAATATATTATTATAAGAAAATTACACCAAAGGTAGGTGTTCATACCAACAAACTTTGAAATCCATAGAGATTGCTCTTAACATATCTTCTAGAGTTTGAATTTTTCTCTCAGACTGACCATCTGTCTGAGGATGATAAGAAGTGTTGAAACTCAACTTTGTTTCCAGAGTATGCTGAAGACTTCTCCAACAATTTGAGTTAATCCTCGGATCCCGATTAGATATAATGGAAAGTGGTACTCCATTCAATCTTACCACTTCCTTCACATATATCCTGTCAATCTAATCCAGAGAGAAATCTTCTCTAATAGCAATAAAGTGTGCTGACTTTGTATGACGATCAATTATAACCCAGATAGAATTATTGAATTTGAATGTTTCAGGAAGTCCAGTGACAAAGTACATAGTGATGTTTTCCCATTTCCATTCTAGTATGAGTAATGGTTGTAACATCCCCTTAGACTTCTTTCTCTCAGCTTTAACTTGATGAAAAATCAAGCATCGAGAGACATATTCAGCAACATCTCTTTTCATTCCATCCCACCAGAAGTACTCCTTCAGGTCCCTATACATCTTCGTGCTTCTAGGGTGAATAGAGAATGAAGAACTATGAGCCTCATCCAGTAGCTCCTTCTTTAATTCTGGGATGGGAGGAACACAAAACCAATTCCTAAACCTTATTATTTCATCACAATCAATGTGCAATTCAGGAACATTTCTCACCTTCTTTTGTAACCCTACATCTTCTTTTTGTGCCTCTTTAATCTTCGCATGTATAGATGGTTGAACATTCATTTGAGAAAGATAAGATTTTTCCCCTTCCATTATAATTCCAAGATCTGTCCTTTGTAAATCCATAAATATTGGATCTTTTGTGATCCTCATCATGGATAAGCTAGCATGATCTTGTCGACTTAATGTGTCTGCCACCTTGTTTTCTTTACCAGGGTGGTATTGAATTGAGTAGTCGTAATCCTTAATCAGCTCCAACCATCTTCTTTGGTTCATATTCAGCTCCTTTTCTATGAAAATATACTTTTAAACTTTTATGATCAGTATAAATATCACACCTTTCACCATAAAGATAATACCTCCAAATATTTAATGCACAGATTACTACAGCTAACTCCAAATCATGAGTTGGGTAATTTTGCTCATGGATTTTCAACTGTCGTGAGGAATAAGCTATCAGCATATCATTTTGCATGATAACACATGCCAATACCTTCTTGGATGTATCACTATAGATCACAAACCTTTCTCCGCTAAAAGGTAGTGTGAGCACAGGTGCACTGGATAACCTTGTTTTTAACTCCTTGAAATTCTCTTCACACTCCTCCGTCCAAACGAACTTAACACCTTTTCGAGTCAACATGGTGAGTGGATTAGATAATCATGAAAAATATCTCAAAAAATGTCGGTAATATCCATCCAAAACAAGAAAACTTCGAATATCAGTTACTATTGTTGGTCTCGACCGTCTTTTGATAACCTGTATTTTTGCTGGATCCACAGATATCCCCTATTTTGAGATTATATGACCAAAAAATGAAACATTTTGAAGCCAAAATTCACACTTGGTAAATTTTGCGTAAAGATTCTCCTTTCTCAGGGTCTTCAATACAATTCTCAAGTGATATTCATGTTCTTACTTGCTATTTGAATAGACAAGAATATAATATATAAAGACTACCACACACTAATCAAGATAGTCTCTAAAGATTCTATTCATTAGATCCATGAAGATAGATGGGGCATTAGTTAGACCAAATGGAATCACTATAAATTCATAGTGTCCATACCTTGTACGTAAAGTCATCTTTGGTATATCATCTCTTTTGACCCTTAATTGATGATACCTGAATGAAGCTCAATCTTGGAAAAGTATTGAGCTCCGCTTAGTTGGTCAAATAAGTCATCAATGCGTGGGAAAGGATATTTGTTATTGATAGTGATCTTGTTAAGTTCTAAATAATCAATGCAGAGTCTCATTGATCCATATTTATTCCTAACAAATAGAATAGGTGCTCCCCAAGGTGACGCACTAGGGAATATGAATCTCTTATCAAGATTCTCTTAGAGTTTCTTCTTCAATTCATGCAACTCAATTTCGGCCATTCTATATGGTTTCTCTGAAATAGGCAAAGCACTCGGTATGAGTTTTATTCAAAACTCAACTTCATGATTTTCTATAAGACTCGGCAATTCCTCCATAAAGACATCATCAAACTATTGTACAATGGGAATATTATTAATCGTGAGTTTCTCACCAACAATTTGAGATAAATGACCATCATTTAGTGGAATCAAGACCCATAAGATGGAAGAAACTTCCACTGGAAGGTTATGTTCATCCTTACATCGATAGACGATCATAGATTGATTTGGAATATGAAATGTGACTTCCCTTATTTGGAAATTGATATGAGCTCCATATAAAGAAAGACAATCCATGCCAATAATCACATCAAATTACACTATAGGAAGGATCACAAGATTTGCAGAAAGCACTTTCCCACAAACTTCAATCAGAGAAGAATTATAAACTTTTGATGCGACTGTTGTTCCATTAGGGGTTGTCATAGCTAACTCAACATCGAATTGCTGAGATAATATGGTGATACCCTTAGAAAATTATTCAAAAATAAAATAGTGGTTGGATCCAGAATAAAATAAAACATTTTCTACTTTAGAGCGGATGGTAAGTGTACCTTTCACCACTTCGTTATCGTACTCCACATCGCTAATAGAAATTTCATGTTACATTCCTTTGTCTTCAGCCTTAAGAGTTTATTGACGTCGATCATCAGAATAACCGTTGGATTAGGGCATTGATTAGCATAGTTCCCCATTTCCTTGAACTTATAACATTGAAGTGTATGAGGTGCACTCTATGTAGCCTTTTCTTTGTTCGTATCACTAGACATCTTCTTCCCATCATTGCGGCATTCAAATGCCTGATGACCTTATTTTCCACATTTAAAAAATCTACTTTCCCCTTTAAGACAACTACCTCCATGATTCTTTCCACACTTTGAGCATAAGGGAAAACTCATCTTCTTTTTAGTGTGCTCTTTAGATTTTCTTATTAATTCCATTTTACTCTTCTTATCAAACGCATATGACTGATGGGTTACTCCAATCTCCATCTCAACCTTGAGAGCACATCGAATGATTTCCTCATAGCTATTGAAGTCCCTTATGGAAAACTCCCTTCAATGACTTGGTTTTAAGCCACTAAAGAATTGATTGATCTTACTCTCAGTTTGGATGATAATCCCAGAAGCGTACCTTGCATGTCTTGTAAAATTTGCTTTGTAGGTACCAACAGATTCATCATCCTTTTGATTTAGTTCAAGGAACTCCTTCTCCATCTTTTTTCAAAGAATACGAGGGAAGTGCTTATTGAAAAATAAGTTCTTGAACTCGTCCCATTCCATGGACTCGATTTCATCAATTTGACTCATATTATTAATAAGATTCCACCATTGATTAGATTCTTCTTCCAAACGATATACAGATAAGATGAATTTATCATGTTCAGAACTTTGAAGAATTGAAAATATCTTTTCAGTAGTACTGATCCATTGTTCAGCAACTAATGGATCAGTAGACCCACTAAATGAGGGTGGACACTGCCTCATGAAGGATTCAACAGAATTTTGCTCCTTCCTTTTCTCGTTTGTAAGTCCTGCATGATTCATATCTTGAGAAAGTTGTGTGAGAATGGCTACAAGATTTTTTATTCCAGCTCCCATAACGTTTGGTTGCTCAGGGGGACAATCATTGAATTGCCCGTCACATTTAGCATTAACACGGTACCTTCGGGTTCCATCCATTGACTAAAACCAATAAGCATAGTGTGAGAAACACTAATCATAATAGGAAAACCGCATAATCAAGAAAAAAAATTCACACTTTAGGTCTTATAATAGGTTATTCATGGCCATTTCTAAAACACTAAGATTTTCTCCTATGCTTAGACATATCCTTAGGGTTCTTTCTAAGGCTTTCACATCATAGTTTCCAAAGGTTGACTATACCTTTCCTATGATACCAACTATAATGACCCATACTTTACATACATTTTTATTACATTAGAATTGAATAATACTTATTACAACATATAACAAAACCATGAAAGGACCGTATAGGTATAGTGTCTTTAGAAACTGGGAAACAAAAACAACTGGTTCATAAATCATCTTCACTGTCTCCCTTATATTTTATCATATCTGGAGTCCCTTTTGGAATATCTTACTTAATAAAATTCTTCCTGACTTGGGGAAAAGAAGACATACAAAAGGGTGAGCTCAAATGCTCCGAAAGGTTAAACAAAATAAATATCAATCATATCATCTTCAAAAGAACATAACATTTTGAAAATATTAACCGGAAAAATAGATCATAATATCATAACATGGTATTAATCATTTTAGGGAAATGTAATCCCAATAATAATAACATGAAACTTTGTGGCATACACACATAATCATAGAGAATAATTTTTTATTAGTCAAGACTCATTGTCAGGACTATCCTACCAGACAAAGTCTATTTTTGAACTAAGTTCACTCCTCATTTCAGTCATGTATCGGTGAACCGGATTAACCAGATGTTCCATCCATTTCTATCTCATGAGATATAAATATTTTCCTAATGCATTGGAGGGAGATTTTGGTCCCGCCCATCTCATAATGATACCATTCTTATGTGTGTCACAAGATCATAAATCATACCTCATAGCATAACCCATGTAATAAAAATGGAATTCTTAAACATCATGCCATCATAATATAATCCGTATAAGATAAAAGGATATCAAAAAAATAATTCCATAATAACATAATCAAGTCAATGTAAGAATAGGGATAGAAACCGAGCCCTATATTATCTTAGATGGAAAATAGTTTTGATAAAACACTTGAACTCCATTCTTGAGGTAAATATCCTTTCTACTTCAAAAACATTTTTTCCTTTCTTAACATGTCATAAAATTTTAAAATAAAATAAGTTAATTAAAAATAAACTTGAAAAAATATAAAGGAAGATCCATGGAAATAATGTTCTAAAAATCCATTCATTCTGTATAAGTTAAAAAAACATTCTTCTCATACTTTGGCCGGAAAATCCAAAAAGTACCTCGTACGAAAAACGACAAAATATTCCATTCATATCTCTTACTAAAACTCACCAATGACTAATATTTGATATAAACAATTGTGTGAGGATAGAAATAATATTACATATTGAGGAAAGATGGATGTGGATGATAAATACACCCCAGTAAATACCAAAGTATAAAAAATCTTGGATAAAAATGAGATTGTGATATTTTCCCTTACCTTAGGTACGATATGATTTGTATGTATCTGAACCTCTTGTATAATGATTTAGATAATTTCATTGACTTATTATAAAATCATATTCATTTTTATGGTATCATAAATGGTCATATTATTATCTTCTTATTAGTAATATTTGATTGCTACTTGTTATTTGGGTGTTCATTGCTTTATGTTCTTATGCATGTCTTGTCGAATAAATTCTTATTCTTCTTCTTAGGTTATAGATACCCCATTTCCATAATGGTATTAGTTTAAAATATATCATATTTATTCATTCAATTCATTTATATATTCATTATTCAATGAGGATCATGTAGAACGAGTCGCATCACATTGTGGAGACGGTAGGCCGTACGTACGCACGAGCGATGATATCATTCTCATGATCGTGGAATTGTATTTAAATGTATGTATACTATTTCAGAATCAATATAACATTACAATAATCATATATATTTATTCATTACACCATTATACCCATCCAAGTATGGTGGTGGTGAAAAACAGATTACACCACGACATGGAGACGGTATTCCGTACGTATGCACGCGCGGTGATTTCGTTTTTCAAAGGATGAATAGAAGGTGAAATAGGGTTGTTTAATTTTTATAATAACATATCAATATATAAGTTATACTGATTTTATTACTTCATAATGAAGAAACTAAAAATGATGAAGTAGAAGAAGAAATAAATTTGAAAGAATTGGTAATGGACATTACCTCTTCTTTGAAGCGCCTCTTCTTAACCTTCTATTAGGGCACTTAATATGGCCTTTGAAGAATATCAGGACCTCTAGGATGTTTCTAGGGATGTGGAGAAGAGAAATTGGCAGGGTTTGGCCGAGCATGAAGGCTCAAAGTGGTGTGAGGAGGAGAGGGAGGAGAGGGGAACCTTAGTAAAAACATAAAATATTATTTTATTATAAAGTCATATTCAGTTTTCAAAAGCTCCAAATATATTTATTTCGATGGTAAGGTAGTTATGGGTCGAAATAATCTCAATAAATATATTTTAGACAAGTTTAGGTTACTATTTTAACCTTATCATTTAGATTTAACTCTAAGTTAAATAATTTTACTTTTACCGTGTCTTCTTGTTTTCTTACACTATATGGTTAATAAACTTACTATAACATGACAAACGAACTCAAAGTTTTTCATTATTAATATATATAACCTTATATAAGTCATTTGGACGAACCTTATATTTTTAGGAATAAAAGTACAAATAATAATATAATATTTATTTTAAAAACTATTTTATGTCAATTTTGACACTATTTGGTAATTGATTTTTGTGAAATTCATAATAGCATGATAAGTTCTAAAATATTTAATTAAATATATACTAAAATGTCATATGAACCTATAAAATTTTTTTAATTCATAAAAAGTCTCAAATTACATTTATTTGGGTATTTATAATATCAATTATGTTAATATTTCCTTAATAAGTTAATTACTCCATCATCATTGTGTCATAAATAAATTAAATTAAATAATGTATAAAAATTATAAATAAAATAAAATTATTTAGGAAATCTTTTTATCTTTCTAAGGAATATTAATAGTTTAAATAATCTTATGTATAACCAAATATTAAAAATGATTTAGTTTTTAAACGTTGATTTTAACTATTTTAAATCTTCTTTAAATAAAATAATAATAAATGTCCTAATCTAATTCAAGTGAACCTGAAAGGTCATATTTTATTCCAAAGGTTTTTTTTGTCTAATTAATCTTATCTAATATAATTAGTACATGTGTTAGGGTAATAATAATATCATTTTTACCCTTATTTACCCTATTTACTTTTAACCGTGGTAAAAAAACGTAAAAAGTAACTCTTCACCAAAAATTATTTTTATCTTATTGAACCACATTTTACTCTTTGATATTAACCGTGTCTCTCAGATTTTCTAAATTCCACTCACAGAAGCGATAAAATTAATTTTTATGTAAATTTTCAAATTCTCTTAGAAGGTGGGTAAAAGACGGTGAAATGTTTAATAAAATTTTTATATATCTAGAATTATTATAAAATTACTCCAATGAATTAAATTGAACTTATATAGGTATTATTTATCTATTTTGGCCTAAAACTAATTTAAATAAAAAAATAATATTTAAATAAAAGTCGGTTTTTAAATAGTAACCCAGTGTTTTCACTATTCATCAAAAATTGAAAGTTTTCAGAAAAATACCAAAAATTCACCCTAAGAAAATTTCGATATTACGAATCCAAAAATGAAGTCCATTTTGAAAGATAAAATTTATAAGATTTCAAAAATTGGGTATTACTATTCATAACGGCTGGTTTATATAATATTTGAAAAACATATCGTTGTTTAGTGAAACTCAGTATTGCGTACAATGCAAGCTATCGAGGAAGGTTGATCTTGCGTGTAACCCAAGCCAAGACAGTGTTGTGTGTAGTGAAATATTAATTTATATAACATGATACATAAAAAAATATTTCTCATAAAATCTCAGGTGTTATAATGCAAGAGGTTCACGACGGTTCCTGCAGGACTCGTCAGACCGGGTCGAAGCTATCTCACAAGATCCAAAGACTGGAGTACTTTTGGAACTCTATGATCCATGAATGCATCGGGTGCACCATGCATGCCAAATGTATGCTAACTTCTTGCATCGGCCGCCAGATCCTCACCACTCCACCAAGTACCCTTGGCCATTTGTAGTATGGGGACTCGATGTAGTGGGACCATATCCACTAGTGACAGCTCGCCAGTGCAGGTTCATCCTGACATCTACATATTTTATCTCCTAGTGGGAAAAGGTAGTTCTTATTAATGAGGTCAAGGCATGTTCCATCATTGACTTCGTGATCTCCAACATCATTTGGTGATTTGGAGTCCCTCATGCCATCCTCACCGATAATGGAACAAACTTCTGGGTAGCTGATCTAAAGAAACTGTATGATAAGTACAACATCCGTTCTAACCATACCTCCCACTATCATGTGCATGAAAATGGATAGATCGAGGCGTTCAACAAGACACTCTCCAACATTTTTCAGAAAGTGGTTTTTCAGAACAAGAAGAGTTGGCCGAACAAGATCCCCAATGCCCTCTAGGCTTATCAAATGATGATTCATAATTTCACCCAGGTGACCCCATATTTCCTGGTGTATGGGATGGAGGTTGTCCTGCCCATTGAGATTCATTTTCCCTCATTGCGCATAGCTGTCTACGATCAGCAAGCACTGGATAATGTACCTGACATATGCCTGGCTAAACTGGAAGTGATCTACGAGAACAATCTTCATGACCTGCACAATATGGAATGGAACCATAACAAAATCTAAAGATATTTCAACAAGAAAGTTTTCCTCGACTTCTTCTTATAAGGAAACTTGGTACTGGATCTCAGGACACCAATGATACATGGCAGGAAACCACCCAAGTTGGAACCTAAATGTGAAAGACCTTACACTGTTCACATGGTTTACTCTAGTAGTGCATGCTCCTTGGTCACCATGGATGGTGACCGCATAACTCCTCCAACCAATTCCAAGTTCCTCAAGAAATACTTCGCCTGAGGAACCCCTTGGTCTTGCATGACCCTAAACTTCTGGGCCCTGCACGACCCTAAATTGTTGGTCCTTCTTGGCCCTAAACTTTCGGGTCTCGCACAGCCCTAAACTGTTGAACCTACATGACCCTAAAATACTGGGTCATGTATGACCTAAAATGTCGGGTCCTATATGGCCCTAAACTGCTTGCCCTGCATGACCCTAAACTACTGGGTCCTGCATGACCCTAAACTGCTGGTTCCACGATATCTTAAACCGCCATGTCCCACATGACATTAAACGATATATCATCCTGCAAGATGTTAAAATGAATCCTTTGAACTATGTATGGCTTGATTCTCATCTTCATGGCACACGTAAGAATTCTCAGACATTACTTTTTGAGTCCAGCCCCAAAATCCTTTCTTTGATTATTCCTCCTTGGGTGTAGTTCTCTCAGAGGACCCTATATGGTGTAGTGCATGCTTCTTTAGCTCCACTCATGTTGGGAGTATGACGGTCGCACCATGTGATCCCACCTCATTCTTCTATTCTCCCACTTCCTCATAGCATGACACTAAACTACATGGCCTTCCAGAACTACAAGTGGCTTGATTATCGTCCTCATGGGATACGTAGAAACACCCAGACATTTTTTCTATTGGTCCATCCCAAACTCCATAATCTCACCTCGGGTCAGGACACAGGGTGTGGTGACAGACTCCTCCCTAATTCATGTTGAGTTCATCATTACCCCATCATACATCCCACCCTCTGGAGACTTTCACCTCGGTCACCGCCCTGCTTGACATTAAAATTCACGGTTAAATCTATGATTCACTCACTCT
Organism: Viscum album; assembly: GCA_963277665.1. Classification (NCBI taxonomy): domain Eukaryota; kingdom Viridiplantae; phylum Streptophyta; class Magnoliopsida; order Santalales; family Viscaceae; genus Viscum; species Viscum album. Next base: position 368,012,464 of record OY728166.1, on the reverse strand, counting down.
TTTTCTTGGAACTCCATTATATTTCACATCCAAAAGGATGCCCGAGTGTCATGGATGCTCGGCCCAAGGTCTCTCCTACCATCTCGGGCTAACTTCCTTGAGGTTTTCAAACAAAAAATTGATACAAGTCTCGCATTACGAACATGGTCAGTTGTCAATGATCGTTTTTTGTTCCCATTTCAGGTCACACGATATAGATTTTGTGTTCAGAATTTGTTCAATAGCCATCCATTTTTGTTGTCACTAACCCCATATGTCTCGAACATGGTGTGAAGTGGTTCATTCTACCCCGTTGTCTCTTCAAGATCCGGTCTGCCTTAGGCAAAAGAGTGATTCCAGTTGGTGGTCCCTTATGTGGTGTGGAGAACCTAGTCCTACTCCTTGTTTCCCACACCAAGATTTTCTCTCATGGGATTAGGAGCTATGATGAGGCAACTCCCTCATGAGGGGTCATATGGCTATATTTTTCTGGGATTCCCGGCCTCAGGTCCCTTGACCCTTTTGGCCCCTTGGCCCAACTTCTGATATAGGATTGTGTGGTGTGGTATGGACTCACATCCTTATTTACATTGGGTTATTTTCCAATTCCCCACACATCCCCATGAGACGTTTCTCCCTCTATTTATTATCCCTTCCACGAAAATATGCCCCACCATGTATCGTGAGTCCCATAATTTGGGTTTCCATCATCTTCTAGATCAGAAATGACCCCTGAATGGCATGGATTGTTAGACTAAGGGCTCTCCTACCATTTCGGGCCAACATCCCCAACATCCTCAACCTTCCTAGGCCCCAGTTCTAAAGCCCCACTTAGAATTTTATGGTGTGTTATGATATTATGTCATCATGCACGTCAGTTTACTCATTGTTTCATACACATCCTTCATTGGGGTTTCTTTCCCTTATCTTCTTTCTTGTTACAAGACGATATGTTGCACGACATCATCTAGAACTACGTGTGGCTTGATTCCCATTCTTATGGATTTGTAGGACTGCTCGAACATCCTGTCTTTGGTTTCATCCCTACTTCTTGGAAATCTCCTCATCATTTTGGCCCCTTGGCCAACGTTCTTCCAAGAGAGGGATATACGGTGTGGTATGGGCTTATGTCCCCATTCACGAAGAGTTTACAACAACCATACCGCATACCTCTCTATCATGAATGTAATTCTCTCCCTTTCCCTATAATCTTATTTTTTTAGTTGGTTTCCTCTCAGTTGGGTCCCTCTACCCTCTTCGGTGATTCGCCAATGTGCCCAAGAGTACACTGGTCCAACACCTAGAGTGATGAATTCTATCTGGACATGTTCTCACCCACCTTTTAGGCTTCATGTTCCCCTTCATTAGGGCTTCCATCATATTTCACATCCGAAGGGAGCCCCAAATGGAATGGATGCTCATCCCAATGGCCCTCCAACCACTATGATCCAATGTCCTTGAGGGTTTCGAATAAAAAATTGATAGGAGTCCGTGTTGCAAATATGGTCAGAGGTCAAAGCTCATTTTTTGTTCCCATTTCAGGTCATACGATATGGATACTGTGTTTTGAACATGGTCAACATTCATCTTCCATCATCACAGCAACCTCATTGAGCCCAAAATTTCGGCCACAATATTTACATCATTTTCCACCCCATCATGTCCTAGTGGAATCTCAACACTCCTGGTGCAATCCCCCAGAGCGCATTTCCACGTTAGGGTGACAAAACTGCGGTATGACATTTTTCGTGGATCCATACTGACATCCCATTTAAGCGCATTCCATGTACTATGAAGTTTACTTCCACCCTTGTTTCCTACCCCATGTTCAACTCACATTGTCTTAGTGATTGGATCGAGGTCTGCACCTATTTGGAAGAGTTCCACTTCTCCATGGTTTGAGATCTAAAAACTTGAACTTAGATCTCTTTATGGTTCCTCTATTCTATTTTAACTTTTAGGCCCTAACTCATATTGGACTGTGTGATGTGGCATGTGTGGGATCATTCCCTCATTCATGTAGGGTTTTCAATAGTCGCACCACATATTCGCCTCTCTTGGATTTAGTCCCTCCTACCTCATGTCCCATATGAATTTAAATTATATGACATTAAAGAGAACCTTCAAGAACTATATATGGCTTTATTCCCATCCTCATGGGATACATAGGAACACCCAGACATCTCATCTTTAGGTCCAGCTCAATTGAGAGCCAGCCTCTCCTGTCCCATATCCTGTATCCCTTTCTGGCCCCTCGACCCAAGGTTTCTATCACAAAATCACACACGATGTAATGTGGACCTCGTCCTCATTCACATTGGGTATGCTCTATCTCACCACACAAATTCCCTCTTGAACCTCATCTCTCACATCTGAGCCATATGTCATTAAACTATGTTGCTTAGTCCCATCACATGACCCTAAACTGTGACATTTTCATCCTGGCTGCATGATAAAAAATGGCACTGCATCATGGTTTCTTCACTCTTGGTTACATCATGTTTGGTATCAGTCACACACCATCCCATTTGTTAATGCCTGAGCACATCTTGATTCTTGTGTTGATGCCTAGAATTTTTTCCCTTGGTCTGTCTCTTATGAAAAAACACTCATTCATCCTAAAGGACAAACAATATCTATCAAATACTGTTTCTTTTGGTACAAGGGCCAAACCCGCACAACCTTATTATCCCTATCAAAGGTATCCTAACATGACATTCCTAGAACTACAAATGGATTGATTGCCATCCTTGTGGGATACATAGGAACAACCATTCACTATGTCTCGGGCCTAGCCTAATGTTCTTTTTTGTTCCCTCGACATAAAACCACCCCAAAAAACAAATGGTGATCCAGACTCCAGGACCTCATTCACATCGAGTTGCATAATCACCTCACCATGTGTATCATGAATTTCTTACCATCTATTGGTTTGATCTCTATGACCATAAACTAATATCACACTGAGCCCTTACTACAAGACATCGAACCACTATCATCTACCAGAACTATGTATCGCTTGATTACTATCCTTTTGATATACATAGGGACGCCCAAGTATTTCACCTTGGGCCCATCCCCAGGGTCATTAACCCTCCTAGCCCCTTTGCCCCAATCAAATTTCACACTCTATGACCTTAAATTAGGAACCTACAGTACATGTAACATGGCTTTAAACTATTAACCATGGTCCAAGAAGTTTAACCTTTAAACTATGTGCATTTTCCTCACTGTACGACGTTAAACTACGTGTCTATCATCTTCATTGATATGACGTAAAACTGCATGTCATTATAGTTAATTTCTTGGGAGGTCATGTTCGGAAGTAGGAATGTTCCCCAATCAGACTGGTACATTCACCTAATGTGCTTCCACCATGGTGATGTGATTTTAAGAGTGTTGGACTCCATTCGAACAACACAACGATCCACACTCCACACTTGGTGTGCCCTTCATTCGGACCCTCATCCTCTTCCATGTCCTAATAAATCCCCCTAACAGTATGGATGCTTGGCCTATGGTTCACCTACTGTCCTGGTCCAATGTTTTGGAGAACAAATGGACGACATTTCGAGTCAGGCCCCGTGTTTCGAACATGGTTAGTGGTCGGCTCTAATTTTTATCCCAATTTCAGGCTAATAGAAAAGGGTACTTTTTTTCAAACATGGTCAACAGTAATCCATCATTGTCACACCAACTTCACAATGTTTTGAAACTTGGGTATCAGGATTCACACTTTATATTACTTTATGCTCGAATTAAGCCAAACACCCCTGGAGTTACCCTACTTGTGCACTAGAGCACATTGGAAGGACGACACGTCGATTGTTCTGAGGTCCTCAACTTCCAATTGGGCCTCTCCCATTTCGTCCTAGAAATCCGAGTTGGTTGTTCAAAACTAGTATTCCCAAAGCTTGGTTGGAACTCCTGCATTCAAATGAAATAATTGTGTGAGCATCTGTTGTTTCTCACATCAGGCATCACCCACGCGATCTTAAGAATTGATTTCTATTTATTTCTGGATTGTGGTGGCAATTCATTAAACCCAACAAACAAGTAAGTAAATCTATTCGTTCATTCAGTAAAAAACAAGAGGCAGTAAAAAGAAATGGGATTATGAGTTTGACCAAAACATGGCCATTAAGGATTAGTATCTAGGATAGACTGCTCCAGTGATACTAACTTTTGTCTTGTGGCCTCTAGGATTGCTTCCTGCCCCCTAAGAACCCTCTCTTCATCAGTGGCCACAGAACGCAGTTCACTGACCCTAGCATGTGATTGCACCTGTTCAGTTTGAAGTTTAGTCATTTGGTGACTGGCTTCAACTAGCTGCTCTTGGGCATCCCCCAGTTGGGCCCTTAATTGCTTCACAAGCTCAAAAACGTTTTCAATGAATACCTCTATTTCATTCGTCTGTTCTTAAAGGCATTGGACCTCTTGTTCCACCTTCAGGAATGCTTGGGTACTACCTGACTCTTTCTGACACCGAGTAACATCGGAGCGTCGACTTCTCTCATGTAGCATCTCAACCATGTAGTCACGGACTGTCGAATGAAGACTGTGATCATCCACCCCACGAGCATAGAGAAAGCGCATCCAGGTGTAGAGGGATCCCATCCAATTTATCCATTCTATTTGAGGCTGACTGAGAAAGCACTTGATACACTTCCACCCTTGTTCCACATCAAACAGATCTCATCAACCACCTCCAAATAAAAATCATCTATCTCATTAGGATCTGCATGCTGATAGTCAGGGAAACCAGCCAAGAGATCAGCAACAAGATCTTCTTTAGATATTCCTCCCAAGGGGGTAGGATCTTCAACATCTGGGTGACCTTCCTCTCTTTCCTCAGTCTCGGCAGCTCATTCACTGACTTTAGGCCCTGCCCTGGTATTAATGTCACTAATATTCATAGCTCTTTTCTCACCAAGGGCCCAGGTCGGCTCAGTTTGGGAAGTTTGCCCTGAATGGGCCGACACATTTTCCATCGAATCACTCATGGATGGTCTAGATTCAGCAGTCTTCTGAGCCTCCAATGTCATGATTACTGCACAAAAAATGAACTCTCTAATCATCTAGGTTCTCTAATATCCAATGAAAGCGTCCAAGTGATAAAATTTACAAGAACTCAGTGCCTCGGCCCATGACATTCCAGTCACCATAGGAGCTATCACGGTGGGGTATACCTCAGTAGACGTTAGATCAATAATGGGCGTCAGATCCCCACCTTGATCTTTTGGAACCTCCCCCCCCCCTCGAATATAGATTCTTGGTTGGCTCTAATACACACCTGATTAGGATAAATAAATTCTATTGAAAATAAAAAAAATTGAGAAAACAAGAGGGGAGGATTGATAAGGAATGGGACATAACTCAAGTAGCTCAGTTATGTCCGCATTAGAGACAAAAATATCTCCACTCTCTCAAAGGCTCCCATGGTGGGTCATCCCTTGAGGCCCTCCACCTTCAAGCTCATATACAACTTCCCCCACTTCTTCACCCTCTCCTTCTTCCTCCTCTTCTGACTCACTTCCCTCTGGCCCCTCATTGCTGTATTCATCCTCGGACGACATATTTTCTGGATCATGTTCCTTTTCAAGCATAACCTTCACCAAGAAAGGTGGTTCCTTAAGCCAGCCCCATTGGCGTGCATACACATCCATGGGCAGCTGGTATGCATTCCTTCAATGTAATCTCACCATGTCGTCAATTCGAATGAGTCTGACCTCTGGCAGTTGGATTTCATCTTGTATTATATTTTTCGATAGGTCTTCGATGCCCATCAACTATCGTAGGGTCAACCAAGCCAACCACATCAACGGTAAGATTAAATCATCATAAAGTTGAATCAGGTACCTTATCTTCTTCTTGGGAATCTCCCTGACCGCTCCATGAGCCCCTCTCCCCCTAGGCGACGAGGGCACAGCCACACCATGGGATTTTTCCGCTATTGTAGACCTGGATTATGTGGGCCCAGTTAACCGACTTGCTTCCGGCCTTTCCTCTCCAACAACGCCCTGTCTACTCTCTTGCCACTCCAGTTCTATATTGACTTCCTTGAGCTTCCGGACTCACTTCTGCAAAATTGCCTCCGGGTATGCTACAGCCCAATGTTCGGCATATTCTATCGAGAGTCCAACATCAACTCTAGTGGTGGGAAGGGTAATACCATCACCAGAGACATGGGTTGTGAACATCAACCACATTTGGAGAAGAATTCAGGGATTCCTCTCCTCCCAGACATTTGTATACACTTTCTTTGGCATCAGTTGGAGGTATCCAAACTACCTGGAAAATCTTGACGGCACGTAGGGCTCACAAAGGATCTTCCCTTCAACCCGGGCCACAAGCACCCATCCTCTGATGCTCTAGAAGTATTCTCTTTGCTCCAGTGAGCCTTCCATGTTGTGTATAATTTTTCTAGTTAGAGTAGGTAATAGACTAAAAGTAAATTTTGTATAGTTTCTGATTTTGATCCTTATCCCATCTTCGTTGAGCATCAACAACATGACCCTGACAATATTCATCAAGGAAGTTCATAGGCCATTATCCTAAGGATGAATGGAAATTGGAAAGGTATATCTGCCGAAATGATCCACAATTCATCCATGGAGGATCTGGAAGGGGCCACAGATCCTCTTGGTGAACCCCCTATAGAAATGAGTCCTAGAATGGTGTAAAAATGGGCAGACACAGGGACTCACAAATTGAACCTCGGATTAGTGGCCTTGATGAAAACCATCACCAATGTCATTGGGAGAAGTCCCATCCTTGTATCCATCACTGGTAGAAGCCACCCACTCAGAAATGTTGTAAAAAATATGACGTACCAGAAGTTTGGGTCCCAACTCTCATTTATACTGAAGCCCCATGATTGATATTCCCCCTCCTCCGGGATCCTCCAATATGATCGGATTTTTCACCTCTCTACCATGGTCAAACACCTTCTTCCTCACCCTGGCATCTTGAATTTCAGATCTCTTTGTAGAAACAAGCAAAACCATTTTTTATAGTCAATATCCTTCAGAAATTATTTGATAGTTAGCCCCTCCTTGGCCATCTCCAACAGATTCCATGTTAGGATGGGAGTTTGTGATCTGTCTCCCCAAATGTTCCTCATTGGGAGGAATTCATCGTACTAGTTCCCATCCAAAGGGATACCCATGATTTAATGGACCTCCAAAAGGATGATACCAAACTCTCCATGGTGAGGATGGAAGGTATTGGTATCGGGGGACCATCGGGTACACAGCTCTGACCCAAGTTCACGCTGATGGTAGAAATGAAACTGCGACATCCACATCGCCATGAACAACCTGATGGCCATAGTTCAGCCCCAAACTGGTCACACATCTGGCGTACCCAATACACCCAGGCCAATTCACTTGTAAAATTTCCTCCATACCTTAAATACCAATCCTGTATCTAGCCTCTAGTTTTGTCAGTTCCACTCTGTCAGAAATTACTTGAGTAATGGGCTGGAGAATCCTCTACAACTGGGTCACTTCTCAAAATGGTTCTGGTCCTGGGGTTCAGGATGTAAACATCTATATGTCTAGTTTCTCTAGTAGGATGTTCATTATTGGTTATATTATACTGAGAGAGGTCATCCTTGAGGGTCACCCACGATCGTGGTTTGTCAACATCAAATCATGCCCGGATTACCTCATACAAAATACCAAATTCCCATAACGGTAAGTTTTCAGATAGTGCATACTTATTCTGGGTTGGGTTCAACATGCTGAAGAGAGTTTGGTTGCTAGATACAATCTTTCAGGAACCATAAACCTTAGGGTTGGCTGCCATCTCTTCCCTTCGAGTGGCAAACATAGCTTCTCTCTCAACATCAGCTTAATTAGTGGCCATCATCTTCAGGCAAGTTCCAAATAAAAAACAAAAAGAAGGTTGTGGCACGTGAAAAATTAGGTGGTGGAGTGAAAAAATAAGGAAGTGGAATGAAAAACCATGGTCCTAAATGTAAAAAAAATGGATGAACTCAGGGGATTATGTGACACAAAAGTGGTTTTCATGCAAGGAAAAGAATTTTTTCGCATGTGAGAGCTCAAGAATTATTTCATGAGAAATATCATTATGGATTGAGGGACCTGTGTGGGTTTTTATATGTGCGAAGTGAGGTTTTCATGTGTGTGAAAAACAGTTTACGCACCATTTTATGGTTTTATGCGCCAAGGCTGTGTTTGGTGCGTACAGAACCCAAGAGGCTGTGCATCTAGGTATTTCCCTTGGAATCTGACCTTTGCATACCCTCGTCGATCTGATTCCAAAGGGGGGGGGGGAATTGTAGACATTTAAAAATTCTCAAGTCCTAAAAAAGGGTATTTTTAGGTAAAGCGAAGGCATATTTTGACTTCATGATTTATTATAGGAGGACCGAAAGGTCCACGAAAAAAAAATCCATGTGGTGGCTGAAAAACTTCTCCCATGCATGGAAAATTGTGGGATCCAAGGGAGTTTTTCATGCTGGGTGGAAACATTCGTGTCAGCATGCAATCTTTCATTCCACTGACCTAGCCATGAAAATAATTCACACTACTAACTTGGGCACACAATCTATCATGTCAGATGACTTCTGCATGGACCAAAGGGCCCCGAACACATTTAAATAGAAGAGTGACCCTTCAACTCCCGATGGCTGAAGAATCTAAACCACCACTCGTGTGCGAAATCAACCTCATCAGTGTGCAAAAAATGGATTTCAGATATGGGGTTTTTGCAACAGGTCTCCCAGGGGTCTGACTTCGCACAAGACCACTCAGGCTGAACTCTACCCCAAATCCCTTTAATCCATAGCCCTTGCACGTAATCCAGTTCCCTTGCGTGCAACCTAGTACCCTTGTACGAAATCTTGTTACCTTTCATGAAATTCACTTTCCTAGCATGAAATTCACTTCCCTAGCGTGCAATTAATTCCCATTTCACGCAAACATTGACTGGTTCTTATGCCAAACTGCTCTGACTTGTGCGCCAAACCTTGCGCACAATCCCTTTAGTTTGCACACAAATCCTCAGCTCCCCTACGCGCACAAACCTCTCTGACTGTTCGCATACCCGGTGTCTTTCATGAAACTGTTCCAATTGCACATTAATTGTGTGAAACCCTATATAATTCCGCAAAAACCTCCTGAACAACTCATCCCAACCTTTTATGCACAACTTCTCCACTTTAACGCGATCCTCCCTCCTTGTGCATACCTTTTCTGTATGTGTTTGATGTCCCTCTTCCAGACATCATTTTCAGGTGCCTCTTGCACCTGAAAGATCTACATCACACACCCTTATCCCATGTGACCTTCTAGGTTTGCACAAATCTATTGTAAAGTCCCTTGGATTATACTTCCCATTACTTTGCTTCGCCTCATTATTGTTCTCATAGGCACGCTAACGACAATTTCTTCCTGTCATAGCCACGCTAATGTGGACCCCCCAATGGATCACTCCATAACACCCTCTCACTATAGAATTGCTAATGTATTCCCTTCCCCAAGGGTGGGTGGGTATCAGTCATGTAAGTCCTTAGGGTGCGGAGTCAACCAACCTTTCCCGAACTGCATGATGTTAAACTGTCAAGATCCATCATCCTCAGCACATGATTTTAAACTGTGACCTCTCCCCAACATCTATCTATGGGGAAAGGGCAACCATCTTGGTGTAAGCCCCTAGCTTTTCTTGTAGGAGGAAGCACCCTTGCTCATTCTCTCTTCTTCCATTTAAAAGACTAAGAGGAGAGATGGGAATATGGATTTTTTATTCCTTCCCTCTCCCACTGGGCTTTGTCTCCATCCGGGACTCCACCCGGGTGTAAGTACTAGTCTCTATCTCCCCGGGGCCACTCCATGCGTAAGCCCCTGTTTCCTTTTTAGGCTTCTAACCATGGATAAGCCCCTATTTCTATTTTGGTCCGCTAATCACACGTAATCCCCATTACACATCCTACGGACGCACCTTTGGCGACGTGATCATCAGGTCATTGTTGCCTCTTGTTTCTCACACCGATCATGACTCACTTGGTATTAGAGTGATCGTCAACCATGAAATCTTCTTTGGGAATCCAATTGCAAAATACCCACACCCTCTTGAACTATGTAGACTTTGATCCTTGCCAAGGCGAGGTATGTATAAAGCCTCCATGTGTTTTAATCCTAACATCCATTGGTTCCAACCCTCCTAAACTATGTGGATTTTGATCCTTTCCAACGCAAGGTACGTAGGAATCCCCCATGATGTTCAAGGACAACAACCTCCAGTTCCAAACACCTTCACGTAGGTTACCACCATTCCGAACTACGTGGACTTTGATCCTTTCCAATGCAAGGTATGTAGGAAGCCTCCTTGAGGTTCAAGACCAACACTAAGTCGTTCAAACCATCTTCACATCGGTTCACCAAACAACATCCTGAACTACATGGAATTTAATCCTTGTCAAGGAAAGGTATGTATGAATCCTCCCTAAGGTTCAAGACCAACACCCAGTCATTCCAACCACTCCACGTCAGTCCACCCCCATCCTACATGAAATTAAACTATACGCCCCTTTTGTGCACCATCCAGCGGAAAGACATTATGATCCCCTACCCAACGACAAGTTGTTGTAAAACTCAAGCAGTGGTAATCCATTGTGACCCCTACTCAGTGGAAATCCATTACCAACTTCAGTCAGAAGTAATCAATTTTCAACCTGAACCCAACAGTAATTCATTGTCATCCACTCTATTGGGACCCATATCTTTGGTTCATCCTAGTGGCTTCAGATCAACCTCGGCCTACTAACCATGCATAATCCCAAGTATATCATCATTCTGATATCCTCTGTGCACATCCCAATCCTATACCCCATCCTAAACTATTTGGACTTTGATTCCCTGCCACGGGGATATGTAGGAGGTCTATTTGAGGATTAATCCCAACATCACCATCACCCTTGAGTCGACTCCATTTCATTATCCATCCACTTCAATTAACCATTCATCATCCAACCTGATTCATACCCAGGCCACCACATCCCGATGAGATCATTCCAATTCACCTCTCCACTTCTCCTAGTAGTAATAGGGTAACAAACCACATGTTAGACCCGACATCAGTGTTCCCTCTAGGGGTTTCACCCATCTAATCCACTCTAGTTAGTGTTCTGATCAGTCTGATCCATCTCCGCTAGACGTTAAACTCATGACATACCCTGTGTTAAACATAGTAATCTAAGGAAAGCCTTTGATACATTCCCATGGAATATAATTCACCGCATTGTACGTGGGATGCCTTGGGCTTCCGCACCCTAGAGAAGCCCTATAATAAGGGAAGAAACACAGACGCACTAGTGTTCCAGCGTAAAGACACACCAGGGATGTCCAATGTGACTGCTCCCCCGATTGAAGGTTGCTGCCCTAGTTGGACCTCTTAGAATGTCCTGATAGATGAAATGTAATTAACCGGTATCCATGAAGAGATGGAACTAGGAAGAGTTTTATGAAAAAGTCTTATTATTTAAGGGAGACCTGTAGTTGGTGATGAGTTTCTAGGAGGAATCCACGGATGTAAGAACCGACATCTCATCATCCCATTTTGATCAAGGAGAAAACGTCCCTGAATAAGGAATGGATGATGCCCGCCTTTGGAAAGCAGGAATGCGGGGCCATAGCCAGTGCGTCCTCGTTATCCTCAAACTGAAGCATGTGTGTGTTCCTCGGTGAAAGCATCATAAAAAAATATGATCATGAGACCAACTGTAAGATTCCCATAGGTCTCAAACAGGCATTTGAATCCATAGAATATGTTTCTCTTACCTTGATCAAGAATTCACTTATGACAGTGGAGGGGAATTTTTTAACACCCACCAAGTGAACATTGAAAATATAGAGTTGAATAAAAACTAAATTAATGAGTATAATTTTCCAATAAAATAAAAAAAATGAATAGAAACTATATGAGAGGCCACAAACAATGGTCACACATTGAGGTCATCTGATCGTGTGACGCTCTTAGAGTCTCATGACCACTTAATCTATGAGTCCTCAAGTGATCATATGTGGAAAACCATAAATTTTAATATATAATAAGGATTACATTTGAATGAGTAATCCCTAGTTGATCATGTGACACTCCCTTTAATGTAATTCTATTAATTCCATTAAAATTTGGTCATGTGGAGGGATTACGCGCTTCAAGTGGCTAAATCATTGATCACACAATGATCCAAATACATGTCGGTTAGATCATATGGATGTAATTTAGATATGTCAACTTGAATTTGGGATTCCTTGTTGGAAAACAAATTGAAAATCACTAAAGGGAGCACACAATAATGTATCTAAATGAAATGTTACCTACACAATAAAGATTAATCTATTTTTTACATGATTGGATTAAGAACATTGTGTAATTTTCTAATTGATAAGTTGAAGTTCCCTTCATTTCTTGTTCTATTCAAATGATGAAATTCATACAAATCATATTAATCATGTGAAGGCCCTCAACTAGGACAAATTTATTACGTGAAGGATCTCAGACAAAAAATTCATGGTCATGAGAATGTCTCGAGACACATCAGTCTATTCATCTGAATGAACTCATACAAGAAAACATGATTATGAAATTACTTGTTGGGAAAATAATGGAAGATGGCCAAACAGATAAACCAATAAAGTGTATAAATTATTTCTTCCTTCCACAATGTAAGTTACATTTTTTCATGATATAGGATTATGTTCTTCGTGTGATTAGTTAATTGATCCTAAAAATGTAATGAGGCATTCCAGTCTAATCATGGGTAGGAAAAACGGTACCTGACAACATGGTTATACAATTCCACAATGGAAAACTAATGGAAAATCACTGAATGGAACACTAAATAAAGTAAGTAAATGACTGGATCCATGCACGATGGATGTGACTCTATTTTTCACACAATGTTTTATGTTCATAACTTGACTAATTAATTAATCATTTGAAAGTCACCATAAATTCCAACATGATCATGTGAATGACTTTATGCATGCTAGTTTGATCTTGTGAAGGCTTTCAAAAATGATAGATTGATCTTGTTAAGTAACATGGGTGTGATAGGAGGATCATAATAACTTTATGGTACATTTCAGTCTGATCATGAAAAATCCATTACTGATGTATATCTTAAAAATTAGGCAACACCCCCTCAATTTTCATAATAAAATCACTGATAATCTGGTCATGTGAAAAGATTACAAGATATAACGATATTTTAATGAAGTTCCAATATCATGATTGGTGTTTGTAATTTAATTAATAGAGGATTTCATTGATGATATGATTTTGGATCATAAAAAGATCATATTTATAACCAACATATACTGATGCCCTTCCATTGAGTTAACTCGAAGAACATGGCATAATAATCACACGAAGATACAAGAATATAAGGGTTATATTTTTTTTATGAAACCCCCCATTGTACGAATTAAGAAAAATGGAGAGGTAAGAATAAATTTATAAGAGATGTTGTCATGAGATCTTAATAGTCCTTTACTTATGTTTTTTTTAGATTAAGAGATGTAAAAAACTAATGATCTATGAAAGGGATTATCATGAGATGGGATATTGATCATCTAATTACTATAAGATCTTGAGGAAGTATCTTGGTCATGAGACTAAGAAATATGATCACATGGGCCTTTATTAGTAATGTGATCACATGGACTCACATCATTTTCTATTCATGTGATTCGAAAGGGATCATATGAAGTACGATACCACCGTACCATCACACAAATTTTAGGCTTACCTTGTCTTCATGATATTTCATACCATATATATTGGAACATCATCAAAGCTTAAAAAATCTTTCATGGAACATATCCTCATAATTTTCCCCATCATGTGACTCCAAATGGATCACATGAAGAAAGTGACTCCAAATAAATCAGGAAAAGCATGTGACTCTGAAAGGATCATGTATTGAAAATGAACCTATTTTTTCTTTTTAAGTGTATGGTTTCATGATTACCCTAGGATGAAACCTGAATTTTATTAATCCATTATCCTCTTAACAAAACCATATTACTTCAAATTTTATATGAAACTCCTTACCTCGTGGGGTCAATATTTCGATAAGTGGAAACATTATTTAATTCTCATCAATGGGAAAAGAATATATGAACTATGAGGACCTTAATTCCATTTATAAACAGGCCACATATGATTCCTTGTTAAGGATCAATATCCATATCAACCATTAATACAATATCTTTCAATATGGGTTCATATCCATTATATGGTTTCTAATAATATTTAATTTGGGAGGAGTCATTGTATAATTCCCATACCAATAATCTATTTTCCCAATCCCCTTCTATCTCTTATTTCTCACATAAAGAATGAATCATGTGAGATTAGGGATTTTTAAGGATCAAGTCCCATTTTCTTAATTAAGATCCCTTAATAAGGACATACTAATTTTTAAATCCTGTATCAAATAATTGGGAAACATCACTATTATATCCACAATTAAATTCAACCTTGTATCAATTTAAACGTACTAGTTCTTCAAATGTCTCTTCTTTCTCAAACTGAGAATGAATCACATGGGCGTAGATATTAGTGGTGATCATATTGACATCATGATAGAAATTCATTCATACACAGGCATACACATTGTTGAAATTCCATAGGATATTATATTATTTCAATTATATGGGAAAATAATCTTCGTGAGGATTAATTATATATCTGTAACCATCAATTTTTAGGAAGATAATAAAATATGATGAATCTGAATTTATTTTTAAATTGGATACAAATGGCACCTTACTAAGGCCTGATCCCCAAATTAAAATTAAAATTCTATCATATACATCCTTATTGGATGATGTTAAACTGCTTCATATAGTACTTCCAATACTATTAGGACTCTTATTCTTTCTATAAATAGGATAAATAGAATTACTTCTTGAGGTCAATTCTCAAATTAATATTTTTTATTAATCTAGTACTAAAATATCATGGGGACTTATTTTTTTGGCCCATATAAATTATATATAATAAAATGTATCTAATTGTATGCCATATCTTGTTTCTCACACTGTGTAGGACTCATTTGCGATTAGAGGCTTGTGAAGGTTATACCATCAATATGATGCAGATGCCCCCTAATTAGACCTCATTATATATGTAATTTTGTTCATGTATCATCAATTAGAGGGCCACATTCCCAATTACATATCTTAATATGGAACTATATATATAATCCCCACTAAAAATAATAATATAACACTTATCATGAAATATAAATCCAACAAAATATGTTAATATTGATTCCTCTTCTCATAGGATTTGTAGGTAATCTCTCAGTTGTTCAATCATAATTCTAAAACACCAATTTCCTCCCAGGATGTAATCAGACTTTAGAATACCCAGCCATAAAATATCAAAACATAATAATTTTATCATTATTAATAAAAAACGGGAAATATATGGGGAATAATTGAAATTTATAAATCGAGTCATTAAAATAACACCTTCTTATATGTACATGGATTCTACATCTGATGATTTTAGTAGATAAACCCATATTGTTGTTCAAGGTAAGGATTCAAGAACATATCTTAAATATATAATAGAGTCTCTAAGTAGAAAATAATTCCCCCAAAATGGATTTGGTGAGCCTAAAATTATATCGTCTTAAAAAATATGAGTATATAATCATCATTAGTTTTGAAACCCTAATGAACACATACCTTTGGAAAGTTAGACCATGGATCATTACAAATGTGGGAGCCATTTGTATTTCCCATTAGAGACAAAAATGGTGAACCCATCATGAAATTTTGTGAAACAAAACTCAATTACCTGCAATCATGTGTTATTCCATACACACCGATTTTTTAGAAAAAAATAATGGTGAACCTGATGTGAATCTTATTAGAAAGTCAATCATAATCGACTTTTGTAAAAAACAAAGGATCTCTTTCTTCTTTTACTTTTTAATGTTTGCCTTGAATCCAAATCTAATTTATTTGTCTAATAATGTATAATCCTTCATCTTATGTTTTAAAAATAATGATATCACTCCACTATCTCAAAAGAATCACTAGAATTGCCTTTTAATATTATATCCTCCATTCATAAGTAGAGAAAAACCATAAAGTTAAGAGCTTCAATTTTTCATCTTCATAACCCATTTAATTTTATTAATTCCATCATAAAAGATAGGAAATATGATTCCAAATTTCTATTGAATTGTCTTTTTCATGTAATGAGAATCAAAATCATGAAGTGATTCATAGGATCCTTCAAAACTACAATCCTAAACATATTTACCTCAATGGAGTGATTATTCTCATCAATAAATGTAATAATTAAGATTTTATTTTCATTGAATACACCTAGAAATCATGTATTAGAAAAAAACTATAGAACCCTTACATGACATACACACCATGACATGACCTTCTACATCATAATATTTTCGCATGTAATTGAATAATACAAACACATACTTAAAATTCTTAATTGAAATGAGACATTTTTCCATTGTGTGAACACAAGAAATGAAGAACTTGTAACATCTTCTTAATACACACCACAATGTGTCCAACTGTCACTTTTTTTTGGAAAAATGGTATCCATACATGTAATATAAGATGATGTTATTCTTGTTTTTAATATATTTGTTGGATGATCAAGGAGTTTTTATTCTAGGTTGATGGTTTTTATGAAAAGGTTGAATATAAAAGTATATGGACAGTATTTGTGAAAATGGAACAATTTCTTAGTGTGTTAAAAAATTTTGGTGTGAGATTTTATGTTTATGGAAGAATTTCCTCATAGGGAGTATGAGAATACATGAGGAGGATGAGGACCACATAGAAAATTCATGGCAGATTTCATCCATATAAATTTTATAAGCACATAGAAATTTCACAAGCCATGTATAGAGTACATGGATAATTTTATGTGAAAGTTTTGGAAGTGTAATTTTGTGGTGTATATCCATGTAGAGTGTATGTGATGTTTGGAGTTATTTTTGATAAAGTGGCACTGTTTTTATTGTGGATGATAAATGGTGGTTCCACATAACATTTACCTAAGGGCATTTTTTTAAGAAGGTAATAAATGGATAATTTTTTAGTAGACTTGAAGGATATTGATGTAATTTAATTTATTAGTTATATTTTGAAGGATTTTTCCTATAAATATGCCACTAATCACATCATTAATGATTTTTTTGAGATTTTAAAGGAAAATTAATGTTATATTGGAAAATATAATATGTATTAGGGTTTATATAGAATGTTTTCATTTGTAATATATATTTTTATGATAATAATAGTAGCTCTATGGATTTTGACTATTCAAAGAGGAGTAATTATATATTTTAGTTATCGAATGAGTTCCATAATGATAGTTCACTAGGAGTAGCACATGAATGTTTTCTTGAAGAGTGAGTCTATTAAGAAGTGACAAATGCACTATAACACATTTTATAATGTTAATTATGTTGATATACCAAAATAAACTAAGATTTTCTTGAATATATATGATATTTTTGTGAATTAGATCACATAGTGAATAATAATATACATAATAATTACATGCATGGAATTTTTATTTAATATTATTTATATGGAATCTTCCAGTTTTATTATAGAGACTGAGAATCACAATGGATAATCATATTTAGGATATCATGATGCAAATAATTTATTATTTCAATGATAATGTGGAGGAAACCATCAAGTTATGAATCCAAGGAATGATTCATCAAATTCCGTGAGTGAGGATGAATCGATAGAGGTGATCTAAGGGAGGTTGTGAGTTATCCCTGGAATCACTTTAAGGTCATTGAGCTTAGAATAATGTAACCATGAATAAACATTATAATCCACGAAAACTATTTAATATTAGTAAATTCTAGTAAAACCAACACATCATTAGTAAATTATCCTGGGAACAGCCCTTAGTGGTGAACTATGTAATAATTGATTCATTATGTTTTCATTTATCAACATTTATGATTATGGTGAGTCTATTGTTTTGTCCAAAATGTTATAAAATATCTTACCAACATAGAGAAATATTCTTAAATACATAAGAAATTTTCTCAATTAGATTCACCAATATAATCATATATTCTCCTTGGTTACAATTAGTCGTATTCAAGTAAAGTTTACATATGATAAATATTTCAATTAAATATGTATATAAGAGAAACAATGAATTATAAAGTGGTTCCACTATTTTATGGAATCAACTATCTGATTTGGAATAATAAGATGAGAAATTATAGATAATATAATGTATTATATGTTTCTATGTCAATATTCATGGTATAATGGTTGGTGAAATTTAAGATTTATATCCAAGAATGAAGTGGACAACATGTCACTTGATGCTATTGTAATGGATAATAATCACTTATTAGGAAATATGTTAGAGATATTATATATATATATATATATATATTATTAAATGAATTAGTTCCAAGGCCATGTGGTGTAATTTTTTTAATTATAATGGTGATTTCAAGGAGGATGAAGTAGAGATTCAAGTCATTCATAATATCTTTGATGATTTGAAAACTCAAGCTGATGAAAATTATATAAGATTATTTAATCAAACCCATAATGTTATTGGATATATTCAAAGATGGTGGAAGAAATAAATGATATTGATATTATAATTTTTATCTTACAATGAATTACACATTATTATAATTTGAAATATTATATGTTAAGGATATGGATTTGGTATAATTTTCTATTTATGACTTTCATAGAAATATAGTGGAATATGAAATGAGAGTTAATTAAAAAAGGAATGAAATTTCATTAAAATTAAAATATTTTTATTAAATATTCAAAGGAACATAAAATATTTATAGTAAGTTATGTATAAGAGGATATCGATGATGAGTTCCTTGCTCTAGTGGAAAGGAAATTCAAGCATAGAATAGGGACATTAAAAGTAAATATCCCTCTATCATGCTTTTGATATGGATATTTTGGTTAATGATGGAAACGATTATGTGAAAAGTATATGTTAAAGAAATAGAAGTATAAATCATATAGTATCATTGGAGATGGTTCTCACTAAAAGGTGACATCAAATTGGGAAAGACATTAAGAATGTGGTTTTAGAGGAATAATAAAATAAAAAGCATGAATATGTTGACATAGAGTACCAAGAGGGAGTGTAAATAGAATTTATGCATGATAATAGGGATTCTATGAGAATAATATCCCATTTAGAGAACAATATGGAACTAAAAAATTAATTTGAGCATAAAGAATGAGTTTTGAAAATGTCCAAGGACATACAAAACTCAATTGACTCTAGTACATCAATTTTTTATATACTAGTTCTTGACCCAACCACCAAATTAGATTGAATTTACAAAAAAACATATTAAAAACAAATATTAGAGACCCTGAAATTAATTTTCTTACAATAGAGAAAGTAATCCACCAACACTTCAACCATTATTCAATAATGCAAATTCATCCATAATTGAGGATTCTATTATGGATACTATTTAAATTGAATAACTCGTACAAGATGAAGAAAACCAATCACATGGTTTAGTTGATCTCAATATGTAACATTAGAGATCTCTTGAAAGGATTGATTTAAAAAGAATGATAAATTGAATGATTGGTGGACTATATATAGAATCCTCAAAAAATTTGTATCATCTTCAAGTAGAGATTGATCACGTATATGAATAGTTAGATAATAAACATTATAGTTATGTTAATTTATAAGTTATTGTGAATTTCAAGATAAATATTGAATAATATACTAATGTGGATGATAACCTTAAATATGTCTAATAGAAAAGATATAAATAGTTTAATACCCCTAAATTCATTGTTGTTTCATTGATAAAAAAACATCCATCAAATGTAAAATTGATAATTTAGAGAATAAGATACTCATTAAGGGGTTTTAGATAGAGAATTTTTATAATGATTTAACAATATCTTAGAATGTGTTTAGAAAAAAATATGGGTGTGAATGGACCGATATCATTGGGTAAAATTGGAATTTCATGTGATAGGAAAACATTAAAAGAAGAAAAAATAATTCATCTTATCATACTAAAATAGATTTCTCATACTTCTAGTATCATATCTGAAACACTAGTTGTTCATAAAAATAGAACCCATGTGAAAATAAATTATTAGGTTGGAAATAATCCTCAATCATCGAGTGTTACAAAATATTTTCAAGAAGTTTAAAAAAGGTGATATACAGGTGTAAGAATGGATAAGATATTTCCTTTTATGAGATGTTAATCCTATGGATTTCATGTCCATTCCATTTCCCACTATGAATAATCATGAAGCTGTTTGAATGGGAAAATGGATGGAAGCTGGTGGAGATGAATAAGTCATCGTTTAAAATAAGAAACTACTTTAATTGATATTATATTAATTATTATAATTTGTCATATAAAGATGTTGATTTAACTAAATGTAAAACAAATAATGGTCATTATCCTAGAAATTAATGGAATGTGAATTTGAAAAAACCTTAATGTTTTTCTCTAAAAAAATACACACCATTGGATGAATAATAGGAGTGCTATTATAAAACCAATAAATAATGGAAGTATGAGAGTCCATCATCTTCCTCAACTCAAAATGGCCCCTCAAGGATTGAAATAGTGAAGAGGGAGAAGGCCCATTTGGAATAAATTTCCTTCAAATAAATTAATAACAATACTATAATGATAATAAATAGTGGGTTCCCACCCCACATGACTGGTAATATGAACCAATTATATAATTTTATATGAAGATTATATGGGAATGTGAATATGAACCAAAATAGACATTTTTACATCGATAGTTGTTGAAATACCCATTTATTAGTTGGTGTGTTAATGAATATAGAAGTGTTATATGTTGATATATTAGGACATAACCTATTGAGTTTATTTCAACTCTATTTATATAGACATAAGGATATATTTAATTATAAAGGTCATGTAATCATATTAATAACATAAAATTCTCTCATGAAAATATGGATAACAAAAGGAAGTCTATATTAGGTAGATAAAAAAATAACACATGTCTCTCAATAGTATATATTAATAACAACAATTTGTATCATAGGTAATGATAGAGGAATATAATTTTTCCACCATGATGCTTTTGAACCCTGAGAGGGTTGCGGGTCCAGAAGGATTTCTAATATCTTTCTACAGATCTTCGTGAGAAATTTTGAAGGAGGATTTAGTAATGGTAGGGCATGAATTTTTTTAAGGAGGGAGCTTACCTTGGGTCACTAGCGCCACTATAATGGTTCTCCTTCCTAAATCAAAGAACCATGATTCTATCATGCACTACAGACTAATAAGCATGTGCACTGTACCTTATAATATCCTGCCTACTATAATTAACTCCAGGTAGGTCATTCATATACCTCAATGGGTGTCGTTGGAACAACGCATTTTTCTTAAGGGTCTCTCTATACAGGAATAAATTGCCCTAGCAGAAGAAATGTTTCGTGATATGATCTTCAAAACATGGGGGTACAATATTGCTATCAAACTCGATATAAACAAATCCTTTGACCAAGTTGAGTGGAGGTTCCTCAACAAGGTGCATGCATGTATGGGTTTATCTCCTGGGAATATTGATATCATCTTATGCTAATTTTTCTCCTCCTGGTTATCAGTTACTTTCATGGGGAAATCTTACGGCTTCTTTAAGGATGCTCGCGGGCTATGGTAGGGGGATCCGATCTCTTCGAGCCTGTTCATTATTGTCCAGGACATGCTTATCCATCTCATTAACCAATGTATTTCTACTGGTGTGATCCTCCTGTATTGTTGAAAATTGAGCCTCCCTATAGTGTCTCATCTCTTGTTTTCGGATGATACCATCATTTTCATGAATGACTCAAGAATATATATTAGCAGTTTGAAAAAGGTATTGGAAGAGTGTAGTCCCTAGAGTGGGAAGGCCATCAACTACAACAACAGTAACTTTTACATCTTGACCGAGTTCACTTCAATGGGAATTACCCTTGTGAGCATCAATCTGGGTATACAGAGTGGAAATATCCCCTGGGACTACCTGGGTACCCCTATTTCATCGAGTATAATTTGAATTAGGGACTTAGACCACCTTATCACCAAGATTACTGATAGAGTACTGAACTGGAAAAACAAGTACCTTTCTTTCTGAGGATAGATTGTGCTAGTTAACAGAGTTCTTATCACTTATCTGGTGAATGATCTTGCATCCATCAATGCCCATAAATTAGTCATTCAAAATATTTATTCAATCTTTGCTTGTTTCATCTGGGTCCCCCTCTCTCTTGGAAAAAAGAATTAGGGCTCCTGGACCAAGATGGCAAGGTCGGTCTGTGAAGGTGGAATTAATGTCTGAAGCTTGGTTGACATTTTTTACTACATGCATGCTATATTAGCATGGGGTTTAATGTAACAATGCACTCTTATGGGGGAAGATCATCTACAACTACTCCTTAGGGAACCAGGCTTCAGTGGGAATCCATGATTCGTCCCTATACATGGTGATTAGTCCTCTCATTTCCATTTTTCGTCCACATTCTCGCTGGCTTGTAAGGAGAGGGGATCTATCCTTCTGGAACAATAATTGGTGTGGCATCCTTATTGGTTTTCCAGGTTTCTAAGTCACCAACATTACCTTTAGGGAGGCCAGGCTCTTCCCGTCCTTTATCTCAGCAGTTCTGGATAGGGAGAAACAAGCTCTCTGCAACCTCATTGAGCTGACTAATGACCCGAACAAGTTCTTCCTCACCCCATCCCCCTCTGGGTCCTTCATGAAAATGGAATTTCATCATATTTCTAGGGAACAGGTTCTGTAAAGTGTGGAGACTTGGGATGCAGTTCTGTGGGTTAAAGATATTCCTATCAAATTCAACTTCCTCACATGGAGAATTTTGAATAATGAAATCTTGGATACGGAGAACTTCAAGAGGTGTGGCGTTTACATGGCTTCAATATGTGTGTGCTAATAATCTCACAGTGATGAAATCATGGATAATATATTTTTTTAATTTGAATTGTAGCACGAGGTATGGACATGTTTTGGGGATTTCACTACGGTCTTCTCTCCTAGAATTGATAGTATTATGTTTCTGAATTGTTGGCACCATAGTTTTGGACCAGCGGATCAGAAAGGATAGCTCCCATGGTGGTATTACATGTGTGATGATGGTGCCTCTTGATGGTGAGTAATATTGTGATATAGGAAGGAAATGGTGTGTTAGCATGTTTTGTCATTATCTGGACGAAAACCCTTTTAAGTGACTTTTCTTGGGTTGTTCGTAACTAGTAGTTTTCAACAAGGTCCCAAGAGGCACACATGTCCATTGGAATCAAAGGAAATTGGGTGCATTGGAACCCACCTACTAGGGGGTTAAAAATCAACACTGATGGTTCATATGCTCAGGGAATCATCTAAGGAGGGGGGTAGTGCACGACAACAGCGGGTCGGTGTACATGGGTTATTTAGTAAGTTTGGGTCATGGATCCTATTTACATGTCAAGGCCATTGAGATGTTCTATGGGATCTCTATATCCATATAGAAGGATCTGATCATCATGGAAGTGGAATCTGACTCAAATATGGTGCACAAGTCCCTTCATTATCATGGCGCTTCTCCCTGGTTGATCTCCCATGTCATCAAGAAATGTCAATATATGCTTGGCAGAAACAAAAAGGTGGTTCACACTTGGAGGGAGGGAAACAATTTTGTCGACCACCTAGATTCTTAGGATACTTCAATTCCATGGGATGTATTCTTTCATAATTTTTCTAGCTTGAAACCTGAGGGTGTCAACTTGATCAGAGGGGATTCTCTCGGTCTTCACTATTTCAAACCTCATTAGCTCTAGGCTTTGGGGGTAGGGGGTCAAGGGGATTCTTTTTAGTTCTTTTTTATATTTTGGATTTATTTTTTTAATATAATAATTGATGATCTATTGCATAATAGGATTGTCCACATTCACCAATGTAGAATGAAGTGCTTTTCTAAGTTAAAGAATATAGTGGAAATTTCAAATATGAAATTTATCAATAAAAAGTCATGCCATGCTTGTATGTTTGAAAATATTTTCCAATATCTATATCATAAAAATAATAATGAATTTTAAAATCTCATCTAACCTGTGTATATAAATTTTTTTGGGCCACTGAATATATTAGAAAAATAAAGAAATGAATTTATTTCTTTTTGGTAATAATCATTAAATAATAAACTATTTTTTATTAATAAAGTGGAAAAATAATAATTCCTGGAGTGCGTTAAGAAACGTAGAATATGAGTTGAAAATGAGACTAGAAATACAATCAAAATATTAGGTTATAATGATAGAAGACAATACAAATCCATTGAATTTTATATCTAACTCAAGAAGAAAAACATAATGAAAAATGTATCCTCTATAAGGACACTATCAAAAAAAATATTGATTGATGAAATTAGTAGGTAATCAATATATCTCGAAAATTATTATATAGGGTGATATATCCCTTTATTACTTGAAGGAATATATATATGTTTTAGACTATATAACAAACCATATAGTTCTACGCTTAGGGGAATAGATAATACCTTAAGGAATTTTTCATGGGATGAAGCCCTCACTATAAAATTTTTGGGTCCTTGGATGATGAATTTTTCATTCATATCAAATAAGGAAATCCAAGAATGTATGGTGATTATACTGATTAAAGACTATTTTTGGCCAATAAAATCTAGAGTAAGGCATATAAATTCATCAATAAAAAGATAAAAAAATATGGAGAGTAATGATGTGAAAAATTTGAATAAATAAGAATAAAAGTTGAATCTAAGTGAAAACATGGATGAATTATCATGATAATTGGATGAAACTACTCCTTATCCTATGGTTGAACAATGTTCCCAAAATGTTGAATAATCTAAGGCTAAATTAGAGGAGGATATTATCAATAAACATATTCAGTCTATACCTCATAGGGTAAAAGGAGATATATGGTTGATCAGAATATCAAAATTGGAGACAAAACTACACTAACATATACACATTGTCTATATAAGGTAGAAAATTATGATTTACTATTAATGTTAAAACTAACATAATTTGAGGATACTATAAATGATGAATCCTGGGTTGGATCCATTAATGTGGAATTGGATCAAATTGAGGAAAATATACTTGGGAACATATAAATAACCCCAAAAATCTCAATTTGATTAGAATTAAGAAAATATTCATGAATTAATATGTTTATCAAGGAAATGTAACCAAATATAAGGATATTATGTCTTCTAAAGGCTATGCATAGATAAAAGTGGTCACTATTGAAGAAACAATTTCATCCGGTGCTCAAAATGATTATATCTAAATATTCATGGTACTAGAAATCTTATGAGGCTTAAATATTCATATTATGTATGTTAAAATAATGAAATTTAATGGTTTACTTCATGAAGAGGATAATATTCAACAACAAGTGGGGTTTTTGATTTAAAATATTGAAACCATTGAGTGTATGTTAAATAAGAACTTATATGGTCTAAAATAGGTACCGTGAGAATGAAATATGTTTCTATAATCATAAATGAATAAATTTAAATTCAAAATAGGTGGTATTGATTACAATCATTATGGGAAAAATCCATGAAGTATTTGTTCATTGTGTTGATGTATATCAATGACCTCATATTTTGACGAAGCAGAATTAAATTAGTGGAATAATTTCCAGATATGATTTGTTAAAATTATAAAATGTCTTTGATTGGTGAATTAATATATTTTTTAGTCATTCATGTGGTTCAAAAAGAGAAATATAGTTTTTTCTATCAAATGTTGTATATGATATAGCTATTTAATTTTTTTTATAGACTGATTCCAAACTAATTTCAAGTTTTTTTCATTTGTAAGTAAATTTAGAAATTATGGGGACGATAAATCCATGTATCCAACTTTTTATACAATTATAATTAGGATATTATTTAATATTACTATGGAACATCAGAATATTTATTTCAAATTTTTTTAGTAGTATGTTTTCAATGAAATCCAAGTGAGGCGCGTGAAAAAAATTGTTAAAAAATCATTGGGTTCATAAAATTTACTCTTAATTATAGATTTTTCAATTATTATTATAATTATCAAGATCTATCAAGATTTTATATTTGCGATTTTTCCATTTCTGTGGTGGAAAAAATTCAACAAGTAGTGGTTAATTATTTATTGGTAGTAAATGTGTTTCAATGCTAAGTAAAAAATTATGAATCACTTGGATAACATGGATTTGGGTTGAATACATTAAAATAGAAAATTAATTCACCCAAAGTCTTTGGATGAATAAATTATTGAAGGATATTAGTGAAGATGCATACTAGCATGTAGTAATATTATATGATAACAAGGGTGTGATTTACCTTATTAATAATCTAAAAAAACACTCTTATACTAAGCATATTGATAACAATAACAAAAATTCATTAATAAAAAATTTATGCAAGGAATGGTCATATAGAAGCATGATGAACGTAATTAAACTGTGGTTAATACCACACAAAAAAATCCATTGGCCTCTCTTGTTTTTGAGAAAAATTAGTTGAACCTAGGTGTTCAACCACCTCTCTCAAGATGGGGAGATTTTGATATTACACATCTCCCATATATTCTAATGTTTCTAAATATTTTATGATGAGTTATAGGAAAAAGGGAGTGTTATAGTCTATTGGGTGTACTATATTTTAATAATAACACTTTTTCATTCCTATGGATTTATTTTTAATAAAATAAAAGATACATCGAAATCCAAGAAAGGATGTTGAAAGTGGTAGTTCTTCTAACAAGTGGATCTTGGATCAATAATATAAATTCTATGGGGGTTCATGATTTAAAAGTTAGAGGTATTTTTTTTAATGATTAATATCAAGAAATATGAAATTATTTCATATAATTTTGTTTTCTCCACTGAGAAACCCTCATGTCGAATTAAAGTGATATATTAGTTTTTTGTTATCTTATGGATTATTTATAGGATGTGTATAGAGTTTAATTTCAATTATAATATACTAAAAACCTAAAGGTGAGACTATTGTAACTATGGTTATAAAAAATAGTGATGTATTTTGATGTTTTGATTGTTTTCAATCCATTTCACTGAAGATCCTAGAGTTTGTATGATAAGGGATATAATAAAAAAGAAGTTAAATTCATGAAGAGGAATTATAAAATCTAGTGAAAACAAACCAATATCTTAGTGTTGACCAAATTGTTTGGATAATGTTTCTATGCTTAAAGAATAAATTCCATGAAGGGAGTATATAATAATGTATTGAGTACATAGATAGTATAGAATGTTCAAGGTGGTGACCTACATATAATATTTGTAACCTTGTGTCAACTTTGTAATCCATGTAGGGAGAACATGAGTAGTAGTGTATGTAAGACCATTTTTAGAGTAATTTAATAGTTGATGATCCTATAAGAAGTGCATAATTTTCAAAGTCATTGTTTGTGAAGGGGTAGTGTATTTTTAGGGTATAACAATGGATGGTTATTTGTAGAAATTATAGGGGTATAGTTGTAATGTATGTTCACGGTAGATAGTTTATAAGTAATCATGAAGGGGATCAATATGACTTCATTTATTAAATATTATTTTGGTGAATTTTTCTAAAAAATACCCAAATGTTTTCATCATAAATGACTTTGATGAGATGTTAAGGATTATGTGGAGAATTATTTGAAGAAAAAAGAAGTTTGGGTGTTCTTGTTTGTGGTTTTCATTAATGATGAATATTTATTCATGAATCTAGAATCTTATTAATTAGATAATTTCAAAGGTGGATTTGTTCCATGTATACATTTTTGATGTTGGTCCACATAGACAATTTTCTAGGAAATGTTTACAAATTCAGTCTTGTAATGTGATTCTATGATGTAGTTCACAATTAACCGTACCATGTAGCATGTAGTAACTCATGAGGATAGTACATGGTATGTGAATAATTTTATCAAGGGATCATGGTGGATCATAAATGATAGTATAAGGGGAATAATAATCTATATAAAACATATTTTCAAATTAGTTTAAATCATATATTTTTATGTTTCTTATGATAGTTAGTATTTTGGAGAAAAATGATCACATTGATGCATTATATTCATTCCATTATAATGAAAATCAAATAAAATTTTCATAAAAACATGGTGACCTTAATGTTATTAAAATAAGGATGGATTTATTAAAATTAGTTATTTAGGAGGAGTCGATAGAGGTTATCTAAGGGAGGAGGTGTGTTATCATAAAAATAATTCTAAATTGAATGAACCTATGATAGAGTGACCATGAATATAAAGTGAAATCTAGAAAAATTAATGAGGCATAGTGGATTATGGTATAGTTGAAACATCGCCAGTTTATTCTCATTGAAATATCCCTTGGTTTTGAATCAAGTAAAATTAATTATGTTGTGTTTTATTTTTCTTCATTTGTAATTGTTGTGAATATATATTAGAATATGACCTATTTAAAAAAAATCAATCACAGAGAAAATATCCATATATACAAATTTAAAAAATGACACCATCATTCACCCCTCACCTATAGGGTGTTCCCAATTTCAAAATACTTTGTACATACATGCGGTAACTTCTTACATGTTGGGTCTTTTGTATGACACTAGTCTCAATTATGTAGTCAATTAATCTAATACAAAATAACCCAGAGCCTAATTCTCATGGGTTATCCACTTATTAAGACCTTTTACTTATTATTCTAGTTTATTATTCCACGGTCTAGTTACAACATGACAAATTGTTTCTGTGGATGATGAATATTATTCACCTAGAAACAATGTTCAAAACATTTTTCATGATTTCAAAGAACCTTATATATAAAGATATTACCATAACATTTTCATTTCCTTGAAAACTAAATTCACAACACGACCCATTGTTTCATAACATGATATAGTCCTTTTATAAAAAACTTCTTCAATATTATTACAAAAAAAATCTTAAATAATTTCGCAAATCCATGGACGTTATTTTGGGATTCTCACCCAAAAAAATTACAACAAATAAAACAAGAAATGATTAAATATTTTTTTAAATATCCCCCTTCAATTTTTTTTTTAAAATTCCATCATAATAGATTTACAAAATTTATAAAATAAAATTTTGTAAATTTCAAGATCCCATGTATGAACACATCCATTAGAAATTTTATATTTGATTCATTATTTATTGCATTTATGCCAACAAGAGACAATCACATTGTGAGAATAAAGCATTAAATGAAACCTTCTCCATGAAAACAATTACTTAGATCACGTGATCTTTAAAAAATTTGAACCAAGATACTCCCCTTAGATAGACACTCAAATAATATCCCATTTTCCAAAATAGCAGTAATGACACCAATATAATATTGGTT
This sequence comes from Viscum album, assembly GCA_963277665.1. Classification (NCBI taxonomy): domain Eukaryota; kingdom Viridiplantae; phylum Streptophyta; class Magnoliopsida; order Santalales; family Viscaceae; genus Viscum; species Viscum album. The sequence continues at coordinate 367,983,047 of OY728166.1, read as the reverse complement.
CACCATTGTCAATGTGAATGTAAACTCCCCTATAAATTCACATAAAAGAACTCACCTAACCACCTTAATCACTAATAATGGAGAAATTATCATATGTATCTCCTGGAAAAATTCTCCTAGATTTTACATCTAACCCAAAGAGAACTCTTTCAAATGTATTCTGGTGAGGGTTAGAAATCCAAACATTTATTTCAAGATAGAGTTACTGAACTTTTATACCAACAAAAAATTCCAAGGGGAGCGGGGGACTATTCTCTAAAATATTTAGTTTGATAGATATAGTATAACTCTAAGATCCAACTAATTCATATCAAACTAAACCTTAGATTGTTCTATTGTAATGATGTTCATGAGTTGATTTTTTTGGCACATACTTCAACATAAAATGTACTTATTTATTCTTATCATAGATTAAATAGTACTTTATATTGATAGACTTGGCCCTTTAATTGTAGATAATATTTTTAATAAGATTAATATAACATGAGTTATCAAACCTAATTAAAATAAGATATTTAACCCTTACTCAAATATCCTCAAGTTGTTTCTCCATTAATAGTAATTTATTATGCTCTTGAGTAGTCACAATATATTTATAATATGTATTAATAATTGATTTGAATTATTTCATTACTATTTTTAGAAAAATTACAATCCTACAAGATATTATTCATTACCCAAAGTTGACTTGCAATAATCCACTCAACCAATGAATCGACATTAGTGTTTCACAAAAACTCTTTTTATGATGTTTTATTATAACATATCTCAAAACACCATCTTATTGATTTAATGGAGAACTATGTTCACTTCTAGCATGATAATTTCCTTAGATAACAATTATTATAATGAAGATTAACATGTGGAAAAAAATTGCATTCCATGTCACTATTAGGTCCAATAGGATTCAAATGAATATCCTAAATTCCATTACATTGACTTTCTTTCAATTATCGCCTCACAGTAACATCATCAAGATATCCATTAGTTTATTTATCCACATAGAAACCTCAATTCCTAATATTTTGATATTTCTTTTGTATATTTTGATTAAGAAGTATATTTACCCATCAATCATTGAGTGAGCTGTAAATGAATGGATAAACATTAGTCCTCTAATCATATACATATTTAAATCTTGCATCATGTGTTCAATAAATATCTTGTATTATTCATCATATAATCCTCCAAAAATAATGACATCTAAATAAATAAATAGCTTGTATTATGAATCATATGATCCTCCCAAATAATGTACAAGTGGAAAAATGTAGAAGATATATCTTTTTATGATATTTCAATCCTATGGATATCATGTCCACACCATTTCACCCTATGGATAATCATTGACCTATATGAATGGGAAAATGCCTGGAAGCTGGTGGAGAAAACTAGGTTCATCTCCATCATCTCAAAGAAGAAAATATATTAATTGATATCATATTCATTATTATAATATTGAATATAAAGTTTTTGGTTTCACTAAATGGAAAATAAAAGATGGTCACTATTTAATAAATTATTTGAATGTCGAATCTAAAAAATAGAATGTTTTTTCTGAAAAAATACACACAATTGGAAAAATAATAGGAGTATATTTATAACACCAGTACATAATGTAAGTAAGAGATGCCATCATCTTCCTCAACTCAAACTGGTCCCTTTGAAATGGAAAGAGTGAAGAGTTAGAAGGCCAATTTTGAATACATTTCATCAAATAAATTATGAAAAATGTTATAAAGATACTAAATAGTGGGTTTCCACCCCACATGACTTGTAATATGACCCCATTATACAATTTTATGTGATGATTATATGGGATAGTGAGTATAGACCAAAATAGAACTTCTAATATCTATAGTTGTTGAAATACCCCTTTATTAGTTGGCATGTTAAAGAAGATAGAAGTGTTATAGTTTTATGTATTAGTACATAACCTATTGAGTGTATTTCAACTCTATTTCTAGGGACATAATGATATATTTAATTATAAAGGTCTTGTAATTAGATAAATAACATTAAACTCTACCATGAAAAGAGGTAGAACAAATCGAAGTCTATATTAGGGGGATAAAAAAGATAATACATGTCTCCCAAAATTGGAAGATAATAATCACATGTTGCATCAGAGGATTATCCTTATTCAACAACATAGCTTGAAGTACTTTTTTAAGTTAAAGAATACGGGGGAAATTCTAAATATGAAATTTTATCATGAAAAAGGTATGTAATTACAGTATGTGAGGAAATATTGTCCAGGATATGTGTCATAAAAATAATAAAGGAGTATCAAATATCATCTAACTGGTATATACCAATGTCTGTGCACCATTGAATATATTAGAAAATGGGGAAATGAATTTATTTATTTTTTGTAAAAATCATTGAAGAATGAACAATTTTCTGTTAATATGGAGAGAAAACAATAATTAATTGAGTTCATAAAGAAGCATTGAATAATAGTTGAATATTTTACTGGGAAGACAATAAAAATATTAGGTTGCAACAATAGAAGAGATTACACATCCATTGAATTTTAAATCTACCTTTAGAATAAATAATCATGAATAAGGTATAATATATAAGGAATGTATAAAAAATATTGTTTTTGATTAATGAAATCTGTAGGTATTAAATATATCTACAAAATTATTATATAGGGTGGAGTCTCCCTTTGTTTTTTGGAGGAATCTATATTTGTTTTAGTCTATATAATGAACCCCATTGTTCTAATCCTAGGGGATTTGGTAATACCTTATGGAATTTTTCTTAGGATGATGACCTCACTATAAAATTATTGAGTTTTTGGATGTAGATGTTGAATTAATATCAAATAAAAAATCCTAGAGTGTATGGTGATTCTATTGATAAAGTATTATTTTTGTCCCATTAAATATAGAGTAAGATTTATAAATTCTTAATTAAAAGTTGAAAAAATTTAGGGAGAGTAATGATGTGAAAATAATTAAAGAAAAAGAATAAAAGATGAATCTAAGTGAAGACTTGGATGGTTTATCTTGATAAGAGGATGAAAATAGTCATAATCCTATGGTGGAACAATGTTCCCAAAATGATGAATACTCTATGATTGAATTGAAGGATGATATTATCAGTGAATAGATTTAGTATGTACCTTAGAGGGGAAAAAGACACCAAATTATGATCTATAAATAAAATTTGGTGACAAAAATACACTAACACAAACACATTGTCTACAGAAGGTAGAAAATAAGGACCTATTATTGAGCGTAAAAACAACTTAATTTTAAGAAACTATAAAGGATGAATCTTAGGTTGGATCCATTAATGTGGAATTGGATCCAATTGTGTAAAATATACTTAAGAGATTATAAATAACCCCAAAATTCACAATTTTATTAGAATTAACCATATATTCAGAAATAAAGATGTTTATCATTGAAATGTGATAAAATATTATGATCTTATGGTTTCTAAATGCTATGAATAGATAGTATCAGTCACTATTGAAGAAACATTTTCATTGGTTACAAAAAATGAGTATATCTAAATCCTCATGGTACTATAAATGTTATGAGGTTTAAATATTCATCATATGGATTATAAAATAATGAAAGTTAATGGTTTACTTCATGAAGAGGTTTATCCTGAATAATAAGTGGGGTTTTTAATTGAAAATATTTAAGCCATTGACCGTAATTTTAAGAATCCCTTATAAGGTCAAAAATAGGTACCATGAGATTGGAATATGTGGCTAGAATCATATGTGAAATAATTGAAATTCAAAATATGTTTTTTTTTATTAAAATAATTATTTGAATAAATCCATGAAGGAGCCCTTCATGGTGCCGATGTATATCAATTAACTCATATTTGGATGATGAAAACACAAATCAGTGGAATAATTTCCTAGTATGAATTGTTTAAAATTTTAAATTTCTTTGATTGGTGAATTCATATTTTATTTATGAAAACATGTGGTTTAAAAGGGTAAATACAGTTTTCTCTCTCAAATTTTGTATATAAAATACCTATTGGAATTTTTTTACAAACATGATTACAAATTAATTTCAACTTTGTTTTCATTTGTAACTAAATTATGAAAATATGGGGATGAAAAATTGATGGATCCCACTTTGTATATAATGATAAATAAAATCTTATTCAACATGACTATGATACATCAAATTATTGCTTTCAAAAAAAAGTATATTATTTTTTCAATGAAATCAAAATCATGAGGATGAAACAATAGTTAAAAAATCATGTGGTTCATCCAATATACTCATAATTATGGATTCCTCAATGATTAGAGTAATGATCTAGATCTATCTGGATTTTCTAATTTTGATTAGTCCATTTATGTGGTGGAACAAAAGTAAACATGTGGTGGTGCATTATTTATTGCTAGCAAATGTCTTTGAATACTATGTAGAAAATTGTAAATCACTTTGATAAGATTGATTTAGATTGAATAAATTCAAATAGACATAAAAATAACCTATTGTATTTGGATGAAGAAATTATTGAATGATATTATTGAAGATGTCAAAAAACCTATATTATTATTTCATGATAACATGAGTGTAATTGATCTCAGGAATAATCCAATAAAACAACCTTGTACAAATCATATCGAGAAAAATATAAAAAATTAATTAGAAAAATTTTTATGTAAGGATTGATCATAGTGGAGCATGTTGGACCTAGTTAAAAAGTGGTGAATACCATGAAATATTCATTTTCCTCTCCAGTTTCTGAGAAAATCGGTTGAACCTTGGTGTTCAACCACCACTCTCAACTTGGGGATATTTTGATATTACCCATCTCCCATCTATTTTAATGTTTATAACTATTTTTTACGAGGTATAGGAGAAAAGGTGGATTTATAGTCTATGGGGTGTACTATATTTTAATAAGAACATTTTTTATTTCCTATGGGACTGTCATTAATAAAAGAAAAAATAAATTGAAATCCAAGAAGGGATTTTGAAAGTGGTAGAAAATATAACAAGTGGTTTCATGATCAAAATTATAAATTCAATGAGGTAGTTCATGGTTCGAATGTTAGTGGAAGCTTTTTTAATAACTAATATCTTTAAATATTTAATGATTTCATGGAATGTTTTTTCTAAACTAACAAAAACTCATGTATAATTAGAGTGATAGAAGGGTTTTTATGTAATCTTATGGATTCTTTGGCAGATTTGTGTATAATTGAATATTTATTAAGATGTACTGGAAACCTAAAGGGGCAGAAAATTGGAAAATAGGTTATCCAAAATAGTGATGGATGTTGAAGGTGTTTTTTTTTCAATCAATTTCAATGAATATTGGGGAGTTTTTATGATAAGGGATATAGTATAATGTAATTGAAATTTTATAAGAGGAATTGGAAAATTTTAGTGAAAAAAAACTAATTTTTTAGTGGAGACCAAATTTATTAAATATTTTTTTAAGGTTAATTAATGATTTCCATGAAGGGGGTACAAAACTATGTATTGAGTACATAAATAGTATATAAATTTCATGGTGGGTGACCAACATATAATATTTCTAACCTCATGCACCTTTTTAAGACGTGTAAGTAGAACATGAGTAGTAGTGTAAATAAGAACATTTTAGAGGAATTTCATAGAGGATGATCTTGTAAGAAGTTTGTGATCATCAAAGTCATTTTCAGTGAATGGGTATTTTATTTTTAAGGGATAACAAAGGATGGTTATTTGTAGCAATTATATGGGTATAGATGCAATGGTGGTTCCTGGTAGATAGTTTATAAGTAATCGTGAAGTGGATTAATATAATTTTCTTTTATTAGAGATTATTTTGGAGGATTTTTCTTAAAAATACACCACTTTTCAAATCATCAATTACTTTTATGAGATGTTAAGGACTATACAGAGAATGATTTAAATAATAAATAAGTCTTGGTGTTATTGTATATTGTTTTCATTCTTGATGAATATTTTTTCATGAAGCTAGTTTCCTGTGAGTTAAATAATTTTCAAATATTAGAAGTTCCATGCATCAATTTGCGATTTTGGTCCACAAAGACAATTTCCTAACACAATTTCACAAATTTAGTCTCATAATGTGATTCTATGATGTCGTTTACAGTTAACCATTCCATGTATCATGAAGTTAATCATGAGGATAGTACATGGTATGTAAGTAATTTCATGAAGGGATCCTGGTGTATCACAAATGATAGTATAAGGGGAATAATAATCTACATAAAACTTATCTACAAAGTAATTTTAATCATGTATTTTTAAGTTTCCTCTTGTATATAGTATTTTGGTGAAAAAAAAGAAATTGGTTATATTATATTCAATCCAACATAATAAAAATCAAATAAAAATTTCTTAAAAACATGCGGGAGACATTTATGTTATTAAAATATGGATTTATTTATTAAAATCAGTTAGTCAGGAGGAGTTGATGGAGGTTATCTAAGGGAGCAACTGTCTTATCATGGAAATCATTCTAAATTAAATAATACTAGGATAAAGTGACCATGAATAAAAATTTTAATCTATAAAAAACAATTAGGCATAGTGGATACTAGTATAGTTGAAACATAGTGTATTCTCATTGTAATATCCCTTAGTGTTGAACAAATTAAAAATAATTGTGTTGTGTTTTATTTTTCTTTATTTCTAATAATTGTGAATATATAGTAGAATATAAACTATATAAAAAAAATTATTCATCATGAGGAAATTATCCATAAATACAAAATTAATAAATTGACACCTTTATTCACCCCTCGCCAATAAGTTTTTCATGATTTCAACAAACTTTCGAAATATACATTGTATATTCTTACATATAGAATTTTTTGTATGAAAATTTTCTCTAAGATGTGGTTAAGTAATCTAATCAAAAAACATCCCACGACCTAATAATCATGGTTTCTCCATATCATGAGATCCTATACTCATGATTCTAGTCTAATATGCCAAGATTTAGTTATAACATGACCAACTATTTTTTTGGATGAAGAATATTCTTCACCCAAAAACAATGTTCAAAATATTATGCATTATTTCATAGAACCTTACATATACAGAGAATACCATAACTTTTTCATTTCCCATAAAACTAAATTCACAACATGACCCATTATTTCATTACCTTATATAGGTCTTTAATAATAAACATCATCAATATTGTTCTAAAAAAATCATTAATACTTTCTCAAAGCAATGTAAGGTATATTGGGATTCTCACCACAATGTCATTTTCAAAAAATAAATTGAAAAATGTTCAAATAAATTTTTTAGTAATCCACTCCTTCAAATTTTTTTAAAATTCATTTATAATAGATTTACCAAATTTATAACATAAAAATTTATAAATTTCAAGATCCCAAATACAAACACTTCCGTTAGACATTTCATCTTAGATTCACTAATAATTATCTCTATTCCCACATGAGATAATGAAATTGTGAGAAACACACATTAAATGTAACCTTCATCACAAAAACAATTCCTTTGTTCCAATTATCTTTAACACAATTGAACCAAGTTATTCCTCTTAGATAGAAACTCAAATAATCTCCCTTTTTCCAAAACAGCTTTAGTGACACCAACATAAGACTGGTCCACCTTGGTCAACATGAATGTACCCTCCCTGATATATTCATAGAAAATTTCTCTCTTGACTAACTTAACCACTAATAATGGAGAAATTATCCTATATATGTCATAAAAAATTCTCCTAGATTTTACATATTACCGAAAGAGAACTCATTTGAATGTATTCTAGTGAGGGTTAGAAATTGAAACATTTAATTCAAGATATAGTTACTGAATTTTTCTAGAAACCAAAAAACCCAAGGGGATGGGGTTGTATATTCTAAAACATTTATTTGGATAGATATAGTCAGACTCTATTATCTAACCTGTTCCTATCAAAATAATCCATTAATAGATCCTTTGTCATGATGTTCATGATCTGATTTTTGTTGGCACATAATTCAACTTCAAATGTCCATTTTTATCCTTCTCTTAGATTAAATATTATTATATATTTGTATACATGTTCCTTTAATGGTATATAATAGTTTTTATAAGATTAATATAACATTAGTTATCACACCAGATTAAAATAATAGATTTAACCCTTACTCAAATATCCTCAAGTTGTTTCTTCATCAATAGAAATTTAGTTTTCTCTTGGGTACTCACATTATATTTTCTCTAAGTTGTAATAAGTGATATTATGTCTTTTGTAATTATTTTTCAAAAAATTACAATCATACAATATATTATTCATTACCCAAATTTGACTTACAAACATTCACTCAACCAATTAAATCAACATTATTATGTCTCAACAACTCCTTTTATGATGTGTTTTATTATATCATTCAAAAAACCATCCTATTTATTTAATGGAGAACTAAGATCACTTATATCATGAAACTTTACTTGTATAACCATTGGTATAATGTAGCTTAACATGTGGACAAATAATTCATTCGAGGTCACTATTATGTAAAATATGATTAAAATTATTTTCTTATATTCCATTATATCGACTTTCATTCCGTTATCATCTCATAATAACTTCATAATGATATCAATTAGTTTATTTATCCACCAAGAATATTGATTAAAAATATGTTTATAATTTTTTTTGGTATATTTTGATTAAGAATTAAATTTCCCCTTCATTTATTGAGTCTCCTGTAAATTAACAGAAAAAGTTAGACCACTAATCATATATATATTGAACTCTCACATAATGTGTTCAATAAAAATATATTATTGTGCATCATTTTATCCTCCAAAAATTATGTCATCCACAAAAATTATCACCCTTATCCATTTGTTACACATTTTTTAATATTTTCAATAATAATTAAAAGAAATATTGAATATTTTTTGTAAAGGAAATAGGAGAAAATGTCATATCAACATAAATTACTTCAATTTCAAAATAATATTTTCACGCCAATTGATCATTTCATGTAGTAACCTTGATATGTTTTTTTATTTTATTCTCGGAAACTGATTTCTTTTTTATAATTACTTAGTCTTCTTGTCATAGGAAAATTTCCCACATTTGATTCTACTCAATTTAGTCAATCTCTTGAGTCATTTTTTGACTAAAATTTCATCTTTGGTAGAATCTTCAAAACACATATGATCAACCACCAATGAGAGTGATGTTTGATGTTGATTTCTCATTCTCTATGTTTTCACTAGAGTTTTCTATACACAAATAACATCCCTTAAATAATTTCATCCTAACAAGTTATGTTCTCTTCATTTGATGAACCTACCATAATTTAGTCATAATTAGTGAATTATTTTTGAACTCCCACGGCCATATGTTCTCCCTAGATGATTATCACTACAGTATCACTCTCTTCTAATATTTTTCCATTATTTTATTATGAAAACTACTAAATGGGTTAGAAAATATTCTCATTTTTTAGAATAATGATATCCTTAATTTCAAAAAAAATCCAATCCTTTATTTGTAGAATTTTTATACCATTATATTATATGATTATCCAAAATAATACCTTCATCCCAATGAGATTCAATATTTTTGTTCTTCTATTTGTTTAAAATTAACTAAATTAAAAAAACTATTACCTTAATATTGGATTCCCTATATAACACATATAGTAGTCTATTTTATACTTATTCTGAAAATAAACCACTTTATTAAAGATATAAACTAATGTAATACTAAAATTATTCCAATATTTATTTCGTATACCCTTATCATTCAGTTTTTTTTGGAGCCATGTTTTTTAATAATATAGTTCCTCCAATCAATTGAATAATTTTTTTGAATAATACTCACAAATAAAAAATAGTTCATTATCCTTTGATTCTTGAGATATTATTCCACATGATTGTTAGTAAATTCTATACCATTATCATTTTGAACCCTTTAAATTATTTTCTGGATCATCTTATCTTCATTTCTATTGACAAATTTAATTTATTTAAATAATTACTATTTTTGTGAAATTAAAATTATATATTTATTCAGGATATATTCATCAAGTAATAACACAAAATACCTTTCTACATTCACATTTTTAATTCAAATTTCCCCACAAAAATCATTGTGATCTAGCTTTTTTAATCTCATTTTATTATTTTCCTTTATTTTTTAAGTCTTATGAATAATTTTGGATTTTTAATAATATAACATGGTTGATTTAGATGAATTTAAATTTTAGGGATATCAAGATCGCCTTAATTTATCATTATGTCCTAAATGGACTCTTTTTATAAAGTGGATATAACTATTATGCATCAACTATTTCTCTCCTTCCATGGATAGAAAGAACCTATATTGATCTCCTCTAATGAGGTCAAAATTCCCCTTTATAGTCATTCATTCCATAAAAATTTTACTCTATATTTCATTTATTATTCATTCCATCTAGTTGAAGTTCACTAGATAACCCAAATATCATAATTGAAATTCATATATAAAATTTTGAAAAATGACTTTAACCACCATTTTATTCATGAACATTAAATATTTTCATTGATTGTGGCTTTTTTAGAGCCAATTATATTTATACTATAATCATTTCAAAAATTAATGACACATTCTTTTTTATTTGATTACCATGATATGTTTTTTGTTCCTTACATATGTAAAGTTCATCCAATATTAATTATCCACTCTAAAACCCAATCATTGTCTTTCAAAAAAAATAATTATTACATCCATCGTCTTATATTTTCTTATAATGATCCATGTTCATTTCATTCCTTAATTAAGTGATAGATGATATTTTTCACCTCCGGCTTCATTGGACCATCATAATCATATTATTCTATAAATTTATTATGTTTTTACCCATCCTGAAGAAGATTCCAACTACTGAGGCCCCCTTCTCCAAGTAACCATAGACACACATCCTTATACAGTTGAATATAAATTCACAACTCTTTAACCATCACCTGGACACAGTTAAAATACTTGTGTAATCATATCGATAAATGTAATTTTTTTCTATTAGATCCTTGAAATTATACTTTGCAATAGAACACAGATATTTTGTATATTCAATATTATGTAAAAAACACCTGATTCAGGATGTATTATTGTGTTTACTCACTAATCTTCTTTTTCCCATTTTTTTCTTTTTATAATCACCCAAATGAAATTTCTTATGGGGTGTGGTTTCTTATAGTTTTACATTATCCATCAATGATTTTTTTCTGTGATCAGTCCTCTAAATATATTCTAATTTATCATTAAACCACTAAACTAGTTTGAGTGTTTACAGATTTTATATTAATTATCCAGGACCCTTATTATCTTTTTTAAAATATCCATTGCACTCTAGCTTCACAATTTCATGCCAAGTGTTAGAAGTGTCTCTTGATCATCATCATTTTTTGCATCGATATGTGTTCTACTATGAGATCATCAGTCTATTCAATTTATTCATCAATAGAGTTAGTGAAGATATCAATAACTATAGACTAATCATAAATTAAAAGTTTCAGTTCAATTTAATTCATTTAGTTTCTAGAATTTAATATTTGAGATAATAAATTTCATTCTTCAAATCAATTTTTCTTCCTCAAACTACTAAATATAGAGTTTGAAATAATAGAACATACTATTATAATTCATTTTTTTATCTCTTTAAATTTCAATAACATCAACAAATGTTTCTAGATCAACTATGTGGTCAAAACTTCATCAAAATTAGTTGATTTAAAATTTCTAACCCCCAAACTATGACTTGTATATGAAAGATAAAATATTTTCACCTTGAGGTCTTGGTAGCCCTCAACATAACACAGTTTTGTTTCTTCCAAGAGGATATATTCTTATGAAATATTATTCTTCTTTTTTAGGAATTTCCAATGTAAACTACAAGTACCTATCACATCCTTAAATGATTTATTATTGTATTTTTGTCACCATAATCATATCAAAACTTCTTTATACAAATTTATATTAGGTTCCTTACTTTTCAAATTCCAAATAATGAATTTGGAAGATTTCCCATTAATCATTTCATTCCATGTTTGTGGTTTGAGTACGGTAAACACATCACCACATAAATCACTTCTTATTAGTGATCATCCTCCCTTATGAGTTTCAACATTTCCCTGAATATTAATTCTATAAAATTATCCTTTCTCAAGGACAAATTATAATTATTCCTCATTTTTTACACAACATGAGTGTTATAAGGTGTATCTTGTATCATACATAGTGGGTATTTCTCTTATAGCACCAGTAAATTCATGTGAAATGTGGTGGTAGCCATGTCAAAAACATCTTTATGATCTTGATATTGTTGATGTTGTATCATTATATGAATATGTTCTCCGAAATGATGTTATATTGGATAAATCATTTGTTGAAATACTATTTTAGGTTAATCCTTAGGTACTTTTACATGTTCCAAACATCCTACAATTTATCTCCATGTATCATGGAATCAACTTCATTGATTTATATAATTTCATCCATTATGTAATATAATGGAATACAAGACATCACATTCATGTTAATTTTAATATAAAATTAAACAACCTAATGTTTTTACCCATTTGGATTTGACAAATGGAAAAGTTTGGCATTTTTATAATAATTCACACCCTCTAGAACTATTGATATACCAGATACGGTACCCATTTAAAGACTCATTACCAATTAATGGAAATAATGTTACATCTGATTCTTCTACAATTAGAAATTATTTTGGTTCAATATCAGAATTGTTTTGTGGTTAGCGACTACTACCATCACTTCATAGAGTTAAATAGTCACCAATAACCTCTTGATTTGATACAATTTTTTTCGAATTTAAATACCCTAATAGGGTTGTGTAAGTGAATAAATGTTTTCTGATTTTCAAAAACAATCCTCAAAATTGATCTTGTGCCATTTTTGTATGAACACTTCTCTCCCTCACATCTAATATGTATTGATTAAGTAAAGAAGGTACTTTTACTATATTCTCTAAATCCATATAATTAAATGATATTAAATTGGCTTTTTTCATTCACATGAGACACTAAGTACACTACTTTTATTTAAAATTAAGATTAACTACACTAATCCTCTAGGATTACATCCTTCAAAAAAATAAAAAACCCATAGATCTCAACCACTCAAATAACACAATACCACAACATGTTTTTCTTACATGAACTTCATGAACATATATTGTGTTTAAAAATGTAATGGTGCAAAATACGATCCACATCATCAAAATTAAGGAACTCTATGATCCTAGAGTGAGAATACATCTTTGATCTCTTTCTTATCTTACCATAAAGTTAAATTCTATAATTATTACTCAATTATATTTTATTGATCATGCATGATACTTGTCCTCGATTTTTAATGAGAAATATATCTATATGTAATCTATATGAATCTACCCTATTTTCCACATAGCGTATCTTCAATTATCATGTGGTATGTAATGTCTCGTAATTTCCATATAATTTTTTTAATTATATGGAATTATTTCAAGACAACTAAATTTGACGGCGTGCGATTCCGAGGCCCAGAGTGCCCGGAATGAATCGTCAAAGTTTTAAAAAACATTAATTAATGTCTGTAAGAAGACTTCCTTAAAAGGTAGAATAACTCTTAAATAGTTTATGGGATCTAAAATCTGGGGGCACCGTTTCGCTCAGGATGGCTGGTTTACCCTAGCTGCAACTTAAGTTTAGTCGGTGCAAGCCTACAATGAGAAAATACGAAAATGGTATAACCATAAATAAAATAATTAAATAAAGTTATTTTATTTTTCAAATTCTTATAACTCACAAATGGTAACATGGATTAAAAATCTGAGACCACCTCTAAACTCATGAGGGTATTCTTTCTATAGGTAGATACTAACATTGGCTGGCATGGGTCAGTAGTGAAAGTTAGTTTTTGGCTGTAAATAAAAAAAATTAAGTGACAATTATTTTATTTTAAAACTCATAAAGATTAAATGGTAACTCGGATTGGAAATCATAAAGTACTGTTGGGTTCTTTAGGGCGTGTTTCACTTTGGAAGAGCCTAACCTTGACCTTCGTGGGTTGAGGGTGACTGTTAATAATTTCCCAACTTTTTTTTGGGTACGTTCAGTAAACGCATGAGCAACGTTTATTAAATTTAGAACCGGTGCTTGGAATGGAAATCTGAGGACACCGTTGAACTCATAGTACCGATATTCTCTTAAGGATTCCTTCACCTCGACCGCAGTATGTTGAGGGTTGAAATTAGTTTTCAGAATTTTCGTGGGAGAAAATAAAATAAATATTCTTTATTTTATTTTTGAAATTGAAACCTCCCATTTGAAACCTGAAGGTGGGGACCACACAAGGGTTGTTCAACATTTAATGTTGGGCATTAAATGCCCATTTACAAAAATTGTGTAACCGCATTCCTCTTTAGTTAATAGGATCCATTAATTTGGAATTAATTAATCAACTTTGACACTTGGATTTCTCCAAATTAAATGTCCCAACTTAATTTAATTAATTTAAAAACCTTAATTAAATTATTACAAAAGATTATTTATTTTGGCATCTCACCTCATGCGGGAAAACGGATTGGAAATGGAGGAGAGAGATTTGGAGAGTTAGAAATATATTTCTCCAACAAAGGATATCCTCCAACGAAGAACGACTTCTAGAATCAAAGAATGAGGAACCGACCTTGGAGCGTCTTGTGGGAGTGACGAATGCCGACATCAATCTTTAATGACTTCATATTCTTCCTCGCGCCACCTCCAATAGAAATTTTGTGGTAGGTGTTTGTTTTTAATATGATTTAATTTTTTTATTTATTCTTCATATTATGGTTTCATAATGATGATGTCCATACTTACATGGTAATCATCCCACGCATATAGATTGTCTATTATCTTTTGATTCTATGTGGTTTCTTCATGCGTTCTTCAATGCCAAATATTTAATGATGCTGGAAACGCAAAATTTTGTTGAGAACAACAAATGGATATGGATCCCTTGACCCAAGGATCATGAATATGTGTTCCTTATATTTTTTGGGCTTGGAACGAAGCCGCAATGGCTCGCGGAAGGAGTTGGCAGTCAGCACCCAACCGGCCACGAGGAAGGAAGGGCGGTGCACGTTCGTGCCACCGGAAGATGAGGAAGCCGCAGACCATTGGCCGCGAAGAGCCAGGGGTGATAGTCATCTAGTCAGTTGTGTTGTGGAGCTGTGGCGCGTGTCCACACCGCTGGAGGAGTAGGAGGTTGTGGCCTCTGGCCTACGATGGAGGCCGAAGAGCAGCTGACCGCGGTGGACCAATGATGCACGACCGTGCCACTTGGAGGAGGAACAGTCGGCTATTGTGGTTTGGAAAGACCTTCTCAGGTCCCACGGTGACTTGGAAGAACCTAAAGGTGCTACCCATTTCCATTCTGAATAGAAGGGGGTGCTGCCCCTTCGGCGCCAGCTTGGACGGACAGCGCCACCGGGTCGTGCCAGGGGGTTGCGCCACTAGGACACCCCCAGCAGGCCAGGCCGGGCCGCCCCCTTTGCGGGCTGGTCCAGACCACGTCCCAACAGGCTGGTCCCACCATAGCACAGGCCCATCGGGGCAGACCCGAATCGAGCTGGTTTGACCCAAACCAGTTTGGGTCAGCCCAGTCTGGGTCGGTCTGACCGGGTTGGACCAGACTCGGGCCCATATAGACCCAATTATGCCTTTGTGGCCTTAACCTGTTAGTTGGGCATCCGTTTGATAAAACATCTGTGGCAACAGAATCCTTGGATCGCGACAGTCCTATTGGTATACTCCACTTGATTTTTTGGTAAATTTGGAGTACGACTGGGTTGGGTCGAACCCCGAATCCAACTAGGCCCTCAAAGCAGATACACTAATAACTTACTGATCAGGCGTTCGATTGATGTGTTTTCTGTTCTGTTGGGTCCCTTTTGATGTGACAGGCCATTGTGATACATCTTCGGGGGACTTCGTGGTGATTGAGGTGTGATCAATGGTTTGGGGAGCGGTTCTCCCAAGCGCGCTATGTATGGAACCCTACGGTTGGATGAGACTTGAGGATTACGGACCATTTAGACTCAGAGTGACTCGATAGTCCCAGTGGGGAGCACCTCTGTGTGATGCGATAGACCCACGGTGGGGAGTTCCTCAGTGTGATGCGGAATACCCACAGTACTTGATAGGCAGAGTACCTTATCAGGCCATGAGGGGGAGCACCTCTGTGTAACGTCGTAGACCCACGGTGGGGAGCGCCTCTGTGTGACGTGGCAGACCCACGGTTCTCAATAGGAGGAGTACCTCAGCAGTCCAAGGTTAGTGGGAAGCGACTCTTTGTTACGCGACATGCCCACTATACTAGTTAGAGGAGGAGTTCTCCACCATCCGAGGTGTTTGACATTGTGACTGGGAATGTTACTTGTTCCTAGGCCTAGAGAATCTATGACGGACTATCAACATTCATAGCAATCCTGTGTGGGTCAAATCTTGTGTGGGTCTGCGCTCAGTGATCCTGTGTGGGTCAGTGCATACTGATCCTATGTGGGTCAGATCTTGTGTGGGTCAGCGCTCAGCAATCCTAGGTGTGTCATCACATAGCGATCATGTGTGGGTCAGATCCTAAGCGGGACATTGTGGGGGGGGAGGTAGTACCTATCGATCCTATGTGGGTCATACTTCGTATAATCAGCAGCAGTGCCTCTTGATAGAATAAGATGATCTAGCTTTGTGACTAATCATTTCTACTTCTATACTTCACTGAAAACCTGGTTTGAGTTGAGACTCTGTTAAACCAAGACTTTTACATTCATGGTACTTTCTTGATAGAGATACATGTGTGGTACTTTTACATTCATGGTACTATCTTCATGGTGATAAATGTGTGATTCTTTTACCTTTGGGGTACTATCTTGGTGGTGATACATGTGTGGTTATTTTACCTTCGTGGTACTATATCTGTGGTGTTACCTTTGTGGTATTCATCCCTCATGTATGAGATGAGTATGTATTGATAACTTAGGGATATCTATGGGAATATACCTAAGTATAGTTGATGTCTATTTCTTCATTCATTGAGATTGAGGTCTTTCTTTGTGGTATTTCCTTTGTGAACCTCTATGAGACATACGGGAGTCTCAGGGTCCCTACTAAGTATTGTTATACTCAACCCTACATGGGCTTCGCCTGCACCTTGTTGTGTCATGTGTAGACGATGGACAACTTTGATTGAGGTTGAGGGAGCCCAGACTAGATGGTGCTTAGAGGTGGGGCATTTGATGTGACGTGACGTGGAAGAGACGGACAGATGAGGAGTGCTGAGGAGGTGAATTTTACCTACCATTTAGGTAGGATCCTCAGAGGATGACCTAGAAGCTATTTCCCCTTTTTTAATTGTATTTTTCTTTTAGTTTTAATTTTACTCTTACAGTTGGCCTTGTATTCCGTCCACTTTTACTTTCAAAACTCTTTTACTATAGTAGTTTACTTCACAGTTTCCTATTGTTGTGTTCTTGGAATTTGTTTTTGTTCTTGAATAAAGGCAATGCCTTCCTATTTTAGGGATTATGCCTTTCGGTGCTAGTCGCTAGCCTCGAGCCTATGGAAGGAGGGCTTGGGGTAGTCACGACACGGGCCCCGGGGGATGGGTCATGACATGGTAGGTATGGAAAATTCATCCAAATATCTCATTTTATTTTGAGGCATGATATCCCATTTACATCCATTAATTCACTCATGAAATAATAGAAATATGAATGGATAAATTATATAATGTGAAATTTACATGGAATATCGACTATCACTATCATTGCATAATTCCTTGATTCCCTTTAAACATTAATTCTTAACTCTTGCACCATTATGAAAATATTAACTTTGGCATCAGAAGTAACAATTTATCACAAATTTTTAAGGATCGAACCCAAAAAAACCATCAGGGTGAATAATATATAATTATACCTTGGAAATCATGCCAATATATGGAATTTCTCATCATGAAATGTTTTCATGGACTGTAGGACTAATAACTAATACATACTAAGTACTGGGGGTGTCATCCATTACTTTACAACATGAAATCCAAATAGGAATAGCCATCGATGTCTGCCAAATCCTCTTCAAGAAATATTAATATTTCAAATGGAATGAAAATATATTATATAAACTATTCACCCAAATGGTATTTTATTAAATAAAAACATTATATGGTTACATTGGTCTTGAATTTATGATCATATAATCAACTAAAAATACATGGAGACTAATTATCATGTATTATCCACATGACACTACCCTTTTCTCAAGATTGTATATGACTATGTGATATCAAGGTCCATGTGTTTCCATGTGTTTCATTATATACAAAATATTATTCCCCTAGAAAACAATTACAAAACATTACACATAATTTCAATGATCTTAACATATATGGGGAAAACCATTCATTTTTCATTTTCTCAAAAAATTATATTCTTGGTGTGACCTAAGGTGTCACGTGTGGCTTGGGTATAGAAGACAAAAGTTCATTAATCCTTTTCAAAAACCTTCTAAAAAGTTCTCATCACATTGTAAACTCCATTTTATTTCTTATCACACATATTATCATAAAAAATAACCCAAAATTTCACTAACGTATATATTCTAACACCACCATTAGAGACTCTCATTACCAGAACCTATATCAATGGGGAAACATACAACCCTAAGGGGTTATCACTGTATTACTAAGTATCTAACCTCAAGGAAACATTCATTCTCAACATCCATTAGAACTACCATTAATCGCATATCTAATATAGTTATATACAACTTCCACTCGATCATCACCATCCCCACCACCACCATGTATTAAAAACCAATTCAACAAGAACCAAAAATTTTATATGACTGTCACATATCAAAAATGGACAATGAAATCCATTATTCATTAATTCTCATACCTAGTTCCCCACATATACAAAATCCATAAATAATATAATCACACCACATACATTCATTAAACTACCATCTAGAACTATAAAAATTTATATTATAGGGTCTAAATATCCATAAATGTCATAAGAACCCCATCCCACCTCGGTCAACCATAATGCATATCATAGGGAGGAATCCACCACATCAAAAACATTTTTTTTATCCCTGACATAAACAAGTTATACTACATCTTCATTAATCATATAACATCATTAATAAACCAAATATAGTCTCTATAATCACCACATCCTTCCATATATATAATTATTCAATCATTTAAGAGAAATTATAAAAATCATATAGTTTAATGACCCTTATGATGATATCGAATGGATCTTGGGAACCTAATTTCTTTTTTTATAATGAACTATTTACTATGAAATATTTATATAATGTTTTATTGACTTCAGGAAAACAAACCATAACACTTTTTGATTTTTAACTAACCTATCACTATTTATATCTAAAAATCATAAAAAACAAAGATAAATTTTAATATATCAATTAAATTTTTTCATGGACTATAGGAATAAAAACTAATACATACCACGTACTAGGGGTGTGATCCATTACTTTACAACATGAAATACAGACAGGAATATCCATATATATCTTCCAAATCATCGTCATGAACTCTCAATATTTCACATGGAATGAGAATATATTATATAAACTAGTCACCCAGTTGGAATTTTGTTAAATAAAAACATTATATGGTTACATTCGTCTTCAATATATGATCATGTAATCAACTAAAAAAACATAGAGCCTAATTATCATGGACTATCCACATGAAACTACCCTCTTCTCATGATTGTATATGACTATGTGATAACGTGGTCAATGTGTTGTCATGTGTGTCATTATATATAAAATATTATTCATTGAGAAAAAAATTACAAAACATTACACATAATTTCAATGATATTTACATATATGAGGAAAACCATTCATTTTTCATTTTCTCAAAAAATGAAATTCATGGTGTGACCAAAGGTTTCACGTGTGGCTTGGGTTTAGAAAACAAAAGTTCATTAATCCTTTTAAAAACCCTTTAAAACGTTCTCATCACATTGTAAACACAATTTTATGTCTCATCACAAATATTATCATAAAACGTAACCCAAAAGTTAACTAACGTATATATTCTTACACCACTGTTAGAGACTCTCATCACCACAACTACATAAATTGGGAAACATATAACCATAAGGAATTATCACAATATTACTATGTATCTAACTTGAAAGAAACACTAATTATCATTATCAATTAGAACTACCATTCATCACATATCTATATTAATTATATACATCTTCCACTCGATTAGCACCAAGACCACAACCACCATGTATTAGAAACCAATTCAACAGAACCAAAAATTCTATATGACTATCACATATCAAAAATGGACAATGAAACCCATTATTCATTATTTCTCACACCTAGTTCCCCACATATACAAAATCCATAGATAATATAATCGCACCATATACATATATTACACTACTATCTAGGACTATAAAAATTTATATTATAGGGTCTAAATATCCATAAATGTCATAGGCACCCCATCCCACCTTGGTCGACCATAATCCATATCATAGGGAGGAATCCACCAAATCAAAATCATTTATTGTATCCATGACTTAAACAAGTTCCACTACATCTTCATTAGTCATATAACATCATTAATACACCAAATATAGACTCTATACTAATCACATCCTTCCATAAATATAAGTATACAATCATGTAAGAGAAATTCCCAAATTCATATAGTTTAATAAACCTTATGATGATATTGAATGGATCTTGGGCACCTAATTTATCATTTTATAATGAACCATTTACCAAGAAAATTTTATATAATGTTTCATGGATATCATGATAACAACCTATAACAATTTTTCATTTTTATCTAACCTATCACTATTTATAACAAAAAATAAATAAAAAGATAAATTTTAATATATCAATGAAATGTCTACATGGAATATAAGAATAAAAACTAATATATACCACATACTAGGGGTATGTCCCATTACTTTACAACATGCAATATAGATAGGAAGATCCAATTATGCCTACCAAATAATATTCATAAAATCACAATAGTTTACATGGAATGAAAATATATTATATAAACTAGTCACCTAATTGGTATTTTATTAAATAAAAACATTATATGGTTACACTAGTCTAGAATTTAGGATCATGTAATAAACTAAAAAAACATGTAGCCTAATTATCATGGATTATACACATGACACTACCCACTTCTCATGATTGTATATGACTATATGATATCGAGGTTAATGTTTTTCCATGTGTTTCGTTATATATAAATTATTATTCCCCTAGAAAAAAATTTCTAAACATTACACATAATTTCAATGATCTTTACATATATGAGGAAAACCATTCATTTTTCATTTTCCCAAAAAATGACATTCATTATGTGAGATAAGGTATCACGTGTGGCTTAAGTATAGAAGAAAAAAGTTAATTAATCCTTTTTAAAATAATTTAAAACGTTCTCATCACATTGTAAACTCTATTTTATGTCTTCTCACACATATTATCATAAAACATAACCCAAAATTTCACAAACGTATATATTCAAACACCACTGTCAGAGAATCTAATCACCATAACATAAATCAATTAAGAAATATACAACCCTAAGGGATTCTCAATGTAATACTGTGTATCTAACCTCACGGAAAATATAATTCTCAACATCCATTAGAACTCCAATTAATCACATATCTAATATAGTTATAAACATCTACTACTCAATCAGCTCCAGCCCCACCACCACCATGTATTAGAAACCAATTCAGCATAACCAAAAATTCTATATGACTATAACATATTAAAAATGGAAAATGAACCCCATTATTCATTAATTAACACACCTTGTTCCCCATATATACAAAATCCATAGATAATATAATCACACTACATATATACATTACACTGCCAACTATGACTATAAAAATTTAAATTGTAGGGTCTAAATATAAATATATCTCAAAGGGACCCCATACCACCTCAGTCAACCATAATCCATATCATAGGGATGAATCTGCCACCTCAAAAACATTTTCTGTATCCATGACATAAACTAGTTCCACTACATCTTCATTAGTCATATAATATCATTAATACACCAAATAGAGTCCTTATACTCACCACATCCTTCCATAGATATAACTATCCAATAATGTAAGAGATATTCATAAATTCATATATTTTAATGACCCTAATGATGATATAGAATTAATATTGGGAACCTAATTTCTCATTTTATAGTGATCTATTTACCATGAAAATTTTATATAATGTTTTGTGGATTTACAGAAAACAACCCATAACAATTTTTTATTTTTAACTAACCTATCACAATTTATAACTAAAAATCATTAAAAACATAGCTAAATTTTAATATATCAATGAAATGTTTTCATGGACTATAGGAATAAAAACTAATACATACCATGTACTAGGTGCTTGATCCATTACTTTACAATATGAAATTCATACAGGAAGATCCATCGATGTCTACCAAATCATCTTCATGAAATCTCAATATTTCACATGGAATGAAAATATATTATATAAACTAGTCGCCCAAAATGGCATTTTATTAAATAAAAAAATTATATGGTTACATTGGTCTTTAATTAATGATCATGTAATCAACTAAAAAAATATGGATCCTATTTAGCAAGGATTATCCACATGACACTACTCTTTTCTAATGATTGTATATGACTATGTGATATCGAGGTTAATGTGTTTCCATGTGTGTCAATATATATAAACTATTATTCCCCTAGAAAAAAACTAAAAACCATTACAAATAATTTCAATGATCTTAAAATATATGGGGAAAACCATTCATTTTTCATTTTCTCAAAAAATGACATTCATGGTGTGACCTAAAGTGTCACGTGTTTCTTGGGTATAGAAGAAAAAAGTCCATTAATACTTTTCAAAACCCCTTTAAAACATTCTAATCGCATTTTAAACTCTATTTTATGTCTTATCACACATATTGTCATTATAAAACCCAAAATTTCACTAATGTATATATTCTAACACCACTATCAGAGACTCTCATCACCACAACCTACATCAATTGGGAAAAATACAACACTAAGGTATTATAACTGTATTATTGTGTATCTAACCTCAAGGAAACTCTCAATATCAACATCCTTTAGAACTATCATTCACCACATATCTAATATAGTTATATACATCTTCCACTTGATCAGCACTATCCCCACCACCACCATATATTATAAACTAATTCAACAGAACCAAAAATTATATATGACTATCACATATCAAAAAATGGACAATGAAACCCATAATTCATTATCACACCTAGTTCCCCACATATAGAAAATCCATAGATAATATAATCACACCACATATATACAATGCACTACCATCTTAGACTATAAAAATTTATATTATAGGGTCTAAATATCTATAAATGTCATAAGCACCCCATCCCACCTTGGTCGACAATAATCCATATCATAGGGGGTAATCCACCACATCAAAAACATTTGTTGTATCCATGACATAAACAAGTTCTACTACATATTCATTAGTCATATAACATCATTAATACACCAAATATAGTCTCTACACTCACCACATCCTTCCATAGATATAATTATCAAATCATGTAAGAGATATTCTCAAATTCATATAGTTTAATGACCCTTATGAGGATATCGAATGGATCTGGGGAACCTAATTTTTCATTTTATAAAGAACTATTTACTATGAAAAACTTATATAATGTTTTATGGATTTTAGGAAAATAACCCATAACACTTTTTTATTTTTAACTAACCTATCAATATTTATGACAAAAAATAAGTAAAAAACAAAGATAAAATTTAATATATCAATTACAATCATATTTTATCACCAATTTGTTCATAATACTGATAATAACATTTTCCCCTTAAATAAATATTTTCATAAAAATTAATTATATATATCAAAATGAAATTCTATAATAAAAAACGTATCAAATAATTCAATCATTAACAATAACAAACATCCATCACTAATTCATCATTTTTTATTCTGACTCATTATTCAATGTTTTATATAGTTATTCCACTTTAATTATTTTAAATTAAAAATAAATTACATATAATTATAATTCCCATCCATTTGAAAATTTTACTTCCCAAATTTATAAATTACTATCTATAAACCATCACAGTAAAATATTTATTGATATGAAATATTAACCTTGAATATTTGTTCCACATAGATAATTTTAATATTTCACATCGAATTAAAATTTTCCAAATTTTAATTATAATAAATTTTTATTAATTATCCCTTTAACAAAAAAAATATTTTTGATTAATTTGGGTTATTAAAAGGTATGATAATTTTTAGTCACCCACCTTAATTCCACAATGAACAATAAGCCTTAATACAATAGAAATTGTTCATCAAAATTTTATAATCCGTTTTTGTTTCTCTTTGATCCACATGTTCCCACTAAAATTGCTATATT
Source organism: Viscum album (assembly GCA_963277665.1). NCBI lineage: Eukaryota > Viridiplantae > Streptophyta > Magnoliopsida > Santalales > Viscaceae > Viscum > Viscum album. Next base: position 367,958,543 of record OY728166.1, on the reverse strand, counting down.
ATTTATTAAAAGGATAAATAATATTGTATACCAACATATTATTAAAATAAATAAATCCAAAAAAAATCAATCATATAAATTCCATATCATAACTCCTATAAAATTTCCCCCTTTCATTCTCATCAATTTACACCATACAAAATCTATCATTAATACAATTGTTAATGAAATTTCTCATGTAACAAAACATTTAACCTCTATATCCTATAAAATTCCATGTTGTTGATAGATCATCAAATAAACATCATTATACATAATATTTATTTTATAAAAAACCCATATAAAATAAATTTCTCAAATAAATAATTTAAATTCCACCCCCAAAAGGAATTAATGAAAAATTCTCACCACATTAGAAAATTTCCAATGTATCATCCATTATTAATCATTATGTCCCAAACCCAAATTAAACTCAAACTTTCATCCCTTTACTTGGAAAATTATGTTTTTTACCTTATAATCTAAAAATCTGTAAAACTCTACAAAACTTCAAACTGAAAATATTTAGTAATATTTACTACACAACCATTTTAATAATTTATTCCCTTTAAAATATTTAACCATAATCACAAAAATGGAAAATAACTCGGTTTATACATTCATAAAACATTCAACATTACAATAAAATTTTCCATCATTAAAAAAAATAAAAAATAAATAAGAATATGAACACTTTTCTTTGATTACCTCTCTAGCAATTCATGTAAATAAATCATAATAAGGGATAATTTTATCAATGTGGAACTTTCATTATGTGATTCTAAATTTCAATTTTATACTCACAAAATTAATAACCTCTTGATATCTACATCTATAAAATCAATCAAATGTGAATAATTATGAGCATAATTTTGAATCTATGATATGTGGAACATTTCTTGAGCCCATGAAACTCATGGAGGTAATAAAAACTAATAAGATGCATCTATATCTTACTCAACATTTCAAAAATGATAAAAATATTGGTGATTTATTTTTCCATTACCAAAACAATTTCTATTAATATTGAGGATAAAAACACAAGAAAATAAGTTCTCCAGTTTAAAATTTTAATCAAATCCTATTTCACTCTACAATATATTTATATCTATTATGTAAAATCCTCATGTGATTCAATATTACATGTGTAAAATCCACGATAAACAAACCTTATCGTTCCCGAACATAGTGGCCTTACTAACCCCATACCAAAAAAATAGAGAATGACATGAAAAGACATAAAAATCATCATAAGGTTCCATTCCAATAGAGGAATGATAAATCCCATTACCAAAAACTTTTACCAACAATAAATGATCTTCTTATGCTGTTTCAAAATCCAAGAAACATTCCATCAATGTATGTTCAAATATTTGATTCATGAACTTAGTTTTATGATTATTCTATAAACAATATACAATACTATGTTAAAATTAGGTACATAAATTAGACTAAAATTTCTTCTACATTCATGGTTTCAATTGATTGTTACCATCATATATTTTCATCCCCAAAACACTATCACACTTCCAAACATCCAAAACATTAGTCATGTATAAAACATCCATAAACATGATTCATTAATCAGTATGAAATGATCTAAATTCATTAATTGATCCATGATAATACAAATTGTTTCAAACCCTTTCAAGTTATAAAGATAACACAAAACAAGTCTACGTAAATTTCATCTCACATCCATTGGATAATCTCGAATGGATTAAAAAAACCATAATGTATCTTCATGTATGACTTTCACCGACAACTTACCAATAAATATATATAATCTATTTACATATTTTTTCCATTAAACGAAACATTCATCTTCAAAAGATTATAAAAATTGTTAACACATAGACATACTATCGATGATTAATCGAACATTCTTGGTATTTATAGAATAATACATTTTCATATCTATTAATATTATATAATTTAATATTAATTTTAGTTTAAAGGGTACACTATGTATAATATCCTACCTGACATGCAATAATGGATTTCTCTGAAATCTTACATTGCCCACAGTAGTGAGTTATACTGAAAAATAAAAAAAATAATACAAAAATAATAATATTATATTAAATGGTAGTTAACGCCTAGTCGTTTTACTAGAGAGAATTAACATGGTTATAAATTATGATTTTACATATTTCTTAAATTTTTTCCATTTATCTAATGAATTTTCGAGTCTTAAAATGAAAATGAATCCAATTTTAAGCATAAAATACTCTAATATTTTTTAAAGGTGGTTTTACTTCCTTTTGAGGGAAAACTCTTTTTTAAGGTGTTTTATAATTGTGAAAAAAATGGATAGAGTATAAGTTTCTACATTATAATATTTTAGGTGTAACATATTAATAATTTCCTAATTCCTTGAATCTATAAACTAGAAAAGATCCTTGAATTGAATTAAAGTAAAATTATTGACTTATCTCATGATTATGTAATGTTTTAAGGCTAGGGCCTTATAGTTTCTTTCAGAGGTTGGTTTAGATAATATTAAGGTTACGATACTGTCAATAAAATATCCATAAATTATTTTTACTTTATGCTAAAATTGAATTAGAATTGTAGGATTACCATGTTTCTTTATCTACGATATATCTGTTCAGAATGGTTTTCCATAGAGGAAACATGGAAGTTGTGTTGGGATGACATCCATAGGAAAAAAACCTCCAAAATCTGCAACTTGAGTTGGTCAGAATTGGAAATGAATATATTTTTTTAGTGATGGTATGGTAGACTCGGGATATAAATGGAGGTGGTATCCATGTGTGAGATCATCCAGATCAACAATAGAGGAACATGTCGGTAGTGGAAAATTTCATGAGGCAACATCCCCCATCATTCAGATAATCACCTAACATTGTGCAAGTTGAAGGGTAGATTAATGTAGTGGGAAATATTTTCAATTCCCTAGGGTGTTTAGATCATCAAAAGGTTAGTCTTTTGGTTTAGCATTTTGAAGGTGAAGTCGTTCAATGACGGTCGATCGTTAAAAATATCAGGGACACTGAGGAGATTGATGCACTTGATTGATATGAATTCAAAGCTACGTTTCCTGAGAAATATTTTCATAATGCATTTCAACTTATAATGGAAAACAATTCTTGGAATTGAGGTAGGAGGATCACTCAGTGGATTCTTATGAAGAAAAATTCACTTGATTGGCAAGGTATGCCCTAATTTTCATACGGGTTCTTGATAGGAAAATCAGTCATTTTTACTAAGTATTAAAACCAATGTATCAAAGGGAATTAACTTTTTCTAAGTTAAAAAAGTTATGAAAAAAATATTATATGTGTGGAGAAGGTGGAAATGGAGTTTCCCAATGATCAGGTGTTCTTTGAAAAACAATAGAATAAGAGGCTGAGGTGGACGAAGAAAGGGAATAACTCTTCAATAAAGTATCTTGGTAAGAAACTTAAGTTTACAGTTTGTGAAAATTGTGGTAAAAAGGACATTATATAATTCTTTTTGAATTCTTGTAAGTTCTTCTGTTGTTGTGAAATGGGACATAAGGTTCATCATTATCCTGAAAAAGATTGAGGTAGTGGTGATACAAAATCTGATTTATAGAGAGTAAAATGTTTTAAGTGAAATGAGATGGGTCATTATACAATTTAGTGTCCAAAGAAGAACTCAAATGATGAAAATTATCCAAACTACAGTAAAAAGGTGTGGTGAAATCATTTGAAAATACTTTAGTAGATGTTGGGCCATCAAATGATGTAGTATCAGGTACATTGTTTGTTTATTCAGATTATGCCAATATGTTGTTTAATTATGGGTCTACACATTCTTTCATTTTTTATAAATTTTCTAGTAAATTGGGAATTCAATCTCAAGAAATTAATCTTAAACTTGTGGTAAAAACACATTTGATAAATGTTGAGACAAAACTACATTATCATAATCCTCTTATCCTTATTCATGGAAAGAATTTACCTGAATACCCTATTGTTTTTTCTCTCATAGAGTTTGGTGTTATTTTTGGTATGTATTGGCATTCCTTTTATCATGCTAATATTAAGTATTTAGCTTAAGAGGTTTATTTTCAGAAGGAATTTTTGTTTGTGTACAAGAATTAACCCTTACTATTGATAACATATTAAAAAGCTAAGAAACTAGTAAAATATTGAAATAAATGCTACCTTTCACAAATTGTTGAAAACAAAGGAACTGTTTATATTAATTATGTGACAGTGGTAAATAATTATCTTGATTTTTTTTGAAGAGTTTTATGGTGTAATACCATATCAGGTAGTGGAATTTAATTTTGACTTGGTTTCTAATGGTAATCCAATTTTAAAACCCCCTTATCTATTGGCTCAAATTGAACTTTAAGTGTTAAAGAATAAATTGCATGAGTTATTAGATAAAGTTTTAATTCAACCTATCAAATCACCATGGGGTTTTCCTATCTTATTAATTAAAAAAAATGGTTCAAGGAGACTTTTCATTGATTATAGACCCTTGAATAACATCACTCTTCAGAAAAAGTATCATTTTCCTCATATGGATGATTTGTTTGATCAGCTCTAGGGAGCTCAGTATTTTTCAAAGATTGACTTGAGTTTAGGATACCATCATTTTAAAGTAATGGAAGTATACATTATTAATACCATGTTTTGTACTAGATATATCCACTATATATTTTTAGTTATGCCTTTTGGGTTAACCAATGCACCTACGGTATTCATGGATCTTATGAATAGAATTTTCTATGAGTTCTAGGATAAGTTTGAGGACGTGTTTATTGATAATATTTTGGTATATAATAAAATTAAATAGGGTAATGGAAGTCATTTAAGAGTTTTCTTTCAAACATTAGAAGAAAATAAATTGTATGGGAAATTTATAAAGTGTGAGTTTTGGTTATAATAAATTTCATTCCTTGGTCACATTGTTTCAAAAGATGGAATAACAGTTGTTTTTACTAAAACAAAAGTTTTTTATGAATGGATAATACCCATAAATATAGTTGATATTTGTATTTTTATTTGTTTATCATGTTATTATAGGAGGTTTGTTGAAAAAATTTTATGGTTATCCATCCCACATACTAAGATAACTATAAAAGGTGTTAAGTTCATCTGGATTAATGAATGTGATTAAAGTTCTTATGAATTGAAAATAAGATTGTTGAATGATCCAATTTTGGCACTACCTACCGAAAATGGTGAATTTTTTATTTACAGTGATGTTTCGTTTAAAGGACTTGGTTTTGTCCTAATGTAGAATGATTAGGTAATTTCTTATGCTTTACGTTAGTTGAAAACACATGAGTTAATTAAACTACACCTGATATGGATTTAGTTGTTATTGTTTTCTATTTAAAAAATTGAAGAAATCATATTTATGGAGTAAAATGTGAAATATATACTGACCATAAAAGTTTTAAGTATATATTTACTCAAAAATAATTGAACATGACACAGATAAGATGGCTGGAATTAATCAGGGATTATGATTTCATGATTCATTTCCATACTGTAAAAGAAAACAAACTAGATGATGCCTTAAGTTGGAAAGTAATGCTACATTAACCATGTTGTTTTTGGAATGTGACCCTTTGATTAATAATTTGATGAACTTTGGCATGGATGTTTTTGGTATGGGAAATTCTACTATTTTTTAGGTTTTAGTGCAATCGTCTATAGTAGAAAGAATAAATAAAGCATAGAAGGAAGACAATGAGTTGCAGGAAAATGTAAAATTGTTTTATAAGGGAAAGTTTATATAATTTAACATTGTTAAATATTTTGTTTTGTGGTTTGGAAATATATTGTGTGTGCTTTATGATTCACAATTAGAGAAGGTGTGGTTGTGTGAAGCTTATGGTTCTCTGCTTTCAGTTTATCCTCACATTACTATGATATACAAAGATCTTTGAGAGTATTACTAGTGGGATAGAATGAAAATAGATATTACTGACATTACTATGAAGTGTATGGCTTGTCATAAGGTGAAAGACAAATGAAAATTACCAAAGGGGATGATTCATCATTTTCCAATACCATTGTGTAAATCAGAAATATATACATGGACATCATTGTGGGATTATCAAAGACATCTCGAGGTAATAATGAAATCTAGGTTATTTTTGATCGGTAGAGCAAATATTCTCATTTTCTTCATATTAAAGATGAAAATCCTCAAGATCAAATTTCTTGATTATATATTAATGCGATAGTCAGGTTACATGTATTTCCCCTCTCCATTGTATCTGATCGTAATCACAGGTTCACTTCTATATTTTGGAAAGGGCTTTAGAATTCATTTGAAACTGAATTAAATTTTAGTACATATTTTCGTCCTCAATCAGATTGGCTGTTAGAACAAAAAATTCAGACCTTAGAGGATATTATACCTTCTTGTTCAATGGATTACTAGGGAACTTGGGACAAACATCTTTCTTTGGTTGAGTTTCCTTATAATAAACTTTTTCATTCCAATATATACAAAGCACTATTTTAAGCATTATATGTAATGTGGTGTCGAACTACAAATTGTTGGGATCATGTAGGTGAAAGGAAGTTGATGGGACCATAATTGGTAGAAGAGATAATATAAAAACTTAGTGAATTTTGAAGCACATGATGACTTCTTAGAGAAGGAAAAATGTTATTTGGATAACCGGAGCAAGGATATTTCTTTTGAGGTCGGTGATAATTTCTTTCTCAAAGTTTCTCCATGGAAAAGTATGATGTGTTTTGGTTATAAGGGAAAGATGAGTCCATAGTTCATTGGACCCTATGAAATCTTAGAGAAAGTTGGATCAGTTGCCTACATAGTTTATTTACCTCAAAATTTATCTCAGGTACAAAATGTTTTTCAGGATTAAAATTTGATAAAGTATTTTTTGGATCCATATCATGTTTTGAGTCCAGAGGTAATTCAGTTGGAATTGAATCTTTATTATGCAGAACAAAAAGTCCATATTCTTATCCATAGCGAGTAGGTATTTCAAAGTAAGGTGATTCATTAGGATAAGGTTTTTTTTTTGAAAAAACCATATAGATGAAGAGGCAATATAAGAATCTGAAAATGATATGAAAGATAAATACCCCCACTTATTTGATAAGTGAATAAAATTGTGAGGACGCAATATCCAAACAGTGGGAATGATGTAACATCTCAGATATTTATAGAATAATAAATTTTCATATCTATTAATATTTTTGAATTTAATATTAATTTTAGTTTAAAGGGTACACCATGTACGATAATTTACCTGATATATAACAAAGGGTTTCTCTGAAATCTTACATTTCACACAACACTGAGTTGTACCGAAAAATAATACAAGAATACTATTATTATTTTAAATGGTTGTTAATGCCTAGCCATTGTATTGGAGGGAATGAATAGAATCAACTATATTATGATTTCACATATTTTTTTAAATTTTTTTACATATATCCAATTAATCTTATAGTCGTAAAATGATAATTAAAATAATCTTAATCATAAAATACTCTAATATTTTTTTAAATATCGTTTTACCACCTTTTGATGAAGAACCATTTTTAAATATATTTTTTTTTTACTTTATATGTTATATTTGAAATAATAAACTTACTATATTGAATTAGGACATAAAAATTTGCATTAGATAAATTTTTGGTAATTTTCTGATAATGATCATTTTGTAATAAACAGTGAAAAATACCACATTTTAAGTCAAAATTTTCCTTTTCATATAATTTATTTATATAGTTATATTATCTTTTATTATTAATTTTAAATATGAATTGTATTATGTTTTTATCTTTTGATCCAATTTTTTGTTATTGGAAGTAATTTTATATTTAAATTGGACATAAATACATGTCAATCTTTTGATAGTTTTTATTTCTTAAAAACCTGCTTTCTAGTTTGGACAATATGAATTCATTATAAATTAATTAATAAAATTTTTTATTTTGAATTTGTAACAATGGATTCCATATCTGAAATTATAAGTTCTAAATTATGTGAATAGGTACCTTTAATTTTTTTATATTATGAACAGTAACTTCAATAATTATTTTCATTTACCACAGTTAAAGGCTAAATTAGGAAAATAAGGGTAAAAACAATATTATAATAATTTAAAACTACCCTAACATGGGTAATAATTTTATAGTATGAGTCATGGGAGACCACATTAATCTTTAGGAAAAAATATTTTCATTTGGAGGCCACTTGGGTATGAAAATAACATGTTATAATAATTAATTTAATGTAAAGAGAAATATAACATAAACATGTATCTTTCTACTTAAAAAATTTTAAGGTGGGGTTATATAAGTGATAAGTTAGACTATATGTATTAATTATAATGACAAAAATATTTCCTATATCACAAAAGTTTCTATATAATTTTTAGAGATTAAATAAATAAATTTAATTATGACACAATGATGATGCAGTGATTGCTTCATTAAGAAAGGATTCAAATAAATCATATTATAAATATTAAAATAAATATTATTTCACATAATTTATATCATCCATTAATTTTATAGACTATTGTGACATTTTATTATAATATTCAAATGTTTGGTTCTAATTTATCTCTCTTTTTTGATTTTCTTTAAATTCATTAATGTGAATAGTATATAAATTGAAATAATTTGTATTTTATAAAAATAATAATTTATTAAGTTATTTAAAAATTCTAAAAATATTTTAAAATCACAAAGTGATTATGATATATTATAAGAGTTCATTAAGTGTCCAACTATGTGAAATTTACCCCATATAAGAAAAATTAATAAATTCTTAACAATTAAAATGTTTTTACCACCATTAAAATTAAAAGAGAATAATTAAGGATAAACTGAAAAGATAAGGTTTAAAATAAACTCAATAAATGTATAAAAACTAATATATGGGAATATTTTGATATATAATCATCATATCTTCTATATATCTCATTTTGGTGCCACTTGGGTTAAAACAATAATTTATATTAATTTAATATTTTAATACTTTCCAAGGTTGTCCCTCCCCTCTCCTATAAAAAGGCACCCATCCCTATCTTTTACTCACACTTCCATAGCCCTTTGGTTCATCCAAAATTTGTCCAAGACTATTCTTGTAATCCCTCCCCACATTCTTGAAGCCTTTTTTTTTGGCAGAACACCCTTTTTAGTGTTGTTTAGGCGTTCTTCAAAGGCGATCAACTGAAGAAGAGGTGGCATTTTCTTTAAGTGTTTCTATTTTGTTTCATCTTCCACTTCCTAAAATCTCATCCAACCATGATGAGGTAATAAATCTAATATATTTAATATATTTATATGTTATTATATTAATATAATCTTTTAAATCAATCGTCTGTGCGTACATGTGAATTATCACCTCCATGGACCGATTTAGTTCGTTTTCCATTACAGTATATTAAGATTGGTTATAATGATGGAATTAATATTAATATGTGATGTTAATGACATATTAATCATTATAATCAAATTATATATCAATTATATTATTATTTCCATGTGCATAAAAATTATAACATCATTCGTGCGTACGTGTGAACTATCACCTCCACGAAATAGTGTGACTCGTTTGTATTCATTATATAACTTTTATGATGTATATATATATAATTATATTTATATTATTATGATGATTTTAATAATATCACTATCATTCAGAAAATATGAAATTATAATTACCTTATTTCCATAATGATCAATAAAAAATGGATATGTTACTCAGGTGTATATAAGGCATATCATCTCCATGATTATAAGGTTGTTCATTTTTCATAACCATATTTAATGGTTTAAATTAAATAGTATCGGTTATGTGTAAATTTAATGAATATTCCATGAATACTATTATGTAGATTATGGGATTATGACCACATGGACTAGTAACATCAAACCATGTTCATTTTTGACTCAAGAATTGATTATAAACAAAACGTCTGACATGAACTTGAATAATTAACTAATAATTATCACATGGTCATAATTGATGTAATGGGAATAATAAAAACGAAAAAGTTTCTGAATAAATTATAAATTAACCTAATTTTATTATTCAGGAATATAAAGAATGAACAAGACAAGCTAGACATAAGGTAAGGGACTTTGTCTAAATCTCTTTCATTTAGGCATAATTTGATATTATACACCACTTTATTTTATAAGGTGTATAATAAACCCATTTGAATTTTAATTTGTTTCAAAAAAATTCAAATGGAATCTTTTTTTATAAATAATTTTACTAAACGTCAAAATGAATGTTTCCATTTAACGTATGCTGCGACAACGACCTTTATACCACCAAGTACATTATTTGAAATTTTTCATCCTCTACAAGAAGTAATGTTTTTAAAAATAAAATTAAATACCATATTAATTTTTAGGTATTTTAGTATTTAAAATGGTTTTGGGAATGGATTGATTAAATCAATATCTTCATTGCAATGTTGAAATGTTATTTTTCCTTTATGCTTTTTCATATGTTATGATTATGTTATGGTTCTTGGGAATTGATTATGAATACGGGTGGTTCTGTGTTAAACTGAGGGTGGGTGAGCCCATGATAGATCTCCAATTCATTGGTTAATATGATGGAGGTAAACATTATGGTTTCTCCTAAGAGATTTAGGGAATATACTATTATTAGTATTCAAAATATAACCATAAAGTTTACTCCCTATGTATATGTGAAAGCTATAATGTAAGTATGTTATGGATGCCACAAGATACCATTGTGATTTATGATTTTTATGAGTTATTAATAAATATTATTATTTCCCAAGGTATGTTTAAGAGATTATTTCTTATGAGTGAAAATTATGATTTCATTTATTTGTATGTATTCATGGACTAATGTTTTCTTTCCTTATTTTTTCACCCTTACCAAGGTTTTTATGCTCATCCCATATTTTTGAAATGTTTTTCATAGGGTATAAGGAAAGGTAAGAGAAATTAAGAATTCAATAAATTTTTTATAAAGAAAATAATTCTTGATATATTTATGGATTTTATTATTGTGACACAAATTTGATAGAGTGGAAGTGTATACTTTGTAATATTGGATATGTAATGTTTATATAATTGCCTAATTCTTTAAAACTCTAAACCTAAAAAGATCCTTGATGTGAATTAAAGTCAAATTATTGACTTATCTCAAGATTATGTAATGTGTTGCAGATGGGGTTGTATATTGATTATGGAACTCATGGGTAAACAATACAAATATATTCTGAAGAATTTTTAATTTAATATGGAACAAACTCAATGTTCAATATCCTCTACCCAGCCACGAATGCATCACTTTTAAAAATTCAACTTCCCAACACTTTTATCCCATTGTATCCCAACTGAGAATCCTATACTTTTTACACAAATAAATACATTACCATCATCTCATAAGGAAATGATCTTTCATGAATATTCTTATAGACACGTTAAAGAGATTCTGACACCACCTTCACATTCCATTTCACAATCATCCCTCAATAATATTCACAATAATGTTTCTAATTTGTAGAATCAACCCCTACCTTACCATTAAAATAATTATATGTGAAAATTTAATCATAATAATTGGGAAATGTGTCCCATATTATCTTTCATAAATTCAAATCATTTTTTGAAAATATTTGTATCATGATATTATGATTAAGAAAAACCATACAGTTTTCACTAATAAAATAATATTTCTAACTCTTAATTAAAAACATAAAAAATTTGATATCCAAATTGTAGGAGGAAAAAGTATGTTTATAAGGATGTTACATTTTAGTACTATATTCAATTACTAATCACTATTTCACCAAGACACAACTAAAACCATGATGGAATGCATCACTATATACCTTAAAAGAAATATATTCTTAACAAAATAGAACTATTGGAGTTCTCTTAAATTAATTTCTTTGAATTTATAAGAAGTTTAACATTATTTAAATAGGGAACTATAGATTCAATAATTGAAATACTGAACCAAAAATAGCTATAAAATGACACATCATTAGAAAAAATTGGTATCATTAATATCAATTTGGGAAACTTGATGACCTAAAATTCAAACATAGGTCATAAAAGGGGCACTAAAGGTCATACAAAAAGAAATATTAATTGGTATTCATTAAATAATTATTTGTTAGCTCAATATTTTATTTAGTTCACACTTAGAGTCATAATGTGAGAAAACACAACTAGAAATTTCATGTATTAACCTATCAAGAAAAAGAAACATCTTACTTTGGAACATGATTTTATGAATTCCACACATTAATAACCTGAATCATTAATGTTTCCATCGATAAACCGTGATCCAAAAAATAAAACCGATGAAATACACCTCACATATCCAAAACTAGTCCTTATAAATATTCCCATATAACTGATATTCCTTGAGAAACATTAACCCAATCTATATATTGTCTATATAAAATCCCTCAAACATTGAGTTAAAAAAATTCATTATTAATGACAAACAATATATAACTAAGATATGGGTTAAACACCACATTTACAATACCAATCAATACAATCATTGCATTCATAACTCTAAACAGAAGTACTAAAAAAATTACCCATATAATACCAAAAAGTTATCTTAGGGTTGAATTCTTCCCTAAGACTCATTTAATAATATCTCGATCATTAATTGATTATAGAAAATCCAATTACCTATTTCACCTAATAAAAAAAATCATCAATCTTAAAAAGATGATATTGATTCTATGACATCACTTTATTTTACAATTATTAATTTTCATAAAATATTAGGTTCAAATTAACAATATTTTATAGGATTATTGGTGAAACCCATTGAAAAATACTCGGAGAATAAATTAATTGATTCAATATTTTAAAATATGAATTATAAAATCCCACTGTTCTGTTGGAACCATATGATAAACTATAATTCCAATAAAAGAAACACTATGATATATATTTATTCCAATATCTATCATTATCTTCAAAGTTAAACTTAAATCCTCCTATAAGAATAGATTATCATAATCCATCTCCCCATGATATAACTTCTATGTATATAAAACATATAAAAATCATCAATATCTCTAAATTAAATGTAACTATGTGTTAATTAATCTCTTCAATAAATAAATAAAAATTCACTGATAAATAAATAGAGAATCCATGTCTAAAATAGTGAAAATCTACATTTATTAATACTTATTATCACATACTTTAAAATATTTAAATAATTAAATTTCAAGGAAAACATAAAAAAATTATTAACAGTAGTTTATAATTCCAAGAGGATTGATATCACCCAAATAAATATCTCACAGTCGCACACCTCATCAAACCTCATTAGACCTCCCATTGGAGTAATCAACTATATTTTCCATTTAAATATCTTTTCTGGAAGTTATAAACCAAAAAATAGGTAATGGGTTATAAATGTATTCCATGAAATATTAATTAAAAATATAAAATCATGAGTAAATTAAATATAAATCATTTCCCTGCTATTGGTGGTGGGTGGTAAGGGTTTAGGGGGGTTAGTGGCAGGTCGTGGGGTCAAGTCCTCGGGCGTGCGATTTAATTTAATTTTCTTTCTTGCGTCATGTGCCGATTTCGCAGTTGTACCCAATTTTAAATATAAATCATGACTTAACTCGACTCATGATTGACATTTAGAAACATGATATTGAGAACCCTTATAAAATTACCCTATTCTAGTCAACATATTCTACACCATTATAGTAATATCCAATATCTCCATAAAATATCTATGAGAAAATATCTCTCAATACCTCTAGATATATGGACTCAAATCCCTCTAAAAATGATGAGATCCCACCTTCTCATTAGTCATAAAATTAGGAGAATAATTCCTAAAATCTGAAAACCACACACTAAAGTCTCATATAGAGTAACATACATATTTTATTAATTATAACTCATACAACCACATGATATTTACTGCTTTGGATAATAAATATTACATGATAAAATCATGAATCCAAGCCCATCTGATCATAGACACAATATAATCACCCAAGCATAGGATACACCACTAATATGAAATCTATTTTAATAAAATTCCTTCTAAATGAACATGGTTCTCATGCCCCATCTGGATTAGCTAAAAATTTATCTTATCCCATTAAAATTAAAATTATGTATCACTAAAAGGGATCTTCAAACGTTGGAAACCTTTTCTTATGAAACTCATTGAAGGATATATTCAAATCCAACCTATATTATAGGTCTACTATCCAACTCAATACCTATATTTATTACAAAAATCATTTTAATAAAACATATGTTAGTGTTATAAAACTTCTATAAATAAAAAACTATATAAATACCTAGTAAAACTGATATATATATATATATATGTGTGTGTGTGAGGAATGTTTAAATGCACCACCACTTCATTCCCCCCCACATGGACAGTCACTCAACCACATCACATACATAATCATCATGATATAATATTATATGATTTATTAACCCACACCTATCAATGTACCATAAAAATGAAATTATATACCCTATTAATTAATCTCTAGGTTATAGAGATCTATATTATATCACAAGGGACCCTCTTCATCAAGACAATTTCATTAGTAAACTTTGTTTACTTGGTTCATGTAATACTATAACATTACCACTATGAAATCCTATCTAGTCTTGACTCCAATATATATCTCAAAAAAAATTCCATGAAAACATTATATCATTACCTATCCTTTTTAAGAATCCACCTAATTCGAAAATAAATGTGAGAGTAACCCTGGAAGCCTTCCACAGATAGGATAAGTAGTGGTGACTAAAACCAAGGGTAAAACACCATATATATATAGAATGATCTACACATTATAAATGAAATTACCTTAAAAATAAATAATATAAATTTTTTTCTAATTTATGATTCATGAATAATGTATATTAATGCATTTCATGACATACAAATACAGTCTGTGATTGAAAAACTGAACGCATATCAAACATATCCTTTACACCTTAAGTAATTAATAATTCAAACACCACCCACAATAACTATATCATCTCTAAAATAAAGGTAAACAAACTCCCCAACCAAATAAATCCAAATATTTTTAAAAGTATTATATATTATATATGGTTTAGAATATAAATATACTTAGATGGTTCCTCCCCAGAAGTACCACAAGTCTATTTTGAATGACACACACTAATACATTCTTGTATTGAATAAACAAAATGAAATAATAAATCAAAATCCATATTTGAAAAGTAATTATTATAACCACATAAATTTTATACCATATAATAATCTCAATTTATGATCCAAATCACATTCAACATCACATATTATTACATATTCTCCTAAATAAAAATAACCACCACTAATCCACATCTATGTACCAAGTTGAAATCCACCATGAGAGACCTATTTTTACTATCCTTATGTTTTTATACATGTATGGGGGATTCACTGTATTGTTCTCATATAGTCATTTATTTGTAGGTACCACACTATAAATTCACCAATAATAAGTATCTACCCACTTATAGAGGAGTCAATATGACATCTCCTTTACTAAGTATAAATATATGCATTTGGAACATTATATAATATCCCTATGTGGTTATCCCCCCACATAGACCTTGATAAATATACACATATATGGGTTGTGATAATATCCACCAGATCTAATATTTATTATTATTTGGTTGTCACCCCTTAGGTATTATTCCAACCACTATGTGAATATGCTGGGTAGTTATCCTCTCTCAAAGACTCTCACTGTAATAATGTGTGTCTACTAGTAGGGACTCTTCTCTCTTCAACCTATATCATCACCACTACATATTAGGTACACACCTATAGAAAAATATATCATCCATAAAATCATCTCCACTATATTTTCCATCATCATAATCCTTATATTATTGTATCACCAACAATTTTAACATTATTGATAAAAAATTCACAACATATTCATAATTTTAAAATTGATTCAGACATCCACAATATATTTATTCACCCACAAAGGCCACCACAAATATAATTTATAAGGAAATATAATCTCATGATATACATACATCATGATCAACCCTAGGTCTACCCTAATTTCAATCAAATATAACAAATATCATTCACTCTCAAACATGCCACACTTTACAATGGTCTACAATAATATAGATCCTATAGAGTAATTCAATATATTTGAAATATTATTCATATCCTCGAAATAATATATTTTAAAAAACTCTTACTTTTTTCTAGAATCATGATTTAACTATGAATATTCAAAAAATTCTTCCTAAAACATGATTATACCATTACATAAGAAGGATTAATGAATTCATATATTATCATTAACCTTTACTAATATGGTATGGTACATGTACACCTCACTACCACTATTCTTATAAACTGTCTCCATAAAAAATTATATAAATTTGTATGATCATGTCAATATTTTGTATATCCTCATGAAAATTTGGCAACACCCATTAAAAAGGAACATTTAATTATAAAAATTATTTTTTTCAACATTACATAGTGTACACATCTCAATACTGAGTTGGAAAACACATATACCAACTTTAAAAAAAATATACCATTAACCTCTTATATATTTCAGTAACTTTAAAATATTTGAAACTCAATATCCCTTCTATAAATCATAATAATATTGATATTTCAGTCATAATAAATTTTTATCACAAATTTTACCATAATTCCTTTTTATGCTATCACCCAGTTCATAAATATTTCAATAAAAATTCATAATAAATATCAAAACCAATTTCTAGTAAAAAAGTAAAAAATAATTCAAATAGTATTTATTAGTAATTACCAATAACAATTCCTCAATTTTTTATTAATATTCACTGGTTATATATTTACACCATTAATCCACATATTTTTTTAAAAATTTATATTTCATTATTATAGAATTATATTTCCTCTACTTTTCCAAATTTCATTTCAAATATTTAACAATTCACAAAAACAATAAATGATTATAAAATATTTATTCACAAAAAATATCCATCCTAAATATTCATTCCTCTCATCCCATATTCATCTACCATCTCAAATTATAATTTACCACATAGTTATTATCGTAGATTAATAATAACTATCCACCAAAAAATCATTAATGAATGGTGGATATATAAGTATTATTGAAAGTGATAATAATTTTTATTCACTTGAATTGGTTCTATTGGAAACCTTAGTCCTTATCCCACTAAGGATTTTATGTCTAAATTTACTTCTCCATATGTATTTCTATCTTAATTGATCAAGTATTTAAATATTCAGCCTTTTTATCCCTTAATTATCCAAGCCCTCACCACCACATAAAATACCTCACAATTTATATATTATTTACATTGTAAAAATGATATTTATAAAATAATTTTATTAAATAAAAAAATAAATTAAATTCCACTAAGACACAACATGAACAAAAAAAATTCATCCAACTCATAAAATTTATAAAATACAACCTAAAGGTAAAAATCATTTCATGAATCAAAAGGAATTCTCAAATTTTCATTTTATGACTAAGAATATTATGATATTATCCATATTATTCATAAATAAAAAATTTAACAAAGTCTCAATCATTAGAGTTTTAGGTCTCTATATAAATGATACATAAATACAGACATTACAAATGTATTATCATAGATAAATGATAAAGAACTTGATTAACAAATATAAATAATTATTCTATTATATAATTTTTACTACAATTTTATTTCTTGTTTTATTAATAATAGAAGAAATAAAATATTAACACGGTATGATGATATTTTTAGAATAAGAATCAAATATTAGACATTCGGGATAGGAAATTTATTAATTCATGATGTATTTTAAAAATGTTTCTCATGAAACATTTACTAAAAAATTTAATTATGATCAATATTGGTAAAAAATATGAATATGTTTAAATTAATTAAAAATAGAGATATATTTGAGTAATATAGACATCAACATAATTATAACATTGTTTGCACTGAATTCCAATGAAGTTAATTCAAATGTTTTCTATTTATGTCACATATTAAGAAGAAATAATTGTTTACATATCACTATCTATGTCATAGTTCATGGATATTTTTTAAAATACCACAACCCCACATTATATATTAATACTGAAAACCCATTAATACTTTTCATGTTATTTTTAATTGGATTAAAAATCAATGATGTTGAATTTTTCACCTTTTTAGTGTAATATCAATCATCAATGTTGTTTTTTATATAAAATAATAACATCAACAAATGTTCATCACATATTTTTTTGATTAACATTAAGGAAAACACAAGCTACCCTTTTTTCAAATGTTTGAATATTACTTTACCAAAAATTGAACTTTGTTATACATCATATGTTTTTATAGATATGAAAATAAAAAAATAGATCATATTGTTGGAATTTCAATGCTCTCTTTTTGAGGATGTTAAATAATTGGTTTCCCAGCTAGTAATCCAATCCTAACACTAATGTGATACATTTTGATGTAATAAATGAAGAGGATTTTTGTAAACAACCCAACCCCATTATCCCAGATTTGTGCCTTATTTTATTACATTGGCATAAATACAAAACTTGAATCCAAAAGGACCAATTATTTTTGAAAATTTGGAAGCTATATTACAAAAATGAACATTACATTAAAATATGAAATGAACTAAAACGTTGATAATCAATTAGAAACACCCATAAATTCCTATATTATCTCTACAAGTCATTCATAGTATACATATTTGCATTAAAATGAAAAATAATACATCAGAAATTGGTGACATTAGATTCCTAGTAAGGGTAATAAATACAACATGATCCATAAAAAATAATCATTATCAATAAGGAATGATGAATTTATAAAGAAACATTCCATTAAAACATAATCTTATACATAATAAGGCAGGAATACAAGTTGGTTAAAAAATACCATATAAAAAATTGAATGAGAATGAAACTTAATCATGGATATAATACTAGTTGAAAAATCACATAGAATATCAATTACTTCTATCATAATTTTGGAATTCATAATAATATAAATTTTAAACATATTTTCAAGGAATTAGAAAAAAAACATGAAAATAAATGGTTTCATCCAAATCCAAAATCCATTTATGTTGTGCCTAATGAGACCTAATGATGCATAAAGGGGCTATAGTGGGTCCCGACTATCACTTAAAAAGTCATATTAATTCCTCATATGTCAAATAAAAAGATATATTTAAGTCAATATGTCCCATACCACTTTTAAATATTTGAATAATAAATATATATAATGTTACTCCAACAAAATCATTGATAAATTCTTGAGAAAAACCCCATTTTTACATTTTCAATGAAGAATTAATTTGGAAAATAAATTGTATTTGTCATAAAATCATATTATAAACATCTATATCCTAGAAATAATAGGTGAGGTAGAAAAAAAATATTTTAGGAATGAATTATTTCTAAATGAAGTGATAACATGTAAAATAGAATTTAACAAACATAATAAATGAGCCTCTTTAGTGCGGTTTTACAAGAAAATACTAAAGAGTACTTAAATAGAAAAAGGTGTATTATTTATTTCAAACCATCAATCAACAGGGATAGTTTTTCATTATAAAATGAGTGATTTATTAGAAACAATGGTGGATTAAAATAGATTATGGAGTTCACTTGAAAAAGGTTAGGAAACTGGGAAGTTCCCTTAAATCGAGCTTAGATATGAGAAGGAATTGAGAAGGGAACCTTATAAAATCTTATAGATTCCCATAAAAGAAAGATGAATTGATCTGGATACATGATATCAGAATATATAAAGAAAATTTAGTAGTATATAAAATATTTATAATTATATTGGGGGTAAATAGAGATAAATCATACTCTGAATGAAAAATGGATTTTCGGGGAGAATCTCTTACAACTTTTCAATAGTAAAATTGTATGCCCCATAAAATTAATGAAAACAAAATTAATCAATTAATAACATGAATATAAATATAATAATTTTTTGATACATCAAAGGTTAATATACACAAAACACACATAATAAATAGTGGGGAATAAGGCATATCTAATAAAAATTAAAGTGATATGATAAAATAAATACAAATTTAATATCATTGGAGTGAGCATAAATCAATGAAGTAATTATGTGTGAAAACTGTAAATCCATCCAATAAAATTGTATATACAGTATAAAAAACTAGAGTTCATTTCATGCATATTCTTGGCATAACGTACCCAATTACATAGATGTTTAACTCGATGAAGGGAAGTTGAGTGAAGAAGTACCTTACAAAGTTCGTATCATTGAGGATATATTTAATCAAATGTGTGATTATGTGTAAAAAAAGAATATCCAAAAAATGAATAATTGGTAGTATGGAAAAATTAAATAAATAGTGGATTACACACATAATATTAGCATAATATAATCAATGAATTAGTCGTATAACCCAATTAATGGAAATTGAGCTAAGAAATCCCTTATAATTTATGTATCATTGAGGTGAGACTTAATCAATGGGGTGATAATGTTTACCAAAATAATAACCAAAAAATGTTTAATTGGGAATACATAGTAATTAAATAAATTTTTTATTACACAAATAATCCTGAAATAATACAATCAATGAACTAGTCGTATAACCTAATGAATCTAAATTGAGTTAAAAAATACCTTTCAAAGTTTGTATCATTCAGGTGAGATTTAATCCATGGGGTGATTATGTGGAACAAAATAATATCCAAAAATGGATAATTGGGAATATATAATAAATAACAAATTGTTTATTACGCACACAATCATTGCATAATGAAATTAATGAATTAGTCATATAACCCAATTAAGAGAAATTGAGTTAAGAAACCCACTACCATATGTTCGAATGTGTTCTACACTTCACCTTAATATCATTGATAATCAAACAAAATTAATTAATTAATTAAAATAGAACCTTTTATATATGTATTTGATTTAATATAATTATATTATTTTCATTTATGGTCTTTAGATGAGTTATAATATACAATTTTATCATTCATATAGTTCTTTTCCTTGGTTTTCGTGATCATTTTACTTGTATATGAGTATGGAAGTTCATGTAAAATGGGAAAAGATATCCAAAATTAAAGTTATATTTTATTAATGAACATAAATAATTTTTAATGGTTATATAATTTATTTGGTTATTTGGGGTTAGTATTGTGACGACTCGTCCCCTCAGGCCCATGTCGTGACTATACCAAGCGCGCCTTCCATAGGCTAGGGGTTGAATAATAGCACCGTAAAGTTGTATCCCTATAATGGGAAGGCATTGCCTTTAAACCTATACAAACACATAACTAGAAACACAACAAGAAGAAACCATAAATTAAACTATTATAGTAAAAAGTGTACTTAAAGTAAAAGGGGTTGGAATACAAGACCAACTGGAAAGTACAAGTACCACTGAAAGAGAAAAAAAGCTCCTGGAACGTCCACTGGGGATCCTACCTGAAGGGTAGGTATAACTCTCGATCAGCAGTCACCACTTCACATCACGTCAAATGGTCCACCTCTGAGCACCGTCCAGTCTCGAATACCTCATCCTTGATCAATGTTGTATGTTGTCTGCACAAGACACAATAAGGTGCAGGCATAACCCATGTAGGGGTGAGTATAATAATACTAAGTAGGGACCCTGAGACCCCTGAAGGTCTCCCAGAGTTCTATAAAGGAAAACCCACAAACAAATACTTCAATCAAAAATCACTAAGAATTCAACAACTATACTTAGGTATATTCCCATTAATATACCTAAGTTATCAAGATATACTTGTCTCATACATGAGGGAAGAATATCACAAAGGTAACACCATGAAGGCTACACCACAAAGGTAAAAGTACCACACAGGTAACCCAACGAAGATACCAACACTAAGCTAAATGTACCACACAGGTAACATTGTGAATATATCACCATGAAGGTTACACTACCACATATGTATCACCAAGAAGATATCAACATGAAGGTAAAAGACTCATCTCACACCAGGTATTATTGAAGTATAGAAGTACAGATGATCAGTCTCAAAACTAGATCATCTTATTCTATCAAGAGGCACTGCTACTGACCATACAGAGTCTAACCTAGACAGGATCGATTGGTACTAACCCCTACAATGATCCACATAGGATCCAACCCACCCAGAGTTGATAGATACTAACCCCTGCAATGACCCACATAGGATCTGACCCACACAAGATCGGTATGTGTTGACCCACATAGGATTGTTAAGTGTTGAACCATAGAGGATCTGACCCACACATGATCGGTATGCGCTAACCCACATAGGAATAGTGAGCACTGACCCACACACGATCTGACCCACACAGTATCGGTGCTGACCCACACAGGATCGCTCGGTACTAACCTCTGTATGATCTGTCTCCAACATCCACCTCACTACTAGCCACTAGGTTCCCACTCAAAGTACGCTTGATTCTGGGAGAAACGATACTATAGACATTAGTCTTACCTCAACCTCCATGAAGCCCCACAAAGAAGTATTCCAATATACCCCCATGTCAAAAGGGTTCCAACACGAGAGACAGCGCGTCAATCAGACGTCTAGTCTGTGACTTAGAAGTGTTTTAGTTCCGAGGGCCCAATTGGATTCAGACTCGATCCAACCCTCTAGACTCCGAATTTATCCAAAATACAAGTGGAGTATACCAAAAGGACCATATCACTTCAAGGGTCCTTTAATCATATATGGTTTTTCAAACAGACACATGGTTCTAATGTTATATCCCTTTATGCGAACTGGGCCTGGTTGGGATCAGGTTCGGTCCAACCAAGTCAAACCGAATTGACCCGGTTTGGGTCGACACGCCTGGTTCAGGTCCAACCCAGCTATCTTGGGTCTTGGTCTAGCCCAACCCGTAGGGGATGTAGCTAGGCCTGTAAGGGCGTGGCCCACTAGGCTCATGCAGCATGACCCGAGAGGGCGTGGCCCGCTGGGCTCGCGCGACTTGGCCTACGGTAGGGCGCGGCCCACTGTGCGAGTGCAGCCCAACCAACTTTTGGGTGTGGCCCACCGGTGTGGCCTAGAGTGGGGTTTGTCCTAACTGTAATGGGGGTTGAGACCCCCAATCTTTCCAAATGGTCAAATGGTTGTTCGGTTCGTGAAGCGTAGGTGCCACGTGGGCACCACCTGGTTGCTGCGGAACCCGCAGGAGGCACGGGTTCTTCCATCGTCGTGACTTTGAGTTACGGCCTACTCTAGTGATGCGTGATGGCGCGCCACTCTGCCTTCACCCTTGTCCATCCGGTTTCTACCGCCACGATATGTCACGACCCCCTTCCCTGGCGGTGCATGACGGCACACCATCACCCACCGTAATGGGTCTCGTTCAACCCGAAGGTAAAGCTTGTGAAGAACACACCCAAATTCTAACAAAAGGAAGTTGTTATGGTCCTTATTCATTTATCCCATTCCCTCCGCATTATCTTGATATCAATTGGGTGGAATAAGATTCCACAACTCTTGAAACTATAACCAAAAGTAAACCCTACCTCAAGATCAATGGAGAACACCAACTATTGAGGAAGAGTTGGCCTTCATCGTTCCCACGAAAAGTTTCCAACTTTGCCTCTCAAACATCATCCATCAGTTCATTATCCAGTGTCTCTTGTCACCGGCCATTGGAACAAGCTCTTTCCTACACGTGTTGGGCATCGTGGCACTTTATCAGAGCACGGTCTCTTGGTGAATTCTTGCCAATACCCCTCCCCAATCTCCATATGAATAGGATGGGGGTAAGTAATGATCGTGGAATTTTTTGGGGTTTATTTAATAGGAACCATCCTAAATTCCAACAATGTTGTTACGATGGATTTTAACGGTCAAAGAATTTAATGGCTTGACACGTCACTGGTGCCACACTACCACCTGTCTGTTGGAGGAAAATAAAGAAATAAATAAAATAATAATGTTATTTTTTTATTGTTTTTAAAAGTGCCAAAATATAGTGTTTTCTATAGAATTACTGCAGTCAAAGTGAAGCCTCCCTTAAGATAATCTCAGTATTGTGGATTCAACAGTGACCTCAGATTTTTAATCCAAGCACTGATTCAAAAGATAGAAAACACCACCCATACATTTACTGAACATACTTTAAAAAAAGTTCAGAAATTAATTTCAGGCACACTGGGCCTCATAATCATGTGCCGTCTATTTTGGATGACTCTTAATATTTCTATATAATTAAAAAAAATTACATGGAAAATCTAGGTCTTTACATTCTCCCCACCTTAGGTCTTTTCATCCCCGAAATCCAAAACATAGACTAAGGAAACGAATGGGGGTACTGAGCATGAATCTAAGCCTCCCTCTCCCATGTGCTCTCTTGGAGGTTCCCATGCTGCCAGCAAACACGCACTAGAGGTATCGATTTCCCATGAAGGACCCACTCCTGTCAATCCTCAATCTCCACTAGAACCTCTGTAATGGTCGCTCCATCATTAATTTCTAGCTCGCCCAAGTCAATGGTGTGTGATGGATCATGCACGTACCTCCTCAGCTATGACACGTGGAAAATGTCATGCACCCGGAGCATCTGTGGGGGAAGATCAAGGTGATACACCACCTCACCAACTCTACTGAGAACCTAAAAAGGTCTGATAAACCTCAAAGATAGTTTTTCTCCCCACCAAATCTTCACAAACCTCATCATGGTGAAACCTGTAGGAAGACATAGTCTCCCTCCTTAGACTCAAATTGTCTTTATCTCCTGTCAGCATAAGACTTATGCCTTCTCTGTATAGTCTCCGTCTACTCCTAGATGATCTGCACCTTCTCAATAGTATCCTATACTAACTCTGGACCCATAAGTGCTGACTCCCCTAGGTCTATCCAGCATATATGTGATCTGAATGGTTGACCATATAAGGCCTCAAATGGTTCCATACTAATAGTGGAGTGGTATATTTTGTTATACATGAACTCCACCAAGGGAAATTGATCCTCCCAACTATGGCCAAAATCTACGACGAAAGCATGTACCATGTCATGTAGTGTCTGAATAGTACGATCTGTCTGACCATCCATCTGTGGATGAAATGCGGTGGTCAAACGTGGCTGAGTCCTGAAAACATCTTATAATAACTTCCAAAACCAGGATGTAAAACGTGCATCACAGTCTAAGATGGTCATCAATTGCACCCCATGAAGTCGTACAATCTCTAGTACGTAGAGGCTTCTCAATCCCTTTATGTATTCCTACTCTCAGATGGGTAGAAAGTGGGATGACCTGGAGAGTCGGTCAACTATCACCCAGATAAAATCATGTCCCCTAGATGTACATGGAATCCCTATCCCAAATTTCATGAAGATACCATCCGACTTCCACTCTTGAACCTCTAGTGGCTGCACTAAGCTTACTGGAACCTGATGCCTGACCTTCACTTGCTGACAAGTGAGGCATCGTGAAACAAACTTCGCCACTTCCTTCTTTATCCCTAGACACTATTGATGATTATATAGGTAATGGTACATCATCTCCACACTAGGATGTACCGCCAGAGGGGATGTATGGAACTCCCTCAACACCTCCTCCCGTAGCACCATTGGTACCATGGTGCGTCCTCTAAAGAGGATGACGCAATCCCCACCTTCAGAAAATCAATCAGGTTCCTATCATGTGGATATTTGAGCATGACATGCCTCACATTCAATGTCCCTAATATGTGTCTCCTGAACTCTCTGAAGAATTGGGGGAGTGATAGTCGTAGACTGGAGGTAAGATTCTCCATCTCTATCCACAAAGGATATCTGCAATGCGGCTAACTGCTATGTCACCTCACTCAATAACTACAGAACAGACCTCCTGGTGAGTGTATCTACTACCATGTTCCCTTTCCCAAGAGTATAGACTATCTCAAATTCATTGTCCTAGAGTAACTCTATCCCTATCCACTTTCTCAGGTCCAAGTCCTTCGGAAAGAAGATATACCTGATACTCTTGTAATCAGAGTAGACAGTAAAAAGTTCTCTCATCAAGTAATGTCACCACATATTCAAGGACAAGACCACTTCTGCTAAATCCAGGTCATGGGTATCATAGTTATTCTCATGTTTTCTCAGCTATCGAGAGACATACAAGATCACTTCTCGGCCTGGCATTAGGACACATCCATGTCCAGCCCCTGATGTGTCGCATTAGACTACATAGCCAACGCCCTATTCTGGTAACCTCAAGATGGGGGCACTCGTCAGTCTCTGCATCATCTCTTGAAAACTCTATTGGTATCTCTCCATCCACATGAAGGGACGTCTCATCTTCTTCAATGTTAAAAAGAGTTCCGCAACTCCAGAAAAGTTGGGTACAAATCTCTGGTAGTACCCAGCCAACCCCAGGAAACTCTGCAACTCGGTCACTCTCCTAGGTGGCTCCCAAAATTGCACATCCTCTATCTTTGCTAGATATAATACAAATCATGACTTTGAGATAACGTGTCCTAGAATGTGGACATATCCTATCCTTAACTGTAACTTCGAGAGCTGACCATAAATCTAGGGCTCTCAGAGTGTTTCTAGAACTATCTGTAGATGATAGGCATTCTCCTCCTCCGTCGCTGAGTACACCAAGATGTCATCGATGAAGACCACCACAAAGTGATCATGGTATGGCTGGAAGATCATGTTCATGAGTCACATGAACACTGTAGGGGAATTGGTCACACTGAAAGGCATAGCCAAGAACTCATAGTGGTCATACCAACATCTAAAGGTCATCTTCTACACATCCTCATATCATAACATGAGCTAATGATAGCCTGATCTGAGGTCTATCTTCAAAAACCAATGATCTCCCTTAAACTTATCAAAGAGGTCATCAATCCTCAGGAGTGGATACTTGTTCTTCACAGTCACATGGTTCAGGCACTGATAGTCCACACAGAGTCTCAAACTCCCATCTGCCTTCTTGGTAAACAAAATCGGGGTTTTCCATGGAGACACACAGGGCCTTATGAACTATTACTCTTCAAATCCTACAACTGTACTTGTAACTCACAAAGCTCCACAGGAGCCATACAATATAATGGTGTAGATATTGGTGTCATACCAGGGTATAGGTCGATGTAAAATTCGACCTCTCTATGAGGAGGTAGTCCTATAACATCATCTGTAAATACATTGGAATATTGGTCCACCACTACAGGATAACCTGAACTGTCAATATAAAATACATTGAGGGTAAGTCTAGCTAAATGATTTGTGATCGGTTTCACCCTACTCTAGGAAATTCCATTATGTGCTAAAAATGTTCTCTTCTCGTTGGTGATGGAAAACTCGGGCCCATCTATAAGGACACACTGCATTTTTCACCTAATATAGTTAATCAAAACATGGACTATGGATAACCAATCCATACCCAAGATGACGTCGTAAGGCCTCAAGACTACTACTAGAAGATCCCAGCCAAATATTTCACCTCCTATTGTAAGATCACACTACTGGAACAAGTGTTTAATCCTCAAAACTTCCCCCCATAGGAGTCTCTAGCCATAAGGATCAATCCAATGACCCCGTCGAAATGTTCAAGCTCCGAACGAGGGTCTTGGAAAGAAAAAACTAACTGGAACCTATGTCTATAAGTACTTCAACTATAGTGGAATAGACACATATCATACCTCCAATAATCTCTAGATCACTGTGATCGTAGGCCTTAGATATCTAGAGCTGAGCTCGTCCATGTCCTCATGCTCTCTGTGTTCAGGGTGGACCACCTGGGGGTGGTGGTAGTAGAACCTAGAATTGTCGCCCACCGCCTGCTACACGGCCAGTTCCTCTTCCACGTTTTTTTCCCTACATACCTCCTCGATGAAACCTTTATCTCTAGCTAGGAGGTCCCTTGACTATCTATTGATCATCGGTATGGTGGGTCGAGTAGTCGTGATCCATGTGACCATGCCCGTTGTACAAGTATCACTTCCTGATCCTCAATTGTCCACCTCTATCCTGTGAGCCCCACACTAATGACCCTATATATTAAGGTCTCCCAACTGATGTTATGGCCCATTTGGGCCCTTGCATCATCCTTCTACTGCCTGTTACGGATGACTCTGTTACCTGACATCTGGTGGCGGCTCTCGATGTCGGTTCCTGCTCAACTAGGATGCACTCCACCAAAAGCGCTTTCTCTAGAACCTCGGCCTGTGTTAGAATGTTGAGTGATACCATCGATGCTCTGATCTCCTATATAAGACACTTCTCAAAGTTTTGGGCCCTGAAGAATGGGTCTCGTACCATGTCGGTGGAGTATTAGGGGAGATCAGCGGACCTCACCAATTATTGTGCCATTGTCATGATGCCCTGTTGTAAGTGCAACAACTCCTCTATACAAACTGAGCATAGAGCCACTAGGATGAACTATTACTTGAAATAGCCCTCAAATTCCACCTAGGTGAGGGTCACCTCATCGTGTAACTGCATTGTCAGACACCACCATCTCCCAATTGCTCCCTGGAAGAGACTGATATATAGGATCACCATCGGATCAGCTGGTGTCCCAACTAAGTGAAAAACTCTTACCACAGCCTCGAGCCAGTCCTTATCTACCTGTATATCTATCTTGCCTTATAAAATTAGAGATATCTTTTACTGGAACTTGTGCAACAAGCTCAGTCAGCTTTCACCCTCTACTGGTGGGGCTGGTGGCAATGGCTACCCAACGGGTAGTAGAGCTGCTGGTACACCACCCGAAGGTGCTAACGTCATAAGAGGGCCATGCACCGAGGCCTCATTTCTCGGTGGGCCATCTTCATGTGATCTCTTGGGAGTCCTGGATGGATGTCTATATGGCAGCATCCTGAAAGAAAACAGTTTTTCCACGGTCAATAAGTTATACCTGGTCAGCTAACTCAAAAAAAACATAAGAAAAACATTTCAAAACACAAGCAATCAGTGTTTTCGTGCACTGAGTCAGAAATCAGAATTCAGAGTCCTTGTGTATATATACATTGGTCACCGCAGCAAAAATGGATTCCCCAAACTAAAAACCACACTCATAACACTTAACACTATTTCCACTTAGAAAATATTAGATCCCTAGTTCTTCGGTAGTACCGACTCCTCTAACACCACTTTGTCATGCCCCGTATCTAGGGGACCATGCCGTGACTACCCCAAGCCTGCCTTCCATAGGCCAGGTGCTAGAGACTATCACTAGAAAGGAATATCCCTATAACATGAAGGAACTTCCTTTAAACCTGTACAAACACACAACCAGGAACACAACAAGAAGTAACCACGAAGTAAACTACCGTAGTAAAAAGTGTATTGAAAGTAAAAGGGGCCAGAATACAAGCCCAAATGAAAAGTACAAGTACAAATGAAAGAGAAAAATATCTCATATAATGTCCAATGGGGATCCTACCTGATGGGTAGGTATAGCTCTCGATCAGCAGTCACTCCGTCACGTCCTGTCAAATGGTCCAACTCTAAGCATCGTCCAGTCCTGGCTCCCTCATCCTTGATCAATGTTTTCCATCGTCTCCACAAGACAGAACAAGGTGTGGGCATAGTCCATGCAGGTGTGAGTATAAAAATACTCATTAGGGACCCCGAGACCCCCAAAGGTATCCCAGAGTTCCACAAAGGAAAAACCACAAAGTAAGACCTCAATCACAATGCACAAAACAGTCATCAACTCTACTTAGGTAGATGCCCAAACATATACCTAATTTTTCAAGATATAACTGCCTGATACACGAGGAAAGAGTATCACAAAGGTAACACCACAAAGGTAACACCACAAAGGTAAAATTACCACACAAGTAACACCACTAAGCTAACACCATGAAGGTAAAAGAGCCACACAGGTAACACCACGAAGATATCACCACGAAGGTAAAAACACCACACATGTATCACCATGAAGATATCACCAAGAAGGTAAAATAACCACACAGGTATCACCACAAAGGTAAAAGACTCGTATCACACCAGGTAATAGAAAGGTATAGAAGTACAGATGATTAGTCGTGAAGCTAGATCAACTTATTCTGTCAAGAGACACTGCTGCTTACAATACAGAGTCTAACCCACATAGAATCAATAGGTACTAACCCCAAAAGTGATCCAACCAGGATCCAATCTACCTATATTTGATAGGTACTGACCCCTGCAATGACCCACATAGGATCTAAACCACACAGGATTAGTATGCACTGACCCACAAAGGATCGTTGTGCGCTGACCCATAGAGGTTCTGACACACACAGGACTGGTATTTGTTGACCCAAACAGGATCATTGAGTGCTTGACCCCATATGATCTAACACACATAGAATCTGTGTTTTCCCACACAGGATCTCTTGGTACTAACATTTGTATGATCTGTCTCCAACCTCGTCCTCACTGTGAGACACTAGATTCCCACTTATAGTACTCTTGATTCCAGGAGAACCGCTCCTCAAGACATATGTCATAACTAAAATACCAAAAATCTCCATAAATAAGTATTAAAAATAACCACCATGTCTTAAGGGTTCCAACGCGATAGACGGTGAGTCAATCGGATGATCGATCTGTGATTTATAAGCGTTTTAGTTCTGAGGGCCTGGTTGGATTCGGATTCGATCCAACCCGAACATACTCAAAAAAAAATTCAAAACTCAGGTGGAGTGTACCCAAAGGACCTTCGGCACCAAGGGTCCCAATTCCATAAACAGTTTGTCAAACGGATGCCTGGTTCTCATGTTATGGACCTTTATGCGAACTAGGTCAGGTTGAGTTCAGGCCCGGTCGGACCGACATGGCTGGGCCAGGCTGTGGAAGGCTTGGCCCATTGGGCCGCGGTCTAGCCCAACCTATAGGTGACATGGCCTGACCCGCAAGGTCACGACCCACTAGGGTCATTTATCCTAGCTCAAAGAGGCGCGACCCCCTGGGCTTGCCCAGCTCGACCTGTGGGGGCGTGTCCCGCTGGGCTCACGTGGCCCGACCCACTGTGGGGCACGGCCCACTGGGCGCGTGCTACCTAGATCACTGTGGGGCACTGCCTGCCAGCCCAACCAACAGTGGGGTCTGTCCTAGCTATAATTGGGGGGTGAGACCCCTGTTCTTCCTGAACGGTCGAGAGGTTTTTCGGTACTTGAAGTGGTGGCTCCACGTGGGCGCCGCCTAGCCATCGTCGGACCCACAAGAGGCGTGGGTTTCTCCACTGTCACGAATTCGAGTTGTGTCCTCCTCTAGTGTAATGAGATGACACGCCACTCCACCTTTTCCCACAGCCAGCCGTTGAAGGCCGCCGTTGTCCATCTCGGTGATATTTCGAGGGCCTCTTCTCCGACGGCACGCGACGACGCGCCACCAGTTCCTTCGCAGTCGGCCGTTGTTGGTCGCCGCTATCACCCATCATCCTAGGTCTCATTCAACCTAAAGGTAAACCTCACGAAGAATGCATCAAAATTCTTAAAAAAGGCGGAGGGTTCGAGCCTTTTTCATTTTCCCCGTTCCCTCTACACTATCTTGATAGCAAGAGGGTGGAATAAGATTCAATTACTCTTAAAACTATAACCAAAATTAAACCATACCTCAATATCGATGGAGAAATCCCTTGATTGAAGAATAGTTGGAATTCGTCATTCCTGAACAAGCCTCCAATGTTGCTTCTAAAACGATGTCCTTCAGTTCATGATTTTCTATCACTTGTCACCGCCTGGTGGATCCAGCTCCTTCCTCCATGTGTTGGGCGTCGCGACACTTTACCAGAGCTTCGTTGCTTGGTGAATCTGTGCCAATACCACTCCCCAATATCCATATAAATAGTTTAGGGTGAGGGTAAGTAACGATCAAGGAATTAATGGGGGTTCATTTAATAGGAACCTTCCAAAATTCCAACAATGTCATTACACAGTATTTTAAGGGTCAAGTCATTTAATGGCATGACAGGTTGGTGGTCCCACACTACCGCTTGTCCGATGGAGGAAAATAAATAAATAAAGAAATAAAATAACAAAGTTATTTTGTTATTATTTTAAAAAGTTTCAAAATATAACTTTATCTCTAGACTTACTAAAGTCGAAGTGATACCTCCCTTAAGTGAATCTCGACACTGTGGATTCAATGGTGCCCTCAAATATTTAATTAGAGCACTGGTTCAAAATATAGAAAATGTCACCCATGTGTTTACTGAACATACCTGGAAAATGTGAAAAAATTCATTCTGGGCACACTGGGACGTGGAATCATGTGCATTAAATTTTTTTAGACTCATAATAATTCTATATAATTAAGAAATTACATATAAAATCCAAGTCTTTACAAGTATGAATCATTAAATAATATGTTAGTGATAATCGTTAAGATTATTTTGGCGATGTTTCAATCATCAAAAACTAGTTTTTTTATTAGTTAACATCATGTGTATATAATAGTTAGAGAACTTTTAATAGGATATAATACATATTCTAATATTTTTTTAACCATAAAAAACTTTTATGACCATCCTTGAAGGGGTTTATAGGAAATTTAAATGCATCCTCTGTGATGTTGGTAAATTGACACATCATGAGAGATGTCTATATTTATAGAATAAAAGTGAGAGAGAGAAAGGAGTTTGATGATGGATATTAAATTAACATGATATAATTATAGTATTTGAATGATAATGGATTTATCATTCTACTTGTACATGGTGAGTTGAGGAGAAGATAATAAAATAAAATAACTTGAAAAGAAATTAATAGAAAAATAAATATGTTTTTAGTTCTTGAATATATCATCCTTGAGAACCTCCTTAGGGAGAAGCTTTTGGTCTTTTGTTGAGACCAAAGGCTCCTAGACGTGGTATAGGGGAATGGAATGATTATTGGAATTAAATTAGAAAATTATCCGAGCTAGGAAGGTGTGAGGAGAATATGGGGTGAGGGGGATATTTATAGTGGAGGAGAGGGGTGTTTATTGATTATTCTAATAATTTGTTTATTATTTATTACCACGATAAGAAATAGTTCTGATTATTGTGACTAAATATAGTAATTGGAGCATGTTAGTTATAACTAGTGGAAAATTACACCATCCATAACTATTGAAGGATGCATAAATGCATTTATTTACCTCAGACTGTAAATTATCATATTTCACTAATCACGAAAAATTATACTATTTTAGAAAAAAAACCCAAAAAAATAACCCTAAATATTTTTTGATGTGTAGAATTAAAAAAATTTACTCCATTTTATGAAAATAATTATTTAAATATTATAAATTTAATTTTTAATTAATATTATCATTTACATGGAAAATACCAATTTTAAAAATAAAATTGATTCTATAACAGTTTAAAAATTTAATAAAGGTCAAATAAAATTATATTATAATCCTAAGAAAACAAAATATTAATTTATGAATAAATATTATGAAAATAAATTTTCTTTTATAACATTATATTAATTATAATATTGAAGATAAAAATTTATGTTTTAAAAAAAACATTTGTAATTAATTAATAATTAAAAAACATTTATTTACTTATTCTATGATATAATTATATCATATTACCTTTTTTAATATTCCTAAATTTTATTTATACATTAAAAGGTGAATTTAATCTTATAATTATAAGTATAATCCCAATTATAATGAATATGGAAGTTTTATAAAAATTTAGATCTTTCATTATTCACTAGAAAATAAATATTGTTCAGAGAAATACCAAAATTTCACCCTATGATAGTTTTGAAATTATAATTTTTAATAGGAATTTTATTTTTATCAATATAAATTCTACAAGTATAAAAATTTATATTTCAAAAACGTCTCCATAAAAGGGAGGTAAAATCACATTTAGAAAAATATATCCATTT
This sequence comes from Viscum album, assembly GCA_963277665.1. Taxonomy (NCBI): domain Eukaryota; kingdom Viridiplantae; phylum Streptophyta; class Magnoliopsida; order Santalales; family Viscaceae; genus Viscum; species Viscum album. The sequence goes on along the minus strand of OY728166.1, from coordinate 367,924,739 downwards.
ATGTATAAAATTGGATTTATTACTAGCTTATGACTTTAAAAATATGTTGGATGAATGTAAAAAAAAAATTTAATTTAATATATATATATATATATCAATAATATATTTCACTACTAGCAATTAAAATAACTTTTGTGGGCATAAAAATACATTTTATAAAAATATATACTTTATGTTCAATTGGTTTTCATTTCTAATTAATTGATAACCAATGAATTAATTTTATAAACATGTTAAATATATTTTTTCATAATTTAATTAATATAATTAATTCCCTCCATTACCAACATCTAAGAGAAGAATATAGTAATTAAATAATAATATATAAATTATTTTTAAGTTGTTATGACATATGAAGAAGTTGATTTGAAAAATGAGACATTCTGTAAAATCTCGAGGTGTTACAATATCCCCTAATTCAATAAATGGCATGGTCATGATTTTAAAATTTTATAAGTAAATAGAGTTTTATTATTTAAAATTATTTTGTAGGAAACCCGCATAATAAAAATTATTAATAAAATATACTCTTAACAATAGGGAAAGGAAAATGCAGAGGTCGCCACAAAACTATGATTTCAGGTAGAAAATAATTAGTGGAAGTGATAACAAGTACATGGAAGGGAAATATAAATATCATGTTCTCATACATTGTGATAGAGAATTTATTTTTTATAATGTTAACCATAGATCAAAAATTATGTGATCGGTTAAAATACCATTGATTTCTTTTTAATAAAAGTAAACGGATAATTTTTTTGATAAAAAATAATTTTCCTAAAGATAAGGAATTTATTTACACCATATACTATGAAAATAAGGAAATATATTTACTTTTCAATTTTTTTTTCATCCTTCAATCAATTTCCACCAAAAACTCATCTTTTCATCTAAGTGGTGAGTATTTAAGTTGAAATTTTCATGTCCAAAATATTATATTAAACTTATATGGGTAAAAAAATTATAAAAATTATTAGTTTATATTACTCCTAATTTATACAAAAAAATGGTTAAGATAATATAAGATAATTCCCTAAAAATAATAAACCATTATATGATTAAAAGACCCTTAATATTTAAAATTCAAATGTAAAACTCAATGTTCAATATAGATCATTTAGTAAATTACTATCATTCCTCAAAAATATTATAGACTGTGAACCCAAAATCATAAGGATTTGGTTATAGAATCTTTTAAATAATATCAATCACTCATAATGTCTCATAACAGAAATTTAATTTCACCAATAAAGTAATCTACAAGATATTTTATCCATCTATATAAATAACACGAATAACCAAAACCCACAATAAAATCATATTTTACTCCAAAATACAGTTTAACATTTATTCCCCAAAATATTCTAATTTATATATTATTATAGTATTCCCAAAATAGTGAATGTCTTCTAAAATAACATTAATCTCTTAATCACTAAATCATTTTCCAATCCCAATGTCATCTATTTGATAAAACAAATGTCCCTAAAATAAATATAACCTTTATTCATTAGATATTTTAACTAAAAAGTCATGATAACTAATAATTCACATAGGATAATGGTCGTTGTTTTACCCTTGGTTCCCTTCGGTTGGGGGTTTAAACCCTATGGTCTTCTTTAATGTGATGTGTTTTCACCTGACCTGTGGGTTGTCCTTTTTATAAAACTGTATTACTATAACATCCAAAAATATATGTAATGGACATCCTTCAAATAATATTAATCACTACATAGCCTTTTAAATATGGTTTTCAATACAACCCCGATACACAAATACTTCAACCATTCTTTTCTATTTAGTAAATTCCCTAGAAAATAGTTTTCCCTTTAAAAAAGATCAGTGACTTAGTTAATTCCTTGGTTCCCCACAGTTAAGGAAATGGACTAAAAATGTATTTTTATGATGTGTTTTATTTAGTTCCACCATACTCTTAATTTTTTCTTGAAATTCCATTATTTATGTCCTTCTTTCCCACACATAATGCTTTTCTCTGTTCTGTTGAGATACTTTTCCGCGTGTATCCTTCCACATTTATTGCATTTTTGAAATATAGCATTATTTTATCCATGGTCTCCACCACTGGAGCTCTTAGAAAACCCCATACTTCTTTTCTTGGTTGGGTTTGGGAGTTGGTAAAGGTATATGTTCTTAATAATATTTTTGAAGAAAGGTTTAGGAAAAAACATGATATATTTCAATCCTATCAACATCCCATTTGGTTACTCATCGCCACCACCTTATCTATCATGCTCAAGGTTAATATAAATCCTTAGGGTTCCATCCATTGAAAAAAACTAGAATGAATAGTGTGAGTTGTGATAGTCATAGTGATAAAAACCTATAATCATTTATAGGAAAACATGACACCTTATTTTCAAAAATTAACACCTTAGGTTTAACCTGGGTTATTCATTTCAATTATATATTTAAATTATTAAAAATGTTTTATAAAGAAAATGTGAATTATACTAGGCATATCCCTTGTGAGTTTCAAACTAGGTGTGTAGTAAGGAGTGTTTTCATTTTCCAGGTTACCATGATTCATGTATAGGAAACCATGGTAGATTTAATTTCCCTAGGTACATTTGTTCTAAAATCATGTCCACTTTTAGTATACAGACATGGTTGTGTTTCAAGGAAGACCAATATAATTTCTACCTTACCAAAATTCATTTAATTTATTCTATTCTTATCTTCAAATTATATTTTATTGTTATGTTCCTTGATCTATTTCTTCTATATCTAGTTTCCAAAGTTACTATTAAACATCCTTTGATACCAACTATTAAGTCTCTAACCAAAGTACCCCCAAGCTAATGCCTTACTTTATTACATTGGCTTAGATACAAGAATAGAATACTGAAGGAATGATCATTTTATCAATTTTAAAGGCTATAATAAATACATAAACATTACATTACAACATGAAATTAAATAAAAATAGTCAGTCCATTAGAAACACCCATAAAATCATAGACTATCCATTAAAGTCATTCATAATATACATCCTCGTATCATGGGGAAAAATAACACATAAGAAGTGGTTGAGGTCAGATGATAAGTAGGGGTATAAAACACAAACAAAAACATAAATAAACAAAATCAATAAATAATTATGAAAAACTAAAGACAATAGTCATTAAAAAATAATCTTGAACATAATATTTAAGGAATAAATGTTCATTAAATAATTCCCTATAAAAATCACATCATATTGAAACTTAAGCCTGGATGTTGCACTATTCCAATAATCACATGGAATAAAAAATACATCTATCATAATGTGGTAATTCATAATTTTGGATATCTGAAACATATCTCTAAGTCCTTTTCTAAAACACCTAAAAATAAATGGTTTAGGCCTCATCCAAAATCCATTTCTGTTTTATCTCATGAGACCCACCAATGCATCGAGGGTCTATAACATGCCCCACTAATCACATAATAAGTCATATTAATTACTCATATATAAAATAAAATTATATCTTTAGATCTATGTGCCCCATACCACTTTGAAATATTTTAATCAAAAAAACGATCCAAGTATTATAATAAAATCATTGAGAAATTCTTGAGAGAAAACCCCTTTTACTTTTATAAAGAATAGTTATTTAAGAAAATAATTTTTATTTGTAGTAAAATAATATTATAAATATGTATATGCTAGAAATGAATAGTTAGGTACAATAGAATTATATTTTAGACATAAATTATTTCCAATTTAAGGGAAAACATGTAAAAGGGGAATTTATGAAACTTCAAAAATGATCCTCTTTAGTGAAGTTTAAATGAAAATAATCTAGAGTCTCTAAAATATATAAAGTCATATTTTTTGTATAATATCAGGAAGAAACATGGATTGTTTTCCTGATAAAATGAGTGATTTGATAAAAATAATTTTTGATTAAAATAGACAATATATTGCACTTGAAAAACGGTAAAAAATTAAGAGAAGTTCTGTTAAATCGGGTTTTCTTGTCAGAATGAAATAAGAAGGTAACCATATAAAATAATGCACTTACCCATAAAATAAAGATTAAATTATCTATATACATGATTTTTGAACATATAAACAGAATTTATAGGAATTATATACAAATAATAAAGCATTACAATGGGGTAAATAGAGATAAATTGTATCCCAATGAAAAATGGAGGTTCGCAGAGAATCTCTTGCCACTTTGCAAAAGTCAAATTGTATACCCCATAAAATTAATTTACATAAAATGAAATAATGAATAAAAATAAGATAAAGATACTAATGTTTTGATAAATCAAATGGCAATATACATTCACCACACATTAGAAATAGTTGGGAATAAGGTGTATCTTAATTAATTGAAAGTGGTATGAGAAAACCCTTACAAAAATCATATCACTAGAGTGAGGAAAATCAATGATATTATTATGTGTGACAAATATAAATCAAAAGAAAAAAATCAGATATATAGTTTAAAAAATCAGAAGTAATTTCACACATATTATGGGAATAACATAACCAATGACATAGATGTTTAATTCAATGAATGGAAATTGAGTAAATAAATCCTTACAAAGTTCGTTTCATTAAAGTGAGATTTAATCAATTGAGTGATTTTGTGTAACAAAATAATATCCAAAATATGGATAATTGGGAATATATAATAATTAAATAAATAGTTCACTACATGCATAATCTTTTCATAATACATTCAATGAATTAATCGTACAACCATATTAATAGAAATTGAGTTAAGAAACCCTTACAGTGTTTATATCATTGAGGTGATATTTAATCAATGGTGTGACTATGTGTAACAAAAGAATAAAATGAATAATTAGGAATACATAAAAATGAAATAAATTGTGTATTACACACACAATCATGGAATAATAGAATCAATGAATTATTCATATAACCCAATGAATTAAAATTGAGTTAAGAAACACCTTTAAAAGTTTGTATCATTGATGAAATATTTAATCTATGGGGTCATTATGTGTTATAGTAGATTGTAAAAAATGGATAACATGGAATATATAATAATTAAATAAATATTTTATTACACACATAATATTGGAATAATACAATCAATGAATTAGTCATATAACCTAATGAATGGAAATTGAGTTAAGAAACCCATTACCTTATGTCTGAAAGTTTTCTTCACTTGGCCTTAATCTTTTAGATAAGGAAATTAAATACATTAATTAATTAATTCAGAAGATTTTATACATTTATTTTATTTAATATAATTTTATTATGTTTATTTATCATTTATTTTTTTATTTAAGAGATATAATTTTATTGTTTGTGAGCATTTGATTCCTTGGTTTTCTTGATATGTTTACTTGTATATGAGTATGAAAGTTCATGTAAAATGGGAATAGATATCCAGAATTGAAGTTGTATTTTCTTAATTAACATCCATAATATTTAATGGTTATATATTACATTTTTTTAGGGTATGTATGTATATATACTTAAGACATTATTGATAATTGTTTAGATTATTTTGGCGGTTTTTCGATCATCAGAGACTAGTTTTATTTTATTAATTAACATCATGTATATATAATGGTTTAAAACCAATAAATAGGATTTAATATACATATATATTTTAATTTTTTAATAATAAAAATGGTTTTATGACCATCCTTAAAGGAATTTATGTAAAATTATAATACATCGTCCATGATGTCGGTAAATTGACACATCACTGGTAATGCTTTCATATATAGAAAAAAAGACTGAAAGAAGTTTGATAATGGATATTCCTTTAACATGATATAATTATATTATATAAATTATATTGGAGTTATCATGCTACTTGTACAAGGGGATGTGATGATAAGATAATAAAATAAAGAACATGAATATAAATTAAAAGAAAAAGAAAGATATGTTTACCTCTTGAATTTATCCTCCAAGATAACCTCCTTAGGTAAATGTTTTTGGTATTTTTTTTTGAAAAAAAGGGATCCTAGACAACTGATATGGGATTGGGAAGAGAATTTTTCAAAATTTTATGAGTCTCAAATCTTGGACGGTGTGAATAAAAGAGGAGTGGATGGGTGATATTTATAGTGGAGGAGAGGAATATTTTTTTATTATTTGAATAATTAGTTTTTTTGATCAAGACAAGAAATATTGTTGGTTAATTTGAATAAATACATTAAATAGAGCATTTTATTTTTTACCAATTTCCACTTATATCATCCATGAGTCAAGAATGACCCAAAATGTGTTTATTTACCTTATACCATAAATTATCGTATTTCACTATTGACCAAAAATTCAACTATTTTCGAAAACTACACTAAATTTACCATAAACACTTTTTAATGTTTAGAATTAAAAAATAACTCCATTATGTGAAAATAATTTTCTAATTATGTGAAATTTAAATTTTAATAAAAATCCACATTTACCTCGAAAATAAAAATTTTAAAATTATAACTGCTTTTAAAACACATTGAAAAAATTAATTCAGGTCTCATAAAAATATATTATAATCATTAGAAAACAAATTATTTATTTATGAATATTTTTTATATAAATAAATATTATTTTAATTAATTATATTAATTATAATATTTAAAAAAATATTTATGTTTTAAAAAAAATGTGAATACTAAATTAATAATTTCTAAAACATTTATTTACTTATTTTATGATATAGTTATATCATATTACCATATATAATATGAATAAATTTTCTTTATACTTTTAACAGTGAGGTTACTATTATAATAATAAATATAATATCAACAATAGTGAAAATGATATATTTATAAAAATTGGAATTTTTCACTATTTACAGGAAAATAAATTTTTTCAAAAAAATAACAAAAGTTCAACCTAAGATAATTTTTACAATAGTATTTTAAACATTTTTTTTTTATCAATATAATTTATAAAAGTGTCAAAATATAGAATTATAAAACATCTACATTAAAAGGCAGTAAAACTATGTTTAGAAAAATAGTTTTAATGTTCAAAATTGGATTTATTCTAATCATAAGCCTTTAAAAATATTTTGGATCAATGTAATAAATATTTTTTTTAATATATAATATATAAATTCCATTAATTTATTTCACTAATAGTGATTAAACTATCATTTATAGGAATAAAAATACTTTTTATAAAAATAAATCCTTTATGTTCAATTGGTTTTTATTTTAAAATAATTGATAAACATGTTTAATATATATTTTCATAATTTAGATAATATCATTCATTCATTCCATTACCAAAATCCAAGAGATTAATATAATAATTAAATAACAATATTTAAATTATTTTTTAATCTGGTAAGCTATTGAAGAAGTTAAATATAAAAATAGGTATACTATAATATCATAGGGTGTTACAATGTTGTTTGTGATGTAAGTATAGACATTGATAGTATAAAAACTCTAAAAATTCATATATATAATAATAAGGTTTTATATAAGACTATCTATATAATCATTTCAATACAATGTCACGATTTTTATTTTATCCATTTCCATAATGTAGATAGATTTGGTAACCCAATAGAAGATTAGGTCAAAAGGTATAGAAAATATATAGTTTCATCTAGAAAATGACCACATAAATCATATAAAGTCATAATTGCTTTATTAACATTCCAAAATATCATAATTACTTATTAAAAAAGATAGAAGAGTGGTTCATTCCCTTACAGTCGTAAATGAAGTACAAAGGCACTTATAAGACATTTATTACTCATTGAGACCAAAGTAATCATTACATATACTTACCAAACCAAATTTGGTAATCACCTAATAATATATCATTTATAAACCAATAATTAGGATATTATAAATTTCCCTTGTGTAATTTAAGAGGATTGTAAACTAAATAGATGGTATAGAAATATATGTTATCATTTACAGTTTGGATGTGTGGAATGGTCTTAGCTAAACTACCCACAAGGTTTGATTAGACACCTGAATATATTTTAGGAGAATAAAAAATATAATAGGAATGTAAAAAAAACAATTAATATTATTATTTTAGGTTTTTTAAAGTGGATCAGTGTGTTCCTAGAACAGTAAGTGCTACATCAAAAATGGATTTCCCAAGAATGATGATAGATATCATTCTTTCCCTTATTTTAATTTCTATTGATATAATTTTATTATGAGTGATTGTTTCATTAGAGGGGTTCAAGTGTTGAGGCATTTTTAGGGAAATTAATTGTTACCTGAATTTATACCTAATTATTTTTCAATTTTTTTATTAAATATTCACTATTGTGACCACTTGTTGTATGATATTTGAGTATGGGTGATATCATGAGATTTTAAGTCCATCATATCCACTTTAGAAAAATAACATGGTTCATTTAAGTATAATAATCAAATTAGTGTCCAAGGACAATTTATATTATATACATGAAAAAATAATTCCATTAGAGTGACAACTATATGAAACCCTAAGGGGACTTTCAGTTGTGTTATGGTGATAGATAGCGTGCTGAAAGATCTAATAATTGAACTAGTGATCATAATAGAATATAATAAAGTGTCTCCTGGATATCTATTTTGTTATTCTATTCTTTATATCCCTACTATGGAACAATTCCTCGAGCTATTTATATATTTTATCTAGGTATGATTTATCTCCATAATTGAAAACAAATGTAATCAGTTTTTATACCCTTCCAAATATCCAGCACTTAATGAAATAGTTATAAAGAATTATCTTTTCTATAGACCACTAATATTTTTAAAGGGTTACAACATCTTTTAAATGTGGTCAAAACATGATAATAATGCTTTTTCAACCACTATAATTTCATATTACTTCTTAATTATGAACTCCATCTACAACATTATAATGGTTTAGAGAGACATGGTTAATCGTTCCACACTATGTTTCACATTTTGAAATATTATTAATATCTAGATCCATGAAATAATCTACATATCTCATATTAAATTATATTTTGATCAAATAATATGTCTTATAATCCACTCGTAGACTCAAAATATCCATAACATGATCCAATTCATTTTGGGTGAGCCTCATATAGAAAAAACCGCAAAAATATTACTAGATCTTTTCATTCTGTGAGACTTTAACTTATAACATTGTCACATGTACAAAATATGCATCATGGACTACACATAGGTAGTTGTGGTGTGATTCTTCCTTCCATAGCACAACCTTCATATAGACACTTCCACTAAAATCTACTTCAAATACTTTTTCAGTGTGACATCTATCCTTTATCATGCAACATTAAACATAAAATTTTCCAAATTAATGTACCTTTTGAAATACAGACATGGAATGAAACATTATTTCCTAGTGTGAATAAAACATAAGATTTCTTAGGAATGAAAATTAAAATGTTCTAGTTAGTAAACAATATAGGTGGTCATGGTGTGACCAATGTTCAATAGATTTAACTATATCATATCCTTCCAAAACACCTTCAAGATCTTCCATAATTATTTAAGAAAATTTGGAAGCTACATATACACCGTTTTAACAAAAATAACCCCACAAATAATCCACTGTATTTTTTTAACAATCCCCCCTTTGGGTTTAATGAAAACTATTACTAACACACAATCCATTAATAGTACCAAATGAAATACTCCAATTTCATATATGAGAACTCTATAAATAATATACTTAATGATCTTAAATAATTCACCTTTATAAAAAATGTAAATGTTTCATTAATCACAAATATTATGCATATAAAATCTATACTAATTATGATAACTAAGAGTTAAATGAAAATTTTCCCATAAAAATACTTCTGTGATTTCTATTATCCTCACCACATCATTACTTAAATCCACCCCCAAATTAATAATTTAAGAACTCTCACCATTTTTAAAAAATATATTTCCCATCCATTTTCCATAAGTTGGAATACTTCATTGATATATTATACACATTTATACATAATCACCTTCCCCCTATATCAATTAACCTGAATGAAAATTATCTAAAAGTTTAAAAATGAGGGTTATAAATCCTTGTATTGAATTTATGAGAGAGAAAAATATTATTATAGATAAAAACAACCATAGGGTAGTAGGGGTCCAATTTAAAATCTATCAATGTAGATATATTCAATTTGGCTCCAATATCCAACTGATGTGTTCCAAAATCTACATCGGTTTGTTACATTTTCTCAAAAACCAAAATTTTATTTTGTGTTAGAACATACTCCAATATCACCATACCTGGTCAAAACATTTCCATAATGAAATTTTACTTGATCTTAGAGTGATATTTTCTTGAATAATGGAAAATATTTTTATTAATATTTATAGAACATGGTTCATTTCACATTATTATAACATGAGATATAACATAAACTATAATATCCTCATGTTGTTTTTTCATCAAGAGAAATTGAAAGAAGATTTATAAGTTGTGATGTATTCATATGTCATATAGGTTAATAAAGTTATATCTTTATTATTTCTTGACTAATTAATAAAATTAAACTCCATAAAAAGGAACCACCTAGTTTTAACTTTCAATCACTAGCTAACGTGATAAATCTATATCTATATAACCATATAACTAACCCTATAATTATCCAAAATAATATTTAACAAAGTCTAATATTTTTTGATTTATCATAGTATGCTCTACACTACTAATATATGATTATAATTGGTAAATATTTATTAACGATTATATTTGTATGTGAAAATTCCTATATTTGGAAACTTATATATGATACACAATAAAATCTAAATAATCATTCTATTTTCTATCACATTTATTGCATAACAATATTCATCCTTATATAAATTAATCCAAATAGTTTCATGAGTTGTAATATTCTTCAAATAATCCATTTGGAACTTTTTTCACTAAAACGTCTTATAAGTTTTGAGGAATAAAAGTCAAAATTGTTCCTTGGATCACTTATAAGACATGGAAAAATAATAGTTGTCTAATAAAATAAAAATGAACTAAAACCTCACATATTATGAAAACAAATTGTATTTTCCACTATCTAAGACAGAAAATATTATGTCACTTACATAGAGAAGCACCAACATACTTTCTTTATATTTCTTCATGGTTTAAAGGATATAAAAAAATTTCTTTTTTAAACCAGAACATATTTAAATATTTATCAAGATGAGTTTAATAAGACAATAGTTCTTGTTTCATTCCATAAAAGCATTATTCTACCATTAAAAAATTATTTCATCATTATTTAGGATAAATACCTCTAGTTGATTAAGGTAAACATCTCCATTAAGTACTCTATTATTAAATTATATTCTAACATATAATTTATTTAAATTGAATCATCTTTTAAATACTGTAGAAAAATAATTTTATAGTTTCTAAACGAGTTAAAAGTAAAAATGAATCATTGAAATAACTTCCCTCAATTTGGGAACACCCATTTCACACTGGAAATTATTTTTTATGTGTTAATTTTATTATTAATTAATCTCATCCCAAAATTTTCGCATGGTTCTGCTGAATTGAAGTTATACTATCCATAGAATGACTTCAGATATTTGTAAGATATGTTACATATATCTTTTAAATGCCCAATTCAGCCAACCACTAGCCCAAAGAGCATTCCTGGACTCAATGGATAAGAAGAAGATCTTGGGAATCAAGTAATCATCACATGGGAATAGGGTTTCTCAAGAAAAAAACTTGTTAAATAAGAAGCATAATTTAAATAAAATTCTAATTTGACCCAGCTATATGACACATATCCACTCCATAGAAAAAGAAGAAACATCAACCTAATAACAAAACATGGAATGTAATAAAATAATAGGGATTACCAAAAACCTCCCTTAACCTATTAAAAACCTCTCATTCTAGGAAAATATCTCCACCTTCAATGGATCTACATTCCCTACCAAAAAACTATAGTTACCTTCCATCAGTAGAATGTAGTGAAATCCTTATTGTCCCTGATTAATAAAAAAAGCGGAAATTTTGGTAAGTTCTAGAAATGTAAAAAAGGTACTACAAAATAACAGTGTGGTAACCATAGGCTAAATGCAATGAAATAAAACTGACCTAAAAAATGAACAACAAGTATCCAAAATAAGAACATGGTACCTAATATTGAGATAATAAAATATGTGTGAGCACATAAGCACCTAGTAGGTCACCAAATCCCACCAAAACTAAGTAGTAAAATTCATATAACATCCTATTCATTTTATTATGAAAGAAAATATAAAAAAAATTATATATATTAATTAATATTACATGAAAAGTGTTCCAAAAACAATTTTACTTTAATATTCCTACATGAGTTGTCTTCTTTGAAAACACATTTTACCAACCTAAACAACTTGACCAAAACAGTGTTATAAAGTACAACTTCAAAACCATTTTTCAACCAAATATTTTACAAAAACACATTTTAAAACTCAAATAAGGCTTCATGTATCACATTTTTTTCCAAATTAACCATGAAAATAAATGATTTATAAAAACTATGTCTAATGTCCTAAAACCAAATTTTTTCACTTTTCTCAAAATAGAACACTAATAAAACTCATTTATATTTTAAAAAAAAATAATTTAACTTTATTATTTAACTTTAATACTTGAAAACCCTTTCAAAAAAATATTTCACAATATTTTAAAAGTAAACCACACATAGAAAGAAGAATGTGTACAATTAGAAACCATTATGAATAACTCATAAAATAAGACAAAACAAATGAAAAGTATAAATGTGACCATAAATAATCCAAGAAACATGGGATAAAATCAAAGAAAAATCTAAATTACATAAAATGATCCAAAGATCTGAGTGTCATGGGATTAACCCAATGTCCTAATGTGAGAGTATCCAAGACTTTTATCAATGTATCAACATGTTGACATATGTTTTTTCCATGCCAAAACCCTTCTAAAAAATATTCACCTTACATCATCAGAATGGAAATCTCCATCTAGCCCTATATTATAGTAGTGGGGTCACTATTAATGTGTGAATCTATAGTGTAGCATAAGAATAGACATCCAATTAGCTACCTAGGATCCCATGACTATTCAAACTGAGGGTGAGCACAATCAATAATTTATTCACTCATTAAAGAACATTTAAAAAACCCATGAATCACCTCATAACTTCACAATGGTATCCCTAAAATAAAGTGCAATAAACATACACTTTGCATCATATTAAACGTCCCTCATGGGATCAACTGCCACTATGTATGAATAGAATAAAAAAGGTTGTCACAAGGGAACCACACAATTTATGAAAACTCATTTTTCATAAAATTTTAAATAATCAATCAATTTAAGACATTCCTTGAATTACAATGAATTTCATCAAAATGATTTCAAAATAAAATTAAAACTTTGTCTTCTCCTTTTTAATTTTTTTTAAATTAATCAAAGACACAAAAATATTCTAAAATAAATTTTTCATGGATTAAACCACCATTTTGAAATCAACTAACTCATTTAGAAGTATAAAAAAATAATTAAACAACAAAAAAATATTCTCACATCCCTTTGCAACCAAAATTCCCATTTAAATTATTTTTAATACTTACAGACACCAAGAAGATAGGTAAAAATCTATATTAATTAAAGAAAACTTTATAGAAACTATAATATGGTACTTTTCACCACATTAAACACTGAATTTGTTCTTTAAAATACAATCATGAATTTTCACACACACTGGGATTGTATTCAATTCCCATACCATAGTTTAAAGTCACTTCTATTAAATTTTCCACTCATGAGCTATATAATTGGGCCTAATTTAAAAGTCAAAGAATTTTCATACATTAAGAAATTAAAGGTAAATAATAAAAAGATATGAAAAATAAGAACCTAGATCAAAAAAATAATGTTAGAATCACTTCACTGTGAGTCAAATCATGTTTTTATTGAAGGAGAGGGATCCCACATGAAAGAACACATCCCTAAAAACAATTAGTACTAAAAACTAAATTTTTTAACCATCCTAAACCTAATTTGAATGATAAAATTGTAAGATTAGTGTGATAAATAAAATCAGGTGGTGAAACATGAAGTAATAAGGGAGTGTATGGAAATGTAGGATTACCATGGTGGATCACAACCAGAGTTAGAGAACATGGAATGTTAAATCAGAGGTGTGGAATCTCATGAGAGGGGATAAACCTTGAGGATTTCATGAGAGAGAGAGGAGGGAATATTAGGTGGATATTGTAAGAGGGATGAGTGAATTGGGTGATGGATTTATTTTAAGGGTTTTAAAAAAATAAACAATATATATAAATGAACCCAATATTTTTATAAAAAATAGGTAACCTGTAATGTTAGGATGCATGATTTGGGTAATCAGGAACCAATGATACACACGAAACATAATGGGAAAATATATTATTGCACGATTTCCCCAAAGTACCGATTAAATATAACAACCATGTTCCAACTATACTAATTGGAACTTTAAAACTACATATTTGTTCTACAAGATCAATGCATAGTTTACCTAACCATGTGTAAGATTTGTGAAATAGGATAGAGTCTCTAATAACCTATATAGTCAGAACAAGAAATTTCATGATTTTGGTTTAACCATACACTTCTCTTGAAACCCCAACCATCCAGTTAAAAATGAAATGAACATTGGGTGGTTTCATGGTTTTCCTTCAAGCCATGAACTTTAACTAAGAACAAAATCATTAACAAATAATAATATATGTTTTGTGTCAAAAATTGATGTAAATACTAAATTATCATAGAAATCATAAAATAAATTAAAATTAAAACCATAGTGAAATTATTGGTGTCACAAACTCTCTGCCATACCTTTTTCATACCCCTTAATGTTTTAGGTTATAGTAGAGGTCTATGTGGAAGGAATTTTTAAGGTAAATCTTCCAAGATATTTACATGTCCTCAAAATCCATATGAATCCTTAAACTAAATAGATCTTCAACTAACCAAGAATGAAATTTAAGGAAATTGAGACTGAAAATTAGTCCCCCCCACTTTTTATGAATGAATAAAAATGGTTGAACAACTGTAAAAAGTTTATTCAAAAAATTAGAACATCACCAAGAAACCACATTCTAGAAATCCCCAAAGGGAATCTGAAAGATCCATTGACAAAATCCAACCACAATAAACCCTTTTCAAAACCAATAGAGAAATTTATGACCTTTAAACATCTTGAAGGACCATAAAACAAATCACAATATTCTAAGGCATCCATAAGTAAATTTGTGAAAACAAAAAATGAGTAAACGAACTTGAGAACATCCAGATAGATGACTGATATCATATCATCCATCACATTGAATCTATATACAGAGATCAAAAACAAAAAAAAATGTCTCCTTTTAGGAAATAAAAAGTCTCTAAACTAAAATTCATAACCTATATAAATTAGTGTTTAAATCCAACTTGTCATAAAACCATCCCATCAAAATTTTAAAGGATCGCACATCCTGGTGGTATCCCTCACCCACCTACAAACAAATAAATTCATCTAGTATCCCATCAAGTACCCTATATTATACCCATGTCTGAATGAAAGAGAAGAAACAACCCATGTCCTACACCAAGTATGGGTAAAAAATATATATAATGAAGTGTGGAAAGAACCAATTCCTAAAAAATGAACTCCACCTACAATAGGTAAACAAAGAAACACAGGTAAAACATTGGGTTGGGGTTTACTCAGGAAAAATATTTCTATACTAAATTGATAATAAATACCAAAATGGTTCTCAATTCCATGTATATATAACCAAATTTCTGAATGATATTAAAAATAATGATAACTCATCTATAAAAACTCAAACATCCCCAAGTACAACCAAGTAAACACCCCAAACTAGAGTTTACATCAGAGTTTCTATAGGAATAGATCCTCATTGATATAACTATCAATCCCTAGATAATGGGTTATAACAATGGATCTAGAAATAGCTCAAGATCCACTTAATGGACAATGTATTAGATAAATCCAAATCATAAAACTCTAAGAAATTATATCACACATTTCTCCCTATCCAGATCTTGGGAAGTGTTAAACAAAATGTGGAAGGACCCCAAAAAAAGGTCGTTAATTTTTTTCTAGAATATTTTAGGAGGGTAAAGGACCCAAATTTAAAATATGATACATAGAATCATGCATGTTCATATTTCTAAAATCATATAAAACTATCCCAACACACACAAGTTATGAAACAAACAAAATATTACTAAATAAATTATTATTTTATCTGAATAACATTTTCAAAACTAAGGAACCATTAAAATTGGGCCTCCCTTCTTTCAAAACCCAATTCCTTCCAATTTAAAAATTAAAACCCCAATTCATAACTCGAATTGGTAAATATTTTCACTTTATTCACACCCAGAGTTTTTGTGAATTATTTTTTCTAAATATATTAAATCTCTTTGATACCTATCATTACATGAAATACTGAGTTTCAAAAAACACAATATATTATAAATGTTATTTTTAAACCACAAAAATTATAAAGTGGAAGTTAATAATAGTTATATGAATAATAATAAATAATTTTTAAATAATATGTATATTAGTTTCATAAAAATAAAATAAATTGATATACATTGTGCTTATTTTTTTCAACAAAGACTTTATATATTTTGAAAATAATATTTTCCCAAAAAAAATGTATTTAATTTTGCGAAAGATAATAAAAATTTTTAAAAACATTTTGGAAAATAAATTTTATAAAATTAAAAAAATTTGAAATCATAATTTATAACTTATCTTATGGTGTATTTTTGTATTTTTATGAAAAGATTAATTTTTCAGTGAATACTGAAAAATACTATGTTTTATTGAAAAATACATTTTCGTTTAATGATTTTATAATGTTGATTTTTGATTTAAATGGGATTAAATTTGAAATTAGTTCATTGATATGTAATGTAATCCAATTTAAGTCATTTTAAAAAATTTCATATTGGATTTTAATTTAAACCCTTATTAAACTTTTTGGAAATTATGAATTTGAAATCTTGTATCCTCATCACATCAACATGATTAATTATGAGAAAAAAATTTCCACTTAAATTAATAAAATTTTGAAAAACGGATTCAATATTTTTAATAATAATAATTTATATAATATAATAATTTCAATATAATTTTTGACTATAATAAAATTTCAAAACACTAAAAATTATTCATCACGGTTATTTGAAAAATGGTTTTACCTATGATTGAGCTAAAAATATAAGGGTTAATAATGACCCAATCTTGGTCAAAAACCCATTTATGGATATATTTACACCTTATCTCCTCATTTATAGATTATGTCCAATTTTTTAGGCTTGTTTTATGAGAAAAATGTGTATACACTATTTCTTTTCAAAAAATTCAAAGCCACTCACCTTGCTTGTAAAATGCCACACCCCCTCCCCCTATTTTCTTCACACATCCAAATCCAATTGGTTTAGTGAATCCATACCAAATTAAACTAATATATTCCCTCATCTCAAAATATAATCCATATTTTTTTTGGAAATTCATTCTAAATTCATATTGGGGCAGATGAAAAGATGTTTTCTAAAGTAGAAGTAACATTTTTCAATGATCATTTTTAATTTATTTCTTCCTCCATCTAGATGAATTATTATTAATATATTTTTATATAATATCCTGAACATCATCCATATACTTTTATACCATTATGATAAGGGTGTGACTTACAACCATCTCTTCTTGCATGAAATGGGTTATGAAATCATTATTCATATATACATTGGACTACTCCTCATGAACTGATGTCATTAATTTTTCCATTAACACCTATAATGACAGGAAATAATGCTAAAAAATTTATTTATATTTGACATATATTATCTTATTATTATTTTTTAATCCTGATATCACATGTACATTCTTACTATCCATTCTTTGGGAATACGCTAATGTCATTTGTGTGTACAGAGGACTACCACCTCGCAAAGCGATGTGATTCATTCTTCTTTCCATTGATGGTAATAATAATTTTTTTAATAATTTTTTTTATATATATGACATAAAAAAATTTAATATTAATATATTACTTATATTTCTTTCATTCTTTCTTTTATAAAAATGGAAATAATGTCCATGAGTATGTATGACCTAGCATCTCGAAGAACAACATATTTAATTTTCTATCAAATATCACTTGGATTACTATAAAAATATATAAAATAAATATATATTTTATTTATATCATGGTTAATACTCAAGATATTTTGTAAAAATTATCAATATAAGAGGGAAAAATGAAAAATCAAATCTAACACAAAAAACAATGTTGTTATTTCCTGAAACATGACTTTGACATGGAATTGTTAATAAATGGATAATAAAAATCTATAAGCACATAAAATATGGTTATATATATAATTATTGTTCTTTAATATATACATACTAAAATTATATTTATTATATAGTAGGATTGAATGTGTGTGGCAGAATTAGAGACTTAAGGTAAGAGATTTTTGTCTCATTTTCTATTTCTTAATATATATGTTATATTATGATACTATATTATTTAATGTGGTGTATATAAATTACCATTTAAATTTAATATCATTAATTTATTTATTCTAAGGAATTTTTAAGTTTCATTTAATGTTATTCCATCATGGGGATTAAAATTCAAATTTACTCATGTTGTAATGAATTGAATTTAGAATCACATTGATCGTTGGGATTGTTTATTATCATTTTAATGATGATCAAATAATATGATCCATTTCTCAAGAAACTCATCACTTTTATTTTCTTATTATTATGTCATTTTATTAATTTTTTCCCTTAATTTTACTATTTTTATTTACTCATGAGTTTAAATTAATGTTTTCAATTATAAAAGTTTATTTACTTCTCTATTCCTTGGAAAACCCTTTTTCATCAAATACCATGTTCTCTAGAAATATTTTGAAAACACTTTTGTAACGTTTTTAAAATGTATTATTAAATATATTTTTATCCGTGATTGATTTCTAAATATTTTAAAGGAATGTTGATGTCATTTTCTGAATAATTCTTTTTTGGCACTTAGAAAATACGTAAAACAAATCTTCAATGTAATGGGTAAAATAAGAATGAAATGTTGGACCGCCATTTTATTTTATTATTCCTTTATAATTTTTTGATAATTTTCAAATGAAATTATTTTCAAAATATATTATGTTTTAAATGGTTGTTTCCAGAATTCTAAAGAATATTCCACTCAATAAATACATTAAATTGTTTTTTAAATCATCTATTGTAAGTCTTCTAGTATATTTTCAATGAAAAGAATTTTAAAAAATTTCTATGACCATTTATTTTTAAAATTTTATTTTAAAAGAAAGGTTATATTCATCAAAAAACAAACCATGGTATTTATATTTATCTAGGATGAAATCCTTTGATGTATCTTAGGATTTTTGGGGGATATGAACTAGGGATACTATTCTTATTCTTTATTTGAATGGGTTATGATGATAATATGTTTATGAAAACCATTTCTCTACCATAGGTTATATGATGGTAAAATTCATGTGAATCCCACTTATTTTTTCATGGGTTGCGATATAATGAAATGATTATGAAACCCATCTGTTTTACATAAGTTATTATATGATGGTATTTTTATAAAACCCATTTAATTTTTGGTTTATGATATGATTAATTTTTTATGATCATGTGCAATACATATGTATGATTTTCATTATTTTATATGTGTGACCTATATTTCTTTCGGATAGATTGGGTAAATATTTGTATCCCATGAGATAGATAGGATTGGAATAGGAAGTGAACCAAGTTTAGTAAGGGACTTTTCCCACTATGATGGTATTGGGGGTGAACCTTTACTACTATGATGGTTTGAGGAGTAAACCCATTCCACTATGGCGGATTTTAGAGTGAACCTTAACTATTATTTGAATTATTTTCTATGCTTATGTATATGAAAAAATATATATGTATTAGTCCAATGTTATACTCTTGTGGCTCATTTTCTGTGATTACCTTAGGTTTCATGTCTTATGAGCTGCCTATATTTATTCCATGAATCATGATTATTATATTTGATATATAGGATATGGTTTTAATATTTTAATATCATGTTCTCATACTATTATGTTCGTTTTTATCTTATACATCTCTATTTATTAACCTTAATGAGCATCTGAGAATACCCTT
Source organism: Viscum album (assembly GCA_963277665.1). Taxonomy (NCBI): domain Eukaryota; kingdom Viridiplantae; phylum Streptophyta; class Magnoliopsida; order Santalales; family Viscaceae; genus Viscum; species Viscum album. Next base: position 367,904,592 of record OY728166.1, on the reverse strand, counting down.
TATTATGATTTCATTCACTAGGGTATGAAGAAATTTATTATTTATGATATATCTAAAAAGGATTATAAATTTTGAAAACATAGTGGGAGATGAATTATTTTTCCTATGAACCAGTTATTTATGTTTCCATGATTCCAAGGGAACTAAAACTTCATGAAAATTAGGCATGTGTCTTTATAATGTCATGAGTGTTCATCTAAAAAGATGTAATAATAACGTATAAAACTCTTCGGTCACTATATTTGGTATAAAGGGATAGGATTAGGTAAAATTTATAAAATAAGATGATATAATTTTATTCATATCCCTAAATAAATGTATAAGGAAAAGTATAAGGATGAGTCATGTTGTATGAAAATTTCCATGAATTTTGGTAAAGGATATAATGAGTGGTTTCCAAGAAATTACATACATTTATAGTTACTAATAGTGGAATTGGATCAGGAATATTTGTTCCTAGGTATAATGAATACAAAAAAAAGAACATTGAATTGAACTCAATCATCAGATGATGCATCAAAATAGACATTGCTACATAGTTGTGTTGACACTCCTGTTAGATAATCTATGGGAACTCAAATAATCTATATACACCATCATAGAGAATTTAAATATATTTTAAAAATAAATGAACTTGGATAAACATAAGGATTCAATTATTAAAAAGTAAGTATTAATAATTTGATATCTTATTTGTTATTTTTCTCGATTATGTGGTTCCACACACTGATTATTGAATCTTACACTATGATTTTTTATTTTGGTCAATGGATAGAACATAAAAGAACCATATTAATGATTAGTGTGATGGATAATGAATTAAATATCCTCTTAAGCAGACAAACATTATGGGATTTGGAATGAAAAATCTTATTTCCTTGATCATGCTATATTCTCAAGCCAAGAATCATGTTGAACACACAATTGAGAAAAGGAGGGAATAATTTTATGTTGATTCCTTATTGTGGAAAATCCAACCATCATTTAGTGCAATAACTGATCTTCTAGTTTCTATATAATAGATTAGTGACATAGAAAATATATATTCCATTCTTTAGTGTTGGGAACATGAAAAGTTCATTTTGGTTATCTACCATTTTGAAGGAGGCACATATAAATGGAGGAATATCATTAGGAATATTAGGGAACACAGTGAAATTGACTCCATGGATTTGGATGAATTTATGATGTTATGTTTTACAATGTACATTCATCGTATTCTTTTTATAATGATGGATTAATAGTACCTTGAGATAAATAAAAAGAATGAGGAATTTATTAGTACTTATAATGAAAATTTTGAAATACTTATAAGGTATGAATTTGGTATTAACATCCAACCTACATGTATTATATTCTTCAGTTGATTAAAAATAATAATATAATAGTATTTATCCAGAACATAATTAAGTATCTATAAAGAGATCCTTTGATATGCTATCATTATGGGAATGGTGGTTGGAGTTATATATCAATCTCAAGGATTTTATAAGAAGGGGTAAATTGAATTCAATGGTAAATCATAAAATCATGGAGAAAAGAATTTTATTTTTCTATTTTTCTAGATAATTAGTAAGAAACAGGGAGGAATTATTCTTAAGTAGATAGGTTAAAATTTTATGTGTAGAAGGGATGTTAATTAGGAATTTTTTTAAAAGGTTGGGGTTGAATCCTCATTTTACTATTAATGAAAAGAAAATACCTCTTTTTCACTAGGTAGAGGGAGACCCATTACATTTCCCAAAGGAATAGGGGTAAGAAATCCCAATTTTTTTCCTAAAGGGCCCTCTGGTGAATTGTACCATTACAGTAACTAGTATACTATAGTACCTACTATAGTACCACCACCACTATAGTACCTCTACTCCAACTATGTCACTACTACTATAGTTCCACTACTACTAAAGTAACCTATGAATTTCTTCCCTACCCTGAATTGATCCTGAGTCTTTTGGATTCCAAGAAGAATCCTTTACCACTTGGGTACAGGCTCTTTGGAATTAATTATGAAGTAGTTTATAGAAGTGACGGTAATATGTTGGAAAACTATGTAAATAAAGAAAAATATTTATATAATGAAACACCCACTCTAAAACATTTCATGTAACACCTGATATTTTATGAGAAAATTTTGGTTTTATGTATAATGTTATATAAAGAAATCTTTCACTACACACAACACTATCTTGTCTTGTGTTACACACAAGAGCAACCTTCCTCAATAGCTTGCGTTGTACACAATACCGAGTTTCACTAAACAATGATATGTTATTAAAATATTATATAAACTAGCCGTTATGAATAGTAATAAACAATTTTTGAGATTTTATGAATTTTATCTTTCAAAATGGACTTCATTTTTGGATTTGGAATATCGAAATTAGCCTAGGGTGAATTTTTGGTATTTTTCTTAAAAACTTTCAATTTTTTATGAATAGTGAAAACACTGGGTTACTATTTAAAAACCAACTTTTATTTAAATAATATTTTTTTATTTAAATTAATTTTAGTTCAAGATAGATAAATAATACCTATATAAGTTCAATGTAATTCATTGGAGTAATTTTATAATAATTTTAGATATATAAATAATTTATTTAACTTTTCACTGTCTTTTACCCACCTCCTAGGAGAATTTGAAAATTTACATAAAAATTAATTTTACCGCTTCTGTGAGTGGAATTTCAAAAATCTAAAAGACACGGTTAATATCAAGTAGTAAAATTTGGTTTGAATAGTAACTTTTTACTTATTTTTACCACGGTTAAAAGTAAATAGGGTAATTAAGGGTAAAAATGATATTATTATTACCCTAATACATGTCCTAATTCTATTGGATAAGTTTAATTCGACCAAAAACAACCATAGGAATATAATATGACCATTTAGGTCTACTTGGATTAGATTAGGACATTTATTATTATTTTATTTAAAAAAGAGTGAAAATAGTTAAAATCAATGTTTAATAACTAAAACATTTTTAATATAGGGTTATAAATAAGATAATTTCAGCTATAAATATTCATTATAAAGATAAAAATGCTTCCTATATAATGGTATTTTATTTATAATTTTTATACAATAAATAATTTAATATATTTATGACACAATGATGATGAAATAATTACCTTATTAATTAAATATTAACATAATTGATATTATAAATAAACAAATAAATGTAATTTGAGAATTTTTATGAATTAAACTGATTTTATAGGTTAATATGACATGTTAGTATTTATTTAATTAACTTTTTTCGAACTAATCATTAGGTTATTATTTTCAGAAAAATCAAGTACCAAAAATTTTCAAAATTGACATAAAATAGTTATTAAAACAAATATTATAATATTAATTGTTATTTTATTCCTAAAAATATAAGGATCGGAAAAATGACTTAGATAAGGATATATATATTAATAATGAACCACTTGGGGTTCTTTTGTCTTGTTATAGTAAGTTTAATAATCATATAGTGTAAGAAAACAAGAAGACACAGTAAAAGTAAAATTATTTAACTTAATGTTAAATATAAATGATAAGGTTAAAATAGTAACCTAAACTTGTCTAAAATATATTGGTTGAGAGTATTTCAACCCATCCCCACCTTAGCTTCGAAATAAATCAATTTTTCGCTATTAAAAACCGAATATGCCCTTAAAATAAAATAAAATTTTAAGTTTTTTCTAGGGTGCCCCTCTCCTCCCTTATAAAAGGTCACCTCCTCCCTATCCTCCTCACACCACTTTGAGCCTTCATGCTCAGCCAACCCCTACCAATTTCTCTTATCCTCTTCCCTAGAAACATACTAGAGGTTTTGGTCTTCTTCAAAGACCAATTTTAGTGCCCTAAGATGAGGTTTCAAAGAGGTGTGTTGAAGAAGAGGAGGTTCGGATACATATGAAGCATATCAGACCTAAGGTAAAGGAAAATCTCACAATCTCATTTTTATCTGAAATTGTTTATACTTTGGTATTTACTGGGGTGTATTTATCATCCATATCCATGTTTCCTCAATATGTAATATTATTTATATCCTCTTACAATTTTTTAAATCCAATATTACTCATTGGTCAGTTTTAGTAAAAGATATGAAAGGAATCTTTTGTCATTTTTCGTACGAGGTACTTTTTGACTTTTCCATCCAAAGTACGAGAAGAATGTTTTTTTAACTTATACGGAATGAATGAAATTTTAAAACATTATTTTCATGAAGCTTCCTTTAAAAGTTTTAAATTTTACTTTTAATTAACTTATTTTAGTTTAAAATTTTATGACATGTTAAGAAAGGAAAAATGTTTTTGAAGTATAAAGGATATTTTCCTCAAGAATGGAGTTCAATTGTTTTATAAAAACTATTTTCCATATAAGATAATATAGGGTTTTATTTTTATCCATATTCTTACATTTATTTGATTATGTTATGATGGAATTATTTTTATGATGTCCTTTTATCTTATATGGATTATGTTATGATGATATGATGTTTAAGAATCCCATTTTTATTACATGGGTTATGATATGATGTATGATTTATAATCTTGTGGCACACATAATAATGGTGTCATTATGAGATGGGTGGGACCTATATCTCCCTCCAATTCATTGGGTAAAGATTTATATCTCATGAGATAGACATGGCTGGAACGACAGGTTAATCTGGTTCAGTGATACAGGACTGAAACGAGGAGTGAACTCGGTTCAGAAATGGACTTTGTCTGCTATGATAGTCTTGGCAATGAGTCTTGACTACTAAGAAATGATTCTCTATGATTATGTGTGTATGCCAAAAATTTTCATGTTATGATTATTGGGATTACATTTCACTACCATTATTTATCCCATGTTATGATATTATGATCTCTTTTGCAGGTTAAGATTTTCAAAATGTTATATTCTTATGAATATGATATGATTGATATTTCTTTTTTCTACCCTTACTAAGCATTTACTCTCACCCTTTTTATGTTTTCTTTTCCCCAGGTCAGGAAGAAGGTTATTAAGTAAGATATACCAAAAGGGACTCTAGATATGATAAAATAAAAGGGAGACAGTGTAGATGATTTATGAACCAGTTGTTTATGTTTCCCAGTTACTAAAGACACTATACCTATATGGTCCTTTCATGGTTTTGTTATATGTTGTAATAAGTATGCTTCAATTCTGAGGTAATAAAAATGTATGTAAAGTATGGGTTATTATATTTTAAATGTAGGAAGTATAGGAATTATACTAATGCATTACCAAATATGAATACTAATGATGATGATCAATGTCAGCAACCTCTTATATCAAGAGAAAAATGGAAATCTCATGTGGCATTGTTTCTGAAGATGGGTGTGATAATTTTTTTTTTGAAATATACACTTACCATCAGTTATAGAATTGATAATTTCTTATTTGACTGTATATGTACCCACAAATTCAGATATGAATAAATTTATAAGGGAATGAATATTATACCCAACTTTATAGAAGTATAATTACCACTAAACACCCATAATATTATGATGATTTCACAAAAATTATATGATTCTTCCTCAATTGATGTTTATGATAATTTTCTTCATTAAAATCATATCATTCTTCCTCTAGGTTAACTTTATTTTATCTTAGGAAAGTATGGAAATTCACTACATAAATCCCAAATCAATTTATAGGGAAGGGAATTCATATTTGAGATTCAAAACCCACCTATTATAATCTATTAATGTGATGATAATATGAACATACAATAGAAATAACATTTGTTATGTGGGATTTTGATTCCAATTCAAGAATGATTTTTATCTAAAATGGACTAAGAGAAATTGAACATAGATGATACACCTATTGTGTGGGAGTTTTTTTATATCTTTATAGAATATTTTAATATCCTTCACCTACTTGTGGAGTTTATTTCTCAAAATAACTCACTCTAGGTGCCATAAAAATTCCAAAGAATACCTATAGAATGGCTCCAAATTATATGCGGGATTTGGAAAATGTATATCCAAGAGAACATTTAAAAGGATTAGTTATACCTAGTGTGTCACATTAGTGTGAAACAATTAATTTTTTTTAATAATTAAGATGGATTGATATAACTCTACATTGATTATCAAGAGCTAAAAAAGATCAAAATCATGAACAATTATTAGCTACCCTATATTGGTGACATATTTGATCAAATTCATAGAGCATAAAACTTTTCCCTATTTTTTCATCATTTTGGATATCATCAATTGAGGCTATTTAAGGAGGACACATTCAACATATCATTCTATATAAGATATGAAAGCTATTATTATATTGGGATTCCATTCAGTCTTACTAATTCCCTCACCATCTTCCTGGATTTAATGAATAGAGTATTTTGAGATTAACTTGATCATTTTGTGGTAGGATTTATAGATTATATTCTTATCTATTAAAATAGAATCGATAATAATGAATATCACAATATAATTATACTAAAGAACCTAATAAAGGATAAAATAAATGAAAAATTTACAAAGTTTGGATTTTTGATGAAAATTGATTCTTTTTTCGATCATATAACCTCAAAGGAATTTGTATTCATAGATCCATCAAAGAAAGTGGAAATCAAATATTGTCCCATACCAGCCAAGGTAATTGAGATACATAGTTATCTTGGTTTAGAAAGATATTATCAATGGTCATTGGATAATTTCTCATCACTATCTAATCAACACACAAAGTTAACTTGGAAGGGATCCAAGTTCCTATAAAAAGATTATTATGAGTAAAATCTCATGGAATTGAATAGAATTTTACCTATCACTGATGTGAATTTATTACTCAATATTGGAAAAGAGTTTTAAATATATAGGGATGTATCCAATAAGGGATTGGTATGTGTTCTTATGTATAATGACATATTTATAGCTTATTCCCCATTAAAATTGAATGTTCGTGAGAAACATTACCCAACTCATTATTTGGAGTTAGTTATGGTAATTATTGCACTAATATTTAGATGAATTTTCATAGTTTAAGAAGTATGAAACATACTATGAATACAAAATTTTAAATTATATAATCACATAGAAGGAGTTGAATATGAAAAAATAATAATGTTAGATATAATTAAGGATTATGATTTCTCAATACATTTTCACCATGGTATGGTGATCATGGTGGAAAAACCTTGGGTCCAATGTATCATGCTAGATTATCTATGATGATTTTCACAAAATATTCAATATTTATACATTCAAAAAAGATGAATTTGGAAATCCTAAATAAAGGGGATAATTCTTATCTTTCTCAATTTAATTTTCAACCATGAATCCATGTAAAGATTAAATAGTAGTAGTAGGAATATGTATAACTATAAAAGAAGGTTTAAAATTTTAATTAGTTTAACATTGATTATGATGTAATTATAAGATTCAGGAAATATGTATGTGTTCCTCCATGACTCATATAAAGAATGAGTTGTTAAAGGATTCTCATACTTTATCATTCTCAATTTATCATATAACTAAAAATATGTATATATATTTGAAAGAGTTTTTATTGTAGTATTTCATGAATAGAGATATCTCATAGTTCCTATATCAGTTCTTGGTATATCAAAAATATAATGTTGAGATTCAAGAGTCTATAGATTTGTTACAAACATTGCCTAAATTTGAATGAAAATGTGAAAAAATTGCCATGTATTTTTCATTTGAACATTCAAAATTTTCTAAGTGGAATAATTCAATACAGTTTGTAGTTGATCACTTTATAATGTAGAAAACATCATATCTATAACATATTATATAAGGACCCGAATTTAAACATTACATAATATTGAATTATGTAAAGAATTAACATTGAGGATATTTTCAGGTTTAGATATTTAGAGAATTAGGTCATAACTTATACATAACAACTTTAATATTAAATGTAGACATTTTTACTCAGTATCCATATTTTTCATAAAATAAAAATTATTGAAAAAACATGTCTACTTCCATGTTTTAGAAAGCATTACTTTTTCTTGAATCCATCCTTGACCCTAATCATCATTATGTCCTATGGAAAACATTTCAAAAACATGGGATGAGTATAAAAATATCAATAAGGGGTATAAAATGATGAAAGAAAACATCAATCCATTAATAAATAAAAATCAGAGAAATTATATTTTTCAATTTTAAAAAATATTATCATTAACATACCTCACATAATCATAAGATTTATGAATAACACATAGGAATCATAAATCATAAAGTTAACTTGTGGAATCAATATCATACTTACATTGTATCAATAAAAATAACATAGATATTTACGTTTGGAATACCCATCATAGTATATTCCCTAAATCTATTAAGGGAAACATTAATATTTAAATCTGTCATGTTACCCAATGCATTGGATAGCTATCTCAGGCTCACCTGCCCTAGGTTAATCACAGAACCACCCATATACATAAAGAATGCCCAATAACCATAACACATTCATAACACATAAAACAAACATAATGTAAAGATAAAATTTCCACATAGAAATCACAATATATCATTTAAATATATTGACATAATCAATGCTTTATCAAACAATTTTCAAAACCATATAAAAGATTTAATAAAGATATTTTTGGATCAAAGTGTCCCATACAACATTGAATATTTTGAAAGAAATTTTAAAATCAAAACATTCATGTCCATATAAATAAATCCTTAAAACCATATTTAAAACATGCACCTTAATTTGAATTATTTAGAAGAATAAATCTTTAAAACATTTAAAATGATATTTTAGTTAAAGAGTTCGTAACCAAATAAGAGATGCTTGAATACAAATAATTGGGGAATAAAATTAATAAAAGTTTATAATATCGTGATAATAAGGAAATTCATGATATAATATGTCAAATTGAATTATATACACCATATAAAAGTGAATTGGTGTATAACAACAAATAAGTATCAATGGAATTTAAATTGAGACAAAGTCTCTTGCAAAGATCATATCATTAGATTAAGGACAAATAAATGACATAATTATGTGAGGAAAATAAGAATACACACAATATAAGTGGATATTAAGTGTAAAATTATCATAGTTCATTCACACATATTCATAGTTTTACATAATCAAGAAGTATATGTTTAACCCAAAGAATTAAAATTGTGTTAAGAAGTTCTCATACAGAAAGTTTTCAGTGTAACAGCGTCACTTTAAAATTCAGAAAATGAGTTGAAGAGAGATAAATTTGTCTCTCATCATGTGGAAATTAAATTTACATCAATAAGGACATATAATAACATAACCCAACATAAGAAAATAGAAATTTAAAAGACATGATATAAAATAAGTCTTTAACTAAAAGATAAGGGTGAAAAGTTCCCTTAAAAAGATCATATAAATGACGTTAGAATTTATCAATTAGAAGATTATGTGTATAGGAAATATATCCAGACAAAGGGTAGTGGAAATTAAAACATAAATAAACAAATAGTTATTCTACACATAATCATATAATGACATAATTATGAAATAGAAGATTAACCCAAAGAAAGGAAATTGGGTTAAAAAGTTCCCATACAGATTTGGGTACTGATGAAAAATACACCCCATGAAAGAAGGATCATAAAATGAAGATGTAAATACCCATAAATTAAATTATATTATTAAACATAATACAATCATGTTCATTACATACACTACACAAAATTAAATAGTGGAAAATATAGCATGAATCTCACGAGAATAAAAAGTGAGATGAAAACCCCTTACCTTGTGTCTGACTTCTCTTGTTTGTTATTTATATCAATGAAAAATAAACTTATGTTAATTATAATTACTTAATAAACTTTTTAAGTTATATTATTAATTTTATATCACTTATTACCTTTCTTTAATAATAATATAATTATTTAAGTTCATATCGGACTTTTTTGTCAGTTTTCTGTACTTGAGTCAAAAATGAAATTGTTATAATTAAAAATTGTCTATGTGGTCAAAATTCCATTATCTCCATAATGATATTCATGATTTATATATGATATAAATCATATATATCCTGTATATATGAATTCATAATAGTCCATATCATTTGGATGTAAGAAATGGAATGCGTTGTTCATGGAGACGGTAAGTCGTACGTACGCATGAACAATACTTTCATTTCATTTTTTTCAGTTTTAATGGAATAAAAACCAAATAATACATATGTATATTATTATTCCAGTATAATATCATATTTTATATCCATTACATAATTTCATTAACACCATACTTGATACATTCCATTTATGGTATTAACGTGTCATATCACTTTGAGGGGGCGGTAGTCCGCACTTCCTCAAATGAAAATATCATATTTAAACATTATGGAAACCATAAAGTTATTCTGTAAATGAAACATAAATAAGCATAGAGACAATATAAATATAATATATATCACATATAAATATAGTTCCATCATAATGTCCACCATGATAGGTGGTATTAGAATATTTAACAATCATCATTTTGTGAGGCGGTAGTTCTCTATCCATAGAAACAGTATTTTATAAATCCATTAGATGGAGGTGTATGTAAGTTTAGGGAGATTGAATCATATGGGGATGCTTTGTTGATGAATTCTGGGATGTGGTTGAGTTCAGTGGGTCGATGGTGCATGTGGTCCTTCTTCAGATAGAATTTGTGCTGCTTTGACCCGCGCTGTCAACCTTCTCTAGTGTGGTTCTCCTATGGGTTATGTTTCAGCCCCTTCATTTTATGGTGGAGCATTGTCTAGGGAGCAGAAATTTTTGTAAATATGGTTAAGGACATGAGGGACTCATGGTTTTGGTCCACCTTGGATCTGCATGTTGAGGGGATATCTGGTGTGACAACATTGGATTGTTTGGGATGTTTGATGAGGAGGTGGTGATGTTTTTACTTTTTGTGTTCTGATTCATTTCTTTTGATGTTATAGTGTTGCACTTCTCAAATGTGATTCTCTGAAATCAATTTTTTTGGATCTGATTGACACTGGGAAGTGAATGTCTTGGTGGGAGATTGTTTCTCATCTCTTTGCATTTGGTTGGCGTGTTATGTCTTGTAGATTGCGTCGGGTGGGCGACCTCGATGGAGGGATGGGTTTCTTAGCACCCATCATTCAGCCATATGTTCTTTTGGATGGATGGGTACCCTGATTGATTTTTTCATGGTGTTCTCTGGTGGATGTAGCGGTGCATCAGGTTGATGGTGCAGTGAGTCTCTCATTTGCACCGTCGGGGGGGTGGCTTGAAAGGGAGATAGGTGTGCTAGCACCTATCGTACAGTCCTCCTCTCATATTTTAGTGTGAGTTAGAGGAGTTCTCTACCATGGTTATGTCCCATCATGACACAATTCTTCAAAGAGGGGGTGACTCATCATCTTTCCTTACTTCTCTATTGCATTTTCGACTATGGGAGGGCAATGAGACTTTTTGGCTTGATCCTGCAATGTTTTTTGTTTCCTTTTGACTTTTGGATATTTGTATGGCTGTGTGCCCTGTTTTGTTAGATGTTATACATCTATCACTGTAATGGGTTCCTCCTTCTTCCCTTCAAAAGGATTTTCTTTCTTTCATTCAATAAATGGGGGCTTTCCCCTTTACCTTTTAAAAAACATTCTTTAATGAGGTAATCATTACATCATCATTGTGTCATAAATAAATATATTAATATGATGTATAAAAATTATTAATAAATTACCATGATGTAGGAAATATATTTAGATTTCTAATGAATATTATAGTCGAATATATCAATTTTATGACCCCATATTAAATTTTTTTTGGAAAAACAATACACGTTTATGATATTTTTATTTTTACATTAAATAAAAAGTTATTAACATCATTTTCTTACCCAAGTGGAAAAACTCTCACCCAAGGATTGTATTGGTCAGCCATAACTCATCCAATAAGGTTAAGGCAAGTGTTAAGGTAATTTTATATTATTATAATATTTTTTTTACCTTGAATTTTTCTATTTACCTTCAACTGTAGTAAATAAAAATCAAAAGTTATTGTTCAAAAAAAATTATTTTCATCCGATTGAACCACATTTTACTTAATTATGACAACCATGTATGTTGAATTTTTTAAATTCAATTCATCTAAGTGGGAAATTTTTATTTAAATGAAAAAATCAGTTTTTAATTACTATGGAGTGTTTTTCACTATTCATCAATAATAGAACATTTTCAGAAAAATAAGACAATTTCATCCCATTCTAATTTTTCTATTACAAGTTCAAAAATTATTTCTATTTTACAAAATTAAAAACATAAATGATTTATTAAATAATTTAAAATTAATTTTTGTTGTCAAAACTAGAAATAGCATTTTTAAGAAATAAAAACAACAAAAACGTTCACATGTGTTTTTGACCAATTTCAAAGTGCAATTACTTCCAATGACAAAAATGAGATTAAATGGTAAAAATATAATCAAATTAAACATTAAAATAATTTTAGAAGATAATATAGCTATATAAATAAATCAGATGAAAAGATAGTTTTGACATAAAATGTAGTATTTTTCACTATTCATTAAAAAATGAACATTATCATAAAAATACCAAAAATTTACCCAAAGTAAATTTTTATGTCCCAATTATAAAGTAGAAGTTTATTTTTTCAAATGGAACACATAAATGTCATAAAAAAAAGATTTAAAATGGGTTCGCCATCAAAAGACGGTAAATCGATCTTTTAAAGAATATTAGAGTATTTCATGCTTAAAATAAGATTCGTTCTTATTTTAATCCTTTAATACTTACTAGATAAATATAAAATTATCTAAAAACCATTTTTAATTATATTGTAGTTAGTTTTGTTCATTCACACCAATATAATTTCTAGGCGTTAACTAACATTTAAGATGATATTATTATTATTTTATTTTTCAGTATAACTCAAAGTTGTGTGCAATGTAAGATTTAAAATAAAACTGTTGTTGTGTGTTGAGTATGCTATCGGCCATATCATCCCCTTTAACGTAAAATTAATATTCAATTAGAAAATATTAATATATATGAAAATTTCATATCATTATTTACCTGGGATGTAACATCCTTCCCCCCTTTTGGGAATTGCGTCCTCGCAATTTTAAAATTAGACTTATATACTTTATTAAGAGTCTCACATCAGAAAAAGATTCAATAAAAATATCAATTTAAAATAAAGAAAGATAAGTACAAAGGCCACCTAATATAACCCATACTAGTATTCCATGTAAACATGGATATGGAAAAAAACTGACACTCTTATTCTAAAAGGGAGTGATAGAGAACTTGATCACAGAAAGTTAACCACCACAATACAATAAATTTGAGGTTGGGTAAAAGTATGTTGATAAAAAAAAGCCTATAACATTTTCTCTTGAAGATTCTTTTTTATAGAGTTGAATTTTTTTATTACTACTTAGACTAAGATCATAAGGAAAGATACTTACTTATCTTGTAGAGTGTCTTCCATTTATAAAATTATACCACAAACTCATCTTTTCTCAAAACAAAGAGTATTCAAGATGAATTTTCACACCTGAAGTGCTAGAATCAACTTCTATAGAATCACTTAATCCAAAAAAGATGAACTATATATTTCCCCTATCTTTAGACCTTAACCAAAACCAAAATGGTTCGTATAAGATCAGATTATCCCCAAAAAGAACAATACTTTATAAAAATAAATACAACTCTTAATCTCCAAACATCAACAAACAGTACCCAAAGTTCATCAAAGACCATCAAAACCCCAATTTTCTTTAAAATAATTCAATATAATCCAAAATAATATTTAAACCCAAAACTCAAGAATAATTTAATCACATAGTCTTCCACAGTAAATCTTAACATTTATCTCCAAATAACATCAACTACACTTAAATTTTCATACCGAAATGTAACTAACGTAATCACATATTCTCTATAATAGGTAAATCATTTCCATATATAACCCAAATCACCATATTTCCAAAATAAAAACATAGATCCTTCCAAAATAAAATTTCAACCATTACTCCACTAATGAGACCCCATAGTATTATATTTTCCTTAAACAAATAGTATTCCCAAAAGAGAAAATGTATTACAAAATAACATTTATTACTTAATCACCAAATCATTTTCTATAATAAGGACATATATTTGATAAAACATAATTTCCCAGAATCAAATTATTCTTGATCCATAAAATTATTTAACTAAAAATAATAAGTTATACTAACCTGGGACTTTAGGTAGTCTTGTCGTAGGTGATACTCCCTTGTCGCCCTTCAGTTGTGGGTTCAATTCCTGTGGCCTTTCCGGATGCGATGGGCTGTCTCCCTTCATATGGGTTATCCTTTTTCTAAAACCATATAATTTTATAACATTCCCAAAATAAGATAAATCCCTCCAAAATAACCATAACATATTTTAACCAAAAGAGTTCTAATTGTAGCTCCCATTTCAATCGGTTTCTCATTAATAAAACCACCATAGTTTCCTTCACATCTATTGTTACATCAGTTCCTTATAGATCCAACCATTTACTAAAACCAAAAAGGCCATTGTGAGTATATTAGTAAAATGAACATATAATATCTTATGAGGGGGGTAAACACTAAGATATACTTTTTCATATTATCATAAACCCAATCAATTTATCTAAAATAACTATGACTCTTTATAATATGAAAACCATTATAGTTATGTCACTTATTCTTAAATAACACCATAACCTATAACATTATATAAGCCTCCCTTTGATACCAATTATAAGGACCTGACCTTAAACATTACATAATAATAAATTAAGTCAAGAATTAACATAGAGGATCTTTTCAGGTTTATAGATTTAGAGAATTATGTCATAACTTATACATAACAACTTGAATATTACATGTAGATACTTCTACTCAGTATCCATTTTTTCATAAAAAAATTCTTAAAAAATATATCTAGTTCTTTGTTTTAGAAAGCATGAATTTTCCTTGATCTCATCCTTGAACCTAATCATCTTTAAGTTCCATGGAAAGCATTTCAAAAACATAGGATCAGCATAAAAAACTCAGTGAGGGATACAAAATGAGGAAAGAAAACATTATTCCATGAATACATACAAATCAAAGAAATTATACTTTTCAATCATAAAACATAATATCTTTAATGTACCTCACATAATCATAAGCTTTTTTAATAATAAATAGAAATAATAAATAATAAAGGTAAATTTTGGCATCCAAATCAAACTTTCATTGTAGATATCATAGCTACATAGGGAGTTAAGTTTGGAATACCCATCAAAGTATATTCCCTAAATCTCTTAGGAGAAACATTAACGTTTACCTCCATCATGTTACCCAATGCATGGGAGAGCTATCTCAGGCTCACCCGTCCTAGGCTTATAATGAAACCAACCTATACGTAAATAATTCCAAATAACCATAACATATTCATAACACATAAAACAAGAAAAAAATAAAGATAACATTTCCAAATTGGAATCACAATATATCATTTCAAGATATTTACATAATCAATGATTTATCAAACCATTTTCAAAACCATTTATAACATTTAATAATGAGATTTTTGAATCAAAGTGTATCATACCAATTTGAATATTTTCAAAGACATTTTAATTTCAAAACATTCATGCCCATATAAATAAATCCTTAAAACTATTTTTATAACATGGAAATTAATGTGAATTATTTAGAAGAAGAAATATTTAAAACATTTAAAATGATATATTAGTCAAAGAGTTTTTAACCAAATGAGAGATGCTTGAATACAAATAATTGAGGAATAAAGTTAATATAGACTTATAATATCCATATAATAAGGATATTTATGTTATAATATGTCAAAGGGAATTATAAACCCCATATAAAAGTGGATTGGTGTATAACAACAAATAATTCTCAATAGAATATAAATTGAGACAATGTCCCTTATAAAGATCGTATCCTTAGATTAAGTACAACTCTATGATATAATTATGGGTGAAAAATAAAAATACACCTAATATAAGTGGATATTATGTGTAAAAAATAACATTTTATTCACACATATTCATAGAACATCATAATAAATAAGTAAAAGTTTAACCCAAAGAATTGAAATTGGGTTAAGAATTTCTCTTTCATAAATTCGACAGCCTAATGACATCGCTTTAAAATTCAGAAAATGAGTTGAAGAGAGAGAAAAGGGTATCTTATCACATGGAAATAAAACTTTTATCAATAAGGATATAGAATAAAATATCCCAAAATATGAAAATGGAAATTTAAATGAAATAACATAAAATAATTCTTTAATTGAGAGATAAGGGTGAAAAGTTCATGTACAAAGATCGTATAAATGACGTTTGAATTTATCAATTAGGAGATTATGTGTATAAATAATATATCCAAAAAAATGGGAGTTTAAATTAAAACATACATAAATAAACATTTATTACACACATAATCATAGAATGACATAATTAATAATTAGAAGGTTAACCCAAAGAATATAAATTGGGTTAAAATGTTTCCTTACCGATTTGGTAACTTATAAAAAATACACCCCATGAAATAAGTATCATACAATTAAGATGTAAGAACCCATAAATTAAAGTATATAACAAAAAAATCAAATAATTATCAGTACATAAATTTCACAAAAGAAAACATTGGAAAATACAGCATGAATCTCATGATGATAAAAAGTGTGATGAAAACCCCTTACCTTGTGTCCGATATGTCTTGTTTGTTATTTATCCCCCTGAATAATAAATTTAAGTTAATTATACTTACAACAGAACCTTTTTCAATTTTATTATAATTTGTATACCACTTATTACCTTTTTTTATAATTAAATAATTATTCATGTTCATATCGGTCTTTTATGTCGATGTTTGGTACTTGAGTTAAAAATGAACTTCTTATAATTACAAATTTTCCATGTGGTCAAAAGTAAATTATCTCCAAAATTTTATTCATGATTTATATATCATATATATCATATATATCTAGTATATATGTATTCATAATAGTCCATATCATTTGTATATAATAAATTAAATTCATCGTTCATGGAGATGGTAAGCCGTATACGCATGAACGCTACTTTCATTTAATTTTTTCTCATTTTTAAAGGAATGAAAACCAAATGATACATAGGTATATTATTATTAAAATATAATATCATATTTTATATATGTTACATAAGTTCATTAACTCCATCCTTTATATGTTTCATGTATGGTATTAACGATTCATATCACTTTGAGGGGGCGGTAGTCTGCACTTCCTCAAATGAAATTATCATATTTACCCATTATGGAAAACATAAAGTTATTATATAAATGAAAAATAAATAAGAATAGTGACAATATAAATATAATATATATCACATATAAATATAGTTCCATCATAATTTCCACCATGAGAAGTGGTATGAGAAGATTTAACAATCATAATTTCATGAGGCAGTAGTTCGTCGTCCACAGAAACAGTATATTCTAAATCAATTAGATGGAGGTGCTTGTAAGTGTTGTTATAATAATTCACATAAAAACAACCTATTATATTTATTATAATGTTTTTTTTATGTAAACAAATAATAATAAGATCTTATGGAGTGGGGAAGGAAAATAAAAGAAAAGAACTTGAGAAGAGACGTTACACTTAAATCAGGTAACTCCCTTTGGTTTGAACCAAAAGGCTTTCTTGAATTGACTTATGCCTAGGTGAAGGATTATAGAAGGAATAAAGTGATTTTTTTAGCTTATATGGGAAGATTTTTTATGAGCTAAGGTGCATGAGAGGTGGGAGTAATGGGTTAGTTGTGGTGTCATTTTATAAGAGGGAGGAGGGGCTCATTAGGAATGTTTGAATGTCATATTTTATTATAAAATTATTTTCAGATTGAAAAGGAAAATAACTCATTTAATTATAAGATAATATGAATATTATTTGAAATCATCTCAGCCAATAGGTTTTAGACAAGTTTGGTCTTCATTTCTAATCTTATCTTTTAGTTTTTACCCTTAGTTAACCAATTTAACTCTTACCATGTCTTCTTGTATATTCATACTATATGGTAATATACTTACCATAAAATTACAATAGAACCAAAAGTGGTTAATTAATAAAATTATCAACATTATCTAAGAAATTTGTCTGAATCTTATATTTTTATTATTATATCATTTAATAAAATAATAATTGTTTTAAAAACTCATTTATGTCAATTTATATACTATTCATATCATGACTTGTTAAAAAATACAACACAACATTATTATTTCTAAAAACCTACATTAATTAAAATATAACAAGTCATATGTATCTCTAAAATTTGTTTATTTCATAAAAAGTTTCAAAATAAATTTAGTTTCATATTTCTAATCTCATTTATTTAAAACATTCATTAATGAGGTAATCATTACATCATCATTGTGCCATAAATAAATTTATTTATTTGATGTATAAAAATTATAAATAAAATACCATGACGTAGTAAATATTTTTATATTTCTAATGAATATTTATAGTCAAATATATCAATTATATAACCCCACATTAAAATTTTCTGTGAAAAATAATACATGTTTATGATATTTTTATTTTTACTTTAAATAAATCGTTATTAATGTAATTATTTTACCAAAGTATCTTTCAAAGGCCAAAAGTCTCACCCAAGGATTTTATTGGTCATCCATGACACATACAATAAACTTATTACATTTGTTAATATAATTTTATTTTATTATAATATTATTTTTACAATGAATTACACTGTTTACCTTTAACCGCAATAAATAAAAATCAAAAGATACTAGTCACCAAATATTATTTTCATCATATTGAACCACATTTTATTTACTAAATACAACCATGTATTTCATATTTTTTAAATTCAATTCACAATATTGGTAAATTTTTATTTTAATGAAAAAGTTGGTTTTTAACTACTTCGTAGTGTTTTTCCTTACTCATAAAAAAATGAACATTTTCAGAAAAATACCAAAAATTCTCCCAAGGATAATTTTGATATTAAGAATTAAAAAATATATCTATTTTACCAAATTAAAAATATACATTTCTCATTAATTAATTTAAAATTAATTTCTATTGTAAAAACTAGAAAGCATTTTTTTAAGAAGTAAAAACTTAAAAAAGAATGACATGTGTTGATATCCAATTTCGAAGTGAAATTCATTCCAATGAATATTATTGGATTAAATGGAAAAAATATAATCCAATTAAACTTTAAATTTATTTAAAAATATAATTTAACCATATAAATAAATCATATGAAAAGATAGTTTTGACTTAAAATGCAATATTTTTCTCTATTCATTAAAAAATGAACTTTATCAGAAAAATACCTAAAATTTACCCAAAGCAAATTTTCATTTCCTACTTATAAAGAAGATTTTTATTTGTCAAATGGAACATATAAATGTGACAAAAACTAGATTTTAAATGGGTTCTCCATCAAAAGGTTGTAAATCAGTCTTTTAAAGAATGTCAAAGTATTTCATGCTTAAAATCAAATTCATTCTCATTTTAAGCCTTTAAGAATTATTGGATAAATGTAAAAACATTTAACAAAAATTTTAAATCATATTGTATTTAGTTCTGTTAATTCCTGCCAATACAATGGCTAGGCGTTAACTACAATTTAAAATAATAATATTATTATATTATTTTTCAGTATAACTCAAAGTTGTGTGCAACGTAAGATTTCAAAGAAACTCATTGTTTTGTGGTGAGTACGCTATTAGACATAGCATCCCCTTTAAATTAAAATTAAAATTCAATTCACAAATATTAATAAATATGAAAATTTCGTATTCCTAATTTACCTGGGATGTTACATATTTCTCCTCTCTCGATCATATTTTTAGCATATACATTAAGTAATTATTATGTGTTCATGGAGTACCACATTCAATTATGTCTAATCAGGATCCAAAGTTTTCCTCAATTATATATAGAATTATTTTGTAAGATTAGATTATAGAGTTAAGTTTAAATACTTTGTATCATCCTTAGAAATATTATTAGTTTGAGAGAAAAAAATAAAAATCAAGAGGGTATTTTATGATCTTGTTCTCCAAATTTCAAATGTGATTGGGATCAACACCTTCATATAGCTTAGTTTTCTTGAAACAATATCTTTCTCTAAATAACTTAGATGAATATTTATGAATCCCTATATGGTATTATGTATTTAGATTCAATGTTCTGGAACAAATTTGTAGAAAGAAATATATTGGGACTTGAGATTACTAAAAGAAATGTATGAGAATGTTTTATCCATTAAATAACATATCAATGAAGCATCGAGTTGGTAAAAACATTATACTAAAATTTATGTCATAATATAGAATTTAAAGTGATTAAAAAAATTCTAATAATTTATAAGTATAAAGGAAATTATATATATTAATAATGAAAAATGAGGTTATAGGTATATTAGTCCCTTTTAAATTCTTGATTATATTAGGATTGTAGCTTATCAATTGGAACTTCCACCAAACCTCTCTCAATATTTCTATGTGTTCTATGTATCCCTCTTGGGGAAGTACATACCTAATTCATAAGATGTATATAAATTAGTTATCAAACTTATGGAGAATAATATTTTTAATTTGGAACAATCAATTGATATTCAAGAAAATAAATATAAATTTCTATGAAATAGGACCACTCACCTTATCAATGTTTTTTGGAAAAACCATAAGTTTGAGGAAACACTGTGGGAACCTTAGGAAATTAGAAGGAAGAAGTAACATCATTTTTTTCTATCATACTGATGAATTTAAAGGGAAATATTCATCTTATATGGGTAAAATTTAACACCCCATGTTTTATGAATAATTATTTTCAAATTAATTAAACCTCTTTGATAGCATGCATGACACACAACACCAAGTTTTAAAAACAATGATATATTATAAATATTATTATTTAAACATGACTATTATAACCTAATCATTGAACAATATTATTTTAATAGTAATAAATATTTTTTAAAAAATTATATATTGTGGTTTTACATTAAGAAAACAAATTGATAAAAAATGTCATTAATGTTTTTATAAAAACTTTATATTTTTTCGAAATACTATTTTTATATAAAAATGGTGTCCCCTTATTCTTGTAAAAAATAAGAAAATTTATTTTTGAAAATTTAAGGAATTTAATTTTATAAAATAAATTTCAATTTCGAAATCAGCATGTTAAAGTTAATTTAGGGTTAATTTTTTAGAATTTTCCAAAAAAGAATAATTTTTTATTGAATAGTTAAAATTTCTTATATTTATTAAAAACACCCTTTTCATTTAAAGAGTTTACAAGATTTTTTTTGGGTTTCAAATTGGTTTAAAATTGGAATTGGTTCAATTATATATCAATTAATCAAATTTATTTCATTATAAACATTTTCAATTTAAATTTTTATTTAAAAACTTTTTTAACATTTGAACATTTTCACTTTGAAAATCAACTTTATTATCATACTTTCATAATTAATTTTAAATTAAACTCTTCCATTTGTATTAATTGAATTTGTAAAAACCTATTCCATATTTTGAATAATAATATTTTTTATTATCCATTATTTTCAACTAATATTTTTCTTAAAATGAATAGTAAAATAAAAACAAGTTATTTACAATGATTAAGGTAGAAATGGATTTACTAGGGGTTAACCTGAAAAGATATGGGTAAAAAATGAACAAAAACATGTCCAAATACCTTTTTATGGCCACATTTCTACTTTATATCATATATTATTTTTAATGTTTCATTTTTTATCCCTTTTCAGGATTAAAACATGGGAACTCCTTTTAATTTTCAAACATTTACAAGTACACCACTAACCTCGCTTAAAAAAGAACACCCTATCTCCTCTGTGCTTCCAAATTCCAAACCCCTTTTTTTAATTTACCTACCTAAATAAATTTATTGATTCCTTGATCACATCCTATAAGCCTTATTTTTTATATAAATCCAACCTCATAAGCCTTTTGGTGCGAACAAAATGATGTTTCCTGAGGAAGAGGTAATGTTTTTAATGAACATTTTTATATTATTTATTCCTCTATAACCGTAAATTATTATTAAGAAATTAAAAAAAATAGATATAATATATATATGTATTTTTTTAATGTTAAGGTAATGACTAAAGATCATCTCAACTTCCATCAAATGGGTTACAAAATCATCATTCATGTGTATGGTGCACTACCACCTCGTGAACTAATGTCATTCGTTTCTCCATTACAACCTCTCATGGTTTGATATAATGATATAATTACTATTTGTATATGATATATGTGATATTATTATCATTATAGAATAATTATATCGCATATTTCCTCTTACATTCTATTCCATGGATATATGATAATATCATTACTGTGTAGGGGGACAACCACCTCGTGACGTGACATGATCATTAATGATTTACAAGGAACTTAATAAGGATGGTTTTAATAAACAAATATGATATATATATCGAAAAATTGATGGTAATATATTTTTTACCAATTTCTTTTCATTATTTCGAGAAAAATAAAACAATGTTCATGCATACGTATGGCCTACCATCTCTAAGAATGGTGTATATCATTTTTATCTCGGAATCATATGGATTAAACTACAAAATATATTATAATTAAATATGATTTTTAAATCATAATTAAAAATAAATATATTACAGAATTTTTATCAGTATAAGAGGATCAAAAATAAAAAATCAAAATATACATGAAGTATAATATAGTTATTACCTGAAACATTACAATAAATTGAAATTATTAATAAATGGGTAATAAAAGGTCAGATGAAAATAATATATTTTGTGATATATTTAATAATATTTCTTTAATATATTAATAATAAACTAATATTTTTTATAAATTTGAATTTAATGTGAACTATAGAAGTTGAGTATTAAGTTAAGTGGTTTTTGTCCTAATTTATTTTCCTTGAGACATATGTTATTCTATCCACCAATATAATTTTTTGAGGGGTATATAAAAACAATTTTACATGTAATATATTTGATATATTTATTCTATTGATATTTTGAATTTCCTTTAATGATATTCCTATATGTTGATTAAAAATCAATGTTACTAAAGTTTCAAATATTTTATAAAGAAATATTATCATTTAATAGGATTATTTATGATTATGTTTCTCATGATGAATATTTATGATCAATTTATCAGGATAATATTTAATCTTATTATCATATAGTTAGGTGAGGATAATATATTTTCCCTTTATATTACTTTATTTATTTAACCAAGAGTTCAAAATAATTTTTTTAGTTTAAAATCTTATTTATTTCTCTCCTACCTTGAAAACACATTTTCTCCAAAGACCATGATTTAAAAAACGTTTTCAACATTATTATAATGATTAATTAAATATATTTTCACCAATTTTTTACATTTTAATAAAAAAAAATTAAAGTAATCATCATGTATTTTTCTAAATAAATAATGTTTTTATCCTACCAAAAAATTAAAAGTAATCATCATTATAATGTATAAATCATGAATGAAGTTGTACGCCATCATTTTCTTTAAAATGTACTTGATATTTTTTTCAATTCTATTTTCATGGTAATTGCTTTTCAAATTATTTTATGTTTTAAAATTTATTTTCAAAATATAAACGTTTATTTTCCTCAAGAAAAAAATTAAATGAATTTTTAATAATTCCTCTATATTTTCAAAATTAGATTTTCATTGAAAAAGGATTTCCAAAATATTTTATAAGTTCCTATTTTTAAAAATTTATTTTAAAATAAAATTTGTCTCACTTATGAAATGTTACAAGGGATTTATCTATATATAAGATTACATCATTTATGTAAATAATTATTTTTAGGGGATATGAACCAACGATACCATTATTATTCTCTCTATAAATGGCATACAATGAAATTATGATTAGAAAACCATTTATATTTCATGGGTTATAATATGATAAAAATACAATAAAACACATTTATTTTTACATTTGTTATACTATGATGAGTTTATTAAGAAACCAACCTCTTTTTCATAGGTTATGATATGTTGAAATGTTTATGAAACCAATTTCATTTCATAGGTAATGATATGATGAATTCTCCATGATCCCATGGAGCATATATGTATGATTTTAATTATGTGACTTGTGGGACCTATGTTTACCTCCAACACAATATGTATTGATTTATATCTCATTATATTGATAGGAGTTGAACACGAAATTAACCCCATGCATTAAGGGAAATTTTACACTTTGATGTTCTTGGGTGTGAACCTTGTCTTCTATAATTGTTTAGGGAGTGGGGAAATTCCTCTATGATAACCTTGGTTGTGAGGATTGACTACTACAGAAATTATTTTTTAATGATTATGTGTATTTTGAAAATATATGTCGTATACCAATTTTATTATATCAAGGTTCATAATAATTTATTCCCTTATAATTCATGTATTCTAAACCCATAATTGTAATTCCATTACCCAATATTATGATATTTTATATAAATGTTATGGTTTTGAAGTTTTATGATCATGTTCTCATACTCTCATATTTTTGTTATGACTACATATATTCTCTTTTTTACCATTAATGAGAATCTTATCTATCCCTTTTTTATGTTTCCTTCCCTTAATTTATGTATAAATGAATTGTGCGTGATATGTCTAAGAAGGGATATATTTACAAATATCATAGTGGGAGATGATTTTTTTCACTTGTGAAGTAGTTGTTTTTATTTCCTAAATTCCAAGGACACTATGCATTTATGATTCTAAATTGTGTGTTGGTATAATGAGGTAAATTTTAATCTAAAAATATTTAATATCTTTTTATATGAATCTAGGGTACCTATAGTTTCATATTATGATTTTTAAACAAACAAAACATGTTTTCAAATGAAAACACCATTCCAAGTTTAAAAATATTGTCAAATATTTCCTCGTCAAAAAAATTTCAAATAATTTACCATTTAGAAAATCTCTAATGGTAAAATAAAATTTTAAATTTATAGGTTTCCATAAAAATATGAAACAAATATATTAAAACATCATGGCCAATTGATTTAAAAAATTAATTAGGTGTAAAATATTTTCCAAATTTTAAATTAAATATACTATTTCAAAATGTTTTAGAAAAAGAATCCTATTTTATGGAAATACCAAAGGACTTTAATTAAAACCAAAAAAAAATCTTTTAAAACCAATTTTTTAACCACACAAAATGAAATTCATATCACAACAAAATTTCATTAACAAACACATAAAACAAACCTTATACAAAATGTTATCAAAAGATGTCAACATATAAAAATATTGACCATGACTCCTATCCCATTTCTCCAACACAAAGGAAATACAAGGGTCAAGTGGTTTAAATAAAAAACAGCTAAGTTAAAGTACCATACATGACTTGGACATATGTTTTATGGACATGAGAAAATTTAGAAGTGGCTCCTAGAAAATGTCCATAATGAAAAATTCTTACATCACATTTTATATCCATCCCTATGAACCAACCACCACTACTGACATCCATCTTCATAACCATGGAAAAATAGAATACGAACTTAAGGAAACTCAGCTATGATATTGAGGATCAGCACAACACCAGTGATTAATCTAATGAAATTCAATTTCAAAATTCAAACCCACTACCCATGGAATCTTGAGGCTCAAGGAAGGTAAAATATAACTAGACAATCCCTTCACATACCACTCACTTTATAATGTCAAACACTAACTCAAACCTACATTGATACCCTAAATAAATAAAAATTCACTCCAATGTATTAGGCTCCTATGGAAAATAAGAACCAAATTTCTAATACAATTTTTAAAAAGTAGGTTAGGGTTATCCATTCTTCAGATACCTCATCCAAATTTCCATTGACCATAAGGGTGTTTTGAGTCCCTATGGGAAGGTGTAATTGCTTGGGCATCAAGGTATCACCACATAGTAATGGGTGTTCCCATGAAAATATAAATTAATTAAGAAATGGAAATTAAATAAAATTATGAAATGACACATCCTTATTTTGAATGTACATGACATAGAAAAATAATAAAAATAATCCTAATATAAAAAATTGGAATGTAGTGAAATAGTATCGAGCCAAAAAAACCATACTCACCTCGTGAACACCTTATCGTGAAAGGAAAAATCACCAACCTCCAATGTAACTTATTCTCCCAACATAAAATATAGTGACTCATACATTTTATAAAGATATATTACATATTAATAGATTGATGTTACTTTCATTATAATAAAATACACCTAAGGAATACACATTTTTTTGTGTATTTAAAACTTGGATTAATAAATAAATGGTTCATAAGTAAACTAAATAATCACCCACTATTTTCATCATATCTTCCAACTTACATGGGCATATCATGTTAAACACCATTATTCATAACATGGGTAATGTAAACATGATAAATTGTGATCCTTGATTCTATGTAAGGGTAAAAAGGGATATATCATTTATCACTATAACATATAATGAGTTTAAGGGTATTATAACATTGGTATTACATTCATAAAAATAACTTATATTTCATAGGTCATAATTTTAATTAATGGAATAATACATGTAATTTTATAAGACTTGAATCAAAAGGTAATCAAATAACATGATCCTTGTGAGAAATAATTTAGCATAAGACATATGTTGGTGGAATACATATGACCATAGAAATCATTTCCTTAGTAGTCAAGGCACACCTTCTATACCACCACGGTGTATTAGGTTCACTCTCTAAACCATCATAATAGTCAATTATCACTCTTAATACTATCACAATGGATTGGATTTACTCCCCAAAAAATCATAGTAGTCAAGGTTCACTCCCAAGACTATCGTAGTGTATATATTCCGTTTTAAAAATAGTTTTACTCCCCATTCCATTCAAGTTAATCGCATGAGATATCAATATTTACCCAATGCATTGGAAGGGAATATAATTCTGTTTACACCCCTCACATACTAAAAATCATAAAGATGTGTTCTATAAAATCATAAAACATTCATCATTTCAGAATAGTTGTAAAAAAAATTGGTTTCATAAATAATTAATCACATCTCAACCCATGTAAAAGAATCATTATTCAAAAACATTTCACCTTTTCATCATATAGTAACTAATGGAAAAGAAATATGTTTCAAAAAAAATCATCACAAATATAAACCATTTATAATATATATAAGGATTGTACCCATGGATGATATCCATAGTAAATCATAATTGAAATAATATGTTATTATATTTTGTGAAAATAAAACCCACTATAAGATCCTTAAAACATCATTGAGGATAAGTAACCATTCCACTTAAAAATAAAAATAATTTTAAAAACAAATATTTTTAAATCATTTTTTTAAAATATTCATGGAAAAATATAACTAAAACCATATAGTATATAGTGGTCATGACTGTTGGAATTTTTTTCATTTCACATAATTTAAAATAAATAATTCATTTCACGTTTTTTTTTAAAAAATTAAAAAATTTTCTTTTTAGAAAACCACAAGAGGATTAAATTTAAAATTTTTTAAAAAAGTCAAAAATGTTAATAAAATACTTCAAAAATTAATTAGAGAATAGGAAAATATTTCTACAAAAAAAATTTAGAAAACATGGATAAGAAAAATAATATATTTTTTACCATAGAAATAAAGAAATTGTATTAAATTTAAAAACCTAATTTCGATCTCATTTTCAATTAGAGTGAATAAAATGAAAAAGAAAAACATTTATTTTACAGAAATAAAAAATGGATAATAAATTTATTTAGTTTATTATGGGATAGATCAGAAAATTTCATCTTGAGAAACTTATTCCAAAACAATTCCAATAAGAAAAAACATTGTTATATAATAAATTGTCCTCCTATGTAACATTTGAATCATAAACTAAAAGAATAAAATAACCTTATATAGGAATGTAAACCCACATAAAATTCATTATAATAATCATAAAATCCATTCATGGTTATTATATGCAACACATAAAACAAACAAGTGGTGAATATGGGATTTGTGTCAAAGAATTAAAAGTGAGATGCAAATCCTTTACCTAATATGTGGAATCATTCATATGTGTTGGAAGACCCTATAAAATAAATAGATATTTATTATTCATCTATTCTAGAAGTATACTCATATCTACCATACCATATATTACTTACTTATATCCTTTTATCACCCATTTATTATCAATTAATTTTTAAAATCACTATTCATTTTCATATCTATATCATTTTTCACATATGTTTTGATTCAAATTTTTTGGTCTTTATATAGGTTATGGATGTAGTGAATGTGTCCTAGGATGGTATGAATATCCCATTTTTTAATAGAAAATAAAATATAGTGGTTTCTTCACATGAAAAAAATTAATCTCCAACATAAATAGTAGACTAACTGATTTTATTAAAATTATAGTACTAGAGTCTAATAATATTCAAATGTAATTTATAATCAATTTATTTGTAGATATAGAATTTCTCCAATACTTAATTATCTATTAATTTACGATTTAATGGAATAGATCTCATATCACCATCTTTGTGATACAATATCCTAACCCTCTGGTGAATAGTATCATTATAGTAACTAGGCTATTATAGTACCACCACCACTATAGTACCTCCACTCCTATAGTGTCACTTATGCTATAGTTCCACCACTACTAAAGTAACTTATGAATTTCTTCCCTACCCTGAATTGATCCTGAGTCTTTTGGATTCCAAAAATAATCCTTTACCACTTGGGTACAGGCTCTTTGGAATTAATTAGGAAATAGTTTACTAATGTGACGGTAATATGTTATAAAACTATGTAAATAAAGAAAAATATTTACATAATGAAACACCCACTCTCCAATATTTCGAATGTAAGGAGTATAGGAATTATACTAATACATTACCAAATATAAAGACTAATGATGATGATCGATGTCAGCAGCCTCTTATATCAAGAGAAAAATGGAAATCTCATGTGGCATTGTTTCTAAATATGGGTGTCATAAATGTTTTTTGAAATGTACACTTACCATCAGTTATAGAATTGATAAAATCTTATTTGACTATATATATACCCACTAATTCAAATATGAATAAATTTATAAGGGAATTAATAATACACCCAAATTTATAGAAGTATAATTACCACTAAACACCCATAATAGTATATTTATTTCACCACAATTCTATGATTCTTCCTCAATTGATTTTTAAGATAATGTTCTTCATTAAAATCATATCATTCTTCCTCTAGGTTAATTTTATTTTATCTTAGTAAAGTATGGAAATTCACTACATAAATCCCAAATCAATTTATAAGGAAGGGAATTCATATTTGAGATTCCAAAGAAACCTATTATCAACAATTAATGTGATGATTATATGAACATCCAATTAAAATAACATCAGTTATGTGTGTTTTTTATTCCTATTCAAGAAGGGTGTTTATCTAAAATGGACAAGGAGAAACTGAACATCAATGATACACCTATTGTGTGGGAGTTTTTTTATGTCTTTATAGAATATTTTAATATCATTCACCTACTTGTGGAGTTTATTTCTCAAAATAACTCACACTAGGTACCATAAAAATTTCAAAGAATACCTATAGAATCACACCAATTGATATGCAGGATTTGACAAATGTATATCCAAGAAAACATTTAAAAGGATTAATTATACCTAGTGTGTCACCTTAGTGTGAAACAATTATGTTTGTTAATAATTAAGATGTATTTATACAACTCTACATTGATTATCAAGAGCTAAATGAGATCAAAATCCTGAACAAGTATCAGCAACCCTATATTGGTGACATATTTGATCAAATTCATAGAGCATAAAACTTTTCCCTATTTTTGATTCATTTTGGATATCATCAATTGAGGCTATTAAAGGAGGATACACCCAACATATCATTCTATATAAGGTATAGAAACTATGATTATATTGGGATTCCATTCAGTCTTACTAATTCCCCCACCATCTTCTTGGATTTAATGAATAGTGTATTTAGAGATTACCTCGATCATTTTGTTGTAGGCTTTATAGATTATACTCTTATCTATTAAAATAGAATGGATAATAATGAATATCATAATAAAATTATACTAAAGAACCTTATAAAGGATAAAATAAATGAAAAATTCACAAAGTGTGGATTTTTGATGAAAAATGATTCTTTTTTCGGTCATATAACCTCAAAGGAATTTTTATTCATAGATCCATAAAAGAAAGTGGCAATAAAATGTTGTCCCATACCAACAAAGGTGATTGAGATACATAGTTTTCTTGGTTTAGAAAGATAGTATCAATTATCGGTGGATAATTTCTCATCATTATCTAATCAACACACAAAGTTTACTCAGAAGGGAGCCAAGTTCCTCTAGAAATATTAATTTGAGTAAAATCTCATGGAATCGAATAGAATTTTACCTATCACGGATGTGCATATAATACTCGATTTTGGAGAAGAGTTTTGAATCTATAGGGATGCATCCAATTAGGGATTGGTATGTGTTCTTTTGTATAATGAAATATTTATATCTTATTCCCCATTAAAATTGAATGTTTATGAGAAACATTACCCAACTCATGATTTGGAGTTAGTTATGGTGATTATTGCATTAATCTTTAGATGAATTTTCATAATTTAAGAAGTATGAAATATACTATGACTAAAAAATTTTAAATTATGTAATCACATAGAAGGAGTTGAATATGAACAAAATAATATTGTTAGATATAATTAAGGATTATGATTTCTCAATACATTTTCACTGTGGTATGGTGATCATAGTGGAAAATCCTTAATTCCAAAGTATCATGCTATATTATCTATGATGATTTTCACAAAATATTCAATATTTATACATTCAATAAATATGAATTTGGAAATCCTAAATGAAGGGGATAATTATTATCTTTCTCAATTTAATTTTCAACCATGATTCCATGTAAAGATTAAAGAGGAGTTGTAGGAATATGTATAACTATAAAACAAGGTTTATAATTTTAATGAGTTTAACCTTGATCATGATGTAATTACAAGATTTAGTAAATATGTATGTGTTCCTCCATGACTCATATAAAGAATGAGTTGTTCGAGGATTATCATAGTTCATCATTCTCAATTTATCATAGAACTAAAAATATGTATATATATTTGAAAGAGTTTTTATGGTAGTATTTCATGAATAGATATATCTCACAGTTTCTATATCGGTGCTTTGTATATCCAAAATATAATGTTGAGATTCAAGAGTCTGCGGATTTGTTACTTATATTACAAAATCTTGAATGAAAATGTGAAAAAATCACTATGTATTTTTCCTTTGAACATTCAAAAATTTCTAAGAATAATAATTCAATATGGGATATAGTTGATCACTTTATAATATAGAAAACATCATATCTATAAGATATTATATAGGGACCCGAATTTAAACATTAAATTATCTTTAATTAATTCAAGAATTAGCATTGAGGATATTTTCAGGTATTTAGATTTAGAGAATTAGGTCATAACTCATACACAACAACTTAAATATTACATGTGGACACTTCTACTCAGTATCCATATATTTCATAAAATAAAAATTCTTTAAAAACATGTCTAGTTCCATGTTTTAGAAATCATTACTTTTCCTTAAACCCATCCTTGACCCTAATCAACATTAATTCCAATAGAAAACATTTCAAAAACTTTGGAAGAGCATAAAAATCTCAGTAAGGTGTATAAAATGAGGAAAGAAAACATCAGTCCATTAATAAATACAAATCAGAGGAATTATATTTTTCAATCTTAAAACATAATATCATTAACATACCTCACATAATCATAATATTTAGGAATAACACACAGGAATCAAAAATCATAAAGGTATCTTGTGTCATTTATATCATACATACATTGTAGCTATCACAATAACATTGATATTTACATTTGGAATACCCATCATAGTATATTCCCTAAATCTCTTAGGAGAAACATTAATATTTACATCTATCACGTTCCCCAATGCATTTAATAGCTATCTCGGTCTCACCTGCCCTAGGTTTATCACGGAATAACCCATATACGCAAAAAATTCCCAATAACAGTAACACATTCATAACACATAAAACAAGAATAAAGGAAAGATAAAATTTCCACATAGAAATCAAAATATATCATTACTAGATATTGACATAATCAATTATTTATCAAACCATTTTCAAAACCATTTAAAAGATTTAATAAAGATATTTTTCAATCAAAGTGTCCCATTAAACTTTGAAGATTTTGAACAAAATTTTAAAATAAAAACATTCATGTCTATATAAATAAATCCTTAAAACCATTTTTAAAACATGGACATTAATGCGAATTATTTAGAAGAATAAATATTTCAGACATTTAAATGGATATTTTAGTTAAAGAGTTCGTAACCAAATAAGAGATGCTTGAATATAAATAATTGAGGAATAACATTAATAAAAGCTTATAATATCATAAGAATAAGGAAATTTATCATATAATATGTCAAATGGAAGTATATACACCATGAAAAAGTGAATTAGTGTATAAAAACAAATAATAATCAATGTAATGTAAATTTAAACAAAGTCTCTTGTAAAGATCATATCCTTAGATTAAGGAAAAATAAATGACATAATTATGTGAGGAAAATAATAATACACCCAATATAAGTGGATATTAAGTGTAAAATAATCATAGGTCATTCACAAATATTCATATCATGACATAATCAAGAAGTAGATGTTTAACCCAAAGAATTGAAATTGGGTTAAGAAGTTCTCATATAAAAATTTGTCAGCGTAACAGCGTCGCTTGAAAATTCCGAAAGTGAGTTGACGAGAGAGAAAATGGTCTCTCATCATGTGGAAATAAAATTTACATCAATAAGGACATATAATAACATAACTTAAAATAGGAAAATATAAATTTAAAAGATGTAACGTAAAAGAAGTCTTTAACTAAAAGATAAGGGTGAAAGGTTCCCTTAAAAAGATCATATAAGTGACATTAGAATTTATCAATTAGAAGATTATGTGTATAGAAAATATATCCACACAAAGGGGAGTGGAAATTATAACATAAATAAACAAATATTTATTCCACACATAATCATAGAATGACATTATTATGAAATAGAAGATTAACCCAAAGAATGTAAATTGGGTTAAAATGTTCCATTACCGATTTGGTAACTGACAAAAAAACACCCCATGAAAGAAGGATCATACAATAAAGATGTAAATACCCATAAATTAAATTAAATTATATTACAAAAAATAATACAATAATGTGCATTATATACACTACACAAAACTAAATAGTTTCAAATATAACATGAATCTCACGAGAATAATAAGTGAGATGAAAACCCCTTACCTTGTGTCTGACTTCTCTTTTCATTATTTATCTCCATTAAAAATAAACTTAAGTTAATTATACTTCATTAATAACCTTTTTCAATTTTATTATTCATTTTATATCACTTATTACCTTGTTTTAATAATCATATAATTATTCAAGTTCATATCGGTCTTTTTTGTCGATGTTCGGTACTTGAGTCAAAAATGAACTTGTTATAATTAAAAATTATCCATGTGGTCAAAAGTCCATTATTTCAATAATGATATTAATGATTTAGATATTATATAGATCATATATATCCTGTATGTATGTATTCATAGTAGTCCATATCATTTGGATGTAAGAAAATGAATGTACTGTTCATGGAGACGGTCAGTCATACGTACACATAAACACTACTTTCATTTCATTTTTTTCATTTTAAAGGAATAAAAATCAAATAATACATAGGTATATTATTATTCTAGTATAATATAATATTTTATATTCATTACATAATTTCATTAACACTATCCTTTATACATTCCATGTATGTTATTAATGTGTCTTATCACCTTGAGGGGGCGGTAGTCCGCACTTCCTCAAATGAAATTATCATATTTAACAATTATAGAAACCATAAATTTATTCAGAAAATGAAAAATAAATAATCATAGAGACAATATAAATATAATATATATCACATATAAATATAGTTCCATCATAATGTCCACTATGAGAGGTGGTATGAGAATATTGAACAATTATCGTTTTGTGAGGTAGTAGTTCTCCATCCACAGAAACAGTATTTTGTAAATCCATTTGATGGAGGTGTATGTAAGTGTATTTAGAATAATTATAATAAAGTAACCTAGTAAATTTATTGTACTGGTGTTTTTATTTAATCAAAAAATAATAATAGCATAGGGCGTGGAGAAGGAAAATAAAATAAAAGAACTTGAGATGAGACGTTACCTTTAAATCGGGTAACTCCCTTTGGTTTGAACCAAAAGGTTTTTTTTGAATTTTCTTATGCCTAAGGGAAGGATTATATGATGAATAGGGGGATGTTGGGAGATTTATTTTTAATACTTTAAATGAGTCATGGGGCTTTATAGGTGTGAGTAATGGGTTATAGGTGGTGTCCTTTTATAAGAGGGAGGAGGGGCTCTTTAGGAATGTTTGAAAGTGTTATTCTATTATAAAAGTTTTTTCAGTTTCAATATGTCCATAAATAATTAAATTCTAAGATAAGATGACTATTATTATAAATCCTCTCAACCAATTGGTTTTATACAAGTTTTGGTGTCATTTCTAACCTTATATTTTATCTTTAACCCTTAGTTAACTAATTTATCTCTTACCATGTCTTATTGTATATTAATTTTATATTGTTAATATAGTTCACATAAAATTACAATAGAACCACAAGTGTTTAATTAATGGAATTATAATCCTTATATATGTAATTTCGCAGAATCTTAGATTTTCTAGATTATTATATCATTTAATAAAATAAGAATTGTTTTAAAAACTCGTTTAGGTCAATTTATATACAATACATATCATGAATTTATAAAAAATATAAAAAGAATTGATTATTTTGAAAAGCATTACTTAATTTAAAGATAAAAGGTCATCCTTTTCCCTAAAATTCATTTAAGGAAAAAAAGTTTAAAAATAAAATTATTTTAATAGTTCTAATCTCTTTTATTTAAAACATTCATTATTGAGGTAATCATTACATCATCATTGTGTCATAAATAAATATATTTATATGATGTATAAAGATTATTAATAAAATACCATGATGTGGGAAATATTTTTATATTTATAATTAATATTTATAGTTTAAGATATCAATTTTATAACCCCACATTAAAATTGTTTTGGAAAAACAATGCATGTTTAGGATATTTTTATTTTTACGTTAAATAAAAAGTTATTAACGTCATTCTCTTACCTCTGTGGAAACATTCTCAACCATGTATTGTATTGGTCAGAAATAACTCATTAAATAAGGTTTATACAAGTGTTAAGGTAATTTTATATTATTATAATATTATTTTTTCCTTGAATTACTCTTTTTACCTCTGACCGCAGTAAATAAAAATCAAAAGTTACTATTCACCAAAAATTATTTTTATCATATTGAACCACATTTTACTTAATGATGATAACCATGTATTTCAAATTTTTGAAATTCAATTCACCTAAGTAGTAAAATTTCATTTAAATGAAAAAGTCGGTTTTTAACTACTATGGAGTGTTTTTCACTATTCATCAAAAATAGAACGTTTTCAGAAAAATACCAAAAATTCACCCAAATCTAATTTTGTTATTCTGAATTCAAAAATTATGTATATTTTACAACATTAAAAACATAAATGTTTCATTATTTAATTTAAAATTAATTTCTATTGTCAAAACTAGAAAGCGTGTTTTTACGAAGTAAAAACTACAAAAAGATTGACATGTGTTTTTGTCAAATTTCAAAGTGAAATTACTTACAATGACCAACATTATATTAAATGTTAACAATATAATAAAATTAAACTTTAAAAAAATTAAAAGATAATCTATCCATATAAATAAATCAGATGAAAAGAAAGTTTTGACTTAAAATGCCGTATTTTTCACTATTCATTAAAAACTGAACTTTATCATAAAAATACAAAAAATTTACCCAAAGTAAATTTTTATGTCCTAATTATAAATAAGAAGTTTATTTTTCTCAAATGTAACATATAAATGTGACAAAAACAAGATGTAAAATAGGTTCTCCATCAAAAGACGGTAAATCGACCTTTTAAAGAATATTAGAGTATTTCATGATTAAAATAAGATTCGTTCTTATTTTAATCCTATAAGAATTAATGGATAAATGTAAAATCATATAACAAAAATTTAAATAATATTGTAGTTAGTTTTTTTCATTCACACCAATACAATTTCTAGGCGTTAACTACCATTTAAAATAATAATATTATTATTATATTTTTCAGTATAACTCAAAGTTGTGCGCAACGTAAGATTTAAAAGAAAACTTTTGTTGTGTGTTAACTATGCTATCATCCATATCATCCCATTTAACATAAAATTAATATTCAATTAAAAATATTAATAAATATGAAAATTTCATATTCTTAATTTACCTAAGATGTTACATCCTTCCCCCCATTGGGGAATTGCGTCCTTTCAATTTTAAAATTGGGCTTAGAAACCTCATTAAAAGTATCACATCAGAAAAAGATTCAATAAAACTATCACTTTAAAAGAAATAAAGATAATTACAATGGTCACCTAGGATAACTCATACTAGGATTCCTTGTAAACATGTATATGGAAAATAATGACTCTCGTATACTAAAAGAGAGTGATAGAGAACTTGAACACAGAAAGTTAACCACCACAATACCATAAATTTGAGGTTGGGTAAAAGTATGTTGATAAAATAAAGCATATAACATTTTCTCTCTAAGATTATTTTTGTGTAGAGTTGAAATTTTTTATTACTACTTAGACTAAGATCATAAGGAAACATACTTACTTGTCTTGTAGAGTGTTGTACGTTAATAAAATTATACCACAAACTCATCTTTTCTCCAAACGATGATTATTCCAGATGAATTTATCACACATGAAGTGCTAGAATCAACTTCTATAGAATCACTTAATCCAAAAAAGATTAACTATATATTTCCCCAATCTTTAGACATTAACCAAAACCCAAATGGTTAGTATAAGATGATATTATCCCCAAAAAGAACAATACATTATAAAAAGAAATATAACTCTTAATCTCAAAACAGCAACAAACAGTACCCAAAGATCAACAAAGACCATTCAATACACAATTTTCTTTAAAATAATTTAATATAATCCAAAATAATATAGAAACCCAAAACTCAAGAAGAATTTAATCACATAGTCTTCCACAATAAATCTTAACATTTATCCCCAAATAACATCGACTACTCTTAAAGTCTCATACTGAGATATAATTAATGTGATTACATATTCTCTATGATAGGTAAATCATTTCCATAAATAACCCAAATCACCAAATATCCACAATAAAAACAGAGATTCTTCCAAAATAAAATTTCAACCATTACTCCACAAATGATACCCCATAGTATTCTATTTCCTTAAACATATAGTATTCCCAAAAGAGGAAGTGTATTCCAAAATAACTTTTATCACTTAATCACCAAATCATTTTCTATACTAAGGATATCCATTTGATAAAAAATAATTTCCCATAATCAAATTATTCTTGATCCATAAAATTATTTAACTAAAAAATAAGTTATACTAACTAGGGACTTCATGTTGTCCAGTGGTAGGTGATGCTCCCTTGTCACCCTTCGACTATAGGTTCAATTCTTGTGGCCTTTCCAGATGTGACGGGTTGACTCCCTTTCTATGGGCTGTCCTTTTTCTAAAACCATATAATTTCATAACATTCCCAAAAATGAGATAAAGTCCTAAAAAATAACCATAACATATTTTAACCACAAGAGTTCTAATTATACCTCCCATTTCATTCGGTTTCTCATTAAGAAAACCACCATAATTTCCTTCACATCTATTGTTATGTCAGTTCCTGATAGATCCAACCATTTACTAAAACCAAAAAGGTTAGTGTGAGTATATTAGTAAAATGAACATATAATATTTAATGAGGTGGGTAAACACTAAGATATACTTATTAATATTATCTTAAACCCAATCAATTTATCTAAAATAATTATGACTCTTTATAATATGAAAACCATTATAGTTATGTCACTTATGCTTAAATAGCACCCAAACCTATAATGTTATCTAAACCTAACTTTGATACCAATTATAAGGACCTGACCTTAAACATTACATAATACTAAATTAAGTCAAGAATTAACATAGAGGATCTTTTTAGGTTTATATATTTAGATAATTAGGTCATAACTTATATATAACAAATTGAATATTACATGTAGAAACTTCTAATCAGTATCCATATTTTCATAAAAAATTCTTGAAAAACATATCTAGTTCCTTTTCTTAGAAATCATGACTTTTACTTGATCTCATCCTTGAACCTAATATTCTTTAATTCCTATGGAAAGCATTTCAAAAACATAGGATCAGCATAAAAACATAGTGAGGGATATAAAATGAGGAAAGAAAACAATATTCCATGAATACATAAAAATCAAAGAAATTATACTTTTCAGTCATAAAACATAATATATTTAATGTACCTCAAATAATCATAAGATTTATGAATAATACATATAAATAATAAATCATAAAGGTATATTTTGGCATCTATATCATACTTGCAATGTAGCTATCATAGATAAATAGGGAGTTAAGTTTGGAATACCCATCATAGTATATTCCCTAAATCTCTTATGAGAAACATTAAAGTTTACCTCCATCATGTTACCCAATGCCTGGGAGAGCTATCTCAGGCTCACCAACCCTAGGTTTATTATGAAACCACCTGTATATTTAAATAATTCTGAATAACCATAACATATTCATAACACATAAAACAAACATAAAATAAAGATAACATTTACACATCGGAATCACAGTATATCATTTCAATATATTGACATAATAAATTCTTTATCAAACCATTTTCAAAACCATTTAAAACATTTAATAAAGTGATTTTTGAATTAAAGTACCTCGTACCAATTTGAATATTTTCAAAGACATTTTAATTTAAAAACATTCTTGTCTATATAAATAAATCCTTAAAACTATTTTTATAACATGGACATTAATGTGAATGATTTAGAATAATAAATCTTTAAAACATTTAAAACGATATTTTAGTCAAAGGGTTTTTAACCAAATGAGAGATGCTTGAATGCAAATAATTGAGGAATAAAATTTATCTAAGATTATAATATCTAGAGAATAGAGAGATTTATGTTATAATATCTCAAAGGGAATTATATACACCATTTAAAATTGAATTTTTGTATAATTACAAATAATTCTCAATGGAATGTAAATTAAGACAAAGTACCTTGAAAAGATCATATCCGTAGATTAAGTACAAGTCTATGACATAATTATGGGTGAAAATAAGAATACACACAATATAAGTGGATATTAAGTTTCATATGCAATTCACACATATTCATAGCACGTCATAATCAAGAAATAAAAGTTTAACCCAAATAATTGAAATTGGGTTAAGAAGTTCTCTTAAAGAAATTTTACTGCCTAATGACATCGCTTTAAAATTCAGAAAATGAGTTTAAGAAAGAGAAAAGGTTCTCTCATCACATGGAAATAAAAATATTAGCAATAAGGATATATAATAACATATCCCAAAATTAAAAAATGGAAATTTAAATGATATAACATAAAATAATTCTTTAACTGAAAGATAAGGGTGAAAAGTTCCCGTACAAAGATCGTATAAATGATGTTTTAATTTATCAATTGGGAGATTATGTGTATAAATACTATATCCACAAAAATAGGAGTGTAAATTAAAAACATACATAAATAAAAAATTTATTCCACGCATAATCATAGAATGACATAATTAATAATTAGAAGGTTAACCCAAAGAATATAAATTGGGATAAAATGTTTCCTTACCGATTTGGTAACTTACGAAACATACACCCCATGAAATAAGGATCATACAATTAAGACGAAAAAACCCAAAAATTAAAGTATATAACCAAAAATAATCAAATCCTAGTCAGTACATAAATTTTACAAAAGAAAACAGTGGAAATTATAGCATGAATCTCATGAGAATAAAAAGTGTGATGAAAACCCCTTACCTTCTGTCTGACACGTCTTGTTCATTATTTATCCCCATGAATAATAAATTTAAGTTAATTATACTTACAACAGAACCATTTCCAATTTTATTTAACATTTATTATCACTTAATACCTTTTTTGATTGTCAAATAATTATTCAAGTTTGTATCGGTCCTTTATGTTGATGTTCGGTACTTGAGTCCAAAATGAACTTGTTATAATTACAAATTTTCCATGTGGTCAAAAGTAAATTATCTCCAGAATTTTATTAATGATTTATATATCATTTATATCATATATATCTAGTATATATTTATTCATAATATTCCATATCATTTGTATATATGAAATGAAATTCACCATTCATGGAGACGGTAAGCCGTACATACGCATGAACGCTACTTTCATTTCATTTTTTTCATTTTTAAAGGAATGAAAATCAAATGATACATTGATATATTATTATTATAATATCATATCATATTTTATATATGTTACATAAGTTCATTAACACCATACTTTATACATTTCATGTATAGTATTAATGAGTCATATCAATTTGAGGGGGTGGTAGTCTGCACTTCCTCAAATGAAATTGTCTTATTTACCCATTATGGAAAACATAAAGTTATTATATAAATGAAAAATATAGAAGAATAGTGAAAATATAAATATAATATATATCATATATAAATATAGTTCCATCATAATTTCCACCATGAAAGGTGGTAGGAGAATATTGAGCAATCATCATTTCATGAGGTTGTAGTTCGTCATCTACAGAAACAGTATATTCTAAATCAATTAGATGGAGGTGTGTGTAAGTTTAGTTAAAATTATTCTCATAAAAAACCTATTATATTGAGTATAATGGTGTTTTTATGTAAAAAAATAATAATAAGATCATAGGGAGTGGAGAAGTAAAATAATAGAAAATAACTTGAGAGGAGACGTTACACTTAAATCAGGCAAGTCCCTTTGGTTTGAACCAAAACGCTTTCTTGAATTTACTTATGCCTAGGGTAATGCTTCCAGAAGTAATAGAGTGATGTTGGGATATTATTTGGGCATATTTTTGATGATCCAAGGTGCTTGGGATGTCGGAGTAATGGGTTAGATGTGGTGTCCTTTTATAAGAGGGAGGCGGGGCTCTTTAGGAAAGTTTGAATGTCATATTTTATTATAAAAGTATTTTCGGATTAAAAAGGTACATAACTCATTTAATTATAATTTACGAGGACTATTATTTGATATCATCTCATCCAATATGTTTTAGACAAGTTTTTCCTTTATTTCTAATCTTATTTTTAGTTTTAACCCTTAGTTAACTAATTTGACTCTCACCATGTCTTCTAGTATATTCATACTATATGGTTAATATACTTACCATAAAATGCCAATAGAACCCCAAGTGGTTCACTAATGAAATTATCAACATTATCTAAGTAATTTTTCCAAATATAAATTTTTTTTATTAATATATCATTTAATAAAATAATAATTATTTTAAAAACTCATTTATGTCAATTTATATACTATTCATATCATGACTTGTTAAAAAATACAACCCAACTTGATTATTTCTAAAAAAAACATTAATTAAAATATAACAAGTCATATGTATCTATAAAATTATTGAATGTCATAAAAAGTTTCAAAATAAATTTATTTTAATATTTATAATCTCATTTATTTAAAACTTTCATTAATGAGGTAATCATTACATCATCATTGTGTAATAAATTAATTTATTTATTTGAAGTCTAAAAATTATAAATAAAATACCATGATTTAGGAAATATTTTTATATTTATAATGAATATTTATATTCAAATATATCAATTATATTACCCCGCATGAAAATTTGTTAGGAAAAATAATACATGTTTATGATATTTTTAGTTTTACTTTAAATAAAACGTTATTAATGTCATTATCTTACCAAAGTGGCTTTCAAAGGCCAAAAGTCTCACAGAAGGATTTTATTGGTCGGCCATGACTCATACAATAAATTTATTACTTGTTTTAAGATAATTTTATATTATTATAATATTATTTTTACCTTGAATTACCCTTTTTACCTTTAACCGCATTAAATAAAAAACAAAAGATATTACTCACCAAATATTATTTTCATCATATTGAAACACATTTTACTTAGTTATGAAAACAATTTATTTCATATTTTTTTAAATTCAATTCATAAAATTGGTAAATTTTCATTTAAAAGAAAAAGTCATTTTTAACTACTTCATAGTGTTTTTCACTACTCATAAGAAAATTGATCGTTTTCCGAAAAATACCAAAAATTCACCCAAAGATAATTTTGATATTAAGAATTAAAAAATATATCTATTTTACCAAATCAAAAATATAAAATATTCATAAATTAATTTAAAATTAATTTCTATTGTAAAAACAAGAAAGATGTTTTTAAGAAGTAAAATATAAAAAAAGATTAACATGTATTGATTTCAAATTTAAAAGTGAAATTACTTCCAATGACCAATATTGGATTAAATGGTAACAATATAATCCAATTAAACTTTAAAAACATTTAAAAATATAATCTAACCTTATAAATAAATCAGATGAAAATATATTTTGACTTACAATACAGTATTTTTCTTTATTCATTAAAAAATGAACTTTATCAGAAAAATAACCAAAATTTACCCAAAGTAAATTTTCATGCCCCACAACCAAAGAAGATTTTTATTTGTCAAATGGGATATATAAATGTGACAAAAAATATGAATTTAAATGGGTTCTCTATCAAAATGTGGTAAATTTGTCTTTTAAAGAATACAAATGTATTTCATGCTTAAAATTAGATTCATTCTTATTTTAAGCCTTTAAGAATTGTTGGATAAATGTAAAAACATTTAACAAATATTTTTAATCGAATTGTATTTAGTTCTGTTAATTCCTGTCAATACAGTGGCTAGGCATTAACTATCATTTAATATAATAATATTATTATATTATTTTTTAGTATAACTCAAAGTTGTGTGAAACGTAAGATTTCAAAGAAACCTATTGTTGTGTGTTGAGTACGCTATTGGCCAGAGCATCCCCTTTAAATTAAAATTAATATTCAATTCAAAAATATTAATAAATATGAAAATGTCATATTCTTTATTTACCTGGAATGTTACATATTACTCCTCTCTCGATCATCTTTCTAGCATATACATTAAGGAATTATTATGTGTTCATGGAATACCACATGCCATTATGTCTAGTATAGATCCAAGGTTTTCCTCAATGATATATAGAATTATTTTGTTATATTTTATTATAGAGTTATGTTTAAAAACATTGTACCATCCTTAGAAATATTATTTGTTTGACAGAAAAAATAAAAATCAAGAAAATATTTTATGATCTTGTTCTATAAATTTCAAATATGTTTGGGATCAATACCTTCATATAGAATAGTTTTCTTGCAATAATATATTTCACTAAATAATTCAGATGGATTCTTATGAATAACTATATGGTATGATGTATTTATATTCAATGTTATAGAATAAATTTGTGGAATGAAATATATTGAGACTTGAGATCACTGAAAGTTATTTATGTGAATGTTTGATCCATTCAATAACATATCAATGAAGCTTTGAGTTGGTAAAAAAATTATACTGAAATTTCTATCATAATATAGAATTTAAAGTGATTAAAAAAGTTTTTCTAATAATTTATAAGTATAATGGAAATGGGATATATTAATAATGAAAAATGAGGCTATATGTATATTAGTCCATTTGAAATTCTGGATTATATTGGGATTCTAGCTTATCGGTTGGAACTTCCACCAAAACTCTCTCAATATTTCTATGTGTTATATATATCCCTCTTGGGGAAGTACATACCTAATTAATCACATGTATAGAAATCAGTGATCATTCTTCTGAAGAATAATATTTTTAATGTGGAACAACCAATAGAGATTCAAGAAAATAAATATAAATTTCTATGAAATAGGACCACTCACCCTGTCAATGTTTTTTTAAACCATAAGTTTGAGGAAACAATGTGGTTACCTGAGGAAATGAGGAGGAAGAAGTAACATAATTTTTTCTATCATACTGAGGAATTTTAAGGGAAATATTTATATTATGTGGGTAAAATTTAACACCCCATTTTTTATGAATAATTTTTCCAAATTAATTAAACCTTTTTGATAGCTTGTATGAAACACAAGACCAAGTTTTAAAAAAAATGATATATTATAAATATTATTATTTAAACAAGATTGTTATAATCTAATCATTGAACACTATTATTTTAATAGTAATAAATATTTTTTAAAAAATTATATAGAGTGGTTTTATATTAAGAAAACAATTTGATAAAAAATGTCCTTAATGTTTGTATAAAAACTTTATATTTTTTCGAAATACTATTTTTATATAAAAATGGTGTCCCCTTATTCTTGTAACAAATAAGAAATTTTATTTTTGAAAATTTAAGGAATTTAATTTTATAAAATAAAATTTAATTTCGAAATCAGCATCTCAAAATTAATTTAGGGTGAATTTTTAGAAATTTTCCAAAAAGAATAATTTTTATTGAATAGTTAAAAATTCTTGTATTTATTGTAAACACCCT
The DNA here is from genome assembly GCA_963277665.1 of Viscum album. Lineage (NCBI taxonomy): Eukaryota > Viridiplantae > Streptophyta > Magnoliopsida > Santalales > Viscaceae > Viscum > Viscum album. The sequence goes on along the minus strand of OY728166.1, from coordinate 367,859,790 downwards.
TTTCATATAAAGATTTTATTAGTTTGTTTTGGTTTAAAAATGGTTTAAAATTAATATTAGTTCAATTATATATTAATTAATCAAATTTATTTCATTATAAACATTTTCCTTTTAAATTTTTATTTAAAAACATTTTAAACATTTGAACATTTTCAATTTGAAAATAAACTTTATCATCATTCTTTCATTATTAATTTTAAATTAAAATCCTCCACTGTTTTAATTGAATTTGGAAAAACATATTACATATTTTGAATCATAATATTTTTTATTATCCAATATTTTCAACTAATATTTTTCTCAAAATGAATAGTAAAATAAAAACAAGTTATATACTATGATTAAGGTAGAAATGGATTTACTAGGGGTTAACCTAAAAAGATAAGGGTTAAAAATGAACAAAAACATATCCAAATACCTTTTTATAGCCAAATTTATACATTATATCATATATTATATTTAATGATTCATTTTAGATCCCTTTTCATGATTAAAACATGGGAACACCTTTTTCTTTTCAAACATTTACTAGTACACCACTAACCTTGCTTAAAAAAGAACACCCCATCTCCTCTATACTTCCAAATTCCAAACCCATTTATTTTAAATTACCTAACTAAATAACTTTCATGATTCCTTCATCACATCCTATAAGCCTTATTATGGACACAAATCCAACCTCATATTCCTTTTGGTGAAAACTAAATGGTGTTTCCTGAGGAAGAGGTAATGTTTTTAATGAACATTTTTATATTATTTATTCCTCTATAACCATAAATTTTTATTAAAACATAATCATAAAAAATAGATATAATATATTTTTATATATGTATATATTTTAATGTTAAGATAATGACTAAAAATCATCTCCTCTTCCATCAAATGGGTTACAAAATCATCATTCTTGTGTACGGTGCACTACCACCTCGTGAACTAATGTGATTCATTTTCCCATTACAACCTCTCATGGTTTGATATAATGATATAATTACTATTTATATATGATATATGTGATATTATTATCATTATAGAATTATTATATCTCATATTCCTTCTTATATTCTATTCCATGTATATATTATAATATCGTTACTATGTAGGGGTGCAACCGCCTTGTGAAGTGACATGATCAATAATGATTTACAATTAAGTTAATAAGGATGGTTTTAATGAAAAAATGTGATATATATGTCGAAAAATTAATGGTAATATAATTTTTACCAATTTCATTTCATTATTTCGAGAAAAAGAAAACAATGTTCTTGCGTACGTATGGCCTACCATCTCGAAGAATGGTGTGTCTTATTTTTTATCTTGGAATCATATGGATTAAACTAAAAAATATATTATAATTAAATATGATTGTTAAATCATGATTAGAAATAAATATATTATGGAATTTTTATCAATGTAAGAGGACCAAAAATAAAAAATCAAAATATAAATGAAGTATAATATAGTTATTTCCTGAAATATTACAATAAATTGGAATTATTAATAAATGGGTAATAAAAGGTTATATGAAAATAATATATTGTGTGATATATATAATAATCATTCTTTAATATATTTATAAAAAACAAATATTTATTATAAATTTAAATTTAACGTGAACTATAGAAGTCGAGTCTTAAGGTAAGTGGTTTTTTTCCTAATTTATTTTCCTTGAGACGTATGTTATTCTATCCACCAATATAATTTTATGAGTGGTATATAAATTCAATTTTACATGTAATATATTTGATATATTTATTCTCATGATATTTTAAATTTCCTTTAATGATATTCCTATATTTTGATTAAAAATCAATGTTACTAAAGTTACAAATATTTTATAAAGAAATATTATCATTTAAGAGGATTCTTTATGATTATGTTTCTGATGATGAATACTTATGATTAATTTATCAGGATACTCTTTAATCTTATTATCATATAGTTAGGTGATGAAAATATATTTTCCCTTTATATTACTTTATTTATTTAACCAAGAGTTCAAAATAATTTTTTTAGTTTAAAATCATATTTATTTCTATCCTCCCTTCAAAACACATTTTCTTCAAAGATCACGATTTAAAAATTGATATCTACATTATTATAATGATTTATTAAATATATTTTCACCAATTTTTTAAATTTTAATAAAATAAATAAATGAATCATTTTTTTCCAAATAATGCATGTTTTTATCCTACCAAAAAATTAAAATTTATCATCATTATAATGTATACATCATAAATGAAGTTGTACGCCATCATTTTCTTGAAAACGTACTTTATATTTTTTCAATTCTATTTTTATGGAAATGGATTTTCAAATTATTTTATGTTTTAAAATTTATTTTCAAAATATTAAACTTATCTTCCTCAAGAAAAAATTTAAATGAATTTTTACTAATTCCTCTATATGTTCTGAATTATATTTTCAATGAAAAGAATTTCCAATATATTTTAGTAGTTTCTATTTTTAAAAATTTATTTCAAAATAAAATTTGTATCACTTATGAAATGTTATAAGGGATTTATCTATATCTAAGATTACATAATTTATGTAACTTATGATTTTTAGGGTATATGAACTAATGATAACATTATTATTCTCTCTATAAATGGTGTATAATGAAAAGATGTTTATAAAACCCATTTATCTTTCATGGTTTATAATATGATAAAAATACAATGAAACACACTTATTTTTACATTTGTTATACTATGATGAGTTTATTATAAAACCTGTCTCTCTTTCATATGTTATGATATGCTGAAATGTTTATGAAACCAATTTCATTTCATAGGTAATGATATAATGAATTTTCCATGATCCCATGGAGCATATATATATGATTTTAATTATGTGACTTGTGGGACCTATGTTTACCTCCAACCCATTAGGTATTGATTTATATATCATTATATAGATAGGAGTGGAACACAAAATTAACCCCATTTATTAAGGGATATTTTCCACTTTGTTGTTCTTGGGTGTGAACCTTGTCTACTATAATTGTTTAGGGAGTGGGGGCATTCCTCTATGATAACCTTGGTTATGAGGCTTGACTACTATAGAAATTATTTTAAATGATTATGTGTATTTTGAAAATATATGTCGTATACCAATGTTATTATCTCAAGGATCATGTTATTTCATTCCATTATAATTCATGTACTCTAAACCCATAATCGTAATTCCATGACCCAATATTATGATCTTTGATATAAATTTTAAGGTTTTGAAATTTTATGATCATGTTCTCATACTCTCATGCTTTTTTAATGACTACATATATTCATTTTTTACCATTAATGAGCATCTTATATATCCCTTTATAATGTTTCCTTCCTTTAATTTATGTATAAATGAATTATGTGTGATATGTCTATGAAGGGATCTATTTATGAATATCATAGTGGGAGATGATGTTTTTCACTTGTGAAGTAGTTGTTTTTATTTCCAAGATTCCAAGGACACTATACATTTGTTATTCTAAATTGTGTGTTGGTATAATGAGGTGAATTTTCATCTAAAAATATTTAATATCTTTTTATATGAATCTAGGGTCTCTATAGTTACATATTATGATTTTTAAACAAACACCGCATGTTTTCAAATGAAAACACCATTCCAGGTTTAAAAATAAAGTCAAAAGATTCTTTGTCAAAAATATTTTAAATAATTTACCATTTAAGAAATTCACCATTGGTAAAATAAAATTTAAAATTTATAGGTTTCCATAAAAATAGGAAACCAATATATTAAAACTTCATGGCCACCTGATTTAAAATATTAATCAGGTGTAAAATATTTTCCAAATTACAAATTTAATATACTATTTCAAAATGTTTTAGAAAAAGAATCCAATTTTATGGATATACCTAAAGACTTTAATTAAGAGCAAAAAAATTCTTCTGAAACCTATTTTTTAACCACACAAAATGAAATTCACATCACAAAAAAATTTCATTAATAGAGTAATAAAACAAACCTTAGATGAAATGTTATCAAAAGATGTAAACATATAAAAATATTGACCATAAAACCTATCCCATTTCTCCAATATAGAGGAAATACAAGGGTCAAGTAGTTTAAATAAAAAACACCTAAGTTGTAGTACCATGCACGACTTCGCCATAAGTTTGATGGCCATAAGAAAATTTAGAAGTGGTTCCTAGAAAATGTCCAAAATGAAAAATTTGGCCATCACATTTTCTATTCATCCCTTTGAACAAACCACCACTACTGACATCCATCTTCATCACCATGGAAAAATAGGATACGAACCTAAGGAAACACAGCTATGATATTGAGGATCAACACATCACCAGTGATTAATCTAAGGAAATTCAATTTCAAAATTCAAACCCACTCCCCATGGAATCTTGAGGATCAAGGAAGCTAAAAGATAACCAGACAATCCATTCACATACCACTCACTTTATAATGTCAAACACTAACTCAATCCTACATTGATACCCTAAATAAATAAAAATTCACTTCAATGAATTTGGCTCCTATGGAAAATAAGAACCAAATTTTGAATATAATTTTTAATAAGTAGGTCAGGGTCATCCATTCTTTAGATACCTGGTCCAAATTTCCATTGACCCTAAGGGTGTTTCAAATCCCTATGGGAAGGTGTCATTTCCAAGGCATCAAGGTATCACCACATGCGAATGGATGTTCCCATGAAAATATAAATTAATTAATAAGTGGAAATTAAATAAAATTATTGAATGACCCATCCTTATTTTGAATGTAAATGAAATAGACAAATAATAAAAACAATCCTAATATCATAAAATGGAATGTAGTGAAATAGTATCGAGACCCAAAAAAAATCCTCACCCTGTGAACACCCTATCGTGAAAGGAAAAATCACACACCTCTAATGTATCTTATTCTTCCAACATAAAATATAGTGACTCATACATTTAATAAAAAGATATTACATATTAATAGATTGATATTACTTTAATTATAATAAAATACACTTAAGGACTACACATTTTTACTGTATTTGTAATTGGGATTCATAAATAAATGATTCATAAGTAAACTAAATAATCACCCACTATGTTCATCATATCTGCCACCTTACATGGACATATCATGCTTAACACCTTTCTTCAAAACATTGGTAAAGTAAACATGATAAATTGTGATACTTGATTCTCAGTAAGGGTAAAAGGGATATATATCAATTATCACTATAAAATAACATGATTTTAAGGGTATTATAACATTTTTATTACATTCAAAAAAATAACTTATATTTCATAGGTCATAATTTTAATTAATGGAATAATATATAAAATTTTATAAGACTTGAATCAAGAGGTAATCAAATAACATGATCCTTATAAGAAATAATTTTTCATAAGACATATGTTGGTGGAATACATATGACCACAGAAATCATTTCCTTAGTATTCAAGGCTCACCGTCTATACCATCACTGTGCATTAGGTTCACTCTCCAGACCATCATAATAGTCAATTTTCACTCTCAATACTATCACAATGGATTGGCTTTACTCCCCAAAAAATCATAGTAGTCACGGTTCACTCCCATGAATATCATAGTGTATATATTCTGTTATTAAAATAGTTTCACTCCTCATTCCATTCAAGTTCATCTCATGAGATATCAATATTTACCCAATGCATTGGAAGGGAATATAATTCTGTTTACACCCTTCACGTTCTAAAAATCATATAGATGTGTTCCATAAGATCATAAAACATTCATCATATCAGAACAGTTATAAAAAAATTGGTTTCATAAATAATTAATCACAGCTCAACCCATGTAAAAGAATCATTATTCATAAACATTTCACTTTTTCATCATATAATAACCCATGTAAAAGGAATATGTTTCAAAAAAAACTTTTCATCACAAATATAAACCATTTATAAAATAGATAAGGATTGTACCCATGGATGATATCCATAGTAAATCATAATTGAAATAATGTGTTATTATATTTGGTGAATATAAAACCCATTATAATATCCTTAAAACATCATTAAGGATAAATAACCATTCCACTTAAAAATTAAAAAAATTAAAAAAATATTTTGAAATCTTTTTTTGTAAATATTCATGTAAATATATAAAGGAAACCATATAGTATATAGTGGTCATGACTGTTGGAATTTTTTTCATTTCACATAATTTAAAATAAATAATTCATTTTACATTTTTTAAAAAAATTAAAAAATTACCTCTTTTAGAAAACCACAAGAGGATTCAATTTAAATATTTTTTAAAAAGTCAAAAAAGTTTATAAAATACTTCAAAAAATAATTATAGAATAGGAAAATAATTCTTCAAAACATTTTTAGAAAATCTGGATAAGAAAAATAATATATTTTTTACTATAGAAATAAAGGAATTATATTCAATTTAAAAACATAATATTGATCTCATTTTAAATTAGAGTGGATAGAATGAAAAATAAAACATTAATTTTACATAAATAAACAAAGGATAATAAATTTATTTAGTTTACGGAGGGATAGATCAGAAAATTTCATCTTGAGAAACTTATTCATAAACAATGCCAATAAGAAAAAACATTGTTATATGATAAATTGTCCTCCTATGTATCATTTGAATCATAAACTACAAGAAATAAATAACCATATATAGGAATTTAAACCCACATAAAATTCATAAAAATAATCATAAAATATATTCATTGTTATTATATACACCTCATAAAACAAACAAGTGGTGAATATGGGATTTGTGTCAAAGAAGTAAAAGTGAGATGAAAATCCTTTAACTAATATGTGGAATCATTCATATGTGTTGAAAGCACCAATAAAATAAATAGATATTTATTAATCATCTATTTTAGAAGTATACTCATATCTACCATGACATATATTACTTACTTGTATCCTTTTATCACCCATTTATTATCAATTAATTTTTAAAATCACTATTCATTGTCATATCTATATCATTTTTCACATATATTTTGATTCAAATGTTTTGTTCCTTATATATGTTATGGATGGAGTGAATGTGTCCTTTTATGGAATGAATATATCATATTTTAATAGAAAAACAAATATAGTGGTTTCTTCACATGAAAAAAATTAATGTCCAACATAAATAGTAGACTAACTGATTTAATTAAAATTAAAGAACTAGAATATAATTAATATTCAAATGTAATTTATAATCAATTTATTTGTAGATATATAATTTCTCCAACACTTAATTCTCTATTAATTTAATATTTAATGGAATAGATATCATATCACCACATTTGTGCCACAATATCCCAATGATGAAACCCTCTAGTGGTGATCAGCATGAGCACTATAATCATTTAACATTATCATAGAACCATTATGTGATAGCACAGTAGATCATGATCACTTGAATAATTTTTGGTTGTTCATAGTTAAATTATTCTCAAGAGAGGATTAAGTCTTGATTATCTTTAATTGGATTGAGATAGGAAGGGTTGAGATAACTCTAGAACTCTTTATATCTCTCGATTAGCTCAAGATGGTCTCACTCTACCCATTCTGAATAATAATTTTCATTTGGGAATGTGATATAATCTTTTATTTATTATTCTAGGTTTGGTGTTGTAAAATTGAACACTAAAACCTTACCAACCATTGTATTCTTATATAACCTCATGTACATTTTTAATAATAATAATACCTTGACCTGAAAGATGAATATATGATTATATAAATAAATATATTTTTTCTTATTTCTAATATGACCATTATATATGGCCCACCTTCCCTCATCAAAATTTTATGATCCATGAATAATTATTATTTGAAAAATAAATTCAACTTCACTATTCGATGTAAAATATAATAAATATTATATTCACTAAAATTGAAAATAAATATTTATTGTTATTAATTATCTCACATATTATTTTGAATAACCTGTGATTAAATTATGGTGATCATCAAAACCCAAATAATTATTATTTATTCTATCTTTTTAATTTCAATAATAGAAATTAAATAAGATTGTGGATACATAAAGTGATGTACCCTATAGGCATCTTTCCTTATAGAACTAGGAACATCTATATATAGTCTAAGGATAGAATCTATAAACCTAATAAGGAATCCATAAAAAATGTATTTTAATTTCAAGATTAAGTACAACCTCTTATAAATGTTAGTTAAGTAATATAGTACCTTTATCATGATATCTCTATTGAAGAAGGTTTCATGCCGATGCCATTAACCTATATTATTGATTTCTCCTTCATTGAATTTATAAAAATTAACTCACCCACTAAACATAATGGATTGGGATTTATGTATGAATTTCCATTCCCATCAAAGGGTTGGAGAAATTAACTTCTTTTATGGGATATAAGGGATAAATCCTTTCTCATATTATCGACTAATGAAATATCCCTCATGAAAAACCCATCATTTTCATACATCACCATAAACACATGTCATCAGATTTTTCTCATTACATCTATGTACATTAGTAATGATATATATTAATTATTACCATAATATATAAGTATAATCACACACATCAGACGATAAGAACATCCATTGGCACATGGAAATTTGGATTTCTTATTGATGGTCATTTTCTCATAACCTTATATATTTGATATTACCAAGGGAGAATTCCATTATAGGTTTCTCAATTTATTATGAGCCATATATCCATGATTTCCAATATTTTCTATGTCATGTTAGACAATATTATTTATCTATATAACAAGGTTTAAGAATAATAGTTGTCACCTCTTTATTCTCATCATATTTGGGAACTTCTATTACCTTTCAGGGAGACATATATTTGTACGACATTATCACATAATAATTTGTTTAATGGAATAATAATATGTTATTTGAAAACACAATTTAAAAATAAATAAAAAATCATAATCATGTACTAAATATGTCAGTAATTCCTGACTAACCTTAACAGACTCTCAATTTTTTTCGATCTAACTAAATGCAAAATTTATTCCCCTATCTCTCAAATTATACTCATTCTTTTACTGATATAAAGCCTTCGAAAATGGGTTCATCATGTTTTTCTATATGTACACTATTCTCAACTCTACATATCCTCATTAGAAAAAATCTATCAATCTATGAAACTTATTATGTATGTTATTTTTCCATTGGTGTGACCATTGATCTTTTTAGAGAAACACTAATTCATTTTTATCCTAGTACAATATGATAGGGCTTTTAGATCTAGGAACCACTTTGATCTCTTAGAAATTATTTTTTAATCCAAACTACTTATTTGGATGAATTTGAAGCCATAATATACTCTGGATATATTATATAATCATTGTCATTTATCTACTTTTAACTCATCCAATTCATATTTCCCTTATTGGAATAAATTAAATATACATAAATTGCATTCAAATAATTATGATATATCTGAAAAATTGTATATGTATAACCCCTTATGAATATCTCCTAATCTAGTAACATACAATTTAAAAATATCATTATTTAACCTAAGATACATAATGAGAGTCTCGAAAATATTCCAATGTTCTTCCTATATATTTTTTTAATATCTTCCCACCATGATCAATGTATAGGAAAAATCAATCCTCATACATAACATATAATATAAGATATATCCTATCATATATTTTTATGGGATATTACTCATTATCTCTCTTTCTACATGGGTTCAAGGAAACATTTTCTTGTAATGATGTATACCATGTGATAGTGTAAACCAATACCGTATTAGATTGTTCTATTCTATTCCTTTTCAGTATCTAGTTAATGTTTTTACCTTTTCATAACCATGCATACAATTATATCTATAACATGTGATCCTCATCACTAGAATAGAGGATTCACCACCTAATTCCTCCATGTAGAAGTACTTTCTCAATGATGTGTTAACCTCATGTATGTTCGGTATATTTATTATAATTAGAAATATCTCATCAATGTATTCAAATATGAAAAAAAAAATATTCTCCCACTAAACCACTTTTAAATACTTGGATACCATTCATTAATTATCAAATGTAATTATATTATGGCTTCATAAAATCGAATGTCCCATATGTTGGAAGATTTATTTAGTTTATAATGTGATCTCTATAACTTTTATACTTTTTTAAATTAAATAGAGCAATAAAACCATCTGGTTGAGACATATACAAATCCTCTTGAAGGATCCCATTATAGAAACCCATTTTGGAATCCATATTCCAAATATCATATGAATAGTAAGATGTTATGGAATCAAGATTCTGATGGATTTAAACATGGAAACTAGAGAACATGTTGAATTTTATTAAATTCCTTGATATTACCTTAACCCTTTACATATTATCCATTCATTATAGGTGATTATTTACCTTACATGAACATATTTCCCTTGATTACCCCTTTATACCCAATAGGTTTTACATCAATTGGTAGATCAACCAGAACATATACTTGGTTCTGATATATGGAATGTATCTCTAAATTCATTTCCCCATACCATCTTATAGATTTTGATAAATTTAATGTCACCTTTATGAATATAGGATAAAAATTGAAAGACAATAATGGGTCACTTTCATTAGTGACTAAAGAACCATATCTCCTTATTTCTCTTACCTATATTGCACTCTAACATAGTATCATTGGTTAAGGATGTTTTTATGAAGGGGAATGTGGAATCAGTTTCTTTAAAAACTATAATGTATCATGAGTATCATCTTCAATGAGGTCAATGTCTCTCCAACCATCCTCATTTATGATGTGGTTCCTCTCAAGAAAGAAAACATGTATTTCATTAGTCAATTTCCTATTTGAAGGGTTTTATAGGTAGTATAACCCAGTTTCTCATAGATACAATATATAGATACACTACATTACTCAGGGTGCTATTTTTTTGTTCGAGTTATCCATTACTAATGACTCACAACCCAATGCATTAAAATGTGACAAAAAAAGTTTCTTTCTACTCTATAACTTTAAAGGAATATAATTATCTCCATTTTTTGGTACTCATATTAGTAAGTATATTTTTGTTTGTAAGGAATTTTGCTAAAAGAAAAATAGAAGGCTTGTGTGACTCGCTACCGGGATTACCATGTCCAATAAGGTTTGGTTCCACCTTTCACTAACATCATTACACTATTCTCTATAAGGTGTTGTGAGACAAAATAAAATCCTATACATCCATACAATGTTGATTAATTCTTGGTTAAGATATTACCCACCATGATCTAATCAAATTTTAATTATCCTCTTAAAAACATTTCTCCATATCATTAATAGACTCATTGAATTTATAAATGGATTTATACTTACACCTCAATAAGTAAATATAACCATATCTACTCATTTTATTAGTAAAATTAATAAAATATGATAATACACCTTAATATTCTACTTGAAATGGCACACAAACATTGGTGTGTACTAATTCTAGATGATCTGTGGACCTTTCACCCAGACCATTGAAAGGTGGTTTGATAATTATTCCTTATAACAAATAATGAAATATTTTAAGTGTATTTAGATCAAAATAATATAAACAACCATATTTATAGATCATTCTCAAATTATTCTCATTTATCTTTCCAATAATTTGATTTCACAATGGGATTCCATTTGTGCTGCATGTATTAATTTCATAATAGGTTTCCATGTTTTGGTTTTCATAATTTAATATATAACTACCATTATTCATCTATTATATACCATAACACGTGATATATTTATAAAATTAGGAACTATTATTTCAAAATTTGAAAATAAATCCATCCATGTCAAAACAAGAAATGAGAACAATGTTATTTGTATCGATGGGATTCAAGGAAATGGTTAGCAAGACCTATCTCTAAAGGGGACGTTAATTTGAGGTGTGTCTCCTCAACCATGCAATGGCTTCATGCTAATCATCCATGGTAGGCCCAGGAAGGTCGGTCTCCTTGGGGAAGAACAATTCAAGAATTATATGGCCTGAATGTGAATGTTAAGAGAACTCGTTCTTCTAGGATATGGAACTTGACCCACCCATACCTGGAGGTTCCACATCACCACTCTCGATGGATCATGGGAAGGGGAAAAATAAATTTTTTTCATCAATATTAGATGGTGGATAGGATGTGGTTTCCGAGATTCCCCACCCCAAATCTATCTTTTAAGGAGCCAAGTAGTCATCCCAAGTTTATTCTGGACATCCTTGATGAGATCCAAATGGATATTTTCAACAACATAGTTTCTAGTGATGAGCATGATAGGCTTATTTCCACTGGTTCTACATCGGGTTCTTTCTCCATCAAGGATTATGCTCACGTGATGATGGACATGTTGAATGATGACCCGTGGGGGGAGGCTCTGTGGTGCAAGGAGATCCCTTCCAAAATTTAATTTTTTGTTATGGTGTATGCGGAATAAGGCATTGACTACAGATGATATACTGAAATGAATGGGAATAAACATGGATTTAAGATGTTGGTGCTACATTTATTTCAACCAATAGTCAGTGGGGTATATCTTATATGATAGTGAATGGGCCAGAAAGATATGGCAGACATTAGGGGACTTCTTCGGTTGGGACGGGTATGATGGGGCGTACGGTAACTTCTTTATTACATGGTTTAGAGGAACTGGGAATCATGGGGCTAAGAGAAAAGATCAGACAATCATTCTACATGCAGGGTTTTGGAAAATTTGGAAGGAAAGAAATGATAGTCACCACAAGAATATTTCTAGATCCTAGGTCGGTATTATTTTCAAAATGAAAAACTTCTTTTTGGAATTGAGCAGACTGTTCCCCGATTGTCATTATGCACCATCTGTGATCTCCATCCTTTCCAATCTATCCACTAATCATCATTCCAACATCTCAGGTTAGGGAAGATTCGTTTTCTGGAGCCCTCCTAGCCAGGGGCTCAAAATAAACATGGATGGGTCGCTAATCAGAGGGAGAGGTGCGGGGGAGGTGTCGTGAAAGACCATACGGGGTCTGTGCTATCAGCGTTCACAGGTGCATTTGGGAGAGGAGACGCTGTCTAGGAGTAGGCCCAGGCCTTTGCTATAGGTCTTGAAATGTGTACTCAGAAGCATATTACTCTGACGAGGGTGGAGACATACTCCATGACATTTTTTAATGTGTTGCAGAGCAAAGGAAGGGTTCCCTTTAATATTACATAAACTTTTTAGAGATGAAAACTGCTCATGGGGACTCACATAGAGATCTCTCACATGTGGTGGGAGGGAAATATGGTGTCTAGAATTTTGAAAACTATTGAAACTTTAGATTGTAGTATTTTTACCTTTATTAACTTGGGGACTTTTCCTAGTGAGGGGATGAAGTTTGTTGTCAATGATGCTTGGGCTTTCAATACATTAGACCACCATGATGATCTTTTGTGTATTGTGTTTTTTCCAATAAATAAAAATGTTAATTTTCAGTCAGCACACAAAAATCTTCTACTTCCAAAATTGGATGGGTGGAATTTTTCATCCAATATCCCTACATACAACATGCATAACATACTATATCTTATTCCATTCCATTCCTATTGTTCATCCTCTTATAAGAAGGACAGTGCTGCAGATCCTTAGACATGGAATGAGTCTTTAATATCTTGTTATTCACCTTCTTATTTAGGGTTGGGATATTGTGTTTTTCATGCACAATTTATTTATCATCATAGAGAAATAGTGTAAGAAGTAACAAACATGACTCCTCTATATTAATCATGTTATAATTCACAGTGAAAATAGAGAAGCTTTTAGGTTGTGGGAATTTAATGAGATTTACGTGCATCTTATCAACGATCTCAAAATTCAAGATGTCTAATCCCTCAATATATCCACTCATAATGACTACATGTTCCCCAGCGAGCATCGAATCTCCAATTTTTTCACATGAATAGAGAATTGGAGATCTCATATCTCTCTAATCTCACTATCTCTTGATAGAGACCCTTAAGGTGTGTAATGATTATTTACATATCCATATACTAATATTTTATTAAAATATCATTGAATGTGGAGGATATAATGATGCATTGGATATCCATAGTGTCCTCCAAATGCTTGAAATAGAGATAAATTTATTCCTCATTATCATCTACGGAAATGAACACAAGAATTGGTGTCTCCAATACATAAATTTTTTTTCCTTACATAGTGTAAAGAGCATGATCCTATACAATCCCTATAAATTAATACCGATGAAAAGTTTACCCATCTATAGTATAGATTGTAACAATACTGTTGATATTGTTTGATTAGAAATTTATAAAACTTAAAAGTAGATTACCATTACTTTGTATGATAAATAAATAGATTAACAAAATAATATTTAATTAAATTCCATTAATCTTCTACTTTTTTCTGAAACCCAATTTTCCTCAAAATCAATTTGGGAATATATTTCCTCTAACACATTCTAGTTTAAAGGATTCATATTCTCCTTCTAATAACTCAGAATTGGGCTTGACTAGATATTCAAATGGTTTTAGTTAATGTAACTGTCCAACTACAATAATTCATAGTTCTATGATTGGTTGAGTGGATTCCCCAATCCTAGAAATCCATTTTTAATATTTACAAAACATTTTCCTACTAGTTACACTATTCTCTATAGGGTAAGTGAATCCTTGATGTCAACTATGTTATTTCAAACCAAAACATAACCCAAAATGTTCCATGAAAATTGAAAGAACCCAAAATTGGGTTGATAAAACACTTTGAACTATGTGGTTGTTTCTATTGTAAGTAGTGGAATTTTATAACAACATACAATTTTATTTGACATTTCTTATACTTATGTGTAAATCCCATTTTATCATTTTCACAATCCCTATTACTATTATATATATTTTACTTCAGTTATTAACAATTTGTGGCAAAATATTTTCACATTATCTGGTTATATTATATTTAATCCTTAATGTTATTTTCTCATTTATTTGGTTATCACGTTACATTCAAAAACATAAATAATTACCCATGCAATTGAAATATTATAAAATATAAGTGTCAGGATAATGAGATTCTATAATAGTAAGTTTATCTAGTAGATGATAAATTAGCACTAATAAAAGTTAGACATTTAATAACATTTTCCTTTATTAGTGCTAAAAAAATGTGTTAATAAAGGTTCCCTTTATTAGTGCTAGAAAATGTTTTGATAATGGGTGACATTTTTCATCCCTTTTCCGCAGCACTGATTAACAGCATCATTTATCAACGCTTTATTTTTCATACTCATAAAGGGTACACTTTACTAGTGTTTTTTATCAATGATAAAGTTCCTGAATAAAATTAAATAGAATAAAAAAGAAAAATTAAAAATGATTAAATTAAAAAAAAATATTAAAAATTTTATTAATTATATAATTGATGACAAAAATGAATATATTTAACATATATATATATATATTATAAATATTTATAAATACTATATATTAAATATATATGTATGTATAATGAATAAAATGAAATAATTAAATAAATAAAAATTAAAAATGACTAAATTGAGAAAAATATTAAAAAAATTATTATGTAAATAATTATTGATAAAAATGAATGTATTTAATATAAATATATAAAAATTATAAAAATTAATAAAAATATATATATTTATATTAAATTATTAAATTTTAATAATTAAATAGGTAAATTAAAAATGAATAAACTATAATAATTAAACAAAAAAATTAAATATGAATAAATTAAAAAAATGATTAAAAAAATTATTAATGAAACAACTATTAATAGAAGTGAAAAAGTTTGACATATATATAATAATTCAAAATAGTAAATATATATATATATTAAATATAAATATAGAAAATTAAATGAATGTAACATTAAAAAACATATTAATTTCATTCATTTTTAATGGTTTTTATACATAATTATTCATTAATATATTTAATATATAAATATATTCATATATATTAGTGTGTATATTTATATTAATTAATAATATTTCATAAAATATTACTTATATAATAAAAAAAATATTTATGCTTTCATATTAATTAAGTCATATACTTTTTTATGAATTGATTATAATTTGAAAGTAATATTAATTAAAAATACAAACTAATTTCATCAATTAATGGACATACATTAATGTCCTTTGATTTTTCAATTTCACATATATCAAATGTGTAAAACACAATTTCAAAAACATATACATAATTAATGAATTTTTATATATGATGCACACTTACAAATGCTTTCGTAATTGATTAAATCTTACGTATATAGAAACAAATACACCAAATATTTATATATTTTATTCAAATTTTATTAATCATTTTAGAATTTAATTTTGACATGATACAGTTAATATATTATTTTTTTAATCAGTAAATTTTATTTTTTTAATATTATTAACATTAGTTATTATTTTTTTTATTTTGTGTGTTCTATTTTTATATGTATTTAATAATTCTTTATTTTTTATAAATTTATTTACTATGTTTTAATATTTTCAATATGTATTCATCTTCATTTGAATATATATCAATATTTTTTAAATAATTTATATTTAATTAATAAAACATATCCATTTTTTATTATTTTTAAAGTTTACTCATTTTTAATTATTCAATTTTACTCACTTTTAACGTGCATGCATGCATTTAAGATTATACATTCCTTAATAATTTCAAAAATAGATTTCTAAATAGATATTTAAAAATAAATAGATTTATAAATTTAGAATTACTATATTTATAAAATTATATATTTATAATTAGAAAAAAATAATAATATTTTTTAAAAATTATTTCTTAAATTATTAATATATAATTATTAATATTTAAATAAGTATAAAATTATAAAAACTATTTTAATAATTAATATATTTATTATATATATTTATTTATTTAGTTATTTTTATTATTATATTTAAAATTCATATTTATATTGATATTTATATTTATATTTTCATCTTTGAATTATATATTACAGGATTTTCTTTTTACTATTACCCTTTTCCTTGAATAAACTAAGGCTACGACCCTAACTTTAATATATATAATGATATAAATATCTATATATTAATTTGTTAATAAAATAATTGTATTTTTATAAATAAATAATTACATATTTAAAAAATTATAAAATTATAACAAATACATTTAAATATGAATATATATACTATATTTGTATTTATATTTATATAAATTTATTAAATATTTATATAAATATATAAATATATATAATGATATAAATATATTAATAATTTTTAAATTATAATCAATATATTTAAATAATGAATATATTTACCATATATATATGAAATATATATATAATATATATATTTATTAATTATTTATAATATATATATACATATGTAATGACACAAATATGTTTATAATTATAAATTAATAATATTAAATATATTTACAAATATATTTATAAATGAATATTTACTATAATTATAATGTTATTTATTTATAATGATAAATAAAAAATCTTTTTTTAAAGTATTTATATAATTATACATTTAAATAATTATAAAACTATAATAAAAATATATATAGTCATATAAATATATTTATTAAGATTTTTATTTAAAATTATAACTATAAATAATTTACCAGCACTAAATTTTTAGCACTGATAAAGATGGGTTTCATCAAATCTTCTTTAGCACATATAAATAATGTATTTATGAGTGCTTATTACTTTTTCATGGATAAAAGTATCTTTATCAGTGATTTTTTGGAAGCCCTGATAAAGGTCACTTGATCTATTTAATGAACTCCAACTTGGGAAATTTTAGTTGGGATATCTAAATCATTCCACAGAAGGCACCTATTTCCAATGATCCTCCTCCATGTATATAGGCTCAAATAAAGTCTTGAACACATCCTTGGCTTGAATGAATTAATCCTCAAATGAATCCAAGGGTCGAATGAATCCAAACATTCACATGTGATGTACCTAATTTATCTGATACAAATCAATGTTTGAACCTAAGGTATATTATTTTCTCCTCCTCCTCACACATTTATTACTTGTCTTTGTTCTGCATAAGATGATTTTTTACAATGGTGGCAGTCTTTTATTATTGAGGTTTTGATTTTTGTGTGTATCAAAGTTGTGCTGATTTCACTGAATAGTTGTGGGTATTTTACCCTTATGAAAAAGTGTGTATCTTCTAGTTAGTGTGTTATTGGCCACCTGTGATTCTCATAAATATCTTTATATGTTGGTGTTTAGGCATAAATAACTTCATTTTAGCACATAGAGAGTTCAGAATCAGCTACAATTGTATTTGTAAACTCGGTGAAATCCCGATCACTAGAAGGATGTACTATGTATTTCATCATTTATCCAATGATAAATAAGAGATATAAAACCCCCTCCCCTAGTGAGATACTTACTATTCAAAGTAGATATAATACTAAGAAGGAATCTCCATCAGATTTCAACTGATCCATTTGGGGAATTGGTGTATTACTTCATTGAACCTAATAGTTCAAGTCTAGGGGTTAGTCACACAAGGGGGCTTGGTGTCTTGAATCATTACATGCTAAAAACTGCTAGAGTCATCCTAAAAAAATCTTTTCATATGACATGGAAGCTCCTTTATAAACTTATCATAGCTTATCTACACATATTTAAACCATATTCAATCATTGAGGTATCTTACCATATTAAATACAAATAAAATTCAATCTAATGGGCACAACATAGATGATGAATTCCCTACACTTGCACAACCATTTCTTTCTTTGTGATCAAGTCTAGACTAGTATTGATGAATCATAATAATTTGATGTAGCCTATTCTCATTAATTTCCTTCATTTACTCCATTTATGTGTAAACTTTAGTGAGTATGATTTAGTATTATATTATTATTTCAATAATGTATGGAGGAACCAAACTGAAATGATTTGGATTTTTCATGTTAAGTCTATAGGAAGCAGGGAGTTGAGGAACACATGTCTTTGGGTACTATTTCAACAGAGGTAAATGTCTTGGTGATTTCTTCTGGGGATATTTTTCATTTTTCCATAAATTGAAAATAATTTAGGTTTTATTAATTCCACCTTTTATCATAATATTATTGAGATAATTTCCCAGTTCATTAACATGATTTTGGTTGTGGTTTTGAAGTTGTGTCCATTCATGGTGATTTTTATTATTCTTATAATATGTAAATTAATTGAGTAAATTAAAAAAAATATTTTATAATTATATATTATAGTATTTTATTGATGATATATGGGATCATGTGATTTAGGATCTTTATAGTAGTCTTGCATGTAATGGGAAAAGAGATTCTCATATGGTTATAGTCATAAAAGAGGTTGGTGATACCAAAATTATCATGAAATGTTTAATATTTGTTTTATTGTGAATTTTGATATGTAGGAATAACTAGCTAGGTAAAGAAGACTATAGTGAGTTTTGGTATGGTTTTTGGATCATGATTTATAATTAGTAACAATGATTTGAAATAAAATAGCCATTACATACATTGTGGGAAGATTATAGTCTCACTTGGTGGTTTCATCACCTTATGATCCTTGGGTTGGTTTGTTGTAAAAATCCTAAGGGATATTAAAATATAAAATTAATTGGTGTGAAACTAGGATATTCATGTATGCTTGTTTGAGAGGGACCATTGATAGTGGATTTTATGATTGAAGGTTGTAAATGTTTTCTTTTTTGTCTATAGATTCTGAAAAAGGTGATACAAGGATATATGACATAGGATATAACCTTGGAAGTTAATTTATAATAATATATAGGTTAGATTATGATATTCCTAATGAAGACATTATTTTTTAATGTAAGTATCCTATAAGGGTAAAATAATTTATGAATTTCACAATGAATTTTTTTCATAGGATAGTGATGTTCTAATTAGGATTATGTGATCACCTTAGCTGTGATTTTATATGTGGTAAAAAATCAATTACATCCCCTTTAATCATATTGTGATTACCTATAAAGGGTAGGATGGATTAGATGGTCATATATCATACTTTTTCTTGAGATTTTAGGTCTCTGTGTGAAGCATTATGGACTACAAAACTTGAGATTGTCTAATTAGCGATCATTGAGAAAGATGATCAATGCTTAAGATATTTGGTCATTGGGTATAATATATTAGTAAATTAGGGGTATTATGTGTGTTCTAGGTATGTAATGTTAGAATGTGAGTAACTATATACATTTTAGTCATTCATCAATGTCTTGGGTGAGGGAGATGTGACATTTTTATTTTTGTTAGTTATTCTTTTTGGTTTTTTAAATGTTAGTTTTAACTAATGTATTATGGAACCTATTGTGTGGTTCTTTCCTAAGGAAGCCAATTATTTAAATACTTTCACATATTTGAAATGCACTTTCAATGAAAAATGATAATGTTATACCAATTTTATTATTTTTATGCAATAAGTACATTTGATGGTTATCACAATGGGATTATAAGGGCCCAAATCCATGTGGATCAACCCTTTTCATGTTTTCGAGATTTGAGGTGCTAAGAGGAGGCCCAGAAGAAGTCTGAAGTAGTTCGGATTCTATAAGTTTGAAGTGGGAAGGATTTCATGCTGTAAAATTTTACATTAATTGAAATTGTATTTCATGTCATGTAATAGATCAAGGTTTGAAAAATAAAATAAATGGAATAAGTGAAACATTTTGTAACAAAAACCAAAATCTAGTGATTAGATGACATGAAAGGGAATTACAAGTCGTTTAATTCCCCATTATAGTGTTGTTTTAGGTGTTTCATCCTCTCGGGTTATTCATAACCCTGTGACTATAGCATCTCTCCATTTAATTATAGGCGTCCGATAGCCCTCTACTTCATCGTTCTGAATTCCCATTAAGGGGGATTGATTCTAGGGATTCCTTATTCAATCAGTGGTTATCTATGGTGATCCAATGTGCATTATTTATTTTTTTTCTAGAAGTTTCTACTAGTTTTTTCTCATTTACTCTCGTATCATCTTGATGTTCTATGGAGTTTGTTTACCCATGGTTCTAATGGGGTTTCTCTTGGTTTTTGTTAGTACAGTTGTGTCGTAGCATCCTCATATGGATGCAGTTCTTATTGTAGGAGTGATCGAAGATCCATTTCTTGTTATGTTCTCATGAAAAGAATGTAGACAACATTTTAAGGTAGGGGATTTATTTCTTCTTTATTTATTTATGTTCAATAATATCATTCTCATGTTTTACCCCCTTTGATCAAAGTGAAATTAACATAATAATTATTTGAACCGGATTAAGTAATTTTTATCTATCACATAGCGATGTTTTTGATTTATATTGTGATAAAAGTTTACCTCTTGATTTTCTATATAGTTTGATAACTATACCTTGGCTGGATTATCATGATGTTCTTGATGGAAATTTTTAAAGAATGTAAAGCCAGAATTAATTGATAATTAATTTGTTGTGGAATTAAGGGGGAAAGTTTAATGAATCTGTTTGTTCTAATTTTATGTTAATCAAATTGATGCAAGTGTTAATGTCTAATTGAATTGTTTAATGAACCTGAAGCATGATTATTCTTATTTATGATATAATTAAAGGCATTTCAAATAAATTTTTTAATTAATTTTTAATATGTGTTCTAGATTATTTCTTAGGTTTCCTATAGTTGGAACCTATGACAATGAATTGTTTAATTTGAGATGGAATAGGAACCAGTTAGGTGATAAACGATAATGAATTTTTAGGGGATGAGTTTCCCGACAACGTATGAAGGCCATTTTCCTTGTGAGTTGGAACCAAGAAAAATTATTGTGAGTAAAGACTAGATGGATTGATTTAGGTCCAATATCTTTGTTGCTATGTTTGTTTCCTACTACTTTTGATCTATTTTGAATCCTAGGACGGATGATCCTGGAGGGATGTTGTGTTATGTGATGATGGGAGGCCTAAATATGTTGGGATCCTTGGATGTTTGAGCATGGAAGGATATTTTTTTCTATGTGTTGGGGAGTCCTAGAAGTGTTGTAAGCCTAGTATGTCTTCTCCTGGCGGAATTTTGTGGTATAATGGGTTGGTAGGCCCAGTGTTTGAGGCATCAATGGATGCCTAAAGTGGAGAGATGCGTCAGTAAATTCATGTTTTGTTGGGGAGGACACCAGATATTAAAGAACAGGTTGAAGCTAGGATTACCCACTATTATTAAAGCTGTATGCTTGTTTGAATCAATTGTTTTGGATAACATCCATGTTTTTTTATCTTCATTTCATTCCCCGCTACTTGAGGTAGATGATTTTGGTTACACTCCTTCGAAGAGAGAAAAATACATGCGGGGTATGCCACGTGATTTTCATGTTTAGCTTCTCATGGTTCTATGGGTCTATGATCATACTATAGGCAGAAAAAAGATGATGGTTAGTTCATATACTCGCTATGTTGAGAACCTTGTATTTTGTAGCATTGAATTTTTTCCTAGAGCACTTAGTAATATGGAATTCAATACTGATGGTTATAATTCTGAGATGTCATGGGATCTGTTAGCATATACCTAGAGGGCATGGATCTTTTTTGTAATGCTAATGAAATATAATGTGGAAAGTGTTAATGGTTAATTTGTGGTTAAATAATTTATTAATGTAAAGTAAAACTGATATAAAGGGATAAAGTAACTTAATGTATCTCTTTAAATGGTTTTGTTATTATAGGATATCCAGTCATAGCAGTGGTGATCTGGAGTCTGAGAGAGGTTAGATGTAATTTAGTCTGAGACTATAATATGACCATAGTGTTGTTTTGATATTTATTATATCACATAATTTTGTGGTTCTATACTCTACTCCTCCTTATCGGTTAGGGAAACTAATACCCCATGGATTATGAGCCATGGGGGTGTTTTATGCTATATCTCGGTGGGAGGATGGATGGTTTACTACCCCCTTTGACCCCACTCTCTTCTTAGTAACTTGTACTAGTATGAAAGATGGTGATTTTTTCCCACATATGTGTGTAGATGAATGCAATGGCTTGTGTTTATTTCACACACATGTATCATAGATATAGTTTCGTAAGGACTAGTATATGTATAACACGTATAGGATGTGATGGCTTAAAGATCCATACTCGGTGTATGAGTTGTGATGGCGTGAGGTATAATACCTGGAGAATGATACATGTAATATAAGATTTCATGACTTGTAAAATCTACCTAGTTATTTTTTGTTATGTGGACATAGTTGTGTGTTACATAGGGTGCATGTTGTGGTGCTTTTCCCAGGTATCTGTGAGCTATCATTTTTAGAGAGAGATTCTCAAGATGTGCAACATTGGAGTAGAGCGTCCAACCGGTGGGGAAGAGGTAGCAGGGTACCCCTAATATTATTTATTATATTTCCTTGTATGTGATACATGGTGAGATTATCCATGGTTAGGATGGGAACTTAGTATACAAGTTTAGGTGATGAGTTAGTTTAATTTTTTGTTCACTATGCTTTAGCATACTTTCATTACCTTTTTTCATGAGATGCCCCTGGGAGGATCCTACTGAGTATACTATTATACTACCCATACATATATCTATTTTTTTTCAGTTAGTTGGAGTATGTTGGAGATTAGGCTGGTTATTACTAGCATGGTGGTTTTTCAGGAGATCCTTGGGCTTCGTGGTTGCTTCCTTCTATACTTTTTTTTGGTACATTCAGTTTTCCCTTTCAATTTTAGTAGTTCTTGAATGAAATTAAATTTTTTACTTAGGTTTTATTTTATATTGGAGTCTGAGTAGAAGTTGGTTGGTTTCTATCTTATCAATCTCTTCCTTATGTGTTCTCTTAGAGGGTAATTCCTCTCAACTATGTGTTTATTATACCCTTGTTTCTAATTACCAACATAGGGCCTATTGGAGGCAGGACTCTGGGGCATCTATCTCTCTTATCTCATTTTTGTCCTGGAAGGGGTAATATTTTTGGGGAGGATGTCATGGCTATGTGGTATCAAAGGTATTTTGAGATATAGGATAAAGTTTGGAGTTAGGAACATGTGAGGTTTCATGGGTTGGTAGGTAAATAGTGTCACCTGGGTTTAGGAAGAATTGTACACATGAGATATCTATAGAGACATCGGTATTTAGGTCCCCTTGTGATATAACACATGGACCATTAATATTTCTGTAGATACTAAATGAAGTGATACTGGTTGCAGGGTAGATATCAAGGAAAGGATCATGAGTCATTATTCTTTGTGGATGTGTTTTTATTGGTAGACCATGGGATAGGATAAACTGAAATGAATAAATGAAAAAAATTAATTAATGTTAAGGTATTTCATATTATAGGTTAAAGATCTCTAACTTTTTTTTTCAATCATGGATCTAGGTCGACGTCCTCATCAGGTTTTCATAGAAGATGTTCCTTAGTTTGTGACAGATGATCTCCAAGAGTGGAGGTTGATGATGACCAAACATGGAGGATGATACTCTAAAAGTTTCATCATCAGAGTCAACTACGGTACAAGGACTCTGTTTCAGATGCAATCATGGAGGACTAGTTGGAGGAGGTTGAGATATTCTTCATTTCAATTTGTTCTCATAAGGATCAATTTTTATCATTGTCTTTTATGATGTTGTGTGGGAAGCGGGGAAATGGTGGCTCTTGTTCCTCAAATATTTTGAGGATTCAGAAGTCTTGTGGGAGGATTTCCAAGACTAGTTCAAAGATGAGTTTATTTTTTTGACTGTGAAGGTTGCTAGTCTCTAGGATGTGCTTACTCATTGGTAGGGGAGCTCCAGTGTGTGAGATTTTAGAATCCATTTTAGGAACCTTCTGTGATATGGTTTGGAACTATTTATATATATATAGGCTAGGTCAAGGCATTTTGAGGAGTCGTTGCATCCAAATATCCAATTTTACATCACCCTATTTATTCCTAAGATGTATATCAGGGTACTAGAGAAAGAATATGTTACATAGAAGATGTTACCTAGAACTAGATCATCATGAAAGGGTAGTTTAGAGGATTCCTTAGGAACTAGGATATGTTCTGGGGTTCCCAGTTTTCAGGATAGGAGAGCATTTAATTAGTCCAGGGTAGGTCCCAACTGTCAAATCCTTCTTTATTTGGGGGTAGCAGATCTCGGGCCTATTCTAATGAATTAGATGAATATATTTCTTCTGTACTATGAGATCATCAGTGATGAGAGTGACTAACCTTTCTGAGCATACAACATGCTCTAGTTGTTCCACTTCAGGTTCCTTTGTTACGGAAGATCCAGCCGAGGTAGCAGTAGTATGTTGGTCCAATTTTGGATCAATAGAGATTATTTAGGGAAGGGTGAGTAAATCCCTAAGACTCTCTAAATCCGTAGAGATCAAATCATGACCATGGAGGTGGTCTTCAGTAGGATCAGAGATGCCATAGTGTCGGTCGTGGTCAGCTTCATTATTTATTATAGCCATCATTGGGTGATCCAGATGTCATTCAAGGAACCCTTTACTTATTTTCAAATTAGGTGAATTCCTATTTTGATTTAGGAGATACAAAGTCATTCATATCTCCTCTCCTTTTCCATGAATTGGTATTTGAGGTAGATATACTTCAAGTTCACTTGGCATTGACTACACCAGTTGGAGGTCAAGCTGACATGGTCAAATTATATATAAAATGTGAGCTAGTGCTGGGTAAGTACCACTCATGGGGATATTTCATATGTTTACAGATACAACCATATGATATCTTCCTCAAAATTGATTGGTTGTATTCAGTTCAAGATATCTTGGATTTCTTCATGAGGTAGGTTTTGTTCTTTGATGATTATGGAGATCTAGTAGTTTTTGTCGGGGAGTGAGACCCTCATATGGGTTAGAGGAATTTTTTATCCGTCTCATCCTTGATGGATGATATGATGCTGAGTTCATCAGAGGTTTAACAATTGGTGTTTTCCAGGGTTATAGAGGAGTACCTTGTTGCCTTTTTCATAGGTGGTTGTAGCATTACCCCCTTAATGAGAGATCCAGTTTAGGATCGATCTATAGCTTGGAATGTATCCTATTTCTATTTCTCTATATAGGACGAAGCCTTATGAGTTGTGAGAGATACTTATACATATCGATGGTCTATTATAGTGTGGTTTTTTTTGGCCAGGTGTGTCACCATGGGGTGCACCAGTATTGTTCATAAGGAAGGGTGGTAGTAGTTTGCATTTGTTTATTGATTAACGTTGATTGATCCAAGTGGAAGTAAAGGGCCTCTATCTTTATCCATGTATTGATTTTATATTTTATCAACTGAAGGGTGAAATATGGTTATCAAAGATATATTTACAGTAAGTATTTCATCAGATGCATGTAAAGGATGAGGATATCCTGAAGAATTCATTATGTTGTCGTCATGGGCATTATGATTTTCTTGTAATGTTGTTTGGTGTAACGAATTTTCTTTTCATTTCCATGAGGTTAATGAATGATATGTTATGTGAGTTCAAGTATAAGTTGTTGGTGATTTTCATTGATGACATACATGTGTACTCCACATCTAATGAGGAGTATTCGGACCATTTGTGTGCTATTTTGGGAGTTCTTCACCATCAGAAGTTGTTTGGGATGTTTCCAAAGTGTGAATTTTGGGATGGAGAAGTCTATTTCTTGGGGAATGTTATATCCCATAAGGGAGTAGTTTTTGATCCATCAAATGTACACGAATTTTTTATTAGGAATCCCCCAAAATAGTGTTAGAGGTGAGAAGTTTCCTTTTTCATACAGGCTACTACAGGATGTTCATATACAATAACTCTTAGGTTACGACTCCTCTCACAATGTTCACTAGAAATGATCAAGCATTCTTGTGGACTGATATGTTCTTTGTAGCTTTTTAGTATCTTAAGGAGAATTTGGTTAGTGCTCGAGTTCTTTTTCTACTATCAGAAGAAAACCAATTTTTTGTTTTCTATAATTCTTTGCAACATAGGTTTTACTATATTCGAATGTGGTAGAGATCAATCATTTCTTATGGGACTTAGAAGGTACATCACCATGAGAATAAATATTCCACCCACTCTCTTGAGTTTTCAAAGTGGTGTTTTCCATGAATTTTTAGAGTCATTACATCATAGGTGAACATTTCTTGGTAATTACCAATCATAAATTCCTGAGGTATGTCTTCCCACAACTTGGATTGAATTTGCATCAGTGTTCGTGGATGGAGTTATTATATGATTAAAACTATTAGATTTTATATAAACCTAGAAATGGGAATTTCATGGATGATGCACTAAGAAAGATTTCGCTTAGTGATGCAGTTCATGAATTAGGATATTCCTATATAGTGATGGAAGAACATTTAGCATTTCATTTAGATATGGGAAAATTTGGGGGAATAGGTTGTCTTTTTATGATGAAGAAGTCATCATCTCTAGTGTAACATATAGAAGAGTCCAAGTTGGGATATCTTGTGGTGGAAGTCTAAAGAGAACAAGTTATTTGTGGTGAGGCCCCTAGTGGTTGGTATGAGTATGAACAATACTAATTTTTATTTCAGGGGATAATTTAATTCCTTTGGTGATGCATGAGATGGTTGTAAAAGAGTTCCAGTTTTCTCCTTTAGTGGTACATCCTAGCGGGACCAAGATGTTATGATTTTTGAGAGGTCAGTTTTGGTCCCCTGGGTTGAAGCCTGTAGTTTCAGGGTTTGTGAATCAATCTTTGGTCCTCCAAAAGTTGAAGGCATAGCACCGTGTTCTCAGTGGTTTTATCCATCCAAAAGATGTTTCTCAGTGGAAGTGGGAGGAAATCTTTATAAACTTTCTTATCGGTTTACCTTGAGATCAGGGGAGGGTTTTATGCTATATGGTTGGTAGTGGACCGTTTGAAAAAATTGTCCCACTTTATAGTGATAAAGGTGTCGAGATCAGTGGAGGTTTTTTTAGGAAGTATATGGAGTAGTTGGTGGGACTCCAAGGAGTCTTGAGGAAGGTCATTTTCAATTAAGATCCACATTTTACCTCCAGGGTGTGGAGAGGTCTCCATCATGCATTTGTTTCTCAATTATGGCTTATGACTTCTTCTTATCCATAGACAGAAGGTCATATAGAGTGGAATATCTACAATCTTGAATACATGTTTCTCTCTGGTGTCCTGAATTTTGTAGGTTCATGGATGAGGCACCTACCCTTGGTAGAGTTTTCTTACAACAATAGTTTTCACTCCACCATTGGTATGGTGTCATTTGAATCATTGTATGTCTGACCTTTCCATACTACATTATGTTTCTCTGGGGACGAAGAGTTAATAATTCTATAGCCTAAACAGGTATAGAAAACTATTGAGATTCTTCGAGTTATTCATGAGAGGATGAAGGTAGCGTAGGATCATCAAAAATCCAATTAAGATCATAGGATGATACCTATGTATTTTGAAGTTAAGGATCATGTGTTCTTAAAAATGACTCCTCATCATGGGAAATGAAGGTGTCTTCATGGGAGTAAGTATTATCCCAATTTTTTGGGCCATTTGAGGTTTTTGTTCATGTTGGAGTTCTATCGTATCGAATAGTGCTTCCCCCATAGATTATCCACATACATAATGTTTTTCATCTGTCGTAGATCTTTCATTAACTTGATAATGACTCTCACGTCACCAATTGAGGTGAGATCAATGTTGATAATGATATGACCTTCAAGTAGTAGCCTTTAGATATCTTGGATTGATAGAAGAAGATGTTGTGTGAGAATTTTTCCCCTTTATTTGTGTTTTGTGGTGGCACGATGGTTTGTAGAAAAGTACATAGTAAGGTGATTCATGGATACACGCTCAGTACCCCGAGTTGTTTGATGTTTAAATCTTATCTTATAATGATGTTCGTTTTTTGGTTGTATATCTTGTCTGGTTTATTATATGGTTTTATCTTGTTTCATTCAGTGTCTTTTTATCTTTTGAGCATTTTATCTCTTATGATGGTGTTATGGAGTTATTTTTTTTTTGTTCTGGGGTTTTTTATTATGCCCTTAGTGTGTAGGATGAGCTCTTATGGTGGCGGGACCTTATATAGGTATCTCACATGGTGGCTATCTGGGAGACCCCTTTTCAGCTTCTTCTCTGGGTTGGTTTTTTATTCTTGAGGATGAGATTGTTTTAAGAGGTATCTGATGTAAGGGGAAAGATCAAGGTGGATTGACCCTATTCATTTATTCTAGGCTTTAGGTGCTCGAAGGAGGTTCGGGAGAAGTGTGAAGGAATTCATCTGCTAGAAGCTAAATGTGGCCACGATTTAATGCTGAGAAATTTTACATGATGTGAAAGTAGGTTTAATGTTGTGTTATTGATCAGGGTCTAAAAAAATAATGTAAATAGGTTTCATTTTTTCAGTGAAAATTGAAATATGATGATTACACAACATGAAAGGGAATTAAGCATTGTGTAATTCCACGTTGCAGTGTTGTTTTAGGTGTTTCATCTACTCAGGATATTCATAACCCTATGGTTATAATATCTCTACCTTTAATTCTAAGTGTTTGGAAACCCTCTCCTTTGTATTTTTGGATTCCCTTTAAGGGGGACTGAACCTTGGGGTTTCTTCTTCAATACTCAGTGATCCATGAAGATTCAAGGTGCCTTCATCCTTTTTTTCTAGCAGTTCCTCCCGGTTTGATATCATTTCCTCTTATATATTCTCATCGTGATATGGAATTTTTTATCCATGGTTCTAATGGGTTTTTCTTGGTTTTCGTTGGTGTAGTTGTGTCACTATGTCCTTGGATGGATGTAGTTCTTGAGATAGGAGTGATTGGAGATCCGTTGTCTTGTCTATTTTCATGGGAAGAATGTCGATGACCTTTTAAGGTAGGGGTTTTTTATTCTCTATTTATTTACATGAAATCATTAAGTTATCATGATTTATACCCCTCGTATCATTATAAAATTAACATAATTATTATTTGAACCAAATTATGGAATTGGTATTGATCACTTAGTGATGCTCTCTCTTTGTATTGTGTAATGGATTGCCTCTTTGTTTTATAGATATTTTGGTATCTATTCCTATCATGAATTATCAAGTTTTTATTTATGTAAATTTGTAAATAACATAAAACCATAATTAACTGATTATTAATTGGAAATGACATTAAATATGCATGTATAAAGAATCTATTTGTTGTTGTAATTTTATGTTAATCAAATGGATTCAAGGGTGTGTGTTTAATTGAATTGGTTAATGAACCTGAATCATTATGATGCTTGATGAAAATGAAATTAAAGGAATGTTAAATTAAATTTTTAATTAATTTATGACTGTTGTGATAGCTTGTTTCTTAGGTTGGATATAGTTTGAACTGGTGATAATGAATTGGTTAATTCAAGATAGAATAAGAACTGGATGTGTGATAAATTATTATGCCTTTACAGGGCCTTATTTTCCTATTTTCCGATAGAGGAAATGTTCCTTGTTCTTTGGAGTCATGAGATATCATTTTTTGTAAAGGATTCATGCCTTTATTTATGGAAAAGAGCATGGTTTCTATGTTTTTATAGTTTCTTGTGATCTGTTGTAAATCATGGGATGGATGAACCTAGAGTATTGTTGTGGTATGTGTGTTAGGAAGGCCCAAATGTGTTGTTAGCCTAGGATGGCTAAACCTGGAGGGATATTATGGTATGTGGGATGGGGAGGCCCAGATGTGTTGTGAGCCTAGGATGGCTGAGCTAGGAGGGATGTTGTGTTATAAGTAGCAGGGAGACCTAGATGTTAAGGTAGCATCTAGCGCCAGGAGTAGTGAGATGGACAAGGATATTCATGTGGTGTCAGGGAGGATACTATATGTGACATAATGGGTTGATGCTGTAATTTCTCATTGAAAATAAAGGGTATTATTGTTTGAATCAATTATTTTTTTGAATGAAATTTTTTTATCTTCTTTCCTTTCCCCACTACATGAGGAAGATGCTTTTTTTACTCTCCTTACAAGAGAGGTGAAGACATGCTAGGCATACCATGTGATTTATTTGTTTATTTTATTATGGTTGAATGTTTCGACACACTTTCTATAGGTGAAGAACACTCTATGGTTAGTTCATCTACTCACCGTGTTAAGCCCATTGTGTTTAGTAGCTTTGGTGGTTTTTCCTAGAACACCTGGTAACATGGAAAGAAATGTTGAGGATATAATTCCTAGAAGTTGTGGACTATGTTTTCTTATTCATAGTGGGTATGGGTTTTTGTTGTGATGATAATGAAATGTAATGTGGAAAATTTTAATGATTAATTAATGGATAAAGAATTATTTAACGTAAAGTGAAACTGATGAAAAGGAATAAAGTAAGTTAATATATCTCTTTAAATGGTTGTGTGATTATAGGATATCTAGTCTTAGAAGTGGCAGCTGAGTCTCTAAGATAAATTTTTTAAATTTTATTCTAATACTAGTATATTCCCAAAGTGTTTTTGTGAGAAATATTATATCATATAATTTTGGGATTCTAGATGCTACTCCACCATATAAATTTGGGAAACCGACACCCTAGGGGTTCTGATCCCTAGGGGTGTTTTCCCCAACATCCCGGTGGGTGGATGGATGGATGACTACCCTATTTTTTCCTTCTCTCTTCTATTGTTAGTTACATGTGCTGGTATAGACGGTGGTAATTTTTACCCATATATTTTTGTGTAGGGATATAATTGAATTTTTTTTATTTCACTCACATGTATTCTTGATATAGTTTCCTAAGTAATACTATAGTTGTAACATGTATATGATATGATGGCTTGACGATCCTCACTCAGTGTATGGGATGTGATGGATTGAGTTATAATACCTAATTTATGATTATGTTATGAAATATATGGGGGTCCCCAAAACTACTTGGTTACTTTTGGTTACATAGATGTGGTGGTGTGTTGCACGTGGTGCATGTTTTGGGGCTTCACTCAGGTGGCTACGAGCTATCCTTTTTGGAGAGAGATTAATATGATGTTTAACATTGTGGTAGAGTGTAAAAATAGTGGATAAGCGGTAGAGGGGTCCTATTGATATTATTTATGATATAATTTGTATGTGATACTTGGTGAGCGTAGCCTTGGTGATGTTGGGAAATTAGTATACCAATTTAGGTGATGAGTTAGTTTCAGTTTTTTTACTATGATTTAGCATGATTTCCATACCTTTATCGTGATAGGATCCAGGTATGATCCTAATGATTATACTATTATACTCACCCTACATATATATAAACTATTTTTCAGGTCAGTTGCATTAGGTTGGAGATTGGTCTGGTTATTACTAGCTTGGGGGTTTTTCAGGAGCTGCGCCGGCATCATGTTCACTACCACCTTTAATTTATTTTATTACATAAACTTTTCCCTTTTAGTTTTATTAGTTAATTCATGACATTAAAATTGTGTACATGGGTTCTCTTTTATATTGGTGTCTATGTAGGATTTTTTTGGTGTCGATCTCATCTCTCTCTTCCACATGTGTTCTCTTGTAGGGTAATGCCTTTAATCTGTGTGTTTATTATGCCCCCGGTTCTAGTCTCCAACTTAGGACCTACTGGAGGTAGGAATCAGGGGTCGCTATCTCTCTTCACCCATTACCAAGCTAGTAGGGGTACACATTGTGGGCTGGGGGTCGTAAAAATGATAGTCTTCTATGCTATGGGTATGAGGTCGAATCTCATTGTACCTTTGAGGTGGTATTTTCTAGATAGAGATGAATAATTTTGTCTCCACCTAAGATTCAAATATTAACATCTTATTAGATAAATGATTTGAATGTCAAGGAATAACCATGGAATAATATTATAGCATGATTAGTATAACTCCCAAGTATAGAATGAATTAGGTACATTTTATTATCATGGTATCTTATTTAGTACATAATTAATTAACTTACATATGTATTTTGAGTGTTATTACTTTGAACATACTCTCAAATACATGAATTGTTCAATATTTTTGGGTCCCTGTTAGTATTTACTTTTTTATTTGTATACTCACACCCTAAACATGATCCTCATTTGACATAGAGCTATTATATTTGAGATATAGGTGTGTGAAAGAACTAGAAAGATAGATTAGATTTAGTTTACCTCATTTGGGATGAGTTGATGTTATCATGGTAGTGTTAAGGACCATTTATAATTTTAAGATGAGATTTGAAATTATAATTATGATTTGGTAATTTAAATAGTTTTAATGAAAAAAATTTAATCCTTATCATCTTAATATCCTAAATATTTATTACTGTATTTTTTTTTTAGACTCATTCACAATATCTTCTATATTTCTTGAACATATCAAAATAGTATTTATCCAAAATTATTACTAGTACCTGGTGTGGGATGGATACTTTTAAGACTAGTTCAAGAAACATAGGTTCATATCCAAAAGAGATTTGGGAAGAGTCACAAGAAACAAAATAAATGATACATTCAATGGGAATGATCTCTAAATGAATAAATTAATGTACAAATTATTGCATTCTATTTCTCAAGGACTATTAGTCTATCATAAAATTCTGTATGTGTGGCGCTAATCGATATAAGAAAATTATTACGAGGATGACCCTTTCATTGGGAGATCATTATTAGTTCATGCAGTTCATAATGTATATCGTGTCTTTTACATTAGTGGGGACCACATTGAGGAGATTTGGATTCTCGATAGAGGATCCAAATCCCTAAATCCATCAAGAAATAAGATAGTTCAATGATAAGGTTAAAGTGTTTTTTAATATAATATTTTCCCCCACAATATTATCAGTTCTATACTTTATTAACATAATATAAATTAAAATTATGACCGGTCACGCAGAAAATGTCTTCTGCACATGATGATGTTACCAATCTTGAGGAAGAACATATTATGGATGATGAAATTTCCAAATTAAGTGTGGATCAACAACATGTTGATAAAAAACAAGAACAATGCAGAATCATAGTTATGAATAAAATTATCCAGGAAATAATTATGGGTATAAAATTTGGGATTGGTTGGAATCAATGCAGCCAATATGTTGACCACAGCCAGTCAATGTTCATTAGTTGTATTGTGGTCACAATGAGGATGATTGTGCCTCTTGATATTGATTCATGGAACCACATCAAAACTTTAGTGAAGTAAATCCTATGGGGATATGTAAAATCAATGTTACAGTATATTTTTTCTATTTCACTAAAAAAATATATAATAAAATGTTGATTTAATTTTCATTATTTTTTATAGTGTTCATTTATTTTAAAAGATTTATATAATGAATTTGTCCTAATAGCCACTAGAAATTTCTATTAAGGCTTCCATAACCTTCTAATTCGGTTGCATCTTATGGATTGTGAGGGTAAAGTAAACCCCCACACACCAGTTAGTCTTGTACACATTATAAAATAAGAAACATGGAATGCCTTCATCAGTCATCATGATGATAAATCATTTCAAGTTTATTTTGGTTGATACTATATTAGTTTAAATTATTTAGTATATCAAATTTTGATTAAAAATAATAATAATTTATAAAATTTAAAAAAAATGGAAAATAAATAACATTCATAAAATCCAATGTACCCATATCGCAAAGTAAGTATGAGTTATAATTTACTATAGAATAAATCAGCATGTATTTTAAATCAAAAAAAATTATTAATGTGATATGAAACACCATACCTTTTATTATTTATATGTAGACTATTTAATCAAGATCTAAATCAACATCTATACAACATCATATTATATGGAAGGATTCTCACATAAATAAGGATGGAAAACTAGTTGATGAAAACACAAAATCAGTATGGGAAACATGTGTAAGTATGAAATAATATTAATTTATTATGATTTATCACAATATTATATAAAAATATCAATCTATTTTTATATTTTTTAGATAGTATAGACATAATAACTAACAACAACCATACAAAAATGAAATATACTTTCAATCACTTTGAAGAGACCAGAGAAATATGGTCATGTTAGAGGAGTAGGTTTTGGAGTGTCTATTTGAAAAAAAAAATCAACAAGAGAAAAACACATGACTATAAATTTAATATGATTAAATCAATAGAATAATAAATATATTATTTTAATGAAAATATTCCTCGGTCTAGTTTGTTAATCTAATTGTGACAAAGGGTTAAAGATAACCAGTGGTGGAAAAAATATCCACACATAATGAACCAGATGACCAGATAGCTTTGAGGGTAGTAATTACCATTAACTATATAAATTACCTGATGTAATAAATTTTTTCTTTACACTTTGTCCTAAATATGAATTAAAAACATGTGATAAAATTATATTACTAAAATTCTATAGGGTACAATTTTATGTGATTTTTGTCCATCATCACCCATGCACCTCCACGTTGCGAGGGGAATGGTGTATAATTTTTTTGGAGACATGCTAAAAAATAAAGAACCCCCAAAATATCCCATTATATTGGTGATTTAGGTAGATCATTTTCCAACTGTTGAGTTTCATGTTCTACTTGATGATCTAGATATTACAATGGTCAACGATTTTATTGAAACATTCGTAGCATATCCATCTAATATTATTATGAAATATGAGGTATAAATTTATAAAATTCATATTAAAAACCTACAATAATTGAATAAAAATGTCTAAAATGAGGTATGATATTATGGATGGAAAAATAATTTCAGAAACAAATGATCAGATCAAGATAATCTAGTGAATCGACCAAAAAATAAAAAGGACATTCCATGAGTACATTCTCCCCACCAGTTCCATAAAAACATTTATTATCATTAATAATTCATGAAGAGACCATATTTATAGATTAAAATATGCTTTAAATTCCATATAAAAAAGAAATATAATGATCCTTAATGATAGATGTAGTTAGTATCGACAATATAAATGATATTCTCAATAATGAATGATTGGGATCCTTATTTGTGAATACAGACATAATGTACATTTTCATAATAGGTCTCTAAAAATAGGGAGATAATATTTTCATTAAATTTAATAACTTTTCATATATTTTATAGGAATTTATATTACTACTATATAGGGAGAAAAATGTGTGAAGCATTATTTAGATTCATTAATCCCTATAAAATTTCAATGGAAAAATACTTTTTAGAAGGAAGAAATTGAAAATAAAGAAGATGAGCTATATGATTTAATAGAGAAAAAATAAGAGATGATAGACACTTTTTGATTCCTAAAATTTATGTGTAAATATCTTCAATCTAACCATATAAAATAATTTTTTATTTTTTTTAATTACTTATTTTTTAATTTTTAGGAAGAACTATATGCTTATCACAATAAATATGGATACACCAAATATTTATTTTTTATGTCAAATGCATATATATCCAAAACAATTACCACATATTATGTTTATTGTGAATTTTTAAGAAACTAAAATAATAATTTTATAGATAAACTTTGGATTATATGTTTCAATCTATGTTTTATGAAGGAATGGTGTTATGACAGGGCATTCATTATATATATGTTAAATAATATAATAGAAATCAGTGAGTGAACATAAAGAGACTATGGATTACTTAAAATGGAAAAAAAATTAAGGTACTTATTTAAATATATAACTATCAAAAAATATTTCAAAATAATTTACTTATTTTGGACAATGTTTTTGTATTGTTTGTAGAAATATAATGACATAAATTATGGATATTATGTTTTTAAATTTATGAGAGTGAGCATTAACCATGAAAATACTAGCATCCCTGAAGATGTAACATACAAAGGTAATTAGAATTTTGTTAAAAATATGTCTTAATTATTTCTTTGTATATATTATCACAGTACTACCATGATTTACAATAACCTTATTAGTCAAAAGAAGAAGAAATTTTTGTATAAATTATTGGGTATTGTTCATGGTATTAGAATGTTTATTGATAACAAATTATAGTTATTAAATGTTATGTTTGTTGTCTAGTTCTATATATGACCTTATAAATAAATTTTCAGTGTCAGGTATTAGTGTTATAATTCTTATATATTATTTTTGATATGTTTCTCAAGGAAAATTATTATGGAAGAAATAAATTTGATAGGAATAGATGGCTTACAACCTATAATATTATTAGGATGTGGAATAGTATGAGGTATATTCATAGGTGGAGACAGTGATATAGGAAAAAGCAGAGGCATAGGTGGAGGTGTAAGTCGAGGTTGAGTCGGAGTTGGAGGCCGAGGAGGAGGAGGAGGAAGTAGAGTTGGAGACTGGGGTGGAGGAGGAGACAAAGCACTGGCCTACAAACATTAAAATTATTTGGAAATGTAGTATAATGGGGCTCATACTCAGGTTGGGTTTGAGAAACATTATAGAAAAGTGATCACCAAACTTTTCAGTTAAGATAATATCCATTTTTAAAGTGTGTCATGTTTCTTGTTGAAAACATTTTTCATGAGAATTATATGTGAATTCTTGTAGGAATATAACTGGAATACTTTTTTCAAAAAAAAAGAAAATAACAATTATTTTTCAATATGATTAGCATATGATATAATTTCTATTAGAATATTCCATATACCCTAAAATATTATTGAAGTGTTAAATATGTCTCTCACCAATAAAAAAACTCAATAGAAACAAAACAATAGATACAGTTTCATTCCCATGTGTTCTATCCACCACAATTAAAGGGTCTCAATAATGGATCCTATACTCACTTGAGATTCAGAATACATTAATAAAATCATTAAATGGATTCATAATCAATGTCAAATTTTTTAAAAAATATTTTTTTAACAAACCACCAAATCCATCATGTGTATAAGATAACAATTGGAGGAAAACCAGCATTGAGTGACCACGGACTTTAGGGAGGGATGTTGTCAATGGAAATATGGAATCAAATGAAATGAAACCTATTTATAAAGAAATTCCTAAAAATAAAAACCCATTTAAATGAATGTTGTGACACACTAAAAGTAAAAATGAAGAACCCTTCGCAAAATAATCCAGTAACTTTATCTAAATCCCTTAAAAATTAAGGAAATAAAAATTTTCATTGATTGAATCATGAATTTTCAAAAAAGAAAAATATAGTGGTTTCATATTTTTGGGTGGTAGAATTACATGGCTAATTAAATAATAAATTATATGCATGATATAATATAAAAAATGTTGGTGAAACCCATACAAGTAACATTTATTACACAATTTCACATTCATTATATAAAATTGTCTATGTTGACAGGATAATTAATAAAAAAAATAATTATTATGAATAAAAAATACATGAGAATATAGATATTCCCATTTTGACGAATTAATAATGATGATGTTATGTTAGAGTTTATCATCACTAAAAAAATTAAAAATTATATACTAATCTATAGGAAAATATAGGAATACTTAACAGATGCACAATATTGTAGTGCCATTTTTTGATGATATAAAGGTCAGTAGTGATGTTTAATACTATAAAAAGGGGTAAATGTTTTATAATAGAGTATAGTGTCTTTTGAAAACACACAATCTATCACATTGAAGTTTTTTCCATCAAATTATGATAATGGGTTATCACAGAGTTTTTACTATGTATGATAGTGAAAGGGAAATATATATTTTATTATATTCCACAAAAATTCATATGTCAATATTCATTTTAGTTCATTAAATCAATACTAATTGTCTTACACTAAGGGTTAATTTTCTCTATAAATAAATTGTATCTACTCGACCCCAATAAGATCGATGTCGGTGCCTTTTACCATTATCTTGGCATGTTTACCAGGAATCCAATATTGAAGGGAGGTTCATTTTATTACTCTCAATAAACTAGATACATACATGATACCTAAATAACAATTGAATAAAAAATAAAAAAAAAATCTTAATAAATTTACGCAAAGAATAACCATGCAAATCATTCTTACTAAACTACATTGAATCGAGGGGAAAGGAAAAAAATAAGGGTGATCTCAAATTCTCATAAAGATACTGCTACAATGGAATAAATAATGAATCAATAGAAATAATAAATATGGAAAGGTAAATAAATTAACACAAATTTCATGTAATTAGTAAACTAATATTTAAAATCATAAATAGTATACCATGGTATATATCTGACGAGACATTCCATTTAAACAACTTGATAATGCATAATAAAAAATGAAAGGTAAATAAATGAATACACATGATATTTAGTCAATAAAATGAGAATGAAATAAATCCATATATTGTTTTTTAGTAAAAATATTGTTAATAATAATAACTTACCTGAAGGAAATTCGTAATTATTAGACATCATATATCTGTCACCAAAACAACTATTCTATAAAGATCTATTCTCATGAATGTTTACATCTAGGGGTAGAAACCCATATAATTCCACTTAGATACAAACATTAAGGATTTTTTTCCAATTGGTTTCATCTCATGAGACAACCAATGTTTTGAGGGGAATATATACAATGGTCTCAAACCCATGTATTGTGCATCCAAATCATTTCACATATATCAAATAATCTATTTAATTAATAAAAATATATTACCCTGAAATATCTGTATTGAAAATTGGATATAAATTTATCAATATATTTCATGTTAATGTAATACCACTCAAAGTAAAAAATGTATTAAAATAGGTACATGGTTCAATTAAAAATCAAATTCCTGATAAATGGTATGGATAATTATGTGATATATAATGTTAAATGATGGAAGGAAAGTAAATATAACTAGGGGACTAAAAAATAAATCTATGAATTGAATTTAAATAAAATACTTGGAAAAATAATTCATAAACCTTTCACATGAATAATAAGGATGGTATCAATAAAATATATTCCAATTTGAGTAAAAATGAAGAGTTGTAGTCATTGATGAAAATAAATACTATAAAAATATATTATAAAAACATTTTCATTATAAAAATATGCTTTTAATTTTGATAAAACTTTCTTAAAATATATTTATTTAAAAATAAATTTACAAAAATTCTTCAAAAATTATCCTTTTAAACATTCAAAGGAATATTTATATAAATGATGATAGGTAAATTCATGCATTTCGTACATGGAAATAATGATATTCCTTTTTGACTATTAAAAGGCTAGTAAGGTATCTGGTTCTAAAAATGAGAAGAATATTCCTTTTTTTAAAACTCCATTAATAAATCATTTTTAAGATTTCATTATAAATTTTTAAAAAATTATTAAAAATAATTTTTTTAAAAGAAAACATGGCTATAAAAGAAAACATTATTTCTAAATAAAGAGAGAAAATATGTCAGGTTTTCTTAATACATTTCCTAAAACATTTAACATTCCAAATAGTAGAAAAATAGTACTATTACCTGATCAAGATCATGAATAACCATAGTATAATATAATTATAGGTTTTATTAAACAATGACCAAATAATATCTTTTAATGGAAATTCTTATGTAAATAATCATGAATAAAATGAGATTATGAAGTTAACCCATAAAAATAGCATAACATTATTGTGAAAAATAAATAAATAAATTTTATCAACTATAAATACGCATAAAATAGGTATAAATGAAATATTAGACTATGGAAATTGATTATAGATGTAATCTTAGAATATTAACAACAACGTGGAAGTAATATTAACCATTAAAAAGGAATCGAGTTATGAAATTCCAAATCGCTTAGGAACAATTAATTAAAATCATCATTAATGATATAATTAAAATTAAAACAAAAAGTAAAATGAATTATTGATTATTATTTATATTAAATTTAAAATGGTATTATATACACTATATAAAATTAATTTGGTGGATAATAACAGTTATGGCTCGATACAATGTAATTTGAGACAAAATCCCTTACTATATGAGTAAATTTTAAATTGAGAGCTCTATAAGAGAATAAAATCAATTAAAAAGTGTAATGTCATGAAATAAAGTTAATATATGATATAAAATCTAATAGGGATATATATACACAATATAAAATAAATTTGTGGTAAATATTACATAAGTCTCACACAAATAAAAGTAAGATTAGAATTACCATTACCTTATGCTCTCTTTTGGTTGAATGCTCTTTAAACTCAATTATATTGATTTTACAGAACCTATTATCTTATTAATTAACCATTTTCAAATTTTTAATATTATATTTCTTTCTTTTATAAAATAATATCACCCTTTGTTAACAATATTACACTATATTCATTATTTTATGTGTTAATTTCCTTGTTTTCTTCTTATGTTTTGATTTGTTATTTTTTATTCATCTAACTTAAATAATAATTTATTAATAAAAAAATTTAAACCATGATTTAAATATATTTTATATTCAGTATATAATTATGTATTTTAATGCATAATATTTAGTGATAGGAGATGAAATGCACCTTTCATATAGATTATAGGTCATACGTATGCATGAACGCAACTTTCATTTTCATAACATACTAATATAAATTAATGTGAGTGAAATATAATTATATTTTCATTATATTTTCATTTTTTTATTATATATAGAACATAATTTCACTAAACCCATCCTTATTACATTCAATGTAAAGTGTTAATTAATCACATCGCTTTGAGGTGGTTGTAAACCACACGTCCGAAAATGATGTTACTGTAAAGTGGAAAGTATGAAGGTATGTGTTGTATAATAATTATATAATAATAGAGAGATTATAAATATAAAATATATCCTACATAATATATAAATTAATCATTATTTTCTACAGTGAATAGTTGTAATGGAAGAATAAATGACTTTAGTTCACAAGGCTGCAGTTTACTTTTACACACAAATGTTGATTGCATATCCCATTTGATGGAAGCTACTATTTTTTTATTTCATAACCTCAACATAACAATATTTTAGTATATATAATTTTATTATGTTATTATATAAGAATTATATTATAATAATTTAATGAGTAGAAAAAATCAATGGTTATCATGGAATAGTGTTTTCCGTTCTTTAAGTAACTCTTTTTTATTTATACCAATATACTTATTTGGTTATCATTAAACCCAAAGTGATACCTCTAGGATGATTCAAGGGATGTTGTTAAAAAATTTGGGTAGGTTTTGGGATATCCAAATGTATTTAGTGGTCTGGATAATGAGGAATATTTCGTAGCCTTTTATAAGTGGGGGAGAGGATACTGTAAGCATTTTTAAAAAAAAATTGTGTTCCTCAAATATTTTAAGAAACCAAGAGGCTCTCATGAAACATATAATAATATATATAAAAGTTTAATGTAAAAATATGTTAATAAAATACATCCTATAAAAGTGTAGGGTCATTTGTAAACCATATACTCTATGATTGACCATTAAGTAAACATGTTTTACCTTCATCGCCATTATTAATTTAAATTACATTCACTAATATTTTCTATCAAAAAATATTTTTAACATAATAGAAATTATATATTAAAAAAATTCATAATATTCAATAAATTCTTAAAAATTCTAATAAAATAATTTTTATAAATTAATTTGAAATTAATCTCATAGACGGGATGGGAAAAAAGGTTTTTAAAATGAAAATGATCAATAGTTCACTAAGTTTTTTTATCTAAATTACATATAAAATTTAATAAATTAATATTAATATGATTAATATGTGTATAATTTAACTAATTTTAGTTTTAAATTTTTAAAATGTAAATTAAATATATAAATTATTTTGATGAAAATACGGTTTTCAATTAAAATTCATTATTGTTCATTATTCATAAAAATGAGATATTTCAAAGAAATAACAAAAAAACCCTAATTTAATTTTTACACCCCAATTTAAAAAATAATTCTATTTTGAAAAATAAAATTTATATAGTTGTAAAATTTTATATTTAAAATAAGTGATCCAATAAAAGGTGGAAAAATTACACTTAGATAAATACATATTTTTATACGTAAAATTAGATTTTTTCCTATATTATGCTTATCAAATAGATTTTGTTAATGTTAAAAAAATGTTATTTAATATTTAATATAGAAATTTTATTATTATCACTCACTAATACTAACCAATTTAATTTTTAATATAAAATTACTTTGAGAAAAAAATAGATTTTTAAGAAAATGTTTCATTTATATTCAAATGTTTTTAATTTTCTATTATAATTAATTGGTAAAAAATTAATTAAACCATATTTTTATAGGTTATTTAATACACTTTATACTAATAATTTGATGTCTATATGATAATTTTTAATTTATATAATAATATTAATTGTATTTGGTAAAACTCATTCTTGTGCGTAACAAAAGCCATTAAAGAAATCCATTATTGTGTGTAACAAAAGAAAACCTAGTGTTTCATGATTTTAAAGCAATTACATAGATTAAATTTATTTAAAATGCTAAATATATCATAAATCTTTGATAGGATACATTAATTTATATTCTTGGTGTTGTGTGTCATACATGATATCGAATGTAATATTATTACTTTAGAATTTTTATGTGTTACATTCTCTCCTCCTTCAATAAATGGAATTTTCACAATTTATACTCAATCATGGTAATAAATTGTTTCATTTTTCACTTATTTAAATCCCAGATCATGAGAAGGGTCAGCAAAATTTCATCTTGAACAAAGTGAATGGGAGGTACCAAGTTCATATGGAACAACACATCAATAGATCTCAAAATAAGAGAACATCAGTGGAAAGTGAAGATATTGACTTGGTGGAAAAGAATAAAAATTTATAGGGTGTGCCTTGGGTCATTGATTATAAACAAGTTACTTATTAATGGATTGTTTTGGTCTACAAATCCATAAATTTAGGATGATTTAATAGAAAATTTTTTCAATAAAAAATAAGTTATTAATATAAAATTTTATTTCTATATCATTTTCCTAATATTTAGTAATTAATTAACTTCCTAATAATATAATGAAATATAGTTACTTTATATGATTATATTTTATAAATAAAATTTCATTTTTTGGTTGTGTCTTGATCAATTTCCAATTCATCCCTTTAATATAAGAAATGAATATCCAAAATGAGTTTCTTTTTTTTTCCAGAATCCCTAAAATTTACTTTTAAGTGATAATAAGATCCATATAAGAGTGACAAGTAATTTCATAAATCTCAATTTTTTTTAAACTAACATAGTTATCACTTGTTATCCAACATCGAAAATTAATATCAAAAACTCAAAACAATTACTAATAATTCATTATTAATATTTATTTTTCAAGTAGTTTTCCTAAAAACATTAATATATTAAACTATAA
Organism: Viscum album; assembly: GCA_963277665.1. Taxonomy (NCBI): domain Eukaryota; kingdom Viridiplantae; phylum Streptophyta; class Magnoliopsida; order Santalales; family Viscaceae; genus Viscum; species Viscum album. The sequence goes on along the minus strand of OY728166.1, from coordinate 367,815,666 downwards.
ATCATGGTTTACAATGGTAAGAGTTAAACACTAATAATCCTTTGGTCATGATTTCAAGCCCCTCCCTCTTGGTGGATGTGATAGGTTATTACCAAGAATGCAAGTTGTCCTTTTTTAAGCTATGAAATTACTATAAAGTTACCAAAAAATATGATAAACATCCTCTAAATTAAATCATTAATGAACATTTTATCTATGGATTTCAATATAATATAATTACTTAAATCCTAATAATCTTATTTTAATATTACTATAATGGAATTAATGATAATAATAACACTAAAGGTTATCTATAATATTAAATTCATGTATCTAAAATGTAAAGTAATTATTCCTCAAATAATGTTTCTACGAAAACATGTAATTAAATAATGGGTTGTATTTCCAAAAAGTTCAACCAAAATATACATAATCTTGGTAGAACCCCATTACATAAGAGCTAAAAGAAATGTTTAATTCATGGAATATATGATTGTGCTTAATCTCATATTCATGTGATGTTATCAATAACAATTTTATTAATGAACAAATATGTTCTATTATGATAATACCCAAAGTATATCTCATGTTTATCTTCCATAATATATGTTCTCTTGAATCCATTTACCATGTTTGATAATAAAATCCCTTGAATAAAAATCTCAGCAACCCAACTCCAATAATCCAAGAGTTGGTTCTTGATACCATTATATTGGAATTATTACACGGAACAAAATCATGAAGGACCATTCAGTTTAGTAGTCATGATAAACTATATACTAACATGATTATTGAAATATAATTGAATACAATAATTACATAATATTTTTTTATTCATGAATAAATTTAGTCCATCTAGTGAAACCATTCATATCAGTTAGAGTAAACATATTGTTACCTTAGGGAAAGGACAAAAATAACGATGAGCTCAAATTCCCAGTAAGGGTTAGGTATATAAAAATAAATAATGAAGCAATGGGAATAATAAACATGGAAAGGTAAATAACTTAACACACATTACATGTATTATATAAATTGATAAGGAAGTGTGAAAGCAATTTGTAAAGTTAAATAACTGAGTACACATTCTATTTAAATAACTAGATAATGCATATTAAATATTGAAATATAAATAACATAAGACATGTTACATTTAATCAATAAACTGAGAATGAAATGAATGCGTATATTTTCTCGTAGTGAAAATCCTCTTGATAGTAATAATTTATATGAAGTAAATTATAATTTATCATATGTAATGTTTCATTCACAAGAATAAATTTATTGCTAATAACTATTATCAAGGCAGTTTAAGTGTATGGGAAGAAAAAAATATAATTATACCTTTAAGAAGACAAAAATGGGTTTTCACCAATTAATTTAATATCATAATACTAAAGATTTATCGAGTGTTTTATTTAAAATGGTCACAATCCTAGGTATTTCATGCCCAAAATATCCATCAAATATCTAATATTTGATATAATTAATAAATAACCTAACTTATCATCCAATATTCATATTGAATAATAGATAAATATTTATCAATATTTTACTAATTAATCAATAAACAATAAAAGTAAACCATTTTTGTAATAATTATATATGTTTTAATCAAAAAACATATCTTTGATAAATGATATGGATGATTTGTGGAAATTTAATGCTTAACGATTGTAAAAAAGTGAATATTTCAAGGGGAACACAAAAAATTATCCAAGTGAGTAAATTTAAATACTAGACTTGGAAAAATCAATAATAACCCATCTAGAAGATTAATAAGTATAGTATCAATAAAATATATCTTGTGTGTGTTAAAAATAAAGTGTTTTTTCATTGATGAATTAAAATACAATAAAAAGGTATTTTAAAAATATTTTTAAAGAAAATATCCATTTAATTTTAAAAAATATTAAAAAAATCATAGATAATCACATTAAAAAATATTTTATTTAAAATTGATCCTTATAAAATTTCAAAGTAATCCACAAATAAATGAATGTGGGTAAATCCTTATATGTCCTACAATATATAATGGAAAATCCATTTTCATTATAAAAAGGTTAGAAATGTTCCTTTTTCAAAAAATGATTTGAATATTCTTTGACATAATTGTTTGAAAACACATTTAATAAATAATTTTAAGAGTTTAAAAAAATATTTTTTTTAGAAAAATGGTTTAAATGGAAACATGGTTGTAACAGAAAAACATATTTTTGACCGAAGACATAAATTATGTCGGGTTTTGTGAAAACATTTTTAAAAAAAAAATTAAGTACCAAAGAGTGAAAAATGGTACTATTACATAATAATGATCATTAAGAACCATAAGAAAGAAAATTAAAGGCCTTATTAAACAATGATAATATAATTTACTTTAATGGAAATTCAAGTTTAAACAATCCCAAATAAAATGAGATTGTTAAGTAAATCCTTGATAACACTAGGATGTTTAATTGATAATCAAACAATGAATAGATTATGTGTATCAAAATTAAATATAAAAATTAAATGTATAAATTAAAAAATATATTTTAAAAGTCATTAAACACATAATCTAAAAATATTAATGATAATGTGGAAGTAATATTACCCAACGAAAAAGAATCTAGTAATGAATTTATTTACCACTTGGAAATATTTAATTCAAATCCCCTTAAATTAAATAATTCATATTGAAACATAAAATACCATTAATAATGAATTATTCAAGATATTTCATGACAAAGAGATGTATATGAACCATATATAAGGAATTTAGATCATGATGACAATTAAGTATCTATGTAATTTAAATTGAGATGAATTCTCTTACTTCATGAGTAGCTTTTGAATATAGAGATCCTTAAGAGAATAACATTAACTTAAACTTTTAATTTCATTAATAAAATTAAATATATGATATAAAATTTCACAGGGTGATATATTATCAACAAAAAGGAAACTAGTTATTAAGGTGGCATAAATCTCACATAAACAAAATTGAGATAAGAAATCCCCATACCTTACCCTCCCTTTTGATTGAACACAATTTAAACAGTTATATAATGGTTTTAATAATGTTATTAACTTATAAAAAATATATTTATATTTATAATTTTATATATGATTATTTTATAACATAGTATCACATGTTTGTTAATAATATTTCAATATTTTAATTGTTTTGGTTGTAAATTGCCACATTTTTTCGAAAATGTATTGATTTTTCATTTTTGGTACCTATTACTTTTATCATTATTTAATCCCATTCAAAATTTAAACAATGATTTAAATATAAATAATATTCGTTATATATTTCTTTAAATTAATTCATAATATTTAGTGATAGTAGATGAAATGCACTGTTCATGGAGACGGTAGGTCATACAACACATGATTGTTGCTTCCATTTTCAAGTCATATTAATAGAAATAAAAGTAAATTATATATATTTATATTCTATTTAGATTATATTTTTTGTTTTATATATTTCATATATGTTTATTAAACGCATCCTTAATACATTCTATGTAAATCATGTAAGAATCACACCGCTTTAAAGAGGTGGTGGTCCACACGTCCACAAACGATGTTATCATATTCCCACAAAAATAAATCCATGAAGGTATGTGTTACATAACAGTTACTTAATCATAATTAAATTATAAATATAATTTATATAATATATAAAATATTAATCCATTATTATTCCAAATTTTGAAATGTTGTAATGTAAGAACCAATAACATTAGTTTGTGTGGCGATGGTCCGCCATACACACGAAAAATGATTGTGCATCCCACTTTATTGAAATGTGTGTTGGTGTAGGAAGTAATCTAGACATTAAAACGTCTCATTATTTTGATTATATTGAGGTTATTATATAGTCATGTTATAATAATTATTGAAATAGTGGGAAAATAAATATAAAAAGGGACCATTAAATAACCTTATATATTCTTCGGGTAACTTCTTTCGGTTTATAATAGAAGAATTTCATGGTTATCATTCATTACTAAGTGATTATTATAGGATTAAATGAGATATTTTTGAAGTTTAATTTTTTAGGTGTTGTTTGATCCAAATGGGTTTAGAGTGGTTGAGAATAAAGGAGAGGTAGTGGCCATTTATAATCAGGGGAGAGGACATACTTGGCATTTTTTGAAAGGAATCATGTGCTCCACTTATTTTTACCTAACAAGATACTTCCATGAAAAAAATCAATAAATATATTTCTATTATCAAAATATGACCATATAATGGGTTTTTGACAATTTTAGAGTAATTTTTGTAGCTTATACTCTATGCATAACCACTATGTAAACTTTTTTACTATTATTTCCATGAAAAAATTTAATTAATTTCACTAATATTTTGTGTCAAAAAAAGATAAACTTAATAAAAAATTTAAATAATTTTTATTCCAAATATATAATATATTTTTTCATATTAAAAATATATGTTGAATAAATTAATTTTAAAATAATCCTACGTTCGAGATGAGAAAGTTGGGTTTTAATGTGAAAATGTGAAAATGTTCACTATGTTTTTTATCTAAATTCAATAAAAAAAATATTAAAATAACTTAGATCTGACAAATATATGTATTATTTATCTAACATGTCTTTAAAAAATATTTAATATACAATTTAACCTTTCAAATTATTTTATAAAAGGTCATATTTCAATTAAAATTTATAATTCTCGACTATTAATCAAAAAATGAAACATTTCATAAAAATACGAAAAATTCACCCTTAGATAATTTTGAATTTTTTTTTCAAAAATAAAGTTTATTTTTTAAAATAAAATTTATAAAATTTTAAAAAAAATTAATTTAAAATTGGTTCCCCATTAAAATGGTATAGTACCACTTCTAAAAAAATACATATTTTGATGCATAAAATTATGTTTGTTCCAATATTATTCCTATAAAATATATTTTATTAATTTAAAAACATTTTAGTGAATATGTAATATGTTAATTTAATTAATATCTCTCACTAATAGAGAAAATTTTAATTTATTATGATAAAACTCTTTTAGGCGCATAAATATAGTTTTTTATTTAAAAAGTTTGTTTATATTCAATTGGTTTTTATTTAAATTTATAATTAATTGGTAACCAAGTAATAAAAACATATTTTAGTAGATTAGTTAATCTTATTTATAATAATTAACAAAACATCTATGAGATCATTTTCATTTTTTATAATAATATTAATATTATTCGGTTAAACTCAGTTATTCATGTAACAAAATCCATCAATGAAATTAATTATTATTTGTAATTAAATCTAAATTAGTGATGCATGAATTAAAAGATTATGATAGATTAAATTTATTTAAAATATTAAATAAATCATAAATCCTCAGTTGGTTACATTACATTCTATTCTTGGTGTTGTGTTTCATGCACACTATCAAATGTAATGTTCATTCTTTAATATTTTGGGGTGTTACATAAAAAACTTTTTCAACATGGATAATTTACTCCAATAATGTGATATTACACTCAACAGTGTTGATTCACTCATAATGAAGCAATTTTATTTTTATTCCCAATTTATTCAACATAATAGGTTTTCAAACTAAAAAATTGTTAGATTATTGAGAGTGTTGAATGAATTGTAGGATAAAAAGGCATGGTGGAAACAACCATACCTCAAAGAAATTTATGGTGTACTCAAAATGACTAAAATTTTGTGGTTTTAGTTTAAGATTTACTTTTTATAAATGTATTGTTTTATATTTATGATGAAAATATTTATTTATATTGTTAATAACATAATAATTTATTTCTTATATAGGTTTATTTTTTGTATGAGTTGTGGTGGTTTGTTTGAAGCTATAGAATATCATGTGATATTGGAATTTGATTCTACAGCTGATATAATAAAAAAAATTGTTGAGAATCTGTATAAGAATCATGTATAGGTAAATTCCAACTACTTGTTTAGTTAATTTTTTCACCATCATATCTACTATTTTAAAGTTAAATTCAATATCATTTTTATATAATTATTATTATTTTCATAGATATTTTTGGAAGTCATATTTATTCCATAAATTTCTTACAATAAGCTATAAAATAGTGAACATGTTACTTTTGGATAAGTCATTTCATAAATAATGGGGTTTCTTCATCCGAATAGATGGAACATTTCTTTCTAAATTAGCTTGGTGAAAATGGTTGAAAGACAAATAGATATAACATACTCAATCATTCACACCTCACTCCACCACGCAAAAGTAAAAAGTATGAATTTAATTATATATTTTTAGTTTATAATTTACATTTAAGTTCAAAAAACACATCACATACTCAAAAATTTATCAAACACATTAAAATTGTTTTTATAAATTAAGAAAAAAATCCATAAGTCTTTTAAGAGGTTTAGGAATCAATCATACATCTATCTGATTCATAGTATGCCCAATATAACTCCAAATATATGTTTTTATTTAAAATTATCATTATTTTTTTGTAAAAAAGTGATGTTTCATATTTAAAATAGATAAAATATTATGTAATCATCCTAATAATTTAGGAAAATTATTTATAAGTAATTTTTGACTTTCATGAATCAGTCTCAAATCAAACTGACACACAATGTGACTACTATGACATAACGTTCATGTTTCCAGTTGAAATTGACATTTTAGTAAAAAAACATAATTAACGTACTCAAAACCAAGAAAAGTAATTTTAAATTTTTTGATACTTTCTGAAAATTATCCATATATAATTGTGATGTGAAGCATTTATTTACACATTAATCTGATGCAAGGGGAAACCAGTATGATTCCAAGTGTCCCTTTTTATTTTTAATTAACATTAATTTTAGTAAAAAAGAAAAATGATATAATGAAATATAAGAAAATGAATTCATAATATTTTTAAACTAATTAAAAATAATCCATATGTCAATTTTAACTTTTATAAATCAGTCGTATCTCAATCTAATACATGATGTTCCTGGTATGACTCAATTTATCTGTTATCAATTTAAAATTTACATTTTAGTTCAAAAAGTTCCACTTACAGAAAAAAAAATTTAACATGCTCATATTTTCATGATAATTCATGAAAATGAGTCCTTGGTCATCTTTGTTGTGTAGGAATTATTTTTATTTCAATCTAACACATGATGTTACAAGTATGACTCAATGAAAATTTTTATAGATTAGAATATCATTTAAGTAAAAAATAGATGTGACATACTCAGAAAAATGAAAAAACATTCATATTGTTTTGATATTTTTTTTAAATACCATTTGTCATTTGGGATGTGTGGGAATTAGACACAACTCAATCTAACACACAGAGTGACAGGTTTTACTCTAACTGCATATTTTAATTAAAAATTGACCTTAATGTCAGTAAAAAGACAACAAACATACTAAAAATCGTGAAAAGGAATTTTAATTGTTTTTATAATTTATGAAAATGATCTATATGTCATTTGTGAAGTGTATAAATCACCAGCACCTGAATTTGATACATGATGCACTGGGTTTGTCTCAAAGTATCTGTGATCAGTTTAAAATTGACATTTTAGTTTAAAAAGTGTCACTCACTAAAACTAATAAAATTCACTCCGATTATCTTGATAATTTAGTACAGTGATTAATATTCCATTTGAGACATGTATGAATTAGTATCAGGTCAAAATGACACATTATGTAAATAGTATGACTCGTTGTGTGTATTTCTAGTATAAAATTTCATTTTTGTGAAAAAATAAAGTGCTCAAAACAAATGATTTTTTTTGATACATTAGTTAAATGAACCTTTTTTCATTTGGGACATTTATTAAGCATGCACACATAAATCTAATGTATGGTGTAACCAATATAACTCTATGTGGGTATTATTATTCAAAAATGAAATTAATTTTAGTTAAATATACATCCGACATACTCAAAATAAAAAAATGAATTATAATTGTTTATATAGTTAAGGAAAATGATCTTCATGTCATTTTTGACATATAGGAATAAATAAAACCTCAATACAAAATATTATTTTCTTGTACATATCAATGTGTTTGTTATTAGTTTAAAATTGAAATTTTAGTTTAAAATATACCACACAATAAAAATCAAGAAAACGCACTCTTATTATCATGATAATTTCCAAGTATGACTGAAAACACATGTTTCACATTTAAAATGATATTTTAGAAAAAAAACATATGTGAAATACTCAAAACTGAGAAAAAATGATCATATTGTTTTTATACTTTAGACTAATTATCCTTAATTAAATTTATACATATAAGAATCATCTTCACCTCAATCTGATGCATTGTGTGACTGGTATGGCTCCAAGTGTGTCTTTTATTTAAAATTGATAGTAATTTTAGTTAAAAAGACAACTAACATACTTAAAATAAAAAAATTATAATCATATTGTTTTGATACTTTATGAAAATGATCCATAATTAATTTTTGTTGTGTATTATTTTTATACACCTCAATTCAATACAAGATTTCCCTGATATCACACAAAGTGTGTGTTGTAATTTTAAAATTCTCATTTTAGTTTAAAAGGTTTCACTCACTAATAACTAAGAAAACGTGCATAGATTGTATTTATAATTTAATAAAACAATTCATAAGTCATTTGTGACATGTAGGAATTAGTCTCCTATCAAACTAACACACTATGTGACTAGTATCACTCAATTTGAATGTTTCTAATTTAAAATTAAATTTTAGTAAAAAATAGAAATGTCATACTCAAAACTAAGAAAATGAATTCTGAATATTAAGGTACTTTAGAAAAAGAATCCATATATAATATGGAACTTGTAAGAATCATATCTAATTCATGGTGTAACCGTTATGACTCCAAATGTGCATTGTAATTTAAAATTTTCATTAATTATAGAAAAAAAGAATTCTGAAATACTCAAAACCAATAAAACACGTTTTTTTGTTTGAATAGTTTGTGAAAATATCCATAAGTTATCTTTTATGTTTAATAATTATCCGGACCTTAATCCAATACCTGATGTTCCCATTATGACACAATTTATTCATTATATGTTTAAAATTTAAAAATTAGATTAAAAAGTGTAAATCACTGAAAACTAATAAAACACACATAGATTATTGCCATAATTTAAAAATATATATAATAAAACTTCATTTTTGAGGTGTAGGGATCAATATCACATCAAACAGATTCACAATGTGACTAGCATGACTGAATGTGCATGTTTCATGTTTAAAAATATATTGTAGTAAAAAACACATGTGATGTACTCAATACCAAGATAACACATTCATATTGTATTGTTAATTTATTAGAAAAATAAAATTATCATCTAGGATGTTTAGGAATCATCCACACATCAATATGATAGACAGTGTAATCATTATAACTCCATGTGCATCTCTTTATTTAAAATTTATATCAATTATAGTAAAAAGGAAACTGACATACTCCAAATAAATAAATCACATTCATATTATTTTGATATTTTGTTAAAATTATTGATATTTTATTTGTGACATGTAGAAATCATACGCATCTCAATCTGATACATAATGTGCCCGGTATGACTCAATGTGTCAGTGATCTATTTAAAACTGACATTTTTGTTCACAAAGTTTCATTTACTAAAAACCATGAAAGAACGCTATGATTTTCATGATAATTTATTAAAATGGTAAATAAGTCATTTTTTGAAGTTTAAAAATTAGTTTTTCATCAAAAAAACACAATATGTGACTTTTACGACTCAAAGTCATTGTTTCTATTTAAAAATGACATTTTAGTAAAAAAAATAGTGATGTACTCAAAATAGAGAAAACAGATTTGAATTGTTTTGAGGATTTCCGAAAACATCCATACATTATTTAGGATGTGTATGAATCTACCTCACCTTATTCCAATGCATTGTAGGACTAGTATGACTCCATGCACGTACTTTTAATATATAATTTTCATTTTAGTTTAAAACGCACATCACATCGCCAAAATAAAGAAAATGAGAGTAGATTGTTTTACCGTCATTCTATGTATAATAATATAATTAATTTCATTATAAATTTTAGCCTATAACTATTTAGTTAATTCTCATAGAGATCATTCTTAAAGACAAACTTGAAATTGTGTGACATGCAAGAATATACCAAAACTCAAACTGATACACAATTTTCCTTATATAACTTAAAGATTATTTTAAAATTAAAACATTCGGTTTAATTTCTTACTTTATATTATTACTAACATAAAAAATCTTATATATATGTGTTCCTTTTCTCATATAGGGGTGTTTTTTTCTCATATATAAGGGTGTTCTTTTTCTATATAATATATTTTTTCTTGTACTTTTGTGGTAAATTTTATTTCATTTAAATTCATTATTTGTACCTTATTTTTATGCTATCTTGTGATATTTTTGGTGTTTCAGATAACTATTATAACACCCTACAATATTCCTATCATGAACCAACCTGGGTCAACCCGGAACCGGTCACCCGAGCCAGTCTGAAGTAAGGCCCGACGGGTGTTCCCTATCCCCATGAGCTAGAAACTAGTGTCAGGCATCAAAACTAACATGTGGGAACAATTTGGACCATAAATAAAATAGAAGTAAATAAACAAAGTCTGACAATCAAATGAACACTAGCAATAAAAAGATAAAAAGAATAAACTTCACATACCTTCATGTGACCTACTAGGTCACCACCAAACTCAAAACCAAGTTCTCTTTCAGATAAATAAAGTATTAATGGAACCATAAACTGAAATTCAAGCCTATATCTGAAATTATAATATAGTCTTGAGAACCTAGATGCTCAGTAGGACTTCCAAAATAAACAATTCCTGGTACCCCACCTCTAAAATAAAATCTGTTCTTTCTAATTTGAACATAGGATATATAAAAGTATGGTTTTACACTCCTTTAATAAAATAGATTACAATATTTTACTTTTTAGAAAAAACCCAATTTTTTCTATTTTATTTTTCGAAATCAATTGCCAAAGTATATAAGTCATTGCAATGAATTCTTTAAAATTTAACTAATACCAAAACATGTTCTTTATTATAAAAAGAAAAGTAAAAGTGCCATAAGATCACATAACCAAAAGTTCCATAAAAGAAAGTAAGAACATACAAGTATGAAACCATGGGAATTTCAAAAGTTTTAAAATATACCATATATCATTTTTTATATGATAATGCATCATTTGATAAAATAATAATGAAAATTACTTCATTTATTTTCGTATTTTTTATGATCATCATGAAGTAATATCATTTAATTTTATATAGTTTTATATAATGGTTCCATAACATTATATGACGTATAATATGTATAAAAAAATTTATTTAACCATAATAATGGTTTTATGGCCAGACTTTGATTCTTTAAAATAAAATTAAAGCGTATCGTCCATGGTGGTGGTAAATCGATCTATCACGGATGATGTTCTCATTTTTAGAATAACAGGGAAGAGAGAAGGTGTTTGATGATGATTTTTTTCATAACCATGATAAAATTATAGTACATATATGATACCATAGTTTTAATTCCACTAGGATAAGGGGTGTTTATAATTGAAAAATAAAAGAAAATAAATTGAAAATAAAATAAAAAAGTGAAATAAGATTTTAGCTATTGAATACTCCTCCTTGACTACATCCTTAAGGAACTTGATTTTAGCCTTTTGGTGATAACAATAGGTCTTGAACATCAGGAAGATTATTGGGAAGGGAAATGGAAATATATTAAGCATGATTATAGTATTTTAGGTGTGATGAGATGATTTGGTGATGGGTTGTACTTATAGTGGAGGATAGGGTTGTTTTCTCATTATTATATGCATTATTTTATTATTTTGGATTAAAACTATAAATAGTTTGTGAATTATCACAAAATATATTAAAATAATTAATTAGAGTTCTATATTTTGTTATTAGATCATCCTTACATCATCTATGACTCAATATTTCATGAATTTATAAAATAAAGCAAATTAATGTATTTCACATTTCACCAAAAGTTAAATTATTTCAGAAAAATCCAAAAAAAATCACCCCAACCATTTTTCAACGTGTAAAATTAAAAAATGAACTGATTTAAAAAATAATAATTATATATATATGAGAAATTTAATATTTAATTAAAATCATAATTTATTTGAAAAATACAAATTTTTGAACTACATCTTATTTTAAAATGCTTTAAAATTTTAATTTGAGTCTCATAGAATTTTATTATAATCATAAGACAAAAAATATTAATTTTTTATTCTATTTTATGAAATTAAATTTTTCTATAAATCAATAAATTAATTTTTAAATTATAAATAAACATTTATGTTTAACAAAAATAAAAACACTAAATTTAACATTTTTAAAACATTTATTTACATATACTTCAATATAATAATATCATGATTTCATTTATAAGATCGATAAATTTTATTTGTACTTTTTGGGGTGAGTTTACTGTTATATTGGCCATATTACTATTCCTAATAGTCATGTTACTATTTCAAAGGTAAACTTACTTTTCTATGAGTAAATTAATTTATTTCTATAAATGCCATTTATTTCATCATACCTTTATAACGAATTTACCTCTTTAATTCCAAAATGAAATATAATCATTTTATAAGTACCTGGGTTGGTACATTCTTCCCACATTTTAGAAATTTCCACCCCAAAATCTTTATTTAATTATTAAACAAGTCACCATAACTTTCTCTTATAGTATTTTTATATTACTATGTTGCTTCTTCAACCATGTTGTTTTACCACAAAACATTAACCAGGTCAATTACCTTATTCTAAAATAAATTATCTCCTTGATCAAGAATATGAACGTGACTCTCTTCATAATAAATGTTTTCTTCCATCTAGAATACTTTTGGGATCGAAAGATGAGTTGAATCTAGAACATACTTTCTCAATATAGAAACATGAAAAACATTGTGTACCTAAGATAAAATCAGAGGAAAAGCGACTCAGTAGTCAACTGGTCATACATTCTCTAGGATTTCAAATGTTCCAATGAACTAAGAACATGGATTTCCTTTCTTACCAAAACAAAAAAAAACTTTTCCAAGGATATATTTTAAGGAAAACGTGATCACCGACCTCAAAAGAAACATTTTCCTCCTATTATCTACATAATTTTTTCTACCTGCTCTGAGTTATCCTCATGTATTTTTGGAATATATTTACATTCTCAGCCACCTTCTATACTAATTCTTGTCCCATAAACATCCTTTCCCAGACATTATTCCCAAATTTTAGATTTTGAAACATATTTCCTTACAATTCCACAAAATGAGCCATCTGTATAATAGAATGAAAACTTTTTTGACAAGAAAAAAACAAATAAATATTGATGATGATACCAAATTCACTATAAATCCATAAAATAATCTTGAAGCATATCCTTCAATGTTTGAATTTTTCATTAATAATTACTATCTGATTTAGGGTGAAAGGTTGTGTTAAAATTTAATCCAGTTCCCAATGAATTCTAATGGCTTTTACAAAAGATTAAAGTGAACTTCGGCTAACATTAATATACAAAGGAGAGATTAAATCCATGTAAGAAAACAATATCTTTGAGTTATAGTCAATAATGTTTATCTAGAGAAAGAGTATCTTAAATAGGATGAAAATTAGCAGATTAGTAAGTCAGTCAATGATAACTCAAATCACATTATTGACTCAAGAAGTATTTGGTAGTCCAACCACGATGTCCATGGATATATTTTCCCATTTCAAAAATGGTACTGGAAAAAGTTGTATCATCCCCTTTGGTATTTTTCACTATTATTTAAATTTTTGAAAATTCAAACATTCCATTTTAAAATCAAAAATATCTCTTTTCATTCCATCCAACCAGTAATACCTCCAAAGGTCTCTATACATCTTAGTGTTGTGAGGATGAACTGAAAATGATGAATTGTGAGCATCACTTAACAATTATTTATTTAGCTAAGGATCAGAAGGCACACATAATCTCTTACCAAATCTCAAAATAAAATCTTTATCAACATTAAATTTTGGAAACATAACATTTTTCAAATATTATACCTTTTCTTATAAATCGTGGTCTTACTTTTATATATTCTTAATTCTATTTGTAGATATGACTCCACTAAAACATGAAAAAAACGTAATTTCTTACACTAGAAACTTCCAATCAAAAATACACGAAATCACTAATCAAGGGGTTATGTTCCAAACAAAACATGTTTAATTTAGCATGATGTTTTTGAATCAAGGAATCCACCACTTTGTTTTTATTTCCAAAATGGTAATAGATTATTAAATCATAATATCTTATCAATTATAGACATATTATCCCCCTCATGTTGAATTCCTTCTGAGTGAATATATAATTCTGACTTTTATAGCCAATATCTATTTAACATTTTTCTCCATATAAATTATGCCTCCAAATTTTCAAATAAAAAAACTACACCTGAAAATTACAAATCATGTATGGGATAATTTAACTCATGTGGTTTCAGTCATCTTGAATCATAAGAAATTACCCGATCATTCAGAATTAGAACACAATAACATCGCTTCAAATAAGCATCAATGTAGATGAGAAACTCACAATTTCTGGAAGGCATATACAAAACTAGATAATTCACCAATATTCTCTTTAGTTACTAAAAACAAACATCACAATATTCTATCTAAATAAATTTAACCCCTTTTCTGTTAAATTAGTTATTGGTCTAGATAACTGTGAAATTTTTAAAAAAATTTGTTCATAATAGACTACTAATCTAAGAAAATTAAAAATATCAGTATCATTTGTCGGTCTTATTCATCCATAAACCACTTTTGTATTGGTAGGATAAATTTTTATGCCACAATTATTTACAATGTTCCCTTGAAAAGAAACTTTTTGCAACCAAAAATCACATTTTCTATGTTTCCCATATAACTTCTTCAATTTAACTATTTTCATAACAATCCATATATGTTTTTCATGATCCTCATGAATTTTTTAAAAGACCAAAAATTTCACTGATAAACAAAATAATAAACATATCAATATATTCATGGGATTTTATATTAATAAGATCAATAAATATAGCATGGGAACTTCTCAAAAAGAGTTCATAATAGAAAATTCATAATTACCATATCTAGTACAAAAATTTGGTTTTAGAATTTCACCATCCTACACTTTTATTTGATCATACCCGGGTCTCAAGTCAAACTTGGAAAAATATTTAGGTCCCTATAGCTGATCAAATAAGTCATTGATATTAAGATATGGATACTTATTCTTAGTTTTAATTTTATTCAATGCTATATAATCAATGAAATTTCTCATGGAACCATATTTATTTTTATCAAAAAAAACATGATCGCCCCATGGTGTAGTGGTTGGATGAATGAAACCATTATCAAGAAACTTCTGTAACTGCTTTTTCAATTCAATAAGTTCCACATGAACCATTAGATAAGTGGGTTTTTATATTGTCTCAGCATCAAAAACTAAGACATCTGTTAATTCAACTTCCAGATATGTAATTACTTTGTGCAACTCATCAATAAAAACATCCATATTTTCAGTTACCACTAGAACATCATTATTCTGAATAGTTAAATTATTTTCAACAATATGTGAAAGATATCTATCATTTCCAACTTTTAACATTTTATTGTAATCAAGATATTTAATCAATGGTGTGGTTTGATTGTTGTATTCAAACAAAACAAATTTCTGAAAAAAAAAACATCTATGGCTCATTTTAGGATGGTAAACAGATATTCAACCCATACCCATAATAATATCTAACTCTACTAGGGTTATAACTAGAATTTTTTAAGGTAATTTATTTCTATATACAATAATAGGAAGAATATTATAATTATGTTTGTTTCTTAATATTTCCAAATTTAATTTTAACCATAAGCTCTTATATCATTTCGTGAGGTGAAATTTATAATTTTCAAAAAAAACATCAGAAATAAGATATGTGTAGATCCCATATCAAACAAGACATTATAGAAATATGAGTAAAAAAGTACCTAATACCACTTTAATGGATATCCCAACTTATGTTTATATATTCAAAAAGTATTGCATTGAACCTTTATAATTAAAATCTATCATATTTCAATCATTTATATCTTTCTTTAGGACAGTATTTTAATAATTCCACATCTCACCACATTTGAAACACTTTATATTTTTATAATCAAAATTAATCTTGTGATCATTTTCATTGAAAACATGGGTCATATGTCCAAAATTACCACATCAATAAAACTTCCCATATTTTTTAAGTCATTACCTAGGTTTATTTTTACCACACTTACCAAAAATTGGAAACTGAATTTTATTTCATTCAGATTTCTTTGATTGGTTGTTACCCATCATTTACCATATAGAACTCTTCTTTTGGTTGTTTTCAAAGTAAATTTGATCATATAAAAACTCTATTTATACACTCTAAACACATTGAATAAGTTTCTAATAACTTTTGAATTCATAGGAGGCAAAATCCCTTTATTATATTATCATAAATCCTATGTAAAAATGATTGGTTTTACTATTAAGAACCCGAATAAGATTTAGATCATACATTGTAAATTGGGTGGTGTTTTCTTCATAAAATATCATTGAATCATATTCCTTTTGTTTTAATTCATGTAATTTATTTCCAATAATAATTCAATCCACCTTAGGAAAATATTTTTCAAGGAAAATATTCTTAAATTCATCTCATTCTAAGGTTTCAATATCCTTGCTATCTCTTATATTCGTGACCATTGACCACCACTATTCAACTTCACCTTAAAATTGATAAATATAAAGACTAAAATTTTGATAATATAAACAAACCATGATATAAAATATCTTATCAAGGGATTTAATACTCTCTTCAACCATCACTAGGTTAGAAGATCTACTAAAAGAAGGTGGGTGTTGCCTCATAAAATAATCTACTATCATCATGTTTCATTATGATAGTTTTGGTTATTCTTTTGTATGGATGACACCACCATTTATATCATGTTTAAATTGATCCACCACTATAACTAACTTCTCGATTCGAATCCCCACCATTTTAGGTTGTGTATTTTGAAGTATATTAGCCTCTCGGTGTCATCCTCCTTCATCTTCCCTGTTTCTTCTGTGGAATATCATTCTGAATAAACATATCTTAGATGAAGAAAATGATAATATTTAAATTCTATATCATCTCAAAATAACCATAAGGTAAAAAAATTATTTATTTCTTATTAACATAATATTTTCCCCATAAATTTATCTAAACCATTCTCGTATACCACCTATAAGGACTCGATATTAAACATTACATAATCTAGTTAATTCAACTAGAATACACTAATTACATTCCCAAATGTTTTTACCATTTAGAGATTTGGTGAATTAGGTCAAATAACATATGTGAAAACCCACAATAATACAACATGGATACTACTAAAATAGTATTAATTTCCTCCATAATACAAAATGTTTCAATATAACATGAATTCTACACAATATTCCACTTTGCTTCTTCTTTTCACTTTCCCATCCTCAAACCCTGTGGAAACAATTTCAAAATGTATGATGAGTGTGAAAAACATAGTAAGGGGTACAAAAAAAGATAAAATATTAGAAAATTAATACCTATAAAAATACAAAAACATTTTAAACAAGATGTACTTATCACCCATTAGGTATTTTATAGTTACTTTATTAAAACATTAGATTTCCATAAAACATAGAAAACATAAATAAAACTATAAAGGTAACATGGGTAATTACATAAATAATATTGTTACACTTTATAATACCATGTAATTTTTATCCTTCAGGGATACCCTATAATGTAACCCTCACATCTACCTTATAATGTAACCCTCACAGTTACCTTATTGTGTAACCATCATAGTTGCACTTAGAGTAACCATATGGTCAAACTCCAACATAAACATATCCAATTAATTAGAAGGAGATATAGGTCCAACCCTTCATCATAAATAATTCTCAAAAACTATAAAATAATCATAAAACAACACAACTTTCAAAATAACATTCCTTTTGAATTTTATAAAAATACAATTTTAGAAGAGTATTTTTAAATAAAATTCTTATACCTTAATTTTATCTTACTTAAAAAGTGTTAAAATATATTTTATAATGGTTAAAATAGTTTTATTATTATATTAAAGAATCATATTAATATCTATAATTCCTTATATGATTTTTATAAGTACTTTCCACCCATTTAATGATCATATTATTTTATTTTCATTACTTTGTGTGTGTTTATTTCATGGTTTCCATTATTGGTTCATTAGGTAATTTTCTGTTGAATAAAATAAAATCTATAGAAGTTGAAATAAATGGTATTATTATGTTTCCATTGTTTTAAATGATACCATAAATCATTTTTTGACTTGAGAATGAATCATTAGATAAAACATTAATAAATATAATTTAGTTTATTTGGGTGGTTTTTATGACCATCAAGAATATATATAATTTTGTTTAATATCATGTTCATTTAATAGTTAAAGAACATTATAGTAATTACAATATGTATTATAAAATCTAATTTAACCATAATAATGGTTTTATAACCATTTGTGATGGTGGTAAAAAAATAAAATTGTATCTTCCATGACGGCGGTAAATTAATACCTCAGAGATGATGTTCTAGTATTTAGAATAAAAGGAAGAGGAGAAGAAGTATGATGATGAATTTTATCATAAATTAGATAAAATTATATTACAAAAAATATATTTTAGTTTTCATTCCACTTGGATATGGGTAGCTGAATAGATAATAAGAAAAGAAAATAAATTGAAAATAAATTAAATGAAAATTAAATAGGATTTTACCACTTGAATTATATTCCTTGAGAACCTCTTTAAAAAAACATGATTTTTTCCTTTTTTATACATTAAGGTCATGAATGTGGGGAAGAGTCTTGTGGAGCGGATTGGGTAGAAATTAGGCATGATATAGGGCTCTGAGGTGTGAAGAGAATAAGTGGTGAGAGGTGATCTTTATATTGGAGGAGAGGGGTGTTTTCTCTATATTATATTCACTAGTTTATTATTATGGCTCAAGAATATGGATAGTTTTATAATTATCACGAAATATATTATAATAATTAATTATAGTTTGATATTTTGGTCTTAAATTGGCCTTACATCTTCTATGACTCAAAAATTATTGAATTTATTTATTACCATATATTTCACTATTCCCAAAAATTCAACAAAAAAATACCAAAAATTCACCCTAACCATTTAGTAATGTGTATAATTCAAAAATTAAACTCCATTTTATGGAAATAATTTTCCATATATAATAAAATTAATCTTTAATGAAATTACTAATTTATTCAACAAATACTAATTTCAAAACTATAATTGATTATGTAACACATTGAATATTTAATTAAGGTCTCACAAAATTATATTATAATCATGAGAAAATAATATATTAATTAATGATTATATTTTATGACGATAAATTTTCTTTTAAATAATTCTATTAAATATAAAATTACAAATAAACTTTTATGTTTTACAAAAATACCACCAATAAATTTATCAATTTTAAATCATTTATTTACTTATACAATGTTATAATTATATCATATTTGCACTTATAAGCTGTGAAAATTTTATTTATACTTTCTTAGGTGAAGTTACTATTTTATTGGCCAAATTACTATTCCAAATGGTCATGTTACTATTCCTAAGGTCATGTTACTATTATATCATTATAAATTACTTAATTTCTAAAAATACCATGTATTTAATAATACCTTAATAATTAATTTAACTATTCAATTCCATAATTAAAAAAAATTATTCTACAACTACCTAGGTTGTTAAATTTATATCATCAAAAATGATGATAATAGGGAAAAAAATTATTTCTGGATCCTTTTCCAAAAGTTAAATAATTTTCATGGGAAGATATGCATACTTGATTTCATTCTATTTAATCAAAAAAATCATCCACTAGTTATTCCCTGATCAATTTTCAATTTATCAGTTACTCCAAGAAATAAAATGGAGTTTATTTCTTGATGCCATAATGGATTATAAGATCCAAAAATAGAACGATTAGTCATTATGACTATCTTTAGTTATCATCACACAAAAATGGTTATCATAGGTTATCCATATGGATTAATCTTCATATGGTTAAGTAATACATTAATATAGTAATCTTCATGTAATCTACAACATAAATGATTCCATAAATGGTTATCCTTATGACCCTTCAAAATTATAAATATCCAAAACTTTAGAAATAATGCCAATAAATTTCCAAAATGAACTTATCATTAATTCAAAGATACTATAAACTGTCTCTTGATGTTCATATACTAAACATGTGAATGCCTTAAATGCGTGTACCATCAAAACATGGTAATAACAAGAATTTAAATAGTAACTTATTTAAAACATGCATGATTACTTATTCATTAAATAAAACACATATTATTGGATTTATAGCTTAAATAAGAAAAAGTATATAAAATCCAAAGCATATATAATTAACCACATTTTCAACAAATCATTAATCAGTTCCAAGTTAATCATTACTCTCCAATTTAATTATTCATATCCAAAATCGCTTTATCCCATCAATGTTATCTCAACATCAAGAAAATATTAAGGGTTATATTCCCTTAATCAAAATATAAACATTCCATTAAATAACTTTTTTAATCTCTCGGTACCATTTATCGTATTATTGGTAATATTTAATGAAAATATTCAACAATAAATACATATATACATTCATATTACATAATTATTGAACTCTAGTGTATAAAAGCATCAATTATTCCAACTCATCTTTAATAAATTAACTAAGTGTCTCTATATTATTCCCTAATACATATTTCCTTCAATATTTCATTCATATAATCTTCATCATCAGTTGTTTAACCATTACACATGCCACCTTTTTTATTCTATTCATGAGATTCCCCCCAAGGACATTGTTTTTCATAATTCCCATACTTTCCACATTTAATGAATTCGTCCATTGAAAATACCTTAGTAATAAAAATATTCCCATCCATTGTGATAATTGAATAGTTCTTTTTCCATCATAAATTTCTTAATTTATTCCCTTCTTATCTATATATAATAAATATTATCATTCCTTTTTGAAATTTCATGGAATGATTATTCCTACATTATCAACATATAAAAAATGAATCTTCATTCCTTCCTGGTATACACTACATTATCTCTCAATAAAGTCTATCATTCTATTGTTTTGTGATCTCAAGAGTTTTTTATGGTTAAAATTTTTAATCATATTCTGTGCTAACTGATTTTTTATAATAATAAAATCCTCTACCCCAGTTATCTTCCCATTTATCTGATCATTATAAAATTCTCCATCACTTTCAATATTAACCCATCTTCTTCAAGTTCCCTCCATTTACAAAAACCAAAAAAACATAGAGTGAGAAAACAAAATCATAGTTAAAAATCACATAATAATGAGAAATAACATATATAATGCCTAAATTAGGACACCTTATTTTTAATATATTACACCTTAAGTTTATCCTAATCATCTATTTAAATAATCCATGATAGATTATATAGATATTGGTAGTATCCAAAGAATATCCCCTATAATTTTCAAACCATTGGTGTAGAAAGTCACATTTTCTTGCACCAGTTGACTATTAAGTCCAACTCATTGTGCATTTTTCAGAGTTATTACCCTTGGGTGCCTCTATTACAAAGCCACATCAAGTTGTAGTATCTAGATAGGGATTTAATTTCTTGAAAACCACTTTCTCAAAAATTTATCAAAATTATAGGATCTTTTCTTAAATTTTGAATCATCCTTATGCTTATCCTTGGATACATCCCATAAATATCCTTACAAATATCCTTAAGGGTCACAATAATTTTTTCTCATCCTAGTTTATAAAGGATCACTAAACCTTCCCATTGATACCAACTATAGAGATATTATATTATCACGGATTTATATTAAGTCCTTTTATATGAAAATTCATTACATTAAACAAACACATGCCTATTGGCCATAATAATTTAGTTCCTTTGGAAACATGGAACACAATATTCAAATCTAGTGAAAGATCATCAATGTTTCCCAAAATGATCATCCCATTTAGTCTTCTTCATGAACATGGCCTACATAAAACCTTTCTTTACAAACCATGGAATGGAAGCATAATAATGGGTGACCTCATATTATCAAAAAGGGTAAACATAAGAGATGTCAATTTATTATTATATGAATGCATAAGGTAAACATAAGGGTATGTGATTATGAACATAACTTATGAAGTTCATATTGAACATATCATATATCATAAACATGAGTCATGGAGTATAACTTTATAATTTTTGAAAACCTTTCCCGTAACTATGATAAATCATCCTAAATCAATCATGGACCATAATATCATGTTATAAAAGTGTGGAACCATCATAAATATAGAAAAACATTTTATATATCAAGGTAAACTACTAAGACCATCAACACAGTGGATAATAACTTGTCACTTGTTTACTAATGTGTATTAGGATACACTGTTTCCCATTGTGTATTAGGACACAACTATTTTCTATAGTTTATCAAAACAAATAGTTTCCTATATTGTATCAATAAACACTCATTTCCCATCATGGATCGAGTCCATCAACTTCTCTCCCATACATATATCATGTAATATAAATCCTTAACCAATGCATTTGTTGGAGATATACGTCCCATCTATCTCATAATTAAAACCATACTTTTGTTTTCCAAAATTTCATAAATCATTAAACATATTATCACAAAAAACCCATGTAACGAAAACAAGTTTCATAATTATTTCATCAATTAACCATTGCATAACACATGAAAAGTAAAAGGGTTATATAAACATTTCATCAACATAAACATTCACCATATAAATAAAGAATAATTATTTTACCATACAATTGTATCCCCTATAAATCATAACTAACATCAATGGGTATCACCTTAAATAGAAATTTATTTTCAAAGAAAACGTGGATAAGTTTTTATTAAAGTATCATTTTAGGTTTTAAAAATTAATTTTTAAAATAGAAAACATTTTGAAAATAATTTTATATGAAAATAACCATGAAAACATATAAATAAATCTTTTAAAATAATTTGAAACAATTATTGAGGAATATATCATTAATGTCTCTAATTTTCTATGTATTAATTTTTAATATTATATGTATTATCTTTTAGACCAATCGTTTAGAAGGAAAGACATTTTGAGGAATGATGTGACCAAAATACATATTTGAAATATATTAAATATATTAAATACTATGTGAAAAAAATCAGTAAAAGTGGAATACCTCACAAATGGTTAGGAGGATCAGAAATTTGAGGTCATTGTTGAGTTCAAAACATAGGTTTTACCCTAGGCAAGACAGAACCCCTGTCTGAATGTACTGTTTGTGAAAAAAGTCATTATGGGCATAAATGAATGAAATAAAATAATTAATTAATTTTTTTGACATAGAAAAAATCTTTCTCCTTTAAGTATATGGTTATATAAATTCTTTAGGGTTATCTTCACATACCCTAGATATTTTAAACAACTATTGAAGATATTTCCTAATAAACAATTATGTATCAAGATTGAATCATTGTTCGTTGCACCAATGTAGGCCATATAACTCATAAATGATTTCAAAGAAACTGTTCTTCATCAATAATGGATCAAATATCCATGTTTGATGTTTTTATTTTTGATTTCCATCATGTTTATTAATTTTAGATAAATTCAAACAAATATAATGAATAAAATTTGTGTACGTTTCATTAGTAGATTTAATTTTGTGGAATTATTTTTTTTTTGTTAATTTATTTCACTTTGTTCATCTACTAATACGACAAAAAATTGAGGCCAAATGAACAACGAATAAGGCTTTATCCTCATGTTTTGTGTGTTTTGTATTTCTTCCCATGTTCTTTGTATATTCATATAGAATATTTTATTTTCACGCATGATTTGTAAAAATTGCCAGTATTAGATCATTGTGATACATTTATTTAGAGAAATACATTGATACCATGTGTGAATTGCGTGATCAATGTTGAATTTGCGGTGATATGAAGGAAATGGATTATTAGGAGTAGATAAAACATAATTTTGGTTCTTATTCTTCATAGTTTTGACAAAAGATGGTGATTTTTCTCAACAGAATCATCTTCTAAGTGGTTTTGGAACCTGGAATCCCAAGATTTGAAAAATAGCAGAATATGAGAACCCTGATCTATAAGTTTCTATAAGGGTCAAGGCTCTGGTAAAGCATTGGATGATTTGAAAGTAAATCAGTAAATCATGATCAACAAGATGTGTAATCTGGTATTACACTCCATGGGGTCCCTAAGACTTCAGCATTAGTGTTCCTGTTGATGATAAATATCACATTCCATGAAAATTTGTCACACACTGTGTTACCCCTTCATTGAGGCACAACATTTACATGAGTGATTACACAAACACATGAAAAAGTACACCTCCAAGTGTCATGTCATGTACATGGACACATACACGACTTTTCATACACAGGTGGGTACATGGACATGGATGTAGTACACAGACACAAAAAGGAAACAAAGGAAAAATACAATGTGTCTCTATAAGCTATATAATTATTCTATAGTCCATGTATATAGATACATACATTCCATGTGAGGATCTTCCACACTAGTTGTCCTGGGGATAGTTGGATACAATGTGCACCTCCTAGTACATGTAGTGTAACCCCTTAAAGATCATTTTTATCACTTCTATTTCATATTTTGGACTAATATAGGTTGAGTTTGTTCCCTTGGTCCTATTGATCAAGGTTTCAGTGCAGAATTATATCCACATCATAAGATATTGATCCCCTCTATAGTTCAAGTCTCAGATAGAGTTGTGGTGTCCCTCTGTGAGACTAGACTGAGATCCCTTGTCATCCTTTATTCCTTAGATGGGATTTGTGGGATCGGAGTGACCTCCTGAAGAAGGGTTTTGATCCTCCATCTAGAAGGATGTATCAGTAGGGTTAGTGGAATAGTTGAAATACAATCCCATACATATAGGTTTGATCCAGATTGGGTTCATGGTGTCCCCCTGCGGTTCTGAGCGTGACCCCATATCTTTGTATCAGGGTGTTATTAGACTAGTGAGCATTCTTGGGTGGGGCCCAATGAGAAAGATATATTTTTCAAGTGTATATGATGATATCATGGATCATGGATTATATCCTCTGAGAACATGTGTTTCTTTGGGAAGAATCTTGTGGCTGGCATTTGGTTATGACCCCTAGGTGGGGTGGGGTCTTCCCAGAGTATATATGGGTGTTTCAATTATACATTGATTGTTATATCTATTATTGAGCTGATTGTTCTTATTTCATAATGTATATTATTTTTGGGTTTTCCTACTAAGTATTGTTATACTCACCATAACACAATATTTTCTTACACATGTCGTGTATTATACAGACGATGACCAATTTGATGATATCTTAGGAGGATAGGGAGATGGTGGAGCAAAGTTGAAGCATGTCAGATTGAGGTTTTTTCAGGTGATTTCATTTTAACTTTTCCTCTCAATTGGAGTAGATTGGACACTATAAAATTTGGATTGGGATTTTATTTTGAACCTTTTTCACTTATAGTACTTTAATTTCATAATTTTTTTGGATCATAGATGTATGCATGCATTTTTTCAGTTCTTTTTACATTTTAGAATAGTGTGGGCATTGAGATATGTGCATTCATATTGGTATATTAGGATAATGCCTCACATTTATATAATATTATTACTCAGTATTGGTTTCCATCCCCAGTTCTAATAGAGGCAGGATTAGTGTACTCACATGTCAAACATTGGTTGGTCAGGTCATGATAGAGTGGTATCAGAGTGGATTAGTTCTACCTTAGGACCAAAGACAGTGAGTTTGGTTTAGGGAAATAGTTTTTTCTATTTCAATAATGGATTTTGGGGAATAGATTTTAATATAGGGGTGATGAATGAAATATACAAAAACCATAACTCTGATAACCTTACATTTGACTCGGAACATGTAACCATTGGTTGAAGGTATAATATTTGGTGCATTAATCATTTAGTAATGGTTGTTTTTTATATGTTTTTCTTGAGTAGTATCCCATGATATTCTCTTTTGACTATGGTTCATCTTGTTTTATTTTAGGATGCCTATATATAAATTTCCATCCAAGATTCCACTATTGGATCATGAGCATGATCCACTTAGTGATGAGGAATCAGTACAGGGGAATTTACAAGAGATTTTTCCTCCCAATGGTTTACTGTCTATACAACAACACATTGTGAAGAATCTATAATTGGAAATACCCACATAGGATGTTTGAAGGATGAGTGTGTTTCGTGAGTTTTAGAGGTAGAAACCACCTAGGTTTTGAGGTCATCTAGACCCATAGGTGGATGAGGACTAGTTATAGATAGTCACTCATCTTTTCCAACTTGTAAGGATGCCATCATAACAGATGGTGATCCCCACCGTGAGCCATCATCCGGGTTCGGAAGGAAAATGGTGGACCTCAGTGAATCAGAAACATAATAAGACATATCTATTATAGTTTGAGTTTGATCATCTCTTTATGGAGGAGTTATATCCAAAAACATTGGGATCAATATGTATACAGGTGATTTTATATCTATATTTAGGTATCATGATAGCGGTGGAGTTCTCAGTGAGGTTTTATAAAATTTTGTATTACTCCTTGGATATGGTGTGAGATTAGTTCATCATAGATTAGACTAATGTGAAAGGATTACACTAGGACATCAAGGCTTTAGTGGTATCTCTTTTAATTCCTACATAGGATGGGGTGCTTGAGTGAGCCTTGTTGGTGGAAATATTTCTCGAATATCAGACAAGAGTAGTGGGAGATAATAGTGGGAACTCGATAGCAAATTCCATGAAAGGATGTTGTTGTAAAACATCATAGAAATCATAGCATGTTATAATCTTCATGAGGTGATCCTGAGACTAAGAGTAATTAGTGTAGGGATCTATGGGTGGTAATGACCCTATATAGAGGTAGTGTTTCTCCTGTGATTTTCAAGGAAAACCAGATTAGGATTTTCCAACACATCATACACCTTATCATGAGATGGTTGAGTGATGGAAAAGACAGAGATAGTGGAAGTATTAGGGTGTTCTATAGGTAAGAGTATGGGGTATTGGGGCTAGTAGGGGATCATGAGGTGGTCATAGGTTAGAACTATTACTACCACCACCCCCAGGTGATCTGTGTTATGATAAGGGAGCATGTCGATAGGGATGAGGCTAGTTGTAGGCTATAGAGACCTATGAACCTGGGGATCTATGGATGGTACAATGAATGATCTATGTCCTTTCTACTTTATCTGAAATATTGATATACCTTGGTGAAGGTAATTCCTACCTTTACACTTCTTAGTGTTGAGTCATATATATTTTAGTTACATTGGTGGATCGACACTTGTGGTTGGAGAATCTGATGGGTGGTGACTCATCAATTGTACACTAGTGATGATAGTGTGATCTATCATTTGGTGGTGATAGTTTTTTTATGGGATATGTTCATTATTGTAATGAGTCCATACGACATCGTTTTAATTTTGGATTGGTAATCCAAAGTTCATTCCTATATTGAATACATTAGGTGGAGGATGTGGTGTGTCCATAATGATGGAATGAGTTTTTCCTTAATGGTTTAAAGGGAGACCTTGGATGAGAAGGATGGGGTTTGGAATAAAGGTACATTTTATTACTCTCCATTTAGATAGCATAACTTTTGGAGTAGTGGATGCTTTAGGATAACATTTTCCTATAGTGGTGGAATGGTATGAGGATGTGCTTCCTGGTGACGTACTAGGTTTACCTCTTTTCTATGAACTAGACTTATGAGTCAACTTACATATCAGTATAGAACCACTATATTCACCATCATATCATATAGCTCCCAAAAATATTCGAGAGCTGATGGTGAAGTTGGCGGACTTGCAGATGAAGGGATTTGTGAGACCTAGTGTTTCCCAAAGGGAAGCCCTGGTTTAGTTTTCAAAGAAAGAGGACAGATACTTGAAATTATGTGTGGATTACTAGAGCATGAATCAGATAACAATGAAGAATAATTATACACTAATGAGGATAGATAAAATCATTGATATGTTGAGTGTGGTGATGTGGTTCTCGAATATGTAACTAAGATCAGGTTATCACCAGCCATGAGTACTAGATGATGATATACCAAATATGGAATTTTTATTTCATTGTTATCACTACAAGTACATGTTGATTCCATTCTATATGATCCATTCCCCAACTTTTTTATTGGGACTCAAGAATTAGATCATTTATCCATTCTAAGACCGATTCATGGAAGTCTTTATCGATAATATTCTATTATATTCAATATCCAAGAAGAAGAACCTGAGACACTTGAGAACTGTCCCAAACACACTCTAAGAGCACCAACTTCACATAAAGCTCTGGAAGCGTCAGTTTTGGAATTAGAGGGTCCACTTTCTTATACACGTCATCTCATAGGATGGAGTAAGAGTGGATCTAGCAAATGTTGACATAATTCTTGATTGGGCACCACCCAAGAGTGTTATCCTAGTGAAGAGTTTCCCAGGGTGTGTAGGGCACTATTATATGTATGTACTTGAAATATCTATATTGTTAGAAACATTGATATATATTTGAATCAGAAGGAGAATCCTCTTTTGTGAACAATAAGTTTTAATCAGTTATTTTAGGAGCTGAGGCAGTTGTTGACGAGTTCTCCTCTATTAATATTTTCAAAGGAGTATGATGAGTACATAGTTAATTGTGACCATGAGGGACAAGAAATGGTTGTGTTATGATGCAGAGGTAGGATATTATTGCCTACTATTCATGCCAATTTTTTCTACATGAGTATAACTATGAAAATCATGATCTAGAGTTAGCACATGTAGTATTTTCATTGAAGATATGTCAACACTAAATGATGGGAAATCAATTTATCATTTACTCTTACAAAAAGTGTCTCAGGAATACATTCTCACAAAAGGATGTTAACTTGAGAGGATGATAATGGATAGAGTTTCTCTGTAACACCCTAGGTAAATAAATAATATGACATTTTTGTATTTATCCTTTTTTTTGAATAAAATATTAATATGGCTTTAAAGGGGACGCTATGCTCGATGGCGTACCCAATACGCAACAACGAGTTTCTTGGGAATCTTACGTTGCACTCTAATAATAAAATAACATCATTTCAAATGGTAGTTAACATGTAGCCGTTGTATTGGCGGGAATGGATATAAATAACTAAAATATGATTATATATGTTTTATAAATGTTTTTACATTTAAAAGACAATGTCTTAAAATATGGAAAGAATTCAATTTTAGGTGTATATGCCCTAGTTTTCACTAAAGGTTCACTTATCGCCTTTTAATGGAGAACTGTCATTAAATATAGTTTTGACCACTCTTATACATTCTTTTGGACCAAATAAAACTCTTATTAAGAATCGAGACATCAAATTTTACTTTGTGTAATTTTTTGGTATCTTTCTGATAAAGTTCATTTTTTTTATGAATAGTGTAGAATGTTGTGTTTTAATTCAAAACCTCTTTTTAATCTAATTTATTTATATGATTAGATAATATTTTGAATTGGTTTTAAAGTTAAATTAGAAAATATTTTTACCATTTTATCCAATGGTGGTCATTGGAATCAATTTCACTTTGAAATTAGACTTAAACTGGTGTCAATCTTTTGATACTTATTGTTTTGTAAAAACATGCTATTTGCTCTGGCAGCGGGAATTAATTATTAAATTAATTAATGTGACTTATATAATTTGAATTTTGTAAAAAAGACTTCATTTTTGAATTCGGAGTATCAAATATAGCTTAGGGTGAATTTTTGGTAATTTTCTGAAAAACTTCAATTTTTGATGAATAGTGAAACCACTAAGTGATAATCAAGCAAACTGATTTTTCAGTTAAATGAAAGTTTACCACTAATGTGTATTGAATTTTGAAAATCCGACATACATGGTTGTCATTAAGAAGTAAAATGTGGTTCAATGAGATTATAATAATTTTTTGGTGAATAGTAACTTATTAAGTTTTTAATCGCGATTAGTGATAATTAGTGTAGTTTAAGGTATAAATAATACTTTAAAAATATGAAATGACCTAGAAACATGTCCCAACCCTATTGGTTGTGTCATGGCCGACCAAGAAAATCCATGGCCTAACATGGGGACCCCATGGATCCACTTTTGTTGGGAAATAACATAAAATACTTTTTATTTAATGTTAAAGTGAAAATGACACTAACATAGTATGTTTTACTAAAACAATTTTTAAGTGGGGTTATACAAGTCCAAATTTTGATTATAAATAGTAATTGGAAAGATAAAAAGATTTCCTATATCATAGTATTTTTTTTATAATTTTTAGACATTAAAGAAATTAAATTATTTATGACATAATAATGATGCAGCGATGACATCATTATTTGACAATTTAATTAAAAGATCTATTGTGTAATATACTTTCGTTTATGAGTATTTACATCAAAGATCTATTGTCCTTCTCTCATGGGGTGTATGTTTTGAAAGATACCCAAGTCGGTAAGGGAACCTTTCACCCTCCTCTTTTTTAAAAGACTTCTTTTATTGGGTCTTTTAATTTACATATTTTTATGTTGGGATATGTTCTCATACATCCTTATTGATGTAAATTTTATGTCCAAGTGATGAGATACACTTTTTATCTCTCATCAACTCATTTTGATGTGATGTCGTTAGGCTGTCAAGGGAACTTTTTAACCCAATTTCGATTTCTTTGGGTTCAACTTGTAGTCATTGAATATGTCATCCATTGAATATGTGTGAATGACCTTTTATTGTTTTACACTTAATATCCACTTATATTGGGTGTATATATATTTTTCACACATATTTTTTGAGATTTATTTGTCCTTAATTTAACGATACCTTCTTTATAAGGGATTTCATCACATTTGACATTTCTATTGAGGGCTCATTGTTGTTATGCACCAATTCACTCTTATATGGTGTATATACTGTCCTTTGGAGTATTATATCATGAATCCTTTTATTCTCATGATATTATAAAATTCTGACTAAATGTTATTCCTCGATTATTGTATTCAAGTGTCTCTAATTTTGGTAAAACCCCTTTAACCAAAATATCGTTTTAAATGTTTTAATTATTTGTTCTTATTAATATCCATGTTTTCAAAATGGTTTTAAGGATTTATTTATATGGATATTAATGGTTTAAAATGTTAAAAGCTTCAAGGTGGTATGGGACACTTTGATTCAAAAATCTCTTTATTAAATGTTTTAAATGGTTTTGGAAATGGTTTCTTTTTGAATGGATTCATTATTTCAATATCCTAAAATGTTATATTGTGATTGAAATGTGGAAATGTTATGTTTCCTTTATTCATGTTTATTTGATACGATTATGTTATGGTTCTTGGGCATTGTTATGAATAACGGGTGGTTCCGTGATAAACTAAGGGCGGGTGAGCCCGATATAGCTCTCCAATGCATTGGGTAACGCGAAGGAGTGAAACGTTAAGGTTTCTCCGAAGAGATTTAGGGAATATACTGTGATGGGTATTCCAAACGTAACCAAGAGGGTTACTCCCTACGTAAGAATGTTATGAATGCCTCAAGTTACCTTTATGTCTTATGATTTCTATGATTTATTCATGTTTTGATGAGGTAGGTTAAAGTGCCTATGTTTTATGGGTAAAATTTGATTTCGTCTTTATGTATACATGCACTCATGTTTCCTTTCCATATTTTTATGTCCCTTACTGAGCTTTTTATGCTCATCCCAAGTTTCTGAAATGTTTTTCAGGTCAAGGGGAAAGGTACATGATAAGACGGTAGAGTCAAGGATGTGTTAAGAGAGAATCCATGTTTTATTTTAAATATGTTCTCGTTGATGGGAAGAATGAATATTGTCATTTATGTAATCCACTTTGTTTAAATGTGGAATGTAATGCAAGTTTCATGATCTAATTCTCTAAAACTCTAAACCTGAAAAGATCCTCAATGTGTAATCTTGTATTAACTCAAGATTAAGTATGTTTTAAGGCTGGGGCCTTATAGTTGGTATCAAAGGTCGGTTTAGATAACTTTAGAGGTTAGGGTATTCCTTAAGCATAAGTGACATTACCATAATGGTTAGGACTTCAGAAAGAGTCCTAGTTTTAGATAAAGTGAATGAGTAAGTATATCTTAGTGTTTACCTTCCTCGTTAGTACATGATGGTTTTGTTGATATACTCACACTGACCTTTTTGGTTTTAGTAAATGGCTGGATCTAGCAGGTACCAATGTGACAATGGGTTTGAAGGAAACTGTGGTGGTTTTCTGATTAAGAGACTGGATGAGATGGGGGATTCAATGAGGAATCTCATGGTTGTTCTAAACCAACTATCAAGGAGTCATGATCAACCACTTCAACCTTGGTGAGTTCTCTAATGCATCATGTACGAGATGGCCAACTCGATGTGGAAATTCAGGTAATAATTATTAAGGTAACCATTAGGGTTTATATGATCCTGACTTTTGAGGTAATTATGGGTTATTATATGTTATGATGGAAAATGAAAGGCATGAGATAAACTTGAGGTTAAAATATGTTATGATCATCTTTGAAGATTTTATCTCATTTCGGGGATTGTTTTAAGAATTATATAGTTTTGGAAAAAGGACAACACGCAGACCGTGTGACTACCCGTCGCGTCGGACAAAGCTGCGGGAATCGAACCCACAACCAAAGTGCGACTGTTATTTATCGCCTACCACTGGACTACGTGAAGTCCCTGGTTAGTTTGACTGATTCTTTTCAGTTATATGATTTTATGAATTAAGAGTAAGTTGATTTTGGGTTATTTATGAAAATGATTAACCTATCATGGAGGATATGTGATTAGGTTAATTACTTTCAATGCGTGACTTTAAGAGCAAATGATTTTGTTTGGAGATAAATGTTACGATTTAACTTGGAAGACTATGTGACTAAATCCTTCAAATATTTGGGTTTCAATCTTATATTGGTTTACTTTGAAGAATTTTATGGACAAATTATTTATCGGACGGTCCTCTTTGAACTTTGGGTTTTGTTGGACAAATTTTGGAGATTAAGAATAGATTTTCTTTTTTATAAGGGGTTATCCTTTTCTAGATTATCTGATCTTGTACTAGCCTTTTTGGTTTTGGTTTTGGTTAAAGTCTAAAGACATGGGATGCATATAGTTCTCTTTTGTGGATTAGGTGATTCTCTAGAAGTTTATTATAGTACTCTTAATGCAAACAAGTCTCCCTAAATACTCGTCTTTTGGAAAAAATATGAGTTTGATTAAGAAATCTAGTAAAAGTTGAATGTCAAAATGATAAGTTATTATGTTTCCTTATGAATAAATTCCTCAATAAAAAGTAACTTAAAACAAAAATGTTGTCTATTAACTTTTCCTACTGGGGAATCGAATACCGTTTAACCCATCACAAGTTTGTGATTTTCTCGTGGTTAACTTTCTCCTAAACATGTTTTCTAACACTCTCCATCAGAACATGACCCTTTGTTTTTCCTCCATGTCCATATTTTCATACTTGGAGTCCTAGTATGGGTTAACTCGGGTGACCTTTGTACTTATCTTTCTTTATTTTAAAGTGATTGTTTTACCGACTCTTGTTCCGATGTGGGACTTTCAAGGATGTTTCCAAGTCCAATTTTAAAATTGCGCGGACGCAATTCCTAAAAAGGGGGGAAGGATGTAACACCCTAGGTAAATAAATAATATGACATTTTTGTATTTATCCTTTTTTGTGAATAAAATATTAATATGGCTTTAAAGGGGACTCTATGCTCGATGGCGTACCCAATACGCAACAACGAGTTTCTTGGGAATCTTACGTTGCACTCTAATAATAAAATAACATTATTTCAAATGGTAGTTAACATGTAGCCATTGTATTGGCGGGAATGGATATAAATAACTAAAATATGATTATATATGTTTTATAAATGTTTTTACATTTAAAAGACAATGTCTTAAAATATGGAAAGAATTCAATTTTAGGTGTATATGCCCTAGTTTTCACTAAAGGTTCACTTATCGCCTTTTAATGGAGAACTGTCATTAAATATAGTTTTGACCACTCTTATACATTCTTTTGGACCAAATAAAACTCTTATTAAGAATCGAGACATCAAATTTTACTTTGTGTAATTTTTTGGTATCTTTCTGATAAAGTTCATTTTTTTTATGAATAGTGTAGAATGTTGTGTTTTAATTCAAAACCTCTTTTTAATCTAATTTATTTATATGATTAGATAATATTTTGAATTGGTTTTAAAGTTAAATTAGAAAATATTTTTACCATTTTATCCAATGGTGGTCATTGGAATCAATTTCACTTTGAAATTAGACTTAAACTGGTGTCAATCTTTTGATACTTATTGTTTTGTAAAAACACGCTATTTGCTCTGGCAGCGGGAATTAATTATTAAATTAATTAATGTAAATTATATAATTTGAATTTTGTAAAAAAGACTTCATTTTTGAATTCGGAGTATCAAATATAGCTTAGGGTGAATTTTTGGTAATTTTCTGAAAAACTTCAATTTTTGATGAATAGTGAAACCACTAAGTGATAATCAAGCAAACTGATTTTTCAGTTAAATGAAAGTTTACCACTAATGTGTATTGAATTTTGAAAATCCGACATACATGGTTGTCATTAATAAGTAAAATGTGGTTCAATGAGATTATAATAATTTTTTGGTGAATAGTAACTTATTAAGTTTTTAATCGCGATTAGTGATAATTAGTGTAGTTTAAGGTATAAATAATACTTTAAAAATATGAAATGACCTAGACACATGTCCCAACCCTATTGGTTGTGTCATGGCCGACCAAGACAAGCCATGTCCTAACATGGGGACCCCATGGATCCACTTTTGTTGGGAAATAACATAAAATACTTTTTATTTAATGTTAAAGTGAAAATGACACTAACATAGTATGTTTTACTAAAACAATTTTTAAGTGGGGTTATACAAGTCCAAATTTTGATTATAAATAGTCATTGGAAAGATAAAAAGATTTCCTATATCATAGTATTTGTTTTATAATTTTTAGACATTAAATAAATTAAATTATTTATGACATAATAATGATGCAGCGATGACATCATTATTTGACAATTTAATTAAAATGGAAAGATAATGAAAAATCTACAATATACACATGGACAAAACCAATTGGATGAGTGGATTTAGATGCCTTATCACCTTATCCACGAATTCTACCAATGTGGGACCCTTTAAAACCGAAAATCATTTTCAAATAAAGTAATATTTCTTTGCTTTCCAAAAGTGCCCCTCCTCTCCTCTTATAAAAGGCCCCCACCTCCACCTTATTTCACACACTTCAAAAGCCTTTGGCTCGGCCAACCCCTGCCCATTTGCTCTCTCCACATCCCTCTCCTCATCCTAGAGGATTTCCCTTGGGCAGAATCCTTTCAAAGGAAGACTTTAGGCTCAAATCAATAAGAGTTACACTTTTAAAGGTAATTTTTTCTCTCATGTTCATTTGTTTTATTTTGCTTCTCCAACCCCCTAACCTCTTTTTATTTACTTCTTTTGTAACAAAAACAGTATCTTAAATATACTAGGATGTTGTTATAAGATTTATTTGAGATACACTCTCACACAACTACATCAAATGGTTAAAGAACATACGGTTTCCGTGGATGGTGAAATTCTGCCTCCCGAAACGATGATTGTTCAATACTCATTTAACACCTTCAAAGGTGGCCATTATGATGTCACTATTTTTATATATGATATATAGTATGTTTATGTTTTCCTTAAGATTCTGTTTTTTACATTTTGGTCAAACCTTTATGGTTCCCATTATGGTTAAACACGATATCTTCATTTAAGGAAGTGCGGACTACCGCCCCCTCAAAGTGATTTGATTCGTTAAATACCATATGTGGGACATATAAAGGATGGAACTATGATATTAAATATGATATTATACTGGAATTATAATATACCTTTATATCATTATTATTCCATTCTATAAAATACGAATATAAATGGAAGTAGCGTTCATGCGTACGTACGGCTTACCGTCTCCATGAACGGTGCATTTCATTTCTTACCTCTAAATGATTATGTAATGTTATAAATGCATGAATGTACTGGATATATATGACATATATTATATCTACAACATGAATTCAATTCTGGATATAATAAACATTTGGCCACATGAACAACATGTAATTGTAAGAAGTCCACTTTCGACTTAAGAACCAAATACCGACAAAATGAACATTATTAACTTAAATGATTACATAATGTTCACAACATGTCAATAATTGATATAAAAGGAATAATGAACTTGGAAAAGGTTATTAAGCAAATAGAAATTAACTCAAGTTTATTATTCAGGACTTTAAAGAACGATTGAGTCAAGTCGGACCCGAGGTAACGGATCCTGCAACTCTCTTTCTCTTTAAGTACACTCTTTTATGTCATTTCTTTTAAGCTCATCTTTCTGATGATTGGGATGTTATTTTATATTAATCCTACTGTAATTTTTATGTTCATGTGATGAGAGACCCTATTCTCTCTCATCAATCCATTTTGGAAGTTTTATGTGGCGCCGTTAGGCTGCCGAGTTCTCGTAAGGGATTTCTCATCTCACTTTTATTCCCGTGAGATTTATGCTACATTTGCCACAAATTCCATTGAGTGGTGTAAGTAATTCCCATTATTCTACTCTTTGTGTAATATACTTTCGTTTATGAGTATTTACATCAAAGATCTATTGTCCTTCTCTCATGGGGTGTATGTTTTGAAAGATACCCAAGTCGGTAAGGGAACCTTTCACCCTCCTCTTTTTTAAAAGACTTCTTTTATTGGGTCTTTTAATTTACATATTTTTATGTTGGGATATGTTCTCATACATCCTTATTGATGTAAATTTTATGTCCAAGTGATGAGATACACTTTTTATCTCTCATCAACTCATTTTGATGTGATGTCGTTAGGCTGTCAAGGGAACTTTTTAACCCAATTTCGATTTCTTTGGGTTCAACTTGTAGTCATTGAATATGTCATCCATTGAATATGTGTGAATGACCTTTTATTGTTTTACACTTAATATCCACTTATATTGGGTGTATATATATTTTTCACACATATTTTTTGAGATTTATTTGTCCTTAATTTAACGATACCTTCTTTATAAGGGATTTCATCACATTTGACATTTCTATTGAGGGCTCATTGTTGTTATGCACCAATTCACTCTTATATGGTGTATATACTGTCCTTTGGAGTATTATATCATGAATCCTTTTATTCTCATGATATTATAAAATTCTGACTAAATGTTATTCCTCGATTATTGTATTCAAGTGTCTCTAATTTTGGTAAAACCCCTTTAACCAAAATATCGTTTTAAATGTTTTAATTATTTGTTCTTATTAATATCCATGTTTTCAAAATGGTTTTAAGGATTTATTTATATGGATATTAATGGTTTAAAATGTTAAAAGCTTCAAGGTGGTATGGGACACTTTGATTCAAAAATCTCTTTATTAAATGTTTTAAATGGTTTTGGAAATGGTTTCTTTTTGAATGGATTCATTATTTCAATATCCTAAAATGTTATATTGTGATTGAAATGTGGAAATGTTATGTTTCCTTTATTCATGTTTATGTGATACGATTATGTTATGGTTCTTGGGCATTGTTATGAATAACGGGTGGTTCCGTGATAAACTAAGGGCGGGTGAGCCCGATATAGCTCTCCAATGCATTGGGTAACGCGAAGGAGTGAAACGTTAAGGTTTCTCCGAAGAGATTTAGGGAATATATTGTGATGGGTATTCCAAACGTAACCAAGAGGGTTACTCCCTACGTAAGAATGTTATGAATGCCTCAAGTTACCTTTATGTCTTATGATTTCTATGATTTATTCATGTTTTGATGAGGTAGGTTAAAGTGCCTATGTTTTATGGGTAAAATATGATTTCGTCTTTATGTATACATGAACTCATGTTTCCTTTCCATATTTTTATGTCCCTTACTGAGCTTTTTATGCTCATCCCAAGTTTCTGAAATGTTTTTCAGGTCAAGGGGAAAGGTACATGATAAGACGGTAGAGTCAAGGATGTGTTAAGAGAGAATCCATGTTTTATTTTAAATATGTTCTCGTTGATGGGAAGAATGAATATTGTCATTTATGTAATCCACTTTGTTTAAATGTGGAATGTAATGCAAGTTTCATGATCTAATTCTCTAAAACTCTAAACCTGAAAAGATCCTCAATGTGTAATCTTGTATTAACTCAAGATTAAGTATGTTTTAAGGCTGGGGCCTTATATTCTCTAGGACTATAATAATGATATTGTCTATACACTTGAGAAGGAGAACATGGTGTAAGATGCTCTCAAGAAGAGTTCTTGTTCTTAGTTGTTGGTCAAGCCATTGTATTAGTAAGACCCATTGAAATTTTCCTTTGTGTACAAGGATAGTGCTTTATATCTTAAATCAATGGTTGTTACCCCACCACTTTTGTAGAGTTTCTAGGATTATTATTTAGGATATAAAAACTATAAGCCCTTATATACTCATATATCAACTAGACATGCTCATGATGGATATTTTATATGCGGGGATCATGCTATATTTTTAGAGGGAGAACAATAGTACCTTTTACATTGCATGATTAGGTGTTTTGGGAGTTTCATACACCCCTTTTAGTAGTACATACAGTTGTGGGAAATATGTAACTTTACCTCTAGCAATAGTTTTGGTGGACATGCATAAAGAAAGAAATTAAAATGTTTTTCCATTGATGCCTCGCTTCTATTAGGCGAAGGAAGAGAAACATGTTGTAGTGGTTTTAACCCAACCCATTAAGGTGTTATAGTGGAAATGGGTTGATATTTCCCTAGACATAGTAATGGGATTAACATGTACTTCTAGGTGACATGATTCCATCTAGGTGATCATAGATCAACTCACCAATTTATCCCACATTATATAAATTCAAGAGTAGATTTACGTAGAGGTCATGGGAAGCCTCTATGTGAAAAATATAGTTTGGCTCCATGAAGTCCCCTCGATGATTGTCTATGACTATAATGATTTATTCATATATCAGTTATGGTGAGTATTATAGGAGGAAATTGGGACTCAATTACACTTATGTATAGTATTTCTCCCCCAAACTAATGGCCATACAACACAGACCATTCAAGTCATGGAGGAAATATGGTGGTACTGCATGATAGACTTTCTAACAATTGAGAGGAGTAACTACCCATGGTGAAGTTTTCATAAAATAACAACTACCATTCCACCAATTTTTTAGAACCATTTAATGATTTGTATGGGTGACCCTACAGGTAACTAATTTGTTGGACCGATCCAGGAGATTCAACAATCATGGGATTGGAGTTGGTTAGAGACGCTACAGAGAAGTTTTATATCATCTTGGAGTGGGTGAGGACTACACAGAGTCATCATAAGTCATATGCAGACTAATGAAGAGGACCTCTAGAGTCTAATTAAGGAGACCATGTGTTCCTTAGAGTCCCACCTCAATGTGGATTCATTATATTTGGTTGTAGTATAAACTAATATACAAGATTCAATGGTCCCTTCTAGAAACTGTATAGAGTTATATATGTAGATTAGAACTTAATTATAAATCTATTGTTTTACTGGGTATGAAATTTCTTCCATGTACCATAGATAATGAGTTATGTGCACAACTTGCTACACATTATTAACTTGGAAAAAATGGGATTCGAGGATGGATTTACATTGGTAGAGTACCCAATAGAGATAGTGGATCGGTAGGAGAGGATCCTTCGTGGGTGATTGATTCCCATTTTGTTTGTTTAGTAGCATCATATGAATCTTCAGGATAGCACTTGGTATTGGTAAACCCAGATGTTAGCCCAGTACCCTCATCTTTTTTGTGTAGGTTTTTATGTTTTCAAGATGAAAATACCTATGGTTGGGGAAATTTACTGTCTTATGTTTTCCATGTATTATTTTTAGATAAAATATAGATTATTTTTGAGACTAGGTAGTGAGATAGTGTGAAATTGTGAGGCCATTTGTTCCTAGAAAAAATGTTTGAAATATATTAAATATAATAAATATCACTCATTCATAGTTTTACATAATGTTTAATACCACATGAATTACTAACCATATCTGAAATCTAAGACCACCATTGAGTTTAGAACATGGGTTTTACCTTGGGTATGACAGAACTTTTGTCGATAGGGGCCATTTGGGAATAATAATTATGGGTGTAAATGAATGAAATAAATTAAAATATTAATTTTTTTATATAGAAACTGGTTTGATCCTTTCTATTAATGGTTACTTAAATTCCTCAAGGTCGCCCACTCAACCCCTATAGATTTCAAAAAATTGTTGGAGAGATTCCTCTATCAATAATGACATATCAGGATTAGATCATGGATAATTTCTCCAACAAATTACATGTATCTCATCAATGATAGTAATTAAACCATTATTAATTAACAATTGGTAAAAATCTATGAAGGTCATTTTCATTATGATTTCCATCATTTTTCTCAATCCGATATAAAAATGGAACAATTCCACAAACAAAATTGATACGTGCATCATCTATAGATTTAGTTTTATAGAATTATTTATTATTTAGTTGATTTATTAGTCTTATTTTGAATCAATCTACAAAAAATAATCTTGGTGAAATGAAAAATGGATTAGTTTCATTCCTCACATTTTGTGTCATTTAGATTACTTCCGCTGTTCTACGCAGGTTTACTGCAGAAATTTTATTTTGGCATGTGGTTTGACGAAATACCTTGTATTAGATCATTGTGTGACCATTATTTGACATAAAGGATGGATACCAAGTGTCTGGTTCAGGATCGATGATTTCGTTGAGGTGTAACTACATTGGTGGATCATCAGAAGAGTAACATATATATTTTTTGTGACCATTATTCATGGTTTTGATAAATAGTGATATTTTTTATTGATGGAATAATATTTTGAGTAGATTTGGAGACCTAAATCCCATAATCTAGAAACTAGAGGCCCATCTGATCCCAGATCTACATGTTCCACTATGGGTAGTTTCTCTGGTGAAGAGTAGGATGATGTAAAATAGAATCTAGAAATCATGAACAACATGACGTGTAATCCAAAATTACACACCATGTGGGACCTTTATATACGGCACAAGGATTCTAGTAAAAGTTAAATATCACACGCTATGTGACTCAGTCACACATTATTTTACCCCTTCTGTGAGGCTCGATGCATACTTAACAGAGTACACATACATAGGAAAAAGTACGCTCCCACGTTTCATGTTATATACTTGGACATGGACATGGCTTGTCATAAACTGGCTAGTACACAGACACGATGACAGTACACATACATGGATAGTTTCCATGGGAATGATATTGTGTGTATTTTCATAAATTGAACTTCTTCTACATGACATGTATATGGATACTAACATTCTTTGTGAGGATCTTCCACAAGGACATTTATGGGGATATTTGAATAGAGGGTGTACCCTATGGTACATGCGGTGTAACCCCTCCAAGAGTGTTTGTTCAAAAAAAATTCATAGTTTGGATATATATATATATATAGGTTGATTTTGTTCCCTTTTTCATATACATTTAGGGTTCCGTGTGGCATTATATCCACATCATAGGATTATGATCCCCTATAGAGGTTGAGTCTCTGATAGAGTTGTGGTGTCCCTATGTGAGACTAAATTGTGATCCCTTATCATCTTTTGTTCCTTATGTAGGGTTTGTTGAATAGGAATGACCTCCCTGAGTATGTCATTGATCCTCCATCTATAATTCCATATCTATAGGTTTGGTGGAATTGTGGACATAAGATCCCCTACATAGAGGGATGATTCAAATTGGGTTTGTGGTGACCCCCAAGTGTTCTGGGCATCACCCATGTCTATCTATCTAGGTCTTCATAGACCAGTGAGATTTATTGGGTGGGTCCCAAGGATCTAGGTATCTTCCTTGAGTGCCTCTGATGATATCATATCTTGTGGAGTATATTCTATCTGAACAAGAATTTCTTTGAGTATAATATTGTCATTGGAAGTTGTTTGTGACAGCCTAGTGGCGTAGTGTATTTAATAAGAATATATAGGGTATTATATTATAAATTTATTTTTATATATTATATTTATCTTACAATACATGGTTCTTTGTGTTTAGTTTTCTTTTTGGATTTTATTCTGATTATTTTTACGATCGCATCTTCTTTGCCTTTTACCACATGTGTCGCGTCTTCAATAGAATAAGACACATTTTACTATGTCCTAGAAGGACACGGATTAGGTGGACCATAGATGAATCTTGAAAATATAATGTCTTCTACTGGGATATTCCATTTTACTAATTCCTCGCCCTTGGAGTATATTGGAATCTCAATAGTGTTGGTTGGACTTTATTTTACCCATTTTCAAACTTTCATTACTTTAATGTAGTACTTTGTTGTAGGATAATAGATGTATGAATGAATTATTTTAGTTATTTTTTAAATTTAAGTATTTTATGGTCTTGGAGGTGTGTTTGTGTGTACATTTATATTATGTCAATGCCTCCTATTTGTGGGATATGCCTACTCAACACTGGTCGCCAACCCCAGGCCTATTCAAGGTAGGCTTCGGGTAGTCACAAGTAAGAATATATGGGTTTGGTCATGAAAATATCCTTTATTATTTAAAAACACTCCTGAAAAATGAATAAATGACATATTTATAAAACATGG
Organism: Viscum album; assembly: GCA_963277665.1. Taxonomy (NCBI): domain Eukaryota; kingdom Viridiplantae; phylum Streptophyta; class Magnoliopsida; order Santalales; family Viscaceae; genus Viscum; species Viscum album. The sequence continues at coordinate 367,772,742 of OY728166.1, read as the reverse complement.
TTTTGGAAGAAAAATAGTCTTCAACCGAAAAGAAAATTTTTCATAAAAACATTTTTTGACTTTTGAGTACATAAATGGAGGAAAATGAAGGGATAACATATATTATTATAAAATAACCATATTAGAATAAAATTCATCAGTTTCATGAGATATATGACATAATAATTCATCATTATAATCACAATGATAAAAAACCTAATAAATGATGACATTGTATCATAAAACTCTTACCACTTTGGTAACATTGAATAGTAATCCTCATGAAATAAAATAATTAAATGAAACATAAGATATAATTCATATTATAATGCTAATTATATAACATGTCAATGTTGTATTATATACACATCATATAATAGGATAGATTCAAACAATATAATATGTTTTAAAGAAAGAAAATTGAGACAAAAATCAATTTTCAAATTGTTAAATATTTAAATGTAAACCACCAAGAAGGGATATACTAAAATAGATATATAAATCCCAATAATTTCATGTATAATAATCATATAATAAATTCATTCCCATTATATAAACCGCATAAAATTTATAGGTAGTGAATATGAGATGTGTCTCATAAGAGTTAAAGGTGTGATTGAAATCCCTTTCCGTAAGACTCGGCTACATTCATGCATGTTTGAAACTCATATATAATCAATAAAATTATATTTTATATATATTACATTTTAATAATTATATATATCACACAATATATTATTCACTTATTTCCGTTTATTACCCATTTATTAATCCTTCCTTGTTAAAATCATGTCTCGGGTAATAACCATCTAGTTTTTTATGTACATTTTAATTTTTTTCAGTCATCTTTCTTGTAATATGATAAATTAATCCACATAATGTAAATAATGATAAAAATATAATATAAATTCAGTATATATTTATTTATATTAATTCATTAATGTTATAGATAGAAAATGAAATTCTTCATTTGGGGAGAAGTTTTGTCGTACTTACGCATGAATGATGATTCCATTGTCTTGTTGGAATGAAATAAAAATATATATGATATATATTATCATTATAAAATATTTTTTAGGTCATATATATAACATATTTTTATGAAAACCATCCTTAATACATTTTATTTTAACCTTGAATGAATCACATCACTTCGTGAGGTGGTTTTCCTCCGTACAAACGAACGACATTATCATATAACAAAAAATGGAAAGCATGAAATTATGAGTGATATAAAATTTCCAAAAACATAAAAAATAAAATAAATATAATATTTTAAAAAAATAATCTACTTTTGTCAAAGCATTAGTGGAGGTAACGGAAAAATGATAAACATTGGTTCATGAGGTAGTCTTCCATCGTACATACTAATGATGATCTAATAACACATTTGATGGAAGTGAAGATTGTGTTAAGTCATGAATTTAATAGAAAAAATAATTATATTTAATATAAAGATTTTATAATATAATTATTATTTAATAATAATTTTAGGAGGTGTTGGAAGAAATAATATAAAATCACACGTTTATGAATGTTACCTCTTCTTCAGGTATCCTCAGGTTTGCACTAAAGTCCTTCCTAGGTTGGATTCCATTACAAAATAATCTTTTTATGAAGAGAGGAATATATTTGGGAGTTATTTTAGTATATCATTTAAGAAAAAATGGTTGTTATGGTGTGAATAAGAGAGGAGATTATGTGGCCTTTTATGACTAGGGGAGAGGACATACTTGGTATTTTTGAAAATAATTGAGTTTTCCCACATTATTAATATTCCACAAGGGTCCCAAATGGTATATTATCAAACATTAAAGGTTTAATGGTAAAAATATTTCAATTTAATTATTTTTATACATGATTATAGGACATTTTTACCTTTATCCTTTTAGTTTCACCCCTGATAAACCCATTTTTACCTTAACCATTATAATTAATTTTAACAACATACATTATTTGGTATAGTAGACAATAAGTTTAATTTATTATAAAATATAAACAATTTTGATTCCAAATATGGAATCAAATTTTCCAAATTCCATTCACGAAGTTACAAAAACATAATTTCAAATTAATCTCGCAGTTCTGATTAAAATTCATGTTCTTAAAAAGAAAATGTTCAAAATTTTACAATCATTTTATATAAAAATTAAATATGAAATTGAATAAAAATGAAATAAAAAGATTATTGGGTTTATAAATGAACTAATTTTACTTTAATATAAATTTAAAATATAATATATATTAAATAATAAATTTTACTAAATTGAATTTTTTAATTTAAATTCTGTACTTTTCACTATTAATCAAAACATGAAATATTTACAAACAAAATCCTAGAAGATCACCATAAGAAAATTTTGATATTATGAATAAAAAATTTTGTTTATTTTTTAAAATTATTTAAAAAAATAAAAAATTTCTTTTAAAATAATTTTACTAAAAAGGTGAGAGAACAAATGATTTAGGAAAATATAGTTTTAAAGCATAAAATGTTATTTATTCCAATCTCTTGTACAAAAAACATATAAGATGAAATTTAAATAATTTATTGAATATATATATTACATTTCACTAAAATATTTCACCAAGAGTGTTTTTTTTATTATTTAAGAGAAACATGTTTTCTTCATAAAAATGCATTCTTAGAAAACTGATTTCATTTATTTTAATTTTTAAATAAATACTTACCAAATAATTGATTTCATATATATCTATAAAACATATATTCATAATTTATTTAATACTATTCATACCCTCCATTAAAATATCTATGTGATAAATATAATTTTATAAATTTATATTTTGATAATAATTCACCTTTCATTTAAACTCAGTGTTGCATGTAATGAATATTAAACTCAGTATTGCATGTACTGCAAGAAAAACTCAATATTATATGTAATGAAAGTTGAAAATAGTTTTTTGTATAATTCAAGATAAACTCAAGTTTTTATGTAACATAAAATATCAAGAATATAAAATTAATTTTAAAAAAATATATTTTACAAACTTTTATGGTGTTATATATCGAAACATTATTTTCTCTTTAATAATAATTATTGAAGTTATAAATCACAAATAGATACATAAAAAATTTTAAATATTTAAACCTAAATGTACAATATATAAGGATAATAACATTGGTGACCAGTTAGTGTATCAGAATACAAATTAATTAGTTTATACATTTTTAGAGTGGTTTCATTGTCTCAATATGTTTACAACCCTCACTTTTATTTGAGGAGATACTTCCCTTCTTAATCTATCAGAGTAGACTAATCTTCTCTATGAACTCCTTGATATCTAGGAAACTTGACTAAATATTTCCCCATGAATTATGTATTAATAATATTAATCATTATCAACATGATAAACTCTATAAATATATATAAATTATCATAGAATGATCCATGATCTCACTCTCGTTCTACTACTTAATATTCTTGAAAATATTCTCTCAATATAATTCTTCATTCTTATTCATATATATTGAGTGAAAATATATCCACATATCTCTTCTAGAGGATATAAAGTTTTACAATAATTATAATATTACTTTATTATTGTATTTCATAGGAATATTCATCAATAATAATATTTAAATCTATTCCAATAAATCACCAATTGAGTAAAATGTTATCCCCCAAAATATAGGGAACATAAACCTAGAAAATCATCATATCTTAATAAATGAAAATTTGATGGGTATTATAATTAAATAAATAAAAACATAACGTAAAGAATCAGGTTTATAGATCCACCTCGTTTTTTTATTGGGATTTGAGAGGTTGGTAGGGAGTTTAGTGAAATTTTAGAGTCTTCATATAAACTCATGGCCATTTAGAGGGTCACTATACTATAGTATTAGGAATAGAGGTATCTATTTTTTGTTCCTTAGATTTGTGAGAAAAGTTTAGTATCTTTGAATCATGATAAGATTATTGGGTATTGGAAATAGAATTTTGAGTATCTATTTAAGATTTAGGGTTCACTAAAAAGAGTGAAATAGATGTGGTGGTTGACATTTCACATGTACTATTCACCTAGGTGAAATAAGAATTCTAAAATGTCCATTAAAATTGGTGTGGTTCTTAGTGAGTCACCCATTCTAAAATGGGACCCTAGAAATGGAAATTTATAGTTCATTAGACTTGTCAGTTTTTGAGGTCTTGGTGAGGATAGGTACAAAAGGTCGGATGAAAATTGAGTGTGAAAAAAATGGTAATCCATTATGTATGTAGTTCTATTAGAAATGTTATACCTACTAGAAATTGTAATAATTGAAAATCTTAGATTCACCGATTTAGTGAATGTTCCACCTGTGATGTTCCACTTATGAGAAAGGGGAAGACGACCATATTATAGATCTATGTATGGTGTTGTAGAAGGGTTTAATATTGGATTAAATAGTATATTACCTCCAAGGAATGGAAAATATTGATGGGGTAACTATGTCATGTTATATGGTTTGGTAGTCCAATATGATAATAATCCATATGCAATGCCATAATGGATATTCGTCACAGTTTTCATGGGTAAAAAAATCCAATAACAACCCCATAGTGTGTGGCATGGTGTTAGTAAAATTTTGTTTGAAATGGTTTTTAAAATGCATGAATTCTTGGATTAAAACACCTTTTCAATACATTATATAAATTCCAGAGGTGCCAATAAAATTGTGTGATCCACAACACCATGATGTAAGATTTCTAAACATCCTATATAAACAGAGGGATATCCTCCCCTTGGTTTATATTTTCACTTCTTATCTTGAACATTATATGACTTCTAAACCCCTAACCACTCTATATTAATCTTATTTGAGAGTTTAACCTTTAGTTTTGTCCAATTTAATGTCTTATGAATCATTGTTCACTTTTATCTTCTCTTTTGTTCATTCTCCTTTTTATTCTCAGTTTTGGGTTATCACTATAGATTTCTCTACTATTATGTGGTTTAATAAAGTGAAAGTGTTTACAATGGATTGTTTTGGGTGGGTCCCATTGAGTTTCCCTTTAGTTTTGGTGGTGTTTTATTTCAGGATTATCTCATTATTAGAATTGATTTATGTGAATATTTATTCAACATAGGGTATTATTTACTTATCATTTTTATATAAATGTATGAATATATCACACTTTATCATCTTTGATAATATTAAAATAAACCTATGAAATTTATAAATTAGATCAACAATGAATTGAAATTGGTATAGTTTTTGGCATATGTTTTTTTCATGTTTATGGTGCATCATGATTTTTTAGATAGTCTCATATCTATTGGCTATGATTCTTGTTTTTTATTCTGATTAATATTTGAATAATTTGGTAAAAAATTTAAATCTTGAATGATTTTATGATAAATGAAATATTATTGTAAATTAATAATTATTAGTTCATGAAATTGATGAAATTTGGAATTAATTTTAATCATAATATTATGTTTGAATCCACATTATTGAATATAAGTATTCTATTCATTTATTATTTATGTTTCATAAATACATAAGTAACCCTTTAATTAATTGTTTTAATTAAATGGTTATCTACTATAGAAAAAAATATTTGAGATGAGTTATCACATCTATATTTTCTAAAGATAATGGATTAAATTTCATGGTGTTACATACTTTAATTCCTATGATTTTTCTATACTAAAATTAAATTTTTTTTATATGTATGTTATCACTGTGATGTTAAATCCTTGTGGTGTTTTGTTGATAACCACATATGGTTTGTAAACATGAAAATTAATGTTCCTATTTTCATTGTATTCTAGTGGTGGAATTATGCTGGTAATGGCAGGATGGACTGTGTTTTCTACTATTGTGTAAATGATGAAACTAGGTAAGATGGATATCTTGAGAGATGGGTCTCTCATTGGTTACATTATTGATTCTATATTTCTATTTATCATTTTTAAAATAATTTTTTATGGTTTTTATACTACCTAAATTAGTTTTTATCTATGTATTACAAAAGCATCTTTTTGTGTTATTCTAGGAGTATTCCTAGAGTACTTGAAAATAACAGAATGGTAAATAGATAAATATATGAACCTAGGGGATGATTTGTTATTGATGGTAGAAATGATAATTTAATTTATATTAATGAGAACCATCAATATGATTAGAATTAAAAAAATTATGGGAATGTATATTAAATAAATGAACTGAATGAGTTATAATGGAATAATAGTTTGGGTATTCAATCTTGAAATTTAAATATGATTTCACCAGCTGTTTTTCTTGTAATGAATGAAATGTTTGAACCAGATTTAATAATGTTATAATTAAAGAGGTTTAATTTCTATATCATTAATTTTCACTAATTTCTATATAATTCATGGGAATGGATAAATATTTAAATCTTTATTCTTGTGTTGAATCTTGTACATTGACCATAGTAGTGGAAACTAGGTGTCAAATGTGACAATAGTCGAAGTTGGAGACTATTCCTAGGTATTTTTCATTAGTGTGGGTTTGTAAAACATATCATATATTTCCTTGTTTTATACAATTCACCACCTATATCAATAGGGAAAATAACACCAACTTTTTTATGGGTATGGGTTACTTCCCATACATTCATATTGGTGAGGGAGTAGATGAATGACCAATCACTTGTCCTCACTCACCCTTCAATTGTATTTTTTAATGTGTACATACCTGGGTTGTGATGGATTAACATATAGGGTATGAACTCATTCATGATTTGATAAAAAAAAAATTATAAATTTATTTTTGGTATATAATGGTATAATGCTATAAAACATGGTTGTACATAGTCATAGTGAATATGATTTTCGATGGGTGTAAATGCATGGGATAAAATGTATTTAGTTATAAGGAATATTACATGGGAGGTAGTGTATTCCAAACTTTTAAATGGTATGGTATGTGGGATAATATATTTTTATGATTCACAAGATATAGGTTTTGATATTATTTCCTAGATCATGGTTGGAATACTTATGCGAGGGATGAGAATATTACATGAGTTATTGAGGTCTTAGGGTGAAAAAACTAGTAGGGGAGTGGAAGTAGTGTATTTTTATTTATTTAGATTATTGATATGGATATAAATACTTCTATACATTATATGGTGAGTGATCTATAGTGAGGATAAAATAGTGTTTTTCTTTCTCAAGTGACTAATTGATTTTATTTTTCTATTCATTATATCTATTAATATTATTTCATATTATTGAGTAGGGGTTCTAGGAAGGATGCTACATAGTATACTCATAAGATCACCCTACATACATGTAAACTATTTTTATGATCTATAGGAGTTTTTTTTAATCTATCTAGGAATTACTAGCATGTGGAAATGGAAAGGAATTTTAGGAGTTTATGGTCACTGCTAAGGAATTCCTTTTCTAAATTCAATTATTACAATTTTTTATGACATTACACTTTTATATTAGTATTTATTCTATTTATATAATTTTTTTACTAGTATATATCATATTTTATCTTATTCCATAAATTATATACTATGTGTAATTAAAAGAATTGTTTGGATTAGTTACCCTTAGTGAAAGTCACCAACATGTTTCTTAATAGAGGCAGACTTTGGGAGTTATCATCCCTCTCTTTACTAGCACAGGAGGTTCACATGAGGAAGTGAGTTTATGAAAGATATATTTTAAATATATTGTTTGATAGATAATACTAAGAATAAATATATTAACTTATGAGGAATTATGTTTGGGTAAGGAAATAAAATCAGTTGGTCATAGAATTTGATGTAATAAAGAGAAATAGGATAGGTCACAAGTATTTGTCCCCCTTGGATCAGATGCAAGGACTATAATATTTAATAATAATACTAGAATAATTTATTAGAGTCCTATGTAAGGATCATACATCATAAATTTATGTTTCTATTTTTTAATTATTTTTATAATGTTAATTAGTATAATTTGAATCTGAATAGTTAATTAATGAAAAATATTCTATATTTTTTGTTTTCTATTCTCTATAATTTTTTATTTTACATAAATGATTCTATGTTCATATCGTCTTTATGAATGTGCATAATAAATAATTTAGTATATAATAGGGTATCATAGTAGAGTATATGACAATAATGATGAGACATGGAGGTGGATAATAAGTGTCTATTAGTTCTATGTTCTATAGATGTATGGGATCTCCGTTTAAGATCATGAACCCAATTATTATTACGAGGCATGGGATATTTCCACTATTTTGATTCATTATCTAATAGGTAACATGATTTTTTTCTATGAATATGAAATGTTTGGTAACATGGATGTGTAATTTCTTATTTCATAGGGATCCAAATGAGTTTTTTTGTTGCTTGGGATGTTATGAGTTTGGGGTTATGTTTTTTTCATTGACAAAAAAGAAGTATGTTTAGTAGGATAATATTACCCATAAATAGGGGAGTTATTTTATTTCAAATTTATATATAATTTATAAGAACCTATTATCTAAAACCCCACACATTCTATGAGATGTGGAGGCTAGGGTGTAGTATTTTGAGGAAGGTTTTCATCTAGATATCATGTTACATCTCAACCTATTTATATTGAAGTCTTACCATGAAGTGCTGACATGGGTAGAGGTTTATAAGGGGATTCAATACAGGTATAAATTGTCTCTTATTGGGATTCATCAATATTTTCAATAGATTAGAGATATATTTCAAATTTCATATTTTCTCAGTCAGAAGAAGTTTTAGATATATGGGAGTTAGTTTTAGCCTTTATCATGTGGTTTCCTAGGAGAAGGTTGTTCATGAAGACCTATTAGAAGATTGGTGATGGGTTATTATTAATTTTCAGGTCATATATTATAATTGATAGTGTATTACCTTCTTATATAGTCATATTATAGCTATATTCCCTCTCTAGTTTCAGCCTTTGTTGAAGTATCCTATGAGAAAACAACAACAGTAACAGGGTAATCTATGTTTGAATGAGTAGACAGGGGATGAATTAAGAAAAGGAAAACCATGTGATTAACCTTATAATTAGATTAAATGATTATATAGTGTCCATAGAGGTGGTGTTAATAAGGTTTGGAGCAGTCATAGAGCAAGATATGGTCAAAATATTGCCCTAGAGTTTTTAGTGTGGGGTTGTCCAAAAATCAATTAAGATACTATCTTCATATATCATACGTAGTTTTTGGGTTTTTTCTTTAGGGGAATTTAAATCATTTTATACACCAATCACATCACATGAATTGGTAAATGAAAAGTATATATAAATAAAAATAATTGTATTAAATAAATCATTTAGAGGTAATGTTATCTTTTTTGATGTGTATAGAGGTTTTGAGTTGATGATAGGGAAACATTTCCTATTAGAATATTTAAAATTTTGATGGATTCTACCATATGAATATATCCTTGACATGGATTTTTTATTCATTATATTCTATTGTGGATTATATCTTAGGTAAAATAATATTCTATAATGTTGATGCAATGTATGATTTGTTAGTTGGAATGAGAGACCCTCAAATGGTTAAGATGAAAATTGATTCTTTTTCTCCATTAAGGTATTGGGATGATGTTGAAATATATTGAGGATTAGAAGGTGTTGTTTCCCATGATTTTTCAAGATTTTTGTGACTTTTTTCTAACATAGGTTGAAACTATACCCCTTTATCAAGAGAACAAATTTTAGATAATGTTGAAACTAGGTGTCACTCATATATTGATTTCTATTTATAGGATGGAACCTTATGAGTTTGAAGATATTAAAATCTAGGATGGTGGTATTCTATAAATAGTAATAATTCAGCATTTTTTTTCTCCTTAGGGTTATTCAATTTTGTTTTCAATGAATATAGATGTTGGTCGACATCGGTGTATTAATTTTTTTTCTATTGAACTAGGTGATAGGGAAGAACCACTACACTCTATCATGGATTGGTGAGTTATTTAATCAGTTTAAGGGAGTTATATTTATCTTAATCATTTATTTTTTTGTGATGATATCATCATATAAAGGTTACAGATAAAGATATCCTAAAGACTATTATCATATTTCGTTATGGGAATTACGAGTTCATTTCATTACTATTTAGTGTTATGATGCTCTATTCTTGTTCATGGGTCTGATGAATGTATTATTCCATTAGTCTGTAAATAAATTATTTATTTCGTTAATCAGTGATATGATTATATTATTTGAGCCATTGGATGAGTATACATAGAATCTATAACTAGTATGGATGTTCTTCATCATCAAAATCTAATTGGGAAGATATCTAAGTGGGAGTTCTTGGAATATGAGGTATATTTCTAGAGAAAATTCATTTCCCATCATGGATTTGTCATGGGTCATACTATGATCCAGATAGTTTTTTCTTGTGAATCAACTAATAATGTTTCATATTTTAATATTTTACTTTTAATTTCTTGTATCTACAATAATTTCTTACCTAAAATTTCTTATAATGTGACTTAAATGACGTCCTTGACAAGAAATGATTAGGAATTTGTATGGAATAACTAGTTTCAATATTCCTTCTAGTATTTTATGTAAAATATAGTTTTTTATTTGGATTATAAGTTTCCATAGGAGGGGAAATTCATACTTTATTAAAAGGTTTACATTTTTTTAAGGGTTGTGTTCTAATGAAACAAAGGGAGGCTATCTGTTATGGGTCTCAGAAGTTGTGACCTCATGAATGTAAAAAAATATACCCATGATTTGGAGAAATTTATGATAGTGTCTTCATTAGTGAGTGTTTTTTAGAATTAAAAAGTCACTAGAGTTTTGGGTATGCCTTTTCCCATTGCAATAGGAATTTGAAACAAGTTCGGTGGGTAAAATGTTTCATGTTTTAGACATTGATATTTTTCCTATACTGGTTAATGTGAATTTCATGGATAATTCATTATTCCAGATGTCACACAGTAGTGTTGGGAAGGCGTTTGGAGATTTTTCGATATTGAAGGAAGAGTTTAGTACATTTCCCCAGATATGGTAGAATTTGATCATAGGGGTTCACTTTATCAAATGATGGTGAAATAATTGTTTGTTTTTGTAAGTGTTGGAGTCCACACTTTTGGATTATATTGTGGTGGTTACATATGATTGAGATATTTTTGGTAATGATCTATTGGGGTGGTTTGAGTATGGTTATTATAATGTTCTGTTTTAGGGGATTCTCTTCATCTATTTTATGATGTGTAATTTTTTTGTAAATATGTTTCATAGTTCACACATTGTGGTATATCTTGGTGTGGAAATGATGTATTATTTTTCCAAGTTTAATTATGGATATGTTTCGTTAACAGATTAGTTATAGTGTTTGTTTATTGATGTGTATTTTTCTAGAGAGTGTAGGATGAGAAGTGTGTTCTTGGTTGGTTACTAATTTCACTTGATATTCCCCTATTGAAGAAGGTGTTATCTTGATTGAATTTTTCATCAGCATTCCACTATATTGGTGAGGATAAAACTCAAAATGGATGATTATAGACTGTTTAATTAATTCATCTCACTTCCTAGTGATTAAGGATCTGATATTAGTAAAAAAAAATCAAGGACGTGTCTAGATATTGTGGTGAGGTTTCATGGGGTTTTGTTGATTATTATAAATTATCGTTATTATTAGTTTAACTCTAGTGTTTTAAAATTTCCCTGATTCTAACTCAAATTTACCCAATAGAAGAAGGTAGAACGGTCCTTGTAGTTTAGCTTGTGTTATCGAATCCTCAGAGACCTAACAAGTAACCTAAAGACACGTACATTCTATATATTGTTTTTGGCTATGGAGTGGACAAATTGGGTTGATTTAAGATGGTTTTAAAATATATCTAATAGATTTAAGTGAATTAAATTTAAAAGAATGAGTTGATCCTAGGTTATCACTTGGGGTGGATTGGATGAATTTCTTTTTTAATGATTTCAATTTCTCATAATTGAGATGGGTTCATTTAAAAAGATAAAACATAATCATCACTTACTGGTTTAATGCCTACACACCCTAATACTAATCCCCCATACACTTGAAGGATCAAATCATTGAGCACTCCAAGGTAAAGGTTCGTATTAGCACTTGAGATGTGTGACCTTAAATTCAATAAGGATAAAGATGTTTTAAAATCATAAAATAAAAATCTCATTTAAAATAAGTGATTAGCCATTAATAGAGTGAAAAATAATATCCAATCCAACCCCTTGCTACTTTCTTGGATCAACCCATAAAAGAGTTATCCCTCCATTGATGACATGTCTTCAACGGAAGTGGTAAGTAGACTTATGAGGGTGGAATTGAAGAAGAAAAAAACAACAACAAAAATTGATCACTCCACAGTTGTGTGATAAATATCACAAAGTAAGGTGTGAATAAAATCACACCTTGAACCAACAGTATCAACGTGATATGTCGAACAACAGAATAATAGTAGAAGAAGAACTTTTATTAAGAAACTAGGATGAATTAAAATAACTTACATGTGAAGGAAGAACGTTACAAAGAGAAATTGGCAGTATAACATTAAGATGAAAACTAAGCTCAAATATGAAAACCTCCTTCACCACCACTACCTTAAATAGGAATTTTGGGATCCCTAGGTCGAGACTCCAATAGTACAAATGATCCCACTTGAGTATGGTAGGCCTAGGGTGGTGGAAAGTAAGGGAGAGGAGACTTTTCCACCCTTGACCCGAGGTGGCAGCCAGATTTCTTCCACCGAACAAATGTGCTTGTACGTCTATTTAGATGGCCAAATCAGAGTAGGCCATATAGGAATAAAATAGATCCCCGGATGTATCCTACCCGCCTGTAAAATATGGGCTCATTTGGAGTTGTGTATTTGGGGATATGATTAGATTAGTAGATTTTTTTTCTGGGTAGCAGAATCTGGCCCAGAATTTTATCTCTAACTTGGGCCGCCTAAATGGACACCATGGAGGCCTAATTATCATTGGCTCCTGAAGATTGATTTGTTCCTATACATGTCTTATAGTGTTCCACGAAATTTGTGATTAATTGGGACTGTAAGTTGGTCCCCACAGTCTCATAAATGGGATGGTGTCCAATATGACTTCTCCATAATTGTTTCCTTTCATCGCAAAATATCCCCATCTTCTTCCAAGAATTTTCCATTAATCCCTGAATCAAACTTGTTCACATTTAAGTGTATATAAATTTAACAAAATATCAAATTAAAATATTTATAATTAGATTCCTTAAAATCAGATGAATCACTGGGTACTTAAAATGATGTTCAAAAATGTACCACATAATAGTGCATTTTAAGAAGGTATTACAATCATAATGTGAAATGATGTTCAAAGTGTAAAATGCACTAAAATTGTGTTTATGAATAATAAATCACATGAATATTATATATATTAACAATGAATATTATCCTCATTTAGTGGATAATCACACCCCCCAACTTGAGTTTTGCTAGTCCCGAGCCAAATATATCGCATCAAAAATGAAATTTGAATTCCCTTTTCTAAAAACATTTTAATACACAATGATCACCAGAAATCCTTATACCAAACAATCATGAAACCCATCAAATATTTTAATACAAGATAGTTTCATAAAAAGATCTCAATCCCAAGCCTATTCCTTTGTTCAAATTCATTGTCATATTTCATCCAATATCAATTAAGTATGAGGATGTGTTGTATATCACAATAGATATAAGGGTTCATCTTTATTCAAAGGGGAAATTACGGAAGCTCTAGGTGGAATCACATTTCAATATTAAGATGAGTATTCAATTTTTTTTGTTTTTTTTTATTTATTTTTTTTTTCTTTTGAAATTTTTCCATGGTAATTGAAATTGCACTCAAAGGAGTCAACCCCTGTAGCGAGACATTGTCGATGACTCCCAGGCTCAAGGACCTTAGGGAACCAAGTGAAGCCCACATACTCAGGCATCATCTCGAGTTAAATCAGTCAAAAACAAATTCAAATTACCAAAATTAGATATAAAATTACTAACTCTGGGCCAGACAATTATGGAGTCATGATCCCCAAGTGCCGAAAGTCACGCATAGGTCATTTCATTGCTCTACGCGCAAATTTATTGTTTTTTTTAATTTTTTTATTGAATAATCATATTAAAACTAAAATGATCACCAAACCTATTCTACTTATTTGGAGGACCCCATTAACTCAAACTAATACCCCACTATCCAAAGGACGTGCATGGTGATATTTTTTTATTTGGATGAAAATATAAATGATGAAATATCACATTGGATAGCCACACTTTCCAAAATCTATGCTAATGAAATTATACAAGGATTAAAATCAGAATCAGGGCATGCTAAATTATTTGATATTCAGTTTCAAAGTGTGAAATGTGTATTACCATGTTCAAGGTTAAAGTAATTTTTCCTTCCATTTACACAAAATTTTTTCAAATCATTCATTTTTTTGACACGAAAGTATTTTTTATTTTATATCCCCCCCCAACTTAAAATAACATTATCCCCAGTGTTTAAAGAAAAGAAAATTTAGAATGGGGTAGAGGTATATATTGAAAGTTCAAAAAGGAAATTGAAAATGGGGATCATGGAATGAAGTCACCTGGTGGTTGAAGTTGAAATTATTGCTGCTCCAAATTAGTCCTTTGATCTGTTGGGGGATGTACGCACCTCCTTGATTAAACATGTATCACCAAAAATAGTACCTAAACCATAAAAAGAAGAACAAACCAGACAAAACAAACAACACAACGACTTATTTAATTCCAAGTATCATCATTTTTATAGTTTTTCCTGTTTTTCTATTTTTTAAATCAAAATAATGATACATTGTCTTATTTTAATTTTCTGGGTAAGGTATTACTTAGGGATCACACCGCCTGACATGGATGAATACGGTTCTCCCCTTTCATACCCATCCATACTCATAATATAAGAACAGGTCAACCGTCTTTTTTAATATAAAAATGATTAATTAATCCTATTTAAAATTTAAATTTTATTAAAACAACAAAATGATAGGAAACTTGAAAACCATGGGTTGCCTCTCATGCAGCGCTTTGTTTAACATCGTTAGCCCGACATGGACCCCCTAACTTACCAAATACCAATTTTCAACATTTTAAGGACCCCATATTTCTCCATGTACACTAGATTGATACTAATTATTTTTTTATAATTTTTATTGTGTGCAAACCTATATTCTATAACGAGTGGAAAAATCCAAGGAATATCATAAATGGTTGATCCAATTTCTTTTTTAGTCTTTCCAAAGACATTAAGAATCATTACCTCTTTATTGGTTTCAAGATAAGAAACTTTGAAAATTGGAAGTTTTTGCCTATCCCCAATGAATGGAAACATGAGGGTGGATGGAAAGTCCTTTCGTTCAAGTTTGGGTAGGCTAACACTTTCAAATGTAGGTTGAGACTTTGAATCAAACTCAATTTCATTTTCAAAATTTCTCAACAAAATTGGTTCCTTTTGAATAGAATATTCAACCACAAAATTGGAAAGATCAATTTTAGTAATGTTTATGGACTCAAAGTTTTTGATTTCCCCCAATGGTTCAGTAATTTTTTGTTTTGAAGAATCAATAGAGTGATATTCAGGACACTCAATCCATGATGTCAAATTCTCCTCTTGGGAATACAAAAAATAATTTTCCACTTGATTTAAACACCTATAAAAAATTCATTGATCCTCCTCATCTTCCCCAAATCCAAAGGTTTTCTCTTAAGTAAATTCATGAGAGATTTGTGGGAAACTAGACACTTCACATAAGGTTATGGAAGGGAAATTTTGTGTAGGGATGGGTTCCTCACAAGTTTTAATGCTTTGTATTTCTAACCTCAATGATGAAACCTCAAAATTCATTTTCTCAATTTTTTGACACAATTTTTCAAGTAATGGTTGTGGATCATTATGGGTAAGGGGTTGAGAAAAATGGTCTATTCCAGGTGGATAATTAAGTTGTTGGAATTGCATTGGATGGTGTTCAGATTGGATTTGTGGGGATTGAAACTCATTATATGTTGGAATGTTTTGTGGAGAATAGGAGTTAACAAATTGTGGCTCAATAGGTTTTTTGTTATCCCACTAGTAGAAACTAGGATGGTCATTGTACATCACACTTGGTGTAGGGTGATCAATGTAGGGAGAGGTTCCCCATGTTTGGGATTGTACAAAATTGACTTCCATAGGAGTGAGGGGGTGAGAATAGAGAAGAGGGATGAAACAAAAGGATGTTAGTGTCTAAGATAACTTACTTAGGTCCCCAAAAACGGAGCCAAAATTTGATTCTCTCTCAAATTTACCCAAGAGAAGAAGGTAGAACGGTCCTTGTAGTTTAGCTTGGATTATCGAATCCTCAAAGACCTAAGAAGTAACCTAAAGACATGTACATTCTATATATTGTTTTTGGCTATGAAGTGGACAACTTGGGTTGATTTAAGATGGTTTTAAAGGATATATAATATATTTAAGTTAGTTCAATTTAAAATAATGAGTTGATCCTAGGTTATCACTTGGGGTGGATTGGATGAATTACTTTTTTAATTATTTCAATTTCTTATAATTGAGATGGGTTCATTTAAAAATATCAAACACAATCATCACTTACTAGTTTAATTCCTACACAACCTAATACTAATCCCTCATACACTTGAAGGATGAAATCATTGAGAAATCCAAGGTAAAGTTTAGTATTAGCACTTGATATGTGTGACCTTAAATTCAATAAGGATGAAGATGTTTTAAAATCATCAAATAAAAATATCATTTAAAATAAGTTATTAGCCATTAATGGAGTGATAAATAACATATAATACAGACCCTTACTACTCCCTTTGATCAACCTGTAAAAGATTTATCCCTCCATTGATGACAAGTCTTCAACGGAAGTGCGAAATAGACTTACGTGGGTGGAATTGAAGAAGTAAAAAAACAACAACAAAAATCGATCACTCCACCATTGTGGATAAATATCACAAAGTATGGTGTGAATAAATTCACACATTGAACCAACAGTATCAATGTGATATGTAGAACAATATAATAAGAGTAGAATAAGAACTTTTATTAAGAAACTATGACGAATTAAAACAACTTACATTTGAAGGAAGAACGTTACAAAGAGAAATTGGCAGCATATCATTAAGATGAAAACAAAGCTCAAAGATAAAAAACTCCTTCAGCACTACTTCCTTAAATAGGAATTTTTGGAGCCTTGGGTCGAGCCTCCAATAGTACAAAATATCCCACTTGATTATGGTAGGCCTAGGGTGGTGGAAAGTAAGGGAGAGAATACTTTTCCACCCTTGACCCGAGGTGGCAGCCAGCTTGCTTCCACTGAACATACATGCTTGTAAGTCCTTCTAGATAGACGAATAAGAGTGGGTCATAGAAGAATAAAATAGATCCCCAGATATATCCTACCCTCCTGTAAAATATGGGCCCATTTGGAGTTGTTTATTCGAAGATATCATTATATTAGTACACTGTTGTTCTGGGACGCAGAATCGGGCCCAGAATTTTATCTCTAACTTGGGCCGCCTAAATGGAAACCATGGAGGCCGAATTAGAATTGGATCCTGAAGAGTGATTTGTTAATATAAGTTTATTCTAGAATACTAAGAATTTTTGGATTAATTGGGGATGTATGTTGGGACGCACAGTCTCATTAGTGGGCTGGTGTCCAATTTGACTTCTCCATAATTATTTCCTTTCATCACAAAATATTCCCATCCTCTTCCATGAATTCTCCATTGATCCATGAATCAAACATGTTCATATTTAAGTTTAGATAAATTTCCCAAAATATCAAATTAAAATATGTATAATTAGATTTTTTAAAATCAGATGAATCATTGGGTGCTTTAAATGATGTTCAAAAATGTACCACATAATAGTGCATTTTAAGAAGGTATTACAATCATAATGTGAAATGATGTTCAAAGTGTAAAATGAACTAAAATGGTGTTTATGAATAATAAAGAACATTAATATTATATATATTAACAATGAATATTAGCCTCACTTAGTGGCTAATCATTCCCCAACATGAATTCACCCACAATTATGTCATACCATTTTTTTTCATTTGAATACAGATGGTAAGAAATAGAAAACTATCTGGAATCTAGAGGAAATAATATTCTCATGAATTGTTGATCTTGTATGTTCATTGGTGTTTCATTGACCCTTGGTAGAGTTTTTTAAAATAAAATTTATCAATCATCTATTGATATGACCACATATAAAGAACAAAATTTTCATTATAATTGATCTTTGTTCTATTTCACTAGGGTTAGAGAGTTAGGGATTCTTGGATTATAATTGGGGAAAATAATGAAATAAAAGGTTAAAATGATTTTTGAGAGAATGAAGGTGTAAAAGGAACATCATATGTCCAATGATGATAATATAAGGAGGCCTCAATATTTTGATGTTGGGGATCATGTATTCTTAAATGTGTCTCCTAAACAAGGGAAAAAACATTTCCATATTTTCTAAATTTATTGAAAATATTAAGAAATTTTATAATGTTAGAATTATTACATGTCAATTAATAATTCCCCCATATAAGATAAAGATACATTAAATATTCAATATATCACATATTCACATATATCATGCTAAATTTTCCCTAAACATAAATTTGTGTGAGATAGATGTTGAATATAATATGACCCTCAAGGAGTTTCTTATGGAGATCCAGGTTCATCAATAGAATTAAAATCATGAGTAGGATATTCCATTGGATCAAGTCCTTTAGTGACATTGTGTCATGGAGGGGAGAACATTGGATAAGGATTCATAGACACGTATTAAAAATTCTTAATTTTTAGATATTTTATGTTTAATAAGATGATTTTTATTTCTTAATTTTTATGATATAATAGTATATTTTTCATTTTTATTCACAGTTTCACCTTCTTGGGTTGGTTTTATCCTTATTATAGTGAGATCCTTGAGATGTATCTTGAGATGTGGTTGTTTAGACCCTTTTTTCCATCTCATTTGGGTTCTAAATTGATGAAGATCATAATTATTTAAGATATATATAATGTAAGGTATTTTATTTATTAAACCATCCTATTGTTTTTTCATGGGTCTTGGAGGTTGAGAGAGTGATTTCAAATTCTTTCTTGAGGGTCATGATGAGTTCTTGTCATTTAAAATGGTCACCACACCAAAACATATTTCACTATGCTAGATTTTTTTTATTATTAATGCTAGTTAAGTATGGACATTATGAATCTAGTTTTGAGGCATGGGAATTTATAAAGGTATTATAAGTAGCCTATCTAGTGATGGGTCACACCACAGGTTGTGAAAAATCTATATTGGTTGATGTTTCACATTGGGTGTCCGCCTATGTGAGATGAGAATTTTGAATTTCTTAGTTTGTTGGTAATGGAGGTTGTTTAGTCACTTGGTGTGAGATGTGGACTTTTTAAATGGTATAGTATATGGTGATGATTATGTTGGTGATTGAGGTTGTGGTGATTCAAGGGAAATGATGTATAAGTAAAACAAAAAAGTGAAATGTTTGGAAATCCATTTTTCAAGGATTATCACCTGGATTGTTCTACATATCAGAAACATGTGCCTTTTAAATTCCCATTATGGTCGTTTTAATTATCCTTTTAACTGTTGTGTCCCACATTTCAAAAATGGGGATACCATCACTCCATAAAGATGGTAATGGTGGTATGAAATCTTCATATCATGAAAATCTTTGGTTTCACACATAGAGGGAAAATGGTGGGGAAGTCATCACTATGGAATAGTCTTTAATGTGTTAGGCTAAAAAGTCTAATATCCTTTCACTACAAAATATAATCTATTCATGGAAGTTTTACGGGGGATGAAACATCATAAACTATCCAATATTTTTTTTGTAGTTCTAATAAAATAACGTTTCACTTGGTTTGTAAAATGAGAAATCTCAAGGATCCAAATAACTTAAAATAGTGTGATCCACTACATTATAGTGGATGATTTCCAAAAACAACTATCTATAAAGGGATTTTTTACCATTTAATTGTATTTTTTTCTTATTCTCTCAAATACTATCTGAATCCTTGACCCCTCACTCATCTACAAATCATCTTCCTTGAGATTCTGACCTACAGGTTCGTTTAGATCAAAGTCTCAAGAATAAATGTATTTTCTCATCTCACCCCCTTTTAAATCTCCTTGTACATTATTCTTCCAGGGTATTTATATAGATAATTCTTATATTTTGGTTTTGAAAATAATGTAATTTTTTATAGTGTCTTCGTGTGGTTAGGTTCTTACTATTTTCCCTTTGGTTTTCCTAGAATTTTCTTCCGCAATTATCCTACAAGGAGTGGTAATTTCTTTGATGATTTAATTGATTTATGGGTCTAAATATATATCCTTTTTATTTTTAAGAGTGAATGTATAATAATTTATCATCTCTAATTAATTATGTAATAATCCTAAAAAATGTAACAACTAAATCAAGAAGGAATTGGAATATCATTTTTGTGATCACATGTGGTTTTTTTATGTTGATGTTGCATCATGATTTTCATAAGATTTTGTTTTCTATTATTTTATAATATTATTGGTTTTTATATTTTTTAATATGATTAGAAATTTAAAACTAATATAAACCCAGAATAAAGTTATGATAAATGAAATAAAAATGTAAATTTAAAAATTTTCTTCCTTGAAAATGATGAACATGTGGAAGTACATCTAAAGGTAGATTTATGGTCGATTCCTTGCTATTTATCATATGTTTTCTATAGTTATATTATTTGTGTTAATACTTTATATAAGTAACCAATTAATTAAATTTGAAAATGAATCAATTTTATGCTAGTGATAATGTTTTGGGGTTTAGTGAGATAGCCCTAGTTTGATAAGGACTTGACCTCTATAGTGTAATGTTCTTAGTTTTTCTATGAGTGTTTCATGATGAAAATAAATTTTTTTCTATGTATGTATACCAAGTATTTTGGATACTTGGTGTATTTTGTTGATAACATTATATGGTTGGTAAAATTGGTGAAAAATGGTGTGGTTTTCCTATGGTTCTAATGTTGGATTGATGCAGGTGATGGTGCAATGAAAAGTAGTGTGTGAAATGGAATCATAGATTACAATAGGAAATATAAGGTAAGTATGGATATAGGTTTCTTTTAGGTAATATTATTTATTTTTTATTTTATTTAAATCCTTTTAATGAATGTTTGTTTTTGTTTTCAAATAGTTTGAATCATTCTGGAACAATACACTATAAATTTTTCTTTTCTTGTGGTAGTTTATGAAGGTTCCACAACTAACCAATAATTATGGAATGACAAATTAATGAATTAATGAACCTAGGGGATGGGGTTATATTAATTTAAGTGTTAATTATTTTTTATATCTTAATGAGAACCATGGGGATGGTTGGAAATATATACTTGAAAGTAAGGGATGTAAAATTTATAAAATGAATGAATTATAAATCCATAAAATCTTGGGTGTTTAATTTGGATATTACAATATGATTTAATAAATAGTAATATATGTAATTAATTAAATTATTAAGATATTTAAATATGGGATAATTAATTATAGATAGTTGTCGTATTATTAAATTGTAATTATCTACAAATAATTTATTGTAAATGTATAACATTATTAATCTTAAAGCATAGGATGAATCTAATTCCTAGACCATAGTAGTGGAATCTGAGTGTCATGTGTGAAAATAATTTCAATTTGACTCTAAATATAGGTTTTTTTAATTAATTTCATTGTGTTTGATATGTATTATATTTTCTTATTTTATACAAATCACCACCTGAGTATGTTGGGAAACCAACACCCAAATCATTTGAAGGGTGTTTTTCCAAAAAACATGATTGGTGAGGGAACATGTCTTTGATTACTCCCTCTCCCATTCTCTCCTACTGGTTATAGTATATTCTATTGTAATACCCATTTTGTGAGGACTTATGTTATAGGGACGTACTGTGGTTATATCTATGATGCATACTGATTTACTAAATATTTATGTGTGAGATGTAATGGCTTATGGTTATATAAGATACAAGAATTTGGTCATAATAAATATGGTTTCTCATGTCTATACATGCATGGGATATCATGGCTTGTGGAATAATTCTTATTATAGGGAACATGTTGTTTTCCAAACCTCTACATGGTTATGGGATGAATAGTGAGATCTCAGTATGTTTTACATGATCTAGGATTTGATATCATTTCATGAATTGGTGAAAAAATAAATTATGGTAAGGATGAGCATAAGGTATGAGATATTGGTTAATGAGGGAAATATTCATATGGGGAAGTTGAAGTATGAAACCTTTAATTACATATATGTTTAATATGGATATTGTTTCTTGTATGCATTACTTGGTGAGTGAACCACCTTGATGAATAGATTTTATTTTTCATGATTAGGAGATGAGTTACTTTCATTTGTTTATTTCTTTGGGTTTAATATTCTTCTTTCACACATTTCATGATTGATATAGGGAAGATTCTATATAGTATGGTCATATACTCATCCTTTTGTATATAAACTATTTTTTCAAGTTTTCATGATCTAGTTGGTGATTGAGATGGGTGTCACCAATTTTTAGAGTTTCTTAGATGGTTTTGGATTCATGGTCACTGCATATGTGTTCCTTTATCACTTTTAATTATTTTAGTTTTATGTGAAATTAAATTTATATATTGGGATGGTTTCTATATATTCATGTTTTTGAATAAGGGATATATTTTTTCCTCTAACTCATTATATTATTTATTTAAGGTAATCAATCACATTTTATGGATTTTATACCCTTGATGATAGTTTACAAAACATGTACTATTGGTGGTGAGCTTCACGGATCATCATTTCTCTCTTCACTACTGACCCATAAGGGGTACTCATGAAGGGGGGTCATGTCTCTCATGGGTGAATCTTGTGATATATATATCCCCATTTTTCAATTAACATAAATATTACTTCTATGATGGTTACAAGTAAGAAATACTATTTCATATAATCAAAAAATGAGAGATAATATTTCATACCATGAACCAGTTTTTTGTAAAACTACATGTTGAGTACAAAAAGTAAACTCTAAATGAGGAACAAAAATTTTCTTAGGTGATTTGGGGTTCCTTGTATAATTTATTTATGTAAATAATAATGGTTAAATTTTATGATCAAACAAATTCTTCTCAAAAACTTATTTAGAATGTTTCATAACCATTTATCAGTAGTCTCAATTTTAGTAGACACATAATCAAATCTCATTAAACCTTAATTATAATTATCCTTTATAATGTGATACTTGATGTTAATATTATTTCTTCTTACATTATAGATATGTTTTATTCTAATATTAATATAATATGAGTTATCACACAAAAATTAGAATAGAAAAATCCACTTAAACATTAATAACTTCAAGATGATGATTCATTTATTAGAGTTGTATACAATATTGAGTATCCAAAATATATTTATATTTTTATATTATAAATTATATGTAATATTTATAATTATATAAAAACTAAAATCCTAATCATGAAGAAAAAATAAATTTCCAAAATAAATGTGAGTTTTAAAGAGCCAACATAATGAAAAACATAAAGAGTTATTATTAAAAGGCTAAAAAGTTGGATAAATTTTCAATAAAACATTATAGGAGAATTGATAGTGAAAATTATTGTATTAGTTGAATAATATCAATTGTGTTATTTTTTTGAATTATTTTCAAATACTTGTGAATATTTTAAGAGTTTTTTAGAGCATTTGATTGAATATTTTAATTTCTATGGTGGAGCTAGAAACATACTAAGTATTATTTCATAATACAACAGATTAATTTCAAATGAATTATCATAATAATTATAGACTCTTAAAATATTTTATAATACTTCATGTGATTTATTAACACGTCATTTGATTATTTTATAATTTATGAGTTTTCATAAGTCATTGAAATTTAAGTAAGACATTTATTTGATGTGCTTAGAGAGAAAATTTTCTATGTATGATTTCATAATACATTATATATTTTTCAAAATAATTTTTGAGGATTCCATAAGGCTTTTGAAAATTATGTATGAAATTTTATAAAATCATAATTTTTATGAAATTCATAATTTCGAAAAGGTATGAGACTGCAACAGTCATAGAAGATTTCAGAAGACTTAATAAATATTATGAGAAAATAGTTGCGATATGAAAATGTGACAACTATATAGAACAATATGTATTTTTAAAATATTTAATTATATTATGGGACTAAATTTCATTCATGTCATTAAACTGGAGGAAAAGCTCGTTATGATTGTAACATGGGAAGAAATGTGACTCAAAACTAAAAAAATTGTGGTATCATACTTACACATGTACCATTGATTAATTGTTTTACCCTAACATCCCTTTAACTCTAAAAGTATGTATTATTTATTTTTTTAGTTGATATTTCATGTATTACCATATCATTGTCTGGGACTATGTTTCAATTAAAATTTTCCAACAAATTGGGAGAATGAATGCATGAATACAAGGATCCCTTTCAATAGGCTTTCACTTTTATCTTTTATGTTCCATTATTTTTTTCTCCAGTGTAATATAAAATTATAGTAAATAAAATAAACTATTTCTCATTTCACATCATTTTATCATATATTTTATTCTTTGAGATAGAATATATGAGTTGTGATTATATTTGGTTTTACACCTTCAAAAAAAATTATGAAATTCATATATTAGATAAAAACTCCAAAAATTAAAGAGTAGTCCCCACTCAATTTCAATATAATTACAACACCCATAAATTTTTTATTTTGTATCCAAGAATATAATATCATTCAAAAATTATGCTTAATTTATTGAGTTTGATTTTTTTATGAAACTCAATCATTAAACATAGACTATGAGGTTCGACTTATCAGAATTGTTAGAGTGGAACTTTAATATATAAATCTTATCAATATGGGATATAATTTCTGGGTTCATTTATAATACACAATCTCAAATAATTCTCATTTTAAAGGGGAATATTTTAAATGAACTTTTTAAATATCATATGTCTAATTTCAAACCAAAACCAAATAAGGGTTTCACAATTGGATGTCCTATGTTCAATATACAATTTGTTTTTTCCACTCATTGATTCCCTATTAATTTCTAGTGGGTTTGGGGGGTTGAAAATGTAATGGTATCATAATTAAATATATTTTAAAACAATATAAACATATTAATTGATAATTAATGTGTAGATTCGATCAAAAACATAATTTCATGTAGTTTTTATGTAATATTTTACAAACTCACTTCATTTTTTCATGAAATAATCTATTTATTTTACTTAAAAATATTTTAAATTAAATAAAAAACTATATATTTTTTCTTTTCAAAAATATTAAGATTCCAAGAATATAATTATTTAAATTTGAATATTAATTTATTAACAAGTTTCTACAAGAGATATGACAAAGGTGAACCCTTTGCAACACACATGAAAAAATAATAAAAATTTCTGAGAGTATACATAAAATTAATCATCAATACATAACCATTTTCAGAGATCCAATATAGTCACTCGTAATTTATTTTAAAATTTTAAATAATTTACTAGTTTTTATGCCTTATTGAATGATTTAAAAGAAATATCTCACTAATTGAAATAGTTTTATTAGGTAATTTTCAAGGAAAAAAGATCTCATTCATAGCATTGATAAAGAATATTCATGTATGTGGAAATTGAAATGAAAAATCCTTATCTCTAATTTATTTTACAATCTGGAAAGTGTCATTACAACATAAACCAACACATTAATTTGAACAAATGAAGGGTGTGTAGTTGATACATGATTCTTTTTTTTATAATTTTAAAATATTATCAATTCCAACACACCAACCTTGTTTATATTTTAAATAAATTTCATCAATTATATTCCTATATAGTAATGAAGGTGAGGATTATGTGGCCCCAACCATGGATAATATGGTGTTGTAACTTGAATATGAATATGTTTTAGATTATTTTGATGCTAAAATAGACCAAAAATAAAATAAAAATAAAGATGATACTATAGATTTAAAATTTTTTACATTATAATTATTTTCAAATAGAACTATAAAATGGTTTTCCCCTTATTATCATGAAGAAATGGAACATTCAAAACCATACTAGTTGATACCAAAAAAATAATAAAGAGGTGGTGTTTAAAGGTAAATAATATGTTATATATCTCTTGGTTATTCCAATACCATCTGTATATATACATTTAAAAATACTATAGGAGAAAAAATAATGGATTATATATAGAACTGCTTCTTACATTAACCTCTTCCCTTATAAGTTTTTTTGAATACATTCTAGGGGGTGGGTCACATTTCTTTTTTAAAATGTATCCATTACTGGTGTCTACTAATGAATATCAAGAAAAGAACAAGTGGTGGTTCAAAAAATATAAACATCATATTCATTCATATTGGTTTTAATATAATAGTAATCCTTAACTATATAATATATAAACACAAAAATAATTGGGGGATGACCCATGAATGTTTTTGATCCCTCGTTTTCATTTTCATTTTACTCTTAATAGAATTATTTATTGTTTTTTGTTTTTCTTATTGTATGGTTCCAAAGGACAAAATTGGGAACATAACTAAGAGCTATCAAATATAAAATAAAAATTGTGTTTTTATTCTTTCTATTTGAATCATTCCATTCACCTAATACATGTTATTTAATTGAAATTAGTACTTTAATTTTAGGAGTGGGTGAGTGTAAAATTATTTAGGTACTTTTTTTATAATTTTTTTATTTTTAATGATATGAGGAACCTTTGTCTTAAATGAAAATTCATTATCATATATCACTATTGACCTGATTTGGATATATTTTACTTTGTTTTTTGAAAAATTGGGAATTAAATAGTTTTTGTTATGGGATGTTGTTTCTAAAACATTAATGATGTTTTTGAGTACGAACCTTTATTGAAATCCTTATAAAAGAAAAATTTACCTAAAATATTTTTCGCTCATTTGAGGTATTCAAAATAATTTCAATATAATTATCATAATAAAATCACTTTATTGATATAAACATGGATTTTTTTGTGTAATTCCCAAGATGTGAATTTATATCATTCAAAGGTGTGGAGGTTTTAGGAATTTTTTTTAAATGATTTAGTAATTTATTTGGAAATCCCAAATATTTAACTTCATACCTACTCAATACATAAATACTTTTTAGAACAGATAGTACATTAATTTCCTTATAATATCATGATACATTGCATGCTGATTTAACCTTAACTATATTAAACCTCAATATATTTTCATGGATATTTCATGTTTGAGTGTGGGTGAAGGGTAATTAATGTGTGTTATTTGTGGGGGTATGTTATTGATAGATGTGGGGAATGTGTAATAATTTTTTAAATACTATTTCATAGAATGTTCATGGGCCAATTTTATCCATATTGTACGTCAAATATTCTCATCTTTTTCAATGACCAGAAAATAAAATGAAAAATAAGAATTAAAAAATATATATTTGATTGAATTATTAATTTTGATTACTTTTATGGCAAATATCCCTCTCATGAAACTAAGGGATTGTACTATCCTTCATTTATTAAATTTCATTTTCATCTCATTTCCAAATAAAAAACTATAATGTGGGGAATTAAGATGAAATCATTCAATGCATTTATTTTTTGAATCATATTATATTTTAAAAAAATAGGTGTGTTGTGTTTCATACTTTCAAGGGGAATTGAGAGCGTAAATTTTATGTCACGCATGAATTTTTATAAAATTCTATTTTAGTGATTAACCTCCTTTTTTCATACTTTTAATATTATATTATTATATGTATGAACAAATATACATAAAAAATTCACCTTTAAATACCATTTGATTTTAATTTTGTTATATTTATGGTGTAAAAATTGATAATTTTTATAAGACTATATTGATGCCTAAATTGTCTATGAATGATCATAACTCCACATTTAATTTATCTTAATTTAAGAGTGTCTTGAATTACAATTAAATGTATATTTCCACTATTCCATGTATAGAGTATTGATTTTGAAAATAAATTGATGCAAGAAAGTGAAATTAATGAAACATTATTCTTATAGAGGAGACGTGATAGATTCTATTTTCAAAAAGAGCTTAGAAATTCACTCAATATCGATTTTTTTAATTTGATATAGATATGAGATAATGTTTTCTAATAGTGCAAAAGGGTGAGTTTATGGCAGTTTATGAACCATAATTTTATTGATTATAGATGATTTAAATCTACTAAATTGAGTATTATGAGATTATTTACTAGTAATTTTTAATTAAATCATGAACTTGTAAATATCAAGAACATTTTACTCTTAAAAATTCCTGACCAATTTAATATATTTACTATAAACTTTTTTGTGGGTCTCGTTGTTACATTAAATTTTGGGGATGTATTATAATAGAACTGTGATATATGTTTAATTTTTACAATGGTATCTAGATCCAATGTATCATGGGTGAAAATCTTCTATTAATTCCCAAATATATTTGATTGGTTATATTACACCACACCTCACCAAATTTTCCATAACTTTTCATCCATGATTAAATAGTAAAAAAATTGAATCATGTTCAAGGAACCCATTTAAAATATTTCATTCAACTAGAGACACATCTATTTCTCTTCAGAATATGATCAATGCACAATTGGAGACTAACTAAATTTTAGAGGAAAAATGCTTCGCATACCGTTGATGAAATTTAAATCCCTAGCCTCCAATACACTCTATTAATCTCTATCAATCAATATTTAAGAAAATGGTTCATTTTTTAGAGGGTGAGTAGCCATGACATTGGTTCCCTTCCACTTTCCTAACCAATTGTGATAAGGAAGGCATGCCTGTAAGGTTCTCTTCTAAAAGGATTTCACATTTTCCTTCCTTATTACATTTTTTTTCTCTAATGTAATGACCTATTATTGTAAATAAAAAATATATTAAACTAATTTTATTTTATATTCTCATATTTAAGATGATATTTAAGAATAGGGATGATATTTAATTTTACATTTTTTGACCATTTCTTTTAAAAACCATATCCATGATAACAACTCCAACCATAGATGGGTATCTCATGTTTGAAGTCAATAGATTTCCTACACCCTTTAATTATTTTTTTGAATCTATTAAAAATTTTAATTCAAAAATTTTAATTAATTAATTGAGTTTTTATTTATATGAATCTAGATCAATATTCACTTAGACTACGAGACTGGCCATGTATAAATAATGATAGTGAAACATTATTTTCCAAAACTAATCAACATGGGATAAAATTATAGGATTGAAGTATAATTTTCTAAGTTGAAATGATTATAATATATTTATATTATTCTCAAAATATAAAATATATGTATTATAGACTATATTGAAAGCATCATTCTGGGACTAGTAGTCTTACAGTGAACCTAGGGTTTGTTTCTTCTTATCATTATATTCATGTTGATATCCTTAGTGTTCAATGGTTGAAAATATTAGGGGATTGTGATTAATTGAATTTCAATATAATATTTAATTATAAATGAATGCTTTTTGGGTATATTATATTAAAAAAATATTATCTAATTTTTTTTAAATATCTTTCCTCATACTCGATTCCTTTTGCCATGAAATTATTTCTCTACATTCTGTGAATGTATTATACTTAAAAAAAATCTTTATTATTCATTTTTTTCAAAATAATATAACATAAAAAACATGATAACATAAATTAGAATATTGATCGGTTGACAAGGCTCTTCAAGATAGATGACCTATGTCATCACCTATGATGAACTTAATAATAAATCATAAAAAATTTATGAGACTACATGATAACATGCATCAGATTGATTCTATAAAACATTATCTATATCGTATTCAAAAAAATTATCTATTTTAATAATTTTAATGAAATATATAAAATTTATCAAAAAACATGTTCAGTATCCACCTTCACACGAACATGATAACTATTGTAGATAGATCTTAGAAACTTTTGTACTTTTCTTTAACTTAAGGATACACAAAAACAATCTTCTTATGTATATATGGTTTCTAACTAATAACTTTCAATAAATATATTAAAATGAATAAAAAATTAACCCTATTATTTTCCATCATATATATGAGACATTCATTTCATATTTTGTGTCATGTATCTTTCATATCTTACCTAACCAAATTTAAAGGAGACATACGCAGATTATTTAGTGAGTGGATAATTATTACATCATCTGTATTCTACACGAACTGTGAAATATTTATTAGAAAAAAATATAATCACAATATAATGGATAGTTTTGTATCCCCCATTGGATAGGTTTTCAATAATTTTTACTGATTAAAATAATAAATTCATGTCAATATTTATTTTTTTCTTCAATGTTATTCTACCCTTCAATATAAATAAATACAATGGAGGGAAATTTTTCACCCACCTATTGTTACCATTGGAGTAAGGGAAGGATCTCCATGTAAAAATTATTCTCCACCATAATCTCCATTATCTAAAATAATAATTTCCCATCTTTTATTACTCTTTAATTATTAAAATAATTTTCTATAGAATCAATTAAAAACAATGAGATAAGGGTGCAACCATAATCTACATAGCACTATGACATAATCTAATAAACATTATGTGTACTTGGGGTAACATGATATAGAAAACTTGAGTGATAATTTTAGACAACATTGAAACCCATAAACAAACTCTATTATTATAATAGTTCAAAATTTCAATTCTTAATGGTTTTTCAAAATTATATTTAGGAATTTTATAATATTTTTTTTATCTAGAAAAAACATAAAAAAATAAAATACATGTTCATTTTTCTACAATTTTCATCATTACAGTCACTCCCAATTAAAACCTGATTTATTATAAACAATAATAATGATGGGAATTATTTCATCATAACTCATGATTTAGTTTTTATCAGTGATGAATATATTTAAAATTTTAATATATAAAGATAAATATAAGGTATCTTCAATTAGTTTGTAGATCTTACTCAAGGGATGCTTCCCAGTGATCTTAAATTCACCTTTAATTTCATATTTAAAAATAACCAATCACCCTGATATAGAAATAAAGTGAGATACAATCTACTCTTTTATTTTATAAACATGTATTAGACTTATTTATCAAACCAAAAATCCTAATTTTTCTAGATCTAATGTGTCAGGTGTTTATGATCCATGCTTCACTCTTGATTTTCAAAATTTGTTCCTACTTAAAAGCAATGTTTTCCTATTTCATAAGATTTCATCTTTAACATGATAATCATATTTAATTTATAAATCATTACACGCCCATTTTTTCCTCCTCCATATTCTAATCCATTTAAAACCATGTTATTCATATTTTCAATCACTCTTTAAAAGTATGGTCAACCAATCTCTTATGACTAGTCTCTATCTTTATAGTATATTTGATTATACATGTGTTCATATGTTCTTTTTCATTTAATTTCAAAAAAAAATTCAATAACCCATTACATACACATGGTATAAATTTTTATATCAATCATTCACATTCCATGCACAACTTAAACAAATGTAGAGTCACTTTTTTAGTAATTATTTGAACTTCTTCATCAGGAGTGTTAACTACTAAAACAATATTACTATCATTTTAATAGATTTAATAACATTTAGATTCTTGATTTCTACAATATTTATTTAAATTTATTTCCATCTTATAGTGGTCAATGATATGTGAACTTTCACCACATTATGTGAATCTTATCCCAACTCATCTAAGATTATTCATATCCATTTTTCATTAATTTATTAGGTGAACATTATTCAATAGTTTTCACTATTTTCTTCACCAAGAAATATATTTCAAAATTTTACATATAATCTATTTTATATTGTGAAGGTTTTTGATATAGGAATTGGAGTTTTACTAGGATATTATAAACCAACACTATTAATCACCATGACCACACTTGTTAGAAAAAATTCATAATTTTTTAATATAATCAAATATATGATTTCTATTTATATTTCTTTTTTTATATGATGTCAAATTTTTATAATAGGTGGTTTATTTACTTATTTTCTAGTCCCTTGAGTTCATGAATTTTATATATTTCACTTACTGACATATTAGGCCAACAATCTATATCCCTATATCTAAACCTTTTGATGAACCAATCACTCCTAACAATAATCATTATTTTTCTAGTTGATATAGTATATATAGATTTTATTTAATGATATTTTTTAGTATAATCCCCCTATTTAGGGGTCTATTTGGTGACCATGAAACATCATTTATTATAGGAGACCCAATAAATACATTCTTTATTCGAAGGTGGATATTGTTCACACATGGTAAGAGGGAAACATGAAATCCAATCTTCATTCCACTAATTGTAACTTGATGACATGATTTTGATGTAATGTAATCATTGATCACTTCTTGTTGACTATGATAAAATAGTTTTAGGGGATTCATTAGGACATCATTACCTTCATCCCAATTGGTTCCATTCATTAATTCTTGATTATGAAATTTGTCTTTAATTAAAATTTTAAACCATCATTATAGGGATATAATTTATATGATTATTCTACTATACATTCCTATATTCACACTTTATTATGTGATGAAATTTTCAGAATTTTTCTCCCTCCATATTTTTCCAAATTTTATGTTATTTCCTGCACTAGCCATCAAAATAAATTTTCATAGTTTAAATTGATAGTGGAATAATTTATTATATTAGATAGTTGTTGTTTGATCAAGATATGATTATGAGAACTTTCCACTACTAATAGGAGTATTGTTTGATGCATGACTCCCTTATCTAGTTTATGTCGAAACACTTCTCTTCTCAAAAGATCGTGATGATTCTCTAAGGGTGACTCATAGATTTATCATCATGACATTAAACTCTAGACATTTCATATTGAGAAACTATTTTTGTTCATATAGTGTTTTCACCAAATCTTCATATTCATTTGTAATATTTTTAAACTGATCCCCATGATTTTAACTTTTCTATAATTTAAAATTTTATATATCTCT
Organism: Viscum album; assembly: GCA_963277665.1. NCBI lineage: Eukaryota > Viridiplantae > Streptophyta > Magnoliopsida > Santalales > Viscaceae > Viscum > Viscum album. Next base: position 367,739,702 of record OY728166.1, on the reverse strand, counting down.
TACACCCATGGGCTTTACCTCAAGCTAATAAATATTTTATATTCATTTAGAATTTTTTGAATTTATCTAATTCATGGATCACCTCTCTAACAACATTCTCAAACATCACATTATAAAAGAAAAATCATTAAATTATCAATAAATAAAAATTATTTCATTGAAATTTGAAACTAATTTATCTATTCCTTTCACATGTTTCGTGAGGGAGTTACAAAATCTTATCCTTTTTTTAGTGGATCTTCCATGTAATTATCCTCTTGTTCTAGTTTCATCTTATCATTATGATGTCCTTTTATGTAAGGAAATATGTATATGATAACTTCAAAGGAAATTTTCCTCAAATAATCCTTTAATTTAGAATAAAAATCACTTAGTGAATTACTAAATCATTCCTCCTCACAACATGAGTTAGATTCTGTACTTGAATCATAATATATATATTTATAAAATCATATTCCACTCTAAATATATTGAGTTATATGTTGTTCTATAATATTTTTTATTTTATTTATTAGCTTATTGACCTCTATCTTCTTCTCATTTTGCAAAGTTATGGAAGAACCAAAAATTTCGTTTTGATAGGAATGGAACCATAAATTTTATTTTGAGGATTATTTTAAAATAATTCAAAAATTATATAATATAATATTATAAAAAATGGGTCTTTAAAATATATTTAACCCATGGGAAATGGTTTTTTATGATAATAATTATTAGTCCTAGTGGACTGATGAACGCACCTGAGTGGGTCTGGGCTGAATATGGTGTTGTAAAATACTTCATCCAAATTATAATGTCTCTTATTGGTTTTAAAAAAAAATCAGTTCTAATCCATGATTCCTATTTGGATATGAATGAATATTTTTTCACACAACCCAAATTAAAAACCTCATTCAATATATAATAAAAAAAAATATCAATCCTTTTTATTTTTTCAATGTTCATCCCTGATATGGGGAACATAATCCTTCATATGATCGGGATGTTAGATCCATAGAATATTCACTGTAATTTGTTCATCATGTACATTATATTCACGAACGCATCATCTTGTGCCATTTCACTATATTACACGGGTGAGTGATCATAATATAAATTATGTGATCTATTTATACTCCCAAAGGATCATTACATTGAATGCCACAAGTCTATAAACATCCACCGCTTGTTTAAGTATGTCATAGTGTGCACATGATATCACAATATCTACTAAATCGTACCCCATTTGTCACCAGAAGAGTTTTTTAATATCTTTCAGTTTTATGAATCACTTCATATAACTCATTCTCTCCTCTCATCTTTTCTCTTAGTTATTATTTTGAAACATCTCACTAAAATCTCTAAAATCAAATTTGTATGTTTTTGTGATCCATTTATTATTTTTTAGTAGTTATAGGACAAAAACTATAATTTAAACTATTCTACTTATTCAAACTCAAACTTCTAAAAAAATATGGTATTTTGTCTTATTCTTCCACATATTTCATATTCATATATGTCTATATGAACTTAGATTGATTCTTGAATTAAACTTATTCTTCTTATTCTCCTTTGATACAGAATAGGTTTTTCTTCAAACAAAAGTATCATGTTCATCTTCTACTTTGAGAATTCTATATGTTATATTGATTCAAATAATTTATAGACCATGTCTATTTTATAAACAGATCACTAAATGTTTTTCAATACTTGAATATAAATAATTTTCTAAATTTTTTCTATGCCCCGAAATTTATTTTCTAATTGTTTTTTTTCAACAGCTTGTACATAGGTGTTTCCCATGATCATGAGTTTTCTCTTTATCTCAAATAGTTAGCCATAGTGAAACTAAAGGAAATACCTTATCATTTCAACTTCACATATGTCATCACTAGAAATATATTCTATATATTTTTTATGAAATGGCTTTACACTCTTATTTTATTTCTCATCTACCCACAGAAATAAAAAATTAAATATTATATATTATTGTATTAAAATCATACAATAATAATATTTTGGGGGAAGGTTTAGACAACAATAATTAATAGATTCAATGAAAATTAGGGAAGAATTAAACATATGTTTATAAAATCCAAATAACATCTCTTCCCTCTATCCATCACATTCAGATGATCGACAAAACACTACAATAAAACCAATTTTTTGAGATGGATTATTTGAAAGAGAATAGTAGTGCGAAGAAAATATTATCTAGTAATAACTTATTTATAACTGAGTATTATATCTATCACAAATAAAAATAATGATAATTCTTTTTAATGCATTTGATTAATGCATCATAAATAATTTTTATGTGTTTTGAGGTGTGGTTGCAAGAAAGGACTACTTATGACTGAATGGAAATTCAGTCCTCAATAATTCTTATCAAAAAATGTATTTACGATGAATTGTGATGTCCATAGAATATACCTAACTTATATAAGATGCATTTTTCATGGATTTGTCACATGTAATTTTAACAAGGAGTATTTTTAATGATATTCATCACAAATAGTTAGTTGATATTTTTTTGTAGAGGTGTTTTTTTTCCCAAATTAAATTACCATAACCTGGAAAATTTATTTTAGTGTTAAATTTTCTTTACAGATACATTATCTGTCATAAAGACCCATTAAAATTAATCACAGAATCACTAATCCCGATTGAAAATTGTTAAAAAGATTTAATATTTGGGATTGAACATTCCATCGAAAAAATTATAATGAAAAAAATGTTAATTAAAAATAATCACACACCACCTCCCCTCTCATGAGTCAATCCATTCACCTTTATTTCTATTGAAAAGCTCTAAAATTTCAGATATGACCTTCAACTTAGTAAATCATGTTTCAGAATAGAAAATTTCCTTCCAAATTTTCAATTTCAAATTAAATGTTTAAACATTTTTTTAATATTCATTATTCTTTCTATTTTAATGTTTTTTTATTTTTATTGTTTTTTAGTTATGTTGATTTATTAAAGTTACAATGCATTTGGTGTATATTAGTATAAGTTCTAATAAATAGGTATAATTTACTATAAATTGATATAAACTAATATTAAATTCTAATAAAATAATTTAAATTACAATAAATTAGTAACAATTAATAAACATTTGAATAATTTTTTTGAAATGTTTTAAATTAGTATAAATAAATGAAAGTTACTAAAAATTAGTATAAATGAATAAAATTTAGTATAAATTTGTATAAATCAATAAATATATTTATACCACAATATAAATTAATATAAATTGATATAATTAAAATTAAATTATAATAATTTATCATGAAATATTTTATATTGACAAAAATTCATATATATATTATAAATCAATTAAAATTTAAAAAAATTATTTTATATTCATATAAATAATTAGAAATTTATATAATTTACTAAAAATTGATATAATATAGTATAAATTTATTTGAATTATTTTTAATTCATATTAAATATTATAAATTAAAATGAACTAATATTAATTCATACTAATTATTATTAATTACTATAATATAATATAAATAAATAAACAAATAATACTATATATTTGTTCAAATGAGTATAAAATAACAAAATTTATTATGCAATAGTATAAATTAGTATAAATTGTTAATAATAGTTATAAATTAGTTTAAATTGGAATAAATTAATATAACTTACTATAAATTGATGTAATTAAGATTAAATTAAAATAAAAAAAAACTAAATTTGAATAAATTCTCAATATATTCAAATAAATTCATATAAATTCATTTAAATTCATATAAATAACTGTAAATTGATATATGTCACTATAAGTTAATAAAATTTTTTATAAATTATTATAAATTTTGTTAAAGTTAGAATAAATTCAAAAAATTATAAAATAAATAAAATTGTTATAAAATAATAAAATTAGATTTAATTAGTATAATTTATTATATATTAATATTTGTTCTTATACAATATTTTAAATGATTATAAATTAATAATAAATACTATCCAGTGGAATAAATTAATATAAATCAATATAAATTATTCTAATATTATATAATTTGGTATAAATTAATATAAATTAGAATAAATTAGTATAAATTTTAAATAATTAGTAAAAATTAATATAAATTATTATAAATTATTATAATTTAACAATTTTTTAAAATATAATACATAAGTTAAATTAGTATAAATTAATATAAATTTGTATAAAGTAATGAAAATTATTATATATTAGTGTAAATTAGTATAACATGATATGTTTTTCAACTAACTGATATAATTTATTATAAATTAATAAAAGTTACTATAAAAAATTTAATTCATTTCAAATTGGTACTAATTAAGACAAATTACTGTAAATTGGTATAATTTATTATTAATTTGTAGTATTCAATATAAAATTTTATAAATTAGTAATAATTAATATAATATTTCGTAAATTATTCTAAATTAATGTAAATGGGTATTAAATTGGAAAAACCAGGTGTTTCATACTCAAGATGTGTCGATGTGTTGTGTTTGTGCCTCTTCAAATGTAACATCAGCCACTCATATTCCCATGAGAGGCTAATTCCACACAATAAAAAATATATTTTAAATTATGTAAATTTATTATCATATTTAAAATGAAATATTCCATTAAATATATTATAAAGAAAATAAACTGGTCATTTTGGGAAAATAATTTTTAATAAACATTTTTTAACAGTTAACTTATTAAACTAATTACTGATCATTTTTTTGTAAAACCATAGACCCAGGAAATTGAGAACATTTTTTATTATGATATCTTGATTGGATAAGTCATCATTAAAATCTAAAATGTTATTTTACAAATCCAATCCACATTTAGGGTATTAGATAATTTTAATCATTTGTATCCTTAAATTCATAATTAGTTTGGGAAGTAATAATTAAGTGCCTTTGTAATATGTACAATCTCATAAGATATGTAATGTTTCATAATTTTGGTGTTCATTTTTTCATTTTGGATTTCAAGAAGATTTTGAATTTTGGTACGAAAACGGTAAAAAAATTAAAAAGGAAATATAAAAAATTTCTCTTAGAACCATCAATGTTTAAAAATTTAGCATATGATTCTAATAGCCCATTCATGAAATAAATTAACACTCAGAATGAAAAATAAAATTATGAATAAGAACAAAATCAATTTTATGATTCGATGTAATCTACTAAGGAAGCATTATATCTTTAGTAAAATATAATAAAATTTTCATATGTTAAAAAATATGGTTATTAATTAAAATTTTGGAAAGTCAAAGAATTTATTTGATGAAATATTTTCATTGGTTAATTTTTTTCCCCTAATTAAAATATATTTCCTATAAGTTTCTATGAAATAAAAATAGTGGATAATAATATAGGTCATAGTTGTTAAAATATATATTCATGATCAAATTACTACATCAAATATTATGGTAAATATGAGTAATTGGTTAATTTTATATTATGGGGAAAATATTTTTTTAATATGTAATACATAGAAAGTCCATAATTTTTCCTATTAAATAATTCACGTATTTTCCATTAACATCTAGATTACACTACCTCATTAAGTCTCTCAATATAGCTATTTTGATAACATGAAATTGTATGATGATTCTATTGGTAAAATATTAAATCTTTATTTTTAAGGTGATCCATTGAAATACTTGGATCAGGTGCATCCTTATTTTTTTAGAGCCTTGTAACATATCGTTGGGTATTTATACTAATGGAGTTTGTTTATATTTTATTAAAATAGTTGATATTAAAATTTTAATTTCATTAATCTATAAAATTTATTTATTTAGATATTGATTAAGGAACTATATAAATATATATATATATATATATTGTATTACTAATTCAAGAAAATGTAATAAATAATATCAATGATTATTTTAATCCATTGATTGATGAGTTAATTTTATTAGGGAATGATATTATGACTACATATGACATAGTTATAAATAATAATTTTATACTCTAAGGTACATTAATTAGGACAATATATGACTTTCTTTCATATGTTATTTTATATAGATAGGATACACATCATCAAAAATATTTTCCATAATGTATGGATGACTATAAAGAGTTTAATCTTGTCAATTTAATATATCCTTTTTAGACAAAATTAATACGATATTTATTCTTATATGTCATCCATTATTATGGAATTGAAATAATTTTACAAAATTATAATTTGAAAGTGTTAAACCTATAAAAATACTCTCATGTATTTAGGAAGAATATTTTTTCTCTTCATTAACTTATATTAATTTTGGAAAAACTATATACTAATAAAATATACATTGTTTTTAGAGAGATCACATTGGATAATGAAAGATATTTATGGGGATCTTCCACATTGTTAGGATTTTTTAGTCATTCTAATGATATTTTTAATTCATATTGAGATTATTTTTTTTCATAATATATTTTATACTATCTAGGAAAAAAATATTATGAAGGAATAATGTGACGTATCAGACTTGGATGACACTAAACGGGTGCCCTGAGCCCTGTGGGCCACATGGACTCAAGTGCATCTCCCTAAACCCCAAAGGATGTTGACTAGCAGTGAGGGCCTAGGGTGTGTCCATGGGGAGAATATTCCCTCATTACCAAAGTGTAGTGCAGCAGATGGATGTAAACATAGGTAAATAGTTAAATCAATATATATAAATAAACAAAAGGAACAACGGAAAATAGAGATAATTGTAATAATAACTAAAACAACTGTAATAACATTCAATAACACATGATGATATTTCATGTACTAGAAATATGGAAAACATGGATACAAATAATAGGCATAAAATGTTCCACAAATTATAAAGTAAATTAAAGAATATCCCATGCATATCGAGTTCCAACTCAATCCTCTACTATTATGCTCCACACTAAACAACAAGTAGTCAAGTGTTTAAAGCTCTATACATCCCTTTTTCAATAACTATAACCATGTTATCTACCCCCAGTACCAAACGGTGTCTGGATATGGATTGAGATAAATCTTAGTGGGCTGCCACCAATGGTGTTTATAACATCTGACCTGTGTAATGGAAATGTAATTGTGTGCAAGAATGCAAATATATAAAGTACAACCGTACAATGTAACTAAATACACAAGTATCTACTTCATCCCTCGGATAGTGTCTAAACATGTAACTAGTTCATTTAATTAAGTAATTACCAATTTTAATTGTATAGGTATCTTGATGCACAGGCAATACATACATGATCTCCTTATAGTATAAATAGTGAAGGTTCTAAAATATAACAGGGAAACCATGATCAATGATATTTAATAGTGAAGTCCCAAGGAAAAAAACAAGGTGATTTAGACCTCAAGGGTTTCCAACTCAGTAATAACAGCATCCTAGCATGGGTAAGAGTTTAATTCATGGATCATGTTCCAAGGCATTCCACAATAGAATGCCTTCCAAATCTAAGGTGATCGTCGAAGGTAAAACAGGGCTAAGAACATATAGGGCCCTATGGGATGAAACCATGGCACCTACATGTCAATGATGGATCTAAGAAGTGTATCCAAGGCATCCTTTAATGATATTGTAGGGATCCTATAGTGTCATACTGGGCATCCCAGTGAAAACAAAGATAGGGATCTAGGTGGGAATCAACCTAAGCAAGTTTTGTTCTTGAATAAAAATGGGGTTCCTAAGTGCTCATGTCATTCTCCGATAATAATCCAAGGTGATCTTGAGTTAGGGAATTCTTATTTAAGTATGAAGTTATGTAACATTTAATTTGGTTCAAGCCTTTCCTCTCATTAGTGTGATAAGTTCTTGTAGCAGGAAACCTTTTTAATCAATTCATTTGGTCCAAACTTTTCCTTTCATTAGTGTTCCAAGGCCAAATAGTATGAAACCATTCATTTAATACATTTAAAGCATATTCCAAATTCAAGTTTCCTTCCACTACCTTCCATTAATGTGGTAAGGGGTGATACGGATATGGAACATACTATTCATTTACATTTAAGGATAGGTAATATACTTATTATACTTGAGAGTTCACATTCCACATTTAATTATCAATTGAAACACTTACCTTAGGCAGGTCAAGTGGTATGCATAGATGGTACTTTACATTATGAAATTATCATTATAAACAATCCATTTAATATATAAATTCTTACTCATAGGATGGTCAGTCCAAGGCACACCCGAATGGTGGTTCAAACATGCCCAAACCCCAAAATGACAATTAGGTCATAACATCCTATATAAAATGCATAGAGTTGTGGGAATAACCACTAAAAACTAATCAAATATTTGAAAATGGCATAACCATATGGTTCTAACAAGTATAACAATGGTATATTAATTCCATAAATAAAACCTGATGAAATCGTTGGGCCCTGCACGACAAATCCAAAAATCGAGGAACCTTAAGAATAAGTTATAGACCTCCCACATTAGGGTTATATGACTCTCCTCCTCCAGTATCAGCCATTTATTTTCTTCATATCAGAGTAGATATAAGAAAAGGTGAAAATGATCAAACCATGATAACTAGGTCGAGAGAAAAATAGAGGTATAATGGCTTAAACGGACTCAAGTACTTATCGTTGCACATCCAACGTGACTAACAGAATCTCAGTTTGTTTCTAGATGAAGAAGTTCTCTTGATCCCTTGAATAGGTCTTCAAAAATCATAAAATGGATTAAAATGGAGGTAAATCCTACTGGATTATGATTTGAGTAAGAATATGTGTCTTAATAGATCATTAAAGGAAAAACAAGAAATTTACCCAAAGATTAGCAAGTGCACGGTTTGTTCGCACGGTTTGAAAAACCGTGCGCAAACCCTGAAAGATGGTTTTGTATGAAAAAACACCCTCTACAAGGTTTGGTCTAACCATGTGCAAACCATGTATAGGTACTAGGGAAGAAGGGAACTTTTCACAATTAGGTCGCACGGCTGTGCACCAACTGTACAAGGTGGCTCTTTCCAAAAAAACACAATCTGTACGGTTAAGAAAACCATGCGCTAACCATGAAAAATTCGGGCGACTTGGCCTGTTTTCCCAAAAAGAGGTTTTATGAGCTCCATGAAATCCCTGAACACCCTCATAACCATTGATAACTCATTAGGCATCCATAAAAGGTCTAAAGTAAAGATTTAGACTGTAATTTAGAGGATCCATACTTGGGTGAAAAACCCGAGTTCTTACAATCTTCCCCCCTTATAATAACACATCCCTAAGTTCACCTTCCAAGGGTGGAGAAATAATGATCAAGAACAGCTTTCTCCATTGGGCACGTATGTCAACCTCCCATTCCCAAGTCTCATCCTGCATGTTTCAGTGCTACCGTAGCACCCGTACTAGAGGGACAGACCGGCCTCAGAGATCCATCGTGCTCCAGTCAATGGTACATACTAGATACTCCTCTAAGTTAGAATCATCATCTAACTCAACTTCCTCAGGATCAAAGGTATATGACGGGTCAGCATGATATTGGTGAGGCTGTGAAACATGAATGATATCATGCATGGAATGGTACCTCTAAGGTAGTAACAACCGATAGGCTATCGTACCGACCCTCTATAGAATCTATAACAACCCCACAAAACAATGTGATTACTTTCCATACATCTATAACCATATATGCTCTAACATTGGAGATACCCAAAGGAAAACATGATCCCCAACCTTGAACCCAAGAGGTCGTCGACGACAATTGGTATAAGATTTTTTTTCTATACTATACAGTATTCATATGCTTTCTAATCAGCTGAACCTACTCTAAAGTCTCTTGAAAAAGATGAGGACCTAGTAGGGCTACCTGAATAGCCTTTAGCAAGTACAGGGGTGAATTACATGGTCTACCATACAAGGCATAAAAAAGATACATCTGTATTGTGGACTGAAATCATTTATTACAGGTGAACATGACGAGAGGGATATGCTTTTCCCAAGAACCACCAAAATCAAGGACACGTGCTCAGATCATATCCTCAAGAAATTTTAGTGTCCATTCATATTTTCCATCGGTCTATGGGTGAAAATTTGTTCTTAGAAGCACCTTTGTTCCCATATCCTTCTACAAACCCCGCCAGAACTGTGAAGTGAAATGGGAATCCCTATCTAAAATGATAGTACATGGAACCTCGTGTAGTCGTATGATCTCACAGACATATAGTTTTCCTATCTCATCAACTAAGAAAGTCTACCAAATACGAATAAAGTGGGATAATTTCGTTAGTTGATCAATAACTACCAATATAGAATTGGTATCCCTCACCAACCTAGGTAATCTGACTACAAAATCCATAGAAACATCTTACCATTTCCATTTTGGGACTGGAAGTGGTTGTAACAAGCCTACAGGTCTATGTTGCTCTGTCTTCACATTCTAACAAGTGGAACACATTGTGATTAGGCCTGAAATCTAACGTTTCACTCAAAGACACCAATATTGGCATCACAAATCCCAATACATCTTCGAGGTGGCTGGATGAACTGACCATTAAGAGGTGTGGGACTCTTTTATTAACTCCTATCTCATGCTTGTAGGGACCCAAACACATCCATGAATACGCTGGATGTCCTCTTGGTCTACAGACCAATATGGAGGCTGGTTATCCTCTAATATACTCTCACAGATAACCAAGACTTGAAGATTGAAAAATTATCTACTCTTCACCTTATCAAGTAGGTAAGAGGTAACTATCAAGGATGAGAGGTAAGAATACTCATTATTGTCATGAAACTCCAAATGAAACTCAGAAAATAGGTCCATTAACATCTATTCATCACTGGATTCTCGTAGAGTCTGTGTCTTAGTTTTCTGACTCAGCACATCAACAACTACATTGCCCTTCCAATGTGTATAAGCAAGCTCAAAATCAAATTATTATAGATATTCAACCCATCTACACTATTTGTGGTTCACATCACACTGAGAGAAGATATATTTGAGGCTCTTGTGGACCATTTACACTAAAAAGCGCTCACCCAAAAGATAGTGTCTCCAGCAATGTAATGCATGGATAATAGTTTCTAGAACAAGGTCATGCATTGGGTAATTTCTCTCATGAGGACCTAGCTATCGAGATCCATAAGTAAGGACTCTATCTACTTGCACCATTACTACTCCTAGGATAATTCCTGGTGCATCAGAGAAGACATTATAACCTATGCCTAGATTTAGAAGAGTTAGAATAGGTGCTGATATAATCCTCCCTTTCATCTCCTGAAATGATTTCTCACATGATTCTAACAATAGGAACTATAAAACCTTCTCTGTAAGACTAGTGATAGGTGAATAAAGATGTTAAAATTCTTATATGAAACGCATGTAATATCCAGCCAGCCCCAAGAGACTTTTTATATCAAACACGTTCTTTGGATTCTCTCAGGAAACTACATAACTAACCTTTTTTGGGTCAACATATACTACTAATTCTAATATTTTGACCCAAGAAGTAGACTTTTTGATCCAAAAATGGTACTTATCATGCTTGGAATAAATATGATTCTCTCTCAATGTACTCAGAACTATCTCAATATGCTTTTCATGGTCTCTATGAGTGTGAGAATACACAAAGATGTCACCCACAAAGGCCCAGACAAAAGAGTCCAATTGGGGGTAGAAAACCCTAGTCATCTGAGCCATGAAAATATTGGGTGCGTTCGTAAGACTGAATGGTATAATATGGTACTAATATAGAACATTCATACTATGGAAAGTTGTACAAGGTATGTCTGATGGTCTGACTCATACCTAATGATAAATCAATCTTTGGTCGATCATGGAGAAGACCTTTGCTCCTCAGAGATGATTGAAGAGATAAACTCTTTGAGGCAGTGGATACTGGTTCTTGACTATAATCTGGTTCAACATTCTATAATCCACGCATAGACATAAGGTTCTATCCTCTTTCTTAGCAAACAACATGGGTGAACCCCAAGTGGATGTATTGGTCCGTATAAAACATTTTTCCTCTAAATTATCTAACTGTCACTTGAGCTCTTGATACTCTATAGGTCCCATCCTATACAGAGGAATGGAAACTGGAGCTGCCCCTAGAAAAATTTCAATTGTAAACTCTACCTCTCTCTCAAGAGGTAAGCTAGAAAAGTCATCGAGAAATAAATCTTTAAAATGATCCACTATTAGAGGAAAATAGATTATCATAAACCTTGATCCTCCATAAATATATTTAAAATATGGGTAGGCACTCTACCTATCCCACGATTCTCTAGTCCTGCTCTACCATCCTGGAAATCCCACTCACCCTTATGTAGATAATTGCTTCCATCTGGTGATGTAAATGATACCCTACAGTGATAGTAGTCTAAAAAATCATGATATTGAACCAACCAATCCATTCCAAGAAATAAAATCCTATAATCTCAATAAAAAAGAGTTTCTATAATAAAGGGTACCTTTATACCTCAATGGTACAGTCCCTACACTGGCGTATTCCCTCTATTCATACCCCTAATAGCGTATCTAGGGTCATTACTCCATAGTAAAATTGTATCTCTAGTCCGAGGATTTTTACAATGGCTACAGAGATAAAAGATTTTGAAGCACCCATATTAAATAAAGTAGATGCTTTAGTATAGTCTAATAAAATAGTACCTCATACTATAGATATTCTCGCAGCCTAATCCTCAGGTATTGGTTGTAGTGAAAGCAAATGACCTAATCCACGACCATGTGCAATTGATGAACTATCACGATCGTAAATGATCTGATGGCATTGCTGGTGATCAGGTGTCTGGCTACCGTGGCCATGACCTCCTCCTCAGATAGACCTTCTAGTGTTATTCCAACTCCCCACCTGACATGTCACAAAATATACCACTCCTGAAGGTGGAGATGGTGTGGATCATTTCCCACTCAAATCTGGTGGAATGGTCTTGTAGAAATGCTGAAGATGCCCCATACGACTGCAATCCTGACATTCCATTGGGTCTCTAACACACTGAGGCTTCTTATTCCCCTATCTTCCACACTGATGACACTCTATAGATCTATCAAAATAGGCAATATGGTTATCACTACCCTGATGAGAAACCTTAAGGGAATGTTTCCTACCACAAGAATAATTATTGTCCTGACGCGGCACTAGTCCTCTATACCTGGTACTATTGCAGTCCCTTAGGTTATGCTCAGTGATAATAGCCTAATTTACAATTACAGAAAACGTAGGGAGGAGAAAAACATTGACTTGAGTATGGATAGTTTACTAGATCCCTTCTTTGAAACATCTATCACGCAAAACCTCATCACTGGCAAGAAGTAGTGCAAAGCGCTACAACTCTATAACATGTGATGAATACTTCATGACTGACATAGAACCCTACTCAAGATGCATAAACTCTCTGGATCTATCAACTCTTAACATCTGGGGGAAGAACTGGTCATATAAGGTAGTCTGTAAATTATCCCATAATATTCCCTGATGATGACTAGCCTCAGTAATCACATCCCACCAATGCTTGGTTGAATCCCAAAGCATGTACGTGGAAAGTTTGACCCTCCCCTATAGAGGTGTCTCCAGATGATCAAAGATAGATAGGGTTTCTTCTATCCAAGACTTAGCAGACTATGGATAGCTACCCCCCGAAAAAGTTTTAGGATGCTACTTCTGTAACTCATGAGTCATATCAGTCATTGATGTTGCAAGACATTGAGCAACATGCATGGAATGCATCAGACGTAGGAAAAGATCACGAAACGGGGAATCAGTTCCCAGAACAGGTATAGAAAGTGGTACCCCAAGTGTCAATCCTAGAGGTAATACTAGTAGCTCAGGGCCCACCACGTCTAGATCATGGTCATCGACACCCTCCTAGCATACGACACAAAGATTTCATAGCGGTATTGGTCTATTATTTCCAAGAACACACCTCAGAACAATCTTAAATAGAAAGATAGCATCACTGGTATAATATGAATATAGGAAAACTCACTACCCAAGGAATACTGCCCCAACTATCCTCTTAATGGACCAGGTATTGGGAAGTGATCAAGTATAAGTTTCATTTCATTTCACATTTAATTTCTAGGTTCACTGTTTTACCTTTCATAAACATGACTAGATGGGATAAGGATGTGAAACTATTTCATATTATAATTCATATTCCATTTTGTAATGGATAGAAATTCCTATAGAATCAGTGCCCATACACTATATTAATGAAAATGACACACATTTATTTATTGCATAATTGGTTGACTCGATAAATCAATCATCCCAACCAATGAGGGCCCATACACCTCATGAATTGAGACAGGTAATCAATCAATCACAACCGAGAGTAATACAATCATAATATAACTATCACAGCATCATTCAATAATCACAATCACATCAAGAAATACAAATCAGTTAAATGCACCTATATGGCAGGGCAATATGCCTGACATGTGAATTCTAGGTGCCTATAAGGATACATGTAACAATTCTCTTTTACCTCATATCATCGAGCCAAGGATGAAATAAAATCATCAAACATAGAAATAATCAACAACACCACACATCATGTGCATCACCCAACAATGAAATAATATCAATTATAATAGGAAAAAGTATAACATAAATTATAATTTCAGGTAATTTCTTTCTACCATGAACATGGGTTTGTGACACCCAAGCACGGATTATGACCAAGTCCCAAGAATTCCTAATCTCCAGTCTATTGTATCCAAATCATAAAGAAAGAAAATAAATCCTCCCTTTGATACCACTTTATGATGTCCCAAACTCGGATTCCACTGAACGATTTCCCCATGTCCAATGGCCCACGTGGCCTCAAGTGAATCTCCCTAAACACCAGTGGCTGCCGACTAGCAGTGAGGGCATAGGGTGTGTCTGGGGGGAGACTATTCTCTCATTACCAAAGTGTAGTGCATCGGATGGATGTAAACATAGGTAAATAGCAGAAGAAATATATATATAAATAAAATCCATAGTGGAAAATAGAGACAATAGTAATAATAATTTAAACAACTGTAATAAAATTCAAAAATAGATGATGATATTTAATGTACTATAAATCTGGATAACATGGATACAAAAAACAGTCATAACATGTTCCACAGAGTATAAAGGAAATCAGAGACTATCCCAATCATCCTGAGTTTTAACTTGGTCCTCTATTATCAAGATCTATACTAAACAGGAAGTGATCAAGTGTTCGAAGTCATATTCTTCCCTTTGTCAACACATTCAACCATGTAATCTGCCCTCGGTACCGAACGGCACCAAGAGAGGGTGTGAGATAAATCTTAGTGGGACACCACCAACATTTTCTATAACATCCATCTCATGTAATGGAAATGTAACAGTGTTCAAGAATTCATATATATAAAGTATAGTATTACAATGTAACTAAAAACCCAAGTACCTACTTCAGTCCTCATATAGTGTCTGAACATGTAACCAGTTCATTTAATTAAGTAATTACCAATTTTAGATTTATAGTTCTCATGAGGAATAGTCAACAAAAACATCACCTCATGCTAGTATAAATAGTGAAGTTTCCAACATGTGACAAGGAAACCATGATCAATGATATTTAATAGTGAAGTACAAAGGTGACATAGATGTTAAGGGTCAACAACTCAGTAATAATTGTAGCCTGTAATGGGTAATAGTGTAATCCAAGTATCATGTTCCAAGTAATTTACAATATGGTTCCTATTGAATCTAAGGTGATCATCCAAGGTAAAATGGGGCTTAGTAGAGACAGGGCCCTATGGGCTGTAACCATGGCACCTACATGTCAATGTTGGATCCAAGGTGTGTATACAAGGCATCCTTTAATGATATTATAGGGATACTATGGTTTCATAAATGGAATCCAAGAGCAAACAAGGTTTGGGATCTAGGTGGGAAACAACCTAAGAAGTCATGTCCTTGAATCAGAATGGGGTTCCCGAGTGCTCATGGAATTCTCCAATCAGAATCCAAGGAAAAATCGAGTCAGGACATTCCTATTTAAGTATAAAGTTAGGGAATATTTCATTTGGTTCAAGAATTTCCTATCATTAGTTTGATAAGGTCAAGTAGCATGAAACATTTTTAATCAATTCATTTGGTCCAATCCCTGCCTTTCATTAGTGTGAAAAGTATAAGTATCATGAAACCATTCATTTAATCCATTTAAGTCATATTACCTATTCAAGGTTCATTCAGATACCTTCCATTAATGTTGTATGGGGTTCTCTGGTTATGCAACCTTATATTCATTTACATTTAAGGCCAATTCATATACTTAGTATACTAGCCAATTCATATTCCATATTTAATTATAAATGTAAACACTTACCTTAGGTGGCTCAAGTGGTACGCATACATGGTACTTTCCATTATATAATTATCATTATAAAAAGGAATTTAATATAGAAATTCTTACCCTTAGGAAGGTCAATTCAAGACACACATGAATGGTGTCTCAAATATGCAAAAACACCAAAATGAAAATTATAGCATAACATCCTACATGGAATGCATGGAGTTATGGGAATAACCACTAAAAATTAATCACATATTTGAAAATAAAATATCCATACAGTTCTAACAAGTACAAGAATGGTATATTAATTACATAAATGGAACCCGATGAAATCAGTATTCCCCACATGAAAAATCCACAAATCAAATAACTTTAGGGATTAGTTATAGCTCACCCACCTTAGGGTTGTACGAATCTCCTCCTCCAGTATCGACCCTTGATTTTCCTCAGATCCGATTAGATCTAAGAAAAGGTAAAAACAATGATCAAACCATGATTACTAGGTTGAGAGAAATATATATGAAGAATAGATCAAACGGACTCTAATAATTACCGTTTTTCATCCAATTTGACGAACAGAAGCTCGATCAGTTTCTGGATGAAGGAGATCTCTTGATCCCTTGATTAGGTCTTCAAAAAGCTCTAAATGAGTAAAAATGGAGGTAAATACCACTATTTTATGAGTTGGGGAAGAAGAGGTGGATTAATAGATAATTAAGGTAAAAACATTAAATTTACCCAAAAATTATCATGTGCATGGTTTTTTCACATGGTTTGACAGACCGTGCGTAAACCGTGAGAGATGGTTCTGTCCGAAGAAACACCCTCGGTATGGTTTGGTCTAATCATGCGCAAACCATACATGGGTACCTGGGAAGAAGGGAAATTTTCTTGGTTAGGTGCACATCTGTGTTCCAACCATTTGAGGTGGCTCTATCCGGAAAAACACAATCTGCGTGGTTAGACAAACCATGCACTAATGTGCACAAAACGTGCGACTTGGAATGTTTCCCCAAAAAAGGTGTTTCGGGCTCCAAGAAATCCCTAGAAACCCTCAAACCCTTTTCTAACTCATTAATTAATCATAAAAGGTCAAAAATAATGATTTGTACTGCAATTTAACGGATCCTTACCTGAGTGAAAAATCAGGTTCTTACAAATAATAAGTTCTTTACCAAATTTATAGAAATCTTGTAGTTTAGTTATTTTGAACTAAATGATCACAACAATTTAATGAATCCAAAATAAAAATATGTAATTTATAAATAAATTATGTTATTTTTATATTTTATAAGATATTTGATGTTACTATATGGTTATTTTTATAATTTGTCTTACTGTATTTGAAATAGACATATTATCGGGTTAAGAATTCATGAATTTCAAGTCGTCGTGAAAATATTATATCTTATTGGCCTCAAAGGGCTGTTTAATTATTATGTGAAGGATATTTTTATTGATATATAATATTTCTGAAAATACAGTTATTTTGAAACAAAATAATATTATAAAAAGAATAATTTTAAAAAAATTGTTGTTATTAAATGTACACTGGAAAAAAATTCCCAATCCTTCTTTGACTCAATGGAATATCTAATATTGTATTCTCCATATAAAACTAAATGAGGAGGTAAATAGTATAATAATTTATGTATTCATAGTATAGTTGTATAAAAAAATTAATGAAGATGTAATTTAACAAGTAATTAGTATAATAATCAATTATTTAAGTGTTCCAACAAGGGGGGATTTTAAATTTCCCATATTATCATTTTCAAATTGAATATGATTCAAAGAAAAGTTAGTTGAGTCACAGTAAATAAAATTTTGATTATTTCATAGAACATTAATTTTTATTATTTAATGTCATAAATCTTGGTTTTGGTTGTCATCATGAATGATTTCCTAGAGATAAAGAACTGTATAGAGCGCATACATATAATCTCCTCAATTGAAAAGAAATGATTTAATTTGTGAAGTAAGTAATAATTTTACATGATTTTATTTAAATAATTGTAAAAATTAAATATTTATCAATTTAATTTTTATTATATTTTGATCATATAAAAAATCATAAAAATTACCCCCTCTTTACTTGAAGAGAATCAACAATATATTTGTTCTACCTGTTTCAAATACTTGAAAGATAAATTGTTTTGGACATATAAAATATATCTTACTATTTAATATAATATATATTATTTTAAATTATTAATGAATGTATCATAACATGGATATAAATTTGATTGAAAATTAAATTCACTAAGTAATCAACCATCCAAATTGGACAAATATTAGAATTTCTATGTTGTTAATAGATTTTGATTTCATACTTGCTCGTTTTAGAATCTAAAACATTAATTAATGGTAGTATTTATTTAAAATAATATCCTCATAATGAATGAGATGAATACATTTATGGCATGTTCTAAATAATAATTATGTTAAGTGATCTAGGAAAAAATTATGTTATAATGAATTAATTTCATTAATTCGATACTAATTAGGGGTTGTGTGTTCCTCCATGATAAGGAATAATTAAAATTAGTTATAAAATTATTTGTGCAGTAAATATAAAATTTCTAATGTAACATTTATATGAAACCCATAGTAATTTAACCACACTAGGGTATGGGATCTGTGTGAGATGAACTATTATGTTATAATGTTTGAATTTCATTAGTTTGATACCCATTAGGGGTTGGGTGTTTTTCAATGACATGAAATCATTGATATTAGTTATAAAGTTATTTTTATATTAAATATACCTTTTATAATGTAACATTGATAATAACCCCATAGGAATGTAACCACACTGGGGTTGGGGATCTATGTGGGATGAGCTATTAAAAAATTTCTCCCATATAATACCACCTCAAATTCTTAGTGATTTGATTTTAATTTCTATATTTTTATCAAATATTTTCTCAATTTAAATGTAGATTTGGAATTTAAAATTATCAGAATAGAACACTAGTATTGGTGAAGTTTTTCACCTCCCTAGGGATGACTTCATCCCAAATTTATGGTGGGTTTCATCTCACAATCAAAAATTCCTTCTTATCATAAAAGAAAGCATGACCAAAAGACTATCCTTAAATTCATTATCTCTCCACTAACTAGGTATAAATAAAGAGTGGTCTTGGTGTCCATTTATACATTGAATTGGGATTATACCACCATGAAGAAATATCATGTGTT
The DNA here is from genome assembly GCA_963277665.1 of Viscum album. Taxonomy (NCBI): domain Eukaryota; kingdom Viridiplantae; phylum Streptophyta; class Magnoliopsida; order Santalales; family Viscaceae; genus Viscum; species Viscum album. The sequence goes on along the minus strand of OY728166.1, from coordinate 367,720,252 downwards.
TTGACTTGAGTTTTTCATAGATTATAATAATTGATCTTCATCTTATCATGTAGAAATAAAATGGGTAACCTTGATGTTCTTCAAAATTATACAATATAAAAATATATTATTGGATAGAAACATGGAACATTGTCTTGTTCATAATAAAATATAGTATGTTACTTTATATATCTTCTTATATTTTTTATTTTTGTTAATTTTAGATGAAAGTTTATTAATTTGAATAAATAATTCCATAAATTTCCTCACTTTTATATATAAAAAATTCACAATAGATTTGTTATCGAATATATATCTATTAAACTAATAATTTTAAATCTTTTAAATAATATTGATGAAAATAACTTCATTTGATAACTTAAAGAACACATTTATATTCACAAAATTATAGTGAGCATTATTCTCAATAATATTACATTCAACATATCCATATTCGAATTATAGAAACCCTATAATCCTTGGATATAGGATATTCTCATTCAAATTGGTCAAAACAATTCATAATTTATTTATCATAAAAATATATTTGATTTATATTTTAAATAGTTGTTTCATTTTTTTGAATACGTAGGAATTATTCAGTCTTTCATGCGATATTTAAATAACTATGATTCCAAATATTTCCCCAAATCTCACTTATTTGTTTATGTGTGGATACTACAACATGGTTGTTACCTGCACAATGAAATATAATTGAAATCATCATATCCCCCATTTTTTATGACATAACTTTCTCTCTATTGTATAGAAAACAATAAAATGGTATAATAATGGAAATTAACCATAGTAAACATTGTGGCATAAGCATAATCACCATAATGAAAAAACCTTTATCCTGCAACAAATCTATTTATCAACGGTCAAAACATAACAATAAATCCTTTTCAATAATACTCTTTTTTGCAAGCCAAGACACTAAAACATGTAAAAACTCACAGAATCTCAAATTCATAGGGATATGTCATGGAATACTCTTTTATATCAAATCCTTTTCTTTTTAACCTTACAAGAGACATGGAAACTTGACTTTTCCATTACATAAGTCATCTAAATATGCTTTTTTAGTATGAGTTACCCTTATATAGGTCACTATATATCCTTATTAAAGTCCCCATATGCACTTATGTAGGTTGGGTAACCCTTATTCGGGTATCTAGATATACTTACATTTCTTGAAAAAATTTCTTATGTGCATTCAATTTACATTACGCCATATGGGTTTCCCTTACGCCACCTTCATGACTTTGTTTGTACCTTTAAATTTTTGAAAACAACCATTATATGAGATTTCTCATACATTTATGCAGTCTTCATCTACCCTTTCATGATCTTATATTACCTTTAAATAGTAGTGTAAATCTCAAGGTATCTATATTATACTCTTTTTCACAGTTCCTACCATTGCATAGGGAAAACATAAACTTACAAAATAGAACTTACATTTATACAGTTTTTGTGATGCAAGAGTTATGATTACATATGTAATGTAATTCCTAATTAACCTTTAAAAAGGTATAAAATTAAACTCAAAATCATACATGTTCATTCAAAATCAATCACAACTTTTTCAATCTTCCATCAAATATTCATTTAGCAAGAATATGAATGTGTCTTCATGGACTTCTCATCATTGATTTCATAACGCAATCATATAATTCTTCATAGTAGTCTTCTTAATTTATCATCATGAATAATAATAAAAAATTCCAAGGTATTTATTGAATTCCTTATGAAAATAAATATTTGTATGGTCCTCACTTGTTTTAAACATTTTTTTTGTTTTAAAACACATTTTTCACATGTATTTGAACTTAAGACCAATTCAACAATCATCATAATTTTTTTGGAATATTTTTTGAAGCATGAAATTAAATTAAAACATCATTAATCTTCATTAAATTAAATATCTAAATAATATTTTCTCTTCATAAGGATGGAAGACATCAAAACATTAAAATATTACTTTTCAATGAATGAGTCAATTTCTATGACTATCCATCAGTATCAATGAAAAAAATTTCCGTATTTCATTTTTTCACCTGAATTAGGACATCTACATTCAAGACCCATGATTCAAGGTGTAACTTTAATTTACATGAATATTTCATTGATCTCCATGACTATCAATTTTCATCAATTAACATCTTTCACATAAATAATTTGTTTCACATTAATTTGGGAATGTACCCTCAAAACCCATGATTTAAGGATTCACTTCAATTTCATTGATTATTTCCATGTCTTGGGAAAATCCTATTCATATTGATCAAATTCTCCAAAACCAACATCCAATAATTTATAAAATATTGTGATTCATCTCAATAATATTTACATCTAATTATGCTTGTAAAATCGAAAAAAATATATATACCATAGACAACATGGGATTATGAATCTATCCCTTTTTATTTTTTTCAATATTAATATAAAATAAAATTTTAAAATATTAATCAAAATTTCACATATTATTTATTTATTCTCAGCCATTTATCCCTAAATTTTTTATTTTTTTTCACCCCCTTATTTATAATAAATATAAAAAATTAGAGAAAAATGATATTATTATTTCAGTCATAGAAGTGATCCATCATTCGTCCCTCAAAAATTATACATGAGCCATGACCAGTGTAGAAATCATTGGGGATTGATTTAGACAAAAATTATATCCATTTAAAAAACTAAAAATGATACCCTCTTATACTTATTAAAATTTACTAATTATTTCCCTTTGAGTATTTTCAAATGAATTTTGGTTTAAATATTCTAATGTCAATTACTTTAAATATTTTTAAACATTTTAAACATTAATTTCCTCCACCACTTAGCACACATATTAAAAAAATAAAATTTAACTAGTATGTTTTATTTCATCATGCCCAGGATCATCAAAAACAATCATATTTTTATCTCATAAATTAATATAATAAGCCACCCCTCATGGTGTTTGTAAAATTTTAATGAATGATGAGATAATGTCATGAAATAACATTAATTTAAAAGTCATAAAAACCCTCTAGAATTATAATGTGAATGAATTATTAACTCTGGTAGCTTCTCATGGAACTCCCACCCAATATATTCCCTTATTATTCACATAATAATGACATATAACATATTTAATATTAACTAATATTATAATTGATTTATAATAAATTCCATGATATAAGAATTTCACATTTTTAATATTTATTCATTTTTAAATTCCATTATTTATCCATTTGAGAACGAACATCACATTCAATTTCCTGCGTGGTTAGCATATTAATACAAAAAAATTGATTTAGCGAATATGGTGGAACCACTTTTTCTTCTAAGTGTGACCAAAAAGGATAAGAATTTTATCTCAAACATGTGAATATTTTATCTTCAGTTTCTTATTTTACGTTAACATTCATACTATATTTTTTAAAGTTTATATAAGTCTTGGGAAGATGAATACTTTTCTTTTCTTCTTTTTAGGAATCTTACTCTCTATAGAAGCCATACAATAAAATAAATATCAAGGTGCTAATTTCCTATTCTCCATGATTAAATCTTGATCTATTTTTATTATTATATATTCAATTTAACTATGAAAAACTTATTTTCCCCTCGCAAAATATATTTTTGAAACTTCACGGTCCTCATTTTTTGGCATCATATCATGAAATTCGATATCATCATATGGAATCATTTTATTACAATTGTATTTTTAATTGTCTTCTACTTTTTTATTTTTTTCATTCACTTTAATATTTTTTAGGATGAATAAGAAAGAAATATTTTTTACTATGTATGGTTCCACATGAAATGTTATGAATTTCTTCAAAAATAACAATCATATTATTGTTTTAATGGAATAATACACTTATTTATTATTTATACATACATAAATCAAATATATATTCCATGTATTGTTTAAAAAAATCCATTGCTTGACCAATCATAAATAAATTGAAGTAGATTCTTCTATTCAGTGTCACACCATATTCAGAATATGTGGATTTTCACTGAGAACATTTTTGTTTTATCTTACTATCAAAGGATAAATTATATTCTTTATTCATGAAATTAATTGGAATATTCTTTCTATATGATTTATTGTAATTACTTTTAATGATAGGATTATCTCTATTAATTACATATTTTGGTCTTTTGATCTCATATGTTTTAGTTTTATACCTGAATGATTTATTCTTATAGGATTTTCCACTATGACCACTGGTATTGAAAATACCATAGAGATCACCATGTTTTACAAATCTATGTATAAATGATGGATTTTTATATTTATCATGTGGTACTTAATTTACCTAATAATTTATATCCCTTTATGTGGGATTTATTGGAACATAGGGTTTTTTATATTATGTTAACAATAAGGATCCTTTTACCATTCTTGTTTCAGTAAAAGAATACCAAATAAATTATCATATTTTTCTCTATGAACAAGTCTTCTGGGATATGCATGTGTGTTAATTTTGTTCCTTCTCATTAACAAAATGGGAAATTTTATGGAAACAAATCCTTATAAACTTATACTCAGATATCCTGGTTCTAAATGTGGTTTTCTCACCATTTTTACCATCCAAATTTATAAATAATTTGACTTCAAATCTATAATGTTCTTAGAAATAGATTTAGAATAAAACATATTTATAATCGATGATGGTAATTTCTCATTTTTAGTATATATATATATATATATATATATATATATATATGGGTAGATATATAATATAAGAATGTTCTTTAAACCATATAGAGTTATTTAAATAGTAGAGTCTTCCTTTATAGTTTTTATTAAATAAGAAATCCTTTTAATTTTTTTTGATGATACAGATTGTTTTATTTACAAATTCATAAATTTAATTTCAAGACCCATGTATTTATTATTAATATTGTATTTTTAAATCTCCAAATTCTTCAGTTTTTATTCACTAGGTTTCTTGATTTTATTAACCTTATCATTATAATGTGTTTTCTTCTCTTTCATTATGTTGTTAAGTTCCTTGATCTTATTTTACCAAACTTCCAGCATAATCAATTTTACATTATTAATCACCTTTTTCTTCTTATCTAGTGCATGGAAAAAAATTTAAACTCTCTCAATAGTGTGATATTTCTTTAGGATTTCTTCTATCTAATCCTACCAAAAACTAGATCATTACTCTTGTTCTTAGTTCTTCTATTATAATTTCTTGAGAAAAAAAATATTTGATAACACTTCATGAACTTATGAGGTAGAAAGGATTTCCATTTTTATAGTATTAGTTTGTTTTATGAGTTCATTTTCTTCTAAGAATGAATTATATTTTTTAGAATCAAATCATTGTAAAAACATCATCTTATTCTTCATTTCATATGATGGTCACTTTCCCCTTCATTTTCAACTATTTGTTCTATATCTTCTATAGAGTCATTGAACAAATGAAATTATAATTAGTAGCTGATATAATTCATCTAAGAATCAATTCCATATTGGTTATATAATAATTAAATAGAAGAGAATAAAATATAGTTTTACATTGTTTTTGGTATAAATTAAAATAGATCATACAAGGATGTGAGAAAAATGATGGGGGTTGAATCAGTGTGTCCAAGTAAATATTTTACCCCATTTTTTTTACCTTATTACATGTTCTATTATTTGATTTCAGTTTATCACCTTCAATATTATCTTTGGTTAGAGTATGTACAAATGTGGAATCAAAATTTAATTCATGATAACACAAGAATTATTGATGAGGTTGTAATACCTATGGATTATTTAGTCCCCTGTATATGGTGGATTTTTTCCAACACACATATGTTCTTTCTTATCATCAATGAAATCCTGAGCATCTGTATGGACTTGAACTCATTATACTAGAACAAACTATATAAAATGAAAGAGTGTAAATATTATCCCTTTTTACAACTTATTGATCTTCTACAACCACAGGTCAATATCACATGTGTTAACTTGATTTCTTCCTAGAGTATAATAATTGATATTATTCATATCTTGAAGAAATAATATAGTCAACCTTGATGTTATTTATACTTATAAAATATATTAATATATCATAGAATAGATAATTGAACATTGGAGTATTATTTATCATATATAGTATGATACTCTCAATATCTTGTTCTCTCATTCATCTCTAGTATATGTGAATTATTATTGATGTTTATCACAATTTCATCACTTTCTCCCACTTTGTTTTTGGAAAATTTTAAAACATTTTTTACATATAAAATATATCTTAAAAAGATTTTTTTCCTATTAAATCATAGTTTCAGACATCATTTCTTTTTATACTATCATACACACATTTATATTAAAAAAACTATTAGCAACATTACTCTCAAAAATATGAAATTCTTTATCACTATCATTGAATTTTTGAAACCCTATAATCATTGACAAGAAGATATTCTCATTCAATATGGCCAACTAATTTATAATTTCTTTATCATAAAAACACATATAAATTCCCATTCAAATATTAATATCAATATTCTACATAATCAGTGTTTAGTAAATCATTTACATGATATTAAAATATCCATGATCTCAAAAATTTCCTCAAATATAAATTTATTTTTCATTCGTGATTACTACATAATATAAATTACCACCATGTTGAATCACTATCCTAATATTTAGAGACAACCAATTATTATTTTTTAGATTATACTCTATGGAATAAAAATGTATCAAAAATAATAATTCCAAAAATAAACTACACCCACCATTGTAGCATATAAATAAACTCTATATTGAAAAATGAATTCACCTGTGACTTCAATATTTATATATGGTACATAAATGACCATAAATCCATTTCAATAATCGAACTTGGTGTAACCCATGACACAAAAACATTTAAATTCTCTCAGTATCTCAACATGACATGGTTGTGTCGTGTTTTGTTCTTTTTCACTATAGCCTTTTATTATTACCTATATGTCAGTTGTGGAAACAAAGATTTACCATAAAATAGGTCACTAATTTTCCATAATCTAGAATGTTTTAAACTTATATATGCCTCAAGATACACTAATGTAGGTTGGGTTACCCTTGCAGAAGTTACCAGATACACTTATGTAAGTTGGTTTACCCCTAAGAAGGTTGATAGATAACCTTAAAAATCATATTTTGTACCCTTACACGTTTCTAATATCCTTAAATCCACATGAGTTTCCCTTGAATAAAATCTCAAGATCTCAACATCTCAACACCTTAACATGACATGGTTGTGTTGTGTTATGTTCTTATGTACTGTAGCCTTTTATTCTTACCCATATGATAGTGGTGGAAACTTAGCTTTACCGTTAAACATGTCACTTAGATCCCTTAATATACAATATTTTACCCTTATAGATATATAAATATACACTAATATATGTTGGGTTACCCTTATATAGGTCACCTGATACACTTATGAAGGTGTTTTACCCATAAGAAGGTAGATATATACCCTTACACATGATAATATGTACTCTTACACATTCTCGATATCATTAAATCCACATGAGTTAACCTAGAACAACATTAAATACTCTTCTTATACCATAATGCAGTTAAATTCTACCATTACATGAGTATTCATGCACCATTTTGTAGCCTTCATCTACAATTACAAGATATTGGTTAACCATTACAAAGGAGAGTAAATCTCAATGTATGTTTAAACAAATCCTTTTTATAGATACTAAATTTATATGGGTACATATTACCACTACGCATTAGCTCCTAGCTTTATCTGGTTCCTATAATAAAAGTGTTAGAATTATGTATGTAATTTAATTCCTAATTAATCATTACATTGATATAAAATTCAACTCAATATCATGTTAGGCCTTTCATAATGAATCTCGAGACCATACATCTTCTATAAAATGTTCTTTATGCAACAACATCAATATGTTTTCAATAAATTATCACTAATGATATGATCATTCAATAATAGAATATTATAGGGTCATCTTCTCAGTTAATCATCATACAAAATATATTATATATTTCAGGGCCTTCATCCAATATATCATAAAAATAAATATTTGAATAAAAACAATATTTTTTAAATATTTTTTGGTTTTATAACTCCATTAACACATGTATTTTATCTTAGAACCAGTTCAAAATTTATCAAAGTTAGTTAGTTATGATATATCAAGAATGACATCCAATTCCCACATCTATAATCTTCATCCTAAACTACTTATAAATTATTCTGGTTTTCTCTAAATAAGGAACACCTCAACTCATTAAAATAAATAGTTTCTAATAATGAATCAATTCACAATAACACCCCTTTTAGAAACTAACATATTTCCCATCATTTAATTTTTCCACCTAAATTAGTAAAAGCACCTTTAACAAATATGTTTCAAGGAATCACTTCATCTTCCAAGAATATTTCATGTTTCTAGGAACTTCTTCTTCATAATTCTTGGGTTCTCCAAAACATTATTCCAAAACATATATTTATTTTGATTTTTCATCAACATATTAACATCAAATACTCTTTTTATGTTGTAAAACAATACATCCCACACAAATTGGGATCAACACATATTAAGAAAATAATTATTATTATACATATTAATTTGTTTTATAAACATATTTAAACTACTTTAGAGTTTTATAAAAAAATCTCATGAAAATAAATTTGTGGGAAATAAATTTAATTATTTTGATGTGAAAAATATTGAATTTTTTCAAGAAAAAATTCCATATATATCTTTTAAATATCGATATATAGATATCAATGTTGAGATCCCAAATTTAAGGGTCCGTGATTTTGAAAATGTTGATAATGTGACTAATGGATTTGATATTATTGGGGAAGATGAAAATTAATCTCTAATGGAAATTAGCGACGCTAAGGAGGAAGATAAATACACTGAAACCACTGAAATTTATGACAAATATGAAGCTAAATAATTATGTATTATTTATTTTTAATAAAAAATTATTAGTTTTTTCTATATTATATATGTATTAAAAAATTATTTTAGGTAACATTATATTCAGCCAATTTTATTAAAAAAATTCTATATTTTTTAAATTATTTATATTTTATATCAAATAAATAATTTTATATAAAATTAATTATAAGTTTCAGATTACACAAGAAAATTATGATGACTTGATCCATCTCTTGGTGGGAGATCCATGACCTGGTTATGGATATATTAATCTGACAGATGAGGGTGATAACTATATATAAACTACTAGGAGATGTTTGGGACTTATGTGATGGATGATTCTGGAAGCCTTGGCCTCTATCACTTTAGACCTCCTTAAATCCTTGTTGTAGGGCCCTTCTCCCACTCATTATTAATAAAAAGTAAGTTTCATCAGCATTATTCTTGTTTTAAATTTTTTTCAAATATAGTCATTAGGTAGGATAATATTATTTCTAGGAACTATTTATATTCTCCTTGGGTTTCATGGGATCAGGTTCCTAGGGATTTATTTCATCATATGTTCAATGAGTTGTTTGCATATATAAATAAATTATATATTTTATTTAAAATTAAAATAATTTGTTGTTTAAAATATTATTAAATATTTACAATTCTTATGTTATCCTTTTAATGAGATAATGAGATCCTTTGTTTGGGAGGAATGGGAGGCTCGCATGTGAGATTGTTTTTGTCAGTCTTTATATAGTCTTTGAAGTAGATCCATAAAGAGAAAATCTATGGCTGTATTTGATAAGACTTCTAGGCCTCATAGACCTAATTATGTCCCTATAGATTCTTGATAGATATTTTTTCCATAATGTTTTAGAGAGTCCTTCTAGAGGAAAACCAGTTTGGGTTGATAGAATCAGGGGAGATAATATGTCACATACAGATTTGGGTGTTGTACTTTGAGTATATATAATTGAAATTTTATAATAAATATTATTTAATATTTTCTATATGTATTTTTCACTAAATTTATATGATATATTTATGTATTATTCAGTTTATTCGACAATTAAAGTGATTTATTTTCATTATATGATGCACATTGATAATAACACATTATAGGTTACTCGCGAGAGATTGTAAAATATTATTATTACTATTTTCTACTTCAATTTTTTAAATAAACATAATATAAATTTTTTTCAACATAATTTAAATTTATATGATTTTATGATACATTAGATACAAATTATTATTTTATTCATGAGAGTTAAGAAGAGATGGATAGTGTGAATGAGGGCTCAGGCAAGACAAGTTTTGATGAGGTGACATGGATGTGGGTAAAAATGAGTGGTCTTCAGAAAGGTCATTTTTTCACTATATATAAGGCCCCAACATTAAAGGTTACATTAATATTGAGTGAAATCATGAATTAACATTAATTATATTTTTAGGTTTAGAGTTATAGATAATTAGTTCATAGCTATTATATAATAAATCCATACATTAAAAAGTATAAAAGTCTATATTCCATCTATTTTTTCCTTATTTAAAACATTTTAAAATAATACATGAATACTTTTCCTTGATAAAAATATTCATAAATTTCATCTTGATATATTTAATTCTCCTACCCATCCTTATACCATATGGAAAACATTTAAAAAACTTGTGATGAGAACAAAAAACTTAGTAAGGGGTATAAAATAAGGAATGAAACCATTAGTACATGAATATTTTAAACTCATGAAAAAAAATTCACAAAATTATACTTTTCACCCATAAATATAAGTTCATTAACATACCTCATGAAATTATAAGATTGATGAAAAAATAATTATAAATCATAAATCATAAAGGTAACTTGTGGCATCCATATCAGACATACATTGTATCTTTCACAGGTACATAATAAGTAACCTTGATTGTTACGTTTGGAATACCCATAACAGTATATTCCCTAAATCTCTTATGAGAAACCCAAATATTTCACTCCTTGTCATTACCCAATTCATTGGAATGATATTATGGTCTCACCCACCCCTGGTGTATCATGGAACCACTCGTATACATAAATAATTCTCAAGAACCATAATATAATTATAACACATAAAACACACAGAAAGAAAAAATAACATTTCCACTTTGAAATCACATTTAATTTTTACAAAGTCACACACATAAAAAAGAAAACACTTTATCTTAAAATAAAAGTGTAAAATTTTAAATTAAAACATTAAATATTCATAAAAGTGAGTAATTTTTTTCATGACCTATATGTTAAAAAATACATTCCAAGTTATTGTAATAAACAATCAATTTTTAAAACATAATTGAAACATTTAAAAATAATATTTTTTAATTAAAGTGTCCCATAAAAATTTGAAACATTTGAAATTAATTAAAATTTTAATACATTCATGTTCATATAAATAAATCCATAAAACCATTTTGAAAACATGGACATCAATGATAAATATTTATAATAATAAATGTTTAAAACATTTAAAATGATATTTTAGTTAAAGAGTCCCCTATCACTTTAGAAGCAATTGAATAAAAATAATTAAATAATAAAATTAATAAAACTTTAAATATCATTATAATATATTAATTCATGATATAAAATTTCAAAATGGTTGTATATACAGATTATTGGATAATAAAGGTGCATAATATCAAGATATTCCTCAATGAAAAGATATTGAGATGTATCCCATTACCTAGAGTCTGAATCATCAAGAACAATCTTTATAATCCTAAATAATAAACTTAGGTTAATTTTATACTTGTTTTATAAAAATGTTAATTTTTATTATTCATTTTATATGACTATTATCATTTCATAACAATTACTTAATTATTTATGTTCGCATCGGGAGTTTTGTCGATATTTGGTACTCGAGTCAAAAATGAACTAGGTATGATGTTAGTAGTCCATGTGGTTATAATTACATCATCTCCAGAATAAAATTAATGAAATAATAATCAATTTTATACATCAATTATACTTTTCAAATCAAACCATTGATTTATGATATAAAAAATGAATAACGTTTTAATCTTGAAGATGGTAGGTTTTACGTACGCATGAGTAACATTTTCCATTTTTCATTGATCATTATGGAAATAAGGTAATTGCTATTCTATATTTAAAAAATTATGATAATATTATTAAAATAATTATAATATCTTAATTATAATTATATATATCATACAAGTGATTTGGTGAATTAAAATGATTCACATCGCTTTGTGGAGGTGATAGTTTACACATATGCACGAACGACGTCTTCATTTTTATGTGCATGGAAGGTAAGGAAATACTTGAAATATTATTATTTTAAAATGATAAATATTTCATTAATTTCATATATAAATATTTATTCCATCATTATAACCATTCTTGAAAGATGCTAATGAAAAAAGAACTATATCAGTTCGTGAGGTGGTAGTCTGTTGTACACATGAATGAAATGTTCATTTCCCATTTGATGAAATTGGAGATAGATTTAGATGATGAAATCAGAAAAATAAAATCTAAGTATATTTAGGACACCGTATTTATTATTTATTCTTATAATAATAAGATTTAAATTAAATGGAAGAATAAATAATACTTAAAGAAAATGATACATCTTCTTCGGTTGATCACCTTTAAAAAACATTGCAACACCTCTAAGGAGGGTGTTCTGCCTAAAATAAGGCCCCAAGAATGTGGGGAAGGATTATAATATGGTTTTTGGGAAGATCTTAGTTGAAAGAAAAAAGATTTTAAGTGTTATTATTAGACAAAAGTGGGTACCTTTTTATAGGAGGGGGAGGGGTACCCTTGGAAACTTATAACATATTAAATTAATAAAAATTCAATTTCTATTCAAATGGTAAAAAATAATTTATTTAGAATAAAGGGTGATTTTTTTTGGAATATAAATAGGCCAAAAAAATTAGAAAAGTTTTAAATATTTTTTTAATCCTTATCTTTTTTGTTAAACCCTTATTTTACACTTTTTAATCTTACTGTGATATTATGTTATTTACATTTTGTGGGTTAATGTAATTACAATAACATGTCAAACAACTCATAACAATGACACTTATGAAATATTTAGACTTATAATAACCATTTTGATTAATTTTGTATTTTTAGAAATTTAATATCATTTAATAAAATATTTTATATTTTAAATTACCAATAGTGTCAATTTTGACACTATTCATTAGTTGATTTTTAAAAATATCATAATAGGAAGATAAGTTCTAAAAATTCCTTTAAATAAACACAAACATGTATAATATATCCATAAAAATATTTTATGACATAAATTATGTAAAAAATATTTATTTCAATATTTATAAACTAATTTATTTGATTCTTCAATTAATTAAAAAATTACTACATCATAATTGTGTCATAATTAAAATTAATTATTTAATTTATAAAAATTATAAATAAAATATAATGATGTAGGTAATTGTTTTATATTTCAAATTAATAGTTATATCAGAATTTATCCCCTGTATAACTCCATATTAAAATACATTACCTTTTTAAAACAAAAGTGTTATAAAAAAATTATTCATTGAATATAATATTATCAAAGAATTAAAGTCATCCAAGTGGATTATAGTGGTCCTAAAATCATCCCAGGGATGATAATGTATGGTTTGAACTCATAAAATTAAATTAGGGTATGTTTTAGGGTGGTTTTATATTATTATAATATTATTTTTACCTTTAATTAATGATTTATCCTTAACTGTGGTGATTAAAATAATTACTAAAGTTACTATTAATAATGTAAAAAATATGAAAATGACCTATTTACATAATTTGAACCTTATAATTAAAAATATGGAATCCATTTATCTAAATTAATAACACATAATTTTCAATAATTAATTTAAAATTAATCCTTATTTTCAAAATGAGAAAACAGGTTTTTTAAAAGTAAAAACCATGAAAAGATTGACATATGTTTATATCTAATTTCAATGATAAATTAATTAAAATGATCATAATTGGATTAAATGATAAATAAATAATCTAATTATACCTTAAAAACATGTAAAATTATAATCTAACAATATAATTAAATTAGAATAAAAGTCAGTTTTCAATTAAAATGCAGTATTTTTCACTATTCATTAAAAAAATGAATTTTATCAGAAAAATAACAAAAAATCAACAAAAGTGAGTTTTTATGTCCATATTCTAAAGAAGAATTTTATTATTTCAAATATAATATATAAATTTTAAAAAACTTTATTTAAAATGGGTTCTCATAAAAGGCGATAAAACTATATTTTTTTGAAAAATACTTCTTTTATCTGAAAAATTGAATTTATTCTTATGTCATGTCTAGAAAACATGTAAGATGAATTTTAAAAATTACTTTTAATATATAAAATATATATTTCATTAATAAAATTCATCAAGAGTGATTTTATAAACTCACTTATTTGCATTTAAATATTTTTTCGAAAAAACATTTTCATTATATTCAATTGGTCTTTATTTAATTTCCTAATAAATTTTGATAACAAATAAATCATTATAATTTTAAAATTCAGTTAATCCTTTTCATTACCACCATTATAATGGCTATGTGATAACTATCCTAATAATATTAATCTGTTCATTTAATCTAAATGTGGAATATCATGTATGTTATACAAGATAGTGTTTCCTTTTAAAAACTCAGGACGTTATACTATAGGTTTAGGATTGAGCATAAATAGTTATTATGGATCAGATTTCAAGGAATCATATGGCTCTAAGATATCATCACCCTCATCATATTCATTTGCTACTATAAATTATGAGGATAGGTTGTGATATCAGGATAAGGTTTTACAATGATTGAACAATTAACATGAAGAGTCTAGACAATAGTTGGAAGAGCAAAGAGGGAAATATTAGTAGTAGTAGTATGAGGATATGGCAATGCAAATGTCCCAATATGTATGTTTTTCAGTGATATATTTATGTCCTCTAGATGTAAAATATCCCCCACCCCATATTTATTGATTCACGCTCAAATTTACCCAATATATGAAGGTAGAACAGTCCATGTAGTCTTGCTTGGGTTGTCGAATCCACAAAGACTTAAGAAGATACCTAAGATGCACAACCTATGAGATGGATTTTTTGCTATGAAGTGGCCAACTTGGTTTCGATTTTAGATGGTTTCAAATAAAAATAATAAACCTAAGTGAATTTAATTTAATGAAAATAGTGTGATCTTAGGATTATGCTCGGGGTGGATTGAATGAATTTTACTTCTGTAGACAATTTTTGGTTTTATTAATTCTTGATTAATCCATTCTTCAAAATAACACTACCTTAATAATTTTATGGTTTGATTGTAAATAAACTCAATTAATAATAATATACACACTTATATAATAAGATTAATTATCTCTCCAAGGTATATGGTGATTTTAGTACTTGGATTTAGCTTCCTCAAACACAATGAAGACGAAGAGTGGAAATAACTGAAGAATGGAAGTCTTAAATTAGTTATCCAGTTAACAAAAATTAGTTCATAAAATAAAATTCAATCCAGAATTTTCATATTCTTAAGATAATACCATTAAATTTTTATCCCTCCATTGATGGAATACTCTCAATGGTAGGCATAATATAGCTTATAATTATTGGATTAAAGAAATTAAAACCACGGAAATAATGAGCAATCCTCCGTGTATGTGAAAGAAATTCACACCATTGTGTGAACTAATTAACCACAACACAGAGATATAACTGTACTTTGTGATTATAGAGTTTCAATGAAATAAATGGGAATAATATAAGAGAAATATATTGATTAAGAACATAGAAATACAAAAATAAACTTACATTTCAATTGAAAGCATCACAAAGGAACTTTGGCATAATAACATTACATAAAAAATATCTCCCTTCCCCCTCACCACCAATGCCTTAAATATCCAATTGGGAAGACTTAGGCCTATTCTTAATCAATGTATTCCCAATTATTAAATTAATTTAGGTCTTAGGTTGGTGGAAAGTAGTGGATAAAATTTGATTCCCTCCTTTGACCCGAAGTGGAATCCAGCTTTCATCCACGAATAGACTCGTCCAAATGAACTTCTAGATGGATGAATTAGAGTGGTGCATATTAGAAGAAAATTTATATATAGATTTCTTCTAATCTTTTGTAATATTTTTCCCTATTTGGAGTTGTGAATCTGGAGTTAGGGATGATTTAGTGGGATAACATTCTGGGGCCCAGATTCTGGCCCAGTTTTTTATATTCTATTTGGGCCGCCTTAATTGCCATCATGGAGGCCGAATTAGCAATTTATCATGAATAAATATTTGTTCCTATATATTTATCCTAGTATCCCACAAAATTCGGGCTTCATTGGGCATATATTGGGGGGACCACATTCTCATCAGTGTGCTGATGTCCAATCTGCCTTCACTAGAATTGCTTCCATTCATCTCCAAATATCCTCATCATCCTTTATTAATCCTACATTTAACTTTGAATGAAAAATGTTAATATTAAATTTTAGATACATTTCAAAAAATATAAAATTAAAATATGGAAAATTAAATTCCTTAAAATCATAAGAATCATTGGGCCTAAATTGGTGTACATTATCCATGAAGTGCACAGATGATGAAAATGGATGTTCAAAATTAAAATCCACTAACTTAGGACCATAAGATCAAAAATGAACATTTAATAACATTAAAATTTAACTAACATGGGTGTTTTTATTGTATAATCCCACCCCCCAACTTGATATTTTCTAGTCCTGAGAAAAATTTATCTCGACAATATAAAATTCGAATTCCCTTTTCCAAAAACATTTTAATACACAATGATCACTAAAAACCCTTATACCAAACAATCATAAAACCCATAAAAATATTTTAATACAAGATATTTTCCTAATAAGATCTCAATCCCAAGCCTATTCCTTTGTTCAAATTCATTTCCACATTTCATACAATATCAATTAAGTGTGAGGATGTGTTGTGTATCACAATAGACATGGGGTTCATCTTTATTCACGGGTGAAATGATAGAAGCGCTAGGTGGAATCACATTTCAATATTAACATGAGTATTAAATTTTTTTTCTAAATTTCCATGTTAATTGAAATTCCACTCAAAATATTCAACCCATGTAACGAGACTTTGCTAATGACTCCCAGTCTCAAAGACCATAGGCCACCAAGTGAAGCCCACATACTCGGGCATCATCTCAAGTTAACTCAACAAAAATCAAAGTTAAATTACCAAAAATAGAGATAAAATTACTAACTCTGGGCCAGATAAATATGTATTCATGATCCCCAAGTGCTTAAATCCATGCATTAGGTTATTTTATTGCTCTATGGGTAAATTTACGAGGTTTTTTTTTGAATACTCATTTTAAAACTAAAATGATTACCAAACCTATTATATTTATTGGGGGGACCCCATGAACTCAAATTAATACCACACTATCCAAAGGATGTGCATTTTGATCTTTTTTTTATTTGGATGAAAATATAAATGATGAAATATCTCATTGGACAGCCACACTTTCCAAAATCTATGCTCATGAAATTATACATGGATTAAAATCAGATTTGGGGAATGCTAAATTATTTGATATTAATGTGTATTATCATGTTCAAAGTTTAAGAAATATTTCCTTCCATTTACAAACATTTTTTTTCAAATCATTTTTTTTCACACAAAAACAAAAAAAATTATTTTATCTCCCCCCATCTTAAAATAACTCTGCCCTCAGTGTTTGAAGAAAAGAAAATTTATAATGAGTAAAGTAAGATAAGAGAAGTTCAAAAAAGAAATTTAAATATTAGGTTCATGGAATGAAGTTACCTTGTGGTTGAATTTGAACTTCTTGTTGCTCCAATTTAGTCCTTTGATATCCATGTCACTTGTAGTGTTCCCTAGTGGAAAAAGGAAAAAACAAACAATATATATATACAAGTAAAATATAAGTATATATATAAATTATAGAATAATGAAGCATAATAAGTTGTAGGTCAGTGGTATGTGCGTGCCCATGTCTCCCTTCGGTCCTAGGTTCAATTCCCCATAGCTTCGCTGATTGTGACGGGGTTTGACCCACGACCTACTATGTGTCCCTTTTTTTATTAGTATTATATTTTTATTTATTTATTTTTTTGTATTTTTATTTTAACCTACATAAAATTAAAATAAAATAAATTGATTATACATTGTCTTATTTTTAAATTTCATGGTAAGGTATTACTCAAGGATCACACCACATGGCACGGATGAATATGACGCTCCCCTTTCTTACCCATCCATACTCATAATATAAGAACGGGTCAAAAGTCTATTTTTTTAATATCAAAATTATTCATTAATCATATTTTTTAAAAAAAGATGACTCACAAAGATGAAAACCACAGGTTGCCTCCTGTGAAGCGCTTTGTTTTAATGTCGCAAGCTCGACCTAAACCCTTAATTATTTAAGTATTTTCCTCATCTAAGGTTGGTTCACACAAGTTTTCATCAAATTCATTTTTTGGAATGGTTTAATGAATGGTTTGACTCTATGAACATTAACTTTAAAGGTTTGACCATTGGTGGGATCTTGAATTTCTACAGCCCCATGGGGGTACACCTTATGCACTATGTATGGACCTAACCATTTAGACCTCAACTTTCCTGGGTGTAAATAATGTTTAGAACTATAAAAAAGAATATGTTTACCCGGTACAATGTTTTTGGTTTTAATATTTCAATATTTTTAGGCTTGTACGTTAGCTTAATTAATCCTTGAATTTTCATAAGCCTCCATCCTAAGTTCCTCAAGTTCATTGGGATATAATTTCCTTTTTGTTTCATCCAATGAGAGGTCATAATTCATTTTCTTAATTTCCTAAAAGGACTTATCTTCAATCTCCACTAGAAAATGGTATGATTTACCATAAATCAACATATATGGGGACATTACTAAAATGCTTTTATATTTGGTTTGATAGGCCCAAAGAGAATCTAAGAGTTTGTTTGACCAATCATTCTTGGATGGATTAACAGTTTTCTCAAGAATTTGCTTAATTTATCGATTGGATAACTTAGCACTACTGGAATGTGGGTTTTTCCCCACAGTTACATACCAACGGTTTGATAGAACCGTTGGTAAATGATTAAAATAGAGGTTTTTCCCAACGGTTTCTTAGAACCGTTGGGATAGCTTGGTTTGGGGGAGTTTTTTCCAACGGTTCCCTAGAACCGTTGGGATAGGCCTTGTTTTGGGGAGTTTTTCCCAACGGTTCCTTAGAACCGTTGGGGTAGGCTTGTTTTGGGGAGTTTTTCCCAACGGTTCTAAGGAACTGTTGGGATAGACCATGTTTTGGGGAGTGTTTCCCAACGGTTCTAAGGAACCGTTGGGATAGGCCTTGTTTCGGGGAGATATGCCAACAGTTTTAAAAAACCGTTGGCAAAGGTTTTCCCCAAATCCCCAGCAGCCCGTTCTCTCCCCCATTCGCGTTACAGAGCCCTAACGGGAGCAGCAGCAGGCGATTTTGGAGTACTGTCGGCCGGACCTTGAAGCTCTTCTTCAGGTTCTTCTTCTTATTTATCTCAAAAGGTATTCAAATGTTTGGATATTATTGAAACTTATTTTTATTTTTCCCTTCAGTTTAGACGATTTTGGAGCTACTGCCGGCGCCTAAGGGTGAGTTTTCTTGAAAATTCCTTTTTGGATTTTACCCTTTGAACATGGGATGTCATTTGTGAAAGGTTATATAAATCGAATTGATTGTTCGATTTATGAATTGAATTGTAAATTAAATTAATTAAGGGTATTTTATGGTTTGCATTCCCCTTTAACACTTATATTTTATGTTACCATGTTAGATATATTATAACTAATGCATGTGATATCTTTATAGTCTTGTTAGGAGTGTTATATTAAAAATTCCCATGTGAGTGCTTGAATTTTCATTGAATTTCTAGACATTATGAGTTATGTTGAGACCATGATATGGAATTGATTGATTAAGCAAGAGAATCTCATTATCTTGTCATTACAACATGAGTAAATGAAGCTTAATTCTTTTCAGGTTATTATTTGATTGAGTCGCCATTTTGAGGTGAGTTGTATTAAATACCTTTGTTTTTGACCTTGGTATGTTTAATGAATTGTTTAAATGAAATGAAATTCATTAAATGATTAATAGTAAATAGTGATACATGGATTCTATTAGGATGTCAGGTATATAATCTTGTTTATATTAACTTATATGCTTTATGTGATAAATGGATTCACAGTGGAATTCCACGGATAGACTCATTTCTTTGAATATTGATTAAGTCATTGGTGATACATGGATCCAAGGGAGGGATTCCATAGATAGACTTATTGAATGTAGAATTATATTCCAATTGATACATGGATTCTTATGATAATTCCATAGATAGACTTATTGAATGTAGAATTATATTCCAATGATATGCGTCTTGTGTGGTGGTGGTGTGGTTTATGTGTTTTATGGTAGTAGTGAAGTGTGTGATTATGTAGTTAATGTGAACCCATAGGTTGAGTATTTTGTGCTATCTATATATCATGTATTTTTATGTTATTTCTACACATTCCCAACCAGAGTTGGATAAACTTACCAACGATCAGAGGTTTTGAGTTATGGGTATTTTTTCTAATATCTAGGATGGTGGTTATATGTTTGGATAGCTACCATGTCTTCCCTACTCTTCCTTAAAAAGTGATTGACCATGTGTTTTTAGGCAAGATGCGATGTGATTGTCCATGTGTCTTCAGGTGAGATGTACTATGATTTCCCTAGTGTTTTTCGGTGAGGTGTGATGTGATAAGGCTATAATAAGATGTGGCATGTGGTTGGGGTCATGTAGGGTAGGAGGATGGCACAAGGTTGATGTTATTCATGTTCATGATACCCTACTAATATGGTTATGGGATGAGTCATGCTGTTATGTTATATAACACATTAAGTTCTTGTTGGTTTTACATTTTTTCAATAACACATTTGTATGTTTTTTTGACATGTGTAGTTGATACCTTGATTATTTTCTTCCTGTATCGTTTACTTAAATGTATTTTCTATTATAGTTAATGCCTATTGAATTGTTTATGACAAAATGACTTATATAAATTCTTTTTACAGAATGGATAGAAGTTGGATGTATGAAACCGATCGGATCTCAGACGATTTTCAAAACAATTTGGAGAGCTTTATAGATTTTTCATTTCACAATGCTTCAGATAGTGGTCGCATACACTGCCCATGTTCCAATTGTGTTGGTAGACCTTGGTTGAGCCGTGAAGAAGTCAGCTACCACATAACCAAAAATGGGTTTCAAGCAAACTACTTTCTGTGGTATCACAATGGGGAGAAAACTAAATCTCAAATTGGTGATGATCGAAATGAAAAGACTGGAATGGAGAATTTGTTAGATGATCGGTTTCCGTTTATTCGTCATCATGAAAAAGAAAGGATTTCGACTCAAGAAGACTTCGATATGAGGACATCTGATGCATCTAGTGAAAATGATGATATTTATAGGGTGAAAAAATTGAATGATGCTGCCACGGCTCCAGTATATCGACAATGCGATAAAATGAAAAAACTAGAATTTTTAATCCGATTATTTCATGGGAAAACTATGTATGGGATTTCTAATACAGCAATCGATTACATTCTTACCCTCTTGAAGGATTTACTTCCAGATGATGCAGATATTCCCTCAAACCACTATATGGCATGGAAGTTAGTTGAGGAACTTGGATTTTCAAGAAACAAAATTCATGCTTGCCAGAAAGATTGCAGTTTATTCTGGGAGGAAACCGCTGAACGAAATGAATGTATAAAATGTGGCACGTCCCGCTGGAAGTCAAAATCTGATGGAACACCATCCCGCGTTCCACAGAAAGTAATGTGGCACTTTCCATTGATCCCCAGACTCCAGAATCTTTTTATGTCTGATGACATATCAATAAAAATGAGATGGCATGATACCGAGAGAAAGAAGACTGATGATGAGTTGGTTCATCCTGCAGATGGATTTGCATGGAAGAGATTTGATACTCGACATCCTGATTTTGCAGCTGACGTGCGTAATGTGAGGCTGGGTCTTTCATGCGACGGTTTTAATCCGTTTGGGCAGATGCTTACTTCGCACAGCACATGGCCCGTTTTTATGCACATTTATAATCTTCCCCCATGGTTGTGTATGAAAAAATCTTTCACTTTCATGAGTATACTCATATCTGGTCCTTCTGATCCCGGCATTGATATTGATGTATACATGCAACCTTTAATAAAAGAGTTGAAGCTTCTTTGGGATGTGGGTGTGCGCACATACGATGCATGTTCGAAAGACATATTTCAGATGCATGCTGCGCTTATGTGGACAATCAATGATTTTCCGGCTTATGCAATGATGTCTGGATGGAGCACGAAGGGGAAACTGTCATGTCCAGTTTGTATGAAGAATACACGATCCAGAAGACTGAAACATCGTTGTAGTTTCAGTTTTATGGGACATCGACGATTTTTTCCAAAGGATCATCCATATAGAATGAATCGTCGAAGATTTGATAATACTATAGAGACCGATGATCCACCTCAGCGTATGTCTGGAACTGATGTGCTTAATGAATTGAAAGATTTCAGTTTTTCGTTCGGGAAGGGTCAAATGAAATCTGGAAAGAGAAAGAATGTTTCCACAGAAACCTGTTACAATTGGAGGAAGAGGAGTATCTTTTTTGATTTGCCTTATTGGTCAACCAATTTGATACGTCATTGCTTAGACGTAATGCATATTGAAAAGAATATATGTGAAATGTTGCTTTCAGTTCTTCTAAATGTCAAGGGGAAGACAAAAGATGATTTACGATCTCGACGTGACTTGGTGGATTGGGGCATCAGACCAGAATTGCATCCTGTGCGTATCAGTGAAAATAAATGGCAACTTCCATGTGCTTCTTATGTGATGACACCTACTGAAAAAAAAAACAATTTTTGGAAGTATTAGAGACTATTAGAGTTCCTGATGGCTATTCAAGCAACATATCTAAACGGGTCAATAGAAGAGAGTTGAAGCTAAAATCTTTGAAGACTCATGATTATCACGTTCTACTGCATGAGTTGCTTCCAATAGCAATCCGTCATCTTTTGTCCAATAATGTAAGGGTGGGTGTTATTCGGTTGTGCCATTTGTTTAGAGATCTTTGTGCTAAGAATTTGTCCAAGTCTTTCTTGCACAAAATGTTGACAGATGCCCCATTAATTTTGTGTGAGTTGGAGAAAATATTTCCCCCATCATTTTTCACATGCATGCTGCATCTGACTGTCCATATTCCAACTGAAATACTTCTCGGAGGACCTGTTTATTTTCGTTGGATGTATCCAACTGAAAGAAATATGTTCACATTAAATTCTTATGTTCGAAACAAGAATCATCCCGAAGGTTCTATCGTGAACGGTTACTTAGCTCAAGAATGTATGGATTTCTGTTCAATGTATTTGTCTGATCTTACTACAAGAATGAACAGACCAATGAGAAATGAAGAAGAACAATATGAGCAAATTGAACCCAGTTTTCCATCACTTCCTCAAATAGGAGGAATTCCTGGATCATATACATTGAAGACATTAAGCCATGAAGAGCGGGAGATGGCACATCGCACAGTTTTGTTCAACTGTGATTTGTTCGATGACTATATCAGGTAACAAAATTGAATATGTATATATCTTACATAAATATCTGTTAAACTATTCATATTTTTTTATCTACAGGAAACATAAAACAATGATAAATAGGAAGCATCGTTCTTTATCTTTGAGAAGGAGAGAGACTTTGCATAGCAAAGAGTTTTCTGCTTGGTTAAAATTGAAGGTAAAAATATTACTGTTTAAATTAATTATTTCAATATTTACTTAAGTTTAACTGTCATTTATATTGCAGGTATTGAGTTTGTCTGCTGACTCTGTCTCTGAGGAAATAAGAGCTTTGGCTTTTGGTCCTAATATCGTGGTTCGTGACTGTAAATCAATTGTTATCAATGGGTACAGATTTATTGTCACTGAACGAGCCAAAAACATGAGAACACAACATGATGGTATTATGGTTACTGCCACAACAGATTGTTATGCCAGTGCATCAGATAGTAGACCGCGACTTGAAAATGTGGGTTATTATGGAGTCGTTGAGAAAATAATAATATTGGATTATTACTCTCATGGACGAGTCACAATGATGAAATGCCATTGGTTTGATTCGATGACGAGACATGGCACATTTATTGATGATTGTGGATTTCGAGTAATTAATATGACCCGCACTCTTGCAACTGAAGAACCATATGTGTTGGCATCAATGGCTAAACAAGTTTTTTATGTCAAAGATCAACTTCAACCAGAATTTGGTGTCGTAGTTGAAGTAATTCCAAGACATATTTTTGATGATGCTGATGATGGAATTGACACTGTCCCTATTGCCATTGGAACCAATCCATTTATTTCTTTTGATGACTCCAATAGCTCAATTGTCAGAGTTGATTGTGAACCTGAAGTTGTGGTTGGAAATATATAGAATCATTCATCCATGTTCTCAATTCTTTTGGTTTACCTCGAGTTGGGTTGTTAAGGTTGGTAATATTCATATTTATTTAGTATTGATCACAAATATGTTTTAGCTGACTTGACCGTTATGTGAATTTTAAATGTTTATTGGTTGCTGTTTTATTTGAATTGCATTTTCTAATTTGGAATTGAACTGTATTCAAACCAAATCAAACAATATTTCTAACTTGGTGAACATTACAACTTGTATGTTTTATTAAATTCATTCAAGCTCTTCTAAAACAATTGATAGCTAAATTACCAATGAATCCCCTCATTCCCTCATATATTTAGTTTTTTGGTTTACACATTAATTTTCTTTTTCTAATTAATTACATATTTGTTTTCCAATGCAGGAAATGAAGCTAATTGAAGAGAGACGAAGAAAAAAAATGGCGGAGAACAATCATCGGATGGAGGAGATAGGCATTCCACCATTAGTGCCTACAGTGAGTACTTTATTTCAAATATATATATATATATTTACAGAATATATAATGTCATGTGATTAATTTTTTTTGTAAACTTTTTTGTAGGATCCACCATTACGTCGACAGTTATTCGACGAGGAGCCTAGTACTGGTCCTAGTACTCAGGCCGGTGGTACGAGGAGGGTTCGTACCAGAGGTGGACATAGAGCTGCGCGTGCCCGACTAGACCCTGCCCCTCCCACTGACATTTCAGCCTTCCCACATTCTGATCCCGGTGTGTCGTTAGGGACACACGGGATATTTAGACCTCCCATGTTTTCGCTACCTTCTGCATCTTCTGCCCCATCATTTTCACATCCCATGATGATTCCCACTCCCCAGTTAGCATCAGGTCATACAGTTGTTCCATCTTCTTTTCCTTCTACTTCTATCTCTCCGAGCTTTTATATTCCATCGTCTTCGACTCCTGTTCCACCAGAGGGTGTTCCATCAGGTTCTGTGGATCCGGCGCCACTCATTGATCAGACTAGCACAGGTATATTTATAAAACCCTATCAAATTTTTATAGCAATATTTATTTTCATTATAACATGTTTTGATAAAATATTTGTTTTTCTTTCATGACAGATACATCTACTGACAGGAGGCGGGGGCGGGGCCGTACACGCATGCGTTCGGTGTGGAACCGTCGCACACAGGTTATGGTGGAATATAATGAAGACAATCAGATGGTTGAGAAAACAGGGCAGCAATTTCGGAGTTTTATGGCGACGCTTGCCAAATACTCCGACATCATTCCCGTCAGCCCGCTGTCGTGGAGACATTTGCCACATGAGGTCAAAGATAGAGCTTGGGCAGAGATATGGGTAAAAAAATCTGTTGTATTTAATGCCATGAATTTTTTTTGTATTTATATAAATTAATATTTTCATTTCAGCTTCGATTTAATTTTCCTGATGGTGAGGGTGCACGACTGGAACGTCTAAAGGATTTAGGCGAGCTTTGGAGATCCTACAAGCATGAGCTGTATATTGGCTGGCGTGCTAGAGTTGGCACTGAGTTAGAGGTGGTACCAGTCATGGATGATTGTCCTATAGAGCAGTATCGTCAGATGATTACTCATTGGACGAGTACCCAGTTTAAGGTATGAATTACATTTGAGGTATTTAAATAATAACTTTCAAGTTTTGCATTAATATTATCCTTTGCATTATCGAATTTTATTTAGGAATCATCTGGAAAAAATAAAAAAAACATTGATGCAAAAAAATACCTCCATACACTAGGACGCACGACGATGCCGGATCATGAGAGGCAGCAGGTATGACAATTGTTTATAAGTTTTCTTTACGACTTACATTTTCTTTTGTTTCCTCAATTATTTAATTATTTTCTGAAGTCTTCATATAAATTTTGTTTTCAATGTCATTGTAGAGGCAAGTACAAAATATTGAAGGACGTGTGCCTCGAGCAAAACTGTTTTGCTCGAGTAGACGAAAAAAGGATGGACGTGCTGTCAACGAAGCGACTCAGCAGCAGATTGTAAGTTTTAATCTGTTGATTTTATATTTTAATATCTATTTCGTAACTTAATATTATATTTATATTTGTAACAGGATGCTTTATAGGCCCTCGATGCCCAAGAAGCAGACAATTTTGGGCCATCTGATCACTTACATCAGGTGTTGGGAGATGATCATTCTGGCAGAGTACGCTGCCGACCTAGGATAGCCCCGACGAGGTATTGGTCTGCCTCAGGTACGAGTTGTAGTGCCACCGAGCTGCAGCAAGTTAGGGCACAGGCAGAACAGGCTGAGAAAAGGGCCACAGAGATGGCAGAACAGTCTGCTAGGGCAAACAGTGCATTTATGAAATTTATTGAAGTTCTACGTCCAACACTTCCAGCAGAGGCCAGCCCAGCGATTGATGAATACATGTCGTCGATACATTCTATATATGGTGCACCAGGTGGCAGTTCCAGTGGTGGTCAGGCCGATGTCCAGCTTGAAGATGATGATGGCGAGCAGTCTGATGCGGAAGAGGAGGGAGATGAGGAGGGCGAGGAGGAGGGCGAAGGCGAGGAGGAAGGCGCTGTGGAGGGTGAGGACGATGAGGAGGACGATGACGAGGGCGATGATGATGATGATGATGGAGATGGTGATGCTGATGTGGGACATATTGATCCGTTACATTTTTGACTTGAGATTTGATGTTTAATCTATTCTAGTTGTTGGTTTTATCTAGACTCGTAGTATAAGATTGGAGTTGAGTTATTTTTATATATTGTCTGTTTTTATGGATGTTGTTGTCTTTTAGTGGTTGTGTGTTTGAGAACTCCCTGGACAACCCCCCTCATTCTTGGACCCTGGACAACCCCCCCTCCCCCTTGGACCCTGAACACCCCCCAAACACCCCCCGGACAGCCCCACGGACAGCCCCCTGGACAGCCCCCCGTACAGCCCCCAACCCTCCACCCTGGACCCCGGATAGCCCCCCGGACAGCCCCCCGGACAACCCCCCCACCCTCCCCCTTAGACCCCGGACAACCCCCCAAACACCCCCCGGACAACCCCCTGAACAACCCCGAACAACCCCCTGAACAACCACCGGACAGCCCCCTAAACAACCCCGGACAGACCCCGCACAGCCCCCCCCCCCCCCCCCACCCTCCACCTTGGTCCCCGGACAGCCCCCCGGACACCCACCGGACAGCCCCCCCGGACATCCCCTTGGACAGCCCCCCGTACAGCCCCCAACCCTCCACCCTAGACCCCGGATAGCCCCCCGGACATCCCCCCGGACAACCCCCCCACCCCCCCCCCCCCTTGGACCCCGGACAACCCCCCCACCCCCCCCCCCCCTTGGACCCCGGACAACCCCCCAAACACCCCCCGGACAGCCCCCTGAACACCCCCAGACAACCCCCTGAACAACCCCCTGAACAACCCCCGGACAGCCCCCTGAACAACCCCGGACAACCCCCTGAACAACCCCCAAACACCCCCCGGACAGACCCCGCACAGCCCCCCCACCATCCTCCTTGGTCCCCGGACAGCCCCCCGGACACCCACCGGACAGCCCCCCCGGACAGCCCCCCGGACAGCCCCTCCACCTTCCTTAATTTCATTAGCTCTGAAATGTTTCATAGCACGATCAACTAAAATCTAATCCATACTAAATATGATATAAAAATATTCTATATGAATTTCCATAAGATTTTAAGTGAAAACAAAAAGTGACATACGAAAAACTGACCAAACACATTCGAAATGTGTTGATGCTTTAGGACAACGATCCATGGGTCATATGTGACGTGTACGAGTCATCCCCGCCTCAATCCGAGACGCGGTGTGGTCGGAACAACTCAAAGTGTATGTCTTTTGTTTCAAAAGTACATCATTTTAAGTGAAAACCATCAACTGGCATACGGAAAACCGGCCAAACGCATTCGGATTGTGTTGATACTTTAAGACAACGATCCATGGGTCATTTGAGACGTGTACGAGTCAACCCCGCCTCAATCCGAGGTCGTCCTCTATGAATTTGACCGTTGGACGCCCGTTTTGGCCGTTTATGACACCAGAACTGCGTTGTCGGTCACCGCGGGCACACGGCACGTCCGATTGATGCGTTGTCTGCTCGAACACTTCAGAAATCACTGTCCCGTATTTGTCGTCTGATTTCAGGCCATTCCGACTTCGTTCGGCCCGTTTGGACCCTCCTCACGCGCGTTTACGAAGCGCGCGCATCACTTAAAACACGAATATTGAGCCGTACCGTGCAAACCGCATGTCCGATTGACGTTCCATCTGCGCGTACACGTCACGAATAATAATTAGAATGTTTCACGGTGGTTTCGGGTGAATCCGTGGTCGTCCTCTATGAAGTTGACCATTGGACGCCCGTTTTGGCCGTTTATGACACCATAACTGCGTTGTCGGTCACTGCGGGCACACGGCACATCCGATTGATGTGCCGTCTGCTCGACCACTTCATAAATCACTCACCCGTATTTTTCGTCTGATTTCAGGCCATTCCGACATCGTTCGGCCCGTTTGGACCCCCCTCACGCGCGTTTCGAAGCGTGCGCATCACTTAAAACACGAATATTGAGCCGTACCGGGCAAACCGCACATCCGATTGACGTGCCGTCTGCGCGTACACGTCACAAATAATAATTAGAATGTTACACGGTGGTTTCGGGTGAATCTCTGGTCGTCCGCTATGAATTTGACCGTTTAACGCCCGTTTTGGCCGTTTATGACACCCGAACTGCGTTCTCGGTCACCGCGGGCACAGGTCATGTCCGATTGATGTGCCGTCTATTCGAACACTTCAGAAATCACTCACCCGTATTTGTCGTCTGATTTCAGGTCATTCCGACATCGTTCGGCCCATTTGGACCCCCCTCACGCACGTTTACGAAGCGCGCGCATCACTTAAAACAAGAATATTGAGCCGTACCGGGCAAACCGAACGTCCGATTGACGTGCCGTCTGCGCGTACACGTCACAAATAATAATTAGAATGTTTCAAGGTGGTTTCGGGTGAATCCGTGGTCGTCCGCTATGAATTTGACCGTTGGACGCCCATTTTGGCCGTTTATGACACCATAACTGCGTTGTCGGTCACCGCGGGCACACGGCACGTCCGATTGACGTTCCGTCTGCGCGTACACGTCACGAATAATAATTAGAATGTTTCACGGTGGTTTCGGGTGAATCCATGGTCGTCCGCTATGAATTTGACAGTTGGACGCCCGTTTTGGCCGTTTATGAAACCATAACTGCGTTGTCGGTCACCGCGGGCACACGGCACGTTCGATTGACGTGTCGTCTGCTCGACCACTTCATAAATCACACACCCATATTTTTCGTCTGATTTCAGGCCATTCCGACATCGTTCGGCCCGTTTGGACCCCCCTCACGCGCGTTTCGAAGCGTGCGCATCAATTAAAACACGAATATTGAGTCGTACTGGGCAAACCGCATGTCCGATTGACGTGCCGTCTGCGCGTACACGTCACGAATAATAATTAGAATGTTTCACGGTGGTTTCGGGTGAATCCGTGGTCGTCCGCTATGAATTTGACCGTTGGACGCCCGTTTTGGCCGTTTATGACACCATAACTGCGTTGTCGGTCACCGCGGGCACACGGCACGTCCGATTGATGTGTCGTCTGCTCGACCACTTCATAAATCACTCACCCGTATTTGTCGTCTGATTTCAGGCCATTCCGACATCGTTCGGCCCATTTGGACCCCCCTCACGCGCGTTTCGAAGCGTGCGCATCACTTAAAACACGAATATTGAGCCGTACCGGGCAAACCGCACGTCCGATTGACGTGCCGTCTGCGCTTACACGTCACAAATAATAATTAGAATGTTGCACGGTGGTTTCGGGTGAATCTCTGGTCGTCTGCTATGAATTTGACCGTTTAACGCCCGTTTTGGCCGTTTATGACACCCGAACTGCGTTCTCGGTCACCGCGGGCACAGGTCATGTCCGATTGATGTGCTGTCTGCTCGACCACTTCAGAAATCACTCACCCGTATTTGTCGTCTGATTTCAGGTCATTCTGACATCGTTCGGCCCGTTTGGACCCCCCTCACGCGCGTTTACGAAGCGCGCGCATCACTTAAAACAAGAATATTGAGCCGTACCGGGCAAACCGCACGTCCGATTGACGTTCCGTCTGCGCGTACACGTCACAAATAATAATTAGAATGTTTCACGGTGGTTTCGGGTGAATCCGTGGTCGTCCGCTATGAATTTGACCGTTGGACGCCCGTTTTGGCCGTTTATGACACCATAACTGCGTTGTCGGTCACCGCGGGCACACGGCACGTCTGATTGACGTGCCGTCTACGCGTACACGTCACAAATAATAATTAGAATGTTGTACGGTGGTTTCAGGTGAATCTCTGGTCGTCCGCTATGAATTTGACCGTTTAACGCCCGTTTTGGCCGTTTATGACACCCGAACTGCGTTCTCGGCCACCGCGGGCACAGGTCATGTCCGATTGATGTGCCGTCTGCTCGACCACTTCAGAAATCACTCACCCGTATTTGTCGTCTGATTTCAGGCCATTCCGACATCGTTCGGCCCGTTTGGACCCCACTCACCCGCGTTTACGAAGCGCGCGCATCACTTAAAACAAGAATATTGAGTCGTACCGGGAAAACCGCACGTCCGATTGACGTGCCGTCTGCGCGTACACGTCACGAATAATAATTAGAATGTTTCTCGGTGGTTTCAGCTCAATCTGAGGTCGTACGCTATGAATTTGACCGTTGGACGCCCGTTTTGGCCGTTTATGACACCATAACTGCGTTCTCGGTCACCGCGGGCACACGACAAGTCCGATTGACGTGCCGTCTGCTCGACCACTTCAGAAATCACTCACCCGTATTTTTCGTCTGATTTCAGGCCATTCCGACATCGTTCGGCCCGTTTGGACCCCCCTCACACGCGTTTACGAAGCGCGTGCATCACTTAAAACAAGAATATTGAGCCGTACCGGGCAAACCGCACGTCCGATTGACGTGCCGTCTACGCGTACACGTCACAAATAATAATTAGAATGTTTCAAGGTGGTTTCGGGTGAATCCGTGGTCGTCCGCTATGAATTTGACCGTTGGACGCCCGTTTTGGCCGTTTATGACACCATAACTGCGTTGTCGGTCACCGCGGGCACACGGCACGTCCGATTGACGTGCCGTCTGCTCGTACACGTCACGGATAATAATTAGAATGTTTCACGATGGTGTCAGCTCAATCCGAGGTCGTACGCTATGAATTTGACCGTTGGACGCCCGTTTTGGCCGTTTATGACACCATAACTGCGTTGTCGGTCACCGCGGGCACACGACAAGTCCGATTGACGTGCCGTCTGCTCGACCACTTCATAAATCACTCACCCGTATTTGTCGTCTGATTTCAGGCCATTCCGACATCGTTCGGCCCGTTTGGACCCCCCTCACGCGCGTTTACGAAGCGCGCGCATCACTTAAAACACGAATATTGAGCTGTACCGTGCAAACCGCATGTCCGATTGACATGCCGTCTGCGCGTACACGTCACGAATAATAATTAGAATGTTTCACGGTGGTTTCGGGTGAATCCGTGGTCATCCGCTATGAATTTGACCGTTGGACGCCCGTTTTGGCCGTTTATGACACCATAACTGCGTTGTCGGTCACCGCGGGCACACGGCACGTCCGATTGACGTGTCGTCTGCTCGACCACTTCATAAATCACTCACCCGTATTTTTTCGTCTGATTTCAGGCCATTCCGACATCGTTCGGCCCGTTTGGACCCCCCTCACGCGCGTTTCGAAGCGTGCGCATCACTTAAAACACGAATATTGAGCCGTACCGGGCAAACCGCACGTTCGATTGACGTGCCGTCTGCGCGTACACATCACAAATAATAATTAGAATGTTGCACGGTGGTTTCAGGTGAATCTCTGGTCGTCCGCTATGAATTTGACCGTTTAACGCCCGTTTTGGCCGTTTATGACACCCGAACTGCGTTCTCGGCCACCGCGGGCACAGGTCATGTCCGATTGATGTGCCGTCTGCTCGACCACTTCAGAAATCACTCACCCGTATTTTTCGTCTGATTTCAGGCCATTCCGACATCGTTCGGCCCGTTTGGACCCCCCTCACGCGCGTTTACGAAGCGCGCGCATCACTTAAAACAAGAATATTGAGTCGTACCGGGAAAACCGCACGTCCGATTGACGTGCCGTCTGCGCGTACACGTCAAGAATAATAATTAGAATGTTTCTCGGTGGTTTCAGCTCAATCCGAGGTCGTCCGCTATGAATTTGACCATTGGACGCCCGTTTTGGCCGTTTATGACACCAGAACTGCGTTGTCGGTCACCGCGGGCACACGGCACATCCGATTGACGTGCCGTCTGTGCGTACACATCACGAATAATAATTAGAATGTTGCACGGTGGTTTCATCTCAATCCGGAGACGCGGTGTGGCCGGAACCACTCAAAGTGTCCGTCTTTTGTTTCAAAAGGACGTCATTTTAAGTGAAAAGCATCAACTGGCATACGGAAAACCGACCAAACGCATTCCGAATCTGTTGATAATTTATCCCAACAATCCATGGGTCATATGTGACGTGTACGAGCCAACCCGGGATGAATCCGAGTCGCGGTGTGGCCGGGATAAGTCTAAGTGGCTCTCTTTTGTTTAAAATGAACACCATTTTAAGTACATACGGAAAAATGAGCAAACGGATTCGGTTTCCATTGAAACTTTAGGAGAACGATCCATGGGTCATATGTGACGTGTACGAATCAACCCCGCCACAATCGGAGACACGGTGTGGCCGACACCACTCAAAGTGTCGGTCTTTTGTTTCAAAAAGACGTCATTTTAAGTGAAAATCATCAAGTGACATACGAAAAACCGACCAAAGGCATTCGGACTGTGTCGATACTTTAGCACAAGGATCCATGGGTCGTATGTGATGTGTACGAGTCAATCCCGCCTCAATCCGAGGAGCGGTGTGGCCGACACCGTTCTAACTGTGTATCTTTTGTTTAAAATGGACAGGATTATAAGTGAAATGAACAACTGGCATACGCAAAACCGACCAAACGCATTCCGAATCTGTTGATAATTTATCACAACGATCCATCAGTCATATGTGACATGTACGAGCCCACTCGGGCTCAATCCGAGTCGCGGTGTGGCCGGGATCAGTCTAATTGGATCTCTTTAGATTAAAATGGACATCATTTTAAGTACATACGGAAAACTGACCAAACGCATTCGGTTTCTGTTGAAACTTTAGGAGAACGATCCATGGGTCATATGTGAGGTGTACGAGTCATCCCCGACTCAATCCGAGGCGCGGTGTGGCCAACACCGCTCTAACTGTGTCTGTTTTGTTTAAAATGGGTAGGATTATAAGTGAAAAGAACTGGCATACGCAAAACCGACCAAACGCATTCGGTTTCCATTGAAACTTTAGGAGAACGATCCATGGTTCATATGTGACGTGTACCAATCATCCCCGTCTCAATTGGATTCCACATATAATTGTCATCTAAATTTTAAATTGAATTATATATGAATTATGTATGTTTATGAATTGTAAATTAATTATGGATGTGTATAGTTTCAGGATCCATTATATGTTAAATGTGTATGAATTTGTTCGTAATTGTATATGTATGTTTTAGTTTATTACAGGTACAATAGTTGGATCGAAAATGAGGTGAGAATGAGGCCTGATGAGATGAGAGGTGGCTGATGTACAGAGGGGCTGTGCAAATTGCAGGCTGCTGCAATTTGCAGCCTAGGGTATGCCAACGGTTTTAAACCGTTGGCATAGAATCTTAAAAATATGTTTTTACCAACGGTTCATTGAACCATTGGTAATAACTCTTTTCCCAACAGTTTAGAACCGTTGGGAAAGAGTTCATCCACATGGAAAAACTATTGATTTTTCCCAACGGTTTTTGAAAACCGTTGGGAAAAACAGTGTTCTGAGTTTTGCCAACGGTTTGACAACCGTTGGGAATCTTTTTTAGTATTTTTCTCAGCCTATACCAACGGTTCAATTTAAACCATTGGGAAAAGTTTTTCCCAACGGCTTACTTGCCTACGGTTGGCAGAACCGTTGGTATAACATATACCAACGGTTCCCCAGCCTTTCCCAACAGTTCTAAACCGTTGGGACATCCTCTATTTCCAGTAGTGTAGCTTGACCATTGGTCTGTGAGTGGTAAGCAGTGGACACTTTGTGGAAAATTTCATATTTTTCCATGAGTGATGAGAATGGACAATTTCAAAAATGAGTTCCATGATCACTAATGATAGCCCTAGGTATTCCAAATCTAGAGAAGAAGTTTTCCTTGAGAAATCTAATCACATTTTGATGATCATTGGAATTTGTAGGAATGACCTCAACCCATTTGGAGACATAATCGAAAGTTAAAAGAATGTAAATATATCCCCTAGAGTTTTGGAAGGGACCCATGAAATCAATTCCCCAATAGTCAAATATTTCAACCAATAAATGGGAGTGAGTGGCATTTGATTCCTATTTGTGATGGACCCTACTTGTTGACACCTAGGATAAATTTGAAAAAATGTGTAGGAGTCCCTTGAGAGGGTAGTCCAAAAGAGACCACACTGAAGGACCTTAGTGGGAGTTTTCTTAGAGGAAAAGTGACCCCCACATGCCTCTCTATAACAGAATTTAAAGATGGATTCTTATTCAGATTCTAGGACACACCTCCTAATGACTCGGTCAGGGCAGAACTTATAGTGGTATGGATCCTCAAACACATAGTTCCTAACATTAGAAAATAATTTCCTTCGAGCTTGAGTCCCTAAGAATTTTGGAATGACTCCTGTAACTAAGAAGTTGTCTATGTTGGCATAACAAGTGTAGTCACTCACAGATTATAGATGTTCATCAGGGAATGAATCAGACACAAAAAGGTGATTTTAGTTTTCTTTTAATTCCATCCAAGAGAGGTGATCAGCTACAACATTTTCAACACCCTTTTTTCCCTTGATTGTGAGGTCAAATTCTTGTAAGAGAAGGACCCACCTAATTATTCTAGCCTTAGCATCTTGTTTTCGGAAGAGGTATTTTAGTGCAGAATGGTTAGTGAACACAGTGATGGGGGATCCTAAGAGGTAGGACCTAAATTTTTCTAAGGAAAACACAACATAAAGTAACTCCTTATCAGTGGTGGTGTAGTTGATTTGTGCATCATTTATTGATTTTCTTTCATAAGCTATGACACATGAATTTTTCTCACATCGTTGTCCTAAGACTGCTCCTATAGAGAGGTCACTCGCATCACACATGAGCTCAAAAGGAAGTTTCCAATTTTGAGACTATATGATAGGTGGAGAGATAAGAGCTGACTTCAGTGTAGAGAATGATTCCATATAGCTTTATACTATAAAAATGAAGCATCTTTCACCGATAGAGCACAAAGTGGTTGAGAAATAGAGCTAAAATTCCAAATGAACCTTATATAGAAACCAGCATGTCTGAATAAGGACCTCACTTCCTTAATAGTTTTGGGTGATGGAAGGTGACGAATGATGTCAACCTTGGATTTATCAACTTTAATCCCCTTACCTGAGACTAGATGGTCTAGAACTAGTCCCTCTTTAACCATGAAATGGAATTTTTCCCAGTTTAGGATCAGATTCTTTTCTTCACATCTTGACAAGACTCTCTCCACATTTCTCAGACATCCCTCAAATGTATCCCCAAACATAGAGAATTCATCCATTAAGACCTCTATAAAATCCCCTACTATGTCTGAGAAGATTCCCATCATTCATCGATGGAAGGTTCCAGGTTAAAGTAGTCTTCCATTGATACTCTAGGGATACCTCAATCTGATTGTACCCTGAGTACCCATCTAAGAAACAGTAGAAGGAATGACATGTCACTCTCTTTAGGACTTGGAAAATGAATGGTAAGGGGAAATGGTCCTTATTGGTAAATGATTTTATCTTTCTATAGTCAATGCAGACTCTCCAGCCACTACTCACCCTAGTTGGAAGAATCTCGCCATCCTTATTGGTTATCAATGTGATTCATGCCTTCTTAGGAACCACTTGGATTGGGATCACCCACTCACTCTCTGCTATGGGATAGATGATACCAGCTTTTAACAATTTCTGAAGTTCCTTCCTTACTACCTCCATGATATTAGGATTGAGTATCCGTTGAGGTTGACGACATGGCTTTGAATTAGATTCTAGAATAATCCTATGAGTCCGGATTAGTGGGATAATCCCAATAATATCAAACAGGGTCAAACCAATGGATTTCTTATGTTTCCTAAGGACATCTAGAAGCATCCTCTCATGATTGGATTCAATAGAATAAGAAATTACAATAGGATGTGTTTGATTGTCCCCTAGGAAGGCATACTTGAGTGTACTGGGAAGTTCCTTCAATTCAAGATCATGTTGGATTATAATTTTAGTAGAAGATTGGGAAATTGGATCAAGATTGATTTTGTTTCTTATAATTTTAGATAGAATCGAATCCCCATGTGTAAAAGTTTTATCTACAAGATTGGTTTGATCAGATTTAGGGAAGGAAGTTTTATTGGTCTCCATGAAAGTAGTTCCCCTAAAGGTTTCACTAATTTTTGGACCTAAGAATTCATCATAAGAGTAATTTGAAAATGATTCAAGCCAAGGGGATAAACTTCCTTCATGTGAACAAAGTAAATCAATCTCATCCTGACTTAAACATTTGTTAAATATTCCTTGATGTTCTATAGATTTTTTATCAATTCTTCCTATCATGTTTACTTCATGAATTTTCTCATCATCCCTTATTTGTGAGATTTCATTATAGATATTCAATTCTAGACTCATGTTTCCAAAGGTGATTGTCATGTTCCCATTTCGGACTCGGATAACAGAGTTGATTGTTGCAGGGAAAGGAGGACCAAGGATGATTGGGTTTTGTTCCTTATTTCCTAATTTTGGATGTTTTTCAAGGACAATGAAGTCATCAGGGTATATGAAGTTTTCAACCATTACCAAAACGTCCTTTAAAATCCCCTTTGGAACCCTAATTCTACTATTATCAAGTTTAAGTGTGAAAAATGTGAGTTGTAGATCTTCTAGGCCTAACTGGCAGTACACAGCATATGGGATGAGATTAACACTAGCACCTAGGTCACACAGGGCCTTGAAAACTTTTCTCTCTCCTAGTTCAACATTTATTTAAGGGCAATCTGGGTCTTTCAACATAGGAGGAATGGTCCCTTGAATGGTGGTAATCACATTTGCAGCCAAAGGGACTTGGTTTTTATGTGAAAATTTTCTTTTAAAAGTTCATAATCCCTTATGGTACTTTGAGTAGGCATGTATGGTTTGGATTGCATCGAGAAGGGGAATGTTCAACTTGACTTGTGAGAATATTTCTCTTAATGTTTTACTCAATTTAGGCTTGGTTTTCCCCATCATGCATTGAGGAAATAGTGCAGGTTGTGGGATTTTTTGTTGAAGAGTTTCTTCTTTGAAAATGTTATCATGTTTTCCAGTTTGATCATTTTGCTCATTTGAATTTTCAACCAAGTTTGAATCTTCAGATGGGTTCTGAATTAGTTGTCCATGTTTCTCAATTGATTTCCCACTTCTTAAAATAGTCACATCCTTTAATTGTTCATGAGTTGTTTGAGTGAAACTTGACTCTCACCTTAAATTTGAGGATGGTACCGCTTGAGTAGGCATGGGTGCCTTTCCAATTTTGATGGTTCGAAGTTATTTTTTAAGGGAATATAATTCTGAGTTCATTTTTTCCATTTATTTTCACAGTTGTTCTAGTGGG
Organism: Viscum album; assembly: GCA_963277665.1. Taxonomy (NCBI): domain Eukaryota; kingdom Viridiplantae; phylum Streptophyta; class Magnoliopsida; order Santalales; family Viscaceae; genus Viscum; species Viscum album. The sequence continues at coordinate 367,681,948 of OY728166.1, read as the reverse complement.
ATTTGTGGAACAGTTTGGGTTGGCTCTTGAGAAGATTGGTTTATCCCAGAGGGATATTTTGGAGGTGGGATGGTTTGTTGAAAATGGACCGGTGGCTATTGGTATTGCATAGGTTGGGTTTGGAACTAGTTATGGGTTTGGTAGTTCTAATGGGGGTAAGTATTTTTTCCCTGTGGTTGTCTAGGTTGTTGGTTATCTTTCCAGCGGAAGCCTGGGTGGTCATTATACCTTGGGTTAAAGGTGTTTTAGTATTGAGTCTTTTGAAAATTAAAAGAATGTACTTCCACTGGGGGTCCTCCTAAAATAACCTCCTTGATATATGGAATGGTTGGGTAGTTTTCTGTACTATGGTCATGTTTGTCACAAATTGTGCAAACAAGGTCTATAGTTTGGATTTCATGGACTTTCCTAAGGTTTATCTCTTCAACCTTCCTAGAGAGTGTTGTCAGTTTATCCCTAAGGATTTCCTCTCCTCTAAGTGTATGAATTATTGTAGTTCTTTGTGTCTTTTTAGAATAAGGTGAAGTTCCTCATGTTCGGTTTTGTTCAGCAAGGCTTTCCAGATACTCATAAGCATCATTTGGGTCTTTGTTTTTAAAAGTTCTACTACACATCATGTCAATGAATTGTTTGTTCCCTGGACCCAACCCTTCATAAAAAATTCTCACTTGTTCAGGTATCGAAAAACCATGATGTGAAACCATGTTTAGGGTGTCTTTGATCCTCTCCCATGTTTCATAGAATGATTCTCCCTCTTTTTCAAAAAAAATGGATGCTCTTTTTAAGTGAAATTTTTTTGTGGTGGGGAAAGTATTTTTTATAGAATTCTCTTTGTAATTGGTCCCAAGAGTTGATGGATGATGGTATCAAATTTTTTAGCCAATTTTTAGCATTATCCTTTAAAGAAAAAGGAAATAGCCTCATCATAGTTGATTATAGTTGATGTGGGGGAACACGGTGTCTATAATGTAATTGAACTCCTTAATGTGAAGGTAGGGCATCTTGGACTCCATTCCATGGAATATGGGAAGGTGGTTTAGGAAATGGGGTTTAAATATGTAGTTATAATCTCCTAGGTAATTGAGTCTAATTCATGAGGGGTAATTGGTCTAGGAATGTGTGAGGTAGCCATTCATGGTTTGATTGACATCATTCCCCAAGTTTGGGGCTGCCTCATTTGGATTTCAATTTTGGTTTCCACCAGGGTTTATGAGTTTGTGTATTTGAAGACCTTCCATTGAAATGGGCTCAATTTTTGACTCTACAGTATCAAGAAGATTAGGATCTAATGGAAACAATCCCCTAGGTTTACCTGAATCCCCTATACTAGGACTTTCAACCCTAACTAGTCTGTTTGAATTATCACGGGTGTAGCCGGACATGCGCCAAAAGAAAAAAACGAGAAAGGGACAAAATAAGAGATCTTGGGTGAGAATAGAATAATGGGGATGAGAAAATAAGGTTATGATCTAAGGTAATTACTTGGTCCCCAGAAATGGTTCCAAAATTTGATTCACGCTCAAATTTACCCAAGAGATGAAGGTAGAACAGTCCTTGTAGTCTAGCTTGGGTTGTCGAATCCTCTGAGACCTAAGAAGATACTTAAGATGCACAACCTGTGAGATGGATTTTTTTCTATGAAGTGGACAACATGGTTTTTATTTTATATGGTTTTAAATAACACTAAGAAACCTAATTGAATTAAATTTAATGAAAATGGGTTGATCATAGTATTATGCTCGGGGTGGATTGAATGAATTTTACTTCTTTAAACAATTTTGGTTTTATTAATTCTTGATGAATCCATTCTTCAAAATAACACTACCTTCATCATTTTCTATTTTGATGCTAAGAAAAATCAATTAATAATCCCATACACACTTAGATAACCAAATTCATGATCTCTCCAAGGTATATGGTAATTTTAGTACTAGGATTTTTCTTCCTCAAACATAGTGAAGATGAAGAGTGGAAATAACTGAAGAATGGAAGTCTTAAATTAGTTAACCAATTAACAACAATTAATTAATAAAATAACATTAAATACAGACTTTTCATCTTACTATGATAATCCCATTAAAGGGTTATCCCTCCATTGATGGTATACTCTCAATGGTAGGCAGAATATGGCTTACAAGAATTGGATTGAAGAAATTAAAACTGCAGAAATAACGAGCACTCCTCCGTGTATGCGAATGAAATTCACACCTATGTGTGAAATAATTCACCACAACATATAGATATCACTTTATTATATGATTATAGAGTTTTAATGAAATAAATGGGAAGAATATAAGAGAAATATATTTATTAATAACATAGAATTACAAAAAGAAACTTATATGGCAATTGAAAGCATCACAAAGGAACTTTGGCATAATAACATTACATCAAAAACAATATATCTCCCTTAACCCTCACCACCACTGCCTTAAATAGGAAAATGGGAATCCTTATGCTGAGCCTCAATCAATTTATTCCCAATTATTAAATTAATTTAGGCCTTAGGGTGGTGGAAAGTAGTGGATAAAAATTGATTCCCTCCTTTGACCCGAAGTGGAAGCCATCTTGCATCCAACGAACAGACGTGTTGAAATGACCTTCTAGATGGCATAATTAGAGTGGCCCATAGAAGAAGAAAATGGTTATCAGGATTTCTACTAACTTCATGTAACATTTGAGCCCATTTGGATTTTTTAATCGGTAGTTGTGGCCAATTTAGTAGGATAACATTCTGGACCGCAGATTCTGGCCCATATTTTAATATTCTATTTGGGAAACCTTAATTGCCATCAAGGAGTCCGAATTATCACTGGATCATTAATAATTACTTTTTCCTCTATATTTATTCTAGAATAACATGAAATTTGGGCTTCATTGGCCTGTATTGTGTGCCCCACATTCTCATTAGTGGGCCGGTGTCCAATCTTCCTTCTCTAGAATTGCTTCCATTCATCTCCAAATATCCCCATCATCCTGTATGAATCCTCCATTGATCTATGAATGAAAAAATGTTCATATTAAATTGTAGATACATTTCAAAAAATATCAAATTAAAATATGCAAAATTAAATTCCTTAAAATCATTTGAATCATTGGGCCTAAATTGGTGTACATTAGGCATGAAGTGCACAAATGATGAGAATGGATGTTCAAATTTAAAATCCACTAACTCAGGCCCATAATATCAAAAATGAACATTTAATACCATTAAAATGTAATTAAAATATGTTTTTTTATTGTCTAATCATTGATATTATTATTTTATTTTATTATATGTAAATGTTATGTAATATATTGGTTTTAATTTTTTAACAACTTATTTTTTATTTATTTTGTAATATCTAGATTATTTTCTTAATTTTAATTTATATGATATTGGTGATGGAATTGGTATTCTATTTTCAATAATTACATGAAATTATTTTCAATGTAATCATGGATTCATCATATATAATTGTATTCAATGAAATCAACATGATGTTGAGAATAATTATTTTCTTTGGAATTAATATTCCATACCATATAGCTATTGTGGATTTTTTTTATAGAAAACAATAATATATCGTAAATGATATCACCATGATGTTAATTATAACAGTCCCTCATAAATTGTTTTTATTACAATTATCTTTTCCGTAATAGATTATTTGTGATTGAAATTGATATCAAATAACTCACTCTTTTTTATATGTAACACTCCAAGTAAAAAATCATCATCTTCATATTTAATTTCCTGAAAAACATTTATCTTTAATAACATTATTTTAGAATATATTAAAATCTCATAAATTCCTTATTTTCTGATCTTATTATCACTAAACTCAGGGGTATTAATCTTATATAAATCGTCTTAGATCCTAGTTCATATTGTTATGTTTTAGTCAATGATATTTTTTTCATGGATCATATAAATTTTATCCACAATATCATCCATTTTGATCACTAATATTTATTTTCAAATAATCTCATTTAAAAATTATTTATAAATTTAAAAATGATATTCTCATCCATTTTTCAGTTAATAGTATTAAATTAAATCTTGAATCATGTCTCAAAAAAAGGTTCATGATGTTTGTATCATGAAAGGATGACTTGAAAATCTTCTGATACCGATTTTATCAGAATATTTAGTTTTCTCAAATTCAATGTTTTCTAAAAATATTATTCAAATGAGGTATAATTTAAAGTCTATATAACCTAAAATGTTCACACATACTAAAATGTAAATAGAGTTCATGCCACAGTCAAAAACATTGAATTTAGGCTAGTCTGTGCCTTTTAATGTTTACCTATAGTTTCCATTGTATCCTATGATATCTAATTCTAAAAAAAATAGAAGTTTAATATATTTTATCATATGACATATGGTTTTACACTACAAAGGAACCTTTTTAAGTTGATATGTACCCTACAAAATCAATGTACCTTCCAACAAACAACCAGAAATCTGATGAAGTTTATTTTTAGCAAAGGGGTGTACCTTGCATAGTGCAAGGAACCCTATCATGTTCTTAATTATATACCCTTATCAATCATGGAATATACCTATTGTTATTTATGTTGTACCCTTTGAAGTGTGTTGCATTAATTATCCTGGAAAACCACCAAAATTATTTAAAAAATGAAATTGTCAAACTAAACTCACAAAACATTTAGAACATTGTACTACCTATTCAAATCACTATTGAACAATAGAAAATATTTCAATGAATTATCATTATAATTGAAAACATTTTTATCTTAATAGAATTGTATTTTTAGAATATAAATACTTAGGTAGATTATTTCAAGAAATTATATGCCTTCTCAATTCTGAAAATAATTTTAGGATGAAAAAACCTATATACATGTGGAGTTCCTCACTGGTTTTTGAAGTCTTAAAGATATGTAACACAAGGATGGATTATCTAAAACATTAGAAATATCCTTTTTGAACTTTTAACCTATATTAAACCTTTTAATGATAGTTATAAATGCTTTTGGAAAACCATTTATGTATCCACGTTCAAACTAAAAAAATAACTATTATAGGAATTACTTTAATAACATCATTAATTTTTATTGAGTTGAGTACACACTAAAATAGTAATTTAATGTAAATATTTTTTTAATGATAGAATATATAGATATATAATCAATTTCATCAATATAAACCTATTTCCTTGTTCATTATATAAAAAAGACATCCACTATAAACTCAATAGAAAGACACTTTAAACTTTACTTTACCAAATAGTATGGATAGAATACAAAACTTATTTAAGAGATTGATATTTATTCCATCACCCAAATTCTACACAAAAAAAATCATATTATTTATATTTATAAATATAATTAGAATCTGATGGGAACATCAATATGATTTTTCAAGTATTGGTTTAGATTTCCTATGATTATTTTTTTGATTTCATAAGGCTTTTAAAAATCATGGATGTATTTGTTTAAATTCATAAGACCTTTATAATTTATAAATAGGATAGTGAATGAGACAAACTTAGTCTTATAATATAGAAAATACTATTCAAAAATGTGACAAATGAATTAATCTATAAGGATTTTATATGGATTACTAAGTCTTATAAAAAATTAAATAGTTGGCCAAAAAATTTATAAAAGAAAAAAGTTACTCACTATGAAACATATGACTTATGCTAAAAATGTAAGATTATAATAGAGTAATTCTCACTAATGGTATAATCCATTAATGATAATCCATGCCTGAACCAATCCACCATCATGGACCATAGTCTCCCACATGACCTGACCTAAACATGTGGTTGGTACTATTCTTCACTAGAGATATTTAATTTCCTCTCCCATAACCTGACCCCATGACCTTATTGATAACAACCCACTAGTAGTCATTGTGAGCGTGATTTAACCAAAGACCAGGGGTACCCAAAATGCTTCCTAGTGGGTCATTTTATCCATATGGTCTAGGGTTCCAATAGTGGCGGGTGATTAAATCATTGTAGGAGTAGAGGAAAATACATTTCACATGTTATTCATCTAGGTCATTCAGGGGACTAATGCCTATTCAATGGCCTATTTCAGACATAGACTCACTTGAAGGGATTAAAATATTGGGCAGTGTTGCATAAAAAATGTGACATCCATAGTGTAACTGTGGAGTTTGTTTAACAGTTTATTTTTTAGGGTATTTCTGTGTTTTAGAAAATTTTCATCCTAAAATATATAAAATTATGATTTTTGTTATAGTGAATAGTTTTGGTTATTTAATTATAGAAAATAAAGTTATAACCACACATGATTCCTAGTAACCCCTATGTGATGCTCATTTTGACTGCTTATTTTTTTCATTTCATTGGAATCAAATATATCGGACCAAATGGTGTAAGACCTTAGGAAGGCCATTCTGGATCCTATAGGTCATGGAGTGTTGGAACATGTCTTTTAAAACATTTTTTAAACCATGTGACAAGCATGTTAATTTTATCTATAATTTTAATGTTCCATTTAGATAAATCAGTGCATGGTTCTTCCAACCTAGTAGAGTCTGATTCATGTTTTTCAAGTCTGGTTGGTCTAGGAAATTACCAACACATGGTTGGCACATAGTTCGGTAAACCTTGAGTTCAAACTATAACACCTTCATAGATTCATTAAAATCTAAAATTTCCACTTCTCCCACTCTATTTTATCCCAATTATACTCAATTTTTTCTCTCTCATGCTTGGGAAGACCAAGATCCCCTAGAGAGCTTTCATACAATTAAACTCATGGGTGTAATTTCGGCCCGGGCCTGCCATGCAAAGTGTCGGGCCGCTGACCACTATTCAGGCCGGGCCGGGCTGGCCCGAACAACCCCATGAGGCGGCCCGAGCCCGGCCTCGGGCCGGCCCAAACCATCGGGCCGGGCTTTTTTCAAATCGGGTCGTCGTGGGATTTTATTATTTTCAAAATTATTGTCTCCTAATTTTTTTTATTTAAACATTTTTATAACATTTATTTAAAACGTTTCTTTACATTTATTTTTAAATTCATGTTTTTTGTATAAATGTATATTTTGTTTTTTATTAACATTTTACAGTGGGTGGATATGTTTTTTGTCTATATATATATATATATATATATATATATTATTTGCAAATTGTAAAAAAATGAGGGGTGCGCAGCTGCCTTGGGTGAGTTTAAAGCCTCATTATTTAAACATTTTTTTAACATTTATTTAAAACATTTTTTACATTTATTTTTTTAACTTATTTGTAATTTTTAAGCGTTTGTTAGTATTTTTTATTTAAACATTTTTATTTAAACTGTTTTTTTAACATCTGTTTAAAACGTTTTTTTACATTTATTTTTAAATGATTAATTTAAAACATTTTTGAATTTTTTTAAACGCATGCTTTTTACAAGTATTTTTTTAAAACATTTAACTTTTTTTCACATTTTAATGTAAAAAGTATTTTTTAAGTGTTTGTTTTAAAAAAATTAATTTAAATGTTTGTTTTAAATGCTTTTTAAACATTTTTATTTAAACCATTTTCTAACACTTCTTTAAAACGTTTTTTTACATTTATTTTTAGACGTTTAATTTAAAAAGTTTTTCTGAACGCATATTTTTTACATGTATTTTTTTTAAACATTTTACACGTTTTTTGTAAAAACATTTTACAGTGGGTGAATATGTTATTTTTTTTAAATAGATTTATACATGTCTGTAAATTTATATATATTATATACAAATTAAAAAAAATAATGAGTTATTGGGGGGTGCGCAGCAGTGAGTGGTGAGTTTAAAGTGTTGTTATTTAAATGTTTTTAATCATTTATTTAAAACATTTTTTTTAAATTTATTTTTTTAACTTGTTTATTAAAAGTATTTTTTAGCGTTTGTTTAATTTAAAACATTTTTTAAAACATTTTTTAATTTTTTTGCAGGGCAGGCCGGACCCGGCCCTGTCTGGACTGAAATTACACCCTTAGCGGGTGCGCAGTAGTGGGTGAGTTAATTTGTTTCTAAATAAATTTATATATGTATATATAGTATATATAATATATGAAAGTTTTATCATATTTTAAAAAAATAATGAGGCTGGGGGTGTGCGAATATCATTTAGTGAGTAGTTATTTTTTGTTAATATATAATAAGTTATTATATATATATATATATAATATGAGAAAATTGTAAAAAAATAATTAGGGGGTGTGCGCGAACATCATTGGGTGAATTAATTTTTTTTCTAAACAGATTTATATATGTATAGTATATATAATTTATGCATGTTGCAACGTACTTAAAAAAATTAATGAAGTTGAGGGACTTGCACGAACATCATTAGGCGAGTGTGTTATTTTTTTAATAATATACAACAAGTTATTATATATATATATAATATTAAATCATTGATATATATATATATATTGCTTTGTTTATATATATATATATATTATATTAAATCAGATACATATACAGATACATACGTACATATATATATTATTAATGGATTTTTAAAAACCACACTTAATTGATGTATATTATTAATTGATTTGTTTATATATATACACTATTATATTAAATCATCGATATATATATATATATATATATATATATTAATAGCTTTGTTTATATACATATATATTATATTATATCATATACATATACACACACACAGACACACATATATATTATCAATGGATTTTTAAAAACTATACTTATTTTTTTATTAATATACAAAAAGTTATTATATATATATAATATTAAATCATTGATATATATAGATATATATTAACAGCTTTGTTTATATATATTATTAATGGATTTTTAAAAACCACACTTAATTGATATATATTATTAATGGCTTTGTTTATACATATACACTATTATATTAAATCATTGATATATATATATATATCATATCATATACATATACATATACATATACATACATATATATATATATATATTATTAATGGATTTTTAAAAACCATAGTTATTTTTTTATTAATATACAACAAGTTATTATATATATATAATATTAAATCATTGATATATATATATATATATATATATATATATTTATTAATAGCTTTGTTTATATATATATATATATATATTATATTAAATCATATACATACACACACACACACACACACACACACACACACACACACATTATTAATGGATTTTTAAAAACCACACTTAATTGATATATATTATTAATGGCTTTGTTTATATATATAAACTATTATATATATAATTATATATCGTTGTATATGTATATTTATACACACATTATAATTATATATAATAATAATTATATGTATATATATAATATCATTTTTTGTTAATATATAATGATATATGCACATATAGATAGAAATATATACACACACGCACACACACACATATATATATATAGATACATATATAGATAAATATAAATGTATAAAGATACATGTATATATAGATATATAGGTAGATATATATATAGATGTATGTATATATGTATGTATATATACAGATATATAAAGAGATATATGTATATAGATATATATATATATATATATATATATAGATATATATATAGATAGAGATATATAGATATAGATATATATATACATAGATATATGTATATATAGATAAATATATAGAGATATATATATCCAGATATATATATATATCTACATATATATATATATATATAAATATATCTATATATACATAGACCTGTGATTAATTTACAGGCGCAGCACCTGGACCAGTTGGTCCAAGCGCAGCCTTGGGAGCTTGAGGTAGGGGGATCAAATCCTCCTACCTACAGTTCCCTGTTATATTTTTTACAGTAGGCGGGCCGGCCTGGCCTAGCCCGCGGGCCTGCCTGGAAAGGCCCAGGCCTGACCCGCTGAATCTGCGGCCCGAGCCCGGCCTGGCCCAATGCGGGCTTTGCCGGGCCGGGCCGCTCGGGCTTTCGGGCTGGGCCAGTCGGGCTTTCGGGCCGCCGGGCCAAAATTACACCCTTAATTAAACCCTTCGATTTTGGTGGACCTCCTCCATTTCAAGTCTATTCCTCCATGTTAAGACTCTTTAAACAACTTCTTCCATTATATAATTCATTTTACATTTACTTCTCCCCTTCTATTGATATTGGATGATTTTACTATTTGGGTAGGATTGAATCCATGGGTTATTTTATTTTAGGGGTTGTAGATGGAATCCATTGGCTAGTGGGAGAATTCACAATCCTTGTAAAAGAATTCTAGCATGATTCCATTGAACTAAACAATTTTTTCATATTTTTTTTATTTATATTACATGGTATTAAATGGATAAAGATGATAAAATTGTTTGTTAACAAAATTAGTAATATATGTCTTGCCCAAAAGTGGCCATAGTTATTTTATTTGGTTTTAATCATTAGAATGGAATGTAATTATATGATAAGAATTTATGATAATTCATAAATTTAATTTAGTTTTAAACGTGTTTTTGAGAACTGGATTGGATATTTTAAATGTTCTATTACACCAATTATTTAAAAATAGGTTTTGATGGGTTTTTATCATTTTTAATATGTTAAATGAGATGTTAAAATTTTAAAGTATTATGTTAACCCTTTTGTGTGGTGATTGAAAATTTTTTATTTTCTGGGTTTATTTAAAGTGTTTTTTAAGTGTTATGTAAGCTCTCATTTGTGTTATAGAAATTTTTTAATAATATTGGGTCCCAATATTTGATTGGGTTGATATTATAAAAAGTATGAGTTATCTTGGAATTCAATGCATGTTAGGTAAAAAGGATAGTGTTGATATTTATGATAAATTAGTGTTTATAAATATTTATGAGACCCCCTTGAGTCCCATGTGATTATTGTTATGCCTATAGTGTCTTGTGATCATACGAGGTGGTGTCTTACATTGATGTATCATTATATAGTACACAAGGATAGTTAATAAAGGGGATTTTATGACGATGTTGTAAGAGATGAGTTGTGGGTTATTTCAACAGTTTTACATTTTATGCATATAATTTTTCCATTATTCTCACCTCTATTTGAAATTTCAAAGTAGTCTAAGGAATATAGTAGGCAGCCTGTATTAGGAAAAACCTGGAAACTGATAGTGGTTCGTCTATGGGGGTATATCTTAGAAAATCTAAGATGGTATGACTTCATGGGTTAGTATACCTTTAAGCTAGTGATAATCATTTTCTTCTTATAGAAATTCAAAATCCCTCAAACATTAATTTCTACATAGTCCAATTAGATTATTAAAGATGTTTCTTGGTTCTGTAGTTCCAACCTAGGTTCATTTTCAATAGTTTATGTCACTATTACTAGAGTCATATGATGATTCCCATAATAATGAGATCCTATTTAAGATCATTCAATTAAGTTTATCTTTCAATTTCTTTTGTATCTCAAACCTTTTATATGAAATTTTTTCACCTATGAATATTTTTATTTTTATTTATCCTAATGTGGTACTTGAAATAGTGTTGAAATCATGTGTGATTTCCTCCTTAATTTACCGATTAAATTTTAAATTATTTAAACGGTTTTTTCTGAGTGTTTTTTTAAGAATGAAAGGTGAAACTATTATTTTAATGTGATTTCAAACATTTTTATAAATTATTTTCAAATGTGATCTTGAAAAGTGAAAATTTGCTTTTAATTTTTTTTGTTTTTTAATAATATTTTTGAAATTGTTTGTTTTTTTAAACTTTGATTTGTGTGATTTTTAATATCATGGTTTCATAAAACCATTATATATTTTCCTTGGAAATTATATTTCACAATTTTTTTCTAAAATCATTTTAAATTTGAAACCTCATATGTGTTTTAAAAATGTGAGTTTAGAGATCAGTGATTATGATATGGTTATAAAGTTTGAAATTAAGAAGGTGGGTGGGAAAAACTTAGTTACACTAAGGAAAAGTGATTTCCATGTGATTATTTTCATTTAAATAACATAATGAAAAGGATTTTTAGTACAATTATATAATTTATGCATATTTTTTATGTAAAGTATAATTAAATATATATAATATTCTATTTTATTTCAAAAAAAAATTTATATATTATAAAAGAAACTACATAGATTCTACATGTGGTTACATACTAGGATTTTTGGATCATGCAAATATTTTAAAGCTTCCAGGACATATCTATACATATTCTTCTTTGTTCTACTTCCTTTGAATGGTGATCATGGACCACATAGAGTCTCTTATGAGTGGTTAAGAATTACTTTAATATTTGAGTTTTTTATTTTTCCATTTTGGCATATTATTCAATATACTTATTCTTTTTTATATTATTTAATTATTGATTAATTTATATATTAATTCTATATTTCAGTCTGGGTGTTAAATTAATTTTATCTCATTTTAGGAAGATTTATTTTTTTTCAATTTATGATGATTATTTATATTCTTGTATGATGCCTAAATAAATCCCCATGTATTTTCATATAATCATCAACACTAGTTTCTAGCCTTTGGGTAATAGTGAATTCCATTTGAGTTCTCAGATGGACTAGGTTGGGAGAAATATTATATTTTTCACTAGATTGGTTTGATAAAAAATAATATCAAAGACTAGGTTTTTAGTAGGAATAAGTTTTTTGATTTTTCAACTTATTAATTGGGTTGTTGGTAGGGTATAGATAAAGTTTTCAGTACTCAATAGATTAGTGTGGGGTGAGTTTTATGAACTATATTGATCCTTAATCCTATATTTTTCAGGGTTATTCTAATTTTTTCATAGATTCAAGCATTAATATTAGTGGATTTTTTGGATTATGGTTTGATTAATATAGTGGTGGTTCTTTGATCCATAATGTCATGGATATAGGTGCGTTGGGGGATTGTGTTTGGTATTTTTTTAATGGAGATGGAAAATCATATCAAAGTGTGTGGTTTTCTTAAAGTGTCTAAAAACCATAAAATATGTAAACTCTTCATTAAAAATTCATTTTAGTGACCATTGAATGATTGGAATATAAGTTTAAACCACATGTCAAACATGATAATGGATTCAAATCCTCATTGATTCGGATATCTATACCCCATAACTCTTGGTTTTTCTAGTGTGTTTGGTGAATGGGATACGATTCATTGTAGATCTTATGATATGTTAGACTAATTTTATTTCACCTCAGTTTTATATTATATTGTTCCTTTATTTATTTGTTTTTTCATGTGATGTGAAATTGGGTTTCTATGTGTGAGAAAAGGATTTCATGAGAAAAATGTTTTTGGTTTTAAAACATGTCCTGAGGTATTGTTTGAAAGATGATCATTATTTTATGAAATTTTTAGAAATTATTGATTTAATTTTGAAATTTTGATGGAGTTTTAATTGTGATTTATTTTATAATCATGTGTATAAAATATTTCAAAAAAAATAAATGGTTTAGGTGACTTCACATTAATGGAATTTTGAGGGTTGTGTTTCTGATTATAAGGTAATCCGATGATTTTTAAAAACTATAGTTTTCATTTTGGGGGTTTTTATTTTTTCAAATGTGTAAAAAGGTTTTTTTTATTTTTAATTATTTCAAATGGAATGTGTATTATTTTATTAAAAAAATTGGGTGTTCAAGATTTAGAATTGGATAATGATTATTTTTAAATTAGATTTTGGTGTTTTTCAAATTTATCATGTTGCCTTTGGGTGTGGGGTTGAAATTGTAAAATGGGTTTCATTTTAATTTTATTTAATGAACTCCATATATTAATGGGTTTTTTGAAATCATTTTTATGAGAGTCTTTTTAATGTGATCCATTTTTTAAAAGTAGGAGTAATTATTATTTTTAGTAATGTATGTATTTTTATTTTTCCTTTTTTGATTTTGTGGTTGTCTCATGTGGGTTTATTTTTTTGTCATGTCATTCTGGGAATAAGAGATATGTTTTAAGATACATGACAATATTCAGCTACTTAATCTCATATTTTTATGTTTTCGTCCCAGAAATTTCTAGTGTGAAAGTAAATACTTTATCTTGTTGTTTTCACCAATTTGGTTTTAACACGATCCATGCTCTAAATATAGTGGTGTGTATTTTTTATCCTATTGGTAGTTTGTATTTGAGATATTCTAGGATTTTCGGCTAAGAGAGTTTTAATGGTAGTTGTTTCATCCAATAATATTAGGCTATGAGCCTTAAGTTTTTTACTGGACTATTAAGGATTATTTTTCTTATTGAATCTTTTTTGAGATCTAGTTTGGGAAATGTATTTGATCAAGCATTGAGATGATTGATATTTATAGAGTGGTAATCATTTTATGTATCATTTGGGTGTTGGATTATCTCTCTTTTGTAATAATGAACCATTTTTTTATTTATGCTCATTTAGTGAGAGTAGTTTCTACTTAATGAAATATTTTCTTGGAATTTTCCTGGGTACCCCCTTCGTTAATTTTTATGAGAAGTGTTTTTTGTGTGTGGAATTTTCATTCTTCATTTCTTATTGACACATTTTGCTTCCATTTATTAATGTAAACCATGGGATATTTTTTTGGACATGGAAAAACTATAGCATGAGCATAGATAAATTGGAGTGTAGTTTTGTTTTTTGTTGGACTGTATATTACTTTGGGCTAAGATTCCTATTAGAGTCACCCAGGGGAATTAATCCATATTTTTAACTTTATACACCATCATATACATATTGTGACCCTAATGTTAATGTATTTTAATTTATGGATGATGGATAATTCTAGATGATATTCCCATTGACATTGGGATGCCTTGGATTTGGTGGTCAGGTTTTTTGAAACTTTGGGATGTTCTTAGATTTAGTACCACATTTATTTATTCTTGAGACAATTGTTTGTGTTTTATTTGAAAAGTAGGGGTTTTCAAATTAACTTAAGTGATTTCGGGAATTTTTTTGTTTATTTACATCCTTTTTTAAAAAGGATTTCATTAGTTCCACTATTTTAGTCTATTTCAAAATAGTAAGGAGACATATGCTCAATATCCACTTAATAGAGTCTCTCTATGGTTTGTTGTTAAAGATTCTACTAGAGTATATTCAGAGTTTATTGAGAATTTTTATAGTAATATAAGGACATTTCATTTCATTCTTAAGGGTTTTTCATAGAATATATCAATTATTATCCTCTAATTGGACTTGAGACTATATGGGGGGAAATGGTGGTGAGATTTGTGTAATCCAAAATTTCACTATAGTGTTTATTTTTTGTATTTTATTATTTTGGGGATTATTTTATGTTTCCATGATGTTTTGGATTTAATCATAGAGGGTGTGTTTTTTCTAGACCATAATTCAAGCACATAGATTAGGGTAAGCACAATGAAGTCTCTTAAATGGATTCAAGTAACCCTTATGTACTGTATATTTTGAACTCGTGTGGTTTGGGTTTCAGAGGTAGAGAATCATTTGGTTCAAAATAAGTGAGTCCTTACATAAACCATGTGGATTGCATTGGGGACTCAAGTAAATCCAAACTACTTAAACATGGTTTTTTAAACTATATGAGAAGTTTCATAATCATATCAGTAATTTGGCCATTACATTTGGTATGGTTGGTGTATGTATTTTCAAGAAGTATAGAATCCCAAGTATGTTGTGTGAGTGGGATTGGTCTAGCTATAAACCAGTGTAGAATTTATTCATGGTATTGTAAACCATGAAACCAAACTATTTGAGCTACCTAAAATAAATAAAATTTTAATTACCCATTTTTTCAAAATCAATTTTAGTAATTTGGGTCACTATTAGTTCCCCCTCTTTATAAAATGGACTAGGCACCTCAAGGAAAATTATTCCCCTTCATCCCCTCTATTTTGGTCATTCACCTCCTTCATTTCAGGAGTAATTTTCCACAGATAGTCCCTCCAAACCCCTTCCTCCCATATATTCTTCCTTTTTTCATTTCTATATGTTCTTCATATGGATACTAATGATTATTTTGGTCAATTTTAGGGTTGGGGTTGGTCTGAATCATATTTAATTACTTTTTTACATATTTTAGGGTGGTTTCATGGATTGTGGGAGTGGTCTCCATTGTAGGTGATGATTTCCAACTTTTTTCCATTTAACTTAGGTATGTGTTTTGTATAGATTCTTTTTATTAAGTTATATTGAATTATTTATGATTTTATAGTGGCTTCTCATTCAAATTATTAATATATTTATGATCCATAAGTGGAAGAATTTTGTATTAATAGTGTTATTCCTTATCATGGAAAGTGATTACCAACCATATTTTTGGGAAAATATATAATGGATTTTAAATAATTAATTCGGTTTGAAAATATATTGAGGAAAATGGATTAGGTTATTTAAATTCATTATTAAAATAGTTTATTTTTAAATAAATTTTTACTTGTGTTTAAGGATTTTGAAATAATCTAAATTTGTTCTTTAATTTTTATTGTATTTTGTTAACCCTTGTGAGATAGGTTTGACACCATTTTATTTCATTGGTTGATTTGATGATTTGTTTTGATGGGTTTTTGAGTTACCATTTTTTAAAAAAAATAATAATATTTGCTCCTAAGATTAGATTAGGGAGAAATTTAAAATATTATGGCTTGGATTTTAAATCCATTTGTGTTTTGGTAAATGTAAAATTTGTGAATTTATTCAAAATGTGTTCCTATAAAAAGATTTGAGACCCACATGAGCCTCATTTGATTTTTTTATCTCTGTTGTGGCCTATGATCCTATGATGGGATGTTTTAAATTGATTAATCCTTATATTCTAATCATGCATATTGGTGATTGGGGTTGTTCTTGTGAGGGTATATGTATTGGGGCATTGGTTATTTCAAATGTTTCATATTTTATTCATGTAATATTTCATTTTTAATTTAATATATTTAACTTTTCATGGTATTCTTAGAAATATTGTAGGAAACTATTATGCGGGAAAATATTAGTATAGAAAGTTAGTTGACTATATATAGTTTTCAAGATACTATGAGATGGTTATAAGGGAATGGGTTGTAGGGTATTAAGATAGAAATCATGTTTTTATTTCAGTGTAGTGATGAAGCCTGTGGATATTTATTTCTAGACAATTGGACTAGACTATTAAGGAAATTGATAGGTTCAATAGTTCAATAATAGTTCCTTTATCTCCAATTCAAGTCTTTATTACTGGAGGCATAGGACAATGCCCGTGGAAGTAGGATCTTATTTAGTATTATTAGTAGGGATTTATCTTTTTTCATCGATTTTATCACCTTATTATTATACAATTTTATTGATTATATGTATTCATTTATTATTTGTATTTTTCACAAGAATTAGTTTAGTGGTTATTGTTTTTGTGATTTACAAATTCTAATTTTTTTTATACAATTGAAATGTTTTGAAAAGAAATTTCTGAATTGTTTTTGGGTTACTAAATATGAAGTGTGCTTTTAAAAATCATTCAGTGTACTTTATTAATGAGTATGAAATATGATAATAAAATGAGATTTTTTTTTCAAAATTGTTTTGGAGTTTTATTATTATAACATGGAATTGGTTTGTTTTCAAAACACTTATGTATAAGAGTTATAAAAATATGGTTTGAGGCCAATGTGAATAGTTATCTTGGGAAATTTGTTTTAAAATATGTTTTAGAAAAATGTTTCATATTAGATACCTCTTAATTTCTAAAAAATCATATTTTGAAATAAGTTCTTATGATATGGTTTTAATGTGGGAATTAAACATGATGGTTTGATAAAAAGGGGCTTCTTTAGGGGAATCGTTCTTCTCGAGTACTTGGTTTTAGTTAATGAGATAAATTAAAATGTTTTCTAACAAAAAATTTGATGATTTTTTTATTTTTTATGTAAATTATTATGAAAAGGGAATGTTTTTATATCATATTTTAAACTAAGTTATTGTGATATACTAATAAAGCTACTAAATATATTCAGTGGCTCGTGATCTAATAGTCTGTTTAGATCACACCCATATTTTATAGGATCTATGATGTAGTTGGACCTTAGTTTCTTCATTTAGTTTCATTTGGATGGTGATCATGGGTCACATGGAGAATCCTGAGAGAGGATTAGTTTTTCTATCATATTTTTGTTTGATATTTTACATTTCATCATGTTGTATGTTATAGCTAATAATTATTTTTATCTTATTCTTTTGTTGATTCATTTTTGTATTTGTTATATATTTTTGATATAATGTCCAATTATTCTTATCTTCTGCATTAATGGTTTATTTTTTTCTATTTACACTACTTATTTATATTGTTTTATGAGGGATAAATTGTTCCCAATGTATGTTTGGTGATTCCCATGTACTATTTCATACCATTTTTTGATAGATAATACCAATCATTCTTTGATAAATATTTATTTTTGGAAATGATTTGTTGGGAAAAATCCCTCAAGGCATCATTGAAGCATTTTTGAGGTGATTGTGTTTGTTGAGAAAGTGGACATCTATGTTGTGATTGTTGACAAAGTAAACCATGACATACAAATTTGTTGACAAAGGGGATTTCATGGTGGCATGTTGATTTCAAGGGTTGTGGTTAATTATTCATGTTTTATTCAAGAACATTGACAAAGGAATGGATGATCTGGAGGTGGTACAAAAGGAGCAGATACAAGGTGACGCCGTTTTCCAGTGTTTGCCAAATTTTTGGGCCTGAAAATCCAAAAATGGAGAAAAGTGGTTTTTCCAAAGGGGCTTTCATGTTGTGGTCTTGAAGGAGAGGAAAATTGCGCACCATATGTTTTTCAGGATCAGAATATCAAAATATGGCAAAGGGATAAGGGGCACCCAAGTTTTAGGGTAGGTCGCGCAAGTGACTTGCGAGGCAGAGACTTGCACGCTGGAACTTGTGCACCGAGGGGAGACATGTGCACCATCGCGTAGGGTGTCCAAATTCCAATAAATAGAGGTTGACCCCTCCTCATTCAGTGACGAGTTAAACACTTAGAGAAAATCAGAGCTCCTATCGCGCAGGTTTGGTGGTCGTGCAAGTGGTGGTGGGTCACACAAGTAGAAGTTGCACGCCAGTTGTTTGTTGCCCATCCAGGGTGGTTTGGGTGAGAAAGGAAGTGAGTCACCCAAGTTTAGAGTTGAAGAAGTATGTTTCACACAAGTGGTTGAGGTGGACTTGCATGCCAGGTTTTGAAGAAGTGCGAAAGTTTGTGGTTGCATGACAATGTTGGTTTGGGCGTAAAAGGGTGTGAGTCGCGCAAGTTTGGAATTGAAGAAGCTTGTGTCGCGCATGTGGTTGAGGTGGACTTGCACGCCAGTTATAACTTTTGCACCAATACTTGCACGCAGGCCTAGAGAAGGGTACTAGGTAAGGTTGATTCACAGCAGAGATTCAGGGCTGCGTGAAAGTTGTAAGATTGTTCGATACCTTCGGTGCAAACTGAGATTCATCTATGGGTGAAAGTTGGACTTCAACAGAGCATCTACATACAACGGAGGATGCATTCATTAGTGATAATGAAGAGACCTATGAGTCTATAAACTGTGAGTGGATCCTATCTAGAGGAGTGAGCAAAGGAAGAGGAAGAAGGTGATCCTCTCCACCGGCAGTGATCCAGAGAGAGAGAAATAGGGAGTGACTGTTGTGATAGTAGTGAGCTGACCCTAAACCTTGTAAAGGCAGTGATCCTGGTCATAGAACTGATCTAACCCAAACCTTGTAAATAGCAGTGTTCTTTAGTGGATTTCATACAATGGCACATTGTCGTTGTATGCTACTTGTACGTAGCCAAGTGAGGGTGAACCAAGTAAAAATCTGTGTGTCTGTCTGCTTACTTCAATGAATTGCATTTAAAGCATCATCATCAGATAAAAAATAAAAGAAGTGGTCATAATAAACACACAAGTGAAAACAAAGTGACCCTTGTAAAAAAGAGGTCAAGATCCAATGGGGAAGGAATAATTTTGAAAAAGAATATCCATACCCTGATTCACCCCCCCCCCCTCTCAGGGTATATAATCCCCTATTGGTCCTAACAATTGGTATCAAAGGAAATGTTTCTTTTATCAGGTTTGTTTACTCCGACTTGGTGTAGTCAATTTGTGTAGTTAAATAATCTATCTGCTCTTATCTCGGTGTGCCATGTAAAATGTAAAAACATCAAAGAAGAATCAGAAGTCAGGTGATATCCCTCATTGTGGGAGTGTTTATGGAAAAAGTGTGATTCAAATTAAAGAATCAAATATCTTACTAAAGGAAGGCCTGGTTGAATCTGATAGGGAAAATATTGATTCACTCAATAATGATATAGGAATTAGTGAAGTACATGAACATCAAAGTGATACTGAAACAACTGATGATGAAAAAGTTTAAGAAAGAGGCCATCAGTAGATGTTGTCAACATGACATAGAAATTGGATTAGAAATTGGATGAAGAAGTTAAATATAATGATATCCAGATCTAAGTATTGAAAATTGAGGTCAACAAGCTAAGAGGTTTAAATCAAAGGCTTATTGATGTGTCTACTGACCTAATAGAGAAGGATGATTCTCATGGTGAAGAAATACAAAATATGGTTAAAATGAAAGGGAAACAAAATGCTGATGATTATGAAGAGAATCAAATGTTAGATAAAGCTTAGAATCTAAAAGCTAGAAATGGTGATCTAGTCACACAGTTGTCTGAAGAAGTTCATAAGAATCAAAGGCTCCAACAAGATAATGAATCTTTCTTTGAATATGTTTCTCAAGAAAAATTGAAAGTAAAGAAGAAAAGTGGTATGGTAGAAAGGATCACACAAGAACTAGAAGATGAGATGAGTCATGGAAAGAATCTTAGAAGATAATTCAATTCCCAACTTGAATCAAGTGATATGAAGATTCAGAAGTTGGAAGAAGAGAAAGAATCAGTAAATAAGGAAATGGATAAATTCAATGCTAGAGGAAATCCTAAAATGAAGGATGTCTTGCAATTACTATTTGATTATCCTTCAATAGGTGATGTTGAAATTAAAATAAAATTTTATGTTTCTAAAAAGAGGCAAGAACCAATTTTCTCACCTCAAAGACCATACATTTTGGGAAAAACTGGTTTTGGATTTGATTAATCATCTCCCATGCATGATAGACAAAAAGCTATGAAAAGTTCCAAATGTGGAGAAAATCCTATAGGTGCTGGTGATAGGCTTAAGAGGACAGTTACAAGAAGTAGTGACGACATGTGCTATTTCTGCAAGATTCATGGCCACACATCAAGATTCTATTCAGAGGCTCTGGAATACATTTCAGACTATGAAAATAAAAACGTTGGTAAATCTGAGAATAAGAAGATGTGTCCTGAGAAGTCAGAAAGAAGATTCTCTCAGAGGAAAGCATTTGTCAGATGTTATTACTGTGGAAGAATGGGACACACCATGAGTATGTGTCAGGTAGCTCTATAGCTCAATGTTGGAGGAAGAACTCAATATACATCAACATCTCGATAGATAAATGATGAAATGAGGTATTCCTTTAATGGAAAATGTTTTATATGTTCTGATTATGGGCATTTGGAAAGACATTGCTGTAAGAAGAAAGTAGGAAAGTAAAAGGAACTTGAAAGGAGATTCACAACTCCAGTGGTGTATAATGAGAATTGTACACTAGAAGACAAAGTGGTAAATTGGAAAATAGGCTTAGAGCCTCAGGGGAATCACATGAAGATGAATGAAAGTCGTATCAGTCACACTCAAAACCGCCCTCTAAGATAAAACATGAACAAATATGGAAGAAAAAGGGAAGAAATGCTCCAGCTGTGAGTAAGAAGAATGCAGGTTCAGTGGGGGACTCACCACTGGACTAAAAATGGTGTGGTGACTCAGATATCTGAAAAAAGAAAGATGAAAAAAGAATGTATTGAAAAAATTGCATGTCATGTTCTGCAGTGACAAGTGGAGGAAAGAGAAAGATCCTTGAAATGGTGGAAGAATAAAGGGAATATGAAAAGTAAAGAGATTCCTACCCAGACAAGGAATCAAGGGAAATGGAATTTTGGTGGAAAATCAAAGAAAGAAATGTGTACTAGTGGGTTTAAACCCCAAATTGTGAAAAATTACAAGCCTGTAGAATCAACATATCAGAAAAAGGCTCAGAATGTGGGTAAAGAATGCCTAGTCATATGGCCAGAACAATTTAAGTTGGATAGGTAGCTAGAAGAAGAGAGGAAAGAGTGTGATGCTCTACAAGAAAGAATCAAATGGTTGACCCATCATGATTAACTACAATACGAATCTTGAGGATTCTAGAAGTAACCCCTCTACCTATGTATATAAATTCTATTAACTGATGATTGATGTGTTTTAGGTTTTAGGGAGATATGATCTAAGGGGAAGTAGCATCTAAAGATGCACAGTAGCAGTGATATGCTTCAGAGTTTCAATTGACTCAAATCAGGTAGAAGAGTTGATGAAGAAAGGTAGAAACAGAGCACAATAGGAAGTGATTGTGTTATTAACTTTATCTCTTTCATATTACACCGATTTCCAACTCAGTAGGCTTAAATATTTTGTTAATGGATCAATTCCGAGTGGAAGATGAGAATAAATGATGCAGGAGAAGAAGAATGTTTATGGGTCTAAACAGTGGACCTAACCCTAGGTGGTGTTGTATAACATAGGAGGAGAATTCAATACCAAAATCAGATGCAAGATCCGTCAAATAAATAATTGGATGACTCAGATCAGGTTTTTTCTATCTAGAGAAGAAATATTGCGGGATAAGTAGCAATAATCATGCATCTCATGCTCATTTATTTGGATCTAACAATGTGGTATCAGCTGACTATTTTCAGGATACCAAGAAGCTGCGAGAAGTAGATGAAAGGAATGATTCCAATGAATAATTAAAAAGTGAGAAATTTTCTGATGAATGTGATGAGGAGGAAAGCAACAAAATAGGAGCATAAGTGACTGATGCTGATTCAGAAAAGAATCAGACGTAGGGGATTGTTTTGAGACTAGTAAATAAGAACGTCATTAGGACTAAATGGGTCTATCACAATAAGATGAATGAAGATGGAATAGTGATTTGAAAAAAAGCATGACTGGGGTGTAAAGGATACTCTCACATAGAAGGCATTGATGTTGATGATACATTTTCACCGACTACAAGTCTGGAGATAATCAAATTATTTTTAGCCATAGCAGTGCAAAGAAAGTTCAAAGTGTTCTAGATGGATGTCAAATCTACATTTCTGAATGGGTTTCTAGAAGAAGTGGTGTACATTGAGTAGCCAGATGGTTTTCTCATTCATGAAGATGAGAATAAAGTTTTTTGGTTGAATAAAGCACTATATGGGTTGAAACAAGCACAAAGAGCATAGTACTCAAGGCTGGATCAGAATTTAAAGAAGCTTGGCTTTCAACGTGGTGACACAAGGAAGGAATAGAACATTAATTTCTCAATAGAAATATGACAAGGAGGTTTTGAAAAGATTTTTAATGGAAAATTCCAAGGAGATGAAGACTCCAGTTGCTACCCAGATGAAATTATTAAAAGATGATAGTGGCAAGGAAGTTAATATCACTGAATACAGGCAGATTATCGGCAGTTTACTGTACCTAACAGCAACAAGGCATGACATTGTTTTCGCCACATTCCAAGAAGTGAGACATCAAAGTAATCCCATGTAAAACCACATGCTTTCAGTGAAATAATACTTTAGTATATCAAGGGAATGGTGGACTTCATCTTGACATATAATGACAAATCTCAAATAGAGTTATTGGGATATACTGATGCAGACTGGGTTAGTTCAGTGGATGATAGGAAATCAACAACTGGTGGTGCTTTTTATTTTTGTGGATTATGTATTTCTTGGCTAAGCAAGAATCATTATTGCATTTCATTGAGCACCGCGGAAGCTGAGTATATTGCGGCCACTCAAGCGTGCACACAGTTATTGTGGATGAAGCAGCAGCTTGAAGATATGGGAGTTAAAGTGAAGTCTCTGATCGGAATCCAATGTGATAACTCAAGTTCTATAAATCTCAATGAAAATCTTGTCCATCATTCAAGGACAAATCACATTGAGATAAAGTATCATTTTATCAAGGAGAAAGTTGATCAGGGAATTGTAAAGTTGGAGTATGTGCCTACAGAGCTACAGGTTGTAGACATTCTGACAAAGGCCTTACCCAAGGATGCATTTGAGAGGCATTGACTAGCTCTGGGAGTTCAGTCAGCTTCCCGCACCTAAAAGAGTGTGGATGTGGAACACCCCCCCTCTCCCCAAGGTATGATGTGTTTTTTCTAATGAGATGATATGTGTTCTCTACTCTGTTACATACTACAAAGGAGTAACCTTTGGGTTCATTGACAAAGGGAGAGAAAAAAGTGACTGTTCAAGGGGGAGACAGTGTGGCTATTTGACAAATCACAAATGATATGGGGAGAAGCTGACAGGTCGAGTAGCAAGATAGGGGGAGCAATGAGAAATGGGGAGTGTATGTATTAAATCTGACAATGCTAGAAGTGATCGATCAAAGAATATATATCACGACAGCTAAGGATCGTGAGAGAATAGATATCATCATAGCTGAGGATCATGATAAAAGCAGAAGAGTGGTGTTGGAATGCGGTAATAATATTTCCAAAAATTGGTATCAGTTTTGTGTCAATAGTGGGTGTTAGAGATTAAGTGATTCATTGATGAACTTTTCATTTACTCTTGTTTCTCACGTCGAGCATTGCTCATGTGGGCTTAGAGTATGTGTTGAGTAAATCCTTGATCGATATAGTAATCGCAATAGGTGAATGGGGGATAAATAATTAAATATGTATATTTTTGTAGAAGAGTTGTCAACAAACCCAAAGGGGAGATTGTTGGGGAAAAATCCCTCAAGGCATCATTGAATCATTTTTGAGGTGATTATGTTTGTTGACAAAGTGGACATATGTGTTGTGATTATTGACAAAGAAAACCATGACATACAAATTTGTTGACAAAGCAGATTTCATGGTGGCATGTCGAGTTTAAGGGTTGTGGTTAACAATTCATGTTTGATTCAAGAACATCGACAAAGGAATGGATGATCTGGAGGCAGTACAAAAAGAGAAGATACAAGGTGACTCCATTTTCTAGTGTTTGCCAATTTTTTGGGCCTGAAAATCGACTAATGGAGAAAAGTGGTTTTGTAAAAGGGACTTACGCGCCTTGGTTTTGAAGGAGATGAAACTTGCACGCCATATTTTTTTCAGGATCAGAACATCAAAATATGGAAAAGGGATAAGGGGCGCCCAAGTTTTAGGGTAGGTCGCGTAAGTGACTTGCACGGCAGAGACTTGCGTGTAGAAACTTGGGCACCGATGGGAGACTTTCACACCGTCATTTAGGGTGTCCAAATTCCTATAAATAGAGGTTGATCCCTCCTCATTCGGTGACAAGTTCAACACTTAGAGAAAATTAGAGCTCCCATCACGTAGGTGTGGTGGTCGCACAAGTGGTGGTGGGTCGCGCATGTAAAAGTTGTGTGCCAGTTGTTTGTTGTGCATCCAAGGTGGTTTGGGCAAGAAAGGAAGTGAGTTTCCCAAGTTTAGATTTGAAGGAGGTATCGCACAAGTGGTTGATGTGGACTTTCATGTAGGTTTTGAAGAAGCGTTAAAGTTTGTGGTTGCGTGCCAATATTGGTTTGGGCATAAAAGGGTGTGAGTCGCGCAAGTTTGGAATTGAAGAAGCTTGTGTTGCACAAGTGGTTGAGGTGGATTTGCATTCCAGTTATAACTTGTGTGCCGATACTTGTGCGCCGGCATAGAGAAGGGTTCCAAGTAAGGTTGATTCACGGTAGTGATTCAGGGGTGTGTAAAAGCTGGAATATTTCCCAATAACTTCAGTGCAAAGTGATATTCATCTACAGGTGAAAGTTAGACTTCGACGGAGCATCTAGATACAACGGAGGATGAATTCATTAGTGATAATGAAGATACATACAAGTCAACAAACTATTAGTGGATCCTTTCCAAAGCAGTGAGCAAAGGAAGAGGAAGAAGGTGGTCCTCTCCACCGGTAGTAATCCAGAGAGATAGAAACAGGGAGTGACCCTTGGGAAAGCAGTGATATGACCCTAAACCTTATAAAGGTGGTGAGTTTGGGCATATAAGTGATCTAGCCCAAACCTTGTAAACAGCAGTGTTCTTTAGTGGATTTGGTACAGCGGAACATCACTGTTGTATGCTCCTTGGACGTAGCCTAGTGAGGGTGAACCAAGTAAAAATATTTTTGTCTATCTTCTTACTTCCCTGCATTGCATTTAAAGCATAATTATCAGATAAAGAAGAAAAGAAGTGTTCATAATAAACACACAAGTGCAAACAAAGTGACCCTTGTAATAAAGAGGTCAAGATCCAGTGGAGCAGGTAGAATTTTGAAAAAGAATATCCATACCCTGATTCACCCCCCCCCCCCTCTCAGGGTATATAGGCCCCTATTGGTCCTAACATGATTAAATGGAACATCAAGTTTTTCCCTTAAATTAGTAAGTGAATAATGTATTTTTTCGTAAGGAATTTGAAAAAAAATCAAAATAAATGTTTTGATAGAATAAGGGAATCCTATAATTACTCATTATTGATTTAAACATTACAATGGATTTGTGGTCCATGTAATTATTTGAGAGTATGGACCTCATTTTATAGAAAATAAGAGCATTGTATGATGAAATTATGACAAAATATAGTTATCTGAAATAGTTAAATTCTAGAATAATTGATTTTGGAAATGAAATTTCATGATTCATGGATTTATATATCACAAATTTGTTTTTAAAATTTCCATGAACTAAGAATTTTAAGTAGTAATGTTTTATGAAATTAATAATTAAAATAATAGCATGTACTGAAATTTATGAAATTGTCATGGTAGTGAATAAATTTATCATGCCACAATATATTATTACTTTTTTATTTTCATATAATAATAGTGATTATTTATTACTAAATTATGTATGATTATTTTGATAAAATATTACGCATTATTTTTAACTGAATGAAATGGATATAAACACATATCAGATAAAATGAGAAAAGTATATGAAATGTGTATTCGTGGAATATTAGGAAAAATAATCAGTTCAAGAAGATTTAATATTCATCATATCATGGAATCACACCCATGTGAAAGTGTTGAAGAAGTATTTTCAGATCACATGAATAAAAATTAATTGAGGTATATGTATAAAAAAATTAATACAAAGGAATATTTTCAAGAAATGATGATATTAATATTTTTAAATGGATCTATATCAAAAACATGAGGAATATTTAGGACATACAACTTTTTTAGGACACCAGTTTTCCTATGATGGGAGAAGATACATGTTAAGTATCCTTAATGGAGGTGATTTATCACTCTAAAGAGGTGATCACTAATAGAAATTGAATGTATACCAATAGAACTAAACCCTTAGTTTTCAAAATCATTAGTATAGGTTACCTATATAAATGGTTGGCCAAAACCATTTGTATAGTTATGAAAGAGAGACACTCTACCAAAAATTTTCTCCAATCCATTTGTATAGGTTATAGTTATACCAACGATTTTGGAAAAACCATTGGTATACCTTCTATAATAATACCATAAACCAATAGTTTTGGACAAACAATTGGTAAAAGGCCTAGTTATACCGATAGTTTCTCCAAATATGTTGTTATTTATTCTGTAATAAGCCCCTATACAAATGGTTTCTAAAAAAATCCATAGGAACCTAAAATCCAAATAACTATACTAATAGTCTGGAAAAACATTTAAAAATACCTATACCAAGGGTTTTGAAAACCATTGGTATATTTATTCAGATTTTTCATGTATTATTTTATCAAATGAAATTGAATACATCCAAATATAAAATAATTTTTAATATATATATATATATATATATATATATATTTATCATATTATGTTCACAAAAGTTATTGTAGCTTAGTGGATCGTTCATTGAAACATAAGTCAAATGTGTTACCATCAAATATAGTAAATATTTTTATTAAAATTACACATACCAACGGTTTTGGAAACCATTGGTATTTCCTAATACTAATAGTTTTCAGGAACATTGGTATATACCTTTACCAATGGTTTCTGAAAACCATAGGTATAGCTCTATACCAACCAAAGATAGGTCAATAGTCCTCCAAACCAATAGGTATAGCCTATACCAATGGTTTGGGTGCCTATTATAATGGTTCCAAACCATTGGTATAGTATTCTATTCTATTATTGGATGGATGGAAAATTTATTAATTACCCTAATTAAAATTCCCCTGGTTATCACACTTACCCAAACATCTTTCTGAAAGAGTGAATGTTATTTGTGATAATTTTAGAATGACCCTGAAAGAGTAATGTGAGGTGAAAAAAGTTAAAAATAACATACTTATAATCCCATGAGTGGATCTTGAGTGAATTATTTTTCATCATATATTATATGATGCTATCTCATATTGGATTGACCTATAAGTTGAGTATATATTTGAAACATGGAACACATATTATTCAACTATAATGAATACCTCACATTCCTATATTTTATAAAATACAACATTGAAAATATTATCTAATCCAATACAAATATGGATATTATTTTATATAAAATAAATTTTTTTTAAAAGGTGGGGGTCGAAGCCTCATTTGTATTAATAAAGCAAAGAAAATACCTCTTTTAACTAGGTAGAGGGAGACACATTACATAGCCCAAAGGCTCAGTGGGCTTGTAGCCCATTACATAGCCCATAGGCCCAAATTTGTGGCTGAAATCCCATTTTGTGAATTGTAACCCGGCTGCTACAGTACACACACAATACCGCCACCGCTACAGTGCCCTGCCGCTACTACAGTGCCCGTTGATCAACAGTACCACTGCTGCTATAGTATCGCTACAGTACTAATACAGTAACCTGCGCCCAATGGGTTTTGAACACCCATTTTTCATTTAGTATTACGGGGTTATTACCACTAAGTCAAACCCCAACTACTATTTTATATAAAATAAATGGATATGTTCCCCACTTTCTATTTCAGAGGACTTTTTTTATCCTTTATTTTCAATGCTACATATGGTTATGGTTTATAGTTATTTTTCAACTTCATTCCCACTAAACCATATTTTTATTTCTCAAAAAAATAGAATTGAATGATATAAATAAAATTTAGGAATAATATTCAATACCATATTTTGAATAAACTCTCTTTATAGAGATATATATTCATGAAATATAGAAAATCATCTATGGGATTTGAAAGTCCCAATTGATGAAGAGGAACAAATCATTTGATAAATTTTAATCATAGAACAAATTTTTGATTATATTTAATTTTAAAAATAGGAATAATTTAAGACTATTGTCATTGTATAATAAATGATTTTAAAAATATGGTAGGCCATATAAATATCATATAGATATATATTTTCTTTTCAGTGAGACATAGATATAAAAAATTACATATGGTTTCCTCTATTTTAATATATATTATTTTTTGTGTTGAGTGAACAATGGTAAGATCCTTTAATTTTATGAGATTTCTTGGGCTCTTTCCCAAGTACTATTTAGTGTAGTTTTGATTACTTTTCATTTGAAATTGTCCTTGGGGTGCTTTTTTTATATTTGGAAATTTTGTAAGTAAATACGAAGGTTCATGGTTGGCACAAGTTTTCCCAAACCTTCGGCCCCATCCCAATAAACTGTGCAACCCTGGATAGTGTGAATTTTCACATTTAGCAGATAGTTTTTCAAACCAAGTTCCCAAATAGCAAAAATAGTGAACCCCCTAGAAGAGGTTCATGGTTAAGGGCATGGTTAGGAGAAATTGTGCACCCTGAGAAGAAAATCGTGCATACAAGATTTTACTACCCTAAAAATTATTAAAATATTTCATGAACCCTAATCTAATACATCCAAACTCTTTATATTGACCAATAATTAACTTTTTTTCAATTATAAAGCTTCCCAAAGGGATTCCATGGTTTTTTGACCTATGTTCATGGTGATTAGAATCTTAGTTGACATATCTGCACCACTTTAGGTATGTGGTTTCTTCCGATTTATTTATCATCTCTCTTCATTCTTCACTCATATATTATAAGGTTGTTCTTACTAGTTTTTTTATATAGATCTGGTATTTTTGGATCTAGATATATGGATTATAGTATCTTGATTTTTTTGATCTTGATTTATTGATTAAGATCTAGAACTTATTTCACATCATTATTTTCTTGAAATTGGGGATTATTACATTGGATAGTATTATCATTGAATTCAGGTAGGTGGTCTAGGATTCAAATCCCATAGTCTTGATTTAAATTACTTGTCTGTAATTTTAGAATTGATATTTTATGTTTAGAAACTATGTTCTTTATTGAAATAATTAATTTGATGATTTGATTATTTATGGAAATGTGAAATATTGATATTGGGATTGTAAATCAGGAATAATTAATTGATGACTTAATTATGAGATATTGATATAGGTGGTTTGAGATAATTAATTTATGAATTAATTATGATTTATTTAGTTTGTGAATTGAGATGATTAATTTTTGAATTTATTAAGGGTTAATAATTAATAAATTTTTGAGTTAATTAAAGAGATTTATGTGCTTAATTGAGTGGGGAATTAATTAAGGGAAATTATGTGTTAACTAATTATTAAATTATTATTGAGATTAAGATGACTAATTAATTATTAAATTAATTAAGGACATTTCAATGATTTAATTATTTTTGAATTAGTAATTAAATTGATGTTGATAATTAATTATTGAATTAATTTTGTGTTGTTGAATGGTAACATGGTCTTTAAATTGGGACATTATGAATAGTAACATGGTCATTTAGTTGTGAAATAATTAATGGGAACATGTTCATTCAATTTTAAAGATTATGAATGGTAACCAGGTCATTAAAGTATGAAAAAAATAATGGGAACATTATCATTATATTGTGTGAATTATGAGGGGTAACATGGTCATTTAGTTGTGAAATAAAGGATGGTAATAGAATCATTCAATTTTATAGAGTATAAATGGTAACATGGACATTCAATTATAAGTAAAATAATGTGAACACGTTCATTCTATTGTGGTAAATATGAATGGTAACATGGGATTTAAAGTATGAACTAAATAATGGTAAAAATATAATTTTGATATTTGATATCCCTCATACATACTTTGGGCTCTAGCATGAGCTGAAGTTGGTATTGAGTTAAGGGGATCTGTGGAAACCTGAGGGTTTATGTGGTTAAATAAATATTAATTTAATATGTGATAAATCTTTACTTATTCATTGTAATTATTTCCTTATACAACTGAATACACTATTATTTTAATGGATATTATTTTAGAATTTTTTTTTAGTGGCCTACTGAGTTATACTCACACCCTACACGAGCTGCTTGATAGATACCTAAATATATTTCATGGTTGTAGGACATGATAAGGGAAAATTCCCTCTGTTATGTGGTTGTGTTGGGATGGATCATGGATGAGGGAACTAGATATGATTGGGCCCCTATTGGAATTCTTTAGTGTCCTTACCTTGGAGTTTTTATTTTGACACTTGGAACATACATTAACATGAAATATCTATTTTTTAGTTTGATATTGTTATTACATTTTTAGTCATCATGTGATATTGGAATCTTTCTGGTTGTGGTTAAATATATTTGGTTACTATTTATTTATTTTCTTCTAAAAAAGAGGGTATATTATCCCAATGTACAATATTAGACCATCTATTATATTTATCAACCTTTTTAATATCGGGATGTAAGCTTGAGGTCATGTGACTTACCAGTTTAGGGAACTGGTGTGTACACCCGGGCCAGCACATTACAAAGTGGCATCAAAGGAGTTTTATTTTATTCATTTTTTCTTACTATTTTAGAAATGTATATAGGATAATTGGGTGATTCAGTCCTTGATCGTGATCACATTAAAGGAATTTTTGAACCCATTTATTGGGGAAACCCCAAGTTCTAAGGGTGGGATTTCTATTATTGATGTGTCTTGTTACATTTGAAAATTATTTCACCTTGGGTGATGAACTTGTGTGATGTGATATTTTTTCAGATATTTATTGAGATTTAACTTATTTCTGGGTATATAATGAGATATGAGTATACATGAATCATTCCATACACTCAAGATTATTTTTTGGCATGCATGATTTTAGGAACACAGGGGAAAAAGAGTTTTGGGTATGTTGTTGAACATTTTTTTTATTTTCTTGTGAAATTGATTTAATAATGGTACATAATATGAAATTGAAATTGGTAAAATGATGAAATATATGAATACATGTTTATATAATGAAATTTTAATAATGATAATGAGTTCCCATTTGTGAACCCTGGCCTAGATATAAGATAGTTAAGCATAGTTATAGCTCCTCAGTTTTGACTATATTTTGGGGATTGGGGGAAAAGACTTGTTGTGTCTTATTTTAGATTCCTATCACATAAACATGTTAATGTTGTAAAATTTATCCTAAGTTTTGTGTTTTTCATTAATATATATGCTTCTATAATTATTATTGTAGAGAGGACAACAAGAGGATAGGGCTAGAGATGATCTTCTAATAATGGGACTTGAGTAAATGATTGTGTTGTGGGAGGTAGTCAGGAATCAATTTCAAGAGAACATTTCCCACTTCATAAAATCCATGGAAAAAATCCGAGGAAGGGTTTTAAAGAGTATGTATGATCTTATGATGGATTTTTAGTGGTAGAAATATAATAATTTTAATGGAGAGGGTGTACCTAACGGAGTTGAGTTCTTGGTTGAGTCCAGCAAGATGATACATGACCATTTAGAGGCACCTACTGAGAGGAGGGTCAGGTAGGATTATTATATTATAAAATTATCATTGAAGTGCTAGTGGTATGTCCAAGTGTATACTATACAAGATAATGGTATGTTATGCATGGACTTCTTAGATAATTTCCTAGATCACTTCTATCCAGAGACATAGAGGTTGAAGAGAGCAGTTGAGTTCATTAGGTTGAATTATGGGAGTATAAACAATATGGGCTATGTTTTATTCTTTACATACTTGTAGTGATTTGTTTTAGCATTTTTCATTGAAGTGGGAAGAATAGTGCATAGATAAAGGGATCAGGTTCTGAATATATTGCTCGAGTGGTTTTTTACCAGTGTGGTAGGTTGGGACATTTCCGAAGATAGTTCCCCCAACCACCAGTAGAATGTTAGTATTTCAACAATATGGGACATATATATATGTTGTGAAGAACCTAGTGATAGACAAGGAGAGATATAGGATCTATAAAGAACCAGGGTGTGGGATGGGTATCTTCTGTACCATATTAATATAGCAGCTAGATTTATACTGGATAAGGCCTTAGTGGTAGTGAAAGTGGTGCTTGTGGTTTAGAGGTCCCATACCATTAAAGTGGTAAATCTCAGGGGAGTCAAACTGTATCATAGGGAAGAGGGGAAGGACATTTAAATTCATTGTATCCTACACTTGTGGATATAAATGTTGGACTATTTACAATTAGAGTTATTATTCTTATAGTCTATACTTTTTCTAGTTCCTTCTTTAATATTGGTTCCTTGCAATCCTTTATTTATACACAACTTGTGAATGGTTTGATCATGGAGGTGGAGTTTGTGAGTGGGGTATTTATGATAGACACACCTAGGTGAGTATGCTCAATAGACATTTTCTTGTGCAATGAGTGATCTCTCAAGTTTAGAGAGGATATTTTTCTATGAGATCTCTATATTCTATGCATGGTAGGATTCGACCTAATTCTAGGAATGTATTGGTTAGTTACATATTGAGACCACATTGATTGTTACCACATGAGATTGTATTTTAGTTCTCTTAAGGGTGGAAATGATATTCACTATGGAGAGTGGGATATCTAGGCAGGCCATGTAGGGCCTATTACTGAGAAAATGGGAGATCTCACAACCTTGGTTGAAAATCTATTTTTGTATGGAATAGGTGTAAAGTGATATGTATTTCCACCCATAGTAGACATGTTTCATGAAGTATTTCTTGAATAATTCTCAGGGAGCTACCTAAGAGTGATGTGGATTTTACAATTGATCTCATGCATAGGGATGATCTAGTATCTATTTTATAATATATAATGGAATATATAGAGATTCAAGATCACAAGAATCATCTAGAGGAGTTATAGGAAATGAGATTTATCCGCCTGAATACTTATCTTTGGGGTTCACCGGTGTTATTTACAAAGAATCCTTATGGTAATATACGCTTCTATCTTGATTACTGGAAGTTGAACCAAATGAATGTGAACAATTTATATCTTCTTCCACGTATTGATGATCAATTTGACCAGTTGGAGGAGCTTTTGTATAATCAAAGATCAAATTGAGATCAGGGTATCATCAGTTAATAGTTCAGACTTATGATATAATAAGGACTGATTTTAGGGAAAGTAAACCATTTATGAGTTCATCATAATTCCATTTGGATTGAAAAACAAACCATATGTTTTTATGGGCTTGATGAACATAATCCTCTACCCTTATATGGATCAGTTTTTGGTGATTTTTTTGTTGACATCATGGTGTACTCCAAGACTCATGATGATCATGCACAACATCTTATCATTGTCCTAAGTACACTGAGAGAGAACCAGCTATACACCATGCCATGTTAGTGTTATTTTTTTATTTATTATGTACACTTCATGGGTCACATCATCTTGGAGGAAGGTATGTTAGTGAACCCATAGAAAGTTTGTGTATTGGTTTCATGGGATCATCCCAATAATATTTTTTATATCCATAGATTTTGGGGTTAGTTGGATATTATCATAGATTCTTATAGGACTTCACAAGTTTGAAATTTACACATTCTAAATTTACCAAAAGGGGATAATGTTTGATTGGTATTGAGAAAGTGATAATGCTTTCTAGGAGTTAAATAAGTACTTGAAATCGACACTGATATGGATCATACCTGAGCTGGGTGAAGAGTATATGGCATATTGTGATGCTTCTGGGATAAGTCTTAGAGAAGTGTTGATTCACAGAGATTGATTTGAGGTATATGGGTCTTGGATAGTAAGGCGTCATAAACAAAATTACCCTACACATGAACTCAAGTTGGCTGTATTTGTTTCTGATTTTAAGTGTTGGCAACATTATCTTTTGGGTGAAAAGTGTACTTTGTATATGGATCACAAGTGCTTAATGTATATATCTTCACTATGATAACTGAATCTCCAACATTGGAGGTTGGTTTATTATATGAATTCAATCGATATTTAGGTATCATATATTATCTAAAATGGGAATATTGTTGTTGATTATTTGAGTTGGAACACTTAGACTCATGCAGTTTAAGAGTCTAGTGCTGAGTGGAAGATGATGAACCTACTAGTTGAAATGCATGTTTTGGTTCAGGAGAGTCATGATAATATGTATTTCATATCATATTTGGTATAATTTATACTTTTAACATATATTAGATACATGAAGTATGAGGATACACAATGTCTATCCTTGATGGAATCCTTGAAGGCATGGATTCAACTTCCAATTAAAGCATAGATTAAGATGATATCATCTATATCATGAATCACGTTGTGGTTCCTTAGATAATTTGAGAGGGTTTGATAGATAAGTTTCATTCCTTAAAGCTAGTGGTACATATTGGTGTTACCAAAATGTATTGTGAGATAAACCAACAGTTTTGGTGGATGGGCATGAAAAAGAAGATACTAGGGTTCGTGACATGATACTACACCTATCAGAAGGTGAGGGTGAATAATCAATGACCTGGAGGTTTACGAGATCCATTTCCCATTCTATAGTGGAATTTGGAAGATGTGACTATGGACTTTTTTGCAGTTCTCCTAAGAAAACCTTGGAAGAATGAAACTATTTGGGTGATTGTGGACCATCTGAAAAAAGGCAGTGCATTTTATGCCTATACGAGAGACTTTCTTAGCAGGGTAGTTGGGATAACTATATGTTCAGGAGATAGTACATAAACATGGAGTAAAACTGAATATAGTTTTAAACAGGGATTCACACTTTAGTTTTTGTTTCTGAAAGGGATTACAGAGGGTGTTGGGAACACAGATTTTGTTGAGTACAGTTTTCCACCAACAGACAAATGGTCATTAGGAGTGTACTATACTAGTTCTTGAGGATATGTTGTGAGCATGTGTCATTGAATTTAGTGGGTCTTGGAAGATGAAACTGGAACTCGTGGAGTTCTCTTATAACAATAGTTGTTAGGAAACTATTCGTATGGATACATATAAGGTTCTTTATGGTATGTTAGGAAGATCACAACTATGCTGGATAGAGGCTGGTGAGTCGGATTTGTTGGGACCAAGTCTCATGAATAAGGTGTATGATCAGGTTTAGTTGATTAGGAAATTAATTTCTATAGATCATATTTGATAGAAGTCATATTCTAATAGACATTGATGACCCCTAGAGTTTATAGAGGGTGATTATGTATTCCTCTGGTTTTCACCTCGGTTTAGTAATGATAGGATACAGATGTAAGGAAAGATGGCACCCAGGTACGTTGGACCGTTTGAGGTTGTATAGATAATCGGTCTAGTGCCATATTGATTGGCTATAAAATTAGATATAGTGAAATGCATTATGTTTAACAAGTTTCACAACTATGGAGGTATCACCCCGACCTTTCTAAAGTAATCAATGTGGATGATGTTGAGATTGAGATATATGCGTCCATTGAGGAGAATCTAATACATATGTTAGATCATAGTGAGAAAGTGATTTGGGGAAAGACCATGTTCATAGTTCATGTATTAGGGTAAAATTGATTTTTATAGCAAGAAACTTGGGAGAAAGAAATAGATTTAAGGTCTCAATGACCTATTCTTTTAGACTCAAAATCTTGTAGATCCTTGGGAGTACAACTCAAGGATAATATATTATAATGTGGGAAGATTATAATATCCTAACCTTTTCTATAGAATTCACAGGATTGTTCACCTTTAATATTTTGTTTAGTGTCGAGTAATTTTTTTTATGTTTTACCTTAGGTTGTTTTTGGGTTAAATTTGAAAAAAAATATAATGAAATGGGAAAGTGTACGGTTTGAGTAAGGTTTACCCAAACCATGGGCCCCAGCCCCGCAAATTGTGCAACCCAAAATAGTGGGTATTTTAATGGTTTTTCCATGGTTTTCCAAACCATACACCTTAAAAGGATAAATTATGCCCCCCCCCCCTCAAGTAGAGGCACATGATTAAGTGCACAGTTAGGAGAAACTGTGCACTCTGAGAAGAAAACCATGCGTACGTGATTTTAATCCCCTAATAATTATTAAAATATTTTCTAAATCCCATTATAATACCCCAAATCATCCTATATCAAATCACAATTTATTTCTAACAACTCTATATCCTCCTAGAGGGATTATAAGGCCAGCTGATCTCTGTTTTTGTTGATTTGATGATCGGTTGGCGAATATGCACATCCTTGGGTAAGTGGTTTCTTTCCGATTGATTTCCTATTTATCTCTCTTACTTTTGACATTTATTATATGGAATTTATTCCCTATTTTTCTTGGATAAATATCTATGATTTTTATATATATATCTATATATTATGTGATCTTTGTTTTTGGATATTTATTAAGTGATTAAGATTCAGATCTCGTTATACGTTGTTATTTCGTAGAAATTGTGGATTCTTCCTTTGGAATGAATTGTCAACAAATTGAGGGAAATGTACTATGATTAAAATCTCATAGTCTTGATTAAAATTATGTGTATGTAATTGTAGAATTGATATTTTATGTTTAATGATTTAGTTCCTGATTGAATTAATTATTTTGGTGAATTTATTAACTATGTAAAATTTGAAATTTGGATATTAGGATGGTAGATAATGAATTATTAATTAAATTATTAATTATGAGATATTTATAAAGTTTTATTGAGATAATTAATTTTTGAATTAATTTTGATATATTGAGATTTTGAATTTAGATAATTAATTTATGAATTAATTTTGGGTTTGTAATTAATAAATCATTAAGTTAACTAAAGACATTGATGTGCTTAATTGATTGGGGACATAATTAAGGGGAATCATGTGACAAATAATTTTTGAATTAGTATTTATATTGAGATTATTATTTAATTTGTGAGTTAATAAATGATATTGGTATGATTGAGTAATTTTTGAATTAGTAATGGAATTTATGTGGATAATTAATTGTTGAGTTAATTATGTGTTGATTAATGGTAACACTGTCACTCAATTGTGAAGTTATAAATGGTAACATGGAAATTCAATTGTAAAATAATTAATGGGAACATGGTTAATAAATTTTATATAGTATGAATTGTATCATGGGAATAAAATTATTAAAAATAATAATGGGATAATGGTCATTCTATTGTGTGAAGTATGAATGGTGAGATGGTCATTTAGATTTTAAATAATGTGAACATGGTCATTCAATTTTGTAGAGTGTGAATGGTAACATGGGAATTAAATTATTAATAAAATAAAGGGAAAAAGATAATTCTATTGAGTGATTTGCGATGGGTAACATGGGAATTAAAGTGTGAATTAAAGAATGGTAATAAAGTAATTCTGAGATATGATATCCCTTGGACATACTTTTGGCTCCGGCATGACTCAAATCAGGTATTGACGTACAGGAGTCTAAGGAAACCTGATGGTTTATGTTGTTAAATAAAAATTAATTGATGATGTGATAATTATTTATGTAATTATTATAATTATTTCTTTACACAACTACATGAATTATTATTTTATTAGATATTGTATTAAATTCCATTGGTGGTGTCCTACTGAGTTGTACTCACACCATAATCAGGATGCCTGATTGGTAACCAAATTTATTTAATGGTTGCAGTACTAGGTAAGGGAAAAGGACCTATGTTGGGTGAATGAGTTGAGATCAAATAGGGATGAAGGAACCAGAAGTGGTTTGGGACCCACATGGGAGTCATTAGTTTTCTTACTTTTGAATTTTTATTTAGACACTCGGCACATACATTTTCATGACATATTTATTGTTCATTTTGATATTGTATCTATAGTTTGGGTCTTCACTTGATATTGGTATCTTTATGGATATGGTTATGTATATTTTTTTATTTTTTTATTATTTTACTCTGGTTTTTTACTCTCTCAAAGATGGTATAGTCTACCCATGACTGATATTAAACCTTGACTACTATTTGGATGGCTCTGGCATTTGGGGAGACGTGCTTGAGGTCATGTGACCACCTAGATTAGGGAACCAGTGTGTGGAACCTAGGATGGGATGTTACAAAAATGGTACCTTCTCAAAAAAATATAAAAAATTATATAAAATTAAATATAATTTATGACTCATACTCATGTGGATCATAAAAGGTTTAGGTTTCCCACATTATGGCTGATCGTTGTAAAAATAAATTGTTATGATATTTACATTACATTATGAGTTTTATATGGATGTTTCACCTTGATTAAGATACAAACAGATCCACTTATATTCTAATAGTTAAAAGAAGTTTATAAATTGATATGGGTATTAAAATTGGTAAAAGGAGTTGCTGAAAATGGTCAGTCAATCCTAATTCACACCCCTTTTAGGCTACACATCTATTTCTAGGAACTTCTCCAATAATAACCATTTCAATAAATATTTATTAATGGGTTTTAATTTCATATATATTTCAATACATCCAATTTTGGATTTACCATTTCATACATCACATCCACTCTTTGGTATCATTTTTCCTTATTCATAGGAATTGTTAGGAAAATTTCATTTAGCGTTGATAACATTCATATCCTCTATCCTCGAAACAACATTGAAATTATGATTATTCTTGATTTATTTTGGATATTAATTCCTCTACTTCATCCAAATATAATAATTTTAATCCAATTATAATTAATAATTTTCTACTTGCTATAAATGTCAAACTTGATCATGAGATTCCATTTTCATAGTTTTTATTTGAGTTATATGGGCCCCAATAACCTATTTTTCAACAATTTTAAACATGATACTTGATTCCATATAACTAATGAAATCATTTTATCCACCTCATTATAGATATCCTCTTCTATAAAAATATATTTTTCTAGTTCCCACCCCTATGTTACCCAACTCGCTATCATTTTCCTTTAAAATTTTATCAATATTTTATTTAAGAATCTACAAATTATTTTTCATTGTTGGCTCCTAGATTTTAATTTTTTTCCATGATTATTATTGAAATAATTTTTATGTAATTATATTAAAATATTATACAATAATTTTTTTGTCACAATAGGGTTCAAATATCCTATATTTTCTCTCTTTATTTGGAATAAAGTAATATCTTATAAAAAATTTAACGTACCTCAATGTTGGTTTCATCCCATAAAAATTTAAGTGTATCTTCATATCCCAAAAACATTAAGGATCATTATTTTACAATAAAAAATGTCTATACCATTTGTTTATACATCATCTCGGATAATATATATTCAATAATCATTGTTTAATACATGTTATTGATTATAAATTTTATCTTATTAATTATAACATTTCATCGAGGTGTTATCTCCACTGAATCCTGATGTATTATCCAATAATTCATGGTATAATAATTTATTTAGAGCCTTAGAGTGAGTATTTACCTTTTTATGGGTGGTAGGAAATTATCCAGTTATGGTCAGGGTTGCATAAATAGG
Organism: Viscum album; assembly: GCA_963277665.1. Taxonomy (NCBI): domain Eukaryota; kingdom Viridiplantae; phylum Streptophyta; class Magnoliopsida; order Santalales; family Viscaceae; genus Viscum; species Viscum album. The sequence continues at coordinate 367,641,317 of OY728166.1, read as the reverse complement.
TGACAAATAGAAATCATTTATGGCTATTCAGGATGTCCCTGAGTTTGAGTTGAGAAAGGTTGAATGTTTCCATCATCCAAACCTAATGATGTATAGCATTTTCTCTAGTATAATTTTATATTTTAAAGTACATTGGTCCTCTTTTCATAATCTAAAAATATTAGAATGTGTTTATACCCAAATAAGGAATTGAGATTCATTCATTACTAAGGTCAATAAAGATATACTCCAAGTCGTAGTCTTTGGATTTATAGTCTGAAATTTGAAAAAGGCCAATGGGGATTCTTTTCTACTAATAACCATGCAGGTCTGATTATCTATTGTTTATTGAGATATTTTAAGATCTAGGAAATGGTTTATAAGGAAACAACTATGAATGAATAATTCAAGATGTTTTATCAAGATCCAATGGTCCTAGTCATGATCTAGAAGTTAGAGCTAAATATCCTCTCATTTTTTAATTCGAGTAATAAGTTTGAGAATTTATAGAAGGATCTATAGGATGGTTTGTGGTTAAAAGTAGTTCAGTACATGATTAAAAAACAATATGCACACAAGGATGGAGAGGTGATACATGTAATCTTCAATGCTTCTTTAGAAAATGTAGAAGTTCTCATAGTAGATGAGTAATTCTATAAAGTATTGAAAAAAAATCAAAAAGGCCCTTATTGATGAATGGTGTTATTCTTATTATTTTGGGAGGTATGATTTGAAATGGAAGAACTGATCAAAATTTCTCAAACCTATACTGACCATATCATCATAAAAACTAGTGAGGGTGGTGAATCTCAAGCCTAAAAAGAAAAATAATTATTTGGATAATTGTAGCATTCTTATTTTTTCATGAATTAATTTAGAATATATTATGGAATATTTTCAGAGTTAGGTGATGAGATGATAAGATATTTGAGGCCTAAAGACTCTTAGTGTTTATATAATAAGAATACTAAATAAATTATATCACATGTATAGAGTATTCTTGAAATATTGTATTCAATTATAAATAGAGTATGAGATGAAAAATATGACACCTTATTTGAATCCATAATATGGGTTTTACCCTTGGTGTCCCATAATCATTATATGAGTTGGTTTTTTGCATAGCCTCCACCACTGGAGAAATTTTCAAATTAATTAAAATATATATCAAATTGTTTTAAATAATTACATAACTAATTAACACATAAATAAATATTTGTTTATTATAAATTTATATGTCTATCTACATAACTTTTGGAATTGATATCAGATCCATTAGAGGAGCAATAATGGGCAGAAAACATCAGATCATTCTTTGGTGATCAGGGTGCGAACATAGTTTGTGCATCTCGACAATGATGATGGAACATAAACATTATTATACAATGATCAAACCAATTATTATGTGGATATTTATTTATGTATTTTATATTAATTTAGATTAACCTGTGTTAAACACAAATCAAATATTCTAACAGTTTTATTTTTCATTTTATGGATGAATTACATTTTCTATGTTATCCTCCAATAACATAATGAATTTTAATTATTCTTTTGGGCCTTGTTATTCATATTAATTCATCACTGGAATTACATTTTTTATGGTGGTTAAAAAATTATCTATTAATTAATCATTATATATAGTTTATTTAGTGTAATAGATTGATAATGAGGGATCATGGGAGAGATCAATGATAGAATCTCGATGTGATAGAAACAATGATAGATTGTGATCAGATTGGATCAATTCATCCATTTTTGGGTGTTTCGGTGGTGACATGGTGATATAATATTAAATAATGAGCATATAATATTGTTTAAATATGGATACCGACACTCAAAGGAATTGAAAAACATAAAATTGTGTTTATCCATTAATTAGGCAGCAAAAATCATGGTGGTAGCGGCACGGGTGGACTCATGATGGTTTTAATAATTTGTTGAAATTATTGATTATATATCTCATGGTATGAAGAACACACATCATTTTATCCAACTTTTAAGAAAGTAGAGTTTATGTATAGATAAATATGTTACATTCCATTTTATTCATGTCACATATATTTTCGAATGACCAAGTGACTCAATGTATAACCTCAATGTAAATGTGAATGGACATGAACAGGTTCACGAGAAAAAATATAGTGTAATGTCACATTTAGACACTCTTACATGACTAGGTTATAGAACATGTCATGGTACGTAGTCATATAAAAATTACACATGGTTGAATTTGGGTACACGGTCACAAGATAGAGGAAACGGGTAGACCAGGTGAAGGTAAGAAAAACCATAAACTATTAGTACATGCCATGTAATTTTTAAAGGAATTTTTGAGTCACTTTATCTCTTTAATATAGATGTGTTTTCCTTAGTTTTAATTCCTTCAATTAATCCATCATGATATTAGAGTGAGGAATCATGTCCTATTAATAGGATGTGATCGCCTCTGCGAGATTAGACTCATATAGAATTGTTGGAATCCCCCATGATTCCTAGGGACAAATCCTATATAATATATTATAACCTAGGTAGGGTTGAATGTATCTACATTACCAAAAAACTTAGTCATTGATCATATACATATTAGGTTAGTTCAGTTAGGTTTTTTGGTTCCCCCCATGGCCTTGTATGTTATCCCCTAACTTTGCATCGACTTATTCTAGCATTTAGTGAAAACTAATTCCTAGAGACATCTATGGATAATCACCTCTTGAATGAGCACCATTAGTATTATCTTGAATTTGGAGTGAGTTCCCAAAATGATAATTATCATGTATCTTGATCTAATTCATCAACAGAAAGAAGCTAATGGCAGACATAGTGATCTAGACATTTGATACATTTTAGTATGAAATACTTGGATAGAGGTTCTATGGTTAAAATATTTCAATATGTTTCTAGTCTACAAAATTATATAAGAATACACTCTTGCGATATTCAGGGAAGTATATAATAAGATTTTTGGACTCACCATTCAAATGATAGTAACATAGTGTAAGAATCACCTAAGTAGAGGCTCTGACAGGAACTGGGAGGTCCACAGGGTAGAGGATGTTTCACATGATTATCAAGAGAAGCTAGGGGTGGCTAACGGTATTACCTATAACAACAAAATCAATAAGGTGGACACCTCCTAACATAGGTACCATGTGGTTAGGGGAGATGGTATCTACAATAAGTGGTGGACTATGTCCCAAAGGCTCTGGGGATGATTTGAGTTTTTATTTATAAATATTCTACCATATTTATAGTAAAAATACACACATGAGTGAGAAATAATTTTCTTGATACATCCATAGTTCGAGAAATAGATAATCTAGTTGAGATTTTGGCTCAACTATTTATTTAGGAACTCTAGTAGAATGTGATTTAGTGATCACACACTAATTTAGGAAGTGTGACATGACTCTCATATTTGAGAAAATTCTATGGAACTACATCATAGTAGTTATGAGTCCTAAGGGATTCATTTTGGGTGAGGTAGAACTAACCATTTTCATGCCTAGTTCTACTATTTTAGAAGAATTATGTGGTGTATAAATTGTGAATTAATGAAATTTTTCTTTTTGGGTGAGAAGGAAACCCCGACAGATAAGGTTGGGCTCATTCATAGGTGGGTAGAGCTGATTACTAATGTTTTTCTAGTATTAACTTTTGACCAGTGGATTCTATGATCTTTTAGATTCCTATATTAGTAGTGGTGTATGATGACATATTTATTAAGTATGTTCATGTATTACAATCCCTCCAAGATATTGAGTTGTGTATTGAAATTCACATACAGACTACCCTAATATCTATTCTGGAATATTGGAAGGCTCTCATAGAGCTTCATGAGATGAAAGTGCAGTTGGAAGACTTGAAAAAGAATGGATTTATCTGAACCAGTGCATCACTTTGGGTAAAGCAAATATTACTATCTAAGAATGAGGATGAGATATTAAGGTAGATTTTGAATTACCATCACTTCAACTAGGTAACTGTGATGAATAAGTATCCACTACCGAGTATTTAATACCTCATAGACTAGGTAAGAGGGTGAATCATTCAGGTTATCCCCACCTTCAGGTATAAGATGTGGATATACCGAAGAGGAAATTATAACATTTATATAGTCACTATGATTATATGGTGATTCATTCTAGTATGATTAATTCTACAATAGTATTCTTGGGACTCATGAACTAGATCATTCATAATTTCATATAATTGTTTGTAGTGGTATTCATCGATAACATCTTAGTGTACTTATTGTATGATTAAAATCATCCAAGACACGTGAGGAGTGTTCCATGCATATTCCACGAGAATATGATTTACAGTAAGTTTTATAAGTTTTAGTTCTAGATTAAGGAGATCAAATTTCAGGTACATTTCATATTTCTAGAGGGTGTGGCAGTGTACCTGGTGAATATTGAGATACAAAAAGTTTGGGAGCCTCTCAATATAATAATGAAGGTGGGATATTACTTGGGTTGGAGTCATAGTATAGTATATTCATGCCTAATTTATCCACAATATAAGAACATTTCAATTATTTGAACTAGAAGGGGCATACTTTTGTGTCAATATAGAGGTACTATAATGGTTTTTAAGAGTTTCATAAGAGGTTGATGAGTTCTCCCACCTTCAAAATTCCATTAGTGGGCATCGAGTACATAGTGTTATGTGATTCCATAGGGACATAAAATGGTTATGTTCTAATATAGATTAAATTCATAGTTTAATATGGATCCCATTAGTTTCGACCACAAAATCATAACTACACAACCCATGATATGTAGTTGGAAACACTAGTATTCCCCATAAATATTTGGTGACACAAACTTATGGGTAAGTGATTTATTGTCTATTTAGACCACATGTTTCTCAATAAAAAATTATTTTAAAAAATATGCTAAATTGAGATTGAGTTTACGGATAGAGTCTCACAATTATTTTGACTTTGACATAGTCTATACTCCCACAATGGGCAATGTGATTTTAGATTCTCTCAGTAAAAGATCTTGCCCATAGTTTATGATTGAGGGATCAATTTAGTTGGCCTCATTATAGTTGTTCATACCATATGATGACTTTTTGACATATCTAGAGTATATTGTTGTTACCAAACTCTTTTTATAGAATTATTGGAAGGATTATCATGGAGATATTAATTTTTTTACCTTATATGATTAGATATCGATTGGACATGATCCTAATATTTTTATCATGTTGGGGAGCCCATCATAATTTTTAGAGGAAGGTTGTTTGTATCAATGATGTTGTGTGAGTTAGTGATGTGGTAGTTTAATGAATCCTTATTGGAATTACATCCAAGTATGGTAAAGATGTACAAGGATCATTAACATTAGTTTTATTGGTATAGGATGAATAAATTTCTAGCAATGTTGTTCTCTCATAGCCTCACATATCAACAGGTAAAAGATGAGAACCAGTAATCCTATACGGGATTTTTAGTTGTAAACATTCCCTACAACATAGTGTATATTGTGATTACATATAGATTTCATAATATTAGATCTCATATTATGATTGAAATTTCCTTTTGATGAGCTAGCCACTCTCTTGATTACTTGTTTTTTGGTGATTTTAGGGTTCCATACTGAGTACTATTATACTCACCCCTTCATGGGATCTTCCCACACATGTCATGTTATTTGATGAAGACATGTTTTTTGATTATTTCTATGGATGAATATGAGTATATGGTGAGAATATGGTTAATTTATAACATAGTTTATTCCATGTGTCACATTTTACTGCAGTCCCCGTGTTCTAGAAGGTTGTACTTCTTTCAGTTTTTGGTGTGATTGTATTTGTAACTCTATGATTTATAGTATTTATTACATACTATGATTATTATATTTATATCTATGCATTCATTAGTATCAGTTGAATTTATAATTCTCATTTTATGGGAATTTAGATATGTCTGCATCTGTATTAGTTCCATAGTTTAATGACCCCCATGTTTTTAATGTCGCTAATCGAAACATATCACCAACCCCTCACCTACTAAGGGTGGGATTAGGGTGTGACACTCAGCTTACCAGAATTCAAGATAGATCTAGTGGGTTGGGTCAGTACATTAATGGATTAATGATCTTAGTTAAGTCCTTGTAAGGGAATGATCTTCGAACTGAGGTTGTTTAGGGACCCTTACTAGAATTTTAAACAAATAATATTCCTAAACTAGTGGTTATTACTATTTCTTAAAATACTAATATAGAGCTCACTAAAAATGATAAATTATTGGATAATGTTATTTTTTATCCTTACAGTTTTCTTATCCCACTTATTACTTTGGAAAAATTATATCCAAATTCGATAAACACGGAAATAAATCGACAGTGGAATTATCTTATGCTCAGTGTGTTCAATTTCGTTTATTAAAAAAATGTAAGAGTTTGTGTCCTAGAACCAACTGGATGTACTTTGATTACATGGATATTTAATGTATTTAAATATTAAACATATTATTACATATTGTTTGTTGTTCTGCGTTACTATGATGTAATAATGTCCAAGAGTATCTGTTTCATTAATAAGGTCATGGTAGTTCCCCATTGTGATGAGAACCTTAAAATTATATAAAAATATTCTTAAATATAGTTCTACAGTTGGATGACATACTGTGATGGGACACATATCATGAGGATTGTCATGTGTGAGTACTCATAAGTAGATGAGACTTCCTCTCATGGAGTTCACACTTGTAAATCTCCAAAACAAAAGATTATGAGAACAGACCCGCCGATAGGAATTCCACATATTTTTGTGTCATCAGATATTTCTATCTTTGAGTGTGTGTAATTATCCTTAGACTTTAATATTATCATTAATATGTGTGACAACTCACGCACTTTTATTTACTAACAAAAAACATCACGTAGACAGTTGACAGGAAGTATGGTATGTTGGGTGTGTCACGAGTAGCATGTTTTTAATGGATAAGTCAAGGAAGGATTTTTACCTTCCATTTATGGAAATTGATATCTTTTCCCTTTGATTGAAATAGAACCATCGTTCAAAATTCCATGTCTATGTTGTAACGAGGAGTTTATTTCAGGTAGTCAAAGAATAACGTATCAAGCATAAAATTTGATGACACTATCATGAAACCTACTTGATGAGATATTATGACAAAGGGATTATATTATACAGTGAGTGTTTGTATATGGATTTCATTTTTTCGACTTTATGTTCATTATCTTGGGTGCCTTGACCTGTTTCTAGACAGTACTCTTGGACTTTAGGAAAGCCCTCCTAATGCTAATGAGAAAGAATCCGATAGGGCCACACACTAAGTGTTTTTTGTGGTCTCAGTTGAATTCTATTTGAATTTAATTAATAAATATTATTCTCAAGAAAGTGGAATAATTTTATTCAAGTTAAAATGATTGCATAAATTAAATAGGTATTTATTCATGGGATTGTGGGTAAAATATATTTATTTATTTTATTGAACTATAATAAATATTTATTTACTATTTTGTAAATAAAATATTTATTTAATAGAATAAATTATTTATTTATTTATTCAGGTGTTCAATAAATGGAAGTAGAGTTTCAGCGGACCAAGTTTGGTTCGGTAGAAAAATAATTATTTTCAAGATGATAAATAATTATTTAACTTGTTGGCACAAATTAAAATAACACTACTATTATTTTGTGATGATGAATTTTATTTATAATTTTGTTTTGTGCAAGTTGGAGCACCATAAATAATGACATGGTATTATTATTAATAGCATGGGTTTTTACTAAGGTTATGAATGTATTTAATTATTGTTATACAATTAAATATTGTAACTGAAGTTCCATGTCAATAAATATACACATACATCTATTATTCTAGGCACCGAACTGCACACCCGGTGAATTGAGAATTGTTGAGCTAAACAATATCTATCTTTAATCCTCTTCCTGCCCCTCTTAAGAATGAGATACATTCTTGAGGTTGAGGAACAAGTGATCAATAATGACTGACATAAGACACTCGCTTCACTGTGCTAGCACCTGGAGAACAAGTGGTGTCGATAAGAGACCATCGGAGCATGTTTGGATCACTGCTAGAGGGATTCTACTTTGGATCCTTTCAAGCGCAACTAGATAATTAGGAAGGGTCATTCCAGACAAAAAACATCATCAACGAAGAAAATACTTAAGATCCATGTATTATTTTCTTTATGAAATTAAATAATTAATTATAAACATGATTTGAAATATCCTCTATAAATGTTTCAGGGCTCTTTCTTATTTATCTAAATATTTGATTATATTTTGTGGAGACTGGATTTCATCATCATATTGATCCTGGAATAATCATTGATCATTGTAAAAATTAAAGTTGGGTGTTGGCCCAACAATTATTCCACTGTGCCTAAAACCTTCAAGTGATATCAAAGTGGTTACATCATGGTTTATAATTATTTAAATAATTCATTGATGATTTATGGTTTAATAATTTAGTTTTTCAATTTATGGTTAATCATTCTTCTAATCTAGATTTCGAGATCTGTTCTCCCTCTTTTTTTTTCATTCACCTTACAGAAATGATATTTTCTTTTAATTTTTATTAAAATAAAATATAGGATCTCATTCAGAGGTTCCAAATGATCATGTCCGTACAACACCAGAATACACAGCGATTAGTTGGATTCACATGTTGTGTATCAATGTTCAATGCATTGGGATTGGTCTGCCAAACCAAGTAGTGTCATTGGAGTTTGTCTAAGTCTTAAAAACTATGTGTGTTGACCAGGAACATGTGGCACATAGTTTCCGGATTACACACCATGTGGCTCACTGGACATGGCGTGTATTCCCTTCAGGTTAGGGTTTGACCGTGTACCCTGTACACGACTTTCCTAGTTGTAGATCGTGTAACACGGATACTACATGTCATGTGGCCCACTAGACATGTTGTTTACTCTGAAGATTTCTGAATTACATTTACATGCCTTATCCTCAAGCGTGTACTTCATATGGATAGTGAATGATAGCACATTCCATGTACTTAGAACTACACATTGTATACTAATCCAAATTATGCATATTTATTTAAATTTATTATTATATTATAAAAACCCTTGAGATATGTAACATGGTGTGGGTGTAAAGCTAAGTCACAACATGTGATAGTTGTTTTATGTATATGTGTTTAATTTAATATCTGTGTAATGTTTATTTATACACATTAGGTAGTTATGAACAGTAATTCACCAGGTTTCCTCCAAGGTACAAGTTAAGTACAAAGATAATTTTAAATGAATTTATTTGTTTAAAATTATGATGGATGAGAATCGCTAGGAAATTCAAAAATGATTAATACAAAAGGATTGATTAATTAAATATAATAATTAATCGATTCTAGAGAAATTTATCTTAATAAGAACAATTAAATAATTGAAAACTAGTTTTATTAAATTTGTAACACATTGCATCTATGTGGGTGATCATGAGCTAGACCAAGACCTTTGTATGTGATTGCTTTCCTTTTAATTCGTTTATTAAATTAATTGTTTGCCTACAATACATCTCTCCTCATTAATATGTAGGGCTTGTGTGCCCATGGTTTCTTTTATGTAAACCCTCCTTTTACCCCTCACATATGTGTGAGTTTAAAACCATATGTAATGGATGGAACTCCCAAGCTAGAGGAGGTGGTCTGAGCTAAATCCGAGTCAAAACCAATCCTAGGAGATACAGAGGTGGATAGGTGGAAATCTATAAACACAAACCCAAATGGTTCAAGGTGTTTCTCCCTTAGGTCAGGGTTAGTTTATCAAACTCTAGATAAAATTACTATTAGAAAATATCATTATCATGTCCTTTTCATTATTTTATTTCTAATAGTTTCATGGTTTATCATTATGGATGTGTTGTTGCGATCAAATAATTAATGTATTAAAAATCATGCAAGACAGAACTAAAATAAACCTGGATTATGCATAAATATTATCAAGGCATGTTTAATCACTTAAGTAATTTCCACTTAATATTAACAAGCATGTGATAATGATAATAATAAATTCAATTCATAAGAGATAAAAATACCTCAAATAAAATATTAAGTTAGACCAAGCCTTTTATTACTTGATTAAGGGAAAAACTCAATAAAACGATGTGTTTAAATAACCTTTGTTGGGACACTTACTTTTATATAGGAAGCCCCTATAAAAGGTTTTGGTTGAATTATCTATATTACATCAAAAGGAGTATCCCTTTCTAGAAATGGTGTAATATTGGAGGCAAGAGTTGAGGAAATCCAAAGTCAAGATTTCAGGATTGGGGAGTCCACTAAAAAGATCAAGGAGTTGCAATCCTGTAGTTGGAAAGGACCTGCCTACCAAAATACCTTATAATAGCTTGACCAACCCTTGTGGGGTTATTCTAAGGGGAATATGGGTCATTGACACTATTATGTCATGAAAACTAGACATTGTGAGTTCAATGGTGAGGGCTATTGGTACTTGATAAAATAGTGGGAGACTTAATAAAATTAATTTATTATTTCTCATAAAAATGTAATCAAGAAAGTACTAATGATTTTATCATTTAATTATAGAATAAAAATGAAAATATCATCATCCACACTATCCCTATGATCAATTCTAGATAAAGACAACATTCTTACCAGCAGTAACTTCCAGGATTGTTTTAGATGCCTTTGGGTTATCCTACACCATGAATATAATTCTTACATGTTGGATTCAGTATTACATGATCCTCTTTCCAAAAAGGCGAGTGATGAGTATTTCCTAATCTATGATAAACATATGAACAATGTGGTCGATGTTCAATGTTTGATGCTATCATAAATGTCTATTGATCTCATGAAGTCTCATAAAAACATGGATTCTTATATCATGATCGAGAACCGCCATGGTCTTTACCAGGAGATAGTAATAAAGTAAAGGTTTGAGATCTCCAAGGCACTCTTTCATAGTATTCTTGGAGAGGGTTCCCTAGATTGGCCGCATGTAGTCAATATCATTGGATACATTGAGCACCTGGAGGTTCAAGGGTTTAAACTCCCTGAAGAACTAGGCATCGATCTCATTCTCACATCACTCCCTCAATGCTACTCCAACTTTGTTGTCAATTTCAACATGAACAATATTAAGAAGTCTCTATTTGATCTTATTATCCACATTCTCCAAGTGGAAAAAGATCTAAAGCGCAAAAATCCTTCTGTCCTTATGGTGAATAATAGGATAGGGAAGGTGAATATCTTTAAGCCTAAATCTTCTTCATAGCCTTCCAAGAAAAGGAATATCAAAGTGGAGGTAAGGGAATAGGAGGCTGTTTGTTTCACTTGTGGAAAGAAAGGCTATTAAAACAAAATATGCACCGAACATAAGAAGCAAGGGGAAGCTTCAGGTGCGTTTGTTATCAAATGAAATCTATCTGTTTCTACAAATTTGTTATTAGATAAATTTTTGTTCTCACATATGTATCCAAATACAGGAACCAAGTAGATTTGTGAATATTGACCAAGTGGAGGAAGATCTACGAGTAGCCAGCGGGGCTAGACTTGTTGTTGTAGCTGTCGGGGACTATCACATCACATTACCAACTAGGATGATCTTGGTGTTAAATGGTTGTTATTATGTGTTATCTATTACTAAAAACATTTTTTTGTATCCATATTAGATATATATGGATTTTTTCAAGTTTAGAAATGAATGTTGTTTCTTTTACAAAAATAGCATTTTTTTTGTCAGGCACATTTATGAAATGGTATTTACGTGTTGGATTACACAGACCAAGTAATGATAATCGATAACAAAGATACTTCACATGAATCATAACACACCCAACTTTGGCATCACCGGCTAGGTCATGTAAATGAAAAACACTTGAAAAGTTACATCAAGATGGATATTTAGATTCTTTCCAACTAAAATCACTCGGCATATTTCATGCATGTTTACAAGGAAAAATGACCAAAGCCCCATTTATTGGGAAATGTGAAAGGGCTAAATAACTTCTTTAATTAGTCCATACCGATGTTTGTGGACCATTTACAATTGATGAAATGGGAGGGTACTCATACTTCATAAATTTTACTAATGATTTTAGTAGATATGGATATATCTACATAATGAGGTATTAGTCGGATTATTTTAATAAGTTCAAAGAATACAAGAATGAAGTTGAGAACCAATTTGGTAAGAAGATTAAGAAAATCTTCTCAGACCTAGGTCGAGAATATCTTAATCAATACCTCATTGATTTCTTACAGTAGTTTGGGATCCTATCCTAACTCACTACTCCTTACACACCCTAGTAGAATGGTTGGAGATAAAGGAGGAACTGCACCCTGTTGGACATGGTGAGATCAATGATGAGTCATGTGAGTCTTCCATTACCTTTTTGGGGATATGTGTTACAAACAGCAGTACACATACTAAACCAAGTACCAACTAAATCGATAAATGGTATTATATACGAGTTCTAGAGTGGAAAGAAAGCAATGTTATCTAATTAACATGTGTGGGGAATCGAGGAATTTGTTAAGGCCTCTTCAAGTAACAAACTAGCACCCCAAGGCACAAAGTGTACCTTTATAGGATACCCCAAGGAAATAAGGGTATATTACCTATACAAAACCTCATAAAAAAGGTTTTAGTAGAAAGACACACCACATTCTTTGAGAGGGAGACATCTCCAAAACATATAGTGGGAGTGAGATAGACTTTGATGAAGTTGAGGCTCAAGGTACACAAGAGTGTATACAAGAGAAGATTACACAAAGCCACATGGAGGAAAGAACTATTCCAGAGACACAAGAACTGTGTAGGAGTACAAGAGAGGTTAGAGAACCAGAATGGAACATTTTTCTAGTTATCGAGGATGGTAACTCATTATTAGTTGATAATAATGATCCTCTAACCTAAAAGGAAGCATTAAGTGGCACAGATGTTTCCAAGTGGAAAGAATCCATGAATTTTGAATTGGATTCTATATACCAAAACCATGTTTGGATTTTGGTAAATCTTCCAGTTTATGTAAATCATGTTGGTTGCAAATGGGTATTCAAGAAAAAACTGGACATGGAAGGACAAGTCAGTACCTATAAGTCATGACTGTTTGCAAAAGGGTCCAAACAGCATCAAGGCATTGGATACGACGAAACCTTTTAACTAGTTTCAATGCTTAAATCATTCAGAATTATATTGTCCATTATTGCTTACCATGACTATGAGATTTGGAAAACGGATTTCAAAATATCCTTACTTAATGGGAACCTTCAGGAAGATATCTACATGACACAACCTAAAGGTTTTATGAATCCAAAGGATTCTAATAAGGTATTCAAGTTGCAAAAATCCATTTATGGATTAATGAAAGAATCCAGGTCATGGAACATTCATTTTGATAAAGCCATAATGAAATTTGGTTTTATCAAGAATGAATGTGATCCTTGTGTCTGCAAATGGTTTAGTGGAAGCGCATTCATTTTCTTAATAATATATGTTGATGTCATATTACTTATTGGAAACGAGATACCAGTCTTATAGTCTATTAAGGAATGGTTGAATCAATGCTTCTCCATGAAGGACTTGGGTGAGGCAGTATATATTCTTGGGATAAAGATCCATCATGATAGATCTAAGAGATTTTTGGGCCTAAGTAAAAGTACATACATTGATATGATACTGAAGAGATTCGGTATGGAAAAATCCAAGATGGGATTGTTTCTAGCATCACATGGAATTCATATTTCCAAGAAAATGTGTCCTCAGACATATGAGGAAAGATAAATAATGTCATAGAATCCATACTCATTAGTGATTGGGTCAGTCATGTATTTCATGCTATGTACTAGGATGGATATCGCCTATGCATTGAGTGTGGTAAGCAGATATCAATCTGACCCAGGTGATCGCCATTAGATGGTAGTCAAGACTATGCTAAAGTATCTAAGGCATACCAAGGATATGTTCCTAGTTTATGGAGGATATGAAAAAATAGTCATCATAGGATATGTAGATTCTAGTTTCCATACTGATCAAGATGGCATGATTTTACAAATGAGATACATCTTCACTTTGAATGGAGGTGCAGTTGGCTGGAAGAGCTCAAAAAGAGTGTGGTTATTGATTCTATAGTAGATTCTAAGTATATCGCAAATTTTGAGGCAGCTAAAGAAGTATTTTGGATGAAAAGCGTCATCTAGGATCTAGATGTGATACCTAGTAGTAAAGATATCAACACACTATACTGTGATAATACTACAGCGGTGGATCTCACAAAAGAGTCAAGGTCACATCAGCGGATGAATCACAAATTTTGGAAGTATCATATCTTGAGGTATTTTTCTCAGATAGGTGAAGTTTCAGTGGGCAGTATTTCCAAAGAAGACAACGTGGTGGACCCCATGAATAAATCATTGTCTCAACAAAAATATGATCATCATGTGAGGTCTAGAAAACTGAAAGTCATAGGCAGTTGGATCTAGTACAAGTGGGAGTATATAAGAGTTGGTGTCCTAGAACCAACTGGTTGTACTTTTATTACATGGATATTTAATGTATTTAAATAATAAACATATTTTTACATATTTTTTATTATTCTACATGACTATGATGTAATAATGTCCTAGAGTATTTTTTATATTGATAATTTCATGGAAGTTCCCCACTATGATGAGAACCTTGAAATGATATAACAATATTATTAAATATAGATCTATAGTTGGATGAGAAACAATGATGGGACACATACCATGTACACTATCAGGTGTGAGTACTCATAAGTATATGAGACTTCCTCTCATGTAGTTCACAATTCGTAATCTACAAGACATGAGATTATGAGAACAGACTCATCGGTAGGAATTCTGCATGTTTTGGTGTCATCAGATATTTCTATCTGATAGCGTGTGTAATGATCCTTAGACTTTAATATTATCATTAATGAATGTCATGACTCATGCACATTGATTTACTGATGAAAACCATCATGCAGATAGTTGGAAGGAAGTAGGGTACATTGGGTGCATCACGAGTGCCAATTTATTAATGGATAAGTCGAGGAAGTATTTTTTCCTTCCATTTATATAAGTTGATATATCGGCCCTTTGACTGAAATAGAACCGTAACGTGAAATTCCATGCCCATGGTGTAATGATGAGTTTATTTCAGGTAGTCAAAGAATGATGTATCAAGCATAAAATTTGATGACAATATAATGAAACCTACTTGATGAGATATTGCAACAAAGGGATTATATTACATGGTGATCATCCGTATGTAGATTTCATTGTTGATACTTTCAGTTCTTTCTCTTGGGTGCCTTGACCTGTTGCTAGACAATACTCTTGGACTATAGGCAAGCCTGCATAATTCCAATGAGAAAGAATCCTATAGGGTCACATACTAAGTGTTTTTGGTGGTCTTGGTTAAATTCTATTTGAATTTAATTAATTATTATTATTATCAAGACAGTGGAATAATTTTATTCAAGTTAAAATGATTGCATAAATTAAATAAATATTTATTCATTGGATTATGGGTAAATAATATTTATTTATTTTATTAAAAATTTAATAAATATTTATTTACTTGTTTGTAAATAAAATATTTATTTAATAGAATAACTTATTTATTTATTTATTCGGGTGTTAAATAAATGGAAGTGGAGTTGGAGAAGACAAAGGCCATTCCGGTAGTAAAATAACAATTTTCAAGATGATAAATAATTATTTAACTAGTTGGCACAAATTAAAATAACACTGGTATTATTTTTTGATGCAAAATTTTATATATAATTCCTTTTTGCGTAAGTTGGCACACTGTAAATAATGACGCGGTATTATTATTAATATTATGGGTTTTAGCTAAGTTTATGAATGTATTTAATTGCTTTTATGAAATTAAATATTGTAACCGAAGCACCGTGTCAATAAATAGACATGTATATCTATTGTTCCAGGTACTAAACCGCACACCCGGTGAATTGAGAATTTTTGAGCTAAAAAAATTCTCTCTCAAATCCTTTTCCCACCCCTCTCAAGAACGAGAGACATTCTTCAAGGCCGAATAACAAGTGATCAAGAATGACTGACACAAGACACTTGTTTCACTACGCTAGCACCCAGAGAACGAGTGATGTCAGTTAGAGGCCATCATATGTCATATGAATCTCTACTAGAGGTATTCTTTTTTGGATCCTTTTAAGCACAACAAGATAATTCAGAAGGTTCATTCCGAACAATCAACATCATCAACGAAGAAAATACAGAAGATATAGGTATTATTTTCTTTATTAATTTAATTAAATTAATTGTAAACATGATGTGAAAGGTCCTATATAAAGGTTTCGGGCCTATTCCTTATTTATTTAAATCTATGATTCTATTCTGTTGAGACTTGATTTCATCATCGTATTGATCCCGGAATAATCATTGATCCGGGTAAAAATTAAATTTGGGTGTCGACCCAAACGCACTTTCTCTGCACTTGGAAACTTCAAAAATGACTATAAAATTCATAGTATTACTACTCTCAAGGGACTTAAAGGAAAGAATCAATTATAGTTCTTTATAAAAATTAATCTCAATCACTTATACTTTCTCCACACTCCTTGCTTTATTGATGACTTTTTGTTATTTTATAACTTCTTATATACTTTTTTAGAGGAAAACATTTTATACCAATATAAATATTAAATTAATGATATTTAATTGAAATAATAATATGATTATAATTTTCCTAAATGTTAACTTGAATCTTGAATGGGTTTTGTTTTATCCAACTTGGTTCATTTGTTATTTTTCTAATTTTTCTCTAATTAGTGATCTTTCATCATAAAATGATTTTTTTTAAGCATATTCTTGTTTTTTTCTTTTATTTAATATTTTTCTTCGTGATCCGGTGGTGTTTTCTCGGTGGCAGCGGTGCTCTGTGGACTCATCCTTTGCATCGATTTCTTTCCCGACTCCCTCAAAGCTGGATAGGGTTCCCCTGGCGGTGTGATTTTTCTGGGTTTGAGTTCCAAGTTCCCGCATCCTGGGGGCTACTCCTTGCCTACGGTGTTCACAGTGGGTGATTCATCATGGGCTCCGAGTGCCTACTGGTTGGCGGTGACGGGATCTCTTGGTGAGACTTTCTTCCGGCGTCTGGTGATATCTTCTGATTTCCTCTTTTTTCAGTTGTATTTGTCTTGGATTTGCGGGTTCGTTTTGATCTATCTGCGATGGTGATGGTTTCCCCTTGATGTTTCCATGATCTGGTGTTGAATTTATGGATCTTCAGCTCTGATTATTTGTTCATCTTGAGGTTGATGTATGTTGGGTGTTGGCTTTCTATGCAACTGCTTGTGATTTTATGAAACAGGTTATGTTGTTCTGTTTGATGTTTTGAAGTTGCGGTGGCGTTGTCTAGTTGTTTTCATGTCCTGGTTGAGGATTTTGTCTACTGTGTGTCATATTTTCTTTGGTTTAGTTGCGGATCTCCCAAATTAGGTTCTGGTGATGCTATTCGTGGTCTGTTGGTGGTTTTTTCCATTGGTGTTGGGTGATTCTGGGTATTCCCCTTTAGATGTTCTTAAGCTGGTTGTGATCTGGTAATTGGATGGATCTGTGGTGAATGATGGCGGTGAAAACAACGAAGATGGAGTTGATGAGGCGCTCGAATCGAGGTTCATGGGACCCAAGATGGTGATGATGTATTTGACAGTTGTATTTTGAATTGAATGAGAATATTGTTTGAATTGTATGGTTTCCCGCTTTCCTTAAAGCGGCTTTTTGAAAATGGAAAAAAATGCTATGTAGTCAGTTTTACATGGTTTAGATACATTGAGTGGTTGTTCTATTATGTTGGAAAATATACCAGCCAAATCTTATTTAGTTCCACCTAAATAAAAAAGTGGTACATTCTAAATGATAAAAATGTAATTCAATATTAGTAAAATAGCTTCCATTATGAGTATATAATTTTAAATTTTTTAAATTTAAATATTATTTTCAAATATCATAAAATATGTTATAAAATTAAATACTCTAGATTTTTTAGTGTTTACCATCATTCAAACCATCATTCTTTAATCATTAGTGAATAGTATATGATACAAATTTCTATTGGTGGCTCTTAGTGATATCATCACACAAACATAAATGTTACCTAATTCTATAAAGAATACAAAATTCATTTATTTGTATTATAATTTTTTCAAATAATCATTCAATTTTCAAAACTATCACATGTATGAGTAGGAAAAATTTGTGATACTAGTGATATGATGTACTACGTTATTTTTCACTAACTCTTCAAACAAATTTTAGACAATCATTTTTTTAGTGGAATTTTTTTAACATACATTTATAGAAAGTAAAAAAAATCTTCAATACTAATGAGGTAGATATTCCACATTATAATCTTTACCTATATAAAAATTGCATTGTCCTTTCTACTAATTATATTGCAATTATTTGTGATGTTTATAGTATGGCCTTATTCATATTATTAGACTATATTATGTAACTTGTGACCAAGACCTCCATCAACCAATACATTAATATTTTTTATATACTTTCCAATAATTTTTTCTTCCCCATATCCAATGATTTCCAAGACATCGTCATTAACAATCTATGAGACACCTTCCTTATTATTTTTTAATATTTTTGATATTGTCATTTTTTATACCATGTGAGAATTACATCACCAATTAAGTAAAAAAATATATATTTTTATATTTAATTTAATTAAATATCATCTATAGCGACCTTATAAACACTTTTATTTTTGAAAATTGATTATTTTTTCACATCTATTAATGATTTAAATTCATATTCCTCTTTCATATATGATTTTTTCTCATAATTTCTCAATGTAACATAATAATTTTAGGTTTTTAACTTTCTTGGTGAATCCATGAGCTTATTTACACTAAAAAACTGATCATACCTTTCCATATTATTTGAAATTATTAATTAGAAACTCAAATCATTGTTCCTAAATCTTAAAAAGGAAAAATAGTATCTATCAAACATATTGTAGGTATTCTAATTTCTTCTTGTCTATCTAAAATTTTCTTCTTACATGTTTTACATTATTTATATAAAACACAATTATTGTGTATTCTATATATTTTCATAAAAATAAAACATAACTTGTGTGGTTTTATTATATATAATAATTTATTTTATATCATTATTTTTTGTTTCACTTAAATCAATGTTTCATTGAGGAGTCGGTACTTTTTTATTAGCCTACACCATGACTGAATTTTTTATATTATCAATCCCCACAATAAATTTTTATTTTTTATGTATCTTTTTTTGCTTTATATATTCTTCTAAATCAATTTTTTTATCTTTATGAATCTCCATCACTTTCAAAAGAGGCAATATTATTCAACATCTAAATGTTATCTCAAGTATCATGGATCATTATTGAAACATTATCATTCACCACATCTCGGTTACTTTTCTATAGATCTCCTTGATTCTTTTTACATTATATTTATCTATGTCAGTCAATCAATAAATTATAAAGTCCTTTTATTCCACATTTATATTTTAAGAAATCAAGTTTCTTGATTTTGAAGTGTGTTTTATTTATTTTCAATATGAAAAACACGAGTAAATTCAATATGTGTTATTATTGTGTGATGGTGGAAGATCCCATTGAATGAAGAAGGTAAAAAATAAAAGATATATTGGAGAGTCCCTATGATAACTATATGTTCTACCTGCCATTTTACATTATAGTGAAGATTAATTGATATATTTGAATAGAAATTAACATGAGTTTTGGATAATATAAAAACATGTAATGGAGATGGAGATGAGTATTATTCTAAGAGTTCTTGTGTAAATATATTCATGGATTAAACTTATACATATAATGATTGAAACATTTCTCTTATAATAAATTAATATCAATTGATAATTATATAAAAATATAATTTTAAACAACATGATCATGATGATTTTGATCTACTAGATATGTTTGATAAATAATTTAGTTTCTATGTTGATTGGAAAATATGGAATGAACTGTAAGAATAAATCATTGGATTATTTTCATTGTATTTTCTATAATAATTAGAGAAAATATTTTGGATAGTGGTTGTATAATAATAATTTTAAATCATGATGTCTTTATGTATTAATGTTTCATATAATGAATAAAAAATGATTTTACATAAGATACAAAATTAATTAGGTATTTTGATGAATATTTCCAATAAATTTTGATATGTTCCCAGGGTCATTTAGGTTGTTTTGAGATGAAGTGGGATGAATTAAGTTTCTTAGAGAATTCATGAATATGTTTTGAAAATATTTAATGTTTTTAATTAATTTTGGGTAAAAGCAGAAAAAAATTGGAAATGGAAAACTCCTCTATACAAAATATTATATCTTAATCTACTCTATATTTTTAAGGGGTACTCAAGATGATATGTTAGTGTGAATTTGTGATTCTATGAAAAATGAGATACATAAGGGTTTCACAATGACCAAATAAATAGATAATGGTTCCCTAGAATTTCTTACTAAAATTTGAGAAAGAAAAAAGTCGCTTTTTGATACATAAAATTATTTTTTTGATACATAAAGTCCATCATTGGGATATATAAGAGTATATAGGGGGAAAATATTTCATAATGTACTCGATCCAAACTACTGTATGTATGAGTAACATTATCGATACATAAATTATATCATATTTTCATGTAATATATTTGGGTATTCAAAGGCAAGATTGAAAATATTACAAATTACTCACATGTTGAATGATACATAAGAGTGAATCAAAACATTCAGTACCTCTATAAGGGTTAATAAGAGCATATGTAATTATCACATGAAGATTAAAAATAATAGATAAGGGTCACTTGATTATTATATATGACATATAAGACTCCTCAAGGAAGTATTTAAGCAGCACTAAACTCTTTAGGGTGATCTATAAGGGTTACTAGTCAAAAAATGAGAGTTTTCTTATGAAAAATTTCTGAATATGTTGTGTTGTTCTTTAGGGATTAAATATTATTATTATTTTATAGAGTTTCTAGTGATTAAATCCTATATTAGTGGATAATTAAATGATATAAGGATGAGATTATAACAACATTAAAATTAATGGTTTTGAAAATATGATGATTTGAAAATCATTAATAGTGATTAAATCTAGAGTAATTAATAGAATAAATTATTTATGAGTTTAAATGGAATGATGGATTTTTGTGGAATACAATTTTATAAAAGTACGATAATTTCTTAGATGATGGGTTTTTTGACCATATGGTTTCAATAATTCAATAGAGAAATAAAGGATATTTATAATTTTAGAGTGGGTGAACATATGGTTACTTATTTCTTCTAAATATATTATAATTAATTTTAATTACTTTCACTAATATTTTTTCTCAAAACAAATTTTTATTATTAGAAATTATAAATTATTATGAATCCAAATATGGAATACATTTTTCCAAATTCCAATCATATAAGTAGAAGAAATTTATTTAAATTTAATCCCATGGGCGGGACGACAATGTGGGTTTTCAAGTAAAAATGTTCGAAAGTTTGCTGTATTTTTCTAATAAATTTCAAAGTGGAATTTATTCTAGTGACATAAATTGTATTACATGATAAAAATAATATCTAATTAAATATTAAAAAAAATTTAAAATATAATTTAACCTTATAACTAAATTATATTAAAAATAGTTTTGAACTAAAATTCAGTATTTTTAACTATTCGTTAGAAAATGAAATGTTTCTGAAAAATATCAAAAATTAAACCTAACCTAATTATTATTTTTATATTTAAATTTTGAAGTTTATTTTTAAATATTAAATCTATTAATTTTTCTAAATTCATATTTAAAATCGGTTCTCCATTAAAGGCCGTAAAATTGCCTTTTTAAAAATATGGGTTTTTATGCATAAAATAGAGTTTGATCTTATCTTATGTCTATCAAACCTAATGGATGAATATTAAAAATATTTTATTGGATATAATGTATTTATATCAAATTAATATCACTTAATAATTGTAATTAATTATTTTTATTAAGAAAAAACTCCTTTGGTGGCACAAAAATAATAATATTTATTTTTATATCCAATTGGTTCATATTATCATTTCTAATTAATTATTAACCAATGAATTAATTTATATTTATATAAACCATAAATTTTCATAATTTACTTAATAATATTCATAAATTATAGTTTACATCTTATTATACTAAATAATAATATTTTAATAATATATTATTGTTCAGTAAAACTCGGTCTTTTGTGTAATGCTATCCATCGAAGAAGGTTTCTCTTGCATATAATGAACACTAACTTGGTGTTTCATGTATTAAAATAAATTTAATCTATTTTAAATTGTAAATATATTATAAAATATACATATATTATATTTACTTAATTTTTTGGTGTCGTCTTTCATACACGCTATCAAATAAAATGTCCGTACATTAGATTTTTGGGGTGTCACGGTGACAGAGAAATTACTTGGTCATACCCTTCACACTCATTCACTAATTCCATTTAGTGATTGGATAAAAAAGTTTATAAAAGATAGTGGTATGAGTAATGTGGTTCAAGAAACTAGAACTCACCAAAATCAACAAACCTAAAGTTCTTTGGGTTCATAGTAGGACATACTCGAGGCAGGCCAATAGAATATTTGGGGCTACAGGATCCTTCTAGAAAAATATTCAGGATTTGGACTAGTAAGATTTTTCTCCATGTTCTTACGGGATGGATCGTCCTATATCATTATGTTTATATTTATTTCTAGGTCAATACCTTTATGATGTAGTACACATTGGTTGAGGGAAATCCTATCAACATTTTTATAAATACCCATTGTCATATTTACTAATTTTTGGGTTAGATACAGAAGGTAAGATCTATGCATAACCTCAACAAGTGGTTTCAATTTTTATATGTATGGGTTTAAGAACACATGTGTTGCTACAAATATCAATATATCATAATTTTCTCTTATTCCATGCTTTTCCATTCAATTCTCAATAATTATGCTTTTCACCTGATATTCTAGACCACCGATGGCGTCATTGAGTTGGTAATAAATCTCAATCGTTTTACCTTAAATTATTATCGAGAACCATTAGGGGTGGTTATAGATAATGTAAATGGTTCTGTGGAATATAACTCCTACTTTTTATCATTTTGAGATGGTATTCTAGTTGCTTGATTAGATAGGGTATCATTGTACGAGTCTTATGTTTATTATAGGTTTTCATGGAAATTTGGATGCTTGTAATAGGTTTCATTTTTACCAATTACCAAGATTAAAAATGAATCACACCCATTCATCATTTTTCAGTAATTCTTGATAATGACGAATGATGATTCTAGAATGGAATTTCATCTAACTCTTGTAAAATGTCTGACTAGCTTGTCCTATAGTTATTCCATGATGTTGACAGAATACTACGCCGATGGGGTTTTAGGGAAACTAGTCTGATGGGTTCATAAATTGCTATTATCTCCTAGTTCTTTTCCCATTATGATATCTTTAAAAAAAATTAAGGAGAATAAAGTTCATATGGAAGTTATAATAATTCTGAGTGAGTTTATTCAGAGTGGTGTATATCCCACATTCTTAACCGGTATTTTCGGTGTCCCTACTGTTGTTGGTCCCAGTAGAGAAGAATTGAAAATTATACCGATTGATGCCACACATAGAATCCTAGTTACCATAATTAAATAGGAGATGGTGATGGAGTATTTTCCACCTCAAGCATCTCAATCAGTTTAAATCATACCTACCATGAATTGGATCCATAATTATTTACTCATACCTGCATCTAAAAGGGATATAGAGCCCATTAAGTTTATCATACATAAGGTTATACAAAATGGGATTGGGGAAAGTATGTACTATCATCACATAGAATCATTTGGAAAATATTTTTAATAATTTTGATATACATTGTCAAATTTTTCTTTGGATTAGGTATATTTGGGTTTGATTACATACACTTGCATGTCCTTGTACATTATGTTCTCATCTCTCAAGAGGAGTTGATCAACTGGGAATGTAATATCATCTAATTTAATGATTCCAATTATTAATAAAAATATTTAATGAATACTGCTACTGATATACCTGACATAGTTGTTGAAGAGAAATGATTTATGATTGGTTGGTTGCATAGACAGTGGATCTACAAGAATATGAGGCTTGTATAGCTAGGATAAAGGCACAACTATCAACAAAAAATATTTTACATGAATATATAAAATATAAAGGATAGTATATAAGGTCCTTCATGAAAAAATTCATTATTAGATGAATTTGAATCAAGTAGAAGAACCATTCTTGAGCAGTTCTTTGACAGATCACATCAGACGTGAGTTGATATAATGAGAAAATAATTTCCATTATTACAATGGTCATTTCATTTATTACTCATTGTTCAATAATGTTAATGAGAGAATATAAGATGTAAATTCTCCTCCAAAATTTCCAAAATGAATGGAAATTTTGGGATTCTCAACCATTTATCACTTCATTCCATCACCCCTTTTCAATTTTAATAGCAGTACTTGAGATGAATTATTTGGATGAAAAAGCGTGTAATGCCCTTTTTTCTGATCCCAGGTATCCATCAAGAATAGTTTTTTATATTTCTATGGTTACATTTAAAACCCTAAAATCATTTAGTATTTTCATTTACCACCCTAATATTTTCCTAATTTCACTATGTTTTGGACTTACGGTGTGTTACGTGGCTTTTTATTATGCTTCCATTTGTGGGTTTTTGACCTAAAAAGTTTTTTTTCCATTCTCTTTTCATTGACCATTTTTTGTCTAAACCATGAATAGTGCATACCTAGTGAGATAAGACTCAACTTTTATCCAATGTTCCCTTTTTAGGGTTTCAAATTAGTGAGTAATTTGTCTCTTTTTTTGGTAATTTTAGTGTCTTTAAATATTTACTAATTCAATGGATATTTTAGGTCAAAATCATTTACCATAAGATATGGGGTGACGACCCCAACATAGATTGTTTGATGAGAATGTCCCAATACATGTTAGACATATGAAGGTGTATTTTTGAGTCATAGTTTCGGGATCTCTATATCGGGAGCATGATATGGGAGAAGTATGAAAAGCATGGAATTTTTGAAATATGGTTTTCATGTGCAATGTTGTCAGGGATTACAGAGATATAAGAGATCTCTCTAGAGAATGATGATTCCTTTGGTTGAAAGACCCTTTGTGGGAGATTTATGAAAATGAAACTAGGTGTCTTATGCATAGTCAAACAAAGGTGTCCTCAAGACACTAACCATCCATTTATGATGTACATATTTTTTGTGAAAATACATATTTATTATGACCATAAATTTTGGTTTATCAAGGAAAGATGTTTGAGGATGGTAAGGGAAACTATATTGGAACTAGACATGAAAGGGGAAACTACTCCTACATGAATTTGGATTGTGTAAAGGAGGGTTGAAGCATATTTAATTTAATTTCATGTAACTAGGACATGGACCATGTAGTTAAACATATTACGAAAATTATGATTAGGGGATAAATGTTATGTTCAATTAGCATTAACTGAATAAATAGTATTTTTACATTCTATGATGATTTTATTCAGAATGTTCTTTCATCTTCAAATATGGTGGGGGAAGGTTATGAGCTTCAATATAGAGGTTTCATAATTTTAGGATTTATGTGGGATAAAAATATCATTCTTAATTAACAATATAGAAGAGGTATATATTGAGGATGAATTTTCCTCTGGTTGAAAATCCTTTTCTATGGGAAATTCAGGAAAATCCAAGTCAGGTAATAGTATTCATAGTAAAACAATGGTTTCCTCAGGACATTAACCAATCATTTATGTTGGACAGGGAATGATTATATTGATTCAAACTTCCCCAGACATAGAGTTTGGTTTTTTAAGGAATTATCCTGAATATGAAAGGATCATTTCATATCAAAAATTACCCTAGAATAGGTTGTAATATATTCTTCATCCAGGTTAGACCCATATGCAGGAAAGGGGTGTTTTATTTCTTCTTCTTAGGACTGAGACATAATGTTTGGATGTCACTATGCATCTCATCATAGTAATAATAAAGCCATACATTTTTGTAGACTTGATTTCCCACACATATCGAATTATTATATATAGAGGGTACATTTTTTCAATGTAGTCTTACAAATGGCGTGAAACCCCATTCTAGACCCTCCTATGTAGATATTCCCCATATATAGTTGGGTGAGAGAATTTTTGAATTATGGTTGGATCGGGATGAAGGATTTTAGTGTCACTACAAATATTTTTAGAGAGATAATCGAGCAATGCATAGTTCTAATGTGACACTTCCCTGTGTAGGTATGATCTATACATAAGGAAGGGGGCATTTTTATATTATGGATAGACCTAGAATTTTAGACTCTATAATTACTTCATATCATGTGATAACAAGAACCAATCCAGTTTTAGTTCATAGAAATCATGAAGTTTAGTGTCATGTAGTGAGGATGTTATCTATGTAGTTTACCATCATGAAGTATGAAAAAAGTTGAATCATCATGAAAAAATAATTTATGAATCCCAATAAAATCTTTTTGGTCACTTGGGAAATCACCTTATAAGAGGTATCTCTCATTTTCATATAAAGCTTCCTAACATGGTTCCTTATGGAATCCTATGCTTGATACATAAAGTAATACTAAATTTTAACTTCATGTGTTGGAGACGTTTTCATATAGTTTAACATCATGTGACAAGGATGACATTTGGTATTATAGTTTTAGGTCAAATGGATATAACCATATATCATAGAAATGATGAGAAATAAAAGGATCATCAAGCCAATATATCCCAACATTACTCGGAAATGATGAGGGAAAATTTAAATCATGATTTTATGGATTCTCATATCGGGAAAAAATATATTGTAAAAAAATCCATTTGTGCTTAAAGATATTGAATAGGCTTCCTCTAGGGATAAACATGCCTCTGGTTGATAGGCCTTTTTTGTGGTATATTTCTAAAAAGATAACTAGGGAATATGAATTCATAGTAAAAAAATGTTTCCTTAAGACACTGTAATCTTATTATATATGGATGGAGAAAGATTGTGGATATCCAAAATTTCCCTAGACATAGAGTGTGATAGGTGTAAGTAATATGATTGAGTATGTAGGAAGCATTCATATAGATATTGGCCATGGATTTTGGATTTCCCTACATATATTAGACTCATATGTAGGTAATGTTATATTTTTAATTTTTAATTGGGTTTGGTCTAGGAAAAAGGATTTAGCATCACTACATTTCATGTGTGGACAAGAATCATGCTAGATGTAGTGTTGTAAGAGGCTCCCTGTATAGGTTTGACCCATTCACAAGGAGGGGAAGTTTTTTTTGTGGCTAGACCTAGAATTAGTGATTTTGGTGTCACTATGTATCTCAAAAAAGATAGAATCATTCCATATGTTGTTCATGGAAAATGTAATGGTATAATACTCATTCTAAAAATGGGGTAGTGTTATTAAGCAAGTACATTGAGGCATTCCATGGTTGTTGGGGGGTATCTCATATTTATGGAACATGGTAAGGGTAATATTTATCATCGATTCATGAGGATGTTGATATTTATTCTTCTCATACTTGGTTGCATGAGGCAACTCAGGTTTTCCAAGGGGTAAAATTTTCAATTTATCATTTTATAAATTTGGCCCTAATGGGGTGAAATGTATTTTTATGGTGATTAAATGATGAACTGATGTGAAAAGGGTTCCAGGGGAACCATTTTCTTTATATACACTCAATACATATTACAAAAGGTCCAAAGTCATGTTAACAAATGGAACAGTATTCATTAAAAGTTTATTATGGGGTTGGACGTGGCATAAGGAACTCATACATCACTATGTATCCCATGAAGATGTAAATAAATAAATATATAGTTCAAAAAGGCTCCCTACCTAGGTTTGAAAAATTCATATAGGGGGAATTTTTTCCATTGATTATTGTAGTAAAGACTAGGATGTGAATCTAGGAATAACTACACATCATGTGATGTCAATAATTAGTCCACACATAGTTCTTTATTTTATTTATGGTGGTAGACCAACAACAAGGGTAGTGTACCTCTCATGATTGGTCCACGATAATGTGCAGTTTTATGTCATGAAGGGGACATAAACCATGTAGTTTAATTTCATTCGGTGAGGACTCATGGTGTGCCTTTTATGGTCTTTCATTCAAGACCATGCCAACCCTATTGTGAGCTAATATGTCTTGAACATGAGGATATGTCTCTACTAGAATTCCTAAACTCACATGATCTATGATCATTGTGAGAAATAAGGAATGGAAAAATCATCCTCAATACAATGAGGAAATTTAATAAAAGGTGGTTTCATTTTGTATTATGTGGTTGTTGTTCCATGATATAGGATCTAGGAATCCCTACATATCTCATTGGTATGAGAATCAAGACTTACACAATTTTAGAAACTAATGCAGTTTAGTGTAATATGGAAAGTAAATCAACTGTTTAGTTTTATTTAATACGGTGATGGTGGTTATGCTATGCATTTTAACACCATACAATGGGGAAATTGTTGTCATGGTGTTTATTTTCTTGCGGCATGGGTGAAATAGTGATGTGTAGTTTAACGTATTTCAGTAAGGATGAAATGGTGTAATGCAGTTTCATGTCATTCTTCTAGGATGAAATAGTCATGTGATTCCATGAAATATTTATTCAGGATCCTTTCATTAGTGGGGGTTGTGGTAATATTTATATCCATCAAGATCAAAGAATATGATCCATTGGAGTAGAAATTGTGTATGGCATAATATCCCTCCCAATTCGATTTTAACTTAATATTTTTCCTTCTGGGAATCATTGGAGACCTTAAGACCAATACCATCTATCCCTCATGGAATGATAGGAGGAAACTAATTTGTTCAAGGATCATTAAATATAGTTTTTTTTGATATACAAAGGATGCATGGTTTGTATTATATTATAATCTAGTCGCTCTAATTAATCCTATTGTTTCTTGGATTTCTCATAAAATGATAGCTTTTTATAGATAGAAAATTGATGTTAGGGTAGTTGAACTTCGATGGGCTAGGTCATCTCTGTATTTTATACAAATGAGTTTAGGGTCACCTATAAGGTGGTGTGGGCTATAGATCATTAAACCCACAATTAATCTAATAGAATATCCAAACAATATTTGTTATCCTTATCTACCATATATTGGAGAATATTTTATAGAGTCTTATTTAGAGCCTCTATATTTCTATTAGAAACTACTTTTTAGTAGGATAGATGGTTGGATTTTATATTAAACTCATAATATATATTATTTAAATTAGTATAATATAAATTGGTATTTTTTTTCATCATTATGGTATGAGGGACAAAAAATCTGTTAATGATGTTGTATTTTGCAAAGTGAAGAATATTTAATGACCGAAATTATTTTATGGGGAAAAACTTCTTCCCACTTAGAGAAGAAGTAAGTTATAGTGATAATGTACTTGAACAGTTTGGGTGTGTTGGGCAGATATTGTCCCATTTCATCCATTCCCCATATGGAAAACTTCCAAGAATATTTAGAAGTTTGAAAAAAATGGGGGATTTAGAGTACCTCTTTATGAATAGTACCATCATATAGAAAACAAAATAATTTATCATCTTCAGATGTTATAATTCCTATCTATGTCTGATGGGAGTACTCAATTTTGATGGAAGTTCATAATGGGTATCATCCTCCAAGTGGTATAACCATTTGGAATGGGTAGAGGACTAAATTTATTGACCTATTCAGTTCTATATTGAACAAAATTTGTGTCCATCTAGTGGTGCACAATGATGATGACTGGTTCATTATGATCTATAAAGACTAGTGGCATGTATTAATTTTCTAGGTAGTCTTCCTGGGAATGTTGTAAGCATGTTAAATGATTCAATGATCGATAGAATGGGAATTATACCATTAGTCCTCATATGTAGTATTATAGGGGGATTATATATTCCTTTTTGATGGAATTATCATAGTTGACCTAATTGATTACTAGTTATGAATCACACATTATATTTAAGGGATTTACTTATAAATGATGTGACAACATTATCCCCATGATGAGGGCCATATATCCCAATTAATTATTTGTACATCCTTCTAACAATTGGAAGGATTATTCCAGGGTTACCTTTGTTGGGGAAATGAGAATGACTCCTGATCCAATTTTTTTATCTTGGGGTTTACGTCCTATTACCTATTGGGAATCAGGAAGCACCATAAAAATAAATCTCCAACATATGGTGGCCCTATTGGATAGAGATGATCCCTTTATCGAGAAGTTAAATATCTAGTGTTGTTATTTCTTCTGAGGAGTGTTTTATAGAAAACTTTTCTATCATTTTTTTATTTTACATATTTATGATGCATAGACTAAATATCAAACTGGTGGTGGATCACCACCCACTGTGACAAATACCCAATAAATATAGGATGGATGATAATGTACCTAAATGGGTTTATGTGAGAGAACAAATGGAACTCATGATGATTTTGGTAATGCCTTAGTTTTTTGACTACAAATATTACCATATGACCACTCTTATTAATATCCTAATAATTATTCATCGCATTGATCATGGTTTTACTGAGATAATAATCAATGTTTTCACTCCCATATTCATTATTTTGTGCAAGGAATGAACCTAGATATATCTCTATGGTTTCACAAATAAAATGAGTGGTCTTACCTCAATATGTGGAATTGCCCCTGGAGTTCTAAAAATATATTTCATGATTCTATCAAATGATTCTTGACAATCATCATCTCCCTTATATATAACCCATTTTTCATCAACTTGGTTAAGGGAAAACATTTCCATAAAATTTTGTCTATAAAGTACCAAATTTAGGATATGTAAAATTTATGAACTCTAAACTCATTGAGGTTTTGATGATGTGAAATTATAATTAAATAATTTTTTTATTGGGTTCAACATCAGTGCGATGATGGTGTATGATGAAGCTATGGAATTTCTCTGAGGTAACACCAAAAGCCCATTTTAAGGGGTTAATTTTTAGTTTATACTATCATAGTTTATTGAAGTTGATTTCAAGATCATGCAAGTGGTCATAAATTTATTTTTATTTGAATACTAGATCATTGACATTAAATTCAAAAATCATCCACTAGAAGGGTTTGAATATGTGATTCATGGAATGTTAGTATGAAGAACTGGAAATATTAAATCCATAGAGAATTACCTGATAGAAAAATACTCACTAGGGTGTCCTATGGGTAAATGATTCCCTAATATATGTCCAAGAAGGATAGGTATTGATATCTGATCATCACATCAATTAGTAACTCGGTGATTAGGACATGGAAATCATCTTTCAGACAGTGTTAGTTGAGATCACTAAAATCAATAAAGTCTTTGATTTTCCCATTATTTTTCATGATGGGGAATATATTGGCTAACCATTTTGGACATTAAACCTCCTGAATGAATATGGAACTATTGATCTTGTCAAAATTTTCCTCAATTTTTATGTCATGGTTTGGGTGTTTCCTTCTTGATTCCTTTTTGTAGCCCATATGGTCCTTTGGTAGTAGCAGGTGATGGGTGGACGCCTTATGATTGAGGGATAGAATTTATGTGTATTTTTAGGATAACAAATCCCATTTCTTCTTCATAAATGAGGTATATAACTCTTGTTCTTCAGAATACATGGACACAATTATCAAAGTGGGTCATGGGTACTTTCTTGTACCCATGTTTATCTCTTTGGGTTCATCAATGCTAGTAAATACACCCACCTCAAATGCTGGAGGTGTGTCCCTAAGTTCTTCCTCCTATTATTCCTCCTCTTCCTCCTCTTCCTATTTATCATTTTCTATATGGGGGATTATATTGAAGATATTTATTCAATTTTAGGAGGGGATTTAGTATTTTGACATCTTGAAGATTAATCAACTTCCTCTGAACCAGCTGATGATGTGGGTTTTCTTCAAAGTTTCAGATGGGGATGAGGGGAAGACAATGAGTATATTCAGTTTCCCATATAGTGATAATGACTTCCACTAACTCTTATAATGAATTAGTAATATTTAGAAACATTAGATATATAATAAATGAAATTTTATTTCAGTTTTTACCACTTTCATGATGGTCAATGGAATTTTTAACATTATTGGGATAAATTTTCTTGAATGATATCATGAAGGTTATTGAATATACATCTGAATATATACTCATATGATCAATATAATTGATTGGTAGTACATACTATTCACTAAAATGTTTTAAGGGGTTATATGTAGTCATTTATAAATTATTCAGGGTGGTGACCCAAGCAACCCCATCTACTATGGGTTGTTTCCCCTCCCCCTTATAGAATCCAACGTCAATATAATTTGACTTATAAGATTATAATGGGTCCTTATCAGTGCATAATGTCCCAATTTTTCCATTAATGAAGTATTTTATGCATTAATTGTTTGATTATGGGATTTAAAATATTTATGGATCAAAGGAATTACTAGAAAATCATTGAAGACTGTATCATGCTGAACAATAATAAATTATGAGTCAGATACAAGGTCTCCAAAATAATAAGTCTAATTTCTTCCAAGGATTTTTTCACACTTTTGTCATAGACCTGTATAATTAGAGAAGAGGTAGTCAATTTAGTCTCACTATATCCCAACTGTAAAATTTTATGTACTAGAGTGAGATTAAATCCTGAGCCATTTTTGATGAAGGACTATCATACATCAATTCCATTTATACTTCTAGATATGTACAAGGGTATGATGTGTCCCTCTATATCTAAATTTTTATCTTGATCTATAAAGGAGATATAAACCTAACATTTTGATTTGTCAGTATTTATCTAGTAAAACTCATTAGTGGAACCTCAGAATCAAACTCATTGGGGATTATCAGAGCCTCTATGAGTTCTTCCCTGAGGACTTTTGATAATCTTAGGGAATACAAGATTGAAAACTTGAATGATACAAAGGATAGTTTCATCAATATATCATAAATATTCTATATATAAATTTTATTAACAATGTGTATATTCTCATTCATATTTGTATTAGGGGTGTTAGAGATAAAAATTGATGGATCAACCCTCAAATAAGGAGTTTAAGGTGCTCTTGTTCTTGGTATGTTCGACCGTAAAGGATTGGTTGTCCACCGATGATGATCAGATAGATGTTAAATTTCTGATTGATAATACAAAATGGCAAGGACATATTGGATTTTGATATATTCCAGGGGAATTTTATGTACTATTTGTATTCGTAGAAGGTCACTTTTATGAGTTTACGCAACACTGAAAATATGAGTGGCACTACTAGAATTTTACCCTCTACCAATGGTTCAGAACCATTGGTAAAGGCTAGAAAATCATTGGTATATTATATACCAACAGTTTCCCAAACCTTTTCCAAGTAAGCTGTGGTTATAGTCTTATACCAATGGTTCTGTGTAAACCATTGGTATATGTGTTAAAGTAAGAGATATACCAACAGTTTAGAACCATTGGTATATAGTGTTCAATATATATCCAAATGGTTTTGAAAACCATTGGTAGAAGTTTATACCAACGGTTATAACAAACTGTTGGTATAATATACATCAAAAGTCTATATCAACAGTTTTTAAAACCATTGGTATACATATGTTGCAGCTCCACAGCAACCAGCAACCACCTCCAACCTACTACTCTCCATGACCTGTAAGAACACATATATCAATAATCCAAAATCCTACATGGGATGTTTAAAATTCATCCAGAATTCAGAAATTTAGAAATTTAAAATTCATTCCCCACTCAAACCACAACACAATAGAAAAATCTAGAATCCAATACATCCACAATCCAATACATCAAGAATTGAAATGCAATAACACCCATAACACCAATACAAAATTAAAATACAATACATCCAAAAACCAATACACATAACAGTATTCAAAATTTAGAATTCATTATCAATACAGCAAGAATACAATACATCTAGAATTTAGAAATTTAGAATTGAAAAGCAATAACACCCATAACAACATTCAAAATTTATAATTCACTCCTCACTCAAAACACAACACCAATACACACAAGAGAAAAAACTGACATGTTATAGGAAGCACATGGGATGTTTACTCGTGGTCTTGGGTTGACTATCTAAAAAACAACAGAAAAAATTGGGTAGAGTGGACAAGGATCATGATACCCATAAGATAGAAAATGGTAGTGGTCATGTTCTTAGACCTAGGATGAGTTATAGGAAGCAAATGGGATGTTTATATTCCTCTAATGACTATTTATTCATGTATAAATGGTTCTTGATGTGTTAGTGGGAAACATTGTCCAATCTCGACATATGAGATGGGTTACTAGAATAACCTACATGTTTTTCAAATACTTTTCAATTAGAATAAGGGGGTATGTGTATAATTTTAATTTGGTCTCCTAGGTGTGATGTGAGATGAATCCCCATTTTGGGTAGTGGGTATGAATATTCAATTCTGTCTTTGGTATTGGGTTCCCAAAGGGACTTTGGTTTGGTTCTAGAAACCACAGTTTGAGGATGGGATTGGCGTATTAAATTTGATGTGTTTTAGAATAGGGGTAAGAGTTCCTCACATGAGAATTTGATTGTGTGAGGCTAGACTATAGATACTTGTGCTAAAGTATCAACACAATCTGAATATGTTTGGTCAGTTTTCCATATGCAAGTTGTTTTTTTCACTTAAAATCTTGTCCATTTCAAATAAAAGTGAGACATTTTGAGTGGTACCAGACACACCGTGCCTTGGATTGAGGTTGTGTTGACTAGTACACATCAAAAATGACCCATGAATAATTTTCATAATATATCAAAAGAATCCAAATGCATTTGGTTGGTTTTCTGTATGCCAGTTGTTGTTTTCACTTAAAATGTTGTCCATTTCAAATAAAAGTGAGACACTTTGTGTGGTACTGGCCACACCATGCCTCAGATTGAGATAGGGTTGACTCTTACACGTCTCAAATGACCCATGGATCTTTGTGATAAATTATCAACACAATCATAATATGTTTGGTTGGTTTTTCGAATGTTTGTTGTTTTTACTTAAAACAGTGTCCATTTTAAACAAAAGAGAGACACTTTGAGTGATATCGGCCACACCATGCATTGGATTGAGGTGGGGTTGACTCTTAAACTTCTCAAATAACCCATGTATCATTTCCTAAAGTATAAATACAATCATAAAGCATTTGGTTAGTTTTCCGTATGCAAATTGTTGTTTTCACTTAAAATCCTGTCCATTTCAAATAAAAGTGAGACAGTTTGAATGGTACTAGCCACACCGTGCCTCATATTGAGGTATTCTTGAATATTACATGTCAAAAATGACCCATGGATAGTTTTTCTAAAGTATCAACAAAATTAAAATGTGTTTGGTCGGTTTTCTGTATGAAAGTTGTTGTTTTCACTTAAAATCTTGTCCATTTCAAATAAAAGTGAGACAGTTTGAGTGGTACCGGCCACATCATGCCTCGGATTGAGGCGAGGTTTATTTATAAATTTCAAAAATGACCCATTGATTTTTTTCCTAAAGTATCAATAGAATAGTAATGCGTTTGGTTGGTTTTCCATATGCCAGTTACTGTTTTCACTTAAATTAAATGTTGTACAATTCAAATAAAAGTCAGACACTTTGAGTAGTACCAGCTACACCGTGCCTTTGATTGAGGTGAGGTTGATTTGTACACATCAAAAATGAACCATGGATCCTTTTTCTAAAGTGTCAACAAAATCCGAATACGATTGATCGGTTTTCCATATGCCAGTTTTTTTACTTAAAAGGGTGTCCATTTTAAACAAAAGAAAGACACTTCGAGTGATATCGGCCACACCATGGATTGGATTTAGGCGGGGTTAACTCATAAACATCACATATGACCCATGGATCATTTTCCTAAAGTATAAACACAATATGAATGTGTTTGGTCAGTTTTCCGTAAGCCATTTTTTGTTTTCACGTAAAATGTTGTCCATTTCAAATAAAGGCGAGACACTTTGAGTGGTACCAGCCACACTATGCCTCATATTGATGTAGGGTGGACTCTTACATGTCAAAAATGACCCATTTATCCTTTTTATAAATTATCAACACAATCAGAATATGTTTGGTCATTTTTCTATATGTCTGTTGTTTTTACTTAAAACAGTGTCCATTTCAAACAAAAGAGAGATGGTTTGAGTGGTACCAACCACACCGTGCATTGTATTGAGGTTTAGTTGACTCATACATGTCACAAATAACCCATGGATCATTTTCCTAAAGTATAAATAGAATCTAAATGTATTTGGATAGTTTTACACATGCCAGTTATTTTTTTCACTTAAAATGGTGTCCATTTTAAACAAAAGATAGACACTTTTAGTGATACTAGCCACACTGTGCCTTGGATTGATCCAAGGTTGACTCATACACATCAAAAATTATTCATGGATCCTTTTTCTAAAGTATCAATACAATCCTAATATATTTGGTCAGTTTTCTGTATGCAAGTTGTTGTTTTCACTTAAAATCCTGTCCATTTCAAATAAAAGTGAGACAGTTTGAGTGGTACCGGTCACACCATGCCTCTGGATTGAGGCGGGGTTGACTCCTAAATGTTAAAAATGACTCATGGATCATTTTCCTAAATTATAAATGGAATATGAATGTGTTTGGTTAGTTTTCCGTATTCCAGTTGTTGTTTACACTTAATATGTTGTCCATTTTAAATAAAAGTGAGACACTTTGAATGGTAACGGTCACACTGTACCTTCAATTAAGGAGGGGTTGACTTGTACACATCACAAGTGACCCATGAATCCTTGTTCTAAATTATAAACACAATCCGAATACATTTGGCCAGTTTTTCGTATGCCAGTTGTTTTTTATTTAAAAGGGTGTATATTTTAAAAAAAAGACACTTCGAGTGATATCGGCCACACCGTACCTCGGATTGAGGTGGAGTTGACTTTTACATATCATATATGACACATTGATTCTTTTCCAAAAGTATTAATAGAATCCGAATGAATTTGGTTGGTTTTCCATATGCCAGTTTTTGTTTTCACTTAAAATGTTGCCCATTTCAAATAAAAGTGAGACACTTTGAGTGGTACTAGCCACACCATGCCTCGGATTGAGGAAGGGTTGACTCATACATGTCACAAGTTACCCATGTATCCTTGTGATAAAGTATCAACAAAATCTAAAAATCGTTGGTCGGTTTTCCATTGGCCAGTTGTTGTTACTTGAAAGGGTGTCTATTTTTAAAAAAATGACACTTAGAGTGCTACCGACCACACCGTGCCTCGGATTGAGGCAGGGTTGACTCATACACATCACATAATACCCATGAATCCTTTTCCTAAAGTATCAATATAATATCAATGCGTTTGGTCATTTTTTTCGTATGCCAGTTGTTGTTTTCAATTAAAATGTTGTCCAATTCAAATAAAAGTGAGACACTTTGAGTGGTAACGGCCACACCGTGCCTCGGATTGAGGCGGGGTTGACTCGTACACATCAAAAATGAACCATGAATCCTTGTTCTAAATTATCAACACAATCTGAATCCTTTTTTTTGTTTTTCGTATGCTAGTTGTTTTTACTTAAAATGGTGTCCATTTTAAACAAAATAAAGATAGTTCAAGTGCTACCAGCCACACCATTCCTCAGGTTGAGGTGGTGTTGACTCGTACACATCACATATGACTCATGGATCATTTTACTAAAGTATCAATATAATTATAATGTGTTTGGTTGGATTTCTATATGCCAGTTGTTGTTTTCACTTAAAATGTTTTCCATTTCAAATAAAAGTGAGACACTTTGAGTGGTATCGGCCACACCGTGCCTCGTATTGAGGTAGGGTTGACTTGTTCACGTCACAAATGACCCATAGATTCTTGTGTTAAATTATCAACACAATCCCAATACATTTTATTGATTTTCCATATGCCAGTTATTTTTACTTAAAAGGGTGTCCATTTTAAACAAAATAATGACACTTAGGCTGATACCGGATAAACCCTGCCTCGGATTGAGGTGGGGTTGACTTGTACACATCACATATGACCCATGGATCCTTATCCTAAAGTATCAATAGAATCCAAATGTTTTTGTTCTGTTTTCTATATGCCAATTTTTTTTTACTTAAAATGTTGTCCATTTCAAATAAAAGTGAGACACTTTGAGTGGTACCGGCCACAACGTGTCTCAGATTGATGTAGGTTTGACTCGTACATGTCACAAATGACCCACGGATCCTTGTTCTAAAGAATCAACAAAATCCAAATACGTTTGTTAGGTTTTCTGTATGCCAATTTGTTTTTACTTAAAAGGGTGTCCATTTTAAATAGAGCTTAGATTGGGATCTGAGACGCCGAATTAAGAGTTTGATTGTCTCCGGAATCAAGGTAGGCGGTCCTTATCCTTTTTTTAATTGTCATGATGTTTTATATATACCGAATCGCCACTCTCCCAATGTTGGGATGTCGGGTTAGGGGCTATCCGGAGTCTAGGAAGGAGGGTGGGGGCTGTCTGGGGTTCAGGGAGGAGGGTGGGGGGCTATCCGGGGTCTAGGGAGGAGGGTGGTGGGGTAGTCAGGGGGGCTGTCTGGGGGGGCTATCTAGGGGTCTTTTTGGGGGGCTGTCTGGGGTCTGGGAGGAGGGGGGGTTGTCCGGGGTCTAGGGAGGAGGGTGGGGGGTTGTCTGGGGTCTATCCAGGGGTTGGGGTGTTCAGGGGGTGGGGTGGTGTGTAGTTGGGTTTGTCCAATGGGTGGGGTTGTCTGGGGGTGGGGGTGTCCAGGGGGGGTTGTCCGGGGGGTGGGTGTTGTCTAGGGGGTGGGGTGGGGTGGTTTCTGGTGGGGCTATCTAGGGGGTGGGGGATGTCTAGGGGGTGGGGTGGTGTCCAAGGGGGTTGTACAAGGGGTTGGGGTGTCCATAGGGTGGGGGTGTCCAGGGGGTGGGGTGCTATCCAGGGGGTTGTCCAAGGGGGGTGGGGGTGGAAAACTCCTCTCCCTCCCTGGATAGCCCACACCCCCCTCCTAAGTGAAATTTTTATAAGCAAATCATTGTTAATTTTTTTATCCCATCCGACCATACTATACCACCCAAGGAATACCCTATAACTCAGAAATATCCTAATGTTATACACAACCCCATAGGACATAATCGATATATGGCCAATCTCATCAGCCACCCTCATCCACATCCCTACATAACACTCCTCTAGGTTGTAACCATACCCCATAGGCCACAAGGAACTCACATAATAATTTCCAACTTACCCAACTCACTCAATAATATAACCCTAAAGAGTCACTCAGACCATTATCCCTTTCAAACACATTCCATGTACTACATGAATAAAAAACTAAGGATGTCACCATATATCTTCTTATGAAGATATTTCACTACAAAAATTCTACTAAAACAAAACCACACTAAGACAACATCTTACATTTATCAATAGTGACAGCAAGATAAATAATACAAATCAATGAAACAGGCTATTACATTATACATGAAATCGATGAATCATATTTATACTACACTATACATGAAATACCCTATAAAACTAGATTCATTATACAACCAATACCTCTCTTAATTGAGATAACATAACCCAAAAAAACAGAACCACAATTATTCAACACCTCAAATGGGTTTTCACTATCCACATGGAACACTAGAATGCCTTACTATACAAATGGAAAGGATTCCCACTAGAAGGAACTTATACCCAAGGCCCCCATCACATTTAATAATATAAAACCTCACTCTCATGATCATCTCTTACAGAAGGGTCTTATGGAAAGAGAACATGATAGGAGAAATAGAAATATAGGAATAAGCAAACCACACATATCTCGTTTAGGAAAAATCAAAATAGATAACAAACAAAAATAGGTGCACTACATTCCCCTTACAGATTAGAAGTGTAGAAGTAAATAATTACCTAATTGATTGTAGAGATACATTTTATAGATACCTTGGGGTGAAGAGAGAGAGTTAGGAGAGCATCGGGAGTGATTAGGTTTATGGATGCAATCCCACGGAGGGATTCTTGATGTGCTTCTATTTGGGGGAAAGAGTATATTTACCAACGGTTTTTAAAAACCATTGATATATATATAGCTTTTCCCAATGGTTTGAGTAAACTGTTGGGAAAATATTTTTCTCATCCCATTATCCCAATGGTTTGAAAAAGCTATTGGGAAAAATTAATTATACCAATGGTTTATTCAAACCATTGGTATACAAGTGTTGGGGAAACACAATTTTCCAGTAGTGTGGGGACATGCCTAGAATTATGGATTTTTTCATCACTATGTCTTCCCTTGTATCCTCATATCCTATGGGATATTCCTATGATTTCCTAATTTATTAAGGGGAACTTGATTTTATATCCATATTATTCATTAGATAATAGGTCCCTTAAATGAATTACATTAATGGAAAAAATATTAATTCATCATTTGATGAGGGTTCTATCTGGTCGATCATCTGTAGTGATACCATTTGGATGGGTGGTTCCCATTGTTTTAGGACTATAAGTAAAATCATACATTATCCTTTCTATAGGAGAATATATTTTTTTGGCACCCTTCCCTTATATCCAAATCATTTCTTGAAATAATGGATTCTAATGAAATGCAATTCCAATGGAGTCATCTTTACCATAGTGGAAGTGGATGGGGCATAGTTTTTTGTCTTAAATATTTAGGGAGGATAGAATGTGTTCTGTTGATTGTATTTTGATTCATCCAATCATTAAATTTCTACATTCCTTATCTATAATATTTTTTCCATTCACATCCTTTCATAGGAGTAGTAGCGGAGGAATACACTATTTGTGTTGGAAGCTTCCCCAACTGTACCTTCCCCGAGTCTACTATTATTAATAGGATTTATTTCAAAATTAAGAATTCATGAATGTTGTTCCCCAGCATCCTATTGATGGGGAAATAAATAGGATGACAATCGATACCTACCTTGTCAGGCCTCTTGGGATCTAGAATGTGGAGTAAATCATTGTCCATATCTGCTATAAAGAAGTCACAAACTTGCTCATATAGGGATGATTAAGAATTATTCCTTCACTATTTGAATCGATTTCTCTTCAGTAACTCCCCTAATAATTATTAGTAGGATATTTTTATTGATTCCTAGGGGGTGGTCCATTATATGTTGTGGGTTTTGGAGCTGATGTTTGTATATAATATATCTTAAGTGTGATAGATGTAGCCTCTGTCATCCTCGTTCTCTTCCCCAGAGATAGTGGAATCATTCTAGGCATGAGTGTAGTAAAATGTATAGAATTATACATTATTTGATATATTTGAGTGAGATCATATAACCTACCTGTATATCTGATTGGGATGAGTAGTCTTCATGACTCGTATCAATGTTTTTCTATACAAATAGAATGTAGAACTTCTTGTGAAGTCATAGGCTTAGGGAGTAGGTCATTCTTTTCCATTTGGAAATGAAATCTGAGTCCCTAAAATTCTCTAATTGTTTTCAATTTAGAATGTTGATGATAATTTTCTATTACAATATTGTGATTTATTGGAAGAGAAACTTTTCAATGTGGTCTTCTATTCCCATGATGGAGCAAGATGGGAAACTAGAGTACTATATAAATGTTATCCCTTTCAGGTTTTTCATGAAGAATATAAATTTCACTGCATATTTTTGTGTAGGGTTTCCCATCATGGGATCAAAATGGGACATTGTCACGACCCATCCCCCGGGGCCCGTGCCGTGACTGCCCCAAGCCCACCTTCCATAGGCCAGGGGCTGGTGACTGGAACTGAAAGGTGTATTCCCTAAAACTGGGAAGGAATTTCCTTTATAACCTGTAAACTCACACAACAAGCACAAATCAGGATATAAGCACAAAGTAAAACTATATAGAAAACATGGTATGTAATGAAAGAAAAATGGGCCCGAATACAAGCCCAACTGAAAAGTACAAGTAAACTGAAAAGTACAAGTAAAAATGAAAATAGCTCCAGTGATCACCCACCAAGGATCCTACCTGAAGGATAGGTACAGCTCTCGAACGGTTTTCTCTGCGGTATACCTCATCTAATTTCCACCTCCGAGCTACCTCCAGTCCTGGTACCCTCATCCTCCGTCAGCGTTGTTTGTTGTCTGCACCAAACACAACAAGGTACGGGCGTATCCCGTATAGGGGTGAGTATAACGATACTCGGTAGGGTCCCTGAGATCCCCTAAGGTCTCACAAAATCCAAAAAGGATAAACCAAAAATCATGAAAACAACTTACAAACCTGCTTAGGTATATGCCCATACATATACCTAAGTTGTCGAGTATACCCATCTCAATCATGAGGAAGCACAGGGCCCAAATCAAAAGCCCAAAGCTCTTTTGTTCTACAAAGGAAGGAATACCAAAAAGGTAAAGACTCATCTCACACCAGGTATAACTAAGTTATTGTAGTAAAGATGATTAGATGTAACTACTGAATCATCTTACTCTGTTGAGAGGCAGACCCACATATAATCCTAAATCATCAGACCCACGTAGGATCCTAGTATAAAAAACCCACGTAGGATCCTAGAGTAGTCCCACGTGGATTCATAGAGCATATCCAAGTGGTATACTAGAACACAGACCCATGTAGGATCCCAAATCACAAACCCATGTAGGATCCCTTTCTCATGTTACAGCCAGCCACAAGGTTCCCGCACTAAGCTCGCTTGATTCTGGGAGGGTCCTCTTCCTAAGCCATAGGTCGATACTCCAACTACCATGATTTCCCACGAATAAGAATCCCAAAGTACTTCCATGTAATAGGGGTCTCAATGCAAAAGACGTTGTGTCAATCTGATGCCCGGTCTGTAAGTTATTGGCCTTTTATTCCCAAGGGCCTGATTGGATTCATGTTCGATCCAACCCGGCCATATCCCAACTTTATCCAAAACTCAAGTGGGGTATACCAAAAGGACTGTTTCAATCCAAGGTTTCTGTAATCATAGACGGTTCATCAAACAGACTCCTGTAGCTCAAGTTATAGCCGAAAGAGTAAAAAGGGGGTCAAAGCTAGTCTAGGTCCGGTCTGACCCGGTAGGACTGACCCGGCCCACTGAGTCCGGCCTGGCCCACTGGGTCCGGTGCAGCTCGCTGGGTCTGGCGCGACCCGGCCCACTGACATGGACCACTATGGCCCGTGACTGGGTGGCCCCATGGTGGGGTTTATCCAAGCTGCCACCCAAGGGGGAGGCGCCACCTAGCTACCCCGAACGGCTGGGCCGTTCAGGTTGGGTGGCCGACCGGCCGACGACACATGGCGTCGATAGCTAGCACATGGGACCCGGGGTCCCGATTGACTCCCCAGATGGTCGGACGGCCAGCCCACCTACGTGGCGCGGTCATGCGTCGTGCCACCACTAGCGGCCGACAGCGAGCCGACCACCCCTCCTTCGCCGACGTGGCCTTGTGCTGCATCCCCTACACGCCTGGCGGCATGGACACGTGTCGCCTCCCCCTTCACGTGGACGGCTGAGCGCCGGCCACCGCCCTTGATCCACCGCGGCCAACGGGTCACGGTCCTTCTCCGGTGGCACAGTCGCACCGCCACCGTCGTCGCGGTCAGCCAGAGTGTTGGCCACCACTCCCGAGACCTTCCAACACCGGTCACTGGCACCAGTTGCTGGTGATGTTACTCGGTTCATCAGGCACGCCCCGGTGGCCCGTTCTTCATTTCATAGACTCTCACACTCTTCTCGGGATGTCGCCACTGATTTAAGACCACCACGGTTGGCAATTTATCAACCCAAAAATGAGCCACAAAGAACACCAAAATCCACAAGGGTTGCAGAAAGGTCAGGTCATGTTTGTTTGTCCCGCACTCTCTGCATTAGAACGGTAGCAAGTGGCAGTTGTTCTTGAATCTAGAAGAACAATAAGAACAGATAATGGTTATACAAAAGCAACAATCCCTACCTCAAAGATTCATTGACGTCGGTGAGGAGAGGGAAAGATAGATGTCGGTTCATCGTCGTTGAAGACTTTCCTCATTGGAGATCCTTCGTCAGAGTTCTTTGTTGGAGGAAAGTTCATTGGAGGAGAATAGTTCTTCAAAGCTATCCCTCAATTCTCCCTTTTCCAACACTTTCCCCAAACTCCAGAAAAATAGGTGCCAATATATTAAATTAATTTTATTAATTTAATTATAGTTGTCATATTAACTAAGTTGATGTTGGCATAATTAATTGGAAAAGAAACCAAGAGTCACCTCCCTCATTAAAGAGGGAGTTCTAGGGTCGGGTGGTCCCCACCACCGAATTCAAATTGGGAGGATTAAAATTCAACAATAAAATAAAGATAGTTTATTTTATTTTCTCCCACAAAAAGTCCAAAAACCAATTTCCACCCTCGACCTACTGTGGTCCAAGTGAAGGTCTCCTTAAGCGAATATCATCACTACGA
Source organism: Viscum album (assembly GCA_963277665.1). Lineage (NCBI taxonomy): Eukaryota > Viridiplantae > Streptophyta > Magnoliopsida > Santalales > Viscaceae > Viscum > Viscum album. The sequence continues at coordinate 367,596,785 of OY728166.1, read as the reverse complement.
GATCAACGGTGCCCCCATATTTCAATTCTGAGCACTGGTTAAAAAGTTACAAAAACCCGCTCACACACTTACATAAAATACTTAAGAAACTTTAGAAAAACATTTTGGGCTCTCTAGGACTCGGAATCAAGTACCATTAGAAACTGTAGACTTTAACATTTCCATATAATTTAAAAAAAATTACATGGAATTTCTTGGTCTTTACATTCTTCCCACCTCAGGGATTTGCATCCCTGAAAGCCACATCATAAAAACTAGAAAAATAAGTGGGGGTACTGAGCATGAATCTGAGCCTCTTGTTCCCATGTTCTCTCCTGGAGGTTCATGTGCTGCCAACGTACTCGCACCAAAGGTATCGATATCCCACGAAGGACTCTCTCCTGTTGATCCTAAATCTCCACTAGAACCTCGGAAAAAATTTCCCCATCTTTGATGTCAAGCTCGCCCCAGTCAAATATGTGAGTAGGATCATGCACGTATCTCCTCAACTGGGATACGTGAAAAATTTCGTGCACTCGGTGCAACTGAGGGAGAAGTGCTAGGTGTTAATCCACCTCACCAACTCTGATGAGGACCTGAAAGGGTCTGATGAACCTCAGAGATAACTTTTCGCCTCGGCCAAATCTCTAAAAACCTCATCGGGTTGAGACCCATAGAAAGATGTGGTCACTATCCTCGAACTCCAGAGGTCTCTATATCCTATCGGCATAAGACTTCTGCCTGATCTGTGTAGTCTTCATCTGCTCCTAGATAATATGCACCTTCTCTATGGTAGCATGTACCATCTCTGGTCTTATGAGTGCTGACTCCCCTGGGTCAGTCCAGCACAAAGGAAATCTACAAGTTCAGCTGTACAGATCCTCGAAAGGTGCCATCCCATTGGTGGAGTGATAGCCATTGTTGTATGCAAACTCCACCAAGAGAAATTGATCCTCCAAACTACAACTGAAGTTGAGGATGCAAGCACGCTGCATATCCCCGAGGGTCTGAATGGTCTTCTCAGTCTAGCCATACTTCTAAGGATGGAAGGCGGTGCTCAAATGAAGATGCATCCTAAAATCCTCCTAGAACCCCTTCCAAATCTGGGAAGTGAAACGTGTATTATGATCAGAGACAACCGTCGAGGTTACTCCATGTATCCGCACAATATTCTACACATAGAGGCGTCCCAAGATCTCTATTGAACCCTACTCTCTGATCAGTATGAAGTGGGTCGACTTGGTGAGTCGGTCGATGATCACCCAGATAGAATCATGACCCCTGGATGTACGTGGAAGTCGTGTCACAAATTCCATGGATATCCCATCCCACTTCCACTCTGGGACCTATAAAGGCTGAACTAAGCCTGTTGGTACCTGATGCTCCACCTTCACTTACTAAAAAGTAAGGTACCAAGATAAAAACTCTGCTACTTCTTTCTTCATTCCTGGCCACCATTGTTGTCATCAGAGGTCCTGGTACATTTTTTCCACTCCTGGATGTACCACTAGAGGGGATTTGTGGAACTCCCTCAACACTTCCTCCTGAAGTGACACTGGTACCATGGTACGTCCTCTGAAAAGGATGACATGCTCCCCACCTTTAGAAAATCCATCAAGTGCTTGTCTTGTGGATATCTAAGTACCCCGATCCTTACAATTAGTGTCCCTACACTACACCTCCCTGACTCGCAGAAGGAGTGGGGGAGTGATTGTAAGAGACTAAAGAAAAGTTGCTCCATCTCGATTCACAAAGGATATCTGTAAAGCGGCCAGCTGCTCCATCGCCTCACCTAGAAGTTGTATATCAGATCTTCTACTGAGTGAATTTGCTACAATGTCCCCCTTCCTAGGAGTATAGACTATCTTGAAGTCATAGTCCTGGAGGAACTCAAGCCTATGTCGTTGTCTCAGGTTCAGGTCCTTCTGGGAGAAGATATTCCTAAGACTCTAGTGATCAGAGTAGTCCGTAAAAATCTCACCCATCAGATAGTGTTGCCACATCTTCAAAGCGAATACCATTGTTTCTAACTCAAGTTCATGGGTAGTGTAGTTCTGCTCATGTTTTCTCAGCTGTCAAGAACCGCATGCGATAACTGCTCACTCATGCATTAGTACATATCCGAGCCTGGTCCCTGATGCGTCGCAGTAGACTATGTACCCAACGCCCTCCTCTGGAAGCCTCAAGATGGGGGCACTAGTCAGCCTCTGCCTCACCTCCTGAAAACTCCATTGGCATCTATCTGACCACATGAAGGGTTTCCCCTTCTTTATCAATGCTGATAAAGGTACTGAAACTCTGTAGAAATCTGGCATAAATATCCGGTAGTATCTGGACAAACTCAAGAAACTTTGTACCTCCATCACACTCCTGGATGGCTCCCAAACAAGTACTTCCTAAATATTCATTGTATCCACTGCAACTCTAGCCTATGAGATGATATGTCCTAGAAAGTGAACTTATCGGATCAAAAACTAGCACTTGGAGAGCTTACCATAAAGTTGGTGCTCTCAGAGTGTGTCCAGAACTATCTATAATTGATAGGCATGATCCTCCTCAGTAGCCGAGTTGATCAGAATGTCATCGATGAAGACCACCACAAAGTGATCAATATATGGCTGAAATATCCTATTCATGATTCCTGTGAACATAGCTAGAGCATTGGTAACACTAAATGGCATAACCAAGAACTCGTAGTGGTCGTACCGACATCTAAAAGTCATCTTCTACACATCCTCATCTCATACTTTAAGATGATGATAGCCTGATCTGAGGTCTATCTCTGAGAAACAACATACTCTCTTCACCTGATCAAAGAGGTCGTCAGTCCTTGAGAGTGGGTACTTGTTCTTCACGGTCACCTGGTTTAGGCACCAATAGTCAACAAAAAGTCTCAATATCCTATCTACCTTCATAGAGAACAAAATTGAGGCTGCCCAAGGAGAAACATCATGCCAGATGAACCCCTTACCCTGTAAGTCCTCCAACTGTACCCGTAGCTCATAAAGCTCCACGGGAGCCATCCGATACACTGGTGTAGATATCGGTGTTGTCCTGGGGTACAAGTCAATGTAAAATTCCACCTCTCTACAAGGAGGTAGACCCAAAACATCATCATGGAAGACATCCGCATATTGGTCCACCACTATAGGATAGTTCAGACCCTCCACATAAACCGCTCTGAGGGTAAGTCTAGCCAACTGATGAGTGATTGGATGCACTCTCCTCTGGGTAAGTCCATCCTGTGCGGCAAAGGCTCTCTTCTCTCCGGTGAAGGTTAACCTAATCCCATTCGTGCAGACACACCGCACTTTGCGCCTAATAAAGTCAATCTGAGCATGGACTGTAGATAACCAGTCCATACCCAAGATGACGTTATAAGGCCTCGATGCTGCTACTGGGAGATCCTAGCCAAAGCTCTCAACTCCTAGAGTAAGCTCACACTACCGGCACCAGTGTGTAATCATCGAATCCTCTCTCGTAAGATTCTCTAGCCGTAAGGATCAAGCCAACGGATCTATTGGAATATATGAGCTTTGAATGAGGGTAGTGGAAATAAAAGAATTATTAGCACCTACGTCTACAAGTACTCCAGCTAAGGTGGAGTAGACACGGATCATACCTCGTATCATCTCTGGAGCATCGTGGTCATAGGCCTCATCTTCCTGGAGCTGAGCTCGCCCCTGTCCACCTGCTCCCTGTGGTCGGGGTGGAACACCTAGTGGTGGTGGTGGAAACACCTTGAATTGTCTCCCACCGCGAGCTGCACGCCCAAATCCTCTGCCACGTCCACCTACTCCATGAGGACCTCCTCAGTCGAACCTATGTCTCTGCCTGGGTGGTCCTTCGACCGTCTGCTGATCATCTGTATGGTGGGTCGGGCAATCATGAGCCATTTGACCCTACCCGCTGCATACATAACACTGTCTCCTCCTCGCATGACTGGCTCTGTCTCGGGTACCCCACACAACCAACCCTAAATCCTGGGGTCGTCCACCTGTAGGTATGGTCCTCTTGGACCTCTATGACATCTGTCTACTACCAGCTGCATAAGACTCCTCTACATGACACCCAGTGGTGGGTCTCACTGTTGGTGACTGTTCAGCAAGAAAAATCTCCACTAAGAGGGCTCACTCTAACACCCCCTGCTTCGGGATGCTGAGAGAAATCATCAAAGACTTGATCTCCCACTTGAGTCCCTAATCAAAGGTCAAGGCCCTGAAGAATGGGTCCCACGCCATATTAGTGGAGTAGCATGAGAGGGTGGTGAACCTATCTGAGTAATGAGACACAATCATGCCACCCTACAGCAAATAAAGAAGCTCCTGTATGTGCACTGCGCAAAGGGTCATTGGGACAAACTCTGCCTGAAAAAGGCTCTCAAGATCTGCCTAGAGAAGTGTCACCTCGTCGTGAACCTGGAACATCAAGCTCCACCATCTTACTACTGCTGCCTGTACAAGACTGTCGGTAAGGATCACCATGAGATCATATGGTGTCCCTACCAGTTGGAAGACTCTCACCACGGCCTCCAGCCAATCCCCAGCTGTCTGTGGGTCTATCTCACCCCTGAACCTAGGTGGCCTCTAGCACTGGAACTCTTGAAACGCGCTCAAGCGGCGTGCACCCTCTACTGTTGGGGTTGGTGGAATAGGTGTCCCAACAGGTAATGGTACCACTGGTGCCACCTCTGGTGCCTCTACTAATAAAGGGACCTACACTGAGGCCTCATCGCTCAGTGGGTTGTCATCACATACTCTTCCTGAAACCCTAACTAGTTGTCTGCATGGAGGAATATTGAAAAGAAACAGGTGTTCCATGGTCACTATGTTATACCTGTTGAGCTGACTTGAAGATATCACAAAGGAAACTTTTTAAAACACACATGCAATCAGTTTTTTCGTGCACTGAGTCAGAAATCAGAAGTCAGGGTCCTAGAGTATGGTTACATCGGTCACCACACCAACACTGGATTCCCTAAGCTGATAACCACACTCATAACACTTAACAATATTGTCGTTAAAAGATCAGAGTCCAATGTCCTATGGTAGAACTGACTCCTCTGATACCAATTTTTCATGACCCATCCCTTGGGTCCTGTGTCGTAACTACCCCAAGACCGCCTTCCACATGCCAAGGGCTAGAGACTAGCACCGAAAGGTGTATTCCCTAAAACTAGGAAGTCATTTCCTTTATAACCTATAAACTCACACAATAAGCACAAATTAGGATACAAGCACAAAGTAAAACTATATAGAAAACAGAGTGTGTACAGAAAGAAAAAGGGTCCATAATACAAGTCCAACCTAAAAGTACAAGTAAACTAAAAAGTCCAAGTAAAACTTAAAACAGCTCCAGTGATCACCCACCAAGGATCCTACCTGAAGGGTAGGTACAGCTCTAGAATGGTCGTCTCTATGGTACGCCTCGTCTAATGTCCACCTTCGAGCTACCTCTAGTCCTGGTACCCTTTTCATCCGTCAGTATTGTTCATCGTCTACACCAAACACAACAAGGTGCGGGCGTAGCTCATATAGGGGTGAGTATAACGATACTCAGTAGGGTCCTAGAGACCCCTGAAGGTATCACAAAATCCAAAAAGGATAAACCACAAAGCATGAAAACAATTGACAACCCTACTTAGGTATATTCCCATACATATACCTAAGTTGTCGAGTATACCCATCTCAATCATGAGGAAGCACAGGTCCCAACTCAAAAGCCCAAAGCTCAACTGTTCTATAAAGGAAGGAATACTACAAAGGTAAAGAATCAACTCACACTAGGTATAACTTAGGTATGGTAGTAAAGATGATTAGATGTAACTACTGAATCATCTTACTTCGTTGAGTGGCAGACCCATGTAGGATCATAAATCATCAGACCCACGTACGATCCTAGTACAACAGACCCATGTAACATCCTAGAGTAGTCACATGTGGATTCCTAGAGTAGATCCAAGTGGGATACTGGAACACAGACCCACATAGGATCCTAAAGCATATACCCACATAGGATCCCTTTCTCATGTTACAGCCAACCACAGGGTTCTCACACTAAGCTTTCTTTATTCTAGGAGGGTCTAATCCTCAAGCCAAAGGTTGATACTCCAACTGCCATGATGTCCTACAAAAAAGTATCCCAAAGCACCTCCACGTAATAGGGGTCTCAAAAGAACAGATCGTGTGTCAATCAGACACCCGGTCTGTAATTTATTGGCCTTTTAGTCCCAAGGGCCCGGTTGGATTCATGTTCGATCCAACCTAGTTGTACACCATCTTTATCCAAAACTCATGTGGGTTATACCAAAATGAGCCTCTCGATCCAAGGTTTATAGTTCCATAGACGGTTCATCAAACGGACGTATGTATCTTATGTTATAGCCTAAAGAGTAAAAGGGGGGACGAAATTGGTCTAGGTCTGGTACGACCCGGCCCACCAGTGTGGCCCGCGGTACATCCCACGTTGGGCAGACCACTGGGGCCCGCAGCTGCGTGGGCCTGCGGTGGGTTCTGCCCTAGCCTCCACCCAAGTGGGAGGTGCCCCCTAGGTACCCCGAACGGCTGGGCCGTTCGGGTTGGGTGGCCAACCGGCCGGCGCCACGTGGTGCTGGTAGCTGGCACGTGGGACTCGGGGTCCCGCTTAGCTCCTCGGTTGGCCGAATGACTAGCCTACCTATGCGGCGCGGTCGTGCGCTGCCCCACCACCAGCGGCTGGCAGCGATTAGGTCGCCCCTCCTTCGCTGTCTTGAACTCGTGTTGTGGCCCCTGCACACCCGGCGGCACAGACGCGTGCCGCCACCCCCTTCACACGGCCGTCCCAACATTGACCACCGCCCTTGCTCCGCCGCAGCTGACAGGCCACAGTCCTTCTCCGGTGGCGTGGTCATGTCTCTATTATTTTTGTGGTCGGCTATAGTTCTAGCCGCCGCTCTCGAGCCCTTCTACCACCAGTTTTCGGCAATGTTCCTCAAGTCATTGGGTGCACCCCGGTGACCCATTTTTCATTCTGTATACTCTCGCACTCGTCTCATGACATCACCACTGATTCAATACCACCACGATTTGAACTTTCTCAACATGAAAATGAGTCGTGAAGAACACCAAAATCCACAAGGGTTTCTGAGAGGTTGGGTCGTGTTCGTTTGGCCCGCACTCTCAGCGTTAGATCTATAGCAAGAGGCATAGTTGTTCTTTAATCGAGAAGAACAACAAGAACATGTAAGGGGTATAAAAAATCAACAATCCCTACCTTAAAGATTCGTTGACGTTGGTGAGGAGAGGGAAATACGGACATCGGTTCGTCATCATTGAAGACGTTCCTCATTGGAGATCCTTTGTCGGAGTTCTTTGATGGAGAAAATTTCATCGGAGGAGAAGAGTTATTCAAATCTCTCCCCCAATTATCCTTTTTCTAACACTTTCCCCAAACTCCAGAAAAAGAGGTTCCAACATATTAAATTTATTTTATTATTTTAATTAGAGTTTTCACATTAAATAAGTTGATGTTGGAATAATTAATTGTAAAAGAACCCAAGAGCCACCTCCCTCATTAAAGAGGGAGTTCAAGGGTTGGGTGGTCCCCACCACTAAATTCAAACTGGGAGGATTAAAATTCAAAAAAAAAAAAGCTAGTTTATTTTATTTTCTCTCACGAAAAGTCTGAAAACTAATTTCCACCCTTGACCTACTGTGGTCAAAGTTAAGGTCTACTTAAGCGAATATCGGCGTTGCGAGATCAACAGTGCCCTCATATTTCAATTCCGATCACCGGTTCATAAGTTACAAAAACTTTCTCACACACTTACTGAAAGTACATAAGAAACTTCAGAAAAACATTTCGAGCTCTCTAGGCCTTGGAATCAAGTACCATCAGAAACTGCAGACCCAATAATTTCTATATAATTTAAAAAAAAGAAATTTACATGGAATTTACGGGTCTTTACAAACACAAAATGTGTAATATTATTTTCTAGGTCCCCTGATCCATTAAATATTGAAAATGATAGACTCTCAAAATTTTGTGGGGGAATTTTAATCACCCTTTCAGGGTAAGGTTTCTACTTTGGCTATACTGGTTCTTGTCATTCCTCCACAACTTTCAATCGATCTTCCAATGAGTCGATGGTGTTGATAATCCCTTGATGAATGTTCAGTTGAATAGGTTAGTGAACATGTGAGAAAATAGGTAGGGCATGTTGCTCTAACTCTTCAAAAAAATGTGTCTAACACCCATTATGGGACATAATTTGGGGTTTTTTAGAACCTAATCATATTGATTCCCTAATGGAGGTAATTATTGAAATCATTCCATAATTGGTTATAAATAGACCGATGGTCCAAGTGTAGGGTTTAGTGGAAGTACTGGATCTCCTTCAGTCACTAGGATGAACCCTTGTTAATGAGATGCACTGCTTTGAAGTGAAATTTTCATCTCCTATAATAATACATACTGAGTTGGAAGGTTTCCTATAATAAATTAGGCATTGAGTCTCCTCAACTCTTTCACTTCTTCCTCATGTTGAGGAAACATTTCTTCGAGCGTAAGCATATTGAACTCTTTGAGAGGTACGTAATTTGAATCCTTTTGTTTTACCCTTTTATTTAGTGGATATTCATTGAGGAGGCTTTAATGTATTGGTCGATTGAATCAATAAATTTATATTAATCCTCTAGTTTTGGTCACACACAACTCCTTCATTTTTCTTAGTGTGGACTATATTCTGGGTAGATTCAACCTTTCTTATATCCTCTATATTAGCACCATCTTTATCATCATCCATAGGATTTACACCCATGAATTTCACAAAAATATAAATCATTTTAGGCATCTCATTGACCATCGAATGATTGGAGGGTTTTTTGTTCCCTTTACTATACCTATTCCTTCATTTCTAGGGTCTCCTTCGAGCTTTTTGGAAAAATTTGACCCAAAGGGAACCACCACACATCCTTGACATATGTGTCCCATATGAGAGATGCGAGTAATATAATGGGACGAGTGGGGAGAACACATTTTTTGTGTTCCTCTCAAATGGGAAAAAACCTATTTCAATTATAATAGGGGGTTGAGGTAGATATTCCCCCAACTATGCAGACTGGGGTTACTCCCATTCTTCAATTTTCATGCCACAGGTTAAATTTGTATCCCATAAAAAGGAATTTTGTGTTAAAATTCTCCCCATCCTTACTAGGTGGGGTTAATCCCATACTCTAGTGGTATCTAATACTACTATTGTTCTCTTGATTTGGATATTCCCTAATTGAGGATAAGATGAGTGTGATTAAGGGCCTACACATGAATCTCCCACTTCTGAGGACATAATTACTGCCTCACAACTGGACTCCCTTAAGCAGAAAGGAAACTTAATTTTCTTAATTTATTGATTCAGTAGCTCTTCAATATTGTTCTCTCATTGGGTCTGACTCTTTTGAGACTTATTCAGGACCAATTCCTACTCACTGCTTGATATTTTCTAAGTTGGGTTATTTTTTTGTATTCACCCTAGACAAATGACAGTATAGAGTTTCACTTATAGTGGATTCTACTGATGGGAATGGAGTGATAAGAAAAGATCCATGTTAACCCCACCCTTAGATATGAGCACCAGGCAGGGCATTGATGATTAGATGGTGTGACCTATAAAATGAATTATGAAATTCCTTGAAGATATTTCTGTATCTTCTCCAATTTTTTTTCCTATATAGAGAGAAGGTCATCCAAGTCAATTTGATGGAAAATATATCCTAATAATTTACCCTAATATTCATACCCATCATAAGTAAATAAAATTACCTTGATATGTATGATAGTTTTCCAGATATTTATATAGATGTTGTACATTCATTCTTAGAAAAATACGTCTAGAATTTCAAAATGAAAAGTAGATGAGGGCCAAATCATGATGGGTATATTATTCCTATAATGTTTCTTTCTCATATTTATTTGAACTCCTTCTATAGAATCCTCCACTTGATCATACCCTCATAGAAACATTCGAATTATTTTTTCTTCACTAGTATGTTTATTAGGGATCTCATCGGTGTGTTAATAATTAAAATGAATTTTAGAGGATGACTCTTACCTCATATCATATTCTGATTGAGAAATAATTTCACCTATCATGTATAGGCTTTTGGGAATAACTACCAAATAAATCCAATCCCCTTAATATATTAGGGCCTTATAATATTTTGTCTGTAAATTAATTAACCTTATTGTTGACTAATCTTCAAGCTATAAAGAAGGTTGTCGTGGTGTTTATTATGACATCTACTCTCATGGTCGATCTGATTGTGCTCACAAGGAATGCATTCATAGAGATCATTCTGGGGAGGACCGCCAGAGAAGCTTATAGTGATTCTTTGAGGAGGGAATATAAAACTTCTATTTCCACTTACACAATTTAGTAACAGATCAACTTGGTCTTAGGTTACCATTTATAGATGTTTTATCACCTCAAAACTCTATCTTGTAACCGAGCAGTCATTAGTCTTATTTATTAATTTTAAACTTCCTCAGGTGGGATTTCTTTTTCGATGCTCTCATGTTGGTAGTTGGAACCATGTGATTTGAATGGAAATTATCATAGATAGGAGTGGTTTTAGTAGATTCTGATATTACTGTAGAATCATAAAAACATGTTTCTAGACATTCAGTAGGGATATATTCCTACCCTGGAGTGACCCCTAAAATTGGATAGTAATTAATAGTTGGAACCAGGATTTTTTCTTGATCTGGTTGTCCATTTATCATGGAATATTTCTGATGAACTTCTAATATAGGATCAAATACATATGTCTGCTCTTAAGTGACCCTCTCATTTTGAATATGAATCACCAAACATGAAGATACAGGATCATGAGGCTGACTCCTAGATATTTTTGTAGATTCAATTACCCTTCAGAAGGTTTACAGGATGTGTTCAAGAATTGATGTCTGACCTTACATAATTTCAAATATGTGATGAGAAACATCCTTATTTGGAATGGGAATATAGACCCATTCCATTTATGGGGATATAATATGGGTATAACCTTGATTCATTGCTAAGATATGCCATCTAGTTCCCTCATTTTTTCAGCATATTTGATGGGGAACTTGATATGAGTAAGCACAAATTTTAATATTCTCATTGTGTGCCATCATATTTGATTTGTGGACTTATTATGAGCGAGTGGGTATTAGATTATTCTCATTAAATTCCATTTTATTTCACTGAAGAGATTCATATAAATGTGAATAGATTATCATCTACTCATGAACTGCCATAGTATTTCACTGACAAGACTGATATGCCTAAGTTGTAATCTACTCATATTCTGTCATCATATTTGAATGAAGTGCTTCATATTAAAGAGTAAGTATTTCTTTCTGATGATGAAGTACCATTGTAATTTGATAAAAGGAATTCATATGTATGATCATGGATTCATTTCTTATCACGAACTTACACTATATTTGACTGATAGGCTTGATATTCCTGAGTAGTAATCAACTTGTGGTGTTCCACTGTATTTTATTGAAGAGTTTGATATGTGTGAGGAGGAATTTTCTTCTTCTCATGGTCATCAATTGTATTTTATTGATGGGATTTATATGTGTTAGAATGGATTTTCAACTAATTTTAGTGTGATGTTTTATTTGACTATAGTATCTGATATGTGGGAGTATTTATTTTCATATATTCATGGTTTTATCTTGTTTATATTAGTTGGTATTTGCATCTTCTTGTGGATTTATCCCATATTTTACTGATGGAATTGTTATTCTTGATCAGGAATTTGAATCTCCTCATTTTGCGATGATGTATTTGACTAATAGGATTAATCAAAAGGGTCTAGAATGATGATCTATCAAATGTTTTTTGATGGACACACTCTATAGAACACCCTAGGGGGATGAGTCCAAAATACTTGTGCAGGATCCCATGGGGAGGAGTCCTCTTCATTATAAGGATGCTAGGCCGTTCAATGTGGGAGAGGATATATACTGGAAGGATCCCTCTAGAATGAAATTTGTTTCATGTTGATGTTGTTTATGAGGGAAAATTAAAAAACTTTCCTATGTAAATGGAGTAACTCTTTACCACATTCCAGATAAATGTTCCTCAAATATTTTTAGATGGATATCTGTGCCAATTGGTTTCAATTTTATGACTATCATTAAGTGGATCACTGGTAGGGATTCATATGCTGGAGGGAATTTCAAGTTGTGTACTAGGTTGGAAAAGTACTATTTTGGTGTCACTCCCATACCAAAATGTTTGAGACCCAGCATTGAAGATTTTGGGTGAGAGATAGAGTCCTATATTTAGTTGATGACCCATCTTAGGTTGAGTATTATGTGTATGTCATCCTAATCTAGTGGCACATCATTTGAACTAAAGAGTTTTTTTAATAGTTCCTTCAATATAGGTGGCACACACTAGAAAGAAAATATATTCAAAGAATTTTCTCCATAAATAATCCCAGGCATAATTTATTTTATTGTTTGGATATATTTCAATTTGGATGAAAAATGGGTTTTACAAGAAGGTGGGTTTATCATATTTTTTAAGGATTCACTTCGGGTTCACCATTTTTTCTTATGAAAAGAATCATTACATTATTTAATTTAAAAATTATGGGGGGTTTGAATATTAAAAAATCATTAACTTTGGGTTCACCATTTTAATTTTCCACATATTTTGGATGGTTTTGTTTCGAATGGGGTTTGTTCATGGAACTAGAAACACCCAATGGTTCTTATATCTTTGATGAATCATGGAAATTCTTTCCAAACACAGGCATTAATTGGATAACATGAACACCATCACTTAAGAAATCACATTGGTTGAGAGGATGTGAGTTCGAGAATATCACACCATTTTTGAGAGAATTATTACCTACTTTAGGAATCTTCTATTGATTTTATTTAAGACTTGTTCATGAATATTTTTTCCCTTCCTATGTAAAACATAGGTCACTCTCGGTTTAGCTATCAATTATTTGCAAACAAAGAATTTATAATCATCTGTATATATCTTAGGTTCTTCATCAATAGAGAAATATATATATATATCCTTGGTTATCCATAAATAATAACCATTTATGGATGAATTATAGATTCATTGGACAGTTATGATTATGATATTGGTTCTAAGCCATGCAGTGGGGAGCTCTAAAAATTATTATCAACCAGGTAGAAGGAAACTATTTTTATGTTGAGATCGAACCATTAAAATGTGATTCCTATGTCCATTTTTAAATGAATCATAACCCATATATCTTTAAGACATTTAGCAGGACCCATACTACCTTTTAGGTCATTTAATAAGGACCAAACTGTGAAATTTAACGTCATGTGGCAAGGATGCCCAGGTGGAGGGTTCCTAGTCATTTTTTGGTATGGGACATATACCGAAGTGGCCCAAAGTTTTTAGAAAAAGTGTGGAATCCTATTTGTGGATATGATATTACTAGAAATATAGCCAAATAATATTTTTGATTAAAGGGGATCATAAGGAATATGTCCCTCTGAGTTGGATGTGAACCTATGGGAATATAGAATATGGAATATGGAATATAGAATATTTGGATTAATTTGGGGTGTTGGGTTTGAACCTCAAGGTGTATTCCTATATTTTCCAATTATATGAGAATAAAATACAAAATAGCTTAGAAGGGTTGGATATTACCCCTATGGAGGCCCAATTACTATCTTTACTGATAATATAGAGCTTTTAATGTTCATATCATGGAGAATATGACTCTTTGAGAGAGTAGTGACATGGTTTCAGGTCTTACATCGAGGAGGAGTCTTGTGATACTAGAACCATGTGTAAAGTCTTGGATCGGGTTCATTTAGAGGTTTGGTCGGGTCTTACACTTAGTATGGTGTCTGATTGAATGATTATTGTTGGGGATACTACCTTATAGGAGCCCCATGTGATTAGGATCATGAGGATGTCATGATCTACACCAACCTTTAGGCCCGCATGAGTCATTCTAGGTGTGAGAAACAAGAGGAAGCGGTAAATATGGAAACCATGCAATCTCGCTTCTCCACTGGTGGATGAGTCATGAGCCCAAAGGATGAGGGAAATAGAGATGACTCCCATATCCATATTCTATCTTATTTTCATATCCTTGGATAAATGGAGAGAGAGAGAGAGGGAATTTCTGTTCCCATATCCCCTTTTGTTTTTCTAACCAAGATAGTCACATAGAATCTTGGATATAACCCCAAAGTTTAAGAGGAGCAAGAGTAAAAACTTCTCCAATATGGATAGGGGATTACACTAAGAGGGATTCCCTTGTCCCAATTTTAGAGAGCATGAGAGAGGGATCCAACACAATCCCTCATCGATGGGAATTACTAGTGGTTACCCAAAATCACTGAAATGGGGAGGTCCAAGTTAGTACCTCTATGGTTGGGAACCTCGTTATCTTGGTAATGTACACTTGATAACATTATGAGTATCCCCATTTTTAATGAGGTTACCAACAGGACCTCAGTTACCATGGCTGTGTATGCTCGATATGACATGATGATGTGTCCAATGATGTGATCATACACATTGGGGGGATTTGGGATAGTCCATGGCATGATTCCTCACATGGGGTCCCCCTTACAAAATATATCTTGAAATAAAAATGGTTGATGAAGAAGACCATTAGGGATGTATATGGAGGGGCCAAGGTCAGACCAAATGGTGCGTCAAAGGAGGTCAATGAGAGTAGGAAACAAGAACACCCAAGAATTACCCATTCTATGTATAATATTTCTATACAGTATGAGGTTCCCTTTATGTATCATTTTTTAACATGGGAATGAGTTACATCCATATAGAACATTGCTATGCGAGTTTGAGTTTCGTCCATGTAGTGTCTTCCTATACGGTCTTGAGTTCATAGCACAAAGTGTCTTACTGTGTGGGGTAGTGATCCCTCTTCATTGTGTTTTACTATGAGATGTGATAGACTATGAAGAATAAATACTATTTTGGTTTATGTAATATCAACCACATAATTTTTTGAGTCCACCTATTTTAATTGACTCTCCTTTTCTCCATGAATGTTACGTAGTAAATTTACCTGCTAGAAATTGATGGCTCTTTCACCTTTCCCAAATCTTTAATTCTTTTTTCATCTCTCTTCATTATGAATACTATTTTTCATGTCCCCTATTAGTGATATTATACAGGAGAATATTAAATAGACACTGATATGGCTGATCATCCATAGTGGGCTACAAGGCCTTTGTTTTCGGGGGCCCAACAAGGACTCACAGGCCCACAAATGATTTTTTTGGGGGGAAGGTTGATTTTGGTGGAATTAAATCACCATCCCAACATAAAAATGATCTAGTTTTATTATTGGGAATCATTGAACACGACCATGTACTTAAAATTATTTTTTTTGGGATTACATACAGAGCAGTGGTCCGCATACAAGTTTTTCATTGTGGAACTTCACCCACTCCGCGGATTTTCTCCCTTTTAACTTTTTTCAAACAATTAAAGTTTATTTATACCTGAGAGAAATTAATGAATGTATTTTCACCATCCTTGTGGTTTTTTCATGACTATAAATAATCATTTAAGTATTTTCCCTTATTCAGTGATAATATATAGTGGTTTCTAGATACATATCTTTTTTATGTTCATTTCCTTGATCATGTGTCATCAAAATACTAAAACCAAAATGGTTATGATTTATCTAGATGAACCATATTATATTAATATGAATTCTCAATATGAAGATGTATTGTCCAGTGATATTTTCATTTCAACCTATGATACTTCATTTAAACTATGTTATACTAGTTTTGTTCTATAACACTCTTGGTTGTAACTAAGTTACTTTATGTTTAATTCTATCATATTTATTAACCTAATACATTAACATTACTATGAAATCAATCCTTCATATTGGTTCATAAATATAATATGATTAAACAAAGCATATCTGCTAGGAGTTTCAAAATAGGGTTGTGTAAATGAACCATTCACCATGCTCTAAAATGATGGCTAAAATATAATTAGTCAAATCTTATCATAGTTATTACCCATAAACACATTTTTCCAAAACCACATCAACAAATAGTATCCAAAAAAGGATTTATTACTAGGAAAACCACATAATCTTTACTTTAACAAAATTTTAGGATGTCATCTTATACAATGGCACATACCATAGACTTATCCTTAAGATATTAGGAATTTTTTTATCATCCTAATCACATGATATATCTAGACCTTCCTTTGATACTAACTATGGTTACCCAATACATAAGCACATATAATTTCATCTTAAAAAAATTTATTTTCCATAAAAAATATACTAAGGATCAAGAGGTATAGTGACTATATTAAATTAGATTTCAAAATAAATAACATTAAAAATAGAAAAATCGTATTATTAAAAACATCACATAGTGATCCTAACTCTCGTTGATCTCTTAAAACTTCATATGATATCATAGGAAAAATACAAAATAAATTTTTGATCTTGAAATAACAGTAAGGCGATAAACATGAAAATAAAGAAAAACATTTCATTAAAAAGTATTAACATGATATCATAAATAGGATGATCAAAAGTATAAAAAATGGAATAAGTAAGTGATGTAATAATATCATGGAAGACTAAACATTTGAAAACAAGATAATTAATGATATCATAAATATATCCTAAGGGCCACTCTAATGACCATCATCCTATTGTGTAAAAGGTCCAATGGTGAATTATGTTCACTCTCTAATGCCATGCATAAAATTCCATGAGATATAAAGCATTAAAAAATTCATTGTAGGGATAAATAATTTAGGTACCACCCATCACATAGTGAAAATCATACATATGTCTTCCACATCATAGAAATAAATAATATATAAATCATATGCTTGTTTAAACCCATGAAAAGGATGAGGATTTCATAGTTCTGAATCAAGGAATAATTGAAGTATTATTAATAAGGATTCATAAGAGAAATAATAAATAAATGATTTTGATTTTTATAATTTAAAATTAAATATAATTATTGATCATTGAATTCAATTATATATATCTCATAAGAAAGATATAAGATAAAAATATATATACTATTTTAGTGAGTCTTTATGAAATAAATTAATTAGGTTCAATATAAACATTTTTATTGTTTCATTATTATATTTAATCATATATATTCCAAGAAAACTTATTTAATTTTTTAATTTTTCCTTTTTAGTGTTGAACAAGCATTGCACAATCATTTCAGTATGATTCTTATTATACAACTTCTAAATTAAAAATTATCTTTATAAATAATAATTTCTAAATTAAATTTAATAACAAAATCATGAAAATAATTTTTACCTCTCAAATATTAGTAATAAGATATCAAATTTGACATGTCAAATGTCCTGCAAACACTACGTTAGCACTGAAAATGATTTTAATATTTATCAGGAAAAAATATTCATTTACATGTTATGATTTACTTTTGTATGAGATTTATATTATAATATAATTATTGAGACATTCTATATGTTTAATAAATTTTTATATCATAATTTTTCCAGGACTATATCAAAAAATATATTGTATTTTATAATAAAACTGTATTATTTACTATTCAACAAAAATTTATCTTTTAAAAAAATTACCAAAATTTCAATATAGAAAAATTGGATATGATGAATTTGAAAAATAAATCCTATTTTTAAAAAAACAATTCTAGAACATATATAAATTATAATATTCAACTATAAAAATAGGGAAGAACACATTTTTAAAGAAATGATTTTTTTAAAGAATAAAATGACTTTAATAAAAATTAGTTTTTATTTTATAATAAATTAAAAATACATTAATATCTATTTGGAAAATTATATATTTTATAAATCAGTAATTCTTATTCATAATCAAAAATTTAAAGACTATGTTATAATGGTAAAATTTATATAATAATATTTAGTATTTCATTTAGAATTGATGTGGATTATCTTTTAAACTATAGAACATAGTGTTTCCTTTTAAAAATACCAAGGTGAAAAATTCCCCCATTTAATAAATTTAATACTTGAAAATTAAACTCATGATTTCTAAAACCCCGAATACCCCAATCCAGCCTCCATGGGCCAGGGGATGGCGACTAGCGCCAAAGGCTCAACAAACAAGGGGAGGCCTTAGCCTAAGAAACTGTACGCACACACGCAGCAACTCAATGCAAAAGTGCAGAGAAAAGAAAGCAAGATACAACACTGCTACAAAAAGGGAAACTAACATACATACATCGACCTCTAACCAGTACAAGTAAAGCGTTGACAAGTAAACTAATTAGTAAAAGGGGAGAAACATGCGCCCAACCCGAAAGGTGCCACAACCCGGCAACAGGTAAACGAAAGTAAATAGCTAGCGAGTCTCACACCCGGAAAGTCCTGCTATGTACATTGTACATAGCCCAATCTCCTGTGTCCTATACGCTTATCCGTAGTCTCGACCGACCTGTCCATTGTCTGTAAGGGCACACCATGTGTAGGGAAATCCCAAGATGGGGTGAGTATAAAGATACTCATTAGGATGCCCTGAAAAGATCGAGGGAGCTACAAAGGAGGTACTAAAACGGTGGGCAGGATACAGAACAAGGAACAGTGCAAGAGTACAAAAGAGAGAGTGCAGCTCAACCCAAAAAAAGGAAGGAAGTAGACTTGTCCAATCCAAGAGGAGCTAGACACAGAAAGCATGTGGCATACCCTGCACATCTTCACCCCTCCTAGAAGGAGAGTAACTGAACCCAAAGAGTGGGAACACAAGTAGGGTGTATATATATGCTCAATAAGAAACCTAAACGAGTGTGTAAGGGGATCTCTATCTCCAATCTCAGCCCAAGAAAAGTCGCCAATAGTTCAAAGGATATCCATCACTGATGACCAACAATTATGCATGCCAAGCGGTCTCATCGCTACACCAAACCACCAAGGGTCCTGCTTTGGTAATCACGGAGAAAACTCATTGACTGGCCTCATAGAAAGGACCGAGTCTGAAATAAGTCGTCGGGTAACCCACTTCCTAGCCCCTATGGAGGGTAAACCCCAATAAGTCAACGGTATCCCACTGCCCAGCCCCGCTGGAAGGTAGACCGTAATAAATCATCAGTTGACCATCTGCCCAGCCCTGCTGGAGGTTAAACCCTAAATAAGTCGACGGTAACCCACTGCCCAGCCCCGCTGGAGAGTAAACTATAATAAAACATCAGGTGACCCACTGCCTAGCCCTGCTAGAGGGTAAACCCTAAATAAGCCAATGGTGACCCACTGACCAGCCACGCTGGAGGGTAAACCGTAATAAAACTTCAGGTGACCAACTACCCAACCCTGCTGGAGGATAAACCCTAAATAAGTCAACAGTGACCCACTACCAAGCCCCACTGGAGGGTAAACTGTAAGGTAAACGGGTATCCCACTACCCAGCCTCACTAGAGGGTAAACCCGGGACTGGTCTGATAACTCTGCACTGCCCGTGCCATCACTGGGTGTCACTAGAACTACTATCGTGCGTAGGTTCGGAGTGCGTCAAAGGAACCTACGAACGACACCCTCTCATATTTCCACATTTAATAAGATCATGTAAGAGGCTTCACTTGCCTAAATAGATTACACCGCTGTAATCCTCATGGAAAAACACAAGAGATAAACTACTTACTCGCTGGAAACGGGCTCCCGGTGGAAAAGTCATTCAACACCGCTTTATTCCCATACAACGTCTCGTGGGGCCCGCATCTCGGTCCCAAAAGAGGTCGGGCGAACTGCACCATCACAATGATCTCGGAAAGACATGCCGAATCGACTATTCATACACCCGAAACAGACGCCTGATGAAAAAGTCACAGTATGTTGCACACAGCTCAAAAGATGGCCTGTGGGGCCCATGCCTCAATTCCGGCTTCAACGTATGAAACCACCCTGGTCAACTCCATCTTGACACCAGGGTCACAATGCCACTGACGGTGCCTAACATGGACTTCAGATGCAGAAGCTGCATCACCCTGTGTCACATGCAAGCGGGGCCCTGTGGGGCCCACACCTTGACCCCGAAACACGTCACACAGATCATACCATTGCGTTCCTTGAAGATAACCACGCGGAGTAGGCTATTCATTTTCCCTGTACGAACTTATAAAGTATAATTAGTAAAAAAACGCAGCATATGTCCAAAATCCACCTCGTGTGGTCCACGCCTCGGGCCCGAATTTAGGCAAGTGGATTGCACCTTTGCAATACTGTTGGAAAAACACTCAGAAACGAGTACTCAAGCACCCTAAACAGATGATGGGTGAAAATTGGGGTTTCACCGTAAAACGTGTGAACTAGATCTTGTGGGCCCTGCACCTTGTCTCCAACTCGAACACTTCGAAAAGCATCTCAAAAAGTTCTCATGAGGACTGGGGTCACACTGCCACTAACGGCGCATCAATCGGACATCCCAAGCAGGAGTTAGGTCCGACTCAAGATTAATTAATTAATTAAATAATTAATTAATTATTTGCGTTAAGTGTTCATGCCTCCGAGCAACGAAACCAAACCGCAAGGGTTCCGAACCAACCTTGGAAGGACCGGCTCAACTCCAGGTCCGCTGCGTCTCTGACGGCACGTCAAACGGACGTCCGGCTCGCAAAGCATGTCTGTCGCAAGCTTTAATACTAATTTATTATTAATAATTTAAAGTTCCTTGGGTCACCCATCTTTGGTCACAAACCGCAAAAACTATTAAACTTTCTTTGAAAGGTCTATCTTGTTAACACAAACACGCAGCCGCAGACGGCGCGGCAAACAAACAACCTGTTTTGAAGATACGGCCCCCCAAATGTAAGGGGGGCCCAACCGGGCCGATTCACCCAGGCCAGCCCGGACCGAACCACCGGCCCGCGGCCCAGCCGCGGGTCCAGCCCGAACCGCCGCAGCCCACCCAGCAGCATCGGACTCACCTTGGGTCCTATTTTTACAAACAGACCGACCCTTTGGTCGGACTTCTCTGCGTCGCCAGCAGGACCTGCGAAGCGCAGGTCCTGGCCTCCTCCGCACACCCAAGGCACTGACCACCTCAGGTTTTGGCTGATGACCACGACAGGCAGCGGGACACCCGCCTGCTCCTTGGAAGCCCCCCCCCCACCACCACCAGGCTCTGCCGCTTGACGCCGCACCCCGCCGCACGCCGGACTGCCCCCTTCGCTCGACCACGCTGCCTCCCGCTCCTTGGTCCCCTGTTATGCCACAACCGCAGCTGCCTGGACCTGCTGGCATTGCCTCTTCGTCCTCGTCTCTGCTGCACCGGCTGAAGCCATCTCTGCCCGGCCGTACTCCACCACCGAACCGGCCGAAGCCAACTCCTCCGGCCGCGCACTACCCTACCCACTTGGCTCCTCCGGCCGCGCTCCACCTTCGGCCATCCGTACCTCCGACGATGCTCCGCCGTGTGACACACCATGGCCACCGCATGCAGCCGCCAGCCGCTTCTGCTGGTGGTGATCTGGTGGTTCCTTAGGCAGAACATCGTGACTCGATTGGACACCCAATTCCAGATCCGAGAACATTTTTGTGATCCCTGTGATGAGACCTTCGAAGCGCCTACCTTTAATCGACGATTCGACAGTCGGTTGATGCATCTGAAAAAAATTTTAGTGGGTGTTCATGAAGAACTGAACCAAGAACGGGGTTCCAAAAATAGATCGATGGTCGTGTTCGTGCAGCTATCGATGGCGATAATTAAAAAAAAGATGAAATAAAAGGACAACGAAGGATATTTAATTTAAAAACCTGATTTGTAACTTAAAAGTAAAATAAATCCTACCTCGTTGGATCCGTTCATCATTGGTGATGCCTTCGTTGTGCTCCACCTTCTATCCGCTGAGGTCTCAGCGAAGATCGCTCCTCGATCCAATGAAGAATGATGAAAAACACCGAATAACGGATGAGAGAGATAGGGAGAGAGAGAGAGAGATAAGGGGGTAGAAATGGGTTTCCCCTAATTCCACATTTTTCTATTTATAGATAAACCACTGAGTACGGAATCCAAAATCACCGTGCCCTCTCATTTTAGATCGCACCTAGAAAAAAATCCCCGTTTTGAACTCAACAGAAGCCTCGTATTTCCATTACGAGGCTTCGTTCGAAAGTTATTTGAAAAGTTCTTCAGTTATAAAAATCACTAAGTCATTAATTCAAAAAGACGATTTTTCCCCTGGGTGGCATCTCTCACAGAAGGCCCGCACCCACAACTTTCACACCCCGCCTAGGGTAAACGGAATGCTCCGGACGCAACCGTTCCCTCAAATTTCCAATCCGAGCTACCATTTAGGAATTATTCAGGTTTGAGCTATTAAATGAATAATTTGATAATTTAATTATCCATTTAACACACCACCAACGAGCGAGGGGTCCGAACGTCCTGAGCCGACTCATTTTATTTCATGCCTAGGGTAAACATCACGTTTTGTACCCAACCATGATCTCGAATTTGTGATCCGATCAACCATCTAGGAGATATTACATTTTCTTTAGTTAACCACGCGTGCGTAATACAAAAATGCTTAAAATTTTTATATAATTAATTCCAGGTGCACTGGGCCTCATAATTAAACGTCGTCTGAATTCCCTACTCTGGAATGACATCAAGAAATTTTTCAATGTCTTAGAGTCCCAAAACTTGGGTTCTTACATCATTCCATCCTTCAAGATTTTTGTCCCCGAAAATCAAAACTATGAAAAACAACTCGGGATACAGAGCTCACACTTAGCTCTCCCTTGCCAAGAAAACTTGCACAACACCAAGTTGGAAGAACATGCGAACTGAAGGGATGGTTCGTACTTTGTCGCTACTGAAATCACAGTTTCTTCCTGGAACATGGCCTCGTGATTCCCTCCATCAGAATTCCCATCTGGTGAAACACCCAAGGATATCTGGTCACACAAGTTTCCAAAGTCGGTACATCATGACCGATACTCTCTTACATGCTCAATAAGTAAAGGATTCAGCACCATCAACTACAGTAAATCCATACCCTCCTGCAGGAACTCCATCCAGCACCATCGTCTCAGGTTCAAGTCTCTCTTGGTGGGTACGCACCTGATAAATTGGTGGTCTGAGCAAACCACAAAGCGCTTTCCCAGAAGATAACGTCTCCACGTTCTCATGGCAAGAACTACCACCACCAGCAATACATAGTGAATCTCGTAGTTATGTTCATGGGGTGTCCATCACCTCGACCTGTACTTGATAACTATATCAAGGTTAACGTTGAGCACGCGAGGTACCAATGAATAGGGTAGGTGAGAAAACTCATCCAACCACCAGAGGCTAGACACAGAAAGCACATGGCATACCCCACATGTCTTTTCCCCTCTTGGAAGTAGAGTAATCCAAAAATAGGCACTCCGCCAAACCCACTAGTGGCACCTCAAGAAAAGGGAGATCAAGCAGAAAAGCCCCTCTGGCAAATCCAGAACCTACTCTGACACTCCACTACACAACCCAGCCATGAATGCACATCTCAGAGGGACTCATCCACTGCACCTCAATACTATACGCTTTGGGTGGCACTGAATCTCCCTCACTGTTTTGATCACATCACCAAAACACATCTCAGTAGGGGAAGAACCCCTCTTTCCCATGCATTCAAAGCTACTTCGGTCAACACCAACCTAGGGTTACACCGATGGCTTACGTCACCCATGGTATCCCCTTGAACAAGGAGATAGATGAAAAGAGTACCTCACGTAGTGTCTAACAAGTTCTACTAAGAAAAGTAGAAAATACACAAAGCATACCCCTTATCATCTCTTGTGCTGCAGGATTGTAAACATCCATAGCACACAGCCTCCCGCGGCCCCGTCCATCAGCTCCTTGAGCCTGACATGGGTCACCTAGTGGTGGTGGAAGGACCTCGAAATGTCATCCACCAACCACAGTTCTTCCTGCTTTTCTTCCAACACTGCCTCCCTAGGGACCACCCTGTCCTCACCTAGGGGTTCTCTGATCACGACACTGCCTTTTTCATGGTGGTGCATCTACCAACTATCTAGAAGGCTCAACACATTTGGTCGGATAGTCTCTCTCCACGTGACCTCTCACATCACAAACATATCACTAGTCCCCACTGGGCTATCTAGGTGATCTACGCTGTCCCTGACCATGTGCCTGAGTCTCATCGAGGGGAGACCTCCAGCGTCAAGGCCCTGCCAATCGATGTCCCTCTGACAGAAATTTATCTGTCACCAGTGCCTGCTCCAGCACCCCGAGATGGGTGTGGTTGTACAAGGGCACTACACTGGCACAAATCTCCTCTACAGAGACCTCGCTCAAACTTCTATGCTTGGAAGTTTCCATCATGGACCACATCCAAAGAGTATTGAGTAAGGTATGTGAACCCAGTCGCGTACCCAGCCACTGCCATCACTCCCTGCTGAAGCTCCAGCAGCTCCCGAAATCATAAAAAGATTAAGCAGGAGAGATAGTACTCTTCACGAAACAGCTTCTAGAAGTCATCCCATGAGATTACCGACTCATCGTGTATCCGAGTAACCCTGGCTCTACCACACCAAACTGTGTGGTGGAAAAAGACTGGCTGTCAAAACCACCATCTAACCTGTCAGTGTCCGAAAAAGCCTGAAGAGGCAGACCACCGACCCTAGCCAACCCTTCACTGTCTGAGGGTATGGCTCACTGTGGAACCTCAGCGGTCTCTGATGCTGGAACTCACATAGATTGCCCATCCCACACTCTTCATCGGCCCCCGCTACCGGTACTATCTGCTACTCCACAGGTGGAGGTGCTACTGCCTGTCCTCCTAGAGAAACGGTAATCGTATGATGGATCCTGAACTGAGGCTTCATCGCTCACAGAATCGTCATCACGAACTAGAGCTAGTATCTTGGCTGGCTATCATCGCAGAGACATCATGAACCCGATCAAGGAGTACTGCAGTCAAATGAGCATATATATATCAACATTGATGGGGAGCTGAATCAAGAATGACAGTCAAAGACTCAATATTAAATGATGCATGAACCAAATTCCCTGCAATAAGTGTTTCGGTGTGCCGAGTCGACAAGCGGGTTATCAGGGTCCTGGTGAATGGATACGTAGGACACCGCACCATCACTAGACTCCCTGGCGTGAGAGTCGTTCTTGAGACACATTGGCACTATTGCCCCAAAATTCAACCAATTCCTTTTTAGGGATGTCCGAAAAACACCCCAAGGAACGAACCAGCTCTGATACCACTTTTTCACGACCTGACTCGTACCGGCACTCGAGCTGCAACTTCCCCAAGCCTGCCCCCATAGGCTAGGGGCTGGCGACTAGCACCAAAGGCTCAATAAAATAGGGGAGGCCTTAGCCTAGGAAACCGTACGTACACACGCAGCAACTCAATGAAAAAGTGTAGAGAAAAGAAAGAAAGATACAACACTGCTACAAAAAGGGAAACCAACATACATGCATTGACCTCTAACCATTACAAGTAAAGCACTGACAAGTAAACTGAACAGTAAAAGGGGAAAAACACGCCCCCAACCAGAAAGGTGCCACAACCCGGCAACAGGTAAACGGAAGTAAACAGCTAGCGAGTCTCACACCCAGAAAGTCATGCTACGACCACTGTATGCAGCCTAATCTCCTGTGTCCTCTACGCTCCTCCATAGTCTCGACCGACGTTTCCATTGTCTCCAAGGGTACACCAAGTGCAGGCAAAGCCCAATCAGGGGTGAGTATAAAGATACTTAGTAGGATCCCCTAAAAAGCTTGAGGGAGCTACAAAGGAGGTACTAAAATGGTGATCAGGATATAGAACAATGAACAGTGCAAGAGTAAAAAAGAGAGAGTGCAGATCAACCCAACAAAAGGAAGGAAGTAGACTCATCCAATCCAAGAGGAGATAGACACAGAAATCACGTGACATACCTCGCATGTCTTCGCCCCTCCTAGAAGGAGAGTAACTAAACCCAAAGAGTGGTAACACAAGTAGGGTGTATATATATGATCAATAAAAAACTCAAACGAGTGTGTAAGGGGGTCTCTATATCCATGCTCATCACCAGAAAAGTCTCCAAGAGTTTAAAGGATATCCATCACTAATGCCCAACAATTATGCACGCCAAGCGGCCTCATCGCTACACCGAACCACCAAGGGTCCCGCTCTAGTAATCACGGAGAAAAGTCACTGAATATCCTAATAGAAAGGACCGAGTCTAAAATAATTCATTGGGTAACCCACTGCCCAGTCCCACTAGAGGGTAAAGCCCAATAAGTCAACGGTGACCCACTACCTATCCCCGATGGAGGGTAGACTGTAGTAAATCATCGGGTGACCCACTGCCCAGCCCTATTGGAGGGTAAACCCTAAATAAGTCGACGATAACCCACTGCCCAGCCCCGCTAGAAGGTAAACCTTAATAAAACATCAGGTGACCCACTGCCTAGCCCTGCTGGAGGGTAAAACATAAATAAGTCAATGGTTACCCACTGTCAAGCCCCACTGGAGGGTAAACCATAATAAAACATTAGGTGACCCACTGCCCAGCCCTGCTGGAGGGTAAAACCAAAATAATTCAACGATGACTCACTGCCCAGCCCCGCTGGAGGGTAAACCGTAAGGTCAACGGGTATCCCACTGCCCAGCTTCACTGGAGGGTAAACCTGGAACTAGTCTGATAACTCCGCATTGCCCGTACCATCACTGGGTGTCACCAGCACCACTACCGTGCATAGGTTCGGAGTGCGTCAAAGGAACCTCCGACTGACGCCCTCTCATGTTTCTACATTTAATAAGATCATGTAAGAGGATCGGTTTTCCTGAATAGATTACATTGTTGTAATCCTCATAGAAAAACACGCGAGATAGACTACTTACTCACTGTAAATGTGTGCCTGGTGGAAAAGTCATTCAACACCGCTTTATGCCCATACATCGTCTCGTGGGACCCGCACCTTGGTCCCAAAATAGGTCAGGTGAACTATGCCATCACGATGCTCTCGGAAAGACATGCCGAATCGACTATTCATACGCCTGAAACTGATGCCTGATGAAAAAGTTGCAGTACGTTGCACACAGCTCAAAAGACAGCTCGTGGGGCCCACACCTCAAGTCTGGCTTCAACGTCTGAAACCACCCTGGTCAACTCCATCTTGACACCAGGGTCACAACGTCGTTGAAGGTGCCTAACATGGACTTCGGATGCAGAAGTTGCACCACCCCGCGTCACATGCAAGCGGGGCCCTGTGGGGCCCACACCTTGACCTTGAAACACGTCATGCAGATCGTACCATTGCGTTCCTTACAGATAACCATGCGGTTTAGGATATTCATTTTCCCTGTACGAACTTATGAAGCATAAGTTGTAAAAAAACGCAGCATACATCCGAAAGTCACCTCGTGTGGTCCATGCCTCGGTCCCGAATTTAGGTGGCCGGATTGCACCGTTGTAATCCCCTCGAAAAAACACTCAGAAACGAGTACTCAAGCACCCCAAACGGATGACGGGTGAAAAAGTGGTGTTTCACTGTAAAACGTGCGAACTAGGCCCTATGGGTCTGACACCTTGTCTCCAACCCGAATGATTCGGAAAGCATCTCAAAAAGTCCGCACGAGAACTGGGTTCACGCTTCCACTAACGGCGCATCAATCGGACATCCCAAGCAGGAGTTAGGTCCGACGTAAGATTAATTAAATAATTAATTAATTAATCGCATTAAGTGTTCGGACCTCTAAGCAATTAAACCAAACCGCAAGGGTTACGAACCAACCTTGGAAGGACCGTCTCAACTCCAGGGCCACCGCGCCTCTGACGGCACGTCAAATGGACGTCCGGATCGAGAAGCACGTCCCTCGCAAGATTTAAAAATAATTTATTGTTATTAATTTAAAGCTCCTCAGGTCACCCATCTTCAGGCATAGACCCTAAAAACTCTGAAACTCACTTTGGAAGGTCCGTCTTGCCGACACAAACCCGCAGCCGCAGACGGTACGACAAACAGACATCTCGTTTAGAAGATACGACCCCCCGAATGTAAGGGGGCCCAACCGGGCCGGTTCACCCCGGCCGGGCCACGGCCCAGCCGCGGGTCCGGCCCGAACCGCCGCGGCCCACCCAGTAGCACTGGACCTGCCTTGGGTCCAGTTTTTACAAACAGACCGGCCCTTCGTCCGGTCTTCTCTACGTCGCCAGTAGGACCCGCAAAGCGCGGGTCCTGGCCTCCTCTGCACACCCGAGGCACTGACCGCCTCGGGTTCCGCCTGCCGACCGCGACGGGCTTCGGGACGCCTGCCTGCTCCGCTGAAGCCCCCCCCTGCCAGGATTCATCATTCGATGTCGCACCCCGTCGTACGTCGGACTGCCCCCTTCACTCGACCACGCCGCCTCCCGCTCCTCGGTCCCCTGCTACGTCGCAGCCACAGCCGCCTTGACCTACTGGCACCACCTCTCCGGTCTCTTCCCTGCTGCACCAGCCGAAGCCGACTCCTCCGGCCACACACTGCCCTGCCCACTTCGCTTCTCTGGCCGCGCTCCTCCTTCAGCCAGCCGCACCTCTGACGACGCTCTGCCGCGCGACACACCGCGGCTGCCGTGCGCAGCCACCGGCCGCTCCTGCCGGTGGTGATCAGGTGATTCCTTCGGCATATCACCACAGCTCGATCAGACACCCGATTCTAGATCTGAGAACGTTTTTGTGATCCCTGCGACGAGACCCTCGCAGCACCTACCTTTAATCGATGATTCGACAGTCAGTTGACGCATTTGAAAAAAATTATAGCGGGTGTTCACGAAGAACGGAACCAAGAACGAGGTCCCAAACATAGATCGATGGTCGTGTTCGTGCAGCCATTGATGACGATAATTAAAAAAAAAGATGAAACAAAAGGACAACGAAGGATATTGAATTTAAAAACTTTATTTGGAACTTAAAAGTAAAAGAAATCCTACCTCGTTGGATCCGTTCGTCATTGGCGATGCCTTCGTTGCGCTACACCTTTGATCCGCCGAGGTCTCGGCAAAGATCGCTCCTCGATCCAATGAAGAACGATGAAAAACACTGAAGAACGGATGAGAGAGAGAGGTAAAGAGAGAGAGATATAGAAGGGTAAGAAATGGGTTTCCCCCAATTCCACATTTTTCTATTTATAGATAAACCACTGAGCGAGGAATCCAAAATCACCGCGCCCTCTCATTTTATATCACACCTAGGAAAAATGCCTCATTTTGAACTCAACGAAAGTCTCAGATTTCCATTCTGAGGCTTCGTTCGAAAGCTGTTTGCAAAGTTCGTCAGTGATAAAAATCACTAAGTCATTAATTCAAAAAGATGGTTTTGCCCCTGGGTGACATCTCTCACAGCAGGCCCGCGCCTGCAACTTTTACACCCCACCTAGGGTAAACGACACACTCCAGATGCAACCGTGCCCTCAGATTTACGATCCGAGCTACCATTTATTATTTATTCAGGTTTGATATATTAAATGAATAATTTGATAATTTAATTATCTATTTAACACACTGCCAACGATCAAGGGGTCCGAACGTCCTGCACCGACTCATTTTATGTTTTTCCTAGGATAAACACCATGTTCTGGACCCAACTATGGCCTTAGATTTCCAATCCGATCAACTGACAAAGAGATATCAAATTTTCTTTAGTTAACCATGCGTGCGTAATACAAAAATGATTAACATTTTTATATAATTAATTCTAGGCGTATCGGGCCTCGAAATTGCACGTCGTCTAAATGCCCTACTCTGGAATGACATCAAGAGATTTTTCAAAGTCTTAGAGTCCCAAAACCATGGTTCTTACCTGATTGGTAACCAAGGTTCAACTATTCCAAATACCTTTATTAAAATTCCACTTCATAAAAATGATTAATAAAACTTCAATACGATAAAATATAAAAGATAAGTACAATTGTCACCTAAGATAAAAAATAATAGTTTTCCATGTAAGAATACATGGACATGGAAGATAAAATCAAACTCACATGGACTGATATAGAGTATTGTGTAATATGATCATGAGAACGTTATCCTCTTAAAACTATAATATATGATAGCTTAAGAGGCCATTAATTTCTCGGTATGAAAAGTAAACAGAAAACATTTGTGTCTCATAATCATTTTTGTAACATTGAAAAATTATTTTATTACCTATAATAATATCATATGTAAACATACTTACATTAAAATGAGAATTTAATTCTTTAATCAATTTCCACCACAATTTTGTCTTTTTCTCCAAAATACGAGTATTCAAGGAGAATTTTTCATTCAAGAAGAACTATATTCATCTTCTATAGATAAAAAAATCCAAAAATTAATATATATTTTTTCCTATTTTATTTAGTCATTAAACAAAACCAAAATACTTTTTACAAGATAATATAATTATGCAAAAAAATAATGATTTATGTGAAGAAATCTACTTTAATATAAATAATCAATAGTAATACCCAAAGTTCAACAAAGCTAAAAAATAAATAACTATCATTAAAATCACATAAAAATTTTAATTATAATATTGAAAACCAAAATTTTTGAATGAATTGATCACATAGTCTTTGAAGATTAATATTAACATTTATTTCTAAATAAAATCAATTTCTTTGAAGACTTATAAAATAATTTATATTCCCTACAAATAATATCAATGATATTATAATAATTTCATAAATAACATGAATCACCATGAATCCACATTATGATCATATATGATTCCATAATATAATCCATTTGTGACCCCTCAAATAAAATCCAATAATATTCTAGTTACCTTATCCAATAATGTTTCCAAATAGTGTACATATTCCCAAATAAGATTAATCTCGTAATAACCAAATGAATTTTCAATCTCATGGTTATATCTATAATAAAATATATTTTCCCAATGTAAACTTATTCATCATCCATCAAATACTTTAACAAAAATTATAATTTCATACTAACGCATAAATAAATCTAAATTAATGTCTCCAAAAATATCGTTAGACAACTTAAAATTTCGTAACATAAAACCTCAAAAGGTGTATATAAGACATTGAACATATGATCAACCTTAAAATTATGATATTTTAAGATAACCAAACTAGAAAACATCATAATCATCAGTGTTTTCTAAACCCTACACAGATACCAATTGTAGGGAACTATCCTTAAACATCACATTTCTTGAGAAATTTGAATATAATACTTTTTCTTTCATTTCCAAAGATATTTTTGGATTATTGTTTTAGGGAATTATAATAAACTCATTATATTAAACACATACATGTAATGAGTATACTTCAACTCATTATCCATTTTTTCATAAAATCAAAACCCTTGTGTATAAAACATGATTTAATAATGAAAAATCTTCATAATTTTTAATCTTGAACTCATCCTTGTCTTTACTCTTCCTTAAAACACCGCACAAAAAATTTTAAAATGTGGTGTGAGCATTAAAATCTCAATAAGAGACATAAATAGAGAAAATAATTAGTTTAGTGAAAAACATGAAAACACATTAAATGTTATTTGAGTGTATAAATCATTTAAACATGAAAAACCACACACTTTTTTATCAAATAAAACATTTATAACCCGTGGAAATAAAATAAAATCCATTTTCAGAAACATAGAGAATAATATTCATAAAACCCTTTAAAAACCATTTTGATTTGAATAACCATTCGATCTGCATCAAATACAATTTATCAGAGAACATAATCATTATATAATGTATTGGAGATCTATAATGGGGAACACCTTTATTATAAATTATATCAGTCTCACCCGTGAGTTATAATGGGGATAAACCTTTCATATAAGCTATATTAGGATCACCTATGAGATATAATGGTGTTAAACCCTTCATATAGGATATACCAGACTCACTCATTTCACAAATAATTCTCAAGTACCAAATCATAAGTAAACCATTTTATTCTTTCACTTTTCATCATAAACCCTTTGAAAAACTCCTTAAATACCATATGGAAAACACTTCCATATATCAAAATACCCTTTTATTTTAAAATATAAATTTCAATTAAAAAATATCTATAAAATGGTAAAGGTGGGTTTTCTTTTAAAAATATTTCATTAAAAACATTCTTGATGAAAATAGCATTTTCATTTTTTAA
Organism: Viscum album; assembly: GCA_963277665.1. Taxonomy (NCBI): domain Eukaryota; kingdom Viridiplantae; phylum Streptophyta; class Magnoliopsida; order Santalales; family Viscaceae; genus Viscum; species Viscum album. Next base: position 367,564,673 of record OY728166.1, on the reverse strand, counting down.
TAATGTCATTTTTAATGAAAAAACATCACACTTTTAAATGAAAACATTTTACTTGAAAATAATCATTTGAAATTAAAAAGGAATCATCAAATCATTTTGGTTTCATGGTGGTGGTAAAATCCATTTATTTCTTTTAAGTTAAAAAACATTCCTTTCGGTTATTGTAAAAAAAAGGTGAATGGGTAACATTAAAAGAGGGTTTCTAATTAAAGGTCCCTTACCTTGAGTTTGATTCATCACATATTTCATTTATCATACTGAATAATAAATTTATTTTAATTATTTAATTGTTTTATAAAAAATTTCATGTTTATTATTCCTTTTAATTCATTTATTTCCATGTTAATAAATTAATCATTAAAAATCACATCAGGTATTTTGATGATATTTTGTACTTAAGTCCAAAAGCACATTGATATGTTAACTTTTTTCGAAGTGGTCATAATTCCATAATTCCTAGAATAATATTCATGAAAAATTTATAAATTATTAACATCAATCATTTTTTAAATAAATGGATTAAATATGATTATGAAAATTGAACTATGTTAAAATCATGGAGACGGTAGGTTGTACGTACACATTAGTAACATTTCCATCTTTTAAATATAATTACAGAAAGAATGAAAGTAATATTTTATGGTTCCATAACTATAATTATATCATATATATCATATTATATCTCAAAATATATTTATATATTTCATCCATGTTTTGTGGTTATGTAAAATGAATCACACCGCTTCAGGAAGGTGGTAGTCCACACGTATGCACGAACAAAGTTTTCATTTCTCAGTACATGGAATGGTAAGAACATAAATGATATATTATGTTCTAATAGTGATAACTATTACATTAATATCATATATAAATATTAATTACATCATTTTATAAATCCATGATAGGAAATAATGGAAAAAAAATTACATCGATTTGCGCTACGGTAGTTTTTCATATACATGAATGAGCATTTCGTATCACATTTGATGGAAGAGGATATGGATTTATTTAATTAAATTTATATAATAACATCTTAGTATATGTTGTATACTTTATATATTATTTTTTCATGGTTGAATAATTTTTTAGTGATGTGGAAGATGAAATAAAATTAGGGTATGGAAATAAAATTTCTACATCTTATTTGGAAATCTTCCTTTCCTTAAAATCATAAGGCAACTAGGTTTGGCATTACTCTATTAAAAAATTACTATATAAATTGTATAGGGATTTTAGTACTGTATTTAGGTTTGTATTGAAAAAACCAAATTGGTTTTTGATGTCTTTAGTATTGAGAAAACGAGGTTCCCTTTTATAAGAGTGGGGAGGGGTACTCTTGGAATTTCACAATAAATTAAAATATAATAAGACTATTCTAAATAAAAATTCTTAAAAATGGAATATAAACGAAAATGGGATGAAATTTTAGAAAATATATTATACTCCATGTTATTTTTTAATATTTTAATGATTTTTAAATAATTTAATAAAAAAATTAATTTTATAAGATATAATTATTTTCAAATTTGATACTATTCAATACATTGACTTTAAAAAACATCAAGAAAACATGTAAAATTCAAAAAAAATATTTTATTATATCCTTAACAAGAAAGGTAATCTATGAAATTCATTGATAACATTAATTACATAAAATTATATTTGTTTTTTATATTTTTATTATCATTTATTTGAATTATACAATAATTGAATAATTATAGCATCAATATTGTAAAACCATTTAATGTAGTTATTTATTCCCTAAAAATAAAAAATGAATTTCCATGATAAATATAGATATTTCATCACTCAAATTACTATTTATACTTTCATATATCTTTTGTATTACACCATGTTAAAAATACCACACATATTAAAAAAAGAGTGTGACATGTTTGAATTTTAATTATATAAAATTCTATAGAATTCACAATCTCATCAGTGGCCTGAGAAGGTGATAAATTAGATAAGTTTATGATTATGGTATATATATACACATCTGTTTAGATTTAGTCAGGTTTATGGGTCATTTATTATTTCTGATCATTTTAATTTTGGATTTTTTTATTGTTTATTATATTTATATTTCTTCTCCTTTCACAAGAACAACATTAGTCTTACATAATAATTTATGGTAACAATTTCATATATAATAATTAAAAATAAACTAATATCACATAAATAAATTAATTAGGATTAATATAATATATTATAGTCGTTAATTATGTATATTTTCTCATATAAATGTTAAGACAACATATTTAATATGTTACTTTGATTTTTCTTGCCTTGCGTAAGCATTGCACAATAATTTGGTTAATATTCTTGTTACATATATCCAAAATTCAAAAAAAATCCTTAATTAACATTTATATATGAAAGTTAATAAAAATTCATGAAATAACTACATCTTCATTTAATTTTTTTTCATAATTATCATGATATAAATTATAATTTACAAGTTAGGATTTATTTTTTATGATATTTATATTAAAATATCACACATGATTCATTATATTAGTTTAATAAATTTTAAGATCATAAATATTTATTTTCGATATCACAAAATATGTTGTATTTTATAAAAAAACTGTATCTTTTAGTATTCACCAAAATTTTATATTTTTATAAACATTATCAATATTTTATAAAAGATGAATTTTGATAGGATAAATTGAAAATTTAAATTCATTTTTTTCAAGTAAAATTTCTATAACTTTAAAAAATTATAATATTCACTCATAAAAAGAAGGAGAACACATTGTTGAAGAAAATGTATTTTTTGAGGAATAAAATGACTTTACTAAAAATTTTGTGATTATTTTATAATCACTTACACATGGATCCATATTGAGTTCGACAACTATATATTTCATAAATCTGTTATTTTTATTCGTACGGACCAATTTAATGGCTAGGTTATAATAGTCACATAGATATAATCATATTTAGTTGATCGTTTAAGTTTTATGTGGTGTATCTTGTACTCCATTGAACAAAGTGTTTAATTTTAAAAATTTGGGGATGTTATAGTAAAAAAATAGGGATTCTACTAGAATCCAATTGAATATACCTAATTTCTAACTCACAATGGGTTAGTCCCATCCATGTTGTTCCCAATAAATATATTTTTCTATTATAAAAAATGATAATAATGAATTAATCAACATGAGAGATCAAAATGATTGGAGGTTATGAATAGAAAATATAAAGATGAATAAATAAACCAAAAAAGATCATTTCCCCATCCTTTTAATCAACCAAATACTTTAATGTTTAAGAGGATGGACACATTATTGTTTTTATGATATATTTTCTTATTATTTTTAGGTACCAACTTCCCAAGAAGGTTGAGAAAGGACAACATTCACCAACCCTTTCAGGACAAATTCTAATAAAATGATGCCTTTTGGATTGTGAAACTACCTAGGTACATTTCATCTTGAAAATCAATAATATTTCTCTTCCTATTTTGAGACTAATTTTAAAATATGTTGAATTTGATTTTATTGATAATTAAAGGTAGTAATTTCAGGAGATTAATCATAAAATGATCACCAAAAAAAGTATACAACCCCCGAATTGGAAGAACAATTCAGAACTACATTTTGATGCATCGAACCATGTTTTGGGAGAATTACTTTCCCAAATAATTTAAAAAAATCACCAATTCATAACATATTCCACATGAACCATGGATTCCAATAAGCTGAGTTATATAAATATTGAAGGATAATTCGTTGTTGTTTTTTGTTCGTTGGATAAATTTTTATCTTATTTATTGGGAACTAAAGTGGTTGTATTTTCAAATCATGTAGTACTTAGGTACATAATAAAGAAATCATATGCCAAGTGATGGTTGGTAATATTGATAATACTATTAAAATATTTCAACCTAGAGATAAAGGGAAATTAAGGAACTGAAAATTAGGTTGTGGATCACCTTAGAGGACTTTAAAACAATGATGAAACAGAAATTAAAGAATTAAACCCACCCAATGATGACATACCTAGAGAAAAAATATACTTCATGTAAGGTGAAGTACCATGGTATGTCGATATAGTATATTAGTTTTCAACATTCTAGGCACTATCTCACCTTAAAACACATTAAAAGAACAAACTCAAGTATGTATATAGGTTATATATATGGGAGGATTCATTTCTATGGAAAATCGGTAATGATTAATTCAAAAGTTGGTTCTTATTGGAATTTGAAATAGAATATGTATTCAAATTTTTTCATACACATACTTGTGGAGTCCACTTTTGACCTCAATGAATTGATAGAAATGTCTTAGAATATGAAATTTTTTATCCAAACATGTTTAAATATTCTCATAAATATTGTTAAAAATGAGATAATGATCAATATTTTAGAAGTATTTAAAAAATATAAGAGATTAACCAAACCACCAATTTCTATAAAATCATTGAAGTATTTTCCCTTGTATTTTGGGAGTTTTTTCATTTAAAAATCTATCAATTTTGTCTCTAAATTGGTGGAAGGTAAGTCACTAAAACTGAAGATATTAATATTTTATGTAATTTTGTCAGATATAATATTTGTTTAGTTTTTATGTGACAATGTCTATCATTAGTGACCAAGGGAATTATTTTTTCAAAAGAATTATAGAGGTTATTCTTAAAAAGTATGGAGTGTATCTCAAGAAATCCACACCCAGACATCCTCAAAAAAATGTACAAGACAATGTGTGAAATGGGGATATAAAATTTATCTTGGAGAAAATGATAATTTCCAACCCAAATGATTGGAAAATAATTCATTAAGACCCCTTATCGGCATACCATATAGACTACAATACACCAATAGGTATGAGCCCTTATCGGTTGATTTATGGAAAAAAAATTTCATCTTCCAGTAGAGCTAGAGCACTAAGAATGTTGGGAAGTGAAAAATATGAATGTGGATATTGTTAGTTATGGGAATGAGATAAACAATTAGTTACAAGAGGTTCATGAAATCAGAAGGTAGGCTTTTTAAAACTACAGAATTTACAAAGAGATAACCAGAATGGAAAATTAAAAACTAATTTAGTAAAAGGAATTTCAACCTGACGATTAGGTTCTGCTCTACAATTAATATATAATTTAATGTCATGTATGATTCTTTAAAGGTGGTAGGTACAATTTTTACTTACTAATGTGTATCAAATTGATTCCATTCAAGTTGAGAAAAAAGAATAAGGGAACTCGTTCACTATCAATGGGAAAAGGATGAACACATTCCATGGGAATCAACCTCAAGAACCGATAGAGGATCTAAAAAATCTCCAACCCCTATACTATTTTCATCTAATGAGGATAGGTCAATCCAAAAAAATTAACCTGAGCATCTTCAGGGAGGCAACTAGAGTTTTATTGTTTTCATCAGAATTGGATGTTTCGGTTAAAGTCTCATTTCACTTCATTATTTTAGCCTTAATAAAATTGTTTTTACACTAGTATGAGTTGTTTTATCAGACCACTAGGAAGGAAATCAAATGAATCCCAAAATAATGAGATTGAAGTTGAGAAAAAGATTCATGTGAAGAGGGATTTCATTCTTTCCTTTATTATTTTTAAAAATCCCTGCATGTTTTTGAATACTTTTTTAAACTGGAAAATCCAGCATATGTGTATGACTAAAAATTACATGACCATACAATAATTTGTTAATTTAATTAACATATACAGGATAAATTATCTTCTTAGGAATCATATGATACCATGTTATATATTTCATTGATATTGAGATTGAATTTCATAGGTGAAGAATTGAAATATTAGATTAAATAATGGATATTTAAATAAATACTTATGATTTTAGAGGATTGGATGAATCATGTAAATTAAATTTCCTACCCATTTTATATACATTGAACTTCAAACATTCATGTGAATTGGTTTTTTGGTATTAGTCATGCCATGAGTTAATGTCTAATTTCATAGGTCTCATTCCCATGATGACTTCTAAACCAAATATTTGATATTTTATCATAAGAGTATTTCTTGACTAATCTTGGGTAAATCCACCTTATAGAACATGAATTGAATGTAGTAAAATCTATGACCATGGAAAGAAATATTTAATACCATTTATGTATTTTATTGTTAATCCCTTATTATTGAGGCCCCTTTAACAAGTATCTTTATTTATCACAGAGACCATGAATGACCTTGTTAGGGATTAAAAATATTCCATTCCATTTTTATACATTACTTCCCTTCAATTTTTATATTGCATGATATTTTAATGTTGAAGTTTGGGGTTTAGGGAATTAATGGTGAAAGGGGTGCACAAAATTGTATAGAAAATGTATGGTGGTTCAATTTGTTGATATTGAGACAGTTTTTTTATTAATTCAAAATAATTTATTGTTTTACATTCCTAAAAAAGCATAAAAAAATAATGAGTTGTGAATTATATGAATCAAATGTCCCCATTACTAGACCAAATAATTTTATTACATGTGTTTGGGTGGTGGATGTGAAGTTCATTCTGATCAGTGATTTTGAAAATGTATAGAAATATCTCAAAAAGTAGTTTGAAATAAAAATTGAATTAAAAAACATATTAGAGGAAATTCAAGAAGGAGAATATCCGTTATCATGGTTTCATTGATAATTAGTTCACTTTTATCTTAGAAAGTGGGAGCTGCGACATTGATGTGTAGAATTACATTGACCCTAAACATTTAGATATCATGCCTTATAATTTAGAGATAAAATCCTCTTTGATCATTAATAAATTTTAACATCAATTCCTAGGAACTGTAAGCCCCATAGCCATAGCTACCTTACATTGTAATGTACTCATGATTTTTTGTGCCTTTTTACATCACAATGTGGAGAAAGAAGTTCCTTTTCAATCTTATGGATAAGTACCATGTACTCCAGATATGATCATAACTGTACTTGAATTGGTATCATGAGTGGTTAGTGAAAATGATTTGAAAGAAAGATAAACAGTGGCTTGGAATTTTTAATAATAATAAATTGATGATCATGAATGAATGAAAGGAGAGTATCCATCATTTTAAAAACTGATAAATTAAAATAAATGGATTGGTTGTTTCTTTGAATAGTGGGGAATTAAATTAATGTTTTATGTGGAACTGGAAAGTTTTTGGTTTTACATTGATAATTATTTTATTTTATTTCTATGATATTTTGTATAATGGTAACATTGGTTCCCTCTTGAATTCAATGTTAATATTTTATGATTAAGGAAAATAATAGATTATTTGTTGGGTTATATGATGAAATTATATTTTCATGCATAATTTTAACATTTTATAAGGTTTTTGTATTATTTGAAATGAATAATCCCATATAATAGACTTTTTTAATAAAAATTGGGAATGTTTGATTAAGGAATACTAATATATTTAAATAGATAAAAAATGGCGATTTCTGAATTTCATATATTTGATAGTGTTTATTATATTTTCATATAATAAAATTAGACACTTAGCTAGTCCCCGTCCAATTCTCCTAGCCACTGAGCCAACCCTCAAGAGGGTTGGAAGGCCATGAAGGCCCCATGGTAAGGACTTCTATGAGGTATAATCATATGTTAGATACATGGGTATAATCTCATGCATAGGTGGCCCAAGGCTCACTCGGCCTGCGCAGGTTGGTGCGACCCATATATGTGTGTGAAAATGTACCGAGAGCCCATCCTTGGAGTAGGATTCTGAGTGAAGGATGGACCAAATTTCAATTTAAATGAGAATCGATACCAATACCATTTCAAATGTGGGATGCATATGATGAAAACAATATTCATATTTGAAAAAGAAGATTTCGTCCCCCATATCTCCATCCACACCACACTTGTACATAGCCAATTGAATCACTACACCATTTTTATAATGCTCGACATCCCTGGACGCTACTACAATACACAATAACCACCATGGATCCTCCATGGAAGCTTGGTCTTGACCTAGAGATTCCCTTCAAAGGGACCTTTTTTCCATGAGTCCCTTCTAGATCCTTGGATGACCTCAACGAAGCTCAAGAAAGGTCAGACCATTAATGATGATGATTATTCCTATCCAGCTACTATGAAGGCTATATGATTCTGAGGTGGATTCCTACACTGCGAAAAAATCCATTGTGCCATGGAGTTTCCACTAAAGAAAGTTGCACCTAGTTCCACAATGCAAAGTAGAAAATCACTGATATATAAGCCTGTATATAGTACCCTGGAGCAGCAAGGAAAATACCATGAAGAGGAGGATGAAAAAACAAGTGCACTTCTGTCATGGGGCTGTTGATTATGACCTACAATGTAGATTCCAGAGTGGTAGGTTCTATCACTATTGAAGGAATAGTTGCACATGTTGTGCTATAAATATGTCAGGATGTTAAATGTGCTACCATTGAGAACCGGAGGTATATGTGCTATCGTGGAAATGATGTGGTAGTTGTATCATGATGAAAGAGTTCATCAATCATCTGGAGGAGTATACACTAATAAGTCACTAATGGATGCTAAGTTCTTAATTGAGACAATTGCACATAATTCACAACAATTTAGAACAAGAGGAATAAGCACAAGAGGTTTCTATGTGGTAAAACCTTCTAAATCATCACCTTTAATTGAAACCAAAAATGATTAATTAACAAACCATGTAAGATATATGGTTGTGAAACAAGGTAATGAACAACCTTCCCCACCTTAGGTGTGTAGTTTGTGATCATCACCACATAACTGAAGGTCCCGGGCGGAGCGGAAGCTCGTGGGTGGATGTGTCCACTTGACTTTTTGTCATTAACAGTGATCAATCTGAGATCAATACGACGATAAACGCCAGACTCCACGGATCGAATCACGGAAATAGACAAAGAAGAAGAATAGTCCAGGAACCATAAAGGAGGATCATCACATGTTGATTATAATTAATTTAATTAATTGACAAGAAGTACCTTTTATAGCGTTCTTTTTTGTTGATATTTATGATCACTTTCCGATGTGATTCGTCATTGCGTCGCAGAAGCCAAGTGTAGACTTCCTCTAGCGGTGATCCACATGTACACCACGTATCTCTGGACGCCGCCAAAGGAATCTCCGGGTGCTAGTGTGGAGAAGCCTTTACTTGCGTTGTCCGCCTTAGATCACCTTGATCCGATGGAGGTGGATCTCTCTCGGTCTTGAGAGCGTTCTTGGAGGACGGAGTACTTTCAGTCTTGAGAATTCTCCAGAATTGTTGTGCACAACGATTCTCCGGAAAAGTGTTGGGGTTGTGAGGATATTTATAATCGGGTTTGAGGTTATAGAGTTATGACAATAAATAAACGCGTTACGCATTTTATTTATTTCATTAACTCTTATTGAAAACCTCATGTCGAATCATTAATTCCTTGACATGCGCCCATGATGATTATAATAAATATCATTTAATAAAACGATATTATTTCCTCAAAATCCCGACTGGAAAAACTACATGGCGTGTAATCATTAATACACAGCGTGTACTCATTTTTCATTGAAAACTACACAGCGTGTACATTCAATGTACACGGCATGTATATCTTGTTTTCATTTTTCATTTCCTTTCCAAAATGAAAACTACACGGCGTGTACATTCAATGTATATGGCGGGTATCTCTTGTTTTTCATTTTATTCTTCCTCCAACATTAAAACGATTTAGGCTTCCTTGAATAATTATTAAACCACATATGGGAATAATCTTTATTATACTTGAGATACTTGGATACAATTAGTGTGTGACCCTCTAGGTCTCTTTCTCGTTGGCATTAGGCGGGCTTTCCTAAAGTCCAAGATTACTGTCTAGCAACGGGTCAAGGCACCCATGAGAAAGAAGTTGACGCCGCATTGACGAGTCACCTCATACGAACGCTTACTGTGTAATTTAAACCCTTTGTCTCAAAATCTCATCAAGATGGTTTATGGTAGTGTCATAAACCTATATGTTTGATCCATCATTCTTTGACTTCCATAAATAAACTTGTCGGGACACCATGGCCATGGAATTTGAGTGACAGTTATATTTCAATCAAAGGGTCTGAGATATCTACTTCCATAAATATGGAAGGGACAAATCCTTCCTCAACTTATCCATTAACAACATGTCATTCGTGACGCACCCAACATACCCTACTTCTCGCCAACTGTCTTCATGACGGATTTCGTCAGCAAATCTATGTGCGCGAGTCATGACATGAGTAAATGATAATCTTACAGTCTAAGGATCATTACACACGCTCGTAGATAGCAATGTCTGATGACACCAAGACATGCGGATTTGCTACTGGTGGGTCTGTTCTCATAATCTCACATCTTGAAGATTACCAAGTACGAACTCCATGAGAGAGAGTCTCGTCTTCTTACGAGTACTCGCACGTGACGGTCTGTATGCCATGTGTCCTACCATAGTATGTCATCCAACCGTAGAACTTTATTTAAGAATATTGTTATAGCATTTCAAGGTTCTCATCATAGCGGGGATCTGTCATGACCTTATTAATGTAACAAATATTTCAGGACATTATTATATTATAGTCATGCAGAACAATGAACAATATATAATAAGTGTACATTCATGTAATCAAAGTATAAACATTTGGTTCTCAGGAAATCAACCCTAACAAACTCCCTCTTGGACTAGAGCCAACTGCCTACGACTTTTAGTCCGCTAGACCTCACATGATGATCATGTTTTTGTTGAGTCATGGCTTTAGTCAAGGGGTCTGCCATGTTGTCTTCCATGGAAAGACTGCTCACTGCAACTTCACCTCTCTGAGAAAAATCCCTCAAGAGATGATACTTCCAAAGTATGTACTTTGTCCACTGATTTGACCTTGGCTCTTTTGCAAGTGTCACCGCTGCGGTATTATCACAATATAGTGTGATAGGATCTTTACTGTTAGGTACTACATCCAACTCTTGGACGAAGCTTCACATCCATACTACTTCTTTACCTACCTCAGAAACTGTGATATACTCGGACTCTACTATAGAATCTGTGACCACACCTTGCTTTGAGCTCTTCCAGCTCACTGCACCTCCATTCAAACTGAAGATGTATCCAGTCTGTGACTTCATGTCATCTTGATTAGTCTGAAAACAAGCATCTACATGTCCTTTGATGACTAGTTCCTCATCTCCTCTATAAACCATGAACATATCCTTAATAAACCTCAGATACTTAAGGATAGTCTTGACTGCCATCCAATGGCGGTCTCCTGGATCAGCTTGATATCTGTCTACCACACTTAATGCGTAAGAAACATCTAGCCTTGTACATAGCATATCATACAAGACTGACTCAATCGCGAATGCATAAGGGATCCTTGCCATTTTCTTTCTTTCCTCATGTGTCTGAGGACACATTTTCTTGGAAATATGAATGTCATGTGACACTGGCAAAAATCTCCTCTTGGACTGTTCCATATTGAATCTCTTCAGTATCTTGTCGATGTATGTACTTTGACTTAGGCCCAACATTCACTTGGATCTATCACGATGGATCTTGATCCCAAGAATATATGTTGTCTCGCCCAAGTCTTTCATAGAGAAGCATTTATCCAACCATACCTTAACTGACTGTAAGATAAGTACTTCGTTTCTAATTAGTAATATGTCATCAACATATACTATTAGGAAAACGACTGCACTTCTACTAAACCTTTTGTAGACACAAGGATCACATTCGTTCTTAATAAAGCCAAATTCTGTTACGGCTTCATCAAAACGAATGTTCCATGACCTTGATGCTTGCTTTAATCCATAAATGGATTTCTGCAACTTGGATACCTTGTTGGCATCCTTTGGAGTCACAAACCCTTCGGGTTGTGTCATGTAGACATTTTCCTGGAGGTTCCCGTTAAGGAATGCTGTTTTGACATCCATTTTCCAAATTTCATAGTCATGGTAAGCGGTAATGGCCAATAGGATTCTGATGGATTTCAACATCGCAACCGATGAAAAGGTTTCATTATAGTCAATTTCTTGACGCTGTCTAAAACCTTTTGCAACCAGTCGTGCCTTATAGGTGCCGACTTGTCCCTCCATGTCCAGTTTCTTCTTGAATACTCATTTATTACCAACAGGCTTTACATCAACTGGAGGATCTACCAAAATCCAGACTTGGTTTTGGTACATGGAATCCATTTTAGAATTCATGACTTCTTACCACTTGGCAACGTATGTGTCTTCAACTACTTCCTTGTAGGTAAGAGGATCATCATTGTCAACCAATAACAAGTCACCATCCTCAGTGACAAGAAAACCATATCATTCTGGTTCTCTCACATCTCTCATGCTCCTACGTAGTTCTTGTGTCTCTAGAACAGATTGTTCTTCCACGGGGCTTTGTGGAATCTGTTCTTGTACCAACTCCTGTGTATCTTGAGCCTTGACTTAATCAAAGTATCTCGCTCCCACTATCTCTTTTGGATATGTGCTCCCTCTCAAGGAATATGGCGTATCTTGCCACTGTAACCTTTTTATCTGAGGGGTAGTATAGGTAATATCCCCTTGTTTCCTTGGGATATCCTATAAAGGTACACTTTGTGCCTTGGGGTGCAAGCTTGTTACCTGAAGAGGCCTTAACAAATGCTTCACTACCCCACACATATAAATTTGATAACATGGCTTTGCATCCACTCCATAATTCATGTGGAATACCATTTATCGATTTAGTTGGTACTTGGTTTAGTATGTGTGATGTTGTTTGTAATGCATATCCCCAAAAGGATAATGGAAGACTCGCATGACTCATCATTAATCTCACCATGTCCAACAGGGTGCGGTTCCTCCTTTCACTTACATCATTCCACTGAGGCGTGTAAGGAGGGGTGAGTTGAGATAGAATCTCAAACTCCCATAAGAAATCAATGAAGTCCGGATTAAGATATTCCCCTCCTCTGTCTAAGCGGATTTTCTTAATCTTCTTACCAAGCTGGTTCTCTACTTCATTCTTGTATTCTTTAAACCGATCAAAAGAATCTGACTTATACCTCATTAAGTAAATATATCCATATCTACTAAAATCATCAGTAAAAGTTATGAAGTACAAGAACTCACCCCTTGCTTCAACTGGAAATAGTCCACACACATTTGTGTGAACTAATTCTAGAAGCTCTTTAGCCCTTTCACATTTCCCACTAAATGGGGTTTTGGTCATTTTGCCTTGTAGACACGCGTGACATACACCAAGTGGGTTTAGTTCGAAAGAATCTAAATGCTCATCTTGATGTAATTTTGTCAAATGTTTCTCATTGACATGACCTAACCAGTGATGTCAAAGTTGGGTGTGGTATGTGTCATGTGAATTAACTTTTTCATCGATTGTCATTATTGGTTTGTGTAATCTAACACATAAAGGTCGTTATATAAATGTGCTCTACCAAAACAAATGTTATCCTTATAAAAGTAGCAATATTCATTTCCAAATTTGAAGATGAATCCATCAGTATCTAATCTGGATACTGAAATGATGTTTTTGGCTACAGAGTGTACATAATAACATCCTTTTAATACCAAGACCATCCCAGTAGGCAATGTGAGGTGGTAGTCTCCGACAGCTACAACAGCGAGTCTGGCTCCGTTGGCTACTCACAAATCCACCTCACCTCGGTCAATCTTTCTAAATCTACTTGATTCCTATATTTGGATACAGATGTGAGTACCACAAGCAGTATCTAATACCCAATTGGTAGAAATAGATAGATTGCATTTGATAACAAACACACCTGAAGCTTCCCCTTGTTTCCTTGGATGGGTGCAGTTTTTCTTCCAGTGGTCCTTCTTGCCACAACCAAAACAAACAACCTCTAGTTCTCTTGCCTCCCCTTTGATCTTCCTTTTCTTGAAAGGCCTTGAAGAAGCTTTGGGCTTAAATCTCTTCGTCTTCCATTTCCTTTTATTCACCATAAGGACATAAGACTTTTCACGCTTCATATCATTGTCCACTTGACGAATGAGGATAAGAAGATCAGATAGAGACTTCTCAATATTGTTCATGTTGAAATTTACAACAAAGTTAGAGAAGCTCTGGGGGAGTGATGCAAGAATGAGATCGGTATCCAGTTCTTCGGGGAGTTTAAACCCTAGAACCTCCAAGCGCTCAATGTAGCCAATAAGCTTGACTACATGAGGCTCAGTTGGGGCACCCTCTCCAAGCTTTCTCTGAAATAGAGCCTTGGAGATCTCAAACCTTTCATGTCTTGCTCTCTCATGGTATAGACCACGGAGGTGCTCGAGCATGCTATAGGCATCCATGTCTTCATGAGACTTCATGAGCTCACTAGACATTGATGACAACATCAAACATTGAACGTCGAGTGCATCGCTCAAATGTTGATCATAGACCAAGAAATCTTCATCACTCGCCCATTGGGCAGGCGAATCAGGAAGTGAGGACTCCAGCACGTAAAACTTTCGTTCATGGCATAAGATAACCCGAAGGTGCCTAAACCATTCCTGAAAGTTACTGTCGGTGAGGATATTGTCTTTATCCAAAATTGATCGCAGAGAAAATGTGGTTGACGAGTTCGTCATATTGATTCTGCAAATTAAAGGAGCAGATTTATCTGTACCTTTTGATTACATTTTATAAAAAATAATAAATGAGTTTATTAATTCTCCCACTATTTTATCAAGTCCCAATGACACTCACCATTGAACTCAAAATGTCCAGTTGCGATGAAATTTTAGTGGCAAAGATCCATATTCCCCTTCGCATAACCCCAACAAGGGTTGGTCAAGCTATTTAAAGGTATTTAGGTAGGCAGGTCTTTGCCAACTGTGAGCTTACAGTTCCTTGATCTGTTGAATGGACTACCCAATCCTGAAATCCTGACTTGGATTTACTCTACACTTGCCTCCATTTTACAAAAAGTCTAGCAAGGGCTACTCATCTTGATGTAAAATGTTTAAGTCAACCCGAAACTTTCATAAGAGCTTCCTTTATAAAAGTGTCCCAACAAGGATTGGTCAAACACATAGTTTTATTGAGTCTTGCCCTTAATCAAGTAACGCAATGCTTAGTCTAACTTAATATGGTATTTGATGGATTTTAATCCTTTATGTGTTGTTTCGCATTATCACATGTTTGTTAATATTAATTGATACTTGCTTAAGTGATTAACCATGTTCTGATAATGTTTACGCATAGTCCAGTTTTTATTTTATTTCATCTTTGCATGCTTGTTTATTTCATTAATTATGTGAACGCGACAACACATACATAATAAATAAACCATGCAATCATATATAAATAAAATAAGATGGCATGATCATGAGCTTCTATTGGTTAGCTTATCTAGCGGTTTTGATAAGCTAACCATGACCTAGGGAAAAACACCTTGAACCCGATGGTTCATGTTTTTGCAGCTCCCACCTGTCCACCTTTGTATCTTCTTTGGTTGGTTTCGCCTCAGCTTCGGATTTTGAACCGTCTCCTCTGGCTTGGGAGATCCTCCATTACATGGGGTTTACAATAAAGAAATCATGGGCACATAGGCCCTACATTTTATTGGAAGAAGGCTACCTGGCCAACGAATTTAAATTAAATAAATTTAAATGAAACCATACACACACAAAGGGTCTTTGGTCTAGCTCATGATCATCCATAGCATGCAACGACATTTACGCATATTTAGTATTCAAATTCTTTTAATCGTTCTTTTTATCAAGATAAGTCGCACTTGAATTCAATTAATTATGATCTTATAATTAATCAATTCTTTATCTTAAATTCCTTTCTGAATTTCCTTGAGATTCTTCTCATCCATATTCCTTGTACAGGTCTTCGTACTTTGGAGGAAACCTGGTGAAATTCCATTTCTAAAAAGTACACGGCGTGTAGGCTATATTACACGGCATGTATTTGTTTTTACCCTTTATCCAAAGTACACGCCGGGGACTTTGGCGTGTTTTCTGTACTTTGGAAATTTTGGAGTACACGACGTGTAGATTAATCTAACACGGCGTGTATTTCCTTGTTACATGGTTACCGGCCTGACAATCTCGTGTACGCGGTACATGGCTTCTCCATGTACACGGTTTCACCTGGGCCAGATCGGACTACACGACGTGTTGATTCAACATACACGCCGTGTATTCCGGTTTCCATGCGTCGTTCAGTTCTGGTCAACACGGTGTAATAAAAACTTAGGTATGCTCAAGTCACACGGTGTGGGTTTGGCGGACCAGTACCGATTCATTGAACCTAAGTACACGGCGTGTAGTTTTTACTACACTGTGTATTCTTGTGTTGTACAGACATAATGAGCAGCTCCTACGGATGAGTTCCTCGTTTTTATTTTAATCAAAATTAAAATTAAAAGGTCGTTTCTGTGATGTGAATCGAGAAACGAAGGAGGAAGAACAGATCTCATTCATTCAGTTTTATATAACGATTTATCTTGAATTGAATCAAATATAAATGCATAAATTATCAACAAAAATTAAATAACTATAATCAACATTGTGACCCCTCTGATACCAATTGAAGGTCTCGAGCGCAGTGGAAGCTCGTGGGTGGATGTGCCCACTTGGCTTTTTGTCATTAGCAATGATCAATCAGGGATCAATACGACGATAAACGTCAAACTCCACGGATTGAATCACAAAGGAGGATAATCACAGATTGATTATAATTAATTTAATTAATTGACAAGAAGTACCTTTTATGGCGTTCTTTCTTCGTTGATATTTCTGATCACGTTCTGATGTGATTCGTTGTTGCGTCGCAGAAGCCAGGTATAGACTTCCTCTAGCGGTGATCCACACGTGCACCACGTATCTCAGGACGTTGCCAAAGGAATCTTTGGGTGCTAGCGTGGAGAAGTCTTTGCTTGCGTTGTTCGCCTTAGATCGCCTTGATCCGATGGAGGTGGATCTCTCTCGGTCTTGAGAGCATTTTTTGAGGACGAAGTTCTTTCGGTCTTAAGAGAATTCTCCAGAATTGTTGTGCACAACGATTCTCCGGAAAAATGTTGGGGTTGTGAGGATATTTACAATCGGGTTTGAGGTTATAGTGTTATGACAATAAATAAACGCGTTACGCATTTTATTTATTTCATTAACTCTTATTGAAAACCCCATGTCGAATCATTAGTTCCTTGACATGCACCCACGCTGATTATAATAAATATCATTTAATAAAATGATATTATTTCCTCAAAATCCCGACTGGAAAAACTACACGGCGTGTAATCATTAATACACGACGTGTACTCGTTTTTCATTGAAAATTACACGGCGTGTACATTCAATGTACACGATGTGTATATCTTGTTTTCATTTTTCATTTCCTTTCCAAAATGAAAACTACACGGCGTGTACATTCAATGTACATGGCGTGTATATCTTGTTTTTCATTTTATTCATACTCCAACATTAAAACGATTTAAGCTTCCCTGAATAATTATTAAACCACATATGGGAATAATCTTTATTCTACTTGAAATACTTGGATACACTTAGTGTGTGACCCTCTAGGTCTCTTTCTCGTTGGCATTAGGCAGGATTGCCTAAAGTCCAAGATTACTGTCTAGCAACGGGTCAAGACACCCAAGAGAAAGAAGTTGACGCCGCATTAACGTGTAGCCTCATACGAACGCTTATCGTATAATTTAATCCTTTTGTCTCAATATCTCATTAAGAATGTTTCATGACAGTGTCATAAACCTATATGTTTGATCTGTCATTCTTTGACTTCCAGAAATAAACTCGTCAGGACACCATGAACATTAAATTTGAGCGACAGTTATATTTCAATCAAAGGACCCGAGATATCTATTTCCATAAATATGGAAGGGACAAATCATTCATCGACTTATCCATTAACAACATGTCATTCGTGACGCACCCACCGTACTCTACTTCCCGTCAACTGTCTTCATGACGATTTTTGTCAGCAAATCTAAGTGTGCGGATCATGACATGAGTTAATGATAATCTTCCAGTCTAAGAACCATTACACACGCTCGTAGATAACAATGTCTGATGACACCAAGACTTGCGGATTTGCTACTGACGGGTCTGTTCTCATAATCTCTCATCTTAAAGATTACCTGCGAACTCCATGAGAGAGAGTCTCGTCTTCTTACGAGCACTCGCACATGACGGTCTGTATACCATGTGTCCTATCATAGTATGTCATCCAACCGTAAAACTTTATTTAAGAATATTGTTATAGCATTTCAAGGTTCTCATCATAGCAAGGATCTGTCATGACCTTATTAATGCAACAAATATTTCAGGACATTATTATATTATAGTCATGCAGAACAATGAACAATATATTATAAGTGTACATTCATGTAATCAAAGTATAAACAGTTAGTTTTCAGGACACCAACCCTAAACAATAACTTCAATGATCCATGTGATGAGTAGGGTATGAAGATTTGTGAAGCCGCATTCCCACCAAAAATATTTTAAAAATCCATGTAGAAAAATTTAATCCTAAAAATTATTTTGTGCTCAACAAGACCAGGATAGAACTCCCTTTCATCCTCCTTTACAGTATGAATTACAAAATCCACCCCCTTTCCAACAACCATAAAATCACAATACTAGAAACAATATTTTTACCCACCCCATTTTAAACAAACATCCAAGAGATAGACCTCATCTAGTGAACAACCTGTTGAACAAAATAAAGGAATAGAGTTTGGGGAGCTGAAAAATACAGTGAATGATTTGTCAAATAAACTTCAGAATATCTTGAGAATGTTATCTAAACACCCATGTAATCATCCATCTCGGAAAATCCCAAAGAGAAATCAGGGTGTAAGTATGATCGTCATTAGAAGTGACAGGGATATCCAGCAACTTGAACCAAAGGATGTTCAATCTGAGCTGGAAGAAGGTTTGTATGGAAGTTTTGGATAGATTCTAAAAGAGCAACCCCCCCCCCCCTCCCTCCAAAGAATATGAGAAGAAGGAATAGGGACCAATGAAAATATATAGAAAGAAACTACCTTAAAACACGTTACAAGGGGAGAAAAGGGATATATAGAAAACCCCCCCTTCCATTCCCTTCCATGTTTACCAAACTAAAGAAGACCGACAATGATATACTCCTAAGAAATATTCAAGATACATTCCAAAAAGTTGAAATTAACATACCTCTCTTAGAAGACATTCAGAAAATTCAAAAATAAAAAAATTACATAAAAGATATTTTCACCAAAAGAAATAGCTTCTTGGGGAATGGGAGGATCATCCTCAGAAGGCATATATCATCTATGACCATACCAATATTACTCAAATATGTCAATATATTGGGAAATTTTGAATTTCCATCACCACTAGTTATTTGAAATTTGAGGATGCTATGTGTGATTATTTTGATTCCATTAATGTCATGTCTAAGTCTATTTTTCATTATTGAAAATAGTTTACTTAAATCATATATTAGTGGTCGTGCTTTTGGAAAATAGATTCACTATTTCCTATCAGCACTGTTATAGGACATAATTGTGGGAGTGCAATGGCTAATTTTTATAGTATACATTTGTGTACTCAACATGGAAGAATATAAAAGCACCATGACTCTCACTAATCATTTCCAAAAGGCCATTCTTAAAAATATCCATGAAAATAATCAATGTACATGAAGGAACAATTCAAATGGATTGTAGAAACAGAAAGGTGAACATCGTCATCCTTGACTCTAGAATGAACCATTCAAACAACTACTTCCTCTTTTCTATCACTCATGAAGATTCCATTCAACCCATTGAATAATTATATCTTATTAGAGAACTTTTATCCATAGGATATCACATTTTTACTATGAAATCAAAGGAATATGTGAATAATATAATATATGGAAATTATGCCTATAAATTTTAAGAAGAAATAACTTCTGATTTTCTTGATAATTCACTGGATGAAATTGATATGATTCCCTATACTATGGAAATTCGTTCCCTCGATGTGGGGAATTTGAAGTAGATATCATCTCTAGAACAACCTACTAGCATGGAATTATAACCTTTCCCATGTGATTAAAAGCTTTTTTACCTTATTAATGGAGAAAAACTAACAGTGATAATAGAAAACAACCTGGCGACATCTCCTCCCTGGTGATAATTGACAATTTGAAGAAGTGGCTGCCGCTTTGGCCGCGGCTTATCTCCTCGGCGGTGCTCCTCCCTGGCGACATCTCCTCCCTCCACGGCGGATTTGGCTCCACCTCAAAGCAGCGACGCTGGTTTCTCCGGATTGAAGGCGGAAGGGGCTCAGCTCGGTTGTGTCTTGTGGCTTTGGCAGGGTTTCGGTGTTCTTCAGATCTTCGATAGATCTGGTTGTTTCGACATCATTGATGGCAGATCCAGAAGCTGCGGCGGCACGACTCCTGCTCGGCGACTCAGCGGCGGGTTCATCTTGTGGAGAAGCGCGGCTACGGGGTTTTTGGCGTGGCTGCTGTTCTCCGATCTTCGGCGGAGATGTGTTGCTTCATCGGGCAGTGGAAATGGACTTGTTGGCGTCTCGTTCGACGGCAGGGTCGGCGGAGATGTTACGGCGGCGTCTTGGCTTGTGGTTGAGGATGCAAGGTTCGTGGTCTTCGGTATCGGCTGATGGATCTTCCCTGTCTCCGGTGACGGTCCTCGGTGGCGGGGGTCATCTGTGTGCCGGATCTGGCTGCGCCAATTTCGCGATGATGGTGTGGCTGCGGCTGTGAGATTTTCCATTAGGGTTTTTGCTTTTGGATATTAGTTTGGGCCTTGGGATAGGCCATTGTAATGGACTGCGTATCAATGGGTTCTTGAGCCATTCAAATATAAGGCTGCATGCTTCACGCTTTTTGGCATGTAATGAGTCCTTCAAGCTTTTTGGGCTGGTAATGAGTCCTCTTTAAAAAATGATTTCTATTTTTTTTCTTTTTTAATAAAGGGACCAATCCACAACTTTTTTGGATAATAATTAAAAAATTGAAAAGAAACTTTCGATAATAATTAGAAAATTGAAAATAAACTTACAAGAGACTAGGATACCTTCCTAAAATTAAACCAAAAGAATATTTCTATATAATATTCCAAGAGGGGGATTCTTGACCTATTATGTAGCCTTAAAAAGCCTAAACCCCGTCATTGAAGTAGTAAAAAAATGAAATATAAAATTTGCTAATAGCCAACAAAATATACCAAATTTCTGACTCAAAATGTGTCAGTTCCATCCATGTGGTTCCCAATAAAACTGGGGTGAATATTGTAACAAATGAAAATAATGAATTAATCCCTATGAGTGTTAAAAATAGTTTGAGAGTATTCATAAACTATAGAAAGATAAATCAAGTCATCAGAAAAAAGACTACATCCCCATTACTTTCATCGACCAAATTCTATAAATTTTAGAAGACATGACACATTATTGTTTTTGGGGTGGGTTGTATGGTTATTTCTATGTTTCAATTTTCAAAAAAGACAAGAGAGTACAATATTCACTAGCACTTTTGAGAGAATTTATTACAAGAGGTTGCCTTTAAAATTGTGAAACACCCCTGTTATATTCTAGCAGTGTATGTTGATCATATCTTTAGATCTTAATAACGATTTCCTGGAAGTATTTCTCAGTGACTTTTCTATTTTTGGAAATTCCTTTGATCATTATATGAGAAATAGTGAAAAAATTAGTAAGATCATACATTGAGAAAAAAACTTGTTTTTAACTTTGAGACACGACAATTTATTGTAGAAAAGGGATAGTTCTAGGTTATACCATTTCAAAAAAAGGCATTCAGGTGGATCAGTCTAAATTTGAAGTGAATAATTATTTCACATATCCCACATGTATAAAACATATTACATAATTCTTGATCATTGTGTGATTCTATAGAAGGTTCATATAGGGATTTAGTAATATTTCTCTTCATATTTTGAGTTTTCTTTTAAAGGAAGCTGAGTTTGACTTTAGTGATGATTGTAGGATGACATTTGATGAGATGATGTATAAACTGACCAACCCAAAAATTATGAAAACATTGAAACCTGAAGAAAACTATTGAAAAATGTTTTGATGCATCGAAGCATGCTTTGAGAGTAGTCATTTCCAAAAGAATTGAAGGAAGACAAAAAATCATAACACATTCCTCAAGAACCTTGGAGACCACTAAGTTGAATTACATAATTACTAAAATATAATTCTTTTCTTTTTTACTTGCATTGGCTAAATTTAGATCATATTTTATGGGAAATAAAGAGGTTATATTATCTGATCATGTATTACTCAAGTACATAATGAAGAAATTTGATGTCATTAGTAGCTTTGTGAGATGAATACTACTATTTCAAGAGTTCAACCTAGAGATCAAGGACCAGAATGGAGCAGGGAATCATGTGGCAGATCACCTTGGTATACTTCCAAACACTACTAAAACAAAAATTCTAGAATCAAACTAACTCAATAATGGCATAACGGGAGAACAACTATACATTATTGAAGGTTAAGTATCGTCGTATTTCCACATAGTAAATTATTTGGCCACATTCTAGGTACCATCTCACCTTAAACCTCATCAAAAGAATATATTCTTTTATGAAGCTAGATTCTGTATTTTAGAGGATCCATTTCTGTGAAAAATCTGTAATCATCAAGTCATGTGGAGGTTCTTATAGGAATGTGAAATATGTAATGGCTCAGACCTCTCCGATCCATTTCTTTGTGAGAATATAGTGTTTACGGTGTTGTGGGAGATCAAGGTGACTCATTTCAACCCTTGATGAAATTTCCCATTTTTCTGGGTTTTCTAATGGTGGCTCACCTTGGTGGTCACTCACTGGCGGTGGCTTGCTGGCAGTGGATCACTGGCGGTTGCTCACTGACAATCACTCTCTAGTGGTCTTTTGACCAGCGGAGCCTTTCCCACGGTGTCTCGTTGAATGGTGACTCACTGAAGGTGGCATGCGTTTCATCTTATGGTAACTCACTGAACGGTGACTTGCTGAACAATGACTTGAAAAATGGTGACTTGCCAAACGGTGACTCACAGAATGGTGACTCGCTGAATGGTGATTCGTGGGTGGTGCCTCGCCGAACGGTGACTCGCCGAATGGCGACTCGCCAAACAGTGACTCATGAGCGGTGCCTCATTGAGCAGTGAGTCATCCAATGGTGACTCGTGTACAATATTTCTAAACTCATATAGTTTCACCCTTTTGATGTTTTCTTTGACATAAAATTCTTTTTAAGCCTTAATCAGAGAGTTTTTAGACCATTTCAAAGCCTATAAATCCTATCCTTTTTTCCTAAGGGCCCAAGGTATTTTACATGGTCAAAATGTGTTATCTCAACCAGATCCACCTTTAATTGAAAATTAAAAACATATCTAAACTGCTACTATATTTAGATCTTCTGAAGGATGAGATACTTCCCCCCTTATTCTTCCTTTTTTATTTCCCTTGGTGTGAGACACCCCAAACCCTTCCTCCTGTAAGAGTCATGTGATCATGATGTTACTTTTGGATAGTGTTTCCCATGGTGTTTTTCCAGCTGCATGTACACCCCAGTCTGGGTGCAATCATGAAGTGTCTCTCACCTTTTCTTCAAAGTATGTTTCCCTTCGTCTTTCTTAATTTTTGAATCATGCAGGGTGGGTATACAAATGTATTCCTATGTGAAATAGTTGAATACCAATTAACAAAGATAATTGAACCTATTTAAATCAATATATGGGGGTTGTGAAATGTAATGAATAATATTACTTTGTTATTTGTTTTGTTTATATTGTGGTCTGTATGGGCTAACTTCCCACAGAAAATCACGACCATTGGGGGTCCTTATTTGTGCAGAAGTTTTTGGGTCATTTAATACATGCATGTTATGCGGCTATTGAAGTCACTTATGATATAATTTTTTAAACACATACATTTTGTTAAAATAAACGTACACCCCGTGATTATATGGTTTCTGTGATAACCCCTGAATTAACAAGTGGAAATTAAAGAAGGATTGCCTTGTTAAATTTGAACATGTTTTTCTTTGGTTTGTGTGGTGATGTGGTTGTGGGCACGAATCTGCACAGGGGGTTGGTTCTGTGGTTATGGTAATCTTGGCGTGGTATGTTTGTGCAGTGGGGCTTCAATTTTGGTTGTGGTTTAATGTGTTTCTAGATGTGGTTGTGGGTTGGGGGTGTTTTGGTTGAGATGATGTATTAGGAGGAATGGTTTTGTAGAATGATGGTAGTGGTTGGTGTGGGTGCTTTCCCATTGATAAGAGGAATAAATATTCACCCCGTATCTAGATATCGATATATGATATATCATGAATGGGTGTTAAACATGGAGGTCATGGAACAATGTGTATTTAATGTGAAGTGCGTTAATTTACCATGGATGTGGTTGTGTTGTGCTAAGTAGTTTCTTAGGCAGTTATGGAATGGATAAATGAACTATTTAATAAATAATGTAAATGGTTAATTAAATCAATTGGGAATATGAAATGGGGTTGTGGCTTGATGCATGGTGTTGTGCATTTAGATCTATCAACAAAGTTGGAAGTGTTGTGAGTTGGTGGTTTTTCTAGGAACTGGTAGGTTGGGCTTCAGTGTCACGACCCGTCCTCGGGGCCCGTGCCGTGACTACCCCAAGCCCGCCTTCCATAGGCCAGGGGCTGGAGACTAGCACCAAAGGCGTAAATCCCGATAACTGGGAAGACATTGCCTTTATAAAAGTAAACAAAACACCACAGAGTACAAGCGGAAGTAAAACACTAAGTACAAAGAGAAGTGATGAAAGGTAAATGGGTCAGAATACAAACCCAAATGAAAGTACAACTACAACTGAACAAGTACAATAGGAAAAGACAACAGCTGGAAGAAAAGAAGCAGCTCTTGGGTCGTCCTCCTTGGATCCTACCTGAAGGGTAGGTACAGATGGCCTCCACAACGCTCTCGTCCGTCAACCTCCTCCGTGTGTCGTCTCGCCGTGAAGTCCACCTCCAGATACTGACTTGTCATGTAGTCCACCTCCGGGTACTGGCTCGTCGTGTAGTCCACCTCGGGGTATCGTCCAGTCCTCGAACACTCAGCCTCGGTCAGCACTGCCCGTCGTCTGCAACCAACACAACGAGGTGCGGGCATAGCCTGTGCAGGGGTGAGTATAACGATACTCAGTAGGGACCCCGATACCCTCAAGGTCTCACTAAAACCAACAAGGATAACCACAAATAAGATCTCAACAGATAACCTCTACTTAGGTATATGCCCATACATATATCTAAGTTATCAAGTAACCCATCTCAATCATGAGGAAACACAAAGATCATGAAATCAACGGATAACCACTACCCAGGTATATGCCCATACATATACCTAAGTTATCAAGTGACCCATCTCAATCATTAGGTAAAAACAAAGGTCAAAAGTCTCAGCTCAAACCAGGATTTTCAGTATCGAAACCGTAACTGCTGAAGAGCCCCGTCTCTGGAGTGCACAGTGGTCCTGTCACGACTCCGAGGTACTGCTCACTAACCTAAGACTGCTGAGGTACTCCTCCTGTCGAGTACCGCGAGTCAGCCACCCAAACACAGTAGTGCTTCCCGCCGAGGTACGTCACCCAAACACAGTAGTGCACACCCCCTAGTAGCTTGCTGAGGTACTCTCCGGACGAGTACCGCGGGTATGCACTGTCACACAGGTAGTGCTCCGTCCGCCATGGGTCTGCACCTCACAAAGTAGTGCTCCGTCCACTGGGCTAGTCGACTCACTCCAAGTCGAGTAGGTCAAGCAGTCGTCAGGTCTCAGTCGGCTACACGGTCTCTGTACTCCGCACGCTCGTCTCCGGGAGGGTCCGCTCCACGAGCTACAGGTCGATACTCCAAGTATCTCAAAGTCCCATGAAGAAGTATCTCAAAGGACCGCCTCGTCATAGGGTTCTCAACGCAACAGACGGCGCGTCAATCAGACACCTGGTCTGTGAGTTATTAGCCTTTTCGTCCCAGGGGCCCGGTTGGTTTCGTGAGCGAACCAACCCGGCCGTATCTCAATTGTACCCCGAACTCTCATAGGGTATACTCATTGGGTCCGTTTCTCAACGTAATCACCAACGCCGCTGACGGTTCGTCAAACAGACGTCTGGTCTGAAAGATAACAGTTTTTCCGTTCCAAGGGCCTGGTTGGATTTCGGGTGCAATCCAACCCGGCCACTATCCAACTGCAACCAAAACTCGGGCGAAGAATGCCAAAAGTTCCGTCTCAACAAGAGGAAATCAACGAGATAGACGGCGCGTCATTCGGACGCCCGGTCTGTGAGTTATTGGCTTTTTCGTTCCAGGGGCCCGGTTGGATTTCATGAGCTAACCAACCCGACCGCACTCCGACGGCATCCAAACCTCGAGCGGAGTAAGCCAAAATATCCTTCTCACTTAGAGGAATCCATCAAAGTCGACGGCACGTCAATCGGACGTCCGGATCACAAGATATAAGTGTTTCCGCTCCGAGGGCCCGATTGGTTTCGTATTTGAACCAACCCGGCCGAACCCAAAGTATTCCGAAACCTTGAGTGCAATATACCAAAACGACCGTCTCGTTCCAAGGATCTCTACGCAACTGACGGTGCGTTGATCGGAGGTCCGTATCCCAAGATATGATCAAAAGACCAAAGAGGGTCTGAAAACGGGGGGTCTGGGCCCGGACCGACCCGGCCCGACCCCCCCCCCCCGGGTCGGCCCGAACCGGGTCGACCCGGCTGGGCCTGGCCCGGCCCGGCCGGCTCGGTCTGGCTCGACCGGCCAGCCGCGGCTTGGCCAGCGCGGCCGAGCGGAAGCCGCGGAGCGGGGGTGCGCGGTCCCCCCCTCGCCGCTAATTGAAGCCGGCGGCTACCGTCGCCGCCAGCCTTCCGGTGGCGCACCGTGACCGCCTTCCGCGGACCACCGGACGCGCTCCGGTGGTCCGTTTCTCTTTCCATCTTCGCCAACGGTCCTCCCGGGACCCGATCTTCACTGCGGAGGCCTCAAAATTACCTTGCGGCCTCGTTTGTCGTCGCCCGTCAATCTGCACGTCAAAAACAAATTGTGCCGTCTTCGTGGTTTTCCCGGCGCGGTGCGTCGGCACCGCGCCCCTTCACCACAGCCCGACTCCGACCACAGATTCGTTCGGCCCCCAAGGTGCGGCGCAACGGCGCCGCGCTCCTTCGTCGTGATTTTCTAAATTCCTGCACGGTCTTGCGCGGTGCGATGGTTCCACGCCATCTCCGTACCAAACAACAACAGGAACAACAACAAGATAAGAGAGGAGGGTCAGTCATGTTTGTGCGGTCTGGCCCCCTCCCGTTAATCGTTAGCAAGCGGTCCAATTTTTTTAAACGGAGAACGGCGACGGTACTAATCACGAATGAAACAAAATAAACCCCTGCAGTTCTCCCCGTAATCAAGATTTCCCAACCCGTAACATAATCTTCGCGGATCAACTTAATATTTTTGTTGATCCGCGTTCTTAGATTTAGAAGGGAGTAAATGAGGGTTTACAAATAAGTTCCCTCCCTCGTGTTGTTCTTCGTTCGTTGACAAGGTCACAGAATGGTAACGTCGCGGTAGAACGGTATCGATCCCGTCGTCGTCGGAGTGAGCGCTGTCGTCGATGGCGACGTTCCCCGCAGTGGTGCCTCCTCCCTTGACATGGAGAAAGAAGAAGAGAAGACACGTCGTTGGTGTCTTCGCGTTCTCTGTCTCTGGTGTTCTTCGTCGAAGAGTCGGTGTTCTTCAACGATGGTGATGGAGTTCTTTAAAACTTAGAGCTTCCTCTCTAAATATCCTCACTCAACCAAGAAACCTAATAAAATAAGGTCTCCCCTTATTTTATTAACACATGCCAAGATTTTCAAAATGAATTAAAAAGTTGAATTCACTTAATTAATGTGTGTTTTGTCTAGAGTTAATGAGGGAGAGGGTGAGGAAATGAAAGGTTACTCAAATAAAGATAGGTTTACAAAAATTAAGAGGGAGTTAGGGAGTTTAAGAGGAATGTGAAGGGGTGGGGTTCGTGTGGGCCCCACCTCACCTTAAATCCTCCCATGGGTGGTTAAATCCATGTGGGTCCCACCCCTAACTCACTTACATAGATTAAAACCACTTAAGAGAGGGTCAAGTGTTGTAACACAACACTTAATCTACTTAACAAGAAAATAAAAATTGTAGATAAATTATAAATTAAACTTCCACAATTTTTATCATCTTCTCTCGGGTAAATGAAACTCCGGAAATGGCGTTCCTAAGCAATTACCGGCGCTACGGTTCCATCGGTGACCTCGAAATTCGATTCCAAGCACCGACTCAAAAGATAGAAATTCCTACTCGTTCGTTCACTGAACGTACCCGAGCCAAACTTCTGAAAATGATTCCGGGCACACCGGGCCTCGGAATCAGGCGCCGTCAGAAACTGCGTTCTTGTAAAATTCCAAAGAAAATTAAGAAAAAAAAATTCTTGAAATTTCAGGGACTTTACATTACTTCTACCTCAGGGCTTTACGTCCCCGTAAAGCTTCAACACAAACTTGGGTCACAAAAGCGGTATTGATCACGCACCTGAGCCTTCCGCTCCCATGTGCTTACCTGGAGGTTCCGTACTGCCAAAGAAAGCACACTCGAGGAATCGATCGTCCTCATAGGATCTGCTCATGTCGATCCTCAATCCCTACTGGAACCTCTGTGAAAGACACCACATCGCCATCATCCAGCTCCTCATGGTCGATGATATGCGAAGGGTCGAGCACGTATCTCTTCAGTTGAGATACGTGGAAGTCGTCGTGCACCTGGTGCAATTGAGGTGGATGGGTCAAGCGGTAAACCACATCGCCTACCCAGCTGAGGACCTAGAAAGGTCTGTTGAACCTCAGAGTTAACTTGCCGCCTTGGCCACATCTCCGTAAACCTCGTCGAGGTGAGACCCGTATAAGGACGTGGTCATCATAATAGAACTCTAGAGGTCTCCAATTCCTGTTAGAACTGGAACTCAAAATGAATGCTGCTACGAGGGTAAGGTTGACCGACTCAAGAGTGATCGGTCGCACCCTCCTGTGCAAGAGTTACCCTGCACTGCCTGGGGTTTCCTTTTTCGCCGAACAAGGAAAACCCATCCCGATGTCGTAGTTAAACTACAACCTTTTTGCCTAATACCGTCAATTTATGTATGAACTGTGATTGCCCAGTCCATACTCAAACCAATGTCGTAAGGCCTCGCTGCTTCCACCAAGAGATTCCAACCAAAACTCTCACCTCGAGGGTCTGAACACACCATCGACGTAAGTGTGATTATCGAGTCTCCTCCCAAGGTATCTCCAGACGTGAGGGTCAAGTCCACGGCTTACCGGAAACTCTAGGTCTGGAACAAGATTTGTGAAAGCAAGGAATGATTCACATCGACGTCCGTTACTACAGAAGCTAGTAGTGGACACAGACTGTCCCTTGAATCATTTTTAGAGCCATTGGGTCACACTCCTTGACTGCATGCAGCCGCACTCTTCCTCCGCCCTCCAGCTCCCTAAGCCTGGCAGGGATAACTAAGGTGGGTGGTCATAGTATGTTAAGATGTACACCACCTCATGCTGCTATCCTAGCTCTGCCTCCACGTCTGCTGCTTTGCAGACTCATATC
Source organism: Viscum album (assembly GCA_963277665.1). Taxonomy (NCBI): domain Eukaryota; kingdom Viridiplantae; phylum Streptophyta; class Magnoliopsida; order Santalales; family Viscaceae; genus Viscum; species Viscum album. Next base: position 367,535,091 of record OY728166.1, on the reverse strand, counting down.
TCCTTTAAGCTTCCTCTTATGGAAACATTAAACATGCCCGAGTCTCCAAGACTGGTGCCAGTTTTCTGTTTCTTACTACACTGTGCAGTCTTCATCCACTCCTGAATGATCTGCACCTTCTTTTCCTACAATCTGAAAGAGCTGCTAAAATTTCTCCTTTGCCAAAAAGAGAAACCCGATCTCATCCCCTGGATGAACCACGCCCATTGCCTAATACAGTCAATCCTGACATGAATGATGTATTCATGCCATGGATGACGTCGTAAGGCCTCGACGTAACTACTAAGAGATCCAACTGTCACTCTCGCCTCCAAGGGTCGAGTCACACTGTCGGCATCAGTGTGAGGTCACTGGGTCTCCTCTAGTAGAAATCTCGAAAGTGAGGGTCAAGTCAACAGTTTAACCAGGACTACTCAGTATCAACCAAACAAAAGGATATGAAAACAAACAAAGATAAGTGTCTTTTTATTATTGCAGCTCATAGTACAAAGACACGAATACAACAACAACATGGAACTATAAGTACAAGGGACGTATCCACTAGTTCCGCTCCTGTCCACCTGCTCCCGGTGCTCTACTGCCTCAGTGGCTCCTCCAAAGCCTGCGGATAAACTGTATGAGGAGTCGGACAGTCACGTGCCAGGTGACCCTTTCCGCCGCATGAGTAACACTGTCTGTTTCTGGCACGCCTGGCTCTGACCCCACCCCGGGTACCCCGCACCACCAATCCTAAAACCCGAGATCGCCCAACTGCTGGTCTGGTCCTCCTGGACCTCTGTATCATTTGTCTACTGCCTACAGATGACTTGGCTACTGATCTAAAAACAAGCGGCAAAGGCATAATCTCCTGTACACGCTCGGGGTGTAGAGCTACTGGCACAAACTCCACCCTAAAGAAGGTCTCAAAGTCTTCCCATGCGATGGTCATCCCATCGCAAAACTGGAACAAGTGGCTCCACCACTTGCCTACTGCTGCCTGAAGGAGGCTGGCAGCAAAGATCACCATGAAGTCTGTCAGCGTCCCCACTAGCCTGAAGACTCTCACCACAACCTCCAGCTAATCCTCAGCCACCTGCGGGTCCGTCTCTCCCCGGAACCTGGGTGGCCTCTGGCGCTGGAACTCGTGCAGCGCACTCAAGTGGCGTGCATCACCTACTGCTAGGGCTGGTGGCATCGGTGGCCCAACGTATGGTAGTACCGTTGGTGCCTCAACTGCAAGAGGGCCCTATACCAAAGCCTCGTCACTCGGCAAGCTGTCAGTACGCACATCCCTCTGGGCTGTAGCTGGTCGTCTGAGAAAAGGCATCCTGAAAGAAACAACGTAACACGGTCAAATGATTATACCTGGTGAGCTGACCTGGTTTGAGCTGTTTTAAGGGAAAACCTTTGAAAACACACACGCAATCAGTGTTTTCGTGCACAAAGTCGGAAATCAGTTGTCAGGGTCCTGGTGTATGGATACGTCGGCCGCCCGCACCAACACTGGACTCCCTGAACTGAAAACCACACTCGGTACTCTTAACACTATTGCTTCACAGAAAGAAAATATCAGAGTTATAAGTTCTGTGGTAGAACCGAATCCTTTGATACCAATTTGTCACGACCCATCCTCGGGGCCCGTGCCATGACTACCCCAAGCCCGCCTTCCATAGGCCAGGGGCTGGCGACTAGCACCAAAGGTGTAAATCCTGATAACTGGGAAGGCATTGCCTTTATAAAAGTAAACAAAACACTACAGAGTACAAGCGGAAGTAAAACACTAAGTACAAAGAGAAGTTCTAAAAGGTAAATGGGCCAGAATACAAACCCAAATGAAATTACAACTACAACTTAACAAGTACAACAGGAAAATACAACAGCTGGAAGAAAGGAAGCAGCTCCTGGGTCGTCCTCCTCGGATCCTACCTGAAGGGTAGGTACAAATAGCCTCCACAACGCTCTCTCCCGTCAACCTCCTCCGTGTGTCGTCTCGCCGTGAAGTCCACCTCCAGATACTGACTCGTCGTGTAGTCCACCTCCGAGTACTGACTCGTCATGTAGTCCACCTCCGGGTACCGTCCAGTCCTCGAACACTCGGCATCGGTCAGCACTGCCCATCGTCTGCAACCAACACAATGAGGTGCAGACATAGCCCGTGCATGGGTGAGTATAAAGATACTTAGTAGGGACCCCGAGACCCTCAAGGTCTCACTAAAACCAACAAGGATAACCATAAAGAAGATCTCAACAGATAACCTCTACTTAGGTATATGCCCATACATATATCTAAGTTATCAAGTAACCCATCTCAATCATGAGGAAACACAAAGATCATGAAATCAACGGATAACCACTACCCAGGTATATTCCCATACATATACCTAAGTTATCAAGTGACCCATCTCAATCATGAGGTAAACACAAAGGTCAAAAGTCTCAGCTCAAACCAAGATTTTCATTATCGAAACCGTAACTGCTGAAGAGCCCCGTCTCTGGAGTGTACAATGGTCCTGTCATGACTCTGAGGTACTGCTCACTAACCTAAGACTGCTGAGGTACTCCTCCTGTCGAGTACCGTGGTTCAGCCACCCAAACACAGTAGTGCTTCCCGCCGAGGTATGTCACCCAAACACGGTAGTGCACACCCCTAGTAGCCTGCTGGGGTACTCTTCGGACGAGTACCGCGGGTCTACACTGTCACACAGGTAGTGCTCCATCCGCCATGGGTCTGCACCTCACAAAGTAGTGCTCTGTCCACTGGGCTAGTCAACTCACTCCAAGTCGAGTCGGTCAACCAGTCGTCAGGTCTCAGTCGGCTACACGGTCCCCGTACTCCGCACGCTCATCTCCGGGAGGGTCTGCTCCACGAGCTACATGTTGATACTCCAAGTATCTCAAAGTACCACGAAGAAGTATCTCAAAGGACCGCCTCGTCATAGGGGTCTCAACGCAATAGACGGAGCGCCAATCAGACGCCCGGTCTGTGAGTTATTAGCCTTTTCGTCCCAGGGGCCTAGTTGGTTTCGTGAGTGAACCAACCCGGACGTATCTCAACTGTACCCCGAACTCTCATAGGGTATACTCATAGGTACCGTTTCTCAACGTAATCACCAACGCCGCTGACGGTTCGTTAAACGGACGTCTGGTCTGAAAGATAACAGCTTTTCCATTCCAAGGGCCTGGTTGGATTTCAGGTGAAATCCAACCCGGCCACTATCCAACTGCAACCAAAACTCGGGAAAAGAATGCCAAAAGTTCCGTCTCAACAAGAGGAAATCAACGAGACAGACGGCGCGTCATTCGGACGCCCGGTCTGTGAGTTATTGGCCTTTTTCGTTCCAGGGGCCCGGTTGGATTTCATGAGCGAACCAACCCGACCGCACTCCGACGACATCCAAACCTCGAGCGGAGTAAGCCAAAAGATCCGCCTCACTTAGAGAAATCCATCAAAGTCGACGGTATGTCAATCGGACGTCCGGATCTCAAGATATAAGTGTTTTCGCTCCGAGGGCCCGGTTGGTTTCGTATTTGAACCAACCCGGCTGAACCCAAAGTATTCCAAAACCTTGAGTGCGATATACCTAAACGACCATCTCGTTCCAAGGATTGCTACGCAACTAAGGGTGCGTCGATCGGAGGTCCGTAGCCCAAGATATGGGCAAAAGACCAAAGATGGTCTGAAAACGGGGGGTCTGGGCCCGGACCGACCCCCCTTGGGTCGGACCGAACCGGGTCGAACCGGCTGGGCCCGACCCAGCCCGGCCAGCTCGGTCCGGCCCGGCCGGCTAGCCGCGGCTCGGCCAACGCGGCCGAGCGGGAGCCGCGGAGCGGGGGTGTACGCCCCCCCCCTCGCCGCTAATTGAAGCCGGTGGCTACCGCCGCCACCAGCCTTCCGGCGGCGCGCCGCCGCCGCCGGTCACCGGCGCCGTCGCGCCGGCGTGGCGCTCCGTGACCGCCTTTCGCGGACCACCAGACGCGCTCCGATGGTCCATTTCTCCTGCCGTCTTCGCCAACGGTCCTCCCGGGACCCGATCTTCACCGTGGAGGCCTCAAAATTACCTTGCAGCCTCATTTGTCGTCGCCTATCAATCCGGACATCAAAAACAAATCGTACCATCTTTGTGGTTTTCCCGGCGCGGCGCGTCGGCACCGCGCCCCTTCGCCGCGGCCCGAATCCGACCGCGGATTCGTTCGGCCCCCAAGGTGCGGCGCAACGGCGCCACACTCCTTCATCATGATTTTTTAAATTCCCGCACGGTCTTGCGCGGTGTGATGGTTCCACGCCATCTCTGTTCCAAACAGTAACAGGAACAACAACAAGATAAGGGAGGAGGATCGGTCGTGTTTGTGCGGTCTGGCCCCCTCCCGTTAATCGTTAGTAAGCGGTCCAAATTTTTTAAACGGAGAACGACGACAATACTAATCACGAACGAAACAAAATAAACCCCTGCAGTTCTCCCCGTAATCAAGATTTTCCAACCCGTAACATAATCTTCACGGATCAACTTAATATTTTTGTTGATCCGCGTTCTTAGATTTAGAAGGGAGTAAATGAGGGTTTACAAATAAGTTCCCTACCTCGTGTCGTTCTTCATTCGTTGACAAGGTCGCAGAATGGTAACGTTGCGGTAGAACGATATCGATCCCGTCGTCGTTGGAGTGAGCGCCGTCATCGATGGCGACGTTCCCCGTGGTGGTGCCTCCTCCCTTGACATGGAGAAAGAAGAAGAGAAGACACGTCGTTGGTGTCTTCGTGTTCTCCGTCAGAGGTGTTCTTCGTCGAAGAGTCGGTGTTCTTCAACGATGGTGATGGAGTTCTTTAAAACTTAGAGCTTCCTCTCTAAATATCCTCACTCAACCAAACAACCTAATAAAATAAGGTCTCCCCTTATTTTATTAACACATGCCAAGCTTTTCAAAATGAATTCAAAAGTTTAATTCACTTAATTAATGTGTGTGTTGTCTAGAGTTAATGAGGGAGAGGGTGAGGAAATTAAAGGTTACTCAAATAAAGATAGGTTTACAAAAATTAAGAGGGAGTTAGGGAGTTTAAGAGGAATGTGAAGGGGTGGGGTTCGTGTGGGCCACACCCCACCTTAAATCCTCCCATGGGTGGTTAAATCCTAGTGGATCCCACCCCTAACTCCCTTACATAGATTAAAACCACTTAAGATAGGGTCAAGTGTTGTAACACAACACTTAATCTACTTAACAAGAAAATAAAAATTGTAGATAAATTATAAATTAAACTTTCACAATTTTTATCATCTTCTCTCGGGTAAACGCAACTCCGGAAATGGCGTTCCTAAGAAATTACTGGCGCTATTGTTCCATCGGTGCCCTCGGAATTCGATTCCGAGCACCGGCTCAAAAGATAGAAATTCCCGCTCGTTCGTTCACTGAACGTACCCAAGCCAAAATTCAGAAAATGATTCCGGGCACACTGGGCCTCGAAATCAGGCGCCGTCAGAAACTGCATTCTTGTAAAATTCCAAAGAAAATTAAGAAAAAAATTTTCTTGAAATTTCCGGGTCTTTACATTCAGTTTTTGGTATCATATATGTATATACTTGTATTTTCCTTGTGATCTCTATATGCATCCTACCCTAGTTGAGAACTATGGGATAAACACCCCCATCATCATGAGGGAGGGTTTTTTTCCCAAACATATTGGTGGGAGGATGGATAGTTGTCCACCCGTTCTTCCTTGATCCCTCTTATAGGTGGTGATAGCCCATGATTCTTCGAGCAGGTGGTGGTTTTAGAGGACCAGGTGTGTGCGGGCGAGTTGTGCTTTCCCAGGTGTCTTTGGGAGGAGATTATTTTTTCTTACCTAGGTGTCTTCAGGATAAGGTGTGATTTCCCAGGTGTCTATGGGATGTGATGTGGTTTGTGGAGCTAGTGTCTACTAGCGTGATGTGTTGTTGTTTGTGTCCCAGCTGTCTACTGGCGGGATGAGAAGTGGTTTGTGGCCCAGGTGCCTGTGGGCGGGATGTTATGCGGTTTGTGACCCATGTTTCTTTGGGCCGGATGTGATGTGGTTTGTGGACCAGGTATGTTCAGGAAGGATGTGTTGGGAAACCCTGTTGTGTGTGGGTGGGATGTGATGTGGTACTTTTAGAAAAGTTAGGATCACGAGGATGTTTTCTATTAGGAAAGAGTGGATAATCAGTGGGAAAGTGGTGAGAGGTACTCTATCATCGATGTTTTTATATTATATTACCCAATTTTTATTATTTGGTGAGTGTAACTTGGTGAGGTTGGGATGGTTAGTACACATGTTAGGTGCTGTTTGGTTCTGCTATTTTCTCGCAGGGCCACCTCAAGGCCTTCAGGACACCTCAAGGCCTTTGGGCCACCTTAAGGCCTTTGGGACACATGAATTATAGATGTACCAGACTTACTTAAAAGGAACAAAGCTCTAGATGAGGATTATGAGCATTCACATTCACTAGAGTATAGCTAATATGAATTGGAAGAATGAGAGGGCATGGCTTTACCATCAGTACTAGGCCTATGAATCCCTGAACAAGACAACTAGCTGTCCAGTCATGCGAACGTGGAGTACTGATCATGATGAAGATACTGGGGAGGGGCAGTTTCAAGTAGTCATTATTTGGGATGAATTCCATTAAGACCTTCGGGTCTTGTAATGTCCCAAAGCCTACGTGTCATGTACGGGTTCCCCTTCAACCCTTAAAATGGGGATTGTCAAAAATTAATAAATAATGAAGGATTTCAGGCCATTCAAGCATTAGTATGTTTCTTTCACACATGCACAAGAGGATTTGGTTTTCATTCTGAGTTTACTGGTATGATTACCCTATGTACATAGATCTATTTCAGGTTTCTAGGAGGATTACGTGGACCATGCTGGACCCTACTAGCTTGGATCATGATAGTTGTTGTGTCGCTGCTTAGCTTTATTTTTGGTATTTACCTAGGAGACTTTTGTTCTTGTAATATATCTACATTATGCATCCCATATTGTTAGAGGTATAACCTTGTTTCTAGTCTCTAACCTGGGGCTTAATAGAGGCAGGACTTAGGGGGTCATTATCTCCCTTTCTCCATTGTAATCCTAGGAGGGGTATCTTTTGAGGGGGGGGGGGGTCATGACAGAATTGTATTATAGGTAGGTAATGGTTAAGAGATAAGATTAAGTATAGAGTTTATAATAGTGAGGATTTCATGGGTTGGTAGATAAATAGTGTTAGGAGATCTTAGTGTGTAACATAAGCCATATAAGATAGGTTAGGACGTGAGATTTTAGCCCCCCCATGATCTGATTCAAGGAATCTGAGTCTATTGAACAACCAAGGGAGGCTTCACCATTTGCAGGGTAGAGAACCTAGGAAAGGTACATGGATAATAATGAATCATGTTCTTGTTTTAATTGGTTTGTTTCGGAAAAGTTCAACTGAATGAAAAAATTAGTTAAATGAATCTTAAGTAAAAATTCCATACTACTCAGGCTTAGGAACACTTTGTTTAATTTTCATTTATGTCTCTTGGTCATCTTCCGCATGTGGCTCGTATAGTTGAGGCTTAACAGGCAAATTCAGTTGACCGAAAAAGGGTTGATCTAATTGAGGAGGATAAACACTGGAATATGACATTACATTCCTTTCGGTGACAAGCTTTGGGAAAGTATGAGGGTAGTGTTTCAGACATGAAGATAGAAATATGACTCGAGGAGCTTGGCATCACCTTCAGTTTGATCTAGCCCCCGATAGAGTACTGAGTTACTTTGGCAATCAGTCAGATGTGAGGAGCTGCACATCAGTGGTAGACGCTTGATCTAGGGGAGTTAAAGGAAGTAGGCAATTTGCAGGTTGAATATGAGAAGGAATTTAGAGAAGAGTTAATTCCATCACTACTGGAAAGATGATCTTTCCCAACACTTCTATACCAACGGTTTGTAAAAACCGATGGTATAGGTACCATTTCCCAACGGTTTGGCCAAACCGTTGGGAAAGCCATAGATTTCCCCACCTTTCCCAATGGTTTGGCAAACCGTTGAGAAAGGGTCACTCTTTCCCAACGGTTTATGCTAAACCATTGGGAAAGGGTGTGTTTTGAGCCTCTTTCCCAACGGTTCACCAAAACCGTTGAGAAAGAGTGACCTTTCCCAATGGTTCACCAAAACCATTGGGAAAGAGTGACCTTTCCCAACGGTTCACCAAAACCGTTGGTGAAAACCACCTAAAAATCCAACCTTCGGCCAAAATATTTCAACCCACCCCTAACCTATCCCAACGGTTTTGAAAACCATTGGGATAGGTTCTTTGATTTTTTTCCAGATCTACTGACCGAGAACATTATATAAATCAAACTTTTAAATAATTATGATAATACATATATATATTTATGAAATTATGTTTACAAAAGTGATGTTAGCTTAGTGGTTAAGTAGTTCGATTATAAATAGGGGGTTCTGGGATCAAATCCCACTGAATGTTTTTTTAAATACATATACCAACGGTTTTATAACCGTTGGTATAGATATTCATATTACTTATACCAATGGTTTTCAAAATTGTTGGGACAGGTCTATACCAACGGTTTTGGGAAAACCGTTGGTATAGACCTATTGTCACGGCTTACTTGCCAACGGTCCTCCAAACCGTTGGTATAGCCTATACCAACGGTTTGGGGGCCTATACCAACGGTTCCAAACCGTTGGTATAGGGTATTTTTCCAGTATTGCATTGACCATGAAGGATGAGAAGATCCATGAGGTACTCTACCTTCACTAAGAGAGTATGTTAGTGTAGGATCTTAGGATCAAGTTCAAGGAACTCCTCCTTTTCCCCCAGATCTATTTCCGGATGAGGAGTCTTGTGTGAGAAAGCTTGAGATGATTCTCTATCCTTAGATCCATTACATGGTTAATCCTTTTACATTTTCAACATAATTGGAGGTTCAGAAGAAGGTAGAGGTGATAAAATGGATTCACTCATGAGGAGGTCTACCATGAGAGGGGATCTGGTAGAGTTCTTCGAGGGGCCAAGTTACCAACAACAGATCTTAGGTTCCAGGACCATCGAGGTTTCGACTGATAGGGATTCGACCTCAATAGAACCCTTTTCAACCTTCTAGTCATCATTCCCTTATAGTGGGCTTGAGACCGAGGTGTTTAATTTGTGGAGTTCATGAACATCTTTAGAGCTAGCCTCAATAACAGTTTTTGTTGATACAATTTCAGCGGTATGGACAACAAGATTTTACTCCACCAAGGGGAGATAGAGCAGGTAGAGAACGACATCAGGATGTTCCTAATGTTCAGAGGCATCGACCCGAGCGTGTTCATGGAGGAGGTCATTAGTAGAGAGGCATAGGGGATGGGCATGGTCAGTTTCATGTGGAATAGGTAGCAGTTCTATTAGGTCTATAGATCTTTAGAGGTGCGATTAGTTAGTTCAGTACCCTTTCTTATGCATTGTTTTATTCAGGATATTCTCACTCCTTTTTCTTCACCTTCTCTATACCGTTCTCTTGGACTAGACGTATAGAGTCTTCCCATTCCCCCAGTGTTGAGTACATCAGTCTAAGTCCAAACTAGCTCATCTGATGTGTGTTGGGGATATATAATGATGATGAAACCGCATCAGTACCATAGGGATCTTTACATGATATAGATGAAACCAAACGATGTCATTCTCAGCATCGACTGGTTGTATTCTATGTGTGATGTTATTGGATACTTTCAAAGGAGAGTTTTGTTTTCAGATATAGATGGCCAATGTGTGGCTTTTGTTGGAAAGTGGGGTTTTCAGATGGAAAGTAGGTATGTGAAGCCCCTTCTATCCTTTTTGGATAAGCTGTCAGTTGAATTAGTAGACTCTAAGATGGTGGATGTTCTCTAGTTCATCAGGGAGTTCCTAGACCTTTTCCCTAAGTAAGTTGTGATGATACCCCCTCGATGTGATGTTGAGTTCAAAAAAGACTTGCAGTCCGATGCTTCTCTGATATCGATGGATCCTTATAGGATGACACACTCTATATTGGGAGAGTTGAGGATTCAAATTTAAGATTTGATGAAGAAGGGTTTTATCCAGCCTAGTGTGTCATTGTGGGGTTCTCCGGTGTTGTTCTCCAAGAAGGTAGATGGTAGTCTGATGCTGTGTATAGACTATTAGAAGTTGAACTAGGTAACAGTCAAGAACCATTACCCTCTTTTGAGGATAGATGATCTTTTCAACCAGTTGAGAGGGGAATGTTGTTTTCCACTAGTTAATGGTCAAGGATAATGATTTCCCGAAGACTAGATTTAGATTCAGGTATGAGAACTTTGAGTTTGTGGCCATGTTGTTCAGTGTTATAAAAACACCATTTGTGTTCATGGGGCTTATTAACTATTTGTTCTATGAGTTCCTGGACTGGTTCATTGTCATGTTCATCAATTATATATTAATTTACTCGAAGCCATAGGATGAGCACACTGAGCATCTCATAACTGTCTTTCAGGTTCTTGGATGCCACCAGATCTATGGAATGTTTTCCAAGTGTATGTTTTGGACATAATAGGTTCATTTCCTAGGGAACATGGTGTCTTATTAGGGTATGGAAGCCGACCCATTGAAGCTTGGGGAAGTTATTTCTTGGGAAGAAACCTAGAACATCATGAAAGTTCTATGTTTCCTTGGTATTTAAGGATATTATCATAGGTTCGTACTCGATTTCTCTTAAGTTGCAGCCCATTGACAGCCTTGATGAGGAAGAACCAAGCTTTTGTGTGGATTGATCAGTGTTAGGAAGCATTCAGCTACCATAAGGGGATGTTGGTTAGAGATCTAATGCTCCAATTTCTAGAGGAAGGGGTGATTTTTGAGGTGTTTTGTGATGCTTTCCATCTAGGATTGGGATGTGTACTAATGTAGTAGCGAATAATGATCTCTTATGGATCTAGGTAGTTATTTCCCCACAAACATAACCTTTCCACCCACAATATAGAGTTAGAAGAAGTTTTTTCATACTAAATTTGTGTTGAAATTACCTCATTGGGGAGAACTTTGTGGTCTTCATGGATCACAATAACTTCAGGTGTATCTTTTCCCAACATGATCTAAATATGCAGCAGTAGAGTTGGATGGAGTTTTTTTAGGACTATGATTTTGATATCTCCAACACCTTAGTAAAGGGAAATGTTGTGGTTGATGCATTGATCAAAATGTCACAAAAGGAGGTTGTTTGGGAATTTTTGGATGCTTGATGGGTGATGGAGGAGTTGGAATCCTTGCACTTGGATGCATGGGTAGATGGTGGTAGAGGCTATTTTTTTCGATGACAGTGCTCTTTTATTTGATGAAACAGGTGATGGAGTCTCAGTGGAAAGACTCAGAGTTAGAGGTGATGTGTGATCGTGTTTTCCATAGTGAAGCTCTAGACGAATGGTCTGAGGATGGTAAGAATTAAATGTTGTTTCATATTAAGTTTCTTGTTGCTATGGAGATGCATGAGGGAGTCGTTAATGATTTTAATATCTCACCCTTCATCGTAAATTCAGATGTTTCAAAGATATACCGTGGCATGAGGATATAGTTTTTGAGGCTCAGGATGAAATATACAGTAGTGGAGTTGGTGAAAATATTCTTAGTCTGCAAATAGGTAAAGTCCAAGCACCATGTTATGGGTTGGTTTTTATATCCCTTGGATGTTACTGAGTGGAAATGAGATGAAATCTCAATGGATTTCAACATAGGGTTGCTGAAAGCTCAAGGAGGTTGCGAAGCTATCTGGGTGATAATTTATTGGTTGAAGAATTATACCCAATTTTAAGCGATAAAGGAGTTGGGCATAGTGGATGCCTTGGCAAATAGGAATAAGATGAAGTGGTGTGGTATCATAGAGTTCTGAGGTCCATTATCTCAGATCGGGACACACAGTTTACCTCATGAGTCTGAAGGGGATTAAAACATGCTTTTGGCACCCAGTTATGCCTAAACACTTATTTTCACCCTTAGTTAGATGGGTATATAGAGCGGACAATCTAGAAATTTGGAGGATATGTTGCGGGAATGCATCTTAGACTTTGGAAAATATTGGTTATGACATATTACCTTGGTAGTGTTTACTTATAATAATAACTATAACTATTCCATTGGCATGGATCTATTTTACGATTTGTATAGAAGACCATTTCAATCTCCATTGTGCTGGAAAGAGGTTGGGTGACAACTGTTCTTGGTCCCGAGGTAGTACAGAGCATGCCAAAGAAGGATTATCTTGTTTGTGACATTACAAAAGCAGAACATGACTGAAAAAAGTCTTATGCAGATCCCATGAGGATGCCCTAGGAGTTTGAGGTTGGGGACCATGTGTTATTGAATGTTTCACCTAGACATGGGAAGAGGAGGTTTGGAAGAGGGTGTAAGTTTTCTCCCAAGATCATTGGTCCCTTTGAGGTGTTGGGTGAGTTGGTGAGGTGAAAAACTAGTTGAGGTTTCCACCACAATTGGATAAAACCCATGATGTATTCCACATCTCTCATCTTCATTGGTATCTACATGATGAATCCCATGTTATTGACTTGGGAGAGTTAGATATAAAGGATGATGGAACATTGTTAGAGAGGCCAATATAGATCTAAGATATTCAGGATAAGGTGTCGTGATACCAAACCATTCCATTGGTTTATGTGTTGTAGAGGCATGGTGGCAAGGTAGAGATTTCTTGGGAGTGAGAGATTCAAATTCATGCTTAGTACCCATAGTTATTTTGAATCTTTCTTTGATTTTATTTTTATTTGAAATGAGATTTTTGAACCTTGATGTTTTTAATAATATGAGTTGTTCTCATTGATTTTTCATAAGGTCTTGATATGTGAAGAAGGGAGGATCTGATTCCTAATAGAGATGCATTAACTATGTTGCAATTAAACCCATGTGGGTTAGTTAGTGATGCATAGAGAAGATAGAATCTTTACATGGAGTATAGGTTTCCTGAATTTTTTGTGTTCAGGATAGCGTGATGGTTGTTCATATATAGTGCAATTGTGATTATTTTTGTTGATGTGATGAGAGTTGGGTAGAAGATATTGGAGGAAGTGTTCTTAGATGTGGGGGTTTCACTCCATCTTTTGAACAACATAGGGTGGTTTATCATTGAACCTTGATGTGTTTAGTTGGAATCAGTGTTCCAAGTGTAGCATGGTCCTTGAGAGGTATATTGAGGGATAGTTGTTTTGACCCTTCCACTATTTTAATTCCAGGTTTATTTTGAATTATCAAGGGTGATAATACTTTGAAAGGTATCTGATGTAATAACCTAGACCTCTCCTATAAATTCCCTTTTGAGAATCAAGTGTTTATAGTGTTCTGGGAGATCAGGGTGAATCATTTAAACAGTTTGTGAAATTTATTGGTTTTCCAGGTTTTCTAAAAGTATATCACCCTGGTATTTTCTCACTGGCGGTGACTCATTGGCAGTCACCCACTGGTGGTGGCTCGGTGGCAGCGACTCACTGGATGTGGCTTGATGTTAGTGGATCAATAGAGGTGGCTTGCTGACAGTCACTCGATAGTGGTTGCTCGACCAGTGGTGCCTTGTCCCGTGGTGTCTCACCGAACAACAACTCGCTGATGGTGGTAGGTGTTTCATCTGATGGTAACTCACTGAATGGAGACTCACTAAATGATGACTCATAGAATGGTGTCTTTCTGAGCGGTGACTCACTGAATGGTGAATCACTGAAAAGTTAATCACAACCGGTGTCTCGTTAAATGGTGACTCACCGAATGGTGACTCTCTGAACATTGATTCACGAGCAGTTCCTTGTTGAGCAGTGAGTCATCCAACAGTGACTCATTTACAGTATTTTTATCCCCCTAAAATTTCTACTTTTTTACATTCTATTTGATGTAAAATGATTTCCAAGGATTAATTGGGGAGTTTTCAATTTTTTTAAAATCCCATAAATACTATCCATTTTTCCTAAGGGCCTTGGGGATTTTTCAAGTTCAAAACGTGTTATCTTGATCAGACCCTCCTTTAATGGAAAATCAAAAACATATCTAAACTGATACTCTATTTAGATCATCCAAAGGCTGATATACTTTTCCCCCTTTTCTTCTATATTTCTTTCCATTAGTTTGAGATTACCGGATCCCTTCTTCTCGTAGGAGTCGTGCGATCATGATATGGATTTGGATCATATTTCCCCTAGTGTTTTTTCTACTACATGTGAAACCCGGTCTAAGTGCAATCATGAAGTTTCAATCTCCTTTTATTCTAAGTATGTTTCTCTTAGTCTTTCTTAATTGTGTATCATAAAGGATGGGTATAAGATTTTTTTACTATGTGAAATAGTTGAATACCAATTAATAATGATAATTGAACCTATTTAAGATCAATATATGGGGGATGTAAAAAGTAACGAATAATCTTGCTTTATTATTTTTTTTATATTGTGGTCTATATGGGATAACTACCCACTAAAAATCACAATTGTTGGGGGTCCTTGTTTGTGAAATATTTTCTGGGTCCTGGAATAAATGCATGTTATGTGGCCATTTATGTCACTTATGATATAATTAGATAACCATGTACATTCAGTTAAAATAAATGGATACCCCAAGATTATATGGTTGTTGTGATAACCCATGAATTAACAAGTGAAAATTAAATAAAGAATGCCTTGTTAAATCATAACATATTTTCTTTGGTTTGTGTGGTGATGTGGTTGTAGGCATGGATGTTCATAGGGGGTTGGTTCTATGGTTATGGTAATCTGGGTGCGGTATGTTTGTGCAATGAGGCTATAGTTTTGGTTCCGGTTTAAAGTGTTTTTGGGCGTGGTTGTGAGTTAGGGGTTGTTATGGTTGACATGATGGACTAAGAGGTATGAATTTTAATAATGATGGTAGTAGTTGGTATGGGTGCCTCCCCATTTATAACATAGAAAAATATTCACCCCATATCTAGATATATAATTATGATATATCATGAATGGGTTTTAAATGTGATGGTTGTGGAATGATGTGTCTTTAATGTGAAGTGTGTTAATTTACCATGGACATGGTTGTGTTGTGATTAGTAGTTTCTTGGTTAGTGATGGAATGGATAAATGAACTATTTACTAAAAAAAATCTAAAAGTTTAATTAAATCGGTTTGGAATATGAAATGGGTTTGTGGCTCATTGCATGATGTTGTTCATTTAGAGGTAGAAACAATGTTGGTAGTGTTATGAGTTGGTGGTTTGTCTAAGAACCCTTGGGTTGGTCTTGAGTGTTTGGTATCATATATTTATATAATTTTATTTTTCATATGATTTCAATATGCACCCCTCCATAGTTGAAAACTATGTTAATAACACACCTAATTTCATAGGGGAGGTTTTTTTCCCAAACATCTTAGTGGGATGATGTATGGATAGCCACCTGCTCTTCCCTGCTCCCTCTTATAGGTAGTGATAGCCAAAGATTCTTCAGGTATGTTGTGGTTTGTGAGTCCAAGGTGTGTGTTGGAAAGTATTTCTTTCCCAGGTGTATTCTAGATGAGATGAGTTGTGCTTTCCCAGGTGTCTTCAGGATGAGGTTTTATTTCCTAGGTGCCTATGGGATGTGTTGTGGTTTATGTCCCAGGTGTTTACAGGTTGGATGTGATGTGGTTTTTGGCCTAGGTGTCTGCGGGTGAGATGAGATGTGGTTTGTGGCCCAGGTGTCTATAGGTAGTATGTGATGGGGTTTTTGGCCCAGGTGTCTCTGGTCATGATGTGATATGGTTTGTGGTAAAGGTGTGTGTGGGTGGGATGTGACATTGTACTTTCAGAATATGTTGGAGCGTGAGGACATTTTTCATTGGGGAATAGAGGCTAATCAGTGGTAAAGTGGTGTGGGGTACCCTATCATTTATGTTCTTTATATTATATTACTTGGTTTTAATTTC
This sequence comes from Viscum album, assembly GCA_963277665.1. NCBI lineage: Eukaryota > Viridiplantae > Streptophyta > Magnoliopsida > Santalales > Viscaceae > Viscum > Viscum album. The sequence goes on along the minus strand of OY728166.1, from coordinate 367,519,223 downwards.
TTATTGAGTGTTCCTTGGTGATGTTGGGATGCATAGTATACCTGTTAGGTTATGTTTGGTTATGCTTTTTTCTCACAGGGGTATTAGTATGATTATTTCTCATTTTCCAAAGAGAATTTGGGTTTCCTAATGAGTATACCTATATGCTCACCCTACGTATATAAAATAATTTTCAAGTTTCTAGGAGGATTATGTGGACCATGTTAGATCCTACTTTCTAGGATCTTGACAGTTATTATATTGTTGCATAGCTTTATTTTTGGTATTTAGTTTTGTGACTTTTGTACTTGTAAAAACTCTACTTTATTCATGCATGTGGGATGATTTTTGATTTCTTATATATATATATATGTCTTGGATTTTTTTTGGACGATCCATTATATATCCCGATGTTGTTTAAAAAAAGGGTAATGCATTCTATAATGTGAGATCTGTATACCTTTGTTTCTAATCACTAACTCGGGGCCTACTGGAAGAGGGACTCGGGGGTAATTATCTCCTTTTCTCCATTTCTAGCCTAGGAGGGGTATATGGGGGGGGGGGTCATGACAAAATAGAATCAATATTTTAATTTTTTTCATAAACATTCATGTGGAGGACACATTTGACCTCAATTAATGGATCCAAATGTCTTAGTGTAAGGAATTTATTGGCTACTTCATTAATTATTCTCATGAATAATGTAAAAAATGATACAATTTTTGATATTTTAAAAATATTTCAAAAATATATGAGATTCCCCAAAAGGCATCATTTTTTGTAAAATATTTTAAGTATGGGGTATTTATCTTATAAGAACCTTTATTATATATATATATTAGTAATTCATACATTTTAATTTATGATAATTATGACTCTAAATGGATAGAAACTAAGGCCACTAAAACTACAGATTCCAATGTTATAGGTGATTTTTTCATATCTACCATATTTTTTTGCTTGGGGATTCCAAGGGATATCATCTATGGAAAATGAAATAATCTTTTATGTATAATGGTGGAGGTTATTCTTATAATTTATTGGGTATATCACAAGGCATATACACCCTACCGTCATCAAAAAAATTTCAATGATGAAGTGTAAAACTAGTATATTAACATTATTATAGAGATAATAGTTAAACTATCCCAAATAATTAGAGAGTAAAGCTTGAGAGCACCTTATGGGCATACCAGATAGCCTACAAGACATCCATAGATATGTTCCCCATGTGATTGACTTATGGAAAAAATTTTCATCTTCTGGTGGATTTTGATCACCATGAATATGGGGCTATAGAAAAGATTAATTTGGGTTTAGTTAGCGATGGGAATGAGATAAAACATAATTTATAAGAGATATAGGAAATCAAAAATAGATTATTCTTAGAACTATAGAATTTAGAACACAGGAATGAGAGTGGAACTTGGAAAACAGATTCAGTAAAAGGCTTTTCAAATATGACATCCTGTTCTTATCTACAATTACATATTGATATTAATGATAGGTATACATCTTTCCATGTGGGTATGAACTTTTATAGTTACAAATGCCTATCAATTTGGTTCCGATAATATCATGAAATATAAATAATGAAATACATTCATTGTAAATTTGAAAAGGATGAAAATGTTCAATGGGAATCTACCTCTAAAACTGGTAAAGTAGCTCAAAATTCTCCAACACATCTATGGATTTAGTCCCATGAGGTTTGGTTGAGCCAATGAAATTAAGAAAACAAGATTCCAAGAGGCAACCCATATTTTAATGTTTTATTTGAAATTAGGATAAAGAAACATTTCCCTTCAACCTTTGAGTATAGATAAAATCGTTCTTACACTAGTATGAGTTGTTTTATAGGGCCACCATGATGGAAGTTAGATGGAATACCCTAAAAATGATAAGAAAGAATAGGGAAAGAAACATGTGAATAAATATTTTATTATTTCATTATTTATGTTAATAACTTAATAAATGATTATTAAAATTTTATTTTAACTTTAAATTCCCACAGCTGTGTAAAAATTGAAATTTCCTACCCATATATGAATTTAATTTTTTTACATGAATTATCTTGGATAAATTAGTTTAATAGGAACATAGTGATTAATTTTTTTTTATATTTATATGATAATTATATTGAATGAGTAAGGTGGAAAATTTAATTATTAGACTAAATCATGGATATATAAATAATCACTCATGATTTGAGAAAATTTGTTAATTCTTGTAAATGAAATTTCCCAACACATTTTTCAGACATTGAACTTATTAAATAAATGTAAATAAATTTCTTATTATTATCCATACAATGTGTTATTCTAAAATTTTATATGTCCCATTCCTGAGAGTATTTATAGAATAAATATTTTTTATTTTATCTTTAGAATATTTTTTGAGTGATCATGGGGTATTCCATCTTTTAAAACTTGAATTGGATGTCATAAAATATATGACTATAAAAAACATATTTAAATTTATGGAGGATTTTTTGGTAATACATTTTTATCAAGAACCCCTTTTACATTTATGTTTGTTTATACCATAGAGACCATTAATGAACATATTAGGTATGATCCATATTTGAAGCCATTTTTATCCATTCCCACCCTTCCATTAGTATTTTGCCAGATATTTTAATGTTGAAATCTCAGGGTGACAGAATTAATGGTATATGGGATTAACTACATAGTTAGAAAAATGTGTTGTGGTTCTATTTTTGGGTACTGAGAAAGGTTTTTGATTAATTCATTATAATTTATTATTTTCCCTTCCTGAAAAAAGAGTTAAAGAAGAATTGTTTATGACTTTGAAGAATCAAAAATTAAAATTTCTAGACCAATGTTTTTTATCAAATGTGGTTTGGTGGTGGATATGAGATTTATTCCTAACATAGCTTTCAAAACAAGAAAAATAATCATAAACTTTAGTTTTAAATAAAAAAAGTTAAAGAAAATATAGAAAATTCAAGTAGGAGGACATCATTCCTTATATAGTATTTGATCATTACATTCACTTTGTTAATGGGATGTGGGAGTTGACACTTTTATGGGGATAATTCCATTGAGAATAAAATTTTAATATCATTCATTATAATTTGGAGATAGAATCCTCTATTAAACTTATTAAATTTTAACATCAATTTATACCATCCTTATGACATAGAGTTATAATAAACATACAATGAAATTTACTCAACATTTAATTTCCATTCTATAATTAAAAATTCATGAAAGTAGTTTAATTGTAATACTATTGATATAAAGTATGTACTCATGATATGAGAATAACTACTATTCAATTTTTATCATGATTGACGAGTTAAAAGATTCAAAAGAATGGGAAATCATTACTTTTCATGTTTAATAATATTAATCAAGGAAATTTAATGAATAAAAGGATATGATCTACAATTTTCTGACTAGATAAATTAAAATTCATGGATTGGTTGTTTCATTGAAAATTATTCAATTGAAATAATATTTCATATGAAAGATGATATATTTTTTACATTATTAATCTTTTTTATTACTTTTTTATTTGAATAATGGTAATATTGGATCCTTATTTAATACAATGTTTTTGATTTTATTCTTGCTGACACAAATAATTTTTTGTGGGGGTATTTGATGCAATTATTTTTTTATACATAATATTAAATATTTTATAAGGATTTTTAATTTTTTTAAATAAATAATCCAATATAATTCATTGTTTTTCTACATATGATAATTTTTAATAAAGGAATTTAAATATATTTAAATAGATGAAAAATAATTAATTATGAATTTGATATATTTCTAATAGGTTAATATATTTTTTGGTAAAAAAATTGACAAATATGTTGTCCCTAAAACTATAAGGCTCCAAGTCACTACGACAACCTCCAAGAGGGTTGGCCAGCCAAGGAGGCCCAATTAGAATGCCTTTTATTTGGTAGGGTCACATGTGAGATGGAGAGGGAAGGAAACTTTTATAGGTGGTCCATAGATTGCATGGCCCACATGTTTCAATGTGACCTACATATGTGTGTGCAAGTGTGTTGGGAGTCTATCCTCAAAGTAATATTCTTAGCATGGGATGGAGCTCTTTTTAATTTAGATGGGCACCAAGACTACATACATTTCCAATATGGGATTTGTATGTTTTGGAAACTATTAATATATGTAAAAATAAAATATTCCCTCGTTTTTATACTTTCATGGAACTCGTAGACATTCCACTACTTCTCTAGTTATTGACATCCCTAGCACCCCTATAACACACAATAATAGTCCTGGAAGTCACCATAGAATCTTAGAAAATGTTTAGAGAAGCCCTTATAGGGAACCTATGATCCATTAATCCTTACGGATCCCAGGACGACATCAGAAATGTTCATAGAAGAAGAAAACACCATTAATGTTGAAGATAATTCTTCTCCAGCCACTATGAAGGGAAAAATACTCTGAGGAGCATGATTACACCACTTATGTATCCACTGTTCCATGGAGTCTCTACTGAAGGATGCCCTACCTAATTACACATTGCATTGAATCCATTCACTTGGAATGGAGGCAGGATAAAACAAGGTGGATGAGTGGGTGTAATACTATGAAGAGGAGGATGATAGAATATGTAATCTATTATCATGGTGGTGATAGCTTGTGAACCACCATGGAGATGTTGAAACAATATAAGTCATTATAGTCAATGAAGTCTTGGTGGAACATGTTGTGCTACCGTGAGGTCTGGACCGTAGATTCACTACCATTGAGTGCTGATAGTAGGTTGATACCATTAATATGATGTGAAATTTGTATCATAAAGACTCAATGGCATGTATAATGGTAGATGTAGATATTTTATAGTGGTGGATAACTCGTGTTAGAAACACAATTCATCCCACAGTGTATGTGATCTACCATTGAGGTCATAATGGATACAAGCTACTATTGAGGGGGAAACAATTGATATGGATGAATAATTCCCATTGGTGCACTATAATTTGAGAATAATACAATGGTAGAGGCTGAGGTGGTGTATTCATTCTGGTAGAAAAATGGATTAGGCTACCACTACTAATGAAGTAGTGAGAGAGCTACCCTATGTATTGACACTATAGAGGGATGTGGGAGATTACACCATGTGTGATATACAACAAGTATGAAGGGTGGTTCATCGAGAGAAGGAACCTATTTTGGTTCCATGATCATTTTGAAGAGGGATTGTAAGGATGGAAAAGGAGTATGATTGCAGACTACATTTTACCATGGAGGGTGTCCATATGTGAGATAAGGAAGAGATACAAAACTGATAACATAATACATTCATGGGTTCTATCATGATGAACTAAAATTAATAATGGTAGATAAAGCTACATTGAGTGTGCCATTGTGAGGTTGTGTAAGTATATTCCTAATGGTATATTTTTCTATCATCATTATGGAATATGGGTCAATGCTAAAAAATGAAAATTCTTGGTAAATTTTTAGAATTAATAAGAAAAATATTTTTAATGTTATATCTATCCTTTGACCTGAGATAAGGGATATATGAACAAGAGAGATAAATGAGACTCCTATATACATAAATACAAGGATTTATACCACTGAAAAGGGATTTAAGGATCAGAGATCAGGATAATGACTACTACAACTACTTTTTTTTTGTTTTTATATAATTTTATTTTTCATTGATTTTAACATTACTTCTACCCATTCCATAACCATTGTATCTTATATTATATAGGTATAGAAACATTAAGTGATTGGGTGAAGGGGTGGTGACTAGAATCATTAATTCATTATTCTGGTTCTATTAATTTAAATTCTTTGATCTATTTTCTTTATTTAAGTTATTTCCCATTCTAAATTCTCAAATTTTTATATGAATATGATTGTGTTTGTATTTGAATATATATTCTTAATATATCTTTAATTTAATAATTATTTTAACCCTATTCTAGGTTTGAGATCACACTGATTGGTAGATTTATACTCAAGTAGAGATTTGTTTAGTTATTACTAAACACATGAGGAGGTAACAATATAATGATTTGGAATATCTGAAATTTCAATATCATATTTGGTATTACAAAAAAAATTCAATGAATAAACATTATTTATTTCACACATTAGAAGGCGAATTATCTAAAGAAGGAAATTAGAGTGATTGTTCTCATTCACATAAAATTTGACGAAGGGTGAAAAAGGAAATAATTTTTTATCTTTTCATTTAATCAATTGATTAAGACAATAAATTAATTTCATAGGGGATACAATATCATTAAAAATAGGGAAGCCAACCAAATACATGAATCAATTTTCACTATTATTTTGAAGCTCAAAAGACATATTTCTCTTATTATTTGTCTTAGATATTTTATTATTTAATTTTTCACTATGAAAATAATATTAAAGAACTTATCCTTGGAGAAAAATTTTATTTACTAGAAATACTAAATTACTTGAGGAAATTAAAATAGTTTTTTTTAAAACCCTTGTGTGAAATCCTGAACCTGCACTTGCATATTCATTACTAAAAACATGGTGTGTATTAATTTTTTAAAAAATATATCTAAAAAATTAACAGTTCATTAAACAACTAAGTATCTTTTTCCTCCTAGGTTTGGGAGAATTATAAAAAACCATACAAATTATCATATTTTAGAAAAAATAATTATAAAATAACTAATTACTTCACTTTTTTACAACTACATAAATGAATCCATCAACCGTATAACTTCTAAATGGGCTATGAAAAAATATTTTAAAACTTATGGTCAGCATAAAAATTTTCAGTAATGGATTATAAAGAGAGTGAGTAATACTTGGAAATTAGATTGAATTTTTTTTTGCATTAGATAAAAAATATATGATATTATATTTTCAAAATAATAAGGTAGAGTTTTTATGAAAAATAATTTTCAAAAAACGTTTAAGAATACTTTTAATTTTTAAAATCATTCAAAAACAACCTTTAAAAAATACTTGTATTCATCCATAAAAACATTTTGAAAAGAATAATAATTTTATAGATTAAAATGATACTTTGAAAATATTAATAAAGCATTATAGAAACTTAAAGTATCTCTTATATGAAAATGTCCTGTTGTGGTTATTGGTTCACTGCAAATTTATCATCATCTCATTTGATACAAAAGTGAAGAATTTTACCAAAACATTTTTAAATGATATTCCTTTCTCATTGTTAACTCATTAAATTACTTTATAAATCATACATATAATATTTTCATAGATAAAATTAATTTTAATGACTTATCTTATTAAAAAAACTATCATTTCTATTAGAAATCCATTTTTTTAAAAATGAACTACTAAAATTTAAAAGGCATGAACATAAACACTTTGAAATTAAAATAAAATAATGTATTAAAATGCATAAAATGGAAATAAAAATTATTGATGATGACCATATCTACAATAATTAATGAAAATAATATATTTCATTGAAAATATAGATATATTTAAAAAAAATAATTTCAAAAGTATCCCCTTTAATTTAGTAGTACTCATCCCATATGTTTCTTTATATTAATATTCACTGGACATCACTTTTCTTAACACCTTCATACCACAAAGGGTGGTGTTCTTCCTAAAACAAGACCTCTAATTTTTTTTGATAGATTCTAGGAAATCATTTTTGAAGAGATTTATCAAATGAAATGGGTTCTTTATGTGTGATGAAATGAGAATAAGAGGCTCCCTTTTATAATTGAGATGAGGGACACTTCATGAATTTTGGAAAAAATTAAAATATAATAAGACTATTATAGATCCAAAAGCTTCCAAATAGTCTTTAAAGGTACATGAAATAAAATTTTAGATAAAATTATATCCCCTTTGGCCTTATTAAATTTTTTTATTCTTTAAGAATTTAATAACACATTATATTCACGAAATATCATTAATGTCAAATTTGATACTATTCATTACTATAACATTAAAAAAATCAAAACAAAGAGTAAAATTATAAAAAATTAATATATTATATTATATATATTTTATTTTCCTTCAATTTTTTTTGGTTTGGATTATTTATCTCAAATTATATTTATTTTAATATTTTGAATACCATTTATTTGATTTTTAAAATTAATTTAATCAATACTCCATATTCTATGTGTAAGGATTTATTTTTAATATTTTTTCCTTATAAATTTTAAAAATTTCATTGATGAAGATGAATATTTAACTTTCAAATAACTATTTTTTTCAAAGATATATTATGTAAAACTGTATATTAAAAATGTTAAACTAATTAGAAACTATAGTGTGTATTGTTTTACAATATTTTAAATAAAATACTATTAGTGACTTAATGTCAACCATGTGGCTCCAAAAGGTCCTATATTAGACCCAAACATGCCTATGTTCTAAAATTACTCATCATATAAGATGTAGTCAATTTTTGGGTAATTTATTGTTTATTATAAATGTAATTAAAATGATTTTATTAATTTTTCTTCTTCTCATATAAAAACTTCGTCAATGTTTCATAAGCAGTAAAGTTAATTATATCATATATAAAAAATAAAAATAAATAAAATCAAAAAATAAATAAATTATTTTGAATATAATAATTTATTTTTTAATCATGTAAATTTAAACATATCCATATAAAGAAAACTTATTTAATTAGTTAATTTGACTTTTCTATTTTTGTGCAAGCATTGCACAAGAACATGTATAATATTCTTGTTATATAAGTAAGAAATTTGGAACTATAATTTAAATTTAAAATGTATGAAGTATATTTAATAAAAAATTCGTGAAATGGATTTTATTATATTAATTATTATCTATAATGCATTAAATTTGAATTTTCTAATGTTGTGTAGGTGCTACGTCGACAATGCAAATGATTTTCTATAATTATCATGAAATAATTAATAATTAATTTGTTATGGATTATAATTTTATGAAATTTGTATTATATACTAAAACATTATTCTTTAAATATGTTTAATGAATTTTTATATCATTTTTATGTTTTTATGATCTCACAAAAGTTATTGTATTTCATAAAAACATGTATTTCTTACTATTCACAAAATGTTTAACTTTTTCAGAAAATTATAAATTTTTTAGCATAGAATAAGGTTGATATGAAGATTTAAAAAATAAATTTCATTTTATCTAATTATTTTTTTTAAATTATCTATAAATTAAATGTATTATTTTTACATAAAAAATAATAAAAATTATTTTGATAGAAAATGTATTTTTTTTGATGAATAAAATGAATTGTCTTAAAATTATGTGATTTGTTTATAATATTTTACCCGTAAATTTATATTGATTAATAAGATTATATTTATTTCATAATATAGTTATTCCTATTCATAGTAGTCAATTTAATGACTAGGTTTTAACAATCACATGAAAATAATATTGTTTAGGTGTTCGTGCGTACAATAACGAACATAATGTTTCTTTTTTTAAATATTTGGATGTTATATTCCCCCACCCCAATAAATGAATTCCGCCATCATAATTAATTTTTATAATTAATAAAATTTTGAAGTTCCATCTTATGAATTAGAAGAAACTATATTCTTATGTGTACTTAATTACCCAGTAGCTCAAAAGAATATTCTATTGCTTAAATTTTTCCTCAAGAGACAACACCTAATCTTTAAAGTTCTTTAGACTATTGATCTGATACCAAATGAAACATCTAAAACCCACACTTATAGATTCATTACTAAAAAAACTTAGTGTATTTTTTTTAAAAAAATTCCACTAAAAATACCCAATACATTATACAATGAAGGACCTTTTCCAGTTTGGGTTTTAGACAATTAGAAACAACTATACAAATTATTAGAGTTTTAAAAAATAGTTATAAAATAACTAATTGTATTCATGTGTTAAATTTCATTAAATTAATCCATCCACCATATAATTTCTAAAATACATGTGAAAACAATATTTTAAAATATGGAATGAGCATAAATTACAATGTAAGGGGTTCTAAAACCATTCCAAAATAGCATGAAAATTACTTTGAAAACATTATTATAAAAAAATATATATTTCATATATATTTTTTTTAAAATAATAATATTGTGTTTTTATGAAAAATAATTTTGAATAACCTTTTTTAAAATACTTATCATTTTTATAACCATTCAAAAATATCATTTAAAAAATACATAGATTTATACTTAAAAAACTCTTGAAAATAATAATACTTTTATGGATTAGAATTATACTTAGAAAATCATAAGAAACCCTTATAGAAACTGGAACTATATCATATAGGAAAATGTCTTTTTTAGGTATTGGGTTCACTCTCCTTTATTTAATATCTCATTTGATACCCAATTGAATAATTTTAAGAAAGTAAATTTAAAAGATAGTCCCTCTCATTCTTAACCCATTGAAACCATTATAAATTTTATGTATATTATTTTTATAAAATTAAATAATATTAATATATTCTAATCTTGAGAAAAATATCATTTTTATTTGAAATCCATTTTTATTGAATATAATTACTTATTTTTTAAATACATGAACACAAACTCATTGAAATTAAAATAAAAGCATGTAATAAAATGTAAATAAAAAATATAGATGATGTCTGTATCTACAACCAGGAATTAAACTAATATATTTTAATTGAAAATATAAATGTATCTTATAAATATAATACTTTCAAAATAATCCCCTTACATTGAGTCTAACTCATCACACATGTTTCTTTATATTAATCTTTTTCAGACAATCCCTTTGAATAACACCTTATGAGCATAAACGATGGTGTTATGCCTAATCTAAGACTACTAGAATATAGAGAGGGATTCTAGGAAAGTATTTGGTTATATAATGATAAATTAAATGATTTTTTGATATGTTAAGAAAAAAGAATAAGTTCCCTATTAAAATTTAGGTGAGGGGAATTTTAAGAATTTCTCAAAATATTAAAATATTATAAGACTATTCTATATCCAAAAGCTTTGAAATAAAACATTAATGTAATGAGGATAAAATTTTAGACCAATTATTATCCCCCATGGCCTTAATTATATTTTTGTAACTTTTAACTAATTTAATAACATTATATATCCATGACATATCATTATATTCAAATTTGATACAATTCATTACTATAAAATTAAAAAAATGTCAACTTTGAAAAAATTATTTTCTTATATCCTAGGAAGGTTATAGTCCTCTATATAACCTATGAATCATTTTTATCATCTCAAATTATATTTATTTTAATATTTCTAATATCATTTATATTATTTTTCTATTAATTTAATAATTACAGGATCATTGTTGTGTAAGTCTTTATGGTATATATTTATTCCATAAAAACTAAAATTAAATTACCATGATTAATATAAATGTTTTATATTTAAAATATTTTTTTTGTCTAATATAGTTTTTATAAAATAGTATATGGAAAATGTTATTATAATTATAAATCATAGTGTGAACTGTTTGACATTCTTTTAAACAAAATAATATAATGGGATCAATGTCAACAATGTGGCTCTAAAAGGTCATAAATTCGACCCAAGGATGATAATGTTCAAAAATTACTCATCCAATAAGATTTATCCAAATTTTTGAGTCACTTAATGTTTCTTATAACTTTAAATAAAATTATATTATTTCTTTTTCTTCTCTATTCTCAAAAATTACAACCATATTTCATAAGAAATAATGTTAATTATGTCACATATAAAAATTTAAAATAAATTACTATCATAAAATTAAATAAATAATTATGAATATAATCCTTTATATTTTTTAATTACATAAATTTAATCATATCCATATCTAGACACCGTATTTAATTTGTTAATTTTACTTTTCTAGCATTACTCTAGCATTACACAATCATTTTCATAATATTTTTGTTATATAAGTGTAACATTTGAAAATATAAGTCAAAATATTCATTTATGATTGAAATTTTACAAACAAATAATTAAACTACCTTTACTCTCTATATTATTATCTGTAAGGAACCAAATATTACCTTTTCCAATGTTTTATAGGCGCTGTGTCGGTACTAAAATTGATTTTTTATAATAACCATGAAATAATTTTTAAATTATATGTTCTATATTTTTTTATTATATTTGTATTATAATATAATACATTAGTATTTTAAAAATATTAACAGTTTTTATATCATATTTATGTTTTTATTATCTTACAAAAGATATCGTATTTTATTAAAAAAATGTATTTTTACTTTTCACTAAAAACTTAACTTTTTTAGAAAATTCTCAAAATTTCAGCATAAAATAATTTTGATACGATGATTTATAAAATTAAGTTATTTTTTCTAAATTAATTCCAAAATTGTTTGAAAATTAATTATTTTATTTTTTCATAAAAACAATAATAATCATTTTTGATCGAAAATGTAATTTTTAAAGAATAAAATGACTTGTATAAAAATTATGACATTATTTTATAATATGTTACCAATTAATTTTTTTTGAGTAGGAAGTTTATATTAATTTAATAAATATTTTATTCCTATTCATGTATGATTATTTAATGGCTAGTTTATAATGGTAACATGTAAATAATTATATTTAGGTGTTTATTTGTATGCTAACGAACATATTACAATTTTCAAAATTCATGGGATGTTACACCATGATATGTGAGAGTCAATGAATCATGAAACATATAAGGATTGGTTTAATTTTGGAATCATATATTTCTTCATGTAATATGAAATTATGATTTTTGGATACCACCATGGGATTTTGAGTTTAAGGTTAGTCACATGTTAAAATTATTAAACACCCCTTTTCTATGTTTTATTTGATACTATTTTATCAATATTGGAAATATTTTCAGTGATATTTATTACCATACAAACCATAGGTTTAGTATAGGATTTAGTGTAAAAGTTAATTTATGTATAATGAATTAAAATTTTGTGGAAATAAGATTAAAGGTATTGGTAAAAATTATGTTTTATCTTATCTTTTATGTTGTGTTAATTATGAGTTATTATAATTTGGGATCGTTATAAGATTTATATTAATATAGCTTAGAAAAAACAAAAAACAATATACTGGAGAAAAATAATCACATCTAGTAAGGTCGTGGGGCTTGAACTCATAACCAAAGGGTGATAAGGGTGAAACAGATACCAGTGGAATACATAGTTTTGTGGTCGGTATAACATTTTTTATATAAATGATTTGATAAAAAAATAATAAATTCATTTCTAGAAACATAATATATTATCACATAATTTTGAAATTATTATGGTTTTGAAATGATTAATGGTTTTTTTGGAGATTTTTTATTGAGTCGATACATATTCATTATGTTACACCCCCAAAATTTAAAATTTGGACATTGTATTAAATTGTGTATGTGACACACAACACCGAGCTTAAACAACCCATAAAATATATTTCTTTAAATTTAATATCTTTGATAGCTTGAGTAACACACATCCCCAAGAATAACTATTCCACAATATATTATACCATTATATCATAGCTGTTAAATTTGAGGTTATTAATATTACTAACTAAATTATGAAAGTTATGGGTTTTTATTGATTACAAATATGATAGTAATCATTTAAAAGAAGAAGAAATAGTTTATGAAAAATTGTATTCTTCTAAATGATTGACTAGTATTGCTTTGCACACATAATTTAAAAATAAGTTTTCTTCTATTATAAATTTTATTTGGAAAGATAATATTAATTATAGAAATAATAAATAAAAATTAAATTATAGTGAATTTTTTGGATTTTTCAAGAACATTTCACTTTTCAACGAATAATGAAAAATATTTAATTTTAATTGAAAAATACCTCTTAATTTAAATTAATAATAACATTATATTATATTATAAATTGGAATAAAATTAAAGTTAATGGAACTATGTATCAATTAATACAATTCATTCCATTTGAATAATTTTCATATTTTATTTTGATATATGATCTTTGTAGTCTTTTTTACATTTTTTCTTTATAAACATGCTTTCCCATCTCATCTGTGTGATTAATTTTTCAATTAAAACTTTCCAAATATGTGAGTTAAATTTGGAATAATTTATTCCGTATTTATAATCATAATAATTTATAATGTATAATTTGGTTAAATATATTTTTTCACCAAATTAATAGATAAAATCATAAAAATTAAATTATCACAGTTATGGTAAAAATGGATTTATTAGAGGTTAAACTAAGAAGATAAGGGTAAAATGATCTAAAAACTTTTCCAAAACATATTATATTCCCATATTTAGACAATGTCTATATATATTCTACAATTTCTTATTTTTTATACTAGTGGCATGATAAAAATGTGATTATGATTGAATCTTTTCAAAACATTACGAGTGTGACAGTCACCTCACTTATAAAAGGCCACCCTCGTCCTCTCACATTCACAACATTTTTTTTGAAAATTACCTTAAAATTTTATTTCCAAAATTACCTCCTCTGGTTGTAAAATCCCTATTTTGGGCATAAATCCATTCATATTATGGTTATCATTACAATCCTAAGGATGTTACCCAAAGAAGAGGTAACATTTCTCAACTAGTGTTTTTATTTTATATCATTCTCCATCTCCTTAAATTATTATTAGATAATGTTGATATATAACCTCAATATGTTACATATATTGAGATGTATTTATTTTAAGTTAATTAACTACAAGTACCTCTACTCTATGAAATGTGTTATGAAATCATCAATCGTGTATACAACAAAAATATCCCTACAGAATGATGTCATTCATTTTTCCATTACCATCTTTCACGGTCTGGTGTGATGATGGATATAAGTATATATATGGTATTTAAGACATAATTATAACTATATAGTAATTATAACATATATAACTTATTTAATTTCTACTCCATAGGGGATACATTAACGTTTCTTATGTGTATGGAGGACTACGACCTTGCGAAGTGATGTGATTAATCTCTCACTAATGTTTTACATATAAGGTAATAAAGATAAATTTAGTGATGATATGTGATATATATTAAAATATAATAATAATAATTAAATATTTATCATTTTTTAATGACATTACATCCTTTTAATTTTTTACCTTTCCACATAATGAAAGATAATAACATCATTCATGAATGTGTAGACTATTGCCTTCACTAAGCGATGCACCTATCTTTTAAACACTACACTAGATGTATGATATATATAATTATATTTAATTAAATAATATGATATTATAATCATTCTATAAATATAAAATATTACATTCCTCCTTTCTATAATTACCATTGAAAAATAGGAACGTTACTCATGCGTACATGTGACCTTCTATCTCCCAGATCGTAACATACTTCATTTTTAAAAACCATATTTAATGATAGATCTTAATAGTATAATTGTTATATAAATATTATAATTAATTCATGATTATTATTCTGTAGGTTATGTAACTATATAATATTTGAAAGAATTATAACGTTCAAGATGAAACACACATGAGAAAACAAGGCAATTAACACCAAAATAGTGGGAATAATGAATGATTATTAACAAATAGGTGATAAGATGTTATAACAGAACCATATATGATATTATAAATATTAATATGGTTAAATAGTATGTTAAAAACATGTTTAAAACCACTATACAATATTTTGAATCACACTCAATGAAAAATAAGCATGATGTAAGAGATTTCATGTCATTTGGCATATTGTAATTTTAGGCACCAAGTTTCATTTATATGATTTATATACTACCCCATTTACAAGTTTAAAAATTATTCCTCAATAATTAATGTTTTTTATATTTCAATTTGAATTATTTCATTCATTTTTAATTAAAAATTACCAAGTGGAAGAGAATTACATAACACAATTTCTTTTCATCATGCTATATTACTTATTCATTGTCATTAACATTCTAATATTATGTTTATAATGGAATTTTATTATCTTATTTTGTATTTAAAATTTATTTTATTATTAATATTTTATATACATAATTTATTCATTGATCAATTATTACTTGAAAAAAATGACTATTTAAGGGTTTATTTCAAAAAATCATTCAAATCAGGATTGTTTATTCTTGAATTTCAGTTGAAGGAAATTATTTCTTCATTTTATACTAAACCCAATTCATTTTCCTATTTTCATGTTACTCATTAAATTTTCATGTAATAGTACCACCTTTCTACTCATTTCTACTAAAAATAATTTAGGAAATGTTTTTAAGAAAATCCGACATCATTTTCCTCTTTGGTCAGAAATTTGTTTTCTACTAAAACCCACTTTTCTCAAAAATGTTTTAACTATTTTTAAAATTATTTATTAGATAAATTTTATAATTTTCTAAAAAATTAATTAATTTAATATTCATGTCATTTTCAAAAAAATAGTCTTTTATCAATATAAAAACTCGACCTTATATATTACATAATCTAGTACTTTCAACAAGAAAATCACTTTTTACATTCCAAAAGATAATTTTAGTTTATAGTTTTAGAGAGTTATTCCATAAAATATACATCGGAACTCATATATTACAAAGTAGAAACTTCTACTTAATATCCATTATTTTCATAATATGAAACTTTTAAAAACCAAACATGATTTCTTTCCATAACAAACATCATTACTGTAACGCCCCGACCCTAGTTACCTAGATTCGGTGCATTATTACATAACATTGGCATGATCACAGGAAAGATCAAATCTCGAAAGAACGATTGGTTTAGTAGCCTTGGAAACACTAGATATATTCATAAGTTTTACATTACATCATAAAATGAAAAACTACTACAACAACATAATGTCTCCATAATCCACACTCATATCCCCACATAATATCCCTACAGGTCATTCATAATTTACTTCTTCACTTCCTGGGAAAAAATAAAACATAGAAAAGGGGTGAGCTCAAACGCCCAGTAAGGATAACAATATATCGGAAACTTTCATAAATAAGAATAAACATTTAAGGCAATGTATAAATAAAACAAAAGCCTTTAAAACTTGAACTTTCAACATTGTATGGCATAAATAAAATGAAATAATTCCATTTACTCATTCACATGGATATTCTACTAATCGAATAATCACATGAAAAATCACTAACCACTTTCATAATGTTGGAATGCATAATGCCAGACTATCATAACCACATAGCCAAGGCCTCATTCCAAGACTACAAATAAGATTTTGTCAAGGCCTTGTGCCAAGACACTAGTTTGTCTCATGAGACCTACCGATGCATCGAGGAGCTATAGCGGGCTCCACCCGTCACATATTAAGTCCAATGCATTCCAATATAAAAAGGTTTAAACATAACATAAACATTCGTATTAAAAATATCATACAAAATGTCAATAATTTCACCATAAACTATGAATGGTATAAAAATAGCACATCCACAGTCAAACATATCACAAAAACTTCAATACAATATAGATGTTTTGTATTATAATAAATCAACTTCAAATAAGCGTAAAATCCATCAAAGGATGTTGACATAGATGAAATCAAAACACTTTTTAGAGAAATATCTCTTTCTATGTTTGAAATCATTTAAGAGCCATATAAAATAAAAATTTTTCTTTGAAAATTTTCTTATAAGATTTTAAGGAAAGCTTTTAAGATTTTATAACGGCGGAAAATAACCGCACCTGCCGTATAAGTTAAAAAAAACATTCTTACCTTAATTCTGTCAAAAAGGTTAAAAAGGACCTTGTTTTGAAAACGACGGAAAGATTCCTCTTATAAAAAGTCAAACAAGGGTATAAATTACTTTAACCCATATTCTTGTAAATAATAAAAATGTTTTGAAATACATTTTTAAGAAAACATGGATGTGGATGGTAAAGAGATCCCGGTAGATTATTACATATAAACAACCTCGGATAATGAAGAGATTGTGAAATAACCCCTACCTTGTAATTTTCCTTGGTTGGGGTAGGTTAAAATCCTGTATAATGGTGAAATAATTGTTATTAAATTATACAAGAATAATATACATTAATATGATATCATATATGATCTTTTAATATTGATTTGATAATAATATCTTAGTATTATCGTTGTTTCGGGTGTTAACTTACTTGTTTTCTTTTATATGTTTTGTTACGTAAGACATGTCTGTAAAGGATAGGTTGTATATTATTCATATCCATAATTATATCAAGTCCTTAAACATAATTTTTTAAATCATCAAATGATAATTATACTTGAATGGATACGATGGAGAATGAATCTCATCGCGTTCGTGGAGACGGTAGTCCGTACGTACGCACGAGCGACAATATCATTCTTTTGATATTAAAATAATATATAAATGGATGGTATATCATATATACAGAATCATTAACATGTTATATTTATTATTTACATGAGTTACACATCATTATTATACCCATCCAAATAACATTATATTGAATAACAATTACACCACGACGTGGAGACGGTAAGCCGTACATACGCACGTATGGTGACATGTTATTCAAAGGGTGGATAGAATACTGAATATGGGTGTACCATATTTATAATAACATTACAGTATATATATTATAATGGAGTTATTATTTTATAATGGTAACAAGAAAGGAAGAAGAAGTGGAAGAAGAAAGGAACTTGGAAAAGGGTGGTGAAATCATTACCTCTTCTTCGGTTTCTTCCTTTTGATTTGATCAAAAGGGATCCTTAGTTTGGCTTTATGATCAAACTAAGGCCTCTAGGTTGTAGTGAGGGAATTTGGGAGAGTATTTGGGTAGATTTTGGCCGAACCAAAAGGCTTTGAAGGTGTGAAGAAGTGAGAAGGAGGAGTTCCCTTTTATAAGAGGGGTGAGGGGCACCTTTGGAAAAGCTAGAGATATTAGTTTATAATAAATTCATATTCGGTTTCCAATGGCTCTAAAGATTATTATTTAAAGTTTAAGGTGGGGATGGGTCTAAAACAACTCAAACAATAGAATTTAGACAGGTTTGGGTACTTATGTTAACCTTATCTTTAAGTATTAACTCTAAGTTAATTAGTTTCACTTTTACAATGCCTCTTTGTATTTTTATATAATATGGTTAATAAACTTACTATATAAATCCAAGAGACCCCCAAGTGGTCCATTAATGATGAAACTATAATGATATAAGTCTCTTGGCCGAACCTTAGATTTTTAGGAATTTTATATCAATTAATAATATAATATTTGTTTTAAGAACTCTTTTATGTCAATTTTGACACTATTCAATAGTTGATTTTTGTGAAACTCATAACAGATTGATTACTTCGAACAAAGTAAATTAAATCAATCCTAATATATCATATTATCCTATAAAATTAGTTTAATTCATTAAAAGTTTCATATTATATTTATTTTGGTATTTATAATATCAATTATTTTAATTTTTCACTATTATAGTAATTAATTCATCATCATTGTGTCGTAAATAAATTAAATTATTTAATGTCTAAAAATTATAAATAAAATATCATTATGTAGGAAATATTTTTATGTTTCTAATGAATATTTATAATCTAAAATCCAACATATATAACCCTATGTAAAAATTGTTTTTCTAAAAGATATATACTTGTGTCATTTTTGTATTCATTTTAACTTAATTAAAACAAAGTGTCCCTATCACCTACAAGTGGCCCCATGGGGTCCCAAAATCGACCCAAAGATGCCTATGGTCGAACTTGTATCAACCAATAAGTCTATAACACGTTTTAGGGTAATTTAGTATTATTATAATATTATTTTTTAACCCTTATTTACCAGATTTACCCTTAACCATGGTAAATAAAATATTTACCACAGTAATTATTCAAAATGTCTAAAAATAAAAGTTACCTATTTACACAATTTGGACATCCTGATTCCAAATATGGAATCCATTTTTCTAAATTCAAAACACAGAAGTGGCATAAATTAATTTAAAATTAACTCCCGCTGCCTAAACAAAAAGCGTGTTTTTAAGAGATAATAACTATCAAAATATTGACACTTGTTTATGTTCGGTTTAATTGTAAAATTATGTCCAATGACCAAAATTATATTAAATGGTAAAAATATATTATAAATATACTTTAAAACCACTCAAATTCATAATTTATCACTATTAATTATTTTTATTAAAAAATTTGTTTTTAATTAAAATTTAGTAATTTTCACTATTCATCAAAATATGAAAGTTATCCGAAAAGTACCAAAATTTCACCTTAGGCTAAATTCGATATTCCAAATCCAAAAATGAAGTCCATTTTAAAATATAAAATTTTAAAAAGTAGGTATTACTATTCATAACGGCTAGTTTGATTGGTTATGGTGTGTTAGAACTCGGTGTTGCGTACAACACACGCTATCACATTATTCAAAGAGAAGCGTACCGTAGAAGCTTTGGATGTTACATTCTCCCCTACTTCAAATAATTTCATCCTCGAAATTTCTAGAATACTACCGCATGAAAAGACTCGGGTGGTTCTTCATCATAAGTTCCTCGGGTTCCCACGTTGTCTCTTCCATCTTATGGTTTCTCCACAAAACTTTTACCAGACGCGTCGTCCAGTTTCTCAGTACTTGTTCTCTCATATCAAGAATCCTGACGGGCTCTTCACAATAGGAAAGATCGGGTTCCAGTTCTAATTCCTCATAGGTGAGTACAAGCGTTGGGTCAGGCATGTATTCCCTCAACAGAGATACGTGGAACACATCGTGAACTTTGGAGAGACTTGGCGGCATTGCCAATCGGTAAGCTACAGCCCCAATTCGTTCTAGAATTTCGAAAGGTCCGATGTACCTGGGACTCAATTTACCTTTCTTACCAAAACGTATGACTTCCTTCCATGGAGATACCTTCAGGAAAACATGATCACCGACTTGAAATTCCAAATCCTTCCTTCGATTATCGGCATAGATCTTCTGCCTACTTTGAGCTGCTTTGATGTGATTTTGGATTACTTTCACCTTTTCCACCATTTCCTCCACCAGTTCTGGGCCTACAAGTTTTCTTTCACCAACGTCATCCCAACAGGTTGGTGTACGACATCTCTTTCCGTATAACGCTTCATATGGTGCCATCTGAATACTTGAATGGAAGCTATTGTTATAGGAAAATTCTACCAGAGGTAAATATTGATCCCACATACCCTGAAAGTCAAGTGAGAAAGATCTCAACATGTCTTCTAAGGTCTGAATAGTCCGTTCTGATTATCTGTCTGTCTGAGGGTGGTAAGCAGTGCTCAAATGAAGTTCAGTATCCAAGGATTTCTGAAGACTTTTCCAAAATCTTGAAGTAAAACGGGGATCACGATCAGAAACAATCGATAGGGGTACTCCATGAAGTCTCACAACTTCATTAATATATAGTCTTGCTAGATGTTCCAGGGGTAGATCTTCTCTTATAGCAAGAAAATGTGCTGACTTGGTAAGACGATCAACAATAACCCATATTGCATCGTTCCTTCTAGGAGTCTTTGGTAGCCCCATGACAAAGTCCATCGTAATATTGTCCCATTTCCACTATGGTATGGGAAGAGGTTTCATGACTCCTCCAGGCTGTTGCTTTCCAGCTTTCACTTGTTGACAAACCATACATCTTGACACAAAATCAGAAATCTCCCTCTTCATGTTGTCCCACCAAAAATGTTCCTTCAAATCTCTATACATTTTGGTGCTCCCAGGGTGTATAGAGAAATTGGAACTATGAGCATCATCCAACAATTCCCTTTTTAGATCAGGTATATCGGGAACACAAAGTCTCTTCCCGAATCTCAAAATTCCATCTTCATACACAAAGTCTCTCAATCCCCCATCATTCACAGCTTTAATCTTCTTTTGAAATTCTTCATCATCGGTCTGAGAACTCTTAATCCTTTCTAGTAAAGATGGTTTGGCAACCATTTGAAAAAGCATTGATGTTTCACCTTCCCTAGTTATTCCCATGTCCATCTTCACTAGATCCATGAAAATTGGATCCCTTTCAATTATCATATTGTTCAAAACTCCATGGTCTTTTCTACTCAAAGCATCTGTCACCTTGTTTGCTTTCCTCAGGTGGTAGTGTATCATGCAATCATAATCCTTGAGTAATTCAAGCCATCTCCTTTGCCTCATGTTGAGTTCTTTTTGTGAGAAAATATACTTCAAACTCTTGTGATCAGTATAAATCTCACATTTTTCACCATAGAGGTAGTGCCTCCATATCTTCAAAGCAAAGATCACAACTTCTAACTCGAGATCACGAGTAGGATAGTTTTGTTCATGAATTTTCAACTGTCGTGATGCATAGGAAATAACTCTATCATTCTGCATAAGGACACAACCAAGTCCTTTCTTTGATGCATCACTATAAATAACGAACCCATCATTCCCCGATGGTAGAGTCAATATAGGAGCATTGAATAATCTTCTCTTCAGTTCTTAGAAACATTCTTCACAATATTTTGTCCAAACAAATTTAACCCCTTTACGTGTGAGCTTCGTTAATGGGTTAGCCAATCGGGCAAAATTCTGGACGAAATGTCGATAATAACCTGCCAAACCAATAAAACTACGTACCTCAGTTATACTCGTAGGTGCTGGCCATTCTTGGATTGCCTTGGTCTTAGACGGATCAACAGAGATTCCATCTTTAGAGACGATATGGCCAAGAAAAGAAATCTCATGAAGCCAGAATTCACACTTTCTAAACTTCCCATATAATTCATGCCTCCTCAGAGTCTTCAAGATAATGCGCAAGTGATTTTCATTATCTTCATAGGTTTTGGAGTATACCAAGATATCATCAATAAATACCACCACAAATTCATCGAGATACTCCTTGAAAACTCTATTCATCAGATCTATGAATACAGAGGGTGCATTAGTCAATCCAAACGGCATCACCGTAAACTCATAATGCCCGTACCTGGTTCGAAATGCTGTCTTCAGAATGTCTTCCTTCTTCACACACAACTGATGGTATCCAGATCGAAGGTCAATCTTTGAAAAGTATTGAGATCCATGCAGTTGGTCAAATAAATCATCAATATGAGGTAGGGGATACTTGTTCTTTATCGTTATAGCATTGATCTCCCTGTAGTCGATACATAACCTCATAGATCCATCTTTCTTTTTAACAAAAAGAACAGGGGATCCCCATGGAGAAACACTAGGGCGAATAAATCCCTTATTACTCAATTCCTCTAGTTGTTTCTTTATTTCAACTAATTCTACAGTGGCCATTCTATAAGGGGTCTTCGATATAGGCCTTGATCCAGGAATCAAATCAATGGAAAACTCAACTTCTCATTCTGGAGGATGTCCAGGTAAATATTCTGGAAATACATCTACAAATTCTTTCACAATAGGTACATCCTCTATTTGAACATTCCTTTCCTCATTAACAGTTATTTCATTCTCTTCCTCCCCAATAATTGAATTAAGTTGAGCTACTGGGGGTGGATCTAAATAAGAATTAGGTGGTGATGATTCTGCTCTAAAGATAAGGTGTTCCTTATCATTATCATCAAGAATCGTAACCTATTTCTTCTTACAATAAATCTTCGCATCATAGTCCGAAAGCCAGTCCATACCGAGGATTATATCAAACTCAATCATAGGTATGACGATGAGATCATCAGATAAAGAACATTTATGTGCTCTAATGGGGACTGATTCACAAAACTTTGTTGCAATGATACTTCCCTTAGGAGTTTTAACTGACAACTCCCTTATTAAATCAAATTGGAAATATCTAATTTTCTTAGAAAACTGGGAAGATATGAAATAGTGCGATGATCCAGAATCAAATAATGCATTAGCTAAACTTGAGGAAACCATTAAATTACCTGCCACTACGTCTTTTGGAGCTTCTACCTCAGCAGTAGTGATAACATAAGCCTGGCCTTGATCCCTTGGCCTTTTCTGAGGTAAGTTCTCTTGACGCTTAGGACATGCATTTGCATAATTCCCCATCTCCCTGCAATTGTATCACTGAACGTTGGTAGCTTCCTTCTTCCCCTTGCAATCACGAGCTTGGTGGCCTTTTTCACCACACTTGTAACAGACTCCCATTCCCTTCAAGCAAGTACCAGGATGTTTCTTCCCACATTTACCACAAGATGGATATTCAACCTTTCCCTTCTTCCCCTTATTTCCATTCCCAGATTGATCAGCAGGTCTCTTCTTCTCTTGCTTTGCTTTAAAGTCATAAGACTTAGAGAATTCCTTTTCGGTCTTGATAGCACATGAGACAATGTCTTCGTACAACGAAAAGGATTGTGAGACTAATGCTCGACGAAGAAATGGTTTTAACCCATCAAAGAAACGATTAATCTTACTTCTTGGGTTACGTATATAATCTCCAGCATACCTCGCTAACCTTGTAAAGTTAGCCTCATACTTTGTGACATTCTCATCCTCCTTTTGTCTCAGACTCAGAAATTGCCTTTCCATATCTGCTCGATGGTCGCGAGGAAAGTATTTTTCTAAAAACAGATCTTTGAACTCCTTCCATTCCATATTTGATACTTCATCATCTTCCTTCATGTTTTGAATCAATGACCACCATTGATCAGCATCTCCATTGAGGCGGTAAACTGCCATGATAACTTTTTCCCTTTCACTGCTCCCCAAAGCCTGAAATATTTTCTCTAGGGAATTTATCCATTGCTCAGCTACTAAGGGATTTGTACTCCCATTGAACGTTGGTGGTTGTTGCCTCATGAATCGATCTAACATTGATCCTCCACACTGTGGATCAGGGTGCTCCATACGGGTAAGGTTATTATTCATAACCTGAGTAAGTTGTCCCAGTATGGTGATTAGCTGATCGGCACCAGTTGCATCACTAGCCCCAATATAATTATCTTGAGCAGGAGGGAAATCCCTACATATAGTGCATGCATTGATACAGTTTCCATTTCTTACACTAGGCGCCATTTCTAAACAATGGCATAAACTAGATCAGTTTATGAATCAAAATACATAATCCCATACTTATAAAACACTTAACATAAATTGAACTATTTATGGATATAATCCATAATCATAAAAATGTTTTCTTTGAGGAAGTATATACTCATAAACCCTTCATAATGATTTGTAAAGAAAATGAAAGTTATCCTAAGCATATCCCCCGGGAGTGTCGTAACCAAGAGTGTAGCAAGGCCCGTTGTCGTGCACCAGTTCCCGTTCGAGTCTAGCTCAAAGCGGTGTTTTCGGATTTTACCCCTAGGTACATCTGTGCCAGAGCCGCCTCTACCTGCTCGTATCCAGACAGGGATGTATTTCTCGGAAAACTCACAAAGTCTCTACAATACTAAAATTCTAGGAAGTTCTTCTATACTAATCCTCAAAATTTATCTTAAATCTATGTGCTCTAATCAGAGTTTATCTAAATCTATATTCCAAGGTTTGTACTAAACTTCCTCTGATACCAACTGTAACGCCCTGACCCTAGTTACCCAGAGTCGGTGCATTATTACATAACATTGGCATGATCACAAGAAAGATCAAATCTCGAAAGACCGATTGGTTTAGTAGCCTTGGAAACACTAGATATATTCATAAGTTTTACATTACATCATAAAATGAAAAACTACTACAACAACATAATGTCTCCATAATCCACACTCATATCCCCACATAATATCCCTGCAGGTCATTCATAATTTACTTCTTCACTTCCTGGGAAAAAAATAAAACATAGAAAAGGGGTGAGCTCAAATGCCCAGTAAGGATAACAATATAGCGGAAACTTTCATAAATAAGAATAAACATTTAAGGCAATGTATAACTAAAACAAAAGTCTTTAAAACTTGAACTTTCAACATTGTATGGCATAAATAAAATGAAATAATTCCATTTAATAATTTACATGGATATTCTACTAATCGAATAATCACATGCAAAATCACTAACCACTTTCATAATGTTGGAATGCATAATTCCAGACTATCATAACCACATATCCAAGGCCTCGTGCCAAGACTACAAATAAGATTTTGTCAAGGCCTTGTGCCAAGACACTAGTTTGTCTCATGAGGACTACCGATGCATCGAGGATCTATAGCGGGCTCCACCCGTCACATATTAAGTCCAACGCATTCCCATATGAAAAGGTTTAAACATAACATAAACATTCGTATTAAAACTAGCATACAAAATGTCAATAATTTCACCATAAACTATGAATGGTATAAAAATAGCACATCCATAGTCAAACATATCACAAAACCTTCAATACAATATAGATGTTTTGTATCATAATAAATCAACTTCAAATAAGCGTAAAATCTATCAAAGGATGTTGACATAGATGAAATCAAAACACTTTTTAGAGAAATATCTCTTTCTATTTTTGAAATCATTTAAGAGCCATATAAAATAAAACATTTTCTTTGAAAATATCTTGTAAGCTTGTAAGGAAAGCTTTAAAGATTTTATAACGGCGGAAAATAACCACACCCGCCGTATAAGTTAAAAAAAACATTCTTACCTTAATTCTATCGAAAAGGTTAAAAAGGACCTTGTTTTTAAAATGACGGAAAAATTCCTCTTATAAAAATTCAAAAAAGGGTATAAATGAATTTAACCCATATTCTTGTAAATAATAAAAATGTTTTGAAATACATATTTAAGAAAACATGGATGTGGATGGTAAAGAGATCCCGGTAGATTATTACATATAAACAACCTCGGATAATGAAGAGATTGTGAAATAACCCTTAACTTGTACTTTTCCTTGGTTGGGGTAGGTTAACCTCCTATATAATGGTGAAATAATTGTTATTAAATTATACAAGAATCATATACATTAATATGATATCATATATGATCTTTTAATATTGATTTGATAATAATATCTTAGTATTATCGTTGTTTCAGGTGTTAACTTACTTGTTTTCTTTTATATGTTTTGTTACGTAAGACATGTTTGTAAAGGATAGGTTGTATATTATTCATATCCATAATGATATCAAGTCCTTAAACATCATTTTTTAAATCATCAAATGATAATTATACTTGAATGGATACGATGGAGAATGAATCTCATCGCGTTCGTGGAGACGGTAGTCCGTACGTACGCACGAGCAACAATATCATTCTTTTGATATTAAAATAATATATAAATGGACGGTATATCATATATACAGAATCATTAACATGTTATATTTATTATTTACATGAGTTACACATCATTATTATACCCATCCAAATAACATTATATTGAATAACAATTACACCACGACGTGGAGACGGTAAGCCGTACGTATGCACGTATGATGACATGTTATTCAAAGGGTGGATAGAATACTGAATATGGTTGTACCATATTTATAATAACATCAGAGTATATATATGATACTGGAGTTATTATTTTATAATGGTAACAAGAAAGGAAGAAGAAGTGGAAGAAGAAAGGAACTTGGAAAAGGGTGGTGAAATCATTACCTCTTCTTCGGTTTCTTCCTTTTGATTTGATCTAAAGGGATCCTTAGGTTGGATTTATGATCAAAATAAGGCCTCTAGGTTGTAGTGAGGGAAGTTGGGAGAGTATTTGGGCAGAGTTTGTCTGAACCAAAAGGCTTTGAAGGTGTGAATAAGTGAGAAGGAGGAGTGCCCTTTTATAAGAGGGGTGAGGGGCACCTTTGGAAAAGATAGAGATATTAGTTCATAATAAATTCATATTCGGTTTCCAATGGCTCCAAAGATGATTATTTAAAGTTTAAGGTGGGGATGGGTCAAAAAAAACTCAACCAATAGAATTTAGATAGGTTTGGGTACTGATTTTAACCTTATCTTTAAGTATTAACTCTAAGTTAATTAGTTTCACTTTTACAATGTCTCTTTGTATTTTTATATAATATGGTTAAAAAACTTACTATATACATACAAGCGACCCCCAAGTGGTCTATTAATGATGAACCTATCATAATATAAGTCTCTTGTCCGAACATTAGATTTTTAGGAATTTAATATCAATTAATAATATAATATTTTTTTAAGAACTCTTTTATGTCAATTTTGACACTATTCAATAGTTGATTTTTGTGAAACTCATAACAGTTTTATTACTTAAAAAAAGTCAATTAAATAAATCCTAATATATAATAGTATCCTATAAAATTAGTTTAATTCATTAAAAGTTTCATATTATATTTAGTTTGGTATTTATAATATCAATTATTTTAATTTTTCACTATTATAGTAATTAATTCATCATCATTGTGTCATAAATAAATTAAATTATTTATTGTCTAAAAATTATAAATAAAATATAATTATGTAGGAAATATGTTTATCTTTCTAATTAATATTAATAATTTTCAATCCAACATATATAACCCTATGTAAAAATTGTTTTTCTAAAAGATATATACTTGTGTCATTTTTGTATTCATTTTAACTTAATTAAAAAAAAAAGTGTCCCTATCACCTACAAGTGGCACCATGGGGTCCCAAAATCGACCCAAAGATTACTATGGTCGAACTTGTATCAACCAATAAGGCTAGGACACGTTTTAGGGTAATTTAGTATTATTATAATATTATTTTTTAACCCTTATTTACCAGATTTACCCTTAACCATGGTAAATAAAATATTTACCACAGTAATTATTCAAAATGTCTAAAAATAAAAGCTACCTATTTACACAATTTGGACATCCTGATTCCAAATATGGAATCCATTTTTCTAAATTCAAAACACAGAAGTGGAAGAAATTAATTTAAAATTAATTCCCGCTGCCAAAACAAAAAGCGTGTTTTTAAGAGATAATAACTATCAAAAGATTGACACTTGTTTATGTTCGGTTTAATTGTAAAATTATGTCCAATAACCAACATTATATTAAATGGTAAAAATATATTCTAAATATACTTTAAAACCACTCAAATTCATAATTTATCACTATTAATTATTTTTATTAAAAAAGTTGTTTTTAATTAAAATTTAGTAATTTTCACTATTCATCAAAATATGAAAGTTATCCGAAAAGTACCAAAATTTCACCTTAGGCTAAATTCGATATTCCAAATCCCAAAATGAAGTCCATTTTAAAATATAAAATTTCAAAAAGTAGGTATTACTATTCATAACGGCTAGTTTGATTGGTTATGGTGTGTTAGAACTCGGTGTTGCGTACAACACACGCTATCACATTATTCAAAGAGAAGCGTACCGTAGAAGCTTGGGGTGTTACAATTACTTAAAAATTGAAATCATTATTTCCATTAACAATCCATGAACCCTATGAAAAGAAATTTAAAACTTGTTGAGAGAATAAAAATACCAGTAAAGAACATAAAAATAAGGAAATAAAACTATCAGTCTATGAATAATTACAAAAACTTGAAATCCAAACTTCTCACCCTTAAAAGTAACATACACTTACTTTTTGAAAATGAGGGGTTTAAATAAAACATATAAATCATAAAAAACCATTTAGGTTGATTGTGACATAATTTTATTACAATATATACATATGAGTGTAACCCTAACTACTAACATATGAGTTGTAACCCTCACGACTGCCTTATAAAGTAACCCTCACAACTACCTTATGATGTAACTATTACATTTACACTTGGAATAACCATTCCAGTCAACTTCCAACATACCCAATAAATTAGATTTCAATCATGGATCCAACTAAATTTGGTTTATAATGGAACCACCGATAATTATAGATAATTCCCAGTAACTAGAACATAAACATAAAACATGAATAAGTGCTTCATAAAAATATTTCCTTGAGGAAAAGAACTTATTTTAAAAGATTTCTTCACACATGCATAGGAAAAAAACTTATTTGAAAATTACCATGAAATATTGTAAATAATACTTAAAAAATAATTCATAATTAAATTAGGAAACATATCTCATGTCTTATAAGTACACAAAACATTCTTTTTTAATTTTATAAAAATATAAAATACAGAGGATTTAATCGAGGAATGTCCCTTACCTCAGGGTTGAATTCCATAAAACTTGTTCAAACCTCATAAATAATGGCTTAAAGAATGTTATTAATTTATTAAAAAACAATATTCATATCTATAATACCATATATGATCCTTTTATAATATCTTTCCACCCATTTATTAATAATATTTTTTTATTTTCATTGTTTCAAGTGTGTTTATTTTATGGTTTCCATGATTAGTTCATTATGGATTTTATTTTCAAATGGAAGAAAAAAGACATAAGTGGGAAGAAATGGAATTAATTTGTATATATAATTTTTACTGATACCATATATAATTATTTTTTTATATGAGTATTAATCATTAGATAATACATTAATTATAAAAATTTGGATTACTTTTTGCAGGTTTTTTATGACCATCAGAAAATAATTTTGTTTTATTTAATGTTATGTATATAAATTAGTTCTAAAAAATTTAAAAAGTTATAATATACATATTAAAATAATTTTTGACAATAATAATGGTTTTATTACCATACTTAAGGTGTTAATGAAAAATTCAAATTCATCAACCCTGAAGTTAGTGAATTGACACTTCACAGATGATGTTTTCATTTTCTAGAATAAGAGGAGGAGATGATAGGTTTGATTATTATTATTAAATTAACAAAAAAATTATATTATATTTAAGATAATGGAGTTATCATGAAATTTGGATGAAGGGATGTCGAAAGATAATACGAAAATAAAATAAATTGTAAAGAAAGTAAAAGAAAATGAAAGAGGTTTTTACCTCTTGAATTATACTCCTTGAGAACATCCTTAGGGAAATTGAATTTTGTCTTTTGTTGAGAAAAAAGTATCTTGGAAATTGTTGAGAAAAAAGGATCTTGGAAATGGAGGAGAGTCTTAAGATGTTTATTTGGAATAATTTTTACATGATTCAATGATTTGGAGGTGAGAGGATAAGAGGTGGTGATGGGTGGTGTTTATAGTGGAGGAGAGGGGTATTTTTTATTATTTTATTCATTAGTTTATTAGTTTGTATCACAACTATGAATAGTTTTGATTCCCAATATTAAATATAGTAAAGAGAGAATTATTTTCAAGATTTTTTTCTTACATAATCCATGAATCATGAAATAGCATATTTAACTTACAGTGTTATATATCATGAATTGTTGTATGGGACTCTTCACAAAAAAATCAACTATTTTAGAAAAACCCAAAAATTATACATAACCATTTTTAAAAATTTAGAATTAAAAAAATGAAATCCATTTTATGAAAATAATTTTCTAAATATGATAAATTTAAATTTTTATTAAATTCATCATTTATTTAAAAAATTAACAATTTAAAAAATTATAAATGATTTTATGAAACTTTGAAAAGTTAATTAATATATCACAAATTTATCTTATAATAATATAAAAAAGAATATTAATTTATGAATCTGGTTTTGGAAGATAAAATTTCTTTTAAATGATTATATTAATTATAAAATTGTAAATAAATATTTTTTTTTTCAGAAAAATAACAACACTTAATTTATTATTTTCAAATAATTTATTTACTTACTCCATTATATAAATATCACATTTTCACTTATAAAAATAAAATATTTTCAATACTCTCATAGGTGATTTTAATATTCTATTTTTATAAATTACTTAATTTATATAAATACCACTTATGTCATTATATATTTATAATGAATTTAACTATTTAGTTATAGAATGAAAATAAATTATTTTATAAGTACCTGGGTGGTTTCAAACAAAAAATTGAAGGAATAATCATTTTAATATGTATGGAATGAATGGAATTTACAAATTTCACGATGAGTAAAATATTTAAAAACTTATTTTATATGTTTAGAATTTTATTTTCAACAAAAATTGTTTTGAAAATGTTTTTTAAACTTTCAGTTTCAAAAATTGATTTTCAAAATGAAGAGGATTTTTACTCTAGAATGATTTTAATGATATTTTAATGATATTTATATTAATCAATGATGAAACCCCTTTATTTTACATTAAATACACTAGGGATATGAAATATTGATACCATATTATTCTTCCCCTATATAGTATATGATTATTTTGACAGAGGATAATATTGAAATTCACTTACTTGATTTATTTTTGTACTCAATAACATTCAATTGAAATGTTAACTATCATGCGATCATTAGACATTATGGTTCGCCTAAATATCCAGAATATTTATCTTGAATATAACTATTTCTTAAATCGTATATCATTTTTTATACAATGTTCTACATTTAAAGACATTTTTTTATATATGAAATAATTATAAATACGAATTCTTCCCTAAATATATATTTTTAATTATAAGACACATTATTTATAAATTAAGTAGAATATTATATATATGAGTAATTATTTTAACATGAAATCTAATAGTGGGGCCTAGTTATAGACAACCCCTCGATTCATCAATCATATTATGGGATGAATTAGTTGATTATCCTTTGTTAAATTGCTTTTTACACATCCGATTGAATCAATATTTGGGATATATCTTGACATTATATGTATCAAGGGTCTAACAAACATGAAATACAATAATTAATAACTAACTTCATTAAGAATTTAGTTATTATCCATGGTATTTTCAAAATGATATTAAGACTGATGCATTTTATTCTCAGTTTTTTGAATAAATTGAATATATTTTCAATTACTTAAATTTCCATATTGATTACTCTTTACCCATTTAGTATATACATGTTATTAGTTAAACAAAATAGGTTTTTAGTTATCTACCATTCTATATTGATTATTCTAGTTAAATTATTTAAATATAATGGGTGTTTATTTATTTTCCTGACTGTGTTGATTAATATCGTTGATTAATGATATATTCTATTATATTGAACATTTACTTAGAATTTGGGATCACCTTTAAATTTTTTCCTTTCCTAGGAATCTATGAAGTGTACTAATACATATATGACAGAACATTCTAGAGTAAATAATCATATTCTCAAAGAAAACCATGTTGTAATTTTTGTTTTCAAATGTACTATGGGAATCATTTATGTATCTTGTTTTCCAAGACTAATAATCTATTCGGTCCTTTAGGATACAAATCCATGTATATTATGTCAATTAAATAATACAAGCACTACCTCTAGTAAACTGGGTTAGGGTCACTATAGTTGGTATCAGAAGAATTTTAGTAGAATATTTAGGAACTAGATTTAGGAAAAAATATATTAGGGATCATAGCCAAATGATGCAATTTGAGGGTAAGTATATAAGGACAACCTAAAGTATTGTTAATTATGAAATTATATATATTTTTTAGGAATATATCCATTTATGGATACTAAAAGTAGATGAGGTTATCACACAGACATACCTAGGGGTAATAACTCTAAAAAGGGTTCATTGGGATTGACTGATCTTTATATGGTATATGATAATGGCCCTTACTGTTCACCTATTTTTACATTATTGGGGAATATTCTTTTGAAAATTTATATTTTTATTGTAGAAAATTATGATGGATTTTAATATATGATGAAAATGAATGACCTAGGTAAAACCTATGGTCTAAAAGAAAAAAATAGGTGTCATGAATTAAATTTCATATAAATGATTATATGATTTTCAACTATGATTATTATTTCTCATAATATTTTTTTTTGGTAATAGTAAATAGCTAGAACATGAAGGAATCATGTTAACATTGAATATAAAAGACATAGAGGTGACTACAAGCTAATAAACGAAATGATGACTATAATAAAAGATATTGGGATTATGAATAATCAATTTTATGAAAAAATGATTAACAAAATATATAATAACCAAATCCCAGACCCACTAAAAAATAGAAGGATCGAGTTCACCAAGATCTTGAGTGATGAATACCATGGAGGAAAGAATGATTGATTTTAACCATTTATGAAATATGGAATGAGAAATCCTAGAAAGTGTCTCAATGGAACGATAAACTGATTATATGTGGAAATGAAGGTCAGAAAGAAATGAATTTATGAGGAAAAATTAAGTGCATGATATAAGGAACTAAATTTCATACTATGGATCCACATATAGTTTCTTGTATTAAATGGGGTGAACCTAGAAAATGTTTGAGTCAATTACCCATTCTAAAGGATAATACCTAGAACAAGGAATGACTAATGTGGATATAAAACTAATAAATTATTTATGTATGATGAATCAAGAATTAAATTTTAGAAGTATTTTAGAAATGGTATTCATTTGATAGGAATCCTTAAAAATATAATGATTATGTGAAATTATAGAATCATATATATATTCATAAAGTTTTTTATTATGGAAACTATCATGGTTTTATGAGTTTAACGTTGATCATAAGTTTAATATATTAAACATCCCTTTTATGTTTTATATAAAGGGATTATACCAGGATTATGTCCATTTTTAGAATGTTATGGAAATTATATATTTAAGAGGAAACATTATTTGAAGAATAATTAATTTACATTTTATAGAAATAAGTTTAATAGTATTGATAAAATTTGTGTTTATTAATGACATTGTAATAGTATTCAAATAATGTTGTTAGACATTATAAAAAATTATTTTGTATTAAAAACCTTTGTAAAAAGGATATTTAATAAATAATTTTATTTCCAGGATGTCCATAATTTTTTTATGGAATGTTATTAAAAAGAAAACATGCATGATGGGTGATAATGAATCACATCCAAAATTTCTATGGGGATTGAACCCATGAACGAATGATGATAAGGGTTTAGAACTTACCACTGGCCTACACAATGTCCAGGTTATTATTTCATTATATCTGGATAAAACCTACGAAAAAAATATTAATGATAAAAAATCAGTGTTACTTTTTTATTTTAGAAATTAATTTATTATATTGGTTATTTTTTATAACCAGATTGGTTTTTGAAAATATTTAAAGGTATAAAGAATGAAATTTCACTCTCATGTGGATCTTATAATCCATTGACTTTAAATTTTAGTGCTTTGAGTATAAAAAATTAATTTCTAGATAATCATTTATTGGAGTAATGGATGAATTTTAAATTGACTGAGGAACCAAGAAATGATGAAATTATTCATTTGAAATACTAATGTATCAAGTATGCATATTTCATTATAATTTTATATTGTTAAATTATTTCAAAAAATTAAGAAAAATATGTTGAAACAAAAAATTTGTCCTATTAAATTCATAACCAATGAATCATACGGTCTTTTCAATAATAAATGATTTATCGTTTGAGGCCCTTACTTTCCATTAATCAACAAATTTATTATGATAAATGACCTCTATAACTTTCTATAATTATTTAGGCTTTTCTTCCAAGTCCATATCTTTATTTTCCAACAATACAATACTACACAAAAAATTGTTATGTGTTATTCCATATGACCTTTTATCTTTCCATTACTTCTTATTTTTAGGTCATGTTGTTAACATTTTTTAAGATGTGAATTTTGAACAATATAATTTTCAAAAATCAAAGCCGTAATTTCCATTATCAAGTTTAAATTTCAACGATTAAATTTATATAAGGTTGGGATATTGTAACATCTTGATTTTCTAAAATAATAACATTGTTTTAGATATCATGAGTTACATGAAACATCATTATTACAAAACCCATGAAATATATTTCTTAAATTTAATCCCATGGATAACTTTCAGAACACGCAACATCGAGTCTAGATGAATGATAATATAGTATACCATTATATCATAGCCATTAAATTTTAGTTTAAAAATATTTCAAGATAAAGTATGATAATTATTGTGTCTATTTATTACAAGTAAGATAAGAATCATTTAATAAAAAAATAGTTTCTGAAAAAATTTATTTCTCTAAAATACTGATTAGTCTCACTTTGTGAACATAATTTAAATTTATTTGTTAAAAAAAATTAGAAAATTTATTTGAAAAAATAAAATTATTTTTGGAATTCAGAATATAAAAATAATATTAGCGGGAATTTTGGGTATTAATGTAAAATATTTCGTTTATCCATAACTTTTTAAAAATAATGAATGTTAATTGAAAAATGTATTTCTGTTTAAATTATTTAAAAATTTAAATGATATTTTAAATAGTTTTAAAATTAAAATTAGTTCAATTATATATCAATTAATAAAAATTATGTTATTAGAATCATTTTCATATTGAATTTTGAAATAATATCTTTGAAATATTTTTAAAATATTCTCTTAAAAAACCCTCTTTCTTAATGCGTCTATGTGATTAATTTAAAATTATATTTTCATAAATATATGAATTTAATTTGGGAAAATTGATTTAATATTTTAAGCTAAAATAATTTATGATCTCTAATCTATTCAACATTATTTTTTTCTAAACTGAATATTGAAAATAGTAAGAAAAAATTCCATGGTTAAGGTAAACATGGTTTTACCATGGGTTAAACTAATAATATAAGGGTAAATATGACCTAAAAAGTTTTACAAAAATCTATTGGATAGACATATTTCAATCTCCTCACTTTCAGGTTTGATAATGGACTATTTTGGATGATTTTTTCATTATAAAAATGTTGGTATGGTTAAATCTTTCAGAAACATTACAAGTGTGTCACACACCCACTACTATAAAAACTATTTATCATGTCACCATCTTATAGTTAGTTAGTTATAAATGATGTTAAAATTACATGAAAGAAACTTTTTCACATCAGTTATATAATAACCACTATTAAATTTAAATGTTCATTATTTTCTATGTTGGTTACCTTGAAACTGATGTATAATATTTTGTTTAGAACATTGGTTTTTAGATAAATGATGTTGATTTTTTTATAACATCAGTTATTTTATCTAAAATAAATTATTTTTTTTAGTGATTAAATAACCGACATGATAAATATTTTAAAATTTTATGAATCATCATGTGGACTCATTTCAATGTCTATTTTTCTCACGATAATGGTCTCATTTCTTTAATGTGGAATCCCTAAACCTCATTTATTCGATCCAATAGAGTCTAATACTGAATTAACATATTCATAAACCTCAAGTTTCATCATCCTTGTCATTGTGTACTAAAATATTGGTTTTATCATCTCTTCAGTAATCCTCATACATTATCGATCCTCTCTTTTGGCTAGCTCAAGGATGATTCCCGATAAACATGAATCTCTACAACATTTTTTAAATTTTAAATGTTTCTGTTTGATTTTATTCTATTTTTCATGTTATTGTAACCCCTTATTTTCTAAAACACAGTTTTTATTTCCCTCTACCCTCATTATTTTCATTGGAGAAGAAATCCCTCAAATATACTAGCTTTTACGGTTTGTGCAAAACTCATTTGGATACCATCTTGGATTGTATTCTTGTTTTTTTGTCACATTTTTATTTGAAAATATAATCTTACCATTTAGAATACCCCTATTTTAGAACAAAAATTAATGGTTTAATAAATATTAACCCCCCCTAATCAAAATTTTCCAAATAAAAATCATTCTCAATCATATCTATATTCCATATATTATTTTATAGATATTATTGAATAAAATTTTATAATTTCATAATGTTATATTCATTTTAATTTTTACATTACAAATGTTTGAAAGGAAACTATTTTTTCATTCCTTCTGCATGAATGAATTCTCTTATCAAAATTTTCTATTTTCCTTATAAGGTTTCCCTTCTTTGTTTTCTAGGTTTTTCAAATGTAATTTATATTTTTAATATTTTCTAAATTACTCCATTTATAATGAAGGATACTAAAAAATTTAAATATAACATCTTTTTATTTTTCAATATAATTTTATGATGTTATTAAAATGTATTTCATATCTACATCAAATACTTTTTAATGTTTCTTATTATCCACCTAAGAAATCCTCTAATAAAACAACCCAATTATTTTTTAGTATAGATTGTGATCATGTTCTTTGAAATACTATTTAATTCAATTAATTTATAATTTTTTATTATTTTATTTTACGAATATTATAATTTTTACATTTATGTTCTAAAAACATGTAACTTTTATTATTATTTCAAGGTTGGATTTATTATATCCCTCTATTGTATGGTAAATATATTTGGGTATTTATCACAATATTTTATTAAATGTGGTTGGATAGAAATTTTTACATTCTATTAATTTATATAATTGAACCATTTATTAAATGATAAATTTATCTCCATTAGATGAAGATGATAATAATAAAATATAAGAGTTATATTTCTATGAAATCTGAATATTCAATGTCATTATTTTGATCCAATTTTTTTGATTATTCACTATGATTTGTGTTAGAAATTTCATTAGAGTTACTATTAATATAAAAAAATTCTCATTGAGTGTTTTAACTTCATCCTCTATATTGATTTATAGGAAACTACTACATCATAAAATAATTATATAAAGAATATATCATCTTTAAAAACATCATTATAGTCACTAATGATCATATATTATTGTTCATTTTTTTAAATTCAATTAAAATAAATCATCACATGAGATTTCAAGATATTTATCCCCTCTTTAAAGGATTTCATTTATATTTTATTTATAGTAGGACTCTATTTTACACTAGTGATATAATTTTATTTCCCTTATTTTCTATTTTACTTTTTCATAATTCTAATTAACATTCAATATCATCACTAATTTTATTAACATCATTAGAATTATATTTACTATTATTGGAAATCATACCTATATTTCTCTAATGAATAATAACAAAAGGTTATCTTCTTGATTATCATTGAAATAATATACTACTACCCCCTCTAACAATATTTTATTACCACTATATTCTTTTGAATATATATATATATATATTAATTTTTATTATAGATAATAATGAATCTATGCTTGATTAACGCACTTTGAATAAGTGATGAAAATGTGGAAGGTGTTGATGCCTTTTTTTGGAACTTACTAATTGAAATGTGCCAAACATCAACATGTTTTTATTTTTATGCCTAAAATGTTTAAATATTAAGATGATGAAAATTAGAGAGAGAAAAGACCATTTATTTTTTCATGATTTTAATACTTGTTAATACCCATGGATTTGGAAAAGTGAAACTAAGAAGAATGTTAGATCTATTAATGGTAATTCATTTCAAGATTACAAGACTGATAAAATTATATAAATGATTTGTGATATTGATATAGAGGAAATTGATAATGAATAGACAATCTGAGCATCACTATGGTGAATCTGAAAAACCATTGTATCCCAATTGTATGGAATTTATGATGTTAACAATTGTGTTAGGATTGATTAACATGAAGTAAAAAAATGGATGGAGTGATAAGAGTTTCATAGAGTTCCTCTAATTGATGAAATATATTATTCTTAAAGATAATGAACTTTCATATTCTCAATAAAAAATGAAGAAACTATTATTCATGGTGGGATTAGGGTAAAAGTAAATACATGCCTACCTAAATGAATATGTTCTATATAAGAAGAAATATGTATTTCTCTCAGGGTGTCCTAAATGTGGGACATTTCTGTATAAGTTGAAAGAAAGATCATAGGAATATTTTACAGTTATAGGTACCCCTACCATGGAAGTTTGGTATCTTCTTATAATTCCTCATTTGAATAATTTATTTTCTATTAAAATAATGTAAAAAGGTTAAAATTTCATGCAGATGAGAAGATATGTGATGAAAAATTACAGTCAAAAGTTGATTGTCCACAATGGAAGGAAATTGATCAAAAAATTCATATATTTGGAAATAAAATTATAAATATTATACTTGGAATAAGCACTGATGAAATGAATCCATATCAATTCCTTATTAGCACACATAGTTCAAGGCCTATTTTATTAGTAATATAAAATTCATCTCCAATATTTTGTATAAATAAAATACATGTAATGTATTGTTAAATGATCTATGTACCAAAATAACCCTAGAATTATATTGATGTTTAATTTTAACCATTAATTGATGATTTGAATATTTTATGGGAGGAAGGTATTATGGTGTATTTTTTAAAAAATTGAATATTTTTAAGTACTGGAAATGAATATGTTAACTATTAATGACTTCCTATCATATGGAAATTTTTTATGATACAATGTTAATGGGAATAAATCATTTCCAATTTGTGAACAATATACTTCATATTATTAACTACAAAATGGTAGAAAAAGAGTATACATTATTTAATGAATGTTTTTCGTCTATGGATAAATCATATTGCATATTTAAAAAATAATTCAATAGCTCATAATAATTTCATATTTCTATAAAACATTTTTTCATCGATCATTATTTTTAGAGGGTGAAAAACATTGACGTAAATTTTGGAAAGACACAAAAATATTTTAATGATAGAAATATTTGGATGAAACAATCGATATTTTTTGTAACCAATAGTCCCCTAAAACAAAACATAACCCCAATATTAACATGGTTGTTAGATCACAAGATTTAAAATACCACTAGTTTCCACTCAGGCATGTGGTATCCTCACTAGGGCCTAACCATATGCTCAAACACTTCATCTAACTAATGATACTTCCATAAGAAAATACATTCTCTTTCAGGTATTATTTTTACTCACTCACACTCACCCTTGAAAACTTCCCAGAAGTTCACCAATTCTAATCCCTACTGCATGAAAAGAATGATTAATTATGGAGTTCTAATTTGGTAGTCTCCTAAAAAGAAAGGATAACAACATATTGACATGATTCATATCATTTTTTCTTTTTATGCTTTACCATTACGATGTTTTACATTGACCCCTATTAGATAACAATGTCCTTATTATGGACTCTAAACATATAATCTAACAAATGAATACCCCCAAGGGATGACACATGTTCTTTCTAGTGTTCTTTCTTCTCACTCACATAGGTTGGGTGAAAACTCCTCGGTCATCAATCCTGATCACTACTCCTAGAAAATCACACTTGACTATGAAGTTCTAATCATGTAGGATCCCAAAAATAATGGTGAAAACTATTGACATGTGTTATATAATTTAATATTTTAACCCTTTAACATTGTGGGGTGTCATATTCACCCCCATTTAGAGAATAAATTCCTCATTATAGACCCTAAATCTCAACCCATGCAGTGTCATCATACTTATAGATGTTTTCCTACTTAGATACCAATGCAATAAATTTGCCCTGATGATAGCACTTTCACCCTACCTTAAAATGGTTTTCAGGTTCTAACCTTCCATATACCAACAGTTCTACCTTAGACATGTGGTACCCACCTTGGGGCCCAACCATGTTCTTGAATGAGTTATCAGAATAAAGACTGTCCCCACTGTCCAAAACATGTTCATTCTAGTGTGATTTTTCCTCACTCACACACACCATGATAAACATTCTAGAAGTACAATCATCTAAATAACTACTCCAAGACATGAATTCTTAACTATGGAGTTCTAATAATGTATGATCCTACAAAAAATATTCATCTTGTTTAAATAATTCATATAATTTAGTATTTTAACTCCTTAATGTTCTACAACGTTATATTTTTTGTGATACCACATTGGAGATATCATATGTTTAAACATTAAATTTAAGTCATACACATGGAGAAGTGAAAAAATGATTATAATATTATTATATATTAATATATATAGTAAATATGGCTTGAATTCATGATTGGACTTAATCTTAGTGGGAATATGACCAGAGTAAGATCCCACTCTTAATGGAATGCTCACTTTTCTGTCCCCAAATTTTCATACATTATCAAATATGGATAAAATTTGATTTCTTTAGTTTATTCAAGATATATACATGACTTAGGGATATTACTAATTTTTTTTTTTCTTTTATACAATATGAATTTGATAGGTATAAAATATCATGATTTTCACATCATGATGAAACAACTCCTACAGTTTAATTGCATAGAATATTTCCCTTCCATGTCATAATTACTATCATGGTAGTGCGTAAGTTTTTCAATTGATTTTTAAATATAGTGATTGATCTAAATAATTTGAATAATTTGGAGAAAAATAATGTTTTTATACCTTTTCAATTTGAAATTAATTTGCCTCTATAATGTTTTTGATATCATGGTGCATTTAATGGTTCATTTTAGGAAAGAAATAAAGCCTCACAAACATCTATATCAACATTGAATTTATCCATTTGATATTTATATATAGATATTTAAGGGGTATGTTAAATATCCATATTGACCTGAAACCTTAATTTCAATGATTTTTATTTATGAAGAGGTTGCATAGTTTTGTACAAGCTACTTGTCTATAATGGTCACATTAATTTTCCTACATCTTTCAATGAATGAGTCAATTATTTATGAAATGGGATCCATGGATTGAAATTAAAATCATTGATATGAGAAAAGATAATGAAGGCTAATTTATACATCTTGAATAACATATATGATTCTTATCTATATATAAAATTTTATATTATTATGTTGAAGAATTTTTATCCAATGAATAAATATATATGATTTGTTAATGGGAATAAATCTACTTTTATTAAATGATTTATAGACATCGAGATTGGTATATCTAATGCATTGGAAATATTGATATGGTTAGTGGGAATTACATTTCTAAATTTGACAACATTATCAGGGTACGAAATTAATTGATATACATTTCATTCAAAAGAATAGGATAATGGAATTACAACTCATAATATAAGTGTATTTGTGTTTGTAGAAGCAATACATTATTCTAATGTCATGTAAAAATATAGATATTCATATCAAGTGCATAATATAGATTCATTAAATAAATATGAGAGGTTGATTACATCCAATTTCAAGTTATAGTGTTTAACTGTAAATGGTTTACGAGTAAAAACTATGCCATACATGATGAATTTAGAATGACACTGGTTAATATGATTAGATTGTAATACATAGATGATAATTTTATCATTGAAACAGATGAAAAAAATGTTCTATTTTATTGATCAATATAATATTCTATTCTATATGTTTTTACAATGAATAAAAATAGTATTTTGGTGATGATAAAAATAAATAAGATGATAATTTATATGATATCCCTACTTCTATGTAAATATTAATAAATAATATTGATGAGAACATAATAAACATGGCTTGTGCCATAATACATGATCATGATGATCTAATTTGGAGAAATAATCCTTTAGTACTATCCTAATATTACAGGAAACATTTTTTTTTATTTTTAAAAAATTTAAATTTAATAAAATTATAGATATATTACTTTTATATTACTTATTAAAATCCATATTATAACTAATAAGTTAAATTATTTTCTTATATTAGTTTAGTCAAATTTAGTTTACCATTTGTACCCATATGTATCTTATATATTAATTTATTTTGTTGAAAAAAACTATTTTTTATGTATAATTTGTTAACTAAAAACAAAAATATTTTACAAAAGAGTATATTAATAAAGTATTAATTTTTATGTAAAAAATGATTTATTGGGTTGGAGAATTTTTACTATTCACAAACCATTTTTGGATTTGTTTACATTATTTTGTGTATTTTTCTCTCCCATTATTGTTGTTTTTATTTTGGTTAACTACTCTTATAAATATTACAAAATTGGTCACTTTGGTTTATTTTTTGTTGGGTCATTTTTCATATATTCAATGAATAGTATTTTTGTGGACAAAAAATGTTGTTATTCATTTGACAATTTTCACTATTCACACACCATTTTTTGTTTTTTTTCATTCACTTATTTCATTTACTATATCATAATTTTTTTTATAATTTTAGTTAGATATAAAAAATAT
This sequence comes from Viscum album, assembly GCA_963277665.1. Taxonomy (NCBI): domain Eukaryota; kingdom Viridiplantae; phylum Streptophyta; class Magnoliopsida; order Santalales; family Viscaceae; genus Viscum; species Viscum album. Next base: position 367,475,579 of record OY728166.1, on the reverse strand, counting down.
TAAAAAATTGTGTTTTTTTAGTTTACATTTTTTTGATAATTTTCATTTTTAATTTACATTTGTATGTAATAGTTGTATTTATATGTTTGTGTACTAATAGTTTATTTCATTGATTGGAATTATAATGATAGATCAATAATCTAATCCACCATATATATTTCAATAGGATTATACACATACCTCTATGTAGGAGCATAAAAATGCTCATGTTGATGAGATTCCTCATCCTTCTTTAAAAGATACATCTAATTATACTAAGGAAAAAAGAGTTGAAGGGTTGGTAAATATGGAAACATACATTTACCAAAATTATCAACTACCCATTTCTAGGACTAGTGGATACTTTTAGGAATTTATGATAATGATATATGAAGAGTTCCAAATTAAAAAAAGTTCATTACTTATATATCATTTTATACTAAAATAAATGTTAGTATTTTGATTGATGATTGAAGTAGTGATGAAAAAATGAAAATATCTCACTCATGGGATAACATTTTGGTAAGGTTGTTTTTGAGTAATTTATTTATCATGAAATGTTTATAGTAATATATTTTCCCCATTATTATTATATTACATATGATACACCTGATACTAGAGGAGTCAGGAGGATATTTTTGTCATTGGATGCTAGGAAATGGATGGATTTTAAATCAACCCTCACAACAGATTTCAATTTTCAGAATAAATGACATAATAAACCATGTGAAATATATTCTTATATAGAGGAAGAAACATGATAATTTTTTTTAAAGAATATGATTATAATTTTTTTTCTATTTAAAATGTTACCTTTTATATTTTTTTTAATATTTATGATCATATCAATGATTTATTTATTATAAAATTTTAGAAATCAAGGAGATCTTAGAAAGTTATCCAATATAGAAATCTATATCCTACACTTTTTCACATGGAGGGTATATGTTATTGGAAGAAAAAATGAAAGCTAAAATATTTAAACAACTAAAAAATTAGTCTTTAGGCTCTATAGAGGTTGAACCTCCCCCCTATACACATGAAATATGGAAGAGGGATCAGATGACTAAAAAAGGATGATATCATATGGAAGAGTAAAGTGTTATAGGCAGGAGGATTGTAAGAGTTTAATATTATTTATTTATTTAATTTTAATAAATTAATTATATATTTAAATTCATTACATATTTATTAAAATATTCTATATAAGAATCTATTGAGAAGAAGAAAACACAGGGGGACTTCATAACTGAGGATATAAAGGATATTTTAACTACATTATTGGGAAATCCTGAACACCTAATTTGGGTATGAGGATACCCAATAGGTGTATTGGTAAAAAAAATTTCAATATTTTGAAGAAAATTTAATGGAATATGATTATAAAAAAAGAAACATTGGAAGGTACAATTCAAGATATTTGTGAGATGATGGATGGAATAATCATATATTCATTATAGTCGATGTTCATAGTCATGAAAAAATAGTTTTAGGATGATGATCCCAATCCTCCACTCCCACTTACTAATCCAACTCATACTATGTATCCTACTCCACCTCACCATAATCCTTATACTTATCCTAATTTTACACCTCCTCATATTCAACTTTCCATTTATTATGATTTATATATTTATGATCCCTAAAATCTTATTTTTTTCATATGTGATGATATATTATTTTGAAAATACCATTCATTATCAATAGAAAGAGAAAAAGAAACATAGGGCCATTGTACATGACATTATAAACAGATTTACAATAATAACATTTCCTATAGATGAGGGTATTACTGTTTGAAAAATTATCATCTATATTTTAGTTTGTCCACCTAGACTTGAATGAAAGATTACCATAGAGGTATATGTATAATATATCATTTATTATATTTTTTATAACATTTGTTTTATCAGTTTAAATTTTATGTATTTATATATATTTTTTACAGGAATTATTTAAAGGCAAATAAATAATATATAGATAATAACAAATATAAAAAGATATGACTTTAGACACATCATATACTAGTTTTGATAGATAGTAAACATATTCAAATTTTTTGTTGGAAGTTTATGATATTCTAATGGAAGATGGAAATTTTGGGCATGAAAAGACTATGATGATTTAAAAAAAAGATAAGATGAATCATATAAATGGTTATGAGTTCGTCATCAACACACATGCTAATTATAGGTAAGTTGATTTACATAAATATATAAATTATTTTAATTTACTGAATATTTATAGTTATGATTGAGTTGTATTGGGTAACATTATATAATTTGTACACATCATGACATGAAAATATTATATGGTTTTAAGGACCTAGAATCTATTTCTCTTATAGTGATTAAAATAGAGGATACATAACCTATAGTTTATATTTCTGAATAACTTCAAATAATGAAATTATTCAGTGTTGGATTATTCATGACTTCAAGAGTACGATATATATATATATATATTTTCATAATAACAACTCACACTAAATATTCATATATATTAGTGGTCATTGGATGTTCGGTGTTTTTTCTCCGAGGGATAAGATACATTACTACTCATGCTCTATCCATGGGGAAGTGAGAGAAAATTTTATGAATTCATTGAACACATAAGTTTGAATATTTTAATACATTTATATATTAAATGAAATTTAAATTAATTTTATTAATATTATTTTCTATTAGGGAATTAAATTTGTTTAAAGATACAATAAGAAAGAAAATTTCCAACATCATATATATAAAAAAAGGGGAATTTTTATTTTCAATTATTATTTTATGGCTATAGTAATTACAATGTTATTTTAAGTTGAAAAATAATTTTAAACAATAATTTCATAAAAACATGCAGTAGAGAAATGTCGATTCTATGTTTAAAGATTAATGTTTGAAATAATTACAATGAAGAAAATAATGATGTTCTATATGGTTATATTTTGTATAAATATTTATTTTAAATTTTCATTATTTAGTCAGAATACATGTGAAATGATTATTTTTAATTTTTAACTTTTTTATAAACCTTGACTATATATTGAAAAAACTCTAAGACACATAAAAGGTGAATGGGTAAATCATTTGAAAGGTATGATTGTGTTTTAGATCATCTGTAATATAAATTTTAAACATGAAAATTATAATTTTAAATGTTTCTCATATTCTGTTTTTATATTTTTTCATCTATTCTTATGTTTTCCTTCTATTTTTCTACTAAAGATATTATTACAGGGGAATAAATAATAGAGTTTTACTATTAAAATTTTTCATTCACATTGGATATTTTAAAACCGCTGAGAAAAGAATCACAAAAACATTTTATAACATCCATTTTTATTAACTGAAAATAAAAAAATTATTTACAACATCACCTAAAATATCATTATGTAATAACTGATTTTAAAAATGAAAAAAAAAACAGTGAGAAAAATCATATTTTACACTACTAACCTCACTTATAAAAGGCCACACCTCTCCTCTCACTATTAAACCCTTTTGGTTTAGAAAATACATGACCAAATCACATTCCAAATTCCCTCCCCTCATCCATGCATACTTAATATGGTTATAAATCTATAATTATAAATATTTTGGTGAAAATCTAAGGAGGATACCTAATGAAGAGGTAACGTTCTTCAACAAGTTTTTTTATTTTATTTCTTTCTCCACATAATTGAATTATTATTAAACCATGATGATATAATAGCCTTAGTTTATTATATATATTGAGATGTTTTTTAAGGCAATGATTGTAAATAATCTCCACTTCCATTAAAAGGGTTACAAAATCATCATTTGTGTGTATGGTGGAGTACTAACACGCGAACCGATGACACTTATTTTTCCATCACCACCTGTAAATGTTGGGTATAATTATAGATATAAAGTATATATATGATATTTTTTTTTCATAAGTATACTTATAGATTTTTTATATCATATATAAAATTTTTTAATTTCAATTCTACATGGAATACGATAATTTCTGTTGTGTGTATGGCAGACTACCGCCTAGAGAAGTGATGTGATTTTCTTTTCACTAATAAAATAAATTGAATGTGATTAGGATAATTATAATGATGATATGTGATATACATGAATTAATTATGAAATTCATGACATATTTATCATTCTTAATAAACTACACATCATTATCTTTTTTTCCACTTTCATTCATTGAATGATGATAACATCATTCATGATCATGTGGACTACCACATTTATGAAGCAATGTCACTATAAATTCATCATCAAACCTCAAGGATGATATATAAAAATTATATTTTAATAAATAATTAGATATTATGATCATATAGGAATTATAAAATATTACTTATATTTTTTCCATAATGATCATTGAAAAATTGAAGTGTTACTCATATGTACATACGACCCACCATCTCTATGATCGTAACATACTTTATTTTTTAAAACCATATTTCATGATTGTTATTAAAAGTATAAATGATATATAAATATGATTATTATTTCTTGATTATTATTTAGGAGATGATGGAACTATATAACATGAACACGAAAAATATCTTTCATGATGAATAAAGCATTAAAAAACATGTCAAGTAACACAGAAACAATGGGAATACTGAATTTTTTTAAATAATAGGTGATTAGATGTTATTAAAGGATTATATATGATACTATAAATATTTATATGGTTCTGTAAGAAGTTAATAATTTTTTTAAAACTTACTATAAATGATCTTAAGCCATATTCAACCAAAAGAAATGTTTTGCACCAAATTTCGTTTACATGGCGTATATACTACCATTTGAAATGTTATATCATGATTGATTAATATTTTATAGAATTTTATGTTAAAATTTAAATTAATTCAAATAATTGGATTTGACTTAAGAATTAAAATGTGGAAATGAACTTCATAATAAAATTTCTATTCATTAGGTAATATTAATTATTTATTGGAGTTTATATTCTATGATTATGTGTATAATGAATTTTTATTATCTGATGTTTTTTTAATTTTTATGTAAAAAAAACACTCTAAATTAAAACTTTGTATTCAATAGAATTTATGACACAAAACACCAATTTCTTAACAGAATATAATATCCCAAGACTCTACTATATATTTAATATTTTAAATAAATTCAACACATGATATTTCTTGTATTGCACGCAGTAGTGAGTTAGCTTTAATTACTTGGAATAGAGAACTTTCTTAATATCTTGTGTTACATTCAAGAGTGAACTTCCTTGATATATTTTATTTCACACAAGAGAGACCTTCCTTGATAGTTTTCATTACACGCAAGATCGAGTTTCACCAAATAATAATGTATTATATAAATATTATTATTTAATATAATATGATATAAAATAATAGTTAAATTAGATTTTATGAATATCAATAAATAAATTATATTTTTTTGGAACCAATATAAAATTAATTAATTGGTTAACAATTAATGTGATATGAAAATAAGAACTAATTAGATATAAAAAGAAATATTATTACCTTTATGCTTCCAAAGTAGTTTTACCTTAACAAACATAACTAATTACAATTAGTGAATTATTTTAATGAAAAATATATGTTATATATTCTATAAAATATTTTTTACATTTATCTATAGGGTTTTATATGCAAAATATAAGAAAAAACACTATTTCACACATAAAAACCTATATTTTAACAATGGTAAATTCACCACTCTCTAATAGAGAACATATTTTAAATATTAATTTTGACACTATTATAAATTTAATTTTATAAAATAAAGTTCTTTATGGAATTTATAATTTCAAAATTATTTTAGGTTTAATTTTTGGTATTTTTCTGAGAAACTAATTTTTTTGATGAATAATGAAAAATACTGAATTTTAGTTAAAAAATGACTTTTTCTTTAAATAATTATTAATGTTAAATTATATTTTAAAATTATTATAAAGTCACATTAGATCAATAATATATATATTAATAAAATTTAGTTTAGTAGAATCAACTTCACATTGAAATTTAATATAAAATGACGATAATCTTTTGAACATTTTTATACTAAAACCAGTTAAACTGTATGTCTGCAAGATTAACATTAATCTTAATTTTTCCACTTATGTGATTTTAATTTTTAAAAAAATACATAAAACATTGTAATCATGACTATTTTATGAGTCTAATAATATAAACTTATTTTTTTTTCCAAAATTATTAGTGAAAGTTATTAAAATTAATTAAAGTGATTAAGCTGTAATTAGGATTAAAAACGGGAAAAAACTTATATTTAAGGGCCCAAATGACCTATAAACCTATAAAAAACCCATTTTATTTCCATAATTCTACTATAAATCTTATATTGTTTAGTTTTGATGGTTATTTTTGACATTTGTTAGGTAAGAACTTGTGAACACCTAACTTGTTTATGAAAATTCCAAGTGAGTCATTTTCTTCCCATATAAAAGGCCACCATCTATCCCCATTATTAATACCTCTAAATACACATTAGATCATCCTAAATCTTACAAATTATTATTCTAACATACCTCCCCTCATCTTAAAATCTACCCCTTGTGCAAAAATAAATCCAAGGAAGCTTTTTGTTCAAACTAAAAAAGTTACCCAATTAAGAGGTAACGACTTCTCTCAACCTTCTTAGTTTCATTTCAATTATTCAACCCCTATAATCTACTTGTTATATGATTAAATAAAAATACCATTATTATCAATATAATATCATGTTTTTATGTTAAGAGTTATACCTATAATTACACACACCTCCATCTAATGAGTAAAGAACGTACTATTTCTGTGTGTGGTGAACTACTGCCTCACGAAATGACGATTGTTCATTTTTCCATTTACAACTTTCATGGTAGGTAATTATGATGGACATAATATATATATATATATTATATTATATTATTTATTTATTTAATATTATTTAATTATTTTACAACACATACCCTTATACTTTTCATTTTGTGTTAATATGATAACATTGTTTGAGGAAGTGTGGACTACTACCCCCTCAGAGTGAAGTGATTCATTCACAAGATCCATGTAATGTATAAAATATGATTATAATTTAACATATTATACATAAAAATATATATTATATTCATGAATTAGTTAAATTTATGGAGATATATATATATATACGTGTATCATTTTCTTTATTATCCTTTCACACACAAAAAAGCGATAATGTCGGTTGTGGACGTGTGAACTACCGACTCCTCAAAATGATGTGATTAATTTTACATATAGATAATTTTAATATAAGTATATATGAATAAATAATATGGAATTCATGATATTTTTATCATTTTTAAAAGATATAATTCTACTTACCTTCTTTTTATGACGAGCGTTGAAAATTGAGAACGTTACTCATGCGTACGTACGACCTATAATTTCCATAATTGTAATGTTGTTTCATTTTTTATAACCATAATTAATGAATGATTTTAAAAGTATAATTTATTTATAAGTATGATAATTATGTCATTATTATTATTTTGGATATTTTATATATTGACACATTACACTATAGTTGACCTACTAGAGTTATTTTTAACACATTAATCGAATTTTGTTGAAACACCTGATGTAAACATAATTTTTAAGTAGTTGTATAAAACATAGTAAAAAATGAAATAAAATTAATTATAAGAATTAAAAATGTTCTAAAGAATTTATAAAATTAAAATATGTTTATTATATAGGAATTTAAAGGATGTTCTCCCAAAAGAAAACACAAGGTAAGGGGTTCTCATCTCACTTTTTACATTTGTGAGATAAATGTTATGGCCACCACATACATATTTTGTGTAGTTTATCTACTACCCATTTTTGTTATATTATATCATTAATTTATTTTTTATCATGTAATCCTAAACATTCATTTAATATCATTCCTTTATAAAGTTTATAATTTAAAATGTCTCAAAGTGGCATGGGACCTATTGGGATGTTTGATGATTATTTTCCTCAATAATAATACTAATAATATTTTAATGGAATTTACATTCAAGGAAATTATATAATAATTTTTTAATAAACACTTGAATTATTATTTGGTAATTAATTACCATTTTCAATTATTAGTACCATTTTTTCACTCTTTGGTACTCAAAGTGTTTTAAATGTTTTTTAATGAAAACACGACTTCACTTCTCTCTTTAGTCAGAGAACTTGTTTTCTTCTAAAAACCAAGTTTTATTAAAAAGTTTTCAAAAAAGTTTTTAAAATGATTTGGTAAAGACATTTTTAAACTTTTTTGTATTTTACCAATGTTTTCAATGGAATCTTCTTATCACTTTATGAAGAATGATTATTTCTTACTTTTTTACCATGAAAAAAGAATGTTTTTTACCTTGTAAAACATGTAATTATTTACCAATTATCATACCTTTTAATCTTACTTTTCATTGTTTAAGGTTAATTTTTAAAGATTTTTTTTAAAATCGATTTTCAAAGAAAAGTATTTTCATGTGGTTTTTCAAAACAAAATTATATTTTCCTTGAGAGTTTTTTGAAATATTTTTTTATAATATTTTAATTCATCAATGGCAACAAATATTTATTTTACTACACTTTGGCTTTATTATATTGATACAATACTTAATCTTCCTATTGATGGTTTATGATTGATTTTACTAAAGATAGTATTCACATTCACTTCCTTAATTTATTTTTTCCCCATGAAATATTCAATCTCCCATGATCATTGAATTTTCCATAATTATCCATATCATTTATCATGGGTTTTTCTATTTCCTAAACCATATAACATTTTATATACGGTTTCTAATTCGATATTTATTTGATTATTTGGTGAAATATTAATAATTCTATATTTTTTATTCAATATGGTTATTTGATAAGGCACATTGTTAAATTGATTATTCAATATATGATGAATTATTTGGACTGGTATGACATTGGTGGGGCCTGGTTATAGATATCCCCTTGATGCATTGTTAGTCTCATGGGATTATTCATTTGGCTAGTCACCTTAGATGGGTTTTACACAAAATTTTGTAAACCGTCTTTTGAATGGTCTTTAGTGTAAAGGTACCATGTACCTAGGAAACATGGCATCAAATAATAAATAATTTCCCTCATTTATATTCAATTATTATTAATCCATGAGATTTTTCATTGGCATAACTAGGGATGTATTTCATTTTCAGTCTTCAAGTATTATTCATCCATGATCTTTTTTGACATATCTATGGTTGTATTTAATTTTTTGGATTCAGTTATTAATTATCCATGAGATTTTTCATCAAAATATCTATGGATACATTTAATTTTTAGTTATTTATATGTCATTTGTTTCAGTTTCATACCTTTTCATATCTATTTTGCATTATCTCATTATTTTACTGGCATATGATCTCAGTTATTTACCATGACAAGTTAATTTTTTCTCATTGATTCATTATCTCTACCACTTTACTTACCATTACTGAGCATTTGAGCTCACCCTTATTATGTTTATTTCCACAAGTATCCATGAAGCGTACTATGAAATATATTCATTAATTTACTATATTTTTTAGAGATATCCTTAAAGTTAATTCTTTAAAAATAAGAAAATAATTATATTGTAATTAGTGTATTCATTTGTAATAAAATACTCATTTATGTATCTAGTTTACAAATACTACTAAATCAATTATTCATTTGGGATTTATTCCTTATAATAATGCCAATATAATTTACATTATACATTGGATCCAGGCTATCTAGTTTTGGATATCTACGATTGGTATAAAATAGAGTTTAATAAAAACCTTGGGAACTAGATTTAGGAAAACGTAGGATAGAGAACATAACCATAAGGTATAATTTGAGGATAGGTATATAAGAACACCATATATTTTTGGTAATTTATAGATAATGTGGGTATTCTTAGAAATACATCCTTTTATGGATATAACATATGGATATGGTTCTGGCACATATGTACCAAGGAGTAACAAATCCAACAAGGTGTTTCAGGTCTAATTCATGGTAACTTGGTACATGACAACAAGAATTACCGCGCACCTGCTTTGAAACACTAATGGGGTTTTCTTAGGATAATCTACTATTTATTACAACCCATTATGAATAATTTGAATAGATAATGAAAATGAATATTCTTGGTTAAACCTTGTATTTTTTAGATTTAAAAATAAAGTTACATGATTAAAAATCAAACAAATGATATTATGGATAAATCTTAGACCAAGTAAGGACCTATGTAGAAATAAAATGGTTAAATTATTTATGAATTTGGATTGTATTAAAAACCCTAGTTAAAAGGATATTTTTTTATTAACCTAATTTCAAGGAATTCTATAATATTTATTTTAGAAATGATATTAATTTGGTTTTAGAAAAGGAAAACCTATATTCCAGGTGATAACTAATCAAATATGGAAAGGTCATGAGTCTTGAACCCATAGTAGAAGGACGGTAAGGGTTTCATTCCAACCAATAACTTACATAATGTCCTGGTTAATTTTTCTTTGTTTTTAGTTAAAAAATTTTATGAATAAATATTAATAATGAACTAGTAATATAACTTTTAAAGATTAGATATTAATCTATCAACAGTACTAGTTTTGGAAGATAGTTAAAGACAAATAGTTGGAATTTTCACTCATTTATGGGACTTAAGATCCTTTAGAAATTAATTTTTATGATTCAATCATCAAAGATGATTTTTGGATGAATTATAATTTGATAAAATTAGAAAAAATATTTAGTATTTTTCATATGAAATTGAATCCTATAAAGAAAGAATATTTCCTTATATTATTAGTCTATAAAATAATTACCCAACATTAGGAAAATTACTTAGAAATTTTTTTTTCCTAATACTTTAATTTCTGTTGAAATAATGGCATTTTAAAGCATTACAAATTTATTAATTTTAGGACCTCAGCTTTATATTGATCATTCAATTGTTTGTGATTGATGAACACAATCACTTACTATAAATATTTATGATTTTCCTCCAAGTACATATATATAATTTCCGTTAATGTTATTATACCTAGACACCTAGTTATATGGTAGTTCATGTGACCCTTGTACTTCCCATTCTCTCTTTTCTAAAGGATGTTTTACAAACCCTTCTCACGGTGTGTGATTTCAAACATAGGAAGTATCAAACAATCTATCACCATGATTGAGTTTAAATAACGAGGAATAAATTTAATTATTGAGGGGAGAATGTGACACCCTGAAATTCTAAATTAAAATAATGTATTGAATAGCGTGTATGACATGTAACACTAAACACATAAGGGAATATAATATCCTAAGACTCTGTTATATATTTACTATTTTAAATAAATTCAACACATTATATTCCTCACAATGCATGAGACACTAAGTTAGCTTGTATTACACATAAGAGAGAACATACTCGATATATTTTGTTATATAAAATAGTAATATTTCTCTATATATTTTGTTACACACAAGAGTGACCTTCCTCAAAATCTTAAGTTACACACAAGACAGGGTTTCACCAAATAACAATGTATTATTAAGATATTATTATTTAATATAATATGATATAAACTAGATATTAAATTAGTTGTTATGAGTAGTAATTAATAACATATAAAAATTATGGTTTAAAACAATATAATATTAATTCATTGGTTAATAATTAATGAGAAACAAAAATAGGAACCAATTGGATATAAAAAGAAATATTATTTTTTTATGCTTCCAAAGGAGTTTTACCTTAATAAACATGACTAATTACAATTAGTGAATGATTTTAATGAAACATATATTTTATATATTCAATAAAGTAATTTTTATATTTACCCATTAGTTTTGATATGCATAATATAATAACAAAACCTATTTCACACATAAAAACCTATATTTTATAAAGGTGAATTTATAACATTTTAATAGAGAACCTATATTAAATAATAATTTTGACACTCTTATAAATTTAATTTTATAAAATAAACTTAATTATTTAATTAATAATGTAAAAATTATAATAGGGTGATTTTTTGGTATTTTTATAAGAAAATTTATTTTTTGATGAATAGTGAAAAACAACATTTTAGTTAAAAACTACCTTTTCATTTGAATAATTATTAATGTTAAATTATATTTTAACTTTTTATAAAGTAAAATAAGATAAATAACATATATATTAATACAATTTAGTTTTTTATAATCAATTTCACATTGAAATTTTAAATAAAAACTTGACAAACTTTTGAACATTTTTCAACAAAAACCAGTTAAACCCTATATCTGCAGGATTAGAATTAATATTAATTTTACCGATTTTGTGATTTTAATTTCAAAAAATTAATAAAAATCATTTTAATAAGGATTATATATTTTTTCTAATATGATAAACTTAGTTTTTGATCAAAATTATTAGTAAAAGTGATTAAAATTAATTACAATGATTAAGGTGTAATTAGGCTTAAAAAGAACTAAACCTTATATTTAAGGGACCAAATGAACTATACCCTTTTCCAACAACCTTTTTCTATACAAAATTAGTCGATTAAAACTACATAATTTATTTTTTTGGTTTTTTATGAATTTGTTTGGTAAGAACATGTGTACACCTAACTTGTTTCCAAAAATTCTATGTGAGTGCTTTTTCCTTCCCTATAAAAGGACACCACATCAACCCATTCCTAACACATATAAATCCATATTAAATAGTCTAAAATCTGCCCAATTAGTCTCCAAAAATCCCTACCCTAATCATAGAATCCTTCCCTTGGGAAGAAATAAATCCAAGGAAGATTTTGGTTCAAACTAAATGAAGTTACCCGATTAAGAGGTAACATCTTCTCTCAATCTTTTTAGTTTAATTCCATTATTCAACCCCTATACTCTTATTATTATATAAATACATATAAATAACAGTATTCTAAATATAATAGGATTTATTTATGTTATGATTTATTCCTAAACTTACACAAACCTCCATTTAATGGGGGGGGGGCATATTGTTTTTGTACATGGAGAACTATTGCCTCACAAAATGAAGATTGTTCATTTTTCTATTTCCAACTTTAATGGTTGGACATTATAATGTACTCACAATTTATATATATATATATATATTATGATATTTGTTATGTATTTAATATTATTTAATACTTTTAAAACATATACCCTTATACTTTCCATTTTGTGTTAATACGGTAACATCGTTTGACGAATTGTGGACTATCACCCTTCAAAGCGATGCGATTCATTCACACGATCCATGGAATGTATAAAAGATTATTATAATTGAAAATAAGAGACAAAAAAAAATATATGATATTAATTATACAATTAAATTTCTATATATATATATATATTCATATCATTTTCTTTATTATCCCTTCACACATTAAAAAGTGATAATGTTAGTCGTGGATGTGTGGACTACCACCTCCTCAACATGATGTGATTCATTTTATATCAGAATAATTTTATATATAAGTATATATGAGTAAATAATATCATATTAATTATTTTATTATCATTCTGGAAAGATATAATTCTACTTACTTTCTTTCCATAATGATCATTGAAAAATTAGAACATTACTTATGCGTACATACGACTTACCATCTCCATGATTGTAACATTGGTTCATTTTGTATAAAAATATCTAATGATTGATTTTAAAATTATAATTAAAGTATAAATTTTATAATTATGTCATGATTATTATTCTATAGATGTTATATATTGATCCCTTTTACCAAAGTTGACCTACCAAAGTTGTTTTTAACACATAAACCGAATTTGGTCAAAACACCCGATATAAACATAATTATTTAAGTAGTTGTATAAAAAATAGTAATAAGTGAAATAAAAGTAATGATAAACATGAAAAAGGTTCTCAATAAAGTATAAAATTAATATATTTTTATTATATATGAAGTTAAATGACTTTCATGAAAAAGGAAAACAAGGTATGGGGTTCTCATCTCACTTTTTACATCCAAGAGATAAATGCCATGTTCACCACATACATCTTCTATATGGTGTATCTAATAACCATTTTGTTATATTATACCATTAATCCTTTTATATTCATTGAATCTTAAACTTAAATTTAATATCATTTCATCATAAGGTTAATAATTTAAAAATTTTCAAAGTGGTATGGGACACTATGGGATGTTTAAAGACTATTTTCCTCAAGACTAATACTAATTATCTATCAATATAATTTCAATTTGAAGAAATTATATAACTAATTTTCAAAAAAATGATTAATTATTTTTAGGTAATTCATGACTATTTTCAATTATTACTACCATTTCTCACTATTTGGTACTCAAACCTTTTTACATGTTTTTTAAAGAAAACCCTACTTCACTTATCTCTTTAGTCAAAGAACCTGTTTTCATATAAAACCCATGTTTTATTAAATTGTTTTAAAAAATATTTATGAAATAAGTTTTTAGATATATTTTTACACTTTTTTTTGTCTTTTACCAATGTTTTTAAATGAATTTTCTTATCGCTTTCCAAAAAATTCATTTTTCTTACTTTTTTACCATAAAAAAGTAATGTTCTTTTTAACTTGTATGACATGTAAAAATTTAATCACCATCATACCTTTGAAGCTTCCTTTGAATTTTTGAATGGTTAATTTTTAAAGAAAATGTTTTTAATATTTATTTTCAATGAAAAGGTTTTTAAAAAGGTTTTTCAAAAGGTTTTTCAAAAAATAACGATATTTTCTTCAAGAATGTTTTTAAAAAATATTTTTATAATATTTACATTAATTAACGAAAACAACCCTTTATTTTACTCAACATAGGGTATGTTTTATTAATACTGTCCTTAATAATTCTATGGATGGTTTATGAATTATTTGGCCAAGGATAGTATTCACATTCACCTCCTTGATTTCTTTTGTCCCCTTGAAATATTCAATCTCTTATAATCATTGAAATTTTCATTATTATCCATATAATTTATCATGGATATAAATATTGCCTAAATCATATACAATTTTATATATGATGTCTACATTTATAGTTATTATACTATTTTGAGAAGTATTTATAATCCCATATTATTTATTCAATATGTTTTTTGGATAAGTTACATTATTAAATTGATTATTTAATATATGAGGAGTGTTTTGGACCAGTACAACATGGGTGAAGCTTGTTTATAGATAGCCCTTAAATGCATTGGTAGTCTCATCAGATGAGCCATTTGGCTAGACACCTTAGATGGGTTTTTACCCATCATTTTGTAAACCATCTTGTGAAATGTTTTGACGGTAAAGATTCTATATAACTAGGACACATGGAGTCTAATAACAAAGAATTTCCTTAAATTATATTCAGTTATTATTCATCCATGGGATTTTGAATTGACATGTCAATGGATTTATTTCATTTTAAGTTTTGAGTTATTATTTATCCATGATATTTTTCATTGACATATATATAGATGTATTTTATTTTCAAGATTTAATTATTATTCATCCATGATATTTTTCATTGATATATCTATGGATACATTTCATTTTCAGTTATTTGGATGGAATGTATTTCAGTTTCTTACCTTGCCATATTTATTTTTCCTTATCTAGTTATTTTAATTCCACGAATTATCATTTATTTACCTTTCATGTTAATTTATTCTCATTTATTCATTATTTCTTCTACTTTACTTAACATTACAGAGAATTTGAGCTCACCCTTATTATGTTTTTCCCTAGGTATCCAAGAAACGTACTATAAAAGATATGCATGGATTTACTAGATGGGTAAGAGTTATCCTCAAATTTATTTATTTAGAAATAAGAAAAAAATTATGTTTTAATTAGTGTATTCATTTATAATACAAAAAATAATTTATGTATCTAGTTTACCAAGACTACTAAACTGATTAGTCCTTCAGGGTTTGATTCATTGTAATCATGTCAATGTAATTGATAGCAGACACTGACTCTTCACTATCTGGGGCTGGTTCTCAAAATTTTACATGTGTATTTATAGTTGATATACACAATTGATTCATTGGTTAATTCTAACTTCATTGTTATGATCATTTTAAGGGTTATTTTACAATATCATTCTAATCGAGAATATTTATTCTGGAATTTATATTGAAGGAAATAATTTGATCATTATTAATAAAATGATTTTTTTATTATATACTTTGGTTATTCAGGATATTTTATACAAATATTACCATTTTACCGATCTTTTTACTCATAATAATTGAGAAAATATTTTTATGAAAATATTACTAAATTTCTCTCTTCAGTTGGAAATACATTTTCTACTAAAACTATTTTTTATATAAATGTTTTCAAAAATGTTTTAACCCATTTTTAATTTTTACAAAATTTATTGGAAGGTATCTTTATTTTATTTTTAAAATAATTCAAGTTTTGATTTTACCAATAAAGTTAAAGGAATCTTTTTTTTAACCTATATGGTATGAAAGGAATTTCTACCCATCATAACTGATAATTTTTTTAAATAAACATTTATATGATTCAAATATTATTTTTGAAGAAAATTATTTTTAAATTATTTTGTGACATTTTATTTTTAAATAGTTATTTTATAATTGAAAAGGATATTTTCCTCAAGAATTTTTTTAAATATATTTTTCAGATATTTATATTCATCTATGACAACAAACCTTAGTTTTAAAACTACTAAAAAATTTATATATTGTATTGATACCATCCTTATCCTTCCTCTAGATTTTTTATGATAATTTTCTCAAAGGATATTATTGAAATTCCCTTCTTTTATTGATGGTAATGGAATCTTCAACAATAGGAAAATGATTTTTTGAAAACAAATAATATCATATTTACTTAAAATATGATGAATAGATAGTCATTTTCAAATATCTTCAGTCTATGGTTTATTCTCACTACATTTCACATAATCATTTACTTTTTTGGGATAAATAATATCTATCACTCAACATTTTGATTAAATATTGATATAGAATCATATTTTTAATATGAAAGAAAAGACCTATTTTTATCTAAGTAGAGGGATACCCATTAAATAACCATTATTTTTATATAAAAACTTGCAATTTTTTTTGAGAATAAGATAAAATTACGATGATTCAATTTTCTAAATGTGGGGATAATGTAACAACATGAAAATTTTAATTGAATAATATTTAGTTCAATATCATATACGATAAGAAACATTGAGCTTAAATGACCAAATAAATATATTATTTAAATAATAATTTTATAACCTCAATATTAAATTGGAAGGTATAAATATGATAGAATAAATTATGAAAATTATATATATTAAAAATGTTTAATATAAATTCATTGGTTATTAATTGACTAAAAATAAAAATCATTTGAATTTTAAAGCAGTGTTTTGATGAAAAAATATTTTTATACGCACAATGTGTTTTAATATTATATAATTTTAATTAATAACTATTGGTTAATTATTTTTATAGAATTCATATATTATATATTCAATCTATTTTTATCATTTATTTAATTTTTTTAGGCATGGGATTTGAATAAATTGTGTTTTATTCTTAAAAATTTCATTTAAAAAATAGTTTCATTACATTTTGGGAACTTACTTTTTAATTTTTTTTTCAAATTCTATAAAATGCATTTGAAACAATTAAAATTATTTTTTAAATCCTTATTTTATATTTATCTCAGATTTAAATTTTCATAATTTTCTGAAAAGTATTATTTTTTTATGAATAGAGTAAAATAATGAATTTTATTAAATGTTGTCATTTAACACAAATCATTTAAAAAGTTAATTTTTTTTAATTTGTGTTAAATGTACAAATATTTTAATTATATTATTATTAATCCAATTTATCTGATTTGACTATATTATATGATGAATTGTTATTTAAAAACTTTTTGTACTTATGAGAACATTTTCTTTGGAAAGGCACATTTTTTTGACATTAAGTGTTTAATTTTAAATTATATTATTAAACCTCAATGCATTGAATCTAATAAAAAAGATTACATATTTGTAATAATAAAATTTAATATTATTTAATTGTTTTAAAATAAAATTTTGTTATATTGATTAGTAAAAATAATAAAATTATGTTATCGTGGTTAATGTTAAAAGAGGTTTACTAGGGCGATAAACTAAACAGATAAGGGTTATATTGACCAAAAAATTTGTTTAATTAACATTTTATAACCATATTTATACATTATATCATATAAGGGTAATTAATGGTCTATTTTGGAGCTGTTTTCTATATAAAACATATTTATATTTTATTCATTACATGAATTCTAATTATGTCCTCTTGCCCTCTTATCAAAGGAAACCCCCATTACTCTTATACCCACACTCCATGAACCATTTGGATCAAAAAAATAAAATCACAAATCCCTTCCTTACATGCCTATACTTGACCTAGAGTGTAATGACCCAATCTTTTATATATGAAAATTAATCTTGATCTAATTAAATGTATTATTATATAAAATGGTTATATAAGACATATACACTTCCTTGGTTTTATGTTTTTGTATTTTAAAATACTGTTTATAATTTTAATCGTTGCTGATATAGTTGTTGAATAGTGATCACATGATTAGTATAAATATATAGCTTTAACAAATCCAATTTACTCAAATAAAGGAAGCGATGACCTCATCTAGTAGAATTTCTCTATACAAAGCCCATTTATTGAAGCTCATAAAGGAGGCAGCATCATTGGGATTCACTCTTGACCAATCCCAAGCCAAGATTCAACACGTTAAGCTTGAACGGAACCACCTATAGGAGAAGTGGAAGTTAATAGAGATTACCACCCGAGTGATGTAATCTGAGCCGCCCCAAGAGTCTTTCACAATCACACACCTTACCCTTAGGTCTTATGAGGGTGTTATAAGGGGTTATTTAAGAATACCCTATCACTATTATTATGTGCATTATTTTTGTATATTATAAAGAATATATATTCTTTTTATTTTTGTTAATTTGTAAATGGTTTTTAAAGCACAAATAGTATGTTTAGTTAATTTTCAATTAAGAAAGCTATTTTGATGAATTAATGGATTTTTTAATTAAATAAATTTTTTAATAAAATGTTATTACTAAATTACTTTTTATTAAATAGAAATGACGGTAAAATTTTTAATGAATACAATTGAAATTTTTATTAAGGTTTGAAAACTGTTTTTGTCAAAACCTATGAATTTTTAATAAATGTCATTTTTTATTTTAAAATTAAAAATTCAAATATTTAGAAAATTATTTAAATAAAATGAATATTATTTTTTTATTTAGGATTTCGAAATTATATAATAGAGAATTTTTCATAATTTTCTGAGACAGTCGATTTTTTGGGTAATAATTAAATACCGTTTAAATATATAATGTGTTTTATAACATCATAATGACTCAATAGTGATATAATAAAATAATATTAAAGGTTTTTTATTCCAATATATATTTTACCTTTAAAATAAGGTGATTTTAGATTTGTCTGATTAATTTTATGGTGTCATAGTGGACCCTCCATGACATATAAAACATTTTAACTTTTTAAAATGATTTATTAGAGAGTGTGACTCACCTCCACATAAGAAAACCTTATAATTTAATAAGTTTAGACATTGGAATTATAAAATAATTTTTCCACTCCACTTTGGTAGAAACAATGGGAAAAAACCATGGGGTGGTTTGTGATTTTGATTAGTTTAATGTGTAGTGTCCAAAACCCAAATAATAAAGAATTCCCTCTCTTTTCCTATATAAACCCACTCAATATCCCACTCCTCTTCACTAATTTTTTTTAGAATGACCAAAATCTTCAATCCTCTCTCTAGAATCCTCTCAAGTCACCCAAAACTCCCAATAAGCCTCTCTTAAGGATCTCCCAAGCCTTTGAGATCACACATCCATGTAAGGGACTTCTTCCTTTCTCATTTTTGTCCAAGTTTCTTTATATTGTTAAACCCTTGTATTTTCAATTACAAATTTTGGGGGTATGATTTATCACCTCCCACATGATTCCCTCCTTATGTTTGAATGATTATAGACCAATTTCTCTCTCATTAATGCCACTAATGTACACCCGTTACCATGCTTGAAATTCTGTAAGGAATTTCTCTATCCTCATTTACATTAAAGAAATTATTTTATATTATGTATCTAAAATCCATTAAATATGTTGGGATATTATGTTCCATGACCCTCTTACTTTCAATTTTAATTATAAATTATTAGATACCCATTTCTATCTCATCAACATATTTTAATATTTCTATTTGACGTTGTTATGCTACTGAAGTTACACCAAAATTTCCCATGCCAAAATCATCGTGTAAGTGAATACCATACCAATTTCTCTATAAAGGGTATTCAAATTTATGAACATATAATATTTTATTGAGGAATTAAATTTATGTATTCCACATATCTTATTCTTGGAATAAATTATGATGTTTAATGAATCCATGTTGTATGATCCATGTGGCACACTTATGCATGAAATGAAATGTTTATAAAGGGTGTGCCCTAATACTGATCCAATGCATTGGGTAAAGATTAGTATCATGATAAATCAGTGCAATGATTGTTTACTTATGCTAATTCAAGTGAAATGAGGTTTTACTCATGCTAATTCAAGTGCAATGAGGGTTTACTCATGCTCTATGGGCAATGATCCTTGGATCATGCTAATATCATGTTAAATGTTGTTAACACATTTCCATGTTATAATAATCATGCTATATCATGCTTTTATGTTCATGTTTCTCTTTTGATCCATTGATATGCCTATTTCCTAACATTTACTATATTCTTCATGTTATTAAATGTTTACTCCCTTATTAGGCTTTATCGTTCACCCTTTTCTTATACATGTCCTCAGGTTATCCCATGCAATGCTAAGTACGAAGGAATGTTGTGGTCAAGTAAAAGTAGTTTTCAATAAAGATGTTGTGTTTTATGTTATATGTTGTTATCTAATGATCCTAATTTCCCAATACACTAGATATCTCGATCCTCAGAGTTGTCTTAAGTGAAAGTTTATGTAATAAATCATGTTTAAGTGTGAAATAAAGAGTAGAGTTGTTATAGTTTCTATCAAAGGAAAGATTTATTTATTTCTAGGATTAAGATTAGAAAACCCTAGTGAAAGACTTAGGGAAAATACTAAGTATAATAAAATTTCCAGAAATTTTGGTGAGTATATAGTAAGTGGTTTATCAAGAAAATACATCTTTGTTTAGATACGAACAAGTAGAGGTGGATCTAGCACAGATGTATCTAGGAGTAAAACCCAAAAACACCGCTTTGCGATATACTTGAATGGGAAATGGTGCATGAAAATGGGCCTTGCATCACTCTTGGTTATGAAAATCCCAAGGGATATTGTTTGGAAAATTCATAAGCTTAGTATGAACCATTATTAAGGGAATAAAAAAATGCCCCTAAGAATATATGTTTGGAAGTAGATCATAGATAACATATATTAAAGCCTATAAATTCACAAGTTAAAGAAAGAAATATAATTTATAAGTTATCCATTTTTTTCATTGGATTCCCCTTTATTTTTTACCCTTAACTTTCCTTTTATTCCATCCAATGGCCAGTAATAAGAAGAATCAGGCTAACAACCGATGAGAGGATCAATGTGATGAATATTCTAATCAGATGCCCAATCTGATGGGAATGGGAATCACAAAATTTTTCATGATGCTCTCTCAGTTAAAACATGTTTTTAATAGAAACATGGGTTAAGAGTAATTTTAAACCCCCCTAAGAAAGAACAATTTGTAATCAAGAGCTTCATGATACAAAGACCTCCTATTTTTAATGGACCATCCCATCCCTCAATTACTGAGTAATGGATCAAATCTATTTAAAATATCTTATCCATCCTTCAATGTTCCAAACAAGAGAAGGTTCTTCTATATGCTTATCATATGGAGAATGAAGTTGATCAATGGTGGACATTGATAAAAAATATAAAGCCTGAGGAAGAGATCGAGGCGTTGGAATGGAAGGATTTTTGGAAATTGTTTTTTGATAAATATTTTCTGTGCACCCTCCAAATTAAGATGGTAAGGGACTTCCTTGACCTCAAGAAAAAAGATGAAAAATCCATCAGAGCGTGTGAGGAGAACTTCAGAAGGTTTGCATGATATGCCTCAGACTTTGTCATTACCCTTGAATGCAAGGTTGACCACTTCTTTGGTTGGATAAAAGCAAGCCTAAATAAATACATAGTGATCCGTGACATTGATAGCTATAAGAAAATTTTCCTATGTGCCATCAAAGTCGAAATGGAGATCAGAAAATCATAGAGGTATCATTGGGATAAGAATCATAAGGTGGAATTTAATTCTGGTGGTCTGATGGATAAATCCAATAGTGCTAATAAATTACAATACCCCACTTTCCAAAGGTGTGGAAAGAAGAACCATGTAAATTGCCTGAAGGGAATGAGGAAATGCTTTAGGTGTCAAAGAGAAGGGCACCTAGACATTAATTGCCAACAAGAAGAACATAATGTTGCAATATAGGAGAGGAATGCTCCGTTCGTCCCTCAACACATTGTTCATTGCTTCAAATATAAATAACTAGGGCACTTTTCAAACTAGTGTCCTATGCCAAGGGTTTTCGGAGGCCACCACCAACCTCCAAGGTAGCAAGGGTGAGCTTTTTCCATCAATACTGCCGAGGCGAACCCTGCAGACCAAGTGGTGACATGTACGCTAGTTATTCATTCAATAATAGAAAACATACTTTTTTATTTTAGTTCTATGAATTCTTTTATGTCCCTAAAGTTTAGTATAACAATCCCAAAATCACCACAAATCATGGAAGTAGAGATGTCACTGAGAATGAAAAATGGGGCAATCATTGCATCCCAAGAATATAACTCCTCCCTTATCACAATTTGGGGTTTAAAATTCTTGGATAACCTTTTCATACTCTCTCTAGTATAATTTTATGCAATTATTGGCATGGATTGACTTTCCCCATAAAGAGCTAACATAAATTGTTTTGAGAGGGAAATCACTCTCCATATGGTGAATTGACCCCTGATTCTGTATAAGTGCAAGGAGGAGGATGAATATTCTTTAGCACCATCATATTAATCATGGATATTACTGACCTATGAGAACATGTATATTTATCAGATGATTGAGTGTAGGGAAACAACCATACTTTAAGACATGCCTATTGTGAGGGAATTTACTGAATTTTTTCCCGAGGAATTGCCCGGTCTTCTTCCTAGTAGAGATATTGAGTTCTAAATTGATCTTATACTTGGGATGTTTTCAATATCCAAGAATCTGTATAGAATGGATATTATGGAGCATGATGATCTAAAGAAACAACTGCAAAATAATTTGGATGAAGGTTTTATATGACCAAGTGCTTCACCATGGGGTGAACCAGTCCTCTTCATTAAGAAAAAGGATGGGTAAATTCTCCTTTGCATTGATTATCATGATCTCAACAAAATCACGATAAAGAACAAGTATCATTTTCTATGAATTGATGAATTTTTTGATCAGATATGTGAGGCACAACACTTCTCCAAGGTGTATTGGTGGTCAGGATATTTCCAAGTAAGGGTGAAGAAGGAGGATATCTCCAAGACTGCTTTTCGTACAAGGTACATGCACTATAAATTCATAGTAATGCCTTTTGGACTCACTAATTCTCCAGAAATCTTCATGTAATTGATGAAAAGATACTTTATAGATTACCTCGAATTTTTTTGGTAGTCTTCATAGATGATGTTCTAATATACTCCAAAACCAAGGAGGATTATGAGAAGAATCTAAGCACTATACTAGAGACCTTGCGAAAGGAGAAGCTCTATGAAAAGTACAACAAGTGTGAGTTCTGGTTGAAGGAAGTCTAATTCTTAGGTCATATCATCACAAGAAATGGGATATCCATGGATCCCTCCAAGATAGTTGCAATTGAGTGATGGATTAGTCTAATATCTGTGATGGATATTCATAGCTTCTTTGGGTTATCTGGATATTATCGCTGATTTGTGAGAAATTTCTCACAATTTTCAAACCTTCTTACCTAGATAACTCGAAAGGGATTCAAGTTTTCTTGGATTAATGAATGTGAAGATAACTTAAAGTATTTGAAAAGAAGTTTTATCATTGTACCCATTCTCACACTACCCATATGTGGAGTAATGTTTGTGATATTTAGTGATGCTTTGAATAAGGGTCTGGGTTGTGTGTTGATGAAAAATGACACAGTTATTGGATATCCTTCAAGTAAATTGAATTTTCACGAGAAAAACTATCCAACACATGATATGGAGTTGGATGTAGTAATATTTCCTTTAAAAATTTGGCAGCATTACCTCTTTGGAGAGAAGTGTGAAATATATATAGATCAAAACATCCTCAAGTATATATTCACATAGAAAGAGTTGAACATGCACCAATGAAGATGGTTAGATATGATCAAAGACTATGAATGCTCAATCCATTACCACCTTGAAAAAGTAAAAAAGGTAGAAGGTTATCTAAGTAGAAAGGACCTAGAAATTCAATCATTGATGAGAATTGAAAAGGATCCAATCTTATTAGATTTAATGAATATGGACATGGGAATCATAAAGAAGGAAACATTATCAATCCTTTCACAAATTATTGCTCAACCATCTATTTTGTAAAGTTTAAAGGATTCTCAAAAGGATGATGTGGGATTCAGAAGAAATTGAAAACTATCAAAAGAGGGGAATCCTAAGAGTTTAATGTTAATGAAGATGGAATTGTGATATTTGGGTCAAGACTACGTGTTCCATCAAATACGGAGTTAATGAAAGATTTTTGGATGATACACATAGTTTGAATTTCTCCATTCACCCATGAAACAAAAATATGTATTGAAATTTCCAAGAGAATTATTGGTGAGATAACATGAATAAGGAGGTCGCTGAGTATACATCAATGTTCTTGGTATGTTAGAAAGTGAAGGCTGAGAGGAATAAGTCTAAGGGGATGATGCAACAATTACCCATACCAATGTGGAAATGAGAGAACATCACCATGGACTTTATCACCGGAATTTCTAAGAAATTCAAAGAAAACAATGCTATCTGGGTTGTTATGGATCTTATTATAAAGACTGCACACTTCATTGCAATTTGGGAGGATTTCTCATTGGATTAACTGGCCCATATATACATCCGAGAAGTGGTAAGGCTTTATGGAGTACCACTATCGATTATATCTGATAAATATCCAATATTCACCTATACGATCTAGAAGAGTCTCCAACATGCTATGAATATTGAGCTGAACTTCAGTACGGCTTATCATCATCAAATTGATGGCCAATCTGAGCAGACTATCCAAACATTTTAGGACATGTTGAGATCATGCTCAATAGACTTCAAAGGAGGATGAGATCAAAATCTTACTCTGGTTGAGTTCTATTACAATAAAAGTTTCCAATCAAGCACCCAAATGGCTCTTCATGAATCCTTTTATGGGAAGAGGTGCATAACACCGACATGTTTGGATGAAGTTGGGAAGCAAAAACTACTAGGTCTATAAATGGTCGAAGAATTGGTGGAGAAGGTTAAGACCATCCTGTAGCACATTAAAGCTAATCAGAGTCAACAAAAGAGCTATAATGACAACCTTCTATGAGACCTATAGTTTGATGTTGGAGATGTGGTATTCCTCTGCATATCACCATGGAAGAGAGTTATGATATTTTGGAAGAAGAGAAAGCTTAGTCCAAGGTAAATCCTCCCTTTTGATATCCCTGATTGCATTAGAGTAGTGGCCTATCGACTAAGACTCCCAACAAACCCTGTCTCAAGTACATGATGCATTCTATGTATCACTCTTGAATAAGTAAATACCTAACCTATCGCATGTTCTCAATCTAGAGGTGGTACTATTGGAGAATGACCTCTCCTATTAAGAGAAGCCAATTAAGATCTTAGATCGTAGGGAAAATGTTCTACAAAATAAGACAATTCTCCTTGTCAAGGTGTTGTGGAAAAACCAAAAGTTTGAAGAAGAAACATGGGAATTAGAGGAAGTGATGAAATAGAGTTATCCTCATCTATTTTAGTATAGAAAAATGAAATTTCAAGGGAAAAATTTCTTAAGGGGGGAATATTGTAACGACCCAAAATTTTATTAATAAAAATTCCTCTTGATCTAATTAAATGTCTTATTATGTAAAATGTTTATATAAGATAGATGAAATTTCTTGGTTTTATGTTTTTGGATTTTAAAATACCATTAATAATTGTTACATTTTCTAATATAGCCATTGAATAGTGATCATACGATTTATATAAATATAGGGATTTAACAAATCCAATTTACTCATATAAAATAAAAGATGGCCTCATATAGTATAATTTATCCATACGAAGCCCATTTGTTAGAGCTTGGAAAGGAGTTAGTGTCACTGGGATTCTCTCTTGACTAAACCCAAGCTGAGATTCAACACATTATGCTTGAATAGAACCTCCTACAGGAGAAGTGGAAGTTAATAGAGATTACCACCCGAGCGATATTATCCGAGCGAACCCAAGAGTCTATCACCATCGCACACCTTACCCTTAGATCTTGTGCGGGTGTTATAAGGGGTTGTGTAACAATAACCTAGCACTATAATTATGTGAATTATTTTGGTATATATTAAGAATATACATTCTTTTTATTATTGTTACTTTGTAAATGGTTTTTAAAGCACAAATAATAATTTTAGTTAATATTTAATTAAGAAATCTAGTTAGATGAATTAATGGATTCTTGAATAAAATAATATTTTTAATAAAATGTTATTTCTAAATTACTTTTTATTAAATATAAATGATCGTATAATTTTTTATGAATACAATTGAATTTTTAAAAAGGTTTGAAAACTATTTTTTTCAAAACCCATGAATTTTCAATAACTGTCGGTTTTTATTTTAAAATTTAAAATTCACATATTTAGAAAATTATTTGGATAAAATGAATATCATTTTTAGATTCAGGATTTCAAAATTATCTAACAGGTATTTTTTCATAATTTTATGAGAGTTGATTTTTTGTGTAAAAATTAAATATCGTTTAAATATATAATGTGTTTTATGTCATCATAATGACCCAATAGTGATGTAATAAAATAATATAAAAGGGTTGTTCAGGGAATATATGTTTTACATTTAAAAGAATGTGTTTTTAGATTTTTTTTATTAATTTTATGGTACCTTAGTGGACCCTCCACGACTTATAAAATATTTTTACTTTTTAAAATGATTTCCTTAATAGTGTGACTCACCTCCACATAAGAAATCCTAATATTTTAATAATTTAGGCCATTGGCCTTATAAAATAATGTTTCTACTATAATTTGTAAAAAACAATGGGAAAAAACCATGGGGTGGTTTGTGTTTTTGATTCATTTAATGTGCAGTGTCCAAAACATAAATAATAAAGAATTTCCTCTCCTTTTCTACATTAACCCACTAAATCTATAATTCATATTCCATCAAAACCTTTGGATCTAGAGCAGCCTCTGACCTCTTCTCTCTATAATCTTTCCAAGCCACCCCAAGCTCCCAAGAATCCTCTCTCAAGCCTCTCCCAAGCCTTTGGGATCACACTTCTATGTAAGGGATTTCTTTCTTTCTCATTTTTTTCCAAGTTTCATTATCTTGTTATCCCCTTGTATTTCCAATTAAAAATGTTGGGGTATGATTTCTCACCTACGCCATACTACCCTAATTATGTTTGAATTATGAGAGACCTCATTCTCTATCATTAACACCTCCCATATACACCCATTACCATGCCAAAATTCTGTACATAATTTCTTTCTCCTCATTTACATTCAAGAAATTATTTTATATTATGCATCTAAATTCCATTACATATGTTGGGATATTATGTTCCATGACCCCCTTACTATCCATTTCATGTATAAATGATTAGATACCCCTTTCTCTTTCATCAACCCATTTTATGATTTCTATTTGACGTCGTTATACTATCAAAATTACACCAAAATTTCCCATGGCAAAATAATCATGTAAGTGAATACCATACCCATTTCTCTATCAAGGGTATTCACCTTTATGAAAATGTAAATTCTTATTGAGGGCTTACATTTATGTATTCCACATATCTTATTCTTGGAATAAATTATGATGTTTAATGAATCCATGTTGTATGATCCATGTGACACATTTATACATGGAATGAAATCTTTAGAAAGGTTGCTCCCTGATAGTGCTCCAATGCAATAGGTAAAGATTAGTATCATGATACTTCAAGTGAAATAAGGGTTTACTCATGCTAATTGAAGTTCAATGAGGGTTTAATCATGATAATTCAAGTGAAATGAGGGTTTAATCATGCTCCATGTGCAATGAGTCTTGGATCATTCTAATATCATGTTAAACGTTGTTTCCACATTTCCATGTTATGATAATCATGCTATATCATACCTTTATGTTCATGTTTCTCTTGTGCTCCATTGATATGACTATTGCCTAACATGCACTATATTACTCATGTTATGATATGTTTACTACCTTACTAGGATTTATAGCTCACCCTTTTCTTATGCATGTCTTTAGGTTATCCCATGAAATGATAAGTATGAAGGAATGTTGTGGTCATGTAAAATAAGTTTTCAATAAATATTTTGTGTTTTATGTTCTAAGTTGTTATGTAATGTTCCTAATTTCCCAATAAAATAGACCTATCGATCCTCAAAGTTGTATTAAGTGAAATTTTATGTAATAAATCATGTTTAAGTGTGAAATAAAGAGGAGGGTTGTTATATAGAGTCTCTTTTATGATAGTAAAACCTTCATTGTAAGGAATTAGATACAAACCTAATGAGGTTCTCTACAGAATATATATAATTATTAACTATGCAACTTCATTTTATTTCATCCTCTAACCCATCAAAATATTCTCCAACTATGATAAAATAATAATAGCAATATAATCCATATACCGAGATGTTATTATATTAATGGGATAACTTATATCTGTCCCCCTTATATCAAATGGGAAATAAAATAGTCAATCTTGTGTATAGAGGACTACAACCTCAAAAAATGATGTATTTTTTTTTCATCATCACCTATCATGAATGGATATAATGATTAATTTAATTTATATATATGATATTTATGAAACAAATATACTTATTATATTATAATATCACATCTAACATATTACCTACAAATCCATTGGAAAACGATAATGTTTCTTGTGCGTATGTTTGGGCTACCTCCTCCATGAATAGATGTGATACAATTTTTTTATTATGAAATAGATGTAATAAGGTTATATTTAATGAATTTATATGATATATATGATATAATAATAATTATTTAATAGATATCTATCATTTACCTTTCTTTGATTCCATCCATCAAAAAATGGAAATAATATTCATGCGTACATACCACCTATAACCTCCATGAATAGTGTAGTTCATTTTTTAAATATTATAATTTACTCTAAATAAATATATAATGAACATTTATTAAATTTATCTCATGGATATTATTATGGATATCATAGAACCATGATAAAATTGAAAGGGATAAAACTACCAAACCCAAACATACAAGAAAAACAAAGCAATTATCACTCAGAATAAGGATTATAGTAAATAATTGTTAATAAAAAGGTAATAAAAAGGTATAAGTAAATAGTATATGGTATGATATATATGATAATGGTTCTTTAATATATTTATAATAAATATATATTTATTATATAGGGGGTTCAAACATGTATGAAGGAAATCAGAACTTAGGTAAAGGTATACATCACAATCTCATCCTTATTCAGTATTGTTTATGTTTATGCCTCTAATGGGGAAATTATTATATATTAATTTCACAAACACAATATATTTTCTTTTACTCTAGTTATTCTTATAAATTACAATATTTCCTTTTAATTTCTTATCTTAATGTACTCATGAAAGCAAAATAATGTTTTATGTAAAACCATCATTGTTTTTCTATATGGTTGGGAATCATTCTCTTCCATGAACCTGTTTTCTAAAAATTCAATAAAAATTATTTTTATATTATCATATGTTTTTTAAAATCCATATTTACCTATGTTTTTTTTTATTTTTTTTT
Source organism: Viscum album (assembly GCA_963277665.1). NCBI lineage: Eukaryota > Viridiplantae > Streptophyta > Magnoliopsida > Santalales > Viscaceae > Viscum > Viscum album. The sequence continues at coordinate 367,445,488 of OY728166.1, read as the reverse complement.
CAAAATAATTTAAAAGGAATATTCTTCTAATATTCTAAATGTGGTTCTTTTTAGGTCATTTTACAACAATGAGAAATGAAAGGGGTTTTAACGCCATGTAAGGAATTACAAAACATCATTACTAAAACACCCCAATAATTTAGAATATATATTTCTTTATATAATTTTTTTATTTTATAGATTTCATTACATGAAACACTGAGATTAAATGAACCATGTTATACTATAAAAATATTATTATTTAATGTGATGTTTATCACTAAGATATTATATTAGAGGGTATAAATTAGACTAAATTATTTTTGAAAATAACATGGTTAAATATATATAAAATAAGTTATATATATATATTATATATTAATAAATTAAATATATCACCCAATGTATTTTTATCATAATAAATTAAATTAATCACTATTGGTGAATTATTTTAAAAATATTATATATTATATATTAATAATTTTTTTAACATTGATTTAATCTATTTTCTTAAAATGAGATAATAGTAATTAATGTTTTATGCAAAAAATGTAATTTTTAAAAAATGGATTTGCTTGTGGTTTTATTATTATTTTTAAAACAAATTTTAGCAACCAATAAAGAATAAATCTTGAAAAATCTATTCCATTTTTTAAATTAAAAGGTTAAAATTTTGTGAGTATGTTCACTTTATTTTTTGTTAATATAAATAATAACCATGCTAAAATGTATCACCCTAGTAAATGGTAAATCGTGTAAATTTAGGATAAAACTAAGTGTTAAGGATATATATTTTCATATTAACTCTTATTGGATGAATTTATTTTGAACAATATAATTTTATTCTTTAAATGGATCTATTTATTAGTCACTTTTCAAAGAAAATGACCTATATGATATTTCACGAAAAGAAAGTCACAATATTTCACTCTCTTAGTTTTATATATCTCTTATGTATTTACATAGGTATAAATCATAGTTATCAATGAATATAAATTTTAATTCCATATATAATGATGTTATATTAAATAATATAATTTATTTATAATATTTTTTTACTAAATAATAATAAATAATTATTATGTAATGTTAATATAGTATTTATTAAATTAATTGAGAAATTAAATACATGATATCAATGATATTAAAAGTAATATTATTTTAGTTATTTTTAATGTTGTTTGAATTATATACATAAAAATAAATATTTTTAATATTTAAAAGGATTATAATATATTTATAACTTCTTATCTATGTATTATAAGTAAAATTAAATAAATAGTATCAAAATTGACATTAATGATATTTTATCAAAACAATATTTTATTAAATTACTAAAAAACCATTAAAATAATGAAATATGAAAAGGTACATATGATATGATATAAAATATCATACCACATCCATTTGTGATTGAATATATACTTTATATGTAAAATTATAACCCTATAAGAGTGAAAACGATGTTACCATGGTTAATATTAATATATTCTATCTAAGGGGTAAGACAAAATGATAAGGTTTATAAAAGCTTAAACATGTAAATATTTTTTTTCATGATGGGATTTAAACCCCAAACTATATTTCATTCAAATAAATTTACTTTTTGAATAATTTTCCAAGATAATGACTACATTATTTTATAATCTTTTATAAAATACCTAGAGTGTTATTTCCATCTATTAAAGGGATCCCATAGTTTATCTTATTCATACCATCATGAGGAATCTATCTCTACAATATTGTACCAAAATCACTTATAAACTTCTATATACACATTATAGATCTTATGGAATTCCAAAAATAATAACCCTAGAACTTGTAAGTGTACATCTAAAGGAGTCTTTCAAAGAAGAGGAAATCTTCTTAACACGATCACTTTACTATTATGTATTTTTTTCCTCATATAAATTCTACTTTATTTATCATAAAATGTCATGACCCATCTCTTGGGGCCCATGCCATGACTACCCCAAGCCCGCCTTCCATAGGCCAGGGGCTGGTGACTAGCACCGAAAGGTGTATTCCATAAAATGGGAAGGCATTGCCTTTATAACCTGTAACTCACACAAACAAAGAACACAACAAGATAAGAACAAAAGTAATCTTTATAGTAAAAAGAGTTCATATAATAAGAAAAAGGGGCCAGAATACAAGCCCAATTAGAAAGTACAAGAAAACTGGAAAGTACAAGTAAACTGAATAGCTTTTGTGAACACCCGCCAAGGATCCTACCTAAAGGGTAGGTACAGCTCTCGAATGGTCATCTATGTGGTATGCCTCATCTAAGGTCCACCTTCGAGCTACCTCCAGTCTTGGTACCCTCGTCCTCAGTCAGCGCTGTCCATCATCTGCACCAAACACAATAAGGTGCGGGCATATCTCGTGCAGGGGTGAGTATAACGATACTCAGTAGGGACCTTGAGACCCTCAAGGTCTCAAAAAATCCACAAATGATAAACCACAAAGCATATAAACCATTGAAAACTATACTTAGGTATATTCCCATACATATACCTAAGTTATCAAGTATACCCATCTCATTCATGAGGAAACTCAAGGCCAAATCCTTAGCCAAAGTACAACTATTCCATGAAGGAAAGAATACCACGAAGGTTACAACACAAAGGTAAGTTCCAAAAAGGTAACACCACATAGAAAAATACCACAAAGGTATCACCACGATGGTAAGTACCATGAAGGTAATACCACAAAGGTAAGTACCACATAGGTAACACCACATAGAAGAATACCACCAAGGTATCACCATGAAGGTAAGTACCACAAAGGGACACCACACAGAATATTACCACAAAGGTAAGGAATCAGCTCACACCAGGTATAACTTAGGTACGGTAGTAAAGATGATTAGATGTAACTACTGAATAATATTTCTCTATTAAGAGGCAGACCCACGAAGGATCCTAAATCATCAGACCCATGAAGGATCCCAGTACAGCAGACCCACGTAGGATCCTAGAGTAGTCCCATGTGAATTCCTAGAGCAGATCTAAGTGAGACTCTCAAACACAGACCCACGTAGGATCCCAAATCACAGACCCACATAGGATCCCATCGTACATACCCACATAGGATACCAAAGCACATACCCACATAAGATCCCTTTTCTCATGTTACAACTAGCTACAGGGTTCTCGCACTAAGCTCGCTTGATTTTGAGAGGTTCCACTCTTAAATCCATAGTTCAAACACTCTAACTTCCAACAAGTCCCACAAATAAGTATCCCAAAGGACCACCATGTAAAATAGGTCTCAATGCAATAGACGGTGCATCAATCGGACGCGCGGTCTGTAAGTTATTGAACTTTTATTCCCGAGGGCCCGGTTGAATTCGTGCTTGATCCAACCCGGCCATACCCCAACTTTATCCAAAACTCAAGTTGGGTATACCAAAATGACCATCTCAATCCAAGTTTCCCAGCGCCATAGATGGTTCGTCAAACGGATGCCCGTAGCTCAAGATATGGACAAAAGAACAAAAAGGGGTCGAAGTTGGTCCGGGTCCGGTCCGACCCGGTCGGGGCCAACCTAATCTGGTTCGAGTTGACCCGGTACAACCCGGGTTCGGCCCTGGGTCCTCCCGACCCACTGATTCCGGCTCGTCCCACGGAGCGGCCTACGCTAGGCAGCCTGTGGTGCGGCGGCCCAAGGTGCGACATCCGCTGGGCCCACGGCTGGCCGGACGGCCAGCCTCCTTTGTGTGGCATGGTCGCGCGCCGTGCCTTCACTGGTGGCTGACAGTGAGCCGTACCCCATCCATTGCTGCCATAGTCTCGTGCCACAACTCTTGTACACTGGGTGGTGTGGACGCACACCACCACCCCTTCGCGTGGCCGACTTCCGCCCTTGCTCCCCCACGGCCCTTCTCTGTCAGTGTGGTCGCGCTACCGCCATCGTCGTGGCCGGCCAGAGTGCCGACCTCCATTCTTGAGTCCCTCCATTTCTAGTCACTGGCACGAGTCACTGACGATGTTCCTCGGGTTACCGGGCATGACTTGGTGTCCCATTCTTCATTCCGAAGACTTACTCACTTATCTCGGGATGTCACCATCATTTCAAGTCCATCCAAATTCACAAAGATTGCGAAGATTCCTGGACGTGTTCGTTTGTCCCAAACCCTCCACATTAGAACGATAGCAAGTGGCTTGTTTATTCTTGAATCATGAAGAACGTCAAGAATGGGGAAAGGGGTATACAAATAACAAACCCTACCTCGAAGGTTCCATTAGAGATCATCCACAGTTGAAGATGGATTGGCATTTGTCGATCCCAAAACAAGCCTCCTCCAACGACGCCACTTTTTTGACGATCCTCCATTCTTCTGTTCCTCCTTGGTGAAAACTGATCTTCCTCAAGAGGCTCCTCCAAGAACACCCTCTTCCAATGATTCCCCAAAACCCAAAGGTTTAACTCTTTTTTATTTAATTAAAGAGGTTCATTACTTTGTGGAATTAATGAGACTCATTAATCCTATGAAGAGTGATTACACATTTTGTGTAACCTTACATTTAATGTCCATCATTAAATGCCTGACCTCCCTTGGGTGGTCCCCACCACCAGAATTCAAAAAGGATGGTGGGATATTTTCAAATAAAAATAATTTATTTTATTTAAATCTACCAAGAAAAACCAAAAAACCAACTTCCACTCCCGACTCAACTGCGGTCAAGGTGAAGCCTCCCTTAAGCGAATATCAATGCTGTGAGCTCAATGGTATCCTTAGATTTTGATTCCGAGCACCAGTTTAGAAGTTACAAAAATCTGCTCACATGTTTACTGAACGTACCCAAAAAAAGTTCACAAATTCATTCCAGACAAACCGGGCCTCAGAATCACATGCCATCAATTTTCACGGACTCATAATATCCTCCCCAAAATAAATTTAAATGAAAATTATAGGTCTTTACATTCTCCCCACCTTAGTTATTTGCGTCCCCGAAAGCCACATCACAAAAACTTGGAAAACAAGTGGGGGTACCGAGCATGAATATAAGCCTCCCGCTCCTATGTGCTCTCCTGGTGGTTCCCGTGCTGCCAAAACACGCGCACCAATGGTATTGACCACCCATGAAGGACTCTCTCCTGCCGATCCCTAATCTCCACTGGAACCTCCATAAATGTCGCCCCATTATCAATGTCCAACTATCCATGGTTGATGACATGTGATGGGTCATGCACGTATCTCCTTAGCTGGGATACATGGAAAACATCATGCACCCGGTGAAACTGAGGTGGAAGAGCTAAGTGGTAAGCCACCTTGCCAGCTCTGCTGAGGACCTGAAATCGTCCGATAAACCTCGAAGATAACTTGCCACCCTGACCAAATCTCGGCAAACATCATCGGGGTGAGACCCCTAGAAAGATGTGGTCAGCATCCTCAAACTCCAGAGGTTTCCATCTCCTGTCGGAATAAGACTTCTAACTACTCTGTGCAGTCTTCATCCTCTCCTGGATGATCTGCACCTTCATCGTGGTATCCCATACCATATCTGGTCCCATGAGTGCTGAATCCCCTGGGTCAGTCCAGCACAAAGTTGATCTGCAAGGCCGGCCATATAGAGCCTCGAAAGGTGTCATTCTAATGGTGCAGTGATAACTGTTGTTTTATGCAAACTCCACCAAGGGAAAGTGATCCTTCCAGTTGCGACCGAAGTTGTGGATGCAAGCATGCAACATGTCCTCAAGGGTCTGAATGGTATGCTTATTCGGCCATCCGTCTGAGGATGGAAGGTAGTGCTCAAATGAAGCGGTGTCCCAAAAGACTCCTACAACCCCTTCCATAAGTGAGAAGTGAAACGTGCATCACGATCAGAGACAATTTTCAAGGTTACTACATGTAGCCGCACAATCTCCTACAAATAGAGGAATCCCAAGCTCTCCACTGAACCCTGATCTCTGATCGGTAGGAAGTGGGCCGACTTGGTGAGTCGGTCTACGATCACCCAAATAGAATCATGACCCCTGGATGTACATGGAAGTCCTGTCACGTAGTCCATGGAGATCCCATCCCACTTCTACTCTGGGACCTCCAAAGGCTGAACTAATCATGTTGGTACCTGATGATCCACCTTCACTTGCTGACAAGTGAGGCACCAAGAGACAAACTCTCCTACTACTTTCTTTATTCCTGGCCACCAGTGCTATTGTCAGAGGTCTTGGTACATATTCTCCACTCCTGGATGTACCGTTAGAGTGGATGTGTGGAACTCCCTCAACACTTACTCCTAAAGTGACACTTTACCTATGGTACGTCCTCTAAAAAGGATGACGTGCTACCCACCTTCAGAGAATCCATCAGGTGATTATCCTGTGGATATCTGAGTATGTTGAGTCTCGCAGTCAGTGTACCCATGTTGCGCCTCACTGACTCACTGAAGAAGTGGGGGAGTGACTGTAAGAGTCTAAAGAAAAGATTCTCTATCTCATTCCACAAAGGTTATTTGTAAAGTGGACCCCATCGCCTCACCTAACAGTTGTATACCAGATCTCCTACTGAGTAAATCTGCTACAATGTTCCCCTTCCCAAGAGTATATACTATCTCAAAGTTATAGTCCTGGAGGAACTCAATCCAATGTCATTGTCTCAGATGCAGGTCCTTATGAGAGAAGATATACCTAAGACTATTGTGATCAGAGTAGACTGTAGAGCATTCTCCTATCAAGTAATGTCGCCACATCTTCAAGGATAAGAACACTGATGCTAACTCCAGGTCATGGGTAGCACATTTCTTCTCATGATGTCTCAGTTGTCGAGAACCATATGATATCACTACTCGCTCCTGCATCAGGACACATCTGAGTCAGGTCCCTGATGCATCGGAGTAGGCTACGTACCCAATGACATCCTCCTGTAGCCTCAAGATAGGGGCACTCGTCAGTCTCTACCTCAACTCCTGGAAACTCTACTGGCATCTCTCCGACCAAACGAAAGGTTTACCCTTCTTCGTTAATGCTGAAAAATGTACTGAAACTCTAGATAAATCTGGAACAAACCTCCAGTAGTATCTATACAAACCCAAGAAACTACGTACCTCCTTCACACTCATGGGTGGATCCTAAGCAAGTACGACCCCAATCTTCACTGGATCTACTGAAACTCCATCCTCCGAGATGAAGTGTCCCAAAAAGGGAACCTATTGGATCCAGAAATAGAACTTCGAGAGCTTACCATAAAGCTGGTGCTCTCGGAGTGTGTCCAAAACTATCTACAAATGATAGGCATGCTCCTCCTTGGTAGCCGAGTAGATCAGAATGTCATCATTGAAGACCACCAAAAAGTGATCAAGATATTGCTTAAAGATCTTATTTATGAGTCCCATGAATACTTATGGAGCATTGGTCACACCAAACAACATACCAAAAACTCATAATGTCCGTATCGACATTAGAAAGCTGTCTTCTGCACATCCTTGTCTAGTACTTTGAGCTAGTGATAGCCCGACCTGAGGTCTATCTTCGAGACCCATCGTGATACCTTCAGCCGATCAAAGAGGTCGTAAATCCTCAGAAGTGGGTACTTGTTCTTCACGATCACCTGATTCAGGCACCCATAGTCAACACAAAGTATCAATCTCCCATCCGCCTTCTTGGCGAACAAAATAGGGGCTGCCCAAGGAGAAACAATGGGCCAAATGAACCCCTTTCCCTGTAATTCCTCTAGCTGTACTCACAACTCACGAAGCTCCGAAGAAGCCATCCGATACACTGGTGTAGATATAAGTGTCGTCCTGGGGTATAAGTCAATGTAAAAGTCCACCTCTCTATGTGGGGGTAGACCCATAACATCATCAGGGAAGACATCCGCGTACTGGTCCACCACTACAGGATAACTCAGAATCTCCACATCATCCGCTCCAAGGGTAAGGCTACCCAACTGATGAGCGATCGACTGCACTCTCCTCTAAGTAAGTCCATTCTGTGCTGCAAAGGCCCCCTTATCGCCGGTGAAGGTAAAAATAGTCCCATCCATGCGGAAACACTACAATTTGCACCTAATACAGTCAATATGAGCATGGAATGTAGATAACCAGTCCATACCCAAGATGACGTCGTAAGGCCTCGACGCCACTACTAGGAGATCCCAGCCGAAGCTCTCACCTCCTAGAGTAAGCTCACACTTCTTGCGCTAGTGTGTAATCATCAAATCCACTCCCGTAAGAGTCTCTAGCCGTAAGGATCGAGCCAACAGCTCCACCAGAATCTCTAAGATCTGAATGAGGGCAGTGGAAATAAAAGAATGATTGGAACCTATGTTTAGAAGTACTACAGCTAAGGTGGAGTAGACATAGATCGTAACTCATATCTTCTCTAGAGCACCATGGTTGTAGGCCTCAGCTGCCTGGAGCTGAGCTCTCCCCTATCCACCTACTCCTTGTGGTCGGGTTGGACCACCTGGTGGTGGTGGCGGTAACACCTAGAATCGTCACCCACCACCAGCTACATGGATATCTCCTCTGCCACATCTACCTGCTTTCTATGGACCTCCTCGGTCGAAAATATATCTCTTCTTGGGTGGTCCTTCGACCATCTGCTGATCCTCCGTATGACGGGTAGGACAGTCACGAGCCATGTGACCCTGCCCGCCACATGTGTAACACTACCTGCTCATCTCATGACTAGCTCTATCTCCAGTGCCCCACACAATGGACCCTGAATACTATGGTCGTCCGCTTGTAGGTTTGGTCCTCTTGGACCTCTGTGACATCTATCCACTACTTACTGTAGAAGACTCTGCTACGTGATGCCCGGTGGTGGGTCTCGCTACTGGCAACATCTCAGCAAGAAAACTCTCCACTAAGAGGGATCACTCTAACACCCCCGCCTGTGTTGGGATACAGAGAGAAATCATCGAAGCCCTGATCGCCCACCCGAGTCCCTGATCGAAGGTCCAGGCCCTGAATATTGTGTCCCACACCATATTAGTAGTGTATTGTGAGAGGTCGGTGAACCTCACTGAATACTGATCCACAATCATGCTTCCCTACTACAGATGAAGAATCTCTTTTATGCGCACTGCGTGAAGGGTCGCTGGGACAAAATCTGCCCAAAAGAAGCTCTCAAAGTCTACCCAGAGAAGTGTCACCTCATCGTGAACATAGAGCATCAAGTTCTACCACATGCCTGCTACTGCCTGTAGAAGACTAGTAGCAAGGATCACCATGAGATCAGCTGCTGTCCCTACCAGTTGGAAGACTCTCACCACAACCTCCAGCCAATCCTCAGCTGCTTGTGGGTCCGTCTCTCCCCTGAACTTGGGTGTCCTCTGGCTCTAGAACTCATGCAACACGCTCAAGAGATGTGTACCCACTACTGCTGGGGCTGGTGTCATCAGTGGCCCAATGAGTAATGGTACCGCTGGTGCCTCTACTGGTGCCCCTAATAAAAGAGGGCCTTGCACCAAGGCCTCACCGCTTAGTGGGTTATCCTCACATACTATACCAAGAACCCTAGCTGGCTGTCTGCGTGGAGGAATCCTGAAAGAAAACAGGTGCACCACGGTCAATGAGTTATACCTGGTGAGATGACTCAAAGAGTTCACAAAGAAATATTTTTCAAAAACACACGCAATCAGTGTTTTCATGCACTGAGTTAGAAATCAGACGTCAGGGTCCTAGTGTATGGATATGTCGGCCGCCGCACCAACAATGGATTCCCTAAACTGATAACCACACTCACTACACTTAACACTATTTACGTTAAAATATTAGAGTCCAATGTTCTATGGTAGAACCGAATCCTTTGATACCAATTTTTCATGACCCATCCCCCGGGTCCCGTGCCGTGACTACCCCAAACCCGCCTTCCATAGGCTAGGGGCTGGCGACTAGCACCGAAAGATGAATTCCCTAAAATGGTAAGGCATTGCCTTTATAACCTATAACTCATATAATCCAAGCACACAACAAGATAGAAACACAAGTAATCTGTATAGTAAAAAGAGTGCGTACAGTAAGAAAAAGGGGCCAGAATACAAGCCCAATGGGAAAGTACAAGAAAACTAGAAAGTACAAGTAAACCAAACAGCTCCTGTGAACACCCGCCAAGGATCATACCTAAAGGGTAGGTAAATATCTCAAACAATCATCTTTACAATACACATCATCTAAGGTCCACCTCTGAGCTACCTCTAGTCCTAGTACCCTCTTCCTCAGTTAGCGCTATCCATCGTCTGCACCAAACACAACAAGGTGTGGGCATATCCCATGTAGGGGTGAGTATAACGATACTCAGTAGGGACATCGAGACCCTCAAGGTCTCAAAAAATACACAAAGGATAAACCCCAAAACATGTAAACCAGTGAAAAACCTACTTAGGTATATGCCCATACATATACCTAAGTTATCAAGTATACCCATCTCATTCATGTGGAAACTCAAGGCCAAATCCTTATCCAAAGTACATATATTCCACGAAGGAAAGAATACCATGAAGGTAACACCACAAAGGTAAGTACCAAAAATGTAACTCCACACAGAAGATTACCACAAAGGTATCACCATGAAGGTATGTACCATGAAGGTAACACCACAAATGTAAGTACCACATAGGTAACGCCACACAAAAGAATATCACAAAGGTATCACCACGAAGGTAAGTACCACAAAGGTATGCCTTACAAAAGATTACCACAAAGGTAAGGACTTAGCTCACACCAAGTATATCTTAGGTATGGTAGTATAGATGATTAGATGTAACTACCGAATCATCTTACTCTGTTAAGAGGTAGTCCCATAAAGGATCCTAAATCATCAGACCCATGAAGGATCCTAGTACAACAAACCCACGTAGGATCCTAGAGTAGTCCCATGTGGATTCATAGAGCGGATCCAAGTGAGACTCTCAAACACAGACCCATGTTGGATCCCAAAGCATAGACCCATATAGGATCCCAAAGTACATACCCACATAGGATCCCAAAGCACAAACCCACATAGGATCTCTTTTCTCATGTTATAGCTAGCTACAGGGTTCCCGCACTAAGCTCGCTTGATTCTGAGAGGGTCCTCTCCTCAAGCCACAGGTCGAATACTCCAACTGCCACAAAGTCCAACAAAGAAGTATCTCAAAGTTACTCCACATAAAAGGGGTCTCAACACAATAGACACTGCGTCAATCAGATGCTCGATCTGTAAGTTATTGGCATTTTAGTCCCGAGGGCCCGGTTGGATTCGTGATTGATCCAACCAGGCCATACCACAACTTTATCCAAAACTCAAGTACGTTATAACAAAAGTACCATCTCAATACAAGGTTCCCGACTCCATGGACGGTTCATCAAACGGACACCCGTAGCTCAAGATATGGCTGAAAGAACAAAAAGCGGTCGAAGTCGGTCCGGGTCCGGTCTGAACCAGTCGGTCCAACCCGGCCTGCTGGGCAGCCTGTGATGGGTAGCCCGGCCCACTAGGTGTCCCGCGATGGGTGGCCCATGGTGAAGTAGCCCCCGGTGCGGCATCCGCTGGGCTCACGGCTGGCCGGATAGCCAGCCTTTTCCACATGGCACAGTCATGCGCCGCGCCTTCACCGGCGGCTGGTAGTGAGCCGGCCGCCCTCCATCGCTATCGTGACCTCGTGCCGCAGATCTTGTACATCAGGTGGTGTGGGTGTGCACCACCACCCCTTCGTGCAGCCGACCACCTCCCTTGCTCCCCCATAGCCGACGGGCCATGACCCTTCTCCGGTGGAGCAGTTGTGCTGCCACATTCGTTATGGATAGCCAGAGTGCCGACCACCTTTCCCAAGTCCCTCCGGTGCTGGTCACTATCACGAGTCACCGACAACGTTCCTCGGGTCACCGGTCGTGCCTTGGAGGAACATTCTTCATTATGAAGGCTTCCGAACTTATCTCAGGACGTCACCATCATTTCAAGTCCATCCAAATTAACAAAGGTTGTGGAGAGGTCAGGCCTTGTTTATTTGGCCCGAACCCTCCACGTTAGAATGGTAGAAAGTGACTTGTTTATTCTTGAATCACGAAGAACATCTAGAATGGGGCAAGGGGTATACAAATAACAAACCCCACCTCGAATGTTTCATTGGATATTGTCTATGGTTGAATAAGGATTGACGTTTGTCGATCCTGAAGCAAGCCTCCTCCAATGACAGTTCTTGTTTGACAATCCTCCATTCTTTGGTTCCTCCTTGGTGAGAACTGATCTTCCTCAAGAGGCTCCTCCAATACAACCCTTTTCCAACGATTCCCCAAAACCCAAGGGTTTAAATCATCTTTATTTAATAAAATAGGTTCATTAATTTGTGAAATTAATGAGCCTCATTAATCCTACGAAGGATTGTTACACATTTTGTGAAACATGATATTTAATGTCCATCATTAAATGCCTGACCTCCCTCGAGTGGTCCCCGCCACCAGAATTCAAAAAGTATGGTGGGAGATTTTCAAATAAAAATATTTTATTTTATTGAAATCTCCCACAAAAAACCACAAAACCAACTTCTACTCCCGAATCAACTGTGGTCGAGGTGAAGCCTCCATTAAGTGAATATCGGCGCTGCAAGTTCAACGGTGTCCTCATATTTCGATTCTGAACACCATTTTAAAAGTTACAAAAACCTGCTCACACGTTTACTGAACATACCCAAAAAGTTTAGAAATTAATTCTGGGAAAACCAGGCCTCATAATCATGTACCGTTAATTTTCATGGACTCGTAATATCCCCCCCCCAAAAAAAAAATATTTACATGGAAATTATAGGTCTTTACATTAAATAATATATACAATAGCCTATGTATGGTGAAATTTCATTATAATTATGTAATCACCATTATACACGTATTTCCCATCAAATGAGATGTGAAAGTATCGATCATGTATAGGTAAGGCATATCATCTCCATGTAGTGATACAATTCATTTTACACCACCATATTTCATGAATAGTTTTTATGAGTGATCTAATGTGAATATATGATAATTATGATATAATTATAATTCAATAAAAATAATATCACTTCAACTTTCTTACCATTCTTTCTCTTTGAAGATGATAACATCGCTCGTGTGTACGTGTTGACTATCACCTCCACATAACAATGTGATTCATATTTAATTTACACTATACATGTATGGTAATATGGAAAGGTATAATGAATATAAGTTGTTTATATCATATAATAATTATTCTAAAAATATGATTAATTATTTAACTTTCTTTCGTTCCATCTATCAAAAAGTGGAAAAATCTTTCATGTGTATCTATGACCTACCTTTATATAAATGGTGTAATTAATTTTTCTATTTATATATTTTTGGAATTATTATAAATATTTATACAATGGATATATATCATTTTATATGTATTTAAATTATTATTATATTCAATTATAATAAAATTAAATTATATATAATGCAGGTTAGACTTCCTTCAAAGTAAGTGGAACTCATGTTAATAGATTTTTGTCTCACATTTATTTCTAGGATACACATACCATATTAACCACAACTCTTTTATATGCTGTATATAATACTAATAAATGTATTTAGTTATTATTAATAATAAATTTATGTGGAAATAAAAGTCCATATTATTTTATTTCTTTAATGGGGGAATATGATTCAAATGTTATCTATGTGGTAAAAGTTTTATGTTACAACCTTATTATGTATTAGGATTGTTTATGATTTTTTCTATGATAAAATCATTCTATATATATATCAAAAAACTCATTAAATTTATTATCCTTTGGTTATTTTTTCACAATACATTTTTTCCTTTCATTTTCATCTCATTATGAACTAACGAGACTAATAAAATGTTTTTAGGAAAAACTGTCTTCATTTTTCTATTCGGTTGAAAATAATTTCTCTTCCATGTATATATTTTTAATTTTTTTTTCAAGAATGTTTTTAATACTAGTAAATGAATAATTAAATTCATTTTTAACCATGGTTTACTTTAAAAAAAGTCCATAAAATGAATCATATTGTTATTTTCTTAATTATATACTTTTTATATTTTTACAAAAATGTAAATGGGATGTTTTATTTTAACATATACGACATGAATGATATTTACCACCTTCTTGACCACTCAATAAATTGTATTCTCCATTACAGAATTTCCATGTTTCTTCTTAAATAAAAATTTTCCATTATATTTTTTAAATTTTTATATTTTAATGAAGTTATTTTGAGGTGGAAAGTGTATTTTCAACAATAAATGTTACATGTGAACTTTTAGAACCATTTTTCACCAATTATGATATCCAGTGATGTTAATTAAGAATTACTGGGGATATTATCCAATGAAACTATACATAAAAATTCTCCAAATTTTATTATTATTATGATGATATCATTTATATGAAACCAATACCTTTTTTATAGTACATGATATGACGAAATGATGAAATGTGTATGAAAGAAATATCTTTTCTAGGGGTAATTATATGATTAAATTTTTATTAAACATATTTTTTGACATGGTTAATAATATAATGAATGTTTTATGATGTTACAGAACACAGTTATATGATATTCATTTTGTGATGGTTGGGCCTGTAATTATATAGTTCTCTAATGTATTTCATACAAAGTGATATCCCATGAGATAAATAAGCTTGGATTTGGGAGTTAACCATGTTCAAGAAGGTATATTTCTTCCTATGATAGTATTGGGAGTGAACCTTGACTATTATAATATCTTTGGGAGTGAACATAATCTACAATGATAATATTGTTAATGATCCTTAACTACTTAGGATTGGATTTTCTAGTCTTATGACTATGAAATTAATCTAAGTCTTATGGATATGTTATTATCTCATGGATACTATCCTTTGATTCCATTATGATTCGTGTCTTATGAACTATCACAATTTATTCCATGACTCAATATTAAGATATATGTTATACATTGTATGGTTTCCAAATGTTATAGTCTTGTTACCCTTATGATATTATATTGTTTATGTGATCATTGATATCTCCTTTGATTGCCAATACCAAATATCGAAGATCACCCTTTCCTATGCTTCTTTTCCACTAGTTACATAGAAAGGTATTATGTATGATATGTCTCAGAATGGTGTTATTTGTGATGAATCTAAGCAGAGATGGTGTAGTTATCTTATGAAAAACTTATTTATTTATCCTAGTTTCCAAAGAAACTAAACATTTAAGATCTTCAATCATTTTTTTTGTAAAATTAAATGAATATTAATATATTAACATGAAATATAAATGTATAAAAATCCATGGTCACTATATTTGGTTTAAGAGTATATGTTTTGTTAACCATTGGAACTATGTTGTGAAAAAATTATTTTGGCCCTTAAAGATAAATTTAATGATAAGTCTATATAAAGAAAAGTATCCTATAATTTTGGTGAATTATATTGTAACACCCCAAAGATTTATAAATAAATTTAATATTGAATGCATGAATCACTGAGTCTCTACAAAAAACCACTTTATTATAACCTAGCTAGTAAACCTAATTTTTCCACCTCAGTGATTTGAATTTTGAAAAACTGATATACACAGTTGCATTCAATAAGATATTTAGAGTCTGATAAGACAAACCTAAATTTTGGTGAATAGTAAAATACCCTTATAAATAGTAATATGAATAGTAATATAAAACTTATGTATAGTAAATAATAATAATATTTTATTGTATTAAGGTTATAATATAATGAGATATTGATTAATTTTTCAAGGTGATATAAAAAGAATTATAGTTTTAAAATTTTTATTTTTCGAATAAATTCGATTTTATTTAAAAATTAAATTAATAATATTTAGAAAATTATTTAAAAACAAGAGTTCATTTTTGAATTCTACATGTCAAAAAATTGTTTGGGGGAATTTTTGGGATTTTTCTGAAATACTCAAATTTTTGATGAATAATAAAATAAGGTAATTTACCGTATATATACATTATTAGTTAAATTCACTATTCCTAGAATCATGTCTGAAATATTACTATTATGGGTCACATGAATCTACAATATTGGTTGTCTTGAGGGAAATAATAAAATAATGAATAAGTTATTTAAAAATCACCCCCTCTCCTGCACTATAAAACCCCCTCACTCCCTATTCTCTCAACTCCTCTAAAGCCTTGTGCCTTGTCTAAATTCTACTAAAATATCATCCCAATATCTTTTCCATGTCAACCAGCCTTTAGTCTCATAAATGACCAAAAACTCTACCCATAAGAGGCTCTCAAGGAAGATTACTTCAAGAGGTAAATTCCTCTTTTCATTTATTTTATTTCAAGTTCATTTATTTTATTTTTATTTCCTCAAGTACTTTCATAAAAATGTTATGATGACCATATTACCTTAGATATAATAAAATTTTGTTATGATAAAGGAATATTTCGTTATCATATCGCCTTTCCCTTTCTTTTATACTAGAAATGAATACACCATCTGAGATGTGTTAATTTATCACATTCAAGGATGATGAGTTTTCAATTTCTATTTCCATATTCAATTCTGGTAATGAAACCATTTTAATGGTTGAACCATAATATAATTTATTTATTATAAATTATTTAATGTTATTTAATCCTTTTTACATGTGATATTAATTTATAAATCAAAATGAGCTCGTTGTGGTAAAAAACCGCCAATTAACCCAAACAATTATCATTAAAGTCTTATATAATGATTCATATTCACTCATAATAAATGAACTAATTTTATAAACATGTAATATTATATTTTTTCACTAATAACATACAACTTCTATTCTAGACAACCATTCCCATTCTACATGTTCATCCGTACATGAATATAAGTAAACTGATCATGAAAACCAAGGAAGAAAACGATCCCAAACAATGAAATTGAATATATTAACCCATCAAAAGGACATGAATGAAACTAATAAGTTTATAATAAATAAATTAAATTTATATGATGTTATGGAATTATTAATTTTTGACTATAAATTTGATTATTCAGGTCATTAAGATCAAGTGAGGAACACCTTCGGACTTAAGGTAAGGATTTTCTACCTGAACCTCCATTTTCATTCGGGTTACAATTACCCTCTACTTACCTCAATGAAATTATTATTTATTATTATTTACTCCTAATAAATTCTATGTGAATGTTCTATATATTTTTACCAACCAGAATCATTATTTATTTTATGGGGAGTTACATGATTCAAAACGATCTTTCAAAAATTCTTCCCAAAATACAAGCCTATTTAAAGGGAACTTCTCGAATTCTTACCTATGTTCAAGTACACTCTATAATATATTTTTATCCCCCATTATTTTTATAAACTAAATATTTTTATTATTAGGAAAATATATTATTTAAATTCTATTTTTATAAAAATAATTTTCCAAAATAACTCTTCCTTTCAACGTAAAATAGTATTTATCCCAAGAATTAATTGATGATTTTATAAGAGTAATTTTATCTATTTCAATGATCTTGTTGAATCTTATTAGGACTAATATTTTATTATATCATCTACCAATTTTTTTTCATGGTTTATGATTAGTTTGACTATGGATGTGCTATCTTGAAATCATTCTTCATATTATTCAGAATGGTTATTGTCTATGTGTATAGATTGAGGAATGTTATTTACATCCCATGTGTATATGTTGTTTATCCCCATTCGTATGAGAAATTAACTGAACTTATTAAGTGAGGGTTGGAGCCTTCTATATCCCCTCTATGCATCAGTATGTCTCATGAGACAAATATATATGAAATTGAATGAGGCCTTTCCCTTTTTTAGATAAGGTTTTGGCTAAGGGCTTAATAAATTTTAGATGTCTTGGAAAAGGCCTTGACGATATGTTTCAAAATGTTCAGCATATGTATTTCCTTCAATATGAAGCTAGAAATTCATATTTAATGAGGTTATTAGACTTTTATAATACCCATGATCTTCTTTTATTATGGAAATATTTACTCAACTCATATTCCTGCCATATTATGTTCAAGTTTATTTTTAAAGGCATGTGTATTATTCACCATGCCTAATGTTTATGTTTGTGATATCATCCGCTGTATTTTTTACCCTTACTGAGAATCTGAGATCACCCCTTATTATGTTTCATTTTTTCCCAGGACATGAATAGGCATATTTTGATTAAATTTCATGGATAGTCTTAGAGTGGTGGATGTTCCCAATGGAACATATATATTGTTTTTCATTTCATGGTGTAATGTAGAACATTTGTATCTTACTAGATTTCCAAATTTATTAAACTATTCATTCCTTTGGAATATAAATTTCTTGTGATCATGTCAAATTAATAAAAAAAGGCATTGGATCTGGGTAATTGGGGTCGGGTATTTACAGTTGGTATCAAAGGAAGTTTAGTAGAAAACTTGGAAACTATATTTAGAAAATGTAGATTAGGGAAAAACACTATGATAGAATTTGAGGATAAACATACAAGAAAATTGTGGAGTTTTGGTAAGGAATATATTATGTGGATATTTCTAGAAAATACATCCCTATCTCGATACTACAAGTGGACGTGGTTTTGGAATAAATATACCTAGGAGTAACAACTCTGACAAGGAACTTCAGGCTTGACACAAGGTATCCTGGTACATGACAATGAGCCTTACTGCGCACCTAGTTTGACACTCCTAGGGTATATTCTTAGGATAATTCATATTTTATTTAAAAACCATTATGAAGGAATTAAATGTAAATCTTTTCTCAAAGAAAACATGTTTATGATTATGAGATTATCTAAGAATAGGATTTCAATTTATGTTAAGTATTTTTTGAAGTTAAGATTGTACATTATGATTCATAAACTAATATAGTGTATGAAATTATCTAGAAATGGAACATAGTGAAAGGAATGGAAAAAAAATGAATAGGAATATCTCATGTAGGTATTTCCATCATATGCAAGATAATGATGCTAGCTTTAGAGCCGCGACTGGGACAGAGAAACTTATAACTATACTGGGAAAACTTACTTAGGTTATGAACAATAACCTTACCCGAATAGAGAATATATATCCACAATGTGGAGGAGATACTTTAGATCACTTTATGTGACAATAGTTTCCATTATTTAATGGGACTAAAAACCCATTCGTAGAAGAGAAGTGGATAAGTTACTTAGAGAAGGTATTTATTTCTTTGGGAAGTAATGGAAGGGAGAAGGTTGTCACGATAGTTTATTATTTTTCGGGAGGTGCTAATCAATGGAAGTCACTAATTAAAAACACAAAGGAGGATTAATAAATATAAAACATGGAATTGAGTGAATTTAAATAACTTTTCTTAGAGAAATACTTTCCTCATGAACAACAAGCATATATGGAAAGTCAGTTTCTGAATTTGAGGAAAAAGGAAGAAGAGAATGTTCAAAAGTATAAAGCTATGTTTACAAGGTTATCAAGGCATGCTATGGACTATATAAGTAATCCAAGGATCATGATTGATCAATTCTTTGATGGCCTAATGCTATTCCTCCAATGGGAACCGGTCTTCCAAACTTTATCATCACATAAAGACATAGTCTCATGTGCTATCAAGATAGAAAAGGAGTTCTCTAAGTATTATGACTTTAAAGGAAATCAAGAGAGGAAGAGGTATGCTAAAAACTATGGAAATAGAAATAAAGAAATGGTGAAGAATGGAAGAGTTGAATCTCCACCCTATGATAATTTTAGAAGGAAACACCCTGGTGCCTGCTTAAAAGGAAAAGGGGTATGCTATAAGTATAGACAGAATGACCATCATGCTGGTGATTATAAGGGAAAGAAAGAATATATTAATGTTAAATTATATAATTATAGGAATTTGGGACACTATGATAATTATTTTCCAAATCATTGAGGAAACGTTCCTCAGAAAAGACCAAGGGAGCAGGGATAATCTTATGTGATCAAAACTGCTGATATTGAAGTTCCTAATGATGTGATAGAACGTAATTTAATCATTTACTCAAAATTAAACAATTCTTTATTTGATTCTTGATCATTACGTTCTTTCATATCTTCCTAGTTTGTCAAGAAAATTAGATATTTCTAATTTTATTTAATAAGGGGGTTTTCAGTCAAAACTCTTTAAGAAAGTATCATTGCAAAAAAGATGTGTCGATCAATCCCCATTGTGACACATAAACATAAATTAGTTTAAAAACTTATCATAATAACCATAATTAAATATTATATAATCCTTAATATGTATTGGATTTCAAATTATGATGCAAAAATCTATTTCAAGAAGAAGTAAGTTACAATTTTTGAGAATGGTGGATAATACCTTATCTTTAGAGAAGAAACCTCACCATTTGATTCACATATATATCCACCCCCATTAGCTATACCAAATCTAATTATTGGGGAGGAAGAGAAAAAAATATCTATGGGTGAGAAAAGGAATGTTCAAATAGAGGACACACCTATATTGTAGGAATATGTTGATGTGTTTCTGAAGTATTTACCTAGACATCCTCCAGAGTGGGAAGTTGAGATCTCTATTAATTTAATTACTCATTCAATACCTATATAAAATACTACTTATAGAATGGAAAATATTGAGTTAGTGGAAATGGATAAATAACTATAGTAATTGAGTGATAAAGTATTTATTCATCCTAGTGTCTCTCCATGGGAATCCCCCATTCTTTTTGTTAAGAAGAAATATAGATCTATGAGGTTGTGCATTGAATACATAGAGATAAATGATATAACAATAAATAATTGGTATCCCCTACCTTTCATTGATGATTTATTTAATCAAATTCAAAGAGACCAGTATTTTTCAAAGATTGACCTTCGATCTGGATATCATCAGTTGTGAGTGAGAAAGGAAGAAATTCCAAAGACAACATTTCAAACTAGGTATGAACATTAAGTGTTTACAGTAATGCATTTTGGAATGAATAATTTACCCCATATTTTAATTGATCTAATGAATAGAGTTTTCAAGGAATATTTTGATGACTTTGTGGTGGTATTTATTGATGATATCATTGTATACTCCAAAAGATATGAATATCATGAAAATAACTTGCACACAATTCTGAAAAATCTTAGAAGAAATGAATAATATTGGAAATTTAGAAAGTTTGAATTTTGAATTCAATCAGTTTCCTTTCTTGGACACATTATCTATAAGGATGTAATATCTATTGATCCTATGAAGAAAAATTCTGTTCAAGAATAGCCTACTCCAATGAACATAACTGAGGTGCATAGTTTTATTGGTTTAATAGTTTATTATTGATGTTTCATTCAAAACTTCATCTGTTTAGCCAAACTAATGACCAAGAATACATGTAAAGTAGTTAAGTTCATATGGAAAAAATAATGTGAGGAATGTTTTGAATAATTGAATAAGAGAGTAGTGAATGCTCCGATCCTGACACTACCATCAAGGAATGGTGGATTTGGGATCTATAGTGATGCATCAAAGAAAGGACTTGGTTGTGTCCTTATGCAGAATGATAGAGTTATTGCCTATGCATCAAAGCAGCTAAAAATTCATGAAGCTAACTATCCTACTCTGGATATTTAGTTTGTTTCTATGATATTTTCTCTAAAAATATAGAGAAAATATCTTTATGGTGAAAGATGTGTGTTATATACAGATCACAAGAGTCTAAAATATATGTTCTTATAAAAAGAACTCAATATGAGGAAAATGCGATGGCTCAAACTACTCAAGGATTATGATTCTTCCATACACTAACACCTAGGAAAGGAAAATAAGGTAGCTGATGCATTGAGAAGGAAGGACCATGAAGTTTTAAAAAAACGAGGATTGAAAGGGATCCTGTATTTAGGGATATAGTAAGGATGGAGATGGGAATTATAAAAGAAGGAAAAAATCATTACATTTTCAATTGGTTACCCAACCATATTTATTAGAAATAATAAAAAGTTCTTATCCTGATGATGAGAATATTCAAAATAAAATTAGTTTTTTGGATGATGGGAAGTTGGAAGACTTCGTATATGAAGATGGAATTTTGAAATTTGGGAAGAGGCTTTGTGTTCAAGCTATACCTGAGCTATAAAGGGAGTTATTGGATGATTCCCATAGCTTGAATTTCTCTATACACCCTAGTAGCACCAAAATTTATAGATATTTGAAGGAAAATTTATGGTGGGGCAATATGATGCAAGAAATTTCTGATCATGTATCAAGATGTTTAGTCTGTCAACAAGTGAAGTTTGAACGACAACATCCTAGAGGAGTCATGAAACCTCTACCTATTTCTACATGGAAATGGTATGAAATCACCATGGATTTTTTCATTGGATTACCCAAAACTCCAAGGAATAATGATTAAATATGGGTAATTATTGATTGACTTATGAAATCTTCACATTTCCTCATTATAAGAGAGAATTGTCCACTAGAGCACCTAGTACGACTCTATATCAATGAAGTTTTGAGACTTCTTGGATCACCTCTCTCAATTGTGTCTGACCATGATCCACAATTTACATTGAAATTTTGGAAAAGTCTTTATATATATTTGGATAATGAACCTCGATTGAGTAATTATTATCAACCTCAATCTGGCGGGAAATCAGAGAGGTTGATCCAAACCTTAGAAGATATGTTGAGATCATGTTCACTTGATTTTCAAGGTATGTGGGATCAATATCTACTTTTAGTGGAGTTTTCCTACAATAATAGTTTCAATTCAAGTATTAAAATGGAACCATATGAAGCATTGTATGGGAAGAGATTACGTAAACCAACATGTTAGGATGAAGTTGGTGAAAGGAATCTTGTAGGCCAAGAGCTTGTGTAGGAAACAACAGTAAACATAAAGACTATTCAAAACCCGATCAAAGAAAATCAAATCAAGAAAAATATATATTCCAATAATTCAAGGAAGGATTTGGAATTTCAATTGGGAGATTATTTTTTTATTTAAAGTATATTCATGGAGGGGAATTATAATATTTGGAAATAAAGGGAAACTGAGCCCTAGATACATTATACATTTTGAAATACTAGAGAGAATTAGAGTTATTGCATATCGTTTGGTTATGCCTCTTTTGTAACCCCCTATCTCCCTCTTCTATTCAATATTATCAATCCGGGTTCCTTGTATAAATTCTTCTCAAATATCCTCCAAAGATTCTCCCACATGTCCAGCTACCCTTTGTCTCATAAAAATACCAAACCCTCTCCCCTAAAGAGGCTCTCAAGGAATATTACATCAAGAGGTAAATTCCTCTTTTCATTTCTTTTATTTCAAGTTCTTTTATTTCCTTTTTACTTACTTACCTCCTATCATTAAAATTTTATAATGACTATATTAGCATATATGCACTATAAGTTTTTTATGATTAAGGAATAATTATTCATCATCTCTCCTTTACCCTTCTTTTATACTAGAAATGAAAACACTATCTGTGATGTGTTAATTTATCACATTCAAGGATGACGATATTTCGATTTCTATTACTGTATTAAATTATGGTCATGAAACAATTTTTATGGTTTAACCATACTATAATATATGTATTATAACTTATATAATGTTCTGGGATACTTTTTTACAAATG
This sequence comes from Viscum album, assembly GCA_963277665.1. Classification (NCBI taxonomy): domain Eukaryota; kingdom Viridiplantae; phylum Streptophyta; class Magnoliopsida; order Santalales; family Viscaceae; genus Viscum; species Viscum album. The sequence goes on along the minus strand of OY728166.1, from coordinate 367,421,985 downwards.
TTATTAATTTATAAATCAAAATGAGTTCATTGTGATAAAAAACCGCCAATCAACCCAAAAAATTACCATTAAAGTTTTATATAATGATTCATCTTCACTACCAATAACCAAAAGAGTTTTATAACCATGTAATATTCTGGTTGATCACTAATAATATACAACTTATGTTCTAGGAAACCATTCTCATTCTACATGTTTATCCGTACATTAATACAAGTAAGTCAATCATGAAAACCAAGGTAGAAAACGTTCCCAAACAATGAAATTGAATCTCTTAACCCATCAAAAAAGACATGAATAAACCTAATAAAGTTATTTTAAATCAATTACATGTATAGGAGGTTATGGAATTATTAATTTTTAATCTAAATTTGATTATTCAGGTTATTAATATCAAGTGAGGAACACCTTCAGACTTAAGGTAAGGATTTTCTACCCAAACCACCATTTTTATTCGGGTTACTCTTATCCTCTACTTACCTCAATGGAATTCTTATTTATTATTATTTAATTTTTATAAAATCTATGTTAATGTTATATATATTTTTACCAACTATAATCCTTCTTTATTTTATGGGTATTTACATGCTTTAAAATAATCTCTCAAAAATTCTTCCCGAAATACAAGCCTGTTTCAAGGGAACTTCTCGAATTCTTACCTATGTTCAAGTACACTATATAATATGATTTTAGCCACAATTATTTTTATAAAATCACTATTTTTATTATGATAAAACAATTTTATTTCCATTCTGTTTTTATAAAAATAATTTTCCAAAATTACTCTTCTTTTCAAAGTAAAAGAGTATTTATCTCAAGAATTACTCGATGATTTTATAAGAGTAATTTTATCTATTTCAACTATCTTGTTGAATATTATTGGGACTAATATTTTATGATATCATATACCATATTTTATTTAATGTTTTTTTGATTATTTTGACCATGGATGTGCTATTTTGAAACCATTCTCCATATTACTTAGAATGGTTAGTGTTTAGGTGTATAGATTTGGGAGAGTTATTTACATATCATGTGTATATACTGTTTATCTCCTTTCATACGAGGAATCAATTAGATTTAGTATGTTATGGGTGGGGCCCACTATATCACCTCAATACATTGATAGGTCTCATGAGACAAATATATATGGAATTGGACGTGGCCTTTCCCATTTTTAGATATGGTTTTGGCTGAGGCCTTAATCATTTTTAGATGTCTTGGCCGAGGCCTTGGTGTTATGTTTGAGAATGTACAACATATGCATTTAACTTATTTTGAAGTTAGAAATTAATAGTTCATGAGGTTATTTGACAATTATAATACCCATGATTATGTTTTATTATGGAAATATCTACTCAACTTATATTCCTACCAAATTATGTTCATGTTTATTTTTAAAGGATTGTGTTTTCAATTATTCACCATGCCCAATGTTTATGTTTATGATATATTACACTGTATTGTTTACCCTTACTGGTCATATCAGGTCACTCCTTATTATGTTTAATTTTTTCCTAGGACATGAAGTGGTATTTTATGATTGACTTTTAGGGATAATCTTAGAGTGGTGGATGTTCCCAATGGAACTGATATGTTGTTTTTTGTTTCATGTTGTAATTTTGAACTTATTTATGTTAATGGTTTTCCAAATATATTAAAAAATTCATTCCATAGGAATAAAAATTCCTTAACATCATGAAAATGTAATAAAAAAAGGCACCAACTTCAGGAAAATAGGGTCCAGTCTTTACATTTTGTATTAAAGGAAGTTTTGTAGAAAACTTGGAAACTAGATTTTGAAAACATAGATTAGGGAACAAAACCCTAAGATAAACTTTGAGGATAAAAATAAAAGAACATCCTGGAGTTTTGGTAAGGAATATATTATGTGGATATTTCTAGAAAATACATCCCTGTCTTGATACTACATGTGGATAGGGTTCTGGGACAAATGTACCTAGGAGTAATAACTCTGACAAGGAGATTAAGGGCTTGACCCGAGGTATCTTAGTACATGACAACGAGCCTTACTGTGTACTTGGTTTGACACTCCTAGTTTATATGATTAGGATAATTCATTATTTCTTTACAAAAAATTATGAAGGAATTAAATGTAAATTTTTCCATAAAGAAACCATGTTTATGATTATGAGAATAAATAAGAATAATATTTCAATTTGTGTTAAGAATTTTTCAAAGTTAAGATTGTACATTATGATTCATAACCTAATCTAGTGTATGCCATTATTTATAAATGTAACCTAGTGGAAGGAATGGAAACCACATAAACACACATATCCCATGTAGGTATTTCCATCCTATGTAAGATAATGATGTTTGATATAGAGCTAAAACTGGTAAAGAGAAACATATAACTATAATGGGAAATCATACTCTAGTTATAAACAATAAACTTACCCGAATGGAGCATCCAGATCCACAATGTGGAGAAGCTATGTTAGATCAATTTATGGGAAAAAAGCCTCCATCACTTAAGGGGACTACAAAACCATTTTTAGAAGATCAGTTTATAAGTTCTATAGAGAAGTTATTTCTTACTTTGGGAAGTAATGAAAGGGAGAAGGTTTTCACATCAGTTTATCATCTGTTAGGAGATATTGATCAATGGGGGTCACTAATTTAAAAAAAAGGAGGAGGAAGAAATAGAAAACATTTAATGGAGTAAATTTAATGAAATTTTCTTAGAGAAATAATTTCTTTGTGAACAGTGATCAGATATGGAAAGGATGTTTTTGAATTTGAGGAAAAAGGAATATGAGAATGTTGCAAAGTATGAAGATAACTTTACAAGGTTATAAAGTCATACTGTGGAATATATACGTAATCCAAGGAGCAAGATTGATTTATTATTTGATGGCTTAAATCCATTCCTCTGACGAGCATTGATCTGCTAAACTTTCTCATTATACAAAGATATAGTCTCATGTGCTATCAAGATGAGAATGGTGTTATTTAAGTCTTATGAATTTAAAGGAATAAAAGAGAAGAAGAGGGCTTCTAAAAACTCTGGAAAAGGAAATAAGGAAATGAGGAAGAAATAAAGAGTTGACTTTACACCTTATGATAATTGTATAAGGAAACACCCTGATGCCTGCTTAAAAGTAAAAGGGGTGTGATACAAGTGTGGATAGAAAGTCCATAATGTTGGTGATTGTAACAAAAAGAAACAAGATATTAATGTTTGATTCCTTTTTTAATAACTAATGAACCCTCTATTTTCATGGATCTAATGAATATAGTTTTCAAGGATCATCTTGATGAATTTTTGGTGGTATTTATTGATGATATCTTGGTATACTCTAAAAGCTATTAAGATCATGAAAATCACTTGGGAACTATTCTAAAGACTCTTAGAAGAAATGAATTATATGGGATGTTTAGAAAGTATGAATTTTTGATTCAATAAGTTTTCTTTCTTGGACACATTGTATATAAGGATAGAATATCTATTAATCCTAAGACGACACTGGCTATACAAGAATGGCCTACTCCAATGAACATAATTGAGGTGCATAGTTTTATTGGTTTAGTAGGTTATTATCAGTGTTTCATTCAGAACTTCACCCATTTATCCAACCCAATGACCAAGATTTCACTTAAAGGGGTTATGTTCTTATGGAAAAAATAATGTGAGGAATGTTTTGAAGAATTGAATAGGATATTAGTGAATGATCCGATACTGAATATACCATATGGGAATGGTGAATTTGAAATCAATAGTTATTCATCGAAGAAAGGACTTGGTTGTGTCTTTTTGTAGAATGATAGAATTATTTCTTATGCATCAAGGCAGTTAAAAATTCATTAATAGAACTATCCTACTCATGATATTGAGTTAGATACTATGATATTTTCTTTAAAAATAAAGAGACACTATCTCTATGGTGAAATATGTGAGATATATATGGTTCAAAAGAGTTTTAAGTATATCTTATGACAGAAAGAACTCAACATGAGGCAATGGTGATGGCTCAAAATACTCAAGGATTATGATTATTTCATATACTACCACCAAGTAATGTAAAATAAGGTAGCTAATACATTGATCAGAAATGATCATGGTGTTTTAAACAAAATGAGGATTAAAAGGGATCCTATATTCATAGATATAGTAACGATGGACATGAGAATTATCAAAAAAGGTGAAACATCATTACTTTTTAAATAGGTTGCCCAACCGTATTTATTGGAAATAATTAAAAGTTACCAGCCTGATGATAAGATTCTTCAAAAGAAAATTAGTGCTACAGATGAGGGGAAGTTGAATGACTTCATATATGAAGATGGAATTCTGAAATTTGGGAAGTGGTTTTGTGTTTCAGCTATACCCGAGCTAAAAAGTGTGTTATTGGATGATTTCTATAGTTATAATTTCTCTATACACCCTGGTAACACTAAGATGAATAGAGATTTTAAGGAACATTTCTGGTGGGACAACATGAAGCAGGAAATGTCTGATTATATATCAAGATATTTAGTCTGTCAATAAGTGAAGGCGGAACGACAATATCCTATAAGATTCATGAAACATATACCTATTCCTACATGGAAATGGGATGAAATCACCATATATTCTGTCACTAGATTATGAAAAAATACAAGGATGAATGATGTGACATGGGTAATTGTTGATCGACCTATGAAATATTCACATTTCTTGGATATAAAAGAGGATTTTCCACTGGAGCACCTAGAAAGAATCTATATCAATGAAGTTGTGAGACTTCATGGAGCAACTTTATAAATTGTGTCTAATTGTGATCCAAAATTTACATTAGAATTCTACAAAATTATTCATAAATATTTGGATACTAAGCTTCGATTGAGTACCGCTTATCACCCTCAAACTGATGGGAAATCAAAGATGAAGATCCAAACCTTAGAAGACATGTTGAGATCACGTTCACTTTATTTTCAAGGTATGTGGGATAAATATTTACCTTTAGGGGATTTTTCTTACAATAATAATTTCCATTAAATTATTCAAATGACACTATATGAAGCATTATATGGGAAGATATGTCGTACACCCAAATGTTGGGATGAAGTTGGTGAAAGGAAACTTGTGGGCCTAGAGATTGTAGAGGAAAAACAACAAATATAATAAATATTCAAACCCATATCAATGCATCTCAATGCAAGAAAAATAGCTATGAGGATAATCGAAGGAATTATTTGGAATTTCAACTGCGTGATCATGTTTTATTGAAAGTATCTCTATGGAAGGGTGTTATAATATTTGGGAAGAAAGGGAAATGAAGACCTTGGTACATTGGACCCTTTTAAATACTTGAGAGAATTGAATTTGTTTCATATAATTTGGATATGCTACCTAGCCTATCTAAAGTACACAATTTGTCCCATGTTCCATTATTGAGAAAGTACATGCTAGACCCAATGCATGTCCTCACATCTAAAGGTATAAAGTTGGAATGTGAATTATCTTATTGTGAAGATCCTATTAAAATTATAGACACTATAGAATGGGTGTTGATAAATCAGACAAAAATATTGGTAAAGGTACTTTGAAAAAATCATATAATTGAAGAAGAAACATGGGATCCTAAGGAGCTTATGATGAAGACTTACCAGAATCTTTTTATGAGGTAACATTCTGTGAATTTTAAGGATGAAATTTTTCTAAGGGGGGAGAATGTAACACCCCAAGGATTCATAAATAAATTTAATATTTAATTAATGAAACACTAAGTCTATAAAAAAAACCACTTTATTATAAACTATCCAGTAAACATAAATTTTCCACCTCTGGGATTTGAATTTTGAAAAATTGACATACACAATTACATTCAGTAAGGTATTTAGAGCCAGATAAGATAAAATTAATTTTTGGTGAATAGTAAAAAACCCTTATGAATATTAATATGACCCTTATGAATAGTAAATAAGAATATTATTTTATTTTCTTATGGTTATAAGATAATGAGATCTTGATTAATTTTTCAAGGTGATATAAAATGAATTATAGTTTTAAAATTGTTATTTTTTGAATAAATTATGATTTTATTTAAAAATTAAATTAATGATATTTAGAAAATTATTTTCAAAAAATGGAGTTCATTTTTGAATTCTACACATCAAAAAATGGTTAGGGTAAATTTTTTGGATTTTTTTGAAATACTCGAATTTTTTATGAATAATAAAATATGGTAATTTATCGTACATATACATTATCTGTTAAATTCACTATTCTTGGAATCATGGATGATCTAATAACACTTTTATCAAACTCACATGACTTTATTACTATTATGGTTCATATGAATCAATACTATTGGTTATCTTGAGGGAAATAATAAAATAATGAATAAGATATTCAAAAATCACCCATCTCCTCCACTATAAACCCCCTAACTCCCTCTTCTCTTCACTCCTCTAAAGACTTGTTCCATGTCTAAATTCTGATCAAATATCCTCCCAATCTCCTCAAACACGTAAAATATTCATTTTTTTCATTAAATGCCAAAAAATCTCCTCTAAAGAGGCTCTTATAGAAGATTACTTCAAGACGTAAATTCCTTTCTTCATTTCCTTTATTTAATGTTCCTTTCTATTCTTTTTCTTTCCTAAAATACTTTAGCACAAATGTTATTATGGATTAAGTAACTTAAATTTAATGGAATGTTTTTATGATAAAGTAATAACTCTTCATCATATCTACTTTTCCTTTCTTTTATACTAGAAATGATAACACTATCCGAGATGTGTTAATTTATCATATTCAAGGATGACTAGTTTTCAATTTCTATTACCGTCATCAATTATGGTCATGAAACCATTTTTATGGTTATAACAGACTATAATATATGTATTATAACTTATTTAAGGTTATGGAATCCTTTTTCACACATGATATTAATTTATAAATCAAAATGAGTTTGTTTTGATCAAAAACCACCAATTAACCCAAACAATTTTCATTAAGGTTTTATATAATGATTCATCTTCACTCCCAATAACCAAACTAATTTTATAAATATGTAATATTATAGTTTTTAACTAATAATATACAACTTATATTCTGTAAAATCATTCTCATTCTACATGTTTATCCGTAGATGAATGTAAGTAAACTGATCCTGAAAACCAAAGAAGAAAACACTCCCAAAAAATGAAATTGAATCTATTAACACATAAAAAGTACATGAATTAACCTTAAAAGGTTATAATAAATCAATTAAATATATATTAGTTTATTTAATTATTAATTTATTAACATAAATTTTATTATTCAGGTCATTAAGATCAAGTGAGAAACACCTTCCGACTTAAGGTAAGGATTTTCTACCCGAACCTCCATTTTCATTCAGGTTACTCTTATCCTCTACTTACCTCAATTAAATTATGATTTATTATTATGTAATCATAATAAATTATATGTTAATGTTCTATATATTTGAACCAACCATAATTATTCTTTATATTTTGGGGAGTTACATGCTTTAAAATGACCTTTTAAAAATTCTTCCTGAAATACAAGCCTGTTTCAAGGGAACTTCACGAATCTTACCTACGTTCAAGTACACCCTATAATATGTTTCTAGACACCATTATTTTTTATAGAATAACTATTTTTATTATTATAAAAATATATTATTTCAATTCGGTTTTTATAAAAATATTGTTCTAAAATAACTCTTCTTTTCAAAGTAAAAGAGTATTTATATCAAGAATTACTCAATGATTTTGTAAGAGTAATTTTTTCTATTTCAACACTCTTGTTGAATTATATTGGGAATAATATTTTATGATATCATCAAACATATTTTTCTAAATGTTTTATAATTATATTGACTATGGATGTGATATCTTGAGACCATTATCCATATTACTCAGAATGGTTAGTGTTTATGTGTACAGATTGGGGAAAGTTATTTACATCTCATGTGTATATGTTGTTTATCTACATTAATTATAGGAATGAATGGAACTTAGTAAGTGATTTGTGGGGCCAAATATATCCCCTAAATACATCTATAGGTCTTATGAGACAAATATATATACACATGGATGAGGCCTTTCCCTTTTTTAGATATTGTCTTGGCCGAGGCCTTAATCATTTTTAGATGTCCTGGACGAGGCCTTGACAGTATGTTTCAGAATGTCTGGAATATGAAATTATCTTATTATAAAGCTATAAATTCATAGTTTCTGAGGTTATTCATCTAGTACAATACCCATGATTATGTTTTATTATTGAAATATTTACTCAGCTCATATTCCTGCCATATTATGTTCAATTTTATTTTTAATGGAATGGGTTTTAATTTATTCACCATGCCCAATGTTTAATTTTATGATATCTTTTGCAATATTTTTTACCCTTAATGAGCATATAATCTCAGACATTCTAATGTTTAATTTTTTCCCAGGATATGAAGAGGTATGTTATGATTGACTTGCAGGGATAATATTAGAGTGGTGGATGTTCCCAATGGAACTTATATATATTTTTATTTCATATTGTAATGTTGAACTTCCATATGTTACTTGTTTTTTAAATATAATAAAATATTCGATAATTCAAGAGATTAATTTCTTGTAATCATGACTATGTAATAAGAAAAGGAACTAGCTCTGGGAAACTAGGGTCATGTATTTACATATAGAGCGCATGGTTTCCAAGAAATTTAATCCCTATACTGATACTATATGTGTATGTGGAACTAGAACAATTGAACCTAAGGGTAATAACTCCAAAATGGGTGTATGGGGATTTGACTATATCATCACCCAGAGCATGATAATGGGCCTTACTGAAAAATTAGTTTGACACTCCTAAGGGGTGTATTTTTTAAATTCAAAAACTCATCATGAGCCATCATGATGGATTTGAATAATGATTATGAATGTCCTTATTAAAAAAATTATTTTTTATAGGCTGAAAGGGTGGTGTTATGATTTATATACCCTATAAATTATTTTTCATGATTATATTATTTCCATATACAATTATTTTTTCCCTCACAATGATTTTTTTTAGTATATGGATGGAACCAGAAGAAACCATGTTAATGCTTAATGTGATGGAAAATGAATTTTTTTCCTCCTCATAAATCAATATTTATGTGTTCTGAAGACAAATTTCTCACACTTTGAATCATGATGATATTGAAATTGAGAAAGAGATTAAATAATTTTTGGTTGGGTCCATCTTAAGGTAAACACCTCATTCTTTTAGTGTGTCCATTAACCAACTTGTAACTAAAAAATGGATTAGTACATCTAAAATAATATTTTCTATTCTCTAGTGTTCAGAACATGAAACAATTTTTTTAATTTATTGTTTGGAAGGTGAATCAAATCATTATTGGAATCTTATCAATAACAAAAGACAATAATAATAAATTTAACCCACATAGTGGTATTTGATTAAGAAATTATTTTTTAATAAGGACATTCCTCATATTATTCATATAAGAATGAATAAGGAATTACTTGAGCTAAAGTAGAAGGATGATGAATCTATTGGTACTTATGAAGAAAATTTAACAATACCTTTGATGTACACTTATGGTGTTATCATCTAACCTGAAAGTAAGGTTGATAAATTATTCAGTGACTTAAAACCAAGTTTCTTAATGGAATTATTAATAAGAGTCTTACATATCTATGAAGAAATAATTCAATGTGATATATAGTCGGAAATTTAGATTTGAGTTACCCATCAATATCATGATTTTGATATGGGAAAAATATTGAATTCATAGGAAGTCAAAAAAAACATGCAGATAAGAATACGATTCTTCCTATGTTCCCAATTTAATTATGGAAACATGGTGTAAATTCTCTTTAGTGGACTGATAAATCATTCATTTTTATAAATTATGGTCATTAGGAAATGAAATAATAATGTGATGGGATGATGTTAGCTAATGATGATAGTAGTGACAACGATCCAAAAAATTCACCACCCACACTTCAGTATGATAAATAGAAATTAGTATGGTCATTATTATAACTAGTTTTCAAGTCCTAAGGATAATTAAAATGATCAACATTAGAAATATACTAATCCTAGAGAAAAAGAAAAATATCATAGTATCACTATTTATAATGAGGGTTATAATAATGACATAGTGAATTGTACACTTACCATCTTCTCAAAAAAACAAAATTTAATTTTTGACTATGGATCTACCCCCTCTATTGTATGTAAATAATTTTATAAGGGTATCACAAGAAGACATTAATTATTTTATGTTAAGTTATCAATTAAAACCCATAATGGTACGATAATCACATATCAAGTCTATGATTCTTCTTCAATAGAAGTTTATTGGAATGTCCTTCCAAAAAATATAGTTTTTCTCCCTATTCTTATGTTTGTTTCTATCTTAGTAGTTTATTAACATTATCTACATAAATCGTACATAAATTCCCATGTAAGGGAGGTCAAATTTGATATACCAAACAATCATATTATTTTATATTAGTGTAATTAAAGATATGAAAATCCTATGGAAATTAAATCCATTATACGGGCCTTTATTTATATTAAAAATGGGTTTTTATCTTAGATGGTAGGGGAGAAAACCATCACTAAAGATATTACCTTGTGTGAGTTTTTATACCTTTTTGGAATAGTTAGATAAAATTCCACCAAATCATGATGTTTATTTCTCAATAGAACTCATATATGATCCTAGAAATATTTGAATGATTCCATATAGTATGGTTCTCACAGAGTTTCAAGAAATGAGGAAGAAACTCTAGGATAATATTGGTAGGGGACGTATTTGAAAACGTGTGTAACCTTGAGGTACACCTTTTCATTTTTTGAAGAATAATAATGGATCCACTTAATTCTGCATTAATTATCAAGAACATAAATATATTAGAATCATGAAACTGTATCATCTAACTTCTATTGTAAACTTGTTTGAAAAAAAGGGATCAATAATTATCAATGATTGATCATCAATCTAGATGTCAAATATTAAGGGTTAAGAAAGAGGATATACACAAGATAACACTCTACACATTGTATGGACAATATGAATATATAGTGATGACATTTGGTTTTTCCATTTGTACCTGAATCTTCTTAGATTTAATGAATATAGACTTTATATATTACCTTTATTAGTTTATGGTAGAATTTATAGGTTATATTCTTACATATTCAGATATCAATGGAGACCATTATGTTTATTTTATAATAGTGATGACGACATTGAGGAAGTATAATATTTATGAAAAAATTAACAATGTGAATTATATCTTCAGAACAATTCACTCATGGGTCATATAATATCGTGTGAGGGGATATAAACATATCTATGAATGAAAAATATTATTGAGTGTTTGATAATACTAACCAATTTGAAAAATATTTTTGTCTTCATGGTTTGGATAAATATTATCATCAATTTGTGGATAATTTATCTCGAATGTATAATACACTAACCATGTTAACCCAGAAGGGAGATATGTTCCTTTGAATAGATGAATTTGAATAAAATTTTAGTAAACTAAAGAGATGGTAAGTCAGTGAACCTATGATTACTTTACCCTGAAGTGGATAATGTTTTTTATTCTATAGCAATGCATCAAAAAATGGTCTAGGATGTGTTACCATGCAAAACAATATGGTGATTTCTTATGACTCAATCAAATCGAATGATCATGAGAATAATTACCCATCTTGTGATTCAGTGTTGGCTATGGTAATTTTTTCATAAAATATGTATGTAATTATCCTTAAAGATAATGTTTTGATATAAATACTAATAAAACAATTTAAATTATATTTTTAAATTGAAATAGTTAAATATGAACCAAAAAATATGGTTGGAGATGATTAATTATTATGAATGATCAATTAATTCTCACCTTGAGAAAGTGAATAAAGTGGATGATTATTTGAGTAGAAAGGATCATGATATCTTATTTATGATGAGGATTGAAAAAGATCCAATATTTGTGGAATTTCAAAGGATGAATCTAGAAGTATTTATAGATGTGGAGAAAACTTATCATTCTAATATGAGTGTTCAACCAATTATCCATGTGTTTATTAAAGAGGCATAAAATGATTATATATAGATTCATAAGAATGTTAGAAATGTTCTTATGTCTAACATTTATTATGGAATAATGATAAGGTTTAGAAACCATGTATATGTTCTATTCAAAATATATTTGAATAAGGAGATGTTCAAGTAATATCATATTTCATCACTATTTATTCATCTTGGAAGTATGAAAATGTATAGATATATAAAAGTGTATTTATGGTTGGATGTATTGAAGAGAGATATAGAGTATGTATCTCGGTGCATGGTATATCCTCAAGTTAAGGTTGAGTGTCAAATGTTTAAAGGGGATGTTACCACCATTTCCCATAGCAAAATGCAAATAGGAAAATCTCTATGGATTTTTTCATTGGACCCCCCCCCCCAAAAAAAAATATAACAGGAATAATGTTATATGGGTTTTATTTGATAACCTTATGATATAGATATAATTTATCTCTATTAGAGAATACTTATCACTATATTATCTTATATCACATAGATTATGAAAATGGTATGGATTATTGGTGTACCAGATTCTATTATGTCTTGATTGGATCCAAGGATTACCTCTACGTTATGAAAAAGTATTTATAAGAATATAGATACAGATGTACATTTTAACACTGCATAACACTCTCAGACAGATAGTCATTTTAGGATAACCATTCAAACCATATGGAATATGATGAGATATTATTCTATGGATTTCAATTGTGGTTGGGATCAACACATTCACTTAGTTGAGTTTTTTTTACAACAGTACCTTCCACTTAGGAATTTAATTAGAACCTCTTGATTCCCTTGATGGGAATATGTGTATAACTGAAACATTTTGGGATGATGTTAGAGAAATAAATCCATTGGGACCTGAGCCAGCTGATGAAACTGTAGAGAATTTTTGGATCTATTCAACAACAAATAAAGGGAGATTCATTTATATAGAAAATTTTTGCTGAAAATCTTCGGTGTCATATGTAATTTTATGTTGGTTTGTTGTTTTTTTTTAAATATATGTATTTAATTAGGTTATGTAATTTGTGAAGAATGAATGATAATCCATAGGTATATTTTCCCAATTTAGATTCTTGATGAAGTAGGGATGGTATCTTAATGATGATAACATCTGCAAAACCCATATTATATTTATAATGTGTTCTATTTATCCCTCATAAGGAAAATACATACATATGGAAAAATTTATCTGGAGGAATCAGAAATTTGAAGAAGATAATTGGGAACTCAAGGATGTAAATAAACTAAGATATAATCATTTTTTATTAAAGTGATGAATTTAATGATATGATTCATTTTTTTGATATACTTTAACACCTTTACATTTTAAAATATAACCCCCTTAAATAAATGTGATATATTCGATAACTTGTGTTATATGCAACATAGAGTTTAAACGAACCACTATATATTATTATATATCAATATTTGTTTTGATAGTTATCAAGTATACATAGGATCTCTAGGTTTGAATATAGATAACTAAATTATGAGAAACATATGGTTATATATTTATAAAATTAATTCATTCATAATCAATTATTAATAAATAAAGAAACCATTTTGATGTTAAAGAGATATTTTTGTTGAAAACTGTATTTCTGTAGATGATTTATTTTTATATTAATAAATTAAATTAATAACTATTAGTGAATTATTTTAATAAAATTTATATATTATATATTTATTAAAATGTCTTAACATTTATTTAATATGTGTTTCCTAACATGTGATAAGAAAAAACAGGGCTTTATGCTTCAAAATGTATTTTACTAGAAAAGGGTTTCCAGGACGTCTAGAATGAAAATTTTTAAAATTATTTTTGTCCACTTATTGATATTGAATATTAAAAAATGGATTCGACATTTTAAATTATAAAGATATATTTTTTTAAATCAGCCCCATTTATTTTTGGCCAATATGAATAGTAACCATGCTAAATTTCATGACATCATTAAAGGGTAAATCTTAATAATCTAGGATAAAAAAAAATAGATATGGAAATAATTTTTCATCACAATTATTATTAGATGAATATAATTCAACCCTTATCACCTTAGGATCTATATTTTTTTTAATGGAATCATGTACATGAATATGACATATAAAATATTTAATGAATAGAAATCTATAAAATGTCACTATTTATGTTTTAAATATCAACTATTTCTTCATACAGGGATAAAAACCTGTTACAAATGAACATAAATTTTGTTTTTATTTATAATTAAATTATATTCATTATTGTAATTTATTTACAATTTTTTTATTAAATAATTACCTTAAATTCTTACATAACTCTAAAAAATATTTGTTCAATTAATAGAATAATAATATAAATTATTTTAAAAATATTATAAGTAATATAATTTGGGAGATTTATAGGGTTAAATAGATTTTTAGATAAATATAACATATTAGTGATTTATTAATGGATTATATTAAACTTAAAAATAATTATATATCTTTTTATTTAAATTAAATGAATTACTTAAAAATTTAGAATAATGACATTTTACCAAAACAATATTTTATTAAATTATATAAAAACAATAAATGACTTTAAAGAGAAAAAGGTGGAAACATGTGGGATTTAAAATAAAAACATGGAAATTAATGTTCCAATTTTAACCTTATATATAAAATTATATCATTTTTAGTGTAAAAAATTCATTACCGCTATTATTTTTAAAATAGGTTAACTAGGAGATTAAACCATATGATAATTTTCAAAAAAAAAACACATAATAATATAATTTTAAGGTATTTCAACCGCATAAAATATTACATTCAAATAACTATCATTATAGTGGTATTTGTGCTAGAGAATGACATTATTATTTTTTAATCTTTTATAAAATTCTAAGAGTGCCCCTCCCCTCAATTATAAAATGCCAACCGTCCTTTCTATTCTTAACACCACATTGAGAATTATATCTTGAAAACACCACAATGAAATATATTATAAATTTTCTTGTCCTCATTATATAGGTTTTGGTCTTCCTAAATGACCAACTCAAAGATCCTTAAGAAGAAATCTAATCAAGTTTATTATAATATTATGTAAATACCTTAACCTCTTGATTTTTTTTCATATTTAACTCATATCATTAAATTTTATATACCATAAAATAATAACATAATAATCATAAATATACTTAAATGTTATTTTTATTATAGGATCAATATTATCAACCCTCTTTCTCATCAAATTCTATGTGAAGGTGTTGATGTGTATGTAATGATTATCATCTCTACACAGCGATACAATTCATTTTCCACTACCATATTTTATGAATGGTTTTTATTATTTATTTAAGGATTATATAATATAATTATAATATAATTATAATTTTTAATTATAGTAAAAATACCTTTTACCTTTTAATCCGCTGGAAGACAATAAGATCTCTCTGAATTATGTGCTGACTACCGTCTCCACGTAGTGATGTGATTTGTTTTTCATTTCCACTTTAAAATGATGGTAATAAGGATATAAAAAATGAATAAAAATTATATATATTTTATAATAGTGATTCTTGAAAGGTGAATTATTATTTTTCATTCTTTTATTCCATCAATCTAAAATATTAAACAACATTCATATGTCCATATAGACTACCATCTCAACAAATGGTGTAATAATTTTTTTATATATCATCTATGAATGATTCCAAATATGTATATAATTGTATATATGATATTTTATTTATATAAATTATTTTATATAAAATTAAAATAAATTTAAATTTATTATACATGAGGACAGAGTTCCTTTGAATCATGTTGAAGTCATGCTAATATTTTTTTATCTCAATATAATTTTGGTGAGATACATTCTATATTCACCACTTTTTTTATTTTATGTGAATCATGTATTTAACATTAATTTATTTCATTATTAAAATTATTAAATTTAAATGGAATTAGAAACCCATATATGATATTTTATTTCATGTTTCATACAAACAAAATATTTTTAAGCAGAAATGGTTGTATCTTGTAATCTCATTATTTTTCAGTAATTTTTATGATTTAGTATATAATTATTTAATATTACAGTATTTATCTCAAAAAAATCCTAAAATTTTATATCCTGTAATTATTTATATAGAATAGACCATTTATATTCATTTTTATCTCCTTATGAACTAAAGAGACAATTTTTTTAAGGAAATCCAAATTCATATATCTCTTCATCAATCAATTCTTGTCTTCCAAGTCCAGGATATAAAAAAATATTTTCAAGAAAGTATTTACTATACTAGAAATATTTTTTGAATCCATTATTATTAATGATTTATTTTTTTAAACATGCTCCAAAATGAATCTTTTGATCATTTTATAAATGATGTATTTTTTGAAATTTTAAAAAAACATGAAAGGAGTTTATTCTTTTAACTTATACATAATGAATAAAATTTTCTACTATCATAACTTCTTATTACATCTAAACATCCAATAAAAATTTGAAGATTAATTTAAAATAATTTTTTTACATTATATTTTTTATATTTTTATATTTTAAGTTAGTTATTTTGAAATGAAATTATATTTTATTCAATAAATATTTTAATAGATCTTTTAACACAATTTTTAATAAAAGATGACATCCTTTGATGTTATGTAATGTTCTTTATTTATATGATCCAATGGTACTATAATTATACATTATATGGATGGTTTATAATTATGATGAAAATAATTTTATGAAACCTTTTCCTTTTAATGTAGTTACACAGTGATGAAATTATGGAATGATTTTGAAACAAATTTATTTTACATGTTGTATTCTATGATGAAATATTTATGAAACCCATTTCATTTATCGTGTTCTAATATGATTAATGTTTTATGATCTGGTGGAACAAATTTTTATTATTTTAATAATGTGATAGGTGGGACTAAAAGTGTAACATCCCATGTTTTTTAGAAAGGAAAAACTTTGTTTGATAGCACACATGATATTCCACATAAAACTTAAATGAATAAATAAATATTATTCTTTAAATGCCACCATTAAACTAGATATTTGAATTGTGTTAAGGAATAATATTAACTTAATTATGAAAATATATTTCACACACACACACACACATATAGAGTTAATTCCGTTGTGACCAATTAATTAAAAATGAATGTAAAACCATTTTTAAAATAAAAAAAATGTTTTTTGAAAAACTATTTGAATGTGCAATATGGGTCTTATAGATACAAATAATAAAATCCATTTTATTGGATTATATTAATGTAATATATATATATTATTCGATATAATGTTTAAAATTTATCTTATGTGTTTTCTAGACATGATATATAAATAAATCCAATTTTAGACAGAAAATAAGTATTTATCCAAAAAGGCAGTTTTCCTACTTTTGATGGAACACATATTTTAAATCTGTGTTTTTTTTTTCAATTATATAAATTAAATTTTGAAAAAAAAACTTCTTATTTGAAACAGGAGTATAAAAATTTTCCTTTTTGGAATTTTTAGTATTTTTTTAGTAAGATTCATTTTGGGTGAATAGTCAAATTATTCCATTTCATTTGAAAAATACTTATTCATCTAATTTATTTATATGGTTAAATTATATTTTAAATTGGTTTTAAAGAATAATTAGTCCAATTATATATCATTAAAACCAATTTCAGTCATTTTAATAAATTTCACATTTAAATTAGATATAAAAACATTTCAATCTTTGGAAAATTTTACTTTAAAACCCCACTTTTTATTTTGACTACGAGATATAATTTTAAATATAATTTTGGTAATTATGTAAATTTAATTAGGTAAAATGGATAATATATTTGGAATAATAAGGAACAAATTATTATGTATCATCAATTTAATTTTTAGATATAATAAATTTACCATGGTAAAATAATTATTTACCACGATATACATAAAATATCAAACTTGTTAAAGCTAAAAAGTATAAAGGATTAAAATTATTAAAAAATATCATATTTAAAGGTTTTTTTGAGTATTTTCATGACTATATCCATACAAAAAAATATTTAATTCCATAAAAATTCATTTTATTTAATTCTACCTCAAAATGGTTGCCTTTAAATATAAAATATTCATTATTTAATCACTTAAACCATCCTCTCCACGTGTATAAATACCACACCTCACCACCCCATTTCATCCCAAAAAGATCTATATATTACCAAATATCTTCCGAAAAATATCATCCTCACACTCACCTTGTTAAAGTGATTATTTTATCACTAAAATACCTAATCCAAGGATCTCAAGGGTCTCTCAAAGAGGTGATATTCAAGAAATAATTTTCCCAAAGTACCTCCCTTAATTTCTTTTTTTATACTTTCTAATCATATACTTTATCTATAAAATCATGATAACTAAATAATAATTTATATAATTTAGTGTTATTTTTCTAATGTAATATCTCATATCTATTTAATTTCTTATCTCCTCTTATTCAAAGAAATGAAATTGTTGTCCATGTTATGACAGTTAATTTCCTCTGTGAATAATGTTTATTTTCATTACCTCAATCATGGATAGTCTTAAAACTATTTTTCTGGTTAAATAATATTTTAATATGTATAATATAACTTATTTAATATTATTTAACTAATATATAATCATAATTGTAAATTAAATGGAACTAGTTCATATAGTTTGAAAAAAACTCCCAAAATAAACTAAATGTTTTTCATTAACGTTTTATCTAATGAATCATACTCATATAAGAAATAAAAATGATATATGGGACCAATTAAAATTATGGAAGTACATTAAAACCATTTAATTCCAATTTTTGAGTTTTAATCTCATTTTACAATAATATCCATAATTTTACACAAATGAATCGATTATTAAACTCTGAAACAGACGCACCAAAAACCATGAAAATAATGAAATATTGGTAATGAATGGGTCATAATATGTTATAAAATTATCATATAAGGTACTAAAAATACTAATATACTTATTTAATGAGTTAATATCATTTATTAAACCATTATATAGTATTTTTTGTCACGTTTTAAGGTAGTCAAATGTGATGTAAGAGAATTTCATAACCTAATTTCATTTCTTGAGGTTAAACTTATACTTCTTGATTATGTCATTCTAATATAATGTGTTTAATGAATTTTTAATATATTAGGCTGTTTTAAACTTTTTTATGAGTATTTATAGTAGACACACATATTTTATTCATTTTATTAATTTCCACTTCCAGGATAAGATATTTGTAATGGATTTTGTTTCAATCTGCTTTCATTGAGGAATTTATTGATCTTATACACATTTTTTTAGAAGTTTTACATATAGATAATATGAAATTTCATATCCATATTTATTCTATAATATCATTATTTAATGTTTTTGTAAATTTATTCTTTTATTGATATTATGATTTAAATGTTCAAAGTGGTATGAGACACTTTGAATGATTAAAGATTTAAATATCAAATATTTTTCTCCATTTCAGTATTCTTGAAATTATTTTACAAATTTATATATGTGGATTTAAAATAATTATAAAGTTATTTTTACATCGATTTTTAATTTCATTTAATGATTTTAAAAAAATATCTTTACATTTTTTGAGAGAACAATTTTGAAAAATGACAAAAAGAATATTCTATTCTTAGTGTATATGACAACAATGACTTTTCTTCCACCATGGACATTATTTTATTTTCATATTCCTTTAAAAAATTTATTTTTTCCATAAATGCGAAACCATATTTATATTTTTGGGAGTTTTGGTATTGAATATGCTTTTTTAATGAAAGGTTTATTTGGGTATTGAAAATGGGTTCTTGAAGCGATTTTGGAACCATTATTTTAGGTGGAATAGAATCCATTTCATATCCTAGCATGAGAACAATAGTGAATTGCACATCTCCCTCTGGTGGAATCCATTATAAGTATTCTGGAAACACATCTTGAAACCGGTCCACTATATATGAAAAGAAATATTTCATTTCACCTCAATCATCCAGCAATAAACTAGTAATCTGGGATGTGAGATCTCCCAGTTGCTAAGTAATTAGCCTTCCTCGACCTTCCTAGGTATCCCATTATCGTCTATGAGAATAATTGTCACTCTTAAGATACATGAATCTCACTATCCTATAGTAATAGTAAATATAGTTTGAGTATACTACTAACCAATCTATACCCAAAAGTAGATCGATACCTGACATGTACAGGATGTAGAGACTCCATATAAAACAATACTTGCTAACATTATGAGAAAATAGATTTCAAAAATATATTTCCCTAGATCACACTATCATTATTGTATCTATCATCAACAACCCTCTCACGAACTCTATTACCAGGATC
Source organism: Viscum album (assembly GCA_963277665.1). Lineage (NCBI taxonomy): Eukaryota > Viridiplantae > Streptophyta > Magnoliopsida > Santalales > Viscaceae > Viscum > Viscum album. The sequence continues at coordinate 367,401,573 of OY728166.1, read as the reverse complement.
AAACTGGTCATAATATTTGTAGAAATAAAGTAATGGTAGGCACCATTATCAAATAAATAACTTGGTAATATAGAATCTACAAGAATAATACCTCTAAACACTAATGGTATAACCTTTCTATCCATAATTTTAGGCTAACCATATGAAAATTTCCTTCCCCTATGCCCTATGATGTAGTCTAAGTCCCCTGATCGGAGCCACTCTACTAATATGGGCACTCTTTCCCATAAGTACCTTGTCTACAACCTCTACAGCCATATAGAATAGAACTCCAACTATAAACTCGATATGGTATATAATATCCACTTCATACACTCTTATTATGTCTAACTGCCCATTTGTTTCCCGTCTATCAAAGTTTATTGTAAAAATATGCCGATGTTCTATATTTATGCATGATCGGCACACCACTGGTGGCTAGGGAAAATTTATACAATAGTGACTTGGCCTACCAAATTGGTGTAAAATCACTAGAGAAAGGTCTAGTGTAATTGAAAAATAACCTTGGACACTGTGTTTTCCACTTATCTATATAATGTTTTGATAATAATGCTTCCTACTCAGAAAAAATTCCTCCTGATCATCTAGGAGAAACCATATGTCCAAAAATAGAAGTATCCATCAACTTCCCCTTAGCTATGAGACCCTGATTCACCAATTCTAAAAATGTATTCAACCTGAAAATATTCACATGGGACTTAATTTTATGCTTATTTCTATCCTGAAATTGTTTTTCTGAAGTATCCTCATCCATTGAAAAGACTATAAAAAGTGATTTAAATTTGTTAGGCTTCAATTATAGTTCATCATAGAAGTACTTCCCTGAGTTAGTCTCATGAAATACCCTACTCTCTCTTGCCTCAACATATCTAGATATGAGTTTTAAAGGATAATTCTAAGAATTTATTCTATAATATACCATTAGTCAATCCAGTCACAGTCTAATCATCCCACCAGCACTTCACTGATCCTCATAGAATATATGTAGTAAACTTGACCCTCTTCTCAATAAGAGTCTCAAAGTGGTCAAGTATAGTCTTGATAGACTCAATCCATGTCTCACCTCAATCTGGTCCACCCTATCCAAAAAAAGTTAGAGGTTTCTACAACCTAAACTCCCTCACCAATTCAATCATGCTCTTTATAACCCACTTTTGGTCTCTCTCCATGAATTGAATGAACCAAGAAATGTTCTCCTAGAACTTCTCTCCAGTTTCCTCACATGTCACTATTAGTGACTCAGGTTATACCACTAGAGGATCATCTGTAGCCATGTCCTCCTATCACCCTCTCAAAAACAATCACCGTAGAGGCATAAATTTACAATGATAAACAAAAACCTTAAGATAATTATCTCAACATTAACACTTTTATGGGAAAAAAAACCAGGACAATTAATTTCCCAAACCTCACCACATGGTCAAAACCAACTAATTATCACTACCCTTAGCTATCCTAAATCTAGGTAAGGGTTAACTAAGGATTACTCATTTTCATTATTTATGTTTTTCCATTTAGATTCTGAATTATTCTCATCTTGATTCATTTTATCACTTTAAATTTCATGTTAGGAACCATTATCAATTTAATTTCACAAGAAAGGAAAAACAGTTAATGTTCAAAAACTTACCCCAGACCCCATTTTTACTGCATGCATAAAACTACACATGAAACAGAATAATATTGAGTTCCAAGAATGATGCATTATTACTCAACTCTTGTTCCTTACTGAACAACAAGTCAAGACTCAAAAAACATCTGAAATAAAAAAAATCACATTACACAACAAGTGTGTCACCCAAGGTGAAATAATATTAAACTATTACATCAATAAAATAACAAAAATCCCCCATAGGTAATTATGTTGTCCCTCAGTCATGGTTTAGCTACTCTCATGCATGATCTCATAACCAAGTACTAATAATTTTCAGTCTCCCCAATACCATTACCAAATATTAATACAAAATAAAAAGAAAAGAAAACTATGATCTAATGCCACTTTTTAATAACCCGTAACGGGGGCCACACACCTGTGCCCCAAGCTATTCTTCCATGTGACCAAAAGTGTGCCTTGGCATATGTGAGAGGCTGCCGACTAGCTATCAGGGTATAATACCAGGTATGGGGAAACTATAAACTCTCTATTAGAGTAAAATAGTAGTGGAAAATAAATAAGGAATAAAAAACATATTATCCACAACCAGAAATATGCCAATATCTACTGTTGACAAAAAATTAAAGTATAATATTTAATTGAATGATAAATATGTCATGTTAATAAATGTTCGATGTGTCAGAATGCATACCCAAAAGTAATGACACTGACAAATCCCAAGCAGATCCCAAACCATGGCTGGTTTCCTTATCCATAATCAACCCCAATGTTTCCATCAAATACACGTCTTTTTCCGTTATCCTTCCCTACAACCCAAAAATCTATTTGGTTACTGATTAGGGAGCCCGAGTAGGGTATGAGTACAACTGAGTAGTACACCTTCAATGGTGTATACAATAATATCCATTCAATAACAAGTGTATGTGGTGTACAAATAAATAATTACAATGCATAATTAAATAGCTATCACATCAACAAATTATTCATTATTTAACCACATACACTCCCTAGGTTCCTGAGGACACCCAAACATCAAAACATGCTTCAACCCTTACTAGAGTCTAAACAATCCAGAATGTATATCATTCCATATAATTCCAATGATACCATTCTATAACTCATTTAATATCTTAGAATTCAATTGTTACCATTCTAGATCTTAATTCTCATTTGAATATAGTTGTTATAATTCATTATTTCATTAATTAATTCAATAGTTATTTAATCATATCAATCCAATTAATTAACTAAAAAATTAATCAATAATTTCAATCCCATTAATTAGCCTAACAATTAATTAATCATCTCAATACCATTAATCAACCCAATAGTTGATTAATAATCTTAATCCCATTAATTAAACCAACAATTAATTAATCATATCAATCTCACTAATTAACACAAAAATTAAGTAATCATATAAATCCTATTAATAACTAAACAATTAATTAATCATCTCAATACTATTAATTAACTCAACAATTAATTAATTATTACATTCCTATTAATTAACTCAATAATTAATTAATCATCTAAATCAAATTAATTAGCTCTAAAAATAATTAATTATTGAATCCTATTAGTTAAATCAATAATTAATTAATCATACTAATACTATTAATTAAATCAATAATTAATTAATAATCTCAATCCCATTAATTATCTCAACAATTAATGATTCATAATATACAATTCCAATACTCCCAATTTCATATTTTTCCTTAATTAATTTATTAACCAAATTAATTAATTCAATCCAAGAATCAATTGAAAAAAATCTAACAGAAATTCAACAATTATGTACACATAATTGAAATAAATACATTTGGATTTGAATTATATACCACCTACCTCAATTTTTTGATGAATGGACACCCGAAAAAAATTCCCAAATTTGAGCGGTGTAATGATATTGAATGACAACCAAATTTGAAGCCCCAAATCAAGATCGAACAAATCAAGATCCTTCAAATATAGATCAAGATCTAAAATCCTAGATAGAGATCTATAAAACAAGATCTATATCTAATAAAAAATTTATGAAAATACCTTTCTTTAATGGAATAAGAAAGGAAGTGGAACAAGAAACCTAGAGGGATACAATTCACTTACCAAGAGTGGCATAAATCTTTGATCCAGGATTCAAATCATAAATAATGAAGGTCAATATGGATTATAATTTTTCGAGGAGGCTCTAAAATTATTAATAAAATATTTAGGGTTGAATGGGTTTTGAATATGAGTTAATATGTGGGTTTGGGTGATTAAAAATATAATTTTCTGGTGAATTTAAAATTTGAGCACAATTTACTGGGAAGGGACACATTATTTTCCTTAACTTTTCACCAAAATTGAGTGCCTCTTTTGTAGGGGTGAAATGTTACTCCTAATAGGTATAATATTTTGATAAACCACACAACAACATTCAATCCCACTCTATCTAGGTTAACATGGTTTACTAGTTTAGGGAACATGGATAGGGAAAACCATGATCCACCCATGCACTTACATCCTTTCATTTTTTCTCAATTTTCACAAAACAACCACAAGTTAAAACCCAACCAAATTATTCTCAAAAAAAGAAAAAAAGAATATTTGAAATCAATCCAAAGAAATCTCTAGAAAAGGTCAGGATCTTACAATACATATCATAATGAAAGGAATGAAATGTTGGTCTATATTGATATAATCATTGCTAATAAATTTATATAAATAAAAAATATATGTATATATATATATAAATATTATCGATTTTTCTATTAATAAAAACTATTGGTTTTAACAATGTTATAATAATAACATAAAAGAGTGAAATATATAAAGACATCCAACCTATTCTTACCTATTATTTCTTAACAAGATGAATTTAACCATAATTTAGTTTTACTTATTTTTAAGTAACTTATGGATATATTTTGTTCCATTATATCATAATTAAGAATAAGTAAAAAAAAATCTAGGGTCAATATATAAGGCTTACTATGTTTACTTACACCACATGGTGAAATGAGTTACCACAATAAAGAGGATCATTATGATTTATTATTGGTTACTTTTCATGTCATGATAGTCATAGTTCTAATGAAAACTATAAAATCCAAGATCCTAGATAACCTTAAAGTATATATCTAATACCATTTTTTAAATCATGTAACTAAAATCTCCATATTACATATAGACAATATATGAAACATTTGACTAGTTCCATGTGTCACAATATTTACCTGGAAAGTCAGTTAGAGGAAAAACCTCTGACCATTTATTAAAGAGAAATAAAAAGTGCAGTAAACAAGGAAATGGATGAGGGAGAACATTTTTCCCAAACCCAACAAGTAGTCCCAACCAAAATCAGACAATTACATATCATAGGAATCAAACCAACATCAGGAAGAGACCAACCAGTCCCTTCTTCAACTATGCCTCTTAAACTATGCCTTCAGCAAATCAACTCAATAGAAAAATTCATCTTCAACCACTGGATCAGAAAAAACCAGTACATACTCCTCTTAAACTCCACCATTTCTCCTCTTGCCTCTTTAAGAATACACTCCAGAGCCAATCCTCCTTCAAAACCATACAACCATACTTCATGCTCCACCATTGTTGGAACACACCACCACCGCAATGCCGAAACAGTTCGAATGAAAACCAAAAATCCAGATCCAGATCCAAACCAAAAAACCAACATCACATCCAGAAGCAATCAAGAATAAACCCTGTAGAAAACACACACCCGCAAGATTAAAAAACACTCCCCCTACGGAACTGAAGAACGACGCAGCGCCCCATAGAAACCCGCCGAAACCACTTAGGGAAACACTAGGATGCGGTGGAAGAACCGAGACGGAACGCATTCGGTGCCGGAGGAACCGATCTGATAGATCTGAAGAGATGTGGCCGATGGAGAACACCAGATCTTCATCGAACAGATGTCATCGTCAGAAGGCACGAGCATGCCAAGCCGCAGGCTGGAACACCACCGATATGATGCCACCGAGAGCAGAAGCCGGAGAAGTGAACCTCATAACCCAAACACATAAATCATGAAGATTCCATGCCGAGCTGAGGCCCAAAGGAGCGGATCCGATCTAGGCTGGAGGGGGAAGGGAAAAAGGAGAGGTGGTGGAACCCTAGCCACCGCGAGAGCTTTGGAAGACACCACTGCTGAATATATTATTCTTTTCACAATATTTATTTTAGGGAATGATTTAACTATTTTTTATAAATATAGGTTATAGAATATCTCTAAATAAAATCTGACATATCTTATTTCTATGTTAGATATTCTAATAACACATCATTAAACCAAAAAATAAATTAGAGAAAAAATAAAATAAAATAAAGGTATTGATTTCTAGAAGAATTCATGAATTTATACTGACATGTGGAATATCTCAAATAAACTGATATGTTGTAAAATTTCTAACAAAACATGACACAAGTAAAACCTTCAAAAAAGGTAAATAGGTTATGGTGGAAATTAGACCATTGATCACATCCATTATTACAATCTCTAAATTCGGAATCAATACATCTTATAAAACAATGTGAATTGTGTGCTAAGGTGATCCAACAACTACCAATACATTAATTTATGATAAAGGTATCAATTAATGCGTTTCATTTCAACTAAGGTTTCTATATATGTTGTGATCATATAATACCAATTAGAGAATATCCAACAGTCTCTCAATATAATATTAATATAATGGGTGTATTATTAAACTTATCTACACATTTGTTTACATATATATAGTAAAATACTTTATTTAGTAAAATCATGTCATAATTGAAACTAAGAATGATATATCTCAATAATATTTATAGATTATTCCAGTACCTCATTATATTTTGAGGATCCAAACACATCGTACATACATTGATACTAATCATTGTATCTAATTAATTAATAAATTAGAAAACATGTAATCATTAATTATAAATAAGAATAATCTAGTTTGAGTTAAATAACCATCCTATAAGGGAAGATATTCATGTGTAATCGATTCATGGAAATCATGTAGCTCCTCCCTTCAGGAATAATATAAAATGTATAATATATTAAATTAAATATTATAACCTATCCCATATGTAAAATTTAGATACCACTGAGTGGGTCCTTTAATACGAGATATATAATAAAAATACCAACAAATGTTTTTCCTAGGAACCTTTTTATATAATAAAAAATATACCCCACTTATATTCACAAATTATCATTACCAAATTTATAATAATTATACACACTTAACTCATATTACTAATTATAAAAATCAACATTCATAGTATAAAAATTAGAAATCATGCTAAATAAAATGATGTAGGCATGCCTAAATCAATGTCACAAACAATATCAAATAACATGTCCTTTTAATGAAACACAAAAGATAGTTTATATCATGTATCAATAATATTATTAAAATAATTCCCATCCTTGAAAAACCAAAACATTATAAAAATATAGATTACATAAAATAGAACCACATGTGTATAACTTTCTCAACATTTAATTCATTATATAGAGAACCCTTTTAGGTTGTGGATATTTCATTAGATTAATCTTAATGAAATTTTCATTTAACAAAAATGGTGATACACTTATAGGAACAAATAATATCTCTCAAAAGGACACAATACATCACCTATAAATAGGGGTGTATGTTTACAATATAATATTATATATAATTTTATAAGTTTAATACCCCATATTTGATGGCTTATATCGTACTAATGAATTAAATCCTATTTATTAAGGTAATTGTGTTTAAAAAATGGGATGGTATATAACATGTAAAACATATTTTATTGATCCCATGAAATAAAAAGAATAATAAATAATAATAATCGAATATAGAAAATTTCCCAAAAATGAACCATTTCCAAATAGAGGATTTCATAATAAATAATTAATCATCATAAAAACATTAGAACATTCTATATGACAAGGTTAAAATAATAATAAAATGTTTCAACCACATGTTCCAACATTTTAGTTTTTATCAGTAGGTGTTAATTGATGTTTATTATTTTTTGGATTATGATGGTCTGAATTCACTTGAATTCTAGAGATGGATGAGAAGTTTTATAAAATAATAATGAAAAAATAATAAGTATAATTTTTTTAAAAAATGGATAAATTAATATGAAAATTTATTTCAAGATATGTGTTAGTATAATATGTTGTTTTCTAATGATTTTTTTCATACAATAATGCAATAATATTTTTATAGTACCATAGTAGACTCATGTTAGACTAACATTACTGGAACATTGGAATAATCCATCGATTTCAAAATATATAAGAGATATAGTATTACTAATTTTTGTTTCTCATGAAATAAAACACATAAAAAATATTAAAATTTTTAATAGGCATTTGATTGATCAATTATAGGTATGTATTTTTTGTCCATGAAGGTATATTTCATTTCATAAAAAGTTTCTTATTTGGAATTGGATTATGCCATAGTAAAAATATATTTATATGTTCAAATAAATTGAAGTGTATTGATTTTTATATGAAAAATATATAAATCCATGGATGTTAAGATCTATTATTTTTACCAACAAGATCATGATTCTCCATAAAAACCCAATAATAGAATAATGTTTATTGTAGTTTTTGAAAAATTATAGAAAAACTAACCTATTATGAAAAAATGTAATATTACATATTGTGATTGTAAATATATACTTAATTTAATACTAATAGATGAATTATAACTCTAATTATGTTTTTTTGTTCTGGGTACAACCATTGACTAACCATATGTTTTTATATACAAGATATTTTTCTTAAAATAATTCAATGTATTTATTTATGGAATAGAATGTTTAATGTGGTTAATAAATTAAAATTTTTATTTCAATTTGAAATCATTGGGAATTGATTTCATTAGGAATATATATGTATGGTAATATATTTAACTAATTAATGATACCAAGAAGAAGAAAATAAGAATAAACTCATTGTATAATTTGTTGAATTACTAGAGTTAAGATGTGAGTGGTGGTGGATAATGCTTTGTTGAGGATCATATATATGTCATTGGAGTTATTTTAATTTTGGAGAATATTATGAGGATATTATCATAGATTAATTTAGAACACAATTTCATTACTATTTTTATCTCAGATATATTTATTATTGTGATTTCAACCTTCACATCAACAATATAATTTGTTATTACACTCTTAGAAAGAAACCAGCTAGTGAGATGAAGAGGTTGTTGACCTAGAATGATAAATGATATTGTATTAATTTTATAATAAAAAACTAGTTGATTAGTGAATATATGTTGTATCAATTCATCGTTGATATGTTATCAATGGATATTACCTAGTACAGGTGAACCATTAAAAATTATTGTTGTTCATGATATTTATTTTCAAACTTTGGGATATTTTTTTCTATGATCATTATAAAATATTAAATATTTAATAGGAAATATAAGGGTAAAATCTAATAAAAATTTAGATAAGGATAAATTTATATATAACCTAATTAACTTCCCCCTTATGGTGTATTCCGTGACCTCAGATTACCATAATTTTTATCAACTCCACATATCATTTCTTGATGAATCTATCAAAAATATTTGTCACTATAAAGAATGTTTTTAAATAAAAAGTACTTGTCTTTTATGGTTTAATTATTATTTGTTTAATAATATAATGAGGACAATTTTATGATATTTTTTTTTTGATGTTTTCACGAAATCAGTTCATTAAATGAAATTCAATGATACCAAGGAGTTGTAAATGATGAAAGTTGATATGAAATTTTTGAAAAACAATGTAGAGGGTAATTATCAATTTTATTGGAAATTAATTAACAATAAATAAATGAAATTTATGAGTAGTATGACAAAAAAGTTAATTTGGGGTATTATTTATCATATTTATGAATATGGAAGAAAACAAAAAGAGGCAAAAAAACAAGTTATTAAATACAGATGTTTGTATTTTAGGATAAGATCATGTTCAAATGTTAATTGTTTATTAGACTACCATATCAATTTTATTAATGTTATTTTTCATGTAACAACAAAAAATAAGTAATTTATTTATGTTGTCTACTTTATTACACTTCCATAAGATATATTAGGTTATATCACTAAGGATCAATTCCAACGATCCGGTACCCAAGTGGTAGAGGCTCCTGCTTGGAATCTAAAAGTCCCAGGATAAAATATGGGTAGAAGAGAAATTCCCAAGGTATTGTAGAAGCAATATAGTAGGTACTGTAGAAGCAGCGGTGCTATATCAGTGGTGGTAGTATAACAACCTAGGTACTGTAGAATTACTATTCACCGAAGGGCCCTTTGGGCCAAAAAATGGGATTTCAAGACTTATATTTAGGACAATTGGTCTTGGGAATTTTGGCTCTGTAATGGGTATCCCTCTACCCATAAAAAATAGGTCTTTGATTTAATAATGAAATGAGACTTTATCCACAACCTTAAAAAAATATCACTAAGGATTAATCAATTTAGTATTCTTGATAAACAACATTTATGTGTTGTTCCAATTTTACTTTATAAATAAAATAGAAAACATGTTAATTTAAATATTATGAATCCTTGAAACTAATTTATATACTCCTTAATAACATAGGTAAAAGATAACATTATATGGGTGAGTTTAAACACTCAATAAGGGTTGGGTAGTGGAATCTATCATTAGTAAATAAGGAATAATAAACATGGAATGGTTAATAAATGAAAAAACATTCCATTGAATCAATAAATTGAGAATAAAATGAATATATATATATATATAATAAAAATTTATAAATATAATGGATAATTAAAATTTTGTTATCAACGAAGGATGTTCACAATGGCATTCATCTTGAAGAAGGCCTTATGCCATGTTATTCTCAAATATGGGTTGGTACACACAAAAAACCCATTTAATATTGATAAAAAATTGGTTTGATGATGTGACTTGTAAATGCATCAAGGGGATAACTATAACCACCCCCACAAATAACTTCATCTACAATTCATTCCATATATAAGGACTGATTAATTTAATTTATAAAATATTTGACTTATAAAAAAATAACCATATTGTGTAAGTAATATTAAATATCACTATTTCTCTACTCAATAAAATAAAATTCATAGTAAAACACATTCTATTTAAATGTTTTAATTTTTAGGAAATAATAATACCCATGATAAAAATAATTGGGATATGTCTAATGAATTATTATCGTGTGAAACTTATTTTTCAAGTGAAAGTCAATGACCAAAAAATTAAATAGGGATACAAAATGACCATAAATTCATCCAACATGTGGATTTTTTAATAATATTATATATTTTAGAGTATAAATGAAATTAGAATAAAAAAATTAAAAAAAATTACATTTTTATTTATTTATTTATCCATTAATAAATTTTACCAGAATCTAAACATCATAAAATGGTAATGGTGGTGAGAAAATCCATTATAGTCAAATATGTCAAAAAGAAAAATTTTAGTTTTTACTTCATGAATAAAATTTGAAAATGATCATTTCAAAATAAAATAGAAATATTACTTTAAAATAATGTAAAAATTAATGTATACTATTAAATTTCTTCTATAAATATTTAATTTAAATAAAATATACTTTTGTGAGAAAATTTTAAAAAATATGGAATTGGATTTAAAATATTCTTAATCAAAAAAATAAATAAGTGAAACTACTATTTTAGACACTTCACTAAATTATTCATTTAAAATAAATAGGAAATTTTATATGGAATATCTATAATAAAATAAAATAAATGGAGTTTATGAAGTTTTTTAGGAATACTTTAATGAAAATATATGAAATCCAAAAAATGAGATTAAAAAAATAAATTCTTATCAATTTGGTAACTTGTTAAAAATTTACCATTGAAGTGTAAACATAAATTAAAACATTAATTATAAGTAATAAATAAATATTTTTTATATATTCATAAAATTGGTATTATATACAACACATTATTTAAAATATGTATATAATACCAAATATGTCTCAACTGAGTGGAAATTGAGATGAAATCCTTTACAAAGATCATTAATTCTAATGTTAGAATTATTAAATGAAGTGATTAAGTGAAAAAAATATAAATCAACATTATAAATGTTTAACTACAACATAAATCAGTAATATTTCATTTTATACATAACCATGTCATAACATTGTAATTTAAGAATTGATAAAACTAAATATAAAGAAATTAATTATAAAATCCCCTTACCTCATGCTTCTACTTAGCTAAACATTAATTAACCAATTATATAATAATTTTTTATTTAATATAAATTCTTGTTGAACAAATATAAATATATAATATAATATCATATATTATCCAATTATAACATATTCTCACTTATTTTTTAATAGTATCTCATCATTGTTATTATTTTGGGTATATAGTGCATAGTTTTTCATGTATGTTTTGATTTGGAAGTTATGGTCCTTATGTCCTGATCATAGTCCTATGATATCTATATTTTTAATCATCATATTAAAATAATAAATATTAATTAAATATATATTTAAATTAATACATGAAAAGTAGTAATTAAAAATGAGCACATCACATCATGGAGGTGGTAGTCCACAAGTACACATCAAAAAAATTTAATTTTATTAATTGGTTGAAGGGTAAGGAAGTAAATAATATATTTAATTTATATAATCATAATTATTTAATAATTACCCTAAATATTTTTCATTTCCATCATTATGAATATCCATGTAAGGCGATGATGAAAAACAAATTACATCAGTTCGCAAGGTAGCTGTCCAATGTAAAAATGAGAGTTGGTTTTGGTTCACATTTAATTGAGAAATATATAGATACATATTATTAAAAAATAATAATAACATTTAAGTATATGAGATATATTTTAATTATTTTATTGCAATTTTTATTTGAAATTTAAGGTGGAAAATTAATAAGAAAAATTAATTTTCATTATTGTGTAGATAACCTCCCATTTGAAGGGGAAACTTTAAATTTACACTTAATAGCTATAGGTATTGTATTTTTGGAAGAACAAAACCTATATAACCTACTTATGTATGTTTGGGAGATATTTTTATACAATTTGGTAGAGAAAAATGGTTCACTAGGTGGTGATAATTGAGACAGGTGGTGCCATTTTATAAGTGAGGGAGAGGGAAAACATATAAGTTTTCAAAAAATTAAAAAATTATAATATATTAGTCAATAAAAATGGATCCAAAATGACTCATATTATATTTTTATAATTTTATAGTAGATATTAAATCACCCAATGTGTTTTAAGAATGTTTTTTTTTGTTTTATCTTGAATACTTATCCCTAAATTTTTTACTCATTTAACCTATTTTACTCCTTACCATGGAAACCAAAATTTACCATTTTTAATATTCATAATAACAAAAATTAAAGTGATCCAAATAAAAAATAGGAGAATTATTATAAAAAAATTCAAATAATTGTATCAAATTCCATTCTTATAAGTGAAAAAATTAATTTTCCTTAAAAACATGCCAAATGTGATGTAAAATCACTTTCTATAGAAATAAAATTTTAATGAATAAAATGAAATTCAATTAACACCATGAATATATATTAATTTAATTTAATATATTTATATTTTAAATTTAAAAAATTTATTTTAATAATACAATAAAATAGATTCTTTTAATTAATTAAAATGGAAGAAACTTTTTCACTCAAATACAATTTTCTGAAAAATATCCATTTTTACCACCAAATGATCACATATTTATTTATATAAATTGTTATTCAATATATGGTAAATAATAAATATTATATAAATTATTATAAATAAAATTAAGATTATTTATATATAATATTTTAAATTATTCATGAAATCATAATTCAATTTGAAAATTCAAAAATTTATTATTGGGTTATTTTGACATAGTAAATTCAATATCAATATTTATCCCATAAATTAAGATTTGTTTCCAATGATAATTTAATATGTTAATTTCACTATAGACTCATGAAAATATAATTTTCACTTAATATAATTTAATTTCTTCTATTTGAGTATTTCCAACAAAAATTTCTTCCTTGATATATTCTTAGATATCACTTTATAAAAAATGCGGGTGGTTATTCAACATATTATTCTCAATTTTCCACATTTCATCATCTATATTATGATTTTTATAATGAAACTGAAGAATCCAAGTGGGTTTTTGAAGTATAAATTGTTGTCAATTAGTTTATAATATGAAAATTCAATGAGTTTGAAATGTGAAAATTGAAGAGATGGATTGTTGTTTATAAAAATTTATATCATTGGTTATTTGAGAATGACACAATGTTTACAATATTAATATTTGTTGATCTGGAATTTATTATTTAATTCCAAAAAATAGTTGAATTGTAAGGATTTCAATTTAGATTGTTTCAAAGTAGGTTGGTCCTTTCTCAAAAATAAATCCAATACACATAACAAAATCCATAGCTATATTGAAATATTTTTATCTATGGGACCCCATAGGGGTCAACAACAGCTAGGGGAGTAAGGCCGAGCGAAGCTAGGAGGCACCATGGTGGGTGAATGAGCACAAACGCATGGGGAAATATAGATAGCGTGGATCCACTGTGGAACTCCAACGGCGGGGGGAGAAGAAACGATGTGGTGCCAGTGAGTGATCAGTAACCAATTCTATAAAGTGAAACTCACATCCTATATTATATGGGAGTGATGATTTTTAGGCTATTTTGATGTCAAAAAATTTACTATATCACAAAATGAATCTTGACCATGTGATCTTTCTATTAGAATATCTGACTTTTCTACTCTCCTTTTCATGTCTACATCTTTATTAAGCCAATAAAATCGTCGTCTTCTCCAGAAAGCCATTGAGTAATCTGTATATCGAAGGAGATCTCAGTGAGGAAATTAATAGATTCCCAATTCGAGACCAATGATCGTATTTATGTGTTCTTAAAATATGAAGGGGATTGAAATGTTTTGAAACATGGTTTCCATGATTTAATGGAGATTAAAACGAATCATTATAAAAATTTATAAATTATCATTTATCTTATGAGGGTGATGGTTTTTGAATAATGTATTCTGTTAAGAAAAAACCAAATGAGTTATCATGATTCTAGAAGGATCTATATGATGTATACTATTAATAAATATTACAAACTAGTTCATTTGTAGTGTCAAATTTATCTCACATTCTATAGGGATTTCTTGATAGAGATATACTATAATAGATGTGATATTGAGAAGGAGGTTCCATGAATATGTGCATAACTTTCATATTTTTTATCGCATAATGTTTTGAAATACCTTGATCTTTTTATACAGTTAAACTCGTTTTGTGATGTAAATTACAGATCCACTTACACATGTATTACACAAAAAAGATAGAAGCATCACATGATCTTTTATGTGAAAGAGTATTAGTTGTATTCCTATAGTTTTTAATAAGTTATTAGCACACTCAGATTGGTTCATGAAGATATGATACACAGAACAATTAGATAGTTCTACAATAATCTCCTTCATCTTTCACATTGTTCTTCAAGATTATGAAAATCAGTATTTTTCATCATAATATGGTTTGTAAAGTGGAAGGAGACATCATATTGAGAAGGTTGTGTAAACTGCTATATGATGAAGGTTGTTGTCCTCAAGGTTTAGATTTATTATAATATTATAAGAACAGAATATAGAATGTGAAATTAGTGTTATCCATCCACATAAGGAGTTTGAATACTGATCAATAAATTACATCTGATATATTTTATTTACATGTTGAAAAAAGTGGTACCACATACATTGATATGCGAAGAGATTGAGAATTATTCATGAAAGGATTAATGTGAGAGTTGAAATAGATAGGCACTTGTGTGAAGTGTACTCTATGTAAAGATGTAGTATGCAAAAGTAAGAAGCAAAGAACATTGCATTTTCATATGTTCTTGAAAATGTGAGTATAAAATGATATCATTAAATTAAACATCAGGAATGAATAGAATTAAGAAGCATGTGTGTTTACATAAAATATAAGTGTGAAAAAGTTAGGCAGTGTGTTTCATACATCTTTGTGTGAATAATTTTCATGGTTCATGTATAGAATACACATGATTGTGAGAATATGAATTCATGAGAATAATTTAGTTGGGTAATTTGTGACTGAGACCTGCAGTTAATCAAAAGATTATAATGAGTGGACTTGAAGCAGAGAAAGACCAAAAAATCAATTCATCATAACTCAGTTAATATTTAAGACCTATTATCAAGAGGTATTTATTAAAGAACTATAGGTATACTAGTATAAATAATAGGATATTTTCAGGAGATAACATAGCTGGTGAGAGTCAATATAAATAATTCTAGTGTGATTTCAGTCTACATATCTTTTTAGGAGACAACCCATAGTAATAATTAGTGATCATGCATTATCGAAGTTTTTATGTTAGTAATTTTGGTATATTTTCTATACTTGTAGTCCAATTACATATTACTAGTGAAGAATATGTGTCTTAGATTATCCTGAACACACCAAGGATATAGGAACCCACATCATGGAATAACCTTATACAAATCCATGAGTTATTTTTTAGTGTTTTCAGATGTTTTAATATGAGAGAAGTGAGATTCTAAAGAATAAGGGATGGAGATTTTAACTGGTCACATAGGTTTATTTGAAAAGAATAAAAATGTAAATGTACATAATTGATTAACCCCCTTCCCCCTTCAGTGATATATTTGAACATAGACTCTTCATTTCCTATACCATTTGTGTCATCTTATTCCACAACATTTATTCTACAGTTTCATGAATTTGGAGGGATATTTATATTTAGTTAAACAATTTTAAAATTATATTTCAAATATAGGCAATTACATGCATTGGGTCTGTCATGTACCTCTTTAAAAATGAGATATGGAATACATAATATACTTTATATAGTCTTATTATAATTTCAAAATGGTAAGACACAACTCTAATTTTTTCTTGAATATCAAATGGTATGATGTACCTTTCTATTTGTTTTCCTTTCTTACAAAACCTCATAACATTATTACATGAAAATACATTCATCAAATCATGATATATAACATAACATTGCAATTTTTTTACTTCAGTTATCAGGATAACTCATTTTCATGCTTTGATTTTCATCAATATGGGTCCAAATAATAAATTCCTCCAACATTATCCCCTTAATATATTCTAGGAAAATAAGATTCATTTCACCAAATTCATCCAAACATGTTTCAGTAAAATATATTTTTCCATGAATTGATTTATATAACACCATTTCAATGCTACAGATAAAACAATTATTATAGTAAAACTTCAAATAAGGTAAATATTGATCCCACATTCCTTGAAAATCATTTTACAATGACATCACCATTTCTTATAATGTTTGAGTAATTCTTATAGAATATCCATCAGTTTTAGGATGATAGGTGGTCCTCAAATGAATATCAGTTTCATGAACAAACTGAATACATTTCTAGAGTAATGATGTAAATCTTGGATCATGATCACACACAATTGAACATAGTGAACCATGATGTATTAAATATTTATTTGTATATACTCATGTGAGTTTCATAAGTGGTAAATATTATTTTATATTGAAAAAATGTGTGGATTTTCTAAGGTGATAAACAATAACACACATGTCATCAGTCATTCTGGGAAATAATGGAGATCTAATTTTCAAAGTCCATAGTAATGTAATCTTATTTCCACATTGGAATAGATATAGGTTTCACGACTCCTCTAAGTTATTACCTATCATCATTCACCTATTTTTAAGAAAATCATCATGGTTTATAATAAAATTATTTCCTCATTGCACTATTCCATGAAAAATATTCCATAAAATATGAAAATATATTTCTTTTACTAGGGTGTATAAAAAAATTGGTTATATTATCATCATTTAATAATTTTATTTTCAAATCAAGTATAGATTTTACATGTAACCTGATTCAAAATTTTAAAACACCATCTCTATAAATAACATATTCTAATTTTCATTCATTCATGGATTTAATTATATTAAGAAAATTATAAAAATCAGTCTAAAAATAATTTTATATTTTTTCAATAATGATATTATATATATAATTTTAAAAAGTATTGATATTTTACCTTCTATAATAATTCCCATATCAATATTTACTAATTAAAAAAGAATAGTATTCCAATAAATCAACATTTTTTCCTAGACTCCATGGTCTTTCTTTCTCAATGCATTCACTAACTTATTTTCCTTCTGTTTATTAATGTGTATTGAGTAATAATAATCCTTGAGTAACACAATACATTATATTTTCCCCATGTTGAGTTCTTTGTGTGAATAAATGTCACGAACCAGCCTGAGTCGACCCTGAACTGGTCACCCAGGCCAGCCCGCGACAAGTCCCGAGAGGCGTTCCCGATCCTCCCGGGATGGTGACAAGCACCAAGGGCATTAATAGAGTACACAAGGGAACGATTTCTCCCATATATAAACAATCAAACAAACAGAGGAAATAAACGGACAACCCAAAATGAATTTATATAAAAATTGAACTAAATATTATTTGTACAAGAAACTACAATTAGAACAAAACCAACAACTCAACTGAACAATCCCAATGAAAAAATAACTCCATGTGACAATTCTGGTCAATCTCCAACACAATGATAAAAAGTGACCCAAGGTGATCGAACTAAAGATGAAACCTTCACAAGGGCTAAAAAAAGAAGAAGACTATAGACGTGAGTATTAAAACTCAGTAGGTTAGCCCGGTATTCTATTCCCAATGCACATTCCTTTAAAATAAATGAAACATCAATTTATAGTTTGAAATTCAAGATATGAAAGTATGGGTTTCAAATGAGGTTCCATGCTATAATAATTATCAGACAAAAACATGCATGTTTAATAAACAAAAATGCAAGTAACTATTTTTTCAAAGAGGTGCAACTTCAAAATGAACATAGTTTTCAAGAGGGCTGCTATAAAGAATTTTAACATTCAAATAAATAACACATACTACTGAATTTACCAACAAAACACACCGTATACCGACGGTGAGTACAAAATAGCCAATGAGCACTAGTCATGGGAATACCCCTAGGCACTAGTTAGTTGTGAGCCCCAGGTACCTCGTATCTCGGTGAAAGTAACCATAATAAATATCCGTTCTCGTGCACGAGCCACTAGTAGGGAACATACCCATAACCTAGTGGTCCCCAATCATCATCATCATCATAGTTTAGTTAGTGTTGTCATCGTCAAACTTGCTACGTGAAACAGGGGCCAACCCCCACAGAATCACTAGCATACTAGTACACGTCCGCCCACCTAGATACCTGGGATTACCTTTAGTGCTCAATCAAGTTACACATATTATCAAATACACATTTCACATCCACATTCCATTCCAAAACCATAAAAACACAAACAGCCCATAATATTTCTTCACATTTCTTACACTAATCAAAAAACCGCTAAATATTTTGGTAAAACAATTTCATGAAGTGCATTGAGGCTTTGCAGGTAAATTGTTTTTTTTGAATTATGATGTTTAATTTTAGCCTTTGGTGTTTTCATGGGTGCTCACATGCATGGTTTTATTTATATTTGGAAGTATGGCCTATATGGTATGGTGGTTGGGTGTCAGGGGTGGCATGGAAATGTGCATGTGGGTGAGACTTGATGAAACACCATTGGTGAATGTGGAAACCTACCAAGTTAGTTTGTTTTTTTAAAATTGCTTTGAGCTGAAAATTATGGCCTTTTTTAAAAACAAATGGTTATTTGGATTGATTTTTCTATGTCTTAGAAGAGTTGTTTATTTGGTTAGCTTCCGTGTGATCTAGAATTCATACTCTTGTTCTATCTAGTGATGAGATCTCTTTGGTGGCTCGGTTTTGGAGTAATTTTCATTGGGTTTCTAAAAATGTGTTTGATGTTGTGATGTGGATATGGATAGTTCTGCGTTGGAAATCTTTCCTGCTGATCAACCAAAGGATTCCTTTAAAATTTTAAATCCACCTATTTTGATGATGCCTCAACTTGTTTGTTGGAATAGAGAGCTGTTTGGGATCTATTAAAAGTGTTTCTAGGTCATGATAATTCTTTTGGACAGAGCAGTTGTGTTCGGTGATGTTGATGTGTTTCGTCGTATTCCTTGTCCATTCTGCCCCTCATTTGGAGTGAGATATAATTTTTATATGTATCTATGAGTTCCTATTTAGATTAAGGTTTTTGTTTGGTGATCAAGTGTGGTTTTTTAGTGGTGTGATCCTTATCACCTGACTGCGGTGCAGCAAATGCTTCAAGAATCAGGGCTCCAGCCATAGGCCTCGGAGTGAAGCTTTTCATGCAGTCAGAAAATCTACAGAGGTGTGGAGTGCTCGATTATGACCCTTACTCCTCTGTTTTGTTAATTTATTTTCTATGTCAATATTTTGGTTCTTCATTTCTATGAATTTCCCTTTGTCGCAACAAGCGTGGTGGACTTAACCCCTCACATAGTGTCTATGGTTATTCCTTCATGGATGTGGGTTTTCAATCAATGTCCCTGTGTGGACCGCCTGTAAAAATATGATGCAGTCTTGGTGTTACCTATTCATAGGGGGAGAGTTTGGGGTAGTTTCTTTGTTTCTTTTGTTGTTTAAGTGTCCAAATTATTTGGTCCCCTTCCCTCCCATCCCCAAGTGACGGGGGTCCAGAATTGTGCTGAATGTGTCGACCAAGTTATTGTCCCCTCCATTCAGGAGTGGGTGGTTTATATGTTCATGTTGTAACTCTATTAACTTGGTATAGTAGTTTTTTGTAGGAGGGTTTTTTTTGGGCTTGTGTGAGTGAGTCCCAACTCTAGCTCATGTTCAATTCTTGTCTATTCATTGCTAGTTGGTTTCTAATGGTGGGGAGACCCACCATGGGTCTCCTGGATTTTCATCCTAAGAACATTTATAGTTATAGTTGATTATTAATGGTGGGGAGTACATTCTAGAATCCTTAGGTGTTGTTTTTTTTTCAGCTGGAAAATGTTATGGCTTTCCGGGGGCGGAAAGCTTTAATGGTGGGGAGAATTGTCACACACGGTTTTTTTTGTCTTTGTATTGATCCGGCCCATTAGAAATCCCGATCCTCTTAATGGGTATTTGATGAGATTAATCTTGAGTTTTTAAGTTTCATATATGTCTAACCACCATAATTTGGGATCCCCATTGCTTGTTTAGGATTTTTTGAAGAAAGGGTGGTTACTTCATGATTTGGGCCAACCGTGAGCCCATTCCCAGTTTTAAAAACTGAATTTGTTTCTTTTATAACTCTTTTGTTTTTCATACTTTTTCACCCAATAAACTTCCTAGTTGTCCTATACTAATATATTAAAATTTATTTATCCTTTTGGACCCATTATAAATTCATAAGCCGGGTGAATTTGGGTTACTTATTTAGGTATTGGGCCAGCCCATGGGCCCATTTCCTGTTTTAAAAAAAATAATTTGTTTCATTTATATCTTTTTCATTTTTTAATATTTTTCGGTGATTACACCTCCCACCATAATCCAATATCCCTATCCTCACCCCCAATATAGTTTTTTCCTCTTTGGATCTCATATGGGTCGCGTAAGAGGGCGAAAATGCTCAGGATACCTCAAATCGTCCAGATTTGACAAGGTAAATTGTATCATTCATAAATTAATCAATTAGTACTCTTTTGGCCACCAATTTTCTTTCCCTGGTTCTTCCAGATCTTAGGAGCCTCTCCATGAATTTTCAATCCATTTCCTTCCATCTAGGGTTGCAGATCTATTGGAAGACGAAGAGTTTTCTAGGGTGAAAGGTGAGATTCCTTCTCCTTTCTCCTTCCTCTTCCCCCCTCCTTTCATTATTTCTTTGATTTATATTGTACCCTAGTCTTGATAGACCTAGGGTTTTGTTATAAAATGTTTTTTGATGGGTTTTATGTTTTTTAGGTCTGGTATTTATAGTTTTAGGGTTTACAAACCCGCAGCGGGTGATTTCGGGTGTGTATTTCAATTACGCCAAAGATTTGAGGTAGGATATCCCTTGCACATGCTTTTATCATAGAAGTTTCATCATTTTAATATTATCCTATACTGATATAAATGTATATTATTGTTTTAAATCCGTTTTATAATTTTCTTGGTGTGCAAAGTCGTTGTTTAATCACTGTTATGTGAAAGGTAGTGTTGTTTTGTCATGAAAGTAATCAACAAATGTTTGTTTAAATGTTCCATTATCTTTGAAAATATTTTGTGAGGTTTATAATCTGGTTTATGGTATTTTTAACATGTTAAAGTATCTTTAATGAAAATATGACATTCAATTGGTGTTTTATTCCTTTTCATGTACATAAAATAAATTGTTTTGTTTAAAAAGGGCATGACATGTGTTCGGTAAATTGCCCGGTTGGCTTTTATGTGTGATGTGTGATTTAAAAGTTATTTGGTTGGATTTATAAAGGAATTGGAAGAATTATAAATGGTATTTTTGGGTACTTATATTTATTTCCAATTTGGATTTTTTTTACAAACAAGTGGGTTTTGATTTACAACATATTTTGGCCGGAGTTGCCAAAAAAATGGACCGTTTCACATCTTTACGAAAATGGTTGTGTTTTGAATATGTAACCTGAGTATTATAAGATATTTATGAATGAGTTTTTCTGCCGTAAATGATGTTTATACATATACTTAATAAAATTAAAATGCATACCTTCATCAAAGGTTAGTTTTGAGAAAATGTTTAAAGGCCCGTTTGGCATTTCCTAGAAACGAAGGAGTGTTTTACTTGTATATAACAAGTTGTGAAATTGGGATTGTTTTATGGTCCATTAAATGATTTTATTGAATGTTTATTGGGCTTCCAAATATGATTTGGTTTGGTTATGATGTGTGTTTATAATTTAAAGAATGTTTTTGAAAGAGTTTTATGTGCAAAGCCTCAATGCACTTTATGAAATTGTTTTACCAAAATATTTAGCGGTTTGTTGATTAGTGTAAGAAATGTGAAGAAAGATTATGGTCTGTTTGTGTTTTTATGGTTTTGGAATGGAATGTGGATGTGAAATGTGTATTTGATAATATTTTTAACTTGATTGAGCACTAAAGGGAATCCCGAGTATCTAGGTGGGCGGACGTGTACTAGTATGCTAGTGATTCTGTGGGGGTTGGCCCCTGTTTCACGTAGCAAGTTTGACGATGACAACACTAACTAAACTATGATGATGATGATGATTGGGGACCACTAGGTTATGGGTATGTTCCCTACTAGTGGCTCGTTCACGAGAACAGATATTTATTATGGTTAGTTTCACCGAGATACGAGGTACCTGGGGATCACAACTAACTAGTGCCTAGGGGTATTCCCATGACTAGTGCTCATTGGCTATTTTGTACTCACCGTCGGCATACGGTGTGTTTTGTTGGTAAATTAATTTGTATGTGTTATTTATTTGAATGTTAAAATTATTTATAGCATCCCTCTTGAAAACTATGTTCATTTTGAAGTTACACCTCTTTGAAAAAATAGTTACTTGCATTTTTGTTTATTAAACATGCATGTTTTTGTCTGATAATTATTATAGCATGGAACCTCATTTGAAACCCATACTTTCATATCTTAAATTTCAAACTATAAATTGATGTTTCATTTATTTTAAAGGAATGTGCATTGGGAATAGAATATCGGGACTTGTCGCGGGATGGCCTGGGTGACCGGTTCAGGGTCGACTCAGGCTGGTTCGTGACAATAAATGTATTTTAGTCTATTTTAAAATGTGTATATATCAAATCATTCACCATAGAGACAATGTATCCATATATTAAAAGAGACTATTATGGTTTCCAAATCAAGATTATGGGATATACAACTATATTCATGATTCATTAACTACCTTGATGAATATATAATATGTTTATCATTCTGTATATTGAAAAAACCAAGTCCACTATTCTATGGATCATTTTATATAAAAAATACATTATTTCATAATTTTAGAGTCAATAAATTTTTTTTCCAATATACTCTTAAATTCATCAAAATAATCTTTACATTCCTTTGTCCATATGAATTTAGAACCTATATGTGTATACTTGGATAAAAATTTATCTTATAGGGTAAACATTTAAAAACTAATCACTAATAATAACATTACAGAAAAAAGAAATATCTACCTCAGTCATGTTCATCAGTGTGAGACATTTATTAATTTACATTTAATTCATAATATCAACTGAGATAATATCCATATAGACAAAAAATCCAATAAAATAAACATTTTTTATCCAAAATTTACACTTTTCAAAATTCCAATAAAAATTATTTTTTTAAACACTATCCTGAATAATTAACATCAGATTCTCATGACCCTTATATATTTTTTAGTACACTATGATATTATCAAAAAATACCCTAAAAAGGATCAAAATATTTCTTAAGTACACTGTTCATCACATCCACAAAAAATAGAGGGTGCATTAGTTAATGAAAATGGAATTATTGTAAACTCATAAGTTTTATACATCTTGAAAAATCATTTTGTTTAAATTTTTTCCCTCCTTAATCACAAATGATAATACCACTAAATAAAATTAAATCCTTAAAAACTTATTGTGGTCCTTGAAGTTGATCAAAAAATTAATAAATGTGAGACAAATTATACATTTTATTTATAGTAATATCATTCATTTTTCTATAATAAATAAACATACTCATAGATCTATCATTATTTTCATTGAAAAGAATACAAGATCCCCAAATTAAAGCACATGGGCATATAAATACAATATCAAGCAATTAATGTAGCTTTTTATTCAACTCAACTAATTATACTATGACAAATCTATATGGATTCATTCAAATAGATTTCACATTATGTAATAAATTAATTAAAAAATCATATTCATACCCTCATGGATATCTATGAAATTCCTAAAGAAATACATGAATTTATTCCTATATAATAGGTATATCCTCAATTTGATGGTTGAATTTCCCATAAAAAAAGTAATACTTCTCTTATTTCATAAGAATCTCATTCAGAAAAGCTACTAGATGTTTATCCTAGCATAAAGTAGATGATTAATTCACCCCTATAAAGATAAATAATTTCGTATTTACAACATGAATTTTACTTTCCTTCTATTATAAATAATTTTTTTTAATTATATTATAAATTACATTCTATAGTAGGTATTATATAAAATTAAACCTTGGTTATAATAAAAAATAATTAAAATAATGTACATCCATGTTTCATTATGGGAATGTGATGACACATATTTTATGAATTAATATTTCCACATAGAGCTTTGGATGAAAACTACCTTCTTATGGTTATTGGGAATTTTTTAATTTTCTGGGTAAAAGTGGAAGATATAAAAGATTATGAAGATATAGAATCAAATAAACAATTTTATTCATTTTTGGTTATGATTGAAGTACCTTCAACCATGTTATTAGTAACATTAACCTCTATAGAAGTGATCACATAAGCACGACCTTCTCTAATTGGTATCCATTATGGTTGGTCCCCTTGATGAATTAAACACTGATTTTATTAATTCCCCCATTTCTCTATAGCTATTTAATTTAAATTATTGGTTTCTTTATATCGCTTGAATTCATTTTCTAGATGAAAATTATCTACATACTTGTAAAAAACATCCAATCCATTCCTCAATTTTATAAGATGTTTCTATCCACAATTTGAAAATGATGTAAATTGATTCATTACCTTATTCTTATTTGACATTTTCCCTTTGACATGTTGTTTAGATGACCTTACCTTTTCCCGATTTCCATTTTTTTATAGGATCAATAAAATTTCACATTTTTTTGGGAATATAATACTTTTACATCAAATGAAAAAATTCATTAAATCCAATTCCCTCCAGAGGATTTTCTTAAGCTCATCAATTTAATTTTAAATTTTTATTTTAGGATTATATATATAATCTATAGCATACCTGAATTTTATTCTAAAGGTGGAATTATAATTTTCAAAACATTATACTTCCAATTTTTTAATCTAGAGAAGATTCTATTCATTTTTTTATTTATTATGAGGGAAATATTTGTTGAATTATTTTATATTAAATTCTCTCTATTAAAAATATTATTTATCTTCATCCTGTTAGGTATTCTGGATCAACATCCACCATTGATTGAAAAAATATTTAAGACAATATATTTCTAGTATAAAATTTTCATTTTCTTATCATCATATTGCTATAAATAATTTTTCAAGGGACACAATCTATTTATCAGGTACCACTAGAATAGTAGTTCAAGAAAAATATATAGGATTCTATTGTATGAAATGATATAATATATGTGTATCATTCCATGTAACATCTTGTTTCTCTATCTGAGAATGTTCTTACTTATAACCTAGGTTAGCTGCCATCATATGATAGTGATTTTATCAGCTCCATCAATAATTTTATTATATTTATAAGTTGTGAAATATCAACATTTTCCATGAGTATTGATATCATTCGTTTTTTCATGATGAATTTCAAGAAAAAGAAATAAATTAATTTATCTATTAGTATTATAAATTTTAATTAAGATAATATATTTTTTTCAATTATTAATATAAATTATAAGTTTATGAATAGATAATATTGAAATCATAAACATGGTTTCTTTTTTTAACATCCTTCTATCATATAAATATTTTCAAATAAGTCATAATGGTTCTTAAAGAGCATGCGAATATACTGTAGAATTTAAAAATAGTGTTTCTAACCAGTTTCAATGTAGGGACCCATTCATCATGCACTAAAATAATGGATGAGAGACACTTAGACAAATATTTATAAGGATATTAACCCTATATGAATCTAAGATGAAAACATGTCCAACTATATTATCTAGACATTAATTTATTTTCTAATAAAACCACACCATCACTACTTTACAAAAACATTGTTATACTATTCTATAATTACAACAATTCATCATGTTCCATGGGGTTATGTTCTCTGATATATGTATTACTAAATCTAGTTCCCCTAATTTCAACAAAACATTCTCAAATTCTAACTATAAAAACCCAAAATCTTGTAATCTAGAAACATTTATTATTAAATTTACATAAGACACAAAAGATCACTTAACAGAGGATCAATAAATTTATTTTTCATGATGAAATGGATATATAAATTATTCCCACTACAATTAGAAATAACATATAAAATGTATTAAAAGTGACTATTCTAAATCCTTGAAACTCATTCACATATTTCATATTCATAACATGGGGAAAGTAACACATTCATGAACCAACCTAAATACCCTAGTAACCTAATAAACGAT
This sequence comes from Viscum album, assembly GCA_963277665.1. Lineage (NCBI taxonomy): Eukaryota > Viridiplantae > Streptophyta > Magnoliopsida > Santalales > Viscaceae > Viscum > Viscum album. Next base: position 367,374,609 of record OY728166.1, on the reverse strand, counting down.
CCATTACTAACTTATCCTGATGGGTGTTATCGATCCACACATATTGTTGACTAGAATCTAATATCATAAAATATGAGCATGGGAACATAATATCTATAAAGAGAACATAAGAAAGATAAACAAGTCAGTATTAATACAAATATAATTTCACAAGGAGAAGTGTAATAGTAGTAAAATTGGCCCACAAAACCAAAAGTGAAGCAAAAAAAACTAGAAAACATGAAAAAACCCAAGTCTTAGTGTAAAAAAATTTATATCCATAAGAATCAACAATAAAAACTTCTTCCAAGTGAAACCTTACCCTTACATGGACTTGGAAGGAGATAATCAATAAACCCCTGAAGGTATAGGTAGTGTGTGAGATAAAATTACCATAGGGGTCACCAAGGATTCCATAATAAGATGCCAAAATTTAATCAACCAGATAAATCTTTCAAATTTCATTTAAACAATCATGGATGTTCAAAAAAATCTTTAAAACATATCATGCTTTACATTTCAAATAATTTAAATATTTCTAAAAAATGGCATAACAATAATTTTATATGAAACAATTCATAAAAATTGAGAATACATATATAAAATAGTTTACAATGATGGCATATATTAAAAAGACAAACAATGAGAAAAAAGACCATCTTCCAAAATTTATTATAGTTTCAGGATATGGGGATCCCTCACACTCAAATAGTTATCACAAAAAATGTGCATGCATGTCCCTCAGACACTGGAAAATGAGGACTCATGCCCATCCTATCAGGGATGTGATTTAGCACCAATGATTTCAAGTAAGTAACCCTTTATTTACTCTTTTTATATATATAATGTATATGGGTGAATATTATGAGAGTATATAGAACTTATATAGTCTTTTGGGGATTTTATTTAGGTTCATGGTTGCTGCAAGTGTTGTTAAAACCAGGAAAAACATACTAGAAAACCATTTAAAATGAGATAGGGGCTAATGGGAAGGCACATGGGTTGCACACGATTTTTAAAAACCATGATAAAACCTTGTAGAAAACATGAAACTAAAGACAATAGGATTTAGAATGGATGTCACACATTTTTGAAACTGTGTGAGATAACCATGTGAGGTTCATCCTTGAGGAATTATATTTCATAGGGTTAGCGCATTGTTTGACTAACCGTGTGACGAACTATGAATGAGTTAAATATAAGATCCTAAAATTGTGGATGTCACACGTTTTGGTCTGTAACTCCTTCAATTTTCCTTCTAGGTGGACCTAATTGAATATTATATCTTCTCAATGGTCAAGGTATCTTCTCCAATCGATCTATGGGTGATCCAAATGATTGTTATTGTGATTTGAAGCCACATTCTTATGGTAAGCCGTCATTGTTGATATATTTTTTATATCTACATATGTATCCCTCTCAATTTCTTATATATACACCCATTGTGGATAGATATAAGGTATTTAGGGACAAATATTATTATATTAGTCTTTTTTTTAAAGGGGAAGAGATCTATGGTGGGTTTGTGGATATTCAACCTAGATTTTTTGGTGTTTCTCATGTCATTTATCGTTTTTTCCAATTTTTCAATGTAGGTGGATTCACTCTTGACTCCTCTATTTATAAATTTAAGGATTGATTTAAAATTTTGAAATGGGTTGTGAAATTTGTAAGAATTTATTATCAAAAACCATATTAAATGAACGTTTGGGAAATCGAAAAATGGGGTGTTTTGGTTGGAAAGTGTATTTGGTAACTTGATTATAAAATGGTTGTTTGTTTTTTTGGAATGGAACAAATTTTTTTTCAACAAATATGTTGTTTCTTGAAATGGGTTTGAACACACTAGGGTTTCACATTGTTGTTTAGTGTGTATTCATATGAATTTTGTTGGATAAGGGCATTAAGTACCCCCATCAAAAGATTTGGATGGATATGAGCGTGAAGTACCCCCATCAAAGTAGTTCACTATGTGAAAGCTTAGTGAAAGTATGACCCACCACATACGATTATAGGGACTTCCATGTTTCATACATGATTGAATTTTTTGTTATGTGGATTGGAATGGGTTATTCCAAAATAAAAATTGTGATATGGTTTTAGAACATTATTTGGTTGCTTTCCTTAGAAATGGTTTTTATATTGATATAATTGTTTCATTGGTACTTGTTTATATTTTGATATAAATTTATTTTTATTTTTTTTGTATAAATTGTTTATATAAATGTGCTAACTTATTCTATCCCATTTGTGTGATTATGGAAGTAATTTCTGTATAACCAACTATATTTTAGTACACACCCATACTTTAGAACTTTAGTACTTTTTTTGATGTTGTTTATTGAGAAATGGGTAAATGTAATGTACTACACATATTTAATATTGCATCATGATACATGGAATGTTTTTGAGTTGGATAATGGATCATATTTTGATGAAGATTTTTTTTGAGTATTTGAGTTTTACAGTCTTCTGCCAAGTACTTTGATATTATTGTCCTCCGCTATGGTACTTAATTTTTGTTTGATTTTGATAGATTAAATATTGAGTGTAATTTTATTGATATCATGCATCATATAGTGGTTTTTATGGTTATGGGTTTTTTGGTTAGTTGTTTTATTAATAAATTAAAAATAATCCCCCACATTTATTGAAGCCCTTGGGAATTTATTATCAACCACTTCCACCTTGGGGATGTCACATAAGGATAGGTAACATTCTACTTCTTTATAAAGAAAATGAAGAATAAGGGGGGTGATATAAGCTGTATCAGTTTGTTTAGTCCCAAAATCATTTTGAGACAATTGATATTATCTTGGTCCTTCTATTTTTTATAACAAGTGGTATTTAACTTGGTATTTATTGTCAGTCTTTGATTTGAATTCATTATAATCTATTACTTTAGTTGGGATCATATAAAGGAGTATGATTTTCAAGACATTAAATGTAGAGCATAAAAATATATAGCTAAACTTTTTATACTAAACTTAATGACGAAAAGTATTTGGACTCTTAAGTGTTTTAGAGACACTAATTAGAATTAAAATCTCATTATCACTAGTATATTCAATGAGATAACCATGACATGAATTAGAGGAATGAATTCACACTAGTATTTCTTATTTCATTTTCAATAATGAATTTTGTCTCAGGGAAATGTATTAATTTTTGAAAAATGTTGAAATTAATTTCATATGATATATTTTGAAAAAGAGCATGATGGATTTGTTTTGAAAATGGTTTGATTTTCAAAGATCAAGTTGAGATTTTTAAAAAATGGTTCAATGCAGAAAAGGATGAATTTGGAAATCACTATTATGATAAAATGATGTGGTAGAATTTGAAATGACAGTCGTTTAGTAATAGAGAGTGAGACTTATGACGTTTATTGTTTGTATAGAAATGAAACCTGATATGTGCCGTAGAAACCAACCGAAATAACCTTTTGATAATTTGGTTACATCTAAGCCATATGTGAAAAAAAAATTGATTTAGAGTATAGTTTAAGATTTTCATGCTATGTAAATTTTTAAGAGGAGGGGTGAGACAAGGAAATTGGATCATTTTTTCCAATTTGAGAAGCAAAATCCACCCATCTTTCAGGGAGACTCAAGAACTAGAAAAGGTGGAATTGTGATTAAATAGGATGAATCGTATCTTTGATTTGATAAGCACACTAGTAGTAGAATGTCAATCTACCAACATACATTCTTGAAGATATTTCATGAAAATGGTGAAATTTAACTTTTTAGGATAAATTAGACCACTACCTTGCATGGGAGGATTTTGAGGAATTGTTTGACAAATATTTCTACCATAATTTTTTTAGAATTAAAATAATGATAGACTTATTTATCTTGAAGTAGGAAAATATGATTCTCATGTTGTATACAGCTAAATTAATGAATTTAGTGTGATTTACACTTGAGGCTTCTATGGGTGTATAATTGTAGGCACACATCTTTAAATCAGAGTTTAGATAAGAGATTCGCTCTAAGATTGTTATTCTTTGTATTATAGATTATATAGAGATAGATAATAGAGTGGAATTTTCTAAAAGGGAAGTATTAGAAGATTTGGGAGGGGGAAGTATGTTCATATCTATGGGAAATGGTGGGAAATATAATGTTGGGAGATAGATGGAAGATAGACTGCTATTTCTATGGTCTGAGAGTGAATCAAAATCCAATGACTGGATTAGTAAACCTTCATACACAACCCATGTGTAAAGTAGAATGTTTTTAATATAGTTTTCTTGAACACATAAAGCGATAATGTATTACAGAACCTATAGAATTCCATAACTCAAATATTATAGTGAATATTTAGTATTATTTTCATAGTGCTCCGAGGTCTGGTGCTCAAGACACTTATTAGGTGTCACAGACATCATATGCTTCAATAGGGTGAGGTTAGTAGAATAACGATGATCAAAATAATTGAGCTAGCCATGGTGATTTAGAGAATACAATTCCACCTCACATAGTGAAATATCATTAGGAATGTAAGGAGAAAAGTGTTGTGATGAAGAAATTATATGGATTAGAGTAGGTTATTTCGGATTATTAGTCAGGACCATCTAAAGTGTAAAGTATGATTATACTGAATTCTACCCATATTAATGGTTTCTTTGATATGGGTGAGTCCCATTCCTTTATTTCCACTTGTGCTGTTGATTGTTTGATATTAAAACATGAGATGATTCCTTCTATGACAAAACTTCAATCTACTCTTCATTAGAGAGAGTGTTAAGAATTTGTGTGTAGAGCATGTTCTATAATCATAGATGGAGTTGAGATGAAATGGGATTTAAGGATTCTCAAGATGGATTTGTTTAATATAATCCTTCATATGGATTAGTTAATGATGTTCATGTATCACATCAACTGTTATACTTGACATGTCAGTTTCATGACTAAATATGGCATCAAGGATCTCTTTTGATGTGACCAAAGTGTAAAGGAATTTGCGATGAGATTTTTGAAACCTGCAATTGGAATGATATCATACCATTTGGCAGCATTATCCTTAGAATAGATGGATGATATCAAGAAGAATAGTTTTCCAGTAGTGGTGGATTAGTTTCTATATGTGTTTCCTAATAATTTCTCAGGGTTTCTATTAATGAGATAAGTAGAGTTTATGATTTATCTCTTACCTGTGAACATTCCTATTTAATTTCATTATCATTCAATGGTACCAATATAATTAAGGGATATTAAATTGCAGTTGGAAGAGTTGGAAAGTAAAGGTTTCATTTGGCCTAGAATGTGTCCATGGGTAATACAAGTCTTGTTTATGAAATAAGTCCGATACATCACTTCAACTATGTGTGGATTATCATAATATTAATAAATTTATGATAAAGAATCAGTATACAATACCATGAATTGATGATGTGTTAAATCAATTAAGCAGAGATCAGTGGTTCTCTAAGATTGACATGTCATTAGGATATCACCAATTATTAGTCTGGAAAGAGGATATTTCAAGGAAATCTTTGAGAATCAGATATGTCCATTATGAATATGTGTAAATGCCTTTCAATCATAAGAATGAACTAGGGGTCCTTATGAAATTGAGGAATATGACATTTCAAAGATATCAAGATTTATTCTAGGTGGATTTTGTAGAAAATATATTGGTGTATTTAAGGATAAGGTTTGAGCATGAGAAACCCTTGCAGACAATGTTGGGAATATTACATTATCATTGTCTATATTCCAAATTATCAAAGTGTGATTTTTGGATACAAAAGGTTAATTTTATTGGCCATGTAATTTTTGAAAGAGGTGCTTCTATAGATCAAAAAAATATTGAGGATGTGATCTGATGTCAAATATTGAAAAATATCTTCAACAAATGAAATTTTATTGGATTTGACGGTTATTATTTACATTTTTTATGTGAATTTTCATGACTATATTCCCTTATGGAATCTTTAACAAAGAATAATGTTCCATTACAATGGGATAAGTAATTACAGAAGTATTTTCAAGTGCTAAAAGTTTTCCTTACTCTGTTACCAATCTTGATTTTACTAGAATCAGGACAATGGTACATGTGGTGCCATGATTCTTTGGGATCAGGATTTTGACATGTTCTCATGCACGAAGACCATGTTATTCATTATGGTTCAAGGAAATTATGAGTAAATGAGAATAACTACCCAACACACATATTGGAGTTACCTTTCCTATTCCATGATTTGAAAACATGGTGTTACTATCTATTTGGGGAGAAATTTACTGTGTTCATGGATCATAAGAGCTTGAAGAATATTTTATTAATAAATGATATGAACATGAGAAAAATAATATTGATAGATTATCAACAAATGTTTGACATTTAAATGATGTATACATAGGGTAAATGAAATTCGGTAGTAGATGCATTGAGCACAAAGTCTTATGCTCAGGTGAAAAAAGTAGCTCCATATGAGTGGTAGTTGATGTCAGTCTTAGCCGACATGCACTTGGAATGTTAAGATCTATCTGATGTCATGTTTTTCATTCAAGTTTACTTTGTTTTTGATTTGTTCATGATGGATAAATAGGCATCAAAATCTAATGAAGAATGTGTGCCGATGATTTTAGAACTCAATAGTGGGGAGACCATTAAGGGATGGAAACTGGATTATAGATTAGTTTTGTGGTTCATAAATCAAATATTCATACCCATGGATTTTTAAGAGAAATTTCATCATACTTAACATAATTTAATATGGGTTGTTCCTCATGGAATACAGAAAATGTATAAGTCATTAAAAGTACCATTTTAGTTTGTTGGTATGAAAAAGAAGGTGGAAGAGCTTGTTTCAGAATGCATAACTTATCCGCAAGTTAAGGAAGATCATCATTGACCAGAAGTTATGTTGTAGTAATTACTTATTCTAGTGTGGAAATGGGATCATATATCAATTTATTATATAATAGGTCTCCCGAGAATGGTTTGGAAACACTATTACATACGGGTGATGGTGGATCAACGTAATATATAGGCTCATTTAATTATTTTTCATGAAACTCATATGATGTAGGAATTATCAAAAATATATATCCAATAGTGGTAAATATACAGAACATACCAATTTTTTATTGTGTCATATAGAGATATAAGGAAAAAATATCATTCCTGTAAAACCTTACATAAATTCCTTAGGACTAAAATAACTAAGAGTACGGAGTATCATCCTTAGATGGATGGGAAATGGGAAAGAAATATACATACATTATGAGACATGTTTTAGGATTATTTAATGTATTTTGGTGTCTTGGGAAGATCATGTGTTGTTAGTGTAGTTCTCATATAACAAAAGTTATCAGGCCTCGATACAAATAGCTTTATTAGAATCATTTTATGAGAATAATTTTTCTTTTCCACTTTGTTGGGTAGAAATATGTGATATATTACTGGTTGGGATGATCCTTGTCCAAGAAACAATAGAGAAGATTCAGTTGATCAAGAAACACATAGAGACGACTCAGATTCATTAGAAATCATATGCGGATCATCGTCAATATCTATTTTCATTGACAGTGAGTGATCATGTTTTCTTGAGGACCTCTCCAAGGATTGGACATCATCATTTTTAAAAGTAGGGAAACTTATCTCCTAGATACATAGGCCATTTTGAGATACTCGAATGGGTTGGTGAGGTGAAACATTGCATGGAATCGGCACCACCATTCAGTTTAGTGTATAATTTCATTTATGTATTTTAGATAAATAAGTATCAACCTGATATTGACCATGTGATTCAATTGAACCATGTTGAACTAGAACTAGGTGCTTCATTAGTACATATACCAATGCATATTTTGGATAGGGAAGAGAAACTTTTTCATGGTAAAAGCATCGAACTAGTGTGGGTTTTTTGGAAATATGGTTAGATTCGGGAATAGACTTGGGAACCGGAGAAATAAATGAAAGTGTATTGTCCATAACACTTTCAATAAGATATTGGTTATCTAAACTCTGAGTATGGAAAGAGAAATGGTGGGGATAATATAGAAGCACCCTATTTCAAGTAATTAACCCTTTCTTTATGATTTTTATGTATGAAATGTAGGGTGATTTTTTGGAGAGTTTGGAGAAAATTTAGAGTGTTTTTGGAGCTTCTCTTTAGGTGAACATTTAGTGTATGATTTGGGAAAAGCATGAAACACCTATAAGAAACCATATAGAATGAGATATGGGGATAAAGGAAAGGTTCATGGGATATTTATGGGTTACCCAAACTATGTGGAAGCATTATATAAATAGTGAAACTTGAGATAGTGGGATTTGGAATGGATAGAGCACGATTTAGAAATAGTGTGAGCTAGTCATGTGAAGTTCATCTTTTGATGCAGTAGCTTATGAACATTTAGCACTCTATTTGACTAACCTGGTGACTTAATATGAATGGGTTAAAGATGAGATCCTAAAATTTTGGTTCTCACACATTTCTCTCTCTAAATACCTATTCTTTCCTCCTATGTGGCCCTAAAAAAATATTTTATCTTTAAAAAGGTCATGTAAGCTTCTACAATCGATCCAAAGTTGACCCAAATGCTTATCTTAGTGATTTGAAGATGGATTTTTATGGTAATCTTGCATTCTTTTTCATTCAAGGTAATTTTTCTTAGATATACTTCTATCTGTCTCTCTTTCTTAGATATACACCACCTGATGATAAATCTAAGATATTTAAGGCCAAATATGATTATATTTCTTTTTTAAAACCCTATAGATTGTCATTTTGGGAAATTGGAAAATGATGTGTTTTGGTTTGAAATTGTATTTGGTAACTTGATTTTAAAATGACGGTTTGAAAATTTTTTGTTGTTTTTTATTAAAGGAACAAAATTATTTTCAATAAAAATATTTTTTATTGAAATGGGTTTGAACAGAGTAAGGTTTGGCATGGTGGTTTGGTGTGTATTCATGTACATTGTGATGGATAAGGGCATGAAGTACCTCCATAAAAAGGTTGGGAAAATATGGTCATGAAGTACCTCAGTCAAAGTGGTTCACTAAGTGAATAATTAGTGAAAGGATGACTAACCACATGAGAGTATAGGGAGGTACTAGTTATATACATGGTTGAATTTTTTGTTGTGAGGAATAGAATGAGTTATGCCAAATTGAACATGTGATATGGGTTTAGAACATTGTTTGATTTCATTCCTTGTAAATGGTGGTTATATTGAGAAACCTATTATATTTAAACTTGTTTATATTTTATAAAAACTATTTTAGAATATTTTATATAATTTTTTTATAAAAATGGGATATCTTGTTCTATCCTAGTGGTGTGAGTAGGTAATTCATTTGGGTAAAACCTACTGAGTTTTTTTACTCAACTCTACATTGGCACATTGGTACTTTTGCAAATGTTGTTTAAGGAGACATGGGAAAAGGTCAAGTTTCAAAAATCATTAGGATTACATTATGATACATGGGTTATTTTGGATTTAGAGCATGGAGCATGATTGGAGCATAGAGTTGTCATTGGAGATTTTTAGTTTCTATAGTTCCTCTGTGTAAAATGATATTGTAGTATTCTATTTTGGTACTTGGTTTTAGTTTTATTTTGATAAATGAATTGTTGAGTTATATTTAATTTATATCATGCATCATATAGTGGTTTGTTTGGTTATGGATTTTTTGGTTAGTTGTTTTATTCTTAAAGGAAAAAATATCCACCATGTGTATTAAATCCCTTTGACATTTATTTCCATACTTTTATTCCTTGGGTATATCACTTAAGTCTAATTAACTGTCCACTACCTTCTCAATCCAAATAAGGAAGAAGAGGGATGTTACATGTGACCTAATACATATGTATTTTTAGTGTTGTAGATTTTCAATAGGGTTTTTCCCGAATAGAAAACTAGAAACCAAATATTTCATGTTCACTAATTATAATCAATGATATAAAATTTATTTTGAAACTATTTAAAATAAAATTCATCCCATTTTCCAATTTTAAATATTCCAATTTCCTTTTAAAACATGATAAAAGGGTTATTAATCAAATAATTACTTTTTCAAAGATAAAACCACTAAGTTTCTATCAAAACCATTTTAAGCCACTTTTCATAAAAATAATTTCAAATCAACTTAAACAGATCAATTTCCCAATTTAAATTCAATTATTTAAATTTCAAAATTTTCTATCAATTTCACAAACACACACCTATTCAATAGAATTGGGTTTTTTCCCAATTTCATAACAATCAAATCCAATTTTCCAATTCAAAAGACTTTTTTGTTTTAATAACCTAATTTAAATAAATTTAATTTAAATAAATAAATTTAATTTAAATCAAACAATTTTGGGTTAATAAAAATTGGCCATTATAATGGAACAAACTACCTCGGTATCATGTGATCTCACAAGAAAAATCCAAAATGGGAAAATCCAATGAATAACTTTAGAAGCAGGGATCTAAGAATCAAACCATGATTCAAGATTGAAAAATATAGGATTAGAACCTCTAAGAAAATTTAGATCTACAAAACACTAGGTAAGAACGACAAGGTAAAGGGAGAAAGGTAATGGGAAGATGAAACTTATGAAGAAGGGATTAAACATTGTTCGCCTAGATTCAATTTTCTTTTAGAGTAGTGAAGAGAGTACAAAAACACCTCTTGGGAGACTTCAAAGAATAATAAAATGAAAAAGGTTGATATTTTTTTATTGAGAACTTAAAAATATGGTTTGGGTTTTTAAAAATTAATTTTTATATTAAAACCCCCCCATATGCATGATTTTGTAGGAAGGGTCACTCGGTTAGACAAACTGTGCGCCCTAAAAAAGCACCCCTTTTTTCCTTAGTGTATGGTTTCTACTAGGTGGGCGCATAGTTTTTCAAACTATGTTCAAGCTATTAAAACCTCTACTATTTTATTTTCATGGTTTTATCTAAGAGGGTGCACTATTTGTGAAAACTATGTGCCAACTATTCACATCCCATAAACATTCAAAATTTCCAAAATATATCCCAAAAAAACCCTTAAAAAACAAAACTAAAGGGTATTAAAAATAATTATTTAGGAATACCTGAAAATGCAATAGGATGTTAAATTATCCCCACTATGGAATCATTATGTCTCAAAAAATCCTTTTAAGTGTCTTATATGTCAAAATGATGTGGCCAATTCTCTCGCATCAATCCCTACCATTTCTATATCTCATGAGAATCATAACTTTCCATCCATAGAACTCAAACCATAGGTATCGACCTCCCATGAAGTACATGGAATTAAAAATATAATATCTTGAATGTATGTTTAGTCATGAAAAAATCAGGCTTAATCTCAAGATCACTCTATCTCAGAATGTGAGACAGATCAGATAGATAATTCCATAGCTAAAATAAATAAAACATGTCATATATCGACATTAGCTATGGTGGATGTTCTGAATGACAAGACACTTTCATGACCATATCAATAGCCTAAAAAGTTACCACAAAATGAGGATCATGTTTTCCTTTCCTCTCATTCCATTAATAACCAGGGAAAGGTGAAACATTCAATAAAACCTAAATACCAACTGAAATTTTCAATGGTTTGTGATGAAGATCAACATAATACTTTTACCATCTCCATGCCATCAAAATCCTATGAAGAATAAACTGAGTCTTTTTGGTTGTTTCTTGAAAAAATATCATTCCAACCAAGAGAACCACACTGATCTCTAACCAAAATAGTGGATATTTACAAGGCCGACTATACAAGGCCTCAAAAGGAGTGATTCTGATAGTTTTATGGTAACTATTGTTATACACAAACTCAACCATCCCAAGATGGTCATCCCAATAACCAAGAAAGTAAAGAATGTAGGCATGTATAATATAATAAAGAATCTATATATATCTGTCTATTTGTCCATCCGAATGTAGATGGTATTCCATAATCAAATAGACCTAAGATCCCAGTGCTACATAAATGCCTCTATAATAATTATAAGTAAATAGAGGATCCTTAATTGAGACTATATGATATAGAACATCATGAAAATGAAAATTCAATTTCATATAGATATTTCCAAACTCATCAATGTTGGTTGCATCGTGAATGGGTATAAAGTTACCTGATTTAGTTAGGATGTCGATCAAAACCCATATCACATTCTTCATTCTTTGGGTAGGTAGAAACTGGTCCAAAAAGCCCATAGAGATCTCATCCCAATTCCAAGTTGGTAGTGAAAGTGGGTGAAGAAAACATGAAGGTTTCTGGTGCTCGACCATTACCTGTTGGAACATATAAAAATGGAAGAGGAAAAAAATAGCTCACCCCATACCTGGCCACCAGAATAGTTATAACATTCCCTTGAACATCTTCATGTTTCCTAGGTTTACATACTACTGAGAATTATGGAAATCCACAATCCCATTGTTACTCTCCACTAACAACACAATAATGAGATTCTGATAGAATAGAATTTCTTCAATGGATAATAACCAATCAACCACAGTATACCCACCATAAATAGAGTATCTAATGCTACAAAAATCATCACAAAGTTGTTGTTTTTAAAAAAATATCTCAAGAAGAGAGGATGTCAATTGAACACTATATAAAGAAACCTGAGCCCCAGATTATCATATTAAAATATACAAATATGTAAAGAGATCCATAAAGATCCACTATTCTGATGATTCCTTCAAATCTTGTATCAGAATTTTCCTACTCTTGGCATCAAGGAAGACATTCACTTTCCCTAGTGTATAAGCAATGTCAAATTCAAAAGATTGCAGGTATTCCACCTAATGTCTATAGAGGATTTTTTTTGAAATAAGATATAAATTATGCTTTAATGGTTAGAATACATTGTGAAACATTATTTTAAAAGGTAACACTTCTAAATCTTAAGAGTGTGCATCACAAATTCGAGTTATAGGTCATGGGTCAGATAATTATTCTCATATGGGATAAGCTGACGAGATCCATAATCAATAACATGAACTCCCTTCATAATAACACAACCAAAACCCGAGCCCAATGCATCACAGAAGGCCACATAGACTAGACCATCCTATGGAAGAGTCAAAACCAAAACAATATTCAAAAAAATCATCTAAAAAAGGAAATCCTCCATTTTTCATCCCAGGAAAACATGAATCCCTTATGAGTTAGAGCAGTCATCATAGAATCCAATTTTGAGAAGTCCTTAACAAACCAACAATAATGCCTAGCTAATCCCTAGAAGCTCCAAATATCAAAAACATTTCATGGTTGTTCCCATTTCATATAATAATTTACATTTTTAAGATAAAATGAAATAATTTGTTTTGACAACATGTGTCCAAGTAAATTCACTTCCTAAAACTAGAAATAACATTTCGAAAGTGTGGCATAAATTCGGTGAATTATCATCAGTTCTAGAACTGCTGTCAGATGACACACACGATCATCCTCAGACACTCGGTATATAAGGATGTTATCCATTAATACCACCACAAATGTATCATGATAATCATAAAATATCATGTTCATTAATTCCATAAATAACATAGGATCATTGGTTAAAGAAAAATTCCTCAAAAGGTATTTATAATTATCATACCTTCTCTGAAAGGTGGTTTTATGAATTTAATATTCTTTTATTCTGAACTAATGGTAATAAGATCAAAGATAAATATCCAAGAACCACTTTACCCCTTTAAACTGATAAAAAAGATCATCAATTCTGGTCAACATATATATTTTCTTTAACATAAATCGATTTAGTTTTTAGTAATGCACACAAAGGTGAAGTGAACCATAAGATTTCTTAGTAAATAGAATCATCTCCACCCAAGGTGACACACTCGGGCATATAAATAATTTATATATAATAACTTCAAATTGATTCTTCATATCTTTCATCTCAGCTAGTTCTATACAATAATAATGAATAGAAACTGGTTGAGTACCATGCACTAAATCGACAGATAATTTTACATCACCTACCAGCGAAAAACCATAGAATTCATAAGGAAATATGTAGAAAAACTATATAAAAACATAAGGGATATAACCATTAAAATATTATCACTATAGATAAAAAAATCAGTAGTATTAATTTCCTCAACTCCAGATAATAAGGTCCGACTCTACTCAACCTAATATCCCATTCTCCTCGAAATATACCAAATATCCATTGGGTGTGGTAAGGGAGACCCATTGAAGATAGAAATAAATATAGGATTAATTGGAAATGATATGATTGAACCCAAAAATGAATTAAAGTAGATTTATGTTGAGAAATTAAAAACCCAAGTTAAGATCACCATCTAGTAAAGTGAAAACACTAGCAGGACTGCCGAGACCCAGATCTCTCTTCGTCCCAAGGGGTGTAGTAATATCATCATAAAAGATAAAATATCCACATGATGATTTATCATATTGAAAATATGGGCTGATATAAACAAATTATATTCACTATTATAAAAAAATAATTCACTAATGATGAATCAATAATGATGGTACCCCTCACGGTTGTTGGACCCATATCCTCTTCCTTTGGGGACTCTTCCACTACATAAAGAATCTTCATTCCTAATGAGTATGGTTGGAAAAACTCTTTTTGGGTATCATGAAATTTCACTATAGTTTTAGATGGCGTTGATGATCTTGGTCCACTAAGTGGAGTAGAAACGTCTTGGTAGAACATCTTCATGTGTCCAAAGTGTCCGTTGGAACCACATACCTTGGGTTCCTTAGTGGAAACCCGCTTAAAATTCTCAGGAATAACACACTAGTAGCAAATAAAATGGCCCCTCATAAGCAATGAAGGAGGTTTATAAAGACCATACTACCAGAAAACACCATGGGAATCACCTCAATTACTCATTACTTTAGATGGATTCACACTTCCACTGGGAGATAATGGGATACCCATCAACCCTGAATTTCTAGCCCGGTCCTTTTCAACCATTATTTCTCTATCCAACACATCGACATGAGAAGGTAGATTCATCAAGAAAACATGATAATGAATATCAGATCAAAGTATCATACCAAACCTTAAAGTATTAATATCCTCATTTGATATAATATCTGGTGAAAATGGAAGAATCTTAGTAAAACAATTTCTATATCCTGTCACACTCCTCTCATCAAAACCGAGTTTGAAAAATTCAATTTCCATTGATAACACCATCAACTCCAGATAGAATTAGATGGTTTAAAGAGACTAAATTTATTTCTAATGTAATCCCTCATACTTCATCATCATCACCATTGTGTTCTCCCATCTTCTGCTTGGTCCCTCCAACACGAAGGTTTTACACTTCACCTTTATTTCACTAGGTGTATTCAAGAACTCAAACAAATGATCAATCCTACTCAACCATTCCAAAACCACTTTAAGATCATTGGATCATTTTAATTTGGTTGATTATAAATATGTATCTCTAAAGAAAAACTTAGTAATGAATCCATCTGAGGTTCCACAACTGGATCTTGAAAGGTAATTGATGGTGGTGACTATCCTAATGTTTGGATAGTATGCACAATCACCTCTATCAGACTCAGTTCTATGAGAGGATTTCATCGATGAGGTTAATCATAAGATTTATACTCATTATAATTTTCACATATTCTTATAGACATAATTCTACATAACATTGAAGATGTCTTATGAACACTCAAATGGAGAAATAATGGAAATAATCTCAACATATTGATAAAAATTATTTCAATTTCAATCCACCAAAATCATATATGGTATAATACTAGAAATAATCCAAAAGAAAAATTTCTCAACAACCCATTGTCACTTAAAGATCCTTATGGTGAAATATGGACACACATTTAGTTGTAAATACCTCATAAGTACTGAGAAGGTTACACAACTGCATACTAACATAAAGACAAGTTGCCTAACCTTCACCTCCAAAAATACTTTTTTATGAACCAACATGATTACCCTAAAAACATGATAACCAAGCCAACACTAACATATCCAGGAGGGAATTATTAATCCCCATAGAATGGAGACTACAAAATGGAATCATACAATATGAAATTATGTAACACCCCCAGATTTCATAGTATGTTATTTCTTCAAAGTAATTCAATAACTTGCACTACACGCAACACCGAGTTCATGCCACCACGACTTACTAAACTAGCAGTTCGAAAGTGGTTATAAAAAGTATTAACTAAATTTTGAAATTTATATAATAATTATAATTTTAGAATCCATATTATTAGTTTCTTATACATACTGTAAGAACAAATTCATTTCATTCAGATAAAATAAGTATTTTTCAAAAAAAATGAAATTTTACTGCCTTTTAATGGTGAACCCTTTTTAAATCCAATATTTAGAAATTTTATATATTAAATTTGACAAAATAAACTTCTTATTTATAATATAGAAATTAAAATTTAGTTTGGATAAATTTTTGGTACTTTTCTGATAAATTTTATATTTTTATGAATAGTTAAAAATACGAAATTTTAATTGAAAACAACTTTTTTAATCAAAATACTTTATAGTGTTAAATTATGAATATAAATGGGTTTTAAGTATAATTAGATTATATTTTTATCATTTTAAACAATTTATATCATTATAAGTAATTTCACATTTAAATTTGACATAAACACATATCAATATTTTGATAGTTTTTACTCTTTAAAAAATCCATTTTTTGGTTTTGACAACAAGAATTAATTTTAAATTAATAAATGTAGCTTCTATGTTTTTAATTTGGTAAAATGGACTTCATTTTTGAATTCATAATTTCAAAATTATCTTAGGGTAATTTTTTTTATTTTTCTAAAAACATTCAATTTTTGATGAATAGTGAAAAATATTGTGTTATTATTTAAAACCGGTTTTTTAAATAATTATTTATTTTATTTAAATTTATTTTAAGACAATATATATATAATACCTATATAAGTTCAATTTAATTCATTGGAGTCATTTTATAATAAAATTAGATGTATAAAATTTTATCAAACGTTTTACCCACTTTTACCCACCTCCGAGGAGCATTTGCAAATTTGCATAAAACAAAATTTTACCACTTCTGTGAGTTAAATTTAAAAAATCTCAGAGACAAAATTTATATTGTTAAGTAAAATATGGTTCAATAAGATGAAAATAATTTTTGGTGAATAGAAACTTTTGACTTTTATTTACCATAGTTAAAAGTAAATAGGGTAATTAAGGGTCAAAATGATATCATAATTACCCTAACAGATGTCCTAATTCTATTGGATTAGTGTAATTAGAAAAAAACAAACTTAGGAATAAAATATGATCCTTTATATCCACTTGGATTAGATTAGTACATTTATTATTATTTAATTTAAAGAAGAGTTAAAAGTGTTAAATTCAAAGCTTAAAAACTAAACCATTTTTAATACAGGGTTACACATAATATAAATTCAACTATAAATATTAATTAGAAAGATAAAAAGATTTCCTACATAATTTTATTTTATTTATAAATTTTATACATTAAATAATTTAATTTATTTATGACAAAATAATGATGCAATAATTACCTTATTAATGAAATATTAAAATAATTGATATTATAAATACCCAAATAAATATAATTAGAGAATTTTTATAAATTCCACCAATTTTGTAGGTTAATAAGACATGTTACAGTGTATTAAATGATTTTTTTGAAGTAATAATTATTTTATGAATTTAGAAAAAACAAAATACCAAATATTTTTAAAATTGACATAAAATAGTTTTTAAAACAAATATTTTATTATTAATTGGTATTATATTCTTAAAAATATAAGGTTTGGACCAAGGGCTTAAATAATACTATATATGTCATTAATGAACCACTTGGGGTTCTCTTGTATGTTCATATTATGTTTATTAACCATATAATATAAAAATACAAAAAGACATGGTAAATGTCAAACTATTTAACTAAGAGTTAAATATAAAAGATAAGGTTAATATAGTGACACAAAACTGTTTAAAACCTATTGGTTGAGTGTTTTTAGACCCATTACCACCTTATACTCTAAATAATTCTTTTTGGATCTATTAGAAACCGAAAATTATTTAATTATAAAATAATATTTTAAGTTTTTCCAAAGGTGCCCCTCACCCCTCTTATAAAAGGGCACTTCCCCTTCTCTCCAATTCACACCTCCATAGCCATTTGGATCAGACAAACCCTACCCAAATATCCTCCCAACTATCCTAGATTTATCTTAGAGGCCTTCCTTTGGTCATAAAGCCAACATATGGATCCCTTTTGATCAAATCAAAAGGAAGAACCCGAAGAAGAGGTAATGATTTCACCACCCTCTTTAAAGTTGCTTTCTTCTTCCACTTACTCTTTCTTTGTTATTACCATACCAAAATAATTAATCCAGTAACTTATATATACTGTGATGTTATTATAAATATGGAACCACAATATTCATTATTCTATCTATCCTAGGAATGATTATGTCACCATGCGTGCGTACGTATGGCTTACCGTCTCCACGCCGTGGTGTAATTTTTTATTTAACACTATGTTATTTGGATGTATATAATGATGAGTGATATGTATATAAATAATGAAAATAACATGGTAATTTATCTTTAAAATTAATATACCATCCAATTCCACACCATTAAGGAGATGATATTGTCGCTCATGCGTACGTACGGATTACCGTCTCCACGACGCAATGAGATTCATTTCCACGTTCAGCATTCATCGACGATTATAAAAATACATATTACTAATAATTATGTAATATATGACATAATAATTCTACTATATATATACATGTATGTATTTATGTACTTACATATATCTTATTCACTTACTTCCATTCAATACGATATGAAAATAGAAACAACATTTATGCGTACGTACGACCTACCGTCTCCGTAAACGGTGTTTTTAATTTTATATATCTATCTATTATAAATATTTATATTCTAAATATATATGATATATTAATCAAGGTTTTTATTCTGGAAGTATTTAAACCATGATCTAAATTATATGGTCAAGAATAACAAGTTAAAATACGTACGATAAAGAAAGCGATTATTACCCAAATTGTTAATTTAATATGAAAATCATTATTAAATGGGTAGTATAATTTAATAAATGAATCATGTATGATATAATTAATATGAATATGGTTATGGTATAATCTAGTAAAATATAATGGTCATTATACAGGAGGTTAAACATACCCTCGACTGAAGGAAAGTGCAAGGTAAGGGGTTTCTTATCTCTCTTATAATTCCGTGAGATTTCCATTGTTTACAACTTATTTGTTCAATGTGGTGTATTTTGTACTACCATTTGATATATATTATCATAATTTTATTTATATTCATGATATTCTGTGATTCATTTGGTGGTTATTGACTATTGTTCATATGACTCGATTGATTACAATGAGGTAAGGGTTATTTCCTCAATCTCATTATTATCCGAGATTGTTCATGTGTAAGTATTTTCTAATACATACTTATCATAGATACCCATATTTTATAAAAATGATTTCAAAAGGAATATTTTAAAGTTTTATGGGAGAGTATATTTAACTAGATCATCATTTTAAATGTTTTAATGATTTATCTTTCTAAAAACTTTTAATTGATGTCCATGTTTTCAAAATGATTTTAAGGATTTATTTATATGGACATGAATGTTTTGAAATGATAATTCTTTTAAAAAGTTTCAAATTGGTATGAGACAATTTTATTCAAAAATTCATTTTAAATGACTACCATTATAAATTGTGATAATTTTAATTGATTTCATGAAAAAAGGGTATTTATCTCAAAGTATTTTACTGATCATTTTCATATATGTCAACTTACATTAGTGAATTTTAAACTTCTTTGAAGATGATTTATTATGATACAAATCTTCCATATTGTATTGAATGTTTTATGATATGTTTGACCGTGGATGTGTTATTTTTATACCATTCATGGTTTATGGATAAAGTATTGATATTCTGTAAGATAGTTTTAATACGAATGTTTATGTTATATTTCAAACTTTTCTTATGGACAAATGTATCAGACTAGTATGTTCCAGGATGGGGACCAGTAAAAGTAAGCACTACGGGTTGGGTTCTGGTTACAGCAGCCCCTCCAGGTTGGAGTCTAGTTACAGAGGCTCTTCAGGATGGATTCCGGTTATATAGGCTCTACGAGTTGGAGTTTGGTTACAGAGGCTCTCCGTGATGTAGTCCGGTTACAGAGGCTCTCCGGGTTTGCATCTGGTTACAGTTATCCCATAGGTCCTAGCATGAGGCCTTGACACATAAATTAAAGTCCGGTACTATACATTCCCTCATTATGAAATTAGTTATTACATGTGATTATTAGACTAGTATAATGTCTATTATATAGTAATTATTGATTTATTTTTTCCATATTATGTTCAAGTTTATGTTTAAAAGGATATATTTTTTATTACACATATTTCCTTAAAAGTTTATAGCTTCCGCTAAATTATTTACCCTTACTGAGCATCTGAGATCACCCATTCATTATGTTTTATTTTCCTAGGATCACAAGAAGTGTTTTATGTTTGAGATGCATGTTTAATCTAAGGGAACAATGTCATTCTAAAATGATTTTTTTTGGTGTTGTATGTTATAAAGTGTAATGTAATATTCATGTATGCAATCTATTTTCCAAGACTGGTAAACTGATCGGTCTTTTGGGAATAGATTCCTTGTAATCATGCCAATGTATTTAAATAGTGCACTGACTCTAGGAATCTAGGTTTAGGGCATTACAAATTGGGAATGAATTTGGAACAATCTCAACAGAATAAAGAAAAACAAGTCAGTTTGAATACAAGGAATACTCCCTAGGGATAAGTGTACTAGAAACCAAACCATCATAAATAGCCCAATGTGAAACCACAAAGATCTAAAAAATAGGATATAAAACCATATCCTAGTGGAACTCTTTAGAAAAAATTATCAAAATCTACTACCACCTCCACGTGATGCCTTACCCTTGCTCGAACCTAGATAGAGATAACATACAATCACCTGATGGCACAAGTATGGTGTGAGAAAGAATCATAATAGGGTATCACCATGGATTCCATAATAAGATGAAAACATTTAATCAATGAAACAAAAATTTCAATTTAAAATAAATAATCATGGAAATTAAAAAAATATTTAAATTATATCATGATTTACATTTCAAATGATTGAAATATTTCTAAAAAAACATCTCAATAATTTTTTTTGTATAAAATAGTTTATATAAATTAATAAGAAATTTATGTAACAACATACATCAATAGAATATATTTAAAATACAAAACATGACCTACATGGTCATATTCTGATAGGTATGATAGGTCCAAGAAATGGGGTTCCATCACACTCAAACAATTATCATGAAAAAAATGTGTATTCATGTAACTCAGACACTAGTCAAAGATGACTAATCACCATCCCATCATTGACGTGACATACTGAATATGTATTGTTAGTGTTTTAAATATTCAATAGAGTGTTGTCTCAAATAACTCATCAGCTACCTATGCTTGCATGTTTTCTAATAAAAATTAATTATAGGCAATATATTTTAAATCTTTTTAAAATACAATTCATCCCATTATCCTATTTAAAATATGAAAATTTCAATTTAAAAACCAATACATAGGTTTTTAATGAAATAATTAATTATTCCAAGATAAAAAAATTTCATTATTTCAAAACCATTTATTACACTTTCCTAAAAAAATAGTTTTAAATCAATTTCATAAAATTAATTGCAGAATTTACATTCAATGATTTAAATTTCACAATTTTCCATCAATTTCACAAACAAATCCTAATTATTTAAAATTGGGGGTTTTCACAAATTTTTTATTATGACCCTAACCTTTTAAAAATATCCATACTTGATTTTAAGCATAATTAAACATCAAATTACAAGACAAGGATCATAAAGTATAGTGTCTTGGAGATTAGGTACATAATTAAACATCATAATACCAAAATAAGAACATATTTTATTTAATCCTTATAAAGAGATCCTAACTTACTTTGAGCCCCTAAATCTTCATAGGATAACTTGGGGTTAACATTTAAAAAGGGTTGAGCTAAAAATACCATTAAGGTAATAAACATTAAAATAAATATTATCACATGGGTTAGAAGGCATAACATAATGATATATAAAGGCATGGAACATGATTAAATATAAGTAATCATACCATGGGATCATAAAATAAAGGATTCATATTAATGTGGAAGGAACATAAAACATTACTTTAGAAAGATTCAATACTCGTTGTACATTGAGGAGTGTGATTCAAGGCCTGCTGCATATAGAGGAGCATGATTGAAGGCTCATTTCACATAAAGGAGTACATATTAAGGCTAACCCCTAAGACCACTGCACATAATGCCTTATGAGAATAAAAATTAACCAATACATTGAAGTGATATCGAGGAAAACCCATCATAATATGTTCATGAATATATTTTTTACATAAATATTAATACATAATAAATCAAATATAAACATAAGGGTTACCCATGGAAATAATTGGGTATCATAATCATGTCATAATGATTAATAAATCAGCGTATCATAAAAGTTTCAAAGAATGAAAGGAATTAAATCATTAATTGAAATTAATAAACTAAAATAGTAATAGATCATGATTCTTTACATCAAACCAAAGTGATAACATATAAAAATATCATTTAAGAAATATTAGAATAAAAACATTTTAGTGCAGTTAAATGAAGATATTAAAGTACATTTAAAGAAGTAAAGGGAATAATAATTTTTATAAAACCAAAATTTAACTAAAAATGTTTTAATAATAAAATTAGTGATTTTAGAAAAATAATTGTGTCTTAAAATAGATCATATAATGAACTTTATATTGGGTAAGAATTCGAGATGTTCCCTTGAATCAGGCTTGTTTATCGAGAAGAATCGAGTAGGGAACCTTTTAAAAACATGTATATCCCAATAAAAGAAGGAAGAATGGATATTGATATATGATTTTGGAAAATATAAATATAATTTATAATATTTACATAAAAATAAAATAGAATTTCATTTTTATAAAAATAGATAGAGAGTAAACTAAAGGAATAATGGAGGTTCGTGTAGAATCCATTATCTTTAGTCCGAAGGTGTTCTTTATTTTAAGTTAATATATTGGATAATAAAATTAGATTAATTAATTAATAAGTCCAGAACCATTTATAAATTTATTTTATTTATTATAACCTTATTAAGTTCATTTATGGCCTTTTTGATGGGTTAAGAGATTCAATTTCATCATTTGGGGGCGTTGGTTTCCTTGGTTTTCATAATGAGTTTACTTGCATACATGTAAAAAAGGTCATATAAAGTGGGGGAAATCATCTGGAATTGAACTTATATGTTATTAATGATCTTTAAGAGGCTAAATTGGTCTTATATATCATTTTTTATATCATTATGAGGAATCATTAGATAAATAATTAATGATAATCATTTGGGTTTATTTGGACTATTTTCAATCACAACGAACTCATTTTATTTTATAAATTTATATCATGTGTAAAAAATGGTTCCAAAACATTTAATAAGATATAAATATATTAGAATTGTCTTCACAATAAATATGGGTTCATGACCTTCCTTGAATGTTTAATTGAAAGATGAAAGTACGTCATCCACGAAGGTGGTAAATCAACACCTCACAGACAATGTTTTCATTATTTAAAGTAAAAGAGAGAGGAGAAGAGATTTGATGAATAATTATTCCATTAGAATAAATTTTTTTAGTATATGTATGTAAATAGATTAATCATACCATTTTTATTAGGGGATGTGAGGATAAAAAAATAAAAGAAATTAAAAGAAAAGGATGTGGGTTTTACCTCTTGATTCCTTCATCTCGAGAACCTATTTTGGATTTAGTTTTGGTCTTTTGTTAAGACCAAATGATCATGGATGTGGGGGAGTAGATTATGAGGATATTTGAGCAGAATTTGGAAAAGGCTAAAGGCTTGAGATGTGGTGAGCGGTTATATTTATAGTGGAGAAGGAGGGTGTTTTTTTGAATATTTTAATCACTACATTATTATTTTTCTTAGGACATGAAATATTGTTAATTATTGAGACTAAATAGAGTAATGTTATCATGTTATTTTGAACTAATAGTGCTTAAATTTACAATGACTCAATGAATAGTGTATTTAACTTTTAATTTATATATACCTTAAATTACCGTATTTTACTATTCTAAAAAATTTAAGTATTTCAGAAAAATCCCAAAAATTCACCATAAGAATTTTTAGATTCATAGAATTAAAAAATTAACTCATTTTTATGAAATTAATTTTCTAAATAAGAGAATTTTAATGTTTAATTAAAATCATAATTTACTTGAAAAAATACATATTTTAAATTATAACTAATTTTATATCACTTTGAAAAATTAAATAAGGTATTAGAAAATTATATTATAATCACAAGACTTGAAAATAATAATTTAAGAATACATTTTATGAAAATAAATTTCTTTTAAATTATTAAATTATTCAGAAAAACTTAATTTAATATTTATGACTTACAAAAATATGAACACTTAATTAATAATTTTTTAAAATTTTTATTTACTTATACTATGCTATAATTATATCATATTGTCACTTATAAGATTGATAAATTTTATTTATACTTTTGTTGGTGAGATTACTATTAAATTGTCTGGTTTACTATTCATAAGGGTCACATTACTATTCCAAAGGTCAAGTTACTTATTTCATCGGTATATGTTCCTTAACTTCTAAATACTTCTTATTTCATTCATTTTTTATTTATAAAGAATGTATTGTGTTCTCAATGGGATTTTATGTGATTATACTATATGAAATATTTATAAGAAGGGAACTTACATTGAAATAATTTTGGGTCATTACATTCTTCCCCCATTATGAAATTTCTCCCTTGAAATTTCATTTTATATTCTAAGATGAAAATAGATGTGGGTACTTTTTCTTCACTACATGCTCTTGTTCCCATGTTGCCTCTTCGTACTTATGGTTCCTCTATAGTACTTTGACTAGGTGTGTAGTCTTATTGCGTAGAACATTATCTCTATGATCCAATATTTTCATTGGTTACTCCTCATAAGAAATATCATTCTCCAACAGTACCATCTATGAATTCAATACATGTGAAGGATCCGTTATGTACTTCTTTAAGAGGGATATGTGGAATACATTAGACATGGTTGGTGGAAGTGCTATTTGATAGGTCATAACTCTGACATGCTCAAGGATCTATAAGGGGCTAATGTACTTAGGACTTACCTTCCCTTTCTTCTTGAATATCATGATCCTATTCTATGGATATATGTGGCAGAATACCATGTCTCCCAATGTAAACTCCAGGTCTCATCAATGATTGTATTATTATCTCTTTTTTAAAATTTAGGCTTCTGTGAAATACTATTGAAATGTTTTCACTTTATCCACTATTTCTTCAACCATTACAAGTCCTAGCCTCTTATGTTCATTGAATTCATCCCAACATGCTAGTGTTATGCACATTTTCCCATAAAGGGATTCATATGGATCCATTTGGATGCTCGAGTGGAAAATATTATTGTAAGAGAACTCGACTAGAGGAAGATGTTGTTCCCATTATCCTTTGTAGTTCATAAAATATGCTATCAACATGTCTTACACTATCTGAGTAGTTCACTCAGATTGGCCATCAGTTTGAGGATAATAGGATGTACTGAAGTTTATCTCAATGCTTAAATCATGTTAGAGACTTTTCTAGAACATCGAGGTGAATATTTTATTTCGATCAAATACTATTTATAGTGGTAATCCATGTAGCCTTACAACCTCTTTGATGTATATTTGTTCAATTTGATCTAATGATAATTCCTCTCGAGTTGAAATAAAGTTATCTATCTTTGTAAGTCAATCCACAATATTTCATATAGAATTGTTCACTCTGGATTTCTTTGAATGAATATTGACATATTCCATGGTGTTGTTTTCCCATTTCCATGTTGGTTTGGGTAATGGTTTCATCATCCATTTATAATTTTTTCTTTCAGCCTTCACATGCTGACATACTAGGAACTTTAATGTATATTCAATAATCATATTTTCATATTGTCCCACCAAAATTTCTCCATGATATCCTTATTCATATTTGTGCTCCCTAGGTGAATAGAGAATGTTAAGCTATGTACATCATTCATGAGATCTTTATTTATTTCTCTATTAGATGGTACACATATTCATGATCCAAATCTTATAAATCCATCCTCATCAATCTTGAACTCATATGATCTCCCATTTTGGATAGCTTCTAACCTTTTCTGAATTTCTACATCATTTCATTGAGAATCCTTTTTTTCTCCACAAGGGATGGTTGAGAAATAATTTTATAAAATATTTATGATGTTTCTTCCTTAATTATTCCCATGCTCATCCTTTGTAAGACTAAGAATATTGGATCCTTCTCGATTCTCATCATTGATAAGGATACATTATTCTTTCTATTTAAAGCATCCAACACCTTAATTCCCATAACATGATGGTAGTGGATTGAGAAGTCATAATACTTGATGATCTATAAACATATTCTCTAATTAGTATTATTCTCATTCTATGTAAATATATATTTGAGACTCTTATGATCAGTATATATCTCACAATTCTCCCTATATAGATAATTTCACTATATTTTCAATACAAATATCATAGCTACAAACTCCAGATCACGTGTAAGATAGTTTTTCTCAAGAATTTTCAACTTCCATGAAGAGTAGGCTATCACTTTATCATTTTTCATTAGTAAACTGACTAATCATTTCTTTGAAGCATCACTATACACCACAAAGAGTTCTCCACTTATCAGGAGTGTGAGTACTAGCATAGTGATAAGACTCTTTTTGATCTACTTAATGATTTCATCACATTATTAAGTATATAAAAACTTCAATCCTTTCCATATCAGCTTGGTTATTGGGTTGGAAAATCATAAAAAGTTCTTCACATAATATCAATAATACCAGGCTAGACTAAGAAAGCTTTAGATCTCCGTGATGGATGTTAGACTGGGCCACTATTTGAATACCTTTGTCTTAGAAGGGTCCATAGATATCCCTTTTATGGTGATAACATGCACCAATAATGATACTTCCTCCATCCATAACTCACATTTACTATAGTTTTCATATAGTTTCTCCCTTTGCAAAATCTACAACACAGTATTCAAATGATCCTAATGTTCCTCCTTGCACTTGGATTATATCATAATATCATCAATAGATACTACCAAAAACTTATCTAGGTAATCTATAAATACTATATTAATTAATTATATGAATATTTGGAAGCATTAGTGAGTCCAACAGGAATCACTATGAACTCATAGTGTCCCTAACTTGTTCTAAATGTAGTATTGGGAATATCATTCTTCGTCACCTTTAATTAGTGATATCCTAATCACATGTCCACCTTAGAGAAATAAATGACCCCACATAGCTGATCGAACAAGTCATCTATCCGTGGAATGGGATAATTTTTCTTTATCATTAATTTATAGAGACCGTGATAATCGATGAAGAGGATCATTGATCCATCCTTCTTCTTGATAAAGGGGACTAGCGCACCCTAAGGTGAAGCACTTGGGAATATAAAACCCTTGTCTAGATTCTACTGTAACTACTTCTTTAGTTATTTTAGATCAATAGTGGACATTCTTTAAGGTGTATTTGATATAATAAGAGATCCAAGAAAAATTTCATTTGAGAACTCAACTTATCAGTCAGGGGGAAGAATATAAAATTCTTCAGAGAATACATCAGTGTAATCCCTCACGATGGGCATGTATTTGAGCATGATCATGTACGTTTTCTCAATAGTTTTAGTGAGATATGATTTCTTATAAAGTATTAATATCCACACTTTAGATAATTATTATGAAAAATATTCATCTTCCTCGATACACTTTTAAAGAATTGAAGGATGCATCGAGATGTGAAGAGTGATCTCCCTTTTCCAAAAATTGATGTTGGCTTGGTATAAATATAGCAAATCCATGCCCAAAATGGAATAAAAATCTACCAAAGGGAGTATAAATTTTTTTAGGGAGTTTCATTCCAAAAACATTAACTGAGGATACAATGAACCGACCTGGGTTACCCTTAACCCTGGAACCCAACCCAATCTATCACATACCTGAATGGCATTCATGATCCCCATGGGCTAGTGAAAATCACCCGAGCATCGTACAAAACAATAGAGGGAACAATTTTTACCACCCCAAACAAACAAATTGAATATATATATAAATAAAAGAAACATTGGAATATGAACAAGATATATATTCCATAACTGTAAGAAAACAATGAAAACATACAACTACAATAATAACTAAAAAATCCAAGACAATTCCAACTATAAAGGAATAAAAACCAAAAAGTTACTCTAAATGATGGTATGGATGGACTCCCACCATCTCACAACCAGCTACCTAACCATATGATATGAACCTCACTACATACCTATATTTCCTTGCCTTTCCATACACTGGAATACAAACAATGGTCTATGCACCACTAAAGAGGTGCACAAGGTGTGAGATAACAACATCAGTTGGATCACACCAAGGTGTCCATAACCAGTATTTGTATAAAAAATCCTTGTATTTTAATTTTAAATAGAACAATTCCTGATAAGAGGTAATGCAGTTTTATAGAAAACATGGTAAACATTTACCCTTTTAATAGCTTTAAAACAAAAGTAGGTACATGAATTTCAAAGCACATATTCCATATCATTTTTTCATTCATAAACATTCATATCAAGGCTAACTCAGAAAGCCAATAAATACCAAATAGAAGCATAAGTACCAAAACACTAAGGAATACTATAGTTCGATGTCACAGACTACTTGTACCACAATCAATCAAGTGCACACATTATGATCCTAGAACAATGGGCCTTAGAAGCAGAGGAATGCCCCATGGGTACCACCCAAAATTTCAATATTAGTATCCTAGAACAATGGGCCTAGGAAATTGAGAAAATCAGTGAGACAAACCCCATTGATAATCACAAAAAACAAAGTATGATGGCTCCAAGATAAACCTTCTACCTAAGTACCTATGGTAACCCATATGATCTTTCTCACAATTTATTTCAAAGCTTTGAAAACCATTTCAAAACCATATCAAAACCATTTTATTGATCTAAAAATACCAATTTTCCATTCCATTTTCAATAAACTGAGAATTTTTTTCATTGAAAACAATTTTCAACACACACAAAACAATCATGGAAATATTACATTATGAATTAGTTTGTAAAGAAAAACAACAAGATCTATTATCATAGGCTATATAAGAAACCAACAACCTTAAAACTTGGGTCGCACATGCCCAAAATGGGATCCACAAACAATGAAACCCAAAAACACCAATGGAGTCCTTAGAATCCAATCCATACACATTAGGATTGATTTAATTCTAAACATAAATGGACAGAAGAAGAGAGGAAACCCACATACCTCGAAGATGAACACCCTCCGCACTACAACCAATGGAAGAAAAGGCATTTGAAATGATATCACACAACACATCAAGGATGAAACCAAGAAGAATCACCAACCTTAGACCAACAAATTTAAAGGCACCATGCAAAAATGATACCGTGAACAAAGAAAGGGAATCAATGGAATGTTTACTCACCTGGAGACACACACCCCAACTGCAATGGAGATCGAGTGTCGAACAGATCAATCAGGAAGGTTTGGAGTCTCTAAAAAATGATCTACAACTGACTTAGGTAATGATCCATGATGAATTGAAGAAGGAACTGAAACAAAATAGATGCATGCCATTTTTAAAAGCTATACGTGGGCTGTTACATGATTTTTAGCTCTGTTACCCGATGTGTAACCCCCACGATCCACATACTCTGAAAAACCCATTGCCTTGGATTAAAAACTTACCTTTTTAACAACTCACGTCATGTAATTCAAGGTAAAGACATACAACCTTTTAAAGTGTGAGGCCATCTTTGAAAACTTAGATCCAAAAACCATTACACAGCATGTAATAATGTGACATGGCCTGTAAATACTCTACAACCTACAAAAAAGAATAGTTATTAGTAAAAGTCCAAAAAATATATGACTTCACCATTATAGGTATCCTTCCAATATTAATGGAGGGTAAGGGAATAACTAGTAAAAAAGTAATGGGATGTTAAAAAATACCCACCATAATGACATTTCATCCCATGGAAATCAGGTGGAAGATATAATCCTTAGAAAGAGATGAGGCCATTGCTCCCTCATCAATGATTCTCTTTCCCAAGTCTTAGGAGAATATGATCATTGTTTCCATATAACTATAACAAAAAAAAATAGAATTCCCATGAAATACATTCACTTGAGAGTCAATGATATCAATCAATTTCTTTAGAATAGAAGCATATGGCTCTAACTCAATTTCTTACCAACTCAGAAGATGAGTAGGGTCAGGGTGATAATTCTTGAGTTGAGATATATGAAAAAGATCATGAATAACATTCAACTGAACCAAAAATTCTAACAGTTGTGAAATTTTTTTGAGACACTCAGTAACCTCAAATGGTCCCACATATCTCAGTGCCAACATTCCCTGATTTACAAGTATATGGTGACCCAACCAAGGAGAAACTTTCAAGAAAACATTGTCACCTATGAAAAAATCCATAGGCTGATTCCATCGATCCTCATATGATTTATGTCAACTCTAGGATGTAACCAAATGTCAATGTACTTTTTGAATCTTCTTAGACGTTTCTTGAACCAACCTTGGTCCAAATAATGATACTTTCCCACATCATCCCAACAAAGTGTTGATCTACATGGATGACCATAAAATGCCTCAAAGGGATCAATTCTCACTGACAACTGATAACTATTATTGTAAAAAAAATAAACATATCCCTGATGGATATCCCATGATACTTCAAAATACAAGACATAGGAGTGATGTATATCCTCTAGAATCTGAATTACTCACTATGTTTGACCATATTCCAATGGATGGTAAGAGGTGATCAGCTTGAACTAAGTTCCCATCGACACTTAGAGAATAATCCAGAACATCAAGGTACACCTAGGATCCCTATCTAAAACAATAGAATAAGGATTCCCTTGTAACCTCACAATCTCTTTCACGTATAACTTACCCATATCATCAACTTTAGTGGTGTATTTGATCATATTGAAATGATTAGACTTCATCAACCAATCAATAACCTCCTATATATCATTCTTCCCTTGGGGAGTCCATGGTAATCCAACAAAAAAATTGGATATCTCATCAGATTTCTAGATCATCATCAGAAGAGGATGAAGCAAACCATAAAGTTTCTAATTCTCAGCCTTTATCCATTGGTAGGTGTAACAAAAATACACAAACTCTATGATGTTATGCTTCATACTTGGCCACCGGAATCACCACCTCATGTCATAATACATCTTCGTAGTGCCTGGATGGATGCCCCATGAAGAGTTGTGATAATAAAACAAGACAAAACCCCTCATAGATGCTAGGATGAAAATACTTTTTATGAAGTGAAGAATACCATCAAAAGATAGGGACCGACCTTATATAGTCTCCCACCATAAAGGCTTTCTCAAGTCTTCTGAAAGTCATCATCCTTCTAAAAACTCCTCAAAATAGAATCAAGTAGAGATGATGATTACTATATAATAGTTAGAACAAAACCCAAAACATAATC
Source organism: Viscum album (assembly GCA_963277665.1). Classification (NCBI taxonomy): domain Eukaryota; kingdom Viridiplantae; phylum Streptophyta; class Magnoliopsida; order Santalales; family Viscaceae; genus Viscum; species Viscum album. The sequence goes on along the minus strand of OY728166.1, from coordinate 367,342,887 downwards.
CTAAGCATCCAGATGAAACTGAGAAAAAATCCCCATAAGGTTACAATCTTATTTCGATTCTAGAATATCCTATTAAGGTACATTCCTACTAAGGTAATCTGCAATGAAATTTCCCTTCCCTGGGGTGTAGGAGATATCGAAGTAAAACTTTTGAAGATATTATACCCATATTCTCTATCCTAGATTTCACTATTTCTGAGAAAATATGTAACTTAGACTTTTATGGTCAAATAATACTATTAACTTATCTCAAAAAATATAGCTGTTCAAATATTTAAGCGCATTCATGACTACAACAAACTCTAAATCATGAGTGGGTTAATTATTCTCATGCAGTAAAAGATGGAGAGAGTCATAAGATACCACATGGTCATCCTGTATGAGCACGAATCCTAAACCAACACCACAAGCACAAAAAAACCACATATCACTTATTAGGATTAGGTAAAAACAGAATAGAAGCCGATATCAAAAGCCTTTTCAGTTCATCAAAATAAGTTTAACACTTCACATCCAAGGTGAATTTCACCTATTTCCTGGAAAGAGAAGTCAATGAAGATTCCATCTTAGATAATTCTTTGAAAACCCATCGATAGTATCTAGAAATACCATGGAAGATTCATATATCAAACACATTATATGGTTCCTTCCATGAAAAAACAACCTTTACCTTCTCTTGATCAACTGATAATATATGATCATAAATTCTCTACCCCAAGAACATAACATCCTAAATCTCTAAACTACATTTTGAATGCCATCCATACAAATGGTGAATTCTAAAAATATCCAAAACAAATCTCAGATAGTGCTAATGCTCACTCTCAGATTTTGAATAAAACAGAATATCATTCACAAACACAAACAAAAAAAGTCCCAAGATATTGATTGAATATACGATTCATCAAAGTCATAAAATCTATAGGAGAATTAGTCAGACCAAAAGGCATCATAATATATTCATAATAGAAATACCTACTCCTAAAATATTTCATCATTATATAAGACTCTCAAACTTTGAGTTGATGATAACCTGACTGAAGAACGATCTTCGAAAACCATTTTTCCAGTTTAATTGATCAAATACATCATCCACACAAGGAAAATGGTATTTTTTCTTAACCGTTTCCCAGTTTAACTTCTTATATTAAAAATATAAATGAAGTGAATGATGTTATTTATTGTAAAAGTGCATCAGGGATTCCCAATGTGAAATGATTGGGTGAACAAAACATTTTTCTAACATGTCGTCCAATATAATCTTGAGATCATTCAGATCCACTAGTGCCATATGATAAGAAGTTATCGTTATCACCTCCGTACCATGCACCAAATCAATAGTAAAATCTACACATCTCTTTGGAGTAAGACTAGAGAAATCATCTGGAAAAAAGTTAGGAAATTCTTGAACAATAATGATAAAATCAAGGACTTGAGATATGTTATTGGGCTTAAACACAATATCATACAAAAAAATCTTGAGCTCTAGGTGGGAAGGTCTTGCATGTCCTGATCTCATATCCCAATCTCCCTGAAACACATGAGATCTCCCATGGAAGTAAGAAACAAAACATGCTGATGGAATCAATAAACAACAACTTAATTAGAAATAAGCCAATCCATTCCAATGATGATTTCAAACAGATTTAAATCAAGAATTAGAAAGTCCCAGACCAACCCTGTATTCGATATTGTTAATGAATAAAGACCCCAAAACCCCTTCTCTTTCATCTTTCCAAGAGGTGTTTATAACTCCATCTTAAAAGACATAAGTTCCCTTGTATGTTTAAGAAAATAAAAAAATGTGAAGATATAAATGAGTGTGAGACACTTGTATCATATAAAGTAATTTATTTTGAAGATGAAATAAGGATAATACCTCTGATTATTGCTGTACCTGCATCAAATTACATGGAACACTCATATAATGTGTGAAAATGCTTCATTGATGAGGCCTATGGATGAATCCCTATAGTATTAGAAACTTTTGACTACACCATTGTATCCTTTGGAGATGAAGAAGCCTAAACATAATGCATCATAGTCATATCCTAATAGAAGCGCTATAAGTGACCAACACATCCATAGATTTTTTATATCTTTGCAGACATAGGACAAGAATGTATGTTCTATCCTCCCTTTCCACAATGATAGAAATTTAGAGGCACAATATCTGTTATAACATATGGTGTAGATGAGGCTCACTACTGAGACCCACCTCCACTACTGCAATGATCTTGCTACTTCCTCTTATTCCCACATGTTCCACTAAATATTCCACCCTATAGAAGATAAGAGGTGGAAAATACAACCATTCCATCCATATTTATTTCTTCCATCACAGCTCTATTAATCATCTCCACATATGCAGAATGATTCAGTATAAAAAAATGTGATCTAATATCCGATCGCAAGCCCTACAGGTACATTTGAGCCTTCAACTGGTCATTCTTCACCACATCTAGGAAAAAACAGACAAGATCAGCAAAATGATTGGTATATTCCAACACTGATCTCTATCCCTATAGTAAATAAAGGAACTCAAAATAAATTTTATAGCATCAAGGACTATAGAAAAAACTTATGAAAGAATTGGGATTTGAAACCATTACAACCTAATCCCATGTCCTTATCTGCTTGGACCATAGATTCCCACCAATGCTTACTAAAACCCAGAATTATGAACACTGCACACTTCACCATTATTTTATTAGGTGTCTCCAGAAAGTCGAATATTTGATCGACCCAATCTATCTGGTCCACTGACACTTGAGAATCTGTCATTTATTTAATTGATGGTGGCTTCTCATGCAAGAACTCCCATGATCAACTTCTTTATCCTCCAGCTCCTAGCAATACTTAAACCACTATGTTCTGAACTTGTGTTAAATATTGATCAACAACACAAACTATATATATAAAAGTATAGATGATATTCTAATCTAAAGGTGGGTTCCCTTGAGGAGCATCAGCTAAACCTTCCCGAGGAACTCGTGGAAGGTGTCTTAGAGGCATACTATTGCCCACTGAAACATTAGAACAATCATAAAACAGATAAATTCTCATATCGAACTAAAACACCCATAAATTAAAACTGTGAGTTTTAAAACAAAAACCTATACTATAGACACACATCCCAACACCCCATGGAAACTTGAGTCTCGTTACGACAAGAGCTATCCATGCACTTATCACAACATACCTCTCAAGTCCCAACAACACTATCTCCAGTCTAACAGACATCCCATGACATGGAATCTTGAGGAAAGACCTCAGTTGATACCAAATTGTAAATAACTGACCCAGGTTACCCTCAACCCTAGAAACTGACCTGATCCATCACATAACCAAAGTGCATTCCTGATCCCCACAGGATGGCGACAACCACTAGGGCATCGAACAACACAATAAAGGGAACTATTTTGCCTAACCTAAATAACCACATGGAATATATATATATATATATATATATATTAAAAAAATAATTAGTGTAAGACGAACAAGATATATATTCCATAACTCTAAGAAAAAAATAAAAATAGACAACTGAAAATGTAGATAAAAACTCTAAGACAAGTCTATCTTCAAATGAATAAAAAAATACATACTCCAAATGATGGTATGAATAGAATACATCTATCTCAACACCAGATACCCAACCAGATCACACAATAATTTCCACCTCACTATGGCATCTTACTGTTCCCTGCACTAGAAGTCAGAAAAAGATACATTCACTACCAAAGAGGTGCGTTGGGTGTGACCTAACAAGTTCAGTAGGATCCCACCTATCAAAAACCAGGTCGGGTCACCATCTAACCCGGTGCTCGACCCAGTCCGCAACATGGCCCAAAGGGCATTCCCGATCCCCATTGGCTGGCACAAGTGTCTGGGTATCAAATAGTACAAGGGAATTATTTACCCAAAATAAGAGGCATAAAAACAACTAACCACATTAATGGAAAGAAAAATGATTTTATACAACCAAAAAAACCCTTAACAAATTTCATATTTAAAGATCAATAACTAGAACCAACAAACCAAGAGAGATGACAACAAATGAAAAATAAAACTCTAAGAATACTGTAATGAAAGAAAACTAACACATTTATCTTCACCTGCATGCAACTTGAGGTGCCACCTCCTCAAACCACAACCATCATACCTGCACGGGAAAACCATTGACAACCTGGACCATCGTCACTAAGCACAATGCCTCAACCTATGACATACAAAGAAAAAGGTCTAAAAAAACCCAAAGGTGTATCTAGGGTGTGAGCCAAGAGCCCAGTAGGATGCCACTGGGAGAAGATTCCACGCATAACCATTTAAATGACGAATACATTTTCCAGTAAAATAGATAAAAGGGAAATAAATGATTAAACCGTATTTAATGAAAACAATTTAAAAATAGGTGATTTAAATGAAAATAAATTTAAAGACAACAACTTAAATTAAGGAGAAGAATTAAATAGCTGCACACTTTTAAATAAAATAGGATTTAAGAAAACTGTTTCAAATAAAATAGATTAAATTAAAACACACACGCACACACTTACTTTTTAAAATAACCAAAGTGTCTCATCTATGAACGTAAAGTAACCAAGGAGCACCAAATATGGGAGAGGCCTCATGGGTGTTAGATATATTGGGCCCCTAGATCTTTGTGTCTCAGTGAAGCATGGATTAGAAACCAAAACCCTCAGAAAATGTGGCTTAGAAGGCCACGACTCTTAGAAAACGTGGATTAGAAGGCCACAACCCTAAAAAACCGTGGCTTAGAAGACCACGACCCTCAGAAAATCATATGTTTAGTTAGTGTTGCAAATATTTAGTCCTGCTAGTGAAACCGGGTCGAGTTACCTCCAGAACACTAGCCCGCCAGTCTAGTCCACCCTCATAGCTACCCGGGCTACCCAATTTGTGCTCAAAAAAGTTTCAAGATCATAATAGGTGCACATCACATAAGAAATCCAAGCAAAACACCACACATGAAAAGATACCATTTACACCATTGATTCTACTTTTAAAATTTAAGATCATTTCAAATGTCAGATTTATGCATAAAAGCCAAACAGAGTACTTACACACATCAAAGCATCATTTGAACACCTAAATACCATTTTGAGATATTACACACACCCAAACCTTATCCAAAAAACTTTTTCACCATTTATATAATTTGGTAAAACCTTTGAAAAATTTCATAAGAAAATCCTAAAGATTATCACCGAGATTTACACATCAAAACACACTCAAAATCCCCATTTTGAATTAAATGCACACCCAAAATTTTTTTAGGAATTAATCTTCATCACTTACACCATCAATTTAAAAACTTACAATAAAAAAAACAGTTTTACACTTAGACAACCCCAAGAGAATTATTAAACAAATTCAAATATGTTTCGTACGAATTTAAATAGAAAAACCCACTCAAGACCTCTTTTATGAAAAAATGCACTTTGATGACACACCCAAAACACACACTACAACACTTTCACATTCAAACAAACTAAATGAAAAATCTTGATAACGCTGATAAATAGCTCAATGTAGGTTTTCACAACAAAACACATTAACATCACATAAATTCTCAACTAACAAAAAAAATGCACAAAAAAACTTAGTCAAAATCACTTTCTCAACATGTAAACTACTTAAAAATTGTTCAAAATTAATTAAATTAGCAAAATAATCCACCAGAAAATTTATTAAGCAATTTTTAGAATATGTCTCATGAATCAAAATACATAAAAATGATGTAAAAAAAATTACTCTATGACTCGACACAAATTGACACTAAACCATAACACAGTTTGTATAATTTATAAACTAAAAATAAGCACTTTAATATTAATTTCCACAAAAAACACACCTATATCACATATTCTTGTCAACTCCAATTAAAACATTATTCTCATCAAACAAAAAAATTAGACAATATGCTAAATTAATTTAAGAGGAAAATTAATTCACCAAACAATGGTTAAACACAGAACCACCTACCTCGATGTTGATTTTTACAAAATCTTGTGCGGATCTTCATTCGTAACTAATATGCACCACAAACAACTCAATGGAACCCTAAAATAAGAGTCAGACCAAAGATAACATCAAAACCAGACCAAAAATCACAAAAACCCTAACATGGAAATATCCCAAAGGAATAACCAACCAAACTAAATAAAATCAACCTACGATGGGGATATTTGGGGGCTGTCTGAGCACGTTGGAGAGGTGCAGAGGTACGCCGCACCTGGAAAAATCCATCTGATAAGGGTTGCTCCCACAAGGAGGAGGAGCACCGGGCTTGGTTGCGACCAACAGGGGATGTGGGGGTGGCGCAACAGCTGTCCGTGGGAGGAATGTCGGAGAGGAGTGGGAAGGCCACTGTGATAGGGCTGGCTCGAAAAGGGACACATGCTGAAGTGGTTCATGCTTTACAAAGAGGGGAGGTCACGCCAGGCTTGTTGCGCACAAGGGGTTGAAGGGGCGACGACAGATCAGAGGGCTCAATGGGCTGGTGGTCGAACGGGAGTGCATGGGTGCAACATGCTAGGAGGTGACGACACAGATCAAATGGGGTTGGCCTAGAGGAAGGATCTGGACACAAAAAGTGTGTGTAGGTAAGGATTCCAGTTCGTCAAATAGTGGTGAGGTAGGAAGGAGAGCGTCTAAGGATGGGGATGTGCGGAATGATGGGGCTGGAGCAGAGTAGGGCGTGATGCAGAGGGCTGAGCAGAGCTGGCGCAGTGGGCATCCGGGATTGGTCGGGAGGGGGGGGGGGTTCACACGATGGGAAGTGGAGGCCGATGAGGGAGGTATTCGATGGTGTTTTCAGAGGGTATCAGGGGTGCCGGCCTAGGGTTTGGGGAGGAAGGGGGAAGAGGCACGATCCAGGTGGGTGGGGAGGTGTGACGAGAGTGAGAGAGAGGGAGGGGAGAATAAAAGAAAATGGATAAAAAATAAAGAAAGGTAAAAATAAACTTAATATATATATGTATATATATATATATATAAACATAAAACCTAATGCACTCATAATAATAATAATACTACCAAAAACATAATAAAAACAACATATCCTCAACTCTAATAACAATATTAATGTTTCACAAATAATAGTATTGTTTAAAATAGTTCTTTAAAATTTATTCTACTCATTTTCTTAATTTTATTTTATTCTAACTTTAATATTAATTTCATTTTATTTAATTAGCGGAACATCAGTTAGGCCTTGTAGTGAAATGGGTGAGGTCGGAAGGTGACTCGGACAAGGCTGCATGACTTCGACCGTAGTGCGCTGGATGCTGTGAAGGCCCAAACATGCGTTTTTAGATAGGAACTCAAAAATATTAAGTCAAACTTCATCCCAAACTACCTGATAACCAGAAAAGTAATAAAAAATATTATTTAAAGACGATGGGTGTGAAAATTCTCCCCACCATAAATATTTTCATCCCCAGAAATCCATAACTAAGATTGAATACCAAAGTAGAAGAAAACACCCCCTTAATGTTCAAAGTGGATTCTGACCAAAAATCATGTAAAGAGAAGAAAATGCATCATGATCAGAGAAGGTGACTAAAAAGACAAACTCAAGAAACACGTAAAAAGACTTCCTGATATGTGTCGTCCACACCAAGGTGATAGAACACCTCCAGTTGACTGATCAAGGAAAGAAATATAACCAAAGGTCGTCATGGGGAAGCCCGAAGGGGTTCCCTACCATTAAGAACCTACCAACACCCAAGGTGAGACTGGAAAACCGACATGGGGGGGCCCCAACAGATTCCCCACCATTAAGAAGATGACCAACAATGATTCATTCCAGAGACATTTGAGTGAGACTTATCATGGGTCTCCTCACCGTTAGAGTTTATAGAAGATACAAAACGTTGAAAATTTCTCAACGGTGATAAAAAACCCCACCACAAGGGGTGGGGAGGGCGGGGCCCAACCACTAGGGCATGAAAACCATAACCAAATACAAACCAACATATCCACATCCCTAGATGCATACTATTCCAAATTGAAAATAATTTACCCAATAGACACCCATACGGACCACTAAAAGAAAATACATTCGATGGGACACAACCATCGGGACTTAATGGTAACAAGACGACCACACCTTCACATAGTCACGGAATCCTTACACACCCAAACGGTTCGTTCGGAATGGAATAACCATAGAAAACAATTTAAACTGCCTTTAATTTCAGTAACAACTACAGAAATAAGGTTGGGGTCCCATACACTCCTGGGTTTCCTGACCACATGCCAGCTTCACTCTGAGACTTATGGCTAGAGGCTTGATGTTTAAAGCATCTCTTGCCTCACAGTCAGGCATAGAAGACTCCCAAATTAAGCTTCTCCTTTTGGTTCCCCATACAACCACACTAAAAATAATACAACACCAAAAAACACCATGTACCATGACATACAACTACTCTCTCATGACACATCCACCAAAATAGGGGTTTAGATGATGCACACGCATCACCTCTTCACCTTAACCAAGGAACTTAAGAAGGAAAGACGCACGAAAAACACTTACCTTTGAATAGAAAAATTACAACTCCTCAAGAGGACATGCTCATATGAAAACAGGGGTTCCCAAAGGATCCTACAAAATTCACCCTTGATCTTCAAGAGAACTCGCACTACACAATGTCACCAAACATGGATATTGTGGCCGATGGAAGCACTAAGAACCTTTAAAGACTATGGTCAACACAGATAATTCCGAACCTCCTTCACCCTTCCCCACTGGAATTAATTTAACCATTTCCAGGGGGACCTTTAGACACAACGATGTCAAACTTTATACCCGACGACTCATACAACTCAAAGAGACCAAAACTCCCTCTAACTCCCCTCGCATCTGTCATCCCGCTGCGAGAGGATCTGTTTAGTTGTAAAAAGGAGAGGTGGGTTCAATTCTATAATTCAAGAAGAGATTCATTCAATCAAATGGAGGCTCAACCAATGGTGAATTGCTTGTGACCACAATTCAATCACATGTTAATGCTTTTTGGGGGAGTACACCAGTGAATAGAGAAAACCCTGGAACTAATCAAACTGGTTCAATGGACAAGACATACCATAAGCAACCACTAAACGTGTAGGGGTAACCACTACAAGGCTCCTCGAAACATTTTTCTAAAGAAACTAGATACCACACACTTTCACACCAACTTACAAATAAGAATTCAAACTCAGGACACAAATCAGTCAAAAAGGATCCTTAGCTCAAAATGCCTCACTTCTAACATTTCCAAAACATCTTCCAAGACCAAATAATTTTTACCTAAAGACCCAATTCAAAAAAATTCAAAACAAAGAGACGAGGAACTATGAAAGAGGAGGCTAGTGTCAGTGGGTGACTGGGACATATGGTTGGAGGCCATACGCCAATCACACCACTGCCACAAAGAGTATTCTAGGACAACGTCCCTTACTCCACATGGATTTCCAGACCCTGCGAACTCAATGGGACCACTGAACCTACTCCCTTTTCATTTCCCCTGAACAATATTAATCACAAGGACCAAATACTCAGGCAAACCTCAACTTACTTTGGTAACTCAAGTCCCACCATGAGGTGTGCTGGCCAAACACCTTACTTGTAGCCATGACATCAAGCCCTAAAAACCTTAACTCCAATCTACCATGACTCTATCCCAAAATAACACGACCCAAAAGAGAAAACCTTCCTCTGATACCATTTTTTTCACGAACCAGGCCGGGTCGCCATCCGACCCGGCACCCGACCCAGTCTATGACATGGCTTGAAGGGCGTTTTCGATCCCCACGGGCTGGCACAAGTGCCCGGGTATCAAATAGTACAAGGGAATGATTTACCCGAAAGAAGAGACATAAAAACAACTAACCAGTTTAATAGAAATAAAACTGATTTTATACAACCAAACATGCCCTTAACACATTTTATATTTAAAGATCTACCACATGGAAAAACAACCCAAGAGATATGACCATAAAGGAAAACTAAAATTCTAAGAAGACTGTAATGCAATAAAACTAACACATTTATCTGCACCTACATGCAACTTGAGGAGCCACCTCCTCAAACCCCCATCGTCCTACCTGTATGAGAACACCATCGAAAACCCAGACCACCGTCACTAAGCAAAATGCCTCAACTTATGGCATACAAAGAAAAAGGTATACATACACCCAAAGGTGTATGTACGGTGTGAACCAAGAGCCCAATAGGATGCCACCAGGAGAATATTCCATGCATAACCATTTAAATGATGAATACATTTTCTAGTAAAATAGATAAAAGGTAAATACATGCTTAAACAATATTTAATGAAAACAATTTTTAAAAACAGGTGCTTTAAATGAAAATGAATCTAAAGACAAAAACTTAAATTAAAGAGAAGAATTAAATACCTTTACACTTTTAAAGAAAACAGAATTGAAGAAAACTATTTCAAATAAAACAAATTAAATTAAAACACACACACACACACTTACTTTTTAAAATAACCAAAGTGTTGCACCGATGAACGTAAAGTAAGCAAGGAGCACCAAATATGGGAGTTTCCTCATGGGTGTTAGCTAGCTTGGGTCCCTATATCTTTGTGTCTCAGTGAAGCATGGATTAGAAACCATGACCCTTAGAAAACTTGGCTTAAATGGAAACAACCCTCAGAAAACATGGTTTAGAAGGTCATGACCCTCAAAAACCGTGGTATAGAAGACCACGACCCTCAGAAAAGCATATGTTTAGTTAGTTTTTCAAATATTCATTCCTACCAGTGAAACCGGTCCGAGTCACCTCTAGAACACTAGCCCACTAGTCTAGTCCTCCCTCATAGATACCCGAGCTTCCCACTTTGTGCTCAAACAAGTTTCAAGATCATAATAGGCACACATCACATAAGAAATCCAAGAAAAACACCACACAAGACAAGATACCATTTACACCATCGATTCTACTTTTAAAATTCAAGATCATGTCAAATGTCAGATTTATGCATAAAATCCAAACAGAGTACTTCCACACACCGAAGCATCATTTTCACACCTAAATACCATTTTGAAATATTACGCACACCCCAAAATTTTCCAAAAAAGTTTCACATCATTGATATAATTTGGTAAACCCTTTAAAAATTTTCATAAGACAATCCTAAAGAGTATCACCGGGATTTACACATCAAAACACACTCAAAATCCCTATTTTGAATTAAACGCACACCCAAAATATTTTTAGGACTTAATCTTCAGCGCTTACACCATAAATTAAACCAATTGCAATTAAAAAACATAGTTTTACACTTAGAAAACCCCCAAGATAATTTATTAAACAAATCAAAAGATGTTTCGCATGACTTTAAACACCAAAATGCACTCAGGACCTCTTTTATGAAAAAACGCACTTTGATGCCACACCCAAAACACACACTACAACTCTTTCAAATTCAAATAAACTAAATGAAAAATCTTGAGAACGCTGATAAATAGATCAGTGTAGGTTTTCACAATAAAAGACATTAAGATCACATAAATGCTCAACTAACAAAACAAATGCACAACAAAACTTAGTCAAAATCACTTACGCAACATGTAAACTACTTAGAAATTGTGCCAAATTAATTAAATTATCAAACTAATACACCATAAAATATATAAAACAATTTTCAGAATATGTTTCATGAATCAAAATACTTAAAAATGAAGTAAAAAAATTCCTCTATGACTCGATGCAAATTGACACTAAACCAGAACACAGTTTTTGTAATTTATAAACTAAAAATAAATAGTTCAACATTAATTTCCACATAAAACACACCTATATCACATATGCATGTAAAATCCAATTAAAAACATTATTCACATAAAAAAAACAAATTAAATAATATGATAAATTAATTTAAGAGGAAAATTAATTCATCAAACAATGGTTAAATGCGGAACCACCTACCTCAATGTTGATTTTTCTCAAATCTTGTGCGGATCTTCATTCACACCTAATATACACCACAAAAAACTCAATGGAACCCTAAAACAAGATTATGACCAATGATAACATCAAAACCAGACCAAAAATCACAAAAACCCTAACCTAGAAATCTCCCAAAGGAATAACCAACCAAACTAAAGAAAACGCACCTACAGTGGGGATATTGGGGGGATGTCCGAGCACGTTGGAGAGGTTAGAAGGTACACCACACCTGAAAAAATCCATCTGAGAAGGGTTGATATCGCAAGGAGGAGGAGAACCAATCTTGGTTGTGACCAATAGGGGAGGTAGGGGTGGCGAATCAGCTATCCGTGGGAGGAAAGCCGGACGGGAGCGGGAAGGCTGCTACGACGGTGCTGGCCGGAAAAGGGATACATGCTGGAGTGGTTCGAACCTTCCAAACATGGGAGGTTGCGTCAGGATTGTTTCACACAAGGGGGTGAAGGATAGATAACAGATCAGAGGGAACGATGAGCCGGTGGCCGGACAATAGTGTAGGGGCGCGACGCGCTGGGAGGAGACGACGTAAATCAGACGGGGTTGGCCGGGAAGAGGGATCTGGCCACAAGTGGTGTGTGCAGGTAAGGATTCCGGTTCATCGGATATAGGTGAGAGAGGCGGGAGAGCGACTAAAGATGGGGCTGTGCAGCGTGAGGGGACTGGAGCGGAGTAGGGCATGACATGGAGGGCCGAGCAGGGCTGGCGCAGCGGGCATCTAGGACTGGTCGGGGGGGGGGGGGGGGGGTTCGCACGACGGGAAGGGGAGGCCGGCGAGGGAGGTATCTGGCAGTGTCTTCAAAGGGTATCAGGGGAACCGGTCTAGGGTTTGGGGAGGAAGGGGGAAGAGGTGCGATCCAGGTGGGTGGGGAGGCGCGACAGGAGTGAGAGAGAGGGATGGGAGAATAAAAGAAAATGGATAAAAAAAAGAAAGAAATGTAAAAATAAACTTTATATATATATATATAAACATAAAACCTAATTTCAATCATAATACTAATAATACTACCAAAAAAATAGTAAAATAAATCCTCAACACTAATAACATTATTAATTTTTCTCAAATAATAGTATTATTTAAAATAGTTATTTAAAATTTACTCTACTCTTTTTCTTAATTTTATTTTTTTATCACTTTAACATTCCTTTAAGTATATTTAATTAGTGGAACATCAGGCATGCCTTGTGGTGAACTGAGCGAGGTCACGCGGTGACTCGGATGAGGATGCATGGCTTCGACCGTAGTTCACTGGATGCTTTCAAGTCTAAAACATGTATTTTTAGATAGGAACTCAAAAATTTTAAGTGAGGCTTCAACCCGAACTACCCGATACCCAGAAAATTAATAAAAAAAATTATTTAAAGACGACGGGTGAGACACCACCCAAGTGTTCCATAACCAGTATTTGTATAAAAAATACTTGAATGATCATTTTAAATAGAACATGTCATGATAAGTGGAAAAGAAGATTTATAAAAAACATGGTAAACATTTCCCCTTTTCATAACTCTAAAAATTGAGGGTATATCAATTTCCAAGAACATTTTCCATATCATTTTCCTAAATCATAAACATGCATATAAACACTGACTTAGAAATCCAAGCTATAGAAAATACAATCAAAGGTATCAGAACACCAAGGAATACTATAGGTCCAAGTTGTAGAATACTCATACCATAATCAATCAAGTGACAAAATTTGATCTTAGAACAATGAGCCCGGGAAGAAGTGGAATACCCCATGAGTACCATACAAAATGTCAATATCGGTATCCTAGAATAACGAGACTAGGAAACATAGTAAATCCTCAAGAAAAGCCTCCTTGATAATAAAAAAACAATGGATGATGGCCCCATGCTAAAAAATCCACCTAAGTACCCAAGGTAACCCTTGTTCTCTTTCTCAGAATTTATTTAAATGGTTTGAAAACCATTTCAAAACCATATCAAAACCATTTCAATTCTTTGAAAATACCCCTTTTCCATTCCATTTGTCAATAACCAGGGGAAAAAAATTTCATTGAAAACTCTTTTAAACACAAAAAACAATCATTCCAATCATTCATTATGAATCAGTTTTTAAATAAAAACAACAACATCCATTATTATATTCTAGAGATAGAACCACCTACCTCAAAAATCAGGTCTCACACACCCGTAATGGGACCCACAAACAATTAAACCCAAACGAACAAATAGAGACCCTAGAATCCAATCCACACACCTTAGGATTGATTTAATTATAAACAAAAAGGTTCAGAAGAAGACAGGAAACCCACATACCTCAAATATGAATGCCTACCGCACTACCACCAGTGTAAGAAAAGGCCTATGGAACAAGATCACATAGCGAATCTAGGAAGAAACCAAGAATAATCACCAACCATAGAACAACAGATCCAAAGGATCCACCCAATGAAAATACCATGATCGATGGAAATAAATGAACTAAAAGGTTACTCACCTAGAAAGACACACCACAACTGCAATGGAGATTGAGTGTCTAATGGATTTATCTATACGGGTTTGAGTCTCTAAAAAATGCTGTGGAACTGCCTTAGGTTGAGATCTATAAACAACTGATGAATGAACTAAAAAAAACATCTTTCAACTATTTTTAAAAACTGTATGCTGACCATTACAAGATGTGAAATCCAATTACACAATTGGTAACCCCCATGATTCACGTACGCTAAAAAACCCATCGCATTAGACTAAAAAATTATATTTTAACAACTCACATCATGTAAGTCATGGCCACGACATGTAACCTTTCAAAGAGTGATTTCATATTTTATGACTTACATCCAGAAACCATTAAACAATGTGTAATATAATTACACACCTTCTAACTCCTATGTAACATATAGAAACAAATAGTTATTAGTGAAAATCCAAAAAATATCTGACTTCACCATTATTAGTATCGTCACAATATCAATGGAGGGGGAAACCACGACATAGTTAAGAGAGTACATGATAAAATATTTATGAGGTGTTATAGGGGAGGAGTTATGTAATTCAGATGAAATAATTTCCTTATTAGCTGTTCCCACATGTAACTCAACCTTTAAATTTTGAGATGGTGTTTTAATAGATCTACTAAAATTGAAAGATATTAAAGAATGCATAGAACAAGAATCAAATAGTATATTCACTATTGTTGAATGAATAACTAGTGTACAATTCACCACATCGCTTTTTGACTCCACATCAACAGTAGTGATAGAAAATTAAATTCTATGTTTCCTTGGAGGTTGTTGATTTCCTCCGACAACCCTCGTCGTAGGGGATTGGTTCAAAAAAATGCCAATGATCCTTGCATTTGAAACACTGCAATACTAGATGAGCATTGATATGAACCTTCATTTCTTCTTCTACATTAGTGGAATTCCTCATTACCTTTTGAATGTTCTTATCTAGATGCCCCATTATTCCACATTTGAAGCATTTACTGGTTCCCTTTATACAATTTCGAATATTCTACTTCCGACAATTTTGACATGTGGGATATTCTTTCTTCTTTACATCATGGGATTTATTTGATGATCCACCCATATTAGGCTCAATTTTTCACTTTTTTTCACTAGGCCCATGAGACCATTGAGAGTCTCTGATCTCCATTTTAACCTTAAGTGAACAATAGAAAATCTCATCATAATTGTTGAAGTCTCTAATCATCAATGCTTATTGTAGACTCAAAATTAGTTTGCTAAATAATTGATCCACCTTGATTTTGATATTCATGAAAAAATTAGAGGCCTATGTTAAAAACTTGGAAAATATTGTTTCATAATCCCCGATAGACTCCTCTTCCTTATGCTTAAGTATGAGGAACTCTATTTCCATTTTAAGATGGAGGGTTTATTGAAAATATTTATTGAATTTTTTTTTTGAATTCTTCCCAATATTCGGAATCAATTTTATCCTTGGAATTTTTATTTATTATTAGTTTCCACCAATAATAATCAAAATGATAGACAGTTAGAACCACTATATCTTCTTCTAATCTCTAAATACATATAATATCTTTTCAATGGAGTTAATCAACTTCTCCCCAAGGAGGGGATCAGAAGATCCACTAAACATGGGATGCATTTTCTGTATGAAGTATTCGATGGAAAATATATATTTACTTGGAGAAGAGAGGATTTCCACATTATTAAAGTTATTATTCATATTTTGAGCCAATTGAGAAAGTACTTTCATAAAGTTTTGATCACCCATTTCCATTATATTTGGAATATAATTAGGGGAATCATCATAGTTTCTATCACATTGACTGTTGGAACATGTTCTTCTATTTCCCTCCATTATCTATGAAAAATAAAGTGCGATTAGGGGGATTGAATACTTAACTAAGGAGCATAATAAAAGGAAAATTTGAACATAAAGGGATAAAAATGTAGGGGAAAAGTATATCTTAACTTATAATTCCCTAGGTTTCAAACAAGGTTATTAATGATCTATTTACTAACATATATTTTCTAATGGATTTTTTTATTCCCATAGTAATGGTTTGTAATGAGATTATGAATTTACCAAATCATATCCCCCGGGATTGTTAAACAAGGTTCACAGTAAGGATCATTGTCATGTACTAGGTTACCCAAAGTTAGGCCCAAAACACATTGTCAAAGTTTTCACTCCTAGGTACATATATGCCATAACCACATCCACTTGTTGTATCCATACATGAATTTATTTTCCTGATAAATCACTTGATCTATTTTTACCAAAATTTAGGGATGTTTTCTTATACTTAGTCTTATCCCTAGGGTTCATACTAAAGTTCTCCATTCCTAATCTCCAAAAATAACTAAACTTATCCTCTAATAACAAATATAGTGACCCTAACATTTCAATCATATCATTACATTATTTTAATCATAGTTAAACAACAAATTACAAGACAAGGATTATAAAGTATAGTGTCTTGGATGTTAGGTACATAATTAAAAATCATAATTCCAAAATAAGAAAATATTTTATTTATTCCTCATAAAGAGATCCTAACTTCTTTTTATCCCTTATATCTACATAGGATAACCTATAGATAACATGAATAAAGGGATAAGATAAAAATCCTTGTAAGAGAATAAATATTATAATAAGTCTTAGTGCATGTATTAGAAGGCATAACATAATAATATATAAAGGAATGGAAAATGATTAAACATAAGGAATAATAAAATGTGATCATATAATAATGTATTCATAGTAATGTGGAAGAAATATAAAACATTACTTTAGCATTATTAAATGATAATTGCACAAAGAGGATTTTTATTCAAGGTTATTTTCACATAGAGTAGCACAATTCAGGGTTTGTTGCATAAAGAGGAGCACAAGTCACGGATAACCACCAAGGCCGTTGCATATAACATCTCATGAGACTAAAAATTACCCAATGAATTGAAGAGATATATAAGATAACCCATCATAAAATGTTCATTAATATTCTTTCCACATAAAAAATCACATATAAGCAATCAAAAATAAACAAAAGGGTTACCCAAGGAAATAATTGGGTATCATAATCATGCCATAAAACATAATAATGGGTGTATCAAAAAAGTTCCCCTGAATGAAAGGAATTAAATCATACATGGAAATTCATAAAGAAAAACAAACATAGATCACGATTATTTATTTCAAACTTAAGTGAGAACATATAAAAAGTGCATTTAATGAACTTTGTAATTACAAAATTTTAATGCGTTGTAAGGAAAATATTAAAGAAAATTCAAATAAGTAAAGGGAATAATATTTTATCTGAAACCATAAGTTAACTAGGAATGTTTTAATACTAAGATGAGTGATTTTATAAAAATAATGGTGGATTAAAAAAGACCATATAATTCACTTGCTGTTGGGTACAAATTTGGGAAGTTTCCTTAAATTTGGCTTGCTTATCGGGAAGAATTGAGTAAGAAACCTTTTAGAAACATGTATTTTCCCCAAAATAAGGATGAATGGATCATGAAACATGAGTTTTAAAAATGTAAACAACCATTATAATATGAACATAAAAATGAATAATAATTTTATTTGGGTAAAAATAGAGAGATAAAGAGTAACCAGAAGGAATAATGGAGGTTCGGGTAGAATCCCTTACATTATGTCTGATAGTTTTCTTCACATGATCTTAATTTTATGGATATTCAAAGTAGATTAATTAATTAATAATTATAGAACCATTTAAAAATGTATTTTTTTATTATAACATTATTACGTTTATTTATGGCCTTTTTGACAGGTTAATATATTCAATTTCATTATTTGGGAGAATTGGTTTCTATAGTTTTCATGACCGGTTAAATTGTATTTACGTTTAAAAAGTTATATAAAGTGGGGGAAATCATCAATAATTGAACTTATATGTTATTAATGATATTAAATAGGTTAATTTTTTCTTATATATAATTTGGTTTTATATCATGATGATGAATCACTTGATAAATAATAAATAACAATCATTTGTCTTTATTTTGTTGGTTTTCGATCACAACAAACTCATTTAGTTTTATATATTAATATATTGAGTACAAAATAATTCTTGAATATTTCATAAGACATAAAATATAAATTATAATCTATTTAAACCATAAATATGGTATCATGACGATCCTTAAAGGTGGAATTGAATTTTGAATGTACGTCATCCATAGAGGTGGTAAATCGGCACCTCACAGATGGAGTTTTCATTCTTAAAGTAAAAGAGAGATTTTATGAATAATTATTACATTAGCATAAAAATATTATAGAATATTTAAGTTAATTTAGTTATCATACAATTTTGATGAGGGGAGTTGAGGTGTGAAAAAGAAAATAAAGGAACTTGAAAAGAAATTAACAGAAAAGGAAGAGGGTTGTAACTCTTGATTCCTTCTTTTTGAGAACCTCCTTGTGGATTTGGTTTTGGTCTTTTATTAAGACCAAAAGCTCCTGGACGTGGGGGATTGGATTTAGAGGATATTTGATCATAATTTGGACAAGGATAAAGTCTGGATAGGTGTGAGGATAAGAGGTGGTGAGGGGTGGTATTTATAGTGGTGGAAGGTGTTTTTTGAATATTTAAATCATTATTTTATTATTTTACTCAAGACAAGAAATTATGTTGATTATTGAGACTAAATATAGTAAATAGATTATTTGAGTTCAAACTAGTTGTTCTTACATCATCCATGACTCAATTAATAGTTTATTTAACTTATAATGTATATATACTACAAATTACTGTCTTTTACTATTCATTGAAAATTCAAGTATTTCTAAAAAATCCAAAAAAATCACCCTAACCATTTTTCAACATTTATAAATTAAAAATGAACTCCATTTTATGAAATTATTTTTATAAATATAAGAAATTTAATTTTTAATTAAAATCATAATTTAGTCGAAAAATACAATTTTTAAATTATAACTAATTTTATATCACATTGAAAAATTAATTAAGTTATCATATAATTATATTATAATAATAAGACATAAAAATTATAATATATGAATAAATTTTATGAAAATAAATTTTCTTTTTAATTATTAAATTAGTCATAAAATTGTAAATAATTTTTTTTGACTTTCAAAAATACCAACTCTTATTTATTAATTTTTAAATATTAATTTACTTATACTATGACATTATTATATCATATTATCACTTATAAGATGGATAAATATAATTTATACTATCATTGGTGAGTTTAATATTCAATTTTCGAGTTTACTATTCATAAGGTTCACATTACTATTCTAAAGTTCATGTTACTTATTTCATCGGTATAGGTTCTTGAAATTCTAGAAATACTTCTTATTTCATTAATTATTCATTTATAAATCTTTTATTGTGTTCTAAATGTGATTTAATGTGGTTATACTATATGAAATATTTATAAGAAGGGAATTTCCATTGAAAGAATTAATGGTTATTAAATTTTGTACCAAATGAAATCCAAATCCTCAATTCATCAGAATTGGGGGTTTTAATAAACCAAATTATTGAAATTTAATTTAAATCAAGAAATTTAATTTAAATAAAAAAATTTAGGGTTAATAAAAAATTGGTCATCATAAGAGAACCACCCACATCAGGACCATGGGATCTCGCAACCCAAACCCCTAATTGGGAAACCTCATTAAAGAAATTGAGAAATGATTATATGATAATCAATCTTAGATTAAATTTTCAAAAAATAATGGATTATTTAATTCAAACAATGGAGATCTAAAAACCATAGGGATAAAAAAGTAGAGAATGAGAGAAAGAGAGTTGGAAGAAGAAACTTATTCATAAGGGATGAAATGTCATTATCTAAGATTCAATTCACTTTCCGGGGTTAGAGGGGTCAAAATAACCTCTTAGGATCCTCCAACATATAAGAAAATGAAAAAGAGATGTACCGTTCTGTCGAGGACCTAAAAATAGGGTTTTATAATTTTAAAAAATGATTTTCAAATTAAAAAAATCCTATATGTCCTGTTTTCTAAGCAGGACTACACGGTTAGACAAAACGTGTTCCCTAACCATGTGCCCTTATTTTCCAATGTTCATGGTTTCTACTAGGTGAGCTCACTATTTGAAAAACCTTGTACTATCCAAACAAACCCCAATTATTTGGGATTGTTCTATTCTCACTAAGAGGGAACATAGTTTGGGAAAATCATGCGCCAATCATGCACCACCTAGAAAATTTTAATATTTAAAAACTTTCACCTGAAAAATCCCTTAAATTAATCCCAACCAATGATTGTTAAAAATAGGGGTTTATGAATATCTTTAAATAGTAACAAGATGCTATAAAAACAAAATAATGGTGTGCCCAAATTTTCAATAAGATTTTTGTACAATAGAAGTTGTCATGTGTAAAGATAAAATAACACATAAGTAAAAGTAAATAACTAAAAGCACATTCCATTTAATTAATATCATTATCATGAAATGAATTCAAATATAATAAAAATTCACTAATCTCATGGATAAACAAATCTTAAGTATCAATCATGGAAATTCACAATGTCAGATGATACAATCAAGGTCTTCTTCCAAGATATATTATAATATAGGTTGGTACAAACAAAAAACCCATTTAACAAGGTTAACAAACTTGATTTCCTCATTAGACATACCAATGCATTAGGGGGATATCTATAACCACCCAACTCATAACATCGTATTTAATGAATCCCTCATATATTAAATGATCAATTAATTTTTTAATAAATATTTCATATCAATAATTGTTTTTATTGAGTAAATAATACATAATATAAATATTTTCAAAATCAATTAAATAACATTCATAATAGAAAATAGCATGTTGAAAAGGAATATAGTTTAATAAATAACTATAAGAATAATGAATAAGATATTAATGTATATGATGAAACATTATTATATAAAATAGAACACTTGAAGATAATGTTAATAACCATAAATATTGTATCAATTTTTTTCAACCTATTCATCAGTTATATAGGTTTTTAAAAAAATAATGTCACTTGGAAAGTAGAAGAAGATGGAAGAAAATAATTTAAAATAAAATCTCATTATTAATTTTTTTAAAAACCTTGAAATGATTTTAAATAAACTAAATAGTGTAAAACTATTATATTTGTTGGAAAATCATTTAATGACATATACGTTTTAAAGAATCATTCCTTTTTAATTTTATATGGAAACTGACAAATTAACCATTATGTAAACAATATAAAGATACCATTGAAAACATGTAAAAACTCATGGATAACAAAATATTTCCTTTATAAATCATATGTGTAAGTAAAATGGTATTTTTTTAACATTTCGATAAATTTGGACATTAAAGAAAACTATACATGTTGATAAATTGAAATAATATATGCTTCTATTTTAGAAATTTATATTCTTGATTAAAGTGAAAAATAGTGAAAATGTTATAAAATTAAAATAAAGTCATTAAATATATACATTACAAGATATAATATGGTGTTTTTGAAGGATATAATACAATATTATATCCAAAAAAAGATAATAAATCCCAAAAAAATATGAGATTTTAAAATAAATTATTACATCATTGGAAACATTAAAATTGAATCCCATTGAATTTTTAAACATGATTTGAAATATAAATTACCAGTAATAGATATAGATTCAATTTATATACATCAATTGAAATTTATATGCACCATATAGAATAATATTGGTTCACTTTACCTAATATCGCTCAAAGGGGTTGAAATTCATAATAAATCACATACAAAGTTCATAACTATTGAGATGAGATTCAATATATATAGTGACTATGTAAAAACAATTTACATACAAGTGTATATATATCATAAATAAATCATAATTAATTTTATACATAACCTTGGAATAAAATATTCAATGATGATGTTAAATAACTCAATGAATGGATATTGAGTTATGAAACCCCTTACCACATCATTCCACTTTGTTGAAAATTATTTATACTCAAATTTTGTAAATTTAGATTTATTGTTATTAAATAATATTGAATACACATTTTTTAATATAATATCTAATATATTTATAATATCTAATAACCCATTTGTTAAATATCTATCATTATTATCATTTTTTGGGTGTTAACTATTTCATAGTTCATGTATGTTTTGATTTTGTAGTTATGAACCATGACTATTGATCTAGGTTCTATAATATAGAGAATTTCAACTATGATATAATCACCATAAATATTTATTATATAATTATTCATATAAATTTTATAAATTATTCATGTAAAATGATTCACATTTCTTTGTGGATGTGGTAGTCTTCATGTACACACAAATGGCATTATTAGTTTTTAATTGGTGGAAGGATGAGGAAGTAGATTATTTATTTAGTAGTAATAATATTAATTTATCAATAATTATCATATATATATTCTTTATATTTATAATTATGAGTATCCATGTTAGGCATTGACTGTATAGAAATTACATTAGATCATGATACGGTAGTCTTCCACACACATGTGAACGAGTTTTGTTTCCCATTTGATGGTGAAAGAGATAGTTAAATATTTTTCCATTGAAATAATAACATATTTGTTTATTTTAGGTAATGTTTTTATTATATTATAATTTTTAGTACATAAATGTAAGTGGTAAAATATGATGAAAAATGAACGTTTTTGGTAAGGATTGTTACATCTTCTTTAAAATAGTTCATTTTGATATCCTCTTAATGACCATAGGGTTGGTATTTTGGGAATAAAAGATCCTATAAAACATGGATAACATTTTTTAGTAGATGGTTTCACTAGGTTTGGTTGAGATAAATTTCTCAACTGGCATGAAGAAGTGATCGGTGGAGGTTCCCTTTATAAGTTTGGGAGATGAAAAAATTGAAATCTCTCTAAAATATAAAGAATATTAATGTATTAATCAAGAAGAATAGAAATAAAATGGCTCATAACTTATTTTTATAAGGTTAAGGTATAAATAAAGCCATCCATGGAGGTTTAGGCACAATTTTTTCATTATATTGAAGCCTTATCCCATTATTTTTATGCATTTTACCAATATTACTCTTGACTACGGTAATAACTTTTTTTTTCCATTTTTACTATAAATAATGAAAAAATGATAGTAGACAAATTATTATATTTGAAAATATTGATTTAAAATTATAAAACCATTTATTAAAATTCTATTAATATATCTTGATGAAATTAATATAAAAATAATCCAAAAAAATCATGATGAAAAATAGTGCTTCATGAAAATGATATTTTGAAGTATAAGATGATTTTATATTAACTTTGGGACTAGAAATCATCAATATATTAATTGAAAATAAAATAATATGATATATAATTCATAAATTTAATTTATATAGATTATTCTAAATGTAAATACCCTTACCCTTGTAGCCTTGAGATGATGAATTATTTATTACATTAGTACTAGATAAATGTGATCGCATCCCAACATAAATAATAGTTTACTAGTATTGGAAATATTTCTAAAAAAATAATTCCTATATGAAATTGTATATATAAAAACATATCAAAATAAAAATTCTTCCATCCATAAAATCTTTTAAAATTCCCTTTTTCATATCATGGGGAAAGGAAAATATATAAAGCCTGCACACAATTACTCAGTAAGGTAATGTGAATAAAGAATGCTATCATAGAAAAAATGGTAAGATAAATATAGAAAATAGAATGACATAAAAAATATTCCATTTAATCAATTAATTTAGAAAGATGTTTAGTATGGCATGATCAAATAAAACCATATAAATAATCACATTATCTTAAATATTATATATAAGTATCATAATTATTTAATTAATCAAATAGATATCAATAACTAGTTTAATAATGACTAAATTTATAATTTTAGGCATATAAAACACATAATCAATGTCTTGTGACAAGTTTATTACTCATCCATCAAGGTTATATGTAATATGTTAGTTAATACTATTAATAAAATATAATTTAACTGCAATGTTATATCTTATTATGTTAATTATTAATTTTTCAATAATATTTTTTTAGTAAAACTCGGTCTTATGTGCAGTGAAAGCTATCAAAGAATTTTTTTTGAGTGTGATGAAATATAACTTAGTATTACCTATGTTTCAAGATATAGTATATATTAAATTTATTCTAAAATATTTAACATACCATAATGTTTCAAGAGGTGATATTACATTCTATGTTTGGAATTTCATGTCATACATGCTATCAAATAAGAATTTAATCTTTTAGAATTTTCACAATGTTATATTCTACCATCATTAAATAAATTACATCCTCACACTTTAAACTCAATCTCTAAAATCATAGGTTTGGTATTTGAAAATCCTCTTTAGAAATCATACATTGTGAGAGGACTTAATAAAACATCCTCATAATAAGAGAGAATGATAAGTGAAGAGGTCTCATGGAATAATATATTAATAGATTTATAAATAAAAGAACATTAGTGGAAATTGAAAATATGAACATGGAGGAAATATTCAATAAATATGGGGTGTGATTGAGGCCATCAATCACAAAAAAGTGGATGATCCTTGAAACATTGAGGCCCTCAAATTCATAATTCAATAATGATTTTTAGACCATTAGTTCAATAGAAATAAATGTATTAGGATAAAATTTTTTAATATATTTTTCCTAATAGTTAGGAATTATTTTATTGATAAAAACTATTAGTTAATTTTCTTTATAGTTTTTAATTTCAGAAGAATATTTTCATCCTCTATTTGGGATTTTCTCAAATTCTAATTGACCCCTTACTCTATGAAATGGATATCCTTAAATAAAACATTTTTTGAAGAACTAATTTTTTTAAGGGATCATAATATCCATTAAATATGTCCTTATATTTGTCCCTAAATATTTTCCAAAAAATAATGTTAATACGTTAATCTCAAAGACTGAAAAGTAATACTATTATTATATCATTAATATTTATTCATCAAATTGTTTATCTAAAAACAATGATATATTAATCAAGATATCACGTAGGCTAGTGGTAAACCCATATCATCCTTTGGTCATATGTTCAGGCCCTACCACCAAACTGTATTTTATGGGTTATCCCTTAGAAAATATGTTTAACTTTTTTAAAACCATATTAATATAATTCCAAAAAATACATATGATATACATCCTTAAATTTTAGTCATTATATATCCTTTTAAACAATTTTTTTAATTAGAATTCAATACATAAATATATCATCCATTTATTTCCACATAATACCTTATTTGGTCTAGAGTTTATCCATTAGAAGAGGGAATTTACATTAACAATGCCCAGGTTTCTTAAAGTTATAAAAAAGTATTACAAATAGATCCTTCAGATGAGATTTATTTACTTCCACCATACTGTTAATTTTTCAACACCATTTATTTGTTGTGTTTTATTCTTTCCCACACATAAATAATTTCCCTATTCCATTAAGACACTTTCTTGGGTGTCTTTTGAAATATTTATTACATGGTGGAAATATATCCCTTTTTCATCATGGTCTCAACCACTTTATCTCTAATAAAATTCCATCCTTATCTTTTTTAGGGATTCCGGGAGTTGGTTAAGATGTATTTTTTTAATAATTTTTTGTAAAAACTGATTCTGAATGAAAATGATAACTTTAACTGTAATAAATATTACATTTGGTTGAGCATCTCCACTATCTTGTCCTTCAAAATAAATGTTAATAGGGTTCATTAGGGTTCTAGATATTCACTAAAACCAAAAATCATAGTGTGAGTAAAAAATGTCATAGTGGGAAAACACATAATCAATTACATGGCATCTAAACAAGAAAAACTAATTTTCAATCTAAAACTCCTTAGGTTTAACCTATTTTATTTATTATATATCCAAATCCTTTATAATGTATTATAAATGAAATATAAATTATCCTAATAATATACCCTAAGAGTGTCAAATGAGGTGTGCATTAAGGCCCTTTATCATGTACTAGGTGATTCTCTTGTCAGTCTTGACACACCTTATTGTAGTTTTTACCCTTATGTACACATTTTCTAGAATAACATCCAATTATAGTATCTATATTGACATGTATTTCTTGGAATATCCACATAATATAAACCTTACCAAAATTATAATATTTTCTTATATATATATATATAATTAAAGTGTACCATATAGATATGTTATATAATATATAATTTACTAATTCTTATTCCCATAGTTTCTACAAAAATTTCTCTCATACAAAATGTAGTGAACTATCCCTAGAATCCTGAATCTGTTTTCTAATACTATTACATTGAAATCATTACAAGGAATCAAATAAAAAATTATATAAGAGTTTATTATTCTTGGTAAACCAGATACATACATGAATATTGTATTATAAATTAATTAACTAATTAAAAGAATCATTCGAGAATAACTATTTTCCTACATAGAATATCCTTTAATATCTTTTTATTACACTTATTGGAATCCTAAGGAATAAAAAAATAATGGTGAGATCAAATAATCAGTAAGTTTCAAGTAAAGAGGATTCAAAAATGAATCAATGATAATATTCAATATGATAAGGTAATAACTGAAGACACATTCCATGTAATCAAAAAACTGAGCTGGAAGTGCGTAAAAAAATAGAAATGTAAATAACTAAAAAAATATTCAATTTAAATTACAGGATAAGGAATAGTCAATATTGAATGGTATGAAACTAAAGAAATAAAATTTAATCAATAAAAGATAATGAAATAAATCAATATACATTTTTATAGTGAGAATATCATGGATAATAAATAATAAATAAAAATTACGGGTAATGATTAATTTTCAAAAATCACGTCTCAGTGATATGAAATCATCCACTATCATAATCTATCCAATATATCGTAAAAACTATAGGCAAAAACCTATTTAATTTTTATATCTAATTTTTATCATAAGAACATATCGATGCATCGAGGGGATATATAATGTCCCGAACCCTTTAATCACTGCATGTCCAAATTATTCCTCATATCAATCAAATGATTTAATTAATAACAATATTACTTATCAAATATTAATATTGAATAAAAAATATAGATTTATCAATATTTTCCCAGATAATAAAACAACATTATAAGTAAACATTGTATGTATAAATGATATATGTTTTAAGAATTAAAAATTTCCATGATAAATGACATGTATAATCAGGGAAATTATTTTTCTAATTTAATATTTCAGGGGAAGTGAAAAAGGAATAAAAAAAAGTAAATATCAGTAAAATCATTGGAAAAATAAATAATAAAGTATCCATATGAATAATAAATATGGTATCAATACAATATATCCCAAGGAATGAAAATAAAGGATTTTTGTCATTGATAAATATATATATATTTTAAAATATCTTCTTAACACATTCTTAAGAAAAATATCAAATTTATTTTTATTTCTATTTTAAAATCCATTTCCTTGAAAATCACTTTTCAAATAATTTTCATTAAAAATTAAACTTTTTTAAATGAAAATTACATTTTGAAGAAGTGATTGTGGGTAAATTCATATATTTTGTACAATGTAAAAAGGACATTACTTTTGCATGATAAAAAGGATAGAAACATTCATTTTTTATTAAGGTACAAGGGGATTCCTTAGAAAATATTTATAAATTAAAAAAAGATAAACATTTAATTAATAAATTATTTTTAAAAAGAAATATATTTTTTGAAATCTTTAATAAATAATTAATTATAGAAGAAAATCGGTCCTTTGACTAAAGAGAGGGACAAAGTTAGGTTTTCATAAAAACATTTTCTAAACAATTTGAGTACCAAGAGTGGAAAACACTAATATTAAAATAAAATAGTCATTAATAACCATATTATAATAATATTAAAATGAAAATGTTTATATAAATTCGATAAATGGGATTTCAAGAATAAGCAATCTTGATTACAATGATATCGTGAAATAAACCCTTAAAATAGTCAAAAGGATGAGGTGAGAAACAATAAATTAATTGATTATGTGTATCAAATGTTAAACTACATATAATAAGTATAAATACATCAATATATATACAAAATAACTATACAAACAATCATAGAATATTAATGACAATGATGATGTAGTGTACACCAATGAAAAAAGAATTGACTTATAAGATTTATTTACCATATAGTAATTTTATGTTTAAATCCCCATAGATGAAATAATTAAAATTTAATCTCAAAATACCATTAATAATTAATTATTCCTGATATTTCATGTAAAAGTTATAGTATGTATACAATATATATGAAATTAGGTGCACAACAATAATGTATGCCTTAGAGAATAAAAATTGAGACCAAATCCCCTAATACATGGTAAATGTTGAATTATAAACACCATGATGAAAATAAATTAATTTGAAACTCGAAATAATATGAATATAATTTTAATAATGATATAAAATACAATAGGGTATGTATATAAACCAAAAAAAATAAATTTTTGGTAAAAATGGTGTAAGCATCAGGAAAGAAAATGTGAGACTTTAATCCCTTACCTTGCCTTTCATTTTTAGTGAATGTCCTTTAATATAATATATAATGGTTATAATAATGTTATTAAATTATAAATAAACCATAATTTTGTTTAATAATATCATATATTAGCTTCTTATAATAGATTATTACCCATTTTTTTCAATTATTAATTATTTTTACTATTTCAAGTACTAATTGCCAAGTTTTTTGAGTATGTCTTGTCTTGTTACCTACTGTTCCTATGAATTAGATCATGATTTAATCATATATATAATTTAAACCATTATTTAAATATCATATATATATATTTATAATAATCCATAAAATTTGGAGATAGGGAATGAAATGCAATGTTCATTGGTAGGTCATACGTACGCATTAACGCTATATCTGTTTCATTATCATATTCAAATAATGAAAGGTAAATTATAGATATATATATATATATATATATGTATTTTATAATTCAAATATCATATTTTTATATATACCACATATTAATTTTAAAATAATCCTTAATACATTTCATGTAAAATGTGAATGAATCACATCACTTTGAGGAGGCGGATGTCCGCACATCCACAATCAAAGTTATCATATTTATACTAAATGGAATGAAAAATTTTATGCGTTATATAAAAATTAAATAATCATAAAATAATAATAAATATCATAAATATCATATATAAATAATTACCCTATTATAATTACCAACCATGATAGGTAGAAACTGAAAAATGAACTACATCATTTCAAGAGGCGGTAATTCACTGTACAAGAACTGTAAGTTCATTACCCATTTGATGGAAGTGTTTTTAATTGTTGGTATAAACCTTAACAAAATAAAATTTAAGTATATTTATTATTATTATTTAATTATATAATTATTTAATAATATTAAATTATTGTCTAGTTAATGAAAGAAAAAATAAATGGAAATTAAAGAATGTCACCGTGTTTTCTGGTAACATCTTTTGGTTTATATGAAAATATCTACTATGTTGGTTTCATTACCAAGGTGAGTATTATAGGATTAAGTTAGGGAAGTATTTATCTTATATTATAAGAGTTTGGGAAAGAAAAAAAGTCTTTATATGTGTTAATAACTTGTAGGGATTAGTGCCATTTTATAGTCGGGGAGGAGTGGAATTCTGGTATATATGAAAAGGTAAACAATATTGATAAGCCTCAATTACATAATGTCCCTAAAATAATGAATTAAATTTGATACAAGAGAGTGATGGGTCTAAATATGGCTAAAAAATTTATTTTAAACATGTTTTTAGTACATTTAGGCTCTTAAGATTTTGGTTTAGTCCCTTGTTAATCTATTTTTTCTTAATCATTGTTATTTAATTTATTTACTTTCACTAATTATTGTGGTAAAAAATATTTTGACCTTATTAGACATTATAAATTATTCTTATTGAAAATATGGAATCAATTTTTCCAAATTACAATTATAATTATGGGAGAAATTAATTTAAATTTAATCCCATTGAGGGGATGGCGAAGAGGGTTTTTAATGTAAAAATGTTCAAATGTTTGAAATGTGTTTATTTAAAATTTAAATGAAAAATTGATTCCAATTAGATTAATTAGAGAAATAGATATATATTTTAATCTAAATAAACTTTTAAACAAATCAAATATATAATCTATCCTTATTAATAAATTATATGAAAAAGGAGTTTTGAATTAAAATTTATTATTTTAAACTATTAATCAAAAAATAAAAATTCAATGAAAAATATAAAAAAATCACCCTAACCTAATTTTAACATTCATAATTCCAATTTTTTTTGTTTTTACATATAAATGTTATAAAATTTCTAAATTTTCGATTAAAAATAGGATCTCTATTAAAAGATAAAAAAACTAACAATATAAAAATACATATTTTTTATGTGTAATATAGGGTCCACTCTTACCTTGTGACTATAAAATATTTTTATTAGTTATGAAGTGCAATGTGTTTCATTTGTTGTCAATGAGGCATGAAGTTGTCTTGGAATGAATGGATGTCAAGGAGTCAAGATGTGAATGTCAAAGGATGTGATGGTGATGGTGGTGAAGGAGAATGGCCATGGTACTAAGATGCATGTCACTTAGGAGATTCACTAAGTGGTATTGGAAATTGTGGTTGAAACATTCTCCATGAAAATCTGACGATTGCTGAGATGCTCTTTAAATTCAAAGAACTTGTATCCTGATGGTACAATGTCACAACATTGTTTGAAGACCATGCATTGTACTGACAATGCATGAAGAGATGAAGTGATCCATCCACAATCACTAAGTGGATGAAGTGGTTCTAATAAAGTCCATGCACTATCACTTAGTGCATGTGAACATGAAGATGTTCCAATTGATCTCTGATTGGATGAATGAAGCATATTGAAGAAATATTTGATTCAGGAGTTCGGTTGATGAAGAACCTTCAGGAATTCCCTCCTAAGTGAAGATTATTTGTTTAAGAAACATAGAAGGAATGGCTTAGAGGAAGAATAGGAAGAGGAAGGATGGCTTAAGTGGCATTTGGCATTTGAACTTGGTAACTTTGTTTTTACAAGGACTTTTTCTATACATAAGCAAAAAATAAGCCACCAAGGGCCATCCTTAAGGGTTCAACCCCCAAGGCACATGTGGGCCTAAGGCACCACGCCCAAGGGGGGATCCCATGTGGCCAGCCCGAGAGGCAGGGGGGCCGTGTGTAAGCCCCGGGCCACGCAGGGGATCAGTTCCTGCGCAGCATGGGCGCCTGAGCGCGCGCCCGGAGGATGCATAGTGGGCGCTAGAGCGCGCCCGCGGAGGCAAGAGTGGGCGCAGAGCGCGCCCGCAGGGAGAACACGGTGCGGGGCGGCACCGTGGAGGGAGAGAGTTCAATTTCCGGGTTGAGGCGGCGCTTGGGTAATAAGCTGCGGAAAAATCGGAGGCCGTTTCGATTTGGGACGCGGATTTTTTCCGCGGGAGTGATCCTGGCCGCACGATTGATCGCGCGCCAGATCCGAGCCGCACATCTGATCCGCGGCGAGATGAACTGATCCAGGCCATCCGAGATCAATTGCATCGCCAATCCAACGGCTGCGAGTTCGTCCTCAACCTCGAGCCATGCCGAAGCCACCCGCGAGCCCCGCTGAACCAGGCAGCAACCAGAGCACGGTTTTCGAGTTCCCGGCCACCTTTGAAGGATCTGAAGGCTCCATTGAGCTCGTCTCTCCACACCGAACCTAACCATGCAATAAAATAAGCATGCATACAATGTATGGAGAATTTCGAATGAGGCCGAGGCAAACGAAGCTGCCGAGGCCACGTGGTTGGTGTTTTTGCATGGGATGAGCCTAAACCGAAGGCTGTGCATGCGTTATGAGTCGCATGCACGTAGAGGAACTAAAAATAAAGGGAGCCCGCGTGAAACCGAGAATAAAAAAAAACAAGATTTGGAAATATTTTTGAAGATCCGAAGATCTCGGGAGTTTGAAGTTATTTCACGCGGATAGAACCGCCTCTCCTCTGCCTATATAAATGAGGCCGAGCCCTCGAGAATGCTTGCTGAAAAACTCGAGAGTGTCCCGCGAGCACCCAGTGCTTTGCGAAGATTTGAGCCCCGCGCATCCCATTTGCGCGACAGTTTGTCCCGGTGCCACCCGAGGCCCGAAGGAGTTCCTTTCGCGCACCCCTTGCGCGAAAGAGGAGAAGGGAAGGAGTTCCCTGCGCGCATCACTTGTGTGGCAGGAAGAGCTCTCCCTGCCCGCATACTTGCGCGGTAGGAGAAGCTTGTGTGGCCGAGGTGTTGCACCCTACACACCCGAGGTCTTGCGCGCCCCTGTGCCGTGCACCTTGCGCGCCCGAAGGCTAGGTGAAGACCGAGGCAGTGCCTCGTGTGTGAACATTAAGAAGGCCTAGGCCTTAGTGCCTTGTGTGCTAAAGTGGGAAAGAAGACCCGAGGCTTTGCCTCTTGTGTGTGCACAGTAAAGAAGGAAGGCCACCACATCTCTTGTGTGTGTGCCAAGTGAAGAAGGCCCTACGGGCAGTAGCTTGTGCAAAGAGGGATAATCCAAGGCTTAGTGCCTTGAGTGCAATTTGAAGAAGAAGGCCGTAGCCCTTATATGGGTGCACACATTGAAAGAACAAATTAAAGAACACTTGTGTGTGTGCAAGAAGAAGTGAAGGCCAATTCATGTGTGTGCAACAAGTGAAGACCACAACTCAACATATGTTGTGTGTGTGTGCAAATTAAAAGAAGTGGACGAACCTTAGTGTGTGTGAAAACCAAAGTGTGTACACACTAAGAAGAAGAAGAAGAAGTTCCACACTAAAGTAAAACACACTTCTAAGTGTGTGAGCAATTTAAATATAGTGTGTGAAGATTGTGGAGAAGGTGTGTGCTATAATTGATTACACCCTTTGTGGGTTTACTGCACCTAGAAGAAGAACAGGGAAGTGCATGCATGCATGCATGCACATGCACACGTGAATAAAGCCAAACCAGCTTGTGTGCATTTGAGGAGTCCAAGACCAGGAGTTCTTGAAGAGTTTTGAGAAGCCATGCAATAAGTGCATGAGGATGCAGAGATGCCATGCACTCAGTGCATGAAGTTGTTCTGATGTGAGACTGGACCAGACTGAAGTTAAAGATATTATTTGTCTGAGTATTCAGTAGTTGGAGAGAAGCCAGGTCATCCTGAGAAGAAGGAGATAAATCCTGAGCTAGACGAGAAGCCCTGATCAACCACAAGTGATCAGAAGAAAAGAGCAAGGCCAGCAGCCTTTATCCCAGGCTGCTGAAGTTACTTGAAGAGATGAACAAGAAGAAGAGCTACTCGTGTGACTCGAGGAGCCAAGAGAAGACCCTGTGGGACTCAGGGAGAAGAAGTCTTCAGTGGGATTCTGGAGCAGGCCAGTGGGACTCTGGTAACACTGTGGGACGCAGTATAAAGACCCTCCTGTGGGACTCAGGAGAGATACAGTGGGACTCTGTATCGACCATTGTAATTTTAACAGGTTATAATGGAGAATCCATGCCGGGAGAGCATGGCAAGGATGTAGGCCTTTGGTGCCGAACCTTGTAAATCCTTGTGTCCAGTGCCTTTACATTTACTGCATCATTCGTGGAAAGGTGAGAGATACAAGAAGAGTGGATCGAGGCTTTAACCAGCGATAGAGGTTTAATTGATAAGGAATCAATTAGTAAAAAGTTTTAAGGGATCACTGATTCACCCCCTCCCCCTCTCAGTGATTCACACTGATCTGGGCACTTCAAGTTATTTAATAATATTTATATATTATAATTCAATTTCAAGGTTACATCTTATTATTATTAAAATTAATTTTTTCATATTATGTTTTTGTTCGGTAAAAATATATCTTATGTGAAACACATTCTATCGAAGAAAGTATTATTTTTTATGTTGAAAGTTAAATAAGGATTGTGTGAAATGTAATCTATGTAATATATTAAACAATTTTTAAATATTAAAATTTCCATAATTTCTCAACATGTTATATTCCTTTTTGTGTTTGGTGTAGCGTGTCATACACACTATGAAATAAAAATTTACTCTTTTAGAAATTTCGGGGTGTTACATAATAACTAAAAACATATAATGACCATAAGTATTCCAAAAAACTTTATTTTGAAAATCTACCACTATAAATTTGAACATATGGTACCCTGACATAATATCTATTTTGGAAATATATTTCACTCCATGGAGTGAATCAAACAAATCATTGATATTAGGCACATGCTAATTTTTCTTAATTGTGATGTTATTAAAATATATATAACTAAATGAAATTCATCATTGAAGTATAATTTTTTAACAAATAAGATAAGATTCCCCCATTATGATTTTATAGGAAAATTAAAATCTTTATCTAGAAATTCCTACAAATTATTTTTAAATTTAAAAATATCTACTTATTCCACTTAATAATGGGGTTTTGAAGTTGTATAAGCTATAGTTTCAACGTTATTTTGGAATTTAACTTCCTAATCATGTATAACATGAGAAAATTCATATGAAAAAACATCCAAATATTTATTCCCTACTATAAGACCAATAATTTTATAGGTTTCTATTTTGGAAACAATATGATAAGGGTTACATTCATTTCCCTCTATAATAAATTTATCTTCTTCTTGGTAGGCTATCAAAGGTGTGAAATCATTTAACAAGACATACT
Source organism: Viscum album (assembly GCA_963277665.1). Lineage (NCBI taxonomy): Eukaryota > Viridiplantae > Streptophyta > Magnoliopsida > Santalales > Viscaceae > Viscum > Viscum album. Next base: position 367,307,712 of record OY728166.1, on the reverse strand, counting down.
TGTGTTTGTAATCTATCTTAGCATGATAATATAAAATCCAATACATAACCAAAATAATATGAAACTATAACATGGGATTTTAAAAAATAATTACTAGGAAAGAATAATTCAATGATAATAATATGAATATTCATATAATTATTTTTTACATTAATATTTCCAGCTAATGTTTTCATTAAAAGTTCAATCTTAATTTCCAAAGATGATATTCCCATTTTAAAAATAATATTTCTCATAAATAATGGAATGAAAATATAAAAATTTATACAAATAATTGGAATATATTTAATAGAAAAGTACTATAGATATCACTACATCATTCGATAAACCAATATAAACTATATTAGTATCAAGTTATTTTTCAACACCTTTTTGTTTCTGATCATGATGATTTCTATAATGTCTGACTAACTTCTAGCACACATTATCATAATGAACCATCTTATTACAACCAAAACATCATACCATTTTATTACAATCTATTACACCATTATTTTCTTATTCCTGATTCCTTTCCTAATATTCACAAGCTTTGTGACCAAAATTTTGACATAAATAAAACTTCCCATAATTTATAAGGATTTATCCAAAAATCTTTTTACAACACATATCATAGTATTGGATAATGATTACTTTATTACCATATTTCATTGATATATTCTTCCCTATTTCCTTTTGTCATGGAAAATTCTATATTCTTTTCATCTTGAGAAACATAAGTGCCGAAAAACTACATCAAAACGTTCTCATCCCAACAAAAATAATTTATAGAGTTTAATGTTTCATGAGGAGAAATATATTCATAAAAATGGTTTTAAATTTGATGAACTTTTATTAATTTTACTACCAATTCCCTGAAATATTTTTTCTACCTACCTATAAAATATTGTAATGTTGGATTTATATCCTGCTACTAAATAATAAATTTTTTCCATTAGTTCCAAAAAAACATTTATCCTATATATTTAATATATTTGAGGAAATATTTCTCACAAAAAATATTCCTAAATTGTTACCACTCTATAGAAAAATGTTCAAAAATCACATAATAATTCTTATATAAACACGACCATCGATCCTCCTACCAATAAAAATTAAAAACATAAATAAATAAATTGTGTTTTTTTGAACAACCCAGGACATTAAATATATTTTCTTGATAAATAATCCATTCTTCAGCTTCCACTAGGTCTAAAGAAAAGCTTAAAGCTGGATGATTTTATCTAATAAATTTCTCTAATGATTTCATAATCCACTATAGTTGATCTGGTTACACATGAGAATGGATTCCATAAAAATTTATATCTTACCGCAACTAAGACATCATAGAAAAGAACTACTCAATTCCAATTACAATTTTTTTGATATTTTGATTCCAAATGATATTTTACTATTTTTTTCTTCCCAATATATCATCCATGTTTCCTCTATAGAAAACTATTATTAACTAACATAATTTTTAAGAATTAACATGGTAATATTAAAATACAATATCATTTCAAATTAACCATTACATAAATATTTTATTTTTATTCTATAAAAAATATCATAAACCCAAATATTATCAAAACCTTTTATCTGATACCATTTATATAGACCTAGCCTAAAAAATTACATATTATAGTGACATTAATAATTAATTTTCTTCCATTCATTCCCAATGATCTTATTGTATTATTGTTTTTGATATTTGTTTTCATATATCATATATAAAAAACCATTTATTAGAAAATGAAAACTCATATTTAGTAACAATTTTTTTAATAAACATGGATATTAAAAATAAATATGTTTTCATTTCTTTACACATCTTCAAATTTTTTATCATTATACTATACTTACCACCACTAATACTTAAAAAACTATTAGAAAAACATTCTAAATCATGGGATGGAAAAAAAAACAACATAAAGGGGAATAGAAATGTGAAATCCATTAAACTTGTGATAAACATTAAAAATAAAGAAAATTGTACTTTAAAACATACCTTTTTATCTTTAAAGGAATAATATATCCATAATAATTCATTATCATAACTTTTAAAATAATATTATTTCCCAAAAAACTCATAAAATACATAGAAATTTCATGTACGTTCCTTGGGACATCATTATCATATAACCCATACATTTGGAAAAATTATATTGATGGATTCCCATATATTTATATATAGAACATAATCGTTACCCAATGAGTTGGAGTACTATTTAGGTACACCAATCATATATGATATATTAGTATAATCAATGATCTATAATGTGGCTCAAACCATGAAAAAAAATTTACATGGACCATATCATGAATAAAAGACTTGAAAATATCTTTTAAAGTCATGTGAGAAATAATTTTATATATCAAACTAAAATTTTCTATTAAGAATCTATTCTTAATACCCAAATACCAAAAAAATGTTATATGTAATATCTATTTGATGAAAACATGAAATTGTGTAATGGATTTTAATCTTGAAATAATGGTTATAGTGGTCGAAAATTCAATGCCACTGTAAACATTAAAATAAAACATTTAATTTTTCTTTTAAAAATGAAAATAAAAAATTACATAGAAAGATCCCCTTTTGAGAAAAAAGATCAATGTTAAATTAATCCTAAAATATAATTTATAAATTATTTTATTTTTAAATAAATACCTCAATAATATAATTTTAAAAGTTTCTATTTATTGAATAAAAAGAAAGTTGAATGTGAAACATTAAAAGTGAATTATATAAAATAATTCCCCTTAACTTGAGTTTGACTCATATCCTATGTTCTTTATATTCTATAAAAGATAAATATGTTAATTATTTAAATTATTAATAAAAATTTTAAATTTCATTATTATTTTAATAATAATTTATATAATTTTATATAAAATAATTTATTAATTTACGATCATGTTAGAAGTTTTGATGACACTCAGTTCATGAGTCTTAATGAATTTGGTAGGTTGAATTTGGTCAAAGACATTATTATTCAATCATTACTTTAATAATAATCATGAAATAATTATGATTTTTATAGATCAATTTTACTTATAAAACCGATCATGAATTTTGGTTATGAAAAATAATATATGTTACAATAACAGAGAGAGTAGGTCGTACTTATGCATGAGTTTTGATTCCATGTTTCAACTATCTTTATGGAATGAAGGTAAGATTTATATTATCATTAAAAAATGATAATAATATCATTAATACACAACTATTTCACTATATATATATATTCAAGGTGATGTGGTTATAAATAATTAATCACATCATTGTGTGGATGTGGTTATCCACCCATACAGATGAGTGACATTATCATTTTTCTATGAGTGGAAATGTAATAATGAAAGAAATATGTTATATTTTTAGAATGACAAATATTTCATTAATAAAACATTTAAATAATAATTCCATCATTATAATCATCCTTTATAGTTTTTCATGGAAAATAAATTACTTCGGGTGATGAGGCTGTTGTCTACCGTGCAAAAGAATGATATATTACTTTTCCATTTAATCGATGTTGGAGATTAATATAGGTTATACTATTAACATAATAAAATATCATCTCATGGGAGATAACAATGATATTATATAATCATGGTTAAATATTATTTTAAGGAGGTTTATGATGAGATAAATAAAATACATGTCATTAAAAACAATAACTCTTTTATGGAAAATCCCCTTTTCTTACCGACTGAACCATCTATGTTTGTAATTATTTTTAATAGAAGACATATAGGATGTAAGGAGGTATGTTATTAAGGTATTTTTGTAGTAATTGGATGAACTAAAAGGATTTTTATGTGTATTGGAATAATTATAAGAGGATCTCTTTAATAATATAAGATATGGGAACTATTATAAATTCATAAAATATTAAATTAATATAAATTAATATAAATTAATATAAATTAATATTATGGTCTAAATTTCTCCAAATTAATATTATTAGAATATAAACTGAAAATTAGTCAAATTAATTTGATATTATAATATTTAGGCATGTTTGGATCATATTTGTAGCATTATATTTTTTGCCTTCGGTAACCCATTTCTCACTGAATGAGACAAAATTATAGTTTACTCTATGGTGGTTGACCTGACACGGAGTCTTTTGAATTATTTATTTATTTTTGGATTATCCTCCGTTTTATGGGTTGATGGGGGAACCATCACATGACCTATTTTCCCAGTGGAAGAAGGTCCGTTTATGACCCAAATTCCTATGGAACAATTCTAAATACATGACCTAAAGTCTAAAGACCTAAAAATATAAAAAATACCCTCACCAACATCATACATCACTGAAGGCATCTAGATACCCCCATCACATGGTTGATTTGATTGAATTTACCATTGTAGGATTTCATGGTTCCTAATAGTTATGGTGATTTACACCCTATCATCCTATCAATCTAGTCTGATTTGGTGGATGCTAATATTTTTCAAAATATTCATCTTGGGCCTGCTCTTGAGTGATCTGCCTAGTTTGCATCAAGTCTATTATCTCTTTGGGGCCTAGTGGATAAATGGTCCTATGGAATGAAAGATCTATAGCCCGAGTCCCTAATGTCATAAAGGCATTTGGTGACCTAATGACCTTGCCTCCATGAGGCCTTTGGTGGCCCAAAGGCCTTGTGATCTATAGGCCCAAACTTGTGGTCTTAAAGGTCCAAATCAGATGAATATTTCTAGCTTCTACAATACCACACATTACCTAATACAATAATTCGAATATTAACCACTATAGTAACCATTATTGATGTTTATAACCATATAATAATCAATGTTACACTAATATTTTTTTGGTAATTTTATATAATTTAATAAAATATTATTTCCATTAATAATCAATAAAAATAACTTTAGAACAATTAAATTACATTGAATTTTATAACTTCAATAAAAAAAATAAATTACTCTAAAATATTTTAATATATCTCTAAATGGTTATTATTATCAATAAAATTCATGTTCCATATTAATTATTTTGATATTCTACTACGTTTAATATTTTATATAACATATTTTTCTATTAATTTAAAAATTACATCGTCATATTTGTGTAAACATTAAGGTAATAATTTTTTTGACTATAAAATTAATATATATTACCACAATTATGTTAAATCATTTAGAACTCAAATTAATATTAATAAATGATAATAGCCTATATTTATCGCCATGTTAAAAATATTATATTTATTAAAAACAAGAGTGGATTTTTTGTTTTTTTTAAAAATATTATAAAGGTCATTATCACATCAAAATAGAAAAAATGTCGAATAATAGATTCATGTATGGTTATTGATTAAATGGAATCATCCAATAATATTTAGGCATTTTAGTGTCATTTTATATTTCTTCTCATATTATTTTTAACCTAAAATTTACTCTTCACTGTGGCAACAAAAATTTGAAATGTTACTATTCATAAAGTCCAAAAATAAAGGTAAAATGTTTATGAATTTTGGAAGCCATGTTTAAATTTTTAGATTCAATTTTTTATTATTTAAATCCATGAAATGAGATAATTAAATTAAAAATCTATCTATATGTACATGATGAAAAATGGGATTTCAGAAAAATGCATAATTAAATTATAATTTTTTTATACTAAATAAGACTAAAAATTTCCTTTAAAAATCATAATTATATTTTTATAAATCTAAATTATTAAGTTAAATTTTAAGAAAACCCCCTGCATATAATTTTAATTTTTAAATAATAAAAAATTTAATAAATTTTTCAATATAAATTTTTATTTTCTACTATTCATTGAAAATTGTATCTTTTTAGAAAATTAATAAAAAATAATATTAGGATATATTTAATAATATGAATTAAAAAATAAAATTAATTTTGTAAAATTTAAATTCTGATATTTTAAATTTAAACTTTTCAATAAATCATTATTAACATTACCTTAATTCAACTATTTAATTTTTTTAATGATTTTATAATGATTATAACAATCTATTTCATTAATAATATTCAATTGAAAAAGTGTTATTCTATCATTACTTGGAATGTTTTGGTATATCTATAATACAAGATCAAATTCTTTTATCAGCTCCTTTAATGCATTCAAGTCCCTCTTCTTGTTTTTTACATAAAATATATGGTTTCTATTATGATATTGAGATAGATAATCTATACATAAAACTGAAACACTTATACTATATTAAAATTTATTCTATCTTGATTACCAAATTATAACATGAGGATGCAATAATTATCATATTTTCATTCCAACATCCTTAAATTTCATTTCATGTGTTCTTTTTTTCTTTCCAGACAAAATAATTATTATAAATAAAAAATAATAGATTCCCATGATATTTGATACTCTCCCATTTGAAATCAAGTGATATTCCATGAATACCCTAATTTAAGGCACCTCACATGAAACCTAACTAAATAGATTTTTCACGTTATTCTTCAATAGGTACATCTCATCTTATTCATAAAAAATTCTATATACACATATCTAAAATTTATTGATGTATACAATATATAGCACAAATTACATGGGACATGAAATCTTCTTCTATGATGTGTCATATTCTTAGGAATTACACTACAGAACTCAGTTTGAATCTGTAATTAATTACAATATATTATCATATTCCTTGTTTTTAAAATTTTATTTTTGGAAGAATATATATTTGTATCATTCATCGAGTTGCCTTGGTATTCTTTACAATTGCATTTCAAAATTTCAAGCAATTTGCAAGTATTCTCATTTAAATAATGAGAATATTACCAAAGTTTTATTTATGTAACATTGATCTCCTTTAGAAAAGACATATATATTATCAAACAAGTTCATCTAGATTCTATTTAGAATACTTAAAATATATTGGATATATCAAGATTTGAAGGTTCTTAATTTTCATTATTATTAAAAACAATTTAATTTAAAAATAATTAGTAATAAAAAATGAAATTATTATTAATTAAAATAATGTCTTCAAACATGGATTATTAATGTATTATGTTTCTTTAAAATTTAATTCATTAGAAAAAATTTCTAATTTTTTCCTATGTATTAAAAAATCATAGAATATTCTTTTTCATCTTGATTTTATATTCCCTTTCCATGGATGATTATCATATCCTCCATATATTCTCATACTAATATCATACATCCTACATGGTGTTTGTGATATTTATATTATTGTAGAAAAACTAAATTATCCTCACAAATGATTTCATTTTTAGATTTACGAAAGCATAAATTTCTTTTTCCACCAATCAAATCATTTAAATTTTCCAAAGTCTTTCATATAACTTATGTTGGTCACAAATTACACCTATATTAGGGGAATCACTTGTATAAATAGACTGAAGACACATATGAAGAGGAATATGAAACATACTCTCAACATGAAATAAACATACAAAAAACTTCCATTTAATAATATCATATATTGTAGATCATAACATGTATGATGATGCTTAGTCTACATTAACTACACCAAAGCACACATATAATGATCAAATTGACACATACGCTGATGTGAAACACATATATTCTAATATATAAGTAATAATTTTTTTATCTAATAAGACACTTACATATTATGTAAATCACAGATATATAGTACCCAAAATAACCCAAACACTAGATTCAAAACTCATCAAAAATTTCTAATTTTTATTATGGAATTAAGAATTAGATAAATTAAATTATAGGTACTAAAAATTCAGATAGGGGCCTTGGAAACCTTCACCTAGGTTTGTATGAACACTGTGCATATTGTCCAATATGTTATGAACCTGAACAAAGAGTTCCCAACCCTTTAGGCTAGCTTCTCCTAACCAATGAACCTAATATTAATATTTGGAATATGGATATATGACCTATCTAGTGGGGTCTAGTTTATCCAGATCCAAATTCAACTTCTTCACGTCAATTTTAGATAGTTTTAATAATTAGTCATCATCTTTTTTTAACATTTAATATCAATACAAACTTACTCAATAATCATAGGATGTGATCAACTTGCAAGAATCTATCATGCTAAATATTCACAGTTAGTATCAATTATATTTCCTTCTAGTAGATATACTCCCCATGAACCATGATGTAAAATATTAGACAATTACATTAATAATATAAAAATTATAATAATTGAAAAAAAACAAAACCAAACACATTTGGGAACATTAGTGTATGATTTTGAAAAAAATGAAAAAAATGGGGCATATAATAAAATTTTATGCAAGTTTTCCACATTAAAACACATATATAATAGTCAATATAAAACAACCAAGGAATAAATTTTTATTAATAATTTGTTCATAATCCAAATAAAATTTATTCTATATTAATCCAAAATTGAAAAATGAATCTTACAGAAAAGGTATCCGGATGATTCTCATGGAATGACCAAAATATATTCCTAACTGATGTTAAACATTAATTATTTGTTGAACTATTTTTTATAAATAATTTGATGATAATAAATCTATAAATTGTTTTCATGATGAAGAAGTACAATCTGAATTAAATTATTCACAATTATTTCCTTTTTGAATGACGAATAATATTTTCTTATTAACCTTGAATTTTTTAGAAAATTTTATTCAAACATGAATAATAATAAGTAGAAAAATATCAAAATATACATTAGAAATTAAATATGGGATAGAGTCATATAATAACTCAATATATAATTCTTTAGGTTGAAATTTTAAATGTTTGGGGATTGGATTTCAATGGTTTGTTTTCAATGTTAAGTGGGAACTGATAGATAATACTTTTAGTTAACTATATATTGTTAGATGTTATACCTTTACCATGAAACATGGTATAAATTATTATTATAATTGTGATTTTTTTAACATATAGGATTTTAAAAATATATTATGTGATAATTGAAACCAATTTATTAATATGTTTTATGAATGAGAACAAATATATTGAACAATAAGCCATTAATTGACAAGTGGACATGATAAGGTATGAAACAAGTCATTTGAAGTAATTTTAGAAAAATAAAGTTTATAAATGATGGAAATATTGGATATTTGAATCTTAGGATTCAATATGGGATAAGCTAACTTAATTTATAACACCAACTTGAATGTATCCTTATTTAAATGTGTTTGGTATGGCATGTCACATTCTAATAGAAATCGAGTAAAGGGAATTTTGGGTAGTTAATATATTTAAATAGGATTAAAAGAATGAAGGTAAAAAAGTGGATGTATGATTTTATTTGAGTTGTGGGTAACCATAATATTCTCATAAGAAAATTTATTTCTTATCAAATATAGTTATATAGTGTTTCAAGAAAATTTGATTCAAGGTATAGGATTTAAAGAGGGTTAACAAGCATTTATTTTCAATTGAAAGCTCTTCCAAATTCAAAGGAAATAGAAATTCATATAGTATATACCCTTGAAAGTTCTACATGTTAATCAAAATAGATCTAGAAATATTTGTATATGAGTAGGATAACCATACAAAATGAATTCATCGATAATTAAACAATACTTTGAATGATTAAATGTGGATAAAACTACTATCACAAGGATAAATGATTTAATAAATAAGGAAATATTTATAATGAATTTACTAAATGTTGTGTTAGGATGAATCATTAGAACATGAATTTTTTAATATTGTTTTTTAAATTTTAAATTAATATTAATTCTACTTAGTGTGTGGTTTTCATATATTTATTAGATTGTTTCAAATTTAGAAAACATGTTCTGATAATAAGAAACTCACTATATCAGGATAACCAATAGGGAAATGGGACATTTATATACTCCCTATTAGAATAATTTCTTGATTACTCTATGTCACTAAATGTATTTACATGAAACTATGTATCATGACTAGAATTTAATAATCAATTTTGGGAGAAAATATGTGGGTGTTCTATGAGAAAAAAAACCTGAGAGAACTATATCTATGAAATATTGTAGAAAAATCAATTTTAAAACCAAGAGAATATTATTTAACTTACTAATTAATTTTATTTTAACTAATATGGATTATCATGATTAAAATTGTTATATAAATTTACTATACTATTTAACACATTCATGGTAATTTTTTTATCTTTTCAAGAGCTGCACCTTAATGATTCATCTAGAATTATAATTCAATGAGTCACTAAAACTAGATTAAAAAGATCACATGGGAGTAAAAATGGTTTTTTTATAATATATCTTGGTATATTTTTGGTTAGTAAAAATAGAAGTCCTTGAATAAAAACGAAGAGGAATATGGGTGTATATTATCTAATATGGATTTTATACATGGGTTATTTTAATTAACCTATTGGGATGCATACTATTTTGAATGGTTTATTTATAGATTATACACACACATTGAATACATGAAATACAAAAGAAATAAATTTCAAATAATTTTTTATATATTATAACCTATTATCATGGGAGAAATATTTTATTGGGAATATTGAACTCTAATGAAGAAAGGGTAGAATATGTCTCTAATTTTTTTAAAAGTTGAATCATTGATGTGAAATATTATAAATAAATTAATAATCCTAAAAGCGGATAATTTAAGAATATATTTATTATTATAATTATGAATAAAAAAGTCCCAAATCATTTAAAATTCAAGGACCTATGAATTTAACATTAGTGTATATAGCATAATTATGGAAAAAATTAGTAGTAGTTACAAGGGGAAAATTAATTTCTCAATTTTAAGTGAATGTAATGAAGATAATTTTTTTCCTAATTTTATAATGAAATATTGTATAATATTTTTTAGATTAAATATTATATTAATATAATATGAATTTCTTTAAAATTTTGGTTAAATGAATAAAATATTGGACATTCCGGATAGTATGCCAATTTATCCACTGTATATTTTGAAACATGTTTCACATTTCCAAAGTAGTGAATATATTTGATGATTGTTTTTGTCATTAATCTATATAAATAAGATTAAAAAAAAATAAAAAATTGTTGAATGTTTTATTATGATAAATAGTGATGATGATAATATCATAATCAAATTTGAGTTGAAATTTAATCATGTAAATTAAAATTACTATTATCTACATCACTTATTAGGGATATATTATTTGATGGAAAATACTATGTGTGTAATGGTTGAAATAAGAATCAAAATCCATTGTTTCCATATGTTTTATCTCAATACTAAAAAAATTGTTCTATATTTCTTGGAAATATTTTTTAGTAGAGTGAAAGTCAATGATGTTGCATATGTTGAGTTACTATGACAAAAGAAACAATTAACACATTATGGAATTTATTTGTATAACCATATGTGAAAGTTACTATATATGAATCTGAATTGATTAAAACCAATTGATGATATGTTTTACTCAATTACTTGTGAATTCTATCACAAGATAGTGTATTGAACTCAACTCCATATGAAATAATTCTCAATATAGTGTGTAATGACATTGGTAATTAAGATATGCATCAAATTTATTTTTAATTTTTTTGAATTTATTTTGAGTTTTTTTAGTTGGTTTTATTTGGAAAGGGTGATAAAATAGAATATATATGTGTTTATTTTCCATATACTTTGGGGAATGCACTAGTAGGACTCACAGAGTAACTAATGTGGAATATAAATTACCTGATGATGGTATATGATGCTTGGGAGACATGGGTGACCACCGGGTTCCTGGTGGAGGGAGATTGGGAATTAGAGGATCTTGTTTATTCATTATAGTGATGTGAAATTTTTTAAACTTGTAATCAGGTTTTTTAACCTTTAATACAACATTTCTCTCTCTAGGGATAATTTTTTGACAAACATTATGCCTCCTAAAACATATAATCCTCAAACACACATCATGCTTTAATATATTCTTTACGTGTGCATATAATTACTATCTAATATAATCATTGACATCCTTGATGTGAGTTCTTAATGAACCCTATAGTTTTTTGAGAATGTGATATGGTTTGGTTATGTTACTGATGTAATATCAATAAATTACTGCAACATTTTTTTACCTTGATTTGTTATGTTCATAGAGTATCCTTGGATTCATACTTTAATGGGTTATGAATCTTGTTTTAGTAAGGTGAACTTTTTAATTTCATTAGTGTACAATTTTGATTTTATAAAATAAATAACTTTATTAATGAATTTTTGATTCATATGATTTATATTAATTTAGAAATAATTTTTACTATAGTGGAATCATTTCTACTATTTCATTGTGTGTTGAACATATTTTTAGAGGAATTACACTACAAAAATTATATAAACACTTGATTAATGACGAGTTTTGACTTTGGAAATGGTTAAATTAAATGTATAAGTGATTTAATCATTATAAAAATAGTTAGTTTATAGTAAATGAGTTATTTAAATTAAATTTTTGTGATGTTTTTTCGTACTATAAAAGGTAAGGACCATGATGGTGTATGGAATCATTTTAATTTTATCTGTCACAATTCACCCTAAATAATTATATTTTTTCACCATTAACATGAAAACTCATCTCCCTATAAAATTTGTAAAGTAAAAATTTTAAAAATAGAGAGATATAAAATCTACATGGTTTAACCAAAATGGGTTAATCAAATTACCATTCAATGATGACATACTGATTCACCTAAAACACTACATGTACTACATATTATAATTTTTTAGATATTATATATAGATACTCTTGTTTTAAAACACTCACATCACATAAAACTCTCTAATAAAAAAACCCTAACATTTTACTACCTCTCAACATTTTTTTATCTTGATCATTATAAGAAATTTGCGAGTTTATAACCATAGTGGTTTCCCAATGAGCTACTTTGTATAACCTTGAAATAGATTCCATTTAAAAAAGTGACCTGGGATGGTTTCCCACTAGGAACTAGGTACGCCTACCAATATGATAAAGGCTACCAACTAGCAGTGAGGGAGTAAAAATATGATAGTTTGAAGGATATACACTTATATGGTGATAATACTAATGGTATATGTATATAAAATGCAGTGAAAGAAGACTGAAAATAGTATATGAAATATCAATCAATAAGGAAAGTATAATAATTCAGTAGTATCACATATAAATGATAATTATAACACATACCATCTGTATATTATAAAGAATGTTACCATTATTAGAATAATTAATCCATGTCAAGTCATAGAAATATAAATTAATAAGGGTCACCCATGGCCAGTTATAGTATATGCATATTATAATCATGTTTGTATAGAGGTAAGAACATAATATTCTCCAACTGATTTAATGAACTCCAAGGTCCCTTGTTATCCATCACAACCAAAAGGTCCAACATGACCACTACTGCCCAGCTCATGAGTCTGTTCCCTTACCTAATCGAAGAGATAAAATTTTTCATTGTGTCCTGAGGGGCCTGTGTAGGGTGTGAGAATGGATCATAGTAGGTAACCACCAACATTTTCATATACAAAACCCAAAATTTTTTAGGTGTACTAAATGTAAATAAAAAGGGCATGAAATTAATGTTTAAATAAATACCATCTTCCATTTTTCTCAATTGCAACAAGTAAATTATCACCTATATTGGGAAACACTGTTATAACATGTTCCCCCAATTATATATAAGTAATATAGAACATGTATTAATATGTATAAATATAGTATAAATTATTATCATAAAGAAAAAGAAATACCCTAATTAGTATCAATTTAGAGATCCCTCAGGAACCTATTGTAAAAGTTTCATTGACACCTCATGCTATAGGATACCTATTGTCACAAAAAATTTTCACTGGAAACTAAAACATCATTCCCTATGAACCTCAATTTTGAAAGTCACCACCCTCTTGAAGCCTGACATCTTAATGCATAACAATGTTTGTCCTCCAAAAAATAATCATCATTTGATCAAATATTAATGTCATGAGGCACATCAATATCCATCCTCATAGTATTATATCCCAACAACCTCAAATAATATACCGAACCACATCCTTCAACTGATGGTCTTATATCTGTCAACTGATAATCCATCACAAAACCTGTAGATTTCTAATGAAAACACCTCAAACTTCACTGATGGTCAACACCATCCTAAGACCTAACTAATAGAGGCCTCTACCCACATTATTGGTCAACACCACCTCATAATACAATTCATATATGTGTAAAATCAACTACAAAGTCACATAAAAATTTTATAGATTTTGGAAATCACCCAAAAAGTGCCCCTAAAACATCATTCAGGAAACTCATTCCCATACAACCATGTCACTCATCCTGATGGTCAACTCCATCCAAATTTATATGATTAATGCACTTAACCTGATGAAATTTAATCCTCAAAATGATGATATGGTCTCCCAACACGAGATCAATATCACCCAAAGCACCCATTCCATGCCCAACCTAATGAACCATGTCTCCTTACTCCTAATGGTCAACACTAACTTAATCTTCTATAGATTACCATTACATTCCCATGATACCAAGTAATTAAATATAGGAAATTTAATTTAATTTAAATAATCCATTGGCCAAAATTTTCTTAGAGGTATCAAGCCCCATAAATAGAATTATCAATTATATATATGTTAGGGAATATTATAATACATAACCTAACCTCAATTCATCAATTTAATAGAAACCTTTTAATTATTTGGGGTCTTGGCCAGTCTACCCACATCTACCCACATGAAGAATATTAATTGTATCAAAAAAATAATAAAAAATCAATGAGAATGAAAATAACCACCTACCTCATATTGGTATATGTTTCCATATCTGATATCAACCTCTAACTTGATAACAATAGAAATAATTCATCATTTCAAATTAACACATTTAAATAGGGTGAAATGGATTGAATGGATTTAAAGCACCATATGGGGAGACCAAATAAGAAAAAAGGATAAAATATTGAAGGCCTTAATAAGATGAATCTATAGGTACCAATGGATCTTGATTTGGATATCTAATGATGAAGAAAGACCAAATACTAAGTGGGGATGGAAAGGGAGAACCCCTCCTATGCATTCGGTGGAATGAGAAAGGAAGAATAAATTTGATAAAGGGGGGAGGGGAAGACTGTTAATTTCAAAACATTATGTGACCTACATGGTTTTTCCTTACAGTTTTTCTAAGCATGTTCCAACCATATAGCTCCCTCTACCTAATATCCACACATGAACAATTAAGGAGAACATTGTTAAAAATCATGTCCAAGCCATTGGATAACATCCATGAAAAATTGAAAAGGTCATGCATGATCGTGTTCCACCTCCTGCATGATTTTAGAAACCATGCTTACTACATCTCGAGGGATGCTTGGTTACTCATGTAAGGCTTCAAAGTCTGTTAAAGCCATGAAACTCTATATTCTCATACCTAAAAATCATGTTTTGGGGTATTCCTTCCCCAAAACCCCTCTAAAAACATTTGTAACTTTTAAAAAAATAAAAAAATAAAAATGAAATGTTTCAAAAAACTATTGTAATTTAGTTTTGATAATCATGATAAGAACTATCATTCTCACCAAATGAAAAATTAAAACTTACATGAAAAATGACCCACACAAAAAACCTAGAATGTTTCATTATCATTAATCGTATTTGATGAAATCCATTAACATCTAATGGTATACACACATAGATCACTCTTCTAATATTAAAACAAAAATATAAAATTCATTCATATGTTCTATTCATATGATCAATCATGATACATCACCTCCTTTTGTAAATAGTGAATCTTCTTTTCTATCACTATATAATCTTCATATTTCCCTCTTAATAGGGAACTAATTCACCATAAGTAAGTTTAAATAATTCATAAAATTACCTTCCCCAAACTAAAGTCTAGATCACTATTCAAATCACCCTAACTACCTTATAAAACATAGTAAATTTGATAATTTTATCCTATTAAGGAATCTTTTTTAGGGTAAAAATATCATTGTAATGGTATGATTCTATAATGTCCTTGGTTTTTGAGACATTCTAATTTCCTTACCCATTTTGATTTGTTTGTTCTTGGTCATGTTAACTTCTGTTTTGGGTTTCTATAAATTATTATAGGATTTTGAACACATAAATGAACTTATTTTCAACATGTTTTAAGCCATGTGAAGCACTTCAAGTGTTTGAATGGGGTTGGGAAGTGTTGGGCTATAAAAACCCACTTTTGGGAACAGGTAGAGTGGGGTGTATAGTTTATGCATAGTATGTATAACCTTTCACAATCAACCGTGAGGTCTGTTTTCAGTGGTTCATGGTCTGTTTAAAATATGAGTCATGTTTTAGCCAAGCATGTGAGTTTCTATAGGTCTTTATATAGGGTTAGCATAGTTAGTGCCTATTTTGGACAAACCATATGAAAAAACCATGAGACCTATTTCAAAGGGGAAACCCTTTAGATATTCAGAAACACATAGTTTTAATAGAGTTCATAAAACATTGTGGTAGATGTGTGGCATTTTAAAAAGGAAAATATCACCTTTCCCACTTCCTCCATTAAGAGGTCTTCTCCCTCATTTCTCATCCCATGCATGTATCACCTCCAATAAGGGAGGACTCCATTTATTTTCCTCCTATTATATTTGTACTATCACCTAGGTCTATTCTATGATCTATTCTTGATCTATCTGGTTGGAATCATGATGGTATGTTCTTCAATCTTATTGACTCTATTTACTGTTTAGTTTTCTATACGGAGTTCTAAACCATGAGATCAATTTCCCTTTATTTTTAGTGAGTTTTTATAAAACCTATATTTATCTCATTTTAAATCAAGTTAGAGGATGATATCCAAAAATAATGAACATAAATGTATATGTTAGGCAGTTTCTAGATTTATCTTTTATTTTATTGGTGTTTCAGGGTATTTTCATAATGGCTCTCATGTGGGTTGTCTCAGAGAGACCCTAAGTTATTTAATTCATGCTTATAAATTGTTTAATTGTTTTCATGGGATTTCATTGGACATGACCTAGTCCATTTTTGTTATTGTATGAATGGTAAGGGTATTTGAACTATTGTTAAGGTTAGGATTTTCTTTTAAATTAAATAAATTTAAGGGGATATGACTATATTCACTCCCTATAAACATGATGGGAATGAATTAAGAAATTGTGGTGTGTATGATCACTAAATCATGGTGACATGTTTCATAGAGATTTAGGCAATGAGGTCCTCATGATGAGGTTATGGCCCATGAGATAGGATATAGTGTTGATCATCAGGATTTAGTGATGTGGCCGTAGGGGAACTAGGCACTAGATGATATGGATTATGTATTTTTGGTGATTTTTGCTCATCATTTTCAGCTAATTCACCATTATAGTAATATCAATATAAATTGGAAATAGATGATGGGGTTTTGAGCATTCATTTTTGGGTTGGTGACTTTAAATATTGTTGATTAGGGGATGTTGTTGAACCTCAGTTGTAGAGTTCTAGGTCACTTTTGAAATCCATGATTGAAGGTGATAGAACATTGAGGGATGTTGTTGATACCAACAATTGGAGGATAATGTTAGCAGTTATATATGAGGACAATGGGAATTAATTATTGGTGTATGGATATCACTATAACACATGATGTGAGGTTATTGTGATTATGGTTATAGGTTAATCATTTGACATGGGATATCGTCATGCCTTAGGACATCAGGATATTGAGATAATGGTAAATTTTGTATTGGTGGTCCAAGGGACCAAGAAAAAATTGATGGTCATACTGTTAGGTTTCTAGATTCACAGTTTTAATAAAGGGATGTGTTAAAGGGAATGAAGTACAAGGTGACAAGATTTTTGGTGGTTTCAAGGGGTTAACCTGGTAAGATATTCTTAAGAGGACACTGGGAACCAAGAAATGTGTCCCAACCAATAAAAATATATATTTGGGTGCACATATTTAATGCATTACTAGAATTGGTCGATTTAAGTAAATGCTCAATTTTTCAAGTTGAGAAAAAGTGGGGTAGATTAGTTTCTAAATTTGTGTGCATTAAATTTCCAATTATATGTTTCTTACACCAGAATAATTATGGATGTTAAATAAGAACATATTTTGGTTGGCATTATGAGTTGATGCTCACACCATACACAGGCCCATAGAGATTTCTATAGAATTTATGGTTCTAATATAAGTTAAGTGATCTAGATTGGGAGATGTAATTTATTGATCAAGGGTGTACTAATTTTATAGTGGATATATGTAAGTGGACCTTGGTGGTTCCTATAGATCAGGATAGATCCTTTTTGGGGGATTTTATATATCTGTACCTATATTTCGGTCCATATGCGACCTATACTATCTTTCTTGTATGACTTTATGTGACATGTATCATTATCTACATATTGTATTATACATTGGGATTATTGTTATTGTGGTTTTTATTATCCTTTAGGGGTGTCCAAACCTGGCCCAACCTGACTCAACCGAGTTGGGTTAGGTTCAAGGTTTCATATCCATGGGTCGGGTTATTTCTTCTTGACCTGTGGTTGGGTTGGGACGGGTCACGGGTTGGGAAAAAAATTACCCAACCCGACCAACCAACCTGACACTACCCCTACCTACACATCCTGTGGAACCGCATGCTACCTCTCTCACCACATGTTGTCATCACCACTGTTGTGCCTGTCATCCCCCTTCGCTCACACCCTGTCTTGCATTGAATTTCCCTCATTGTCATCCTCCTCCACTAACTTCGCCGTATAGTGAGACCACCGTTGACCCACATGCTTCCTTCACCTCGACCTCCATCTCCACCACAACCACCATCCATGACCCTAGATCCACCACATAGAACTAGAGAAGATATAAATGAGAATCCCACACTCACTATCGATCCTTCTACCAACCCCACCTTTTTTTGGGTTGATTCGTCGCCAAGGTCATCCTGGAATGGTGAGGAAGACCAAGAAATGAAGCCTGATAATGAATAAATGTTTCCCTATACCTCCGGTTGAAATCCAAAAATTGAACGTTGAAATCTTTCTGAGTTCACCAGAGGAGAAAATCAAGCACCAACTTACCAAAGGAGATTCGCTGATGTGCACCTTCCCCTCGATGAAGCCAGCTGAACCAGCACTGATGAAGCCAGAACATAGAGCTCTGCCATAGCCTCTCTACTAGAAATAGATCAAGCGTTCCGTTGAAGGATATCACAACAAAATTAAGATGAAAATGTTAGTAGTGGAATCTTAAGATGAAATTGTCAGTGACGACAGCCTGAGATGAAAATGTCAAGAGATCACAGAGCTGGAAAAGCGCTCTAATGAGATGAAGGATATCATGATTAACTACTATCCTAAGATAAAAGAGATCACCCATCAAACCCTATATTGCCGTCAGGTGAATAAGGGATGCAGTTTCATGAGGAGAATGGGAAGGAGGCGTGCAAGATAATCTGGGATGGTGACCTTTTTTTACCTCACTCGATCAACCCGATCGACCCAATCCGATGTGAGATGGGTTGGGTCGGGTCGGGTCCAAAAAAAGAAAATATGACTCAACCCAACCCGACCTATTTTGGTTGGGTCAGGTAAAGAAACCCTCAAACCCAACCATACCCATCCCATGAAAACCCGTATTATAATTATGTGTTTTTATTAGTTTTCTTCTTCCATTATGGTATTTCATACACTATATTGTATATTTATTTTCCATTATTATCATCATAAATTGAGGGTATAATTTTCACACTATCACTAAATTAGACCCTCACATCTATTATGAAAGCTTTTCTGTATGAGGATACAATATTAAGGCCAAGTGGCCAACTAGATAAGGGAACATATTTAGTGGAGAAGTGGGCTGGGACACTAAAAATGGTATGAAAGGAGTTTCTTTTCTATTTTTGTGACATAAAATTTTGGATATGGTATACCAGAGATTGGGATGTAGTTAGAATATGGTAAATAGATCTTTTTTAGTGCCTTTAACCCCATGAACATGGGATAGACCATATTTACTAGCGTATTAAATTGTTGTTTTGTTTTACAAAATTATATTTTATGGATTTCCACCTTGAGTAGAAATATTGGGTGAGATTTTATTGGATTATGGGTTTTTAATGTTTTCCTATAATGAAAAGGGATGGTTTTTTACGAATTATGAAAGTCACTTAGGCTCATGTGATGTATGTTCATCTTGTTATCATCATTGGAAACCTAGAATGTTCATATAGGGGTTTATTTGTTTAAATTGTCAATAAAGAAGATAAAAACTATTTTCCTGCTAATAATTTGTTTTAGAAATCTACACAACCAACTGAAGTATGTGGTATTCAATGAGATTTAATTTTTTTCCTATGTGTGTATTGTATGCATGTGATTGACTATGATATGGGTAGGAAGGGAGGATTAAAGGGGGAGAGTTGTTTAATGTGTCACCAAACCAGCTAAATAGAATTTTACCGACTAACCTTTTTAAAGGATTTATACACAATAGCCATAGATTTATGATAAATGTATTACATGATATGTGGTTCCTAAATATGTTATTAGTATGATAGGGTCTATGAGGTTTGATTATATGTGATAACTATCTCTTATAGGGGTAGGTAAGGAGTCTTGAAGCCGGATGTCTTGTGACACAAGTGTGATAGGGGACTATAATGGTGGAGAGATTCAATACGAATTAAATATATCCTTATCTATAATATATATATATATATATATATATATATATATATATTCTTTTATGGCTGTTTGATAATGATGTTTTCTCTTCAACATGATCCCACATAGACAGATTCTTGTAGAGCATCGTGAGGGAAGATATATTTTTCCACTTGTGTGTGCATGATATGAGTCTCATGAAGGTTTAGATGAGGCCACTATGGGTTGGGAGGATTCCCCAAAGGGTAAATTTGATAATGAGTTGTATGTAAAATCTATGTTTCATGCGGGAAATATGTAGAAGACATAAGATTTTGTGTCATGGTTATAAGATCTTTTTAGGGTGATAATGGTTGATCTCATACAGAGAACTGATAGGGGAGAACAAGGATATGAGCCTTATATTAAGAATATAACTTGTGATTTAAAGTATCATCACATAATATTATTCCAATGTGGTGTTTGAATATAAGAATATGGTAACTGGATCAAATTAGGGTATATTATTTTCAATTAGTTAGAGACACCCCCTTATTAGAGGGTTAATATAGAGACTTATTTTTTCATAAGACTAGCTAAGACCGGGTTGGATGTATAATTTTATGTTGGTAGACATGAGGGATTGTCTTGGAAGTATTTCAAGGGTAGGTTATATAATAAATTCTTATTATATATTTTTTATAAAGATATATAGTGTAAGTTTGGGAACCACCAATAGGGAGACACTTCTGTTATTGATTATGTAGAAAATTTCATGGACCTATACAAATTTTTACCTTATATGGAGGGAGAAGAAATTATTAGGGTATGGAAGTTCAAGGATGGTTTGTAAAACATAATTAGGTTGTATGTAAATATATTGTAGATTCCATTAATCATTGAGGAAGTGATACACGAATTTATAGCTGAAGGAAAATTTATGATCCAATATTATTAAATATGGTTGATGGCTTCAGTCAAGCATAATAGTTGTGATATAAGTAGTTGGAAGCCGAATCATAAGAACTTTCTACTGGACACTCGACCAAGAGGCTTATGTAGTTCACTGGGAGGTGGTTATTCAATGGCATGGTTAAAGTGAAGCTAACTATGGAATGTCCAGAATCATTTTGTTAAAGATTCAATGGAGTGCTAGAGATTTGGAAATATGGGAAATCTGTACAGGTTTTAATGTGAGTCTTCTCATATAGCTTTGATCTAGGGATATGGACAGACTCTGGAATATCATGTAGTAGAGGGATATTAAGCAAGATCTGGTATCTATTATTGTACAACATGAGTATGTCATGGTAGATAAATTTATAACCAAAATTAGGGTTAGTTGTTGGTAGCTAGTGGTACTCCATTATGATGTCAGGAATCAGACACTTGGGATTCAGGCCAATTGTATACAGTTGAGATACCCGGTGTAGAACAATCCATGTATTCACTGACATTTATAGGTATGCCTTGATCTAGAAATTTATTTTATGGTTGTAATGAAATTTTTTAGTGAATGAGGTTCATGTGTATTTTTTTGGACAAACTGGGGGTTGGTTAGAATGTTAGAATTAGTGATATGCCTGATATGCATGTGGTATGTACGTATTGGGTTTATTATGGCCATGAATATGTATAAAAAATTCAAGTTTATATAAGATAATTTATTGAGGTGTAGAATTTATGGAAACATAATGAGGTGATTAATTTGATGGGTTTTATTTATGACATGGATTCTAATAAGCATCTGATGAGATAAAGGAATTGATAGGTGTCATGTTTGGAACATGTATGAGTTGAGAACATGATTATGTTATAGAATAATGGTATGTCATGTGATTAATTGTATGTCCAGGTATGGTCGATGAACCGTCAAAATGTTTATTTTTGGGTCAGAAAGTGATGGAGTATGTAATTTATATGTTGGGGAGCACCATAAGTGGAATTATCATGTTATTAAATTACTAAATTGAAATGGGGTAATGTAAATTAGGTGGGTATTTTTGGTAACATATTTGAGAAAATCTCAACAACTCGATGTTGTTCTATTATAAGGTGGGAATACTATAGCATCCTAGGTTTTTTATAGGGTGTAATTTTATAAATCATTTTGAAATGTTCCATTTGGTGGTCATGAGAACATTATATTGAGATTCAGAACCCAATTCCTAGAGTTTTAATGCCCCAAAGTGTTTTTATTCAATGTGGATTAGGGAAAATTAAGTACCTATAGAATTTGAAGGGGTATCTAAAGTATCATTCTTTGATTACCCAGTTTCAAGAAAATTAAAATAGTTGCACACAGTTGGAGATTGGTATTAATAACTATATAGAATCAACCATGTGGCATGTTTTAAAATGGTAATTTTTGTTTTTAAATGTGTGAACCCTTTTTTTCATGCGTGTAGGTGTCTAAATGTCATCACCGAGGGTGATAATGCTTTGTGCTTGGTTTGTTCCAATTTTCACCCATACTATGAGAACATTTTGAAAGGGTTTTACATTTAGAAAGTGAGCAATTCATAGTTAGCACATAGTTTTATAAACTAATTGGTAACCATGTGTCTTTTTATAAAGGACCAAATTGCAATGTTTACCCTTTCTCCATTAATGGGTCATATCTATCATTTCTCCCTCACACGTGCATAAACTCCATTCAGGGATCTCTTTATTTCCTTTCCTCCTCTATTATTTGGCCTTCTATATCTATTTGATCTTAGATTAGAGCTTTTTCTATCTTGTTATAATTATATCATTATGGTCATCAGTCCCCTTGCTTCTATTTTTTATCTCTCCTTATGGAATTATAAATCAGTACAAATTCTTTTTCAAAAAATTAGGTCAATTGTCTAAAAATATGATTTCATTTTTCATCTCAATTTAGAGGTTTATATTTATAGAGTAAGCTCATATGAGTTTTAAGTTGGTGGTGGATATATTTCAACTTAATTTTACAAGATTTTTGGGGTGCGTTCTAAAATTCACACATGTTGGTCATCTGAAGGATACCATAAGTTAATTAATTCTATAATTAAAATTTATTCATTATTTTCATAGAATGTTAATAGAAATTTCCTAGTCAGTTAATATTATGATAATTCTGTTAAGTTTATTTTTCCAACTTGGTAGGATTGATCAATCGATTATTTTAAATCAATTAAATGTAATTTGATTGAATTGGATCCTTGGGAACATGATAGGAATGGGATAATGAATTTATGTGATTATGACCATGAGGTTTGGGTGATGTGGTTATCTAGATGAGGGTATGTCTCGATGGACTTTAGATGGTTTAGACCATCAAGATTTAGTGAAATGGTCTCATGGGCATGAGGTTCCAGATGACATGGATTATGTATTTTGGTGATTTCAACTAACCATTGTTGGATGATAAACTTTTGGTTTTGTGTTCATGCGTATAAGAAATATTTTGGTTTTATTGAGCACTCATTATTTCTAGAGGCCTCTATAGATATTGTAGCTTAGGGGATGGTGTTGACCCTTATTTTTGGAGGAGGTGATCACTATAAAAATACATAATTGATTGTGATTTTCCATCACACGATGGTTTTTAGATTATCAGTTGTGGTTGAAGATTAATGTAATACTTGAGGCTGATGGGCCATGATTATTTTAGGATAGATATTGAAATGCCTTTGGATTTTGGGTTATTGAGTTGATGATGATTTTAATACATTAGATAATCGAAATATGTGTGGATATTGATGTTGGGATGTTAAGAAGATGATGAAATTCTGAGAAGATTTCCAAGGGATTTTGGGATTATTGAAATTAGTTTCATTAGGATTAGGAATATATGGTTAATTGAACATGAGGATTCAGAGGAAATGATGTTTCAAGTGAAATAATTAAGGGTGGAACTTGAGGATTTACTAGAATTATTTTCATCAGAGGATTCCAGGGCCCTAATAGATGGGTCCTCACAACTAAATATATATATTTGAAGACATGTATTGTATTAAAAATATATATTTTAGGGAACATATTCAGAGATATATTGGTGTTGGATGAAACATTTAAATTCATATTTGTGGCTGCTGAGAACATATAAAGTATGTTAGTTTCTAAATGTGTGTGTTTTAATTTTTTTATTATATTTTTCTTACACCTTTGTAATTATGGATGTAATATCGGTTCATTTTGGTGGTTTATTACTTAGAAAATACTCACATCCTACAAAGGACCCTCATGGAACATATAGACATTATGGTTATGGGATTAGGTAAGGGATCGAGCTCAAGATCTAGACCTTAGTGATCATGGATGTACCTATTTTTTCATGTTATAAATGGTAGTTGACCTAGAGTTCCTCAACATTAAGATAATCCTTTATTTTGGGATTATATATATACCTATATGATTATCCTGGGATACCAATATTACCTATTCTGTATGAAATAATGTAGGAGGTTTTATCATATGAAATTGTTATTATGATTTGGGCATATTATTATTGATTCTTTTATTATGATTATCTTGTGTATATTCTATTGCTTCTTCTATTACAATATTTATTCCTTTATGTTATACACATATGGGCCATTATTATTATCATCATCTCCATAAGTAATAGTCTCGCCACTATCACTTAATCATACCCTTGATGCTAATATATAGATATTTGTGTATTTTGAGGTGAACCTAATGTATAATGGTAAACTGGACTAAGGGAAATATTAAGTGGAAAACCAGTCTGGGATGTAGCTTATTCCATTATTCTTATGAATATGAAATTCTAAACTTCTGCTTCCATATGTATCTCCATGACTTGACATATTATATAATTATATAAAATCGGTTTCCTATTACTCTTAGTGATATGACTGAAAAATCAAGTAAAATACCTAAGGATTTACCTAGAAAGTAAAACCATCATAAAACTCTCCCCATCATGGCATGAACACCACTAAAACTGAAAAATCATTGAAAATTTCCGAATCCTCATAATTTCGTGGATGTTTATCACATGAAATGAGTATATCATATATACTAATGGAATTTTACAAATATACTCTTTCAAGAACAATCATAGTTTTATGAAAATTATAAAGACATTAATACTAAATGAGTTGTAATGTAGCTTAGAGACAAGCCCTCGTAGATTTTCCATCACAACCAGATTCACTTCTTATGATGGAAAAACATTAAAATATTAAAATATACCATATTTGGGATAGGATTGATTAGTGGTGTCACACCACAACAACTATTTTTTCTTAGAGTCATAATATATAAACCCCACTTTTTATTTAAAAGGCTCTTATATATTCATGGAACCGTATTCAATTTACAATTTCCAGGGAACCTCTATCATATAGTAGTATAAGGACCCAACCTTAAACATTACATGGACTATTTAATTCAAATATAATAAACATAATATATTGCCAATTTTTTTTATTTTATATTATTAGATAATTAGGTCATAATTCATACATGAAGAAAGAAAAGAATAAAGAGATTATACTACTAAAATAGTTTCCATATATTTATTTATGTATTTTTTTTAATAAAACATGAATTAATTTCAGGAAAATTATTAAAAACATTTACATTCCCTTGTTATTTTCTCTTAAAAATACATAGACCTAATTATTATTTTATAAACATGGGATGATAAAAAAATTCCATTATGGGATAAAAAATAAGGAAATAAAACCATCAGTCCCTGAAAACTTACAAAAAAAAATAAAGGATATTCTTCTCACCCTTAAAAGTAACATATATTTACGTTGTGAAAACCTGGGGTTTCTATAAGTCACAGAAAATATAAATAAAACAATTAGATAACTTGGGTAATAATTGTTTTACCATAATTACATAGGATCATAGATGCTGCGGAGGGGTAGTTCCTTGTAGACAGTCTGGTTGAATTCCCTAAGACCTTCGGGTCATGTAATCCCCTAAGACTATGGGCCATGTAATCTCTGAGCCTACATGCCTTATAAGGGTTCCCCCTCATCCCTTGAAAGGGGGGTTATCAAAAATCAATAAAAATGAAGGTCTTCGGGCCATTCAGGAAGTACATAGGATCGTAACCCTATCATCTACCTTTATATTTAAAACCCGAACATCTACCTTAAAATGTTACCCTTATGACTACATTACGATGTAACTATAACAGTTACACATGGAATAAGAATTATCACCAAATTTCAACATAAAAATACCCAATGAATTGGATGGATATAAAGGACACAAATTTAATCATAATCAATTAAAAATTTCCATAACATAATCATTACATAATAATACTTTCATCATAAAAATAATTCATTGATAAAAATCACATATGAATAGAATTGAACAAACCTAAAAAGTGAAATTTTTTTCTTAAAAATAGACATGTAATCTTCTAAATAAAATATTAAAACATAAAGGCATCATGGAATAAAGAAATCCAATCAAGGCATATATTTAAAAAACAAATTACTTTTGATTTTATAAAAAAGAAATTAAGAGAGGATTTTAAAACAAAATTCTCTTACCTCAGCCTTGACTTCATTAAAATGTGATAAGAAATCCTATATAATGGTCTAAAATTTTTAATAATTTATTAGAGAACAATATTTTCTTTTATAATACCTTATGTGATCCTTTTATAATATCTTGACACCCATTTATTAATAATATTTTGTTATTTCATTTTTCAAGTGCATTTATTTCATGGATTTCATGTTTGGTTCATTATGGATTTTTTTATCAAATAAATGGAATACACCAGAAGTTGAATGGAGTTTCATTAATATATTTAAAAAATTTGAAATGATACAATATATTATTATTTTTTGAAAGCAGGATGATTCATTTGATAAAAGATTGATTAGAGAAGTTTGGTTTATTTTTGGCATTTTTTTCCAACCATCACAAATTAGTTTCATTTTATTTAATTTTTTGTCTATAAATTATTTACATAATATATAAAAAAATAACACACATAAAAGAATATTTTTAACCATAATATTTTATTATAAGCATCCTTGAAGGTAGTAATGGAAAATAAAAATTCCGCATCCCTAAAGATGGTGAATCAACACATCAGGGATGATGCTTTCATTTTATAGAATACGAGGAGAAGAGGATGTGGTTGATGATAACAATTTAATTAATAGAATATAACTATTGTGTATGTAGGATAATTTAGTTATAATTTCACATGGATTAGGGAATGTGATGATATAATAATTAATGAAAATAAATTGAAAATAAAATAAAAGGAAATGAAAGAGGATTTTACATCTTGAATTATTCTCCTTGAGAAAATCCTTAGGGATATTGGATTTGGTATTTGATGAGATTAAAGGATCCTAGAAGTATAGGAGAGGCATGGGAATATTATTGGGTATAATTTGGAAAATATTCAATGAGTGTTAGGTTTGAGGATAATAGGTGGTGAAGGGACGTATTTATAGTAGAGGAGAGGAGTGTTGTTTGATAATTTAATTCAGTAGTTTATTATTATAGCTCAAGAATATTAATATTTTCAAAATTATCACAAGTTATAATAATTAATGTTTTTTCTAGACTATTGTTATTATATAAGAAATGAATTAAATAATAGTGTATTTAACTTATAACATATAAATACTATAAATTACTGTATTTCTATAATAAAAAAAATCAACTATTTCAAAAAAATCCAAAAAATTCACCCAATTTTTTTTTCTCCATGTAGAATTCAAAAATAGAGGATATTGGTTATTTATAATATGGGTTTCAGAGGTCCTAAATTTAAAAGGTGTAATAATAAGAGAGGGAGTCATAGGATATGAAGTCACCTAGACCGATGTTTTATGAAAATACAGGGCATGTTTCTATTTAATGATGCTCGAGTATCTTATCTTCATCATGTTCTTTCAGGGAAGCCTATATCTTAGTCCAAAAAAATGATAATAATTGGAGAAGTGGTTTTTTTATTTTTATGAGCTACTGTACAAGGGTTATAGTTATCTATATGTCATGGTTTTTTCAGGAAATAATCCATTATAGGGTAGTGCGTGGGTGATGCTACATAAAAAGATCAAATGTTTTATGGATGATATTATTATGTGGGATAGATCCCTTCTAGATGTCCAGATTGGTATCTATGATCTCAAATATGAGATTGGTCAAGTGTATCTCCATCTCTAGGAGCATTGTGATGATGAGATGTTTTTGATTCTTACAACCTAACATGACTTTCCTTTCAATAGTTTTTTAGAGGTTTAAAGTGAATATTGGGAGATGAAACATGTTTAATAAAATTGGGAAGGAAACCATAATACTGAATTTTTTCATGCATGCATCAGAGAAAGATTGTATACTAAGAATTTAAATTTGAGTCTTGATGATGGTTATTTATCTAGTGATTTAACGGTGATTGGAAATTGTACAATGAATCATTTATAGGATATTTTTACAAGGCATGCTTTAGATAAAATTAGGGGATATCTGAGGAGTTATGATAGAAATATTTTTCAGCCAATTTAATAGGATAATAAATGCTTTAGGTAACTCAGATATTCTTAATATACCAAGGGAAGAGGAAATTAGAAATGTTGTGTTTCATCTGTATCCTACTAGTTCTCCTATACCAGATGACTTCCCAGGTATTTTTTTCTCTTTTTCATGGTAAACTATTAAATATAATCTCATGGATATATATAAGTATTTATTTGGTGGGGTATTACTTCATAGGACGTACAATTCCACTACCATTTTTCTTATTCCAATGGTTAAGGATCCCACATCCTTTAATAATTATTGACCTATTTCTTTATGAAAATTTTCTTATAAAGTGTTAACCACCATCATGAATAGTAGGTCTTATATGTTTTTACAAATATTATTTTTGATGAATGACATGGTTCTATATAGAATACGAGTATTAAAGGAGATGAAGTCCTTTCTAAAGATATGGTTAAAGAGATTTGTTGAAAGATAATGGGTTTTAACATCATAGTCATGATAGACATGTATAAATCATATGATAGAGTCGAATGAAATTTTCTTATTATGTTAATGAGGTATGTTTTATTTTTTGAGGCCTTATATGACCTTGAATTCTTTTTATATTGGTCTCCATGTTTATGTATTACAATTAGGGGAAGAAAATTTTTATTCTTCATCTCTACTCAAGGTCTCCATTAAAGGGACCCTATTTCCCCTTCCTTTTCATTATGGCACAATATGTCTCATGAAGAAACTTCAATGAAAATTTAGAATAGGGAAGATCTTACCTTTTAGGGTAATTTTCATTTCATTGGTATCACACACTTATTTTGATGATGAAGATATGATTTTTTTTCTCAATGGAGTGTTGAGGTTTATTAAATGTTTCAATAAAACTATTAAGGAGTATGGTTAATGGAGTTGTTTAGAATAATAAATGTCAAGAGAAACCCTCTAGAGAAGAAGGAATAATTATGAATAATGTTGATCATACCTTATTTTGGAATTTAGATAAGATTTCTTTAGAGATATTGGAGGGTCACACTTTCTAGGATAGGGTGATGAAGAGCAAATACCACTTTAGTGGATCCACATATTCTATGCCTCGTTAGAAACATTCTAAGATATGGCACTTCATGTTGGATGTTATTATTATTCTCTATGACCGTATGAGATAGTTGGTTGGGATGGGTGATATGAAATTTTTGAAGGATAAATGTGTTGGGTAGCTTATAAATTATCTTGGTTATCTAATTCCTGACTACTCTCTTATGGAGGCCAGTTCTCACCCATGGTTTTTATTGATCGTTCTTAGTTGTGACCAACATTATCTTTTCAAGGTAATTAGTTACCAGTGGTTTTTCACTCCCTCTGATTCCGAGGCGTTGAAGATGGCTTCTCTGCACAATAAAATTCATGTGAACCAAATTTTTGAGGCTTTTTCATTAATATATTGGTGAATCATAATTCAAATAAATTTTTATTTTCCTATACAGGATGTCTATAATCATGTTATTCCCATCGATGAAGAGATTAAAAGGATAGTTATCCATGTAGCCTCAAAATGTAGTTATTGTGTTTCATCACAAGATGAATTTTTATTCCATATTTTCTTTTCTAATGAGTGGGATGTTTTAATATTAAACTTAAAGGATGATTTTCTTCACCTTTATACTCATTTGTATTTAATTCAAGATTTTTTAGAGTAGTTATTTCATGGTATGAGTGGGGATGATGATTCTTCTACATAGTGTATTTTCCTTAAACTAGAATACTGGGAAATTTGGGAGGCTCACAATAATGTAATATTTAACAGACACTACTGCTCTCTCCTAGGTATGAATTTGATAATTCAGTATCTTATTGTGAATTTTGGTGAGCTTTATAAATGGAAGGATATGTTTCTAGTTCTGGGGTTCATAACGAAGCAGTCCAATCCACATCATATTTTTTAATCTTAGTGAGTCCACTGGGTATGTTGGATCAAGAAAAATTATTGGAGAAAACTAAATATGGATGTATCATGAGTTAGGTGACTCAGGAGATGTGGTGGGATGGTTTACAATATATGGGCCTCTATTAATATTTCTTTCAATGAGATTTATTATCATTTAACTTAACTTCTTTTAGAGGATAATAATATTATTAGTGGCCTTCCTTTTTATGTCCACATAATATCATCACACAATATATTGTGATGGATTCATCCTTGGTGAAAAAATCAATCACATGGAAGAGTGTCTCTCACCGGTCCATTTTCTATCATGTTTATTCATGAAAATATCTTTTTAATAGCTGTGTCATTATTAATCACACATGGGGAGAGGGTAACTAAGATACATATTTTTTAGCATTTGAAGGTATGAAAGGGAATAATATAATTATTTATTTTATTATAGGGTCATTTTTCTGGTGGTTCTATGGATATAATTCACAAAGATTCATTTGAATTTCATAATTTTAGGCCACCTTGATTCCCATGATGTGTCTTTTCTTCATTTCATTTATAAAATTTATATTTCTTGTGTGAACTAATTTTATGATACTTTGAAGAATTAATTATGGTCTCATAAATTTATCTTATTATCATAAGACAATAAAATATTAATTTATGAATCCATTTTAAAAAGATAAATTTTATTTTAAATCATTATATTAATTATAAAATTATAAATAAATATTAATGTTTTAAAAAAACAACAACAATTGATTTATCATTTTCCAAAAATTTATGTACTTATTCACATATATAAATAAATTCTACTTTCACTTATGATATATAAAATTTTTATTTACACTCTAAAATGTGAGGTCAAAATTTTTTTATTATAGATTCAATAATTTCTACAAATACGTCTAATTTCATTGTACATTTATAAATAATTTAACTATTTAATTCAAAAATGGAAAAAAGTTATTTTATAAGTACCTGGGTTGTTACTTCTCCACCCTTCATGAAATTGTATCCTCACATTTTTCATTCAATTATCAATCTACTAATGATCCCTTTCCTCTTAGCATTTTCATACTCACATTTTTCTTCTTCAACTATGTGATTTCTCCAAAAAAACCATAACTTGGTGAATTAAATTATTCTGCAATACTTTTTGTCTACATTCAAAAATATGAATTATTTTCTCAACATAATAAAGGTTCTCTTCCTACCGATCTAAATCTCATCTCAAAACATGAGAATAATCTTTCACATACTTTCTTAACATAGAATTGTGAAAAACATTATATAACCGAGATAAACTCAGAGGAAAATTCACTTGGTTGGAAACTGATACAAATTTTCCCAGAATATCATAGGTTCCAATGAATCATGGAATATGATTCACTTTTTGACAAAAATACATCACAATTTTCCATGAAGAAACTTTGAGAAAGACATGATCACCTACATCGAATGAAATATCCTTCCTCAAGTTACCTGCATAAATTTTATACTTTATCTGATCTATCCTCATATGTTAATTGATCATATTTAATTTCTTAGTAACTTCCTCTACTACTTATACTCTAATAAACATCCTTTTATTTCCTTCATCCAAAAATATTGTTGTTCAAAACTTATTTCCATATACTTCCTCCAAAGGTGTCATCAGTATACTAGAATAAAAACTATTATAATAAAGAAAAACTACTAAAGAAATATGTTGATCCCAAATTCTATTGTAGTATAATGAAAAAGAACATATAATTTATTCCATGTTCTAATTGAATCACTCGATCTTCCTATCAAATTTAGAATGAAATCCAATGCTGAAATTTAATTCTGTGCCCAATGACTTCTAAAGTCCTTTTAAAAAGATAGAAGTGAACATATGATCATGGTTAGATAGAATTATGATAAGAACTAAATGTAATCTAACTATATATTTGATATATATTCAAGAAATAATATCCAAATACATAATATTATGAATAATAAGAAAACTTAAAGATTTAGACAATCAATAAAAATATAATTGTTACCTAGATATGTCGTTGGTAATCCCACCAAAAAATACAGGGATATATTTTCCCATTTTCACTTTTGAACTAGAAAAAGATGAAGCATCCCATTTTATAGTTTTCTCTCTACTTTAAGCTATTGACCAGCCACACATTTCATGGTAAAAGAAGTAATATCACTTTTAATTACATCCCACCAATGATAACTCTAAATGTTTTTGTAAAACATAGTGTATCTAGGATGAATATAAAATTGAGAACTATGAGATTCAAATAACAATTATTTATAGATATAAGAATTAGGAGGGACACATAATCTCTTCCTAAATATCAAAAAAAATCTATATCAATGTTAAATTCAAAAACCTTACCCTTTTAACCAATTATAAAATATTCAAGAACTCACAATCTTCCTTCTTCTCTTTCTTAATTTTATTTTATATAGATGAATATACTAAAACCTAAAAAAACATATAAATAACATTCACCCAAAACATCTAGGAAAAAATTAATTAAATCATTTATTGAAGGGTCATGTTACACACATGAAATGGTTAATGATTCATGATGTTTTCAACTCAATGCATCCACCACTTTTTTCTATTTTCCTGGATGGTAATTGATCATGAAATTATAATACTTTATGAGTTTAATCCTTATTATCTACATCATGTTAAATTACTTATACGTGAATATAAACTTCAAACATTTATGGTCATTATATATTTCACATTTAGATATATATAAATTGTTTCTCAAAATTATTAAATCCAAAACCAAAACTGCTAACTCTAGATCATGTGTTGGATAATTGGACTCATGTGGTTTCAATTTTCTTGAAGAATAAGAAGTTTCTTAGTTATTTTTCATCAGAACTCAACCAAGTCCCATTCAATAAATAATCACTATAGATAACAAGATCACCATTTTTGGAAGGTAGAACCAAAACAGAAGAATTATAAAATCTTCTTTTTAGTTCCTAAAAACAAACATCATAGTCTTCTATCAAAATAATTTTAAACCATTTTCATGTTAAATTAGTTAACAGGATAGATAATGGTGATTTTGTTTGACAAACCATCCATGATATCTTACTAATACAATAAAACTATGAATCTCAGTCACATTTGTATATCTTTTATTTTCATAAACCACTTTCATTTTAGAGGGATAAACTGATATGGAATCATTATTTACATTGTTCCCATGAAGAAAATTATCATTCAACCAAAAAAAATATTTTCTAAATATCGCATATAAATGTTTTTCTTAAAGGGTTTGCAGAACAATCCTTTTAGTTTATCATGATCCTAATTAAATTCTAAATAAAAATAATTACATCCCTAAAAACAAAAAATTAAAATATTAATGTAATATTATATTCATATGGTTCATAAATACAGAATTAGAATTTTTAAAACTAAACATGATATCACAAATATCATAATGCACATATCTTGTTTGTAACTCATTTTTTGAGATGTTATTCTACTTAACCATCTGTTGATGGTAACCTTTTCTCAATTCAATCTTGAAAAATTATTGACAACCCTAGAGATGAAAAATGATCAATTTGAGGAAATAGATACTTATTCTTAACATCAATTATATTAAAATATCTATAATCAATTCAAAGTCTCATGGGCCATCTTTCCTTTTAACAAACAAAATTGGATCACCCCATGGGTAAGTTCTAGGATGAATGATAACTTTATCAAGAAACTAATGTAACTAATTTTGAAACTCTAAAAGTTATACTAGGCCCATTTAAAAAATGGGGTTTTGAAATTGGATTAGCATCAATAACTAATTCTGTAGTAATTCCATCTTTCTGATTAGGTATAACACTAGGCATCTCATCAAGAAAAACATCTAGTTATTCATTTACCACTTGAACATCATTAATCAGAATAGTTCCCTTGTTATAAATAATAGGTGTAAGATAACATTAATTTCTATCTTTTAATAGTTTCTTAGCTTCCAAATATTTTATTAATGATATGGGTTAATTCATTCATAAAACTAAAACACTTTCAGAAAAACCATTGTTTAGCTCTATAATAAATCTTAGCATGATAAATAAGAATCCGATCCATACCCCCAAAAACATTAAACTTTACCAAGGGAAAAATAAATAGGTTTTCAGGTAATGTATTTCCACAAACAACAATAGGAAAGTTCCTATAAATCAGTTTTTACTAAATATTTCCTATTATTTTTTATGGATGTTCTAATTTTATTTCTTGAGGTGAAATTTCAAATTTAGAAAAAATTTAACATAAATAAAGAAATGTTTGAACCCCATATCAAACAAGACATTAGAAAAATATGATAAACAAAAAATATACCTGATTATACATCATTGGATGGACTCACATATATTGATGTAGTCACAAAGTATTTCACCACACCTTTCTGATTAATGTATGGTTGCTTCCCATTATTCAGATACTTCTTTAGTCATGTATGTTTATAATTCCCTATATCACTATATTTAATTCAAACAATAGTTTTATTATCATAATTAAACATTAAAACACTATTTCATTTTTCATTTCAATCTCGGTCCATGTGTCCAATCATACAATATCATTAACAGTTCCCAAATTTGGTTAGTCATTCTCTTGGGTTCTTTCATCCACACATTCTATAAACGATAATATAGTCATTCTTACCTTAAAGTTTATTTGATTAATTCATAATCTTTTATTACTATCTGTACCTTTTCTTCTACTTGTTTTGAATATAAAATTAATCATCAAGAAACTCTTTTTATATCATATCTTCACATCAAAATAGATTCTCATAGATTTTTAATTCTTGGGATGCCCAGTCCCTTTGTTATATTGGCATCAATCCTGAGTAAAAATGATTAATTTTACTATCAATATCCCTAGTATGATTTTGAGTGTACCATTCCAATAGAGTGATGTTTTATTCACACACAACCACTAAATAATCTTCCCTTTGATTCCATTTAGGTAAATTAATTTCTATCCTATGTTAAACCACTATAGGAAAAATATTTTTCAATGAAAAAATTATTACATAAACCTCATTACGAGGCATCAATATCTTATCTTTTCCTGATATTCATGACCAATGACAGCCAATGGTCATATTAACCTTAATAATGATACATATAATTAATAAAATTTTGACTATATGAACACACCATGAAATCAAATATCTTTTCATGCTCTTTAATCCACCCTTTTTCCGCCACTCGGTTAGAAGATAAACTAAAAGTATTAGGGTGTTGCCTCATAAAATTTTCCACTATCATCATGTTCATTTGTGGTAGCTCTTGATTTTATCCTATGAGGATTCCAATAACTTTTATTTCATACATGAATGGATCCATTACTAGCACGAACATCTCATTTCCATTTCCCGCCATTCTAGGTTACAAATTTGAAAATATATCATCATCTTGGTGCCTTCCAAATTTAGCTTCCTGGTTTCTACTACGAAACACCATTCTGAATAGACATATCTTAGAAGATGTAAAATGATAATATTTAAACTCTATATCATTTAAAATGAATCATATTGTGACAATATTTTATGGCATTCTACTAACATAATCATATCCCCTAAATTTCTTTAAACTGTGCTCTGATAACAACTATAAGGACATGCCCTTAAACATTACATAATATATTAAATTCAACTATAATGAACTTATTAAATTCAAAAATATATTTTTGGTTTATTTTTTTCATATAATTCATTCATAATTCAAAAATAACCACCTACAACAATACAAAGTGTATACTAATAAAACATTTTCCATTTCATCCATAATACAAAAGTTTTTAATAAAACATGAATTCATTTCCTGAAAATTATTCAAAAAATTCATGTTGGATTATTTATTTAACTTAACAAAACCTAAACCCTATTAATAACATTTAAAAACATGATATGATCACAAAAATATTACTAAAGGACATAAAAATAAGAAAATAGAACCATTAGTCTATGAATACATACAAACACATGAAGAGTTAACTTATCTTCCTTATAAGTATCATATACTTACTTTGTGAAAACATGAAGTTTCCTGAAAACATTGAAAATATAATTAAACAATTTAGGAAACTTGGGGAATAATTTTATTACAATACTTACATTGTATTGTAACCATCATGGATATATTATGATTTTTAACCCTCACAGATCCCCAACAATATATCCCTCATGGATACCATATGATGTAACCATCATAGTTACACTTGGAATAACAAGTACAATAACATTTCAATATATAAATACATAATAATTTTTTGGGATGTAAAAGACTCATTCTTCATCATAAAAAATTCCCAATAACCATAACATAATCTTGAAACAAGAATACTTGCTTTATAAAAATCAGATATTAAATGAATATTGTAAACATATGAAGGAAAAAATTTTATATGAAAATAAAAACTTAATATTATAAATATTACATCAAAACATTAAGTATTTATGAAAGCATGAAATCATCTCATGACGTATATTTAAAAATCATTCCTTTTTAATTTTGTAAAAATATAAATTAATGATGGTTTTCAAAGATGTACCCCTTACCTTAGGTTTGAATCCTTAAGACATGTTAACACTTATTTTATAATGTATTAATGGATGTTATTATATTATTATAGAATTATATTATTATTTATAATACCTTATATATTCCTTTTATAACAAAATTCCACAAGTTTATTAATAATATTTTGTTATTTTTATTATTTCAGGTGTGTTTATTTCATGGTTTCCATGGTTGGTTCATTATGATTTTTCTTTTAATGTGGGATAAAAACTCATGAAGTGAAATGAAATAGTATTAATATGTTTCTATAATTTTAAATTATTCCATATATAATTTGTTTCTCTGATATGAGTATGATTCATTAGATAAAACATTGATGATAACAGTTTGGTTTATTTTCTGCAGGTTTTTCCATCCATCACAAAGTATTTTTGTTTTATTTAATGTTATGTATATAAATTAGTTTGAAAACATTAAATTAAATTTAATATACATATTAAATATTTTTTTAACTATAATAATGGTTTTATGAACTATGTTTATTGTGGTAACAGAAAATGAAAATTCAACGTCCATGAAGGCATTGAATCGACATGCCATAGATAATTTCTTAATTTTATAGAATAAGAGAAGAATAGAATAGGTTTGATGATGGATATTCCATTAACACAATATAATTACAATATATATAAGTTAATTAAGTTATAATGTCACTCAGATGATGTTAGGTGAAGTGATAATAATAAAAGAAAATAAATTTAAATAAAAAAAAGGAAATGAAAGAGGATTTCACCACACTATTGGAAACCCACTATATAACCATGGATAAATACCCATGGTTTAGAGAAAACATGGATATATATATTTACTTCCCAATACTATACACGTGGTTTTAAAAAACCATTAGAACAAGTTCACCTATAATAATAGTTTTTTAAAAAACCATGAGTATAGCTCTTTAGTTAGGCATCCTCACATGGGATTTCCCCCCCCCCTCCATATCAAAATCCCTAGATTTCCCCCACTCCACTCCTGTATAAAATTTTGGAACCCCAAACTCCCCTTATGAATAAATATTTGATGCCTCCCTCCACTTTCCTAATTTTTCTATCACCCAAATGGGCAACCACTCGAGCAAGAAACATCGTCTCATCTCCTTCGATGATCTCCTCTATTTCAATATTTTTTTTGATTCAAATATTCTTCAAAATAACATAATGGAATTTGGTATATTTTTCTCTTTTTCTTAGTATTTTTTTCATTTTTATATATGTTATCATGTGATCAATATAAGAAAATTTTAGTTTTTATATATTTTAAATATAGATTAATTTATTTTTCGTACATATTTTAAAATTTTATACGTATGAGTTTTCATGTATTCCAAGAAGTAAAACATTCCAAATAATTTAAAATTTTCATGTTTGGGTTGATTTTATTTTTGGGTTTGTTACTTTTTTTGGTTCCCCTATTTTAAAAATATTTTATATGGTTTTTAGTGCTGGTTATTGGAGAGGTTGTGTGTGTGGATGTTTAGATATTGGTATGGAACTTGTGCTGTTTTGGATTGGTTTCGTAGTTTTTTTGGATTCTTTTGTGTATTTTTTGATGTGAAAGTTCCAAAAAAACCTAAAACCATGATGTATTATTT
The DNA here is from genome assembly GCA_963277665.1 of Viscum album. Taxonomy (NCBI): domain Eukaryota; kingdom Viridiplantae; phylum Streptophyta; class Magnoliopsida; order Santalales; family Viscaceae; genus Viscum; species Viscum album. Next base: position 367,268,561 of record OY728166.1, on the reverse strand, counting down.
TCCTAATTTTGTAAATAAAATAAACCTCTATATATATTTTTGTGTTTTTATGTATATTTATCTTAAAAATAATGTAGATATATCTATAAGAGATATGGATTATTATAAATTCTATTTTGGGTAAATTTTATCTAAAATATGTTTAAATAAATGTTAATATTGGGTTATCATGAAATTATTAATATTTTATTTAGGGAAATATTTAATAATAATTATGAAAATTTAATATTATTGTTTAATAATTTTTTTTCAATAATATGAGGTTGTTTTTGTTGTATCAAGAGTGTTTTAATTTCATTATTCACATCCTTTATATTTTATCCACTTTTATTATATGATTTATCATTATATAAAATTGTTTTATTCAAACTAACTATTATTAGATTTAAATATAAAAATGGGTATTTAATTGATGGGTTATTAGAGATAAAATGAGTGGTTTTTAAAAATTTTATTGTATTTATTGACTAATCTATTTGGAAAACATCACGGAAGAGTCTTCTATTCTCAATGAAATTTTATAAATAATTACACATTCTAGGATAGGTTACAATTTACCTTTTTTACATAGTTTTATTTAAATTCTTCTAAGGATTGAGTATTTTGGGATTATGCTTTGGATAATTCATTTTGGGATACCCTCACAGGTTTAGATTGTTCACAAGATAGTTAATTCAACTATAGTTTAGGATCATGATTTGGTCATAGGACTACATTTTGATTATGTTTTTACTAAAGGATCGTGGAAATCATTTTTTGGGGATATGGTTAATCTCTTATGATATATGGGAATGAATTAGGTAATATAATTTTCATATTTATAAATTTTTTTATGTGAATTTTCATTTTCAGTAAACAGGATTTATATGTGATTTTATTTTGTTATTTGTATTTCATATAATAGAATGGTTTATTTTCTAATATGAATTTCAAAACATAATTCCATAATTTTTTCATAGTTTTTTCATAGATAATTTAGTTGAATCCTAAAGAGAGTCAATTATGGAAACCTTTATATATATTTTTTGTGTATATAGACATGTTCTTATTTAATGATTGTAATGAAAAGTATCTTTCTTGCGATAATGATTATTAAAAATATTTTTCATTATTGGAAAATATAATAGATGTGATATGAAAAATTTACACATGGATAAGGGTAACTGATGTTTTTTATAGTCAAAAATTAATTTTCTTTTACATTTTTAAGTTTCTAGCCTCTTAGTATTCAAATCCATTTTCCCCATTGTTATGGATTTTAAATTATATTTTGATAAATTTAAAATATTGTGAATATGTTTAAATTTGATGTATTTATGTTTTATAATAAATTTAATATTTTGTTATGTTATTATTATATATGTAAATGTTTCTTATTTCAAAAACCATTATTTCATATGTTTTAAAGAAAAATATATAATGTTTTCATCATAGGTTCCCAGGTGTATTTTTTTAGTTTTATTTTTATTCAAGTGAAATCATTTCCATTGTGTATGTTGATGTCCTTGGAACATGTTTTTTATCCCCTCTTTACTAGGAAAGCAATTTAAGCCTTGTGTTAGAACAGATCGAGTATAGGGATATATATAGGGTTGGTTTATTAAAACATAATCAATTAGAATGCAATAATATAGATTTTAGTGTCCCAAAGTTATTTATTTTATCCACAATGATAGAAAATTATTAAATGTTAGTGACTCCCACATTAGTTCTTTGTTTGTATTTATCACCTATATCATATGTTATTTCTCTTATTCTTTTTTTATCTACTAGTATGAATTTATGATCCTCAGATTAAAATTGGTTATAATAAAATATTTTAATTATGGTTCACATTATTTATTGGAAGATAATGTTTTTTTCAATTATTATAATCGATTGAATCCAGATGTATCATACCAATTATATTTTAACTGAGATTCAAAATAGTTTGTATTTTTTTGATTTTTCATTTAAAAATAATTCATAAGGAGGTTTTGTATATTTTACATTCTATAATTTTGTTGGAAGACCATGTTTAATCCAAGAATAAGTTAGATACCATATAATTAAGGCTTGATTTCAAACAAAATATTATTTTTGGTTTCATCATGGAGAGATGAAACCGTCTTTTAATGTTAATGAACAAAAACAAAGAAGTGGTATAGAGAATTTGATATTTTATTGTTGTCAAATTTTTTCATCATTATGAGAGATATAATATGAGAGTGTAAGAAATAAATGATATCAATAAACATTAAGAAAATAATAAAGATGATGATGTCTAGAGATTTACAAATTAGATGGATGATGCAAGAACTCCAATATATCAGGAATGAACAAAAATAACAAAGTTGGAATTTTTAGCATGTTTATATAATGGAAAAACCATATATGTATTTTTAACACCACCATTTAATATATTATTACCTTTTTTGAATTATGTTCTTTCTTATGGTTCAAATATTCCCTCAAAACATTATAGGAATGAAATCTAATTAATCATAATGGATTTTCTACTAATAAAGTTCATGCTTGTACAAAAGATTGTAGTTTATTGTGTCATAAAAAATATGACCTTAATGATTGTAAATAGCGAGGTACGTCTTGATTGAAGGAAAATACATATGGATCAACATATTTTGTTCTAGAGAAAGTTGTTTGGAACATTCCATTTATTACTAGTATTTAAAATCTATTCATGTGTGTATAAATCTCAATAAATATGTGATGTCATGATGCTGATAGAATTAAAATTAATGATGAGTTGGTTTGTCCAACAAATGGATTAGCATGGAATCTATTTTTTTTTTCAAGACATCCTAATTTTTCAGCTGAGGTTTATAATGTCAAGCTGGGTCTATCATGTGATAGTTTTAATAAGTTTGGTAATATTCTAACTGCTCACAAAATGTGGCCATTTTTATTCATATTTATAATCTTTCTTCATGTATGTATATGAAAAAACATTTCTCTTTCTTTAGTATACTATTATTTAGATGTTTTGATCCCAGAAATGATATAGATGTCTACTTGTAACCATTAATATGATAATTTAAACAGCTTCAAGATATGGGTGTGAATACATTCGCTTATATAAAAAATATATTTTAGATGCGTGCTTTCCTTATGTAGACGCTAAATGATTTCCTAGTATATGAAATGGTGTCCGGTTGGATCAAGAAGTTAAAAATATCATGAGATATTTTTAAGAATAATACGTAATTAAAAAGGATGAAATATCATTATAGTTTCAATTTCATGGGGCATCAACGATTCTTTTGAATGGATAATCAATACAGGAAGAATCATGAGAGGTTTTATAATAATATTGACACTTAAAATCCACCTTAATGTTTTTCAGTGACTGATGTGTTTAGTGAATTAAATTATTTTATTTTTTCATTAGGGAATGGTCATATGAAATATAAAAAGAGGAATAATGTTTACACTGAAGCCACATAAAATTGGAAAAAGAGAAGTATCTTTTTTGAGTATCTACATTAGTCTACCAATTTGTTGTATAAATTTTTAGACTTAATGAAAATTGAGAAAAATATATGTGAAATTTTTCATTCAATTATTTTAAATATCAAGGAGAAGACAAAATATGAATTTTGATCTCATCTGAATTTGTTGGATTGGGGTATTCGACCAGAATTGCATCATGTATATATCAATGAAATAAAATAATATATTATTTTTTCCTCTTATGTTTTGACATAATTAGATAAAAATAAACTTATTGATGTATTGGAGAATATCAAGGTACTTTATGGATATTCAAAAAACAAATATAAATGAGTCAATAAAATGAATTTTAATTTAAAATCGATAAAAACACATGATTATCACATCCTTCATCATGAATTGATTCCAATTACAATTAGAAATTTTAAATCCAATAATGTAATGATGATTGTTGAATTCTTGTGTCATTTTATAGAAACCATTTTTATGAAATGTTATCCAAGTCATTATAATAAGATGAAACATTAATTTTGTGTAAGGTGGAAAAACATATCCCTCTATCATTTTTCACCAGCATGCTACATTTAACAGTTCATCATCCAACTAAAACACTTATTGGGGGACCAATTTCTTTTTAGTGTATGTATCATACTGAAGGAAATATGTTTGCAATGAAATATTATATATGAGAAAAAATTATCCTGAAGGTTCCATTGTGATAGGTTATCTGGCTATCGAATATAGGGATTTTTTCAATGAATTTGTCTAATGTGACCACAATACATGAAAAAAAATGATATGTAATGTTGACTAGTATGGGTAAATTGAGTCCTAATTTCCACATATTCCCCAAAAATGAAGAATTCTTTGGTAATATACATTTTTTTACATTGGACCTTGAATTGTGGGATGCAACACATCACACAGTCTTGTTTAATATTAGTTTGTTTGATGAATATATCAGGTAAGTAATTTGAATATTTATATGTTATATTATACTATTTCATTTCACATATACCTTATACTTTTCTTTACATTTTACGTATGCAACATAAATATATTATAAGTATAGTTCATCAATCTTCGCCACAAATAAGAAGAGAGTTTTTGAATATCTAAGAGTTTATTATGTGTTTGAAATCAAATGTATGACCATTACACCAATTAACATAAATGAAGATATACATTTAACTATATTATTTATATATATGTCAGGTATTCTAATTAAATTTTGACTTTGTTTCTACAAAATTAAGAGCATCAGTTTTTTTCCTAATTTTTGGGTTCGTGATTGAAGAACATTAATAATCAATGGGTATAAATTTGGCACAACTAATAAAATAGTGAAAAATAAAGAACATAATGACGGTGTTATGGTAACTTATAAAATAGAATATTATGCTAGTACATTAGGTAGTCATCCCTGGTATTAATATGTGTATTATTATGGAATTGTTGAGAAAATAGTTTTGTTAGATTACTACTCTCAAGGTCAAGTCACTAGGATGGAATGTAAATTGTTGTTTACAATGACGCGACATGGTGCATTAATTGGTGATTATGGATATAGATTTATTCAAATGAGTCGATTCATGGATATTGATGAACCATACATTTTTTCATTAATGTAGAAATAAGTTTTTTATTTGAAAGATCACATGAGACCTGATTACGACGTCATTAATGATGTAATCCCAAGACATATATTTTCTAATTCTATAGAATAAATTTACGCCATTGATTACCCCATTTCTATTGAACTAAATATTTCATTTGATGATAGAAATTCTCCCATTGTGAAAGTTAATGTTTTACTAGAAGTAGTGGTGGTTAATATATAGATTCAACAATATATTTTTGCAGTTCATTTTATTTAACATGACATGAGTTTCCCATATTTTGATTACTATATTTACAATAATTTAGTTTTAGTTTTAAATGATATTTTTGTTTTATTTTTTTTGTTTTCAGTGAAAATAATTAGATTCATTTCAATTCAGAAATCTAGGTTTAAAATGGGAGTTTCTTAAAAATTTATAATTTTTTTAGATTATTTTTACTGGAACATAATATGAAAATGTTTATTACTTCATTAAATTATATGTTTTATGCATGATTTTAAAAATAAGTTTCTAAAAAAATGTAAATTTTATTCTTATGATGATAATGAAAAATGCCTTAAAAGTTATATATATATATATTATATTATTCGATGTTGATCAACTGATGCATGAGAATGGGTTTCATCCTCTAATTACCTTAGTGAGAACCCTAATTTTAATATTTATATTCTGCATTACATATAATGTAATATTCATATTCTTTAGAAATTTTTTTGGGACATTCAATTCCACCAGAACTGAATCCTCCACATCCCTCTAGCATGTGCCCGAGAAGTGATGCTCCTAGAACTAGATAGATAACCTTCCATACCCGTTCCCACCCAGACCCAGTAGAGGACACCCCATCAACCACACCGTTTTATCCTCCACTTGATCCTCTAGGGGTGTTTGAACGCATTCCTCAATAATTATCCCATCTAACCTATTTTACCAAACCATGTCTACAGAACCTCGAGGGATGCTCCCACTCATGCCTCCATCATCATATCATTTAGCATCTTCTTCCCATACCATGTCTACAACTCCTTAAGAGATGTTATTGCACATTACCCCATTATCATATCATTTATCCTCTTCTTCCCATACCAAGTCTATGATTCCTCAAGGGATGTTCCCACACTTACCATATCCACATCCTTTGATGTATCCCCAATCCTACTAATCATATCCTTCTATGTCTATGATGCCTCTATTTACTACCATCATGCAATTATTTGATGAGTCTATTTATTCAGTTTTCACTCTCGTTCATGCAGATCACCTAGAGCATGCCTTTGAATATACACATATTTTAGAGGATATTGATTCATAGAAATCATAGGGATCTATCAGAGCCTTTTGAGTAGGCTGCATCAAGTTTTTTAAAATAAATATGTAAACTTATATCACTTCATTTTTTTTCATGTTGTATTGTGACTTAAATATTATTTTATTCCCTTTTATCTTATTCATTGGGATTGTCTAGTAAGTAAAATGGTAGAACATGTATTATAGAAGCCTGAAATCGCCAAACACAGATAATGATAGATTACAATGAAGAAAATCATATGATAGATAAAAATTATAGGCATTATAGAGGTATCAATTCCACTTTATCCATGAACCACGATATCATTCCCATGGAACCGGTATAATAGAGAAATATCATCAATGATATCAAGGCAAAATAAAGAGTGTGGATATGGGTATGAAAATATTATAATTTTATATCTATATTATTTTTTTATTTATATGAATTAACATGTTCATTATAGAGTTAGTTTAAAATTACTAGTGGTAAGACTGCTATGGTCACAATATTGAAAGATTTTGGGGATTTATGGTGATCATATAAGCATGAGTTATATTTTGGTGGAAGGTGTGGTGTTGGTTCTCATTTGGAGGGTGTACCCATATTCCCTAACTATCAAAATACACCATATCAAAAAATGTTTTCATATTGGAAGACTAATGAGTTTTTGTTTTTAAAATTATTAATGGTTTTCATATAAAATTTAATTCATATCACTTGTATTCAATTTTTGTTTTTAGAATGTTTTAGGAAAAACTAAAAATGATTCAATGATTTATTTTTACACATTGGGGTTCACAAAAATGTCCGAGCATGAGAATCACATGGAAATTGAATATGAATAAAAATAATATCTATATTTATATTTTTAATTAGTTATATATTTTTATTTTCATTTCTTATTTTTTTATCCATCATTAATTTTTAATATTGTAAATCTCTTACTTATGTCATATTATCTTATTAAATAATTATGACATACCATAAAAATGATCATTTAAAACTAGGTAAAATGTATCTTCACCTCAAGAACTAAACAATAAAATATTTTTTTTGAAGATGATATATACTTATATATCAACATTAAACAATCCCATTAAAAATGTGATATAGTGACTATATATTAGATGACTTAGGGGTCACCTTACCTTATCAAATAAAAATGTTAACATTAATTATTATAACCTCTCTCAACATCATTAGTTCCTATATTTTTATTCAAATATATAAGTTAAATATTGTGATATAGTGTCCATATCTAAGATAGGTACTTGTCTACCATTATACAGTTGTGACATGCAATGAAAATATCACTAATCCTAAACTATTATTTCTCTTATTTTAGTTCTTACTGATAATTTATCATGGTGTATGATTCCTTTTTTTATAATTGTCTATCTAGAAATATATTATTATATATTTTAACATATAGTTGGTTCACTAGACATGTACGAAATTTATTAATCCTTTTCAACTTCAATATGTCACTAAAGATGTTGATTTGGATTTGAGGATTCTAGCACATTATTGATGTATCAATTCAGTAGTGTAGAAAAAAAGATACTAAAACCTTATTCAAAATTTGTTCTACTATGGTAATATTATTTTTCATTAATTTTTTTATAGTTTTAATGGGGATTTTATTTCCATTTTCAACACTAAAAAATTGATGATATTTATGGAATATTACTAATTATTAGATAATTTTATATGTGGATTATGATTATAATTTATTTATAAAACTTTCATCAATTTTTATCACATGTTTAAATATATTAATTTTTTTCATTGAAAAGTTATTTACTCTTATTATTATTCATGATTATAAAATGTTTATATTATGAATATGTGTATACTAATAACATTAATTTTCAGCAAGTGGTATTGGGTATCTAAGGCTATGTTCATTGAAAAAAATTTATTTTTCCTGAGTGTGATGAAAAAGAACGGAAATAAAGTGAATACAAAAAAACATGAAAAAGTTAAAAAAATTTATATTTTATTTTAAATATTTATATTAAATACATTATTAAATATCCTTTTTATATTTTCAAAAATCTACCCTAGTTACCCTTTATGATAATAAAGATTAAATGTTTGCGACAAATGATCATTTGAGTTTGGTAATAGTTGAGAAGCACTAGGGGACAGTCTAATGTCCACCATGGAAAAACATTTTCCCCTCTAAGTATTTGTCCTCATTGGTATCCTCTCAATCCTCTCAAAACCCCCAAACTGCAAAGCACTCATGCATAAGATGTGAAGAAAAATATTCTTTATAGAAGCATGGAAGAAGTAAACATGAGTTTGAATATGTAAGTGGATTAATGAGAAATTCATGAAAGATATGTTAGTTATTAGTTAATAAAATACATCAATATTTGATAATTTTATTGATTCGTAAATGGAATTAGTGATATCCTTAAGTGATTTCCTGAGTGATGCTAAATAGGGTTCTAGTAACGGTATAGATGATGGGGGTAGGGATGATGATGTTGATGATTCTGATGATGATAATGTTGTTGATGATGATGGTGTTTCTACTATAAATGATGTTTTTGGTGATTATGATATTAGCGATGGTGGTGACTATGTTGGTGATGGTTATAAGGATGATGATGTTGGTGATATGGGATATATTGATCCCCTCCATTTATGACATAATAGTAATGAGACACGTGGTACATGTTTAATGACCTAAATTAATTCTTTTTATGGATTTATGGAGGTATATTTATGTTTTAGTTGTGTAAATGGTTTTAGAATTAGTAAAACTAGCTGGTTGAAAACTAAATATACAATATTTGTACAAAATTTAATATTTAATGCGTGTTTTATTTTAATAATATGTTCAAGAGTTGGTGGAATAGGTTCTAGTGTTGCTGTGTCCAAATTGGAACAAATATATTTATCCATAGTTTAGATAATAGTGGTAATAGATTCCCAGATAGGATAATATATACCCATGGTTCTCTAAGCTGTAGATATATATACCCATGGTTTTTTGTTAAACTCTAGTTACGATAGAATATATAGGGTCTATACCCATGTTATATATAGAAACTATGGGTATAGGTCTTTACCCATACCCCTATTTTACATGATTCTTAAATCCATGGGTATATCCTATACCAATGGTTATAGGGCCTATACCCATGGTTTAAAACTGTGGATATAGATTGGTTTTCCAGAGGTGCCTCTTGAATTTTTCTCCTTGAGAACCTCCTTAGGAATATTGGATTTGGTCTTATGTTAAGACTAAAGGCCCTTAGAGATGTGGGAGAGGTTTGGGAAGATTTTTATGTAATAAGTTTTACAATGTTCAAGTATTTTGAGTTGTGGGGAGAAGAGGTGGTGAGGGGTGGTATTTATATTGGAGAAGAGGGGTGTTTTTTTTGATTATTTTATTCATTGGTTTATTATTTTGGCTCAATAATACAGATTGTTAGAAAATTATAACTAAATATATTAAATAATAAAGGGGGGGGGGGTTTATATTATTTTTATTATATAAGTAATGACTCAATTAATATCATATTTACATATAATTCAAATATAAATATCATAAATTTCTATATTTCACTATTCACAAATAATTCATCTATTTTAGAAAAATAAAAAAATTTAACCTAACCAGTATTCAAAATTTAGAACTCATAAAAAAGACTCTATTTTATGAAAACAATATTATAAATGTTAGAAATTTTATTTTTAATTAAAATAATCATTTATTGAAATAATATTCATTTTAATATTATAATAGATTTTAGAAAACTTTGAAAAATTAACTAAGGTCTCATAAAATTATCTTATAATCATAAGAAAACAAAATGTTAATTTATGAGTCTATTTTATGAAAATAAATATTCCTTTAAATAATTATATTATTTATAAAATTGTAAATAAAAATTTATGTTCCACAAAAATACCGACAATTTACTTATCATTTTTGAAACATTTATTTAGATACTCCATTATATAAATATGTCATATTTTAACATGAAATATAAAAAAATTATATTTATAATCTCATAGGTGAGGTTACTATTCTATAAGTATATATTCCTTAATTTCCATAAATACCACTTATTTCATTATACATTTACAAGAAATTTAATTATTTAATTCCAAAATGAAAACAAATTATTTTATAAGTACCTCGATCGATATAAGTGGCCTATGTTTTAATCTACCATGTTATATGTTGTATAAAAACATTACACTATATCCTTCCATTTTCCCCCAAATATCAACCATTCTTCTTTCATGAACATGTAATCTTATTTTTATATCTCACCACATCAATATTTTCCTGAAATAAATTCCCAAAAATGTATTAATGGGGATTTTTCAAAATGCATCCCCTTTTTCAATTTCTGAAAACGAATTTTAAATTGATTTATGACTTAATTAGTCTAAATAATAAATCCTAACTAGAATCATGATATAAAACATCATTAATTTATATAGTCCATCAATGATTCACTAATCATAAACTATAATCCTACAGAAATCAAAATTTTGATGGGGGACATGAAATTGAAAACATTATCCTAAAAATATCATTAATACTCATGAACATTAATTCAACTATATAAAAACTCTCTGTAACACCCTAAGATATTTTGAAATATAGTTTTCTAATTAATTTAATCATTTCAATATTTTTCATTTCATGCATCATTGAATATACCTTTTGTTATATGAAAGAACCAAGTTATTATTTTATTGTAGGAAACACCATGTTAAGATTACACTATATGAAACACCTATATTTTAATTTAGTGTATTCCAAACTATGTTTTTATTATGTTACAAATAATTTCAAGTTTCATATATAGCTTGTGTTACATTCAAGTCTGTGTTTTACAGAAATATAATATACTATTAATAATGTTATTAAAATATTATTATAGTCATCACCTATACATTGTAGTTGATGTTATGAATGATATTAACTAAATCATGAAAATATTATTTACTAATGTTTATAAAATGCATCATTTGGTTATAAATTATTTAAAAATAAATATATGAACTCTTTTAAATAAAGAAATTATTTTTCTATGATTTTTTGATGTACAAACTCAATTTTACCTCAATAAAAAGAAATTGATAAATGTTTTGAATAAAATTTATATATTATATATTCTATAAATTTTTATGACACTTATCCAATTGATTTTATAGGTATAAGAAAATCATAAATCAAATTTTATGAATACAATTATTTACTTTTCTAAAAGGTAATTTTACAACCATAAAATGGAGAAACACTTTTAAATATATTTTTTGATAATTTTATAAATTATATTTGATAAAATAAATTCAATTTTTATTATAGGAATATTAAAATTATATTAAAGTGAATATTTGATATTTATCCAAAATATTTCAATTTTGGATGAATAGTTAAAAATAATGAATTTTAATTGAAAACTGTATTTTTTCTAATTTATTTATATAGATAAATTTTATTTAATTTAATTTAAAAGTATAATTAGATCAAATATATATAAATTAATTCAATTTATGTGATTAATATAAATTTGAAAAATAAATTGGATATAAAAATATCTCAATATAAAAAAGTTTTTACTTTAAATTTTTTATCTCATCCAGTATGTGGGATTTATTTTAAATTAATTTTTTCCACTTATTTTATTGGAATTTAGAAAATTTGATTCCATATTTGGAATTAGAATAATTTATAATTTTTAATATTACCAACTTAATTTTTAATCAAAGTAATTAGTGAATTATGTTAAAATTAATTAAAGTGAAAAAGGTAAAATATCATAATTAAAGACTAAAAATAAACTATAAGGTGTAAAACTAACCCTAAACTGGTTATACATTATTTAATGGACATATATCTTCAATTATACATGTAAGGATCTATAATTGTACATTTCTAACAATTTGAGGACAAGTAAGATGTGCGTAGGACATCATTTGTTTCAAAAATACTAAGTGTCTCTTTTTCCCCACTTATAAAAGTCAACCACTTCTTCCCCTATATTCCCACCAATAAAGCTCTTTGGATTGGGCACTATAAAAATATAATCCCAACTTCCCTACCTTCAACTTATAATTATCCCTTTCAGTATAGATGCAATATAAAAATCCATTTGGTGGAAACCAAATGAGTTACCCAAAGAAGAGGTAACATCCTTCAACAAGCACTTTTGATTTATTTTCTTCTCTATAGCCTCAAATTTTTATTACATGATAATATAATAAGATTATTATAATCAATATACTAAGATTTTTTGTTAAGGTTTTGAACTAAACTCTCACACACTTCCATAAAATGGGATACAAAATCATTGTTCATGTGTAAGGCAGACTACCACCTCCCAAACCAATTTCATTTATTCTTCCATTACCACCTTTTAAGGTAGGCAATACTGATGGAATTTCTCTTTTAATATGATATCCATGATATATATGATTTATTTATTCTTTTGTGTTTATTATATTTAACATACCTTCACCATCATCATCATTATTATTATAAAAATCCAAAGATGTGAAAACATCAGAGGTAGATAAAAAATTGGGAGAGCTGGGGAACCTTATAGGAAGATATAGATGCCTAAAGTAGTGAAAACCTAGGGCTTCACCACTAATTAGGTTCTTTTCATCAATTTTGAAGGAGAACACATCCTCTGGGAGAAAGACTCGGAGTCCTTGCGAAGCTATGGCGACAAGATGATCAACAACCTTGTTACCCGCCCTCAAAGTGTGTGAGAGGATAGTGAAATCATAGATGAGCCTCTTGGACCTTCTCAGGACTTAGTGAAGGGACAAGGGAATGCTCTACTTTCCATGCATGGAGTCATTCTAGATGAGGGATTCTGTATCGACTTCTTCAAGATCAATATTATGACATTTACATAGTTGGAGGCCTGTAAGCATTGCCATGGCCTCGGCCCGAAGAGAGTGTCCTCTACCAAGGTGAACAGAGAAAGAAAGGACCAAATTTCCTGATGGATCCTGGAAAACACCACCACCTTTCATCTCATTCACTAAACATGATCCATCAATGTTGAAAATCAAACTAGATATATGGGGTGACCAACAAACCCAGTGACCGGAAAGGGTAGAATGGACAACTAAAGAGCCCACTTGCAGGGATCTGAAGGATAGGGCCTCGCACCACTTATTGAAAGCATGAACCATGTCCAGAAGAAGGAATTTGGTCCGATCCACCAAAGAATTTCTAGTGATAAGAGAATTATCATACTTCGATTTGTTCCAAGCCTTCCAAATTCACTAGCAACCCAAAGCGAGGATGATTCCATGGACTCCCCTCTATAGCACAACATCCCCGACACCATGGAACCAATGATCCAGAATGGGAAGGTCCCTCAGTGAAGTGACTAAAACACCTGTGAAGTCACCAAAGTCCTTCCACACAAAGTCCACCCACTCACTATCAAAGAATAGGTGGGTCGATCTCTCCTCCCTCAGGCCACTATAGCACATGCAACGTGAAGCCATGAAAATACTGGAGTGCCTCACGTTCTCATATGTTGATAAATATCTATTCTTGATATGCCATATAAGAAAATTGATTTTGGCAGGAACCTCATTAACCCATAAGTAATATCCCTATGGGTCCTAATGGGCTACTCCAAAAGACACCCTCTTGTAGTCTATAGTTGAGAAAGCACTTGAAGATGACATAGAAAAGATACATTGGTTTGCTTTATCTCTGATATCGATATTGTAAAAGGCCAAGAAATGATCGCTATCCAGAACAATATTGAGAAATGCTGCAAATCTACTCACCAGGTTAAAGGTGATGTGCATAAATAGGCATCACAGAAACTCAAGGATGGTTCCTACACAATTGTGATGACAAAAGGATATGTTCCCCACCCCCAAAATCCACCTGGAGTGAGAACACAGAGAAGAGATGTGGGATACAACAGAAGCATGGAGCATCGATTTCCGTGCATTGGAACAACCCCCCCACTATTTAGTTGTGCAGACATGAACATACCCCATATAGATTAAACCTCGGTAACCTCCCAAGCCATATTTTCTCGCATGCCGAGTAGTGAATCCGAGATACTCTTGACCTCAATACCACCCTCTTGGACTAGACTTGCAAGCCTCTGCCACAAAACCATTTCTTCCTACCATCCTCATGCTCATCCCAAATAAAAGAGGATATAATAGAATCAATCTTGGTTATCACCCCATTCAAGACCTTGGAGGCTGAGAGAACATGGAAAGGATTGGAGTAAATAATTATATTGTCTAGGGTGATCCTACCACTAAAAGATAAGAATCAGTTATTCCAATTATGGATACACCCTATGATTTTCCCCATAATAGAATTAAAATTCTTGTTGTGCACTCTACCAAGGGTCACCGGGGCACCCATGTACTCCATGGGAAAAGATCTATGCCACATGCCAAGGATACTGTGCATGGAGGGAACGCTACTATCAGTACAGTGCCCAGGGTCATAAAACGTGCTCTTGCTAAGGTTCACCACTTGACCACTCCAATGAATATACTCAGCAAGGACTTTATTGAACCCAAGAACAGACCTCAATCTAGCATTCATAAAGACAATGGAGTCATCCAGAAACATAAAATGGGTAATATTTCATGCCATGGGATTTCACCGGTACATCCCTATGGAGGCACGCATGAGGGCCCTGCTGAGGATGTGACTAATGAAATCTTGGGTTGGAATAAATAGACTTGGGGAGAAGGGATCCCCCTACCCCAGTCCACACACAACATTGAAAAAACCATATAGTATTCCCATGGAACAGATTACTAACCATAGAGAGAAAAATAATAGGAAAAGTAAATCAACAACCCAAGTGGAAAATCCCATACCTGTTAAGATCTTGATGATAAATTCCCATTCCATCTGGTCATATGCTTTTTCCATATATAGTTTCACCACCATTTTACCTCCATTAACTTTATATTTCATACCATAAATGAGTTATTGGGACAAAGAAATGGCCCCTTGAATGGACCAGTGCTTCACAAAACTATGCTACTTGGGAGAAATCCAATGGAATGGGTGGGTACTCTACCTATTATTGAGGATGGAGGAGACAATCTTATACGTGAAGTTTCATATACTCACCGGGTGATAGTGATGAAGGATATAGGGGCCCTTAATTTTAGGGGAATGAACCACAATTGTGGCACTGACAACATGAGGGATACACCCACCTCGAAAAAATTTCTAAATGAAAAGAAGTGAATCATCCTTAACTGTGATTCAGGAAGCCTGGAAGAAAGACCCCGGAAACCCATCTGGTTCTGAAGCGTTGTCCAGGTTCAGTGAGTTCACAACCCCTTGGATTTCCTCCTCCTACGACATGGCTTCAATTGCAATGTTATCCTATATATAAAACACTCTTGGAATAGCCTATGTAAAAGAATCATGGATTCTAGGATATCCTGTCTCCAACCAGGGGATGGGTCCAACAAGAACTTTATTAAAGAGGGCCTCCGCTAAGCCTCCAACAACGTTCAAGTCATTTGTGAAGGAGCCATCCTCTAATCAGATGTTGGTCTAGGAGTAACTATGATTTATCTTAATGCATGTCTGGAAAAAATAATCATTTTGATCCTCCTCACACATCCTTCTATCCCGAGAAGTGTCAGGGGCCATGCATTCCTCCCTTAGCAGAACTTCATCCATCTGATCCTTCTTAGTAGACAGCTCCCCAAACCATTCTTCATTCCATTCCAGTTTCAAACTGGACTCAAGCCTCTCAATATCAACTTTGATCCCATCCAAGTCACATGCTATTGGGGTAAGGTTGGAAACCCACACCCGAAGATTTTACCTCAGGCGTCTTATTATTTTATGAGGGCACCCCCATGCATTCCCATGCATGAGTCTATTCCTTGAAGTTGATACTGTGTTATGGAAATCCGGGTGCTCAGTCCACAAGGGAGAAAATCCCAAACCAAGCCTTCTGTTCTACCTCAGAGATTTATCAAGAAGAAGAGGGTAGTGGTTGGAAATATTGTGACCATGATAAGACACCTTGGCCTCCAGAGAAGCTGATGTGGCATGAATATTAGCAAGGAAATGGTCCATCTTGAACCAGGTGCTATGGGTGACCCTCTCATTATTGCACCGGGGGAAATGCATCCCTGAGAATCCCACATCCATCAACCCATTATAAGATAGAAATTGGGCATACTCCATACTAGCATGTCGAGGGAAATATCCCCTAACCTTATTCTCACCAGGATCTGGAATCATGTTAAAGTCACCCCAAAAAACCAGGTATAGCTCCCATGATCGAAGGTATCATGATCCTCCCATAGCAAGTCACAAAAATGGGTGCCATAGATTCCATAAAAAAGGGGAAGAATCAAGAAAGCAACCTATACTTAATTTTCATATTGATGCACTAATCCGAGAACTAGACAAGATCAACACTGATAGACGAGTTCCATAAAATCCAGATAGAGGTTAGTTAGGAGTCTACTTGAAATAAACCTAACATCTTGATCCTATGAGTGAACTCAGATATTTGTATTCTATCTTGTTTGGGTTCCAACACAGAAAAAATAAAAATTTTCTTATATTGAACTTCAATGGAAATGTAGTCATTTTTCACCCGGGCCCCCAAGCCGAAGGCATTCCAGATAAGGATGGTTAAAATTTGGAGGAAGAAATCCTGGTTTTAGACCAAGACATGTTTGACCTTTTTCATGGAAGTGAAGACTTCCTAAATTGTTTTGTGTGGGATCTGGTTTGCACAAAAACGGACTCCATGGAAGTGGGAGGAGGGAG
The DNA here is from genome assembly GCA_963277665.1 of Viscum album. Classification (NCBI taxonomy): domain Eukaryota; kingdom Viridiplantae; phylum Streptophyta; class Magnoliopsida; order Santalales; family Viscaceae; genus Viscum; species Viscum album. The sequence goes on along the minus strand of OY728166.1, from coordinate 367,251,400 downwards.
TGGGGGAGGTAAAGGATAGGGAACTAAGTGGTTCATAGGTGGAACAACTGGTAGGAGAGTGCAGACAAAGGAGAGAGCCCACAAGAGGATGGGTAGGAGCCGACTTGGGGGTATTTCTTGTTAGACCCATAAAGTTCTCGAAAACAGACCAGAACCCCGTAGATCCCACTCTCTAGGGATGCACTCTACTGGGACACTAACTGGTCCGAGTTCAGATACTGTACCCTTGACAGAGGGGGATTTAATCTCACCTCCATCGAGAATCGAACCTAGGGCTAACATTTATAATAGCCACTGAGGAGCTTACTTGACTACCACTAGGCCACTGGCTTAGTGATATTCATGACGCTCCCAGTTGGATGTTAAGCCTGAGGTCTATAGTTCGAATCGTGTGGGAGGCTTATTAAATCTTAGTAGGTCCTGGGGACAGTACTTTGCACTGGCCTAGAGAGTGGCCAAGATGAGCCCAGTACATGAGTTAGGGGCTGGGGGTGCACAACCTGTGACGTAGTTAGTGGTGCATGGTCCGATTAAAAGGCACCTTTTTGTTGGACTGGTGATGCTCCTGACAATGGAACTGAACCTCGAAGAGCCCACTAACTCATGGGATGCACTCAACTGGGCCACTAATTGGGACGGGTTAAAGCACTATCCCCCTGCCAATGGGGGATTTAATCTTGCCTCCCTAGAGATTCGAACCCGAGACTGACTGGCATAATAGCCACATGTGAGCATCTCTGGTACCACTAGGACAATGGCTTAGTGGTACCAGAGATGCTCCCCGGTGGCTATTATGATAGTCAGTCCCATGTTTGAATCTCTAGTGAGGTGAGATTAAATCCCCTGCTGGAAGGGGAACAATGCTTGAACCTGACCCAGTTAGTAGCCCAGTTGAGTTCATCCTATGAGTTAGTGGGCTCTACAGGGTTCTGGTCCATTGTCAGGAGTGTCACGAGTCTAACAAAAAGTGGTACCGGAGATGATCCCTAGGGGCTATTATGCCAATCAGTCCCGAGTTTGAATCTCTAGGGAGGCGAGATTAAATCCCCCATTGGTAGGGGGAAAATTCTTGAACCCGACCCAGTTAGTGGCCAAGTTGAGTGCATCCCACAAGTTAGTGGGATCTGCAGGGTTCTGGTCCCTTATCAGGAGAGTTACGAGTCCAACATTTTCAAGATAGAAGAATCCTGGGGTTGGAAAAATAAGATACATGACTGAGAAACTCCTCATCCTGGGGGGGGGTGCCACCAGAGCGCTGATCCACAGAGACATCATCAGCCTTGAACCTGATGGAATCCCGTGATGAGTACCTACCTTTGTGTACCTCTATAACCCACATAATTAGGGAAAACCTTCATCTACCCATAACCCTGGGGGATTTTAACCAAGTAGAGTTGATGTCTGCCTCAAAACCCAAGACAATGCAGAAGGACTTACGATTCATGGACAAGACCCGAGCCAGGACACCCAGGTTCCATGAGTTGACCATGATTTGGAACGATGAGAGAAGAGGCCGATCTATGCCAAACCTGGCCACTAGGGTCCAGTGGAAGCACTCCAAGGCCACATAGAAGGCTTCCAATGGAAAGGCCAGAGAGAGTCCAGGACCCTCCAACCGAGAGACTAGTGCGACGTGGGAGATCACCCAGAAGAAGGGAGCGAGACTCAACCAGTGTAGAATGCATAGGGAATACATGAATGAGAAGCCATTTTGAGTATGGAATGATCCCAAAACCTTCTATGAGGGGAAATAAGTCGGAGCAGCTGAAGGGGAACCAGAATCAAAGGAGGTAGGGAATGGAGTCTCCATCGTCAAAAGAGCAGCCAGAGAAAAATTAACATTTGAAAAATTTGAAAGGAGAAGAGGAGCATGCGGTGTGTTCATTACTCATGAAAATAAAATTGAATATTTTCAAAATGAGGGTTGATAACACCACCTCCTAGAAGGGGGCCCTAACCAAGCCCAAGTGCATGCTACATTCCCCAACAAAGCAATGACTTTGAATCTCTTTGTGCATAATATTCATAGTGTTCGAGTCTGGTGGGACTCGAGCCTGTGCCAGTTCCCATGGAGGATGGGGGGTAAAACCAGCAGGTACCACTCCAATAACACCCCATGGAAAAAACGTGGGTTGCTAATATTGACTACCAGTGGGGGGGGGGGTGAATAAGCCCAAGTACACACCGCATTCCCCATCTAAGCAATGGATTTGAATCACCCTGTCCATAATATGCAAAATGTACAAGTCTAGCGGGACTCGATCCTATGCTAGTTCCCATGGAGAGTGAGAATTATAACAAGTGGGTACACTCAGCTAACATCCCATGGAAAAAATTTGGGTTGAAAACACTGAATCCCAACAGGGGGCCCCGACCAAGCCCAAGTGCACACCACATTCCCCAACTAAGAAATGACATTGAATCACCCTATTCATAATATGCACAGTGTCTGATTCTGGCAGGACTCGATCTTGAGTTAGTTCCCATGGAGGGTGAGGGGTAGAAATAGTGTGTACCACTCAGATTACACCCCATGTAAAAAATATGGGTTTCTTACACCGACTCCCAATGGGGGGCCCCGACCAAGCCTAAGTGCACACCACATTACTCAACTATGCAATGACATTGAATATCCCTATGCATAATATGCACAGTATCCAAGTGTAGTGGGACTCGAGCCTACGCTAGTTCCCATTGAGGGTGGGGGGTAAAACCAGAGGGCACCACTCAACTAACACCCCATGGGAACATTTCACATAACTTCATGCTTTCCATTTTATGGGAATACGATAACACTGTCTGTGGACATGTGGATTACCACATCCTCAAAGCATTGTGATTAGTTCACACATTACATGGAATATATTAAGGATGATTATAGTAAATCCCTAAGAATATATCTGAAAAGTAATTATAATTTAATTATAATTAATATTTATATATACCTATATTTCATTTATAAAAACATTGTTTTTTCTTCTCAATTTTATTTATATGAGATATTTGTCATATTAACCAATTTTTTTATATATATATATCACTAGGACATGTTATATGATGAATTTCATTTATATAATTGTATTAAATGTTTTAATTGATTCTATTATTTCATGGGGATCATAATTATAATGTTACAAGCATTGTAAGTGGATTTATTTCCTCGGTTTTATTTCTACTAAACTTTTGACTTATTCACCACTTGTTTCATTTGTGTGGTTTATAGAATGACTATGGATTTATTATATTATTATAAATAAACATATTATTATTTACATATCAATTTTACCTTTTCCCTTTCATGGGTTTATGGTTAAAAAATTACATAGTAGGTAAAATAATTTTGTCTCAATTTTCATTTGGTAAGACACATTCCTTATTATGCACCTATATTATCCTAAAAGGTGTATATACTTACATTTTCCATGTTATATCATGAATTAAATTAATTTAATGATAATTTATGATTATTTAATGTTATTATTTCATGGTTATTATGATTCAATTTTTATAATGTTGTAATAGTCTATTGCTATAGTTTCTTCCTTTTTCAGGATTGTTTATGATTATGCTTCAACTGATGAAATATTATGATCCATCGTTCAATAAATCTCATGAATTTTACCCTTAATTTTTTATTCATTATATATTAATATATTTTTACCATTTTTTACCCTTTTGTACTTAATATAACTAAGAAAATGTATTCATGAATATCTATCATTATTTCACTTATCGGTCGAAAATATATTTTATTCACCAAACATGTTTTATAAAATGTTTTCAAAAAATGTTTTGAAAATAAATTTTAAGATAATTTTTATAAAAAATTATTTTAATTTTATATTGTTTTAAAATATTTTTAAAATTGGTTTCAAAAAAGGTTTTTTATTTTTTCAAGTTTATTTTAAAATATAAAGGGTTTCAAAATGTCTTATGATTTAAAAGGATCTTTTCAAAGTGGAGATGATATTTTCCTTAAGAAATATTTAAAATGATTTTATAAAGTGTCTTCCATATATTATGCCACTCTTTGATATAGATTTTTATTTATAAGGGATATCATCCAAAGATTATATTCTTATTCTTTATTAAATTGGTTTATCTTTTGAGGGAATGATTACTATGTCACCCATTTCTATTCCATGGGTAATACAATGATAAAATTATTATGAATCCCGATTTATTTCAAGAGTTATAATTTTATGTAATGATTATAAAACCCAAATATTTTCCATAGGTTAATATATGATGAAAATTTTATGATACCCAATTCATTTCAGGGGATATGACATGACATTTATGAATCCCATATCTATTTAAGGGTCATTATATGACTAATATTTTATTTTATTGGGGAAAATGAATTTATTATTTAATTATGTGATAGTTGGTACCTATGTCACCCCCCAATTAACTATGTAAGGTTAAACTTTATATGATCTTAAAGGGTAAAAGTCAGGGCATCCCAAGCCCATAACAACATGGTATATGGGAGGGAATCCCAACACTATAACTAGAGGGTATACGGGAAGGTTTCACATTCTCATAATAACAGGGTATATGAGAGTATATCACAAGCCCATAACAATTGGTTTTACTGGAGGGAATCATAATATTTTAATAAGAGGTTTTATGGGAGGGAATCCCAAACCTGTAACTAGAGGGTATATGGGTGGTAATCCTATTCCTGTAACATGAGTGTACATAGGAGGAAATATAAAGCTCATAATAAGAGGGTACACAATAGGGTATCCCAATCCCATAACTTGAGGGTACACATGAGGGAATACCATATACATAACATGAGGGTACACGTGAGGACATCCCAAGCTGGAAGTAGGTACACCTGTGATTTTTCCAATTACAAACATGATATGATGGTCTTGGTAGGTATCCTTATAATAATTTTTTTCTATGAATATGTTTATTAAACAAATTATATGCCATATTCCTATTTTATGATTTCATGGATTATTCCCATAATTAAATTTTTCGTATCTTATGAACTTCCAATCATTATGTTTTGATTCATGTTTATTTTCATTGATATATATTGTATAATTTTATGATGTTATACTCATGTTCTCATACCCTTATACTTATGATTTGATTGAATATACCATTTATTTACCCTTACTATGAATTTAAGATATTTTTTTCTTAGGTTTTTATCCATGATATAAAGAATGGTATAAGTAGGAGTACTAAATGCAAGATCACTGTTGGAAACATTGAAGATCATTCACCAAGTTATAATAATGTGTTCAATTTATCTAATGAAATTAAATTTTTATAATCCTCAGGCAGGTAATATTTTAATGTGTTGAATATTCATAAAAAATGATTTAATCTAAATTCATGGTAATATTGGGTTACTATAGTTGTTATCAATTTAATGGTTTAGTCAACCTTTTGAAACTAGGTGGAGAATACATAAGTGAGATCCTTGGGTATACTTCTACAAATAATTCCAGGGGTTTCTCCAAGTATAATCCTAAGGTTTCATATATTTAAATTATTTAGTCATGATTTAGACATCGTATATTTACTTTTTTAAGATTCTATATTTTAAGGCTATGATAATTATTTCTCACAATATTCTTTATGGTCATAGTTAAGAGTGATAACTAGAAGGAATTAGGTAAACATTGAATGATTTATATTTATAATGTATGGAAAATGCGAAAAATAATTTTCGATAAGGAAATATAATGATGTGAATTAGGAAGGTGGCATGAGAATTGGTTATACTGATATGTATAAGGAGACCAAAGATGACATGTGAAAGGTATGGAATGTTCTAACTATATTATTTACATCAAACATATTGAGAATGGTTAAATTTTGTTTATGGAATGCTAAAAAATTATTCATGTTTTATATTCTAGGAAACAAGTGTTAAGTAATAATATGTTGTATCCTATGTAGTGGATTTAAAATATTTTTTGATGATTGAAGTGTATATGTATTATAAATGAAGAATTAAGTTTCAGGAATCATGATGTACATGTTTTCAATTATGGACTTGAAAAAATTTATTGAATGGTGATGATGACCTAGAAATTTTATTTTACAGAAGGGTGATATTCATGGAAAACACTTGATTAAGGTAATTAAAACCTTAACATGTTCTGGATGTTGAGAAAATGGGGTTTTTTGGATAAAAATATGTAAGATAAAAATAAAATAAAATTGATAGCAAAGATTACCTTGTAAATAGATTAATTATTAAATGATAAATTAGTTTATATTATCATGGATAGATTATAAAACATTATTTTATTTATATAATATATCCAATAGTCTTGAGAATATGGAATAATTCATTTTTTCTAAAAGGATATGTGGTAATTGTGGTTATTGCCATGTTATAATAGAATATATGATAAAGGTATTCAAATTTTGGGTATTTAATAATAAGAGTTAATTTATAATATATGGGGGATTATTATTAAGATGATTTTTATATATTTTGTGACATTCATTAATTTTTTTTATATTTTCAACTTTCATAAGGGTTATAAGGTTAACCATTTATGCAATGATTTATGTTAATTATAAGATGATGTTTTATATATTAATGTATTATCTCTCTATATGATGACTTATTCATAGTGGATAACATCTCATAACCATTTTTTGTGACGATAACTAAACAATGATAGAGTCACATATCATTATATTTATAGATCACTTGATCAAGTGGTGATTCAAGAATGAAAAACTCACCTTCATTTTCTGATGTAATATATGAAGTTGAAATTTATCATGGAATATCTAAAGGGTGATATTTTATAAAATAATATAATTATATCATCTTTTAAATGTTCATCAAAATTAGTAAAAAGTGTCTTGAATGATTTTTTTTCATATTATCATCATTTTGTATGATGTCAATAACCTTTTCAATCCTCTTTGGGTTATGTATTTTTTATCATTAGATTCCTCCTAACCATGTTATTTACCTCAATACATTTGAACATGATAGTTATATTTCTCTTCCATCTCCATGTTTTCAATTTCCACCTATGTTACCAAATATGTAAACCAAGTTATGAGTAAATTTGGGTTATAATTATGTTTCGAACATTCCATTTGTAAAATAAGTACTCATAATCATTTTTTTGTGGGTCTTTAAGAATGTAGCTTTAAAGAATTAAAATGTTGATAAACCATATGAATTTCAAAGGAGAAATTTATTTTAAGGGGGTTAAAATGTAATACCTAAAGATATTATAAAATATTTGTATTTAATTAATTTTACACTATCAATATTTCTCAATTCACACAACACCTAAAATATCTTACCTTATATGAAAAAACCAAGTTAATGTTTTTTACAAAATACCAAGTTAATATTACACTTCACACCAAACTTATATTGGCTTTTGGTACAAACACCACTTTTTTTTTCTTATGTACCACACAATTCAAAGTTCCTTTGATAGATTTTGTTATACGTAAGGATGAGTTTTATTGAACTACAATATACTATTAATATTGTAATTAAATCTTTTTTATAGTTACCATCTAGCTATTGGAATGGATGTTATGAATTGAGTTACCAAAATTACGAAAATACTATTTAAAAATTTATATAATATTAATCTTTTTTACCAAATAGTTTGAAATGAATGTAAGAAATACTTCAAAATAAAGAGATTCCATTTCTAAGAAAAATATATTTTTTATGTACAAACCTAATTTTATCTCAATAAATTAAATAAATAAATTTTGATTAATGTTATATATAAAATTTATATATTATATGTTCAATAAATTTTTCGGACACTCATACAATATATTTTAGAGGTATAAGATAAGAATAAAATAGATTTTATGAATAAAAAATGTATTTTTCAAAAAGGAAATCTTACCACCTTTTAAGAGTGATCCTATTGAATTTGTTTTGAGAATTTTATAAATTCATGTTTATAAAATAAACCTCATTTTTGAAGCATAACTTTTAAAATTATATTAGCGTGATTTTTTAATATTTTTCTGAGTAGTTTCATTTTAGGATGAATAGTGAAAAATACTAAATTTTAATTGAACAGTTCATTTTCTTATAATGTATTTATATAGTTAAATTATATTTTTATTTTGTTTTATTTAATGATTAGATAAAATATATATCAATTAAAAAATTTATTTCATGAGAGACAATTTCTCATTTAAATTGTATATAGAATCATTTAAATATTTTGAACTTTTTTACTTTAAAAACATATTGTCTCATACCGTTTGCTGGATTAATTTTTAATTAATTTCATCCAATTTAGTATTTTGATTTTGTAAAAATTTATTAAATATTTGGAATCAGCATAATTTATAAATTATAATAAGTCTAAATTTATTTATGACTAATGTTATTAGTGGAAGTAGTTAAAATTAATCATAGTGGCCAAGGTAAAAAATTTATTAATTAATGGATAAAAGTAAAATATATGGTCTAATAATGATCATAAAACTAGTTGAAAATTATTTTCTGGAAATATATATACAATTAAACCTCTATAAATATACAATGTTACATTTTCAAACCCTTTTAGGATAAGTAACACATGTAGAGAATACATTTCTTTCAAAAAATACCATGCACATCCTTTTCACCACTTAAAAGAGGCCACCACGTTATCCCATATCTTCACACATATAGATCCCTTTGGATATACCAAAACCTATCCCGATATAATAAAAAACTTCCTCCCTTAATATTAGATTACTCTATTTGTTCATAAATCCAACAAAGGAATCATTTTGGTCAAACCAAAAGAAGTTACCCAAAGAAGAGGTAACATCCATCAATAAGCACTTTTAATTTATTTATTTATCCAAAACCTAAATCATTAATATTACATGAATTTATAATAACATAAGTATCCATAATATAATAAGGTTTTTATTTTAAAGTTATAACATCCTCTCACTCTCACTTCCATCAAATGGCATACATAATCATAGTATGTGTGTTTAGAGAACTACCTCCTCACGAACTGATGATGTTCATTCTTCCATTAACACAATTCAAGGATGTATATTATCATTTAATTAATATTTTTTATTATATATATTATTTTTATTTATTTATTATTATTAAATTATAATATAACTCATTAATTCCATATTTCCATTTTTTTGGAATATGATAACTTTGTTTGTGGCCGTGGGGACTACCACCTCCTCATAGTGATGTCAGTTTTTCACACGTTACATGTAATACATTAAGGGTGGTTTTAGTAAAAATATATGATATATAAGAAATAATAATTCTACTATAATTATAATATATATACATATATTTTATTTAACCTTGTTTCTTTCAATACAATAAGAAAATGGAAACATAGATCACACATACACACAACCTACCGTTTCCTTGAACGGTGTTTTCCATTTATTGTATATATAATTTATATAATATAATAAATAATTATACAGAGAATATATATTTTATTTATATATAATTTTTTACATTATTTATGCTAGTAAATCATGATCTTTTTAAGATTATGGAGAAAAAAGTAATTACATTTACAAAAAAAACAAAGAGGTTATAACACGAAAACTAACTATAACATTAAATAACTAACAAATGGGTATTATAAAGTCATAATACAATCATATATGGTATGATTTATAAGAATATTATTATTATGTATATATATAATAAAATTTATATTTATTATATATGAGTTTTGAACATGTACCGATAAAGTGAATCCATATTTTTTGGGAATTTCATTTGACTTTTTATTTCCATAAGACACACGCCATATTAACCACACTCTTCGTTTTGTGGGTGCCATATATACTGAAATATAAATTTTATGAAATTTATTTATTTAATTTAATGATATTAATATATTTAATGGATTTTATCATTTCATTGTGATCATCATTCAAATGTTACCCATGTAGTAAGAGTTTTCTTATATCAAATTTATTTTTATGACATATATGCTATATTCAATAATTATAATTGTTGTAAATAGATACCAATGACATGTTATATCAATATTTTACTTTATTTTAATGATAATAAATGTTTCAATTGATTCTATTATTTCATAGTGACCATGATTCAAATGTTATTCAAGTGGTAAGGTGATTTATTTTGTCACATTTATTTCTGTGAGATATATGCCTTATTCACTATTCATTTATTTTTTTGTGGTGAATATACTAACCATGAATTTATTATATGATTATTATAAATAAATTTATGGGTATTTAAATATCCATTTTTTATCTAACATTAAGGGGTCTATTTTTAAACAGATACAAAATCTGTAAAGAAATTTTGCCTCAATTCTCCATTTTTGGGACATATGCCATGTTATGCGGTTGTATTCTTATATGAGGTGTATATACATCCCTTTTTCATGTTATAACATGTATATATTTCATTTTATGATATTTTAATGTTCATGTAATGTTATTATTTCATGGTGATTTTGATTCAATGTTTAGAAAGTGGTAATAGTTTATTTCTTCAGTCTATCATTTATTGGGATTGTTTATGATTATACTTCCATTAATGAAATCCTATGATCCACAACTCAATAAATATTATGAATTTTATTTTCCTCTAGAAATTTATTATATCATAATATAATGGTTCATTTTTATATCATTGGTACTTAAGATTATTAAGATAATACTTTCAAGAAAATCCTACATTATTTCTCTCTTCGGTCAGAAACATGTAACATTGACGAAACATGATTTATTAATTTTTTTTGAAAAAATGTTTTTAAATGATATTTTATTTTAATTTTAAAATTAATTAAATTTCATAAGTTTTTGGTTTATAAAATTTTATTAAAATGGTTTTCAAATATTTCATTATATATTACAAAGGTTATTTTCAAAGATAAAGGTTTTCAAAATGTTTTTTGATTTAAAATAGCTTATTTCAAATAAAAAAGGTTAATTTCAGCATTATATTTTTAAAATGATATTTCAAAATTATTTTCCATATATGATGACATACTTTGATATAGATTATTATTTTCTATAGATATAATCCAAGGACACTATTTTCATTTTTTCTTTGAATTTTTTATGTTTTTATTACATGATGTTTATGAAACCCAATTAAATTGCATGGGTCATTCCATGATAACTTTTTTATGAAACCAGATTTTCCAAAATTATTATGATTTTGTGAAAGGATTATGAAACCGGTATATTTTCCACATGTTATTATATTAAGACATTTTTAGGATATCAATTTATTTTCATGGATTATGATGTGATGTTTATGAAGCCCATATCGTTTTGGGGGTTCTGATATGATAGATTTTTTATTATCACGTGGAACATGAATGTATGATTTCATTATATGAAGTGTGGTACATATATCACCCACCAATTTAGTGGGTAATGTTTAATGTTCTATGAGCTAAGAGGGTATATGGGAAGGAATCAAAATCCCACAATTAGAGTGTATATGGGAGGTCATCCCAAGGCCTTAACAAGAGGGTGTTCCGGAGGGAATCCTTGGACCATAAAAAGTGGGTATAATGGAGGGAATCCCATGCCCATATTAAGAGTGTATACAGGAGGTCTTCCCTTGATCTTAAAAACAGGGTATATAGGGGGGCGTCCCAAGCATGCAACAAGAGATTGCATAAGAGGAAATCCTAATAATATAACAAGAAGGTAAAAAGGAGGGCCTCACAAGCCTACAAAAACAAGGTACATATGAGGGAATACCATGCCTATAAAAAGAGGGTAAATGAGAGGGAATCCCAAGACCATAACAAGAGGGTACATAGGAAGAATTTCCAAGCTTAAATTAGGAACACTTGTGATTATAACAAGGCTAATGTTATATAAAGTTCATGGTGGGTATCATTTTTATAATATTTTTTATGTTTATGTGTAATCCAAAAACTGTATGTATTATTCCTATAATATTATTTCATTGATTATGCTATTTATTCCCACATTATTAATTTCTTATTAATATATAATATTAAATCCATGATTGATGTTTATTTTCGTTTACATGCGTGGTATGATTTTACAAAGTTTTTATCATGTTCTAATAAACTTACGCATGTGTTATTCTTAAGTGTATATTTTATTTACCCTTAATAAGCATCTAATATTACGTTTTCTTATATTTCCTTTTCCATATATTATGAAAAAGGTTTTAAGTATGAGTACTAAATGAGATTATCATTTGTGAAACATTAACTATATTTCAAAATGTTTTATGACTATGTTATGCGTTTCTATATAAAATAAAATATCATAGTTCTCTAGAATGTAATTTTCTAATATTCATAATATTTATTGAAAATGATGTAATATACATGTATGTTAAACATTTGTTTATGAACATTCCACCTGAAGGGACCTCAAAATACTCTCCACTAACAAAAACCATACTATGTTTTAACTCTCCATTTTTCAACATTAACTAACTATAGTGACCCATACTTTATATACATGGTTAATACTTCAAAATTGAAGCATACTTATTACAACATATAACAAAACCATGAAAGTAACATATAGGTATAGTGTCTTTAGAAACTGGGAAACATAAACAACTGGTTCATAAAGCATCTACACTGTCTCCCATTTATTTCATCATATCTATAGTCCCTTTTTGGAATATCTTAATTAATACCCATCTTCCTGACCTGGGGAAAGAAAAAATACAAAAGGGTGAGCTCAAATGCTCAGTAGGGGTAAAAAAAAGAAGTATCAATTACATCAAATTCATAAGAACATAACATTTTGAAAATCTTACCCTGCAAAAGAAATCATAATTTCATAACATGGGATAAATCATGGTAGTGAAATTTAATCCCAATAATCATAACTTAAAACCTGAAACTTTGTGTCATACACACATAATCATATAGAATCATTTCTTATTAGTCAAGACTCATTGAAAAAAATATCATAGTGGACAAATTCTATTTCTGAACCGAGTTCACTCCTCGTTTCAGTCCTATTTCACTGAACCGGTTTAACCTGCTGTTCCAGCCATGTCTATATCATGAGATATAAAATCTTTACCCAATGAATTGGAGGGAGATATATGTCCCACCCATCTCATAATGATACCATTCTTATGTGTGCCACAAAATCATAAACCAAACATCATAGCATAACCCATGTAATAAAAATGGGAATCTTAAACATCGTGACATCATAAAACAATTCATATAAGATAAAGGAATTCATAAAAATAATTCCATAACAACATAATAAAATCAATGTAATAATAGGGATAGAAATATAACCCTTTATTATCTTAGATGGAAAATAATTTTGATAAAACACCTGAACTCCATTCTTGAGGAAAATATCCTTTCTACTTCAAAAACACTTTTCCTTTCTTAACATGTCATAAAATTCTAAACTAAAAGAAGTTGATTAAAAACAAACTTGAAAACTTGTAAAGTAAGCTTCTTGGAAATAATGTTTTAAAAATCCATTCATGCCGTATAAGTTAAAAAAACATTCTTCTCGTACTTTTGTAGGAAAAGTCAAAAAGTACTTTGTACGAAAAACGACAAAATATTCCTTTCATATCCTTTACTAAAAACTCACCAAATGGTATAATTGGATTTAAACAATTGTAGGTGTATGGAAACAATATTACATATTTAGGGAACATGGATGTGGATGATAAAATACACCCCAGTAAATAACAAAGTATAACCAATCTCGGATAAAAATGAGATTGTAATATTTTCCCTTACCTTAGGTCTAATTTGCTTCGTAACTGTACGAACCTCCTTTATAATGATTTAAATAATGTTATTGACTTATTAAAGAATCATACTTATTGTTATGATATCATATATTTTCCTATTCTTAGCTTCTTATTAGTAATATTTCATTACTACTTGTTATTCGGGTGTTTATTACTTTTTGTTCTTATGCGTGTTTTGTCGAATAAATTCTTATTCTTCACTTTAGGTTGTAGATAACTAATTTCTAGAATGGTATTAGTGTAATATATATCATATTAATTCATTCAATTCATTTATATAATCATTATGCAATGAAGATCATGTAGAACGAGTCGCATCACACCGTGGAGACGATATTCCGTACGTACGCACGAGCGATGATATCGTTCCCATGATCGTGGAATTGTATTGGGGTGTATGCATAATATTTAAGAATCAATATAACTTTACAATAATAATATATAGTTATTATTTACACCATTATACCCATCCAAGTAATGTGGTGGGGGAAAATAGATTACACCACAGCGTGGAGACGGTATTCCGTACGTACGCACGCGCGGTGATTTAATTTTCCGTAGGATGGATAGATGGTGAAATAGGGTTGTTTCATACTTATAATAACATATAAGTATATGAGTAATATTGATGTTATTAATTCATAAATAAACAAATAAATAATAATAAGTGGAAGAAGAAATAAAGTTGAAAAAATCAGTAACGGACATTACCTCTTCTTTGAAGCGCCTCTTTGAGACCTCCTCTTAGGGCACTACAATTTGTCTTTGAAGAATACCAGGACATCTAGGATGTTTCTAGGGAAGTGTGGAAGTGAAATTCTTAGGTATTGGCCGAGATTTAAGGATCAAATTGGTGTGATGAGGAGAGGGAGGAGGTGCCCTTTTATAAGGGAGGAGTGGGGCACCTTTGGAAATATAAGAAATATTAGTTTATATTAAATCCCAACCCCACTTAAAAACTTACAAAATGAATCATATATGAAGATTAGATTAGATAGAGTTGTAATATAATCAACCAATAAAATTTAGACATGTTATGAATTTATTTTAAACATTATCAACTTGATTTATCCTTATTTATCAATTTAATTTTATTTGTGGTAATAATATTCTAAATTTTAAATTATTATAAATAATTACATATGTGTTGTGAATTTTCCATAATTTATCACTTTAGGACATTTTAGACCATATAAATTTTAATTTATAATTTTTAAATATTTTTGTGATTTTTAAAAAATTTTATAATATGTTATTTTTATAAAATAACAATAGTGTCAATTTTGACACTATTCATTTATTTGAATTTAAATAAAATATATATAGAAGATATGTTCAAACTAAAAGCATTAATAGATCCATAAAATGTCATATGTATCTAGAAAATTAGTGGAGAACATTAAATAGTTCGTATAATATTTATTTTAATATTTTTAAAACCATTTATTTGATATTTTAATTAATAAAATAATTTGAACATCACTATTGTGTCATAATTAATGATATATGTTTAATCCCTAAAAATTATAAATAAATTCTTTTGATGTATATAATTGTGTTATCTTTCTAGAGACTATTCATGTTTGAAGTTTCATTAAGTTTATCACTAAATTAAAATTATTATACTTATAAGATTTAAGAAAGTGACATGTTGTCACATTCTTTGGTTTTAATAATAATTAAATTATTTTCATGGAAAAAAGTCTATTAAATGAATCTAATCTGACCCTTAGGTGATATGGGTCGACTTTTAGTCATCCAATAGGATTTTGGCAGGTGTTAGGGTAATTTTATAATCTTATATTTACCCTTAATTACCTGATTTACCTTTAACTATGTTAAATAAAATTTACCATAGTTACTATTCATAATGCCCAAAAGTAAAAAGTATCATATTAACATAATTTGGACCCACTGATTCCGAATATGGAACCTATTTTTAAAAATTCAAAACATATAAGTTTCAGTAATTAATTTAAAATAAATCCCGTTGTTAAGAAAAAGAGTTTTAGAAGTTAAAACATTGCCAAAGATTGAAATGTTTTTACCTATGAATTCAATGTGAAATTAATGATAATTACATACATTATATTAAATGGTAAAAATATATTCTATTTATACTTTAAAACCATTCAATATTATAATTCATCCATATAAATTATCTCAATGAAAAAAGTTGTTTTTAATTAAAAATTAGCATATTTTTACTATTCATCAAAATATGAAAGTTATCAGAAAAATATAAAAAATTTATCCAAAGTAAATTTTTATACCCTGATTCAAAATAAGAATTATATTTTGTCAAATTGAACTTATAAACATGTCAAAAAATAGATTTAATGTGGGTGCGCCATCAAAAGGCGTCAAAATTACATTTTTTGAAAAATACTTCTTTTATCTAAAAAAACTGATTTTGCTATCATACCTCATTCTAGAAAAGGTATAAGTTGAATTAAAATGTTATAAAATTCAAAATTCAGTTAATACTATTCATAACGGCTAGTTTTAATAATATTTTAATAGCATATCGTTGTTTAGTGAAACTTGGTATTGCGTACGACACAAGCTATCGAGGAAGGCCGCAGTTGCGTGTAAAGCAAGCCAAGCTAGTGTTGTGTGTAGTGAAAGATTCCTTTGATGATTTATATAACATAAAAACAAAAAATTTCTCATAAAAGTATTGGGTGTTACATTCTACCCCCCTTAAAATGAATTTTCCCCTCAAAACTCGTCACGTTGTAACAAAAAAATGAGGATACCTCTCCCTCATCATATCCTCAAGCTCCCATGTAGCTTCTTCTAATTGGTGGTTCCTCTATAAAACTTTCACCAAGCGAGTGGTCTTGTTTCATATTACTTTTTCGCTACAATCCAGAATCTCTATCGGTTGTTCTTCATAAGAAAGATCTTGCTCCAGCGGTATAACTTCTGAGCTGAGTACATGTGAAGGATCAGGTATGTACTTTCTTAGGAGAGATACATGGAACACATCGTGAACTTGAGAGAGATTCGGTGGAAGCACCAATCTGTAAGATACCTTCCCAACACGATCTAGAATTTCAAAAGGACCGATATATCTAGGGATCAACTTTCACTTCTTTCCAAATCTCATGACCCTCTTCCAGGGAGATATTCGTAAGAACACTTTATCACCCACTTAAAACTCTAGGTATTTTCTTCGGTTGTCGGCATAAATTTTCTGTCAACTCTAAGATGCTCTTATGTGTTGTTGAATAGATATGACCTTTTCTGCCATTTCATCAATGATATCAGGTCCTAATAGCTATCTTTCCCCAAATTCTTCCCAGAAAGTTGGAGTGCTACATTTCTTTCCATAGAGAGCTTCATAAGGAGCCATATGAATACTAGAGTGAAAGCTATTATTATAAGAAAATTACACCAAAGGTAGGTGTTGATCCCAACCACCTTTGAAATCTATAGAGCGAGCTCTCACCATATCTTCTAGAGTTTGAATTGTCTTCTCAGACTGACCATCTGTCTGAGGATGATAAGCAGTGCTGAAACTCAACTCTGTATCCAGAGTATGCTGAAGACTTCGCCAGAACTTTAAGGTAAACCTTGGATCCCGATCAGATATAATATAAAGTGGTACTCCATGAAATCTTACCACTTTTTTTACATATATCCTGGAAAGATGATCTAGAGAGAAATCCTCTCTAATAGCAATGAAGTGTGCAGACTTTGTAAAACGATCAACTATGACCCAGATAGCATTATTGCCTTTGGATGTTTTAGGAAGTCCAGTGACAAAGTCATAGTGATGCTTTCCCATTTCCATTCTGGTATGGGTAATGGTTGTAACATCCCCTTAGACTTCTATCTCTCAGCTTTAACTTGCTGACAAACCAAGCATCGAGAGACATATTCAGCAACATCTCTTTTCATGCCATCCCACCAGAAGTACTCTTTCAGGTCCCTATACATCTTCGTGCTTCCAAGATGAATAGAGAATGAAGAACTATGAGCCTCATCCAGTAGCTCCTTATTTAATTCAGGGATAGGAGGAACACAAACCCAATTCCTGAACTTTGTTATCCCATCACAATCAAGGATGAATTCAGGTACATTTCTCACCTTCTTTTGTAACTCTACATCTTCTTTCTATGCCTCTTTAATCTTCAAATGTATAGATGGTTGAACATTCATTTGAGAAAGATACGATTTTCCCCTTCCATTATAATTCCAAGATCCATCCTTTGTAAATCCATAAATATTGGATCTTTTGTGATCCTCATCATGGATAAGCTAGCATGGTCTTGTCGACTTAATGCGTCTTCCACCTTGTTTGCTTTCCCAGGGTGGTAATGAATTGAGAAGTCGTAATCCTTAATCAACTCCAACCATCATCTTTGGAACATATTCAGCTCCTTTTGTGTGAAAATATACTTTAAACTTTTATGATCAGTATAAATATCAAACCTTTCACCATAAAGGTAATGCCTCCAAATCTTTAATGCAATGATTACCGAAGATAACTCCAAATCATGAGTTGGGTAATTTTGCTCATGTATTTTCAACTGTCGTGAGGCATAAGCTATCACCATATAATTTTTCATGAGAACACAACCCAGACCCTTCTTGGATGCATCACTGTATATCACAAACCTTTCTCCACTGCAAGGTAGTGTGAGCATAGGTGCATTGGATAACCTTCTTTTTAGCTCATTGAAATTTTCTTCACATTCCTCCATCCAAACAAACTTAACTCCTTTTCGAGTCAACTTGGTGAGTGGGTTAGATAACCTTGAAAATTCTTTCACAAAATGTCGGTAATATCCAGCCAAACCAAGAAAACTTCGGATCTCGGTTACTGTTGTTGGTCTCGACCATCTTTCGAAAACCTCCGCTTTTGCTGGATCCATAGATATCCCCTCTTTTGAGATTATGTGACCCAAAAATGAAACTTTTTGAAGCCAAAATTCACACTTGGTAAATTTGGCATAAAGATTCTCCTTTCTTAGGGTCTTTAATACAATTCTCAATTGATCTTCATGTTCTTCCTTTCTCTTTGAATATAAAAGAATATCATCTATAAATACTACCACAAACTGATCAAGATAGTCTCTAAAGGCTCTATTCATCATATCCATGAAGATAGCAGGGAAATTAGTAAGAACAAATAGAATCACTATAAATTAATAGTGTCTATACCTTGTACGGAAAGCTGTATTTGGTATATCCTCCCTTTTGAACCTTAATTGATGATACCCTGAATGAAGATCAATCTTGGAAAAGTATTGAGCTTCGCGTAGTTGGTCAAAAAGGTCATCAATGCGCGGGAGAGGATATTTGTTCTTGATAATGATCTTGTTAAGTTCTTGATAATCAGTGCAGAGTCTCATTGATCCATCTTTCTTCTTAACAAATAGAACAGGTGCTCCCCAAGGTGACGCACTAGGTTGTATGAATCCTTTATCAAGATTCTCTTGGAGTTGCATCTTCAATTCCTGCAACTCAATTGGGGCCATTCTATAAGGTGTCTTTGAAATAGGCAAAGAACTCGGTATGAGTTATATTGAAAACTCAACTTCATGATTTGGTGGAAGACCAAGAAATTACTCTAGAAATACATCATAAAATTCCCATAAAATGGGCATATTTTTAATCATGAGTTTCTCTCCAACCATTTGAGATAAATAACCTTCATTTAGTGGAATCAAGACCCATAAGATGGATGATATTTCCACTGGAAGGTTATGTTCATCCTTGCATCGATAGATGATCATAGATTGATATGGAATATGAAATGTGACTTCCCTTCTTCGGAAATTGATATGAGATCCATATAAAGAAAGTCAATCCATGCCAAGAATCACATCAAATTCCACTATAGGAAGGATCAAAAGATTTGTAGGATGAACTTTCCCACAAACTTCAATCGGAGAAGAATTGTAAACTTTTGATGTGGCTGTTGTGGCATTAGGAGTTGTCACAGCCAACTCAACATCTAATTGTTGAGGTAATATGTTGATACCCTTAGAAAATTATTCAAAAATAAAAGAGTGGGTGGATCCAGAATCAAATAAAACATTTGCTACTTTAGAGTGGATGGTAAGTGTACCTCTCACCACTTCGTTGTCGTACTCCACATCACCGATAGTAATTGCATGTGAATTTCCTTTGTATTTGGCCTTAATATTTTGTTGACATCGATCATCATCATCAACCCTTGGATTTGGGCATTGATTGGAATAATTCCCCATCTCCTTTCACTTTAAACATTGAAGTGTAGTAGGTTCATTCTGTGTATCCCTTCCTTTGTTTGCATCATTAGACATCTTCTTACCATTATTTCGATATTCAATTGCCTGATGACCTTTTTTCCACACTTATAACATTTTCTTGTCCCCTTAAAACAATTTCCTCCATGTTTCTTTCCACACTTTGAGCATAAGGGAAAACTCATCTTCTTTTCAGTGTGGTATTTATATTTTCCTTTGAATTCCATTTTCCTCTTCTTATCAAACCCATGTGACTGATGGGTTACACCAATCTCAATCTCAACCTTGAGAGCACATCGAACAATTTTTTCATAGCTATTAAAGTCCCTTATGGCTAACTCCCTTCGAAGACTTGGTTTTAAGACACTAAAGAATCGATCGATCTTACTCTCCGGTTGGATAATAATTCCGGAAGCGTACCTTGAAAGTCTTGTAAAATTTTCTTCATAGGTACCAAAAGATTCAACATCCTTTTGATTCAGTTCAAGAAACTCCTTCTCCATCTTTCTTAGAAGAATACGAGTGAAATACTTATTGAAAAATAATTTCTTGAACTCATCCCATTCCATGGACACAATTTCATCTCTTTGTCTCGTATTCTAAATAAGATTCCACCATTGATCAGCATCACCTTCCAAACGATACACTGCTAAGATGACTTTATCATGTTCAGAACATTGAAGAACTGAAAATATCTTTTTAGTGGTACTAATCCATTCTTTATCCACTAATGGATCAGAAGACCCGCTGAATGAAGGTGGACGTTGCCTCATGAAGGATTCGACAAAATGTTTCTCCTTCTTTTGCTCATTTGGATGTCCTGCATGATTCATAGTTTGAGAAAGTTGTGTGAGCATGGCTAAAAGATTTTTCACTCCAACTCCCATAACGTTTGGTTTCTTAGGGGGACAATCATTGTATTTCCCGTCACATTCCGCATTAATACGATTTTTCGGGTTCCAGCCATTGACTAAACCAAGAATAATAGTGTGAGAAACACTAATTATAATAGGAAAAACACATAATCATGAATAAAATTTCACACTTAAGGTCTTATCATAGGTTGTTCATGGCCATTTCTAAAACACTAAGATTGTGTTCTATGCTTAGACTTATCCTTAGGGTTCTTACTAAGGCTTTCACATCCTAGTTTCAAAAGGTTGACTATACCTTTCCTATGATACCAACTATAGTGACCCATACTTTACATACATGGTTAATACTTCAAAATTGAAGCATACTTATTACAATATATAACAAAACCATGAAAGGACTGTATAGGTATAGTGTCTTTAAAACCTGGGAAACATAAACAACTGGTTCATAAAGAATCTACACTATCTCCCATTTATTTCATCATATCTATAGTCCCTTTTTGGAATATCTTACTTAATACCCTTCTTCCTGACCTGGGGAAAGAAAACCTACAAAGGGTGAGCTCAAATGCTAAGTAAGGGTAAACAAAAGAAGTATCAATTACATCAAATTCATAAGAACATAACATTTTGAAAATCTTACCCTAAAAATGAAATCATAATTTCATAACATGGGATAAATCATGGTAGTGAAATGTAACCCCAATAATCATAACATAAAACATGAAACTTTGTGGCATACAAACATAATCATAGAGAATAATTTCTTATTAGTCAAGACTCATTTCCAAGACTATCTTAGTGGACAAATTCTATTTCTGAACCGAGTTCACTCCTCGTTTCAGTCCTATTTCACTGAACCGTTTTAACCTGCCGTTCCACCCATGTCTATCTCATGAGATATAAAATCATTACCCAATGCATTGGAGGGAGATATAGGTCCCACCAATATCATAATGATACCATTCTTATGTGTTCCACAAAATCATAAACCATACATCATAGCATAACCCATGTAATAAAAATGGGAATCTTAAACATCGTGACATCATAAAACAATTCATATAAGATAAAGGAATAAATAAAAATAATTCGATCACAAAATAATCAAATCATGTAATAATAGGGATAGAAACATAACCCTTTATTATCTTAGATGGAAAATAATTTTGATAAAACACATGAACTCCATTCTTGAGGAAAATATCCTTTCTACTTCAAAAACACTTTTCCTTTCTTAACATGTCATACAAATCTAAACTAAAAGAATTTGATTAAAAATAAACTTGAAAACTTGTAAAGGAAGATTCTTGGAAATAATGTTTTAAAAATCCATTCATGCCGTATAATTTAAAAAAACATTCTTCTCGTACTTTTGTCAGAAAAGTCAAAAAGTACTTCGTACGAAAAACGACAAAACATTCCTTTCATATCCTTTACTAAAAACTCACCGAAGGGGAAAATTGGATTTAAATTTTTTTTAGGTGAATGGAAACAATATTACATATTGAGGGAACATGGATGTGGATGATAAAATACACCCCAGTAAATACCAAAGTATAAACAATCTTGGTTAAAAATGAGATTGTGATATTTTCCCTTACCTTAGGTCCGATTTGCTTCGTAAGTGTCCGAACCTCCTGTATAATGATTTAAATAATGTTATTTACTTATTCAATAATCATAATTATTGTTATGATATCATATATGGTCATATTCTTAGCTTCTTATTAGTAATATTTCATTACTACTTGTTATTCGGGTGTTTATTAATTTTTGTTCTTATGCGTGTTTTGTCGAATAAATTCTTATTCTTCTCTTTAGGTTATAGATACCTCATTTACAGAATGGAATTATTGTAATATATATAATATTAATTCATTAAATTCATTTATATAATCATTATGCAATGAAGATCATGTAGAACGAGTCACATCACACCGTGGAGACGATATTCCGTACGTAAGCACGAGCGATGATATCGTTCCCATGATCGTGGAATTGTATTGGAGTGTATGTATACTATTTAAGAATAAATATAACTTTAAAATAATCATATATATTTATTATTTCCACCATTATACCCATCCAAGTAAGGTGGTGGGGGAAAATAGATTACACCACGGTGTGGAGACGATATTCCGTACGTACGCACGCGCGGTGATTTCGTTTTCTATAAGATGGATAGATGGTGAAATAGAGTTGTTTCATACTTATAATAACATATCAGTATATGAGTGATACTTATTTTATTAATTCATAATGAAAAAACTAAATAATAAGAAGTGGAAGATGAAATAAAGTTGAAAGAATCGGTAACGGACATTACCTCTTCTTTGAAGCGCCTCTTTGAGACCTCCTCTTAAGGCACTAAAATTGGTTTTTAAAGAAGGCCAGGACCTCTAGGATGTTTCTAGGGAAGTGGGGAAGTGAAATGGTCATGGATTAGCCGATCTTGAAGGCTCAAATTGGTGTGAGGAGGATAGGGAGGAGGTGCCCTTTTATAAGGGAGGAGAGGTGCACCTTTGGAAATATAAGAAATATCAGTTTATATTAAATCCCAACCCCACATAAAAACTTCCAAAATGACTCATATCTGATGATTAGATGAGATAGGGTTGTAATATAATCAACCAATAAAATTTAGACATGTTAGGAATTTATTTTAAACATCATCAACTTGATTTATCCTTATTTATCAATTTAATTTTATTTGTGGTAATAATATTCTAAATTTTAAATTATTATAAATAATTACATATGTGCTATGAATTTTCCATAATTTGACACATTATGACATTTTATACTATATAAATTTTAATTTATAATTTTTAAATAATTTTTTGATTTTTAAACAATTTTATAATATGTTATTTTTATAAAATAACAATAGTGTCAATTTTGACACTATTCATTAATTTTAATTTAAATAAAATATATACAGAATATATGTTCGAAATAAAAGTTTTAATAGATCCATAAAATGTCATATGTATCTAGAAAATTTGTGGAGCACATTAAATAGTTCATATAATATTTTTTTTAATATTTTTAAAACCATTTATTTGATATTATAATTAATAAAATAATTTAAACATCACTATTGTGTCATACTTAATGATAAATTTTTAATCCCTAAAATTTTTAAATAAATTACTATGATGTATATAATTGTATAATATTTCTATAGACTATTCATGTTCGAAGTTTCATTAATTTTATCACTAAATTAAAATTATTATACTTATAAGATTTAAGAAAGTGACATGTTGTCCCATTCTTTAGTTTTAATAATAATTAAATTATTTTCATGGAAAAAAGTTCATTAAATGAATATAATACTACCCTTAGGTGATATGGGTCGACTTTTAGTCATCCAATAGGATTTTTTCAGGTTTTAGGGTAATTTTATAATCTTATATTTACCCTTAATTACCCGATTTACCTTTAACTATGGTAAATAAAATTTACCGTAGTTACTATTCATAATGCCCAAAAATAAAAAGTATCCTATTAACATAATTTGGACCCACTGATTCTGAATATGGAATCCATTTTTCAAAATTCAAAACTTATAATTTTTAGTAATTAATTTAAAATAAATCCCATTGTTAAGAAAACAAGTTTTAGAAGTTAAAACATTGCCAAAGATTGAAATATTTTTACCTATGAATTCAATGTGAAATTAATGCTAATTACATAAATTATATTAAATGGTAAAAATATATTCTATTTATACTTTAAAACCATTCAATATTATAATTTATCCATACAAATTATCTCAATGAAAAAATTTGTTTTTAATTAAAAATTAGCGTATTTTTACTATTCATCAAAATATGAAAGTTATCAGAAAAATATCAAAAATTTATCCAAAGTAAATTTTTATACCCTGATTCAAAAGAAGAATTTTATTTTGTCAAATTGAACTTATAAACATGTCAAAAACTAGATTTAATGTGGCTGCGCCATAAAAAGGCGGCAAAACTGCATTTTTTGAAAAATACTTCTTTTATCCAAAAAAACTGATTTTTCTTTCATACCTCATTCTAGATAATGTATAAGTTGAATTAAAATGTTATAAAATTCAAAATTCAGTTAATACTATTCATAACGGCTAGTTTTAATAATATTTTAATAGCATATCATTGTTTAGTGAATCTTGGTATTGCGTATGACGCAAGCTATTGAGGAAGGCCGCAGTTGCGTGTAAAGCAAGCCAAGCTAGTGTTGTGTGTAGTGAAAGATTCCTTTTATGATTTATATAACATAAAAACAAAATATTTCTCATAAAATTCTCGGGTGTTACACTAACAGTCTTAAGAAAATTCACCTATGACCCTGGTCAACTCATACCATGTGGTGCGTGGAACACTTCTTCTACTATTATCAGAAAACCAAAAGAGGGATTCACTAAATGGCCATAAGATCATGTGAGATATACAAACATCTAATTAAATATAGTTCCCAAAGTTTTCGTTAAATATTAAATAACATGGTATAGTGAGGGTTCTATTTCAATACCATATAGTTTGTCAGATATGACTTCACAACATGAGGTAATTATTTCCCTTCAAGATAATCCCTATATAGTGACTTCCTCATGATGTACACAACGTTTTTTGTGTGGAAACAAACTCTAAAAACAACATCCATTTTTAATAATTTTATATGATGAAATAATATTATATATACATTTTTATCTAAATTATTTGTATGATTTTTTAAATATTAATAGTACTTAGAATATTAATCTTTATTTCAAAATGTTACATCACATAAACTCAAATATTATCAGGTTTTTTGTTCATTCGTAGAAATTGTGTATATTATTTAGTAGACACAAAATAATCATCCACTAATGTTCCATGTAAAATATATTATTTATTATTTTTAAGACATGAAATTCCCAAACCTCTAACATAGGAAGAACCTCATATTTCTACCTTATAATTGACTACATAACAAGCCCAATCCACATTATTGTATCCCAAAACACCTATTGTGATATTCATTAAGAAGTAGTCCGAAATCCATAGTTATATTAACATAAAACCAATTTATTATCACTAGAATCATGTTTCTATCATTTTAATAACTTTTTTAATTTGTGGCATGACATGTAGAAAAACATTTCTAGCCATGTTGATAATTATTATGTTAGGATTTAAATTATATTCATATTTTCCATTAGAAAAATTTCTGTTTAATCATATTCTCTTTAAAATTTTATTCTCGTATCCACCAGTGTTTTAAGTATCCAAAAATCCTACATTTATAATCCTTTGATACTTTTATTAGTATATTTTTATTTAGAATGAAATATGACATTCCTTCCTTCAATCTACTATAATCTGTAGAAAAATATTAATTTTAAAATATGGGAAATTTTAAACTCACACCTAATAAATCAATTAAGTAAGATACATTGTTCTTTATATGGTCCTCTAAAAACACTTTCATCAACAATATTGAAAACTAATTTTCATCATCAATGAAACTTAGGATAAATGAATCATTAGGTGGTGAATCCATGATTTAGAATTATTTATTATATTTATTACATGAAGAGACTTATTAGGATGTGTAATCTGATTTTTGTATCACAAAATCATGCATACATAGTTTATCACATCATATTTAAATGTGTATCCTATAAAACTAATAATTCTAGTAGTGGTAATGGTTATAATTCCACCAAGACCATATGAAAAACTAGATTTGACAGGTGAGTGAAATAAATAGGGATATCCTGGTATTAATTATACTAAAAGTCTCCCAAACACATTAGTTCTTCATGTACTTTTATAATAACAGGTTAATTATTTTAACAACCAAATTATTTTACCAAATGAGTTTACCTTCCAATTTTCAGGGGAATATTCCATTATATTCTTCTTCCCTTTAACAATTTCAATAAAGTTATATTCTATATCTGATAATTTCCCAACCTATTCTTCATCATTTATTTTTTTTAAAAATATTCTAGTTTTTTTAGATAATAGATTCTTGTTCTTATTATCTCACACATATAACACCACATGATACATGTAAAATACATAATATAAAATTCAAAAATAATAAAAAATATATTTTTATTTTGAATTTGAATTTGAAATTAAAATGAATGTCCTCTTGTCATAAATTAATCATATTATTATATTTCTTCCTCATTCTTTATTCCACTTTTCTTCTATTCCATTTCATGTCAACATAGTAGAAAATTTTATAGTGTGGTTATGTTGTTACAAAAGTAATTTCTTTTTATTACATCATGGAAAATCATTCTCTAGATAAAGAACCATTTTAACATTATTAATGAATCAAAAATAACATTTTTTATGTTAAAACACTTTAAAAAGAATCAAAAGTTTTTGGAGTAATATTTATTCATGATATATAAATTCAGGATATATTGAATTTTTAATTTGTATCATTATCAGAGTTTCACCAATTGTTGGTCCATATATAGACTAACTGATGATTAAATAGATCAAAAATTATTCTTATATATTTTTATTAATACTTATATAGAAAAATATTTTGTTGATACATAGTGATTCATGAATACAATGATTGAAATCATGTTTATAGAGAACCTTAATCATCCTTACAAAGTACATGAAGCTTTTAAAGTAAGAGTGCTTTATTTTATCTTCACATATACCATACAAAGTTTCATGATATGTGTCATTATAACCTTTTATTTATCTCTTACCTTTAGTGTACATAAGAAAGTACTAACTCTAAGACCCATGTACGATATAATATCATCACTACATATTACAACAGTGAAATATGGAGATCCTATATACCATAGGATGATTTGAGTATAACCTATATGGTTTTTATGACATCGGGAAAATCAATTTTTTGGTTGCACTATGAAATAAAATTATAAGTAATACCTTATTAATGTCTCCATAATATTTTATCTTATTCACAAGATTATAATTAAAATTAAATCCTTATAAAATCAACCCCAATAATAATAAATCAATCAAAATCCTTGTATGAAACTTTTAAATATTACTTTCAGTGATTTTTAACATGATTTTTATATTCAAAATAGCACCCAACACATCCCATCCAACATAATATATCCAATTCCATTAACTCTAGAAAATTTCATTATAATACTGGGAAATTATTCCAATTATATAGTTCTTTATAGGACCAACAATTTACACATGTACTCAACATCCTCCAAAATGTTCTTGGGATCAATAAATTTATTATTATTCTATTTCATAATGTATTTATTGCGATCATATTGATATTATAAAAAACAAATTGTTATTAATTATTTATCATGATAAAAATACCATTCTCTTGATGATTAGTTAAGTACATGAAACCCCTTCAACTAGTAATATTTTCTACCACATTGATCTATAATAAACACATTTGGTTTCCTTATACATACTTCCTCTGAAAGGAATCCATTTAGGAATTTTAATTTGCTATCTTTTTTGAAAACCATTTATTCACATTGAGATTAAATTTCCAGGAAATTTAAAATTATTTTAATAGGGAAATAATGGAAAATGATTTATAAACATCAATTCCTTGAATTAGGGAATATACCATACACAACATCCTTACATTATTCTAAGACACCTTTCTATATTTATTCAGTTATTTATGGAAATACCAATTAGTTGAAATTAATTTTTTGTCTTTGAAAAATAGAAAATTTTATTATATTGATTTATATTTAATTTGATCAAGATCATCATCAATCAGTTTGACCCAATTTTTATCATTTATAGTATCTTCAAAACACTCTGTCCTTTCATGAGATATAAAATAGATTTATTATATATTTTTCATCCATTTTGTTTCCACTGGAGTTGTGTGAACACCTTATATATTTCCATAGTTGAATTATTAACTACTTCATATATTTCCATAATATTTTGAACCTAATATGATTTTCACATCATCAATATCTTCTGTTTATTATTTTATAACACCATATTCCTCCATGCTTCTCACTTCAGAATCAATCTACTTTAATATTTCATCCTGATTTTCTAGTGAAATGTGAAAACTACATTTTAAAATATAATATTATTATACAAGAATATTGTATTTGGTTTTAATAACATTAAAAATAATTTCTGTTAGAATTTTTATGATGTCATTTTTTGAATAAAATCTCATTAAAAATAACTTACTATAAACTATTATCAAACATGTTTTCATTTTATTTTTTGATAATAAATCATTTAATTATAATAATTAATAATATAATTACTAATGGGTTATTCTAGTACCACATATCATAGGGTGTATTACCCTAATTATGACATAAAGAATCACTCTTCAAGATATAAATTAATCTAACATCTATTTACTCACAACATGTATCTATTAGACACTTCTCGATGATAATTTTCTAATCGTTGTAGTTAACATTATGTCCCTCCTATAAAAAACATTATTTTTATGATTTTTCATCATCTCTAAAACTTTATTATCAAAATAGTGATTCATGGGGGGTAATATAACACTTTATTTCTAGTGAATTATATACATTATCATTATGAAACTTTTGAATTTTCAAACCATTCATATTATCTTCAAATATTCCATATCATGTAGTATGCAATAGAACTCTGTATTTTGGAGAGAATACCTTATACCATTCATCCTTATAAAATCATCAATAAATAGAATATAAATATTTTCTAATCCATGGAATTCAATGATATTTCCTACAGAAATTAATGTAAAATAACTCACCCAATCTCAACAAGTTATTTTACTTCTTCATGATTATTTTACAAATGATTTATCATTTTTTACAAGTATCACATTATTGAGTGTAATAACATGAATGTTAATATATATAAATAGAAACTAAATTCTTCATCAATTATGCCATTTAATTTTGGATCAAATGGTTACAAATTTTATCCTTATCCTTTTATCTAATTCCATGGAAAAAATAACATATATTCTTGTTCACTATTGAGGAGAATATTCTCCATTATAAACATCCCATAAATCTGAACTGAACCATCTATTTCATTATTTATAGAAGATATATTATGATATTTCTTCACATGACATAAGTCACATAATTGGATAAATAATTTCAAATGTTTACCGTGTTCATTAGACACTAAGGTTTCCTTAAACCTCAATTATTTTCCTTTAATTTTAACTCCATTAGTAAAAATAATATTCAGAACTTCATCATTAACCAAATAAATTAAATATTCATTATCATAATTAATTTCCATTGCATTATTTTGGATTCCTATCAAAAATTAATTTCATACACTATCTAAGATAAAAACATGAACATGATCAAACACGTTTAAATTCTACTCTATAATATTCATCTTCCCAGTTTTCTCCCATTTCCTTATCAATTTTCAATTATTTCCATCCTTCAATGGTAAATGTTGTTTATCAATATCTAAATATATTTAGTCATACTAATAAAGCATGTATTCAAATTGAATAATATTTTAATTCCACTTGATGAATCTTCTATCCAATTAGATCTATTTTTTAAGGTCCCCATTAGCGTGACACCCTAAAATGCCATTTTCATAACTATGTTTTATGGTTCATTGGTCCCATGATTTAGGGGTGTCATGGTGGGAGAAATTTTTACATTTTTTGGATGTTTTCTATGAACTCATGGATTTGGAAAATTTTTAGTGTAATCCATGTGACCTAGGTAGTTTTGGGTATTGGAAAATGCATGGATAACTCATAGTTTGATAAACAATGTAGCTTATTCAATTTTGTGTATTTTATAAATTTTAGGTTTTTTTATTGGGTATTCTCAAAAAATCCCCCTTTATCAATCTATGGTGTCCTATATGGGACTCTATACCTCTTATAATAACTTCCATAGTGGATATATAGTTTTTAGTGGCTTTCTATCTAAATTGAAAGGTTAGGTCTTATATTTACCTCTCACATAAGTTTAATCTAAATTTTCCCATGTCCTCTAACCCTCATGGATATGATTTGACGAATTTTGTGTATATTTTTTATGTATTTCATTGTTTTTTTCTAATGGTTATGAACAATACTAAGAGACAAGATTTTATGATGTCTGTTGACATTGACTTGGTTTCATCTCTAGAGGTTAGGGTTTCTATTCCCCTGCATATTATCAAAGAGGTCATTGATTATTTGTTTACTAATTTTTTTAACTAAATATATAGAGTATATGATATCTAGTTTTTATTTTATAATTTTTTCCATTTTTTGGTAGTTTTTTTCTTTTGTAAAAAAATTATTTTTAGAGTTTTATGGTACTTTTCTTTCAAATGTAATTTTATACATCCTATTTTTTTTTTATAAAATTACATTAATTATTTTCAAACTAAACACGATCAGACATAATGTTTTAGTCTATGATTAATTTGAAGCTTTTGTGTTTTTGAATTATAAATTATTTTTTTGGACCCTCTATGAGATAGTTGTTTAAATAATCACAAATCATGCCATTTAGCAAGTCATGCCAATTTAAAAATCAAGATAATTTATATATTATGTTTTTAAGTAATGATTAATATTGTCAATGAATATTTATAAATGAATAATTTGTGGTATATGACATTTCAATAAGTCAATAAAGTATGGATATTTATTTTTCAATATATTTACAAGTGCATATTTACATGTAATTATGAATCTAACTTAATCTGGTAATTTTTTGTATAAGACATAAACATTTATGTTTTTTCAATATCCCTAACACTGATAGTTAAAAGGATTTACCGATGGCTGACTCACCGATGAGGACACACTGATTAAAGAAACTACCGATAAAAGAGGACACCAATGCAGTACTACTGATAGAACAAATGACACACCGATGGACAAGTCACCATTGATCGGTCACGCCGATTGTTCAAAGGACTTACCGATAGATGAGTCACCGATGGGCGATGCACCGATAGTTCAAAATGTGTTACTAATGATAACTCACTATTTACAAGATAGACCATTAGTAAAAATAACTCCCTGATGCCCATAGTCACTGATACTAATGGACAGGACTCACTGATACATAGAGTCACCGATGCTGACAGACCGATGCTGATAGACAGATGCTATTGACTCCCATATACTTATGACTCACCGATAGTCATAAAACTGTTTTTAATTTATTACTTAAAAATTTATATCTAATGGTCATATTTATACAAATTAATGTTTCTTACATTATTTAATGTTATTTATATGATATTTAGAGGACAGTACAAGGTACATTCACTTGGGAAGATCATTATGTCTTCTGGACCTCAAAGTATAAAAAAATTACTAGATGAATCATTCAACATAGGAGAAAAGGTGTAGTAGAGAAAGCAAGTGATAAAGTAAAGATAAAAACCTAAAATTCTAAAGAATACTTCAACAACCAAGAAATCAAAATGAACAATATATGAGGAGATCAACAAGACAAGCTAAAACTATTGAGCGGACCTGAAAATCTTACCAACAAGAATATAAACATTTCACATTCCTAGAATATAGAGTATAGAGACTACGATAATATGTTTTGGAGTCAACTTCCATTAGAAGACTCAAAATTCATTTCCACTGCATCAAATGAATCAAGAGCTGCACAAAAAAACACATAGGGACTTTTAAAACTTTCTCTACATCCTAATATCTGTTGTGCTCATTTGTTTACATTTCCGAGCAGTGTGTGTATCTTTATATTATACACACTGAATCCTATTTATAAATAGAGGATACTTTATATCCTCAAATCACAGTCTATTTATCCCTTTGTATCCCACATAGAACTTTGGAAGAGGTTGTGTTTGACTTGTTTGTTTTTTTTCCCATGAAGAATTGTGGTAGAGGTCAATTGTGACCTGGACAGCCATGTGTGATGTTGTGAACCCTGATCTAGGGTGTGGATAAAATTGTTTATTAATTTAAACTTCTTGATGGCAGGTGATCACCAAGTGCGGAGGATTAAGTATCTTCTTAAGACTGAACCCCTTGTTTTATTTCCACTATGTTTTTACCTTTTATTTTTAAGCTATTTTTATCACATATTTCATAAAACTAAATTGAACTTTGATAGTTTTTTTATCAAGTGTTTATAATATTCTTGAACAAGAATATTATTTTAAAAGTTTTATTAATCTTTAGATTAGTATAGCTGAGAACTAATAAATATTTTGAAAAATTAATTAATCATTCCAGACTCTTAAAAATTCACTACAAAATGGCTTATATTATATTTCTAATTGGGGGAAGTCTTCAATGAACCAATTCTTAACATAAAATTTTATAGATATTCGATTCACCCCCTCTTGATTATTCCACTCCGACCAATATTTAGTATCATAGTTTTCTAGAAATTTCTGTATTTAAATATTTTTCAAACTTTTTCAACATTTATTTTAGTTATATTTTACAGATCATGAATTTTTTGTTAATAATAAATTTTTATCTATTTAAAATATTATTCTAAAATATTATTATGGATAATAGTATAAAGTTTTTGCTACCAAAAAACCTCCATTATTTAATGGAACAAATTATTCCCATTGTAAAGTTAAAATGAAAATGAACTTAGAGAGTATGGGTTTTGAAATTTGGTCTTCAATTGTAGATGAGTATAAGATTCCTGCTACTACTTGAACTACTTGGGATGACCCAACTAAGACTTATCATAAAAATAATTACAAATAAATGAATTCCTAATACTATACTTTATGAGATGAGGAATTTAATATAATTTATGTATGTAATATAGACCTGGAAATTTGGGATACTTTGTCTATTTCACATGAAAAAACATCCTGTGTTAAGGAAATGAGAGTTAACACATATACTTTTAAATATGATAACATTAATATAAAGCATAATGAGCCTATTTTTGACAAGTATATCAGGTTTAATGAAATAGATAACACTTTGATCCCTATGGGAAGATATGTTACTCCTAAAGAACAAATTATGAGGATTATCATATGCTTACATGATTTATGGAGAGGAACTTCTATCTCTATTAGAGAATCTTGTGACATCAGAAAATTACTAGTCAAAGAGCTCATTGTAAAAATGATGATGTATACAAAATAGATGAAAGTAAATAAATAATAGGAGGATAAATCTGATAGAAAATATGTAGCCTTCAAGACTACTACCTCTAAGAATAAGGAAAAAGAAAAGGTGATAGACTCTGTTGAAAGCACTAGTTTTGATGACTCAACATTAGATAGTGACGAAGAGATGGTTCATCTAGCCATAAGATTAAATAAATTCTATAGGAAGAAGAAAATTTTTTAGGAATCCCAATTATAAATGATGATATGATAACAATGGAAACATGGAAAGGTACTGGAAAAGAAATGACAAATGAGTGGATATTTACTGCTATGAATGAATGAGGAGAGGACAAGTCAAAGCTGACTTTCCAAAGTGAAATACAAAAATAAGTATGAAAACTAAGAAAATATGTATAAGACAGCTATGAAGGCCACCTAGAGTGCCTATGAGGATAACTCAAGTGAAACAATACCATCTCATTATGAGAAAGATGACATGGGAAATATGTGTTTTATTACAAAAACATATGAGGTAACTTTAGATTCACCCACAAAAAATTATTATTATTTTGAAAATGAAAGTGAGTATGAAAATATGATAAGTGATGAACTATTTGAATACTGTAACATACTGTAAGAGACTTTTAATGAACTAAATGATAAATATAAGTCATTAAAAAAACATAATTCTCTTATTATAACTACTAAGTATGAACTTACTACTAAAAAGCATATGAATTCTCAAATGATAAAATAAAATAATGAATTAAAAATGTCTAATGAGAAATTGAAGAAGGATTTAGAAAAGTTTACCAATCAAAAAGATACTCTAACTCAAATGATTGGTAAACAGATAGCTCCAAAGTACACTTCTAGCACTGGATATCATTCTGGAAAGAGAAATTTATCTAAAAAATTTATATTCTGTATATAGGAAATCCATAAGACAATTGTGGGTTCTTAATGATTTTAATATTAATGTTTCTAGACCCAAAAAAATATGGGTACCAAAATTGTTTCTTGGATGAATTGTGTTGTAGGTAAACTACCTAAAGATTTCCTGTATAAATCTTTGGTTCTTGGAAAGATTTTGTTCAAGAAACATGACAAAAGACTACTCAAAATTCAATAATATCATCATGATTGATGGAGGACATGTCACATTTGGTGATAATGGTAAAGGATAAATCATTGGATTAGGCCAGATTGGTAACCCCAACTCTATTTCAATTTCCAAAGTGCATTATGTTGATGGATTAAAGTATAAATTTCTTAGAATATATCAACTATGTTATAATGGATTTAATGTAAAATCAAAAAATGATTCATTCCATGTTTTTTATTCCAATAATAACTTAGTATTTATCGTTGTTAGAAGTGATAATGTGTATGATATAAATTTAGACACACTAGCCTAATAGAATTTTTCCTGCCTAAGTTCATTTTAAAAATAATCTTGGCTCTAGAACAGAATATTAATACATTTTAATTTACACTCCCTTGAGAAATTAACTAGAAAAGGTTTAGTTAAATATCTTCCCAAATTAGAGTTTCTAGACCAAATGGTGTGAACTCCTTGTCCAAAGGGAAAGCAACATAAAAACCCTTTCAAATAAAATAAACAAGTTACAAATTATAAACCTCTTGATTTGGTTCACATGGACTTGTTTGAACCATCTAGAGTTTCAAGTCTCAATGGGAAGCACTCTATTTATATTCTTCTAGAATACTTTTCTTGGTATACTTGGACGTTATTCCTAGATCACAAAAGTAAAGCTTTCTCTAATTTTACCAAGAATTATAGGGCTGTAGAAAATCTTAGTGGACTTAAAATTAAATCCATAGGAAGTGACCTTGATCGTGAGTTTGAAAATCAAGACATTGAATAGTTTTTCTCATAGAATGGATATAGGCATAAATTCTCTACCCATAGGACACCTCAATAGAATGGTGTAGTAGAAAGAAGAAAAAAAAACCCTATATAAAATTTCCTGAAATATGCTAAATTTTTAAGACATAATGATTTATTTTTGGGTTGAAGATGTTAATACATATTGTTATATAATAAATTGAGTCTTAATCAAACACATCCTTAAGAAAACTCATTATTAGATATGGAATAATAGGAAACCCAAGGTAAATTATTTTAAAGTATTTGGATGTTATGTTTATATTCATAACACTAAAGAGAATATATATAAATTTTCCTCAAAAAGTGATGAAGGAATATTCCTTGGATATTCAACATCATTAAAATCTTAAAAAGTCTTTAATAAAAGAATAAAATGTGTAGAGGAATATGTACATGTCATGTTTGAGGAAGTAGATCCAAATGAACCTAAGACATCACAAGAGAATATTGAATAGGATATGTCCAATATGGACATTAATATTAAACCATATTACCATCCTATAAAAGAATCTCTTAAAACAACCAGTTCTGTAAATTCTCCAGATTCTAGCCATAATGTACCAGGACCATGTAATGAACCTGAAATCACTAGCCCTACTTTTACTAGACCAACAAGAAACCTTAAAAACCACCCGTATATGTTGTAGTTGGAGATTTAGGTAGATGAACACAAACTAGAGCTTATTTGAGAAATTAGGTTGAACATCAAGAATTATTGTCATAACTGGAACCTAAAAACATTAATGATGGAATCAATGATGAATTATGGGTATTGTCTATTCTAGAAGAGATTAATTAGTTTGAGATAAATAAGTTATGGAAGTTTGTTGATAGAAAAAATAATACCTTGACTATAGGAACTAAATGGGTATTTATTAATAAAGTAAATGAAGCTGGAAATATAATTATAAACAAATCTAAATTGGTTTTACAAGCCTATAATCAAAAAGAAGGAATTGATTATGAAGAAACATTTTCAACAATAGCATGCCTTGAAGCCACACTTCTAGAAATTTAAGCTATAGCCACAAACCTATAGCCACAGTTTTATAGGTATGTGGATATAGGTTGTTTATAGCCATGATTTAATTACCCATCCATGGCTAAACATCTCAGTTTTTTTTTTGCGATTCGCATCAGGTTCTCCTCTCCTCTTTTTTTGCAATCTGTGTCGGGCTCTCCTCTCCTCCTACCCCGATCCACTACGACCCTCTTTTCCTCTCCGTCTACATCTCTCACCATGGCTCCCTCCTCCAGACGCTTTCTATCAACGCCCTCAACATCATTGTAAACCTCTCTCACCACGACCATCCTCTCCAAACCATCAACCTCTCATGTTGTTCACGGCAGAATCCTCATCGCGACGTCCTCCCCCGACTCTGCCACCCAACTCTGCCACCCTGCAGACACTACCCCGAAATAGACGCCCCACCTCCTCCTCTGGCATGCCTAGGATTTCGCTACCCCACCTCCGCAGATCCTCCTCCCCCTCGGCCGATCAGATCTCCTAATTACCCACTGAAGGTATTTAGGATTTTAACCCCTCAAATTTCACTCATGTGTATTTTCTCCAATGGTTGGATATTAGGATGTTCCCCTATTGTATGCCTCAAGAACACCTGTACAGTAGAAACCCAAGTAACCAAGGGTGTTATTTTCCATTATAGATTTACACTGTTATCATTGAGATATTTATTCCAGTATTATTTTTGGGTTGAGATTGTTATTTTTTGTTTGAATCTTGGCATGGGGTGGAAATAGAATCCGAGTTCTTGAATCATACTTGAAATATAGGTATTTTTCTACATGTTCATGAATACTTGTCTATGAAAAATAGTTTTAAAAAAGGTATGTCTGTTTAGAAAGTGGGTTTGAGAAAGTAATATTTTTGGTCATGTTTTTGGAAAATTAATTTGAAAGTGGTTCTGATTAATTAAAACATCCATAATATATGAATTGGTGTTTTCTATAATAACCTATTAATGATGTATTAATTAATAGAATCTAAAATAGTGGTTTTCATGTGTTTTTTTATATTTATGATATCTTAATCATGTTTATATCGTAGATGAAAACCTTTAGTTGGTTTGTCAGGATATTAGATTCATAGTAGTTTGGAGTATGATGGTTATGTATTGGGTATGGTTTGTTTTTGTCTTTGGTGTTTGGGTTGGTGGTAATCCCTCAAGTTTGTGGATCTTGTTGGGGGTTTTCTTGATGTTTTGATGTAAAAATCCCGATATAGGGAATTTTAGTGATTTCTGGGTGATTTGATTGTGTATTTTTGTTAGGAAGTTTCTTGTTAGATCAGTTAATGGGTGGATGGTTTCTTATTATCAGGGTTGAATGTGTGGGTTTTGGTTTTTATTCTTGGTGTGTAGGAGAGTAACCCTTAGATTATTATGAAAAACCTTTAGGTTTGGTGTTTTTTAAATTATATTTTGTTATGAAGTATGGAATAAAGGTGGTTTCATGATTTTGTGGTAATAATGCATGCTTAGGATTGTGGTGTGATGGGTTTCTAATTAGTATTATTTTTTTACTGAATAATGTTGAGTAAAAATTAATCAACATAGCATCTAATTAGGATGACATTGTGTTCTCACGGGAAATATGATCAAGTGGTTTTTCCCCTCATATTATTTTACAACTACTTTGATCCATTGACCAAGGCCTTTGAAAAGGGAAAACAATGGTTTTCTAAGTTATCCATGAGTTCTAGGAGTAGCAGTATCTAATTTTCAGTAGTGACATGGGATCGTAGGATGTTTAGAATATGATTAAGAAAATTTAGTTCCTATTTGAAAGGATTGGAACTCTAGAGGATATATGTGTGAAACAAGAAGTTTTTAAATTCAAAGGAGATGAATCAGAATGGATAAATACACTTGATCATAAAAGAAGGAATGAGGAGTCTTTATGGATCGAGTTTTAGTCCCTCTTCTATGAGAAGCTATGGTAGATTTATAGAATAAGAGCATGTTTTGGGAATTCATGCTGCTATATCATTTTTGGCCCAGGATCTTCTATAGTGATCATAATGTGATATTAGGAACTAGACATGTGTATGTAGGACTGATGATGGTATCGATAATACTATAGTGGGGGGATTCATACTCTTATTTTTTGAGAGAAATATATATCAATAGATGGTGATCATTATCAAGGTTGTGAAATGTATGAACATAGATAGTAAATGGATGAATTTAGTGTCTGGAGTTGGATGTTGGATGAACCATATTTGGTTCCAAGACCGCACCAAAATTAATGATTTACCTATAGTGGTTGGTATAGACATTGTGTTCAGTTAATTATGAGGATTTTATATTAGTAAATATGCTATTTAGTGCTTCTGTATTACTAAAATGTCATTTAGATCAATGTGTTGGGTTAAGTATCAATATTTGATATTTTAGTGGGCTAGTGCTTGACAATTCTAGTGTGGAGTTTGAAAGGGAGCCTAAAAAGGGAAATCTAAAGGCTGTTGAATGTGTGTGTGGAAGGGAAACCAAGTAGTCCAAATTTTCAAGAATTTATGACATAGATTCATAACAATAATAATTGTTGAAAGATAAAAGGAAAGAACCAATTATCACATGTTTGGAAATAGTTTCTACAAAGAAGGAATATACAATCAAGAAGAAGAAAGATCATGCACCAAAATATTGTCTAATCATATTAGAAAACTAGTTTGAAAAATCCAAGAGGATTGATTAAGAGTAAAAGAAGGAAAATTTTCTACTTAATAAAATTGATAAACCTATATAAACTAAGAATAAAGGTGAATTATAGAAGAAGAAAATTCTAAAAAAATGAGGTTTTAATCTAGAAAATTAAGAAGGATATAGGAAGGAAGAGTTTTAGGTATTTTATACATTCAATGAATGGATTTTCAAGGTTAATAACAATGTCTAATCTCTATTTCTTACTTTTAAGTGATGATGGAGGTTTACTTTATTCTCATATTTTGGTGGTTTTTGATTTTTGAATAGGCAATTGAAGGTGATGTTTGAAAATTAAAGAGCTTTATTAATGATCATGTTATTTTGTATTAGGATGTACATATCAATTTGAATATTATTTGTTCATTGTTGGTTATGGATTCATGTATCATTTATCATGCACAATTGACACACTGATCACATATATATAAGAAGTTATTATATCTCATTTCTTTTCCCACTATTTTCTTATAGGTGGTTTCTTATGATAATACCAGTTCTATCCACCACCATCGAAGACAATGAGTTCAAGATTTGGGTAATTTTTATTCCGTTTTTATTCTTTGGACCAATTTTAATTAGGGCTTTTTTGATTTTTGGGTTCTTTATATTTTTGTTGTGTGTTTTGGATTTCATTGAGGTGGATTCAAGTCACCGTTTATGAAGTATTACATGTGTATGCATAGGTAGGAATATGCATATATAAGTTCCCCCTTTATATATATTCACTCATGGTAGTATGAATATATATATTGGGGCTATGTGTGCTTATATATAGATATAAAAAATGCATATGCGTGTAAGTGTAAAAGGGTATATGCAAGTATAAACATATATCTAAGGACCCCCTTGTGCATATTTGGCCATGAAAATATGTACATAGGGGCTAGGTGTCCTTATATATATGTTAAGTTGCATATGTGTGCAAGCAGAAAAAAGGAAGATTCGAGTTGTCGTCGTCAAAAGAAATCACGCCTTGAGGTTGAGGTAGGGTCCCTCTCATAGCCTATTTAATTCAATAATATTTTAAATTGCATTTAGTTACCTTCTTAATTCTGCATGTTTATATTAAATTTCAATTCTTGAATAAGTGTTAGTTATGATAATTTTTTCATTTGATAAGGTTTTGTAATAAAACCCCTCCAACAGAGGTGCGCTGTCTGCGAAAACTCACAGTGGTATACCTTGCTTAACATTATTGCATTGATTTTTTCCTTATACTTGATGTTGTTGTTAGTCATAAATCACACATCATACTTGACCCTTTTTATATCCCTGTAATGGGTTTATCTCTTTTTATTAAAATTATTGTTTGAACCAAGACACACTTTAAGTGCCGTTAGACTTTTAAGATGGATCCCATGTTGTGTGACCATGTCACATGGCATGTGATATTTAAATCGAACCAAAATCCCAATTTCACAGCCTAGGGGTCCCACAGTACCATTAATGTCAGATTACATGTTATGTAACCTGTAACGCCCCGACCCCAGTTACCCAGAGTCGGTGCATTATTACGAAACATTGA
Organism: Viscum album; assembly: GCA_963277665.1. Lineage (NCBI taxonomy): Eukaryota > Viridiplantae > Streptophyta > Magnoliopsida > Santalales > Viscaceae > Viscum > Viscum album. The sequence continues at coordinate 367,210,331 of OY728166.1, read as the reverse complement.
CATGATCAAAAAAGATCAAGTCTTGAAAGACCGATTAGTTTAGTAGCTTTAGAAACACTAGATACATTCATAATTGTTACATTACATCATAAAGTGAAAAATCACAATAACATAGTCTCCATAGTCCACACTCATATCCCCATCTGAGTATACCTGCAGGTCAGTCATAAAATATTTCTTCATATCCTGGGAATATAAAACATAGAAAGGGGTGAGCTCAGATGCTCAGTAAGGATAACAGTATAGCGGAAACTTTCATAAATAAACATAAAAATTTAAGGCAATGTATAACTAAAACAAAAGCCTTTTAAACTTGAACTTCAGCATAATATGGCTAAGAAAAAATGAAATAATTCCATTTACTAATTCACATGGATATTATACAAGTTGAATAATCACATGAAATATCAATAACCACTTTCATATTGATGGAATTCATAATTCTAGACTATCATAACCACATAGTCAAGGCCTTGTGCCAAAACTACAAATAATATTTTTCCAAGGCTTTCTGCCAAGACACTAGTTTGTCTCATGAGACCTACCGATGAATCGAGGAGCTATAGAGGGCTCCTCCCATCCCTTATTAAGTCCAATGCATTCCTTATATGAAAAGGTTTAAACATATCATAAACAATGCCCAAGAACCATAACATAATCGTATCACATAAAATATGCATAAAGGAAACATAAAATTTCCACATTTCAATCAAAAGATATCAATACAACACATTAATATAATAAAAAAATTATCAAAACCATTTTCAATACCAAAATAAATTAAAATTAAAACATGGTATTTATTTTTTATTTAAAAAAAAGTTATGGATTGTAGAGGAAGCCGAAACTCAAATAATGGTCACGGCGGTGGAGAAGTCGTTAGCGCCGTATACGTAAGTCAAAAAATTACTTTTGTCGTTTAGTAAAAATGCTTCGTATAAAAATATTCCTTTTTAATAAAAGTAAAAGTCAAAGGGGTTTATACACTATATAAAATAAAGTTGTGTATAAAACAAAATATGCCTCAATAAAAGGATATTGAGATGAAATCCCTTACCTCTTGTCTTACTTGACTCGATCATTCTTTAATCTTCTGAATAAAAAATTAGAGTTAATTTCTACGTGATTAAGAACCTTTTTCAAGTTAATTATTCCTTTTATATCACTTATTACCTTGTTATGAACATTATGTAATTATTTAAGTTAATAACGGTCGTTTTATCGATCTTTGGTAATTGAGTCAAAAATAAACTTCTTATAATTACAAGTTGTTCATGTGGTAAAATATCCATTATATCTAGAATTATATTCATGATGTAGATATCATATATATCATATATATCCATTATATAAATTCATTTATAATATTACATAACATTTAGAGGTAAGAAATGAAATGCACTGTTCATGGAGACGGTAAGCCGTACGTACGCATGAACACTACTTTCATTTATATTTCGTATTTAATGGAATGAAATCATAATGATATAAAGGTATATTATAATTCCAGTATAATATCATATATAATATCATTTACTCCATCCATTATACGTCCCACATATGACATTAATGATTCGAATCACGTTGAGGGGGCGGTAGTCTGCACTTCCTAAAATGAAATTATCGCGTTTACCCATAATGGAAATCATAAAGGTATGACATAAATGAAAATAAAGAAGCATAAAAAAACATAAACATAATATATATCATATATAAATATATTGACATCTTAATGGACACCAAGAGTGGTGTTAAAAGAATATTGAACAATCATCGTTTCATGAGGCAGTAATTCGCCACCCACCGAAACAATATGTTCTTTTACCATTACATGTAGGTGTGTGTAGGTGTAGTTATAATAATTATCATAACAACATCCAAGTATATTGAGGATACTGATATTTTTATAAAATAAAACAATAAAAAGAGTTTAGGGGTTTGGAGAATGAAAATAAAACAAAACAACATAAGAGAAGACATTACCTTTAAATCGGGTAACTCCCCTCTGTTTGAACCAAAATGGTTTCTTGAAGAGCTTTCTACCTAAGGAAAGGATTCTATGATGAATATAGGGATGTGAAGAGATAACATGAGAAGAGTTTGGCCGAGCCAATGGCTTGAGAGGTGTGGTAAAGGTGGTAGAGGTGGGGGCCTTTTATAAGAGGAGAGTAGGGGCTCTTTTAGATGGACTAAAATGTTACTTTATTATGAAATTATTTCTGGATTTTAAAGGTACCACAATGAAATATTTCTAGGATAAGGTTATAAGGGTTCGAAATACACCCATCCAATAGGCTTTAGACAATTGTAAGTCTTATATTTTACCTTATCTTTTCATTTTACTTAAATTGTTCATTAATGAGTTAATCACTGCATCATCATGGTGTCATAAATAAGTTTATTTATTTAATGTCTAAAAATTATAAAAAAATACCATGATGTAAGAAATCTTTTTAGATTTACAATGAATATTTATAGTCTATAAGATCATTTATTTAGACAAAATTAAAATTGTTTTACTTGGGTGATACATACTTTTGTTATATTTTCCTTTCTTTAAAAATAAAAAGGTAAAATGTCACTATCACACAAAAGTGATTCCATGGGGTCCCAAAGTTTGGTACAAGGAATCCCATGGAAGGACATGACACAACCAGCAGCATTAGGACACATGTTTGGGTCATTATATATTATTATGATATTAATTTATTACCCTTAACTTCCCGATTACTAATTAATCATGATAATTAAAGATAATTGTCGTCGTTACGATTCATAATGGCAAAAAACAAGAGACTTAATTACATAATTTGGACCTTCTGATTAAAAATATGGAATCCATTTTACCAAATTATAAACATATAAATTTAATTAATTAATTTACAAATAATTCCCATTGTCAAAACCAAAGACGAGTTTTTAAGAAATAAAATCTATCAAAAGATTGACGTGTTTTTACATCCAATTGAAAAGTGAAATAACTTCCAATGAAAAAAATTGTATTAAGTAATAAAAAAATAAATCAATTATACTTTAAAACCAATTAAAATTCCAATATAACTATATAAAAATTGGATGAAATGGCAGTTTTGAATTAAAATACAACATTTTTCACTATTCATTAAAAAAGTGAACATTATCAGAAAAATACCAAAAATTCACCCTATTCTATATTTGATATTAAAAATTCAAAAATTATGTCCATTTTACCAAATTCCAAACATAGAAGTTTCATTAATAAATTATATAATTAATTCCCTCTGTACAAACAAATAGCGTGACTTTAAGAAACAATATCTATCAAAAAATTGACAATTGTTTATGTCCAATTTCTAAGTGAAATTAATTCTAATGACCACCATTGGATAAAATTTTAAAATTATATTATATTTATACTTTAAAAAACTCAATATTATAATTTATCACTATAAATTATTTTGATTAAAAAAGTTGTTTTTAAGTATCTTTCACTATTCCTCGAAAATTGGATGTTCTCAGAAAAATACCAAAAATTTAACTTAGGATAATTTCGATATTATGAATCCAAAAAATGAAGTCCATTTTGAAATAAAGAATTTATATAATTCAAAAAGTGGGTATTACTACTCATAATGGCTACTTTGATTGGTCGCGGTGTGTTAGAATCTCAAACTTGTGTATAATGCAAGCTATTGAATTATTGGAAGGGAAGTGTATCGTGAAAGCATGGGGTGTTAAATTATACCCTACTTCAACAAATTTCATCCTTGCAATTTGAAAATGTTATTCATAAATAAAAGTTTGAAAATAGAAAATACCTTTGTGGAAAACCCAGATCAGAAATAAGGTTAATAAAATTTAGCCTTAATAAGAGGGAAATGAAAAATTCACCACCAAATTATGATCTCGATTAAGAGAACATTGGTGGAAATTAGAGACATATAATTAGAGAAAAAAGTAAATATTTTTAGTGAGTGATTGAGGTCATCAATCACCAAAAAGTGTAAAATTAAGGGCCTCAAAGCCTTCAATCTACGTTAATTTAAAATATCATCAGTTCAACAAAACATAAGGCATTAGGACAACACATTTTTTTGTTTTAATATCCCTTTACTAAAGTTTATGAATTAATTTATTCATAGAATAAGAGATAGGTATATATATATATATGTACTTGACAAGTAGAGTTTCAACCTTCAACTAATTTCTACCACAAAATCATCTTTAACTCAAAAAGATAATAGAACTCAAAAATATTATATTTATCCTAATCGTACAAGGTTCAAAATATTAACACATACCATTTAGATTAGGAAAAATATTCTGTAATAACCAAGGACTTCCTATAGGCTAGTGGTAGGTAATAAAGGCCTGCTGCACTGTGGTTATGGGTTCGATTCCTACAGCTTTGTCCGACGTGACGGGTTATCCCCCAACCTACAGGTTGTCCTTTTCCTAAAACTACAGTATTATAATATTCAAAAAATAATCTTCAGAAATGTTTTAACCATAAACAATACTATCCAAAGTTCAACTTAATGCATTCCAACCTTTATAGTTTTCCAAAATACATCTATCTAGACTTTCTCTAAAAGGTCTCTAAATTCCAAAATCAATTGTAACATCAGATTCCCCAAAAAAAGTATAGTTTCTCTTATTGTCACATACTAAAAATATGATTAACCTCATCATATTAAAACCTTAATGAAAACAATAAGTAATACAGTATAATCCTCATATATATCAAATTATTCTTATAACCATAATATAGTTCTTGAGTCCAAAAACACAAATACAATAATTATTCCACTTCAACTTTAGTAACAACATAAGATTGGCCTTGCTACCTTGTCCTTTTATGAGGTAAGTTTCCTTGGTGATTAGGGAATTCATTTTCATAATGCCCCATTTCTCTACAATTGTGGCATTCAACATTTACAGCCTCTTTTTTTCCCTTGCAATCACGAGCCTGGTGACCTTTTTCACCACATTTATAACAAACTCCCATTCCTTTTAGGCAAGTACTGGGGTGATTCTTCCCAAAATTATCGAATAATGAAAAATCCTTCTTTCCCCTTTTCCCTTTATCTATCTCTTGCTTCATCGTTCTCTTCTTCCCTTTCTTTACATTATTGTCATAAGATTTAGAGAATTCCTTTTCTGTCTTGATAGAACACGAAACTATATCTTCATACGTTGAGAAAAATTTTGATACTAATGCACGACGGAGAAAAGGTTTTAACCCATCAAAGAAACGATATATCTTACTTCTTGGGTAACGTATATAATCTGCAGCATACCTCGCTAACCTCATAAAGTTTTTCTCATACTTTGCGACATTATCATCCTCCTTTTGTCTCAGACTCAGAAATTTCCTTTCCATATCTGCTCGATGGTCACGAGGAAAGTATTTTTCTAAGAAAAGATCTTTGAACTCCATACATTACATATTTGATACTTCATCATCTTCCTTTGTGTTTTGAATCAACGACCACCATTGATCAGCATCTCCAGTGAGGCAGTAAACTGCCATGATAACATTTTCCCTTTCACTACTCCCCAAGGCATGGAATATTTTATCTAAGGAATTTATCCATTTCTCAGTTATTATGGGATTTGTTCTCCCATTTAATGTTGGTGGTTGTTACCTCATGAAGAGGTCTAACATTAAACCTCTATGTTGCGGATCAGGGTGCTTCATACGAGTAAGGTTATTATTCATAACCTAAGTGAGTTGCCCCAGTATGGTGATAAGCTGATCAGCACCAGTTGTATCACCAGCTCTATTATAATTATCTTGAGCAGGAGGGAAATCCCTACATGGAGTGTGTGCATTGATACGGTTTCCATTCCTTCCACTAGGCGCCGTTTCTAAACAATGTTATAAACTAGATCAGTTTATGAATCAAAATACATAATTCCATACTTGTAAAACACTTAACATAAATCGAATATTTTATGGATATAATCCACAATCAAAAAAATGTTTTCTTTGAGGAAGTATATACTCATAAACCCTTCATAATGGTTTGTAAAGAAAATGAGAATTATCCTAAGCATATCCCCCGGGAGTGTCGTAACCAAGAGTGTATCAAGGCCTGTTATCATGCACGAGTTCCCATTCGAGTCTAGATCAAAGTAGTGTTTTCGAGTTTTACCCCTAGGTACATCTGTGCTAGAGATGCCTCTACCTGAAGGGTTTTCGAGTTTTACCATGTTATGAACATTATGTAATTATTTAAGTTAATAACAGTTGTTTAGTCGATCTTTGGTACGTGAGTCAAAAATAAACTTATTATAATTACAAGTTGTTCATGTGGTAAAATATCCATTATATAAAGAATTATATTCATGATATAGATATCATATATATCATAAATATCTAGTATAAAAATTCATTTATAATATTACATAACATTTAGAGGTAAGAAATGAAATGCACCGTTCAAGGAGACGGTAAGTCGTACGTATGCATGAACACTACTTTCATTTATATTTCATATTTAATGGAATGAAATCATAATGAAATAAAGGTATATTATAATTACAGTATAATATCATATATAATATCATTTACTACATCCTTTATACGTCCCACATGTGGCATTAACGATTCAAATCACTTCGAGGGGGTGGCAGTCCGTACTTCCTAAAATGAAATTATCGCGTTTACCCATAATGGAAATCATAAAGGTAGGACATAAATGAAAAATACAGAAGAACAAAGAAAAACATAAAAAAAATATCATATATAAATATAGTGACATCTTAATGGCCACTATGAGAGGTGTTAAAAGAAGATTTAACAATCATTGTTTCATGAGGCAGTAATTCTCCACACACAAAAACAATATGTTCTTTAACCGTTATATGGAGGTGTGTGTAAGTGTAGTTCGAATAATTCTCATAAAAACATCCAAGTATATTGAGGATACTGGTTTTTTTACAAAAGAAAATAATAAAAAGAGTTTAGGGGGTTGGAGAAGCAGAATAAAACAAAACAACATAATAGAAGACATTACCTTTAAATCGGGTAACTCCCCTCGGTTTGAACCAAAATGGTTTCTTGAAGAGATTTCTGCCTAAGGTAAGGCTTCTATGATGAAGAGAGGTATTTTTAGAGATAAAATGAGAAGAGTTTGGCCGAGCCAATGGCTTGACAGGTGTTGGTATGTTGGTAGAGGTGGGGGCCTTTTATAAGAAGATAGGAGGGGCTCTTTCGGAAATATTGAAATGTTACTTTATTATAAAATGATTTTAGGATTTTAAAGGTCCCACAATGATATATTTAAAGGATAAGGTGATAAGGGTTCTAAATAAACCCATAAAATAGTATTTAGACAAGTGTAAGTTTTATATTATACCTTATCTTTTCATTTTATTTAAATCGTTCATTAATGAGTTAATCACTGCATCATCATGGTGTCATAAATAAGTTTATTTATTTAATATATAAAAATTATAAAAAAATACCATGATGTAGGAAATCTTTTTATCTTTACAATTACTATTTATAGTATATAATATCATTTATTTAGACAAAATTAATTTTTTTTACTTGGGTGATACATACATTTGTTATATTTTCCTTTCTTTAAAAATAAAAAGATAAAATGTCACTGTCACACAAAAGTGATTCCATGGGGTCCCAAAGTTTGGCACAAGGAATCCCATGGTCTGAAATGACACAACCAGTAGCATTAGGGCACATTTTGGTGTCATTTTATGTTATTATGATATTATTTTATTACCTTTAGCTACCCGATTACTAATTAATCATGGTAATTAAAGATAATTGTTTTCATTGCTATTCATAATGTCCAAAAAACAAAAGAATCTTAATTACATAATTAGGACATTATTATTCCAAATATTGAATCCATTTTAAAAAATTATAAACATATAAATTGTAGTAATTAATTTAAAAATAATTCCCGTTGTCAAAACCAAAGATGGGCTTTTAAGAAATAAAATCTATCAAAAGATTGACTTGTTTTTACATCCAAATGAAAAGTGAAATAACTTACAATGAACAAAATTGTATTAAGTGATAAAAAATATAATTCAATTATACTTTAAATCCAATTAAAAGGACAATATAACTATATAAATAAATTGGACAAAAAGGCAGTTTTGAATTAAAATACAACATTTTTCACTATTCATTAAAAAATGAATATTATCAGAAAAATACCAAAAATTCACCCTATGCTATATTTGATATTACAAATTAAAAAATGATGTCCATTTTACCAAATTAAAAACATACAATTTTCATTAATACATTATATAATTAATTCCTCCTGTACAAACAAATAACGTGTTTTTAAGAATCAATATCTATCAAAAAATTGACAATCATTTATGTCCAATTTGAAAGTGAAATTAATTATAATGACCACCATTAGATAAAATGGTAAAAGTATATTATAATTATACTTTAAAACCACACAATAGTATAATTTATCACTAAAAATTATTTTGATTAAAAAAGTTGTTTTTAAGTATCTTTCACTATTCATCGAAAATGGGATGTTCTCAGAAAAATACCAAAAATTCAACTTAGGCTAATTTCGGTATTCCGAATCCAAAAAAATGAAGTCCATTTTGAAATATAGAATTTATATAATTCAAAAAGTGGGTATTAGTATTCATAACGACTACTTTGATTGGTCGCGGTGTGTTAGAATCTCGAACTTGCGTACAATGCAAGCAGTTGCATTATTAAAAGGGAAGTATATCATGAAATCTTGGGGTGTTACATAACCTATCATTTTCCTGATACCATGGGTTATTCCTCTATGTATTCCTTTACATTTATAGATCTCCAAACCTCACATAATTTGGTATATCAAGGGTCATCCAATTCTTTAGTCATCATATATTAACATTCATTTCTTTAAATATTCTGAGAAAACATCAACTCATTCCATACATATCATCCTATTTGAAACTAAGAGGAATAGATACTTCAATTACATTCTAATCCACCTCCAAAATCCATGATAAAGATGACATAAATTTCCCTTATGAAAAACAAGGTCATAGAAGGCACTTATTACCCAGTGGAAAACCACCAGCCGACCAATGTCCACAAATTTTTTGGTTCCAACCTTCAACCATCCAGAAGTTAGTCTAGATCCAACCCTCTCCCACTATCACTATTAATATGTTCATGGTTCTTTATAATAGCTAAATGGTGGCCCCATCTACTAATTTTTAGGAACACCACATACTTCTTCCCCCCTTTACTAAATACATCCACCCGAAACATTAAATTTCAATTAAAACTTAATCATTTTAATTAGAAATCACCAAAATTAAATTTTAAGAACCCAAAAAAGAAATCCATAGTCATTACAAACTATACCCTATACGATTTCTCATCCATGAGAAACATTACTAAGCATCACTGGTTACTTGAGGTTTCAGGGATTTGGAGCTGCCTTCGGGCCTACTCCTTCCCTTCATAGTTTCCCATCCTTCACCTTATCTATTATTCGGTACCTTGAAGTATCATTTACCTTATTCTTCAATGTAATTTTTCTTGGGGTTTGACATGCATCAATTTTGAAATCACTTCTTTTAAGATCGATCACTAGTATTCACGTTAACCAGAATGTTTCAGTATTTTTCAAATGTTTTCCAGCAGTGAAGTGGTGGATCTAGATTTGTCTTTTTCCAAATATTCATGTTATTTAAAATTTTAACCGTGTTTCCTCTACCAGTGTAACCTAATTGTTCACTCTAGGATAGAATCTCGGTTTTCATCCTAATGGATTTAGATTATCATATTGCATCTGACTTTTTAAAATCCTTATTTTCTTTTTATTTACAGTAACATTCTTAGAAATATTTTAGGTCAATCAGAAGATTCTTAAAGGGAAACATCTCATTCATTTTTTTTTGTAGAGCTTGAACTATTTAAGAAACATCTTGATTTTATTTGGTTCTCTGCTGAAAAAAAGTTCAAATTTAAACACCACATTGTCTAGGAAACATAAGAGGAGTACGTTTCTTCCTATTTTCATTAAGGAAATTCCATAGTGAATCGCTAGAGTCTCGGTCCAAAGGTATATTCAAGGCTTAATCCAGCACTCATATTGATGGGGAACATGTATTTTATGATTCTCTAACTAGTGAGTCACTGGATACCAAGGTTCCTTTAACACATGAACGGGAGGTGAGGAGAATCATCTAGTAACAGTGTCCTTTAAACTCAATAAGGGTATAATTCTCTGAAATTTTTGAAGATCATCAGGTACAACACCCTTGTGCTTTATATAAAACTATGACTAAGGAGGGACACATGTATCCTACTTATATTTCTATTTATAAATCAGGTGCCATAGTACCTAAGAGATTTTCAAGGGTTGTAAGCATGAATCCTGAAACATCTGAGATAAAATCCAAAGAAGGTGAGGTCTGCAGGGAAGGGGGGCATGGGGTGGATGAGGGGGGCTGGGGCCAGGGTGGCGGGGGGCAGGGGGGAGGTCTGCAGGGCAGGGGGAAGGGGGTGGGTGGAGGGGGGCAGGGGGTAGGGGAAGGGTAAAGGGGGGCAGTGGGAGGGGGCAAGGGTGATGTCTGCAGGGCAGGGGGAGGGGGATGGTAAGAATGTTACCCAACCTCCTCCTTCTACCTTCGCTTCTGGCCAGAAGATGCTGCCCTGTAGATGTTGCTGGACCGGGCCAACATGCTGCAGACACCCCGCGGTCATGCTACAGTCACGCCGTGGTCACTCCGTGATTTGGTCCTACTCCAGGACGACATCCTGTGGTGTTTCACAGTGATAGTATTCCATTAGTCTTACAATCAATGTTGAGACTGACTAATCACAATTTCTGCTGGTGGGGTGATGACCAGAATGTTGACCCACCTCTTCAAACTCCCTTTGCTCCTGGCCAGAAGATACTGCCCCGCAGATGTCATTGGACCAGGCCAACACGCTGCGGTCATGATGCGGTCACGTCACGATCACGCCACGGTCACGTCGCGGTCACGCCGTGATTTATCCCTACTCCAAGACAACACCCCGTGGCAGTTCGTAGTGATAATATTCCCTGAGTCTTGTGATCAATTTTGAGACTGACTAATCATAATTTCTGTCTGTGGGGTGACCGCCAGAATGTTTCCCTGCCTCCTCCAGCTCCCTTCGCTCTTGGCCGGAAGATGCTGCCCCATGGATGTCGCTGGACCGGGCCAAAACGCCGCATTCATGCTGCAGTCACGTCATAGTCACACCGCGATCACACCACGGTCACGCCACGGTCACACCGCGGTAATGCCGTGATTTGGCCCTGTTCTATGACGACACCCCATAGTGGTTCACAGTGATAGTATTCCATGAGTCTTGTGATCAATGTTAAGACTGAATAATCACGAATTTCTGCTAGCGAGGAAACGATCGGAATGTTTCCCCGCCTCCTCCTGCTCTCTTCGATTCTGGCTGCAAGATGCTCCCCCATGGATGTCGCTGGACTGGGCCAACACGCCGCGGTCACGCCATGGTCACACCGTGGTAATGCTGTGATTTCTCCCTTCTCCAGCCACATCCAGCCCACACCACCCCTTCCAACTTCATTTCAGCCAACTGCCACCAGCATTCCAGCCCGCAACAGCCCCCTTCCACCTTCGAATCAGCCCGCACCATCCCCCTAGCACCTACAACCAGCCCCCTTCCACCAGCATTCCAGCCCCCTTCGACCTGCATTCGAGCCTGCACCAGCCCCCAACCACCTACAATCCACCCCCCACCAGCCACCACACCAGCTACCACCACCCAGCCTCCTGCTAAACAATCACGCCAACCCTCTACCACCTGAAAAACGGCCCCATCCACCAGTTCCGGCCCTCACCATCCCTAGACCTCCTACATCCCATCCCTCACCAGCCCCTACCACATGCCCAACAGCCCCCAGCCACCACAATCTAGCCCACAGTATCCCCCTTCCACATATTCCAGTCTGCACCAGCCCCCTGCAATCCCCCAACCACCTACCTTCATGCCCACACCATCCACTCCAGCCAGCACCAGCCACCGCACCAGCCCCAGCCCCCAGCCTCATGTATTCCAGGATACATGAGAAAAACTCCATGAAAATAACAAAATGGATAGGCAAAAGCAGATCCCCTTGACTGATCCCTCTTTTCCCTAAAAAGTATCCATGTAAACTACTATTAATGTTCACCGAGAACATTGGGGTAGAGATGCATCTTTTAACCCAAGACGAGAACCTATCCGGAAAGCCGAGCAGATCCAAAGCATCCCATAAGAAGTCCCACCTGACCAAATAAAAAGCCTTGAATAAATCAACCCTAAAGGCACACCTATGAACCCCAGAATCAAGATGGTAGCTCCACTATAATTCATGGGTAACGATATTCTTAGGATGAATTGGTTTTAGTACTAAAGGTTGAGGATATTTTTATCCAGCTTTAGATTTATGAGTCTCTTAAGGTTATTTTTGTAACCATCCTACTAGAGGGTCCGAGTTATAAGTGGTGGAAGTCTTTTATTCAGACTAAGCCATAATATTCTTGGAAAAGTTTCAAGGCATTGTTCATTTAGCATTATTTCATAATGAAGTGAAGGTACTGATGGTTATAGAATTTTCTAGGAGGGGCTATCTAAGTGGGGTGTCCAAGGGCTTTCCGGGGGGGGGGGGGTGCCGGGGGGTCTGCAGGGTAGGGGGTGGGTGCAGGTGGGGTGTATAGGAGGGGCTGTCTAGGGGGGTGTACAAGGGCTGTTCGGGGGGGGGGGGGCTTTGCAGAGTAGGGTGCAGGTGGGGTGTCCAAGTGCTGTCCGGGGGGGGGGGGGTGTCGGGGGTCTGCCGGGCAGGGGGTGTAGGTGGGGTATCTAGGAGGGGCTATCTAGAAGGGTGCCCATGGCCTGTCCAGGGGAGGGGGGGGGTCTGTAGGGTAGGGGGCAGGGTGCTGGTGGGGTGTCTAGGGGAGCTATCTAGGGGGTGTCCAAGGGCTGTCCGGGGGGATGATTTGAAGAGATAAACCCACAAACAATGGGACCTAACCTCATAGAAATAATTTTGAAAATGATTTTTGGAAAGGTATTCCCAATAGCAATAGGTATGAAATCCTCTACATTCATAACATTTACCTTCTTTGGTATTGGGGAAATAAAATTGGAGTTGATTCCATAGGGCATTGATGCATGGTTAAAGAACTCCCTCATAGCATTAAGAAGATCATCACGAACTATGTCCTGGTAGAACATAAAGAATTAATTTGTGAACCCATAAAGACCAGCCACACTCTCAATATTTAGAGAAAAAAGGGCACTCTTAACCTCCTTCTCATCAAGGGATGAAACAAGGGAGAGTTTTGGATTGGTGTAGCCCATTCCGGTTGGGCTGAATGCTTGTGTCCCGCAATAGTCATGGGTCGAGATCACTGTAGAATCTCTGAATACTGTAGCGGAGCTGGCCGAACGACACCGATATGCACTTTAGCATCTATGACTACTGTAGCAGATCTGACCGACCGAAACCGATCAGCACTATAGCAGTGCTGACTTCAGAGTCAACTTTACTATAGTGCTTTTGACTTCCAGCCGACAGCCACTATAGTGCTTTTGACAAAGCTGGCCGTCATTCACTGTAGCGACGCAGACCCACTTTTCAAATAGTGATCCTCTTCTCCATTGTTTTATAGCCCATTTTCGGGCGGGGATTATGACTGAAAAATCCTCTGTAATTTTGTCGTCCCGAATAGTGAAATTCTACCTCTCCCGTGGACGTATGGATTATTCCCAAACCACGTAAATCGCTGTGTTCTCATTGTTTTCTTTTCTTCTACATTTCGTTTCGTTTCTCATTTCTGTCATTGTGACTTTCGATGATTCCACAATAGCATGCAACCTGGACGTGAGGGAAGTTTGTGTCCATAGTCACTATGCCTAAGTATACAACCATGCAGTCCACTCCTATTTCAACAACATAGGAAAGTTGGGGCTAATATGGGAGGATCAAGGCTGAGGTCACCACAACAAGGAATCCTAGGAAGACACTACGACATTTATCGAACCATGAATGGGGGGAAAGAAGAAAAAGGGGTTACGTTTCAGGTTTGGAAATACTTATAGTTCAATGCACAAAGGCCCAGATTCAAAGATAAGAGTTCTACTATTTGGTAAAGATGAATTACACCGAGAAAAGAAAGCATAAGTGACGACTGGTGTCGTTGCACCAGACGAAGGCATGTCCTAGGACGAGGCAAAATGTTAGGTTCTGGAGAATCATGGGATAAGAAACTACTATCAAGCCCAACATGGAGAAGACTTATACTCAATGAATGTGGATTGTTGTGTGTCGGAAATACCCATTTTAATCCTAGTGGATAATGGTGCAACTCACAATTTCATTTCACCTATGTTGGCTACACTGCTAGTATTTTTCATCCTAAAAAAAACCAACAACGTGTCAAACTCAGGGATGGGCATAGAATGTTGTCCCATGGTCTATTCAAAAAATTTTGTGATGCCTGAGTCTTGGATTTAGGAGGACTGGATTTAATTCTTGGAATTTCCTGGTTGCGAACTTTGGGCGACGTCCAAATTAATTAGAAGACCATGACAATGGAATTCAATGTTGGGGGCCAAGTGTATACTCTTCAAGAAGTTGTTCGGTCATAGCAGGTAGTCTCCTTACATGTTTTAACCAGTCATCTCAATTGGGGGGGGGGGAATATTCAAAGGCAGTATGAAAATTTGAACTTTATGGGAACAAACTTTTATGGAAGCGACCACATCACATGGAAACCTCACTCAACAATGTTCAGCAACTTCAGCTATAGAATCTGTTCAGGAAACTTCAAATAGTGTTCAGTGAACCCTAAGGCCTCCCTCTACAGTGAAAAAGAAACCATAGAATCAATTTGGTTCGGGGGCTAGGCCTGGTATCAGTTAGACCCTATCGATACCCACACTCTCAAAAGAAAAATATTGAAAGGAAAGTCCAAGAACTATTACAATTAGGAACCATCTGAACTAGCACAAGTGTTTATTCTATTCCGGTATTATTAGTGAAGAAAACAAGATGGTTCATAGAGGGTGTGCCTAGACTACTAGGCCCTCAACAAGGTAACAAGCCTTGAAAAGTTCCCAATACCAATTGTCAAAGAATTATTAGATGAATTACATGAGGTGGATTATTTCTCTAAACTAGACCTTAAAATCATCTACCATCAGATCCAAATCCACGATGAAGATGTGGAAAAGACAGTTTTCCACACGCACAATGGACACCATGAATACTTGGTAATTCCATTTGGACTCACTAATATCCCATGAACTTTCCAAGCCACTATGAACGAACTATTCTGGCCCCTACACCATAAGTTTGTTCTTATATTTTTTCGATGATATTTTAATTTACAGTTGGGATTTGAAGTCCATTTAACACATTAGGAAGCCATATTACATATTTTTTAGGATATCCATCTCTTTTTCAATCAAAAGAAATGTTCATTTTCTCAACGTGGGGTTGACTATATGGGTCACATTATTTCACCGGCAGGGGTTTCCATGGACCCCTCTAAAATTCAAACAGTTTTGAACTGGTAGATTCCTGCTTTTTTCAAGGGTACCTTCAGGTTTATGGGCCTCAGTGGGTATTATAAAATGTTCATATGGGGTTACAGAACCATTTATCATCCCCTTTCGATGTTTAATCAAAAGGAAAAGTTCCATTGGATTGAGGAAACACAGAAAGCCTTCGAGCACTTTTAGCGTGCTATTACAATTTCCCCAGTTCTTGCTTTACCAAACTTCTCTAAAATGTTTGAGGTCTAGTGTAATAAGTCCATCCATGATGTGGGTGCAGTGATCATGAAAGACCTCAAACCTGTTGCTTACTTCAGAAAAGCCTTGTCCGAGCAGAATCTCTCTAAATATACCTATGAAAAGGAGATCACAGTATTAGATCTAATCCATCCAACACTAGCAACTCTATCTATTGGGCATGCGTTTTACAGCGTTTTCTAAACAGTGGATCCTGAAATTATTATTACAACAATGCATAACTACAGAGGATTAGCAATGTTAGATTTCAAAATAGCTGGGGTATCTCTTTGAAGTCAAATATAAGCCTGGAAGATACATCATAACCGTTGATGCTCTCTCCCGGATGGAGGAATCCCAATACGAACTCCACCTAATCCAATCTTGTCCATTGTGGCCCGAAGCAAATGACCTTTTGGTCAGTGTCCAAAAAGATCCTTACCTTGGCAGGATTATACATCAGTTATAGTCTGGTGGTGAAGCCACTAAAGGATTCACTTATTCACATGGAACGCTTCAGTTTAAGGGACGATTGGTGATATTTACTACTTCCCATTAGATTCCAACGATGATAGAAGAATTTCATGCCTCCCCCCAAGGGGGGCATTCAGGTTACCACAGAACTTACAGGGTGGGTATGTGACAGGTTTTGAATTATGTTCACCAGTGCAATACATTTCAACAATGTAATTATTCTACCTCATCACCAGTAGGGCTATTACAGCCCTTGGAGATTCCTGATGCAGTGTGGGAGGATATTTCAATTCATTTTATTACAGGTCTTCCCAAATCTAAGGGATTTGACGTGATCCTTGATGTCGTGGACATACGCTAAATATTCCCACCTTGTTTCCTCGAATCATCCCTTTATAGAAAATGAAATATCTAAAGTTTTCATGGGGGATGTTGTCTGGATTCATGGAATTCCCAAATCAGTTGTTAGTGATTGCGATCCACTATTTCTAAGCCATTTATGGGAAGAACTATTTTAGCTTCAAGACATTAAACTTAAGACGAGTTTCGCTTACCATCCGCAAATGGATGGCCGAACAAAATCAACAGGTGCTTAGAAACCTATCTCCAAAGATTTTCTAGTGAGCATCCAAAAGGGTGGTCCATATGGCTACCTTGGGAAGAACTCACCTACACCAATACTTGGCATGTAACCATCAATTCCACTCTTTTGAGGTGGTCTATGGCTACAAACCCCCATACATCTTTACTTTTCTACCCAGTGAGGTATAGGTCGAGGCCGTCGCGTAGGCATTACTAGATGGTGATGATACCCAAAATAAACTCAAGAATCACCAATCCCGAGCCAAGAATTACATGTAGTGGCACACAAATAAACTTCGTGACCTTTATTTTCATGTTGGGGACCATGTTTATTTGAAACTTCGCCTCTACTTCCAACAATCAGCCACTCACCGCATTAACCAAAAGTTGTTTTCCATATGGTACTTTTACCATAATTTAAAAAGTTGGTCTTGTAGCCTATAAGTTGGGATTACCTCTTGAAACACGCATCATCTATTTTTTCACATATCCTAGCTTTAGAAAGTTATTAGTTCTAGAGATTTATAGTTTAACCTACCCAAATACTTAGACATAGACTCTACAGAAGCAATTGAGCGTGAGGAAGATCTCTCCAAATGAACTATTCTACATGACAGTTTGGTAGTCCCCCAATGGCTGATCAAATGGAAGGGGCACCCAGTGGATGAAGCAACTTGGGAGCATAAATACCTTCTTCTCTATGAATTGCCTTCCTTCATTCTTGCGAACAAGACTGATCTTCCGAACAAGGAGAGTGATAGGCCAAGAGATCCCGCAGGCACCTAGAAAGTATATACCAGGAGGGGGTGTCTAGGTTCTGGGGGGGGGGGGGTGTCCAGGGGGTGTCTAGGGTCGGGGGGAGGGGTCTGTCCAAGGTTTATCTGGGGGGGTTTGTCCTTGGGGTCTGGGGGGTGTCTAGGTTGGGGGGGGGGGGGTAGGACTGGAAGGGGGGAGGGGGAAAATAGAAGGGGAGGAGGGAAACTAGCTGGGGACTGGAAGGGGGAGGGGGGTAACTGGAAAGGGGGTGTAAGGGGTGGGGATTCCAGGTTCTGGGGGGGTGTCCATGGGGATCTGTCCAGGGTTTGGGGGGGTGTCCAGGTTTGGGGGGGGGTTTCAGGGTCTGTCCAGAAGGGTGGGAGGGGGTCTGTCTAGGGGAGTGGGGGGGGGGGGGGTGTCCAGGTTTGGGGGGGGGGGGGGGTGGCTGTCCAGGGGAGTGGAGGTCTGGGCAGTCCGGGGGGATCTGTCTAGGGTCTGGGGGGTGTCAAGGGTCTGGGGGGGGGGGGGTGTCTTGGGTCTATCTGGGGGGGTGTCCAGGGTCTGTCTGGGGGGTGTCCAGGGTCTTTCTGGGGGGGGGGGTGTCCCGGGTCTGGGGGGTGTCATGGGTCTATCAGGGGGGTGTCCAAGGTATATCAGGGGGGTGTCCAGGGTGTGTCGGGGTGGTGTCCTGGGTCTGTCTGGGGGGTGTCCAGGGTCTGTATGGGGGGTGTCCAGGGTCTGTCAGGGGGGGTGTCTATGGTCTGGGGGGAGGTGTCTAGGGTCTTTCTGGGGGGGGGGGTGTCCAGTGTCTATCGAGAAGGGGGGATTTGTAGGGGGGGATTGTCCAAGGGGGTTTATGTCGGGTGGGGGTGTCCATTGTCCAAGAGGGAGGGGTTTGCAGGGGGGTGGGCTACTGCAGGGGGGGGGGGCGTGCAGGGGGTGGGGGGATTTTTTATATATGGTTTTATAGACCCTATAGCCACATTTTTTAACCATGGATATAGGTCTATTTCCATGGTTACAAACCGTAGATAACAGTCTAATGCCACGGTTTCTAACCATGGAAATAAACTGTATCCCTCCTCTAGTATAGCCAGAGTTCTAAACCGTGGCTATAAAGATATTGCCACGGTTTGAACTGTGGCTGTATAGCTACAGCCATGGTTTGAACCATGGCTGTAGACCTGAATCTACGGTTCCAAACCCTGGCTATAAGTCTAGCCCTATAGCCACACCAAACATATACATGGTTTCTCAAATGGTGGCTATTACCTATATCCATGGTTTGAGTACCTATTTCCACAATTTTAAACCGTGGCTATAGCCTGAATTTCCAGTAGTGCCATTAGAATCTTACTTGCATATGAAGAATACATGGATTTCAAACCTTATCAAATGGATGTCAAAAGTGCCTTATTAAATGGGTATATAATTTAGTATTTTTTTTGTTGACCAACCCCTAGGTTTTACAAATCCCCATTTTCCAAAACATGTTTTATAATTAACTAAAGCATTATATGGTTGGAAACAAGCTCGAAGATCTTTGTATGATAGATTAAGTAACTTTCTTATTTCTAATGGTTTTACAAAATGTGTTTAAGATCCTACTTTATTTATAAAAATAATTTCTAAAGATGTTTTAATATCTCAAATATATGTAGAAGATATTATTTTTGGTTCTTTTAAAAATTATTTATGCAATGATTTTTCAAAAATGGTGAAAAGTGAATTTGAAATGATTTAGATGGGTGAAATTAAATATTTTCTTGGATTTAAAATATTTTAAAACAAATAAGGTATTATTATAAATAAAATTAAATACACTAAATTTATTTTGAAACGATATGGCCTTTATAGCATTAAGAGTAGTGAAACTCCTATGAGTTCTACATGTATGCTGGATCTTGATGAAAATGAGAAATTTGTTGATCAAACTTCTTACAGAGGAATGATTGGGAGTTTTATTTACTTAACTTCTAGTAGGAAATACATAATGTTTAGTGTTTATTTGTGTGGAAGATTTCAATATAACCTAAAAGAGTCACATTTAAATGTTGTTAAAATAGTTTTCAAATATCTCAAATATACAACTAATTTAGGATTGTTCTACCAGAGATGACAGCCTTTTGATACGGTTAGCAATTCTAATACCGAATTTTGTGGGTGTAAATTAGATAGAAAGAGAACCTCTAGAACAAGTAACATTATGGGGAAGTCTCTAATTTAGTGATTTAGTAAAAAGAAAAATTTTGTTGCATTATCAACTATTGAAGAAGAGTACATTACTGATGGTAGTTTTCGTGCACAATTTTTTTTGGATGAAACACACTTTATTAGATTATGGATTTAAATTCATAAATATCCCCATAAATTTTGACAATAAAAGTGAAATTAACTTTCCTAAGAATTTATTCTCATTCTAGAAAAAATCATATTGATGTAAAGAATCACTTTTTGAGAGATCATTATCAAAAAGGTAATATAACTATAGAACTTTTTGGGCCTAAACATCAACTTGCTAACATTTTTACCAAACCCTTAAACTCTAATAGGATGAGATACATTAGACATGAACTAGGAATGATAGATATATAAAGAATATCTGAAATTGTTTCCTTAGAAAAATAATTTTGTCAGAGAAACTGATCAGTGAAACTGATCAGTGAAATCGATCAGTGAAACCGATTGGGTGAAACTGATCAGGTGAAACCGATCATTGAAACCTATTAGGTGAAACTGATTAGGTGAAACCGATCATTGAAATAGACCAGTGAAGCCTATCATCTGAAACATATCATATGAATTCCATCTTTATTAACCATAAGATGAGACTGATACTGTTAGAGTGAAATAGACACTGATAGGGAAATTTTTGTAAATCATCATATCTAAACCTTTTAAGTAAAACAACACGGTTTAGTTATTTATAATTTTATTGTTATACTATTATATCTTTTTATGAAGTAAAATACCTAAATAATAAAATTAATTCGATCCAAACTACTTCTACCCTTCGACCATTCACTACCCCAACTCTACTTTTGAGCCTTCGACCTTTCAACATCCTTCAAACCTGAACCTTCAGAATGGAAAGGACAAAGCGTGAAATGGAAGGATCGAGTGAATCTTCATTAGCTAAGAACTAGAAAGGAAAATAAACTAGTGTGGTATGTTATGTGAATCCGGGGTTGGGAAGCCGTATAGTGATTCCAGAGAAAGAGGTATTTGTTTAGTGGTTTTTGTCAAGCAAGTCTCTTTTGCTGAGATTCTTGGAATCACATGGGTTGATCAGTTGGTTTGTAGATAATGAGAGACCATTCTATGCAAAGATGGTACACCAATTTTATCTCAACTTACATGTGTCTTTGGAAGTAGCTGAGGAGGCTTGGATGAAGTCAGTGGTAAAGGGTAAGGAGATCTCTTTTTCTTCAAAAGAGTGGGATGAATTCTTAGATATACATCATAAGGGAATATATGATGACTATCAGGGTAATATTCCACCAACTTAAGATTTTTTTCTTATGAAAATTCTTTAATGGAATTGACTATAAATTAAGAATCAAGGAGAGAAACAGCTACATATTAAGATGAAGTGGCCATAATTATTTTCATGTTTATTCAACACCAAATCTTCCCAAGGAAGAGAGATTTTAATGATTTAAAATATCAGGATGATTTCAAAATTTATTTGTTGAATAATGGGGTAAAAGTTAATTTATGTAGCTACTTTATGGTACATATTTTTGATATGATAAAACCATCCAAGAAGTAAACATGTTTATACAACCCAAGGACAATTTCTGCAATGTTAATGAAGATAGAATGTGTGGAAGATGGAGATGGGGTGATTAATGCCTGTAGTGGATTCTGCCTGCACAAAGTTATTTGTAAGAGGATGAAGATATTTTGGAACCCATGGAGAAGAATGTAGGTAGAAGGTGAGGAGAAAATTTTTAAGGATTATAATCTTATAGATCATCCTACCAGACTAAGGGATCAAGCTGATCCAGGTCTTAAACCTAGTGAGGAGGTGTTTTATTCAGATGAAGTGGGACTAGAGCCTAAGCTTCCAAGAGAATAGGTGACTCCTAGAGATGATAGGAGTGACCCAGTTATTGCGGATAGCCCTAAAAAATGTCATAAGGACCTTCTAGTACACCCTTATAATTACCTTCTCTAGAACATTTTTTGGTTGATGAATATGAGGAAATCACTGAAGTATCTAGATTTTAAGGATATATGAGTAAGTCTGATGATTATGATGATGATGATGATGATGAGAATGATAATGGTGAGAATGTGAGTGACTCAATAAAATATAGACAAGTTGTAGACAGTTCTGATGAGGAGTCTGTGCATAGAGAAGATAATGAGGCTGATAAATAGAATCTTGCTGACCCAATTGGATATGATTCTACTGATCATGATAGTGATTCTGGTGATGAGGATGGACATGACCACATTAATGATGCTCAATAAATATTTCAGAAACATAATGAAATTATGGAATGAGGTCAAAAGGATGAAATAGAAGCACAAATTTCACATATTCCTTAGAATGATGAGGAGCCTCAAGTGGCTAGAGTGGCTAGAGTAGCTGATGTTCAAGAATAAGCTAAAGTTTAGTTAGTACGAGTGCCTCAAAATGTTGTTTTGGCTAAAGGTACCAAAGAATAAGAATATGAAGCAGAAGTTGAGGGAGAACCCCAAGGAATAAGAGTACGAATTGATACTGTAGAGCCTAGAGATTGGGCCTGTGGTAGTGAGTGGAGTAAAAATCCCAGATATATCCTATTTGTATTGGATTATGATTCAGATGAGGAGATGTCAGATCTTCTTGATCCACACACTGATTTAAAACTGATTTATCCTACATCACTTGTCTTACCTAACATTTATGATATTGTTGTACCTTCAGTGCCTATTGACTATGTCACCAAGGATGATTTAGATAAATTCAAAGCTAGAATTTGTGAATATGTGAGATCCTCTATTGGAGTCATAAGTGAAGATTTTAATTTTTGGGAGTATTTTAGAGTAATATGATGCTAGCATTGTAAGAATAGTGATTTAGAAGATACAACCTAACCTAATAACTATAGCCGATAACAAAGTGAGACATCATTCAATAATGGTAGAAGAAGTGAAGAAATTTGGTCATGAATTGGGATACCTATCCAAGGATATTAGAAACACACATGTTGGTGTTATGGAGGTTCTTAGAAAACTTGTTACACATCTTTTGACTGTAGATTTCAAAAGGTTTAAGGAGGATCTTAGAAAGATGATTTCTGGTTCATCTTGTTTGAGAGTTACCAGGCCTGCTGCTAATATGGAGTCTCTTAGGACAATGATGAGAGAAGAGTTGAGGTCCATTCAGAGTGACTCTGATAAAGAGAACCTTTCCAAAGTGCAAAAAATCAGTGACCTTGATTATAATATGGTGAGATAGTGTACACATGAAGAATCTTCATCTCAAAAGAAGATTAGGGAAAAATTGGAGAAGTATTTTTCTAAAATCCACACCAGGCATGATCTGAATAACAATTTTACATAATTGGATGAAAATCTCAAGATAACACGAGTGAATGAGGCCTTCAAGAGACAAGTGATCTAGTTGAAAGATTTTAGACCCACTTTAGAAAAGTTCATGGAGAACAATGATGATTTTAAAAAGGCTATGTAGTATGGATTCTAAGTTATAAATGATTTTATCATGATTTTGAAGCCCTACATGCATGTGCAAGTTGAATCTATAGTGGTCACTATAGCTACTTATATTGGACCTAGTTCTCTACCACCTGCTCAGATGACAATATCTGAAGCCTTATATCAAGTTAGGCAAGTGATCTAAGAGTAGCCTCAAATTCATGTTCTATCATAGAGGAGACTGAGCCTTACAGCTGATGTTCCTACAAGCATTTCTTTACCTGGTGTTTCCATTTGATCAGCCATTCCTACATCCACAACACCACCTTCTGCACCCACTCACGAACCTTCAGACAAAGGAAAAGCTCCTCAAAATCCCAACCCTAAGCTTTAGATCATTTTTTGATAAGTCTTTGTACGTTTCTTTTGATGGTTGTATAATTATTACTTTAAAGAATATCAATTTTCTTTCATTTTGTTTCTAATTTCCTTGTGTTATTTTTCTTAATAATTAATGTTTATTTTCACCTTTTTTATAATCCCAAAATGGGGTGAAAAATCTATGGATGGCATAACCTCTTGTCCTGGGGGGGGGGAGTTACTCTGGTATAGGGAAGATGTAATGTAATCAACATAATATATATATATATATATATATTAATCTTACATAGGGGGGGTGAATTTACTAAGGGGGTTTAAGAAATTTATCTAATATAACTCTATTAAAAGGAACCTTCTATATATGCAATAATACAACTATTGAGGTGGAAGGAATTACCTTATAGCTATATTGAGAATTCACATTCACTTTTGTTATGCTAAGTCAAGTAATTTTTATTCATTAACATCATATATAACTCATTAAACCATGATCTATGATTATAAAAAAGGGGGATATTATTGGACCCTCTTTGAGATAATCGTTTTAATTATCAAAAATCATGCAATTTTCAAAGTCATGAAAATTTACAAATCATGATAATTAATAAAGTATGTTTTTAAGTAATAATTAATCATGTTAATGAATATTTATAAATGAATAAATTATGGTATAATATATTTTAATAAGTCAATAAATTATGGAGATTTAGGTTTGAGTATATTTACATGAAATTATGAATCTCACTTAATCTGGTACTGTTCTGTATAAGATAAAAACTTTGTAAGTATTTTCAATGTCCCTCACACTGATAGTTCGAAGGATTCACCGATGGATGACTCACCGACGCAGACTCACCAATTGAAGAAGTCACCAGTTGAAGAAGACACCAATATAGGACTCACCGATAGAACAAATGACACACCAATTGACATGTCACTGATGGTCGTTCACACCAATAGTTCAAAGGACTTACTAATGAATGAGTCACTTACGAGCGATACACTGATAGTACAAAACGACTCAAAGATGATAACTCACCGATTCCTGGAAAAAATGTTAGTACTACTGACTCACCGATGCCCAGAGTCATTAATACCGAGGGAAGGAATCACTAATATAGAGTGTCACCGATGCTGACAGACCGATGCTGACAGACTGATACTGACAGACCGATGCTACTGACTCACCGATACTTATGACTCACTGATAGTCATAAAAACATTTTTTAATTTATTAATTCAATTTTATATCTAACGGTCATATTTAGAAAAATTAATGTTTATGACATTATTTATTGTTTTCTGTATGATATTCATAAGATAGTATGAGGTACATGCATCTGGGAAGATCATTATTTCTTATGGACCTCAAAGTATAAAATAATTACAAGATGGATCATTCAACAAAGGAGAAAAGGTGTTGTAGTGAAAGAATGCGAAAAAGTGTAGAAGAACACCTTCAATTCTCGAGTATACTTCAAAATACAAAGAAATCAAAAGGAATAACATATGGGGAGATCAAAAAGACATGCTAAACATGCTGAGCAGACCTGAAAATCATACATATAAGAATCTGAACATTTCACACTCCTAGAAGCCAGACCACACAGACTACAATACTCTATTTTGGAGTCATCTTCTAGAAGAGGACTCAAACAACATTTCCACTAAAATAAATGAGTCAAAACATGTACTACATAACACACAAATACTTCTAAGCCTTACTCAACATCCATAGATTTATTGTGCTCATTTGTTTACATTTCTGAGTAGTGTGTGTATCAATATGTTATACACACTAAGTCTTGTGTATAACTATAGGATACATGATATCATTTAACTGAAACTCTATTTATCCCTTTGTATACCACATAGAACTATGGAAGAGGTCTTGTGAGGCCTATTTGTTTTTTCCCATAAAGAACTATGGTAGAGGTCAAGTGTGACCTAGAAAACCTTGTGTACTATTGATAACCCTGATCTGAGGTGTGGATCAAACAGCTTATTAATTTTAAATTCATGGTGGTTGGTGATCACAAAGTGGAGAGGATTAAGTATTTATTTGAGACTAAAACTATTTTTTCTTATTTTTTCTATGTTTTTACCTTTTAGTTTTACACTGTTTGTATCACATATTTTATAAAACTAAATTGAACTCTGATATTTTGTTCAGTAGCTGTTTATAATAGTTTTGAACTAGTATATTTGTTTCAAAAGTTATATTAATCTTTTGATTAATATATCTAATAAAAAATTAATCTTTTGAGAAATTAATTGAACATTTAGGACTCTAATAAATTCACTACAAAATAGCTTAGATTATATTTTTAATTGGGGTAAATTTTCAAAGAACTAATTATAAACAGTAATTTTTATAGATACTCAATTCACTCCCCTTTTGAGTATTCTACTCCGACCAACAATTATCTTATTTAAAATGTGTGCTCAATTTTTTAATAGAGATTGCCTTATTTTAAATGTGGTTACGTTATTTTTTAAAGTGTATTCACTGGTATATTTGGTTACCTTGTTTTTAAAATAGTTTATAATCATTAATAAGTCCATGAAAAAACAAGGAATTTTTTTACCTAAAATATTTTCTTTAGATTTTATCTTCTTTGGTGAAAATAATCATAAAACCTTCATAATTACCAAAGAAAATGAAACCTTAATTATAATAATATTTTTTCTTTTTATGGGTTTTTATTCAAATCATATTTTAATTTCATAAATTATATTGTATCAATACTCATTCATTATCCATCACTTTTAATGTAACCTCTATATTAATCTTCTTCCCAGTTTTCTCCCTTATATTGACTCCTTCCTTGGTAAATTTTATTCATACATATCTGGATCCATTAAATCATTATAATCGTGTATGTATTCAAATTTAATATGTTTTTTCATAGCACTTGATGAATCCTATAGCTAATGAGGTCTCATTTTCTAGGTCTACATTAGTGTGACATGCTAAAATTCCATATTATTAACTATACCTATATGGTTAATTTATCACTTTATTTAGGGATATCTTGATGGTGATATTTTTCTTTCCTTGAATTTTGTCTAGGAAATCATGATTTGGGAATATGGGTAGTGTAATCTAAGTAACCAGTCTAGTTTAGGTTAGTGGAGAACACCTAGATACCACATAGTTTTTAAAATGAAGTAATTTGTATACTTGAATGAAAACTTTTATAATAATAAAACATAACCATAGAAATACCTTTATCCCAAAATCCCTGGTAATATACTAAAATATCACGTAGCATATACTCTGGTTTGAATTTTTCATTATGAATAATCATTTGGTAGAGGATAAAAAGCTGTACTGAAATTTAATTTAGTACCAAAGGGCATCTGAAGGCCTTCAAAAAAGTTATATGTGATCCAGAATCATGATATGATTCAAAAGAGATAAGAACTCCCTATAACCAGACTATCTCCTTAAAATACATCTTATAATTTAGTTCTAGAGTTAGAGTGTCTCAAATAGGAATAAAATGAGAAGATTTTGTTAGTCGACCAAAAATAAACCACATCATAATTTTACATAGAGAAGTCTTTTTTAACCCCACATTGAATTCCATCATTACATTTTCCCATTTCCACAGTGGAACATAGAAAGGTTATAGCATCCCCTTCAAGAACTCTCATTCCACCTTAACCTATTGACAAGTCAAGCATCTTTGGGTAAATTTTTCAATATCTCTTTTCATTCCTTCCCACAAGTAATAATTCTGAAGGTCTCTATACGTCATAGTACTTTAAGGATGAAATGAAAATGGCGTTCTACAAGCTTCATAAAAGAACTATTTCTTTAACTACAAATGAAAATGCACATATAATCTCTTCCAAAATCTTAAAACACACTCTTTATCAATGTCAAATTCATAGAATATTCCCTTTTGAAAAAATTCTACATTTTTCTGTAAATCATGATCTTCCTTTGATGAATTCTTAGTAATGTATCCTAGAGAAGATTTCACTAACACCTGAATTAAAACTGGGAAATTTCCTACACCAATAACAACCAAAGAAAAATTTATCAAATCACTTAAAAATGATCCAATTGAAAATGTACCATTGTTAATGTATCATAACTTTTTAAAATCAATGCATAAAAAACTTTCTTTTATTTTCGAGTATCGTAGTAAATTGTGAAATCATAATACTTGATTAGTTCCAGTCATCATCTATGTCTCATGTTCAATACTTTTTGAGTGAATATTCACATCAAAAATTTACGATGCTTAACAATTTTATTAATTTATTTTACATTTTAATCCATAAAAATCATTCCTGCAAAATTTTAATGAAAAAACAACAATATCCAATTCCATATAATGTGTAGTGTAATTTAACACATGAGGTTTCAATTGTTGTGAAACATAAGTGATCAAATAATCATTTCACATTAGCACATAACCAATTCATTTCAATCGAGCATCACTATAAATGAAAAATTCACTATTTCTAGAAGGAAGTTATAGGACAGGATAATCTACCAATCTAATTTTTAATTATTAATGAAAATCATCACATTATTTTTTCTAGATAAACTCTACACATTTTTGAGTTAAATTAGTCAGTTGGATAGAAAACCATGAAAAATTTACAAAAAACCTTCGATAATATCCCTTAAAACTAAGAAAACTATGAATCTATATTATATTTGTGGATATTGGTCATTCTTCAATAATGTTTTTTTAGCAGGGTCAATATTTATGACATCTGTAGAATAAATATGGCCATGGAATGAAATTTGTTTCCACCAAAATTTGAACTTTATGAATTTCCCATATGGTATCATTTCATTTAATGTTTGAAAAAAAATCTCTTATATTTCATTCATGTTTCTCTTTACATTTATAATATACCAAAATTGAATCAATTAACACAACCACAATATAATCCAAGAACTCATAAAATTTTATATTCATAAGAACCATGAAAATATAAGGTGAATTAGTTAACCCAAGCAACATAACTACAAATTCATAGTGGCCATATCTAGTTCAAATTGCAGTCCATGGAATGATTATTTCCTTTTCTTTCTACTGATGGCACCCCAACCTCAGTTCAACCATTGAAAATTATTGTTCTTCATAGAGATGATCAAACAAATCATCGATATGAGGCAAAGTATACTTGTTATTAATTGAATTATTATTCAAGGATCTATAATAAATGAAATGTATCATTGAACCATATTTATTATTAACAAACAAGATAAGAGCACCCCATGATGATGTTATATGTGTAATGAATCCTTTATCTAAAAAAATGTAACATATTCTTCAATTATTCAAGTTCTACTTGAGCCATCCGATTAGGATGTTTAGAAGTTTTCTTAGCATTAGTAATGAAGTAAACCATAAAATTGACATCTTGGAAAGGTATAATACTAGAAAACACCTTAGGAAAGACATCCAGATACTCATTTACCATTGGGACATCATTAAACTAAAATGTTCTCTTATTTTAAACAATTTGTGCAATATAAAATTCATTTTAATATTTTAATAGTTTATTGTATTCTTTATATGATATCAATAGCATGGGGTTTATTATTGAATAAAAAAACTATAAATCTTTCTAAAGAGAAACTTAATTATTTCCATAGTCCATCTTATCTTGGTAAACATAAAGCCAATCCATACCTAGAATAACACCAAACACTACTAATGGTAAAAAAAAAGGTTTACAAGTAAATTATTTCTAGTGAAAATGAAAGGATGATTCTTAGAATATCTTCTTACCTTAATATTTTACCAAGTTTCCTTCATCGTAAGTTATGGATTAGTTTCTTGTGGTGGAATTTCCAATTTACCAAAATAAATATCAAAAATGAAAGAATGTGTAGAACCCAACTGAAACAACACATTGGAATAATATCAAGAAATAGAAAATGTACAATATACCACATCATTTGATGTAACATCATATGTTGTACTAGTTTAAAAGGATTTTACTACACCTTTATACACATAGTCTTGCTGATTCCAATCATTTGGGCACCACTTTGGACACTTGTTTTCATAATGACCCATCTTATTGCATTTTAAATATTTTTATGAATGTATATCAGATTTTCTCTTACCAGTTCCATGAAATTTTTCAATGCAATTATGAGCCTTATTAACTATTTGAACAAATCATAAACACTTAATAGAGTTTAAAAGGAACTAGCTAGTTCTTTTTACCATAATTATCACAAAATTGGAAATTAATATTATTATGATCATACTTATTTGATGAATTATTCCCCTCATCCTTCCTTATCAGGCCCTTTTTATGCAGGTTTTCAAAGTACACATGATCCTCAGTAAACTCCCTTTACACCTTCTCTGCACATCAAACATGTTTTTAGAAACTTTTGAATTCAAGAAAATTCATTGAAATTTGATATTTTGGATCTAATACTAAGTTAAAATTATTGATTTTACTAGCATGACACCAAATGAATTTTGGATCATACCTTTCAAGTCAGGTGAATTTTTCTTCTTTTTCTCCCATTGAATCCCCCTTCCTCAATTATAAGAATGGTTTTTGCAACCTAACTTGATCCTAATTAGGAGAACATTTCTCAAGAAAAATATTTTTGAATTTATACCAATCTAGAGAGAAATTCTCCTCACTTTCTCTAATACTATAAACCATAAACCAACACAAATTTATTGAACATTTAAAATAGAAAATTTAAATACTAACCTTTTTATTTTCAGAACAACCCAGGTCATCAAGAATAATTTATAAATTTTTAATACTCTATTACCACCTAGTTAGATGACACACTATGTGAATGTATCTAAGAACTTATTTTTTATTTTTATTTACAATAATCCCCTTTTCAAGGGATAAGGGGGAACCCTTACAAGGCCCAAAGTATTAAGTGACAAATTACATGACCTATAGGTCTTATAGCAAGTCATCCCAAACAATACAACTTGGAACATCTACCCCCCCAGAAAATGTTATGATTTCATCTATTTACCTTCCCAAGGATGGTCGACTATTTTTCCAATGCAGAGATGCAGAGGCGTCGTGTTGATGTAAATTCCATACCCTCTCAATCTTCTATGTTCAGTTTTCTCTACTCTGATGAATGCACATGATTTTATTACTCATATGAGACCTTTTTCAAGTTAATATGTTTGGTTGTATTTACATTTTTAAGGTTTCATGAAGTCCTGAAGGTAGGCCGAATTCCTTGAGGTGGCCCGAAGGCCCTACGAGTATGAAGGCCTTAGCTTCTCGGAGGCCTTGAAGGACTCACAGATTAAACTGGTTCCCTGAATGCCCAAACTAATGAATAGTTATAATTAATATACTACCAAATAGTACCTTATATAGTATATGCTATAATATATACTACAATAATTTCTACATTATCTACTACACTAACCTAGAAATATTCCTCATCCTGGATTTGATATCAATTCTCTTGGCTGCACTTTTCAAGTCCTCACCCATTGGACTGAGGCTCATGTGTAGGTTAGATGACCTACTGAATGATGGTGGGTGTTGAATCAGGAAATTTTATACCACTGACATACTCCTATGTAGTTGATCTAGCTGATCACGTACATGAATGTCACCACCATCTATATCCCATGTCAACTGATCTATCACTTAAAAAAACTATTCATCTCTAATTCTAATTATCTTAAGAGGCTGATATAGACGATTTTCTTCCTCTCAATTCCTTCCCATCATTACAACCAAATTTCCTCTTCGGAAAACCATTTTTAACAAATAAATCATAGGTGAAGCAACACAAAAATCTGAAAATGAAATAATATTTCAACATAAAAATAAAGTAAAAATATTTTATTGAAATTATCTTTACAATATCCTAACCCCTAAAGTGATTTAAACCATCCTTTGATAGAAACTATAAATCCCAAACCTTAAACAATATATAATCTTGATATTTAGTCAAGAATTTAATTTATTTCACATTGAGGATATGTTCAATTTTGGATTTCTATAGAATTTTATCTTAATTCAAACATAACATTAAATATTCATAAAATTGGACACTACTAAGAAATATATATTTATTTAAAAATGTAAAACTATTAAATGAAAAGACGATTTATTTTTCCAAAAAATTAATCATAAAATTCATCTTGACTTTATATTTTCTCATACCCATCCATAAAACTAGTGAAATATTTTTAAAACATTGGATGACCATAAAAACCTCAATAAGGGATATAAAAAAGGAAGATATAAACCATTATTCCAAGTATACTTATAAACCGTTGAAATAATTTTAGAAATATTATAATTTCAACACATAAAACATAAGTTATTTACCTTACCTAATGAAATCATATGATTATGATAAAACACTATAGAAAACATTAATAATAAATGTGAATTTTTGAATTAATTCCATTTCACTCTTAAAGAACTTTCACAGCTATATTGGGAGTAACTGTAATGGTTACATTTGGAATACCCAATGCATTATATTCTCTTAATCTCTTAGGAGAAACTATACTAGTTAACTCAGTATTATTACCTAGTGAATTTGTAAACTTTTATGAGCTCACCTGCCCATCAATTTTTCATGATATATTATTTCATCATAAATAATTCTTATTATCCATAACATAATCATAACACAAAAAACTAGAATAAATAGAAAATCACATTTCGACATTGAAATCAAATTTCATTTTTACAAAGCCATAAACTCATAAATTAAAACACTTTATTTTAAAATAAAATTGTAAACTATTAAAGGAAGAGTGAAAACATTAAACATACATGAAATTGATAATTTTAAGTCATGAATTTTTTTTTGAGAAATATTCCTTTTGGATTTTGTAAAAATATTTGAAAGATTAACTTTAAAAGTGGTTTTTAAAATAAAATATATTACCTTGAGTCTGACTTGTCTGGTACAATCATTATCTTCCTGAATACAATTATTTTGTAAATTTTTGTCTTGATTTAAAACCTTTATTAATATTATTTTTTCATTTATGTCAATTAATATCATTTTATACTAGGTGCTTAATTATTGATATTCTTGTAGATGCTTTGATGATATTCATTTTTTGAGTCCAAAATGAAATTGGTAAGTACAATATGGTCAAAGAGGTCATTATTCCATCATATACATAATAATATTCATTAAATAACTATAATTATTCAAAATCAGTCATAGTTTTCATTCCATTCAATAAATATGGATATGAAAAAGTAACTGTGTTACAGTCATGGAGACAGTAATTCATACGCACGCATGAGTAACATTTTCATTTTTCAATGACCACTATTTAAAGATGGCAAGTTATATTTTACATTTATATAGTGTTAATAATATTATTCATAAAATCTTAATAATATGATTATGTTATATATATCATAGATTTTATTTGGTGATGAAAAATGAATCACATCATTTTACGGAGGTGATAGTTCACACGTACTCATGAACGATGTGATCATTTTCATGTTAATGGAATATAAAAAAATAATAGACATATTATTCTCATAAAATTATAAATATGTCATGAATATCATATATAAATAATAATTCCATCATTATAACTAGTATTTATAAACCTCAATGGAAAAAAATTGTATATATTTGTGGAGGTGATAGTTCACATGTACGTAGAAACTATTAATTCATTTCCCATTTGATGGAATAAGAGATGGGTTTAGGTAAATAAATTAAAATTATAACCTATAATATTATTTTTAATAGATTCATTATTATATTATCATTATTGGAGAAGAGTTTTAGGGGATGTGGAAATAAAATAGAAACACTTAATTAAAAATGATACCTCTTATTCAGATGACCACATTTGATTAGAAACATAAAATCCCTAAGGAGAGTTTTATGTGTAAAATAAGGCCTCTAAAATGTAGAGAGTGATTATAGGAAGGTAAGGGGGGATATTACTATGAACTAAATAAGTTTTTATATGAGAATAATTGAGATGAATGGGTTAAATATTATAGGATAGGGGAGATGTACGATTGGAATTCGCCAAAAGTATTAAATTAATAAATATTACTTTTCTATTAAAAATTTGTCCAAATTTATTTATTTTTAATATTGGATAATAATGATTGAAAATTAATTCATCTAAAAAAATTAAACAAGCTTTAATTATTTGTTATCCTTATCTTTTTGTTTTAACCCTTATTTAACCCTTTTAAATCTTATCGTGTTATTATGTAATTTATATTTTAAGGGTTAATATAATTAGAGTAACATTTCAAATGACAAATAAATGAGTAATTTATGAAATTTTAGTAATTACCCTAATTATTTGGATAAATTAGATATTTTTATGATTTCTATAAAAAAATCATATTTATTTTAATATTCTTAATATCATTTATTTGATTATTATATTAATTAAGCATTTACTATATCATCATCGTGTCACCATTTTATTATTTATATTATAAAATTTATAAATAAATTACCATGATTCATGTAAATATTTTACCTTTCTATATAC
This sequence comes from Viscum album, assembly GCA_963277665.1. Lineage (NCBI taxonomy): Eukaryota > Viridiplantae > Streptophyta > Magnoliopsida > Santalales > Viscaceae > Viscum > Viscum album. The sequence continues at coordinate 367,176,215 of OY728166.1, read as the reverse complement.
TATTTATAGTCAAACATATCTCTCATATGCCCCCTATTAAAAATATTTTAAATGTTAAGAAGAAGAGTGTGGCATAATTTATTTTCATTGAATAAAATAGTATAAATGTGTTGAATTCATCCAAGTGTCTTAAAAATGATTTATTTCAGAAAAATGTTGCTTTTAGTTTGAAACAAACTCATAAAATGAAATTAGTACAAGTGTTAAGTTAACTTATAATATTATTTTTACCGTTAATTACTAGATTTATCCTTAACTATGGTAATAAAAATAATTACTAAAGTTACTATTAATATATTTCAAAAATTATATTGATTATATTAGATCATAAATATAATATATACTAAAAACATTTATTTCCAATTTTCAAAATTCAAAATATAGAAATGGATAAAACTAATTTATAATTAATCCCATTGATTGATCGAGAAAAAATGTTTTTAGAGTAAAAATATTCAAAAGTTCATATTGTATTAATATAAAATTTTAACTTGAAACTGATTCTAATGAGCTAAATTAGTTTAAATGATTAAAAATTATTCAATTAAACGTTAAATCTAATTAAATAAAAAAATTTAAATTTTAAAATAAATTTGAAAAAAAAGGTTTTAAATTATATTTTTATTATTAATTATTCATTAAAATGTGAAAGTTCTCAGAATAATACAAAAAATTCAACCAAAGTAAATTTTGATACTCCTATTATAAATAAGAATTTTATTTTTTCAAATACAATTTATAAAAGTGACATAAACTATATTTAAAATGGGGTTTCCATCAAAAGTTAGTAAAATTATCTTTAAAAAAACTTCTTTCATGCATAAAATTAAAGTTTTTCTTATATATTTTCCAAAATAATATAATATGAATTATAAACATTAAATTTAATATTATATATATATATATTAAATTAATATAACCCAAATTTTTTATATTTATTTAGTTATTTTTTAAAACACACCTGTGCAAATTTAGATTGTTTTTCTAAAAAACATTTACTTTTATTTTAAAAAGGGTTTTATATTCATTTATAATTAATAGGTAAAGAAATAATTATTTATATATACATTTTTAAACCATATTGTCCTAATTAAGTTAATATTATTCATACCTTACACTCTAATGGCTATTTGATAACTTTCGTTTTAAATAATAATATGTAGTTGTTCGTTTAAGCTCGATGTAACATATTACGTATGATACCATTCATAGTTTATATTTTAATTATTATCTAATTCATAAATATTAATAAATTTAAAAAATTATTATATTACCTGGTATTTATTAGTAAGAATATTAAAATTTGGTAAAAACTCTAAAGAAAAGTGATTATATAATTTAAATAAGTAAACAAAAAATAAAATACTGACATATCTAGAACTGATCTATAATAATATAGTTTTAGGTGATTTTTGATTTTTTTTGGAAGAATGGAAAAATTCCTATTCTTAGTGGTTTAATATTTCTTTACATGTAAAGAGAAAAGATAAAAGGGAGAGTTTTAGTGAGAATATGAGGTTAAATTCTCAGTGAAATCAACATGGGAAAAGATATTACCCAAAACTACATACAAAAAATTAATTTCAAATTCAGAATGATGTTTGTGGTATATGCAATTTGGATGTTCAAAAGGATATGGTAAACATGACATGGTATATAAGAGAGGTTTTATATTCCATGAAAGTGAAAATTTTTTAAAATAAAAACATTGGTGAGTTATGTTAAGATTTTGAAAAGATTGTGAATTTCATGGAAGAGTTCCTAGTTTATTAGAAACTCAATTAAAAGTGGATAATTTTTTTGAATAATTTAGAAAAAATGGTTAAATAAATATTGGTTTCTTTATAAGGTGTATTTTTAATTGATGATAAGTTTTCTAAAACTGAAAAATGATGATTCATAAGACTATAGTAGAAAATGATACACTACTTAAAGAATAATCTCACGAATATTTTCAAACACATTAGAACTAAAGAAGAAATAAGACTACAATGAAAAATAATCTTCTTGAGAAGAGAATAAAATAATGAACCATATTTAGAGGAAGAACTATGTATGAATTTAATTTCAGGGAAACCCATAGGTGTCCCGTTATTCCCTATTCTATTTTTTTTGTAATATAACATGCATGGAATTATGGGAGACATTTGAGGATGTCAATAATAGACTATATTAAGAGTGTATTTTTCGTGGATTCCTTTAAATACCATAAAATGTAAAAAGTGAGTTGATCCCTTCAGGGGGGAAATAAGGATTCTAATTTTTCTCCTTTTCTATTTCATGTGAATTTGGATATTCTATATAGATTTGATAAAACTATTATTTCATGTATTCTTATCAAATTAAAAATCATCTCTCTTGATTATCTGAAATAAAATTTTATATTGAGATTATTTATTGATGAAAATTATTATAAAATTGGTATATATATATATATATCATTTTAAAGTCATGAGTTGTTTGATGATGATTTTATTATTACTTGTTTCTTCATAATTGTGTTTTATGAAACCCCCATTTTATAATTACATAATCTAGGAGAATGGTATCATATTTTTGTACTTTCATGGAAAACATACAAAACCTTCATTATATCACCATTATTATCTATGCGTGATTAGTCACTATAGACATATGTTTGAATAATTAATGTCACTTTCCTATGAAAATATGTTATATCATCACTCTATAGAAAACTTCTAATGAAATGATGTTGAAATAGAGGATTACATGAATATTCTAATGTATGAATGAGATTATACATATACTTTTATTATTCAATACATTTAGTTTTAAAAATAGTGGTAAATAATTGGGAACACATATTTTTTTATGTATATGAAGATATTTTGAAAAAAATAAAAATGGGTAGATTTTTGATCCCATGTGCTAAATTTTTTATCAATGATTCAATATGTTTTAATTAGTAAAGGTTTTGGAGTGATACATAAAGGATTATTATAGATTCATTAATTGAAATTTTATATCATTATTGGTTAATGATCATTCTTTATCTGATTATGGTTGAATGGTTAGTTAGATCATATGAAATGTGTTGTTGATGTTTTGTATATCATATAGTTTTCAAAATAGGAATCCATCCATTAATTAAGAAAATTACTATATCAATTAATGTCTTGAAATTATATATTATTTAATAATGATTTTATTTTAAGGATATAAAAATATTTTTTTATGTGGGAAATTTTTGAGAATTAAATTTTTGGGTTCAAAATTATTTGTTCATTAAATTACTAATTTCTTTTTTAAGAGTCTTATAAAAATTATATCCATCCCCAAGCTAGAAAAGAGTCTAGATTAACAAAAACTGTTGTACAATGTATAACCATGTAATATCCATCCAAAAAAGTTATTCTTGGGTGGAATAAAACAACCATTTATTTTTTATTTTTTATAATAAATTTAATTTCATCGATAACTTGTGTAATACATAACATCGAGTTTTAGAAAACATAGTTTTACTATAAATATTATTATATATAATAATACATTATATCACATAGGTTAAACATTATAGTATTAATATAAATATCCCAATTGTTTAAAATAATTATATATTTTTTAGATGAATAAAATTTATTAATAAATAACTAACTAATTATTCTTAATTTTTATATTTTCGAAATGATATTTTTCCCAAAAAATATTGTTAATTGATTTTTCTAAATAAGTAATATACTTATTTTCCCCCATTTATAAAAACTATTTGAAAAATTGAACGTATTTTTTAGAATGAAGAGGTCAATATCATCTTATGGTGAATTTAGGGGATATTTCTGAATGTTTAGTTTTTTTAGTAAATGCAGATAAATGTTTATTTTTATTAGAAAAATTATTTTTTAAGGAATTTATACGTTCAATTTTATTTTTAGGTTATTTAGATGGTAATTTTTGATAAATTATATTATCAGTAATCCAATTTAGGTCATTGTAAGTACTGTTGTTTTGAATTATTATGTTAAAACTTTCTATACATGTGAAATCATTTTCTATGTAAAACCTCTCTTCAGCATGCCTATAGGTTTAAATTTATATTAAATTCTACCAATTATGTGAATATAATTAGAAAAAAAATATCCAAAATACTAGATCATAAAAATTTATACTATAAAATAATTTGAAATTATTTTTTAGTCACAATAAATTGTAAAAATAATAAAATGTAATTAATTTATTTAAAATTAAAACATGGGTTTTCATGTTACATATTCACGTGTTAAAATTAAATTTAAACTGTTATAGAAAATTTATTTAATAAATTTGAGTTAATATTTTGATCCATTGGGTAAAAATTATATAATAAATCCCATTTTATTTTTGGTCATAAATTATAAATTACCTCAGTAAATAAAAAGATACTACTTACTAAGGTAAAAAAATAGTAAATATTAGTAAGTTTATAGGAAAATAGAATAATATTATTACAATAGGATTTCTTTTTTTATGGAGGATTGGGATGATCATATAATCCCTCAAACAATTATTTATCTACTTCATAGGAACATGGATTTAGTGTTACTTCACATTATACAATAGTTTTGGATATTTATAAAAAAACCCACTCTTCCACAATTATAAAAGGCTCCTTCATCCCCTCACTTCATCACACATATGAAGTCATTTTTAAAGAAAAAAAAATATATAAATCACTTGAAAACATCATTTCAAATATTATATATATTATTCTTTTCCCAAAAAACAACCCTTGGTTCATTAACAATATATTTAAAGGTAGTTTTTCTCAGCATTTTACATTAATTTCACTAAGCTATTTCTTTTTTATTTCTCTTAATTTTACACCACTATAATAAATCAATTAATAGTTAAAATACATTAAAAATATAATGTAACATATACTGAGATGATATTACATTTATGTAATGACCAATATCCACCTTCTCTGTCAATAAATGCGGAATGAATCTGTCGATCGTCTGTAAATAAGACTACAACCTCATGAACAAACGTGATTTGTTTTCCATCACCATCTATCACATTCAAATATATTTATGGTTTTAATTATTATATATTATATTTATGACATAATTATTATATTTTAATTTTAATATCACATATATCTTCTTACCTTTCTATCTTTTGGAAAATTATTTTTTCTCTCTAATGTGTGTGTGGGCTATCGCCTCCACTAAGCGATGTAGTTATATTTTTATTTTATTTTTTCTTAGGTAGTAATAAGGATAAAATTATGGAATATATATTTCACATAATAAATAAAAATTATTCTATAAATCTCATATATTAATTACCCATTTTTTATTCTATCAAATGATGAAGTGGAAAAAATGATTATGCACACAAACGACCAATATTGTAAATGAATAATATAATTCATTTAAAATATCAATATTTTATGGATTAAAATAATTATATAAATAATGTATATATGTCATTTAAATATCATGTTTAACATTATGAATGTTATGGATATATTATCATAATAAAAGGTATGAAAATAGGAAAAAATATCTATGAAAAACGAAGTAGTTATTACGTAAAACATTATTTAAATAAAGGATTATTTATAAAAATGTAACAATAGGTCATAAGACATATATGGTATGGTATATGATATTATGGTTCTATAATAGATTTATAAAAAACCAATATGTATTATATAGTATTTATTAATGGGTATGATGTATGGTGAAACTTGGGGTAAAGGATTTTGAGACACTCTTTTATTTCTTGGAGACATAGGACATATCCACCACTATTTTATTTTATGTGGTAGATAAATATCTAATTAGACACTTAATATCATTAATATCCTTTTTCTCATTATATTATATGTTTCATTTGATATTATTATTTTATGTTGTTTATCATTCAAAATTTTCCAATTTGTTACTGTAATTTCATACCAAAACATATTATTTGGGACATATATTATGTTATTCACCTATATTATTTTATGAGGTGTATGTAAATAAACTTTTACATGTAATATATTAGATTAATATAATTTAATTATTATTAAGGTTTAATTTAAATTTATTCTTTTATGTTCATTATGATTAAAAAACATACCAAAGAATGTACATGATTTTACTTTAACATTAATTTCGGTGAGACACATGGAATATGAAAAACATGGTTTATTTGGGTGGTGTAAATACTCACTAAAAATTCCTTTTATGATTTTTTAAATTATGGGGAATTAAATATTTATCTTTTTTCTTTCTCTCAAGGGGATTATTATGAAAAGGTTACAAAAGTGGATAATAATTTATGATAAAATTTCATCATTTATCAAGATTATTTATGATTATGTTTTTGAATATGAAATATCATAATATGACTCTATTTAAACTTATTTATTTTATTCTCTAATGATAATTTATAGATAATAAATTTTTTCCCTTAATTTTCCTCTCTTATAGGATTAAAGTGACAAATATAATGATTTAAAAAAAAATAATATTTATTTTTCTGTTCGATCAAAAAACCTTTTTCCTTCATGTTAATGTTTTCAAAAAAATATATCAAAGGATATTTTTACTATTATAAAATGAATATTTAATTTCATTTTTACCCATGTTTTACAGTTTACAGGATGGTTTTCAATGAATCCTCTTTCCATTTCATAAAAAGAAACTTCTTTACCTTTTTTTAGAAAATGTGGATGGATAATTTTCCTGAGAATGTACATCATTAATGGTATCACCACTATTATACTGGGTAAATAATTTTAAACTCCCCTTATATGTTTATAAGATTATTTTTTAAAAAAATATCCATAATATTATTGAATTTTTTATTATATTTTGAAAAATTAATTTCTATTTTGAATGGTTATTTTTCTATATAATTTTTATATTATTTTTATGGTATTTTATTCATTAGTAAAAAAACCATGGTTGTTTCTTATGTTATACTATGGATATTAATTAATAGTACCATCATTATTCTTTATCTATATGGAATATTTATTCGGATTATTCTCTTTTTATGAAACCCTATTATTTTACAAAGGTTATTCTATGATGGTTTGATGAAATTTTTAAGAAACCAATTTTAATTTCATGGGTTGTGATATGATGTGATGGTGAATATTTTATGATCTGGTGGAAAAAAGTATGATTTTCAGAATGTTAAGGATGATACCTATATCTCCCTCTATTTCATTGAGTAATGTTAAATATCTAATTAGTTTATGATAGGAAAGAATCTAATTTTCTTGTTCTTCTAGGCAGTATAAAATGATGCCCATGATAAAATATTGGAAATAGGGGATGATTCTTAATTCATTATAAAATGGGATTTTTTTGAGTTCTAATATTTTATGATATAAAGGTTTCAATTTTATCCTTGAAATATGAAATGATTACTATACATATTATGGTTCTTCATATACATGAGACGAACTTATGGATCATGTTTTATTTATGATGAATTTTTAGTCTTTTGGATCATTTCTCATAGAATGATAATGTTTTATACAAGGGATAATGTTTATGATTAATGATATACTGGTTATAGAATTTTTAAGTTATAGTCATAATCCCATACCCTTATGATTATCTTAGGATTTAATATGTTAATTGATTGATACATCCCATGGTTACCTTTACTGATTATTCGATCTCACCCATTCATATGTTTTCATTACCTATGTTATAAATAATGGTTTATGTAGGGAATGTCTATGAAGAGTAATTAATGGGAATATTTTTATTTGATATATTTAAAATAATTCATAAAAGGATAATATTGTGTACACTGTATCTAAAGACACTAATCCTTTATAATCCTCAAGAATGTATTTTTGAAATGTATTTAATATTAATCGTTTAAAAAGTGATATCTATGTATGAATATCATATGTCAATATAGCTGGTATCAAAGGAAGTCTAAGTTATCCTTTGAAAACTAATATGATATTCTTTGGGATATTTTTAAGAATATTTATAAAGATAAGTATAAGGATAATAAAATGTATAGGAAAATATAGTTTAATTTTTTTGAAGGATAATGTGAGTAGTTTCAAAAAAATTACATCCCTTTGAAAATACTAAAAGTGGATATGGATATCACATAGTTGTACCTAGGGATAATTATATTGAATCTAGTTCATTGAGATGGATTCGATCAGCTAATACTGCAATAAAACGAGAATATCTATGAACCTAGTTCGACACTCATGGGGAATATGTTTCCAAAATTCACAATCACTATAAAATACATAAGGATGGATTTTAATAGAATATTGAATGAATTACCATGCATAAAACAAATGATTCATAGATTGTAATTAATGTGTCAAGTTTTAGGCATATAATAAGTGATTTTTCATAATTATGTGGTTTTAGAATATGATTATTACCTCTCACAATATGATTTTTGGTTTTAGTCAATGGATGGAACATGAAGGAATCATGTTAATGATGATTGTGACATAAAAAGAAATTATTGTCCTCCTAAGACAAAAAATCACATAAGATATGGTATGAAAAGTTATATTACCACTATCAAACAAATTCATCATGAAATAAATCATACTAATCTTATAATCGACCAAAGGGGGGAACAACATTCTGTTGATTACTTCATGAGGTACTTCCCACATTATTTTAGTAGTTACAATAAACTAAAAGTACCTGATTAATATTTCAACACCACTGAAAAGATATTTTCCATTATCCGGGGTTTGGGAATTGAAGAATTCATTTTGGTTGTTTATTGTTTGGAAGGTGAAACATACCAATGTAGGACTCATATCAATAACATGAGGTAATATAAATAAATTGAATATATGGAGTGTGATGATATTAATTTATTATTTTTCAACATGTATATTACTTGTATTATTCATTAAAATATGGACATATAATTCCATTTTCTGAATTTGAAGGACGATAAATCTATTAGTACCAGGGAGAAAAATATTATAATACTTTAGAGGCACTCTTATAATAATATAATCCAAAATGAAAGTGGTGTTGACAGATTATTTTGTGGAATAAAACCTAGTCTATAAAAGGAATTAGTGATAAAAAATCATTAGTATCTACAAATAAATATTTCTTTTTTACTCTCTAGGTAAATATGAAAATTACATATTCCTACCATTCCTTTGGATTTGATAGGAAACAGATGATCAATTATCATGAAATATCATAGAAATCAAAAAATTTAAATAAATTAAATCCATATAATATCTAGAAATATTTTAATAAATATCAATTTAAGTGAATTAATTGAAGTATTAGGTGATTTATATGTTTACGGTATATTGATAGAGTATGTGAATATTGAAAAAAGAATGGTCTGATTAATTGATTGGATGAGAAGAATATACCCACCAATAGAACACCGACACTAAAATTCTTAATGTAGAACACTGAGATTTTATGAGAAATATTTTTTTTAATTTATTTGATATCTTGTGTTGTATGCTATAGAAACATTTTCTTGCGATATATGCAGCACCATATTAGCTTGTGGTATACGAAACACTATAATTGGATTGTGTTACACATAATTACTTGTTCTTTTGATAGAATTCATTCCATGTAACACTGAGTATAGATTTTGTTAAATGTATAAAATAAGTATGTTTGGATTATGATATATGGAGGACCAATGGAATATTTCACTAAATTCAACACTCACTTGGCTTGCATTATACACAAGAGTGACCTTTCTCGACAGATTGCATTGTATACAATACTGAGTTTCACTAAAAAATGATATATTATTAAAATATTATATAAAAAATAAATTATGAATTTTATTAACTTAATTTTTAATTTTATATAACATTAAAATTCATCTTATATATTTTTCGAACATGATATAAGAACAAATTCAATATTTCGGATGAAAGAATTATTTTTCAAAAAATGAAGGTTTGCTGCCATTTGATGGCACTCCAATTTTAAATATAGTTTTTAACACTTTTATATATTCTATTTGAAAAAATAAACATCTTATTTGGAATAAGGATATCATAATTTAACTTGGTTGAAATTTTTTGTATTTTCCTGATGAAATTCATATTTTGATGAATAGTGAAAAATAATGCATTTTAATTCAAAACTTCCTTTTAATCTAATTTATTTATATAGTTTGATTAACTTTTTAATTTATATTAAAGGGTAATTGTATTATTTTTTTATAATTTAATCTAATTTTGGTCATTGGGTGTAATTATAAATTTAAATTGGACATAAACACATGACATTTTTTTGATAAGTTTTTACTTCATAAAAACATGCTTTTTGGTTTTTGACAATGGGAAATAATTTTAAATTAATTTATGAAAAATATGTATTTTTAATTATGAAAAATATATTCAATATTTGGAATGAGTGGGTCCAAATTATGTTAACAGGTTATTTTTATTTTTTTGGATATTAGGAGTAATAACAACAGTAATATTTATTTACCACAACTAAATTTAAATAAGGTAAATTAGGGTAACTAACAATATGATAAAGATAATAAAATTACCATAACACCATCAAAAATTTTTATGGATGAATTAATGTCAGTTAATATACTATATTGGTTCGAATTAATTCATTTAATGGAATTTTTTCCATGAAAGTGATTTAATTATAAATAAAACAAAAGAAGGTGACAACATGTCACTCTCATATATCTTATAATTATAACAATGTTAACATAGTGATAAATATGATAAAACATAAAAAATAAATATTCTATAGAAATATAATAAAATTATATACATCATGTGAATTTATTTTAAATTTTCATAGATTAAATAATTACAATTATTGATGACACAATAGTGATGTAGAAAGTAGTTTATTAAGAGAAATATCAAATAAATGGTTTTAAAAATCTTAAAATAAATATCATATTAACTAATTAATGTGCTCCTCAAATTATCTAGTTGAATAAGACATGGTATGAATGTATTAAATATTTTTTTCCAAATTTATCTTCTATGTCGATTTTATTCAATGTCAAATAAATGAATAGTGTCAAAGTTGACACTATTGATATTTTATATAATTAAATTATTTAAAAATCAGCAAAATATTTAAAAATTACAAATTTAAAATTATATGGTCTAAAATTTCATAAATTATTAAAATATGGGAAATTTACAACACATAAGTAAATATTTATAACCATTTAATATTTAAAATATTATTACCATAAATAAAATTAAATAGATTAAATAAGGATAAATAAAAATGAAATGATTTGAAATAAAATCAAAACATGCATAAATTTTATTTATTTATATTATTTCTACCAATAATCATCTTATCTTTGAAATAAATTTGTTCTGTATCATTATAAACAAAAAATGAATTTATAATAAATTAATATTTCAAGGCTTTCCAAAGGTGCCCCTCCCATCTCTTATAAAAGGGAACCTGTCATTATATTTTAATCACACATCCAAATCCATTCGGCTCAGAAAAAACCTACCCAAATATCCTCCATGAATCCCTAAATTCATCCTATAGTCTGAAATTTGGGAATAAATCCATCTTAATGAGCCGTTTGTGCATATCAAAAGGAGATACCCAAAAAAGAGGTAATTGTTTTATCACCTCTTTCAATTTTTTTCTTCTACGTCCACTTATTATGTTTTTACATACTAATATAATAAATATATTAATTTCTAAATACTTATATATTATTATAATTATGGTAAAACTTTATACCTCCTTTTATCCATCCTAAGAATAACAATATCACCATACGTGCGTACATAAGACTTACCATCTCCACACTGCGGTGTAATATGTTATTAAACAATAATTAATTTGGATGGATATAATGATGATAACAATGGATGTAAATAATGAATATATCTTGATAATTATTCTGTATAATTAGTATACCATTCAATTTCATACCATTTAACCTTTAAGTGAATGATATCATCGCTCGTGTGTACGTACGGCCTACCATCTCCAAAACGCGATGAGATACATTCTCCAGGTTAACCATTCAAGAATGATTATAAAGTATATATAATAAAAAATAATGAAATATATGAAATAATAATTATACCTAATTTATGTATATATATATCATTTACTTGTTTCCATTCAATTCAATAAGGAAACAGAAACAACGTTCATGGATACATACGACCTACCATCTCCATGAACTGTGTATTCCATTTAATTTATATATCTATTACAAATATTTATATACTGAATATTTATGATATATAAATCATGTTTTATATTTTTTATGTAATTAAATTTTGATCTCAGTAATAATATCAATAATAAAAGGTCAAAACATGTACGATAAATAAAATTATTATTACCCAAAAAGTTGTTTTAATAGGGACATAACAAATAAACGGGTAATATAAAGACATAAGTGAATAATATATGATATATTAAATATTATTATGGTTCTATTTCAAGTTAATAATATTCTTAAACCCACTATATAGGAGTTTCAGACACATATGGAAAAAATTAGATCTAAGGTAAGGGATTATTTTGCTATATCATTTTTATTCGAGATTGTTTATATGTAAGCATTTATTAGGGTATATTTATCATCCACATCCATTTTTCATAAGTATTTAATATTATTTAAATTGTTATTCAATTTTTTAATTTTAATTTTACTCTATGGTGAATGTTTATTAAATGGTATTAAAGGAATCTTTTGTCATTATAAAATTTGAAGTACTTGTTGAATTTTCCAGCAAAAATATGAGGGGAATGTTTTTTACTTATTTGATGTGAATGGATTTTTACATATTCATAAAAAATTATTTCAATGAAACTTTATCTATATGGTTGAAAGTGTATTTTCAACTATATTATTTTATTTTAAAATTGCATGGAATTTTGAGAAAAGAAAATGTTTTTGAATAAGAAAGGATATTTTGCTCAGGAATAAAGTTAGACTATTTTATCAAAATTATTTTCCCTCTAAGATAATTCTCTTTAAATAGTGTTATGTTTATGTCCCTATTATTACTATGATTGGATAGTGTTAATGATGGAATGATATTTTATATGGATTATCTTTTCATCAAATTATTTTTAAGATACCAATTTTTTTTCTTGGGTTATGCTATGATGAATGATTTATGTTTTTGTGGCACATGTAAGAATGATTTCATCATGAGATGGGTGGGAACTATATCTCCCTATAATGCATCCAGTAAAAATTTATATCTCATGATATATATAGGACAAGAATAGAATTAAAATATGGTTTAGTAATATAGGGTTGGAACGACAAGTAAATCAGGTTAAGTAATACATGGCTGGAATAGTAAGTAAACCCAGTTCAATAATGGACTTTGTCCACTATGATGGTCTTAAAAGCAATTAATTGACTACTATAGAAGTCATATTATATGCGGATTTGTTTTCCATAATTAAATGTTTTATGCCAATGCTATTTTCTCATGGTTCATGATCCCATTATAATTTATGACTTATGAACTTCCAAGATTTATTACACGACTCATCATTTTGGTATATGTTATATATGGTATGCTTTTTTAAAAAGTTGTGTTCATGTTTTTACATTCTTATATTTAGGTTTTGTAATATTTTTTCCATGATTATCCTTACTGAGCCTTAGATATCACCCCATTTCATGTTTCTTTTACCCCAAGATTTGTAGAAGGGTATTAAGTAAGATGTGTCAAGATGAGGTTATAGTTATGAAGGATAAAGAGGAGATGATGCAGATGTTTCATGAACCAGTTTTTTATGTTTTCGTATTTCCAACGATTCAAAAATAATTTGGTCTTTGGGAATATATGTGTGTAATGTATTATGTATTACTAAAAAAGAAATGTAATGTCTATGTACGTCATGATTGGGTTGTTACAGTTGGTATTTGAAAGAAGGTTTCTTCAACCTTTGGAAACTAGGATGAAAAACCATTAGTGAGATCCCTAGATATATTTCTAAGGATTTTTCTAGAGATTTCATAAGGATAAGTCATGTATAGGTTACAATCCAAGAGTTTTTGTGATATTCATAAATAACCTAGGATTAAACCTATAATATCATAGATTGAAATATTATACATAATTTTCCTTAATTATATGATTTTAATATTTGATATAAATTTCTCCAACATTTATTTCTAGTCTTATTTAATATCCAAAACTACATAGAACATGGTTAACCATGGAGTATTTCAGATGTGGACATTATGGGAATAATGATGATATATTTCCTAGGTGGAAATATCATGATGAGAATCAAGACGATGGTACGAGTATTGGTTATACTACCGAGGATAAAAATATTATAAAAGACTTGTGGAAGGTATGTGATGTTCTTCCAATATTTTTTACAATAAACCTAAGAAGATTTAGTTTGAGAAACCTTATGACATGATTCATATTTCAGGAAAGACGATGATGATGGATACTAAGTAATGGTTTAAAAATAGAGTTGGATGATTTAGATGTATATGTTTGGGATTTCCAAGATTATGTTATATAAATCATGAAATATATAAGTGTATTTAGTATAAGTTTGTAATTAAGGATTGTAAAGGATATATTGAATATATCTAAGGAGATAGAAAAGTGATTTAAGGGTAAGGTGATATACTTAGAGAACACATTTTTAAGGGGAAGATAACCCTTAACATGTACATTATGTTATGATAATGATGGATTTGAATAATTAAATTAAACGATGCTTGTTTCTTAAGATCTAATTATGGAGTTAGTGAGAATAGGGTTTTGATATCATAGATTAAGTATACAACTTTGTGGTACTTAAGGAATATATCCAATAAATTATGGAATAAGTAAAAATGGATGTTTTTAATAAAGATTTATGGTATTTTGGGTCATTACCATGACTCAAGAGAATTAATGATGTAGTAATATAAATATTTGGAATGTTATAAACAAGATATATATTATGATATATGTGGGATAAATGAAGATATTCACATGCTTGTTATATGAACTCTCTTGCAATTGTTTTTTGTACTGTGAGTTTGGAAAAATGTATTTTGGATAAGACCAGTGGTTGGAAAGGATTAATTTGGCTATCAGATATTATTTTTTAACACTAATTTTTTAGTATTATTTCTATAATGTTATAATTGTATAGTTTTAGAAAAAGGAAAACCCATAGGACGGGCGACAACCAATCATGTTGGACAAGGATGCTGGAATTGATCCCACAATCAAAGTGAGACATGCCTTTATCACCTAACACTGGCCTACAAGAATCCCCTGGTTAGTATAAATTATTTTTATTTTATTTAAGTGGTATTATAGATGAATTACAAGTCCACTTTTGTAATAATATATGATAAATCTCACCATAGATGGACTGATGTATAATTGATAACTTTTTCTAACCTTTTGTTTTGATAAAGATAGATAAAATGACCTATCATTCAATTTATGGATCGCATGATCTGCTAACAGTTTAGGAATGAAAAATTCAACTTCATTTCTTTGAATAAGAGATGATTGGAAATTGGTCAAGGCATGACTACTGATGAGATTGTAATGAAATCACGTAATTTTTCTTCCCATGTTCTTAAACTTTAGTAAAAGGATATTGAAAACCAAAAATGTTATCTTAGTACAATCTTATCTGATGAATCAGATGGTCCATTAATATAATTGCATATTTATGGATTTTTGGTTGTTAACTTTCTTGAAATCATGTTCCCTATCACTATCCATCATAACATGATTGTTATATTTTTCATCCATATCCATGTTTTCACTTCCCAACTATGTTCTCCTATGTGGAAACCCCATTATGAGTTACTTTAGGTAACTGTTATGTTCCTAAATATCCTTTTTAAAGTGAATTTTTAGTATTCCTTTTTATGATGTGGGTTTATATGAAAGAAAATTTCAAGCAGTAAACCTTTTATAACCCTAGTGAATTTAGAGGGTGAAATTCATTTTGAGGGGGGTATAATGTAACACCATGAGATTTTATGAGATATAATATTTTTAATTTCATTGATGTATTTTGTTGTGGACTACAACAATATTAGGTTGCTCTATACACAACACCATATTATCTTTCAGCATACTCAACACTAGACTTGTCATGTGTTACAAACAATTTAATATTTTTTTGATAGAATTATTTTCACACAACACTGAGTATATATATTTTTCAATGTATAAAAGAAATATGTTTGGATTATGTTATATGAAACACCAATGGAATTTTACACCAAACACAATACTATCTTGGCTTGAATTACATGCAAGAGAGACCTTTCTCGATAACTTTCATTGTATGCAATACCGAGTTTCACTAAACAACTGTAGGGTCCTGAAAAATTTGTAGAAGGGAAGGAAAATACTCCCTTAGAATTAGTGGAATAATCTACTCAATTTTCATAAATTGTTTGGAAAAAATACGAATAATGTTTAGAAGAAATGGTAAAGGACCTAATTATTCTGCGTACCAGTTCATCATCAGTGGTACGTGGCATGTTCGGCGAACCACCCTCCCACAAACGTTGTCTTTCATGAAACGGAGGTAGAGCTCCTACTCGGATGTGAACCAAATGTCCGTTGAGTGAGGCCGGACTGGTCCTCAGCCACAAACCGTGCCATCTGCAAACCTGGAAGACTGCCCCCAGCCCACCGCGCACCGCGTCTTTCGCGAATCAGAGGCGGGGCCCTAAGCGTCCGCGAAGCACCCCTGTGACTGATTGGTTTCATGGACGAGGTGAATTCAATATTCCCCACGAACCTCGAGTTGACTAAGTTATTCATAGGCCGAGTTTTTGTTCATGGAGCTCTGCAAAAGGTGTCACCTTACCATAGATACAACCCTTTCCCCACTCTATAAAATCATATTTAGGGGGAGAATAAAGTGATTGTCTTTTGAAGATCAGATTCTTGGCGATTGGTTTTTCTAAGGAATGAATCATAAATTTGGAGAAGGAAGAGGATTTAGGGAGCATAGGATTTCACGTACCATGAAGTTCCGATTCAAGAACCATCAACAGGTATAAACTGGGGATGAATTGTTAATAACTAAAAAACACGTAAATAAATTGGTAAACCGCGAACCTAAAATTGGTGAACCATGAACCATGTATCCTATGCGGATGCACTCCCTACGAACCAGGGTGCCTATGCCCCTTCTTTGATCTAGCCCTCCACGTAGAACTCTCTTACATGGGAGAATCCCAGACAGGTGCTGCCCCCGGCCTCCACCGCACGAGCGGACTCCAGGACCATATGCAAATTTGGTACGCGAACCAAACCCAAAGCCACGTACCACTCCAGTATCCAGGATGTGCCTCAGTCTGTGTACTACACTAGTATGCAGATGAACTCTCCATCCACGTAGCACTTACCTATGTGAAGGGTTCCACTACTCATATGGCTATGTGGCCCACCAAGTCCTTCAATGTTTCCACTCCCTGAGTCAGACAAGGCACTTCCAATTCCGTCCAATCCTCCAAAATCCCTTCAGTAGCCTATCCATCGGTACCAAACCAAGGCCTCTCCCAAAGCCACCGAACCGTCATGGTGAATACTTCAGGTGTATTAGTACACCCTCTTAAGATAAAAAACCTTGGTTAGGTGGAGACAAAGGGGTTACATCATCCCTTAAAGAGAGATCTAGAGCCTACCTGGGTTCACATTCCCACAATAGTCCAGAGTCCGAGCCTAGAATCCCCTTTGTGCTTCTCCACTCTTCAGGATTGAGGGATCCCACTTTCTTTTACATTCAATGAGCACATGTGGGGAGAACTTCTCCCCTCCCCTGAATATAGTAACAGGGCATCCCTCCTGGTGTAATCCCCATACCATCCTTTTTGGATGAAAATATACTTTCCTCTTCCATCTAAGAAGGTTCATTGCTCTGTGCCCTCCACCGCCATATCACAGCCTCTGTCAATGCAACTTCTACCTTTGTTCCCTCTTCGACAACAGGGGGAATGAAAGTATCATAGTCTCGGCCCTCTCCATCTGCCATCATTTTCCTCATCTCCCCATAGTAAAAAAAAAGTGTGCAGATTTACAAATCTTTCATATTTTCTTGTTTCTCATAGCGAGCATGAATCACATGGGCTTAGAGATTTGTGATGGTCATAAAGTCCATACAATGACAATATTGGAATGAACTATGTGGGTTTTGATCCCTATCTCCTACGTAGGGTATGTAGGAATCCTCCCTGAGGTTCAACCACAACTCGGGCCACCAACCACATGTAAGCCCCAACCATACCCATCATGGGTTTCCAATTACTCCCATGATAAGGAACTATCCCGTGTAATCACTAACCTTCCAAATCAATGTACACTTTGATTCACAACCAACCAGGATACGTAGGAAACCTCTCTATGGAACAAGATAAACATCCAAGTCTGATACCCATCTATCCTTATTAGACTGCGTCCTCATTCCCATAGTAGAACCATACCAGGGACCATGAAATCATTTCCCTTGGGTCCTCTGGGACACTTTAGTGTAAGTCTCGCACCAACCTTTTCTAGGCACCTATTTCTTAGACATCCTAACCACATGAAGTTAAAATGTACGGTTGGGTCCTTATCACTCATCCATAGAAGGTGACGTGTCCCATTAAGTGGAACCGAACTACATGGATTTTAATTCCTCTCACAAGGATACATAGGAAGCCTATATGACAAGTTCAGTCCAGATGCTCAAGTCACTCTTTGTCCCCCCTAGATGACAGTAAACTCCAGAGCACCCAATTATAAGGATTGAGACCAGTGTTGTCTGAACAAACTCAAACATCCGTAGAATCGTTAATCCAATGAGGGATGGTAAACCTTGTATGAAGATGGTTCTGGATCCTTGCGTATACTTGTGACTTGAAACCCAGGTGTAATCCATGAATACTATACTTGGGGATAAAAAAAGATTATCAAACATATTAACATGCCTTAAATCTATAAGAGTGTCACTGAATATGCAATAATTCCCCCAAAAGGGTGTGATGTGCCTGACTTCCCATCCTCTTGACCAATTTTAGTTCGTAAGTGTAGTTGGCCATATCACCCAATGAGCACCTGCCTTTAGAAAGTAGGTCCACAGATTGTTGGATACAAGAACCGTTGGGTGATTATGGATCCGCAAATAAACCCATTAGAGACCATGAGAATCCTTGAAGATAGAGAACCTAATGGAAATGATTAAACAATACAGAATCACTTTAATCATGCATAGGAACCGATCATTTCGCCTCTCTATGAAATAAAAATGGAAAACTTGATGTGCATCATTAACCAGCATGAAAAATTTACCCTAATATGAACCTCTCCATGACAATAAATAGATGATTAAGTTTCGATGGGACATTTTTTTGTTCTGCAACCAAAACAAAAATGGACCCAACCACGAGCCTTCAACCGAGGTGGTGAAATAACCCCACTTTACACCCATATTTTATGCTCAAAAGGAGGGACAAGCAAGTACATTAATTATTCATGGGATTATGAGATGCTACATTGATGGGTTTTTCTGTTTGTATTTTCCAAATGTTTTATAGGTATGGAGAAGAGATTCTTTAAATCCAATGGCATCACAATGTAATAAACAGACACACATGATGATCAATGTGAAGACTGGGCCTCTGAATCAAAAGAGGACCCCGTCGCCCACCGAACATCTCTAATGAGTGGTATTGGATGTAGTGATCTGAGAGTACCACCTGAATGGTACACTCCCAAATGTGGAGGCGGCTTTGTACACCCTCCAATCGACTAAGTCCTTTCTGCCTCCTGACCAACAGCACCCTTGGGAGAAGATCCAGGCATCCCCTGTAGCTATCTCGAGCCGTTTTGGGATCCTTTCCTCAGAATGAGGCAAAGAATACCACCCTTATCTTTGGGAGGTGGATGAGGTCAATGTTGATGACTTCATCCCCACTGGAAGGGGGTTCTTCTCCAAGGACCCTGGTAAAAGATGTCTCCATAACTACACCACGACATCGTATCCTCACCCTGAAGAGTATAACACCCCTATGATCTATACCCATTCTCCCTGAGCTCTAGCCCCTCAGACCGCCCACCTAGAGTGGAAAAAATACAACTAGGAACAGGTCATCACCCTTATTCTTGAGGAAGAACTCCGCTGCCTAGACACAGAGACATATCATGGGCAGGCCCATGCACATGTCCGCTCTTCAAAATCTCTCCATCCCGACATGGAGGAAACATAAAAGCAAACACGCATCCCCACCGTGCCTCGTCAATACAGTCACCTATACAGGATGGAACCTACCCAGTAGATTCCTCTCCCTACCTAAGATCATGAATCCCACCAACCAGACGTAGTGGAAATCTAGCGACTACAAGAACAAATCCTCACAGATGCCCTTGACACCCGCCATCCGGATATGGTAGCGATCAATAATTCCCTTCACCCATATTGGAAATAACCTACATAGTAGAAACCTCTCCCCGCCCAGGATCATGAAACCCACCAGCTAGACAATGTGTCAATCCGATGCCTGCAGGACCATCTCCTGGAATATGCTCATGAAGCCCTCCATCCTGATATGGTGGTGATCAACAAATCTTGTCACCCATACAAGATGACACCTAATCTCTAGGCACCTCTCCCTTCTTGGGATCATGAAGCCCACCAGCCATATATAGTGGAAATCCAGTGCCTGTAGGAGCAGCTCCTCGCAGATGCTCCTGATGCCTGCCATACAAATATGGTGGTGATCAACATGCGGGCACGTCTCCCTGCCAACAAAGTCCACTGACTCGATACAGTGGGAGACCAACATATGTAGGGGAAACTCCCTGTGGATGTAAGTAATGTACATCATCCTGATATGGAGGCAGATAGATAAGTAAGCTGGAATATCCCAGCGTAGGGGAAGACTTGTTCATCTACCCTGACACAGGAGAATCATAATTATCAACTGACCAATGGAGGACCAGAGTAGGAAATTCCTACTCCGACAATGGAATGGTCCTTCATACCCATTCCGTGAAAGGATGCCTGTCAACATATCCTGGAAATGATTGAGGTGCAAGAATCGATCCTAGATAATATCATGCAGACTTTATAGAATGTAATAGCCTCAGTGGTAACATCAAGGACTCGGGCCCATAATCCCGTCTCCCCAATTGAGGTGACTCATCAAGAGATGAGATAGGAACCTTAGAGCATATTCGCATCCCTGTATTCACCAAGGAGGGTCGTTAGCTATATCCCACGATACAAGGGAAATCAGATCATTTATACCTACTCATTACAATAGGGGACACCCGTACATCATAGTTGATGCTCCAGGGCAGGTATATATCCCTTCCAAAACTCAATATGTTTGTCGACGTATCTTGGCTGCATCAAAGGTCCCAATTATATTGGGATCTAGAGGTGAAAACAGTTATCAACAGCAGACAATCTCCGCTGCCCGCAAGAGAGTTCCCCGAAAGCACCGAAGGCAGCCGTAAAATAAAGAGTGGGTCCTGGACTCCACCCTACTAGAAGATGGGTTTCCTAATGTTTCCAAACATGTATCAAAGGCTCATAATCCTACCAAACCATTACCATACTATGGAAGTGGTAGTAGAAATTGAGAAGGTCCTCCCCGCAATATCACTACCATTGGATCTTAAATTCCTTCCCAGAGTACCCATGAGGGCCTACCTCAAGAGAATATAATGATCGATCATGAGAGTTATTATTTTGATACAATTCATATAAGCCCTAGGGTTGACCATAAGATCAAGCAGCAAGAAGGTCCTCCACTTGCTGCGGTCCGCCCTGATGGTCCTCTTTAGGGTATATAACTCAAACACACTCCGTGTAGTGGGATCACAAATTATGATGGTAGTCCTCACCATTATGTTCGCAACTATGTAGGTCCTCTATACAGTGACGTATCATCATGACAAGAAGGTCCTCCCCTTGTCGTGGCCTTCCCAGAAGGTCCTCCCCAAGGGTTACATTGTAATGATATTTCACACAGCCAGACATCAGATTATGGTGGTAGTTCTCACCATAGTAATAGTGGAGGTCCTCCCCGCAAAGATGTCAATCAATGAGAAGGCCATCCCCTCATTGTGGTATATTGCAAAGTCCCTCCATAGGGTGTACCCTCCAGATATTCTCCCAGTGAAAGCTGTGATGGTTCTACCCACCATCACGACAACTATGATGGTAGTCCTTGCCATCACGGCTGCCATTGCGATGGTCTTCCCTACAATGGACTTAAGCAACAAAGAGGTCCTCCCCATGTAGCAGTGTTCCCTAAAGTCACTCCCCAGGATTCAAACAGAACATCAAACCATGATGGTCATCCTCACCATGATGGAATTTATTATAAAGGCCCTCCCCATAATGACACTATGCAGCGATAAGGTCCTCCCCTTGTTGTAATTCTCTTTGAAGGTCCTCCCGAGGGTATGCACTACAAAATCCTTCTATGCAGTGAGGTGTAAGGTGGAAATGGTAGTCCACACCATTACAACACGAATATCATAGGTCCTCCAAGAAAAGACGTCAGTAAATAAGAAGGCCATCTCCTTGATGGGGGAAATTATAAAGACCCTCCCGAGGGTGTACCCCGTAGGTTTTCTCCCTGCAACAGTAATGGTAGTAGTCCTCACCACCATGATAGAAATTGGGAATGACCTCCCCACAATGGAATTGAATAGAAAGAAGGTCCTCCCCTTGCTACAGTTCACTCAGAAGGTCCTCCCTAGGGTATGCACTATGGAATTATATTTGGTGGTCGGACATCAAGTTGTGATGGTAGTCCTCTCCACGACAGCGACAACTGTGGAGGTCCTCCCCATAGTGACATATCATATTGACAAGAAGGTCCTCCCCCTACCGAATCATTTATAGAAATCCCTCCTATGCTAAGACCCTCATAAGAATGGAATAGAGCATGTCATATTCCCAGTCAACTATCAACAAAATCCTTCTTTAATCAGAAGATAGTTCGGGACCACATTCATCCTTTGAGCCACCTCAGATCCACCCACATAACGATTCTATCCCTACCAGCCCCACTACCTCTTATCATACTATCAAGGAGAATCTCATCTTAGTTGATCATGTAGAGGAATCTCTATTAGAGGCACATGCTGATATGTTGCACCTGAGGAAACAGTTGGCTAGGGATTCTATACCAGTAATGTTTTGGCCCATGACCACCACTCAGTTTGACATACCTAGAGAGTTTTCTGAAGGAAGAATACATGAAATCTAATCAAATATATGGAAAACCCTCCACTGGTTGAAATTAAACATCCTACCGTATGAAGGGTATGTAGATAATGTCAAACAATAGGAGAGCTCCTACATCACATTGACCTAGAAATCTTTCATTCGGTGCGATGACTCTGATCAGAGAGGTTCAAAAGGGACCTTCAGTTAACCTACCTCCATACACTTTATAAATTTCGTCACCTTATTGATGGCACTCTGATGGTAGTCCATATCCCAGGATGGGGAGAACATGGAGCTCTGCATTTCAGTCCACTTCCCTTCCAACAGAACCTATTCGACGTTAGGTCTTGAAATGCCGTCACTTCATGAAGATAGTAAAATTATAATTTTTTATCAACAATAGTCTTAATAAGCAATATTTTATTCCCTTAGGATCTTAAATCATGATAAAGAGAGATGGTTTAAACTATTTATTATGTAATCCATTTTGAGAACATTTTATTTTTGATTATTATATCCAATTAATAAAAACAAAACATTTTTCAAAAACATTAGATATCATTAGAAAAAATCCATAATAATTAGAAACACTAAAAATTTCAATGTTTTATCCCCACACATTTGGTTGTTATTAAAATAATTTATTTAGAAATATTTTCTGATTTTATCACCATCAATAATTTAGTATCTTTCTCGATGACATGTTTTTTAATCCAGCAGTATGTTTTAACAACTTCAAGAACTATATATATTTACATTATCATTGGTCAAACATTTTGAGAAAATTATTTCCCGATTATTCATATTTCATTCTATAGACCATTTTATATTTCTTTCTTTATTTTAATAAAAATTAGTTAGATAATTTTTTGGTTTTTCATTGAGTTATTAAAAAATTATTTAATTTCCTTATATCGGAACACAGTTTAGGAAACAATAATTTATTGAAAAACACACGATATATCAATTTACGTCACTTATATTTATAAAAGATTATTAAAATTGTTTTTTTTAATTTCATCAAGACATAAAATGATCTCAATCACATATTCAATAATAATTTTTAAAAAACATGAACATAACGAATGCGTAGGACAAGACATATATTGAAAACACTGATACATTTTTTTCTAATAAAATTAATATACCACATGATATCAATTTTTATTTCATTATTCACATGACTTAGATTTTCATTAATGAGGATATTTGGAATTATAGTGCTCATCAAAAACACTCCATGATTATTTTTATTAGAGAACATTATCTTAAGTTAATATTTAGTTTTGGGAAACAAAGTTTTGGTTATGAAACATCCTTTATAGAAGCTAACAATATCTTTGAAATAGTTATATGAAACCATATCTGTAATGGACCGTACCGTCCTGGTCTATTACTTTGCCAATTTCTAGTGTTTGGGACTCCCTTGACCCATTAGTATGTCTGAATCTGAATGGAGGTTTATCAGTGCCAGTACATCATCGTGGTGTCACCCATTGGTGACACGGATTGGTGAGTCACTGATCAGTGCCACAGGGGCTTCCCAGGGTCCTTTCCCAGTTTTTCCCGTAATGCCACTTTTAAGAATTTTAAACATTTTAAAGTGGTTTAAAGCTATTTTTCCTCATAAACAATTCTTTAATTCCCTTAATAGTGGTTATACCCTCATCAGACCCACTTTCGTTTCTATAAATTAAATCCTTTAATTCACAACTGTTATGGCCACCTCTCTGATGAGAAATATTAAATAAAAATTAATTCCATCATCTGTAACTGTCCAAACACATGGTGAAACCACGATCTTACATTAGATATGTTCAAAATTCTTATCCCATAACTCCAGAATATCACCTTTTCATCGCATTGGAATTTATTATTTCTTTCTTCTTCTTGGTTGGTTTCCTTTTTCCATTCCCTAGTGCGTTCGGAGTCCCCCTTCTCGAGGCAAGTGGTTTGCCTATGGTTGTGCATTTCATGATCACTATTGGAGTCCCCAGAGTTCCTCCTTTGCAAGTCACGCATTCCAGTTCTTGTGGAGTGGAGAAAAATTTTGATCGTTGATCATCCATGTAGGCTTCTTCCTTCATCTCTCTTTAATGTGTATCATGTGTGGTGGGCATGATGATGTTTCTACATTGATGGATGAAACCAAACCATAACAATGATAATAAATTGTTTTAAATAATGAAGGGGTGTGTTTGATAATGTTGTTGTACACTTTTATCAATGCCTATATGTTGTAAATTTTATGGGCTTATGTCCACTAGAAATCATGCCCAATGGTGGTACTTATTTGCGAACTAATTAACCTAACTTTCCTGGTTATTTCGACAATTATTGAATGGTTGTAACATCAAAATTTGTTAATAACATAAAACCAGTTGATTAAATGGATGTCCTACGAAAAAAACCTTATGTGATCACCCCGGTTAACCCTACATAAAGATAGAACTCAATGAATGGTGTTCCTGAATCTGAAACACGATTGTTCTGTCTTGGTGACATGTGTGGTTTTTCTACATGATGCTTTTGGGGTGACGTTGATGAGTATGGGATCCCATTCAGTTGTGTATTTGTTAGTTTAGGGATTTGAGGTCATATCATGGGGCTTGGTTTGGTTCTTTTAAATTGAGGGATCTCAAAAATCAATTTTGTTGTTGTGACATTACAAGAGAACCGAGTGTTAATTCTTAAAAAGCTTCATAGCTATTTTCCCTTCCATGTCTTGTGGTTGTGCTTGTTAGTAGCTGAGTAGTGAATATTTATTTTAAATGGGATCACATGATTATAAAAAAATGGGTTCAATGGAGAAGTGGTTTCTGGGAATGAGTTGTGAAATGGTTATGGGTGTGTTGCTTGTCATGATTGAATACTAACAAAGGTGTTTGTGGTTGTGCAGGTTTTGGAGCCCCTAGGTAGGTATGAGTGATTGTTTACCAATATGCATAATTTAATTCTTATGTTTCTTATTCATGCCCCACCAAAGTTGAGTAATTTCTACCAAACACCCCTATTTAATGGGGGAGGGTGTTTTTTCCAACACTATTATCAGTGGCTGGTTATTAGATCTTTTTCTGATCCCTTTCATAAGTAGCCGATGACTCTTCATGAAGGTTGTGAGGGCATGAGGTCCGTTATAGCCCATGATTATTCAGGCAGGGTACGTTGTGTTGGTTGGGCCAGGTGTGTGATGGATGGTTGTTCCCAACTGTCTTCAGGATGAGGCCCTTGTGTCTTCAGGTGGGGTAATAGCTGTTCTGGCTTTGGTATCTTCAGGCATGGAAGTAGTTGTTCTGGAACAATATTCTGCGGGCGGGGTTATGTGTGGTTGTGGCCCAATTTTTTGCATGTGCGATGTGTGGTTGTGGTAGCCCAGGTGTGTGCGGGTGGGGTATGGCAGTGGGACTGCAGAAAGAATGGAGGGAGAGTTTTGATGTGTATGATGTCGTCAATAAAAATTGGTAATGTGGAACGAGGTACCAAAATATTTATTTGTTATTACTATTAATTTACCTGACTTATGTTATTTGGTGAGTGTGACTTTGTGAGGTATGGGTGGATAGTTTCTTCATTATGTTCTTGGTTGTCTCATGTTCTCATGGGGAATTAGAATGCCTCCCCATTTGTGAACAAGAGATTTTGGTTTTCCCCTATTAAGTATACATTTATACTAACCCTATTTATATAAAGAAACTTTCATGTTTCTAGGAGGACATCAATGACTATGATGGACAGCACTAGTTCTGACATTGGGACAATTTCTACGGCTATTTTTCTTTCCTTTGGTATTTACCTTTGGATTTTTCTTGTTTTGTAGCACTTATTATTGAAACATGCATATGGGAAGGGATTGTTTGGTATTGAATTTTACTTCTAGTTTTGGTTTTGTTTGGGACTTTCTATATTATCTCCCTATCCTAAAAAATAAAAAGGTTAATTCCTTCCATTTTGCATGTGATTCTATAACCTTGGTGATAGTAGCCTCTCTGGGACCTATAGAAGGTGGGTCTCAGTGGTCATTATCCTTACTTCAACATAAATAACGAAGGGTCTAGAAATATATTGTCCCTTCCCTCATCTTGGTGAAGGTGGGACGTGAAAAAATTGTATCAAAAGCATGGTTGAGAGAGAAGATGGAGCTCGGGGTTAGGCAAAGTGAGGATTGCATGGGATTGTAGGGAAACCGTGTTTAGAAATCGTGGTGCTTGAAATAGGCCAGGGCAAGCCAGCTAGGACATGAGATTTTAGGGCCCCCCGTGATACGATGCAAGGACTCTGGGCCTACCGAATGACCAAGTGAGGATATACTGATCAATGGGTAGAGACCATAGGAAAGGTACATGCATTATAATGACTTGTGTTCAGGTGTGTGTTGGGTATGTTGGGGATTTAAAATGAATATTAAGTATAATAAAAGTTGAAATGAATCTTCTACACTACTCGAGCTTAGTCATTTCTTGTTTACCTTGAGGCTATGACACCTAGACAACAACCATGAGTAGTATGGGCGATCGAGGCCCAGGAGGTTGATTAGGTTGACCGGTAGAGGGCGGACTGAGAGAAGGAGGATGATCAGTGTCAGAGGATGCTTTGTGTCGTTCAGCCACAGACCCAAAGAATGTAAGAGGGAAACATCCCAGATATGAAGACAGAGATCTGGCTTTAAGAGTTGGTAATAGATTTTAACTTGAATCAGGTGTTTACAGAGTACCAGGTTCCTCTAACTATAAGCAAGATACGGGGAGTAGTGCGTCAGTGGTGGGAGCTCTACCTTGGGTAGAAGAGGTAGGGTGAGGTCTCATGGACTAACTTTGAGAGGGAGTTCCAAGCATAATACCTCTCTTCCATGATGAAGGGTGAGAAGAAGCAAGAGCTACCCTCCCTTCAGTTGTGGAGTATGTTAGTGAGAGAGTTTGGGATCAAGTTCAAGTATCTCCTTTTCATTGCCCCAGAACTCTTTTCGGATGAGGAGTCTCGGACGAGACATTTAGAGGAGGCACTCTGACCTTCTATTCAGTATGTTGTTACTCTATTCACTATACTGCTTTTTTTGGAGGTCCAGAAGATGGCTGAAGAGGTATAGAGGATGAACACGCTGGTAGGTGAGCTGTGAGAGGGGATCCATTTGGGCTTGTCAAAGGGGAAGGCCATCGGCAGTAGGCCTCCATCATTAGGGCCTTTTGGGTTTCGGTCAGTGGGGAGAAGACCCCAACAGTTCTTGTTTCGATGTCCCGGTCCTCACACTTTTCTTTTGGTCCAAGGACCATGATGAATCATATGTGGAAAATGTTGGAATCTTCAAAATCAGTTCCTATATATAGTGCAATACAGTGGGGGTGGGCAGGTTCAGCGCCCACCTAAGTAACACCAATTCCCAGCCAGGCACTTTCAGCAGCATCCGTAGGGACGGCGAGCTCCTGATCCTCAGAGAACAGATGTTGGAGGAAGAGGTTGACCTCGGGGCACACCTTAGACACCTCATCTAAGGCATGGTTAGAGAGGAAACCAACATCTGAGAGGTAGAGGAGCTGGTCTTGGGCAGTTACAGACCATAGAGGCAGCAGTTCCAGTAGTTCCGGAATTCATTCGAGGTACAATCAACTTGTTTTATACTCTTGACTATGCCTAGTTTGATTCAAGAGATTATCACACCTTTGTTGCACCTAATCTACCCCATGCATTGGTTCTAGACATAGATAGACATTATGTACCCCTGGTTTTTAGTATTCCAGTCAGAGGTCACACCAGATTGTCTCATGTCTGTTGAGAATGTAGACTGATGTTGGGACCATATCAGTACAGTGTGGAACTTCTTTTGCATCAGATGCAGCTGTATGATGTCATTAGAGGAATAAAATGGATATTCTCAGTATGTGCTTTTATCAAATTATTTTGAAGTAGGATCATGTTTTCAGATGTTGGAAAACAAGGTGTGACCTTCGTCGGTGAGCAGGGTTCCCAGGAGGGAAGTCGGGGAGTGGAGCCCTTCTTTCCTAGTTAGACGAGTTGTCAGTAGAGTTGGCAGACACAAAGATGGTGGATTTCGTGGAGATTATAAATGAGTTAATGGATGTCTTACCTGAGGAGGTGGTGACTCTAACCCATTGATGTGACATTGAGTTTGGGATAGACTTGAAACCTAGTGCCCGTACAATTTCGATGGCCCCATATTGGATGGTGCCTTCTATGTTGCGGGATTTATGGATTCAGATTGAATATTAGATGAATGAGTGTTTTGTTTATCCAAGATCATCACCATGGGGCTCTCCGGTCTTATTTCCAAAGAAGTCAGACGGTAGTATAAGGCTGTGCGTTGACTACCAAAGACTGAATCAGGCAACAGTTAAGAACTGTTACACTATCTTGAGGATATTTGACCTTTTCTAACCAGTTTAAAGGGTCATGATGGTTCTCCAACATTGAACTATGGTTAGAATATCACCAGTGGAGGGTAAAGGAGGGTGACATATCGAAGAATACCTTCTAGTGCAGATATAAGAACATTGAGTTCCTAGTCATGTCGTTCGGCGTTACAAATGAACCAATCGTGTTCATGGGGCTCTAGAAATATGGCTTCTGGGAATATCTATACTGGTTCATAGTCATGTTTATTGACGACATCCTAATCTACTCATTATCATAAGAGGATAAAATTGTTCATCTGAGGATGGTTTTAGATGTCCTCCAGCAGCACCGTCTATATGGGAAGTTTTACACATGTATGTTCTGGATAAGAGAAGTTCACATCCATGGACACATGGTGTCCGAGCAGGTGATAGCAGTGGACCCATCAATGGTTGATGCAGTATTTTCTTGGGAGGCACCCAAGAATGTGAAGGAGGTTCGTAGTTTCTTGGGCCTAGTAGGTTAATACTACAGATTCTTGACCAACATCTCCTGATTTACAACACCTATGACAGCCTTGACCAAGAAGGACCACGTTTTCATATGGAGTGAGAAATTCCAGGAAGCCTTCAGTTA
This sequence comes from Viscum album, assembly GCA_963277665.1. NCBI lineage: Eukaryota > Viridiplantae > Streptophyta > Magnoliopsida > Santalales > Viscaceae > Viscum > Viscum album. The sequence goes on along the minus strand of OY728166.1, from coordinate 367,146,090 downwards.
TCTGAAGGGGAAGCTGGGTAGTGCCCTAGTAATGAAAATCCCAGAAGAGGGGGTGACATTTGAGGTGTTCTATGACGCGTCAAGCCAAGGCTGGGGTGTGTGTTGATGCAACAAAAGGGTTGATCTCTTATGGGAATAGGTAGTTATGTCTCCATTAGTGTAACTGCACTACCCACGATCTGGAACATTCAGTAGTAGTGTTCACACTAAAGTTGGGGCAATAGTTCCTCTTCGGGAAATGCTTTGTTGTATTCACGGATCACAAGAGCTTGAGGTATATCCTCTCCTAGCAAGACCTGAATATGAGGCAAGAGTGGTGGAGGGAATTTATTTAGGACTATGACTTCAAAATCTCTTACAATGAAGTTAATGGGAATGTGGTGGTTGATTCCTTGAGCAATAAGTCTTAGAAGGATGCTGTTTGAGAGTCAGCAGATTCATTGATGAAGATGGAGGAGTTGGCTTCCCTACACCTAGATGGAAGGGTGGATAGTGGTTGAGGTTGGCTATTTTAGCTGACAGTTTAGTCCTCTCTATTGAAGTAGGTAGAGGAGTCTTAGTGGGGAGACTCAGAGAGTGAAGTGATGTGTGATTAGGATAAAAAAGGAAATGACCCAAAAGGGTGGTCGAAGGATGGTCAGTATCAATTTTGTTTCTAAGGGATGTTGTTTCATACAGATACGATGTGCGGTGGAGTTCTTGGTGAGTACCAAAACACACCCCTGGTGGTATATACAGAAGTTTCCATGATCTACCAGATCTTGAGGGGTCAGTTTTGGTGGACTAGGGTGAAGTGGGTAGTGGTAGTGTTTGTGGAAAAGTGCCTCATGTGTCAGAAGACTAAGGATGAACATTGCATCCTTGGAGGTCTGTTACACCATATAGATTCCCTCGAGTGGAAGTGGGACGTCATCTTGATGTATTTTCTCACGAGACTACGCAGTGTTCAAGGGGGTTGAGATGCTATCTGGGTAGTGGTGGACTGACTTACGAAATCAGCTCAATTCCTGGTAATAAAGGTGTCAAGTGTGGTGGATTCTATATAATAGTAGTACATAGACGATGTGTTGTAGTTTAATAGAGTTTTGAGGACTATAGTCTCCAATCGGGATACCTGGTTTACGTCATGGGTCTAGAGAGGATTGAAATGTGCTTTTGTCACCCAGCTATGCCGCAACACTGCTTTCCATCCCCAAACAGATGGACAGATAGAGCAGAGCATCCAGACATTGGAGGATATGCTACAGGCATGTGTTTTAGACTTTGGGGGATCGTATTTGTGAAACTTGACACTAGTAGAGTTTTTATACAACAACAGATATCACACTATGATTTTTATGAATCATTTTGAACCATTATACAGGAGGTCATGTCGCTCACTTGTGTGCTAGACACTAGTCTGGGAAGTAGGTGTTCTTGGACCTGAAGTGGTGAAGAGCATGACAAAGAAGGTTAATCTTGTATGGGAATGGATGAAGGCAGATCAAGACTAATAGAAGTCCTATGATGATCATAGGAGGAGATCCTTGGAGTCAGAGATCGGGGACCACATAATCTCTATGGTCTCCCATTAGCATAGGAAGAAGAGGTTTGATAGGGGAAGTAAGCTTTCTCCTAGGTTCATTGGACCCATCAAGGTGTTGTCGTGGGTTGGTAAAGTGGCTTATCAGCTTGCGCTACCACTACCTCTATAGAGGGTGAATGATGTATTTTATGTTTCCCTGCTTCTTCAGTATATATACGATTATTTATACATCCTAGACTGGGTAAAGCTAGATATCGAGGGATACATGATGTTCAGGGAGCGACTAGTGAGGATCGAAGATTGAAAGGATATAGTGCTTCATGGAAAAGAATTACCATTGGTTAGTGGGTTGTGGAGTCATGGCAGCCTCGAGGAGAGTACCTGGGAACAGAAGGCACACATATGTGCCTAGTTCCAAAACATGTTTTCAGTTTTGTTCCATCTTGTTTCAACTTGTTTTCGATGTAGTAGATGACCTTGTTAACTGTGAAATGTGTTATTTTCCTTGTTCTATGAATGTGTGTGAAGAGTCATGACTGTGGAAAATGAGAGGTCCTAATACCTAATCAAGAAACATTAAAGTGGATCGATTGAACCAGTGTGGGAGAGTCAGTGCCGCCCAAAGAGGATAATATCTTGACATGGGAGAGGGGACTCCCAAATTCATATGACTGGACGTTGTAAACTAATATATTTTTGTGGCCCCTTGAGGGAGAAGTATTCCAAGATTCCTAGGGTGGTTTAGCTGTGAAAGGCGTGTTTAAACAGGTTGTTTGGACCCCTCTCTTTACATCTGGTTTAGTTTTGATTCTCGAGGAAGAGAATAGTTTGACAGGTATCCAATGTAATGGAATGTACCCTCCCTGTTCATTAATTTGACAATTTTTGGTGTTTGGGATTCCCTAGACCAATCAGTATGTTTGGATACGAAGGGCGATGTATCGGTGGAAGGATGCCGTTGTGGTGTGTCACCGATAAGTACCACATGGGCTTGTCGGGGTTTCCTTCCCTAGTTTTTCTTATAATGCCAATTATAAGTCTTCTAAACTTTTTAAAGTTGTTTAAAGCCATTTTAACCCCATAAACAATGTTTTTAATGCATTAAGTGTGGGGAGACCCTCAATGGACCCACTTTTTTCTCTTTAAATGAAATCCTTTAAAACACACATGTTGTATCCACCTCTCCAATGAGAATGATTAAATAACCATTAATTAGATCGGTTGTAACCATCCAACTATGTGGTGAAACCAAAATCCAACTTTAAAGAAGTTTAAAATTATTATCTCATAAATCATGATATCACTTTTTTATTGCTAGTTAATTCTTTCATTATTTCTTCTTCTTGGTTGGTTTCTTTTTTCCTTTCCCTGCTGCGTTCAGAGTCCCCCTTCCTGAGGATAGTGGTGCACCTATGCTGTAGCCTTTCTTGATCACTATTCTAGTCCCCAAAGTTCCTCCCCTATATGTCGCGTATCCTAATTCTTTGGGAATGGAGAAAAACATCGATCATTGATCATCCATGAAGGGTTCTTCATTCGTCTCCCTTTAATGTGTATCATACGGGGTGGGAATGATGATGTTTCAGTGGGGATGGATGAATCCAAACCGTAATAAAGATATTAAATGGTTATAAAGAATGAATGGATGTGTTTTATAATGTCTTTGTACTATTTTATCAATTCCTATATGTTGTGAACTGTATGGGATTATGTACACTAAAAATCATGGCCATTGGTGGTCCATTCTTATGCACTAATGAACCTCTATTTTCGGGTAAATTATGTGATGATTGAATGGTTATAACATGAATATTGGTTAATCATGTAAACATGGTTGGTTAAATGTATGTATAGTGAACAAAAATCCTTGTGTGGTCACCCAAGTATACCAAGTAGAATGATGGAACTCAATTAATGGTGAGATTGAATCTAAAAACCCCCTTGTTCTATCTTGGTGACATGTGTGGTTGATCTACTTGATGATTGTGGGGTGACATGGATGGGGATGGGATCCCCTGTGGTTGTTCAGTTGTTGGTTTTTGGATCTAATTCCATATAATGGTGTTGTATTGGTTCCATTACATAAAGGGATCTCATAGATCCCTTTCATTGTTGTGACTTTACAAGAGAACCTAGAGTGAATTCTTAAATTGCTGCTTGGATATTTTCACTTCCTTATCTTGTGGTTGTGCCTGTTAGTCACCCAATTGTGAATAATTTTTTTAAATTGAATCACTTGATTATGAAATAAAAAATGTGTTTAATGGGGAATTGGTTACCAAAAATGATTTGTGACATGATTGTGGGTGTGATTCTTCTCATGAATGAATAGTAATGAGGCTGTATGTGGTTGGGCTGCTTTTGGAGCTCATAGGATGGGATGAGTTCATGATTAAATATATGTATAATTTAGTTAAAATTATTCTTATTCGTGCCCCACCCAAGTTGAGTACATTATACCAAACACCCCCATTTCACGGGGGAGGGTGTTTTTTCCAACACTCATACGAGTGGCTAGTTATTAGCTCCGTTTATAATCTATTTCCTGAGCAGCCCAAAACTCTTAGGGTAGGTTATGATGGTATGAGGTCCGTTATAAGAAAATATTCTTCAATTAGGGTATGTTTTGGTGGTTGGACCATGTATGTGTGAGCAAGTTGTTCCCAAGTGTCTTCAGGCATGTTAGTAGTTGTTCTGGCCTAGGTGTCTTCAAGCATTGTGGTAGCTATTCTAGCCTAGGTGTATGAGGGAATGGTTATGTGTTGTTGTGGCGCAAGTTCATGTAGGAGGGATTTTTAGTTGGGGTATCCCAGGTGTGTGAGGGTAGGGTATGACAGTGGTACTGTAGACATAATGGTCGGAGAGGACTGATGCATACGATGTCTTCAATAACCAGCGGAAAATTAGTGCGGTGTAACCAAACATCGATGTGTTTTTAATGTTAATACTTGTGTTATTTTTTGAGTATTACTTGGTTAGGTTTGGGTGGTTATTTTCTATATTAGGTGCTTGGTTGTCTCATTTTCTCACGGGGCATTAAAATTCCTCCCAATTTCTGCACAAGAGATTTTGGGTTTCCCTATTGAGTCTACATGTATACTCACCCAACATATATAAAACTGAATTCAGGTTACTAGGAGGACATTGAGGATGGTGTGGGACCGTACTAGTTCTCATGTTAGAATAGTATTTGTTGCTGTTGTTCCTTCCTTTGGTATTTACCTTTCAATTTTTCTTATATTGTATCACTTATTATTGAAACATGCATATGAGAAGGGATTGTTTGGGATTTACTTTTACATCTAGTTTTGGTATTTTTTGGGACTTTCTATCTTATCTCCCAATCCTTCTAAATAAAAAGGCTAATGCGTTCCATTACTTTGTGTGATTCTGTACCCTTTATGTTAGTCTCCACTCTGAGACCTATTGAAGGTGTGTCTTGGGGGTCATTATCCCTCCTTCAACTTGATGAAGGAAGGGTATGGAAATATGCTATCCCTTCCCTCATCTTAGTGAAGGCGCGTCGTTACAATATCATTAGTAAAATAAAAAATTAAAAAGAAAAATTAAATGAATACACCACATATTATCCTAATGTTTTCTTCTATTTTAGATTGCATGTAGATTCTAGATGAGAAGCCATTCAAAATATCAATTTCAGATCACTAAAATTAGATTAACATTAATAGATATACATGAACATGTTTTACACATCACTAATTATATACCAGTCTCATTATATATATAATATATTTATTTAATTATATAACTCTACATTTTTCTTTGGAATCAGGTGGGGTGACACCACATGTAGAGTTAGGTTATGGCCTTGGTACTCTATTTTTCATTCATTTGTGATTCTAATTAGTAAAATTAAGAGTAGTAATTTTTTTTTCATTTATACAATGTTAACCCATACACATCAATGTATACATATTAAATATATAAATTTTTTTATAGCACATACAGATATTCATTTTACACAATCAACGCATGTAATGTATCCCTATTTTATTTCAGAATATCCAAAAAAAATATTTATAAATATTAACATGAATATATAAAGGGGTTCATATTGAATGATCAAATCCTGGAATGTTGTTGGTGAGGGTCATCAGACCCTTTACATCCCACATCCTTCAAATCATTATTTATGTATCATCAATGTATAACACCACATGGAAAAATATCATCTAGATTTGAAAATTATCTTCCTTATTTATCATTTGATTATTCATTATTGTGAGTATTGTACCAATTATGAATGGTCACTTCACTGATATTCCATCTCTATATTGTTTTTATAACACACCCTCAATTAAATACTATATCCATAATTATTATAGTTATTATTTATAGTGGTGTAGAATAAATAAATTAATCATTCTTTATTTAAATATTCTTTTACAACTATTCAATATTTATCACATCAATCAATCATATATTATATTTTTTATAACAAAAATCACCTTTTTATAAGTAAAACACATTTATGATGAAATTTAATGGTATATATTTGAAAAATTATTTGATAAACATTAGATACACCACATCCCATTTATTTCTCTATATGATGGATTCGTATATTTATATGATTATTTGTGTCAGAGAAAAAAATTGGTCATGATTCACAATCATCATTTCCGTATATGACAGTTGTTGTCAATAAACCATAAATAATTTATGAGGGTTCCTCTCATACCCTATAACATTACAACCATCTAAAATAATGAACATATTATTGAATGGAACTAGTTTTTTATTCATAACATTTATAATTGTTTTTATAATAAAGGGGATCCTCATCTTGGAACCTCAATTACCTTTGTCTCTCATAATAACCATCCATAAATGAGAAGTATTGACAATTCTAATATAATTTAAAATAAAATAAATCATATTTTTGTGTGCATTTTGTGTCCTATTATTGCATAAATTTTTTTACTATAATTATTTGAGAACCATTTCCCTCATATCTATCAATATGATGAATTATAAATTTAAAATTATATGTAATAGTTAATAAAAAAATTGAAAATTTTAGAATTACATAATTGAAATATTTTTATTAACTCAAACTTTTTAAAAGGGTCTTTCATGGGGTTGTAGGTGAATTTTGAATGTTTTGATAGTATTATCACTAATGGAAAAATAATTAGAGTAGATATATAACATAATAGATGAAATTATTATAATGGGGTTTTAATGGAGGAATGAATGAGGATAGAGTAGAGGTGTACATATAATTGATAATAATGGATGGACGAATACTCAAATGGAATCCCACACCATAAAGAAAGATTTGATGATAACCATTCAGAAATAAATATTTATTCAATGAAGATGTAAAATATACTATATAAAATAAATGATATTAGGTTAATGATTGGAGGTTGAAAAACTATATGGGAAAGGATATCAGCACTTAGCATAGGGCATTCAACCACAACATGGGCCATCCATAAAAATCTATATAAATACCTGAGAGGGAACATTGGATGCATTCATGAGAATTACCATAGCAACTATAATAGATTTAATGATATATTAACAAGACCATGGACCTACTATGAATGTGTTAATGTTTAACCCAGGGAACCAAAAAGAAACAATCAGAATCCAGGAATTTCATGCTTTCTAGATTTTTTTAAAATTATTAAGAGAGGACTAGAGAAGTTCATCCTTAGACACAAGGGTTAGGAAACAAATAAAATTGAATTACATTAACCTAATGAGTATACAATATCCAATAATATCATTGATTCAAATAAAAATACCATGTTGAGTAGACTATAAAAAATATTGATAATGAATGGAAGTTGAGAATGAAGTAATTTAACATCACCCCACCATATGAAAAATGACCACTATATACAAGGATGATATTAGAAAGGAAACACGAAAAATAAAAATGTATATTTAAAAAATATACAATGATAAATATTAATTTCATTTTTTCTTGGTTCTTCACCAACATGATAAAATATTATAAATTATTAAATGTGATGGAACCAATAAGGACAAAGTTTTTGTGAATATAACCATTCCAATCACATGAGAGGTCTTTTCCATGGTATAATTGGTCATTTCAAAAATTCATCATGATCTATCCATTAATTTATTTCCATTTAATATCAAATATATCATTTTTGGAAATTATTTTTTTTATTTTTTCATGGGTGTAAAATAATTTCTTAAAGAACTATAAAAATACAGTTTTTATAAATGATGAAAAACACAATAGTTTCTATCACGATGGCAGGTTCAATGGTAAAATATCACCAAGGAATGATTACTGAAATTAAATATAATTTTTAAAATTAGTATTTATAGGTGGTGTTATTATTGTTATAGACGGAATAATAAGGGATCCCTCTCATAATGTGAAAAACATTATTGACCAATGAATATGAGTAAATTGATTTTTTAAATGGCGGAATGCTCTTGATAGATGGTAGGGATCTGTTTACATTCAATATCAATAATAAAACGATGAACTATTGTTTAATGGTAGATTATTTACAAGTATATAACTATTTTTAAGTGGTTGAGATTCTTTTCATCAATGTATAACAAGATATGTATACTATTTAGATTTAATAAAATGAAAAAAATATGATTATGAATGGTTAATGAAACAAGATAATTTCACTGATGATATAGGGATATCTTGAAATTGTATAATTAAATTAGGGTAGGAGTTTTGGATAGTGTAAATAATATACTATGGGTTTCATAGAGTGATAATGAATTCAGGGATAGGTCTAATGGGTCATGATAAAGTATTATAATAACAATAAGTGATGATATATTTTTTATATGTACTTGAGGACCATATACGTGGACATATCACAATAAATTCCATTTCTAGATCTCAATGACTTAAATTCCTTCCAATATTGCATCACCGGAGCTAATCTAGTAATTGTGATAAAAAGACATTTAAAAAAAATTCAATATCAGGAATAAAATATAGAATATTTATTTTCATAGGATTTAGCGATATATAAAATATGAATCCAGCCTCAATATTATATTATATATATATATCATTATTACCTACACATTCATGTGTATTTTATTATTTAAGTCTATTATGAAGGAACAATATAATGCATGGGGGCATGGAAACAACTATTGGAGGTAATGGAATAAGACACATAGTGAATGGAGGGTTTCCATAGTGAATGTTTGCACATAGATCTAGAACAATAATACTCGATAGATTTGTTGAATAAGGTAGTCGGTGTGATAATAATATTCTTTTTACATTGTATACTATTTAAGATTTTTTTTGGGATTTTAAAATGAAAAATGAATTCCACATGAAAGATGTTATGATTTAACATTATCTACACGGATAATGCTTTAAATATAAAATACTTCTTATTTTTTATATTTTTGTTAAAAATATTAAATTAGTAAAATGGGGAGTATATTATTATATATTATCATGAAAAATGGTTTTCAAAAATCATCATTCATGGTAATATATTGATTTATATTGATTAAATTATCCATGGATATAAAAAATCCATGAATTTTATAATTTTATTAATTATATTATTAATGGTAGACAATATAATGAGTGATTTTTTGAAGAATATATTACTATTAACAAGTGAATTATGATAAAATAATTTCTAACTCATTCCTGACATATGTCATGAGTGATTCTCAATAATTTTTTCATCTATAAGATTCTTTTCTTCTCATTAATATTATGAAAATAGCATATAGAAATTAAAATGAATGATAACCATTTTAATTTGATATCATATCCTTTTCACCAATAGTAAAACATAATCATGCTTAAGCACATATAATCCCTAAACACACTTGCTAGGGAAGATCCATTAAAATGTCTTATCTTTTTCCTACCATACACTAGTATATTCCATAATGATCAAATAGAATATGATTGGAGGATATGGATCCATGGTTTATGGGATGTTAATATTGAAACACAAAATTATGAGTAACTTTAATGGGGTATTGGTATGTTAGATGTTTCATTGATTACTATATCATGTTTTACCCATCTTAAAAAAGGAAATAAAAACAAGAGGAAAAATGATTCTTTTCATTAGAAGAACAAAAAAAAAATATTAATGAGTGACCATTAAATATTGAGTATTTTTTTGATGTGATAATTAACCTATATTAATATTTATAAAAATTCGAAAATTTAGTTTTAGAAAAATAAAATTAAATAGGTTATCCATTGAGTTACCATTAATGAATTTGTTATCATTGTTTTGAGAAAGGGAAAGTGGGGAGATAAATTTAGTAGATAATTTCAGTGATATTAAAATTAATTATCATGAAATATAATGATGATATTATCCTCTATTTTTATCATTTTAAAAAAAATAAACAATCAAAAACCAATAACATCAAATATAATAAAACATTATTATAAATCCCTCATAGTAATGTTTGTTATATGTAATTATAGGGTGGATATAATGATACATTTTAGTCCTATTGTATGTGAACTGAGTTAAGGTGTGAGAATAAATCTAATTAATTATTTTTCCATTGTGGTATTTAAAAAATTAGAGTGAGGTTGATTGCATGTGGTATCCCATTTGAAGTAAAACGAAAAAAATATAAATATAATGGTGGAAAGGTAATTCCATTTCAATAGAGTGAAATTAAATCCAATCATTGATTTTTTTCATTTTAAAATTTTGTATTTTAATGTATTTTCTGGAGTAATTATTAATATTTTAGGATTACATTGATACTCACTTTGACTTTGATTCTTTAATGTTTGAATATTATTGGATGTAATTGAATTTTGATATTTTATGATGTTTCAAGTAATATTACAAGAATGAATTCTTATTTAGGTGGATTTAATATCATGAATTCATGGATATATATTTTGTAATTAAATTCATCTATATATTATTAACATGCTTATTTATTTTCTACATATAATTTTTTTGATCATGTGATGGGAGGAATACATATTATGTTATCCCACTTCATGAATATCAATGTTAGCTTTTCTATTGATAATGTGGGTAGTATTTTTCAAATAGTATAATTTCAAATAGAGATCCTTGTTTTATGTTGATATTCTAGTAGTCTATAAAAATTATATGAGATAAAATGATATTTTTATCACAATATATCATCCTCAGACTGATGGTTTATATGTGTAGACCATTATGGTTCTGTTGGATAAGTTACAATCATTTTAATTATTTTGGTGATTCATGACAGTATTATTTTAAACTCATTGATTTTTCATATAAAAAATGTTTCGGGTAACTGATATGTATGGAAGCATTAAAATATTAGTATAGAATGATATTTCACTATCAACATTGTAATTAGGAGGATTGTCTGTCATCTCTTATTGGACCGAGTTGCATGATGGACACATCTATGTACGTTCAGTTGATTGGGTGGTGGTTAGGAACCATACATAGCTGGAGACAATATTACACTAACCATTAGAGATAACTTATGGAGTTGGAGGTTGGTCATCTTGTTTTCCTTTGAGTGTAGCCTACGTTGGGAAAATGTTGTATTGAGAAACAAGATATTTTTTCACGCAGGATTGATGGTCCATTTAAGATAGTGAACATGGATGGTCCAGTGGCATACTCATTTGATTTTCAATAATAATATAGTTAAATATAAAATTAGTGTATTGGGTTATATATTTAGATATATTTTTCTAACCATTCTCATGGGGTAGATATTGGGGACATTAATATTTGGTTTGATGTTTCCTTTCAATAGAATCTAATATGGATTTTATACTATTGTGATTAATAGCTCTTGGGTAGGACTATACCATTAGAAAAAGTGTAGTGTAAGTATGTGAATGTTCAATAAGGACCTAGGATAAAGAGTATCATATTTGACCGAAGTGTCCAAAGATGTTCACTAAGAACCTATAGCGATTTTTGGTAAACAAAATTAGGGTAATATGTTATACAATGAGAAAGTTATAGGATCTCATATTTTTATGTTACATATCTCTTTGATATTTATATTATATTTCATTAATTGGGGTTTCTATTAGGTTTAAACCTTACTGGTTGAGTTATATCTAGATTTTTTGAGCCTTCACTTTTGAAATAATATAATATTTTGGATTTACGATTTATTTTAATGAATGGAGTTGAGGTATAATTGTGTTAAATGTTATTATAATTAATTTATGATAGACTAGATTTAATTATAGGTGGTTTGGGAATATTAATCTAAGATGGGACGAAAGTTGTTCTCTATAAAACTACACACTATGTATTTGTTACATGACATGTAACTAAAACCATAAATTTGTCGTTAACCTAATTCCAATCCTATAAATTTCAATTGGAACAAATATTAACTTGAGGAGACATAATTTTTTGCATAACTAAACAATTATTAAATAAACTATGTGAAATTATTAAATTCCTCTAATTTCATATAACCAATGTCTTTTTGTGGGAACTAATTCTGATTTACTTTATTTCTTCATTACTAAACTCTATCATAACCCTATAATGATTTCTAGTTGATTTTGGATTCTATTCATCTATTCGAAATATTCTTATTAGTTATCCAATCCATTATTAATTTCCGTTCATAATTTTCCCTATCTTTTCCCACTACTCTGTATCATTACAATGTACATCCCATTAATGGATTTTTTCTGGGCATTTATGTCAATCTAGTTTGATTTATGGAACCTCGTATGATCTTATTTTTTAATTTTTTATTATTATTCTTGGAATATTTTTTTAATCTTCATATAATGGTACGAGATCTATCCAAACACTATAGCCTATTTAATTGTCATGTATATTCAATATTGTTGTCATGACAGTGTAACATGCAATATAATTAGTTAGTTGATTGATTAATGGTTAATTATGGATTATAATATTTTTTGAATTTTTTTGGATTCAATTTTTAGGATATATGACTTGTGGACACCCGTTTGGTGAGTGAACCCTTGAATAATATTGAAGTGGATAATTGATTAATGTGTGTTTTATATTATGAGTGTTTCATTTGATTACATGATATATAATCACATTGGGATTGGATTTCGGATATTGAAATGAATCATGGTAAATTTATATATAATGAATGTATAATTTAATGTCAAATGGTATTTTTCATAACAATAAATTATAGATTAGGATTTTTTATGGTGATATCGATGTGGTTAAAATATGGTGACTGATACATGCTAAAATGATTTCATATAAGGATTTTCAATGAGGTCGAAATTCTTATATAGTGGGATTGGCCAATTGATGTATGAAATAATTCATATGTAGCAGGCTTGTCAATATGACACAAGATAGAATGGTTATATAACGTGAATTTCCTAGTAATATTTACTAAATTTATCATATAATGGTATATGTCATATATATTTGATGAAATTACTATATAAAGGGATTTTCCTACGAGCTGGAATGTTAATTTATAGGAATTTTCATAGTTCTCTGATTATTCAATTGTTTATGGTTATGTTTTTTGGTTATTCTACATGGTCATTGAAATTATGGAATGGTGTTGAATTAGGTTGATTGATGTATTTTATTAATCAATTAATTAGTAAACATGTTTATCTCATTATTTCATAAACTTATTATCATAATGGTTCACTTGGACATAGTTGTGTGGACCTATTGATTTATACTCACATCACATTCAGACCATCATTTGGCAGTTGAGCAGATTACATGGATGTATGTTTGGACAGTGTCAAGGGGCCTTGATGGTGATTTTCTTCTTACTAGAATGGAAGGATTGTAGTCATGGGTCCAAAATGGTGTATGAGATTAGGGTCTTTTGAGATTATTTTTTTATATGATTATTTTTTTATTATTATCTTGATATTAATATACATGTGAAAAATTCATTACATGATTCGTCATTATGAGTTTATTGGTTTCTCATTTAAAATCATTTTTTATGATATATTTTCTATATTGGTCATTTTTTTCATTGATATTATTATTATTTGATTATTCCACTAGTTTCTAACTCTATATCATTTGGTATTATAATCCCACTGTACTCATCAAAACCCCACTATCTTTCGGATTCCTCTAATATACGGTGTGGCATTATTGAGGTCTTATAACCAACCTATTTTTGGCCACCAGAAAGAGTGTTAGAACATGGCATGCTACACATTCATTCACGAGTATATATCATGATTGAAAAATAGTTATTATTTACTATAGAAAATTCATTCTATTTTACTATATCCACAACATTACAATATTTTTATTTATTATAATTGAGAATAATTGGTTGTTGTGACTATATACTCGAGACATAAATTGAAATTTATTCATAATTAATCCCATATTATCAATGAATAGACTCATTAGGTAAGATATGTTTTATAATACAATGTTATTATTTTATAAAATAGTGTGTTTTTTTCATGATGATCAAATAGAATATTTGTAGTGGGGAAGATTCCATATTGAATGGATTGTTCATGCTAAATATGATATATTAATGTCGATTTCATGGTATGGATACATTGACCAGGTTTTATTCATTATATTTATTCATTTTTTACCACACCTATCAAATATTAGAAAATAGAATAAAAAGTGTGTTTTTTCTTTAAAAGATTAAAAATTACCATGATTTAGCCATTTATCGTTTCAAATTGAGATTGGGTGGTGGATGTGATACTTTTACTAGATTCAATATCAAAATAAAATAATATAATGGTTAATCATTTTTTTAAAAATCCAAATAGTTTATCCATGATTATCATAATAATGAATTAATGATTCTTTTTTGAGCATTGAGAGGTATAGAGATGCATATGGTTAGAGAATTTCATGTATCTTTACATTGATTATCAATTAATATAATTAAGATCTTAATATGGATTTTTATCTTTTCTTTTTTAACCTCTTATTTGAGATATATATTTACAAATCAATAACCAAAAAACAAAATCCTCAAATGAATTTTATCCCCATTAAAAATCCCAAATAATTAAGTGTGACATATTATATATTAAGTGTTGATAAAGATGTATTGAAATCCTATAGAGAGTGACATGACTTGAGTTATGAGACAAATTCTAGTAAAATATTTTACATTCAACAATTTATGAAATTATAGTATGGTATATTTCAAGTGGCATGCATTTTGATAATGAATGTCAAAACTTTTATTAAATGGAAATAAATATAATTTAAATTAAAAATAGGGAATGTAAAATACAATATTGATTTTTTCATTTTAATGTTGTGTAATTAAAGGAATTTAATCATTTTATTCTTGAACAATTTGGTTTCCCTTGACTTCCATTTTAATGTAGATTATTTATAATAAAATATTAGTTTTATGGAATTTCATTTTTATATTTTTTTGAAATTTATTACATGAATACATGCATTAATTCATATACGTGGGGGAGTTGATAGGTTGATTCCGTGTATATATTTATTATTATTAAATTGTTAAATATTGGTTTTATATTTATTATTTCATTTATAAAAATAATTTTCTTTTTTACTTGATGGAATAAATTTTTTTAAAGTATTTCACAAAGGAAATGAATATTAAAAACATATTTTTTAAAAGAGATAATAAAATTGGGCCATCTTGTGGTGAAAAATCGAAGGAATGATGTTAGAAGAAATTGTACAATGTGGGTTAATACATTTAACAACATGAATAATTGTTCACACCACGAGCATATCTACACAAAAATCTATATAAAATCAAATCACATTAATAAACCCTGAGAATCAACACTAATTCCTTATACAATATTTAAAGAAATAATTCCAAGAGTGAATTTATATTCATGTCATGATATGATCAGGAGTTATATGATTATGGGGGATACCAAACAATTTCATTATTTCAAACATTCAGTCATTTTTTGAACCATTTATAATATTGAAAATCTAAATGTCCAAATGAGGAGATTTCTAGAAGATAATGAAAAAAATATCATTGACCATTAAAAAAATACTCCTTCAAATAACCCATTCAAATTTCATGGTCTGAAAATTTTGAATTATTTTTATAAAATAAGGAGTTGGTAATGATGGATTGTATTTAAATTTCAAAATCATATACATAATAATGTAACATAGATGGGAGTTGATGTGAAAACTGTAATATTTAATAAATATTAATTCAATATTTATTGAAAAAATATACACATAATATAATGTTGAATATTATTAGGCTATGTGACTTTTTTGAATTAGGTACATAAAATATTTAATTCAATCTTGGGAAAAAACATTATTTTAAAAACAAAAAAATAAGAATATGTATTCCATCGATCTAGATATACTACATAGAATAGAAGTGGGATTTACCTATGAAATGGGTGATCTATAATGCCATGTATGTGAATAAATAATGAATGAAAAAATGGATCCAATACATTATATTCAATGTGCCTATCAAGGTTATAAAAATGGGTGATAATCATAGATATAAAAACTAAATAATGATATATGACGATAACATAAAGGAAATATATGAATGATTAAACAATAAAAAACATGTCATCATAAGAATATGTGATGGATAAAGGTGATGGAATCATAATATATGGTTCCCATGATAACCTCTTAAGCACCATACATGGAATATCTTGAGATAAAAACATTACCTAGTCCTTTGGATGGATGTATAATTCTTGGACCACCCATGACATTCATATCATATATGTGAATTATTTATCTACATGATTCCTATAATATAATAATGTATTTAATCACTATTACACTAATGTTTATTGAATTTTTATTATATAGATTATATTCAATAATAAATTATGTATAGGATTATCTGGGTGAATACAATTTAGTAGATATGAGGATGATAATTCAATAAACAATTGATTATAATGAAGAAAGCATGGAATAATTTTTAAAGTATTTCAATTCCACATAAATTTTTTTGGAAGGATTTAGTTAGAGTTAGAGGTGAGAAATAATTATATGTAAAAAATATTTACAATACATATATTTTTAAAAACACATTACAATATATAAATTAGACATAAAAAGTATTTTTATATATAATGTAGTTATAATAAAATTGAATTTGGGAGGATAAATTACCTTGAGAGTGAAATTCAAAAATAAATATAGGATTGTATAAAGAGAATATAAATTTGTTAGGAGGACTTCATATTATGATAGGGAGAGGAAATTTTTTATAAATTGGTTTTGAGTGAAGAGTATTAGGAGGAGGGGTGGGTATTTATAACCAAATGGGGGGAATTCATTATTAATTTCTAAATATAGTTTATGGAATATATATTTTATGATAATGAAAAAAATAAACTATATAATAATATTTTCCCATGTATTCTTTCAAATAGATGTGGACCTAAATATTTTATATTTTCATTCACAAGAAATAAATATAATAATATAAAAGGTTATGTGGAAGTGAATCATGTTTGGATGTAACAGATTTCAAAACCTAAAAATATAATATTTTTTTGGAGGGTTCAATTAGTTTTTTTAAAACTTATTATATAACATAAAATTATATCTTCATAAATATGAAAAACATTTTGTTGTTGGATGTATTCAATAGAATTTTTATAGCAATTTTCTTCTATAATTATATCATAATACACACAGTATATTTATACCTAATTAAAGTTTTAATCAAAAATGGAATCTTGTTAAAAAATATGTGAAAACTCAATATTAACCAATTTTAACATAGTGATATCCGAAAATAGTTTATATTTATTAAAAATAGTTTTTTATATCTGAAATTTGAAATTAGAGAAACTATATTTACATGAAAATAAATGTTTTATTTGAAATTAACCAATTTTTAACCCTTATTAAATTATATTAAAATTCGTTTAAATATGTTATGTTTTTTTCATTTAAAATTAATATCTAATAAGATTTTTTTGTTAAAATATTATTAAGTTCATAAGTATAATATTATTTGAAATTAGTGCCTAAATTGATGTGATATATTTTTTTTAAAAATTCAGGTTTTATGTCTTCTTGGGAATATCTAATTTTAATATTCTCATAAATTTTTTTAATAATTAAATAGAATAAACTTAACCATTAATTTTTATAAAAAATAAAATATACTAATTCATAATAATAGGTTCTGGATATATAACCACTTATTACTCAAGTGTATATCCAATGTTTATGGTGTACCATGGTGTGGAAATCTTGGGGTGGTTCGAAAAACATGATTTTGGATCTGGTCGCTATATGATTTAACATCATCTGTATATGGTTCCATTAAAGCTACAATTATTTAATTTCAGCATGGTAATATTAAATGAAAAAATAGATAGATTATATATTCATAAAAGGCTGAGATAAATAGGAAGTATAGTGTATTTTCCAAAATTTTGAGGTCATCACTCATTCCATATGTGCTTATTAGACTTTATCCTAACCACTAATATACATTAATATGACTAGTCACCATAAAAAGACTATTTTATCATGGTTTAAGATGGAAAATACCCATATAAATTTTACATGCTATATATTATAATTGGTCTGAAATAAAAAAATTTAATTTATGTGTTTTCTATAAATATATCAAATTTACTCAACCTAAAGGGAATTTCATTTATTAATGTTTAGTTAATAACATTATTAATCACTTAATATTTTGAAAAATTGATATATCTATTTATACACTTGAAAAAATGAAGGAAAAAATATTTCAAATCCTATACAGATTCACATTATTCTTCCACAGACAAGTGCTTCCATCACATCAATTTTGACCTTGTGAGTTATTTTTTTGAAGAACATTTAATCTATGATATACGCTAATAAATAGATTCTCATATTATGAGTTATATTTTTTCAATGGTACCACCTCTATGCTGGGTACATTTGATTGGTGTGATATTTACTTCCTCATGTGGGATACATAGAACATGTCATATTCATGTGATTAGTTATATGCGAGTAAAATTAAATAAACGAAAAATATGATTTGATCATAGATGTAAAATGTGACCATGTATCTTGGACTAAGAGTTTCCTTCTTCTCACACCCAATTCATTTATTCTGGGTGATATATGAAGTAATACTTTATCTATGACCTCAAACTCCTGATCTCATTGAATTTTTTTTGAATATGGTTTCTATAAATCTTTTATAAAATTTACATGAATAAATATGCTTTAATTATTCTCTATCATCTCCAAATAAAGATTCATTACCATTTGATTTTTCTCTCCACCTTCATCCCGACCTATTGGTCTCTGAAACCACTTTCTATACAGATCCTAATAATATAAAAATTGAACTGTATAATGGAAGATTTTAATATATGATAACTACACTAGGGTAATGTTTTTATACCAACATCCTTGTAAATAAATTATAAATTATATTCAATATCCTTTATAGTTTTAATGGTTCCTTAAGAATGACAATTCATTTTAGGGTGATAAAATGAAATGAAACTCATCTATATTCATACCTCTTATGGATGTATTTTCAATAACCATGATTTAATATAAATATATATTAGATACATTTGATATTGGTACTATATATATTATCATTAGTCACCTTTTTTATATCATTTTAAGTAGATCAGAAGAGTATTATTCCATAATTTTAATTAAAAATTGAAAAGTTGAAAGTTGATTAACTACCACGATAATTTATTTAGTACCTTTAGATGTCTTAATGATTAAGATGATTAATCCCATGTTTATTTTTTCCCTTTTATATACGTGAATGGGAAATGGTTTTATCATACTATTAGGATTACAAAATTTATCCTGTACTTATTGATGTAACATTAATAGTGATTCAAATTCAACAATATTCCTCTTCATGTTATCTCACCTAAAGTTTCTATTTATAAATATATAACAATTTTTTATTCAAATATAAAGTTAAAATGATGAACAATATGAAGAATCCATTATTTCCCTTTTAATATTAATGAATAAAACAAGAGGATTTGATTTTGACAAGAACGCTTTCTACTACAAACTAATCATGATATCTTTTGAAATGAGAACTAATATACATGTCTTCAAGGATTATTGACATTCATTCGATGATAATAATACTAAATGTGAAACGAATATTTTTAAGAACAATATACCTTAATGTCCTGCATTCACATCAACAAATAGATGAAACAAATTTATGTGAAATATGTAGGATTACTAACCAATGGAAACTTCCATTCTTCTTATGTCACTTTTATAAAGACATGATGTTCAAGTAATTTTGTAAATAATTAGATTTCATAATATTTGACATAATATTTATGGAGGATTCTTCATTTCTCACCACCTAAATGGAAACACTTCTCATCATATTCATAATGATGGATCTCATCAAGAATATATTTCATGGAATTTTGGTATATATATTACACTATAATGGGTCTTCACCTTGTGGTGGTCCATATTGGACAACATTCACAACTTCACTAATATAGATCTTCTAGATTTTTTTCCAAATACAAAGAAATATATTCAAAAAAAATTTGAATCATTCAATGGTGGTAACTTCTTCATATTTTCTATCATGAACAGACAACACTAAATTCTTCATAGGTTCTCCACCAAAGAACATTATATACATTAAATTTCATGTATTGTAAGAAAAAATAGAATAAATAATGATTATGGAAATAATGTGGATCATCCTTGATTCATTAATATGAATAGAATAGTTGATATGTTTTTGTCAAAGAGCTGATCCAGTCATCATGCTTGAACATATGATCTTCTATTTGGATATATGTTGAGGCATCATGGATCTCTACATACCTTAATCATCCTTTTTTGGAAAATTTGTATTTTTTAATATTCTTCATAGATGATCTATCATTATTTTTTTAGGATTTATGTATCTATTCATAATAAGGTGATTTTTTACAATCTGTCCTTATTTCATGCAACACTCACACAAAACTAATTTAATATAGGAGTTGATTTTTTTCACCCACCCATTCCCTTTTTCTTCATAATGTTATGAATTCTCATTTCCCCATTAATTATCATTAATTTGTGAAGCTTCACATTTCTTCATTATTTTCATGACTTAAAGACATATAACTAACATGTCATTAGGAATAGTGGAAGTCTTTTTGGATCTTCCACATGGGTTCTTCCGAGTTTCAACTCTCTTTACAATTCATTTTGGTGCAGCAGAATTAAAATTATTGAATTTATAATAATATGTATTATCAATAATCATAATTAAAATCATCTTGGCATAAATTTTTTCACAAAATTCATAAAAATTATTACCAAGGATTCTTATTCGTTCCATGTAAAATTTTGTGATATTATTTTCTTATAGGCTTTTGATACATGTTGAAATGATCATGTACTAAAATTTTGACCACTTCCATTGCATACATCACTTATGTCATTAAGTACTCCAAATATATTTTAATTATACTAATTTTTCTAGACCTATGAATGTTTTTTATTCATTTATATATTTCCCCCTTGATATGGGGTTCCTTCTTGGTTTTACATTTTGAGGATTGTAGCTACAATTTAATGGAAATTGACCAAATTTGTCACTACACCGACACAGACCATGCATATGATTTCTTGATATCTTTTGGAAGGTATTTTTAGGTCTTCATCATTATTTTTTTGTTTTCTAAGGGAAATCCACAACCACATTCATTTTCATATCCACCTTGGTCATGGTTTTAGGGTTCTTACCACCTTTATTCATCCATACATGTTCAATTTTTTTATAACCTCAATTGTTCATGATAACATGTATAGAAACATTTTTCCAAAAAGATTGGATGGGGCCTAATTCTCCTCAGTTTCTTGTGATAGATATTTCAGACAAGTTGTGATATTATTATCACATATTTGAGGTATTACATCCATAAACTATTCCAATTAACATTTATTACTAGTTGAAACTTTTTCATTGTATTGTGAAGACTCAATATGTGGATTCCCATGATTATCCAGATGACCTTCCCAATCAAGACATTTCACATTGAGGGTGATTTTATGATCTTAAATCATAATCATATTCTCTTAACATTCTTTATTCATTACTTTAACTTCATATTGAGGAAGGATAAATTTTTTCTGAATGAAATAGTCATGTTCCTTGATCTTATTTGATTTGACTTTGAATTGTAATCCCTTGATATCAGTTCTATTATCCAGTTTTCTTCAAGTACATGGATCCTTTTTTTATAGTCTTTTGAATCCATATTCTTCTAAAAAATCTTATATCCATTATTTGTATCTTATTTCAAGTGACCTCTTTGTTCGTTCGATGTTTCCATCTTGACTAGAGATCTTTAAACATACTACCATTTTTTCTTGAAATATCTTCTCCAAAACATCTGCTTCTCCCTCTAGATAGTGGATATAATCTTTTATAAATTGAAATAATATAAACACACATGATTCACATCCTTTTATAATTCCATGAAGAATAACTCTTTATATATCAACTGATAATTCTTAATATGTAGTAAATTGATCATCATCACCACTTGTGTTTTCATTTTCATCTTGAAGATTTTTTAAAATGGACTAACACATACATCTTGATCTATAGAGTTATGAAGGATATCCATATACATACTGAAATATTTATAATCGTCTCAGCACCTTCCAGTACTAATATTTATTTTTTGTGTTTTTTTGGATAAACATATTCTTCCTATTCATTACATAATTGGGAATTCTTCATCTACCTTATTGGATCATTATTATTTTTTATTAATAATATTCTTGGTAGATTAATATTTATTCGCAGAGGTAAATGAATATTCATCAAAACTACCCTTCATTAGGGACTCAGGAAGGAATATTATATCTTAAAAAGATAATAGCTTCACTGTATAGAATCTAACATAGGTTAACCTTACCATTGATATTAATTGAGAAGTCTAGGTTGTGATATTCCTATCACTTGGAGGGGGGTTGAATAAGTGTGGGGCACATTTTAAACCAATTGTATCATTTTATCCTGATAATTCCTAGAATTTTTATGATCTCAATTCTATTGCACCATTTTCCCTATCACATTCAAGTATATGAAAGCAGTAAAGGTAGCACACAATATTTTAACAAAGTTCAATACTTGACAAGAGTATCTATTCACTTATTATTGGATGGAAATAATCCAATACCACATAGTCCACTTAAATATACTCTCTTTTCGTGGAATAAAATTAGTAAAATATTTTTTTACACTATGGAAACACTATGTAAATAGTCAAATAGTGCATTCAAGTAGCACATTTAACACAATATAATACTACGTGTTTTACAACTATTTAGTGGATAATTAATCTACATTCCATGATATTAATCTCATTTTTTATGAGGGTTTGTAAAACCATGAATATCCTCAACCAGTTGAGTCTGGTCTGGTTTCACATTTCTATTTTTTCTTCTATACCCTCCTTCATCACTTTTTTACATTCACAACAGCATGAATGAAACTCATTTTATTTATTCCCATCTTCATTATTGATAGCCACCAAATATTATTCTTATATGAGTCATAATAATATCAATGTGGTGTGTACTGATGAATATTGGATTTTCTCAAACACAAATTAAAATTATCTTAAATCATATTTTAGAACAACCTATCAAACCTAGGCTAATAGTCAATATGAGTAGAAAATTCTAGTACTGTAGAACACTTATGATACTTTTTGTTATTTTGGGGGTTCATGGGACTATCATTTGAAACTCATTTAGTTTTTAAATAATTATAATTTTAGGGACTAGATATGGATGGAACCATTAATTGTTTTTTTATGGATGGCTATATCATTCAACACTTTGATAGTCATAGGATGGTGTGTCATCTCTTTTTGAGCACAGTCACATGATAGAAACATCTAAATATGTTCATTTTATCATGAGGAGGCTGAGAGCCACACATATTTGGGGAAAATAATTTGTTTACCATCAGAGATAACCTATGTAATTGGTGGTTGGTTCTTGGGTTTTCTTTTGATTTTAGCTTATGTTGGGTAAATGCTGTATTGGGAAAAAATATATGTTATCACTCAAGTTTGATGGTCCATATGAGATAGTGGACATGGATGATCCATTAACATACTCTTTATATCTTCCAAAATTCTATAGATCCATACAAATTGTGTGTCACAAGTCATATATTTATAAGTATTATCATATCCATTGTCATGTGGAAGATGTTGAGGATTTCTAGATTTGCGTTGGTGCATCCTATTAGTTGCATCCGATATGGATTATATACTATAGTGATACAGATCTTAGGGTAGGACTATACCTATGGTTTAGGTGCACTGGGATTAGGGGAATCTTCCAAAGAAGGGCATAGAGAGTGAGGATGATCTGTCACCAATTTATCCAGACATGTTCACTAAGAACCTATAATTATTTTTTTGAGAATGTTGACCGTGATATGTTATATGGTGAGAAGGCTGGAAGACCTTTTATTTTTTAAGGTACATCCTAATTTTATAGTTATGTAAAACATAATTCATTGTGATTTTTATTATGTTTAATCCTTTGTGATTGGGTTCTATTAAGATGTAGAGAGATGTTATTGTATAAATAATATAATGCTAGAGATTTATGTTCTATTCTGACCATTCTGATTACTCATCCAATCCATTATGACTTTCATTAGTTAATTTCTATATCTTCACCCATTACTCTCTTTCATTATTGTGTTCATCCCATTAATTAATTTTTATTTGTGTCCTTATATTGATCTGGTTTGATATATGGAACTCTTTATGATCTTATTTATCCATTTTTTGGTAATTATACATGGTAATATTTTTTTATCTATAGAGAATGGTAGGCCGTCTAACCAAACCATATAGAATGTTTAATTTTCATGTCTATACAATTTTTTTTGATATTGTAACATAAAATATAATTATTTTTTATCAATTAACAGTAAATTATGGAAATGAATATTTTTGGGGTTTATTTAGATTCAATTGTTAGGGTGATGTGGCTTATGGAAACCCATTGGGTGAGTGAACCATTGAATAATATTGAAATCGATAAACAATTAATATTTTTTTGTATGATAAGAGTTTTAGTTCATTTTACGATATATAATCACTATGGTATTAGATTATGGATATTGATATGACTATTGATAAATTTATATATAATGAATGTGTAATTTAAATTCAAATGGGTTTTTTCATAATTATACATTGGAGATTATGATGTGATATTGTGATATAAATGTGGTTATAATATGGTGAGTGATAAATGATAAAATTATTATATATATGGATTTTCTATGAGTCTAAAATGCTTAAATAGTGGGTTTGGCGCATTGATATATGAAAAATTCATATATTGTAGGATTGTCCATGTGATAAAAGTTGGAATTCTTATATTGATGTATTTTCCTAGTAATATATACTAACATTACTATATAATGATATATGATCATATATATTTTCTAAAATTACCATATATAGAGATTTTCCTAGAGAATGAAATTTTATAATATAGGGATCTTCTAGTTTATTTGATTATTCCATGGTTTATGGTTATGGTTGGTATGATTGTGCCACATTCTCATTTAAATTACGACATGGTGCCAAATAAGGTTTATTGATGTATAAAATTAATTAATTAATAGACATGTTTATCAATTTATTTAATACACTTTTTATAATACTAGTTTCATTTATACATAGTAGTTTGACCTACACAGTTTTACCAACATCATATTCATACCATTGTTTGGTACGCTAGTAGATTGCATTGATTCATTTTTGGACAAGGTCAATGGACATTGATGTTGATATTCTTCTTGGTGGAAGGGATGGATTTTGGTGATGGGTCCAAAATGGGGTTCAAGATTGGTGTCTTTTGGCATTATGATGTGTCATATGAATCATTTTTTTTTTTTTTTTGTTTCACATTAATGTGCATGTCAAAATTTTATTAAAATATCAACCCTTATGAGTTTATTGGTATATCATTTACATTTTTTTTATGATATATGGTTTTTATTTTTAATTTTTTCATTGATATTATTATTATTTGATTATTACACTGGGTTCCAACTCTATATCATATAGTATTGTCTTCCCACTATACTCATCAAACCCGTGATACATTTCAGACTCATCTAGAATATGGTGGTCTATGAATTAGTTTTTGTATCCAACCTATTTTTGGCCACACCAGAGTGTTTGGATTGGGGATGTTACAAATTTATTCTTGTGAATATTTCATGATTGGAATATAGTTTTGATTTACTCTAGAAAATTCATTCTATCTAACTAAATCTAGGAAATAACAATATTTTTATTTAATATAATTGAGGAACCATGGTTGTTGTGAAATTATCTGTGAGACAAAAATTAGAATTTATTCATATTTATTCCCATATATTCAATGAATACCCTCATTTGGGAAGATATTTTTTTAAAATAAAACATTATTATTTAATTCAATATATCTTTATTTTTTAAAATTATCAATTATAATATATGTGTTGGAGATAATTCCATAGTGAAAGGAATATTTATACCAAAAATGATATATGTATATTTATTTCATGATATATAGGTAAGGATCGTGTTTTATTCATTATTATTTTTCATTTTTTAAAACTCCTATAAAATCTAAAAAATGAGATTAAAAAGTGGTATGTTTCTTTAGAAGGTATACATTTTTATTTGGCTAGCCATTTCTCATTTTAATTTCTGATTTTTTGGAGGATATCATTATTTTACGACATTTGACATCCAAAAAATTAGAAAATATGAGATTTTGTTTGAAAAAAATGAAAATAGTTTATCCATAATTAACACATTATTGTATTTATGATCATTTTTTGAGATTATGGATGTAAATAGATACACATGGGAGGAGAATTTAATTTATCATTACATTGATTATCAGGTAATATAAGGAAGGGTTTAATATGATAATTTATATTTTTTTATCAACCTCATATTTGAGATACTTTTTTTAGAAATCAATAACCTCAAAATATAATCCTCAATTGAATTTTATGATAATTGAAAATACTAGATAATTATGTGTGATATTGTTATTTATGGGGTGTAGATCAGGATGTTTTGAAAGAATATAATGAGTGACATTACTTGAGTTATGAGAATAATTCAAGTCATAAATTTTACATTAACTGGTTAAATAAATTATTCTATGGTAGATTCAAATGGAACACGTGTTCATAAAAAATGTAAAAAATATTTTTAGATTGATGTAAATATAAATTCAATTACAAATAGGGAATGTAAAATAAAGGATTGATTTTTTCATCTGAAAATTGTGTAATTGTAGACATTTTATCATTTTATTTTTGGACATTTGGGTTTCCCTTATTAGTCATTTTGGTTATCTTTCTTTTATATTCAAATAATTTTGTGATATAAATCCGATTATATATATATATTTTTAATTTCTTATTTAAATACATGTATGAATTCATATATTGGGGTCTTTTATAGGATGATTTCATGTATATATTTTTTTAAAATTTAAAATTTAAATTTTGGTATTTTATTTATTATTTATTTTCTACAAATATTTTTTATCATTTTTTGGATTTAATAACTTAGAGTATTTTCCAGAGGAAATGATTATTTAAGATAAGGTTTCTAAATGATTTTAAAAACATTTGAACCATGTTGTGGTGCAACACCAAAGGAATTATGTTAAAAAAAATTAAGATGGGGGTGAATATATTTTGCAACATGAAAAATAGTTCACACCATGAATAGATATACATATATATCTATATAAAATCATATAACCTCATAAAACATTGAGAATTATCATTAATTTTATTTACAAGATAAATAGAAATAATTCCAATAGTGAATTTCTATACATGTCATGAAATGATCAGAAGTTAGATGATTATGAGGGAAACTTAACATGTTCATTATTTAAAAAATTCAGTCATGTTGGAAATCATTTAGAATATTGAAAAATTAAATATAAAAATGAAGAGATTTTAGGAGGATAAAGGAAATATTTCATTGAATGTTAACAGGATACTCCTTAGAATAATCCATTCAAATTTCATGGAATGAAAATTGGGATATATTTTCCTATAAAATAAGTATTTTACCATGATGGATGTGTTATTAATACTATATCCTAAACATAATTCTGTAAAATATTATGGTGTTGTTTTTCCAACAAATTTTTTAACATATATTAAATTTGTATTTTAAAAAAAAAATATACACATAATATAAACCCATAATATCATGAGGCCATATGACTTTTTTGAATTAGGTATATAGACAATTTTCCAAAATAATGAGTAAAACAACATTATTTAGAAACAACAAAATAAGAACTTGTATTCTATTGATATATTTATTATACATAATGTAGAATGTGTATTGTCCTAAAAAAATGGTGATCTATAATTCCATGTTTTTGAATACTAAGTGAGTGAAATAAGGTATCCAATATATTCAATAGGCATATCATGTTTATTAAAATCGGTGAGAATCATAGATATAAACATAGTAGAATTATATATAATGATATCTTCATGAAAATATGTGAATGTTAAAACAACATAAAACATGTCATAATCAGAATATGAGAAGGATAATAATGAAGGAATCCAAAAATAGGGTTCACAAGATAACCTCTTAAGGACCATACATGGAATATCATGATATAAAAACATTGCCCAATTTATTGGAAGGATATATAATTATTGGAGAATCAATCACATTCATATCATATATGTGAATTATATTTCTACATAAATATTATAATATTATAATGAATTTAATCACTATTACACCTAGGTTTAATTAGTTTTTATTATATAGATTGAATTCCATAATAAATTAAGTAAATGAATATCTCGGTGAAACCAATTTATTAGATATGGGGTTGGGTATTCAATACCCAATTGAGTGTAATGGTGAAATGAGAGGATAATTTTGGAAGTATAACAGTTGTACATAATGATTTGTGGAAGGGTTTATTGAGAGTGAGAGGTGGTCACTCATTATGTGGAAGTAATAATTACATTAAACCTATTTTTAAAAACACATTAAAATATTAAAAATTTTATATCAATCTAATTTTTATAAATACTGTAATTAAAATAAAATGGAATTCGGGAGGATACATTACCTTGAGAGGGATCTTCTAAATGAAATAGAGAATCATCTTAAGAGAATTTTAAGACATTGGGAGGTCTTAATATAGGGATAGAGAAAGGGATAGTAAGTTTATGATAAATTGTGTTTGAATGGTGTTTATTGGGAGGTGGAGTGGGTATTTATTACAAAATGTGGGAATTTGTTATTAATTTCATAACATTGGTTTTGGAATATAGATTTTAAAATAATGAAAAAACCCATGTTAGGGTATTTTTTGATAGATTTTTCCAAATATTTTTGGACCTAAATATTTTATATGTCCATTAACAGAAATAAATAAAATAATACACCTGTTTATGTTGAAGTAAATAATGTTTGGAAGTAATGTATTTCAAAACCTAAAAATATAATATTGGTTTTGGTGTATTGAGTAAGTAAAATTAATTATATAACGTAAAATCATTGAATTATAAATATTAATTTTTAGGATTACATTAATAGTATTTATTATACCAATTTCAGTTATAATTATGTGATAACACACATATTATATTTTTAACAAATCAATTTTTTAATAAAAAATTAACCATGTTACATAATTTTGGAAAAATCAATATTGTAATATTTCAACATATTGATTTCAAAAAATAATATTTAATTTATAATAAAATTTTTCATTATGTATAAATTTGTACATCGTAATATAAAAACCATATTTACATGAAAAATTTTGTTTTTTTTATGAAATTTACCGCTTTGACCCTTATTAAATTAAATTAATATTCATTATAATATATTATCTTTTATTCATAAAAATTTATTATCTAATATAATTATTTTGATAAAATATTATTAATTACATATGTATATGATTATTTGAAATTTGTGTCTTAGTTGAAACTTTATATTTTATAATTATTCATGTTTGTTTTCATGTCGTGATTATCTAATTTTAATATTATCATATAAAATTTTAATAACGAAACAAAATAAATTTATTTTTAATTTTTTATAGAAAATAAAATATACAAATTCAAACTATTAGGGTTTGGATATATAACCACATATTACTCATGTTTAAAAGATATGGGTATTGTGTATCGTGGTGTGGAATTCTTGGGGTGCTTCAATGAAAATGAATTTCGATATGATCTCAATATTATTTAAATTCACCTATAAATGGTTTAGTTCATGCTTTAGTTATTTAATTTCTTCTTGGTCATATACAATGGAAACATATGGGGATTATATTTTCATCAAATGCTCTGATAAATAATAATTATATTTTAAGTTCCATACATTTGAGATCATATCTCTTTCAATTTGTTCATATTAGACTTTATCATAAAATATGATATATATTAATCTAATTAGTCACTATAAAAAAACAATACCATCATGGGTTAAGATAATAGAAAGTCATATAAATTTTACATTCTATATTTTATAATTGTTTTAATATAAGAAAATAGGGAATGTGTTTTCTATAAATATAATTATTATACACAATGTAAAGGTTATTTCAATTATTAATGTTTATTTCATGTCATTATTAACCCCTTAATATTTTTTAAAATTGATATTTTTATTTATACACATGAGCAATTTAGGGAAATTTTATTTTAACACCTCTACCTATTCACATGATTATTCATTGAACATGATATTCCATCACAACAATTTGACCATGTGATTTTTTTGGAGAAAATTCTATTAATTATATTCTTTCATAAATAGATGGTCATGTTATGAGTATTATTTTTACAATGATTCCACCTCTTGATTCCGTACATGTGAGTGGGGTGTTATATATTACCTCAAGTGGGATACACAGAACATTTCATATACATGTCATTGGTTAATTTGAAGTGAAATTAAATATCCCAATAATATGATTTAATCGTAGATATAAAAAGTGATTCTGTTTCTTGGACTAAGTGTTTCCATCATCTCACACCTCCTTCCATTCTTATAGTGTGATTTATCAATGAAATACTTTATCTCTAACCTCAAAATGTTGATCTTAATAAATAATTTTAGAATATGGTTTCTATCAACCTTTTGAAAAATTCATTTGAGTTTATATGGTCTAATCATTCTATATCATCTCTTGGAGAAGATCTATTACCCTATTAATTGTCTCTTAACCATCATCCCGACAAGTTGGTGTTTGACATATCTTCCCATACAGATCCTCATAAAATTCAAATTTAATTGTATAATGGAAGATATTAATATATGAGAACTACACTAGAGTAATGTTTTAATCCCAACATCCTTTTAAATACATTATAAATGATATAAAAATTTCATCTAGAGTTTGAATGGTTCCCTAAGAATTACAATTCATCTTAGGGTTATAAGATGAAATGAAACTCAACATCGTTTTTATCCATTGTGGATGGAATCTTTATAACCTTTATGTAAAAAAAATCTCTATTAGATAAATTTGATATTGGTACATCATATATTATGATCAATTACCAACTATATATCATAGTTATTAGTTCTGGAGAGTAGTAATCCATAATTGTAATGAATTATTCTAATGTTGAATGGTGATTGAATACCGTAGTGATGCCTTTATTACGTTTAGATGTCTTAGGGGGTCTTACGAATAAGACCATATTTATTTTTCCCCATTTATATAAATGTTTGGGGAATGGTTTTATCGTACTATTAGACATATAACATTCATCCTTAACTTGTTGACTTTACATGAATTGAGATTAAATTATTAATATCTATCTTCATGTTACCCCACCTAATGTTTTTCTTTGGATATATATAAATATATTGGATTCATATATTAATAAAAAATTATGGGATATATTCATTCTCTATGACATACATATTATGTTCTGGTTTTTATGGGAAAAAAAATTAGAGATACACATGTTATAATTTCATCTATTGAAATGTTGAACTCTAGAATATTTATTATAAATTATTGTAGATCCACATTATCTTTCTGGACCACATATAATTATAAAAATAATTTGTAGAAAAATGATTTTAGAGAGTTTTTATGAATATACATTTTTTATTAGGATTTTACTATATTTTTTATACATAAATAATGGATCCCATTGAATCCTAAACATATATAGGGTTTCATGATACTTTCCACTAAGATCATATTACACATTGTTCACCTTCATATGATTGTAATGGATTGAACAATAATAATATTTTATCTTCTTAACCACCTTTATTTGTGAATATTGAGAACCATTTGTGTGGAAATATGCTTTAGGATTTTATTATATGTATATATGTAACACTTCACCCAATAGAAATAATTTCATGAAAATTTCAATTTGAAAATAACTAATTAAAACCAATGATCTGGAATTGGGTATTTCATCTCATGGATAATGAATTATATGGTGGAATAGGCTACCAATTTGTCATCATTAATTAATACAAACCATGAAATTTATTAATTCGTATGTATTGATCAAAAATATTTTCCCACTAGTGGGTATTGTGAGAACATATGTGGTGATAAAAAATCAACATTAAATCATTAAATATATAATTACATCATAATTCCCTAAAAAACATTTCCATTTTGATTTATCATGGTTAGTGTGACTTAAATTCAGAAGATGTTTCTCACAAATCAATGATAGTACCGAGCCAATCCATAGAAAATTTGAATATATGTCATAGATTTTGCTATAATCCATAAATATGTTTCCTTTAATTTCGAGGGATCAATATATAAAAAATGTTTGGGGATATAATTACCTAGTAATGTTACTTTCATAATAAAAAATTGAATTTAATATACTATGTATATATATATCATTTCATTTTTCGTTCTCTTCAATATAGTATAAAATTTCTCCTCACATTCATACATAAATTTAGTTTATATTAGAAAATAATCTAAAAAACGGAAAAACAATTTACCAAGGTAATCCTATAAAAATATATCAATTATGTACATGATGATAGATGGAGGATTAGTACATCCAAATAGGAAAAATATAACAATTCTGTGTCTACACCTTGTACAAAAACTAGTATTGGGGATATGGTTATTCCTTTGTAATACATTATAATATCCTCATCCTTGATACAAATTTGAGAAATAAAATTCTTATTTTTCTCATCAAAACATTCCAAAAATAAATTGAAGATGATACTTTCTCTTTACCTTGATCATATTGAACACATGATAATAAATACAGAGGTGAATTGAGTGATCCTTCTTCTTGAGGAAGATGACTTGAGAACCCCATTATAAATAACATAGGCATATAATCCCATTATAATTATTATCCTATAGTGAAATCTATATATATTAAATTTTATAAGTTGATATTATATATGGTGTTTTGGATATTAGAAAATTTAATTGAATATGGTTGATTGAGAAATTAACATAATTAGTTCTAGGAAGACATTTAAATTCTTCATGAAACACATTAGGATATTCCCCTAAGATGAGAATTTCAACATGGATGATATATAATTTATGAAAAATAATTTTCACTAGATACACTTAATAGTATGGAAATCAAATACCTTCCATATATTTTTATATTAAATGAGAATCTTCCTCATAATTATACATGTATAGAAGAAGATGGATATTCAAAATATATGCAGAGACATCATTATCACTAAAACTTTTTGTTGGATTTAATTATGGAAACCTATCACATATTAATAATTTCATATAATTATGATAAATGCAGTATCATAATGTCCCCTTAGGATTTCATACTAAAAATATGGAAATGTGAGAATTTATATAGATGGGATAAAATTATTTCCCAATTTTTTTTATCAATTACACATTTGTTTCAATTATATGAGTTATTTTTTTAAAATTTTTATTAACCCGAAATAAAAATAAATTATGTACATAACTATAATCAAATTGTATCATCACATTATATGAATGGATAACTAGATTCCCATTCATCACATCATATTCGAGAACCACCTTTGTAGTACTTATTTCATAATTCATCTATTTATCTATTGGACATTGAGTTTTTTTGGAAGTTTTATTCATCAAGCCTTATATTAGTGAATTTATGAAATCAATGTCATCATTACATATAGTTAAAAAATTATTTATTAGGATGAGGTTTGGATAGAAAATTACTTTGTTCCATTATATTGTTTGGTTTCTCATATCATCTTTTTCTAGAAAAGTTTCATAAAATTTTAACCTAAATCAATTCCATGCCCATATTAGGTAATTTTTTGGATACATATTCCTTAATTTTTAACATGTGTTGTTTTTGTACAATATTTACCCCTTACATATAATAATTACCCCACCATAATTGAAATCCACTATATAAATTAATATAATTTACTTATAGCTTTCAATGACATGAATCACCATGATTTTTTATCAAATTTTACTTATGGAATATATGTTATATATTAGTAATCAATTAAATATTCATATCTTCCATTTAATGTTCTTAATAGATTAATTATTACTTTCCCTATTTTTCTCTTTATTTTTTCCAATGGTTGGAATATAGAAAAATCATGTCAATATCCAATGTTATGAAAAACTCTTAAATTCAATTATCAACACAAAGGTTTCAAGAGTTGTTACATTAATTATAAAAATTAATCAATTAAAATAATTTATTAATATATCATTAATAATGTAGGATAAACAAATCCACTATATGAAATGATTTTTTTCAATTGAAAATTTTATCCAACAAAGGCCTCTGCCATTCCGTAGAACGTATGATCCATTAATTGGGTAAAAATGGTTCAACACCACTAAGATGATTTTATCCATCCATCAATGATTCGAGAAGGATAAATTAATTATATATTATTAGGATATAGAAAGTGATTTTTTTCAATAGTGGATGTTGATTTAAAATATGATGATAATGGAGGTGACAGAAGTGACACGGTAGATTTAATAATTGAATGTTTTTTAAAACCATTATTGTCTTACTCATATATAAAATAGATTACATAAAATATAAATATATGGGTCACAATGTTTTATATATTTTATATTTCCAAGTATAATATATAATTAATTCTTGTATTAACTTAAAAAATTGTTCATAATAATCTTATAAATTTACCAAAAAAATAAGCCAAGGGAGAGTCGAACTATGTACATATAAAGGCCACTTTATCATCCCCCAGTGATTATAGAGTCAATGTCCAATGATCCCTTTTATGGATTATCACCCCAATAAATTCATAGGTTTTAGAATTTATTTCATTTGTGATTTATCACTTTAATGTTCATAGTTTTCATTATATATGTTTTATTGTTTAGTTATTATTATCCACAATTTTTCCTTTATTTATTCCAATGGATAGAATGTTGAAAAACCATGTCAGTGTCCATCAATGAAACACATTCCATAAACTAAGAATGTATAGGTTACAGTTTTTTATCCATTGTTATTTCCTAATTTAATATTTTATGAAAATTGTTTTCTATTCACCGTGTTTCACAATAATATTGTACATTTACCAAATAATATGCCTAGGTAATTTCAAAACATGGGTATATCAAATCCATTTTGTCCATCCCCAAGTGATGATGGAGTAAAATCCCAATTCTAACTATTATGGGTCATTACCCCAGGGTACAATTATTCTACAGCCACATCCTTTAGTTATGTCCATACATGATTCTTATTGCTTTGATACCACATAGTCAACACATTAGCATAATTTGGTATGTTTTACATTGTTTTTATAATCCTAATTCAAAAAGTAAGTAAACCATCATATGATACAAAATATGAAAGCCTATATCATTGATACATTATAATTTAGGTCTTATTAAACAAATATACTAATAATAGAATACTAGATGAAAATAAATACTATTGTCATCTGGAAATTAAGTACATGAAACATTGAATTGACACATAGGTATAAATACCGGAATTAAAAATGTGAACACATTCCCTTATATAACAATGATCATAAAATACATCCCATGATAACCTAGGGTTGTATATAAGATAAAGATGGTTTATAAGGGACACAAGTGAAAATCCGTGAATAAGATGATATCAGTAATACATGTTACAAAAGATTCATATGATGATGATATAGTAAGTTTCAAAAAAACATTATCATAAAATAATGAAATAAGAAGAGATTATCAAGAAACATAATAATGTGGAAAATAAATAAAATAAAAAATCATATGTTTTAAACATGTATATCTACTGTGAAATAACAGAAATGCGTTCTTTTGATAAAACCCATTCCACCATATATGGTATAAAATGAGTTTAAGTTCCCAGTCTGGATAATTTTATTACTGAGAGTGGGAGTGGGTGAATTATAGAAATATTTTATTTAATGTTTCCTTAGGAAATTAAACAACCTACTCCTAATGTTAATGATTACTCTGTCTGTTGAAAACAATTTGAACACACATCTATAGGAACACAATAATTTACAAGGTTCACTATACAATAATAATTTATATTTCCTTGGTATGGTTTTGAAATGATCAAAAACCACACTACCCACTATAAAAAAATAATTTTTTTGTGGAAAAAAATAGGAAAGATATGTAATTTCACTAAGGTAAAACTATGTAAAATATTTTACATTGTATGTATTAATTTTTCAAAAAATGACAGAATAATTTTTTTTGTAAAAAACATGTTTTAATGCTTCTTTATCAACTTCAATAATTGTATTATTTCAGAAAAATTCATCACTTTATTACATATAAGATGGTATGAACTACCTATAAATTATTATAAAACTAATTTTCAATCACGCAGTCCATTTCTCCAAGTCCTTCTAATTATCCCAAGATGATTTATGTCTACAGAAAATACCCCACTATCAGAATACATTTGAGACAATTCTGAGCACTTCAGTCGCCAGTCTCAAAATACCAATATGATTTCCCCAATACAATTATCCATCATGTTATGATTATATGGTTAATATGATAATCTTCTGAATAAAATGGTCATTTTAATATGTTTCATTCTTTTCATTTATCCTTTCACCTCTATTTAGCTTGAAATCATCAAGAAAAATAAATCAGGAAGAAATTTATTCTCTCTAATATATCTTCAGTGCTCCAATTTCACTATACTACGAATAAGAATTCGATCAAAAAAGCGCAATGTAATTTTCTCAGTTTATACTCATCCCAAATACGTTTATTGTGGGATTCCAAAAAACATTAATGCTCAATCAAATTACCCAAATTTTCATGTTTCCTTAAATTTCTATTGAATCCTGTAATTGTAAAAATTTCTCAAATCTTCTCATTTGTTCTCCATACTTATATAATATTATAATCACTTCATCACTCTTATTAATTTCTTTATAAATAGTCATTTGATTCTAATTTCCTATTCTTATTATATTAGTACAATTTTATTATTATGAAGCTCTATACAAGTTTCTATTAAAGGAAATAGAGACTCTGCTGATATAATAGTATTATTCTTCATTAAAATCATATAGACAATCTTCAGGTAAGTGTAATATATTCATTGAAATTCAATCTTCCCCATTCTAGAAATTTTTTATCTCCTTGAAGCTCTATGATGTTTTATTCTAATTATAATTCAACATTTTCTCATTACTATTATGAAAAATGTAAATAAATATATTTTTATTCATCTATTATCTTAAACCATTTTTCCAATATACAATGTCATTCATCCTATTGTAAATTTTTCACTACATTTTTTATATAGCTTTAAATTTCTTCTTATCATTCGTAACCACATTATTTTCATTTTCTTAGCATTCATCAATCACAAAAAATTCTTCCTCCAATTATTAAAATGTAATACTGAGTAAAATGGACAGGTATTAACCAATTCAACTTCAGAAACATATTTCTATTCTAAATATGACACAAATAATTTATTTTTAAAAACAATTATTTCTCTAAAGAATATGATGGTATAATAAATTTGATGGATCATCATAAAAAAATTCAACATCTTTCTTCACTTCATTACGATCTTCCACAAAGACTTTTCAACCAACCTACACCTTACAAACTAATTATGATAATCTTGATAACATATATATAAGGAATCATCAACTTTATTCCATCACAAACTTCTTATTGATTCATGACCTCCACCGTGATTTTTCATACATTAAAGATCAGCTACACCATCATCTGTAATTTAATAGAATGTATTGTAACATCCCATTCCACCAGAAAAATCATTACTTCCTACTTAGACAGAATATTATTGACATGATTACCTTCAACTGAATATGATTTTCATCATCGTTACACCACCTTTCTTTTTTAATGATTAAATCACATGTTTTAAAGAATACTTATGATATTTTAGAACTGCAAGATAAAAATTTCATCAACACAATTATATTGTAGTCATGAAACCTAATATTCTCCAAAATATTGATATATTCTTCCTATCCCAACTTGAGGTGAGTATGATGATACTCTTTATCTAGAAAAAAAATTCACAATACAAATGTATTTTTCAAACATTTGGAAATCAATTTTTTTTTAATATGATCAGTATCAAAATTTTCTTGAATATGAGGGCCAGTCTAATTTTCACCAAAAAGTGAGATGATTTATTTTCTACTTAAACATCCTTTTCATCAAATACGTCATTTCAAACTAATGTAAAAAACTGAAAACAACAATCCTTATCATTTTGGACCTAGAAATCTCTAATTTTTATTTTTTTTCATTAAATATTAAAAAATCACAGAAATATGAATCCTCAAGATATGGATTACATATCAAAAATTCTAAGCCTATGGGAGCTAACGCATTGTTTGATATAATGGTAATTGGTAGAAAAACCATGATGTCCAAAATAAATGATCATGAGACCTCTTCAACTATTCTTCACAAAAGTGTTCATCATATTTATCCACATATTCAACTTCCTTGTAATACAAAAAAATATTGTTTCTTACAAGCACTCCAACAAATAGTTAGAATCGTTCTCACACATACAATTCTAGATTCAGGGCTTACCCACAACTCCATCAATTTAAATGAAT
This sequence comes from Viscum album, assembly GCA_963277665.1. Taxonomy (NCBI): domain Eukaryota; kingdom Viridiplantae; phylum Streptophyta; class Magnoliopsida; order Santalales; family Viscaceae; genus Viscum; species Viscum album. The sequence continues at coordinate 367,107,457 of OY728166.1, read as the reverse complement.
AGGAAATGATAGATTTATGCAACAATACACCCCCATGTCAGCACTATCCATATTTAATATTAAATAGGGGAAAGAATATACCTCATCCTTGATTTCAAAGAGGATTGAAGCCTATGTTCAACCTCAATTAACAAAATGGTTCCTTCATTAATGGTTTTTTAAAAATGACATTAACTTTTCTTTGATGTTGGATCATGTTCCAGCATCAATTCATTCTTTTAAAAAGTCTAATTGTTGAAATGATATTTTATATCAATATATTTTGAAAAATAATGTTGTACTAGATTCATGGTGATATTCATTTAAAATTTATTATTACAACCCATGAGAAAGTGTAAATTCCCTAAAAAATTAAAATTTCTAACTATGTCCCCATAAAAAAATATTGGGTATCATCTTGAGTATCAGAAACATACTCATCTTCACATTTACTATGATTTACTGAATTATCACTACTATAAAAATGGGCAAGGGAAGTGCCACCTGATATCAGCGCTAGGAAAAAACCGCTGATAAAGACACCCTTTATCAGTGCTAAAATTTTAGCGCTAATAAAGGGACCCTTTATTAGAACATTCCGAGAGCTAATAGAGGGGACCTTTATTAGTGCTAGCAATATGATAATAAAGAGTCCCTCTATCAATTCTAGTAAAGCACTGATAAAGATTCCCATTATCAGTGCTATAATTTTTGGGTTTATAAAGGGTAACCCTTATCAGTGCTAAAAAAGCACTGATAAAATGACCCTTTATGAGTGCTAGAAAAGCACTGATAAAGAATCCTTTTATCAGTGCTTAAATACTAGCGCTGATAAATGAAGGATTTATCTGTACTTTTTTAGCACAGATAAAGAGGACCATTATCAGCGCTAAAAAATCACGGATAAAGGTACCTTTATCGGCGCTTTGTTAGCGCTGATAAAACCGTAGTTCATTTTTTATAATGTTGGTCACATAGTGCTGTTTTTTCATCATGACCTAAATCTCTCGGGGTACTAGAACCCTACGACTCCCCTCCACTGCCCACTAAGGTTCACATCGCTGGACCTACACCTCCCTCGAGATTCTTGTTGTCGGACCTCCACTGCTCGCTGAACTTCGTGTTTCCGTACCACCACCACCCTCGAGCTTTACTTTTCCAGACCTCTGCCACCCACTGAGCTTCGTGTTTCTGGACCTCCGCCACCCTTGAGATTCACGTTGCCGATCCTCTGACACCCGCTGAGCTTCGCAAGCCGGACCTCCTCCACCCTTCGAGCTTCTCTTTCCACGGTATGAAAAATCTATGAACCCCCTTGTAGTGGATTATCATAGGATGAATGGTTTATTTTGATTTTGGGATTTTACTATTGATGATTGTGATGAATACTTAGCTTTATGTTTGTTAGTTGGTACATGGGAGACCTTAGATTTTTGAGTTATCAAATGGGTTCTACTCTAGTTAGCCTTGAGGTGATCACTTGAGTCTATTTTTGATTTCCCGAAGAGGCCTCATTTATATTGATTGTCTGGTCACATAACCAGGTGGTGTTCCATCAGTGAGTCAATTTCCATTAGAACCTATAGGTCAGATATCATCCTATGATTCTCCAATTAAAATTAGTTTGTTTCCCATTATTATTTTAATGGATGATTTTGTGATTATGAGTTACTCCCATTGATTAGATTTATTATTTACTTTTTCTACAGTTTAGTTTTTATCTAACCTTGATTATTTATTTTTTCTTTTATCATTACTCCATTATTCTAGGATTTTATATTAGTATTGTTATTTACGTAAAATTTTAGTTTTATTTTTATTATATACAGTTGACATTAGTTAAATTCTATCATGACATTAAAAGGTTTATTATAATTTTGTTTATCTCCTTCAACCTTTACCTTCCAGTTTTATGATTTATTTTGTCTGCTATTACCATTTCTATGATAATTATTATTACTATTTATTAAAACTATATTATCACTCTATACTAGGAGGTTATAGTCTCAACATTAAATTCTTTACACCCTAGATTCTATTTGTCAGCCTATGGCATACTGGGAGGCCCACTTGAGGTCTAGTAACCAACCTAAGTTGTATATGTGAGAGATTATTTAATCAGGGGAAATTGTGAAGTGGTATTAGAGGATCATCTCATTTTTATTTTCTAAGGATTCTATGATGTGATGGGACTTGGTAATGAGCTTGTTCTTGGGATTAGGTAACCCAAATGTGGAGGAAAATCTAAGTACCTAAGGATGGGATTATATTTCATGATGTTTCCTTGTTAGGTTGATGTTATTTCACCTTTGGTGACTGACATGTTGTGTGATGTTATTATTTCTTGATATATCTACTCATGTCCTGGTATGGTGTGAGATGAGTATGAATGCATCATTATAGAAAAATAGGGGTATATCAGACATGAATTTTTCATGATAGGCACATTTTTATTTTACTTGATTCCTCCAATGTATCATCGATTCCCTTATATACAACACCATGTCACAATAAAGTAAGGAATGAAGGATAACCTTTTTCTTAAGGACAACACCACCCTGTTCTGATACATTTCTAGGTAATCCAATTCTTGAACCCTATTTTTTTTGAGGTTTTCCCCTACTCTCCTTCATGCTATCTAAGTGAATTTTTCTGGCAGTGAACTTGTATGGAATTATTCCCATACCACAATGCTTTCTATCCTTACCACCCATACCTCCATCTCTATCCTTCACCCTCGCTGAGGTTACTGACTACTACACTGTAGTGGCCATGCCCCTTCCAAGTAGTGTTTGTTATGACTCCCTTGCCTCTGATCCTCTCATATAGGTCCAAATACTTATTGATCCAAAGGGAACTTCCTCACCAACCCCCAGGATTTATTACCCATCCTTCCCCTTCCCCTTTGGATCCTCATATTTCACTCATATGAAGCTTACCAAACAGAAGGGATTATGAACATGTTCAAAATCAAGGGACCTCAATGAGAGATCATCCTACCACTTTAATAAGGCTACTAGGTCTAGATCCAATACCAAGGACCTGTCCTACCCATCATTATTATCTTTATATTTCATGCTCATGGTCTTAGTGCCCATGTTAAATCAGACTTCCTCACTACTGAAATAAAAAAAAATGTCATTTTTGTTGTTGTCAAATAACACAAAAAATCCCTATAATAATCATAGAATTCTCCTGGAAGATTAAGTTGCATGGATTTCTTCACCCTGACCAATAAAACAGAAACTAATGGTTATTTTGGCACAATAATATATTGTTGAGACTGTTCAAGATTACAATAAATTCACCACTACCAAGGTGCGTGTTCGCCCCTTCCTCCTCAGGAACCTTCACCACCTGGGACTACTATCGCATATGGGCTCCTTCAGATTATTCTGATAGATGGAATGATACCTTAGGATTATTGGATTATTAACACCATTTTGAGATTTATGTGTGACTATATACTTATTATATTTTCAATTATTTCTTACACACCACCACTTGAGTCGAGTAACCTAATTGAAATCCATATTGGTACTTTGGTTCTGATGTGGATATGGTTCTTTATGTGTTTGTAACATGTGTATATTTGGATATATGGGTAATTAGGCATGATGATATTAAATGTAGGGTAGAGACCAAGGAGTGGTAGATGTATCATTCTTGATTATTCTGGTGTTTGGTCTGGGGTGATTTGAGGAATCTATAATGAATATAATGTAATTATATTTAATGAAGATGAATAAATACTAATGGTTAGGATCTATTAATCACTATGTTTATAAGGAATTAGTTCTCTTATACTGTATTTGGATGTCTTGTTTTGTTTACATGATTCAGAAATACTAATATTTGAGATTCAAATAGGATGAAGATGAATAATGATTGGATGGATGCTAATCATTTGACAACAGAGTACGAGAACTGAGTGAAAGTGTTCATCAAGCTTGCAAAGGATCACACAAAGGATCCTTCTCAAATCCTTTTTCCTTGTTTATGTTGTTGTTATTCTAGACTACTTACTCCAGAGGAGTTGGAAGAACATTTGATATGTCGTGGAATATATCAGAGTTATAAATGTTAGAAAAAACACAGAGAAAAAGTGAATGTAGCTACTAGTTGGGATAAAACTGTGTTTTATGGATCATCAGATATGAATACAAATATGGATAATGAAGAAGACCATATGGGGGATGTGATTACAGATGTCAATGATGATGAAGATTGTATTGAGGAAATGACAAAGAAAATTAAATATGAACTCTGTGATTTCCCAAAATTGTTTTAGAAATTAAAGAGTTGTGCAAAGACGCCATTGTATTCTAGTTTATGTATAGAACATTGTTAGCTATACTGAAGTTGTATAAATTGAAATCAGTCAATGGATGGAGTGATTTCAGTTTTATAGTACTACTTTCTCTCTTGAATGACATTTTCCTGGACGATAATGAGCTACCAAGCCAGAAAAATAAAGCTAGGTGAACACTACACTCGATGGGTATGATTTCTGAAAGAATAAATACCAGCCCGAAAGACTGTATATTGTTTCTCAAAAAGAAAAAATCACTGAAATAATTCCAAAAGTGTGGTGATTCTTGATATAATAATTATAAATCCAATTCTATGAAAGTTTTATGGTACTTTACAATCATTCCAAGGTTTAGGCGTCTATATGGAAGTGAAGAAACTGCAAGACAATTATCGCGACATGAAGATAAAAGAAATAAAGATGGGAAATTACGTCATCCAGTTGACTCCCCTCAATGGAAGAAAATTTATCATGAGTATCCGGAATTTGGAAAAGTGCCGATAAACCTTCTTCATGTGTTATCTACAGATGGAGTGAATCCTTTTTCTTTTCAAACCATAACTCATAGTGCATGGCCTATTATGTTGGTAAATTATAACATGCCACCCTGTTTATGCATGAAGTGGAAATTCATCATGTTATCTATTCTTATATCAGGTCCAAAACAACTAGGTGACGATATTGATGTTTATCTGGCTCCTTTGTTCGAGTATTTTCAGTTATTATGGGATTCAGGTGTTATGTTGTATGATGCTTATAAAAGTGAACACTTCACTTTGAGAGAGATGTTATATGGGAAAATAAATGATTTCCATGCTTATGGAAATTTGTCAGGCTATTTCATTAAAGGAACTCAAGGGTGTCCCATTTGAGAAGAAGATATAGAAATAATTAGGATGAAACATTCAATGAAATATGTGTTTCTAGGACATCATAGATTTCTACCTCATCGGCATAAGTACCGATCTTAGACGACATCATTCAATGGAAGTTCAGAACAACGCACAACACCGTCTCCACTAACAGGTGATCTGCTGTTTAAGAAATTAAAAGATCTGAACACTATTTTTGGTAAACCATTTTTGAAAAACCTTATGAAAATTGGTTCGAAAAAGTGATCAGTTTTTTTTGAATTACCATACTGGAATTGTTTGTAAGTCAGACATTTTCTTGATTTGAGGCATGTGGAAAACATTATGTAAAAGTGTTATCAGAATGTTGCTAAAGGCCCCTGAAAAAAAAATATGGAATTAAGGAAAGGTTGGACATGGTTGACATGGGAATACGACAAGAGTTGACTCCCATGAACGGTGAAAATCGAATGTTTCTTCCTCCAGCTGCTTATACTCTTTCTAGGGAGGAGAGATATCAGTTTTGAAACTTCTTCAATGATGTAAAGTTTCCAAAGGGGTATTCATCAAATATCAAGAACATTGTGTCAATGAATGATTTTAAGTTAAATGGTTTGAAATCATATGATTTACATGTTTTGATGAAATATCTAATTCCTATAGCGTTACGTTTCATTTTTCCCAATAATGTTCATCATATGTTAACCAAACTTTGTTTATTTTTCAAATCTATATGTAGCAAAGTTTTAGACGCGGTGAAATTCCTAGCTACGGAAAAAGAAATTTTCTCCTTATTATGTTAATTAGAAATGTTCTTCAGCCAACATTCTTTGATATGATGGTTCATTTGATGATTCACTTGGTGAGAGATATTTGACATTGTGGTCTTGTGCACTACAGATAGATGTATCCAATTGAACGGTATATGAAAATTTTTAAAGGGTATCTCAAAAATCGAAGTCAGACAGAGTGTTGTATAGCGGAGCAATATATTGTTGAGGAAGCCATTGAATTTGGTATCGAATATATATCTGATGTGGATAGCATTGGTCTCCCAAAATCTAGTAACACTGGACGCATTGAGGGTGAGGGAATTTCTGGAAGAGAAGTTGTGACAATCAGTATTACAGATCAGGATCAAGCCCATCTTTATGTTTTTCATAACAGTTGGGAGGTTTCTGAATATATTGAAACTCACAAAGAAATTTATAGGAAGTTGAATCCATCAAGGGATGAAAAATGGTTATAAATACGCATAATCACCAGTTTATAGAATGGTTTGAAGACCATATTTTTAAGCAGTTGGATGAAAATACAAATTCAATTTCAGAACGACTTCGATGGCTAGCCACTGGACCATGTGTGTATGTATTATCTTACAGTGGTTATGTAATTAATGGTTATGCATTCTATACATATGAACATGATGAATATAGTACCCTACAAAATTGTGGAGTTACACTAGTGGATGAAGTGATGCATGATTCTGGTAGTAAGGACATAAATCCAATTTATGAAAATATGTCATACTTTGGCATTATCAAACTAATATGGGAGTGGGATTATACAACATTACAAATGCTGATTTTTCAATGCAAATGGGTTGATAAAAACAGTGGTGTTAAAATAAATGAATGGGGATTTGTGAAAGATGATTTTAGTAAAGAAGGGTACAAAGAGGAACATTTTATAATGGCATCACAAGTGGTAAACATTTTTTATGTTCCAGATCCTACAAACTGAAAGTGGTCGATTGTTCTGTTATCGTCCAAAACGACTGAATGTTCCGATGAAAATTCAGTTGAGTATGATCCTTTCAGTGGTACGTTGCAATCATTTTGGAGCGGTCCCAATATAGATGATGTTTTGTATGTTATATGAGACCACAATAAAGGGATTTGGATAATCGATAGACGTGTGAAATCCCTTAAACCATTGAAAAAAAGAAATAGAGTTCAATAAATAGGTTATATTTTGTTTGTAATATAGATCTTGTTATCTCATGTTATTATCCTATCATTACTGAATTTATTTAATCTAAATTAACAGTTCAACCACTTTTGCAGATAATGACTTCTGCACATTCTAGTGCTCCGATCCTTGAGGATGAACAAGTCTCTCAAGCTGTTGCTGCTATGGCTACTGCTGCTCTTGCAACTCCTGTAGCTGCTGATGCTCCTACTGCTGCTCCTGATGCGACTCTTGTTGCTCCTACTGCTCCTGAAGCTGCTACTACTCCTGCTACTTCTCCTGGTGCATCTCCTGTTGCTCCTACTGCTCCTCCTGCTGTAGCTCCTGCTGATCCTACTGCGGCAGCTGCTTCTCATAGTGTTTAGGTAAAACAACCATTATCACATGCCATTTATACCATTTCAAATGAACATATAGATTATGATGATATCGATGTACTGGTCAGGAATGAAGGAATGACATTTCGAAAAACACAGCTGAATCGTAGTCTGATGGTGTTAGCTAATGTTCTAAAGGTGAAAAGCAAAGGAATCAAATTTGAAGTCGGATGGAATGAATGAGGATAACATGTGAATCCCAATAAGGCTATGTTTAGCAGCTACATTGGATTTTTCACTCAGAAACGCATTCTGTTTGACAAAGATTCATGGCACCATGTTGTGTCCAGGTTGAAGGCTGTGATCCGGGATGAAATTATGGTAACATTATGAATTAATTTCTTTAATTAACTAGCAAATAAAATAATGAAACAATGTATTACTCTTCTCAATCTCTTGTAAAGTACATTTATAGTAGACGATTCACTCAAGGATTATGTATTAATGCTTATAGGAAGGATTCATCGAGGTTTTCACACTATTTTAACATGATCTCACCTGAATGATCCCAAAGGTGAAATAAACCCGCACCCACCCATTTTCTACGCTCACCTAATATCCCAAGAATCATGAGATGCATTTATTGGCTCTCGCGGGGATGAGAAGTTTCTGGTACATTGTGGGTGAGAATACGTTGTTTGAGGATACCTGTATTTAGTACTTTGATTGTCAATATTTCATTTATGAAACTTAAAAATCTATAATTAAAATAAGGAACGTGTATCAAAACCAACATACCCCTATCGTAAAGAAAGGATGGGATACGCTTCATTAGAAAAGAAAACGGTATGTATTTTAAATTTATTGTAATATCGTTATGTTCTAATAAACAACATCATAATTATCCTTCAATGTTTATATGTACATTGATGAGTCTAAAACCAAATACACTTCCATCCCACGTAATTTTCTATGGAAGGAGGCACCTGTAAATATGAAAGGGAAGTTTGTAGATGAGAACAAAAAAAAAGTGTGGGAAATATGTGTAAGTATGAGAAGACGATAAAAATATTTGTTTTAAATTGATATTACATAAAAATAATTAGTTATTTTCATATATCCGATAGTCATAGGAATCATCTACTCCTATAGTAGATACATACATATTATCGACGTCTTTGAAGCAGGAAGAAAAATACGGTCATGTCATAGGTGAGGGGTTTGGGGTGACACCCTGAGTATATTTTGAGAATAATAAAAAAACAAATGATACAGATGAAAATTGGAACAAATGTGCAAAAAAATAGCAACCCTTGAAGAATGATCACAATAGCAGGGAGAGTTACTGGAAACTTTTATATGTGGGAAGCAAAGGGAAGACACAACTCAGGAACAACCAGCGCATGAACATCCCGCCCCACCCCCACCAGCTTTGAGTCAAGCTATTCCCCTCAAAGAACTGTCTTAGCCATGGTAATAAATATTCTAATAATTGTTCCCATGAAATGTGAAATAGACAAACACTGATAGTTTTTATTTACTAATCTTCTACAGGGTAACAAATATTGTGATTTATATCTGTCAAAACCCACCTATCACCTTGTAGTGAGGGCTACAGTGTTCAATATCACAAATGCCACGCCGCATAAAAGACCACTTCTGAAAGATCATCTGAATCTGACTATTACTGTATCTCATGAGCCAAATCCAGAGCTACCTATTACACTTGATGACGATGATATTCATACGGTCAAAAAGGTTATTCAGACATTCATTGGATGGCTGTCAAAACATGTAAGAGTAAATACAGACAAAGAGGTATTTATTGCCTTTTTTTCAAGATAAACCATTAAAAATTAATGGAAAAAGGGTCTGACCCATTGATTGTTTTTATAGATAGAGAAAGGGAAAGGGGTGACAAACGTCAGCTCAAAACAATCTAAAGGATCGACCAACTGATCCCAAGGAGAAACTGAAATCACAATAACACCACCTGTTCTCTATCCATATTTTCAAGCATTGAAGACTCATGCGGATACAAATATAAAAGATGGTAATAGTCATATAGTGGTTTTCGAAGAGAATATATATGGAGAGGAAAGTCAAGATTTTGTTGCTGCTAAAAATGTAAACGAGATCCCTGAAAATGGTTGGCTAGGCATCAGAGTTGTAAATGTATATATGAGGTATGTTTCCATGAATTTATTTTTGAAAAGATGACTTAATGTGAAAATTATGACAAAATGAATTTTATTTTGTTGACAGACGCATTTATGAAAAATAGTTGAAGGAATTTTCCCATGATCCAAGATTTGGACTCGTTATTCCTCATACCACATCAACACACCAAACAAAATTAGAGCCATAGAAAAGGGATGCAATAGTGAATGGCTTGTTGAAAAAATTTGAAAGTAAGATTACATATGATCGACTCTTTCTAATACCAAACATGAAGGAGTAAAACTCTATGATTAAAGCATATCAATTATAATTTAACTTCTTTTATTACTTATTCTTTTTGGTGTTTTTAGGCAACATTGGTTGCTAATTGCGCTGAACTTGGATACTCCAAAGATTTATTTTATGGATTCAAAGCTAGGATATCCATCAAACCAACCACACATGATAGTGTTTGTGAATATGTAATACACTACATCTTACATTTTAGGTCTAAAAATCAACTAATAAAATATATATTATCTTTTACTGAGGATTCTATTATGATAGCGTGGTGTATCATTATCTTCTAAAAAAGGAATGAGGATAGGGGCTAAGCATTAGGAGGTGAGAAAGTACTACATCCTGACAAATATCAGGGTATATATAATAAAATTCCACTATCCAATCACATCTCAACAAAAAATACTTATTCTACTATTGATCAAATTTTTTGCAGTGTCCAAAACAAAAAAACGATAATGATTGTGGTTATTATTTTTGTAAATTTATGAAGGAGATCGTTTTTCATCAACAAACTTGCATCCATAAAGTGGTATTTTCAAAAACAACTACTAGTTCGTTTAATTTATTTATTAATTCTTTTTTTTATATTTTATAGTACTACTCTGACTGCTGAAAAGACTCATACTCACAAAACAATATAAATGTGTTCAGAAACTATTGGGACACATACCTGATGACAGATTGTACACAAATAACATGTAGATCTGACTTGGGGACGTGTACAATTGGTTGTCATTTTTTAGAGGGGTTTAGGGGATCAAAAGATGAACCATTATTGTATGTAAATGTTCATAGGAATATTGTAATTGTTATTAAATAAAACATACTTTCTCTAATGAGTCAATTTCCTATTTTAACAGATGATATTCACCAAAAACAAGCATGAATGATGAACCACTAAAAATTTCTCTCCTTGGTTTAAAATGGACACAATTTTAAGTGAAAACAAAAACCAAGCTATGAAAATCTTACCAAACGCATTCATATTGTGTTGATATTTTATAATAATGATCCATGGGTCCTTTTTGACCTGAATGTGTCTACCCCGCCTCAATCCATGGCACGGTGTGGCCGCTATCACTCAAAGGGTCCCTCTTTTTTTTAAAATGGACACAATTTTAAGTAAAAACAACAACTGACCTACAGAAATATGACCAAAAACATTTGGATTGTGTTGATCATTTAGGATAATGATACACAGGTCATTTGTGATATGTACGAGTCATCCCCGCCTCAATCCGAGGCATGGTGTGGCCGATACCACTATAAGGGTCTCTATTTTGTTTAAAAGGGACACAATTTTAATTGAAAACAACAAATGACCTACAGAAATCTGACCAAATGCATTCGAATTGCATTGATACTTTATGAGAATGATACAAGGGTCCTTTTTGACATGTATGAGTCATCCCTGCCCCAATCTGAGCCACGATGTGGCCGCTATCACTCAAAGGGTCTCTCTTTGGTTTAAAATGGACACAATTTTAAGTGAAAACAAAAACTGACCTATGGAAATATGACCAAACGGATTCAGATTGTCCTGATCATTTAGTAGAATGATTCAAGGTTCCTTTGTGACATGTAAATTTCAAACTCGCCTCAATACAAGGCATAGTGTGGACTGTACCACTCAAAGGGACTCAATTTTGTTTAAAAAGGACACAATTTTAAGTTAAAACAACAACTGACCTATGGAAATCAGACCAATGCATTTGGATTGTGTTAATATTTTAGGAGAACGATCCAAAAATCATTGGTGACATGTATGAGTCAACCCCACCTCAATTTGTGGCACGTTGTAGCCGGTATCACTCAAAGGGTCTCTATTTTGTTTAAAATGGACATAATTTTAATTGAAAACAAGTACTATCCTACAGAAATCCAACCAAACACATTTTTATTGTGTTTTTAATTTATGATAACAATCCATGGGTCCTTTATGACGTGTATGATTCATCCCTGCCTCAATCTGAGGCACGGTGTGACCGCTATCACTCAAAGGGTCTCTCTTTGGTTTAAAATGGACAATATTTTAAGTGAAACCCACAAATAACCTATGGAAATCTGACCAAAATCATTCATATTGTCTTGATCCTTTAGGAAAACAGTAAATGGGTCCTTTGTAACCTATAAGAGTCATCCCAACTTCAATCTGAGGCATGGTGTGGCTGGTATCAGTAAAAGGGTCTCTATTTTGTTTAAAATGGACACAATTTTAAGTGAAAACAACAACTGACCAAAGGAAATCCAACCAAACACATTCATATTGTGTTGATACTTTAGGAGAATTTTACATGGATCCTTGGAGATGTGTAAGATCCAACCGTGCCTCAATCCAAGGCACTATGTGGCTGGTATCACTCAAAGGGTCTCTATTTTTTTTAAAATGGATAGAATTTTTATTGAAAACAACAATTGACCTTCTGAAATCCAACCAAACACATTTATATTGTGTTGATCCTTTTGGAGAACAATCCAAGGGTCCTTTTGGACATGTAATATTCATCCCTACCTCAATCTGAGCCATGGTGTGGCTGCTACCACTCAAAGGGTCTCTATTTTGTTTAAAATGGACAAAATTTTAAGTGAAAACAACAACTTAGCTACAGAAATCTCACCAAACATATTTTGGATTGTCTTGATCCTTTATTAGAACCATACAATGGTACTTTGTGACATGTATGAGTCTACCCCGCCTCAATGCGGGGCACGTTTTGGCCGGTACCACTCAAAGAGTCCCTCTTTTGTTTAAAATGGACCCAATTTTAATTGAAAACAACAACTGACCTATGGAAATCTGACCAAATGCATTTGGATTGTGTTGATACTTTAGGATAACAATCCATAGGTTCTTTGTGATGTGTATAAATCTATCCCGCCTCAATCTGAGCCACTATGTGGCCGCTATCACTCAAAGGGTCTCTCTTTTGTTTAAAATGGACACAATTTTAATTGAAAACAACAACTAACCTACAAAAATCCAACCAAACGCATTTGGATTGCCTTGATATTTTAGGATAATGATACATGGGTCCTTTGTGATGTGTATGAGTCATCCCCGCCTCAATATAAGGCACAGTGTGGCCGGTACCACTCAGAGGGTCCCTCTTTTCTTTAAATTGGACACAATTTTAAGTGAAAACAACAACTGAGCTAAGGAAATCAGAAAAAACACATCCAGATTGTGCTTATACATTAGTAGAACGATACAAGGGTCTTTTGTGACATTTATGAGTCATCCCTATCTCAATATGAGGAACAGTGTGGCCACTATCACTCAAAGGGTCTCTCTTTGGTTTAAAATGGACACAATTTTAAGTGAAAACAACAACTGACCTACGGAAATCTGACAAAACGCATTAGGATTGTGTTATCATTTATAAGAATGATACATGGGTTCTTTTTGATGTGTATGAGTCAACCTTTCCTCAATACGAGGCACAGTGTGGTCGGTACCACTCAAAGGGTCCCTCTTTTGTTTAAAATGGACACAATTTTAAGTGAAAACAACAACTGGCCAACAGAAATCTGACCAAATGCATTCAAATTGTGTTGATACTTTAAGAGAACAATAAATGGGTCCTTTGTGAAATTTAAGAGTCATCCCCACCTCAATATGTGGCACGGTGTGGCCTCTATCACTCAAAGGGTCTCTCTTTGGTTTAAAATGGACACAATTTTACCTGAAAACAAGAACTGACTTACAGAATTCTGACCAAATGCATTCGGATTGTCTTGATATTTAATAAGAACGATCCATGGGTAATTTTTTACATGTAAGAGTCATCCTCCCCTCAATCCAAGGCACGTTGTGGCCGGTACCACTGAAAGGGTCCCTCTTTTGTTTAAAATCGACAAAAGTTTAAGTGAAAATAACGACTGACCTTCGGAAATTCAACCAAACACATTAAGATTGTGTTGATCCATTAGGATAATGATCCATAGTTAATTTTTGACATATAGGAGTCATACCTACCCAATCCAAGGTATGTTGTGGTCTCTATCACTCAATGGGTCTCTCTTTAGTTTAACATGGACACAATTTTAAGTGAAAACTACAACTGACCTACGGAAATACAACCAAATTCATTCAAATTGTGTTGATATTTTATAAAAACAATCTGCGTGTCCTTGGTGACATGTACGAGTAAACGTTTCCTCAATTATAGGCATGGTGGGGCTGGTAATAGTCAAAGGGTCCCACTTTTGTAAAAAATGGACACAATTTTAATTGAAAACAAAAACTGACCTATGGAAATTTGACCAAACACATTTGGATTGTGTTGATCATTTAAGAGAATGATCCACAGGTCCTTTGTGACATGTAAGAATCAACCCCGCCTTAATAAAAGGCTCGGTGTGGCCACTATCACTAAAAGGGTCTCTCTTTTGTTTAAAATTGACATAATTTTAATTGAAAACAACAATTGACCTATAGAATCTGACCAAACGTGTTCAGATTGCCTTGATCATTTAGGAGAACAGTCCAAGGGTCCATATTGATGTGTAAGTTTCAACCCCGCCTCAATATGAGCCACGGTGTGGCCGATACCACTCAAAGGGTCCCTCTTTTGTTTAAAATGGACACAATTTTAAGTGAAAACAACAACTAACGCACACAAATACAAACAAATGAATTCACATTGTGTTTACCCTTTAGAATAATGAACCAAGGTTTTTTTAAGGCTTACAAGTCATCCCCTTCTCAATCCGAGGAACGGTGTGGCCGGTTTCACTCAAAGGGTCTCTCTTTGGTTTAAAATGTACACAATTATAAGTTAAAACAACAACTGTACTACAGAAATCTGACCAAATGAATTCGGTGTGTATTTATCTTTTATAAGAACAATACATGGGTCCTTTTTGATTTGTACAAGTCAACCCCCCCTCAATCCGAGGCACGGTGTGGCAGGTACCACAGAAAGGGTCCCTCATTTGTTTAAATTGGACATAATTTTAAGTGAAAACAACAACAAACCTATAGAAATCAGACCAAACACATTTTTATTGTGTTGATACATTTTGATAACTATGCCTAGGTTATTTGTGATGTGTATGAGTTATCCCCTCCCCAATCTGCGACATGGTGTTGTCGCTATCACTCAAAGGGTCTCTATTTGGTTTAAAATGGACATAATTTTAAGTGAAAACAAAAACTAACCTACAGAAATATGACCAAACGAATTATGATTGTCTTGATATTTTATAATAACGATCCATGGGTCCTTTTTGACGTGTACAAGTCAACCCCGCCTCAATCCGAGGCATAGTGTGACCGGTACCACTCAATGGGTCCCTCTTTTGTTTAAAATGGACAAAATTTTAAGTGAAAACAACAACAAACCCACAAAAATTCAACCAAATTCATTTGGATTGTGTTGATCCTTTAGGATAACAATCCACGGGTTCTTTGTGATGTGTACGAGTCATCCCCATCTCAATACTAGTCATGGTGTGGCCGCAATGACTCAAAGGGTCTCTCTTTGGTTTAAAATGGACACAATTTTTAGTGAAAACCATAACTGACCTATGGAAATCTAACCAAATGAATTCAGATTTTATTGATATTTTATCAGAATGATCCATGGGTCCTTTTTGATGTGTATGATCAACCCCGCCTAAATATGACGCATGGTGTGGCAGATACCACTCAAAGGGTCCCTCTTTTGTTTAAAATCGACACAATTTAATGTGAAAACAACAACTGACCTACGTAAATCCAACCAAATGCCTCAGGATTGTGTTTATCATTTATAAGAACTATCCAAAGGTCCATTTTGGTTTTTATTAGTTATCATCGCCTCAATCTGAGGCACGGTGTGTCTGCTATCACTAAAAGGGACTCTCTTTGGTTTAAAATGGACACAATTTTAAGTGAAAACATCAACTGACCTCCGAAAATCTGACCAAAAGCATTCGGATTGTCTTGAGATTTTATAAGAACGATGCATTAGTCCTTTTTGACGTGTACGAGTCAACCCTACCTCAATCCAAGGCACGGTGTGGCCGATACCACTCAAAGGGTCCCTCTTTTGTTTAAAATTGACACAATTTAATGTGAAAACAACAACTGACCTACGAAAATTCGACCAAACGCATTTGTATTACATTGATCCTTCTTTAGAATGATCCATAGGTCCATTTTTATGTGTACGAGTCATCCCCGTCTCAATCCGAGGCATGGTGTGACCGCTATCACTCAAAGGGTCTCTCTTTGGATTAAAATGGACACAATTTTAAGTGAAAACAACAACTGACCTAGGGAAATCCAAAAAAACATATTCGGATTGTGTTGATATTTAATAAGAACGATCCATGGGGTTTTTGTGATGTGTATGAGTCAACCCACCGCAATCAGAGGCACGGTGTGGATGATACCACTCAAAGGGTCCCTCTTTTGTTTAAAATGGACCCAATTTTAATTGAAAACAACAACTAACCAATAGAAATCTGACCAAATGCATTCAGATTCTATTGATCCTTTAGGAGAACAATCCACAGTACCTTTTTAACGTGTCTGAGTCATCCCCACTGCAATCCAAGGCATGGTGTGGCCACTATCACTCAAAGGGTATCAATTTGGTTAAAAATGGACACAATGTTAAGTGAAAACAAAAAATGACCTACGTAAATCCAACCAAATGCATTCGGATTGTCTTGATCATTTATAATAATGATCCATGGGTCCATTTTGACATGCACGGGTCATCCCCGCCTCAATCTGAGGCACAATGTGGCCAGTATCACTCAAAGGGTCTCTATTTTGTTTAAAATTGACCCAGTTTTATGTGAAAACAACATCTAACTTATGGAAATCTTAACAAACACATTTTGATTGTGTTTATTCTTTAGGAGAATGATCCACAGGTCTTTGGTGATGTGTAAAAGTCAACACCGCTACAATATGAGGAATGGTGTGGCCAATATCACTCAAAGGGTCTCTATTTTGTTTAAAATGGACAAAATTTTAATTGAAAACAACAATTGACCTTTGAAAATCCTTCCAAACACATTCGGATTGTGTTGATCCTTTAGTAGAATGATCCACGGGTCCTTTTCAACGTGTACAAATCATCCCCACCTCAATCTGAGGCATGGTGTGACCAATATCACTCAAATGGTCTCTCTTTTGTTTAAAATGGACACAATTTAAATTGAAAACAACAACTAACCAATGGAAATCTGACCAAATGCATTTGGATTGCCTTGATCTTTTAGGAAAATGATCCATGGGTCCTTTGTGATGTATACAAGTCAACCCCACCAACCCCCAGGACCGCCCAACCCCCTGGACAACAACCCATCCCCTGGACACCCCCACCCCTCTAGACACCCCCACCCCCTGTAAAGCCCCCCGACACCCTAGACACCAGCCCACCCCTGGAAATCCACACCCCCGGACAACCCCACCCCCCAGACACCCTCTACCCCCCTTTAATAGCCACCCCAAACCCTTGAACAACCCCAACCCCTTGAATTCTGAATAGAATTCTTTATGTACTTCATTAACTTATGAATTATGTGTTAATGGTGTATGGGTATACTTGGTCTAATTAGCTTATGATTTATGTGTTAGTTTTGTATGGGTATACTTGCTCTAATTAGCTTATTGAGATTCTGATTTTTTTTGCAGGTGTTCAGGTGTGCTGTTGCAGATTTTTTTGTAGCAGTAGGCAGGGCATTTATGAGTGCTTTTTTAGAGCAGATAAATGGAGCTTTTATCAGCACCAAAAAATCACTGATAAAAAATGCATTTATCAGTGCTCTTTTAGCACTGATAAAGGCTTGTTTTATCATTGCGTTTTAACACTGATAAATTCCCCCTTTATCAGCATTGTGTTAACACCAATAAAGTATCCCTTTATCAGCACTTAGTAAGATCCGATAAAGGGTACCCCCTTTATCAGTTCTAAGCGTTAAAATGTCTTTCTGGCACTGATAAAGCCCATTTTGAGCACTTATAAAGACTGTTTTTGTAGTAGTGACTTTTTATTTGTATGAGAGCTAATAAAAAATTTCATAGGAATAAAAATCCACCAGATGAGGACATTTTATCTTTGCCATTTCACACCAAATTAGCATCTGAATACCCAAACAAATCAATGCATTCTGAGCAATCATACCTCATTCTGAAATATATTGTTCCTCGAATGTATCTAGTAATTCTTTTTATAATAAGTAGATCTGATAATTAAAGAGAAGTCTAAAATTAATTATATACGGTAACATCATAAATAATATCAGATTGTAATGAATTCAAATATAAAAAACATCCATTCTGCTTCAAAAATTCATTTTGATAAACTTACACTGCTTATCTATAATTTGAAAACTTCATTCCCACCAAAATCATTGTGGAAAAAGGTTTTATGTTTTCTAAGGAGAACATATTAATTAGTTCCTTAAAATACATTTCATTAGAATGGAATATGATTTAATTATTTTTAAAAATTTGTAACATGATAATATATTTCATATCTCCCATTATAGATATCTCAAAATAGTTTTTTATTTCATGGAAAGGTCTTTCACAATATTTTTCATCAATTACAACAATGCTAATGTTAAAGGTAAATGTTTCGGATGTTCCGAACACTGATAGGGCGTGGGGGGGGGGGGGTTGGAATCAATGTTAGAGAATTTTTAAACTAGTATTTCATATATGTATATCTTACACCTATTAGGATATTGATTACATCATTGTCTTTTATCTATAACATGAATGTATATGGAATAAGTAAAGATGGGACATTAAATTTTTAAATGGTTCACCACTAAACAATATTATATATGTCCTTGGTATGGTTTGAAACCATCCAATACCATAGAAACTTTTACAATATAATCCTTTTGTGTGAAATAAAATTAGTAGGATATTACCTTACCCTCGTGTGACACTATGTAAACAATAAAATAGTGTGGTCATGTTACACAACGAAAACAATTCAATAGTGAATGTTTTTCTAAAATTCATTATATATATATAGTTCCTACCAAGATTGTATTATCCTTGTTTTTGAGGGATTTTATATCCAATAATGTTCTCAATATGTTGAGTCATGAGTGATGTCATAGTTATGCATTATTACTGCACAACATTCTTCATTACTTTTTTACTTACACAACACGATGCTATAAAATTATATTATCTCATCCCTGTAAAAAAATGATAGATTCAAAATCTTCTTCTTCTGTCGGCCATAATTATATGAATGTTTTGTGGAATGTTGAATAATTTATTTTCTCTTACCCACATTATAAATAACTGATATCAATTTGGTCACCATATCTTCTACTATTATTTTACATTTCTTCTTCAATGAAAGACCAACTACATTGAGGTATCATCATCTTGTTCTTACTAGAATCACAAACATCTGTTATGATTATTAAATCAATAAAGGTAACCTCAACTTCGAATAATTACAATTAATCATCATGGAATAATAATCAATCTCTATGCGGGAACACATCATTCCTCTTCGAAACACAATAATATCAATTTTTTTAGTAGTGTGTTGTTTTTTAATCAAAAATAAATTTCATCACATGTCTCTATCATTTTATATTTTTTTACTTGCGAAAAATATAAAATTAGGTCCAAATCTAATTATTCTTCACAGAATAAAACTATACATGTTTTCCATTCACAATCCAATAGGTATAATTTGGGTACACACATGGAGTTACTCCATGAAACTGTTATTTAAAAAATGATTTCCCCTATGTGGGGTGAGTATTTAATGGATTATCATTTTCTTATGTTGACTACCTATGCCACATAGATGGGTAATTTCCCATGAATTAAAAATGCTTTGTAGACGTCCTTCTCTACATGGTCTCTTTTCCCTTGGGATCTCCCAAATCCCAAACAATTCTTCCTTGAAAAACATATACTTTGCAGACTAATTCTTTTGACTTGTATGAAATATTCCACGCTTTATGAAGATTCATCATGGCCCCCATTTTTTACTGTGTGTTATAAATACATGTAAATTCCTTCCACCGACCACTTCCTACTTTGTATAATCATTCACCCCGAAGTATTCTCTATCCTGAAATTCTCCATCGTGAACTTATTAAGAACTCACTGAATTTATTATTAAACCAATGATTTCATCTAATAAAATTATTTTTTCAGTTTTTGAAACTATTGGAAAAATGGTGGTGGGAACATGGTACAACATCATGAAATTTATTGGATTCAATCTTTTTTGGTGTAACCGCACCGTTGCGGGAAATTAAATGAATGTTTAATCACACCATTGAGAGAATTAAAGAGGTTAATTAATTATACTGATTAATAAACATCAATATTTTTTTTGAGAATTGATTCTCTCCTCCATAGTATTTAATCTGATCTCGGGCTTGTATTGTGGGAGAGCTATAAGAGGATTCCCTGATGATGCATAGAAGACATTTTTCTTTGATGAAGAACGTTATCGATTGACGGACGTTGGGGGATTCGATGGGTGACAATAAGTGCCGATGAACACCTACGAATGTGTAAGCTCCCTCCACTTCTATAGCCCCTTCCCGAGAATACAAGGTAAGGGTTTATTCTTTATTTCCCTCCTTTACCCCATTCTTGAATATTATAACGAATATGTATCATCCGTCCAACAGATCAATCTTTGCTTTGTCCATTATTTTGGGAGGATATCGTGGGTTTTTCTTTATGAGATTTCTTATTTTTAAAATAAAATTCCCATGTTGTTCTGCTAACGCAGAGGGTGTGGGCCAAATGAACATGGCCCAAAACCTCTGTTGAACTTGGTTGTAGTGGTGTTATTCATGGACAACTAGATATTTTGGCAGCAAGGTGGAACCAAGGGTAGGGCAGCGCAGGTGCTGTCCCGGGAGGGCCATAGGTGTGGACGAGAATAAAAGTGGACCACCAGAGCTTCACCAATGTCCTGCGAAGGATTTTACATCACAGATACACTGATGACCGAGGGAGGTAGAATCCAGCACCCATAGGCCATGAAGTAATAGTGGTTCCTGAAGGTGTCGCAGTGGAAAATGGGCTGGACAACCTTCACTGGCCGCGTTGAAGTAAGGGGCGCGTCACGCTTGAAGGCCGCAGATTTGAGATTTGGCGGAGGGAGGACCTGCCCCTGCGGGTCCATTGTGTGCCGGTCTATGCAGAACATATAAGAGAGTGTGGTACCATCCTGTTCCATTATTAAAATGGGTGGGAGGCCATGGAGGAAGGCCATAACATCGAGTAGCAGAAGAGGGTAGACCTGTGGTCTGTAAGTCCCACGGGTGACCTATCCAGCTATACCGGCTGGGAGAGGCGGCACCAATAACCTCAAGGCCTGAATGGATTCAGTTGTATGGGAAGGGAGAAACCCCCCACCCAATGCTCAGCCAGCGAGATGAGCGATTCTGCATCCTGGTGGGATGTCCCCAGCTGGGTGGGCGGGGATGAACATGTCGACCTAGCGGGCCGAGCCCGCAGGTCATGTTGGTTGAGTCGACAGGTCTAGCGGGGAAAACACGTGGCCTAGTGGACCGGTTCAGATGAAGCAGGGCTGGGTGCAGTGGGCCGGTTCAACCTGGCAGGG
Source organism: Viscum album (assembly GCA_963277665.1). Classification (NCBI taxonomy): domain Eukaryota; kingdom Viridiplantae; phylum Streptophyta; class Magnoliopsida; order Santalales; family Viscaceae; genus Viscum; species Viscum album. Next base: position 367,085,994 of record OY728166.1, on the reverse strand, counting down.
TGATACCCAGGTCGAGCTGACCAGACCGAGTCGGGTCGAGTTGGCCCGGACCGAGACCCCTTTCGGCCAAATTATGTTTAATTGGGCGTAACTCCTAAACCAGATGTCCATTTGACAAACTGTCAGTGGAACCAAAACCCTTAGGATGAGGTGGTACTTTTTATATACTCAATGTGACTTTTATGGAATGTTAGAGTTTGTCTAGGTTGGATCATACCTGAATCCAACTGGTCCCTCCTCAATAAAATGCCTATAACTTATAGACCGAGCATCCATTTAACGCACTGTTTATTGCATTGGAGCCCTTATGATGTGGTGGATCATTCAGTTACATATATTTGATACTTCATTCGGGTTGAAATACAAATATTGTTTTGAGGAGCGGTTCTCCCCTGCGCAATACATACAAAACCCTACGACTGATTGAGACATGAAAACTGATAATTTTTTACTCTATGTGGCTCGACGGTCCTGGGGGAAGAACCTCTAGTTGACTTGGTTAGCCCACAGTGGGGAGTACCTCTGTGCGACTTGGTAGAACCATGATACTTGACAAGATGAGTACCTCAGGAGGCCATTGTGGAGAACGACTCTGTGTGACCCGACAAACCCACAGTACACAATGGTGAGGAGTACATAAGAAGTTCATGATTAGTGGGAAGTGTCTGTGTGAGCCCAACATTCCCACTATACTCGATAAATGACGACTTTCTGTTCATTGGAGGTGTTCGATAATGTTGCTGGTGATTCTACTATTATTAACCTAGAATATACTTGTTCAGAGTTGTCTTTTCTTTTTTACTTGTGATTGATATTATGATATAAGATTTTTCTATTCTGGAATTCTAGGAGACCATTATGGGTCTAGGGGACCCTAGTGGGTATTTTTATACGAACCCCTCCATGGGATTCACCTGCACTATGTTGTGTCTTGTCCAAACGATGGGTAGTATTGACTATGTCTCAGGGAGCTAGGACCAGATGGTGGACGACGGTGATGGTTGATGTAGAGATCCACAGTGATGAGTTGTACCTACCCACCATATAGGATCATTTGAAGAAGAAATTAGGATATAATTCCCATTTTCTCTATTATTCCATTTCAGTTGGTCTTGTATTCATGAACCTTTAATATTAGATGTACTTGTACTCAGTTTTTCAGTGGTATGATGTTTCTGTTTTGTGAGTTGGGACTTGGTTTGGCATGTGTGTTCATACAAGTATTTGGGAAAGTTCCTCCCACTTGGAAGTTCATGATTTCAGCACTATTTTTCAGCCCTTAGCCTTCTTGAGGAAGGCATGCGGTAGTAACAGTATAGGCCCCGAGTGACGGGTTGTGAAAAAGTTGAATCAAAGGGAGTTTAGCTCCCTCTTAATAAACCCTATAGTTGAGGATCTTCCTTGGAGATAAAGTGTTAAATGTTTTGAGTTTGACTTTCATATTCGAGGAGTACTGTGTTGGTGCGGCGAACGACATATCCATACACTAGAACTTTGAATTCTTCTTTTTGGCTCAATACATGAAAACAATGGATGTATAAGTGTATCATGATTTCGAATAAGAGTCAGCTCACAAGGTATAATGTTCTAACCGTGGTATATGTGATCTATCTTAGGATGCCTCCACGTGGACGACTAGCCAAGAATCTGATATAAGGTCATGATGATAGCTCACCTAGCGACGAGGCGTCCATCCAGGGACCAGTGTTTTAGATGGACCGATCGGGTGTTTCACCAGTGATTCCACCACCCGATGGCCAGTATCTAATACCACCAGTTCTTCTAGAGGATGTTCGTAGGTTCAGTGCACTAAAAGATTTACAGAGAAATAGACCACCTAGGTTCAGGGTAGAGACCATTCCTCAGGTCACTGAGGACTGGCTAGAGGCTATAAAGTGGATCATCCACTTAGTGGGGACACGTCATGACCAGATGACAATCTTGGTTGTGAGCCTTCTTACAGGGCTTGGAAGGGAGATGTCGGATCATGAACATTGAGACTCACGACGAGGTGACCCTCACATGGGTTGGCTTCGAGAGGCATTTCTAGGATGAGTTTTTCCCGTGACGTATCACTATGTGTGCATTCAAGAGCTGCTTCACCTACAGTAGGGAAACCTGATAGTGTCCCTTTACTCGGAGAGATTTACTGACCTCTGTCGCTACTCCACATACTTGGTGTGAGCCCCTTTCCCCAAGGAGAGAGCCTTAGAGCAGGGAATCGGGCGGGAATTCAGATATTTCGTAGTATCTCTCAGCATCACTACCTATGATGGGGTGATGGAGCATGACCTTTTAATGGAGAGCTTCTTGGTGGAGTAGGCACCTATAACTAGACATGCCAGTAGACCCCCAGAGGAAGAGTCTTCGACAGACTATAGAAAATAGATGTGTGGTCCCAAGTAGTCTAGGTCATTCAAAGGCTGACCCTAAGAATCAGGGTCGGCAGTGTGAGCCTCCTAGTCCATAGGGAGTCAGACGAGGGCCAAGATTTTCATTACGTGTGGTGGGTCGGGACACATGGCATGTGACTACCAAAACTGTCATATAGATGATCAATAAACGGTCGAGGGTCCGCTGAGGTAGCAATAGAGGTTTGAGCATGGAGGTCCACAGGTGTAACACCCCGAGATTTTATGAAAAATATGCATTTTAATTTCATTAATGTCTTGTGTTGTATGCTACACCAAAATAAGCTTGCACAACACACATCCTTGACTGGCCTTGCATTACACGCAAGCGCGACCTTCCTCGATAGCGTGTGTTGTACGCAATACCGAGTTTCGCTAAACAATGATATGCTATTAAAATATTATTAAAACTAGCCATTATGAATAGTAATAACCACTTTTTGAAATTTCTAAATTTTATTTTTCAAAATGGTCTTCATTTTTGGATTCAGAATATCGAAATTAGCTTAGGGTGAAAATTTGGTACTTTTCTGATAACTTTCATATTCTGATGAACAGTGAAAATTATTAAATTATAATTAAAAAAAACTTTTTTATTCGAAATAATTAATAGTGATAAATTATTAATTTGAGTGTTTTTAAAGTATATTTAGAATATATTTTTACAATTTAAAACAATTTTGGTCATTTGATGTAATTTCACATTTAAACCAGTTATAAACAAGTGTCAATCTTTTGATAGTTATTATCTCTTAAAAACACGCTATTTGTTTTGACGACAGGAACTAATTTTCAAATTAATTAACGCAACTGATATGTTCTGAATTTGGTAAAATAGAAATCATTTTTGAATTCTTAATATCAAATATAGCTTAGGCCTAATTTTTGGTATATTTCTGGAAACTTTCATTTTTTGATGTATAGTGAAACCACTAAGTGGTAGTTAAAAAACAGGATTTTTCATAAAAATTAATTTTACCGCTTCTGTGAGTGGAATTTCAAAAATCTGAGAGACACGGTTAATATCAAGGACTAAAATGTGGTTCAATGAGATGAAAATAATTTTTTGTGAATAGTAACTTTTTACTTTTTTTTACCACGGTTAAAAGAAAATAGGGTAATTAAGGGTAAAAATGATATTATTATTACCCTAACACATGTCCTAATTCTATTGGATAAGATTATTTCGACCAAAAACAACCTTAGGAATAAAATATGACCATTTAGGCCCACTTGTATTAGATTAGGACATTTATTATTATTTAATTCAAAGAAGAGTTAAAAGAGTTAAAATCAAAGTTTATTTACTAAAACATTTTTAATATAGGGTTATACATAAGATAAATTCGATTGTAAATATTCATTATAAAACTAATAAGATTTAATACATAATGATATTTTATTTATAATTTTTAGACATTATATAAATTAATTTATTTATGAAACAATGATGATGCAGTAATTACCATAATAGTGAAAAATTATAATAATTGATATTATAAATACCCAAATAAATATAATTTGAGACTTTTTATGAATTACACTAATTTTATAGGTTAATATGAAATGTTAGGATTGATTTAATTAACTTTGGTAGAAGTAATAATTCTGTTATGAGTTTCAAAAAAAATCAACTATTGAATAGTGTCAAAATTGACATAAAATAGTTTTTAAAACAAATATTATATTATTAATTGTTATTTTATTCCTAAAAATCTACGGTTCAGCCAAATGACTTAGATAAGGTTATATATATTAATAAAACACATCTTGGGGGTCTCTTGTATGTATATGGTAAGTTTATTAACTATATAATATAAAAATACAAAGTGACATGGTAAATGTCAATCTAATTAACTAAGAGTTAAAACTAAAAGATAAGGTTAATATAATGACCTAAACTTGTCTAAATTCTATTTGATGAGAGGATTTAGACCCATACTCACCTTATCTTTGAAATAACTCAATTTGAAGCTATTTAAAACTGAAATTGACTTTATAATAAAATAATATTTTTAGTTATTCCAAAGGTGCCCCTCTCCTCCCTTATAAAAGGGCACCTCCTCCTCCTCTTCCTCACACCACTTTGAGCCTTCAAGATCGGCCAAACTCTGACAACTTCTCTTATCCACTTCCCTATCAACATCCTAGAGGTTCTGGTCTTCCTCAAAGACCAATTTTAGTGCCCTCAGAGGAGGTCTCAAAGAGGCGCTTCAAAGAAGAGGTAATTTCCGTTACCGATTCTTTCATCTTTATTTCTTCTTCCAATTATTCTTCTTTAGTTGTTTCATTATGAAGTAATAACATCAGTATCAATCATATAATTATATGTTATTATAAGTATGAAAAAACCCTATTTCACCATCTATCCATCCTACGGAAAAAGAAATCACCGCGCGTGCGTACGTACGGAATACCATCTCCACGCCGTGGTGTAATCTATTTTCCACCACCACCTTACTTGGATGGGTATAATGGTGTTAATAATGACTATATATGACTATTATAAAGTGATATTGATTCTGAAACAGTATACATACACTCCAATACAATTCCACGATCAGAGGAACGATATCATCACTCGTGCGTACGTACGAAATACCGTCTCCACGATGTGATGCGACTCGTTCTACATAATCTTCATTTCATAATGATTATATAAATGAATTGAATGAATTAATAAGATATATATTACACTAATACCATTCTGTAAATGAGGTATCTATAACCTAAAGAGAAGAATATGAATTTATTCGACAAAACACGCATAAGAACAAAAAGTTATAAACACCCGAATAACAAGTAGCAATGAAATATTACCACTAAGAAGCTAAGAATATGACCATATATGATATCATAAAAATAAGTATGATTCTGGAATAAGTCAATAACATTATTTAAATCATTATACAGGAGGTTTGGACAAGTAAAAAGCATATCGGACCTAAAGTAAGGGAAATATCACAATCTCATTTTTATCCGAGATTGTTTATACTTTAGTATTTACTGGGGTGTATTTTATCATCCACATCCATGTTTCCCCAATATGTAATATTATTTCCATCCACCTACAATTGTTCAAATCCAATTTTACCCTTCTGTTAGTTTTAGTAAAGGACACTAAAGGAATATTTTGTCGTTTTCCGTACGAGGTACTTTTTGACTTTTCTGAAAAAAGTACGAAGAATGTTTTTTTATTTATACGGCCTGAAGGGATTTTTAAAACATTATTTCCAAGAATATTCCTTTACAAGTTTTCAATTTTATTTTTAATCAACTTCTTATAGTTTAAAATTGTATGACATGTTAAGAAAGGAAAAATGTTTTTGAAGTAGAAAGGATATTTACCTCCAGAATGGAGTTCAAGTATTTTATCAAAATTATTTTCCATATAAGATAATATAGGGTTATGATTCTATCCATATCATTACATTGATTTGATTATGTTGTGATGGAATTATTTTTATTAATTCATTTATCTTATATGAATTGTTTTATGATGTCACGATGTTTAAGAATTCCATTTTTATTACATGGGTTATAAAATGATGTATGATTTATGAATTTTGTGGCACACATAAGAATGGTTTCATTATGAGATGGGTGGGACCTATATCTACCTCCAATGCATTGGGTAATGATTTTATATCTCATGAGATAGACATGGCTGGAATGGTTTGTTATACCGGTTCAGTGAAACAGGACTGAAACGAGGGTGACTCGGTTCTGAAATGGACTTTTCCCACTAAGATAGTCTTGGCAATGAGTCTTGACTAATAAGATACAATTCTCTAGGATTATGTGTGTATGCCACAAAGTTTCATGTTTTAAGTTATGATTATTGGGATTTCATTTCACTACTATGATTTATCCCATGTTACGAAGTTGTGCTCTCTTTTGCAGGTTAAGATTTCCAAAATGTTATGTTCTTATGAAAATGATGTGATTGATATTTCTTTTGTTTACCCTTACTAAGAATTTTAGCTCACCCTTTTATGTTTTCTTTTCCCCAGGATATAAAGAATGGTTTTAAGTAAAAAAAGGAAGATATTTATAGGAGATGTTGAAGATCTTTCACCATGATTAGAAGATTATATTCCGAGTTTCCAAAGACACTAAACTATTACGATCCTTGTGTGTGTGTTTTTGTTATGTACTAAGTATTCCGCAAAATTAATGTAATGTCCTTGTACGTCAAGCTTAGGGTCTCTACAGTTGGTATCAGAGGAGAGGTTTAGTCAACCTTTGGAAACTAGGATGTGAAAATGTTAGTGATATCCCTAGAGATATTTATAAGGTATATCTAGGGATGTCTCTAAGGATAAGTATACGTATAGGACGTGATCCTAGAACTACGGTAACGATCATAGAATTTAACCTAAGATGTTAGATATTGAGGATACTCCCCCTTTATTATGTTGTTTTCCCTAGCATTATTTTTCCCTATCACACTATTCTTTTTGGATTTTAGACGATGGCTAGAACCCGAAGGAACCATGTTGATCAATGCAATGGACAATGCAATGATAGTCCTCCTGAACAAACAAATGTTATGGGAGATAGAGTGCAAAATTTTATTTCTATACTTACACAAGCTATGAATCATTCTGGACTTCCAAATGAGCAGAGAAGGGAACAATATTCTATTGAGTCCTTTATGAGGAAACGTCTACCTTCTTTCAGTGGGTCTTCTGATCCACTTGTTGCTGAACAATGGATCAGTACTACTGAAAAGATATATTCAGTTCTTAAATGTTCTGAACATGATAAAGTCATCTTAGCAGTGTATCGTTTGGAAGGTGAAGCTGATCAATGGTGGAATATTATCACGAATACGAGGCCAAGAAATGAAATTGAGTCCATGGAATGGGACGAGTTCAAGAATTTATTTTTCAATAAGTACTTCCCTCGTATTCTTCGAACAAAGACGGGGAAGGAGTTTCTTGAACTAAAGCAAAAGGATGATGAATTTGTTGGTATATACGAAGTGAATTTTATAAGGCTTGCAAGTTATGCATCTGGATTTATCATCCAACCTGAAAGTAAAGTTGATCGATTCTTCAGTGGCTTAAAACCAAATCTTCGAAGGGAATTAGCTATAAGAGACTTCAGTAGCTATGAAGAAATGGTGCGTTGTGCTATCAAGGTAGAAATGGAAGTTGGTGTTACTTATCCATCACATAGTTTTGAAAAGAAACGAAAGATGGAGTTCAATGAGAAATCTCATAATAATGGTGAAAAGAAGATGAATGTTTCCTTATGTTCAAAGCGTGGAAAGAAGCATAGTAGAGACTGTCTTAAAGGGACAAGTAAATGTTTAAAATGTGGAAAGGAAGGTCATCGGGAATTTGAATGCCGCAATGATGGGAAGAAGATGTCTAATGATGCAAACAAAGGAAGGGATACACAGAATGAACCTACTACACTTCAATGCTTCAAGTGCAAGGAAATGGGGCATTATGCTAATAAATGCCCTAATCTAAGGGTTAGTGATGATCGACATGAGAAACCACTTAAGGAAAAGGACAAAGGTAAGTCACATGCGATCACCATTGGCGATGTTGAATATGACAACGATGTGGTGGAATGATTAATTGTCTGTGTAATGGGATTCCAGAATAATGTTGTATATAATATCGTGGAATATTGGAATATTTATGTTTTGGTCTATTGTGGTTTTCAATAATTTTATGGCATCGGTAACCATGAAAAGTGATTGAAATATTTTTGGAAGGCAGATGATATGCACATAATTAACTGATAAAGAGAATCTAATATGTTTGATAGTACTCATGATCTCATGATTGATATAAGGACTAAGTGATATCATGGTTAGAGTATATAGAATTTTGAGGATTTTGGTATTTGGAAAGTGTTAACTTTTAAAGGCATACATGTTTTCACTAAGATTCAATGGGTATTCAAGAGAATACATGATTAAGGCCTTTGAATGTTTGGAATGTGACCAACAAGACATATCTTATGATATATGGGGATCAACAATGGTATTAAGTCTCTGGTAATCGTTTTCACTATATTATGAAAGTGGACTGCAGTATTATGGATAAGCCTAAAGATTGGAATGGATTATGTTGTACATAAGTTAGGATAGAACTTTTTTCGATATTATTGATGGGATGTTATAGTAATATAGCTTTAGAAAAAGGACAACCTGCAGGACGGGCGACAGCCCATCGCGTCAGACAAGGTCGTGGGAATCGAACCCACAACCGAAGTGCGACAGGCCTTTATCGCCTACCACTGGCCTACATGAAGTCCCTGTTTAGTAGAAACTAGTTTTATTATATTAATCAGTATGATATATGAAGTATAAGTCCATTTTAGGAACCATATATCATTAATCTCACTATAGATGGACTTATGTATTTTTTTCTAACCTTTTGTTTGAGACAGATGGAATGACCCATCATTCTATCATATGATCTGTTAACACATCACGAATGACAAATTCAACTTCATTTCTTTAAGAGATGAAGTGGAAATTGTCCAAATAACGGTCAACGGTGAGACTATACCGAAATCACAAAAGTATTTCCTCTAATTACAATTTCATCAACTTTAGGGAAACGATCTTGAAAACCAAAATTTTTGTCCTAGTGCTCTTATATCTGATGAATCAGATGGTACCTTAGATCGTCACAAATTTATGGCTTTGTGATTGCTAGATTTTCCATAGCCATGTTCTCTACCACTCTCCATCAGAACATGATGGTTATATTTCTCTTCAATATCCATATTTTTACCTATATGGAAACCCAATGATTAGTTTATTTGGGTAATCGTTACATTTCATAATTTAGTTTTTAAAGCCAAGTGTTGGTATTCCTTTATACGATGTGGGTTTCTATTAAAGAAACATTAAAATAGTAAACCATTTATAACCCCGACGAATTTCAAGGGTGAAATTCATTTTAAGGGGGGTAGAATTTAACACCCCGAGATTTTATGAAAAATATTCTTTTTAATTTCATTAATGTCTTGTGTTGTACGCTACACCAAAAGAATCTTGCACAACATTCATCCTTGACTGGCCTTGCATTACACGCAAGCGCGACCTTCCGCGATAGCGTGTGTTGTACGCAATACCGAGTTTCGCTAAACAATGATATGCTATTAAAATATTATTAAAAATAGCCGTTATGAATAGTAATAACCACTTTTTGAAATTTTAAATATTATTTTTCAAAATGGTCCTCATTTTTGGATTCGGAATATCGAAATTATCTTAGGGTGAAATTTTGGTACTTTTCGGATAACTTTCATATTCTGATGAATAGTGAAAATTACTAAATTATAATTAAAAACAACTTTTTTAATCGAAATAATTAATAGTAATAAATTATTAATTTGAGTGGTTTTAAAGTATATTTATAATAAATATTTACATTTTAATACAATGTTGGTCATTGGATGTAATTTCACATTTAAACCAGTTATAAACAAGTGTCAATCTTTTGATAGTTACTATCTCTTAAAAACACTCTATTTGTTTTGACGATGGGAACTAATTTTTAAATTAATTAATGCAACTGATATTTTCTGAATTTTGTAAAATAGACATCATTTTTGAATTCTTAATATCAAATATATCTTAGGCCTAATTTTTGGTATTTTACTGGAAACTTTAATTTTTTGATGAATAGTGAAACCACTAAGTGGTAGTTAAAAAACTAAATTTTTCATAAAACTTAATTTTACCACTTCTGTGAGTGGAATCTTGAAAATACGAGAGACATGGTTAATATCAAGGACTAAAATATGGTTCAATGAGATGAAAATAATCTTTGATGAATAGTAACTTTTTACTTTTTTTACCACGGTTAAAAGTAAATAGGGTAATTAAGGGTAAAAATGATATTATTATTACCCTAACACATGTCTTAATTCTATTGGATAAGTGTAATTAGACCAAAAACAACCTTAGGAATAAAATATGACCATTTATGCCCACATGGATTAGATTAGGACATTTATTATTATTTAATTCAAAGAAGAGTTAAAAGAGTTAAAATCAATGTTTATTTACTAAAACATTTTTAATATAGGGTTACACATAATATAAATTAGATTGTAAATATTCATTAGAAATATAATAAGATTTCCTACATAATTATATTTTATTTATAATTTTTAGACATTAAATAAATTAATTTATTTATGACACAATAATGATGAAGTAATTACCATAATAGTGAAACATTATAATAATTGATATTATAGATAACCAAATAAATATAATTTGAGACTTTTTATGAATTAAAATAATTTTCTAGATTAATATGACATGTTAGTATTGATTTAATTAACTTTTGTTGAAGTAATAATTCTGTTATGAGTTTCAAAAAAATCAACTATTGAATAGTATCAAAATTAACATAAAATAGTTTTTAAAACAAATATTATATTATTAATTGTTATTTTATTCCTAAAAATCTAAGGTTCGGCCCAATTACTTAGATAAGGTTATATATATTAATAAAACACACCTTGGGGGTCTCTTGGATGTATATTGTAAGTTTAATAACTATATAATATAAAAATAAAAAGTGACATGGTAAATGTCAATCTAATTAACTAAGAGTTAAAAATAAAAGATAAGGTTAATATAATGACCTAAACTTGTATAAATTCTATTGGATGAGAGTATTTCGACCCATCACCACCTTATTTTCTAAATAACTCAATTTGGATCTATTTAAAACCTAACTTGACTTTATAATAAATTAATATTTTTTGTTATTCCAAAGGTGCCCCTCTCTTCCCATATAAAAGGGCACCTCCTCCCCCTCTTCCTCACACCACATTGTGCCTTCATGATCGGCCAAACTCTGCCAAGTTCACTTATAAACTTTCCTAGCAACATCCTAGAGGTTCTGGTCTTCCTCAAAGACCAATTTTAGTGCCCTTAGAGGAGTTCTCAAAGAGGCGCTTCAAAGAAGAGGTAATTTCTGTTACCGATTCTTTCATCGTTATTTATTCTTCCAATTCTTCTTCTTCATTTATTTCATTATGAAGTAATAACATCAGTATCAATCATATACTTCTATGTTATTATAATTATGAAACAACCCTATTTCACCATCTATCCATCCTACGGAAAAGGAAATCACCGCGCGTGCGTACGTACGGAATACCGTCTCCACGCCGTGGTGTAATCTATTTTCCACCACCACCTTACTTGGATGGGTATAATGGTGTAAATAATGACTATATATGACTATTATAAAGTGATATTGATTCTGAAACAGTATACATACACTCAAATACAATTCCACGATCATAGGAACGATATCATCACTCGTGCGTACGTACGGAATACCGTCTCCACGATGTGATGCGACTCGTTCTACATGATCTTCATTTCATAATGATTATATAAATGAATTGAATGAATGAATATGATATATATTACACTAATACCATTCTGGAAATGATTTATCTATAACCTAAAGATAAGAATAAGAATTTATTCGACAAAACATGCATAAGAACAAAAAGTTATAAACACCCGAATAACAAGTAGCAATGAAATATTACCACTAAGAAGCTAAGAATATGACCATATATGATGTCATAAAAATAAGTATGATTCTGGAATAAGTCAATAACATTATTTAAATCATTATACAGGAGGTTTAGACACGTACAAAGCATATCGGACCTAAGGTAAGGGAAATATCACAATCTCATTTTTATCGGAGATTGTTTATAATTTAGTATTTACTGGGGTTTATTTTATCATCCACATCTATGTTTCCCCAATATGTAATATTATTTCCATCCACCTACAATTTTTTAAATACAATTTTACCCTTTGGTGAGTTTTAGTAAAAGATATGAAAGGAATATTTTGTCGTTTTCCGTACGAGGTACTTTTTGACTTTTCTGAAAAAAGTACGAAGAATGTTTTTTTAACTTATACGGCATGAAGGGATTTTTAAAACATTATTTACAAGAAGATTCCATTACAAGTTTTCAAGTTTATTTTTAATCAACTTCTTATTGTTTAAAGTTGTATGACATGTTAAGAAAGGAAAAATGTTTTTGAAGTAGAAATGATATTTTCCTCAAGAATGGAGTTCAAGTATTTTATCAAAATTATTTTCCATATAAGATAATATAGGGTTATGATTCTATCCATATAATTACATTGATTTGATTATGTTGTGATGGAAATATTTTTATGAATTCATTTATCTTATATGAATTGTTTTATGATGTCACGGTGTTTAAGAATTCCATTTTTATTACATGGGTTATGAAATGATGTATGATTTATGATTTTTGTGGCACACATAAGAATGGTTTCATTATGAAATGGGTGGGACCTATATCTCCCTCCAATGCATTGGGTAAATATTTTATATCTCATGAGTTTGACATGGCTGGAACGGTAGGTTATACCGGTTTAGTGAAACAGGACTGAAACGAGGGTGACTCGGTTCAGAAATGGACTTTGTCCACTAAGATAGTCTTGGAAATGAGTCTTGACTAATAAGATATGATTCTCTATGATTATGTGTGTATGCCAAAAATTTTCATGTTCTAAGTTATGATTATTGGTATTTCATTTCACCACTATGATTTGTCCCATGTTATGAAGTTATGCTCTCTTTTGCTGGTTAAGATTTACAAAATGTTATGTTCTTATGAAAATGATGTGATTGATATTTATTTTGTTTACCCTTACTGAGTATTTGAGCTCACCCTTTTATGTTTTCTTTTCCCCAAGATATAAAGAATGATTTTAGGTAAAAAAAGGATGATCTTTATGGGAGATTTTGAAGATCTTTCACCACAATTAGAAGATTATATTTCAAGTTTCCAAAGACACTAAACTATTACGATCCTTGTGTGTGTGATTTTGTTATGTACTATGTATTCCGAAAAAGTAATGTAATGTCCATGTACGTCAAGCTTAGGGTCTCTACAATAGGGTTTAAAATTTGGAAGAGGAGAAGGTCACACAATAGGTGGTGGATGAATATTTGAAGTTCTTCCACCCCCACCCCAGGTGGTCAACCTCGACCACAGGGAGCAGGTGGACATGGGTGAGCACAACTCCAGGAGGCAGAGGCCTACAACCATGGTGGTCAATAAATGATTAGAGGTATGATCTGTGTCTATTCATCCCTAGATTAAGTTCTTATAGACATAGGAGCTAGTCACTATATAATTTCCACAGCACATGTTGGGAGATCAGAGAATCTGATGGAGCTGTTTTCTCAATCGTTACATTTAGAGACACCTGCGGAAGAGGATTCGAAGATTACACACTAGTTCCGACACTGTGAGCTCACTCTATGATACGAGAGCTTCGAATGAGATCTTATAGTAACAGAATTTGAGTACTTACAACTTCATATTGGGTATGCACTGGCTATCCAAATTTCATGCTCATTTCATCTGTTTTAGGCTCATGGTGCGGTGCGTACACAAGGATATGATCAAGTATTTTTTCACTAGTGAGGAGGAAAACATAACAGCATAGGATGGTCTCTCTCGAAGGAGGGTGTAGCCGATCACTAGTCAGTTGGCTATCCTCTCCCTTAGTGGATTAGACTAGAGGTGTCTGAGCTATCCTTTAGTGGTGGATAAGTTTGATGTTGTCTTCCTTGATGATGATTCAGGACTACCTCTACTTAGATAGGTATAATTTTACATTGACCAATACCTTGGGAAGACATCGATATCAACACCAGCATATCAGATTTATATCTTGGAGCTTCTTTATTTTAGGGTACAATTTGAATACTTATAGAGGAAGAGCTTCTTAAATACCATTTTTTCTACTAGGGAATCCCCTATATTGTTCTCCAAGAAAGAAAATTGGAGTCTGATGTTTGGTGTGAATTATCGGCACCTAAACTAGGTGATTGGGAAGAAAAATTATCCACTTTGGAGGATCAATGATCTATTTGACTAGATAAAGGTAGAATGATGGTTTTCAAAGACAGACCTCTGATCAGAATATCATTAGCACAGGGTATGAGAAAAGAATTTAACAATGACAATCTTCAGATTTTGGTATGGACATTATGATTTCTTGGTGATTTTTTAGCATGGAAAATGCTCCAAAAGTTTTTATGGGGATCATGAACTGGGTATTCCAACCATACCTCGATCACTTCATGGTAGTCTTCATTGACAACATCATGGTTTACTCAGCGTCAGTGGAGGAACATACCACACACCTATATATAAATCTAGAGACACTCTGAGACCACCAGTATTATGGTATTCTCTCGAAGTTACCATTCTGTATACAGGAAGTCCACTTCTTGGTGCACGTTATCTTAGAGGCTGGAGTTGCAGTGGATCCGGCAAAGATAAATGCAGTGCTTTATTTAGAGACACCTAAGAGTGTGACCAAGGTGGGGATTTTCATAGGATTTTCTAGGTACTACCGGAAACTTGTACCTAATTATTCCTAGGTAGAGGCAACATTTTTAATCTTTTAGGAAGAAGGAGAATATTTTTTCATGGACGGATATGTATAATTAATGTTTCTAAGAGATGAGGTGGAGACTGAAGAGTGCCCCCATATTGAGGCTAACATAAGAGGGTGTTGGATTTGTAGTCTACTACAACACATCAATGACCAGACTACGATATGTCTAGATGCAAGAGTGAGCGGTGATTGCCTACAGCTCATGAAAGTTTAGACAACATGAGAAAAACTATGTTACCCATGACCCGGAGTTACAGGAGTGGTCTTTGCTCTGATGATGTGGTTGCACTGCTTCATGGGTGAAAAATTTACTGTTTACTCCGATTAGAAGAGTCTCAGGTATATCTTACCACAAAAGGACCAGAACCTAAGATAACGAAGATGGATGGAGTTCATCCAGGACTCTGACTTTAAGATAGTCTACACTCCTTGGAAGGTAAAAATATTAGCAAACTCTCTCATCATGGGGTCTGGTCTTTCTTACTGAGTGAGGAAAAAGATCAGTTAGCCACATTGCAGATATACTTCATGGATAGAGATGGAGCGGACTACCGCTAGTAAATGACTTTCACTCCCGGACTCCTTCAGCGAGTTCAGGGGGCTAATCTTGTTGACGTTGACTATGAGGCCCAACATGCTCTGATTTCCTTCAGACAGTCTCCTGAAATATTTTATGAAGGTGGGGAACACGTCATCATATTTAGGGGACACACCATGGTACCAGTGAAGCTATGAGAGGTGTTGAGGGAGTTACACACATACCCTTTTGCATTACATCCTTGAGTGACAGTTATGTACTGGGTCCACCTGCGTCATCAATGGTGGCTAGGGATATAGAAAGAAGTGGTGGAGTTCGTATCACTATGTCTATCTTCTTATAAAGTGAAGGCAAATAATCATGTACCCGAAGGATTATCTCAGCCACTTGAGGTGCCGAAAAGGATGTTGGATGGCATATCCATGGACTTCATGATATGGCTACCACGTACATCTAGGGGCCATGATTCGATCTGGGTGATCGTTGACCGTCTCACTAAGTCGGCCCACTTCCTACCCATCATAGAGAAGGGATTCGTGGAGAGCATGGGAAAACTCTATGTACGAGATATTTTAAGACTTCACGGGTTTAAATTTACAATAAACATATATTGTGATTCATATTTGACATCTCTATTGTTGAATGGCCTTCATGAGACATTCAGGTCTCAACTAAGCATGAGCAACCCCTTTTATCCTCAAACAGATGGTCAGATGAAGTGAACCTTATAGACACTCGGGGACCTACATCATGCGTATGTCCTTCATTGAGTCCATGTTTGGGAGGACCACATGCCACTGGTGGAGTTCACTTACAACAATAATTATCAGTCAACCATCGGCATGGCCTTATTTGAGGCCCTGTATGGGTGACCGTGCAGATCAACACTATATTGGATAGACCCTGGGGAGTCAACACATATGGGTCCTGAGTTGGTACAAGCAACCACGAAGAGGGTGCAGATCATCCATGAGGGGATGAAAACTACACCGAGCCTACATAATTTGTATGCCAATAAAAGGTGATGACCCTTGGAGTTTGATAAGGGAGACCATGTATTTCTACAAGTCTCACCCCGAAGAGGATTACAAAGGTTTGGCCGGGGCATCAAGCTATCACCGAGGTTTATTGGACCATTCCATATCCTCATCAGAGCTGGAGAGGTGGTGTATCATCTATATCTCCCCCTTAGATTCACCAGGTGCATAATGTTTTCCAGGTGTCGCAGCTGAGGAGGTACATGCATGATCCATCGCACGTTAAAGACTGGGGGGAGCTTGACATCAACGACGGGGTGACATTTGGGAAGTTTCCGGTGGGGATAGAGGATCAACAAGAGCATATCCTTTATAGGTGATCAATTAATCTATTTCGAGTTCATTGGAATCACAAGAATATATAGGAGAGCACATGGGAGTGGGAGGCTTAGATATGTTCTTAGTACCCCCATTTGTTCCCCTAGTATTGTAGTAGATTCTAGGGACGAAAATCCATAAGGTGGGGATAATGTAATATCCCAAAAATTCAATATAACTATACTTTAATGTTATTTGGGATTATTAAGAGTCTGAAAAAATTAATGGCACATGTTTTTGAGGCTCGGAGAGCCTGGAAAATATTATTGAATTTTTTTAAGGTACGTTCAGTAAACGTGGGGGCAGCTATTTATATCTTTTGAACCAATACTCAGATTAAAAATATTAGAGCACTATAGAATGCACATAGCCAAGATTTTCTTAAGGGAAGAATAACCTCAACCAGAAAGGGTGAAATGAAAAATTCAATTTCATGGAATTTACAAAAAAAAAATAACTGATGATTATTTTATTTTTATTTTTTTCTACCATTGGAAAAATTATGGTGGGACTGTTGTGAAACATAAAGCAATTT
Organism: Viscum album; assembly: GCA_963277665.1. NCBI lineage: Eukaryota > Viridiplantae > Streptophyta > Magnoliopsida > Santalales > Viscaceae > Viscum > Viscum album. Next base: position 367,068,683 of record OY728166.1, on the reverse strand, counting down.
AATGGTATCACTATTTTTTGTGTAACATCACCATTGAGGGAATTTAAATGAATGTGTTACCACACAATTTAGATATTTAAAAAGGTTCATTAATTATCCTAATTAATGAACCTTGTTATTATGGGGTGCGTTGATCAACTCCTCCCCTCTATTCAATTTAAGCTCATGCATGGGTTTTGGGAGAGCAACGAGAGGAAGCTTTGACGATGCAATAGTGAATTTCCACTCTAATGGAACACTTAATTGAGCAACAAACTTTGGGGGAATCGAGAAGAGACAAAAAGTACTGACGAAATCCTTTGGACGTGTAAAATCACTCATCTTATTTAACACCTTTCATTGAATACAAGTTAGGGGTTTGTGCTTAATTTCTCCCCTTTACCCCATTCATTAATATTATGAAGAACATGGATCAAACGTCCAACAAGTTGATCCATGTTTCAATATTTAATGCAGGAGGATATAGTGTGGTTTTCATTATGGGATTTTTGATCATTTAAATACCCCTCCCATGTTTTTTTGCTAAAGCGGAGGGCGTGAGAAAAACACACAAGACCCAGACCCTCTGTCGAACATGGATGTGGTGGAATTCTTCATGGAAAAATAAATATATTCTATAATATGTGATATTAATTACATATTTATAATCTCAAGGATGAAATTTTGTGAATAGTACCATTTTATTTTTGGTAAATAAGAATATTAAACATGGTAAAATTTATCACCACGGTAAAAAGTTAATCAAGGGAATCTATGTTAAAATTATGTGATATAGCTAGAATTAATAGTAATATTTTATATTGGTTGGAATTTTTAATACTTTTAACCAATTAGATATATTTTTATTGGTTTAGATGAATCCTTTTCATGGAAATGATTTATATATTATTAAAACGAAACAATGTAACACAATGTCACTCTCTCTATTTTAATTTTCATATATGTGTTGAAATATAGAGAAAATTAGTTATCAATTGATATTATTATCCATATATTGAGAGATAAAATTAGATTCTTGAATGAGTTTTATTTTTGATTTTTCTGGTCTTATATAATTACCCTAAATGGATACAAAACACTTAAACATTAATTGTTCGATTATTTGAAAAAATAAATGATATTACAAATATACAGACTGATATAACTTGAGTAATTCATTGTGCTTGAATAAAAAAATTGTTTTATATATTATATTAGTGTGGTGTAAAAATATTATATATTCAGTAATATTTTGTCCTTATATAATGTATGTCAAATTAATTGAATTGTGAAATAACTATAAATAATGATTGTTTATCAAAATATTAAAATATTTAAAGATAAAAAAAATATTCTAATAAAAAATGGTTGTTATTATCTATAAAATATGTCATTAATATCATATTTATTTTTAAATTTTCACTTTATATTTAAAAAATAACAACCCTTTAATAAAAATAACATTTGATACAATGTTTAATTTTAAATTTTCTCAACTAAGGGTTAATCAAGATGATAACGTTTATAATAACACTGGAAAATTTCTTAGTTGAGTTTACTATTGGATTTAAATTCTATATATATTTATCATTATATCCATGTCTAATTTCATTAATTGCTATTGATAATTAATTTATTGTAATATCTTATTTTGGAAAATTCGAAAAGCACCTCTAACATTAATTATAAAAGGGCACCACCTCTATTATTTAATCATATAAATTTTTTTTGTTATAAATAGAATAATATGATAGTTTTAATTATAATGTTCTCTATACAAATTATTTATTCCATGGTATTCAAAAAATAACATCCCAAGATCCATTTGGGGGTGAAGTAAATGGGTCATTTCAATGAAGAGTTAATAATCACACATGTTCACTTTCATTTCAACTCTTCTTTAGATCCTAAAAATATGTTGTATATATCATAAAAAAATAATATAAAAATAATATATATGTTCAAATATCAATATTTTGGTGAAATAATCATTGTACGACCTCATTCCAATAAATTATAATTGAATGTGTCAATCGTGCGTACATATGAAAAACCCTCACCACATAGCAATACAATTCATTTTCGATCACCTTAATTAATTGATATTTATATTGATGGGTTTAATAATTATAAATGACTGTTATTGAAAAATTATAATCATAGAATTATAATTTCACAAATACCTACATAGCATATAATTATTTGGAAAATGATAACATTGTCCATGCGTTTGTGCGAACTACCACATCCACATGGCAACTTGATAAATTTATATTTTATATTTTACATGGTTTGTAATGTGGATGTAATTTAATGATAAATATAGTTTTTATGATATAAATATGATTCTCCAAATTTGAGTTAATACTTACTGTTCTTCCATTCCATCAATCGAAAAAGTGAATAAGACATTCATGTGTATGTACGACCTACTATCTCTATAAAAGGTGTAATATATTTCACTATCCATAAATTACTTATATAACTGTAAATAATATATAATGAATGAATAAAATAATTATATAATTATTAACATTATATTGGGTTTTTAGGGAGAAATATATACTTGGAAAAGAACTATTGAACTAACATACTTATGAAAAACGTAATAGTTAACACTCAGATATAAAATTTTTAATAATAAATTATCGCAGTGGGATCAAATTTTACTGACGAGTTATTATATTTTATTAATAACATGAAATAAATATATATTTATAATAAATATATATTTATTCTAAATGTGGATAGATTAATTTTTAAAATATGATAACTTCATGTAAGATTTTATTTCATAATCTCTTCCATATTCAGTATTGTTTACATATAAGAATCCACTAGACTATATTTATCCAACAAAATAATGTTTTCTAAAATTTATATCAAAAAATATTTTCCCATTATCCAATAAATTTAAAATATCATTTTACAAGTATTTTAATATTTTAAATTAATTGTTTTAAAGGATTCTGCTTTTATTTTCTAAATGAGGTAATTATTGAATTTATTCAAAAAAATTTGGATCGAATGTTTTTTGAATTATATAGAATAAAATGATTTTCCCATAATCATTAATAAATTTCTATTTTAAGTAGAAATTAAATTTATAGTCTGTTGGTTTGAAAGAATAAATTTTTATCTTATAATTGAATTTCTTTAAAAAAATAAATGATTTTGAAATGGAATGATTATTTTATAAGTAATTATTACAATTTATCTTTCAAAACAACCTTACATAAATTATTATATTATATGATTTTATTTATTCATTTATGAGGATATTATAAATGGATACCATAATTATTATGTCCCTTTATGATATATGTTTAGGATGAAAATATGTTATGTTTATGAAACCCATTTATTTTCCATGGGTTATATTATGATGAAATGTGTGTTAGAGCAATTTGTCATCCTTCGGTTTTGTTATGATGAAATTTTGATAAAACCAATTTGATATTATGGGTTTTGATATGATTAATGTTTTAGGTTCTTATGGAATATGTATATATTATTTTATCTATATTAGTAGTGGGACCTAATCTCCCTCCAATGCATTGGATAAATATTTATATTGAAACAAATAAAAAAGTATAGAATTCGGAGTAACCACATATTTCAATGGATTATGTCAATTATGATTTTCTTGGCTGTGAACCTTGACTGGTATGATGGGTTAGGTTTTGATCCCATTCCACTATGATAGCCTTGTAAATAATCCTTTATAGTATGTAATTGATTTTCTAATATTATTTTTATTCCTCAATTCCATTTCTTATAGTTATAATATTATCTTATGGTTCATATTATTTTATTCAATTATGATTCATGTCTTATAAGTTGTGATGATTTATTAAATGAATTATGATTATGATCATTTATAAGAAGTGAATGGTTTTGAAATTTTAAAATAATATTCATAAATCAGAATATTAATGTTATGATTATGTGAAAATTAATATATATATATATATATTATCATTATTGATCATTTGTTATCCCTATTTTGTAATGTTTCCTTTCACAATGTTATGAAGGAAGGTATTATGTATGACATGTATAAGATGTGTGTTAGTTATTAAAAAATAAGTGGGATATGAAATGTATATTTTAGGAAAAATTTTATAATGATTATATGATTCCAATTACACTATACCTAAAATATTATTAGAATCATTTAAATTTTATTTCATGATTATAAATATATTATAATGTAATAAATTTTTCATAAAAAAAATAGTTGTAACATCCGTTATCAGAAAATATTTTAGTTAAAATTTGTAAGCTATGAAGATAAATAAGATGTAATAATAAAAGGTATAAGTATATGTATATGATAAATTACTAATGTTATGGTAATGAACATAATGTTTATATTTTAAACCTAAGGTTACGTAGATGAATGTGTCATGATTTTGAAAAACTATAACTGATTTTTTCACTATTTTTTGGGATCCTTCTATGACTATTATTGATCAAACTATGATTATTTGTTTTAGTCGATGACTAGTTCCTAAAACAATGCGGATAATTATTAATGAAATGGACAATGAAAATATTTTACTCATGAAAAAACCCAATTTTATGGGAGACATAATGAAAATAATTTTTTATATTCTCACACAGGTTTCTTAGTCTATAAATCATTATGATCTTATAAATAATTAATAGTGGGAATTGTTCTGTTGAGACCATCATGAGGAATCTCCCACAATATTTTAGTTGGTCTATTGATAAAGTTTAGTCTTGTCAATTTACTAGTACCACTTAAGAGATATTTTCTATTTTCTAGTGTTTAAAACTAGAAACCTTTTTATTTATTATTTATAATTTTTGAGGGGATGTATAATATTAATGTAATATTATAGATAATATTATTGAACAAATGAATTTGAATCTATCATGATTTATGAAAATGTTATCATATTATACAAGAATTACATTCCTCTTATTATTTGTATGAAAATAGAAAATTTATTCGTTGAGTTAAAGTGGGAGATGCTGAATAAGATTATACAATTGAAGAAAATTTCATAACACATTAGAGGTGTGACTTCTTTTATCATCCAAACTTAAATAAAAATTGATTGATTCATTACTATATCAAAAAATGGTTAAAAATAAATTTCCCCAAATTAGCTTCAATAACTATGTATAAATTGACTGATTTTCTATAATGTAGATGATTATAACACCCTGAGATTTTGTGAAATATTTTTATCAAATAAATTTAATATTTTTATAATTTATATTACAAATAATATCAATTTTACATCCATCACATGAAAAAAACGAGTTTCTCTTATTTTACATGAAACACAAAATTTATTTCCTGTTACACGAAACAATGAGTTTGAATTGAGTTACATGTAACATTGATCTTATCTTATTTTTCACCCAATAATAAGTTTTAATAAAACCAAAAATATAATTTAAAAAGTATAATTTTAAATTATAGTTATCTATTAGATGAATAAGTAAAGGGTATTCATGGGAACATATAATTTATTAATATAAATGTTTTATAGTTGTATATAAAATAAATTATTTTGTGAAAAATTTATTATTAACGAAAACATAAACTATTTGAAAATTAGGGAAATATTTTTTAAAAAACATTGTTTATAATTTTTTTATCAAAAATAAATTAAACACATAACTTCTGGTGAAATATTTTAATTATATATATATATATATATCAATATATATATATATATATATCAATATATATATGTTTTATATAATTAAGTAAATATAGTATAGTCATATTATGTATTTTCTAGATATGATATAAGAATAAATCCAATTATACACTTAAAACAACATTTTCTAAAAAGCTTCTTTTTTGCATTGAAGAAATTAAAATAAAATTATTTTTTAAGAAATTTAGAAAAAATGAATGTAAAAATAATATTAATTTTTTAAATAATTCTTCTAAAAATATTATAGGGTTTTCTTGAGTATAAAGAAATATTTTTTAATAAATAATCATAAATACTGAATTTTAATTGAAAGAATGATTTTTTTATATTATTTATATATATATGTATTTCATTTTAAATAGTTTTAATAGTTAATTTAGTTCATATATTTATTAATTTAATTTAATAAATTATAATAAAATTCATATTATAGTTAGATATAAAAACATTGTAAAAATTTTATGATTTTTCACTTCGAAAACACACTTTCTCATTGCAGATGTCATATTAATTTTAAATTTAAATTTTCCACTTATAAGAATTGAATGTTAAAAAATAGAGTCTATATTTTTTATCATATAAATATATATTATAAAATAAGATAAAAAAATTACCAAAATTAATTGTGATATTTGTATCAATTAATTACCACGATAAAGGAAACTATATGTTCACCAACTGTTAAATGAAGAAGATAAAGATTAAAATGAAAAAATGGATTTTAGAATTGATATTTTATTAACATATTTCCAAATTATACATAATATAGGGTCAATTGGAATCTTTTTTAGGAAATTATTTTATTATTTCAGAGTCTTTTTTGAAAATGTTTAATGTAGTTTTGATTTAGTTCTTTTCCCCACATATAAAAGGCCACCTCCTACCTTCATTTCATCACACATATCAAACCAATATTCTCTTCCAAAAAACCAAATCACTCAATAAAATCCCTCATATATTGATAAAAGCAATATTTTTCCCATAGATCCATCATAGAGAGGTTTTTTATACAAACATAAGGAGGATACCTTAAGAATTGGTAAAACTCATCTACGAGCTTTTTTGTTTCACTATACACCTCAAATTTTTTTTATTATAACTATAAATTTTAATTTAAAATGTATCCTACATATAAATATATGTTTTATGATAATATAATAACATAAACTATCATATAATTTGATCAAATGGGTTGTGAAATCATCACTCGTGTGTACAACAAACTATCACCTCGCAAAAATGATGTCATTTTCTTTTGCATTTCTTCCATTAATGGATGAGAGAAAAATTATTTTATTACTTATATATGATACTTATATAATTATTATGATTTTTGAATTATTATAAGACACATAAAATTATACTCTCCATTTTTTGGGAATACTACAATCTCACTCATATCTATAGCGGACTACCAATTCATGAAGCTATGTGATTCACTCACGCATTAAATGGATGGTAATAATGGTAGGTTTAATGATAATATATCGTATTTATAGTATAAAAATTATCTTCAATGATAATATATCATTTATATTTATTTATTTAAATTGACCAAAAAAATTGAAACAAATTTAATGCATATAGATGGAATATTATCTCTATCAACAATGCATTTCATTTTCAATCAATAAAATTTAATGGACTAAAATAAATAAATAAATGACGAATATATGTCATATTTATAAAATGGATAAACATTTATAAACACAGAAACTATAATACAATTAAGAGGAACAAAAATAAGAATTCAAATCTTATTTGAAAAAGAAAACAATTATGGAAAGAAACGTGACAATAACATAAAATTAGAAATCGACAGGTGTTAAAAGGTCATAATTAAAATTTATGTGATATTTCTTATATATGTATATTTATTAAATAGATATATTAAAAACTTATATTTATTATACATGAGTTTCCAACATGTATAAATGATATCAACACATAAAGTAATGGATTTTGGCCTAAAATTTCTGTAATTGATAAATATGCTCTATTATGAAATGATCTTATTTTAAGAGGTATATATACATTATATTATATATGTAATATCATGAATTTATTTAAAAATATGTTATTTTATATTTCATTTAATTTTATTTTTTTTTGTGGTCATTATGATTCAATCATTCTAATGTTTTATGTATTTTAGCGTACAACCATATTGTTTATTAGGACTGTTTATCATTACATTTTCTCTAATAAAAAATATGACCCATATCTTAAGAAACTCATGAATTTAATTATCATAAATATATTCATTATATTAATATTATAATTCCCACTATTTTTAAATTAAATTAATTTAGGAATTTCTTCTATGAAAATATTTATTTATCTATCTCTTCAGTCAGAAATCTATTTTATACCATTAACGAATTTCCCAAAAATAATTTTGAGAAATATTTTCTATTATCCTTTGTTTTTTAAAATAAAATTTAAACCATGGATGAATTTTAATACAAATGTGTTGAATGTAATATTCATTTTTTTTCCAAACTATGCTCATTTGGGTCGTATATAAAGTGTGAATGAATTATTTTTTTAACATGTACAACATGAGTGAAACATACCATGGACATGAAAATTAATTATTTAGGATTCCGTTTATGTTTTCAAGGATATTTTAACAAAAATCTATTTAAAAAAATTTATTTTTTTAAAAAAAATTCCAAATTGAAAATAATATTATCCTCAAGGTATTTTGAAAATGATATTTCAAAATCATTTTCCATATAAGATGGCATAAATTGATCTTACTTATGATTTAATGATGATTTAAACAAATTATGCAATTTGTCTTCATTATTTAAATGGTTTATTATGAAAATACGTTTATGAATCATATTTTAATTTTATAGGATATAACTTTATATAAATATTGCGGATCATATACTTTTCATGAATTATTCTATGATGAAATGATTAAATGATTATAAAACCATTATCTTTATATTAGGTTATGATATGATTAAATTTTTATGTATCCATTTTAATTTCTTGAGTTTTTATATTATTCATGTTATATGATCTTGTAGAAAATATATGTTTTTATACATTTTGTGATTGGTGGGACCTATATCTCCCTCAAATTCATTGGGAAATTCTTAATCTTATATGAGGTCATAGGGTACAAAGGAGGTTACAATAAGAACAAATAATTGTACACTGGAGGTCATCCGAAGATCGAAGTAGTTATATGGGTGGTTATCCCAAGCCTAACAAGTTATAAAATTCATTATTGCTGTCCTTAACATATAATTTTATATTCTTATATGTATTACACAAATGTATATCTTTTGTCATTTTATTCTCTCATGGATCATGTTCTTTGATTTTTTTGGATGCATGCATTATTGTCATCTTTCTATTATTCAATGACTCAATATTATCACCATTGATATAAAGGATTTGTTTTTCAAATTTAATTATCATGTTCACATACCATTATTATCATGTTATTCTATTATATAAACCTAATTTTCTCTAACTATGCTTCTGATATAACTGTTTCATGTTTTTCCATTCCAAATAAAATGATGAAATATAATATTTTTGATATGTTTAATAAGGGTTATATTTATGAAGAATATAGTGGGAGACGATGTAGCACACCTATGGACCAGTTCCTTATGTTTCAACATTTCTAAATGCCCTAAACTATTATGGTCCCCAGGTGTCAGTTTGTGTGATGTAAAGATTATTCGTCTAGAAGGATGTAGTAACTATATCTAAAAATCATGGGTATCAATTTTCATTATTCAATGATAGGTTTAGTTGGAATTTGAAAAATATTATGAGAATAACTTAACGACATCCCTATGATTTTTATACGTATAATTACTATGATGATTTAAGTTAAAGTAAAATATCATCAAATTTTTTGTAAATGAAAGAGAAATTAGTTCCCAAAAATTACATCAATTTCTGGATACTGAAAGTAGATGTGGCAGTAACATAAGGTTACATAGGGGTATTAACACTAAAAACGACTCTTTGATCTACACTCTTTATTCACTAAGGTCATGATAATGGGCCTTGATTCACACATAGATTGAGACCCTTAGGGGATATTCATTATAAATTCAAAGACTATTTACATGATATCATGATGGATTTAAATATGTGATGACTATGAATGACTATCAATATACATATGGTTTCAGATATTAATTAATATGTCATTATTTAGCCATCATCTAAGTGATTTATCATTATTATGTGGTTGTACACTGTGACTATTATTTTTCACATTTTTTTTAGTTTCAGATAGTTGAGGGACCCCAAAAGAATTAGGTTAATGTTTAATGTGATGGAATATTTTATAATGATTATCTAAATGGGATGATGATTGGAGTGAAATATATAGTAACAATGCATAATTTCTTATCACAGTTCACGATTATGTACATAAACCCTAAACAACCCTCAAACTCTCCAATGGTTATAATGATAGAGTTCATTGAAAGATCTGGTAATGGATACCATGGAGGAAAGAAGTTTCAGTTTCTCATATGTAAATAATGTGGGAAGAATCACCAATGTGAATGTCTTATAAGAACAAGAATATGTTTCATGTGTGGAAAATAAGGACGCGTGAAATGTTGTTGAGCATAAAAAATCGATATGTTTAGTAAACACAATGTTTTGGAATAATTTTTTCATGATGATATCATTGATTCTTTATTTTCATAACTGTGGATTTTAGTGTAAATAAAAATTTATATTTCCTAGGGGAATATCTTTTTATGACAATCAATAATATGGTATGAGTTAGGGTTACTCTTATGATGATAATGACACAATGAATGACATAATAAATGTAAGGGATGTTCTAACTATATTTTTTTATGTTAAATATAGAAATCATGATTAAATTGGGGATGATTATATAAGAAATATTAATATTACATATTGTATGAATGTGTTTTTATAGAATAAGATGATGATGCGTAATTAATGGTTTTTGAATGATATGTGATTTTGGAAGAATATATGTATTTGAAATTCAAAATGTTGAAATATATAAGAGTTTTCAACATTTTTTTCTTTAGGGATGCTAATAGATGACCTATGATAGGATTCATGATGCAACTAACACATTCTTGCATATATTGTCTTGGGGGAGACATGGGCCAATGTCATAACTAACATTGGGTGTCCTTTCCCTATGTACTTGTACACACACACACACAACCAAAAAAATTTCATAATTGTTGATGGAGGAAATAAAAAATGAAAAACTTATTTAAATAGAACATACATGCATGGACCTCAAAATAGTACAAAGTATGATAATGTAAAATGTAAAGAAAATTGGATAAATACTAGCCCAACAAAAAATATGTCCCAAACTAACAGAAAACAGCAATGGTAAAATATCTTAGAGATCCAAGATCCACGATCCCAATATTCAACCAGCATACATGGTCCAAGAACACTATATGTCACGAATATTTCCCTGGGGCACGTTCCATGACTACCCCAAGCCTTCCTTCCATAGGCTAGGGGCTGTAGACTAGTGCTGAAGGTGTATTCCCTAAAACTGGGAAGGCATTTCCTTTATAACCTGTAAGCACATGCAACCAAGAACATAACAAGATAAAAACTCATGTAAACAAAATAGTAAATAGAGTGAGTGCAGTAAGTAAAAAGGGGCTAGAATAAAATCCCACCTAGAATGTACAAGGGAATATGGAAAGTAAAAGGCGACTGATAGGTGAAAAGTATCTCCTAGATCATCCACCACGAATCCTACATGAAGGGTAGGTACAACTCACGAATGGATGTCTTTGTAGTTCGACTTGTCTAACATCCACCTATGATCTACCTAAAGTCTTGTTACTGTCATCCTCAGTCAGTGTTGTCCATTTTCTGCACCAAACACAACAGCGTGCGAGCATATCCTGTGCAGGGGTGAGTACAACGATACTCAGTAGGGACCCCGAGACCATCAAGGTAACACAATATCTTCTAAGTATAAACCACACAACATGGAATCAACTCACAACCCTACATATTTATATGCCCATACATATACCTAAGTTATCAAGTAAACCCATATCGATCAAGTGGAAAACACAGAGTCCAACACCAAATCCCTATGAACAAATGTTCCACAAAGGATGAAATACAACGAAGGCAAGTACCACACAGGTACACTATACAGGAGATTACCACCAAGGTATTACCATGAAGAGAGTGCCACACATGTACATACTCTTCTCCCAGCAGGTATAACTTATGTACGGTAGTAGAGATGATCAGATGTAACTACTATATCATCTTCCTATATTAAGAGGTAGACCCACATAGGATCGTTCAGTGCTGACCGACATAGGATCACTCGGTGTTGAACCACACATGATCGTTAGGTACTGACTCACATAGGACCGCTCGATGAAAACCCATACAAGATCACTTGGTGCTGACTCACATAGGATGGCTCGGTGCTGACCCACATATGATCTCTCTTCATTATTCACATCACTTCCAGCTACTACATTCCCGAACTATGCTCTCTTGTCTCTTAGAGGGTCTGATCCACAATCCATTGGTAGATACTTCCACTTCCATGAAGTCTCAAGAAGAAGTATCTCAAAGAACCACCATGTCAGAGGGGTCTCAACACCATAGATGGTGCATCAATAGGATGCATGGTTTGTATGTTATTAGCGTTTTAGTCCCAAGGGGCTAGTTGGATTCGTGCTCAATCCAACCTGACCATTCCCCAACTTTATCCAAATCCTTAGTGAGGTATACCAATGAGACTCTCTCTCTCCATGGTTTCTAGCACCACACACAGTTTTTCAAACAAACACCCAATGCCATATATATGGCTAAAAGTGCGTATAGGGGTCGAAACTCGTCCATGTCCAATCCAACCTGGTTGGACAGACCCGGCCCAACCCGACCTGGTCCAACCAGGTTTGGGTTGACCTGTCCTGAACCACTGGGTCCGGCCCTGTCCTGCTGGACTTGGGGGGCCGCAGAGGGTCGCAGGGGCTGAGAGGCCGTGGAGGCCACGAGGCGGAACAACGGGACTGCAGGGTGGCGCAATGGGGCCGCTGGCGGCACAGTAGGGCCACAGGGGGTGTGTGTTTGTGGGGGGGGGGGGGGGGTGCTGCGGGCGGTGCTCAGGGGACATCTGGGGGCATTGGCTGGTGCAGGTGGAGAGGCAGGGCCTCAGGGGGGGGGGGAACACAGTGGGGGGCAGTGCGGCAGGGCCACAGGCGGCGGAGCGGGGCTGCGGGGAGGTGGAGGTTGCGGGGTGGCGGAGGCCGTGAGTCGGTAGTTTGTCGGAGCTGGCCACGTAGCGTCGTTCCTACACCAACGACTGTCTTGACCAATCACCCTTCATTTTTCACCTTTATCGTGGTTCTCCAGTTCCACCAGTGACAATCTCTCACACCAGTCGTCATCACCATTACAAAGAACACACCAATAAAGAATAACAGTGGATGGGTTGGGCCATGTTATTTTATCCCACACCCTCCGCGTTAGAATGGTAACAAGAATCTCAACTAAAATCATGAATCAAGAATGTCAAACTCTACAATTTCAAATGAATCGTAGATCAACTTGTTTTGGTTGATCTGCATTCTCCCTGCATTCCAATAACAAGGAATTAAATCGAGAAATTTCATGAACTCAATAAAAATCCCTACATCGATTGTTCATTGACGTTGGCACAAGAAAAAGGCGAAGAAGGCAGAGGTGGTGCCAACGATCGTTACTTCCAAAACCATGCTTCGATGATGGGATTGAATGTCGTCCTCTTCCTTGATTTCCAAGGAACATTCTTCAATGGAGTTCATCATTGGAGAACTTTCTCTCACCAAGGAATTTCATTGAAACCAAACATCCTCCCAAAAAACGAGGTTCCAATATAACTAAATTAAGTAGATTAATAATTTTGTAACTTTGCATAATTAATTGTCCCAATTAATGAATGGTGTTGGAAAAATTCAAAGTTGTAGGGAGTCCATGGGTTATCTCTCATTAAGAGGGAGTTCAAGGGGGTTTTAGTCTCGGGTGGTCCCTACCACTATAACCTCACATAGGAGGTTTGGTACTGGTGGTCCCCACCTATCAACATCCACACGGGAGTTCCAAATAAAATAAAATGTTACACCATTTTTATTTTATTTAATTATTTCATGAAAACCCAAATTCTATCATAAACCCTCGACCTACTGTAGTCTAGGTTAAGGACTTCTTAAGAGAATACTGGTGCTGCGAGTCCCACAGTGTCCACAATTTTTAATTCTGAGAACCGGTTCAAATGTTAGAAAAACCCGGTCACACGTTTAATTAATGTACCTGAATAAAAGTTCATAAATTCATTCTAGGAACTCCGGGCCTCAGAATAATGTTCCGTCAATTTTTTCGGACAAATAAATATTCCATTTAATTAAAAAAATTAAATATAATTTCTAGGTATTTACATTCTCCCCACCTCAGGGCTTTGCATCCTTGTAATCCATAACTCAAACTAAGGGAACAAGTGGGGGGTACTAAGCACACATATGAGCCTCCTGCTCCCATGTATTATACTAGAGGTTCCTGTGCTGCCAGAGAACATGCACCAGAGGTATCGACCGCCCCCGAAGGACTCGCCCTTTTCAATCCTGAAACTCAATTCGAACCTCTGTATAAGTCACCCCATCCTCGACGTCCAGCTCTCCGTGGTCGATGATAAGGGAATGGTTGTGCATGTATCTCCATAGGTGGGATACGTGGAAGACATCATCCACCTGGTGCAACATAGGTGGATGTGATAAGTGGCGAGACATGTCTCCGACTCTACTAATGACCTAAAAGGGTTTGATGAACCTTAGATATAACTTTCCACTCGGCCAAATCTATGTAGACCTCGTTGAGGTGAGACCTGTAGAAAGACGTGGTCTCTATCCTCGAACTCTTTAGGTCACCATATCTTGTCGGCATATGACTTCTTCCTACTTTGTGTAGTCTTCATCTGCTCTTGGATAATCTTCACCATCACTGTAGTAGCCTGTACAATCTCTATTCCCACTAGTGTTGACTCCCCTGGGTCAGTGTAACACAAAGGTGATCTGCAATGCCACCCGTAAAATTCCTCAAAAGGTTCCATTCCAATGGTGGTGTGATATATATTGCTGTATGAAAACTCCACCAAAGTCAAGTGACCCTCCCTACAATGACTGAAGTTGAGGACACAAGCATGAAGCATGTCCTCGAGTGTCTGTATGGTCCACTCAGTCTAGCCATCCATCTCAGGATGTATGGTGGTGCTCAAATGAAACTGCATCCTGAAATCCACCTGCAACCCCTTCCATATCCTGTAAGTGAAACATGTACAAAAACTAGAGACAATCGTCGAGGGTACACAAACTATCCACACCATCTCCTACACATAAAGGCTTCCCATGCTGTCTACTGAACCCTAGTCTCAGATCGGTAAGAATTTAGCTGACTTGGTGAGTCGATCGATGATCATCAAGATAGAATCATGATTTCTGGATGTTTGTGGATTTCCTGTCATTAATTCCATGGATATCCCATCCCACTTCCACTATGGGGCCTCTAAAGGCTGATCCAAGCCTGCTGGTACCTAATGCTCCACCATCACATGCTGAATAGTGAGGCACCGAGAGAAAAACTATACTACTACTTTCTTCATTCTAGGCCACTAGTGCTATCGTCTGGGCTCCTGGTACATCTTCTCCACTCCAAGATGTACCACGAGAGGGGATGCGTGGAAATACGTCAACACTTCATCCTGAAGTGACACGGGTAACATGGTATGTCCTATGAAGTGGATGACATGCTCCCCACCTTCAAAAAATCCATCAGGTGCCTACCCTATGGATATCTAAGCATGTTGAGCCTAGTAGTCTGTGTCCCCATGCTAGGCCTCCCTGACTTACAAAAGAATTGAGGGAGTGACAACAAGATACTGAAGAAAAACTGCTTCATCTTGATCCACAAACGATATCTTCTAAGTGGCTAGCCGCACTGTTGCCTCACATAGCAGCTGTATAACAGATATCATGATGAGTGCATCTGCTAAAACACTCCTTTTCCTAGGAGTATTGAATCTCTCGAAGTCATTGCCTGGGAGGAACTCAAGCCAGAATCACTGTCTCAGGTTCAGGTACTTTTGAGAGAAGATATACCTGAGACTCTTGTGATCAGAGTACAATGTAAAATGCTCGCTCATCATGTAATGTCTCCACATCATCATGGTGAAGACCACTATTACTAACTCCGGGTCATGGGTAGAATAGTTATTCCCATGTTGTCTCAGATATCGATAACCATATGAGATCAGTGCTTGCTCCTATATTGGGACACATCCGAGCCTGGTCCCTAATGCCTCACATTAGACTACATACCCAATGCCCTCCTCTGGAAGGCTCAAGATGGGGGCACTATTCATCCTTTGCCTTAACTCTTAAAAACTCTACTATCATCTCTCTATCCACATGAAGGGTTTCCAAATCTTCATCAACATTGAAGGTGGTGCTGCAAATCTGGAGAAATCTGGCACAAATATCTAGTAGTGTCCAGCCAAATCTTGGAAACTCCTTAACTCTTTCACACACCAGTTTGGATCACAAGAAAGTACCACCTGAATCTTTTCTAAATCTATTGCAACTCCAGCCTCCTATATGACATGTCCCAGAATGTGAACTTCTCGGATCCAGAACTGACACTCAGATAGCTTACCATGATGCTGGTGCTCTCAGAGAGTGTCCAGTACCACCCACAAATGATAATCATGATCCTCCTCCGATGTTGAGTAGATTATAATGTCATCGATGAAGAATACTACAAAGAGATCAAGGTATGGATGAAAGATCCTGTTTATGAGTCCCATGAACACTGCTGAAGCATTGGTCATGCCTAATGGAATTACCATGAAATTTTAATGGCCATACCGACATGTGAAAGCCGTATTTTTTACATCCTTGTCTCGTACTCTATGCTGGTGATTGCCTGATCTGAGGTCTATCATCGAGAACCACCGTGCTCTTATCAGATGATCAATGAGGTTGTCAATCATCAGAAGTGAGTACTTGTTCTTGAAATTCACCTGGTTTAGGAACCAATAGAGGACAAAATGTCTCAAACTCCCATCCACCTTCTTTGGAAATCAAAATCGAGGCTGGACAAGTTGAAACACTGGGATGAATGAATCCCTTCACCTACAAGTCCTCTAGCTCTACCTGTAGCTCACGAAGATCCGTGGGAGCCATCTGATATGCTAGTTTAGATATCAGGGTCGTCCCGGGGTACAAATAAATGTTAAACTCCACCTCTCTACAAGGAGGTAGACCCTTAAAATTATTATGGAAGACATCCATATACAAGTCCACCAATACAGGATAACTCAGAGTCTCTTCATCAACTTCTAAGAGGGTATGGCTTTCCCACTATTGAGTGATTGAGTGCACTCTCATCCAGGTAATTCCATCCTATGCTGCAAAGGCTCCATTCTCATCAGTGAAGGTATACCTGGGCCCATCAATGTGGACACACCACTCTTCTAAATATTCTATAGTTTATATGGATTTGCAATTGAAATAAAAAATTCTAGGTATTAGGTAAAAAAAAAGTTTTTTTTCTCTTTGACTAAGAACTGGAAAGAATAAGGAATAAAGTAAGTTGGTGGGCAATATGAATTAGACATCCTAAAATAGAAAGTCCTCCCTATAGGTCAATTTATCCACGAATAAGAAGTGGATGGTAAGAGACCTGTTGTTTTCATATAATCGCCGGTCAGCCATACGGCGGTGAATTCGTTCCCGGGCCTTGTACACACCGCCCGTCACACTATGGGAGCTGACCATGCCCGAAGTCTTTCCCTTAACCGCAAGGAGGGGGATGCCGAAGGCAGGGCTAGTGACTGGAGTGAAGTCGTAACAAGGTAGCCATACTGGAAGGTGCGGCCAGATCACCTCCTTTTCAGGGAGAGCTAATGCTTGTTGGGTATTTTGGTTTGACACTGCTTCACACCCAAAAAGCGGGCGATTACCGGCACTAGTGTGTAGTTTTCTAATCCGTTATAGTAGGAGTATCTAGCCTTAAGGATAGATCCAATAGCTCCATCATAATCTCTGAGCTCCGAATGAGGGTAGTGGAAATAATGGAATGACCGGTACCTGTGTCTATAAGTACTAAATCTAAGGTGGAGTAGACACAGTTCATAACTCGTATAATCTTTGGAGTGCCATGGTAGTAAGCCTCAGCTACCTAGATCTGAGGTCACCCATTTCCTCCTGATCCATGGGTTCTGTGTGGACCACCTGGTTGTGGTGGCGGTCACATCTCAAATCGTTACCCACTGTCAGTTGCACAACCAACTCCTCTGCCACATCTGCCTGCTCCCTGCGGACCTCCTTAGTCTAACCTCTTTCTCTGCATGGGAAGTACTTCGACCATATACTAATCATCCATACGGTGGGTCAGATAGTCACAAGCCATGTGACCCCACCCGCCTCATGCGTAACACTGCCTGCTCCGGGCATGACTCGCTCTACCTTGGGTGCCCCGCACAACCGACCATAAATCCTACGGTCGTCCACCTATAGGTCTTGTCCTCTTGGACCTTTATGATATTTATCTGCTTCCAGCTGCAGAAGAAAATTCTACGTGATATTTAGTGGTGGGACTCAAATCTGGTGACTACTCAGCAAAAAAACTCTCCACTAAGAGAGCTCTCTCTAACACCCCCGCCTGTGTCAGGATGCTTAGAGAAATCTTCGAAGCCATGATCTCCCTCCTAAGTCCCTACTCGAAGGTCCAAGACCCTGATGAATGAGTCCCAAATCATATATGAGGAGTAGCGTGAGAGTTCAGTGAACCTCACTGAGTATTAAGACACAGTCATGCTGCCCTGCTGTAGATGAAGCAACTCTTGTATGTGCACTACACGAAGAGTTGCTTGAACAAACTCTACCCAAAACAGGCTCTTGATGTTTTCCCAGAGAAGCTTCACCTCATATTGAGCATGAAGCATCAAGCTCCACCATATTCATGCTACTACCTGAAGAAGACTAGTGGAAAATATCACCATGATATCGACCAGTGTCCCTACCAGTCAAAAGACTCTCACCATAGCCTCCATCCAATCCTCCGCCGCCTGTGGGTCTATATCTTCCCTGAACCTTAGTGGACTCTACCACTGGAACTCGTGCAACATTATTAAGTGGTGTGATCTATCTTCTATTGGGGATGGTGGCATCGATGGCCCAATAAGTAATGGTACCGCTGGTGCCTCCGATGATTCCTCTACTAGAAGAAGGCTCTGTACCGAGGCCTCATCGCTTTGTGGGCTATCAGAGTGTACTACTCTCGGAACCCTATATGGTTGTCTTAGTGGAGGAATCCTGAAAATAAATATGTGTTCCACTGTCAAAATGTTATACCTATTGATCTGACTCAAAGATATCACAAAGAAAACTCTTCAATAGACACACACAATCAGTGTTTTCGTGCACTAAGTCATAAATCAGATGTCAGGGTCCTGGTGTAGGGATACATTGGCCACCGTAGTAACACTAGATTCCCTAAATTGATCCCCACACTAAATACACATAACATTATTTATGTTAAAAATAAAGATCAGATTCCTATGTTCTATGGTATAACTTACTCCTCTGATACCAATTTATCACGACCTAACCCCAGGGCCCGTTCCATGACTACCCAAGCCCGCCTTCCATAGGCTAGGGGCTGGAGACTAGCAATGAAGTCATATTCCATAAAACTAGGAAGGAATTTCAATTATAACCTGTAAGCACATGCAACCAAGAACACAACCAGATACAAAATCATGTAAACTGAATAGTTAACAGAGTGAGTGTAGTAAGTATAAAGGGGCCAGAATAAAAGCCCAATTGGAAAGTACACAGAATACTAGAAAGTACAAGATAGATAATATGGGAAATAATATCTTGGATCATCCACCACTAATCCTACCTGAAGGGTAGGTACAGCTCACGAATGACCTTTTATGTGGTTCACCTCTTCTAACATCCACATCTGAGCTACCTGTAGTCCTAGTACTCTCATCCTCTGTTAGCATTGTCTGTCATATGTACTAAACACAATAGGGTATGAGAATAGCCCATGAATAGGTGAGTATAATGATACTCAATGGGGACCCATAGACACTCAAGGTCTCACAATATCCACCAAGGATAAAGCACACAGCATGGAATCAACTGACAACCCTACTTAAGTACATGACCATACATATAACTATGTTATCAAGTACCCCTATATTAATCATGATGACAACACAGAGTCCAACTCCAAATCCCCAAGCTCAACTATTCCACAAAGGAAGTAATACCATGAAGGCATGTACCACATAGGTATGCCACACAGAAGAATACCACCAAGGTATTACCACGAAAAAAGTACCACATAGGTACCAACTCATTTCACACTAGGTATAACTTCAGTATAGTAGTATAGAAAATTAGATGTAACTATTGTATCATATTACTCTATTAAGAGGTAGACACACACAAGATCGCTTGTTGCTGACCCACACAGGATCGCTCTTCATTCTTTACGTCATAGCTAGCTACTGGATTCCTGCACTACGCTCGCTTGTCTCTTGGAGGATCTTCTCCACAATCCACTGGTCGATACTCCAACCACCACTATGTCTCATGAAGAAGTATTTCAAAGAGCCACCACGTGATAGGGGTCTCAACAAAATAGACGGTGCATCAATCAGATGCCTGGTCTGTACATTATTAGCCTTTTAGTCACGAGGGCCCGGTTGGATTTGTGCTCAATAGAACATGACCTTTCTCCAACATTATCCAAATTTATAGTGGTTTATTTCAATGGGACTATCTTGTTCCATGTTTTCTGGTTCCGCAGACGGTTCATCAAACGAACGCCCGATGCCAAAGATATGGCTGAAAGTGCGTATGGGGGTCGAAAATGGTCTGGGTCATGTCTGACATGGTCAGACCTACCCAGCCCGACCCGACCTGGGCTAACCCAGTTCGAGTCGACCCAACACACGTTGGGTGGCCTGGGCCACTAGGTCTAGCTCGGTAGGCCATGAGGTTCGTGAGGGGCTGTGGAAGGTCACGAGGGCTGTAAGGGGCCGTGGAGGCCGCGAGGTGGCACGAAGAGGCCGCGAGCGGCATGACGGGGCCGCAGTGTGGTAGCAAGGCGGGGAGGTAGGGCGAGGACCCAATTGGTAGGGTGGTTCCACGTGGTGGCAGAGCTGTAGGGAGGCATGGCAGGGCCACGTGTGGGGCTTCATAGTTGTGGTCGTCGCGGCGGGGCCACAGTTGGCGCGGCGGGGCCGCGAGGTAGCAGTCTGCCGTGGCCGGACGGGCGGTGCCGGGCCTTCGCCAGCGGTCGGCTTGACCGACATCCCTTCGTTAGTCACCTTCGTCGCGGTTCTTGAGTTCCACCTATGCCAAATTATGGCCCCGGTCGGCATCACTATTGTGAAGAACACGCCAATAAATAAGAACGATAGAGGGGTCATGCCATGTTTGTTTTTCCCACACCCTCTGCGTTAGGACAGTAGCAAGCGGGTCAACAAAAATCATGAATTAAGAACGCCAAACTCTAAAGTTTCATCTAAATCATGGATTAAATCATTTTGGCTGATCCGCATTCACCATGGATTCCGAGAACAAGGAATTTAATCATGAAATTTTATAAATTCAATAACAACCCCTACATCGATTGTTCGTTTACATTGGTGCGAGAAAGAAGTCGAAGAAGGTGGAGGGGTGCAAATTATCATTGCTTTCTAAACCATGATTTGATGACAAGTTCGAACATTGTCCTCTTCATTGACTTCTGAAGAGCGTTATTCGATGATGTTCTTCGTTAGAGAATTTTCTCCCACCAAGGAACTTCTTTTCCGACCAAAAATCCACCCAAACAAAGAGGAGCCACTATAATTAAATTATTTAGATTAATTTTTTTATCACGTTGGCATAATTAATTGGACCAATTAATGAATGGTGTTCGATAAATTCAAAGTTGGAGGGATTCCATGGGTTATCTCTCATTAAGAGAGAGTTCAAGGTGGTTTTAGACTCTGGTGGTCCCCACCACCATAACCTCAAATGGGAGGATTAGTTCTAGTGGTCCCCACCTCCATAACCTCACATGGGAGGTTTAGTTCTAGTTGTCCCCACCTCTCATCATACACATGGGAGTTCCAAAGAAAATAAAATGCTACACAATTTTATTTTATTGAATTCTATCATGAAATACCAAATTCTATCTTTCTCCCTCGACCTACTCTGGTCAAGGATAAAGTCTCCTTATTCGAATACCGGCATTATGAGTTCAATGGTGTCTAGATATTTTAAGTCTGATCATTTCTTCAAATGTTAGAAAACACGATCACATGTTTACTGAATGTACTTGAATAAAAGTTCAAAAATTCACTTTGGGAACTACAGGCCTCAAAATCATGCACTGTCAATTTTCACGGACTCGTAAAATTTCCATTTAATTAAAAAACTATACATGGAATTTCCGGGACATTACACTATGTCCCAAAGCTCATCTAATGTTATAACCAACATGTCTTTCATATGAAAAAAACATTACATGTGTTGGATGAATCCCATGATGTTGTGAGTATATACATACTCATTAAAAAAACTAAAAAATTGTGAAGGGGGTATAATAATAGATACAATTAAAGATAAATGTGGTATATAGATCATGTTATAGTAAAATATAAGCAGTAAAATAAACAACAGTGTATAAGAAAACTATTCTAAACATAATGATATTGAAATAGTAATATGGTGAACAACTCATCCACTATTCTCTACCTATAATAGGATAGTAGACTAATCCAACCATGATATGATAATCATAGACAACACATGGAATACCCTAGAAGTCATCACATCTCCTAGAAAAATATTAAGTATACCCATGGATTGGGTTCTAAAATAGTATATATATATATATATATATATATATATTTATGCTTAATTAAAGAATCCCAATTGAGAGAGTAAGGGGATCTAAATCTCAAAGCACTACCCAATAATAGTATTATACAACCGTTCCAATGTAAGTCCATCAAAAATGGAAAACATCTGAAACACCTACACTAAACACTCATGTATAAGGGACTCAGTCCCCATACCTTGATATTTTCAAATTTGGGTGTCATTTACATTCCCACACGATTTACAGCCGCTTCATAAAAACACATATCGGTGGGGATAGTGTCCCAATTTCTCGTAAGTCAAAATCTACATCATTCCATGCCTCGCCAGGATACCTCATAGTCGAGGGACCATAAATTCTATGTTAGGATCACATACTTTTTTTTACGAGTGGTGGTTCCTACTCTAATATTACTGAAAATCTCCACCGCCCTACCCGATTGCAGGGTTACACTCAGGAATGACATTAGGGAACACCACTGCCCATCCCTACTAGATGGAAAGCCTAGTGAATCATAGAGAAAATCCTCTGCCTTTCCCTTATAGAGGGTTATGCCTGTAAGATTATATTGAGGAACTCCGATGATCTTCTCTAGTTTATTTTAAGCCCAAAACTATCATTGGGGAATGCCACTACCAAGCCCTAATAGAGGGTATGTATAGAATGTCGAGGAACACCACTAACCCATCCTACTCTAGGGTGACCCAATGTGACCATTGAATAATTCCACATCCTATCCTTGGCAGAGGTTAAGCCCGGAATTGTCATCAGGGAACTCCACAACCCATCCCTGTAGGAGGGTTATGCACGTAACATCTCTTGTGATACTGTACATTTGCATTATTTATCAGGTGTCACCTTAGAGAATTAAAAAACCATAACATTTGAAATCATAAATCAAATTTTCTTTAAAGGGACCATCACATTCTATATAAAAAATAGGATATGAAACAAAAGGTCCAAAATCTTTGTTTAAATGATATAGATACAAACCTTCAATGTTTTCCTGGATGAGGTCATGGAGTACATGGTGTGTGAGGGGACCCACATAGCATGTGACCCCACTTCACTGCCTGGATATGTCTTAGGTCTGTAAATGGGTCTTTTACATATAAAGGACGCATTGTTTAGGGGGACTACACGGCATGTCCAACCTATACTAGGACTCATCTGTGTCTGTTGGCCATGTCAGTGTACTCAGACCACATGTCCTTATACTTTGGTAGATGAAATGTGTATGGCTATGTGGTCCATCACACAAGACACTCACACTAAATGTGGTACATGACGTTTCAATAAAATTACACTCTACCAAATCCTTTTGGGTTTCAAAATCCCTAGCAGCATTGCCGAAAAGGAAACATGTCATGCATTCATCCTTGTTTTGTGGAAGTAGTCACAATTTATTTATGGAACCATAGATTTTATCCCCTACTCCAAATCATTTACAGTAAATTTGGATTCCTCCTTGATTCTTATAGAAAATACAGATCCATCCAGAGAATGTGTATGTCCATAACTTATCACCGTGAATAATCTTCATTAATCATAAATGGTATGGTTGGTCGTTTCACACACCGACATGGCATCTTTTATCGTGAGTTTGGAGATTAACAACATGATTTCACATACCCACCTTACAATCATTATAGACCTGTGGTTTGTTCAAAAAAGGAAAAAAATTCTTCGGCCCACGACATATATGGTTTCCCAATTCAGCTTGAGTTACCCAAATATTGTCGAACCGAGATCCATGGGGCTAAAAATATTGATGAGTGCATAGAATTATTTGACAAAAGTAAAGAAAAGGGTTCAAAAACACCGACTATGTTTTCCTGGCAGAATATTTAGAACATGTTACCAAGTTAGATAAAAATTGAAAAAAAAGATGAAATATGTTACATGGGCTCATGACAAGGCCATATTGGTTGATGATCATTGAAATAAGAATGATCTACTCAAAAATTTATTCCCATGGCATAGAAACAATAATGAAAAGTACTAAATCTATATTTGGATAATTAACTATTGAAAATGCCCTCCCTAAATAATTCATGAGGAGCCATTCTATCATTTCACTTCGATTTTCATTATTACATGTATTTTTCATTCATCTAAGATATAATATAAATGGAGGATTTGAGGAGGGATTCACCAAAAAAATTGAATAATGAGCCAAACCTAGTGGAATCCCTTTTGTGATGAATATATCACTTCATTTTAAGTAACAGTTTAATTAATTAATTATATAAATTTTTTAATTGATTCACATAAAAAACCCTCTAATGAGATAAGGGTCCAATTTTTTCATGTCAACTCGTTTTAGTACACTCTATGGGAAAAAACTACATTGTGGACGTAACCATAGTCTTAGATTGATGATATGATCAACCATTTAAGATTTATCACATTTTTATGGATCAAAAAATTTATATAATTTAAAATATAATTAAATATTTTGTCAAATTTATTCTAGGAACACT
Organism: Viscum album; assembly: GCA_963277665.1. NCBI lineage: Eukaryota > Viridiplantae > Streptophyta > Magnoliopsida > Santalales > Viscaceae > Viscum > Viscum album. The sequence goes on along the minus strand of OY728166.1, from coordinate 367,043,563 downwards.
TGGTCATAGAATCACATGTCGTCTTAGCAAATAGATCTAGAAAAATATATAGAAATATTTCAATGTTTTTTTAAGATAAACCAGTTCTCTACATCATTCACTCTCATAATATTTTCATCCTTGAAAACCACAAATTGTAAAAAAAAATTAGGATACTAATACTGAATAGGGCTATCAAGCTCTGAAGAACTCTCATTCACATTTCTATGCTTCCACAACAGACAAACCAATGAGATTATCTATCAACAGAAGGTTCACTCATATCGATCCTTGATAACTATCAGGTGCACCAAAAAGGTGTCCCCAACCCGATGTCTATCTCACCACATTCAATGTAGTGTATACGGTCATGCACACATATCCTCAACTACGACAAGACGAAGACTTTTTCCTCCCGCTCCAACTGTGGGGGTAGAGAAAATAAATATGAAACATCACAAACTCACATCGTGATCTTGAATAGTGAGATGAAGCTCATGTATAGCTTTCATCCCTGGATGAACCTCTTCATACCACATTATAGAGAGACTCTTAGGAAAAAACTGTATCCCTTCTCAAAATCCAATGGTCAGTGATGAAAATCTTCATAGGATTTATGTTTTATATTGACTGTTATAATCTGTTCATGAATGAACTAAAATTTATTCATTGTTTTCTGCACAAACTCTAGGCCCAAAAGAGAGACTATCTAATCTGTGTCCCCCACAAGATTGACAAGACTGGTCTCCCATAAAAAGGCCTCAAATGTTCCACAGTGATGGTATAGTGGTATTTGATTTCGTACGCAAACTCTACCAAGTGTATGTTACCCTCCCATCTACAATCGAAGTACAACACCCAATCCCTCAACATACCCTATGGCACCTAGATAGTGCTCTTGATCAGCCCATCAGTTTGGGGGTGAAAGTTTTTACTCATCCAAAACACGGAAAACATTCATCATGTAGGTCTATCCACAATTGTTATATAAACTATATTTCACGATCATTGATAATTATCAAGGGTTCCCAATGAAGGTGGAATATCACCCATATGTACACCTACACAAAAAATCCTTACCAAAATATAATCTTTGATATCATGAAATATTGACGACTTTGAGAGTCATTAACCTATCACCCATATAGAACCATCGATCATTATTGTGAATGAAATTCCTATGAAAATTTCTATGTATATGTTGTCTCATTTCCACTCTATAACCTCATGGTGTTTCAATAAACACATTGTGACATGGTTCTTAGATATAACAAATTGATAGCTAAGGCACCAAGAGATGAAATATATTACACATTGTCTAATCTCGGACCAACAAAACTTCTAGTAAAGATAATGGTACATATTCACCACACTAAGATGTATAGCTATGCGAGAAGTGTGGTACTCTAAATCACATCCTCCCACAATGTGACTGGAACCACTATTCACCTGTAGAATAGGATTTCCTGATTCCCTCCATCATAGAATCCCTTAAGAACATTAAATATGGATATTTAATTGTTCATGACTATATAGTGAATTTCTCCCAAATGGTACTCTCTCACATGTGCGAGGAGAGAAGGAGTCAAAACCATAAAATGGAAAAAATGTTTTACCCTTCTTCTCTACCAGGTTTAGCCATAGGGAATTTAAATAATATGAAGCTTCATGCACTAGCCATACATGGGACTTTTACTAAGGGAATATGATACAATGTTTTTCCCTCCCAGGAGTATAAACTATCTCTATGTTGTAGTAATATTATAACACAAACTAGTGAAACTGCCCCAGGTTCAGGTCTCATTGTGTTAAGACGTACCCGCAACTCTAGTGTTCTGAGTATACTTGAAATCAATCTCATATAAGATAGTGTCCCTATATTCTAAAGGAAATTATTAATGATTCTATCCCAATATCAAGAGTCACATAATTCTTCTTGTGGGGTCTAAATTTCCTTGATCCATATGAGATGATTGTCTGGAATTGAATCAACACACCATGGAGCCGAACACATAAGGAATCACAATTCACTATGAAATAAATTACTTCTTATAGTAGTATCAAAAGTGGTGTTCTTGTTAGCCTATGACTGAACACCTCCAAGGCCATTTTGAAGTACTCAGACAAGGTGAGTAGCTTCCCTTTCTAGGTCACAATGGTCAAAGGAGATGAGATTATAGATAATTATTCCACAATTCCTTTGTAGTACCATCCCAAACCATGATGTATTTGCACCTCTAACACATTTTGGGTGGTTCCCATTCATGTGGTACCATGATATTTTCTAGATCTGTGGATAATCATTATTCATAAAAGTCATTCCCCTAAATGTGTAACTCATGTATCCATATATTAATCATAAATAACATTCTTTAAAACTGTTTTTGTTTATGAAAATTAAAAACCATCCATATGTTCTCTATATACTCATCCTTGGTAGAACAGTATACATGTATGTATTCGATGAATAAAACATAAAATTGGTCAATGTATGATTGTAAAAAGTTTTCATAAATGGTATAAAAATGAAACTGATATCTATCACACAAATGAGAATAATTAGGAACTCATCGTGTCTTCCACGACATAGGAATGTATACATTGGAATATCAGCATCACGAACCATAAAAAAGGTGTATCTAGAGCAGATATTGATCCTCAATAACCATATAATGCCTTCCAACTATTAGAAGAAGTCATCGATCGTTAACATAGGGTACATGTTCTTTATTGTGTTCTGGTTCAGTTGATTCTAATCCATGAAAATACATATGCTCCAAATTCCATATTAAAAAGATGTACTAGTAGTACCTTAGGGGAAATAGTGGGTCTGACCAAACCTTTCTCATGATGGCCCTCTAAATTCAACTATAACACCCAATGCTTGGTAGGTTCTATCAGATATACAACAGAAGATATCTAGGTAGTCCTTTGTCACAAGTCTATAAGAAACTCCATCTCCCTTCTCAGAGGTTGTCTTAGAACATATTTAGGGAATATCTCTATTTAATCCTCCATATTTTAAGGAATCGAGATGCTAGAAGAGTCTTTTTCTCCAAGGGATACACTTTCTAACTAATGGGTGGTAGGATAAAATCTTCTTCCCACATCATATGATTGTTTTACTATATGGTATATAATACTAGAAAAGGAGAAACTCATACTATCAGGGTGTAGGAATCATAGTAGACTAATATAATAGTTGTTTTAGTATCGAATCATTGAAATCCAATATGTTCTCATGATGAAGTCATAGGTTTCCAATGTTATGGACAAATTGTCCCACATGAACCTCTCTTCTACAAGTGATAGCTTACACTACTGGCTGGTAAAAGACACATAAGAAGAGTTCAATATATGAACCTCAAGAAAATGTTGTTGTGAAAAAGACTCTACTGGGTGATCCAGATGTCACAGTAGGAATAAAGAGAAAAAAGTATGAATAGAACCTACAATTACTAATACTTATGAATCAATAGAATAAACATAGTTTGTACCTCGAATCATGTAGTTTCTAGCAGGGTAGTAGACCTCCTAAGCATGGATATTATTATAGCCCTATCTGTAAGCTCTATGAGCATGTAGTGGGCTGCCTAGTGGTTGTGGTATAAGGATATCATACAACTATCCTCCACTTATATCCCCTCCTCATCCTTTTCCATCTCTTCATCCCTAGGGACAACCAAGTACCCACCTAGGAGATCCCTTATTAGGTCTATGTCTCTATTGTGGTGATCTATCAGCTATCTTCTAGGGCTTCACAATATTCTTGGTCGGGCAGTACTTTTCCATGTGTCCACTCCCATAAAATGTAAATAATTTCACCTATATGGGATACTCTGTTCTTTTTCTCACAACTCATCTCCCAAGGAATGTGCCTTGACTACATCAAACCCGTCTCCCATATGCCAGGGGATGGAAAATGACACCTAGTAGAAATTTCCCACAATGGGGAGGCATTTTCCTATAATCATGAACATACAGAGAAGTCCCCATGAAATGTACTAAAATATAAAACACTATGTAAATAGATATGTAACCCACTAAGTGTAACAAAAAAAAACTGAAACGTTAACACTCCACAATACAAGCCCAATCAAAAATGTCACTGAAGCACACCATGTCTATCGGCTCACCCTGAATCACCCTTTCTCTAGCCCACAATGGACTCCGTCAAAGCTATCAACCATCTTCCCAATACATGACACATGTGGGAAAAGACCATGTGGGGGTGAGTAACACAACACTCAGTAGGGATCCAAAAAAAAGTAACTCCACTATGAAATAAATTAATTAGACCACAAATGAAACACACTAAGTACACCACAAAGAATATCAACAAAAAATAATCCAAATAGACTACAAAAGATGCACAAAATGTGCAGCTTTTATGAGGTACACTCAAAAGAGTCACTAGAGTCACCTCATACCAAGTATAGATCTGTGATATGCAAATAGTATTTTTATAATAATAAACATTACCCTCAATTAGTAACAATAGGGGTGATAATAACACACATAGTGTATTTAACACAATGAGTTTCAGTAACACACAATGTGTAGGTAAGAAATAGAGTGTAGATAACACACTAAATGTTGTCAAAGACTAGTGGACCCGAATCCTAGTGGGACAGGGGAGTACCAAATTAGTCTTGGTATGACACATTTTCTAGGTAAGAGAAATAGTATAGAAAGGACTCATAGTGTAGGTAATCACATAACATATAGGTTATATCCAACCATTTGATTCCTTCCTTAGCGTGTTCATTCTGGAAAAACCTACTACTTAAGACAAAACACTATATAAAAAATTCCATAAAAACATAATAAGAGTATCACAAAATGACATACTCCTCGAAAGGGTCCCAACGCTACAAATAGTTCCTCAAACAGACACATGGTTTGAATGTTTTGTGTTTTTTTGTAAAAATGGGTCAGTTGTGTCCAGCACCAAGCTGACCAAGTCAACTAACCTGACCCAACCAAGGGTCCACCGACCAGACCCAATTCGGTCGATTCTACCCAACCCGACATGGTCTTGGTCGGCCTAACCTGAAAGTCCACCCAGTTGTGCTATAAGAGAGGCCCACCATGTGTTGGCTGGTGTGCTCCACTGGTCACGACCCGCCCATGCCACATCCCACCTATCTCATAGCTACCAAGTCTCCCACCCATGACCAGACCATGTGGTATGGTCGGTTTGTGTGACTGCTGGATCTGGAAGTTTGATCATGGTCCCCTCCTTGAACCGATGCATCTCGGGCGAGCCACATCCATCCTTTGTGGCCCCTTTCCATGGTTGTCTTCCACCGCCGCGACCCCCATACATCACCCGCGGTTGCATCACAGTGAGACTCTCTACCACCAGTTACCAAGCTGGTGGGTACTTGGCTCTGCCTCTTCCCACAAGTCTCCCTCCCACAGTTCATAAATCCACTAGCTTATCCTTCCAACACCCATAGACTCCTACCGTTGGTCGATCCGCCATTGCGGACCCATCTAGAATGTATGTTTCCACCACCACCACAAAACATCGAGTAGGTGGTCATTCTTATGTTTCCATGTGAATCATTGTACAATGATGAATGAGAAAATATTTTTTATAGGAAACAGATCCAAACAACACCTGAATAATGGATTTGTTCCTTTGTTCATGTCTGATGGAAATTTTTCTTAATAGATGGATCATAAAAATCTAAATCTTGTATTAATCTCGCATTTTTAAGACTTTATCATTAATAATAGAACTGTGGATAAACTTATTCATTGGTTGGTCCATGTTCTTCATTGAAATTAACAATTAAGATGGGATTAACATATATAATAAACCCCCTACCTCAATTTCATTTGATCACTATCGAAGAACAGTCTCTGTGTCATCGTAAATCAATGCATGATTTGAATTTTGATCACCGATTCATTGTTGCTTGATTTGAGATCCGGTCACTAGAATGTCATCATCAGTGATAACATCCTCCCTTTTCATCTGAGAAACACTAGGGTTATGATGATAACACTATATATTTGACGTGGCTTATTAAAAAAAGAAACTGTCGATGCGTCACATGTAATTTCCAAATTAAAATATTTTTATTTAATATTTTAAATGACGTTATAGTCCAAAAACTAACATTCCATAATGACCCGCGCATGTAAAGGTTAGGCCCCACCTAAGGAAAATACTCTCTTATGACATCAATGGTGGCCTTATATTTTAAATATGAGTGATTATTCATGCGTTTTAAGGATTGGAAAAATAAAATAATTTTATTTAATAATTTTATTTATGGTTAGGTCATTTTTGGGGTTTACCAAAGAAGCCCAACATTGAGTAAGATTATGTCTCGCATCGAGTAAGCCCACTACTATGAACGTAGTAGTGTCCTCATATTTATGATCAGAGAACATTTTTAAGAGTTATTATTCTTTTTCCAGAAAATCAATCAAAATATATCTTTAAAACATAACATTTTTTTCAAACAATTATAGGAACACTAGGTCTTGGAATCACACAATCTATTAATTTCGAGTCTCGTAATCTTTCTAGTTGATTTAAAAAAAAACGGAAAATACGAGTCCTCAAATTATCCCCAACTGAAGGATTCACATATAAAAAATCCAAAATATGGGATACCAAAACATATGAGGGTATAAGAATAAACCTGGACCACCTCTCCCATGTGCTCTTCCATAGATTCTCGTATTGCCACCACGAATGAAGAAAGGCAATCAACAACCCATGGATGGTCCTCTCCTACTGATCCTTTATCTCTACGACTAGGATGAAATTAGAGAATACCGATTAAAACTATCCCCTATGGGATACCATGGAGTCTAGTTATCTTCTACATGTAGAGGAATCCCAATCAGTCTAATAAACTGTCCTCCCAAATAACTAAAAAGTTTCCTCCTAGGCGAGTCGGTCAACGTCCACCTATATGGCATCACGTCCCCTGGACATATGTGATAAACCTTCAATGAATTCCATTGATATTCCATCTCACATCAATTCTGGAACCTCATAGGGGAAAAGGGAAACCACATCCAAGCATAGGGTCTCAACACAATGTGTTGGAAAACTATAAAAATGATTCAAAAACAAATATATTTAATATCAATAGGTAAGACCAACATTATCCTATTATTTCATCCTTGATACCCACCTTTACACCCATATTAATGTCCGGATTCATCTAGACACTATAGGCATCTACAACTATTAATATGTGTCCTTTGAAAGGAATTACATGCTTCCCACATTTCAAAAATCATTCAAGGGAATTCCACATGGACAACTGAGAAAGGAAATTGTCATTGTCGGCTCCATCAAGGCATGCCTCCTTGTATCACTATAAGATTGTGTGGTTAATAAGAACTCCCTAGAGGTACGTTTCATCACCTCTATATATGAGGTTTCAAAGGATCATGGAATAATACTACATTTCCTCATTCTATAGCTCTGAAATCAATCTATGACTTATAGTATCCTCCACCACATTTCCCTTCTCAAGATTATAGACTATCTCAAATTCATATTCCTAGAGGAACTCTAGTCAATTACATTGTATCAGTTACATATGCTTTTGAAAAAATATATACCTGAGGATTTTTCGATCTGAGTAGATGATAAACTGCTCCCCCATAGGATAGTGTCTTTTCTTCTTCAATGCATATACTACCACAACCAACATTATAATATGGGTTACGTAGTTCTTATCATCTGGTCTCAACTTCTATGAACCATATGTAATCACCACTATCCCTTTCATTAGTACATAACCAAGCTTGGTCCCTAATTCATCTTAGAACACCACGTATTCGACACCCTAAACTATAAATCTTATGATTATAGAGCTCCCCCAAATCTATCATAACTGCTAAAATCTATCCTAGAACTTCTCCATCTAGAAAAAAGATTTCCACTTTTTTCAAGGATACAATTGATGTTGCTACTGTGGAAAATCCAGACACGAACAACTAATAGTACACAGCTAACCCAAGAAGAAATAGCACCTCAGTAACGTTCTTGGGTGGCTCCCAAGAAAGCACAAGAACTATCTTCATTAGATATATTGAAACTGCAGTCTTTGAAATGACATGTCCCATAATGTGGACTTCTAATATCCAGAACAACCCCTTTGTGAGATTCCTATAAAGATGGTTTTCTCGGAGTAAGTCTGGACCATCTTTTTGTGTATCGCGTACCCCTCATCAGATGTCATGTACACCAAGATGTCATTAATGAAGAACACTATAAACTTGTTCATATAGTGATGGAAGATCATATTAATGAGTCCCATGAACACCACTGGTGAGTTTTTAATGCCATAAAACATCACAAATTTCACATAATGTACTTACTGAACTCTAACTAAAATCTTTCGGATATCATCATATTGTACATGATAATGGTGAAAGCATGATCTAAGGTCTATCTTTGAGAAGGAACTCGCTCCATTCAGCTGATATAATAGATCATATATCCTATGTAGATGATACTTCTTCTACACAAACACCTCTTTTAGGCACCAATAGCCCTCACAACACCACTAGATCCTATCTAACTTATTTTCAATGAAAACTCGGGCTTCTTGTGGTGAAACACGGGGCCTCATGAAGTAAATTCTTGGAAAGTCCTAAAAAAATTCCCTATTCTCCTACAGTTATACGGGAACCATCTGATATGAAAGTGAAGACATCGTTGTAACCTTGGAGAATATGTCAATGTTTAAGTATACCTACCTTTGATGGGATAGATCAGGAACATCTTTTAAAAATATTTCCTTGTACTCAATGACCACTATAAGAAACAAATGACTCGTCTTATCCACTGTATCGATGGTCATTCAATCCAACTGATGTGTTATCGGTTGCACCATCCTTTTTTCAATTCCATCATGTGATTCTATAGTCTTATTTTGACCAATACTAGAAAATATGGTCTCATCTCTATTGATATACTACATTGTGTGCCTAAAAAGTAGATTTGAGCATGAACTATGGATAACCATCCAATAACTAGTATGAAATCCCAAGGCCACGATGCTAGCACCATGAGATCCCAACTAAAACACTCAAACCAAATTGTAAGGTAACACTCTCAATATCAGTGTGTTATCATCTATTCTCCTCCTACAAGAGTCTCTAAGAATAGTTATTGAGTCAACGATTCCACTAGATTCTCTTTATCTCAAACAAGGGTTGTGGTGAGAAAAATATTGACTAGAACATGTGTTTATCAAATATGTATAGGGTGGAAAAGAAATATATTGTAACTCTTATAATCTCAGGAGTCTCAGGATTGTAATCCTCCATTGACCCTCTTCAGGTCTGTCATACAACTGATTGGACTATATCTATCCATATGTCAATAACTGTCTCACATGTAGCATAATATTTCTCTCATCTTACATTCCCTTCCCTGGGATCCTTGCACCACTAATCATGTGTCCTAGGGTCTTCACCATGATTGTCTGATCCTCCTGGACCCGTACATAAGATATCAACTACCTAAAATGGAAGAACCATATGTGAGGTGCCTAGTTGTAGCCCCCACCGCCAATTCTGGCTCCATAAGAAATCTCTCCACTAGTAGAGCTCTCCTCATCACACCATCAAGAATAAATATTTTAATGGATAAAATATAAACCCTTATATCCTGAGTTTTTCCCCACTCAAAGGTATGATCCCTAAAGAACAGATTATGCACTATCTTAGAGGAGTAGCGAGATAGATCCTTGAATCTCACCGAGTACTCTGCTACTAACTAGCTACCATACTGTAGGTATAGTTGATCTTGTATACTCAAAAAGCAATGAGTCTATAGAATGAACACCTCCCTAAATAGGAACTCAAAGTCTTTCTAAGATAGATTTTCCTCCTCATGCATCAGAGTAATCTGACTCCACCATCTTCCCACTGATCTCGGAATAAGGCTCGCGGCAAGGACTGTCATCTTATTGGGAGGATTCCTCACTATGCAGAAAACTCATGTAACCACCTCCAACCAATCCTCAACTACTAGAGGATCTATATCACCTCAGAACCTAGGATGTATCTACCTCTGGAAATCAAGTAATGAACTAATCTTGCATAAATCCTCTACTAGTAAAACCGATAGGAACTGCAACTATTTTGGTGGTGGTATCATTTGTACACCACAAAGAGGATCTATCTATAGAAACGCTCCCTGAACAGATGCCTCATCACTCAGTGGACCATCCTCAGGGTCATGCCCCAGAATCTTGGCATGCAGTATGTGTGAAAGCTACTAAAAATAGAACAACATGTTCCATTTTAAATATACTATACCTTGTGATATGACTCTAACTCTACAAGGACATGAGAAAACACTCAATTCCTATATGATGCATGTACCATTAATTTTCCATGAAACTAGAATTTTCATGTACCCAGTTAGAAAGTAGAATTCAATATCCTGGTGTTTGGACACATCAGCTTGCGCACCAATAACAGGTTCTCTGGACTAAAATCCATACTCAAAACTCTTAACATGGTTTCCCCAAAGCAAGAGTAAAACTAACCACCCATTGATACAACTCTGTCCCAAACACCCCCTAGGGCCCATGTTGTGACTACCCCAATCCCACCTCCCTAAGGGTAGGGTATGAAGACTAGTGTTGAATAGCATTTTTCCATAATGGAGAATATTTTTCTGATAAAAATTCCCAAACACACAAACACACACTCATCCCCATGAAAATTACTAAAATTAAAAACACTGTGTAAAAAATGATATGAAACCCACTAAGATTAATAGTACCAATTAAAACAGAAATTGGTCGGAATAAAATCCCAACTAAAAAGTTAAATGTAGAAGCTCCTGAGTGTCATCCACATAGAACCCTACCTGAAGGGTAGGTATAGTAAGCTTTCGGAATGTCGTTGATGTGAACCACGCTCGTCAGGTCAGGTGGAAGCACCCCTGTCTCTTTCCCACTATGATCTTCATCAAATCTACAGATCATTTGCACAAGACATTGCACATTTGGGAAAAGCCGTGCATTGGTGAGTAGTACAGTACTCAGTAGGGACCCTAAAACCACAATTTTAAAACCACTAATAAATAATATAATTACACCATAAAACATATAGATGAAGTGAACCATAAAATAATATCACTAAGCAAGACAACAAGTAGAATACCAAATTGGCACACAAAACATAACCTCTAATAATACAGTCAAGAGAGTCACTAGAGTAAGCTCAAACTAAGTATAGGTCTATGGTATATAAACAAGAATGTCGTATAAATCCCCAATACCATAAAGTAGTGAATCATAGAGTGATGATAACACACATAGTGTAGGTAACACACGGGGTGTTAGTAACACATAGGGTGTAGGTGACATAGAGAGTGTACATAACACAAAGATTGTCATCAAATACTATAGGACATGGACCCTGGTGGGAACAGGAAGCACCATATCAATAATAATATGAAACTGTGTCTAGTTAAGGCACATAGTCTAGGTAAGAATTTTATTTTAGGTAATCACATAGCTTCCAGGTCGCCACCGGCCACAAGATTTGTCCGTAGCACGCTTATTCCAAGAGATCCTACTCCATTTAACAATTTTTCATAGACAATTATCCAAAGAATCTGACATAGAGTGTCTATAAAGTAAGTACTATTATCAAGGGTTCTAATGCCGCTAACTTCTTATCTAATGGAGAAATGGTTTGAGAGTTATTGTTTTTTTAGAAGGGGCTGGTGTGGTCTGGGTCCGGTCAGACCCAACTGAACTGACTGGCCACAACCTGAGGTTCGCTGACCCGACCGAGTTCGGCTGACATGACTCATCCTCACTTGGTTTAGGTTGGATCATATAGTCCTGTTGAGACATGGGTCTTTCCCACAGGGCTTCTGGAGCGTTCAATTAGTTCCATCAATACCAACTACATGCGGGATAGTGTGAACCAGTAACCGCGACCCACACTAGCCACGGATCCCTAGTCTCCCGCATGTAGCTTAACCATGTGCTACATTTAAACTTAGTTGGACCATGTTTCATGGTCAGTTAGCGTGACCAGTGGATCCCATGGATCTATCGGGGTCTCTCCTCGAACCGATGAAGCTCCGACGAGTCGTGTCCCTCCACCACTACATCCTCTTGTGACTATCCACTAATACTGCTGCCCACCTGGCTATGAACCCTAAACACCAACCATGTACACTTTGTGATGGGCCTCTAAACCATTTGATTCCTAGAAGATGACCACCTAGCAGCCCCTCCACCATAGGTATCCCTACCGCTGGCCATCGAGATGGCACCCCTACCTACTCCCACCTACGGCCTCCTTCCATGGGTTGATCCGCTATTGCGGTCCTTTCTAGACTATTGGTCGATGCCACCACCACCAGTCATCGAGATGATGACCAATACACCTGGTCTGTGTAGAACGTTATGCCCAGAAGAATGATAAAGAATTTGTTGGAGAAAATGGATCATAAGAACACCCAAAGAACATTTCCAAACCATTTTTCATTTTGGCCTGAATTCATTCTTATTACCAGGATCACAAATAATGAATTAATAAACCCAAAGATAAAAATCCCATATTAATCCATCATTTTTAAACATCGCAAAATTTTGATAGAACCATGGATCAACCTGTTCATGGGTGTTTCCCCATTTTTCATTGAATAAAATATAAAGATGAAATTTACATAGACAATAAACCGCCTACCTAGATTCGGGTCTATCACTATCAATGAACGGTCTATACATTATAGTTTTTTGATGATTGATCTGAATTATAATCATATATCCATGTCTATTAGATTCGAGCATTGATCTCCATAATATAATCTCCATTGAGACCCTCCTCCCCTTGCCTCAATGAAACTCCATGGTTATGACGATAAACCTATATCTATAATGAGGCTTATTAAATAAAGAAATTATTTTTGTGTCAACACGTAAAAACTAATTTAAAATATTTTTATTTAAGATTTTAAATTCTATTCCCCTCCAAAAACTAATATTCACCCTTGAACTTTGACAGTTTAAGTTAAGCCTCACCTTAGTAAATAAAAACCTCAAGAGATCAATGATGGTCTTTGATTTTTATTCCTTTTTTCCATTCATGATTTATAATGATTTGAATAATAAAATAATGTTATTTATGGTTACGTGGTTTTCGAGATTTTACAAAATATCCACCTACTGACTAAAAATAAGTCACTCCAAGGGAAAACACACTAATTTGAATTCAATGGTTCCATCATATTTATTATTTAGGAAACCATTTATGGGTTATTAAACTTTTCTCATGAAACTTTCTAACATGCGCTATTTAAAATGTAACAATTATCATCGATCCATTATGGGAACACCAGCTATCAGAATTAAATGTCGTCTCATCACCTGGTCTCATAATTAGCCAAATTAATATATAAAAATAATACAGAGAAAATATGAGCCATTACATATATTCATTGTCTTGGCCCTATAAAAATGTGTTCTTGATTCTTTTTATGGAAGTGTTTGATGTTCGATGATCTATGGCACCATCCATATGTAGTAGAAAAATCATCTCTATTGCACACCCTTCCAAATATATCTATATGTATTCCATCCAACAGATATATATCTATCATAATTTCCCTCTCCAGCACCCAAAAATAGGTGGATTTGCATAATGGCACTGTGTTGGCTCTGATATCTCTACGGAGTCCCTCTTAAAACATCTGTGCTCCGAAGTGGCTATCACTGATCATGTTGAGAGAGTATAATGAAAGGTATGTGAACCTAGATGTGTATTCATCAACTATAATCACTCACTACTAATTCTATATAAGATCCTAGATCCATACTATGCGTAATAAGTAGGAGTAGTACTCTTCACGAAACATCTATAGGAATCCATCCCATAAGATTGTTGACTCATTATGCATCTGAGTAAAAAGGATAAACAAATTACTAGTTATTCCCTGTAAAATATTGGCTACTAAATTCACTATATGATTTGTCAGTTTATTGAAAAACCTGAATATATGAACCAAAAACTGTAGAAAATACTCTTACACTTGGGTATCTGACTCGCCACAGAACCTCAACACTCTATGACAATGGAACTATTGGTGTGTTCTTAGCTTATTCAAATCCTAATCCAACTATGCTAGTATGATTTACTACTCGATATTTTCAGGTCCTGCTACTTGTCATCCTGGATTAAGGTAATTTCAGGATGGCCCCTGAATGGGGTCCTCATTGATTATATGGTTCTCATCTTAAAGAAAACCTGTTATCCCGGATGGCTGTCATCACTGAGACCACATGAATGTTATAAAATGGTTCCATAGTCAGATAGTTATTTATATATAAATATAAATCTGGATCTACATCAATAAGGATATTCAAATACATAATCCTATATAGCATCTGTACTATTTCTCTCAGCAACAACTATCCAGGCATTTTGATTCGACAAGTAGTTAGTTTGGGTATTAGGTAATTCATTCATTATCTTCTCATAAAAACACTAGAATCTATAAAATAAGAGCCTCGTTCAGGATGATTTCAAACTATTTCCCTAAACCCAACCAACCCTTTAATGGGAATAATTCTAGAGAACATCATATGGAATGAACTTTCTCTCATACCAATCTGTGACGACTCGACCCAACATGGGGCTGGATCGGAAAATACCCCAATCACACCTCTATAGGCTACGGGAAGTGACAAGAACCAACAGAATAACTAAATCAATGAGTCCTTTTCCAAAGTAACAACACACATGCACATAGGAAACTAAATTAGAAAGTGTAGAGGGAGGAAATAAAATATGCATCACTATTGTAAATACACAAAAAATTCATAGAAATCTAGAAAGTATGATGTATGGTAGTGTAAACTTAAATTAAAATTGGAAAAATAAATTACCAACTAGAACTATATCCCAACTTGATTGAAAAAATGAAATTTAAAATAATTGAGAGATCCCACATCTAGGATACCATGCTATAACAACCATATGTTTTTAAATAACCCTATATCCTGAAGATCCTCTAGAGTCATGATCAGCCAATCCGTCATGTATAAGAGACAACACATGTGTTGGGAAAGTCTCATGTATGGGTGAGTATATACATACCCAGTTGAACACCTTGAAAATAGTTAAGGGGGAGTAGTAAGAGACACAACTGAAGAGGAAAGTGGTAGCACTACTGGAAAAATGATTTTTCCCAACGCTTCTATACAAACGGTTTGTAAAAACTGTTTGTATAGGTACCCTTTCCCAACGGTTTGGCCAAACCATTGGGAAAGCCCATTTGTTGGCCACCTTTCCTAACAGTTTGGCCAAACCGTTGGGAAAGGATGAATTCTGGACACCCTTTCCCAACGGTTTGGCCAAACTGTTGGGATAGGATGAATTCTGGACCACCTTTCCCAACGGTTTGGCCAAACCATTGGGAAAGGGTACCCTATCCCAACCGTTTGGCCAAACCCTTGGGAAAGGGTGTCCAGAATTCAACCTTCGGCCAGAATACCCAAAAAAAAGCAAGACCTTTCCCAACAGTTTTGTAAACCGTTGGGAAAGGTCCTTTGATTTTTTTTTGAATCTACCTACGGAGAACATTATATAAATAAAAATTTAAAATAATTAGAACAATACATATATATATTTATGAAATTATGTTAACAAAAGTCATGTTAGGTTAGTGGTTAAGTCATTCCGTTATAAACTATAGGTCTTGGGATCAAATCCCACCGGATGTTTATTTTTTGAAATACATATACCAACAGTTTTGAGAACCTTTGGTATAGATTTTCTAATTACTTATACCAACAGTTTTCAGAACCGTTGGTATAGACCTATTGTCACGGCTTACTTTCCAACGGTCCTCCAAACCGTTGGTAGAGCCTATACCAACGGTTTGGGGACCTATACCAACGGTTACAAACCGTTGGTATAGGGTATTTTTCCAGTAGTGTAGATAGATCAAGGTACAGTAAAAGAGTAAAGCACAACCCAACAAAAGAGTGGATGTATACATGTATAAAAACAAAGATATTGACATGGTGAGAAAGTGAAATTATCATCGAGTCTTCAATACCTATTCTAGGAGAGTGGAGTCATCTAACCAAAATAAGATAAACAAGATAAGAATATGACATACCACACACATATTCACCACTCCTAGAATGTGAGTGATTAAACCTACTGAGTTGGTACAAAAATATGATATATATATATTTATATATATTCTTTTTCAATTAATAATATATGAGATAGTAAGGGATATCCATATCAGAAATCAGTCTAAGAAAAAGAGTTGCCAACTATTCCAATGCATGTCTAACAACAATGAATAGAATCTCATGCTCCTTCTATAAAAACTCATGTATAAGTGGCTCAATCACTATAACCTGACAATAGATTCTTTGTGGGGAACCTACTCAACCATAAGGATTTAGGTCATGCCGCAAAAACTCATCTCGGTGGGGAATTAACCACTCTTCCCTGTGAGTCCATAGCTACGTCAAACCATGTGTCACTACTGTGACACAATTCGGTGGGATGCAATTTATATATAAGTATTCCATACCCTGGTACAACATGAGGGTCATAATTGAATAGTAACTAATGAACTCCATTACCCAAATGAGATTGTGGTTTAAGCTTGGGAGTGTCATTGGGGAATTCCACATCCTATGACAACTATAGGGTATTCTCACTGAGTCGAAGTGGAACTGCACTTCTATGACCTACAATATTATTATGCTTGGAAGATGTCATCAAGAAATACCAATGCCCAACCCTACTATTGTGTAATCATAGAACTGTCATTGGGGAGCACCACTACCCAGCCTTACTGGAGGGTAATCCCAAAATGTCAAGGAACTCTACTTCTTAGTCTTACTGGAGGGTAACTCATAATGATCATTAAGGAATAACACTTCTGAGTCTGGTTGTAGGGTAATCTCGATACAATATTTGAGGAACTCCACTACCCATCCATACCATAAGGTATCAACTGAAACTAATCTTGTGATTTTTGATGTCTTATTTCATCATCAGCTATTTCCTCAAAACATTCCAAACTCATAACATTTCACATTGCATCATGAAGGAGTATTATGAGGGAAACATCACAATCAATGTATAAAAAATTTATGTATAGACTAAATTCATTCCAAAATATTAGTTTAAATGAAGGAGATAATAATGTTATAAATTATCTTCAAAGAGATCATGGAGTACATAACCTATGAGGTGACCCACATTGCATGTGGTCCCATTTTACAACCTACCCATGTCTCGAGTTAGTACACGAGTCTCATCTGTATAGGGGTGAACATTGTGTAGTGGGACTACATTGCATGTAAAACCTATCTGTGGACTGAGTTTTTCCGGAAATACTTGTCCATATACATAGACCATGTGTCCATGTAAATTGGTACATGGAATGTCACTATCCATGTGGTCCATCACACAACTCACTCACACAGAAAGATGGTATACTTTGTGTTAAGTTCTATTTTTTTTTTAATTTTTATGGTTTCCCCTAACCCTATCATTGCCACTAAAAATTTTATACGATATGTGTTATTCATTGTACATGACATCTATTCTTAATTTTATATGACGTATAGTCATGATTATTTTAGAAACCTCATTTTCAATCCATTACTCCAAACCTATTCCAACCATCTTTGATTCAACCTCAATTCTGCTAAAAAATGTTGATTTTGCGGAAGAATGTGTATATTCATCATTTCTCCCCATGAATCAGCACTATTCATTATGAACTATTTGGTTGTGTGTTTCGTATTATTTCATGGATTCATTAATCATGTTCTTGGATCTTGACAACTAGATCATTCATCATTTCCTCACAACCTAAAATCATCTATTCCCTATTTGAAAAACAGTTAACAATTTGACAATCCACCACGCTCTTGAGTCCACGATCGAGCTCACACTTCTCTGTAATTATTGAATAAGGAACACGGGGTTTACAGAGTAAAATAATTAAATCAAATATGGGAGAAAATAACCATAAATAAAGGTTTAACAATCACTATCCATGCATTCATGTATGATTATTATGATCAGGGAACCGAGATAGACGATTATGGATAAAAGAAATGATGAAATAATGTACATGGGATAATGAAAAGGACAAACTCGGTGTATTTTGCTGATTTAATAATGATATAATAATTAATTCACTCCCAAGGCATAGAAACAAAAAAGGAAATCCAACAGCTTTTATGGACCATTCTCTTTTTAGGAACAAGATCTCCAAAGAATTCGGTATGAGATGATGCATTCATTGTGGTTTGAATCAAATAGATCCAGGGATTCTTCATTCATCAATGAGAATCTCCAAATATATTATTGGACGAGATATTCACCAATGAATGTGAATAATGAGGTAGCCATGGAAAAATCCATTTATCATTGAATTTACAGCGTCATTTTAGGTTGGTGTTTAATTACTTAATTATTTAAATTAAATATTTTATTCAATTAAACACTAAACCAATGATAATGTGGTCAACATGTCCCACATCAACTCATTTTATGTCACACATAGTGTAAAATACACGTTCAATACACAACCATGGTCTCACATTTCTGATATGATCAACTATTTAATTGTTATCATGTATTTTTTGATTGACTGTGTGTGAATATACTAAATTTTTTTTATATTTTTGTAAAATTTATTTTGGGTATAGGGGGGCTTAAAATTGCAGTCTACCTCAGTACCTAGACTAGAATATATATATATATATATATATATATATAATCCTTATAAGTGAAAAATTGGGTCTCTATAAAGGGTTTAAAATATTCTTTTAAATGATTTTAATAACCAAGACTATTTACTTATACCAAAAGATATATTTTATGAAACAAGTTTTATTAAGGGAATGAAAACACTTTATATATTCCCTATTTTTATATAATTATTTTGGGATAAATAGATGAGGAATTTGGGAAATTTTATTTAGATAGTGTTGATTAACTTTAATCTAAATTATGTTTTATAAACAAAGTGGTCTATTCTATCATTTATGGAGTATACATCATTTCTAAATTTTTGGAATATATCGAATAGTCAATATTTAATGTAATGAATTATTGTCTTTTTTATTAATCATTTTTATTGAAATTAATGTTATTTACATGTTTAAATAGAGTAGAATATGGTTTTATTCACATGTTTTATTTTTTAAAATTAATATATAGTGCATGTTTTTTGGGGGATTAATGATATGTTAATCTTTTAAATTTTGGGTTGTAATTCTTAATTTTTTCCATTTTAATCATTATAAGGGTTAAATAGCTTAACATTATCTAAATGGTTTATGTTGATCATTGGAAAATGATTTATATATTAATTTAATACTTCACCATATAAAGATACATGAATATTGAATAAGTTATACTTTCCATTTTGTCGTGACAATAACTAATGAAATATATAATGAATTATCATTGAATATATGGACAATATTATAAATTAATATTTCTATTGTAATATATTAACCCTCATATCATGGAGTATAAGATGATGGGGAAATTTATCATGTCATACAAAAAGGTTGATATTGTGCGTATGAAATTGAATATAATCATATAATTATTTATTCTCATGAAAATTAATCAACATTATGAAAAGGATATCCAAATAATATGTTGTCTTGTTATCTATATTTTTTTTATGATATTAATAAATTTATTCATGCCTCCTTACACTATGGTTTTATGTTCACTAACATTATATGGATCATCTATTTTATTGTTATCAATTATGTTTAAGACACTCAATAATTTTTATTATTTTATTCCTTGTCCAAATAGTCACTTCCCACCTATGTCCTCCTATGTCGAATCCTTGGTATGAAATAATTTAGGTAACAATTATGTTTTCAAATTTATCCTTTTAAAATAATATTGATTATTCGGTTGAATGATATGGGTTTATTATGATGAAATTTTTCAAATGATAAAATGTTGATTACATAGAATAATTTTGATTGTGAAATTCATTTTTCATGCAGTATAAATTAACACACCAATATTTTGTGAAATATATTTTTCAAATTAATATAATTTTTTCAATATTTTGTTGGTACACGCAATATATAGTTTATATTGTGTTATAAGAAACACTAATTTTCACATAAATTACACACATTAATGACTATATATTTTTTTACATGAGTCATTGGTTTCGGATTTCATTTCTTGTATCATTGTGATGACATTATATTACGCACAATATTGAGTATAAATGAAACAAGAAATATTATGAAAATGTTATTATTTAACATGATAATTTCTTCAAAGGAATTTTAATTATGTTAATAATATTATTCTAAAATTATTAAAATATATGGTCTATAAATCTTTATAAAGTAAATTATTTTTTGAATAAATAATTAGTTGTTAAAATAAAAAATATTTTAAATAAATAAAATTTATTTTCCGGAAAACTATTTTTATTGAAAAAACATGTTTTCGCTAAAAAATTAAAACAATAACTTTTGGTTGATTATTTTATTGAAATATAAATATTATTTATTAATCCAAATGTTTCCAATTAATTTTTTGTTTTTTATTGAATATATAATAATAAATCAAATTTTATTCATAAAAAAATATTTTCTAAAAAATTATTTTGTCACCTTTAGCATAGTTATTTTGAAATAAATTTTTACAACTTATAAAACATATATTAAAAAGAATCATTTTTCAAATTAAAATGAAAAATTTTCATTTGGGTAAATATTATGAAGTTTCTGATAAAATATTTATTTTTTATGAATGGTGAAAAATACTGATTTTAAATTGAAAAATTTTATCTAGTTTATATAATTAATAAAGATAAATAATATTTTATTTGTTTTCAAAGTTATATTACTTAAATTATATAACTATAATTTTAATTATATAATTATAAAAAAATATATATTGAAATTGGATATAAAAACATTGTAAGCTTTTGGGAAATTTTCAACTTGAGAACTTGTTTCCTTATTACGTCTACAAGAATAATTTTCAATTAAATCTCCCTCATTCAATGAATTGAATTAAAAAAACTTTGATACATATTTTTAAATAGATTAATTCTTATTACCTAGAATTTAGATCATAATGTTTTACCAAAATTTATAGTAAAAATAGTAAAAACTATTTATCATAGTTAAGGTAAAAATGGAATTATCAGAGGATAATATATAAAGGTAAGGAGTAAAATTTTCAAATAACATATAAAATTATTATTTTATGTATATATTACATTCATATAAAAATCAATGTTGAAACTAGGGAAATCTATAATATTTTTCCTTGGTAATTCTAATATTATTTTGATGTCTTTTGGAAAATTCCCAAGAAGTTTCCATGTGGGTTCCTTTCCAAAACGTATAACACACCACAAAAACCATTCACTTATTTACATATCTAATGATAATTGGATCCACATAATCTATCCAAATTACATAATAAATCAATCCTACTATAATGTACGCCTTTTCATTGTATAGAAATCCAACCTAGTGAGTTTTTTTGTTATAACATAATGATGATATATAAAAAGAGGTAACGTTCATCAATTAGCATTTCTGTATTTTTGTATTCATCCATATATATCAACTATTATTTATATATATGATATTTAGGATATTATTATACATGTATAATTATTTTATTATGCACAACTTAATACTGTCACTTCATGGGAATTCAATAACGTCACACATGTGTATGTAGGACTACCGCCTCACAATGTGATGGGATTATTCCACAATTTATATGGATGTTTATTAGGAATGTGTTAATGAACAGATGATACATTTATGAAATAAAATTTAATCTGTAATGATAATACATCATTTATGATTTTTATATTCAATCCAACAAGAAAAGAAAAAAATGTTCATTGTAACGTATGACCCACCATCTCCATGAATTGTGTATTCCATTTCGTAACACTAAATTATATGTATTATAAAAAATAAATTTATACATATATTATAATATATTTATAAAATGTTTAAAAAAATAATGATTTTGAAACTATAATAAATTAAATAAAACCAAAAATAATATTTCAATATATATATGAAGAATGTACTTATCTCACAAATCTAAACATTAACAATAAATTTTAAATAAATGGGTAATAAGAGGTCATATTTAAACTATATATTTCATTATATGTATATAAATAATTTATTTTATTAAATATATTTTTAATAAATATCTATTTATTCTACTAGAGGTTTGATTGTGAACAATGGAATTCAAGACAATTGAGAAGTAATTTTTTTTTCTCAATATTCCTTTTTTGATACATTTGTTTTTTATTCACCTATCTTATTCTATGAGGAATACATATATTCCCTCTAAAATTAAAATCATGAATTTTCTTATCCCTATGATATTTAAATTTTCAATTTATTTTATTACTTTATGGGTCTTATTATTCAGCGATAGAACAGTGTTAATGATTTTAATCTATAATCACATCGTTTATCAAGATTTATAATGAATATGTTTTTGATGATATATTATTATGATCAATATATGAAGATATTAATTAATTTTTATCTCCTATTTTTATTTTAGATACTAATTGAATCACATTTATACTCTATGGAAAATAAAATAATGGGAATATTATTTAATAAAAATATGACTTTATCTCTATCTCTTTTGTTGTAATTTTTTTTTATCAAAACCATGTTCTGAAAAAAATTTAAAATATTCAATAAAAAATATTTTTTAAAATGTATTTGATACAATGTGTTATTATTAATAATACTTTGAGATGAATGTTCATGCTACATTGAATTCAATTATGATTTTTCTTTTTATGATAATGTGAATTGAATATTTGTTTTATGATTTATGGAATGAATGAAAAATTTAGTTGTCTTGAACTTTTTTTATTTATCTATTCCATTAAATTTTTCAATGTTCACATTCAAATAAAATGGTTTTTAAATTGATATAATTTTTTAAAAAGTTTTTTACAAAGGGGAATTGATGCATTCCTCATTAAATGTTTTAAATGATTTTTTAAAATCATTCTCAATAAATGATGGTGTTTGTTTATATTAAATAAGGTTTATGGGGATGTCAACCATGGATATCATTATCATTATTTCTCTGATTGTTTATTATGAAAATTATTTTGTGAAATCTGTTTCACTTCCTAGGGATATATCACAACAGAATTAATATAAAACCTGAAAATTTTTTGTGGGTTGTGATATGATGAAAGGATAAAATTATTAAGAAACTAGCCTATTTTCATATTTTATCTTAGGATAATGTTTTTCCATAACCCAAATCATTTCATTTATTTTGATATGTTGACGTATTTATAGTCTGGTGGCACACATATGTATGATTATCATTATGTGAATGGTGGGATGTATATCTCCTTCATATTCATTAGATATTAATTAATGTCATATGAGATAAATGGTAAAAATATATGTTATCATAAGACCCAAAAAAGGTTACATAAGAGGTCATCCCAATCCTTAAATAGCTACATGGGTTGTTATCCCAAGACTAACAGGTTATGAATTTATTAGAGGGTATCTATGTAATTATATTTTTTATGTTGATGTGTATTCCCTTGGTATATGTATTATAAAAATGTTATTATCTTAGGGTTCATGTCATATTACACAATTATGATATATGCCTTCTAAATTTCCGATCTATATTCCACAACATAAGATTTATCACCTTCGATATTTTGGGTATTGTTTTCAAATTTTATGCACATGTTTTGATACACATATGTTTATGGTATTATTATATATATATCCCTTTATTACCCATACAAAGAATATGATCTCACCATTTATTATGATCAATTTACCCAGAATATTAACGAATTTATTACTTATGATATGTTTGACATAGTTTGGAGTTATTAAGAACATAATGGGAGATGATATATCTCTATTATGTAACACTTTTTTATGTTTCCATGATTCTATAGAAACAAAAATACAATGGTCCTCATGTGTTTTTTTGTGTAGCATGATAATTGTACAACAAGAATAATGTACTCTTCATGTATGAAAATCATGTGTCTCTTTATAAATAAAGACTAGATTTACTAGTTAATCTCTTTGTTTTGATAATAAAAAACACGATTAAATTCAAAATATATTATAAATACTATAGAGAGAAGAATTTTTCCATTCCATTATCCAAATAATGTGAATGAAAATGAGAATGAAATTATATAAAGGGAGCTAGTAAATGATTAATGAGTGGAACTAATGGTTATCTAGAAATCGAATACTAGTGAGGTAGGATGAAGCTTTCTAAT
Source organism: Viscum album (assembly GCA_963277665.1). NCBI lineage: Eukaryota > Viridiplantae > Streptophyta > Magnoliopsida > Santalales > Viscaceae > Viscum > Viscum album. Next base: position 367,019,238 of record OY728166.1, on the reverse strand, counting down.
AATGTCATTTGGGAGAATTTCTCATAGATTTCAAAACAATTATTAAAGTGTTTTAAATGAATGATGTATGAAAATTGTGAAATCCAGTGCACATATCAAATTCACAATGATTCGGATAGATGACAAATACCCATTAATCCTAGAGTCAATGTGAAATCCAATGTGATCATTATTTCTAATCTGGGGTTCAATGACAAGTTGAGAAAATTATAATTTCCATCCACTTTAGAACTACTAATGTTTTATTTGATTCTATATGTAAGAAATATTTAATATATAATTATTTTTTAATGGAATCAAAGAAATCACAAAAAATAAAGATTTTGTGTTTACGGTAAACCCCCTAATAGTAAGATGATCTTATATAATGTCTATGCATCTTGTAAGGAAGAATTATATTCGAATGTTTTTCTTTAAAATATTTTCACTATTGCACTAGTTGAATTGAGTTTTCATTTGGATATAAATTATATTTCTCAGTATTAACACCACATAAATTTACATATAATATAAGATTCATTTGATATTTTGAAGAAACCTATGATTTCCTATTGGATTAATAAATAATGTCAAAGTATAGAAATTGGATACATTTTATGGGTCTTGATTCAGATTTAAAATGGGAATTTATATCAGTTGGTTAGGGATAAATTCAATATCGATGATATTATTATTTTCTAAAACAATATTGTTGTATTTCATGAATTGTATCCTAGTCTTCTACAAAATCATGAAGTAATTTTTCATTAGAAGTCATACCAATTCTAACACAAATTTCCAAGACTCTATATTGAATATCAAATATTGAGTTTTTATAATTTAAGATGAAACTCTTGGATAATATTATAAAGGTATTCATCTAGGAATGTGAAACACCCTTGAGAGAACCCATTTAAATTTTTATGAAAAAATATAGATTAATGAAATTGTGAATTTATTGTTGATAAATAATAATATCACTATCAAGAATATTTTTCGTCAAAATCATATTATTTAATATTTCAATTAGTTACACAAAGATTAAACAATTTCAAAGATTGAAAACTATTAGGGATATCATCAATTAATAGGTAAGAAGGAGGATATGACACAGACAACATTCCATTCGAGGAATAGAATCTATGAATTCATAGTGACTCCATTGTGTCTTAATATTTAAATACACACTATCATTAATTTAAATAATAAAGTCATTAAATATTAACTAAATTAGTTTGTGGTAGTATTAGACATGATATTTTAATTAGTTAAATTAGTGTATTGAAGAGCATGAAGTTCATCTGAGAATTATGTTTATGAGCCTCATAAAGGATAATCATTATCGAATATTTACCATGTGTGAATTTCAACATTAGAATATTTCATTCATTGGTTTTATAATCTCATGGGATGATATATTCGTATAACCCTCATGGATAGATGTTATTGAAATTGTACAAGACCAACCAAAATAATTGAGATTCATAGTTTTTTTTATTTTTCTAGATATTTTCATGTTTGTGATGATTATTTCATATCCATTGAACAAACTAAAATTTTTTACTCAAAATGGAGATAAGTACCATTCAAATGAAGAATATGGGTAATATTTTTAGTATCAATATAAATGGTTATTCATCAAAACAATTTTTACTCAACAAAGTAGTGGAGAATGTTTGTAATAAATAATTATGTATTAGTTATTGAGTTGGAATGAGTACTCATGAATAATTATATGGCTATTAGCTATGTCTCATTATAATTTATGGTCCATGAAAAATGTTACCCAACTAATGATTTGGAATTAGCTGCCATAATTTTAATTGTATAGATAAAGATGGATTATATCTATGCCGAAAAGTGTGGCATATATACTTATCACAAAATATTAAATAATATTTACAACCAAAAATTCAAAATCATCCATAAAATTATATTGTTTGATATTATATAACATAATTACTTCTCAATACACTACCACCCAAGGAAAGTGAAATTGTTAGTAGATTCATTGAGTCAAAAATATTATGATGTATTGTGTATGATTTGGACAAAAAAAATCCAATATTAGTTGACAAGAATGGGATGGATTAGTAAATCGTAAGGGAAGGGGAGAAATAATATCTTCATCAAATGAGTGTTCAACTATCAATCCAATTTAAAATGAAAGTTTCATATAAGGAAAATTTTCATATTAGAATGATGATTAGAAATATTCATGAGATCAACATTGATTACTATGGAGTAATATTTTTTACGAACTGTGTATATATAACTTTTTTTATAAGGTTTTATAAGGTTTCATTTGGACGATACTCATAGTTTTTCATCAAAATTTATCCTGGATGTGTGATGTTATATATAGTTTTGAATGTGTATTTCTTGTGGGATTTAATAATCACTAATAATATAGGGAATGATTCATGGGGATATGAATGTTAGTAAGTTAAGTATGAGTTACTAATTTTTTTGGGAATTATTCAACCATTACCCAAAAAATAATAAAAATGGGTAAAACTAACCATGGTTTTTTTTTCATGCTCATAGATACATATCAATGGAATAATGAAGATGGGGTTGTAGTGTATTACCTTACGATGTCAACACACTTCCTTTACATTATTAAATATTCATCTCTTGATCAATATATATGGTTATATATTTTATAAGTGATTATGTTTCATGGAGTACGAATATCAACTGTATCTTATTGCGATCCACAGTTTACCTCAATATAATATATCAGTTATCAGTAGGATAAAGATATTGATATAATATTAAATACTTCATTTCAAACATAGATATAAGTTCATTATAAAAGGACCAATCCAACTGTAAAGTTAATTTTAATAGCATTCTCAATCAATTTCAATTTTTTTGGGATCAACACCTTCCTATGGTGGAATTTTCAAACAACAATAGATTGAAATCAAACATTCAGATGGTCAATTCTAAAACACTCATTGGATTGAATAGAGGAAATCTATAATGGTGGAATGATTTTTAAGAAATAAGATATTGTGATTTTTTTTCATGGAATGAATTGAAGAAAATATTAGAGAAAAATGACCCCATATAAGAGATAATAAAAAAATAAAAAAAATATAAACTCAAATACTCATTGATATATAGAGGTTGATGTAGGTAGAATTTACTACTATGAATATCTCACTAGAATATAGTGATGATATTTTTTGTAAATTGAATAATAACACCTCTGTATAATAGAATTTATGAAATTCTTGAGCATATTAGAATAATATCTTCTTGAATGGTACTTATACAAGATCTCTCGAAAGTTCATGATATCTTCCATTTATGTCCCCTAAGGATTTAAATAATTGATTCATCAAATTATCTATAATCATAGCTCTTAATAGTGGATAAATATACTTAATATGCTGAAAAAGGTATTGATTCTATAGCACAGTGGAAAATATCTATGGAATAAGAATTCTCCTCATGTCAATGTTTTATGGTGAAACAACCAATTTTTGGAAGTTACATGTGAACATAAGGACATGATGGGGGTAAAGGCTTCCCTGTTTTCATGTATCATAGTTAATTGTTTTTGGAGATACTTTCATTTTTTGTGGGGAATAATGTCACAACTCAATATTTATATTATATATTTCTCGTTTAATAATATATTTCATTCAACAGCATCTGTTACATAAAACATCGAGTTTGAATAAACTGTGATATACTAATAGAATATTATTATTTTAAATGAAATTTTTTTATTATATATTAAATTGGTATATATCAATAGGCCGAACAAAATTAATTTTTTTTCTATATATGTATAAAATATATTCTTTTTAGTCAATTGATTATAAAATAAAATAAAAATCATTTGAAATTAAAAAATTATTTTTATTAACAAATTGTTTTTATGAACTAAATTTATTTTAATTATCAAAAAAATAAATTAATAAATTTTGGTGAATTATTTTAATAAAATTATTATATTATTTACTTGAAAAAAATATATTGTTCATAAATTTTTTCTATATGAATAAGATATGAATGAACCCATTTTTACTCTTAAAACTATATGTATTCTAACAAGTATTTTTTGAAACATTTTTTAATTTCATATTAAAATTATATTCTTCAATTAAATGGTATTTAATTAGATAATATTAATTAAATTTTTTTAATCAGGAGTTTAATTATTTTTTGAATAGGTCACTTTTATTTTTTGACAATGTGAATAGTAAGCATGATAACATTTATCACCTTGGTAAAGGGTAACTGATGATAATCTAAATTAAAAATAAGGGATCAGGACATAATCACTCAAAACTATTTTTATTGGATGAAATAAACTGCCCCTTTCATGCATTAGTCTGAATATTGAGTAGCTCAATTATCACTTGTCTTAGAAAATTAATTATATTGTATTTATAATAATAAAATCTAAAAAAATTATTTTCTTAATGTTTAATTTCAATTAAGTGTTCACATATCGACACAAATTAGTTATAAATTAATATTTAAATCAATTTATTATAATGAAATTATATTCATTGTTGAAATAAATTTATAATTGTAATTTATTATATAACAACCATAAATTCTTACACATTGCTGAGAATATATATATTTATTTAATTAAATAATTCAATAAAATATATTTGAAATATTAAAACATATATAATTTGAGATATTTTTAGTGTTTATATAATTTAACTGGTGAATATGATATATTGATGTTTTGATAAAAAAGTATATTTAAATTTAAAGATTGTATTTATATATTTTATGTTAGATTAAACGAATAATGTGAATGTTGAGTATAATGAAATTTTATCATAAAAATAAATTATGAAATATTTTTAAAATCATAAAAACTCAATAATCAAGATAATTTTGTTTTTAATTGTTCTAAAATTTAATTAATTGAGAATTTATGGTCTAATTTTAATATTATATGTGAAAATTACCACCCATTAACATTAAAAAATCTGTTAGAATTATTAAAATTAAATTTTGATAACAAATCACTAATAAAAATGATAATTCTAAAATTGAAAAATAAATATTTCTAATTTTTTTTATAATGAGATTACAACAACATAAAATGTTTTATAGAATTTATGTCCATTTTGTGAAATATAAATTGAGAATGAATTTATTATAACTATATCTTATGAAAATTTATAAAAGTACCTCTCACCAAAATAATAAAAGGGAACCCCTAACTCACTTTTCACACACCATTGGGCCTTTTATATTTTACAAACTCCAAATACTTACATTATAAAAATTCCTAAAAAACATTATAGGTTATTTCATTTCCAATATAAAAACCCCAGATCACTTTTTTTGATATCTAAATGTGTCATTTCATAAAATATGTCATCTCTTTAACTAATAAATTTTATTTTATTTGATCGTTACTTACTAAAAATATATGGTATATATCATATAATATTAAAATCACTAGAATAAATATTGATTAATTATAATCATATAACCAAAAAAATTATACACCCTCTTTTCCATAAAATTATAATAGGATGTACCATCCATTCATATGCATGGCTTACTCTCTACGTAGTGATAAAATTCATTTTCCATCTCCATATGTTATAGATGATTTTTTTTACGTGTATAATATTTGTTTCTAATATTTATGAAATAAATTTACTTTGTAATTATAATATCATGTATACCTAATTACCATCAAATCCATTAAGAAATGATTATACCATTCTTGTGTAAGTGGGGTCTACCACCTCCGCAAAGAAACACGATTCATTTTCCATTTATATTTTAATTATTTAGGATAATGGATTATTTTATTAATTTAATTGATATAAAATACATAATAAATATCAAAAAAAGTTTAAATATTATTTTGATTAATTTCATTCTATCTGTTGAAAAATTAAATCAACACTCATGCGTACATTCAGACTATTGACTCCGTGAAAGGAGTTATTCATTTTACCACACAAATTATTTATATATTACATTTAATATTTTTATAATGAATATATATGATGTATATAAAATTATTAACATTTCTTTGGTTATTGATTCATGATAAATGTACATGTATTATAAAAACTGTAATAATATAAAAAACATAAATGAAACAGTTAAAATAACGAAATAATGATTTTTGTAAAGAATAATGGAAATGGTGTTGAATAAAAATAAATATATTATATATAATATTATGAACATAACTATGATATATAAATATATAAAATCTAAATTTATTATAAAATAGTTTTGTGTGTTTTTGTAGAATGGAAAACTTGTGGTAAATTCCAATTTAAATATCTCATCAATATCTACGATCGATAATGTTTAAATCTCTTCTAGGGAATATATATCTTCCATATCAATGTTTTATAATAAAAAAAATCTTTTTATCCTATTATTTTAAATGTTATTTTCATCCATATTTCAATATTTATATATCAATTTGAAATAATTATTGATGTCATTTTCAAAAAGACAAACATTGTGACTTGTTTGATAAATATATAGAAGGGAATTTTTTTATCTTATATAGATTGAAAGAAATATCCAATAATTATGACTATATATTTCATTGATAATAACACATTTTTTTTCAAATTTATTTTCAAATAATTTTTTTTCGGTTTTTATAGATTTTAAAAAATAATAATTTCTAAATGGAAGTGTTGTTTTCCATATTAATTACTCTAAATTATCTTTCAAAATAATTTTCCCTATATGTATTCATTCATTGATGTTACATATGATATACTAAGGATGTGATCCATGGATTATAACAAAATTATTTTCAAGATGTTTTCTGATTATATTGAAAATATAAAATTCTTATAAAACGAATATCATTTCTATTGGTTCTCTTACGATCAAATCATCATAAAACCCATTTCTTTTCCATGGATTTTTATATGATGAAATTTGAATGAAATAAATTTCCTTTAATTTTTGTTATTGTAATTATTACTTTAGGACCAGGAGGAACATGAATGTATGTTTTTAATTTTCTGATGGTTGGTACCTACATGTCACTCCAACTCTATGAGAAATTATTTATATATTAAGAGATAAATAGTATTGGAATTGGAGTCATCCTAGTTCAACAAGGGATTATATCCATTATGATAGTCATGGAAGTGAACCATGAATTATTTTATAGTGGGTGAGGTGAACCGTTTCCACTATTATTTTTATGTAAATGATCCTTGAAAATAATAGAAATAGTTTTCATTAATTACATGTGTTCCATTAATCCATGTATTAAGCCTATATTATAGTTTTATGTTTCATTTTTGTTTATTAAATTATTATTCTTATCTTATGAACTACCATGATTTATCTGATTTCATAATATTATGAATTTTTTTATTTGGTTATGTCTTTTATATGCTAATATAATGTTCATATACCCTTATTCACATGTTATGATTATGTGATAATTAATATCTCCCATGTTTACCTTTACTGAGTAGGTGAGCTCACAATAGAATTTTTCTTCTTTTACCATTGATATGAAGAATAGTATAATGTAATTCATGTATAATTAGGGTGAAGGTTATGATCAAATTAGCGGGAGATGATGTATATTTTTTATGAACATGTTTTTATGCTTCTATGTTTCTATTGATTCCTGATTCTAGCATGGATCAAAATATTATGGAATTAATATTCATATATTAATAATTAAAATCTATGTAGAAATGTGGTAGTTTCTATATTTAGTTATTATATCCAATTGAATTTTTCTTCCAACTTTTTATCATGTATAAGAATGTTTATCTTGGTTGACACTGAATTGAATAATGATATTATTTATCCTTAGAAATTTATTTTTTATTAGGAATTAAGTTTCAGTGATCATTCATAAGTCTATTCAATAGTTTTAAATAACTTTACAATACAATTATTTGTTGGTTAGTCATTGGTTACTAACTATAACTATCTAGTTATTAGGGTGTGACTTATTCATTGAGGGGTTCAATGTGGTTCAGTTTGTATCTCAATTACTCTCCAAATGTTATCTTTCAAGAAGGTATGATATTCGAGCATCCAAAACAAAATGGGCCTGTTTAAAAAAAATTAATTGGGATTTAAAAATAAGAAAATTTATATTATTATATAAATTTAATTTTATATAAGCGAATCATTTTTATCAAAAAATAAAAAATATTAAAATATTTTTGTCTAATTTTTTATTTTTGTGTGGTTCAAATTTCCAAATTTATAATAAAATGATAATTTCATTTTGTATAGTGATTTAAAATGTATAAATTGAAATTTATTCTCAATGTGATCAAATTATAGATGTTTTAAAATTTTAAACTATTTAACATATATTTTCCAATTAATAATGAAATTTAAATGTTGAATTTGAAACTAAATGGGTATTTTAATTCTTAAAATATTAATGAAAAATTAATTTTGGATTAGTACAATGATTTTAAAATGAAACATTATAAACTAATGATAAATAATACCTTGCATAAATTATTATATATTAAAGGTATTATATAATAATACAATCACATATTTGAAAAAATAGTAGTTTTGGGATGTTTTTTTTAAATGTTCCACATTAATTTTTGAATAAATGTTCTGTAATGTAATCCTCTGACTCATGGTATTTCTTAGTAGTTCATGGGTGGTTTTTAATTATTTAGTAGATGGATAATTTTATAGATATCATTCTTATATATATATATATATTAATTAGTTATAGTATATTGGGGTTTTTATTTATTTTTGGTTTTTGAAATTGTAGATTTAGTTGGAATTTTCATTCTGAGTTGGGACATCATTATTCCAGATGGTCAAGTAGATTCTTTATGGTTGTATAGGGATATAATATTCAATGTTGGGGGGAATAATTCTACCATGATTCCAATTTGAATTTCATATTATTATTAATTTAAATAGATATTCCTCTCTAGTATCATGTTGTATGAAAAAATATATGGTTTGGTTATAATATAATAGAAAATATTTTTGATCGATCGATGGAGAGGGTGGAAAAATATAAGATTTATTAGACTAGGTTATTTCTAATATATAATTAATTAGTTGAGGTATTTTGTTTTTAAAAATGGATTTATTATAAATACGTGCTTCTTGAGAATGTATAAATGGTTTTCCCTATATCGTGATTGTATCATGTAATGATTTTATAAGATTTGTTTTGAACTATGTATACATTTGAAGAAATTTTAAATATCAATTGTTATTAATTTTAATGAAAATTAATTAGAAAATGTTTTTGTGGTTGTTGTTTAATGACTTAATATATTCTTGTGTATAGTAAAATGTCTTGAATAAAATTATTTCTTATTTGGGGATGACTGCCCATAGAAACCTCGTAGTTATTTGGGAAGGATAAGAACATAATTATTGGTTGGTTTTTTTGTTACCTTACATTGGATTTACATAATAACATTAACTAAAGATTTATTTGACATAATTAAATGACAGTATCCCATGCGGTTTTCCACTATAAGACTTGAGGATACACGTTTGATGTGGATTTTATATCCACTAGTTATATCATTGATCACTGACATGTGAAGACCCTAGATTCTCATGTTCTAAAGTAAAACATGGATTTAACCCATGATTCTATTTTGAATAAATTAATATCTATATATTAAATTCAAATTTTTTTATGGATTTATTATTGAAAATTGGAACATGAATATAGTGTTCAAATTGTTTTTTAATTCATTGTTTTTTAAATAATTCATTGATAAGTGTTTTTGTTTAAATAATATTGGAATTTTTTTAATTCCTTGAAATATCTGAATATATAAAAACCATGTCTTATTAATTATTTATTTATACAAATTGGGAAAAGATAGTTTACATACATGTTTTCATTATATAATTGCTAGTTTGATCATATTGGGGTCATTATCATCACAATATATATAATTCATTAAGTATATACAGACCTCTATTTTTAGTACATCTAATTTCATAAAGCCACTATGAGATGGATGGAATTAATCTCATTGGTTATGGTATTTTATCTGGTAATGGTTTGAATGTAGTACCTACTTTAACATAGAGTAGGGATTTTGGATTCTCAATTTGGGGTTTCAATTGGTTTAGCAATGTTTTGACTCTTTTTCACAATTTTTACATGTTGTTGTTTAATTCCTATATGTTTTTTCTTCAGGATGATTTCATATATTACATTTATATTTGAAATATATTTTATTTTATGTGATAGGTCATTCCAAATTTTGTAAATTGTATCCTAGGGACTCATTTCCATTCTACAGGGATTGGGGACTACCTTTAGGCCATGTTGTGTGCCTGTTAGGGTGCCTAGTTTTATGTGTGACCTTTTTTGGTTATGGGGTGAATAAAACAAATATATAGATAAAAAAATTAATGTAGACATATTTTATATAATTTGTTATCTATAACTAAAATAAAATAATTCTCAACAACATTTATAAAAAAAATATTGTACTGGTTCCTTATTCAATAATATTAAATGATGCCAACTATGAATCCGTGGTATGGGTTCTAAAAATGTTCTCCATAACAATTTATTCTATATATAGATACTTTTTAAATTAAAAAAGTAATTTTAATTCCACAACTTCACCGAAATGTTAATACAAGTGACGAAAGATAATAATAACTATATATAGATTTAAAACCCCCACTTATCCAAGTTAATTTTTAAAATGGATGAGATAATATGTATGAGATTAATTTCCAAAGACATATCACCTTTTAAATCCACTAAAATTGAAATAAACATATAAAATAACTTAATCCAAATAGTCCATGGTTTGAGAGATGTGACTAGATATCTAAACATTGAGTAATCCAATGATCATGACTAAATGGGTCGCATAATTAAATATTCAAACTATTAATTAGTCTTTAGATAAATGAATTTTTTTTATCTAATAACGAATTTCTATATTACCTTATCCATTGTCATAAAATATTAAAAATCAAATATATTGTTGGTTATCAAATCAGAATTTAATCCCAATACAATGATTTAATTCTATAAACTCCACCCAATAATTGAGTATAAATTATGAATTATTTCCAAAAAAGGATTCAATTCTATAAACATCACCTGATCATATATTCATAATTGTGAATCATATATTATGATAGATATTTAAATCAATAAATTTTACACTATGATTTTCCATTAACTCCAATTAATGCAATTAATTCTTTCATAGGGTCCCATAAATGGTGATGGTAATATGAGTAGAATTAGTGATCAAATTCCACATTATTTTTAATAATTTTTTATATATACACCCAATGAATTTTTGGGGTGATAAATCATAATTATTACTTTCTTATAACTAACAAATAGAAAATTAATGAATGAATAATTTATTTCCAAGGATAATTTGACCAAAACGATTTGAGGTATCCTTTCAATGATCTAAAATACCAATGATCATATAATCACATATAAATAATAATGATAGAAACAATTTCTATGGGTTATCCTAAATCCCATGATATATGTAAAATTATACAAATTAAATTTAGTGGTCCCATTAGTCAAAAAATAATATAATTAATGTGATAACATCTATATATTCAATAAAAAATGACAGTTTATGTATTGATCATAAAATGTAATCCCTAATCAAAAAATCCATTAGATTTGAATTAATTAATTGATTTCCAAATTATTATATACAAGAATAACATCCTTTTTAAATTCATCCTCTCTATATGTACTCATTTAACTATCCCTCTTGGTCATTTATAATTCAATTTTTACAAATATTTCCAACACTTTCATTGAATTATATAATTTTGAGCATAAAAATATTACTCTAAAAAATCAACCATATTATCTTAACTTAAATATATACAATTTAACTCCCAGGACTATAATAGAATATTTAATACAACTTTGATAAATGTATTATCTAGATAACAATGATTTCATGAGAGAAGTACAAATTATCCTAAATTGTTTAATTTTCATTTCTTAATAAAAAAATATTTTGAGGATGAAAATAAGAATTTATTTCATCATGCATTTTTAAATTAATTGAGAAAACCGTATCTAATTTATAAAAATATGTAAATTTGAAAATTTGTATTAATTTATAACTTATTTTTCCAATATATAAAAAAACCACGTCGCTCACATCAATATGATTTTGCAAACAATGAAATATATAGAAAATTATCACAACCAAGATAGGTAAACCAGAACATGGGGAAATAATTTTTTGTCATCATCTTATAACAATAATTAGTCCCTAGTATATTTAACTAAAAAATGGAACTACTGTTTTTTACTCTTTCCCCTTTTTGAGTTTTTAGTATTGTCATGAATAACTCCACTGAACTATATAGTGGATTTAATCTTCCTGCAATAAATTATTCTATTATACACACTATAATTTAAAACATTTAAAATTTTAATGATATAAAATATCTATTTTCATACCCATTTAAAATAAGGTATTTATTCTTTAAACCAATGGAATTTATTTCCAAACATCTCTCAAAATAACATAATACATTAACACATTAACAATGATATTATTATATCACATAAATTATAGTTTAAAATAATTTAACAAAACTCAAAATAAAACATCCAATGATAATGAATATGAGACATTTTTTACACAAAAATAAAATTGAAAACCAATATCCCCAAAAAAACCATTAATAAAATATTTTTTTAATAATATTTCTTCTATGGGTTTTCTAAAAGCCATTCACCATAAATATTTATAATTGAACGCATAATATTTTCTTTTGTAGACATACTATTTAGTAACTCCATTTCCAATTAGAGAAATATAAGTGTCATGAAATTAATTATTAATCGAAAAAATTAAGTAAATAATCAAAATAACTCTATCCATTCCAACAGACATTAATTTTTTAACCCATTTTATATATTTCTCAAACTAACCCACAATCATGATTCAATGAATATATTATAATTATTTATAAATAAGGAAAACTTATATAAATTTTTAAATTGAAAACATATTCTATATTTTATATCATTATATACGACATTGTAATAGGAAATACAATTTTATCATAGAATTAGTGGAGGTACTATACCATAGTGTTGAGAAACCTATGGATGAAATCCAATAATCATCCAAAAATCATTAAGAGTATTTTTTATTACATTGTATTTGTAATATAATATGTCAATTAATTTATTTATTCAATATTATAAAACTTCATAGATAATTTTTAAAACTATTTCATTATTATGGGGTGCATAATATTTATATTCCTTAATCGAGGATATGTGACTAAATTTCATGAAAGATTAAAATATAAATCTATATATCTTATATAATAATAGATATAAATTTATATTAAATATTCCCAAATTTAAGAGAATTGTTATTTTATGGAAAAAATAAATTACAAATAGAAATCAAATAAAAAATCCTCTTCCCATTCACTAATGACAAATTTTAACATAATACTTTCCCTTTTCTATAATATTTTTTCAAAAAATATCATATACCATTGATGTTAATTAAAATTAAATTTTTTACTATAATGTGGGAATCCATGGTGAAATATGATATTGAAATAAAAAGTGATAACATTGATTTTATATGGTCTTAAAAAAATTTAAGCTTTCTAAACAGAAATTCTATTTTATAAAAACTACCAAATTTTACTCTTTACTCTCACTATATTTTCAATTGTTTAATCCCATTATAATTAGCATTGATACAAAATTTTATTCATATATTCAAAAATATTTAATATTATTTTAAATTACATATCTTGATAAAAAAAATTATACCAATTGAGAAATTCTGAGACCAAAAAATATTTTATCTCTCCATAAATATGTGTTTTAACAATATCATTCGATTAAATTGAACAATTATTATAAACCATGTCCTTATTTCCTTAACAAACATATCACCAACATTGTTTACATCAATTAGTGACACCTACTTGAATTATTTGGTTTATAGATTTTCATATTCTATTCCAATTTTAACATCAATTATATCCTGAATGTATCAAACATAAAATTACATGACCATAGTTTATTTATTATCCCAAAATATGACATTATAAAAATTCAGAACAATCAATCATCATTTATAAGAATAAATCCTTGAATTTCATTAATTTACCCTTCTTATTCATGTTCCCCAATGAGAAATTTTAACATAATATTTACTTTGAAAACATATGACTTGTTTGATTAATAATATACAGAAATATCATTTTGTATTCAATACTAGGAAATAGTATAAATTTCCCATAGATGTTATTTCAATCAATCTCTGAATATACAATGTAATATATCTATGAGTTTTTCCTCATTATATATATTTTTCCATTAAACATATTTTAAATAACCAAAAAGTATACATTAACATTATATTTAGTCTGATTGGGAATAATATCATAATTATTTTTCGAATCAATATTATTTCATTATATATTTATAACACCTATATACTTTTAATTCATTAATTATTATATAACATTATTTTCATCTACAGTGATTACAATTATTTTTGGGAGTATGTCCATAGATACATTTTAATATAAATTAACTATCTATTAATCAACATGATATAGTACCCCCACATTTTCTGTATCTTAAAATGAAATGTATTTTTTTTATCTTTATCACTTGATATTGTTGATGCAATAACTTTTTCATTAAAATTCCATGAATCATTATGATTTTCATAATTTCAATAATTTGAACAATGTTTTTATTATAATGATATTAAATATTATGCATTTTCATTAGACATTATTTCTATTATGAACTCTTTCTATGAGTTTTCATTCACATACATGTAACATGAATCAACAGACATAATGGGTTATTCTTTAATAGTTATGCCCCCTTCACTCAGTGAACATCTAATAAAAATTCCTTCATATCCTCTTAAATCAAATTGGTTTATATTAGTACATTTATAATTATTACGCATCGGTTGAGAGGACTATAATTTACTTCAAACATGGTTTATTATTATAATAAGTATTATATAGATAAGTATATTAATTTTGATGATAAAATAAATTGTTTTAATAAAACCTCAATCTCAATCACCTGTATAAAAAATTACTATGTCCCTAGAGGCTCCCATAATATCATTTGACCCATCACCACAATATTATTTATACTTGATGATATTATTTTTTATGTTATATATGGTGAAATATGATGATTTGTGATACAATATCTCCCTATATAAGAATAAAATTATTAATTGGTATAATTGATCCCATTATCCAATATAATTAATTTTTAAGGGTATATGCCTTCATTTGAAACATGTATCCATAAAATATTAATCATTTTTATTCCATATATTAATATTTTTTAAACATAATGCATCATAAATGTGTAAATTATTTAATGAATGATATAGTATAACCACTTATTCTTAATTATCAATAAAATAATTGAATAAATAATACCAAATCAGTGTGATTGTTGAATCTCCACAATCTTTTCGATGCGATTGAAAATTTTAACCATTTAGCATGTCCAAAGAATATAACTAATTTAACTCATTATTATATTATAATATCAAATATTATCTCCCCTTGAATTATTGTTCATGTTCTTTTAAAGAATATGACCATTGATTCATTTACATAAGTCAATTTTTAAAAAAAAATAAAAACATAATTATATATTACACCCACAAAAAATTGGGTACACAATGTTTTTTATCCTCTAGTCAAGATATAACCATCCATTAGCCTCTTCACCACGAATTCATCTTTTGTAAATAACCACTTTGTTCCCTAGATTGGGTGTTTGATAAAGACTTTGTAAATTTCATCTCAAACTATGAAAAATAGAGATTGATCCGAAAATTAATCTATTTATCTACAGTCCATATTAAACAAATTTTTGTTTGTGAAAAACATCATTGACATGAATAAAACACCCATACTTCAGTTTTAAAAGACATTAAAATGATTTATACATCGCATCATATCTGATGAGAATTAACTATAAATAATCTATTGATATTATCATTGAGAATAACTCCATTAAACATAAATAAAAACTATTTGTACATTAAATTATTATTATAATTTTAATTTTTTTGTTATTTATATTCAACTGATCTAGATTTATGGTATTGAAATTGATACCACTGTAAACTAGTCTTATACATCATACATAATTATCTTCTAATAACTAAAATTTATTCACATATTTTATATGTAGTGAATAATAATAATTATAAACCTTTATCATTTGCATTATTTTTCTACATATCAATTACTACCTCTAATGAAACCATGCATTACTTACATTCCATTAATTAAAACATTTTTTCAACTTGTATGAAGCCACCACCCCATTAACAATATTAAAAAAATTTATTTTCAACCCGTATTAGATTATTTTATGAAATATTTCAACTACAATCCACAACCAACATATACACTATTTTATGTTCCATTATAGGAATTACTTTTGTGAGCCTTAACACTTATTTTATTATATATTAATATTGTTATTGGATAAATTTTTATTAGATTTCATAGTGTGGTAATCGTTTTTGGAATTTTTAGAAATTTGTTAGTTCATATTTTTATATTAATGAAATAACATCTTTTATTTCATATACATTTTTATAATTTATATATATATATTAAAGATCTATCCTTCTAATTATATGCTGTATTTTTTCTAGAATATAACCATTAATTTTTTTTGAATTTATTTACTCTTCCAAATTTCCCAATAAAGTATCATAAATTTAATTTAAGGATTTCTAACAAATTATGGGTAGTATGTTTATATGATTTTTTAATATTTTTATATTTTGATAAGAATTTTGAAATATAATTTATTTCAATTTAAACATCTCTACCCCTGCATCCTCAAATTTCATTACTCTGATAATCAATGAGTTCAAATAATAATTCTTCTTTAATAAAATTGATTTTATTTTTCATTAGTATAATAAATGATATTTTGTAATCAATTCTCATTATTTAATTTTTTATTAACATTATCATTGATTTATAACTTCATAAGACAATAAAAAACATTATTCTAGTTTTATCACCATTGTTAAGTGACATCATCGTCTTTACATGTGATTTAATCATCATTATCCTTGTAAATAAATCACAACTCCTCTATTTCACTTAATGATTTATAATAAAACTCTTCTACACGACATTATTATTTATCTACGCATATATGATAATTATATTGTTAATTATTGATAAATTATTAATTTTTTTTAAATTGATGGTAAATATACTAACTTAAATTGATTGTTTTCTATATTGATGGAATTATTGTGGTTTTATCTTCATCGTCACGTTCTTCTTAATTTATTTTTATATAGTTAATATTGAAATAATTAATCTCAATATATTTAAATTACAATAAAAGAAAATTATTATAATAATTTTATACATAATATTTTCAGAATCCTTGAGGTAAATAAAATAAACTTTTCAAATTTCATCTCAAAATCTTCTTAATTGTTATAATTTCTTCCCTTTTTTACTTTAGATATGTTATAATATTCACATTAATTATGACTTTAAATTAAATTTTCATTCCAACCATATCCAAACTATTAATATTGTCACTATTCGTTATTAAATACATAATTTTTTGGATAATAATAAATATGTTATATTTTAATATCTTGGAATTAATTTTTTAGTACCAAGAGATCATAACTAATCTAAATAAAGACAAAATAGATCTTTCATAATTATGGAATATCGAGGAGCCTCTCAAAATAATATAATGAGTCTCAAAAAATTATTAGATATTATAACGAATCCACATTTTTTACATTATAAATAATTATCATATCTTTATATAATTTATTCTAAGGTTATAATTTATCTTTTTTATATTTATCATATACATAATGATAATTTTCCATCAGGTCCCAAAACTAATCTACACTAATAGTCATTATTATTTCAATAAATTCCTTCTTAAGAATAGAGAAATATATTTTATTCATAGAATAAACATAGTTTTCTTGATACATCATATTATTGATATGCATATTGTCACATTCTCTTGAAGAGTACTCCCATTTGTGGAATCATCTATCTTATGTATGATAATTAAATAAATTGATCATTTCATCCTAAACATCCAAAAGATATATATTTTTTCCCAAAAACTTATAAATCAAATACCATTTATCAAATTAATATGACTTATTATGTATTCAAAATAATAAATAATATTATTAGTTAAAAACATTTTGAATACTTATAATCATCGTTGGAATCTAGGGGAACATTTTGAATGCATTTTAGGGTCATAAAAATTATAATGTATCTTTGGGGGTGGTGTATTGAAGAATAACTTATACACTTTATTTGTAGATAATTTCACATAAATAAATAAATATGTTTTATTAGAGTGATCTATTAGAATGTTATTTTTTCACATATAATATATAGATAATAAAAAAATAACAACTGATTAAAGTATTTAAAATTAAAAAAAAACACAGATACAACATTTCAGTGATCTTGGAATATAATGATCATATAAATAATTATAATTCATCATGGTATATATAAGAATCATGGTTTATCCTTTGTCATGTAATATAATCAAATAATTAGTTATTATATTCAATGTTTGCACTGTTTTGGAAAATATTTTTTTAAATTTGAAACCTTATCCATCTTTAATTGAAATCAATTCATGGGATGAACCCTCTTAAAATTTAATATTTAATATTCAAATTAAATTTTTTTATTACATGAAAATGTAACATTTCCCCTCAATTTTAGTTCTTTGAATCATAAAATATTTCATGAATTCTATATTTTTCAATATTTTTTTGAAAATTAAAATATTTATGAATTACAAGCTAGTGTGATTATTTTTAATTAACAATTTTCTTAACTATCCCACAATGCTAAAAATCATGGTTTTGTCTACCTAAGAGTACATATGATGATTAAGAAAATAAATAATGAATTATTAAGGTTGGGGACTCATGTAGTGAATGAGATATATATCCATATATAAATGGTTTTAATTAGTAGACATAGTGTTGATACTATTGTTCATATTGGAATTCCATATTGACAAAATTAATTTTGAAATAAAAATTGATTAAAAATATATGGTTGGAGTTTATTTGGGTCACATATGATATAATCCATATAAATTTATATGTGTTTTATAAAATTTTATTCACTACATATATGATGGTCAATATATATTCGATAAATTTATATACATTTCTAAAACTAGTTCCATTGAATTGTAAACTATATTCCCATTACGAATGAAATGTTTCAGTGTCAAAAATAAACCCAAATAACTCATGCTCATGTCATATTCATTCATAAATTCTATGACACAACCTCAATATCCTATTCTAATGGTTGTTTAACTTCTAAAAAACTATGATTAATTATTTTGTGGGTTTCTACCATATTTATATGAATTAATTTGTTATATAGTCACATCTAATGAACATGAATGATTTTAGTGGGAATTGTACAACATTAGTGACTCTATCTTTAGGATGATTTAAAATTAGAATAAATATAATATTTGGGCTACATAACCTTTTTATTGAATCACTAATTCCACATTATAGCATGTTCAATGGGAATTTGATCATGGTCAATCCATAAAAAAAACATTAGTCATATGACACCATGATATCCAAGATGCTAATGATTTTGAAAGGGATTTATATATATCTATTTTTTTAACCCTTTAATTTTATAGTGAATCTATTAATCACGTAGAGATATATCAAAACATTTATTATTTCCTGAAAGAAAATATATGGATACTCTATGTTGACATATAAGAAAATATATCATATGTTTTTTTTAATATTGTTGGGTAATTCATTTTTAGGATATATAGAATAGAAAAATAAAAATATCTAGAGGGAGATTTTGTCTAAGTGACCAAAATACATCTTAGAAAACCTTTTTCTAACAATTACACAAAATTATATTAGATATTGAATTTTTTATACTATATTAATATTATTTACTTCATTTTTTTTAAATTTTTACCCATTCTACAAATATTCAACAAACTTCCATAAATATAATTTTTCTTGTAATGGATGATATTTCTATAATGAGTGAGTGGTTTCTTTATAAATTTTATATTGAGATTCAAAGGATTATATTTGAAAATAAATCATTTATTCTCCATATGACTTTCATATGATAGATTTATATCTCATTAATCAAAATTCAATGACAACATTAAAATAAAAATGTGACAGTAATGAACAAAAGAGTATTGTTGGTTTATGTTGTCGTATATACCCATGAGTAAGAAGCATAGTTATGAATCCATGAATTAATTTGTTTTAAAATAAATAATTTTGAGGTTGTTGGTGGATTATCTAAATCTTGATCAATTGAAATATTATTTTTTATATCAAACATAATGGAGTTCACTAGATGATACTAATGATGTATCTTCAGCTGAATCTATGAATTTAAAAAGGAAATGAATATTTATGATTTTGGTTGATGGTGATATGGATTTCGAGCCAATTCATATATTTATCTATTTTAATAGACAAGATGATTTGCTAGAAATTTAATACATCACATATGAAATGTATGTGTGATTATACAGTTTAGAGTGAAATAATGGTAAAGGAAAATGATATATATGTATTTCAGCTAATGAAAAATATATTATACTGAGTTGAAGAAGATATGTAATAGGTATATAATCATACAAATGATATATATATTAAATAAAATGAGGTAAGATGGATTTATTAAAATAATGAATGTCTTATTTGAATCATATTTATATATAATTTTTTATAAAAAAACAAAAATGTGTCTTGAATCTCACCACGATACATAAAAAAGTTATATTTCATTATTTGAAATGTATTATTGAGGAAAATAGTGTATTATTTATTTTTTATATATGAATTCTTGAATATGACATCACTATATCACAATAAATTATATTCTTACTAAATCAGATAATTCTTAACTAGACATGAAATTCAAAATATCATGATGATGATTTTATTCCATTATTCAAGTATAATATTTAATGATAGTTCAATTAGAAGATTTTGAGTTGATAATTTTGGTAAATTCAAATGAAATATTTTAAAATAATAATCATTATCAATGAAAGGGTACCCATTCATAATATATTTACTAGTATAAATGATAATAATAATTAGAATATCACACAATAAAAACTCATGTTTGGTTTCCCATATTCAAATATTTAAATTATTTTGATAATTACTTAAAATAGAAAACATGTTATCAGAATGTATAAAACAAGAAGTTTTGATGTATTTGAATGAATGTGTAAGAGTTGAAAAAAAAACAGTATAAAATAAAGGGGATGTAAAATTTGTTATATACTTCCACATAAGCCTTTTCATGTATGTTGATAAAAATGAATGATAATGTATAAATATAGATGGGGTTTGTAGGAGAAAGGAATCCAAGGTGTTTATGTATGCAGTTATAAAAATTTTAAAATTAAAATATTGATGAGATGGAAAATAAACCTATATTAAACAATATTATAATTTTCTAGGATGTCTATGCACACACAAAAAATAGGAGATATTATTCATAGATACAATGATATATTTATATTCATTGTAGTGAATGTTCACATTAAAAAGATAATGATCTTTTTGGACATTACTTGTTTCTGTTGAAACAAAAAACGGTATCATTTATAATGTTGTTGATACCTACCATACTATATGAATGAAACCTACCAAACTATTTATTTTTATTGTATATAATCTATAATCATTGAAATGTAAATTACATATATAATTAGTATCAAATAAAAAATAATGAGGAGAATGTTTCAACCATGGAGTAGAATGCTGTAATCTTTTTTTCTACATATCATTATATTACAGTTGAAAATATGTTAGGGTGTGATTATGTAAGAGTGAATCATGACCATTATTAGTTATATAACATAGTTTCAAAAGGTAAATTTAAAAAAAATCATTTATTACCCCATCATAGAATTAAAACCACAAACTTCATATCTTTATATGGTGTCATGGCAATGTAGGATCCCTATGAGATCATAGACTATAAAATATAATTTGAAAAAAATATGAATTCTTTAAATATCATCGTTTTTTAAATATTTAATGAATATAAAATTGATCAGTGAAAAAAATTAATTCAATATAATAATCTATCATAGGACATCAATAGGATTTTTTTATTATAATGGGATTTTCACCTTTTAGGATAGATACTACTATGAAATTTAGAAAGATTATACATATAAAAGTATATGAAAAAAACATAAATGCAATTCAGTAAAGCATATCTATTGAATTTTACTCAAACTAAATGGGTCTGAAAATAGATATTGAATTATAGGCCTTGCATGATTACATTTTTAGGGATATCTCATTGTGTGGAATACAAACTGAAAATATAGATGGATAAATTTGAATACATATTTTTTTTCAAATATAATATATTTAATAATAATCTTACCAAGGTAAATGATATTGTGAGTCACATTAGTGGCTAATAGTATAATTTTTAAGGCTCAAAAATTAGCATTATATTTATGAGAAATATATAAGATTTGTGTTACCAAATGATAAATACTTAATATGAAACCAAACACATATCTATTGATTATATTCAATTAAATCACCAAAATTATGATGTTATAAAGGCTCTTGTTGTCTTAGAAAATTCCAAGTATTAAATGTAAATCATTTCCATAAATAAAATAAAGAAAAGAGGAGTCATTTCAGTTATCCAATTAATGATAGGATTGTTATGAAAATAATGAATAATATAAGAGAATATTTTCCATAATCTCTATAAATGTGAAAGATTAAAGGAAAAGTATAAATGGATATATTAAAATATGTTATTTTATTTTAGAGGAATTCAAAAATTTCATGCAAATAATAAAATAATGCTTAATATTGATTATTATGTTCATGTGGATAAAAATTAGGCCTATATAAATAAATGTGCAGGTGGTTTGAATGATTTGATGAAATATAGTGTTATTGAGGAAAAAGTCTAAAATAATGAAATTAATAATCTTTTTGAACATGGAATGTTATGAATAATTTAATTTTGTAGTCATTATGATGACTAATATAGTTCAAATTTTAATAATTTTTGGGATTATTTTGATATAAAAAAATTATTTTTATGAAATTTCATGGAATGGTAAGAATTAAACACATAACACTTGTTAAAAGTTGATCATAATAAGTGTATTAAGAGGAAATAAGAAAAAATGGAAAATAAATCTCTTTAAAATGTAGTAACGTAAGAGTAGAATATATCATCATACATATAAGTGTGGGATTTTTAATTTAGGTATAAAAACCCATTAAACTAATGAGAGCACAATACATATTAATTCCAATTTATCAGACTCATACATAGTCCTATTAGCATAGTGAAGTTAGAAATCACATTGGATGTGATTATTGTCAAAGAATGTTTATCTTATTCGGACATTTAATAAAAAAATGTATAGAATGAATATTATAAATACTAAATTATAATAACATGAACCATGTAATATACATTTTTAAAAAGGTAATATAAAATATTTAAAAATGGAAAGAATTAAATAAAATATATTTTAAAATAGTGAAATATTTTAAGCTTAAGATAAAGGTAGTCAATAAACATGAATAATTTTATCTATAGATTTATACATTATATAAATTCATTATTTTCTTACTATAAAATACCACAATATGATATCAGAATAGCTATGGTTTCTTCTACCCAAAATCCATCGATATGATGATCGACATCTGTCCTCCAATGCCCAAAATTCCTAAATAATATTGGTCAAATTGATCATAATCCTATCCTTGAAAGCACTCAATCATAATAATTAGCTAACATGATTTCAAAAGAATAATTTATAAAAAAATAAACCTAATAATTATTCATTATAACTACCAACCCTTTATAAAATTACAATGTCTAGGAATGAGAATTTCATGACGATAAGACTATTTAAGACGTGGGTTGTGAATTATGTCTTTTCAAAACTCTTGAAATGTCATGTTATTTATAGGGAAAGATAGAATAGTAATATTTTAATGTTTTTTACAATGGACTTCGACAGATAGGATTTTACAACTCACAATGATACCGCTGAAGTGAATGTTCTATTTAATTTTTTACACCATTTCATTGCAAAAGGTATTCCTTAAAAGAGAAATAAGTCTATTATATTTTGATTATAAACATTTAATAATCAAATATACGTCCTATTATATATTTAATATTATAAATCTAATGCGGATAATTTATATTCACTGGTAACATAGTTATTTTGATGTTCATGTCTTTTTTCATTGTAATATTCAAGAAAAAGTCTATCTCCTAGTTTGAAAATAGTTAATTCTGATAATCACACTCATGAAAATAATTTTTACCATAATGAACAGTTGTAATATTTTATATGTATTACATTACATTTTTTCCTATGTGTGGTAAAATTATTTTTTTGTACAAAAAAATATTGAAATACCTGATACATGAAGTCATAGTAAAAAAATTTTAGATGTCGATTGGGATTTCAAAATTTAAAGGAATATATATGTATAAGGTAAAATGTCTCACTGCAAAATCTCTCTATTTTTTAAAATTAATACCCACAACACCTAATTGAAAAAATAACTTAAAAATCATATATTCCTTTCTTCCATAAATGAATATGAAGTTATTCTTTTCAAAAAAACTCTCACCGATTTTTAAACACTTATGAATAAGAGGTAGTTTATTAGAATAATTATTACATAATGAATAATTCTCCCACATAGAAATATATATAAGCCTATGGATTGAATACCTAATTTTAAAATTAATTTCCCACCTAAAAAATATCCTATTTTATAAAAAAATATCCCATTATAAATATTTCTCCCTCTTTAAATAATATTACCTACTTGTTGATTTACAAAAAAACATGAAAGAATATAACATTTCCTACAAAGTTGGAGAAATAAGATATTCAACAATACCAATCATAATATTCATCCATTAAAATACATAATAATAAATAGAGAATAATATTTAGAAAACATTTATACACAATATAATTGGATGAAATCTATTTCATTCTTTAACATTTAATATTTTCTACAAAAAAAGAGTGGTCAAATAAAAAATCATTAAATATTCATCAAGATCTTCAAAAAGGACTTCATTTTATAAAACTCACATGAGTCATTCTACAGCTTCACACATCATTCATCTTGATTATAGTTTTGAGTCTTCAGCCTATTCAATTTCTCAAATGAATCATTTTTTCATATCTCATAATGATCAAATTACATTCATGAGATCTGATTCATCTAATCTATAACTTCATATATCACATATTTAATTTCAATACATTCTCATCCTCAGAATGTTCATCAGAATACTAATTAAATTACTCAATGAACATATCTCTCTTATCCATGTCTAAGAATAAAATTCTAATGGTGTGGGTTGATTCTAACAACAGTTGTTTTAGTTAAAAAATCATCATCAAATATATGAATATCATAACCGACAAGGTTATACCCTTTGACCATATGAATGCATGATTTTTTGTTGGTATGATAATTTTATTGAATTTTTTTCAATTCATATTCAATACGATTTTATGATTTTTTTAAATATTTATTAACTATGATTTCTAAGTGAGACTATCCAAAATTAACAAGATCCTTAACTCATGTTTTGAAAGGTAGGGAATTTTAAATTAAATACTCCTTAATGATTAAAAAAAAAGATAAAATACTTTATATGCTATTGTTAACATAGTATCTTATAAGACCACAGAAGGATTGAAAGGTTTAATTATGATAATTCTTGTATCAAATTGCATTCCATTCTAATAATTATTTATATATTAAATAATATCATTGTAAACATTATGAATTTTCATATCCCTTTATATTTTGACTTTCCAGAATCTGGTTTCATTGATTTATTATCATTTATTATTACATATAATATAATTATGATTTGTTTTATGATGAAAATTCATTTCATAGAGATTTTTTTTCATCATTCATAAAATTAGAAGGTAAAAATTATGAAGATAAGGGTCATGATAATTCATTACCTAATTGTAATTTTATCATCTTCATCCTCCTCCTTATCTTCCTATTAATCTTACCATTCTTCAACTTCTTCTTCAATTTCATCCTCTTAAAATATTTATTCTTTTTATTATTCTTTCTTATATTATCCTAATAATTTTTTACTATTATTTTAGTTCCCCAAATTCTTCTTTAAATCCTATTTCATGATAACTTCCTTTTATAAGATCACTTTTTCTTGTTGATTCTTATATATTTTGTTTATTATGATCATTCTAAAATGATTCATGAATAAATTTCATACCATTTCCCATATTAGGTATATAAGAGATCACAACATAGAACACTAATGTTTCTTCAGAAATTAATCCATATTTTTATTTTATTTTATCAGTGTTGAATATTTTAAAGACACATTATTTATAATCTCACTATGTTCCATTCATCATTTTTTTCCAAAATTATAACTTCTTATTATATTTCATTTGTCTTAAATATTTTCTTTTCCTCAACTAACAATGATTTTGTCCAAATATTTGCTGTTTTAGAATCGATAGGTTCAATAATAAACACAATATCCCCTAGTTTTTATGGAATATATGTTTAATAACCCTCTCATGATCATCATCTGGAATCTTCTTTTTTCATTTTTTCTTTTGAATTTGTGAAGTATCAACCTTCCTATATTCCTTCTTCTCAAATTCCTAGTATTTTATTGGTGATTCGTCATTGAATCTATCTTAATCAACATTTTCAAAATATATCATTGGCATTACATAAAAAACTAACTCTATTATTGACATTTACCCTTAACTGATAAAGGAAATATTCTCCATAAATAGATACATTTTTTTCTCCACATTTGAAATCTCCCTAAATTTGACAATAACATTTTATATGAATACCAGAAATATAATTATAATTGACATGAATGAAAAAAATAATTTTATTCACTATAATGAAAATAATTTTTTCTTGATAAATCATCCTCATATTAATAAGATAATCTATAATAAACACATCTAAATATTACAATGTATATCTATCTACCTTACTTGGGATCATATAACCTTGAAACCATAAAGATGTGATTATTTTTCCCAAATTTATATGAGAAACAAATAAAACATTATAATAACATGAAAATATATTATTTAAGACTTTTTTATTATCAATGACTTTGAGTTTGTTATGTATATTTTGAGAAGGAAAATTTGTATCTCCTTATGATGAAACACAAACCAGATTTGTAACTCTTTTTTAAGAATGTTTGTAAATTTTAGAAAAGATGATGAATGATACCATATACTATACATATTATATATATATATATATATATATCAAATTATTCATTTAAATCCAAAAATACATCTTGATAATATAAATCAATATCCTTATCAGGATTTTCAAGACAAAGTGACTCCAATCACTAAAATGTAATAAACAATTTTAGTGTATAATAAAACATGTAAAAGAATTTTTTTAAATAATTCTTATCAAAAAAATAACCATTTATCATATTCCTCCTTGGTTTCGATTGGTAATAATTCCAATTCATTAGGAAATATAATTATTTTCACTTTTACAGTAAAAAATTGATATTTAGTAAAGAAATACATAGTTTTTTAGAAAAACAACTTACAAACCATTATAAAAATTAAATTTGACTTAATAAAAAATATATGATCATTTATATTTAATAAAAAATATTTAATAATAAAAATTTATTATAATATTATTTTTTTTAATACCTTTTAGTTCATCAAAATAAATCACTTAATTGATGTTAAATAATAAATAAAAATATAATTTCTATTTTATTATATCAAAATAAAAACCATAACAACAATAAGATGAATTTATATGAATTATTATATACAAAATAATTAGTATTCTCATACTTATTTGGTTTTGATACTAATTATTTTAATACAATCCTAAATTCCCTAATTGTAAGGAACATTACTGTGAGACTTTCATCAGTTGGTTCGACAACCATGGTTTGGGACAAGATCTCTACAAGCATGAACAACACTAAAAATCATTTTTCACATTATTAAGATATAGGATCTCAAAATTTTCTGTTCGAGTGAAATAAATAGTGGTGATATCTCTCTTAAAATCTCTGATAAATGGGGTTCATATGGTACAATCCTACTAGTTGAGGCCATCAATTCCCTTTTCTATAAACATTAGATTTGTTAAAACCCTATATTTTTACCAATTATGTGATATATATTAAATGGATATATTATTAACGAAAATGATTCTTAAGAGTGTTTTTAATAGATTATAATTAAACTAAATAAGTGAATATTGTTTCTATAACCAAAATACATAGAAATATTTTTTAATTAAAGAAAACATTGTAATTTTATTTACAATAGTTCGGTTATTTACTATCTTCCCCCTTAAGAAATTTATCCCCCAAAATTTTCATTTACCATAATAATAACATGTGTGTAACTTTGTTTCCTCACTTCCTCTAGGTCAAGAATCACATATTTATGCCTATATTTTCCCCACAAACCCATGATCAGGAGTATTGTATTATTTTATAGTACTTTATTCTCTATGTTCTATGATCACAACTAGTTTTTGTTCATATGAGAGATCATTCTACAATGGATCATCCACTAGATTGAGTACATGTGAGGAGTCAGGAATGAGATTTCTTAAGAGATATACATAGAATATATAATGTACATGATATAGATTAGGTGTGATTGTTAGTTGGCAGGCCAACACTATCTTGCGATCAATGATATGAATGGGGATGGTGTGTCTTGGACTAAGAATTTCATTATTCCCAAGTCTCATATTCTAAAATCATAAATATATTCATATAAATACATTATATCCATAATTAAACTCTAGTTCTCATCAATAATTAATAATATAGTTCTTCTATCATCTCATATCAACCGTGATGTTCATCCTAATGGTCATAACATTTTCCACCATTTCCTCGAACATTTTAGAACATGGATGTTTTCATTCCACAAATTCACACCAACATGAAGGTGTTCATTATCTCTTTATATAAAGGGATTCTTAAGGATCTAGTTGAATGATTTAATTGAAGTAATTATTATATGATAATTATATTAGAGGAAGAATATTGTCTTATCCTCCTTTAATTATAAATATTATCCAATTTATGTGCCTATTGCTTAAAAATATTTATCCACAATATTTCAATTATTATAGTCCGTATATAAATTTTTTTGATAATATTTTTATTTTTTTTGGATTATATTCTAAACTTTTAGATTTTTCCCTACCTTTAGGTAAATAAACTATCTTTAGTTCTAATTAATTGTAGAAAAAGATGATATTATAGTGGAAATTAATTAAAGGCTAAAATTAAACATGTAAATAAAGTATATACATATATGTTCCCATTATTGATGATAAATTTATTCCATAACTCTAGTAAAGTAATGTTAACAATCCAATTTTTTCTTATTATGACCATTTCTAAAAAATTGATGGTCCTTTTATAAATATCATATTTATGGTTTTATGGTCATGGAATTTCACCATACCATGTTATCCATGACACTCTGTAATGGCCTAGACCCTCATGATCCATCCCTTTACCAAATTCTAGGATCCTAAGGGGTCTCACCTTATTCGGTGCGACAAATCAGCACGACCAACCGATTGGCACGACCGATCAGTGTTATCCAGGATGAGCACTTAGTACCGCACACCCCCATTTCATGAGGTGGGTGTTTTTCCCAACACTTTTTTCATTGGATTTTTATTAGGTCCTTTCTTATCCATCTCCCGGATAGACCAAGTATCATCGGGCAGGCTGTGATGGCCTGAAGTCCATTATTTTCCCAATAACCTTCGGGAATGTTAGTGTGGTGGTTGGCCAGGTGATTGCGGTAGGTTGTTTACCAAGTGACTTCGGGATGAGGCCCAGGTGTCTGCGGGTGGGATAGCGGTTGTGGAACAGGTGTTTGCGGGTGGGATAGCGGTTGTGGACCAGGTGTTTGTGGGTGGGATGTGTTGTTGTGGCCCAAGGGTCTGCAGTCGGGATAACTGTTATGGCCTAGGTGTTTATGGGTAGGAAGTGTGGTTGTGGCCCTGGTGTGGGCAGGTGAGGTATGGAAGTGGGACTGCAGTGAGAATAGCGGGATTGGTTTGATGCGTAGGATTTCTTCAATAACCAGTGGGAAAGCGGCGTGAGGTACCCAAACATCAATATGCTATTACTATACTTTACCTGACTTTCATTATTTGGGCCGTGTTCCTTAGTGAGGCTTGGGTGGATAGTTTACCTTGTTAGGTTCTTGGTTGTATTTTTCTCACAGGGCATTAGCATGCCTCCCTACTTGTGCACGAGAGTCTTTGGTTTTCCCTAATGAGTGTACTTGTAAACTCACCCTATGTATATAAAACACTTTCCATTTTTCTATGAGGACTTCAGGGATCGTGCAGGACCGTACTAGAGCGGAACTTGGGGAAGTTTCTTTTGTTCTTTACTTTTTTTTCTTGGTAATTTACCTTTGGAGTTTTGTGGTTTGTATCTTTCACTTTTGAACATGCATAACAGAATGGTTTACTTTTGGCTTTACCTTTACTTTTAGCTTCGGTATTGTTGGGGTTGTTGTTTTATCCCTTGATCCTATAAATATAAAAAGGTTAATGCCTTCCATTTTGTGTGAGATCATATACCCTTGGCACTGGTCGCCACTCCAGGACCTATTGAAGGTGGGTTTTGGGTGTCATTATCTCTCCTTCAACTTAAAGAAGTAAGGTCTTGACAATCTGCTAACCCTTACCTCCTTTTGGTGAAGGTGGGCCGTGACACACTCTATAAGTTGTATGGTTTTAATTTTTCCTTCCATGAATATATTTTCACATCCCAAAATGTTCTTTTTCTAAGATACCCAGTCATATGATGACCTTCATACATCCAATTATCTCTTTTAGAACCATTGATTTATTACCCATTTTTATCATGTGTGTTTTCAATAAAGATTTTTTCTTGCGTCAAAACATTTCTTACCAATATCATTTTTAAATTTATAGGATAAAATTTAGTAATGTGTTATTAATGCAACACATAATTTTATTATAATATAAAACTATGTTTGATATCATATTTGTAAAGAATAAATTCTACAAAAAAAATTGATTATTTAAATATGAAAATATTAATTGTTCCATTATAATTTTGAATATGAATAGTATTATGTATTTATGAAATATATATATACCTGTATCTCTGTTTTTTTGTGTTTCTAAAACATATTAACAAATTATTAGTAATTAATCAATTAAACTTTAGTAATGTAATTTTGTTCTTCAAAATATAATATTTTTCGAAAATGATTTCTATTTATTTTATATTAATTTTATTTTTTAGAAAATTATGAAAATTTAATTTATAAAATTAAATCAATTTTTTAAATCTCCATACATAAATTTATATTGTTCAAATATTTGTGAGTTTTTTGGAAAAAATAATTTTTTTAGTGAAATGTGAAAAATATCATTTTTATATAAAATTATCATTTCCTCAATTGAATTAATTAATTTAAATATTTTTTTATTATTTAAATATTATTTAATGGTAACATAATTATTCTTTAATTTTATTTATTTAATATTAAAAAAAGTATTCCATATTTATAAAAGTATTTTAATAAATGTTTATTTTTACGACTCAAAACACATTTATCTCTAATTGTTGAAAATCCATAATGTTTTTACATTGTAATTAATTAAAATAAACCTGAATGAAGTATGTATTAAAAAATGTTTTTATATATTGTACCTATATTTTTAATTTATATTCAAATATTAAATATTACTAGTTTGAGAGTTAATTTGAAATCATTTTTTACTTAAAAATGAATTTTTCAAATAACCACTTTTCATCATGATTGAATGTTTTATATTAAATTAATTTCATCCAACTCTCTAAATTTATTTTTATAAAATTTATTCCTTTTTTAAACATCATAATTAATATTATTTAATAATTTTAACTTAATTTTTGAAAATATAATTATCGATTGTATTAAAAAATTATTACCAATGTAAAAATGAAAATTGTTCAATCAAGGGTAAATTTTTTTTAATAAATATAAGAATCCATGAATCCCATATTATATGATTATTTACAGTAAATTTTCATTCATATGATTATTATATTTATAACATATTATATTTACTTTATAATTGATTAAGTAATCATTTTGATAAAACATATATATTGGTAGGACAAAACAGAAACTGTATTTTTCATTAATATCAAATTACAATTATGATGATTATTTGGATAAATTAATTGATTTTCATAAAATAAAAAATATTTTAATAGACGAAATTATTATATGAATTTTATTAAATATATATTAAATATAAATTTAATGATATCTAATGTAATTTTTTTTATTGTTTTAAAAATGTGATTGTAGAAAAACCTATCATTTTTCAATAAATATAAATTGTTATTTAAAAATAAAAAATCAAATATTTTAAAAATTAATTTTGTTAAATTAATTTTGTTTTTTGAATCATAACATCAATATTATCCAATGGTTAATAGTGAAAATTTTTCTAAGATAGTTGAATTATTTGGTAAAATTAAATACTCTATAAATACATGGTGTGTATTTTGAGATCATATCGTCCCAAAAGCGATGTAATATATACTGTAATGTTGTATAAAAAATATATTTTTTACCTCTAAAATTATCTAATTTTATTTTCTTTTTATTATTTTCACAAAGATTTCACGTATCATCCAAAATCCATTAAAATAGATTAAGGTTTTAAAATAATTTCATTATGACTATGAATCACTTCCACTTCAGAAAGGGTATTAATTTATTATGTTTGTAAATTTTCTCTATTAGATAATTAAAACAACTCCCCTTTCTCAAAAACCATCATGAAAACCATAGTATTCTTTGTGGTATTGATTGTTTCTTATATTTATTCCATAACCTCTGTTTGAAAAATAAAAAAGATATCCCCACTCATTTATTATTTAAACACACCCAATCTCCCATATCAAATACCAAAAAAAATATTATAAGAATCTCTTACTCTAATATACCATCTCTAGAGTCCTCCCATGAATCCCCCAAGATCACAAGGTGCTCTTAATAAGCATTTGGAGTCACAATCTCAATGTAAAGGGACTTATTATCCCTTTAATTCAAGAACAATCATTGAAATTAGTCTTTTTATTTTAATTTTTTTATATTTTCATTAATTAATAGTAATTCCCTTACTCTCTAATTGATTTAATTTGAAATATATATCATTTATTAACTTTCATTTTCACCTTTACCATTGTGGTTACTATTCCAAAATTTTGTAACGGATCCTCACATTCTCTTTTTTATTCAAGTTCCTTTACTATCTTCTTCCTTCTATTTACAATTACTAATGTTCCCATTTTAAATATAAATTATTAGTGATATATTTTCCTCTCATAATCCCATTTTATTAATTTTATGTGAAACTGTTCAATGTAGAAATTTCACTATGATTTTCTATTCCAAGACAATTGTGTCTTGAATACCAAACCCATTTCCATTCAAGGATGTTCACCTTTATAGAATTATACTTAATTTAAATTGTACATATATGTATTTATTCTACACTCCATGGACATGTAATTAATTATTATAGTTAATTAATCCATTTCTTATGATCATGGTTTCACACAAAACATTTAGAATGAAATGTAAGTGATGGGTGTGGACGAGATTATATAGAACTCAAATGCATTGAGCAATGTTTAGTCTCATGAACTGTCATTTTGGGGAATTTAGTGACCATAATTCCTTTAAGGTATATTTCCCCAGTTGATTTTGTTGAATTGGTCCTTGGGCAATGCTTATAATGAATTATTTTTTGTTGTTGCCACATTTTCCATATTATTATTATTATCAAGCTATATCATGAATTGATATTCATGTTTAAGAATATAAAATCATTTATTCCATATTGATATGGAAAATTCCTATCACGTATCAACTTATAAAATGATTTTTCCCTTAATTGGATTTAAATCTCACCCCTTTATTCTCTATGTCCCTAGGTAATCCCATTCAGTATTGAAAGCCGTGGAATTTTAGAATCACGTTAATTATGATTTAAATATAGTTGTTGTATCCCATGTTCAGGAAGTTTTTATATATAACTAATTCCAAAATACACTATACATATTTATCATTTGGGTCGTGTTATTTTTTATTTTATGTAATACATCATGAAATAATTTGTAATAATGAATATCATTTTTATTGTTTATATCAACATTAACAACTCTTTTCATTATTATGGATTAATTAATTGTTTAATAAATATTAGTAAACATAATAATACATAGAAAAGATAGAATTTTAATTTCATTGTTAATTAGATACATTATAAAAAAAATTAAAATAGTAAAGTATTATCTTTATTTAATACCACCATAACATGTTCATAATAATCCTCGTACATAAAATTTCAAGGGATTACCTGGGTACATACCTAAGAAAGGGGAAATCTATAAAGGCCAGTACGGGAAAAAATGGAATAACATGAAGATAATAATACATATAATACTACAGTCATATAAATGGGGTACAAAATGATCATTAATTATAATCATGAAGAATGAGACATGATATATCATGATAATCAAAATGGAATCATGGGAAATGGAACAACAAATTAGAATACTATATCATAAACACAGTTCATGGATAACTTTAAAATCATCATGATGTTAAATGTTACATTATGGAATAAGGTTTAATAACATTTCCAAATTGACATATCAAGAGACTAAACATTACCCAATTCAATATAGGGATATATTATCCAACAAATAACCGTCAGTTTTATTTCATTCTCATGCTTATGTGTGCCACATAAACAATACACAATTGATTCAGTCATCACAATATTTTATTCATTGATAAATTATTTTTTAATAAATTCATGTAATTACTACATCAAAAATGTTTATGGGTATGAACATGTATACCAATGATAAGAAACAAGTAATGAATACATTGCACATTTGTCTTGTCATTGAAAATAATAGTGAAATTTCACCATCACAACTATGTCACTTAAAAATTATTAACATGTATTTGTGATATATAAAGGGTTATCTAATCATTTTGAAATAAATGTGGATTGAATATTGGAATTGAAATATATTTCTAATCATTAGGAATTGGAAATATAATAAATATCATAATAATAAACATTAATGATGATGTGAATGTGGGGATCCCTTAATAAATTTTTTCATGGTTAAGGGTGTACATAATGGATAATGTGAGGGAATACTAATAGTGTAATGGTTTTCAAACCATTTATAAATAAAATTTACAAATATTTGTGATATATAATAACATATCCGAACACGAACAAAATAAAATTTAACATGCATAACATAAAATATGTGGTTGATAAAAATATAAAAGTGGAAGATCCTTTACTAATGTTCCAAACAGTAATGAATTAGGTAAGGCTCAAATAAGGGAGGAAAATTGGAATATCATTATGATATTATCAACTATAACATAAGAAAATGTTTATAAATTAATTAAAATTTGATGAAATTAAATTAAAATGATAAATTTCCGAGACGATGTTTGAATTAAAGGTAGGAGCAGAATGTCCCTTACGAAATTTCTCTATGGTAACTGCTATACATAAATGTCAATGAGATGGATTAAATAGAGTGAATAGGTTATGTAATAATTTAGTAATCAAAATGGTAGTAATAATATTAAATTATGAAATAACCAAAATACCAAAAAAATATAAATTATGATTCATAACAAAATAGGGGTGTTTTAATAAAAGAAGAAGAGATAAATCCATTACTTGAGTCTGTGACTCCAAATTTTTGGGAGGAAATTCTAGAGAGCTTGGGTGATCCTTTGAGGAATATAGACAATTAAGGGTATAATTAACGAAATTTTAATAGTATTTCAAGTGAAGATAATCTATATTTTGAGTGGGTTTAAATAATAAATGATTGGGGATTTCTTTAATATTTCCCAAAAATAGGATTAGATGCTATATAATAAAATAACCAATGAAATAACTTTTGAAAGGGTTATCCAAATGAATCATCTAAATTGCAGTGGTTTTAATTATTTTATGCATTGAGGGTCTGAATATAATAATATAATACCTTTGATTACGTGTATGTGAACCATACTCATAGATATGTAATTTTAAAACTGTACATTATATTAATGGTTTTGGAGGATTCATAAATTCTTTATCACATTAATCAAATAAACATAACAAAAAATTATTTTAAATGAAAATCATATAACTTTTCTTATATACCTTTTCTAATATTTATTACATATATTTTTGATCATTATGTTTTAATAGTACACAACATTTATTTATGTTTTCATAAATTTTTTTCCGGGAAATAAATTATCTCAAGAAATTTGTGAAAAATTCACAAATGGATAATTTAGAAATTCAGATTCCAAAAAATATTATTATTTTTATGAAACAATTTTATAAACATTGAAATATTTTATTTTAAAATAATATTAATTTTTTTAGATATGATTTGTTTTTTATAAGAATAATAATTTACCCCTTATAGAAATTACATTTGAGATCATAAAAATTATATGAATATTTATATTTATTAAAAATTATTTAATCATTGGTTTTTTAAAATTATTTTCATTTCCAAAATCCAATAATTAATCCAAATAACTTCCATAATTAAATATCAGTATTACCCAAAAATACTAGTATTTTATTCTATCGCAGTATAATTATTATCTAACTAAATACTTAATCATTTATAAGGACTAATTATAATAACAATTTAAATAAAAAATATGTATAAATATTTATACAATTAGAGATACCTTGTATTTATTATTTGATAAATTATTTTTTATCTCTAATTAAACTATCTTTCTTTTATCTTGATAATAAATATTAACTATAGTTACTATTCATGATTTTCAAAAAATAACTGTCCCTTTTTACCTAATATTAATTATGATGATATGAAACATAGAAGTTTTATTATCAAAAGTAATTAATAGACAAATAATAATTTAATTTAGTATAAAATCTAAAAAAACTATTTAATGTGGTTTTAAAAAATATATATTTTTATAGAAAAAATATTTTTACATTAACTCTATACCTAGTACTTTCTATTATATGAAAGTTAATTATTTCACCTATATTAATTTTATTATACAAATGTAGAAAATAATTTGTAAAACATATAGAAAATTTCATTGATGAAATGAAAATAATTTCTAATGTCAAGATTTCAAGATTATATTTGGGTGAAATTATGTGATTCTATTAAACATATTGATTTTCTAGTGAATAGTGACTAATAAATTTTTCATGTAACATTATCATTAATTTTCATAAATGAATTTATTTAAAATTTAATTTATTAATTATCATAAAAAAAATTCAATAAATATCATTTCCTATTTTATAATTGAAAATTATAATATTTATAAAATTATTTTCATAAAATTAATATCATTTTTGGAATTAGAACATCTAAATTAACAAATGTTTAGTTTTTAAAAAAATCTTAGACAATCAAATTTTCAGGAAAGAATTAAATATCATATAAAGATAGAGAGTGTATTATGAAATCATAATGACCCAAAAGTTTTGTTTTATGTAATATGAAGGTTATCAAAAAAATTAGGTTTTGTATTTATAAAAACTCAATTTTATGTTAATTTTATTAATTTTTTAATTCCATTATATATCATCCAAAAAAATTAATAACTTTTTTCTTTTCAAAATCAATTATCTAAGAGCATGACTCACTTATACATAATCAGGGGTATTATTTTATTATTTTTAGTCCATGGAAATATATATTTAATGGAACGAGTCCAATTTGGTTGAAACCATGGAAAAACCCATGATAAGGTTTTTAGTAATGGTTATTTTTTATATAAAGTCCATAACCTACGTTTGAAAAATAATAAAGAAATTTTCTCTCACTTATTATATAAACCCACCCAATATCCCATTTATGTTAACAGAAAATCCTTTGTTTATGTACATAATCTACCCTACCATCTATATAATCCACCTTGGGTTCCTCCAATATCTTAAGAAGCTCCCTCCAAGAATTCGGAGTCACACTCTCATGGTAAGGGAGATATATCTCCTCTTTTCAATTCTGGATTCTTCTTCATTTTATTCATTTTTTTAAATTTACCAATTATGTGATATGTTATTATATATCATACTTATATATTTTACGTATAAATTATTATATACTATTTAACTCCCATTACACCTTCCCATGAACCCTTATTTACACATGTTACCATGTCAAAATTTTGTAAGAGACCATCCTCTTATAATTTCAATTGAAGACTAATTTATTGGAAATTAGTCAATTTATCTTTAACCAATTAAATATTATTAATTTAAAAAAACGTTTTCATTTCAAAATGATTTTATTTTAATGATATACAAATTATTAGCTCTCATTTTGATCCATTCTATAGACAATACTATGTCTAAATTTTGTAAGATATTTTTCACTTCTTTATTTGTTCATGAACCAATTTTGTGTTATACCATTTAATTAGCAATTTTTTATCTCCATATATGATCTTAAATATCCCCCACATTATCCATTTTATGTATATGTGATTATATACCCCTTAAACAGACAATTAATCCCTCCCTTTAACCATTGTGTACAACCGTTAACATGCCAAAATTTATTATGGGATCCTACAATTATCCACATTATTGATGTGTCTTTGTTATCTTATAAAATTTATTTAAAATTAGTAATGTTGAGTTTTATTATTCCATACCCCTATTATGTCCCTTTTGATGTAAAATTGATTAGATAATTCTTTCTTTCTCAACATCCTATTTTATAAATTTTAATATGATGTTGTTATATTGTTGAAATTTCACTACAATTTTTCCGTGACAAAAATATTATATATTTAATCCTATAAATATTTATTATCATGGTTTTCCACCTTTATGAACATATACTTATTGATTTTCTACCTAAATGTATTTATTATAAAATCCATAATCTCGGAATAAATTATATTGATAAATTATTCCATGTTTTATGATATTTGTAGAACACTAAATAATGATAATGAAATTAATGAGATTTGTGCATGTAGAATTATATAAGGATCCGATGGATAAGGAAATGTTTAGTCTCATGAGACGTCATGTTGGGTTAGGGTGTAGACATGATTAATTTGTGGGACTTTTTCTATCTTTATGTTTTGGAATTTATCCTTGACCTGTGTTTATGATGTATTGTTATAATTTGTTCCAAAATTTCACATGTTTTCATGATGTTATCGTTGTATATCATGCCTCATTTTATATGTTTATGTTTATCTCCCATTTTATGCCTTATTTATATGCATGTTGTATAACATGTTTTTATTCTTCATGGTATTCCAGGTTTATTCCATTACTGGGATTTATAGTTTACACATTTCTTATGTATATCCCCAAGTTATGCAATTAAATTGTAATTATTATGTAATATTTTGAACATGTTAAATATGTTTTTTAATTATGTTGTTTTATTCATTACTATATTTTGTATTTAATATACATAATTCCCATATACACTGGGCTTATTGATCATCTGAGTGGTATTTTTTGTAATTGTATGTCAAAAATCAATAATTTTTTTTTGTAATTAAGATTAGTGTTGTTATTTGGTATCAAAGGAATGGTTTAGAAATTATTGGGATTAGTTTTTTAAATATATTAAGACTACATTGTGGATAAGAATAAATACATGGGTATATCTATATGTTTTGGTAACATATAGATTATATGGTTTCCATGAAAACAAATCCATGTCTGGATACAGCTAGTGGATGTGGTTATCTAATAGTTGTTAATTGAGATAAATTCCAAAAACACCACATTGAGATTGACTCGATCGAGAACCAGTGCATGACAGGGGACCTTACTGCACAAATTGTTTAACACTCTTGGGGGATATGCTTTAAAAAATTCATAATCTCAATCCAGAAAAATATTATGGTAAATATAATGATAAGAATATATGTTTCAATATATGTAATAAGTATCTTTTTTGTAGTATATAAATTATCATGTTAAAGAAATACATGTCAATTAAAATTAATCCCATTAATGTCATTTTATTTTTGTTGATGTGTTTAATAGATTAAAAATACAAATCCCATATTTTACCTTTATTATATTCAATGGATTCAAATTTTATTAACATAGTGTTTGTCTAAATTTTGAGTCTGTAATTTATTCACGGGTGATGAATTTAACATCTTGTTATTTTTAAGAGGGATAACTAAGTCTGATAGTGAAAACAATGAAATGAAAGAATCAATGATTATTTGGATATGGTAATTTTAACCTCTCTATTAAATATGAATATATTAGTATGATTCAATAATCATATATATATATATATATTTCATAAATACATTGATAATTTCTTAGTAAATAATCAATGAATTTTGGGTAATATTTTTTTT
Organism: Viscum album; assembly: GCA_963277665.1. NCBI lineage: Eukaryota > Viridiplantae > Streptophyta > Magnoliopsida > Santalales > Viscaceae > Viscum > Viscum album. The sequence goes on along the minus strand of OY728166.1, from coordinate 366,978,638 downwards.
GTTACTCAAAATATGTTTCTCCAAATAACATTTTTGTTTCTTTTTATACCTATTATAATTATTAACTAGAAAATTTATAATATTTATTTAAAAAAATATATATTATATATCATTATATGAAAATTAACATTGGGTGATAATTTGGGATTTTTCCTAAAAAATATATTTTATCAATGAAAAGTGAAAAATATAGTTTAAATGTAAAATTATCATTTCTTTTTATAAGTTATTTTTTTTAAATGATAAAAATATTAATTTTATTTTATTTAAAGGTAATATAATTCCTAATTAATTATATTTAATTCAATTAATTTCATATATTCATATTTCTACCGGATATTAATAGATGATTATTTTTAGCATTGACAACACATTTTTCTAAAAACTATTTTCAAATGAATAATATTTCTCTAGTATAATTTATTAAAATAATCATAATGAAAATTATATATATTAAATTTTTATATTATATATATATTAATTAATTTAAATTACTTTAATGAATATTTCTAGTTATAAATTCAATGTAAAATTATATTTTCTTAAAAAAAATGCATTTTTCAGGAAAACACTTTCTATCATGCAAGTGTATTTTATATGAATTTAGATGAATCCACATATGTAATTTGATAAAAATAAATTACATATTTTTAATAATAATAATTTATATTATGTAATAACTTGAATTGAATTTGCGAAAAATATGAATAATAAATGTAGTAAATATTTGATACCACGGTAAAACGATAATGGAATAATTAATGGAAAAATAATTCATCAAAAACTATTAAAATTTTAACCCCAATAGAATATATATATATATTTAAATTTTAGTGAAATTATTAATATATTTATTTCTTATTTTTTATTTTATAAATTATTCATTAATTATTTTGGTAAAAATAGTATTTGGATATGATAATAAAAGAAAGTATTTTTAAGTAATATAAAAATAAAAGTACAAAATTAATTTTCATGAGTTAATGGATATTAGAAATAATTAATATTTTTTTAAAACAAATTATTATTAAAATATAATTAATCAATTTAAATTATCATATAATTTTTCTGATATCAATCTTTAATTTTTAAGGGTTCAAAAATTGTTAATATCAGAAAACCATGTATTTCTCAAAAAATGTTGATTCTTATTTTAAAAGTAGAAAATAGACATAGTTAAAACATTATTTTTGATAAAAAAAATTTTACTTCTGGAATCATAACATAAAAATTATCCAACTATGAAATTATTATAATTTTTTAAGATATTATAATTTTCAAGTAAAAATTAAATACCGTACAAATATAACATGTGTATTATGCCATCACAAGGACCCTAAAATGATTTCATAAATACTATAAATGGTATCTTAAACCAAATAAAAGTTTTTCATTTAAATATTTCTTATTTTAGGTTTATTTTATTAATTATATAAAGTCTTTATGGATCCTTTAAAAAACATTAAAATATTGAAAACTTTTATAATAATCTAAATTACAGTATGACTCACATCGACATAAGAAATGGTATTATTTGATAATTTTTGGATCATGTACTTATAAAATAATAGATAAACTAGAATTTGGTGGAATCCATAGTAAAAATAATGAGATACATTAAGGTTTTGTTTATTTTACTATGAAGAGTCCAAAGTCTACATTTGAGAATAATAAATAATTCCCCGCTCTTTTCCCAAATAAATCCACATAATATCACATTTACATTCTCTTACAAATATTATAGAACAACCTTACTATGAATACTCTTCTTTATAGTCCCCCAATAAAACCCCAATCTCTCAATAACTCTTCCCAATCATTCTCAGTCACATACTAATGTATGGGATCATCCACTTTCATTTTTAAATCAAGCATCTATTTTATGTAATGGTTCTTAATACTGAATTTTACATGTTAATATATTTTCTTACCTATCACCATTAATATCCATTTTATTTCAGTATGAAATTATATCCCTTCAGCTCTCATTAATCCCTCCCATGCACCATTATGTACACCTATTAACATGAAAAGATTTAGTAAAGGACGTCTCTCGCTTATTTTCAATTCAAGCATCTTATTCATTTAATTCCTTTTGTTTCAACTTCATAATGTTTGTATATGTTATTATATATCATAATTAATATCAATTTCATGTATAAATTATGATATCCCCCTTTGTCTCTCATTTATCCCACCCATAAAATTTAATATACACCCGCCACCATTCCGAAATTAGGTAAGGGATCTTCCACTATCCTCCTTTCAGCTAGCACCACTTTAATATTATTTCAATTAAATTCCATTTTATCATTTTTAGGCTATTTTATCCCATATCCCCTTACATTATATATTATTTATAAATTATTATATGAACTCTTATGCACACTTTTTACGTTACTGAAATTTAGTAACGTTTATTATATTTACCCTCTGTATTCATGTCTATTTATTATCTTTTGAATCCTATTTCCAAATACTAGTGTTGGGATATTTTTATCCATATAAATTTTACTATAAATTTTATTTCAAAACAATTACTGATCATGTTTTCTAACATCAATCAATTTTATGAATCTTTATGTGAGGTTATGATGCTGCCAACATTTCACCTCAATTTTACACTAAAAATGAATTTTATCGTGAATAATATATCAATTTCCAATTGAAGTTATTCAACATTATAAATAGATAATAAAATTATTTGGGACTTATACGTAGTCATTCCACAATACTTGATTGTGGAATAAAATACGATTAATGAATGAATCAATGATGTATGATCTATGTAGAACACCTAACTGTGTGAATGAAATGAATGCGATGGGAGCACTAGAAATCAAATAGAACTCCAATGAATTCGGTAATTTTTAGCATCATGAGATTCAATTTTGGGAAATGGATTGAACCTTGTTCCTTTATAGGACATTCCCAGTCTTGTTGTCTTGGAAGTTATCCTTTACTGAAGTGAACATCAGTCAAGGTTGATTCAAGCTTTTGTTAATGGGAATTATGCTTCTGTGAGCACTAAGGATGGTGCGAGAAGTGGCGTTAAGGTGGGTTTGGTTTTGAGATCTGTAGAGTAGGTTGAAAATGGAAGGGTTCCTCGTTGGTCTGGTGGTGCTGGGATTGTCAATATTTTGGGACCTCGTAAAGAGTCTTTTGAGGAAGACCTGGTCCCTAAAACCTTTGGTGTTATGGCGATCCAGGATAATCCGATGGTGTCTGTGGTTTTCTAAAGGTTAAGGTAGGACTTGGGAGTACCTGATGCTTCCATGGCTGGTCAGTGTTCAGAGATTAGTGGGGAAAGAAGAGAGGTCAGTGCTGCAGAGGATTTCACTATGAGTGCTAAGGCTTCTAAAAGCCTTGATCCTCTAGCTAAACTATTTATAACTTTGAGTAACAGGTTTGATTGTATTTATGAAGGCTTGTTGGACATGGGTCTAGAGGAGGTTGTTTTGGTAGGAGGGGATGTTGGTACAGAGACCTTGGATGACCAGCAGGTTGAACGTAGGGTGCACGATCCAGCTATGGTTGGTGAGGAGGCCAGGGAGGATCAACAGGTAGAATGTTTGGGGAATGAAGCAGTTTTCATGATTGTGGATAACAATCAAAATAGTGCAAGGTACGACCCTTTGGTGGAATGTATGGAGCAGAGGCTGGGGGATAATTTCTAACCATTTGTGGAAAATTCTACTACTAAGGATAGGCGCCTCCCATTGATGGAGTGAAATACTCTAGTCTAGAGTTCGGGGAACAACTCAGAGTTTGTGGATTCTGTGTTGAGGGATCAAGCCGGAATTAGAAGGGAGGATTCTGGGGGAGGGAAAGAGAATGTGATCAGTCCAGTCGGTTTTTCATTCAATGATGTTGTTAAAAGTGGGAATCAGATGATGGCTACAATTGAAAGACCTTTTTCTACTACACTAAGAAGAAGACCATGGAAGAACTACTCATTTCTTCTGAGGCCAATGCGGACTAGATCTTTATCAAAGCAAAATAACAAGGTGAGTTTTGTTTTTAAAAAGGATAGATTGATTAGGAAGAAATTCCCAGATCAATTTATACCTGATCATCTTAGGAGTCAGGTTCAATGTGGAAGCTTTTGGAGGCATCTGGAATGGGAATCAGCTGCTGGTGAAGAAGAATCATGCATGGGATGTATAGAAGAATCTTGTTATTAGGATGTGTCAGTCTTTTTTAGTTTGTGTTGTCTAAATTGTCCGTGGTTGTAAGTTCGAGTACTGGGAACCCATAAACCAGCTTCTAGAAATGGGAAAAAATGATTTGAAGCCTTTACGTATGTATATCCATAGGAAATCCCATACATTTTTAAGTACGAAGGAATATTATGAATATATTGAGGTGTATTTCAATAAATTGATGTATTACTTATTTTATGTAGGTATTTAATGTACATAATTCTCAAATTCATTATAATTTACAATCTTTAAGGATGTATTATGTGTAATTTTATGTAATAAATCAAAATTTATTATGTCATAGTTAGTATAATTCTTATAGCCACATCATTGGCATTTAAATGTGTCATAAAAGTGTAGGTAATCATATACATAAAAAATAATAAATATTATATGATGATAACATATAGAATTATTTAATATCTTAAAACAGTGGATAATAATCATTGGTCAAGGATAAAATCAAAGAAATTATTATGGAAAATATCCCATAAAATAATTCAGTTTACACCCTATCCCAAAATTACTTCTCATGTGAAGAAACATAACACAATGCATTGGAGCACTATATAATTCTATCCATATCCGTCACATTAATTTCGTTCTCATGCATAACTACATTACATATATCATATAACATGTACTGATTAATCAACATATTTTTCCATGATAAATATTTGTTGAATACATGGATTCATTCCCATGTCAAATTAGTAGAATTTTAGAAATTTTAACACCCTTTATATGAAATGTGTATGTAATTCAATACCTAATATTTTTTGGCATTGAGAAACCCCAGTGAAATTTTCGAAGAATAATGACAGTACATAAAAATTCATAAAATTGGTTGATGAGAGAGAAATAGGTATCTAATAATTTTAACATGAAATTAATAATAATAGAGACATGTTAAGACTTATTCAAACATTATTAATTATAAATAAAAGTCATAAGATAAAAAATGAAACTTGAGTTACGAAGAGATGGTGAGGATCCCTGACATGAGTATGTTACTCTAAATGCTAGAGAGGGTCTTCTTTAGAACATAGGTTGTACATTTAGAGGACCATAAAGATGATATGGTATAGTAAGGATATTGTACAATGATTTTATATTTAGACAAATGAGATCTTGGGTTGGTTTATATAGTAATATTGTGGGGTTTTCTTTCAATCATTAGTTTTTTACTCGATATAATAAAATAAATATAAAAAACATTCAGTAGTTTTTTTGGATAGATTCTTCCAAATTGGAGTGTTTTTCATTATTTTATAAGGAAAATAGATAATAATAAAAAAAAAATCCTTTATTATGTGGAAGTGAGTCATACTCTTAAGAAAATGATTTTAAAACATTAAAACATATTAGTGGATTAGGATGATTTACAAAGGCATTATATAATCAAAAAAATAAACATAAATGAAAATTATATTAAAGTGAAAATATATATGAGGTCTTGGACATAATTTATAGTATTTATCACAACAAATACGGGTCATTATGATGACATAATATAGAAATTATATTTATATAGTATTAAATATTTACCAAAAAATTCAACTATCTAAGAAAATAATGAAAACTAAACATTTGATTATTTTGATGAATTGATTCTATGAATAATAATCATTTTATGTAAATAATTGTTTAAATATTTTAATTTTTAATTTTAAATTAATTATAGAAAATTATTGAGAAATGATTGGGTTATCGAAATAACAATTTTTGATATGTTAACAAAATAAAATTGACTTCATAAAAATTATATAATCAATTATATTTAATAAAAATTATTTAATAACAATATTTTATTAAAAAACATATTAAAAAATTCATTAATTTAACAAATAACATTTATTAATTGAAATTGAATATTACCTGACAATAATATTTTTTATTATATCAAAATTGAAATCATTTATAAAGTAATAACAATTTGATAAAAATAAATTCATTATTTTATAAAAAATAATATACATACTAATATTCATAGTTTATTGATATATATCCCACTAATCATCCAAAAAATACAATAATATTATGTTATAAAATAAAGAGACATTAATGTGGGTCGACATACATCGTTGGGGTCAATATCTCAATGTCTTTGAACTTCTCCAATATATGGATTCTCTCATTCTTAAATTGTTGGATCTCAGCTCAGTATTGGGAAGGAAAAAATATTCTTGATTCTATCTCCCTTATAATATCTATAAAAATGGATTCATAAGGCACAATCCTATTTGTAGAGGCCATCACTTCCTTTGTCTATGGTAATTGGATTTTTTAAAAGAAAATATTTATATTAATCATGTGGTCATAATTAAACAAATATTATATAATTGGTAAATATGATTGATAATAATTTAAATATAATTGGATATAATAAAACCAAATAGTAACAAGTGTTTTCTATAATAATATTACATAAAAATATAATCAATTAAATCAAAAGGTAAATTTTATTTCTAAGAATTTGGGTCATTATATATTTCACCATTAAGAAATTTCCCCATAAAAATTTTATGCTCCCACAATAAAAAAGAAGTGGGTCACTTTGTCTCATCACATCCTCTGGTTCCCACATCGCTTCTTCATAACTATGGTTTCACTACTGCACATTGACAAGGGAATTTAATTATTTCATAAAACACTGTCTCTATGATTTAAGATCATCAATGGATGCTCTTTGTTGGAAAGCTCAATCTCTGTTGATTCTCCTTTCCGTCACAGATTCTAACAAAGGGAAAATGGAAATTCCTTAAGCCCAAAGACAATAATCCTTTGAATAGCATCAAAAGTTGACAAAAGCATGAACAAAGAACATTTTAAGCATGTTTAGTGTAGGTTTTTTTATGGTTGCACAAGTTACTTATGCGCCACATATGGGTCACACAAGTAACTTGCGCGCCCTATTATTGTTTCTCCCAAGGTGCTCAGTGGCCTATAAATAATGCCTTTGGTCCCCCCATTTAGAGGACGAAAAATCCAAAACTCAGATCCAAGCTTTGGTTGCCCATGTCTCTGTCTGATGACATCCTAACACTTCTAAGGTAATTGTTTACCTAGAACGGAATCTATAAAGAGGAAGAATAAGGCCTAAGTATTAGAACTCATTAATACATGCACACCTATGTGTCCGTCCCTTAAGGGAAGTGAAGAAAATTGCACGCCGCCTTTCCCTCGCAAGGAAAATTGTATTCCACACAACTGAAATCCTCTAGGGATGATACTAAGGGCTCAATTTCAATGTCACCAAGTATCAAATCCTAGATTCTTCATCTCACAAGTTGACTCATGTCACACAAGTAAACTTGCATGACCAGGACTTGCACGCCAGAACCGAACTTGCACACCTCCTTCTTAATCAATTTCATTCCTCAAATACACCTTTATTATTCAAATGAAAGCCTTGAAAACCTTCTTCAAATCCATTTATGGTATGTTTTCATTGTTGTATTCCTTATCTAAAAGGAATTCTATGTAGTTCTTTTGATTTGGGCCTCCTTATCAGGAGTAAGTCACAAGTCTCACGTCCCCTTAAACTGGGCCTCCTTTTCAGGAGTAAGCCCCAATCACAATTTCTCATAACTTGGGCCTCTTTCCTAGGAGTAAGTCCCAATCATAATTTCCTTAACATTGGGCCTCCTTCTCAGTATTAAGTACCAATTTACATGTCTCCTTAAACTTTGGGACTTCTTCTCAAGAGTATGTCCCAATCACAATTTCCTTTTTTACTTGGGAATCCTTCTCAAGATTAAGCCCCAATCATAAGTTAAAGTCCCCCTTAATCTGGGAATCCTCCTTAGGAGTAATCCCTAAATTAAGAATCTAAATGTCCATAAATCAAAAATACCTTTATGGACCCTGTTAATGGGCATACTCTTTAGGATTAAGCCCCAAGTCCCCCCTAATTTGGGTATCCTCCTTAGGAGATAGCCCCATGTTAGAGTATCCAAATATCTACAAAGCACGAATATCTTTATGGACCTTGTTCCTAGGATTATTTCCAGAATTAAATCATATACTTCACCTACATGGGAAGTCACACCTACATAAGCCCCATATCATTCCTTGTGAACACATCTTTCATGGAACAAATAGTCATGTTTACTGATACCTCTTGTTTCTCACACCGAGCTTGAATCACATGAGCTTAGAGTGTAAATGTAACAACGACACATCACTTTGGACTGTTAACCATATATAATCCCCAAAATTCTTAATCGAACCATGTGGAATTTGATCTATTCCTTAAAAGTAGAGTCTATAGGAAGCCTTTCTAAGGTTCAATTACCCATCACCCATTAATTTTCATCTGTCCCATATGACCTTAAACTATATCTTAATTCTCTAACTACGTGGGTTCTAATTAATTATTTAACGAGGATACATAGGTAACTCATCTGTAGGTATGATCCCAACTATGAAATATTCCCTATCTTTTTGAACGATAATAAACATCATGTTCCCCATAGAGTGGCTTTAAAAAATATGGTTTTCATAATTACCAATATATTTCTATATAATTTGTTGAAGGATACCATTGACTATGAATCTCTAATAAATACTGATGATTATATATCAATGATGAACCTCAACTACATGTAAACTATTCTCTTAATCTCCTACATATCAATCATTAATTGAATGATCTAATGGAAAAACTCATTTTCATGTTTGGTAAATTAATAAGGATTCATGAACATAACTCAAATCTATAAGAGAGTTTCAGGGTGGACAATAATTCCCCCAAAAAACATGTGATTATTCTGACCTCCCATCCTCTCTACCAATGAAAATTATTAAGTCTCATCAGTCCAAAACTAATGCGCACCTACCTTTGGAATGTAGGTCCAAATGGATATAGAATCATTGGGTGATTCTGGTTCTACAAATAAAATTGTTAGAAACTGATTGGAATGTTTGATCATTAAACAAACAAGGTCATCCCCATTTCAAGAAGAAACAAAAATGGGGAACCCGACGTGAATCCTTAACCAAGTTAAATGACATTTTACTTTATTTGTTAGGCCCCTATTTAACTAAATGTGAGGGCCAACCAAGAAATCAAACACATATGTGTTCATCCAAAAGATGTAGTCTTGCCAAACTTATCTTGATTATGTCTGTTATATTAAACATGCACCCTTTTACAAGATCTCTTTGCATTACAGAAATGGCTTCATTAATGTTCACACCTGCGAGTGCCTCATCCACTACTCCTACTGGATCCTCGTCCGCTCTGAGGATGACATCACCTACTCAATGTCTGCAACGTTGGGTCTCAAATGGATTGGTTAAGGAATACCATCCACATGGTACCTTTCCGACTCTGTAGGCCTCTCGAAAAGCCCTGCAAGTTAACAATTCACCCTGGTTGCCTGGACAATGATGACCAGTGGTCAAGAATCAGTTGGTTTCAACTACCGTTTCCAATCGTTTCGAGTCATTATCCCCAAAACGCAACAACTAGCCTCTCCCATATTACAGGGAGGTGAATTAGAAGGTTACTCAAGGACTTAATTCTAGAATATAGGAGTACTTATTGAGGGATCACATCAACAATCGCCGCCAAACTCATGTGGTAGTGCACCCTCAACATGATAAGGGTATCACCTTTAGGGGTTCAGCACAGGTTCCTCAAACCTGAGCATGCAAGACGAACCACTAGAGGTGAAATATGGTCAACAGGGAGGAGGTTCTTACTTCTGCCCCTTCCAGAGAAGTCCATCAAGACAAATTTATGGAAAATAATGAGCATGCATATACACCTGTCTGTCCTGATGTTACTACCCAGCTGACTCTTCTTGCAGTAAAACGCCAATCCCGCCAGGCAATTCTGGTGGAGTATTATAGGCAGGAATATAAACCATTTTATAATCCATCATCTAGTAATCAGGCTCATCTGACTGCAACCAATGAAACTCACCAATAAATTGTGGTGGGGAATAATCAGTTGGCACATACACCTTCAATTCATCAAGCTGACCAACAGTCTCGTTTGGTATCACCTAGAAATGTCAATTGGAAATATCCAATGACTAGCATAAGGAAGACACAATTTTTTACCCCCATACACGAGTACTGTCAGAATTATCTGATAGGAAAAGGAGGATAGAAGAAGGAATACACACCTACTCCCAGTATGAAATGGATGTATATTCCCATTCCAGCAGATGAAGTCACCAAGCACATTCTGACAATGGTGAAAGAGTAAAAGAAAATCTCTGGCCATATTCTCGATGCCTGTCAAAATATTATAACAAATTCAGCAGCATCACAGGTAAGGAATCATAAATCTATCCCTATCAGTGGAGTGACTCATCAACATGTCACCCTAGAGCAGATACACACCTATTTTCCAGTCCAGGAAGGTCATAAGGCATACACCCCCATGTCATATAGACAATCAAGTCGGGCACATACACTTGATTTGAATGGAGATAATCGTCCTAAGCTGACCATTTCTCCTGAGCAGGAACATACACCTGCCCATAATAACCACTTTCATCAACAAGTGGTTTCCAAGGTGAGTAAAAAAGCATCTATGAAAAAGGCCCATCCAACATAGTCGATAAATAAAGTTCCAATCTGCAATAAGGCTTTGCTCGATGCTGGAGTTCTTGAAGCCCTCAGACAATTATCTGTTGCAACTCAAGATTCTACTCTCTCATTTATCAATAGTGGGAACAATAATTCCGAAGGTCTAAATCAGAAACATCCTCATGAAGGCATGATTCATGATATTTCAGTCGATCTCGAAGTATTATCTTCAGATGAGAGCCATGATAACCCTCTATGTAGCCAGAAGTTCAAGGAGAAAATGGTTTTATCTTTTGTTGTAACACACTATAGTGGTCCTCCCCATGATGATGAATTTAGCTGTGAAAGTATTATCCGTAGTAGTAATTTTCATTTCCTAGAAAATTCTTCAATGGACAATACAGTTATGAGAAATCCATGTTATCTTGAGGCACTTACAAATGTGAATCCAGTCATGTCTGATGCTTTACCGCTAGCAGGTAAAATATTTTCTCAATCAGAAGATAGATCGGGGTGTAGGTCATTATCTGAACCACCAATGGGTCATTCATCTTCTAATTTGATAAATTAATTCTCTACCAATCTTGTAGAATCTGATGAGGCAACAATTAAGTACTAGATTTGGTCTAATCAGGTAGAAGAATATTCATCGAATGATAATGAGGAAGTGCTAAATATGAGAAAACAAATGGAGAAAGGTGAAGTACTAGTCAAGTTTTCGCCTTTGGGTGACCCTCGGTATGATATTCCAGAAATGTTGATGGAAGATTGTATTCATGATTTTTGTCTCAACATGTGGAAAACTCTTTTTTACTTAAAAAAGAAAATATTATCTTATGATGAATATGAAAATAAAGTTAATATAATAGAAGGGTTACAACGCCAAAATTGACTTTGCGTCTCTCTACGTTTCTCGACATCCAAAGGATGAAAAGCAGTAGAGAGCCCTTCAGAGTTCATGCCTTGGCGCATTAAAAAGGTTTCTCTAGTTAATTACCAAAGACCTATCTGGTATTCATATCAAGGGATGTGGTGTTCATAGAGAACATAATTTTATTGTACTCTACAGTCAAAAACGACTTCCAAAAGTGGTCTCATGCAATGTTATTTCACATGGTTGGCAACAACCAATTGGTTTTGTGTGTAATAAAAGGATTTTCCAAGAAAATGCCTCAACTAGTTCTTCCCAAAGTCTGGAATATAAGGAACAAGTTGTCAAATTACTCTTGCATCAAGAAAATGAGAATATCCAACATGCTTCTCGTTTAGAGAATGCACATCCTTAGGTTAAAGAAGTGTTAGAAATAATCCAATGGTCATCTGGTCCAGGTGATTTGAGTGGATGTAGGTTGATGCATTCGGCCAATTTTCGGACTAAAGTCCCAAAAAACAGGAGTGATTTTAAGAAAGTCTCATATGTAGCTCTTCAAGAGCCACCTCAGCTTTCTAGACTGGGTAATCTATTAATACAACCCTAGAAATCAAGAGATAGGATTCTAGGAGTTTATCAGGAATAGAAGGAACAACAGGAACAACCCCAGTCCACCAGACTAGGAAGTTTTTCATGTTCTCAATCTCTTCCTCAGCGATAGCCAATTTTCTCTCGGTTAGGGAAGAATCCACAAGAGGAACGCAAAGCCAAATTATCAGGAGATTCCCTCCAAATTACAGTTCACCAATAATATCCTGATGGATAAACTCAAATAAAGGATATGTCTCATAAAGGACATGGAAGAAGACTGTGTGGCAGAAATGGCAATAGAAGGGATTCAATTTGTTATGCATCGATAAATGTGATCAATGTCGTTGTCACTAATCCCCTAGAACATGATGTTAACTCAGAGGAATCAGATGAGGAAGTTCTTATTCACGAACCTATACACACAGAAATAAATGAAGAAGGTGTGCTTACGAGAAGACAAAGGGTAGCCCAGAGGCAAGATATTCCTTCGGGCAATGCCCTTCTATACTCCAGAATGGAATATTCCAAGGAAAAGGGTAAAATTCAAGTTACATTCCACCCTTCCCCCAGAGAAGGCCAATCACTCTCATTAGAGGAATGTTTCGCACAACAAGCGGATGAAATGAAGGAGTTAAAGAGGTTGAATGCCGAACTACTCCATGGTAGTCTTCCTTCTAAGCATGCTGGAGTCAGTTAGTCAAGGTAATTCGTTGCAGTTACTAGGATGGATCAATAATATCCTCCTTTCAAGTACACCATCACTGGTCCAATCCTATGGGTCATGCGCAACAACAACCCGTAGTGCTATCATCAGTTGCAGTACCAGTCACCACACCTGTCCAAACTCCAGTTAGTACACCTGTTCAGGTCCAAGATCTACCAGATGTTTCTCAAAAATTAATTACTACCATTGAGTCATTAATAGAATGGTCAGAAACTATAGAAGGAAAACATGCAAAAATTCAACCGGAAAAGAGATCATACCCTGAATGGGTGGACACAATTCATCCCCCATAAAATTTTTCAAGCACCACATTCCCAATTTTTAATGGTTCAAGAGATCTAGAACAACACTTAATACATTATGTTTCTCGTTGTGATCCTATGATGGGAACTCCTCATCAAAAAGAAGTAGTTAATCTCAGGTGTTTTGTACAGTAATTACGAGGGCCTTATTTTTTCGGGTATACATGCTTGAAATCCAAGTTAATTACTGGGAGGGAAGATCTTCATCAAACATTTCTCCTTTTATTATGCTCAATATTTCCAAAGATAACAGTTTTTTATCTTACAAACTGTAGGCAACATGAAAATGAAAGAGTTATAGATTTCATTTCTCGCTGGAATGGATTAACATATTCCATAAGCTTAGCACTCCCTCAAGAAGAGTTGTTTCCAATCTATGTGTAAAATTTGCATGATGAATTATGCACACTGTTTATCCTTATGAAATACACAGGAGGATTTTGAGACCATACTTCAATCACTCAACAGATCAAATATTCTCTTATAGAGACTAATGTTATAACTCGTGTAATTCCATCATCTCCAGGAAGAATAATGGGCAGAGTAGAGACTGCTATGGTTACACTAAAACAAGCATGTGTGCCTGCTTTCACTTCAAAACCTTCATATTGTCAAAGTCCCCCACCTCTTGAGCGTCAAAAACCGAGGCTGTATCGTCTAGATGATCAAAGATATCAAATATAGAAATACTTTGATGAGTTAAAGAACAAATTTTATTCTTTCTGAATTGAACAAGTTCTTGGTTACATCATTTAGGCTCTGGAAAACAACCTTGTTCAGTTTCCAAGGCCCAAAAGTCCATGAAAAGAAGGATATGAAGACCTTCCTAACTATTTTCCCACTTCATCAGATGTTATGTCATCCCATTCAAAAGTGTTTTATATTCAAAGACCTTCTGCAAAACATGGTGGACTCTTGATAGGTTAAACTGAATGGTTCTTCAGCCCAGGTAGAATGTGTTACTACTACTGATCCAAAGGAAGAAGGCGAGTGGAACGAATTTAAGAGAAAAAATGCATAGAAATATGATGATTGGATGGTCAAGAAAATGGTCAAACGAACTCATGCCATTTTATGAACCCAATTGAGTATACCAATTGTGTCTTCTTCTATGAATTCCACAACAATACTCTCTTTGTCAAATGGAAAGTCCTCAATGTGGCAGCATAATCCGATGAAATAAAGGTAGTGGGAAGAAGTTGAGATCGTGTCAAAGCCTAAGTTGTCTTTTACTCTGGCTGATTTTATGCCATCTACTTAAAAAGCATGGGCACCGCCCCACCAAACGGTATAGCCTGAACTGGTTCATCTAGAAGAATCTTCATCAAGTTGGAAGGACCTTACTCAATACATAAGGTCTACTCCAATGGAGCTTATTCTTTAATCTCAATAGATGGAGAACTCATCATGACTCCAACCAATGCCAGATTTCTGAAGATGTATTTTGTGTAAAACAAATGTACCTATAGTCTTTACTATAAGACTTTAAACAACACAATCCCCATAGTCCGTACAACAAGACATTAAACTGCACAGTCCATTTAGTCCTTACTACAAGACTTTAAACTGTACAGTCCCCATGGTCATTACTGCAAGTCTTTAAACTGCATGGTCCCTGATTCGTCAAACATGATGTCAAACTGCGTTGTCTTCCCAAAATGATGCTTAACTCTGATGCATCGTTCCATGCATATGACCTTATACTGTTTTAGTCCTCACTGTTAGAATTTAAACTACATGTTCCCATTAGTCCATTTTTCAAGAATTTAAACTGCATAGCCCCTCTATCATCCAACATGACGTTAAACTATGTTTTCCCCTCTAGAATACACTAAATTGTACTGCACTAGTCCATGCATATGACCTTAAACTATCCTAGTCCTTATTGCAATACATTAAATTTAATGGTCCCTCTATCGTCCAACATGACGTTAAACCATGTTCCTTTTGTCCTATAAGACGTTAAACTGTGCACATATTCTTCAAGATATTAAACTACAATACGTCTTAGCCACATGATGCTGAACTATACATCACCATTTTGTCCTACACGACGTTAAACTATGAATCTGTAGTGTTGTTGTTACCTCTTGTTTCTCACACTGAGTATGAATCACGTGAGGTTAGAGTAAGCATCAACCATAACACCCTCTCTGGGCTGATAACCATGCATAAGTCCCAACATCATCTTCGGGTTTCTTCAACTACATCTTGATCACCTATTCATTCATAATCGAACTATGTGGGCTTTGATCCTTGCCTTATAGGCTGGGTACGTAGGGAACCACCATAGGTTCAATTCAAAAACCATTCTCTTCACGTCGGTTTACCTCCGTCTCATACATTGATGATCAGTGAAGTTGCCCAAAACCAATCTCTTCAGGACCCAGCCACAACATTATTATGGTTAGCATTGGTCTTTGTATCTCCTTCATGCATTGAACAATGCCCATTTTGATGTGTCATACTCCTAACTTTAAATAATTTCAGATGTCCATAACCCTTTTCTTGACTTATGGTCACAAAATGATTGATACCTAGGAATTATTTTTCCTGACTATGCAGCACATTCCCTCAGGCGTCCTTGAATAAGTAGTCTAAATAACAGACCTTTCAGCCAAAAGATGCTATTATTTGACTACACATCCAATTCCCTTAAGTGGACCTACATAATTCATCCCCCTAACAGGTTTGTTAAATACTGTTAATTTCATTCTTGGGAGGAAAACCTCTTTTGTCCTTATTGGTCTTAACGACAATATGTAGGTATCCATGAAAAATATCCATCCTTAACATATTTGTCCCATACTCCTTTTAATGATATGAAAGTATTCAAGTATTTGGTTTCTATTTCCCTTCCCTCCATTTGGGTGAGACATTCTCAGGAGTGAAATTCATCCAATTCTTTGACAACATTGATTGGGAATATCCTATCTATATTCAATTACCCCTCTCCATATTGAAAAATCTATGATTTGGAATAATTGAACCTTCAACAACTTCCAATGGATTTTTAGAAATAAAAAAGTAAATTTTTTGAGAGTTCTTTTTCCTAACTAGGCAGCACGTGCCCCTAGGTGGACTTGCATATGTAGTCTACATAACAGACCTGTCAGCCAAAAGATGCCATTATTTGACTATGCAGCCAATGCCCTTAAGTGGCCCTGAATAATTCAACCCCCTAACGGGTTTGTGAAATAGTGGTAACTTCACAATTATAAAATACTTCTTCTAATGCCTTTTATCCCTTTTTTCATATCATCCATCAAATTCATGATTTCTTACGTCATAGTTTACATGTTTTGCCCCATAATTGAATGTGGTAATATGTTTTCAAACAAATTATTAAGGAATTGAGCCAATTTTAATCCATTCGGTCAAAGATATTTTGACCTTAAACATTAGCCTTTTTTATGTCCGACATGCAGGACTTTAAACTGCCAACAAAAGACTGGGTACTCATTAAATTGGATTCTTGTAAAAGTAACTCTGAAAAAAAGTCGACTCCTAGCTTGCTAAATGTACATATTGTATGATTTAGGCAATATTGGGAAACAAAAGATGAAAAGTTTGTAAGGTTGATTGTATCACCCTATAAAAAAATCAAACTATGCTTACTAGGACCATTGTATTAGGTAAAATTATTTAAAGAAAGCAGTAAGAGAATGGAGGCACAAATAATTAAAGATGAATGTATTTTCCATTGATGCACAAGAGTTAGAAGGACAACCACATATTGGAGTCTCTTCTCATTTTCATGTATTACAAGATTCTATCAACATAACTCTTCATTTGACTTAAGGCATACCGAGCATAATCATCAGCCACTAGAAATTCTTTTATCCAACTGGATACAATAAGAGATGCACTGATACCAACTCTTCTTGGAACAATTGCAAAAGAATGTTCAAGTGTGTAGGTTGAGAAAATTTTCTACTGATCAAACAGTGACTTTGTTTCTTCCCAAGAGACTTGGAATATGGATACAAGGATTTGAGAATGGATCATTGGAAGTAAAGATACAATTGGATAAAATACTCTTTTCTGATATTGTTTTAATGTCTTGATAGTATTTTCTCCACCAACCGGCAGTGGAAAACATATCATCCCATGGGTTTGTCATTTTCATATCTGCAATGATATGACAAGAAAGAAAAATTTGAAAGTTTACACCATTGTTGCTGCTCTTAATAAACAACATAACCGAAATAGAGGGGTATCAGTTCGACTGCATCTCAAGCGTATAGTTCATTGCATCTAGATCATTTACTCCATGAAGATTACCATGGATATAAAAAAGCAAGTAAATACTTTGTGGTATTTTGACATGATTTTTCTTCAAGTATATGGCCATATCTGGGAGAGTGTTGTCATAGATATCATAGTAATCATAGCTAATGATGTTCATCATGTCATCAATCTGCTTGTAAGACAACTCATCAGTCGATCCAATTCTTCTAGGAGCCATTGAATCTGCACAAAGATAGAATAATTAACTTTTAAGTAAGTTGTTTTTTCATAAAATTTGTGAAGAAATTGAAAAAATGGCTAATTCATTAAGGAGAACAAGTCTACTCTTGGAACACATGTCCAAGACAGTCGCGCATGTTTTACAGTGCTAGTAACGGAGCACAAGTCAGAATCATAATCCGGAAGCACGACACAAAAAAAAAATGAACGAGCGAAAAGCCAAGACACCCGCATGACGATAGCTCACTTGGGCGACAAGAGTGAGAATCATTCGAAATCTAGATGCTTTGGGCAATGTGATGCCTATATTTATAGGAGATCCAGAAACTTGTGCGCTGTTACCTCCGCACCTCATACCTATGCACCGCATCCTGCACGCCCAAAATCATTGGATTTCTCCTTTACCTTAGAGTCAAATCCTCTTTCATTTTTCGGATCCAACTCTGAGGGGGTACTTTTGTTGACACTCTGTTCCATCACAGAGTCTAAATATTAACTAAAGGGAATACCTAGAGTAAATGTGATGGAAGATTCATCAAATATTGCAAAGGTATTAAGGCGCACATGTATACCTATGTAATATCCTTTGGTGCGCAAGTCACCTGCACGCCAGACATGAGGGGCGCAAGTCACTTGCGCGCCCTAAGAGAAATTTTTCCGAGACCTCAAGTTGCCTATAAATACCCCCTGTGGGCCCCCCATTTCAAGGATGAAAAAAATACAGACCTTAGAATCAAGCTCTGTTCAACCAAGTTTGTGTGTGAATTCTTCTAAACACATATAATGTAATCCTTTGCGTAGAATGGAAGATTTAAAGAGGAAGAATAAGGCCTAATTATTAGAAATCATCAATAAATGGGTGCCTAAATATCCAACCCTTAAGGTAAGTGGAGACACTTGCGCGCTACCTTTCCCTCTCAAGGAAACTTGAGTTCCATAGTTAAGAAAGACTCTAGGGATGATACTAAGAGATACAATTCAAAGTCTCCCAAGTATCACTTCACGGATTCTTTGTCGCCCTAGTTGAACCATGTCTGGCATGTATAGATGCGCAAACAGGACTTGCGCGCCAGAACAGACGTTGTTCACCTCCTTCCTAGTCACTTCCTTTCCTCAAATCCACTATTCTTCTTCAAAAGACTTCCAACAAAACCTTCTTCAAAGCCATAAATGGCATGGTTCCTTTGTTGGATTCCATTTATGAAAGGAATTATGAGAAGATATTTTAACTTGGGCATCTTTCACAGGAGTACGTACCAATAATAATATCCTTAAACCTTGGGCCTCCTTCTCAGGAGTAAGCCCCAAGTCTCAAGTACCCATAAATTGGGCCTCCTTTTCTTGTGTAATCCGTAGTTATAATTTCTATTAACCTGAACCTCTGTCTCAGGAGTAATTCCCAATCATAACTTCCATTAACTTTGGGAATCCTTCTCAAGAGTAAGTCCCAAGTTACAAGTCTCGATAAACAGTGGGCGTCTTTCTCAATAATAATCCTAATCATAATTTCCTTTGAAATGGCCATCCTTCTCAGGAGTAAGCCCCAATCATAAGTTGAGGTCCCACTTATTATGGGCATCCTCTAAAGGAGTAAGCCCCAAATTAATAATCTGAATCTCCATAAATCACAAATACCTTTATGGACCCTATTAATGGGCATCCTACTTAGGAGTAATCCCAAAGTCCCCCGTAATTTGGGCATCCTTTTTACTTGTAATCCCCAAGTTAGAGTATCCAAATCTCCATAAAGCACGAATATCATTATCAGCCTTCTTCCTAGGATTCTTTCTAGAAGTAAATCCTCATCTTCACCTACTTGGGCTGTTACACACACATAAGCCCCATATAATTCCTTGTGAATGCATCTTTTGTGGCACAAACCATCAGGTTTACTGATACCCCTTGTTTCTCACCCCGAGCATCACTCATGTGAGATAAGAGTGTAAAAGTAACCACGACACATCTTTTTGGGCCATTAATCATATGTAAGCCCCAAACATCTTAGTCGAACTATGTGGACATTGATCTCTACCTTAAAAGTAAAGTACAATGGAAGCCTTTCTAAGGTTCAAGCCCATCACCCATTAATTATCATATGTACCATATGACATTAAACTATATCTTAATTCTTGAACTATGTGGGTTCTGATTCCTTCTTTAACGAGGATTCATAGGTAACCCATCAGTGGGTATGATCCTAACACTGAAATAATCCATTTCTTTCTGAACGACAATAAACTTCAAGTGCCCCACATAGTGGCTTTAAAACCAGTATGATTATCATAATGACCAAGATATTTCAATACAATGTGTTGAATGATATCATTGACTAAGAATCTCTAATAAATACGGATGATTATCTATCTATGAAGAATATGAAATACATATAAAAGATTCTCTAAATATCCTACATGTCAATCATTGATTGAACGATCTAAAGGAAGAACTCATTTTCATTCTTGGTAAATTAATAAGGACTCAGAAACATAACTCAAATATATAAGAGTGTCCCGGAGTAGAAAATAATTTCCCGCATAAAAGTGTGATGAGTCTGACCTCACATCCTCTCGACCAATGAAAATCCATAAGTCCCATCAGTCCACAACTAAGGGGAACCTACCTTTGGAAAGTAAGTCCAAATGGATATGGAATCATTGGATGTTTCTAGTTCTACGAATAAACGCATTAGAAACCAATTGGAATTATTGAACAGTAAACAAACAAGGTCATCCCCGTTGTCTCCTTACAGATGACCATGGCCATTTAAAGGAAAGTAAATACATAGTGGTAAATTTACATGATCGTTCTTCATGTACTTGGACAAATCTGGGAGAGTGTTGTCATAGATATCATAGTAATCATGGCCAATGATGTTCATCATGTCATCAATCCACTTGCTAGCTAACTCATCAGCCTATCCAATTCTTCAAGGAGCTGTTGAATCCACACAAAGATCAAATAATTAACTTTTAAGAAAGATTTCTTTTCATAAAATTTGTGACGAAATCGAAAAAATGGCTAATGCATCATGGAGCGCATGTCTAATCTTGTCGCTCATGTACAAGACGGACGTGCATATTTAACCACAATAGTACTGGCATGTTAGTCAAAAAAAATACTGAGGAAGAACGACACAACGAACAGAAGTGAGGAAGAGGGAAAATCCAAGGCACCTGCATGAATAGAGTTTATTTGCACGATGAGTGCAAGACGCTTTGGAAAGCCGTGTTATTTGTGCGAGAATGATACTCATATATATAGGTGAAGTCGTAACCCTACGCGCCATGACTTGCATGCCAGAATAATACATGCACGCCTACTACTTTCATGCTACGGAACCTTGTTTCTCTTGTTCCTTGGAGACAAATCCACTTTCCTTTTTCAGATCCGACTCTGAGGGGGGAATCTTGTTGACTCTCCATTCCATTCGAGAGTCTAATGAATGGAATAGGGAAATTACATAAGCACAAAGATAATAATCCTTTATGGAACATAAAAAATTGACAAATTCATGAACAAGGAACCTTTTAAGCATGCATTGCACAAGTTTCTTTATGGTCGCACAAGTCACTTGCGCACCACATATGGGCCATGCAAGTAACTTGCGCACCCTATTATATTTTCTCCCAAGGTTCTAAGTGGCCTATAAATACCCCTTATGTGCCCCCCATTTGGATGACAAAAAATCCCAAACTCAGATCCATGCTCTGGTCTCCCAAGTCTATATTTAGAGTCATCCGAATAATTCTAAGGTAATTCATTACCTATAATGGAAGCTCTAGAGAGGAAGAATAAGGCCTAAGTATTAGAACTCATCAATACTAGTGCGCCTAAGTGTCCAGCCCTTAAGGGAATTGAAGAAAGTTGTGTGCCGCATTTCCCTCTCAAGGAAACATACGGGCCACACATCTGAAAGCCTCTATGGATGATACTAAGGGATCCAATTCAATGTTTCTCAAGTATCACTTCCTGGATTGTTCTTTTCCCTAGTTGTCTCATGTCCCATAAGTATACTTTCATGACTAGGACTTGCGGGCAAGAACAGAACTTGCACGTCTCCTTCCTAGTCACTTTCTTTCCTCAAATCCCCCTTTCTTATTCAAAATACAGCCTTCAAAACCTTCTTCAAATCCAATTTTTGGCACGGTTCTTTGGTTTTATTCCTTATATAAAATTAACTCTAAGATGTTCTTTTTATTTTTGCCTCCTTCTCAGGATTAAGCCACAACTCTCAAGTCCCCATACACTAGGCCTCCTTTTCAGGAGTAATCCCTAGTCATAATATCTCTTAACCTGAGACTCTTTCTCAGGAGTATGTCCCAAACATAATTTCCTTAAACATTGCCCCTCCTTCTCATGAGTAAGTCCCAAGTTACAAGTCTCCTTAAACATTGAGATTTCTTCTCAGGAGTATGTCCCAAACAATATTTTCTTTTGATTTGGGCATCATTCTCAGGAGTAAGCCCCAATCATAAGTTAATGTCCCTAATAATCTGGGAATCCTCCCTAAAAGTAAGCCCCAAATTATGAATCCAAATCTACATAAAGAAAAAATACCTTTATGGACCCTGTTAATGGGAATCCTCCATAGGAGTAAGCCCCAAGTCCCCCATAATTTGGGCATCCTCCTTATGAGTAACCCCCAAGTTAGATTATCCAAATGTCCATAAAGCACAAATATCCTTATGTACCTTATTCCTAGGATTATTTCTAGAAGTAAATCCTAGACTTCACATACTTGGGAAGTCACAATTACATATTCCCCATATAATTCTTTTTGAACGCTTCTTTTGTGGCACAAACGGTCAGGTTTAATAATGCATCTTGTTTCTCACATTAAGAATGACTCACATGAGCTTAGACTGTAAAAGTAACCCTGAAACATCTCTTTGGGCCATTAATCATATATAAGCCCCAAAATTATTAATCAAACTACGTGGAATTTGATAACTACCTTAAAAGTAGAGTATGCAGGAAGCCTTTCTAAGGTTCAAGTACCCATCATCTGTTAATTCTCATCCGTCCCAAATGACATTAAACTATATCTTAATTCTCAAACTATGTGGGTTATGATTCCTTCTTTAAAGAGGATACATAGGTAACCCATCTGCGGGTATGATCCCAACTCTAAAATAATCCCTGTATTTCTGAACTACAATAAACTTCAAGTGCCCCACTGAGTGGCTTTAAAACTAGTATGGTTATCCTAATGACCAAGAGATTTTTATATAATGTGATGAAGGATACCATTAACTAAGAATCTCTAATAAATACAGATGATTATCTATCGATGAAGAACCTCAAATACATATAAAATATTCTCTAAATCTCATACATATCAATCATTGATTGTGAGATCTAAATGAAAATCTCATTTTTCATGCTTAGAAAATTAATAAGTATTCACTAACATAACTCAAATCTATAAGAGAGTCATGGAGTAGATAATAATTCCCCCCAAAAGGTGTGATGATTTTGACCTCCCATCCTCTCAACAAATGAAAATTATTAAGTCTCATGAGTCCACAACTAATGAGCACCTACCTTTGGAAAGTAGGTCCAAATTGATATAGAATCATTGGATATTTCCGGTTCTATGAATTAACTAGTTAGAAACCGATTGGAATGTTTGAACCTTAAAAAAACATGGTCATCCCCGTTTAAGAAGAAACATTCTCCAATGGTTCAACCTATGGATTTAGTAAAATTGAGGGGTATGGTATAAAATTTCCCAATATGGATATAAGGAATACATCAATAATATATGATAAGTTGGATGTGGGTTCTAGTTGGTAGGACACACTCTGATACGATCAAGGATAACCAAGGGGAGGGAATATCATTGAATAATATTTTCCCTTATTCCAAATCACATCACTTCCTTTTATGTAGATATGTGGAGAAGTTCCATATCTCTAATATCAATCTATTGGTCTTTCTAATGATTGTTATCATAGCACTTATGACAAATATGAGTAGCCTTGATGTCTCTTGGGATGATCTCATCATTTTCCAACAATTACTAAACCATTTTAGGTCCTACCAGTTTTTGTTTTCTAACTTCATCCAAACATTTAGGGGTTATACACATCTTCCCATATTGTTCTTAATATAGATACATTTGGATTTTTGATAGGAAAATGTTGTCACATTAGAACTCTATCATAGTACGATTTTTGTCCTGTCATCATGTAATGTTAATTGAGAGGGATCTAAACATGCACCCAAGTGTTAAGATACTCCACTACTATTTTCCATCACATTGGTGGAGAAAATAAATTCTTAATTTCATCTTTGTATTTAGATTATGTTGGAGACATTTCCATAAAATTGAGAAAAATAATGGAACTTGGTCGTATATAATCGATAGTTTCATTGCATTCACCATTACATCTTCTCTGATGTATATCCATGAAATTTGATTCTGTGATAAAATCCTATCAAATTAAAATGAACTGTGTATTATTTTTATGATGATCCACTACAAAAAATAAAGAATTATTCCCCTATGATGTATTTTTAATACAAGTGACAAAGTCCATTGTGATGTTATCCTACTTTAATATAGGTGTGGGTAATGGTTACTTAATCCTATTGGATTTGTTTTCATTTATTAATTCACATGTTGACATACAAGAAATCATGATATATACACCATGATATCCTTTTCCATATTATCCTGGAAATAGTTCTATCAATGATCTTGATGCATCATTATCCAGCATAGATGGATAAACCAAAAGTATGTGCATCATCCAATAACTTCTTCATTAACATAGGATTTTATGGTACACATAGAGGTGTCCCAAATCGTGAAACTAGTTATTCATTAACATTGATGTCATATTATTTTCCTTCCCTTATAGTTTCCATCATCTTATAAACTCGAACATATTCCTATTTATAATCATTTAGCTTCTCCAGAAGGGATGGTTGAGTAATCATTTTTAATGGATTGATGATGTGATTTCATTTGTGATTCCCATATCAATCCTTTGAAAATATAATAATATCAGATCCCTCTAAATTCTAAAAAATTATTGAATTTATATATTCTATCTACATATATCATCTACAAAAATTCTCTCCTTCCCTATATGGTAGTGATTGAGTAGTTATAGACATTGATCTTCACTAACCATCTTTATTGGTGCATACTCAGGTCTTTCCAAATAAATATATACATGAGAACTTTTAAGTCAATATATTTTTCTTACATTTACCCAATTAGATAGTGCCTCCATATTTATAATGATAATATAACTTATTAATACTCTAGATCTTTCATTGGGTAGTTTTGTTTGTAAAATTTCAACTTCCCCAATGTATAGAAGATCATTTTATCATTTTTCATTAACACATATCCCAATAACATCTTCTAATTATCATTAAAATCTATGAATGGATCTCCACTTGAGGGTATTTCGAGTACAGGTAAAGTGATATGACTCATCTTTAATTCCTTGAATCCCCTTCACATTCATCATTCCAAAAAAACATGATTCACTTATGATTTATCTTGGTTAGAGGATTTGATAATTGTGGGAAATTTATCAAAAATCAATGGTACTACCTAGATAATATAATTAAACTTTGGATAACTATAATATATGTTGGACACATCCATACTCTAAGATTTTATTTTATTTAAGGGTCCACAAGTATCCCTTTTATTGCAATCATGTGTACCAGTAATTACTCTTCCTTCAACCAAAACTCGTATTTTATAGACTTTTCAAATGTCTTATTCATTTTTAAGGTCTTCTTGGTAGCACTCAAGTGATCCTAGTTATCCTAATTGGGTTTGAAGTATATTAAAATATCTTATATGAATACTACCAATATGTTTAAAAGTTAATATCTAAATACTATATTAAAAAATTCAATGAATACTTTTTTTGAAATAGTTATCCTAAAAGGAATTGATATTAAATATCAGTGTACGTACTATGTTTGAAAGGAAGTATTGTAAATATCCTCCTTATTTACCCATATAATGTTAATATTCGGAAGACATATCCACCATATATATGTATTTTACACTACATATGTGATCAAAAAATGTCCTTAATATGAGTTAGAAAACACCATTTCTTTATCGTGATCCGGTTAAGATCATTATAATAAATGTAAAAGAAAATTGAACTATCCTTCTTATTGATTATGAGGACTGATGAACCCCACAGTGAAACACTTGAGAATATAATCAATTTATCTAGATTTTGTTTTAGTTGTTTCTTTCTCTACTCATGTTCAACAACACCCATTCTATATAGAGTCTTGGAAAATGTTAACACCCCAGGTTTAAGATCTATTAAAAATTCAACCTATCCGGTAAAAGGAAGGCCATGAAATGTAACAAGAAATACATTAGTTTATTCCATCACAATTATAATGTATTCAAGGATGATTATTCCTATAGACTAGTTCAATTATGAAAAATATACATTCATTTAAGAAAATAATAGTTTTATTATGATGATGGTTCAACAGAATATTCATCTTCCTACTTTCACTAGTAGTAAATTGAGTGATGATTTGGGATACAAAGATGGAATTCCGTCACACAGAATATTTTTTTTTGATATATATAGGTAAATATAATCCACACCCAGAATGGTATCAAGTTAAAAAAAAGTGAGTATGGAAATTTTCACTGAGATGTTCAGATAGAAGATTATGACATGGGAGGAGTATGTACTAGGGATATGATGAATTCACCACTATTCGTTTTCATCAGTAACATTGATTCAATGATTTTTTTGGTGTTGGAATAGCTCTACAAAACATATATATTTTTAATGAAATCATATAAATATAATAGAAATATAAGTTCTCAATCCTTGAATAAATAAATTGAATACATGTGACCACATTTTTTCATGATTGACCTAAGCGATTGCGATGGAAAAAGCATTCCCTTTCTTCTTTTGTGGTTGTTGGTTATCTCTAAAAACCCATAGCTTATTTCCTTTTATTTAAAAGAGCCCTATATTCTTTTAACTGATGAAATGAAAAATCCATTGTGTCTTGATTGAATAACTCCTTTATATAATACAATAGTTTTTTCTCATGAACGAAATTGCTAGCTTAGTGACCTTCTTCTTGCACCTAATGCATTTCCTCATTACCCTAAAGAAATTTCTGGGGTTCTTATTTTGGAACCAGTAAAAGGAGGGGTGGTTAAATTTTCTGGAATCCCTATTTTTATCCACTAGAATACTAAAATTAATCTCTAATTTCCGATTCATTACCCCTTGATACCTTTGAGATTCGCTAATATTGATTTATAATTTGACGTCACGTTGTATAATTTCTTAATAGATATCAAATAAAATGATAAACTATGCCTTTCATATACAATATTTTATGACACAATACAAGTGGGAAACTTTTCATTCAGGGGTAACAACAAATCTATATATATATCATGCATGTCTTATAATGTTTTCTACATACTCTGCTACAAATTCATCATCTTTTTTCATAAGGGAAATGAAACCCATTTCCATTTTATATCATAGAATGACATAAAAATGGTTATAGAAAAAAGTTTTACAAAATTCCTTCCACCTAATTTTTTCGATCTATTCCCAAATAAGTGTATTCATTATCAACTTCAACAACTATAAATATTCTCCCTTCATAAGATAAACATCCAATAGAACCATCTCTTGTTCAGAAAATTTACTAATGGATATGATCTTATCAATAGTGTTTTTCAATTTTATGATGATTAAGGGTTCAGATAATCCATTGATAATTAGAGTCCTTTATCACATAAAGGACTCAACTACAGCTTGTCCTTTCTTATGAGGATTTGGGTGATCCTCCTGATCCATGAATGTATTTAAAACCTATTTATTTAAAAAGTTTCATCACAAATATTCAGGATCTTACTCTAATTGGTTTGGGAATCTTACTATGATAGTCATCACATTTCGAACATCATTGATTGATTACCTCAATCCTCATATTTTCAGCAATTTTCTAGTAGAATAAAAAAATTAGGGCTAGTTATTTTTAAACTATTAATCACATAAAATAGAATATAATGAATTAAAGTGGTAATTTATAAATTAACTTTTTTATTAAATTATTAATTTATAGGCATCCGTATTTGATATCTGTGACCTATTTCCTATCACATATAAGTTAAGTTATTTTTAATTCCCTTAATAAGGGGTTTTTGATGATTTTATTAATTTAGAAAAGGATATACCTTGTTATCATCAATCAAGGTGTGCAACAAGGTCCATTTTCATACACCATCTCCTAGTCGGGTCATGATCAATGTTGTGTTTTCAGGTTTTAACACTATATAAATGATTATCCCAATATTTACATATCTTTTCATGTAATTTATTTAGTATAAAAACATGTTTTAACCGTATACCAATTTTTTTAAAAAAAATCTTTATTTTCATGTTCATGGTGGTTTTTAGGAGATTCCATCCAAAATCACAAATTGGGAATGACCAGAATAAAAATTTAAATATAAATGATGTTTAATTTATAAGAACATGACATGTACCTTTTTCAAGATATGATTTGGCCATTATTATTACATTCCCTTGTATCCATACAGAGACTACATTTCATGTATGACATGTTTCACCACTGTGTATGCGCTTCTCGAAGTAGTTTGTGGTTGAAATAGACTCTACATGCCATGTGATGTGGCACAACATGTCTTATTCATTACCAACCAACTACATACACGTTGAAATAAAAGGGGAGGCATTATATTCCACACACTATATGAGAAAAAAAAGAAAAAATTTGTTTATCCAAGAACACAGTGTGTATTATGGGTACCATCCCATTAGGATTTTTATAAATATAGAGGTACCCCTCCTGGATCAGTTTGATATTCCAAAGGGAGTTAATACCGCTATGCCAAATGATCACCCAAATCCAAAACATTAGATTTTCATTAATATATTCATTCCATTTTTTAGTTTAATATCTGTTAAAATTTTATTTCATTTCATATCCATTTTAGGGTTTGTGGTTCACCTCATCCTACACACCGTGACCATGGTCATATGAGTGGAGTTTTCCCATGTTTTTGATGTAATATTATTATGGGTTTGTTGTGATTTAAATTTTGATATGTCTTTATTATGATATTCATCTATAATTCATTATATGAACAATCATATATTTAATTATTGGATTAATATTAGAAAAAGAAAAATACCAATGGGATAATATAAAGGATTTTAAATGGGAGAAGCTATGACCATTGAGTGAGATCATTATGACTGCTTGAGGGTAAAATAGATTTAATGTGTTTTACATGTTTAATCACGGGATGAAGGGGTTATACTTTTAATAAAAATATTTTTTATTACAAGATAATGAATGATCCATTTTTTTAATCCATGCGGTAAAAAAATTCATAATTAAAATTAATACTAAATAATGCCTATTGAAATAAATCATCATTGATTTAAAACCCTGACATGGTTGTTTTGAGAGTATTATATCATTTATTCAATTATAAATTGATTTTCACAAATTGATTAACTCTTTCATCCCATTCCCTTCATTAAATTTTTATTGATAAAAAATTGAGACTCGTCGAACTATACTTGTAATTTATTTTCTATTTTCCCTATGGAATTTACCAATAATTCTACTAACTATGAAGTCAGTTGGTTCATAAAAGGACATAAACATTAATTTTTTTTGTAATTACTAAGGCCATCGATCAAATTAAGGAATCCATGTAGAAGAATATGGAATGAGAGAACGTTTTGTTGAGTTGTGTTTAGTTTACCAAGAATTTTAATCATCCTTTCCATGATTCTTTTTTGGGATATTCATCCCCAATTCCTTATTTGATTTTATTCATCTATAAACCAGTACTATCTACAGTGAGAGGATTTTTATCCAAATTAAATAGATCTTTAGTACCCATATATAAAGTATAAATATCCATAAATTGATGATGTGTTTTAATTTATGGAATACCCATGTATATTCATCACCCCACAAATTTATTATTATTTTTTCAAATCATATTTGGGTAATACCAAGTTATTAATATTGATGATGGATGAAATTATGACACACCAATTAGACCAAACCGAAATGTTGGGATTACTTGGTACCATGGTATAAGAACTATTAGTTATTATCACTCATACGGATACTCTGATAGAATTTTAGACTAGGTTTTCTAATTCTTTTTTAATTTAGCAGTAATTTTATGATGTGGGACACACCTAAAATTAAAAAATAATTTCTAAAAATGATTTTGATAACAAACAATTTGAATACATGAACACATCAATTCATGCTAATAAAGAATTTGATCACACCTTTAGTTAATATCGCGCAGTTTTTTATATAACAACAACAGAGGATACATGTGATTATGTTTAGCTTTTAGTGTATCAAAGAAGTAACAAATGGATGTTGAGGTTGAAAATGAAAACGTCAAGGTAGTAGATAACCTTTACAGTCTACTAAAATAGGTGTAATTCTACTGTAAGACTCCATCTCGGACACCTGAAGGTCATGAATGATGGTTAAAAGACAACGACTCTAAACATATGTGTTGGTTATGATATTAAAATCCACACCACCATAAGATTATGGGTATTTAAATTTACCCAGGTCATTCCAATGAATTAAAACAATGGAAATTACTAGGAGGCATCCCATTAAATATTATCTCTCATTGTATCATATTTTTATTAAAAATAGTGTGTACATCTATTCGACAAACCTTGTACAATATTTTCTGTCATATGTGATTTTTTTGTGAATAAAAACATATTACGCACCATGTATAACTATACATACTTGTGTGAATATATTTTTAATTAATATTTTAACAGATAATTTTGGTTAAAAAAATATAAAATAATTATATTAGTAGGAAATAATTATCTTCCAATGGAAATTTCATTGTAGTGTATCCAAGAAGTCACTGGTTTCAATTCCTATACACATACCTTTGGTAAACGAATCATTCATTTCAACATTATGATTTATGATAATGGTGAGTCATGTGTTTTATAAAGAAAATATGATTTGATAAAAATAAAATAAAAAAATAATGGGGGAGATATTGGATTGAAATTTCATCAACATAATATCCAAAGAACTCAGGTTCATGTCCTGCAATCTGGTTTAGTTCCATAAATTTTCACTAAAATAAAACTTCAATTAAGCTATTTTAGTAACTTTCATGTGTTCTATGTTTTCATTAATAATTTAAAACATTTTAAAAAATAATAAATCACATGAGGGTGATGTGGGTTGATTGGAATAGCCATCACCTAGGTTATAAAATATATGGGTATGGACTCGACTAATCTCCTTGTATCATCCAAATCATTCCATAATTTAAAAAACATCACATGTTCTCCTATTAAATCTGCATTACTACACGTATAAATTAAATACAAATTGATATCAAAAACTTCAAGACAACATATTTTACTCCATTGGTTGATATCATGCATTTAGATCGATCTAATCACTGGTTTGAATCGTGCCCCATAAACAA
The DNA here is from genome assembly GCA_963277665.1 of Viscum album. Classification (NCBI taxonomy): domain Eukaryota; kingdom Viridiplantae; phylum Streptophyta; class Magnoliopsida; order Santalales; family Viscaceae; genus Viscum; species Viscum album. Next base: position 366,947,407 of record OY728166.1, on the reverse strand, counting down.
GAATGAAGGTTGTAGTTCTCATTTTAAGGTATCAGGAAACATGATGTGTATTTATTTTGTACACTACATGTATAGGGTTATATCTTATTTGTATATATATTGTTTTATTTATTTTTAATTAATAAAATAGTAATTATTATAAGGTTCATTATAAAAAACTTATATCAAAGTAAAAAAACAAACACGTTACACATCCTGTACATCACTACACACGTTGTCTGTCTAGATTTATTAGTAAAGATACATAAATAGGATAACCCCATGTCCCACCCCTCCATCCTCTATTTTTTCATCCATCAGTGGCCTCAAAATTATTTCTACCAGTATACTAGACACAAATCCTTTGATTCTTCTCATTTCAAGACCCAATATAATCCTCATTTCATTCCATGATCGATCTATGACATTAATCTACCTCTATTTCATTGTTTTATAAGATTATAGGGTGATTTTTGAATTAGGTGACCATTCAGGAAAAAATCCATAGCCCATGGGGTAAAATGAGGAACACACACTATGTGAAACTTATCCAGGGAAATCCATGATATTTTAACAATTTAAAAAACAAATGGTGTGTAGGTTCGGTACATTTTGTGTAAAGTTCCTATTCTTGAGGAGAAAAGGAACCAGTATCCATAGGACCACATGTTCGATAACCAATGTATCCATACACAATTTGTGCGTTCATTACACATTGTGTACTGTTTCCTTTAAAACATGGACATGTCCATAATAACTACACAGGTTAGGTTGAAATGTTATCTAACAGTCCATGTGTTCCATATACATGGAATGTGATTTGCTTCCTTAAACCTATGAAAAGGGCATCGTCAGGGCTCATAAAAGGGTAGGACCCCATGTACATAACAAGGAATATACCATTAATACAGACATTATACATTTTCTTATCCACACTACTTCCTACTAGATGTTTGTATGGATATTATTTTTTTTGTAGACAAATATTGATATACAATGTGAACTCTATATTAACACATTGTGTACTTTTCTTTTTATAGTTTTCTCACTTAACTTCTTTCTTTTCATTTTAATTTACTTTTCCTCTGTTGTTATTCAATTTCAGATTATGGAAAGTAGAGAGAGGGGAAGTGGGATGTGTCCCACACCCACAAATGATAGGGAGCACCATAAACCCTGTCAAATCTTGATAATGAGCTCAGTGGAACCTTCATTGATAGATCCCCTAGTGTCATAGCCTCCATCTTTAGAGATCATACCTCCTATCCTACTGTAACCCACAAATTAGACATCTACCACATATCCGACAAACACTATGAAACATTATACAACTATATATGGATCAGATACAATAACTAATAATGGTAGTAAACCAATATCATGTATTTAAACACACTCTATTATAGATTCCACCAAATCAGATCCATCTATGACAACATCTAATCCAACCACTTCAACGATATTTTCACCCTCTACACAAGCAGCTGCATGACCCCAGCCCAATCTATGCCCAATAATCAATGAGGGTCATCTTGTAGAATATTGGATGTAGTGAGTTTTCCCATGCATTATATATACTACTAACTGATTATTTTACATTACTATTCCTCAACATTCATGTGTCTATGAGGAAATAGAGGATATCTATTGGAACACCCACCTTAATGAAACAATCTAGGTTATCACTCCAACATCTATTTATTTATAATTAGAGTTTTTTGTGACATTTGAGTTCGATTGAACTACATCTAAAACCACACCGATTGAAAAAATGACAATAGTCTTATTTTGGACATGTGGATTCCATTTTTTCCCAACCATGGTAGAGTTTACCTGATGGTATAATTTCCTCCCCCATCCATCTCACCACCACATGTTTCCATGCTCACATGTCATGTGCATTCTAATATCTTTGATATGTTGCAATATCAAACATGTATAGACCAAAGGTACACCACAACATACAAGAATATTACCACCATCATTTCCCCTCCCATATATTTTATCCATTGTTTCTTTAGTTCTATAATTTCCCACACCTTGAGAAAATGAGTGATATTTATTTACGTGATATATAGCTACCCACTTGTAATTTCTGGTGTCAATACCCTATCCTGCACTACTCCACCACTTCCTAATACCATTCTATGATCTACGACCATCAGTGTACTCTAAAATGCAAATAATATTCCACCTATTTGTCACAGTATCTGTGGTGTTTGATCACCATACCCTCATTATCTCATATGTTCTCCCTATTATATAGACTGTTATTTTTATTTTCATGAGGATTGACTAGAGGTAGGGAGATGGATTTTTTATTTTTCAAGATTAACAGGCTTTTTATTAGGCAAGAGATGACCCACCTACCCTTTACTGGTGCGGTTGATTCAGTTTCAACCCCTCCAATAAAGGAAAATCATTCTTCACCCTCCCCATTTCATCATCCCTTTCTTCCTCCTATAACATTACACCTTTTTATGGCACATACACTTACCCACCTCTACCCACACCCTCCCTGATCTTCCCATCTCCCACCTCATAAACACTTTGGACGACCACCACGACATCATGGAGTGCCACATGTATTTCATTTATTATAAAAAAATAGGATGGTCGGAATTTTTATCCATATTATTAGAACTTGTAAATTCATCTCCCTCTAGAACATGATCCCCATGTAGATCCCCATCCTTTAGAATCAATGACATAATTTACTTCTTGAGACATGGATTCAATGATCCCATCATCTACTGGACTAGGTGCTACTTCTAATGCTATGTCCAAAGATGTATCTATCAATCCCACCTCCCTATGTGGGGATACCGTGCCTCTATTGACTACTTTCGACGCCTCTATTCTTTTGGACACTATATTTTAGATATTTCCTCCTCTTAGAAGGCATTGTGTCAATTTTTTCATATTTTTTTCATTATACATATCTCTTTCTTCTATGATTTCGATGTGATGGTTTATAATAATGAAAAACACTTTATCCATTTCATCAAAATTCAGAGGTACTGTGGTTTATCTTGGTAATATCCTTTTACTTTATTTCAATTATTTTGATCTCTAATCAAAGGAATAATTTTTTTCTTACTTTAATTTAGAATACATAATTTATATATCTCCCTTTCCAGGGAGTAGTTTTTTTCTACATCATTTTCCATTCCGTAGTATTTCACTTGGTTGGCATTGTGTGATATTATGTGTGGGGGAGAGTCTCTTGATTACACTAGTCATTTACCTTAATACAATATATGACACCTATTTAATTGATGATGTATTTTAATATATGGTAATTTCTTGATTAATTATAATCATAAATAATAAATTCATATAAGGTAATTTTAAAATAAACATTATAATATTAATTTTAAACAATTCTGAAATGATTAAAGATATTGTTTTATTTTTTATTTAAATTTTTTCCCAATTACATTTATTAGATAGAAATTTTTTGTAAATGTCATGATCCAATTGACCCATTATTAACCTTCTTCTTGTGATTCATTCCAAACCCTTTTTCATATTCTTTCATATAACATTTTTCTTGAGATATTCTTGGGATATGAATAGTAACTATAACTTATCTATTTTTATGATAAAAAAATTAATATTTTTAATAGCATTTAAATGATAGTGGAGTGTAATTGCTATATTTCTACTCTTTGATATTAAAACCTACCCTATATCTTAACAACATGGAACCCATACAGTCCATGAATTGACTAAAAAATTTCATATTACATTCTTATTTATCATTCATACACTAATTCATTTATAATTTTTCTGGATAATTCATTTTTGATGGAATGTGGTAATATGGGCATTCATGTTATATCTTGATAATAATCCCAGAAATTACATGTGAGGGAGAGATCGAGTATTTATTTTTTATAGAAGGGTTCTGGACCCACTATTAATTTTACTAAAAGTGGGCCCTCCTAATCAAAATTTTTAAAAAATTGAAAAGATTTCCAATATCATATATTAAACATCATGATGGTTTATAAACAAACAATAGAATGAGAATATCATGTTAATGATTAATTTTGTGAGATCTTATTGGGGATTAATTTTGCGTATATTTTCAAATAAATATCATGCTTTATAATTTTTTAATTAACCCTCCTTTTATAATCCTCTGAGATTATTTTTCACATCAACACCTAACTATCCATAGCGTCAAAATCATTGTTACCTTATTAAAAGGTATATAAATATCTGGAATTTAATTTCAATGTGGATAATGAGAATAATTATAAGCCTATAGAGAGAGTTAATATATATAAGAAAGAGAATAACTCTAATTAAATGATCTTGGGTGATGGGTGTGTTACTGTATGGTAGCGTAAATCATCAAGTGGCTTGTATATATTGAAAATGTTGAAAAAATGTTAGTAAAAGTGTATGAGTGGTTTTAATTTATGTATATAGGTTTCATTATAACAGTATATTTTTAATTGAAATATGTTTTATGTATTTAAAATAATATTATATAACTATAGTATTTATAAATATTGTTAGTTCAGTATATACCTTTCTGAAGTTTGTATTATATTAGATAGATGATGAAATTTTTTGATGAGGGAAACGAAATGACTACATGTGGGGGAGTTTGATGTTACTGATTTATTCATACCTTTTAATAGATTTTATTGACTATAAAAAACATTATATCACTAGATACACATTATTTTATTCAAAAAACAATTGTTTCAGTGTTCATGGTTATTTTTAAGAGACTCTAGACAATAAAACAAATCATGACTGATCAGAATAATAATAATAATATACATATAATGTACATTATTAAAAAACATGTATCAATTCCAGGACACATCTCGTCTAGACCAATTACATGCCCATATAGATGACATGACACTACAGTGAATGTATTACATGTTCACCTGTTATGTATTCCCTTCAAGAAGCATTTGGTGGAAGAAACATAATCAATATTCCATGATAGGGAGAAAAACATGTCATGTACCTCACCAACCAACCACTGACATAATAAAATTGAATGGGTGGAATGGTTGGCCACTTATTAGTAGAGAAAATGAAAAAAATACAATCAAACCAAGTACATTTTTTTTACATCTCAGTAAAAACTATGTAGTTTGTTTTTATAAAAATAGTCACACCATGCTTGTTTTGATATTCTTGTTGGAGGTTCTGTCCTTCTGCCAACTTATCTCCCCCAAATCCAAAATTTTAGTTTTCATTACATTTTTCTTGATTTTTTATTATTTAATTCCCAATATTTTTTTTGTTCCCGCATATACATGGTGTAGGTTTATGTTTTCTCCACCCACACATCATGAGTATGGTCATAAGAGGGTAATTATCTCATGTTGGGGTTGTAATTAAATTATTTTTATGTTGTGCATAAAAATTATATATGTTTTTTATTATGATCTTCATCTATAAATACATTGATGAATTAATATCATATTTTAATATTTGTGTCATATAAAGCCAAGAATAAAACCAATAGAGAAACTTAATGGAGTTACTATAATAAAATAAATAACCATTGGCTGATCTCATTACCTTAATTTTGGGGGATAATAACATTAACATTTTTTAAGTGATTAATCATAATACCAAGTGGTTTTTTTATTACATAATTTTTTAAATAATACCAGGATAAAATAGTTTTTTAAACCATGTAGTAAATAAGTTTCATTAATAAAATTAATGCTGAATAATTTCCATTACAATATATCCTAATTTAGTTACAACCCTAATATGTTTTTTTGGATTTTATGTCATTTAATATTTTTTGATTTTATTTTAACAGATAGTTTAACACTTTCATATATTTCCCTTCATTCAAATTGTGATGATAATAGATTGAGACTCACTGCTCTATTATGGTAATTTATTCTCCATTTACTTAGATAGATCTACCTCAATGCCACTAACTACATAGTTTATCGATTTATAGGGTATAAACATTCATATTGCCTCACTTAGAAATGGGATAAGTCAATTCATCTTTGAAACAACCATATTCTATTGTATTATATATACAAGGATGTATATTTTGGATAAACCAATTAATGTATACTTACAAAAAAAGGGATGTTTTCTTATACGTATTTTTATTACTGTGGCTTTCCATATATTTTGTTAACCATAATCCCAATAATATTTACATATTTCCTTTGATACCAACTATAATAAACCATCTCCATGATAAAAATTAATTCATGATTTATTAAATAAAATGATACATAATATAGCCTTTATTATTGATAATTATCATTTTTTGGGATCTAGGTACATAGAATACAATCAAGAACATGGGATAAAAAAACATTATTGCAAAAATCCTTAATATTCTTCTAAATTTCCATTTGTTATAAAACAGAACGAGATAACCCAGATATATACGTAAGAAAATGGGAGATCTATAAATAACTGTAAGGGTAAACATCAAATAATATTATACATGATATATAATATGTATACCTATGAGGAATAAAATATGTGGGAATCATAAACATTAATAATAATGCATGATATAGCATGATAATAAATGAACGATAAATTTGGAAACAACTTAAAACACATAATCATAAACATAAGTCAACGATAACTTCCAAGACATCATGATGAAAACATAACATAAAGGAATAATTTTCACTCCATGTCCCAACAGGACATCCCATGAGAAAAAATATTACTCAAGGAAATAGAGCACTATATAATTTCAGGTGCACCCGTCACATTGATTTCATTCTCATGTGTAAGTGTCACATATATATCATAAAACATGGATTAATTTATCATAATATATGATAAAATTATCGAGGGTATTTGGGTTAAATAAATGTAATCCCCAATTTAAATAATTATAAGTGTAATAATTTAAACACCCATTGCATGAAATTGGTATGGAGTGCTGTAAACAATAGTTTTGACTTAGAGAAACCACATAGAAATCTTAACAGCATAACTCTGTCACATAAAAAATTCCTAAAATGGGTTAATGATAAAAAATGGGTATATCATAGTTTTAAAAAAAATTCCAGTAATAGGGTAACATAATCAAATATCCCAAAATTATTATTCATAACTATAAGGCATAATATAATAAACATGAATAAAGAATAAAATGTAATGATCCCTTATATAAGTGAGTGACTCCATATGATTGAGATGATATTAATAAGATATTTGGGTGACTTGGAGGAACTGTAGATATGGGATGAAAGATTATGAACACTATACATGTATTTTTAGTGAATGTAATTGGGAGAATGGTGGGATTATATTGAAATATAGTATATATTTCATTAATATGTCCAAAATATAGGTTTTCGAGTATATATAATAGTATAAAAAACCAAATACCTTATATTGGTTTTACCAATTTTATCTACAAAAAAGATGTGGTATTAATTATTTTATAAGTTCATTATAAGAACATAAAAAAATAATTCTCTTTATTTTGTGGCGATCAGTTGCACTCTTAAAAAAATGATTTTAAAACCTTTAAATATATTAATAGTTTTGAGTGATTTAAAAAGTATTTATAAAATTATTTAAATAAACATAAGTTGATATTATATAAATTATAAACATATAGTTTTCATGTATAGCATTAATATTATTCATTACAACACCATTGTGTCATTATGTTGTCATAATACATGCTATATATTTATATAGTATATAATTTTTACACAAAATTTTAATGTCTCATAAAATATTGTAAAACTACCCATTGGATTATTATGAAGTTCTTATTCCAAATATAACATTAGTTTCCTAAAAATAAATTTTAAAATATGTGAATTTTATCCTTTTAAAAAATAAACAACATTTATTAATATATATCCGATTTTTGAAAATAAATGTTTTTGAACCCTTATAAAAATTACATTAGAATTTATAATGTTATATGATACTTTCTATTTTATAAAAACATTTCAATAGTACTATTTTCATAAAATTAAATTTATATAAAAAATATATTATTTTTTCAAAAGTAATGTCTTAGTACAAATTCCATAATAGTGTAAAATAATTTTTATCATTTATCTAATAAAAATATAGCTTATATCAAACGGATTACTTAATAATTTTATAAATTTTAAACAACAATGAATAAATATAATCATTATTTCAATTCAATGTAAATAAAAATATTCAACATTTATTATGACTTTATTTTTATACTTTGATGTATTATATTTACCATTAATTAACATATTACCCTTTTATAGTGGAAGTAAATATTAATTAATGTTACAATTCATATTGGGATAAAATTATATAGAACATGTTAACTAATTTTAATTATTATTATTCCATATATTGAATTCATCTTAACAAATTAAGTTAAGAAAGAGGAAGAATTTCATTTAATGAAAAACATGTAAGAATAATGTAATCTAGTTTTATGAAAAATACATTTTTAAATAATAAAATGTCATTACCGTAAATCTATACTCGAAATATTCATTATTAGAATTTAAATTCATATATAAAATTATATATTATGAAAAATAATTTTAAAAACTTTTCTTTAAGTTATTTTATTAATAAATATAATTGATAAAAATTATGCATTTAAAAATTAATATGAAAAAAATGTGTTTTAAGCGTAACAATAAACATATACTAAATTATGGTATAAATAGTATTTAAATAAAATTATTTAAATATCATAAAATTATAGAATTATTATGTTAAATTTAAAGAAAATTAAATTTATACTGGTTCTATTGTATTACTTAACTTATTAAAGGAAATTAATAGTTTATTTAAAATGTTATTTTTCAATAATCAATGAATATTTCTTTTTGAAAAGTCCAAAATCTTCACCCCTAGATAATTTTCATATGATGATATAACAAATAGGGTGAAATTTATAAAATATATTTTATAAATTTTATAGAAAATAGTTCTTTCATTTTTTCCATTAAAATTTATGAAAATATTTTTTAATGAAAACATAAATTAATGAATAAAAAACATTACTAATATTTCATTTAGTATTTACTAAGAATTAGTAAATATATTTAAAAATATATATATATAATAAATTTTTTCGTCCTTCTCGTATAAGAAAATTTATTTAAAGGTCAATTTCTTTATTAAAATAATCATTTTTGGGTTTGATTTTGGTATCTCATATGCTATCGAACACAATTTTTTCTATTATGAATTTCATGGAATTGCATTATTCCACCATTTAATAAATTTTTTCGTGTGAAATTAAAATTCAAATCTATTATTCATATTTCTATCGATTAAATTTAATTAAGGAAAAATTATGGATGATTATATTTAAAATATTAAACACATAAAATAGAATCTAATAACCATAAATATGTAACATATAAATAACATTTGTTTCTTTATCATATAAATTTATAGGATTCAATCTATGTTATTGATGATCTATTTCACAACACGTATCCTTAGGGGTATTATTTCTATTAATAATGATTCAGAATCTGATTATTAATTTTCCACACAATATCTGGTTCGAGTGTCAAACTAGGAGTGTATCAATGCTCTTTGTTGTGCAGCAGTTCCATGTCAAGTCTTAGACAATGTTGTGTTTTAACATTTTACCCCTATATACCTCTGTACCTGAGCAGCATCCACAAATAGTATATAGGTAGAGACATATTTTCTTGATAAACCACTGACCCTATACATACAAAATATATATTTTACCATTAAAATTGTGTTATTTTATTTTTATTTATGTACTTATATAAAGCCCTCATGAATCCTCAAAAACCATTAACATATTTTTATGTTTTTAGAAATATTTCAGTAGGAGTATGGAACACTTTGGCATAATCAAGTGATTTTTTTATTAAATTCGGATATTGTACATATAAAATAATTATAACCACACCCATTTGTATAAAACCATTGGTAAACACCATGGTATGTTTTCTGGTTTTCGTTATTAAATAATATAGATTGAAAAAACCTATGTTTGGGAAATAATATAGAAATCACCACTCATATCCTATATAAACACACTCAAGATCCTATTTAATTCTTTAAAAATCATTAGATCAAATCGTTACTCAACCCTCCCCTCTCTAGAGTAATCCCAAGGCTGCCCCATGTTCTCAAGAAGATCCTCAAAAACATTTGGAGTAACAAAATCATGTAAAGGATCTTACAATATTATTTTTATTCAATAACCACTTTTATTTTTTGCTTCTTATTATATTCTTTTCATGTAGGGATATATGATTAAATATATCCATTGAATATGTATATCCTGATTAGTATAAATACACGATTCTGAAAAATGCAATTGGCTAGTATAAAGGATGTTATGACATCTACCGACATGATTGTGCCATATGAATCCCATTTATGGGATATTTTTAGGGAGATAACATCAATACTACATTCCTTATACTAAAATAAATATGATATAAAATAAAATAATCCTATGATAAACAACTTATCAGAGTGTTCTAGTTTTATTGAATTTACCCCCCAAACCACATTCATCGAACCACACCATTAGAGTATCACATCACCAAACCTAACACGTAGGGAATTTTTTGGTTTATTAATGGGATATGTATCATGATCAAAGTTTTATAATAGTTACTACATTATTAGTATTAATAAAATGTTTTTTATAAATAAAATTAACACATTAAAAAGTATGTGATGGCCTAAATCAAAAGGAAAAGACCCTGTAAATTCCATTTTTCAGCGCATCATAGGGGGTAGAATCACTACGATTTAACCTTTATCAAGAGAATTATGATATCCAACAACGTTAGTAAGATTAAAACCATTTAATATAGAAGTTATAGCTCATCATGATGATGTAAGAAAACTATATATGTCAAACCACCCCAGGAAATTATCAATATCGTGAAGCAAACTTTTAGAGTGTTGGTGGTGTATTAAAAGGGAATGTATTACGACCCTTGAAATATGAGTGTCTACACTATTTTAGGATAAACTAGGGAAATACTTAAAAATGGTTTGTTCTATAAATCCTAGAAAGAGATCATACATTACATAATGTAATAAATGATAGAAACAAAATCAATATGGGATAAAACGATCTTGAATCTCGAACATGAACAATGAGACATGATATATCATGATAATCACAATGGATACATTGGAAATGTGAGAAATACATAAAACATTACATCATAAACATATGTCAATTATAAATGCCAATAAATTTTGATTTAAAAAGTCCCATAAATGAATCAGGTTCACACTTTGTACAAACATGACATCTCATGAGACAAGAAATTATTCAATTCATTGGATTTCATTATAATTTCATATACACACATCAATTTCATATCATTTTCATGCTTATGTAAACCATATAGATAAAAAATGCATTCATTAATCATAATGTCTTATTCCATGATAGTGGAGTGTGGAATAAATACACATATGTACCAATTATTGTATTTATATGTTTTTAATGGTTATAACCATTTATGGGAAATGGTTATGGTATTGACTACACTATTTCATGTCATGAAAAAATCATGGTGAAATGTAGACGACATAAGGATGTCACAAAGAAATTTATAAAAAGCGTTAATGTGAGAAAATGGGTCTCTCATAATTTCTACTGAAAATTGGATGTAATAGGATAATGTAAATACATATCACAATATTAGGATTTTGAAATAGATGATTTAGATAATAAATAATCTTTAATAATACATAGAATGATAGGATCCATTACTAAATTTAAACATGGTAACAAGTTTTGAAAATGGATCCTAGGAGGTATTGATGAGAGTAAATGTGATATAACGCCATATATAAATAAATTTCATATTATGGGGGATATGAAATAACATATACTGATTAGAAAAATTGGAAATAAAGATGAATAACATAAAAGAGGTTCTTGAATGAAAAATTAGGGTGGATGATCCCTTAAATTAGTGTGTGACTCCAAATACTCGGGAGGTGCATATTGCTATATTGGGGTTGAATTTATAAGAATCTTGAGACAGGAGGAATGAGTAAGTATGTACTCCAAGAATTTTTAGTAAATATAAATGTAATATTATGTGGGTTTATATAAGAAAAGGGTTTGAATATTTTTAATAAGCCTCAAACATAGGTTTTGGACTCTATATTATTAAATAACAAAAACCACAAACGTGCCCATAGTTTTTGACCACAGGATCAGAATAATGGGAGTGGTTTTAATTAATTAATAATTCTACAGTCTAAAAATAACAAAATAATATTCTTTCTTATGTGGAATTTATTAATACTTTTATTCAAATTATTTGAAAAACATAAAATATATTAATGGTTTTGGGGGATTCATAAAGTGTTAATAAAATTTAAAAAAACATAAAAACCAATTAAATTCAAGTGAAAAACATATATTTGGTCGTGTATAACATCTATAGTATTTATTATATCAGTTTTGGGTCATTATTATTTCATAATACACAATGTATATTTATAAGATATTTATTTTTACCCAAAATTCTAGTATCTCAGAAAATTATGAATAATTTACCATTGAATAATTTTTTGTTATCAATCCAAAATTTATATATATTTTATATAAATATTTATATAAATATTTTAATTATCAATTTTGAAATAAGAAATCAATATTTTTTGGCAAATGATGGGGGTTTTTTAAAAATTTACAGTTTTTGAACATTTAAAAAAAATTATATTTCACTTCATAAAAAAATATGATAATTTATATTTAATAAACATTATTTAGTATTAATATTTTATAGTGATATTATTTATTTCAAAAATCCATTAATTACAGAAATGTAATTCCATAATTGGTTTTGAATATTATGTAAAAATACAATTTCGGTTTTATTATATCAAAATAACAACCATTTATAATGTAATAATAGAAAGATTAAAATATAATAATTATTATATAAAAATAAATATACATACACATATTATTAGGATATTAATTCATTTCCCTTTAATATAAAATAAAAATCCATATGATTATGGGGTTCAATTGTGAGACTTTCATTGGGTGCTTCATGGAAAATTGTTTAGGTCAGGATCTCTATAAGCTTGAACATCTCCCATAAAACATTGCACTCATGAATATGTTTTTGAATATCATTTTGGGTTTAGGTAAGAGAAAATACCAATGATTCAATCACCCTTATAATCTCCAATAAATGTGATTCATATGTTAAACACATGCTATTTGAAGATATCACTGCATCTGATTGTGTTGATTAAATTTTTAAAAACAATTTATTTATAGTAATCATGTTTTCATTATTCAATGGATATTTTATCAATCATAAATATGATTAATGATAATTAAAATCATATGGGATATAATAAATCACTTCCCTTTGTTCCCACATTGATTCATTAACCTTTTGATTCTCCATAGCACATTGATCATCTGAATTGTCTTATATTGTAGAAAATTTTATCCATGATCTATAATCTTCATCATCCTCTCTATATATTAGAGATCATTTTCCAATGGTACCACCTATGGATTGAGTATATATAAGGGGTATAGTATGTATTTTCTCAAAAGGGATACATGGAATACATCATGTAAAATAGATTGCTTATGTGGGAGTTCAATTCAATAGGCCACCACCTTGACGTGATCAAGTATTTCATAGGGGTCGTTGTATCTTTGTCTAATATTTCGCATCCTCATAAATCTCATGTAAGAAGAATTTAGTGAAGATCATAGATAATATTAATAAATATACCCAAAATAATGAAATGTATCTGGTCAATGTGTGGTGGGAAGACCATAAATCTAAATAATAGACATGGGATCTAGATGATGTAGTGAAACAAAATTACCCTCATATGTTTTATTCTCGGGAAATAATGTTTTTTTTGTGAAATTTCAAAATAGGGGATGGTTGTAATGACATGAACTGTTATAAATTAAACTCCTCAAACAATTAATTGAAATTAATTATTATATACTATGGTTATAGAAAACACATTATCTTATTTGGTATTAAAATATCCAATTGTATTTAAATTTCATCTAATAATTTTTACTATTTATAATATAACTATTGAAAAATGATCATATGGTTATATAAAGTATAGAGTTTTAACATGTAAAGACCAATAATTTTAGTGGATTTTTTTTCATAAATACATGGGAATTTTACGAGTTTGAGAAATTTGATGGCGCATGATTCTAAGGCCCAGTGTGCCCGGAATCAATTTTGGATGTTTTTTTAGGTACATTCTGTAAACATACGAGTGTGTTTTATAACTTTTGAACTGGTGCATGGAATTGAAATCTGAAGACACCGTTGAACTCACACCACCGGTATTATCATTATGAGACTTTCACTTCAACGACAGTGGGTCAAGAATAAAAGTAATTTCTTTTTGTGTTTTGAGAGAATTAATTAAATAAGAATAAAGTGTTTGGCTTAATTTTTATTTGTTCGTTAAAACCTTTTAATGGAATTTGGAGGTGGGGCCACACACCTTAACCTCCCAAGAGTGGTTATGGTGGTGGGACCCACTGTCACCTAACCTCCCGCGAGAGGTTATGACGTGGGGACCACATGTGACTAAACCCCCTATTAATCATGGGAGAGGAAAACCTCTCAACTCCCTCATTAATTAAGGAGAGTCTCTCCACCCCCCTTCTTTATTGGTGCCAACTCCCCTAATTTAATAGTTCCAAATACTCTACCTTAATTAAGGGGGATCCAAGTTAATTAAATTCACCATTTTGAATTTATTTATGACAAATTAAATAATATATAAAAAAAATCTACTATTATTTTGTTGGCATTGTTCATTTTTGTTGCATCTTTAAGAGGATTATTATTGGGAGAAAGCTCCCAACGACGAATGCCTTCGAGTATGAAGAACGTCGACCTTCATTGACTTTTTCCTCAAAGATTCTAGCAATGTGGGACATCTTCAACTGACCTTACCTCCGCATCATCTTCAATGAGATAACAAATGATCTCAGGATTGAACGTGTGTGGGGGACGTGTTGAAAGGCGATATCCTCAGTCTTCTTCCCTGTGACTCCATCCAAGACCAATGAAAAAGGTAGGGGTTGTTTTATATTATGTTCTATGTTCTTATTTTAATTCAAAATGAAGAATGAGGATTTTTTTCCTTTGACAGGTGAGTTGTTGTTCGTCATTCTCCTACCATGATGAACTGGTTGTTATCACCCTAATCGCGGAGGGTGTGGGCCAAACTAACATGGCCTGACTCCCTCCATCGATCCGTTTTGTTATATTCTTCGGCATGGCGAGAAAGGAAGTGAAGATAAAGGATGCACTAAATGCAACCTCTGTGATCCATGCCATCCCGCAGAATCCCACACCGCCGCTGGCCGAACGGACCCCAACCGAGCCCCCACTGACCGCGCCGCTCGCAGAGCTGAGCCGCTTCCCCGGGCCGGCTTGCACCCCACCGGCCTTCCAGACGGCCTCCCGACCGCCTGTCGGCCAACCCGGCTACCTCATGGCCACCTGGCGGCTTTCCCGCACCCTGCTCGGCCACGTACCGGCCTGCCTGGCGCCTTGCTCGGCCCCCTTCTAGCTTAGTCGAGCCATGCCCGCCTGCATGTCATCCTGGCCGCACCCCGCCGGCCTACCCGTCCGCCTCTCAGCCATCTTGGTAGCCTCTAATGCACCCCGCCGAACCTCGCACTCCCCGAACACCCAATGCAGCCCACACAACAACCCCCCTCATGGCGCCCTGGTTGAACTGGCCCGGCCATTCCCTTTGGGTCGAGCCTCGCCCAGACGCACCCTCACGGTGCTCCGGGATGAACATGCCCTGATCTAGAGCAGAACATCCCACACGGCCAGCTCGGCTGTGTAGAGACCCAAAAATTTCGTACAAATACATTACATTAATTTTTCTTAATACATAATACATATAAATAAAGACGCCCAATGACCGTTTTAGTTTAGTGTCTTTGAAAAATCAGAATATAATCTTCTAATCATGGTGAAATATCTTCAATATCTCCCATAAAGATCTTTCCCTTTTGTTTTCTTACCTAAAACCTTGCATATATCCTGGGGAAAATAAAACATATAAAGGATGATCTCAAATTCTCACTAAGGGTAAGCATAGAGAAAATAAAACAAACCATATAAATTTGAACTTAGAAACATGAACATAAAGGTTAAACATCAAAATCTAGAGTTGTGAAATAAACCATGGCAGTACGTAAGGAATAGTTTATAAAGGAACATCAATCATGATAAAATAACATTGGAATAAAACATGTAATTGTGGAAAACCATTATTCACCTGATATGATTTCTATAGAAGCCATGTCATTGCTTTCAAGACCATCATACTGGACAAATTCCATTACTTAACCGGGTTATCATGTCGTTGGAGCCTTGTATTACTAAACCAGATTTTACTTGTTGTTCCAGCCATGTCTATCTCATGAGTTATAAATCATTACCCAATGCATTGGAATGTGATATAGGTCCCACTCCTCTAATAATTAAATCATTCTTTTGTGTACAACAAAATAAACATAAATCATTCATCATAACCCAAAGAATAATATTGGTTTCATAAACACCATCCCATCATAACATAATCCATATAAAATAAATGGATATCATTTAATCAAAAGAAAAATAAAACCATGTAAATAATAGAAAAATTATACTTGAAATATATACATATTAAATAATATCATCATAGATGGAAAATGGTTTGGATAAAACACTTGAAATGAATTCTTGAGGAAAATATCCTTTCTTCTTTAAAATAATTTTCTTTTCACAAAATTCCATGAAATTTTAAAATAAAATGATTTTGTTGAAAATATTCAAGAAATATTTTATAGTAAGATTCATGAAAAAATGTCATTATGAAACCATAAAAATCCATTCATTTCGTATAAGATAAAAAAACATTCTCCTAGTACTTTTAACAGAAAGGTCAAAAAGTACCATGTCTGGTAATCAAAAGAATGAATCCTTCCATAACAAAAAGTAAAAGCCAAAGAGGGGTAAACATGACATTAAAAATAAATGGAAGATTATTAAACACTTTATGAAAAAAAATTTAATGGACATGGATGAACAATATAATCCCAGTAAATACTTATATATAAGCAATCTCAGAAAAAAAATGAGATTGAAAAATTATCCCTTACCTTATGTCCAATTTCTTCCGTATGTGTCTGAGACTCTTGTTTAGTGGGCTGGAACATATTATTAACTTTTAATAGAACCCTAATAATATTTATGATATCATATATGATTAACTTAAGACATTATATTAATTATTCATTTTTCAATTCCATGTTAATGTAGAGTTTTGGGTAAAATCATTTCATTTATCATCCAAGTTTTGACTTGTAATTATTCATATGATTACATAGATCATGATTTATTACTTACAGAATGTGAAAAATGATTTATATATAATATATATACAGAATATACATATATATAATAGATCGCTTACTGGAAATAAATACACCATTAATGGAGACGATAGGCTATACGTACGCATGAATGCTATTTTCGTTTCCTTATTATATTGAATGGAAGTAAGTAAATAACATATAAATAAATCCAGTATCATTAATATTTCATATATTTCATTATTATTTATTATATATACTTTATAAACATTCTTGAATTGTTAACTTAGAGAATGAATCTCATCGCTTCATGGAGACGGTAATCCGTACGTACGCACGGGCGAGGATTTCATTTTACGTAGGATGGATAGAAGGTGAAATTGGGTTGGTTAATATTTATAATAACATATCAGTATATGAGTGATATTGATGTTATTACGTTATTATTTAACAACATAATAATAGGAAGTATAAGAAGAAATGAACTCGAAATAATCGGTAAAGGATATTACCTCTTCTTCGACACGCCTCTTCTAAACCTCCTATTTGGGCACTAAAGATGGTCTTTAAAGAAGACCAGGACCTTTAGTATGTTTCTAAGAAAGTGGAGAAGATAAATTGGCATGGTTTGGCTGAGCTTGATGGCTCAAAGTTCTTGGAGGAGGATAGGGAGGAGGTTCCCTTTTATAAGAGAGGAAAGATGAACTTTTGGATGCTTAAAAAATATTAATTTATAATAAGCTCAAAACCCACATAAAAACATCCAAAAATGACTCAAATTAGATGATTGTATGCGATATGGTTGTAATCTTCTCATCAAATAAGATTTATATATGTTTGTAATTTATTTTAAACCTTATCAACATGATTTATCCTTAATTAATCTATTTAATTTTATTTGTGGTATTAATATTCAAAATTCTAAATTGTTATAAATAATTACTTATGTGTTGTGAATTGTCCATAATTGGATACTTTATGACATTATAAATCATGTAAATATCAATTTTTAATTTTTAATTTTTTTTGTGATTTTTTAACAATTTTATAATATGTTATTTTTATAAAATAACAATAGTGTAAATTTTGACACTATCCAATTATTTGAATTTAAATAAAATCCAAAGAGAAGATATAATCAAAAAAAAATATTTAATATACTCCTAAAATGTCATATTCATCTAGAAATTTTTTTGATAAAATTAATTAGTTCATATAAAATTTATTTTGATTTTTTTAAACCATTTATTTTATAGTTCATTCAATAAAATAATTTCTACATAACTATTAGATCATTATTAATGGTAATTATTTAATTCCTAAAAATTATAAATAAATTCCCTTGATTTAGATAATTTTATTATATTTCTGGAGACTATTTATATTTTATGTTTTTTGAGGATTATCAATAAATTAAAATTATTACACTTATAAGATATAAGAGAATAACATGGTGTCACTTTCATTGGTTTTAATAATAATTATATCATTTTCATTTTCAAATGTCCATAAAATGAATCTATTCCAACCCTTAAATGATATGGGTCGACCTTTATTCATCCAATAGATTTTTTTCATGTCTTAAGTAAATTTTATAATCTTATTTTTACCCTTAATCATCCAATATACCTTAACTGTTGTAAAAAAAATTACCATAGATACTATTCATAATATTAAAAAAATAAAAGTAACCTGTTCACATATTTTAGACCCACTTAATCCAAATATGGAATCTATTTTTCAAAATTCAAAATGTAAAGACCTGTAAAATTCAAAGAAATGTTTTTCTTAATTTTCTTTGGAAGTTTACATGAACGCAGTTTCTGGCGGCACCTGATTCTGAGGCCCGGTGTGCCTGGAATCATTTTCTGAAGTTTGGCTCGGTTACGTTCAGTGAACGAATGAGCGGGTTTTCCTAACGTTTGAACCAGTGCTCGGAATCAAAATCCAAGGACACCGATGGAGTCGCAGCGCCGGTAATTGCTTAGGAACACCTTTTTCGGTGTTGCGTTTGCTCTGGTGTGGTTATTAAAATTTTGGGTTAAGTAAAGGAATAAAATAAAATGGCGCAGCCAATTTCATTTTATTTAAAGTAGTTTAACCTAAGATAAGTGGTTGAAGTGGGACTCACTATATCCTACTCCACTATGTAGGATATTTGTGGGGTGGGGCCCACACGATCCCCACCTATTCAACTTCCTCAAACCCCCTCCTTTAATTAGGAAACACACCCGCACCTCCTTTAAATGAAAGTCAACACTTGCGTTTAACTAAGTATTAATAGCCTATTTAATTGGGCGGTTTAAACTTCTTAATTAATTCAATTAATTGAATGATTGAAATTTTGAATTTCAAAACGTCTGGCATGAGTAAGAAAATAAGTCAATGCTTATTTTATTAGTGTTTTTTTGGTTGTGCGAGAGGATTTTGGAGAGGATTTTCTCTATGTCTTGAAGTTCTTCTTCCACTAAGAAGAACGTGAAGAATTTCGATCCTCAGAAGAAGAACTCCGTCACCGCAAAGGGGAGTTCATCGTACCATCTTCTTCCCTCTCTGGAGCCGGTGAGAGACGCAATCCTCGGAGATCGATGACGCGACGCTGATGAATCTTTTCTCCGTGACACCGACGATCCTCCTTCCGCGACGCCTTCTTCCACAACATTCAATTCTGTGACGAACCTTCATTCATCCTTTTCGTCGAGGTAGGGGTTTGGTTTTATGTCCTGAATAATTTTGGGCGTTCATCGATTAACTTTTAGCCGCACGCTATCGATTAACAGGAGGGGGATGGACTGCACAAACACGGCCGACCCCCCTCCCTTTTTATTGATGTCCTTCATTGTGTATTGGAATAGAGATGGTGTGGTTCCGTTGCACCGCGCGGAAACTAGAGAACCATAGAAAAGGAGTATGGCGCTGTCACGCTGCGCCGAGGAACCACGAAGACACCGCAGCAAGAGCGAGGCCACGGTGGAGGGGCGAGGCGCCGTCGCGCCGCGCAGGTCGAAAAAAGGCCACGACCTTTGGCCACAGTGGAGTAGGGAGCGGCGGCCAGCTACTGGCCGCCGGTGCCGGAGCAGGAAGGTGGGACCGCGGGGTCCTGTGGCAACAGCATGGCCGGCCAACCGGGCCGACCAAACGAGGAACCGAGGGTCGTAACCCCCGGTCGGCCGAAGGAACGGCCCCCCCACATGGGGGTCATAGTTTTCCAAACTGGGGGGTAGCCCCCCCCCCCCACCCTTCCACTCGGCCGTTACGGCCGAGCCGCCTGGCCACGCAGTCGAGGCCGAGCACGCTAGGCTGGGCTGGGTTGCGCCCACCAGGTCGGGCCGAGCCCTATTGTGCCAGACCCGGACCCGGGTCGGGTCGACTCGTTTCGGGCCGACCCAAGGGGATTGGGCTGGGTCGGACCAGGCCCAAACCCCCTATTTCCAGACCTTTATCGGTCTTTTTCTTATAACATGGGATTTGAAACTCCGATCGACACACCGTCAATTGAGATGCAATCCTTGGATCGAGACGGTCGTTTCGGTATATTACACTCGAGGTTTCGAAGAACTTTGGGTTCGGCTGGGTTGGTTCGTACACAAAACAAACTAGCCCCTCGGAGCGGAAACACTTATAACCTGAGCTCAGGACGTCCGATTGACGTGTCATCTACTTTGATGGATTCCTATTAGTGATACAGACCTTTTGGATTACTCTAGTCAAGGTTTGGACATAGTTGGAGTACGGTCGGGTTGGTTTTGACTTAAAAACCAACCGGGACCTTGGGATGAAAAATCTATTAACACTCAGACCGGGCATCCGATTGACGCGCTGTTTGTCACGTTGAGTTACTATTGACGATACAGAATGTTGGGATACATCAAATCCGAATTTTGTGTCAGTTGATGTATCATCCCCTCGGCTTGTGGAGCAGAACCTCCCGAATGAGCTTGCTTTTTGCGGGAACCCTAGAGCTGGCTGCGACTACGACGATGATGAAGACTGTATGGTAATCCTCCGTGGGTTCGACAGCGACGACTACAACACTCAACGATCCTCTGTGGGTCAGTGACTACGGATCCTGTGTGGATCAGATCCTGTGTGGGTCAGCGCTCATCGGTCCTGTGTGGGCCAGCGCATACCGATCATGTGTGGGTCAGATCCTGTGTGGGTCATTGTGGGGGTTAGTACCTATCGATCCTTTGTAGGTCATTGCAGGGGTTAGTACCTATCAATCCGTTGTGGGTCTGATGGCTTAGATGAATCAGTGGATATATCTGATCATCTTTATAATCTTACGAAGAAGTATACCTGTGTGAATTGAGTCTTGACTTTCAATCATTATCTTCGATATGATTGACTTACTTTCCTATGTGGATTGTGTTGTGCTATCCTGTGTGGATGTGTTTGAACTTGGGCTTGGATGCTAGAGCTGAACTGGAATTGATGACTTAGGTATAAGTATGGGCATATACCTAAGTAGTGTTGGATGTTACTTTGTGATGGTATCTTTCCTTTGATGATTATCATTTGGGGATTATGGGAGACCTTAGGGGGTCTTGGGGTCCCTACTGAGTAGCTTATACTCACCCCTGCACGGGCTATGCCTGCACTACATTATGTTTGATGCAGATGACGGACAATGATGATCGTGGTGGAGGCTTGTGGAGCATATCAGTACCTGGAGGTGGACCACTAGGCCGGACGTACACGGAGCGGACGGCTGGACCCGTGGAGCTGAGGAGGCAATTTTCACCCACCCTTCAGGTGGGAATTCGTATGGATGGCATGACGTTGCGGATTTACTTTTCAGTTGTTGTACTTTCTTTCCATTTTTACTTTACTTTCAGTTTGGGTTTGTATTCTGGCCCACTTACTTTTCCGCACATACTTTTATACCCAGTTTTACTTAGTGTTTACTTCTGCTTGCTTACTCTATGGTGTTTGTTACTTTAAAAAGGCAATGACTTCCTTTATTTTATCGAGAATTGTGCCTTGGTGCTAGTCGCAAGCCCCTGGCCTATGGAAGGAAGGCTTGGGGTAGTCATGGAACGAGCTCCGAGGTCGGGTCGGGACAAATTGGTATCATAGGAGTTCAGTTCTTCTGCAGAACTATGTACTCTGATTTTTCTTCTATGTGAAGCAATAGTGTTAAGGGTATTGAGTGTGGTTATCAGTCCAGGTAGTCCAGTGTTGGTACGGTGGCCAACATATCTGTACACGAGGACCCTGACTTCTGATTTCCGACTCAATGCACGAAAACTTTGATTACATGTGTGTTTCAGGTTTTCTTTTTGATTACTTTATGTCATCTCACCAGGTATACTGTTTGATCATGGAACAACTGTCTCTTTTGAGGATGGCCCCACAATGGCAGCATCTAGGGTTCTGAGTTTTGTACGTGACGACAACCCACCAAGCGATGAGGCCTTGGTGCAGGGCCCTTTGACAGTAGAGGCACCGACGATACCTCTACCCACTGAGCCACCGATGCTACTAGCCCCAGCCACTGATAGTGCAAATCGCCTTAGTGCACTGCACGAGTTTCAAGGTCTGAGACTGCCTATGTTACATGGGGAGACGAACCCCTAGACAGCCGAGGATTGGCTGGAGGTAGTCGTACGAGTTTTCCGATTGATAGGGACACCAGCAGACCTCATGGCGATCCTTGCAGCGAGTCTCATGCACGCGACAGAAGGCAGATGGTGGAGCATGATGCTCCAGGTGCACGACGAGACATCTCTCATTTGGAAGGACATTGAGAGCCTCTTCCACTCGGAGTTCGTCCCAGCCACCCTCCGTGCGGTGCGCATCGAGGAGCTACTACAGCTGCGGCATGGCAGCTTGTCCGTCGCCCAGTACTCGAGGAGATTTACCAATCCCTCACGCTATTCGACGGACATAGTACGGGACCCATTATTCTGGGCCCGGACCTTCGAGTAGGGATTGAGGCATGAGATCAGGGCATCGCTGCTCTCCCTCATCACTCTGACACAGGAAGGGGTACTGGGGTGAGCCCTTATCATCAAGATCTTTCTTGCTGAGCCTACATCAACAGCGAGGCCTACCGCATGGTGGCACGTAGCAGAGTCTTCTACAGATCTTAGTCAATGGATGACACATGGATACAGACATACATGACCTTCAGGTGGGCGACCTCAGGACACTGGCTCAGAGGTGTGGGGAACACAGCATAGAGCCAGTCTTTCGAGAGGCAGACAGTGCTACGCATGCAGCGGACAGGGCCACATGGCTCGTGACTGCCTGACCCTCCATGAGGAGGAGCAGCAGACGGTTGAGGGACCACCCAGGCATAGGTAGAGGGTCGACCGTGGCGGTCTTCAGGGAGTAGGCGGATGAGGCAGAGGAGCTGGCCGAGCAGCAGGTGGTGGGTGACGCTTTGAGGCTCTACTACTACCACCACCAGGAGGTCCACCCCAACCACAGGGAGCTGGCTGGCAGAGACAGGCATAGCTTCAGGCAGCGGAGGCCTACGACCACGACATGCCCGAGATGATTCGAGGTACTTTGTGGGTCTATTCTACCTTTGCTGCAGTTCTTATAGACACAGGAGCGAGTCATTCTTTCATTTCCGCTGCCCTTGTTCGATGCTCGGAGATTCCGATGGAGCCGTTGGCTCAATCCTTGTGGATAGAGACTCCTCTGAGAGTAGAATCGACAATTATGCACTGGTGTCGGCAGTGTGAGATTACTCTATGAGGCTAAAGCTTCAGCTGGGATCTTCTTGTAGCGGCGTCGAGGCCTTACAATGTCATCTTGGGCATGGATGGGTTATCTACAGTCCATGCTCATATTGACTGCATTAGGCGCAAGGTGTGATGTGGTTTCACCAATGGGAGTAGGTTCACCTTCACCGCTGAGAAGGGAGCCTTTTGCAGCGTAGGATGGAATCACACAGAGGAGAGGACAACCCATCACTCATCAGTTGTCTAGGCTCATCCTAGGAGCAGTTGACGTGCAGAGTCCGAGTGTACCAGTAGTGGTGGATTAGTATGCGGACATTTTCCCCTACGACGTTGCAGGACTACCTCCTCACAGAGGGGTAGACTTTTATATTGACCTGTACCCCGAGACAACCCTGATATCCACCCCAGCCTATCGGATGGCTCCTGTCGAGCTTCGAGATCTATTGGTACAGCTGGAAGACTAGCTGGGCAAGGGATTCATCCGACCCAGTGTTTCACCCTTGGCTTCCCTGATATTGTTCGCCAAGAAGGCGGATGGGAGCTTACGACTATGTGTCGACTATCATCGCCTGAACCAGGTGACCATGAGGAACAAGTATCTGCTACCAATGATTGACAGCCTCTTCGATCTGCTCAAGGGAGCACGGTGGTTCTCGAATATAGACCTCAGGTCAGGCTATCATCAGCTCAGAGTTCGGGATGAGGACGTGGATAAGATGACCTTCAGATGTCTATATGGCCACTATGAGTTCTTGGTTATGCCATTCAGCGTAACCAATTCTCCAGCAGTGTTCATGGGTCACATGAACATGATCTTTCAGACATACCTCGATCGATTTTTCATGGTCTTCATTGACGACATTTTGATACACTCGACCACTAAAGAGGAGCATGCCTACCACTTGCGACTTGTACTAGACACACTCCGAGAGCACCATCTTCATGGAAAGCTCACGAAGTGTCAGTTCTGGATATGTGAGGTCCACTTCTTGGGACACGTCATCTCTGAGGTAGGAGTTGCGGTGGATCCTGCGAAGATCGAGGCAATGCTAGATTGGGAGCCACCCAGGAGCATGATGGAGGTGCGGAGTTTCTTGGGGCTATCTGGGTACAACAAGAGATTCGTGCCAGAATTTTCCAGAGTTTCAGCACCACTCTCAGCTTTGATGAAGAAGGGGAAACCCTTTTTATGGTCAGAACAATGTCGGTAGAGCTTCCAGGAGCTGAGACAGAGATTGACCAGCACGCCTATCTTGAGGCTACCTAAGGAAGGATTAGGGTACGCATTCTACTACAATGCATCAGGAACCAGAATCAGATGTGTCTTGATGTAGGAATAGGCTGTGATCGCCTATGGATTAGGTTAGTTGAGTCAGTAAGAGCAAAATTATGCAACCCATGACCCAGAGTTAGCAGTAGTGGTCTTCGCTCTGACGATGTGGCGACACTATCTGATTGGCGAGCACTTTACAGTCTACTATAACCTCCAGAGTATCAGGTAAATCTTCTCGCAGAAGGACCTAATCTTGAGACAGTGGCGATGGCTCGAGTTCCTCTAGGACTATGACGTTGATATAGTCTATAATCCTGGAAAGGGGAACGTAGTAGCTGATGCTCTCAATAGGAGGACGGGCATTCAGTTACTTGGGGAGGCGATAGAGCAGCTAGCCTCTTTGAAGATTTTCTTCGTGGATAGTGATGGGGAAGACTTTCTACTATCATTCACAATCACTCCTCTACTTCTACAGTGGGTTAGAGAGGCGCATAGTGGGGATGATGACTATGAGATGTGGCGTGCGCAGATATCCTCAGGACATGCACCTTATGGATTCTCTGTGGGAGGAGAGCACATCATCCTTTTCAAAGGAAGTACCATGGTACCATCTACTTTTTAGGAGGAGGTGTTGAGAGAGTTTCACACTTCCCCATTAGCAGTACATCCATGAGTGGTGAAGATGTTCCAGGATCTCAGACGACAGCACTGGTGGCCGGGTATGAAGAAGGTTTTGGCAGAGTTCATTTCTCAATGCCTCACCTGCCAGTAAGTGAAGGTGGAGCACCAGGTACCAACAGGCTTGGTACAACCCTTAGTGGTCGCAAAGTAGAAGTGGGACGTGATATCTATGGATTTTGTGACTGGAATTCCATGTACTTCCAGAGTTCTCGACTTCATTTGGGTGATTGTTGACCGGATCACCAAGTCGGCCCACTTCTTACCCATCATAGAGCAGGGCTTAGTAGAGAGCTTGTGACGTCTCTACGTCCAAGAGATTGTACGACTTCATGGTGTTCCATTATCTATCGTCTCCGATCGAGATGATCTCTTTACTTCCTGGATTTGGAAGGGGTTTTAGGAGGCATTCGAGATGCAACTACGTCTGCACACCGCCTTTCACCCTCAGATGGATGGTCAGATGGAGAGGACCATTCAAACTCTCGAGGACATGCTCCGTGCATGTTTCCTCGACTTTGGTCATAGCTTGGAGGACCACCTACCTTTGGTGGAGTTCGAGAACAACAACAGATACCACTCCATCATCAGGATGGCACAATACGATGCATTGTATGACCAGCCTTGCACATCACCTCTGTGCTGGACAGACCCTGGGGAGTCAGCACTTGTCGGACCAGAGATGGTCTAGGTCACGAAAGGGAAGGTCCAGGTCATCCAGGAGCGAATGAGGATAGCTCAGAGCCGGTATAAGTCTTATTCTAATAGGAGGCGGAGGCCACTAGAGTTCGAGGGTGGTGACCACGTCTTCTAGCAGGTCTAACCTCGACGTGGATTAAAGAGAATTGTCCGAGGTATCATGTTATCTCCGTGCTTCATCAGACCATTCTTGGTCCTCAGCAGGATAGGCGAGGTGGCTTATCGCGTGGCTCTACCACCTCAGTTGCACCGGGTGCAAGACGTCTTCCATGTATCTCAGCTGAGGAGATACATGCAGGACGCGACGCATATCATCGACCATGGGGATCTAAACCTTGATTATGGGGAGACTTTTGAGGAGGACTTGGTGGAGATCAAGGATCGACAGGAGCATGTCCTACATGGATGTTCGATACCTCTAGTGCGTATCAGATGGCAGCACAAAAACCTCAAGGAGAGCACTTGGGAGCAGGAGGCGCAGATGCGTGCTCAGTACCCACATTTGTTCCCCTAGTTTATGATGTATCTTTATGGGGATGTAAAGCCATGAGGTGGGTGTAATGTAAAGACCTGTAAAATTCAAGGAAATGTTTTTCTTAATTTTCATTGGAATATTACAAGAATGCAGTTTCGGACGGCACCTGATTCTGAGGCCCGGTGTGCCCCGAATCATTTTCCGAAGTTTGGCTAGGGTACATTCAGTGAAAGAATGAGCTGGTTTTCCTAACTTTTGAACCAGTGCTTGGAATCGAAATCAGAGGACACTGATGGAATCACAGCACTGGTAATTTCTTAGGAACACCTTTTTGGGAGTTGCATTTTCTCGGGTTTGGTTATTAAAATTTTGGGTTATGTAAAGGAATAAAATAAAATGGTAAAACCAATTTTATTTTATTTAAGGTAGTTCAACCTAAGCTAAGTGGATGGAGTGGGACCCATTATATCCTACTCCACTAGGTAGGATATTTGTGGGGTGGGGCCCACACAATCCCCACCTATTAAACTTTCTCAAACCCCCATACTTTAATTAGGAAACACACCCGTGCCCCCCTTTGAATGAAAGTCAACTCTTGAGTTTAACTAAATATTAAACTCATCATTAATTGGGCAGTTTAAGCTTCTCAATTAATTCAATTAATTGAATGATTCAAATTTTGAATTTCAAAACATTTGGCGTGAGTAATAAAATAAGGCAACTCATATTTTATTTGTGTTGTTTTGGTTGTGCGAGAGGATTTTGGAGAGGATTTTCTCTAGGTTATGAAGTTATTCTTCCACGATGAAGAATGCGAAGAATGCTGAGCCTTTGATGAAGAACTCTGTCACCACAAAGGGGTGTTCGTCGCACCATCTTCTTCCCTCTCCGTAGCCGGTGAGAGACACCATCCTCAGAGATCGACGACGCGACACCGAAAAATCTTTTCTCCGAAAGACCGACGATCCTCCTTCTGTGACGCCTTCTTCTGTTACATTCAACTATGCGACGAACCTTCGTTCAACATTTTCATCGAGTTAGGGTTTTGGTTTTATGTTGTGAATAATTTAGGGTGTACATCGATTAACTTTTAGCCACATGCTATCGATTAACGAAAGGTGGACGGACCGCACAAACACGGCCAACCCCCCTCCCTTTTTATTGATGTCCTTCGTTGCGGATTGGAACAGAGATAGCACAGTGCTGTCGCACCGCACGGAAATGAGAGAATCAAGGAAAAGGAGCGCGGCGCCATCGCGCGGTGCTGGGGAACCACAATTACACTATGGCCAGAGCGGGGCCACGACGGAGGGGCGCAGCGCCGTCGCGCCATGCTGGTCGGACCATGGCCGTGGATTTTGGCCACGGTAGAGCAAGGAGCGGCAGCCGGCTACCATCCGCCGATGCCAGAGCAGGAAGGCTGGACCGCGGGATCCCGCGGTAGTAGCATGGCTAGCTAGCCGGGCTGACCGAACAAAGAACCGATGGTCGTAACCCCTGGAAAGCCGAAGGATCGCCCCCCCCCCCCCCACATGGGGGCCGCGGTTTTCCAAACAGGGTTGCATCGCCCCCCACCTTCCGCTCGACCATTAACGCCGAGCCGCCTGGCCACACCGGCCAGGCCGCGCCGCGCCTTATTGGGCCGGACCTGGACATGGGTCGGGTCGACCCTGACACGGGTCGAGTTGACCCAGACACGGGTCGGGTCGACCCGGTTCGGGCCGACCCAGGGGGTATCGGGCCGGGTCGGACCGGGCCCGAACCCCCTATTCCAGATCTCTTTCGGTCTTTTGCTCATAACATGGGATGCAGACCTCTACTCGATTAAACATTAGCTACGATGTGATCCTTGGATCGAGACGGTCGTTTCGGTATGTTACACTCAAGGTTTCGGAGAACTTTGGGTTCGGCCGGGTTGGTTCGTACACGAAACCAACCGGGCCCTCGGAGCGGAAACACTTATAACTTGGCTCCGGACGTCCGATTGACGTGACATCGACTTTGATAGATTACTCTTAGTGAGACGGACCTTTTGGCTTAATCCGCTCGAGGTTTGGACGCAGTTGGAGTATGGTCGGGTTGATTTTGACTTAAAAACCAACTGGGCCCCTGGGATGAAAAAACCAATAACTCTCAGACTGGGCATCCGATTGACGTGTCGTTTGTCACGATGAGTTCCTGTTGATGATATGGAACTTTGGGATATATCAACACCGTATTTTTTGTCAGTTGATTTATCAGTCCCTCGGCTCGTGGAGCGGACCCTCCCGAAACGAGCTTGCTGTGTGCGGGAACCCTATAACTGGCTGCGACTACGACGACGATGAAGACTGTACGAGAATCCTCCGTGGGTTCGACAGTGGTGATTACAGTACTCAGCGATCCTCTGTGGGCCAGTGCCTACCGATCCTCTATGGATCAGATCCTGTGTGGGTCAGCACTCACCGGTCCTTTGTGGGCCAGTTCATACTGATCCTGTGTGGGTCAGATCCTGTTTTGGTCATTGCGGGGGTTAGTACCTATCGATCCTTTGTGGGTCCAACAGCTTAGATGAATCACTGGCTACATCTGGTCATATTTATCGTCTTACAAAGAAGTATACCTGTGTGAGCTGAGTCTTGACATTCAATCATTATCTTCGATATGATTGACTTGCTTTCCTATGTGGATTGTGTTGTGCTATCCTGTGTGGACGTGTTTGAACTTGGGCTCGAATGCTGGAGCCAAAATGGAATTGATGACTTAGGTATAAGTTTCTTCATATTATAAAGCAGTGTTGGATGTTACTTCATGATTGTATCTTTCCAATGATGATTATCTTTTGTAGATTCTGGGAGACCTTCGGGGGTCTCGGGGTCCCTACTGAGTAGGTTATACTCACCCCTGCATGGGCTATGCCCACACTACGTTGTGTTGGATGCAGACGACGGAAAAAGCTTATCGTGGTGGATGCATGTAGAGAAAGTCGGTACCTGGAGGTGGACCACTGGGTGTGACGTACACGGAGTGGATGACTGGACCTATGGAGCTGAGGAGGCTATCTGTACCCACCCTTCAGGTGGGACTTCCTATGGACGTCACGACGTTGCAGATTTACTTTTCAGTTGCTGTAATTTCTTTCCAGCTGTACTTTACTTTCAGTTTGGGTTTGTATTTTTCCCACTTACTTTTCCGCACTTACTTTTGTACCCAGTTTTACTTAGTGTTACTTCTGCTAGCTTACTATGTGGTGTTTGTTACTTTACAAAGGTAATGCCATCCCTTCTTTTATCATGAATTATGCCTTGGTGCTAGTCACCAGCCTTTGGCCTATGGATGTTGGGATTGGGGTAGTCATGACACGAGCCCCGAGGTCAGGCCGTGACAAAAAAACATAAGTTTTAGTAATTATTTTAAAATTAATCCCGTTGTTAAGAAAACGAGTTTTAAAAGTTAAAACATTGTCAGAGATTGAAATGTTTTTACCCATGAATTCAATGTAAAATTAATGCTAATGACATAAAAAATATTAAATGATAAAAATATATTCTAATAATACTTTAAAACAATTTACTATTATAATTTAACATATAAATTATCTTGATGAAAAAAGTTGTTTTTAAGTAATATATAGCGTGTTTTTACTATTCATCAAAATTAGGACGTTGTCAGAAAAATATCAGTACTCTTTCTAATGTAAAATTTTATATCCTGATTCAAAATAAGAAGTTTATTTTTTAAAATTGAACTTATAAACTGGTCAAAAATAATATTTAAAATGGGTCTGCCATCAAAAGGCGGCAAAACATCATTTTTTGAAAAATACTTCTTTTATCCGAAAAATTGTTTCTTTTAACATACCTCATTCCAGAAAATGTGTACAATGAATTATAATGTTATTATATTCAAAATACGGTTAATAATATTTATTTTAGCTAGTTCATAATAATTTTATAATAATATATCATTTTTTAGTGAAACTCGGTATTGCGTACAACACACACTATTGATGAAGGTCGCAAATGCGTGTAATGCAAGCCATGCCTGGGTTTCTTATAGGGAAAGCTACCTTTTTTGTTGCATGTTACATACTCAAAATATAGTTCAATTATACATTGATCAAAATCTATTCGTGGTTTTGTGTGGAATGAATTTTATTCAAAAGAACATAAAATTGTGTGCATCACAAGCAAAGAATAGTGTTGCATATACTACAAGCTAATACAGTGTTGCGTATAGTGCAAGGTAACCTTGGTGGAGTGTAAAACAAAACACATAAATGAAATTAAAAAGAATAACTCTCATAAAATCTCAGGGTGTTACATTTTACCCCTCTTAAAATGAATTTCTCCCTAGAAATTCGTCAGGGTTATAAATGGTTTTCTACTTGAAAGTTTCTTTCATAGAAACCCACATCATAAAAAGGAATACTAAATAATCATTTTAAAAAGGAACATTAGAAACATAACAGATTCCCAAAGTACCACATCACTAGGATTCCATGTAGGAGAATATAGGTTGAAATATGGATATGGAAGAGAAATATAACCATTATGTTTGGATGAAGAGTGGTAGAGAACATGGATATGAAAGATCCAACAATCGCAAAGCCATAAATTTTTGATGATCTAAGGTACAATCTGATTAATCAGATATGAGGGCACTAGGACAACATTTTGTGTTTTCGAGATCATTTCTTTAATGTAGAAGAATATTTTAATTAAAATAAATACATAATCGATTTTGGTACATTCTCACTGTTGTTTGTGCCTTGAACAATTTCCACTTCATCTCCTAAAGAAATAATGTTGAATTTGTCTTTCGTGAAGTGTTAGTAGATCATGTGACAGAAGGATAGGTCATTCCATCTATCTCAAACATATGGTTAGAAAAAGTTATATACATAAGTCTATCTTATGGTGAGATTAATCGTATATGGTTCCAAAAATGGACTTATACTACATCAATCATACCTCTTAATAAAATAAAACTAGTTTCTAATAACCAGGGACTTCCTGTAGGACAGTGGTTAGTGATAAAGGCCGGTCTCACTTCGGTTGTCGATTCGATTCCCACAACCTTGTCTGACGTGATGGGTTGTCACCCATCCTGCAGGTTTTCTTTTTTCAAAAACTACACTATTATAACATTCCATAAATTATATCAAAAAGGTTCTATCCTTAAATAATATTATCTTTTGTCCAACATAATCCACTTCAAATCTCTAGGCTTATCCAAAATACTTCTATCAAAGATCATAGTATAAATAAAATTATTACTTGAAATGGCATCAACCAAGCACGTGAATACCATCATTTATACCCCATATATCTTAGGATATATCTTGTTGGTCACATTCCAAACATGTGAATAACATAATCATGTATTATATTGAAAAATGAATACCCATTGAACAATAGTGAAAACACAAATGATGTCAAAAGTTAACTATTTACACATACGAAAATCAAAAAAATTCTAAATACCCAAATCATGATATCAATTTGTCCTTTTATCAGTCAGGAGCTCATGAATACTGTCAAACATATTATTATCTCCTTATCCCTTCATTGTGCACATATCATCTTCTTTCCAAAAATATTTCAATCACTTTTCTTGGTTACTGGTACCATAATATTGTTGAAAACCACAATAAACCAATACATATATATTCCAATATTCCATGATACTATAAATGAGACACCACAACATTATTTTGGAATCTAATTACATAAACACTTAATCATTCCATCAAAACATTGTCATACTCACATCACCAATAGTGATTTCATGTGGCTTCCCTTTTTTCCATTGCCTTAAGTGGTTTTTGATGTCAATCATCATTAACCCTTGGATTTGGGCATTAGTTAGCATAATTCCACATTTCCTTACACTTGTAGCATTGAAGTTTTCATGGAGCATTCTCTGTAGTCTTTTCTCTATTTACGTCATTAGAAACGTTTTTACCTTTACTTTGGAACCTAGATACTCTATGACCTTCTTTTCCACACATGAAAATTTTTCTAGTACCATTTAGATAATCTCCGCCATGCTTCTTTCCAAACTTTGAGCATAAAGAAACATTCACCTTCTTTTCACCATTGTTCTAAGATTTTTCCTTGAACTCTATCTTTCGTTTTTTGTGAAAATCATGAGATGGTTATTTAACATCAACTTCTAGTTTTACCTTGATAGCAAAACACACAATTTTTTCAGAGCTATTAAAGTCTCTTATAGCTAATGCCTTTCTAAGACTTGGTTTTAAGCCACTGAAGAATTGATCAGCTTTACATTCAGGTTGGATGATAAAGCCAGATGCATACCTTTTAAGCCTTGTAAAATTCCCCTCATATATACCAACAGATTCATCATCATTTTTCGTAATCTCAAAGAACTCCTTTTCCATATCAGTTCGAAGAATACAAGGGAAGTACTTATTGAAAAATATGTTCTTGAACCCATCCATTTCCATGGATTCAATTTCATCTAGGGACCTTGAATTCTTAATTAGAGTCGACCACTGGTCTACTTCACCTTCTAAACAGCAGATATCCAGAATAAATTTTCCATGTTCCAAATAGTGATGTATGGAAGATATCTTTTTAATGGTATTAGTCCATTGTTCAGCAACAAGTGGATCAGAAGACCCATTGGAAGAAGGTGTATGTTTCCTCATGAAGGACGTAATAAAATATTGTTCCCCTCTCTGCTCATTTGGAAGTACAGAATGATTCATAGCTTGTGTAAGTATAGCAATAAGTTTTTTCACTCCATCTTCTATAACATTGTTTTGTTCATGAGGGAAATCATTGCATTGTCCATTACATTGATCAACACGGTTTTTTTGGGTTCCAGCCATCGTCTAAAACCCAAAAAGAATAGTCTGAGAGGAAAAAATCATGCTAGGAAAACAACATAATAAAGGGTGAGTAACTTCAATATATAACATCTTATGTTTAATTATATGTTCATTACCATAATCCAAGGACTATAACCTATACTTATAATTAACCTTACAGACATCCCTAGACATATTATAGAAATATCTCTAGGGATTTCACTAAAATTTTGCATTATAGTTTCAAAGGTTAACTAAACCTTCGCTCTGATACCAACTGTTGAGACCCAAAAATGATGTACAAAGACATTACATTACTTTTAAAAAATACTTAATAGATAAAAAAACAGATTCCCAATGACTATTTCAGTTTACTGTATTTGGAAACTCAGAACATAATCAAATAATCTTGGTGAAAGATCTTGAACATCTCATATAAAGATCTTCCCCATTTTTTTCTTACCTAAAACATTTCTTTATATCCTGGGGAAAATAAAATATATAAAGGGTGATCTCAAATGCTCAGTAAGGCTAATCATGGATAAAATAAAACAAACCATATACATTTGAACTTAAAAACATAAACAAAAAGTTTGAACATAAAAATCTTGAGTTGTGCAATAAACCTTGGTAGTATGTCAGGCATAGTTCATAAATGAACATCAATCATGAGAAAATAGCATGGTAATAAAACATGTAATTATGGAAAACCATTAAGCACATGATATTATTTCCATAGTATCCAAGGCATTGCTGCAAAGACCATCATAGTGGACAAAGTCCATTTCTAAACTGGGTTAACATGTCGTTCGAGCCCTATATTACTAAACCAGATTTTACTTTCAGTTCCGGCCATGTCTATATCATGAGATATAATTCTTTACCCAATGAGTTGGGGGTAGATATAGGTCCCATCCATATCATAATGAAATCATTCTTTCATGTGCCACAAAATAAACATAAATCATTCATCATAACCCAAAGAATAATATTGGTTTCTTAGACACAATCCCATCATAACACAATCCATATAGAATAAATGGATATCATTTAATCATAAGAAAAATGAAACAATGTAAATAATAGACATTATATTTTCAATACAAACATATTAAATAATTTCATCTTATAAGGAAAATGGTTTTGATAAAACACTTGAAATGAATTCTTGAGAAAAATATCGTTTCTTCATTAAAATCATTTTCTTTTCACAGAATGCCATAAAATTTTAAAGAAAAGGATTCTGTTGAAAATAGTCCTAAAATATTTGAGATTATGCTTCATAAAACTAAGGCATTATGAAACCATAAAAAGTGGTTCATGCCGTATTAGTTAGAAAAACATTCTTCTCGTACTTTTAACAGAAATGTCAAAAAGTACCACATATGGTAAAAAAGAATATTCCATCCATAACACAAAGTAAAAGTCAAATAGGGGTAAAAATAACTTTACAAATACTTGGAATATTATTAAACACTTTATGAAAAACATTTTTATGGACATAGATGAAAAATATAACCCTAGTAAATACTTATATATAAGCAATCTTGGATAAAAATGAGATTGCAAAATTATCCCTTACCTTATGTACAATTTCTTCCATATGTGTCTGAGACTCCTGTATAGTGGGTTTAAACATATTTTTAACTTGTAACAAAACCATAATAATATTTATGATATCATATATGATTCAATTAAGACTTTATATTACCCGTTCATTTGTCAATTCCATGTTAAAGCAGCATTTTTGGTAAAATTGTTTCATTTCTCGTCCATGTTTTGACTTTTAATTATTTATATGACTACTTAGATCATGATTACTTACATCCATAATATAAAACAATATTTATATATAATATATATTCATAATATAAATATATATAGTAGATTGATAAATGGATTGAAATAAATCGTTCATGGAGACGAAAGGCCGTACGTACGCATGAACGATGTTTTCGTTTCCTTATAAAATTGAATTGAAGTAAGTAAATATTATATACATAAATCCAGTATCATTAATATGTCATTTATTTCATGATTATTTATTATATATAATTTATAATCATTCTTTTATGGTTAACATAGAAAATGAATCTAATCGTGTCATGGAGATGGTAATCCATACGTACGCACACGCAGTGATTTTATATTCCATAGGATGGATAAAAGGTGAAATAGGGTTGGTTCAAATTTATAAATACATATCAGTATATGAGTGATACTGATGTTATTACTTTATTTTAAAACCACAAAATAAAGGGAAGTAAAAGAACAAATGAACTTGAAAGAATCGATAAAGGATATTACATCTTCTTCGACGCGCCTCTTCTAAACCTCCTACTAAGGCACTAAAGTTGGTCTCTTAAGAATACCAAGACCTCTATATTGTTTCTAGGAAAGTGGAGAAGAGAAATTGTTAGGGTTTTTCGATGCTTTAAGTCTCAATGTGGTGCGAGGAGGAGTGGGAGGAGGTGCCCTTTTGTAAGAGAGGAGAGGGGCACTTTTGGAAACCTCAAAAATATTAATTTATAATAAACTCAAAGCCCACATAAAAACCGCCAAAAATGACTCACATCTAAAGCTTAGATAATATATGATGGTAATAGAATCAAAAAATAATATTAATACTTGTTGGTAATTTATTTTAAACCTTATCAACTAGATTTATGCTTATTTAATCTATTTAATTTTATTTGTGGTAATAATATTCTTAACTTTAAATTGATATACATATTTACTTATGTCCTATGAATTGTATATAATTGGATACTTTATGACATTATAGACCATAAAAATTTAAATTTATAATTTTTAAATTTTTTTGTGATTTTTAAACAATTTTATAATATGTTATTTTTATAAAATAACAACAGTGTCAATTTTGACACTATTCATTTAGTGGAATTTAAATAAAATTCAAATAGAGGATATATTTGAACCAAAATAATTAATAGACTCATAACATGTCATATTCATCTATAAAATTTGTGGATAATATTAATTAAATATTAAAATATTTATTTAAATATTTTTCATACCATTTATTTGATATTTCAATCAATAAAAAAATTTCTACATCACTATTGTGTCATTATTGATGATAATTTTTTAATCCTTAAAAATTTTAAATAAATTATCATGATGTAGATAATTTTATTATCATTCTGGAGACTATTTATATTCGATGTTTTATGATATTTATCACTAAATTAAAATTATTACACTTATACTGTATAAGAGAGTGACATGTTGTCACTTTCATTGATTTTATTAATAATTATATAATTTTCATTGTCAAAAGTTCAAGAAATGAATTTATTCAGACCCATAAATTATATGGGTCTACATTTATTCATCCAATAGAATTTTTGGAAATCTTAGGGTAATTTTATAATCTTATTTGAACCCTTAATTACCTGATTTACCTTTAACTGCAGTAAATAAAAATTACCGTAGTTACTATTTATAATATTAAAAAAATAGAATTAAGATATTAACATAATTTGTAACTACTTAATCCAAATATGGAATCCATTTTTCAAAATTCAAAACACAGTATTTGTAGAAATTAAATTAAAATTAATCCCGTTGTTAAGAAAACGAGTTTTAAAAGTTAAACCATTGTAAAAGATTGAAATATTTTTACCCATGAATTCAATATAAAATTAATGATAATGGAATAAATTATATTAAATGGTAAAAATATATTCTATTTATACTTTAAAAAAATATACTATTATAATTTATCTATATAAATTATCTCGACGAAAATAGTAGTTTTTAACTAAAATTTAGATTGTTTTTACTATTCATCAAAATAAGAACTTTGTCAGAAAAATATCAAAACATTATCCAATGTAAAATTTTATATCTTGATTCAAAAGAAGAAGTTTATTTTGTAAAGTTGATCTTATAAACATGTCAAAAATTAGATTTAAAATGTGTGCGCCATCAAGAGGCTGCATAATGACTTTTTTTGAATAATATTTATTTTATCCGAAAAATTGATTTTGTTCTCATACATCATTCCAGAAAATGTGTAAGATGAATTATAATGTTATAAAATTCAAAACGAGGTTAATAATATTCATAACAGTTAGTTCATAATAATATTATAACAATATATCATTGTATAGTGAAACTTGGTATTGCGTACAACACATGCTATTGAGAAAGGTCGCTCATGCGTGTAATGAAAGCCAATTCAGGGTTGCATGTAGGGAATTCTTCCTTTGGTGTTTCATATAACATACTAAAAATATAGTTCAATTATAGATTGATCAAAATCTATACTTGGTGTTGTGTAAAATGAATTTTATTCGAATGAACATGAAATTGTGTGCATCATAGGCCAAGAATTGTGTTGCATATACAACAAGCTAATACAATGTTGCATATAGCGCAAGATAACCTTGGTGATGTGTATAACTAAAGACATCAAATAAATTAAATAGAATTATTTTCATAAAATCTCGGGGTGTTGCAGGCTGGGTCCTATGGGCCGGGCAGAACATAACAGGCTGGCCCGCCTAATGGGTCGGGTCATACCCAACCTGTCTGATCGGGTTGACCTAGACCGGGTTGGCCCAGACGGGGTTGGACCCGGTTAGTCCAACTGGGATGGACCGGACCTGGGCCCACTATAGACACTTTACATTTTTGGCCATATCTTTGGCACCAGACGACCGTCTGACGAACCATCAGTGGCACTGGTTTTCATCGAGCACGACGGTCCCTTTGAGTATGCCACAATAGAGTTTGGGGTAAAGTTGTGATACTATTAGTTTGGATCATGCATGAATCCAATCAGGCCCATGAGATTAAATGGAAAATAACTCATAGACCAGCCGTCCGATTGGCACTCTGTCTATTTCTTTGAGACCTCTATGACGTGGCAGACCTTTGAGATACTTTTATGTGAGATATCGTGACAGTTGTACTATCAACATCTTGTTTGTGGAGTGGATCCTCCCTAGGATGAGCGGGCATAGTGTAGAGACCTAGTAGTTGGCTACGACCTGACGACTGCTGACAGATTTGACTCAGAGTGATTTGACTAGCACAATGGGGAGCGCCTTGGTGTCGTGGGAGACCCACAGTTGGGATCTCCTTAGTATCGTGACAGAACCACGGTACTCAAAAAGAAGAGTACCTCAGTAGGCTATGAGGGGGAGAGCCTTGGTGATATGGAAGAACCATGGTGGGGAGCACCATGTTGATGCTGCAGACCCACGGTACTTGACAGGATGAGTACCTCAACAGTACAAGGTTAGTGGGAAGCACCGTGGTGTCGTGACATGCCCACTGTACTCTACAAGGGAGGAGTTCTCCAGCAGTCGTGGTTTCGATAATGTGAATAAAAATCCCGGTTGAGCTGAGTTAGTAAATTTTGTGTTTTTCTCATGATTGAGATGGATTAATTAACAACAAAGGTATATGAATGGGCATATACCTAGATGAGGTTATCTATTGAATTCATACTTTGTGGTTTATCCTTGTTAGATTTTTTGAGACCTTGAGGGTCTCGGGGTCCCTATTCAGTATCATTATACTCACTCCTACACGGGCTATCCCCGATCCTCATTGTGTTGGTTGCAGATGATAGACAACTTAGACCGAGACTGAGTTTACTAGTACTAGATGGTACCTGGAGGTGAGCCACATGGCGTGATGGTACAAAGAGTTGACAGACGGATGTGGAGTGCTATGAAGCCTATCTGTACCTACCCTTCAGGTATGATTTTTTAGTGGATGATCCATGAGATGTTTTCCATTTTTTCAGTACTTGTACTTTATATTTCCTTGTAATTTATAGTTGGGCATGTATTTCTGGCCCCCTATTACTTTTCAACTCCCTTTTTGTAAATAGTTTTATTTAGTGACTTGTTTCCAGCTCGTACACTGTTGTGTGGGTTTTTAGGTTTTTAAGGAAATGCATTCCTAGTTTAGGGATTTACACCTTTGGTGTTAGTCTCCAGCCCCGGACCTATGGAAGGCGAGCTTGGGATAGTCACGACACGGGCCCTGGGGGATGGGTCATGAAGAATTGGTCATAGAGGGAGGTTCTAACACAGAACTTAGGACTCTGATATTTTATGTGAGGAAACACTGTTAAGGGTACTAAGTGTGGTTTTTAGTTCAGGGAGTCTAGTGTTGGTGTAGTGGCTGGCATATCCATATATCAGGACCCTGAATACTAATTTCAGACTCAGTGCACAAAAACACTAATTGCGTGTGGGTTTTAAAAAATTTTCTTTAAGTCAGCTACACCAGGCCAGCTCACCAGGTATAATATTTGACCATGTCTCACCTTTTTCTTTCAATATTCCTCCCTGCAGACGACTAGAGAGAGTCCCTAGAGTAGTATGCATAGATATCCCACTGATTGATGAGGCCTCGGTGCAGGGCCCTTTTCCTGTGGAGGCCCCATCGGTACTACTTCCAATTGGGCCTCCGATGCAACCAGCCCCAACAACAGATGATGCACTCCACATGAGCATGTTTCATGAGTTCCCACACTTGAGGCCACCTAGGTTCATGGGAGAGACGGACCCATAGGAAGCTGAGGATTGGATGGAGGCCATGGTGAGAGATTTCCCACTAGTAGGGACTATTAGAACCATGGTCTTCTACGCATGATTTAGAGTGTGGTTTGTGTTTGTTGTCAATCATTAATGGAATTTCAGATCGTGTACCAGTAAAGAGATCATACTGTTCAAGCAGACAACAGTATTGAAGGTGGCGCCATTTCCCAGTGTTTGCCAAATTTTTGGGGTCCAAAATTTGGATTTTGGTGAGCTTCGCGAAAATAGGATTTCTATGAAGATCATGATTTAATATGGAAAAGGCATGAATTTCGCGAAGATAGGATTCATGGTTTTGAAATCACGAATACCAGAATAATGGAGGCGGTGAGTCTTCGCGATTACATCAAGATTCGCGAACGATAGAGGGTGAAGCGCATCACGGTGAAGAAGGGCTTTGCGAGGGAGCTCCGCGAACGAAGGCGCGCCGCGAAGGTAAGTTGACGGTGATTCTTCGCGACTACGTCAAGCTCCGCGAACGGAAAATTTCCGTGGTGCTTTGCGATTTGGACAGAATTCCGGCTGAAACTTTGGAGCTTCTCGATTTGAAATGACGTGGCGTTGACTTCGAGCGGAAAAGTCGAGGGTCGGTGGAATTGCCTATAAATAGAGGCTGACCCCCTCGAGAGAAAAAAAAGCGAGAGAATTTCAGAGAAAGTCCATTGCTCTCGGTTCGCAAAGGTCTCTCGCGAAGGCAGCGTGCTTCACGAAAGAAGAGCTTCGCGGCGGCTTTTATAGCTCCACGAAAGACGGGCGCCCTGCGTTGGCTCAGTGAGCATCGTGAAGAGGCAGGAGCTTCGCGATAGCCAAGCATTGTGAAGGATGGAGCATCGCGATAGTGCTTCGATATTGAGCTTCGCGATTGAGCTTCGCGATTGAGCTTCGCGAAATGGCAGGGGCTCCGCGAAGGCTTGTTTGAGCTTTGCAATATTGGGAGCCTCGTGAAGTAGGGTACTTTGTGAAGGCCTTTTCCAAAGGTTGTCTGCCCCGTGGACAAGAGAAAAGGGGGTATTCATCATTGGTTGGAATTTGGATCCTAACAGAGCATTAAAATCGGGACTTTGATGCAAGAAAAGTCTCATGCTGAAAAGGAGACAATGAACTTCATGACTATCAATTGAAGAGACCTTCACGTCTATAAACTGAGTGGGACTTCACCAACGGAAGTGATCCAGGGGGAGTCAACGGGAGTGAACCGAGGGACGCAGTGAGCTATCCCTGAACAATTGTAAAGGCAGTGAGCCTGGGACAGAGTGACTGTGCCCGAACAATTGTAATCTCCAGCTAGTGAAGCTTAGTGGTTTTTGGTACGACCGAAAACTTGTCGGCGTATGCTCCTTGGACGTAGCCCTTAGTGGTGAACCAAGTAAAAAGGGCTATGTCTTCTCTGTGTATGTGCATGTTTGCCTTTTGATCCTTCTCATCTTATAGGTTCAACAAGTTCCTACCAACGTGGGAACAAGATCCACTACTTTAAGAAGAAAAAGTTGTCACCCTAATTCACCCCTCCCCTCTCAGGGTGTCACGGGGTCCTTCAAGTGGTATCAGAGGGGAGGTTGCGGGTGTTGAATCTGACTTTTTTTGTCATGTAAAACGCGATCAATGTCAGGGGAGTCCCTCCCTTCGATGAAAGCAATTTCCAGATCTGGAAGAATAGAATGAGATCTCATCTGAGATCTCTTGGAATGGAAGTTCTATTTTCTACTATGCAAGGAATATAAGTCACTGATCCAATAGGCCTTGCAATGACTGAAATTGGCAGGAAACTTCTTGATGCAGATGCTAAAGCACATAATACACTCACTGCAGCCCTTTCTGATCAGATCTACCTAAAGGTGATGAATTGAACCTCAGCAAAATCCATGTGGGATAAACTTGAGAATATTTATGAAGTTGATAGAAAAGTGAAGGAGGCGAAACTACAAGTGCTGCACAATCAGTTTGATGATCTGAAGATGCATCCAGACGAGAATGCAGACTCTTTCTTCAATTGAATTACTGAAGTGGTTGGAGCTATTCGGGGTCTAGGCGAAGAAATCAAAGACATTGATATTGTAAAGAAAATATTGAGAATACTTCCACCTCTTTATAATGCGAAGGTGTCAGCCCTTGAGGAAAGAGATCTTTCCAAACTTTCTCTAGATGATCTTCTGAGCAGTTTGGTAGCATATGAAATGAGAGTCAAACCTGAAGATGCTACGACTCAGGTGAGCAAGGAAATGGCATTCAAGGCCATGGATAAACTGAAAATCTCAAAGGATAGTAGCGGTGAAGATGACGAAGAAAATGAAATTCTTTCTTTCATTGCAAAGAAGTTCCAGAAGGGGAAAGGGAAATTCAAAGGGAAGTTACCTCACGCGTGTTTCCATTGTGGAAAAGTTGGGCACATTGCCTCTCAATGTTTAAAAATGATCAATGATGAAGATAGTGAGGATGAAAACTTCAAGAAGCCTCAGAGAAGGTTCTTCAAAAAGGGAGACTTCGAATCTGGTAAGAAAATGCAAAGAAAGAGTTTTGTCTATGAAGAGGAATAAGATGATAATGAATTCTGTGATGAAGAAGAACCAAAACTCAAAACTGGGAACCATGCTTCTATGATGGCCACTGTTGAAAAGCCATAGGATACTGAAGCAGAAAAACAACTGAGAACTTTTGTAGATCCTGAGATACAACTTAAGGATGCGGTTAGTAAGCTCAAGATTAAATGTAAGAACTGCAATAAGTGGAAATCAATTGTAGAAGAATCAACTGAATACATTGATCAACTTGAAGCTGAAATTGAACGACTGGAAGAATTTGTGAAGGTACAGTCTAAAATAATTGAAAGTAATGATGATGTAGTAGATCTAAAGCTGAGAATTGAAGAAAAGGAAAAGGTCAGCAATGACCTCACCTCCAGACTGGATGAAAAATCCAAGACTGCTGATGGTATTGAGGAGGAAGTAGTTACTCTAAAGATTAAACTGGAGACTAAATCAGTTCCAAAATAATTGAGGAAGAAAATACAGTTTGGAAGATTCTCAGATGCAGAATTACTAGCAAGATCCATGTGTGGTTCAGATGGGGTTGAAAAAATCTTGAGTGATCAAAGACACGCTTGCATGGGAAAGAGTGGAATTGGCTGTGGGGATGAGACATCAACTGCTGGAAGTGAAAAGATCCAAAAGAAAGATAAGATGAAAGTTAAACATGATGAAACGTTTCCTAGAGTGCCGAAAAAGGAACCCTCAGTCCAAACAAAAAGGGGACCTAAAAATTATCCTCAAACATTCAGAAATGACAGACAGTCTTACTATTCTCCCAAGGAAGAAG
Source organism: Viscum album (assembly GCA_963277665.1). Taxonomy (NCBI): domain Eukaryota; kingdom Viridiplantae; phylum Streptophyta; class Magnoliopsida; order Santalales; family Viscaceae; genus Viscum; species Viscum album. Next base: position 366,903,527 of record OY728166.1, on the reverse strand, counting down.
GTTTGACGAGAAATTCAAGTGAGAAGACATTTCCTCTCATGAAGTGTCAGTTCTGTGGCTATTTGGGCCGTACCATGTCATATTGTGAAGAGGCAAGAAGCTATCTGAATGGAGAAGATATAGAATCTCAACAAAGGAGAACAATTTCATATCCTAATTCTTTTATAAGAAATAATTTCTATGGATATTGTTTTTGTTGTTCTAACTTTGGTCATAAGGTCGTTAATTGCAGGCATAGAAGGGACATGGACACCTCATACCGAAGTTCAAGACAAGTCAAGTCTCGTCAGCAAGACAGTGTTGCTCTTTCAAACAGGTTTTCACCTCTCATAGAATACTTTGACTATGAAGAACCTAGGTATGTGGAAGGGATAATTGAAAGACCATCAGCTCTTTATACTCGATCTAATGTCTCATGGAAGGAAAGAAAAGAGATTGAGAAATCCAACCTTGCAGATGTGGCCCTCAAAGATACAAGGAACAACAGTACCTGCATTCTGGATAGCGGTTGTTCATCCCATATGATAGGTAATGCCGACCTACTAACGAATATCATAAGGAATGTCGATGGTACAGTAAGATTTGGTAATGATGGGGCTCTAAAAATCAATGGGAGTGGAAGTACCGAATTAGCTAATGGTGAACTAAAGAAGACTGAAGTACTTTACATAGATGGCCTACGTCAAAATCTCCTCAGCGTGAGTCAACTCTGTGACTCAGGACTTATAGTCACGTTTAATCAGAAAGGCTGCACTATCAAGGGAATGTCTGGGAATTCACTTATGAAGGGATGCGGAACAGAAGGAAACTTGTATCAGGTTGATAGTGAAGAAAATGTATGTTACATGACTGTTGAAGAAGAAAACAATTTGTGGCATCGGAGACTCGGACACATTAATCAACAAGACATGGAGAAAATATCAAAATTGAGAATTGTCATGGACATTCCCAACCTGAAGCGTGAGCGTGAAAAAACTTGTGATGCTTGTATTCGTGGGAAGCTGGTCTGCAGCTCATATCGGCCAAAGAAGAAAAGAGCGTCACACCTTCTTGATCGGATTCATACAGATGTTTGTGGGCCAATAAATGTTGCCGGAACTCATGGAGAAAGGTACTTTGTCCTTTTCATAGATGATTACAGTAGAATGAAATGTGTGATGGTCATTCACAGGAAACAACAAGTCCTTGACTGCATGAAAACATATCGGAGAATCACCGAGAATGATACTGGACGAACAATCAAAGTGTTGCGATCTGACAATGGAGGAGAATACACATCCATTGAATTTGATAATTATCTTGAAAAGCATGGGATACATCATGAGGTAGCTGCTGTGAGAACTCCACAGCAAAATGGAGTTGTTGAACGTAGGAATCGACAGGTGAACAACATGGCACGAACCATGCTGATTGAGAGTCGTATTCCACGACATTACTGGAAAGAGGCTGTTCAAGCTGCAGTGTACACTCAGAATCGAACAGGACTTTATATGGGTGAGACGAAGACACCATACAAATTGTGGCATGGACGGAAGCCTTCTCTAAAATACTTTCATGTCTTTGGAAGTAAATGCTTCATCCAGAACAAAGAAGGAAATCAAGGGAAATATGGCGACAATGCAGATGAAGGAATTTTCCTCGGTTACTCAATGAACAGCAAAGCCTACAAATGTTTCAACAAGTGTTTGGGAAGGATTGTGGAAAGTAGTGATGTTAAGATAATTGAAGAGAAAACCACAAATGCTTCAAGGACGTCATATGCTGATGTGATAGAAAGTCAGGAAGAATGTGAACATGAAGAAAATACAAATGCAGAAATATAGGAAGCTGTTCAAAACACTCAGTAGTAACATCAAGATGTTGACTCAGAAGCAGAATCTGAAGAAGAAACTACGGCTGAACAGAATACTACTGAACCTCACAGGAGAAATCGAAGAGCTGAGATTGATCCATCCAACATAATTGGGGATAGGAGTGCATCAACTCAAATAAGAAGGATGAGGAATACCATGCAATCTGCATTTCTATCAGTTGTAGAGCCATCCTCATTCGAAGAAGCTGCAAAAGATAAATCTTGGGTGAATGCTATGAATGATGAATTAGATCAGATTGACAAGAATCAGACATGGGATCTTGTCCAGAGACCTGAAGGTCACAATGTGATTGGTACCAAATGGATTTTCAAAAATATGTTTGATGAGCATGGAAGTGTCATCAGAAACAAGGCACGACTCGTATGTAAAGGATACTCCCAGATTGAAGGCATTGATGTTGAAGAAACCTTTGCTCTAGTGGCTATACTAGAGTCAATCAGGCTTTTCCTTGCCATGGCACTCCAAATAGGATATAAAGTATATCAAATGGATGTCAAGACATCATTCTTGAATGGTGTACTCGAAGAAGAAGTCTACATTGAACAACCAGTGGGCTTTGTTTTGGGTACTGATGAAACAAAGGTCTGCAAACTGAAGAAAGCTCTATATGGTTTGAAGTAGGCACCACGGGCATGGTACTCAAGGCTGGACTCATATCTCAAGAAGTTGGAATTCAAAAGAGGAGGAGTTGATCACAATCTCTATGTGAACAATTCTCCAAAAGATCAATTCATGGTTCTTGTCTATGTTGATGATATCATATTTGGTGGCAGCAGGCAGAAATCAGTGGATGAATTTGCCAACCACATGAAATCAGAATTTGAAATGTCTATGATTGGGGAGCTCACATATTTCTTGGGGCTGCAAGTGATTCAAAAGAAGGAATACACTTTCATTTATCAAGAAATATATGCAAGAGATCTGCTGAAGAAGTTCAATATGAAAGACTCCATACCAATGTCAACTCCGATTGCAGTTCGAACTAAACTTGGAAAGCATGAGGATGGGAACTCTGTTGATCCCACCATGTACTGGAGGATCATTGGAAGCCTACTGTATCTGACAGTGACAAGGCCAGATATTGTCTTTGCAACATGCCTTGCGGCCCGCTTTCAGAGTAATCCAAAGGAGGAACATATGGCAGCAGTAAAAAGAATCATGAGGTACATTCAAGGTACAGATAACTTCGGGTTATTTTTTGCTGCAGGCAGGGACAGTGAATTATCAGCATTTTCTAATGCTGACTGGGCTGGTGATGTAGTAGACAGAATGTCCACTAGTGGTGGAGCTTTCTATATTGGGCAGAAATGTGTTGAATGGTTGAGCAAGAAACAAGAAAGTATTTCTCTTAGTACTACTGAAGCCGAGTATATCTCTGCCACAAAGGCATGCACTCAACTGCTATGGATGAAGCAGCAATTAACTGACATTGGCGATGGGGTGACGCAACCAATGGTGATTTACTGTGACAATAAGAGCGCAATTGATCTTACAAAGAATCCTGTTCATCATTCTCGTACAAAACATATTGAAATCAGGTATCACTTTATCAAAGAGAAAGTTGAGCAAAGCGTGATTAGATTGGATCATGTGGGAACAGATGAGGAAGTGGCTGATATCTTGACAAAGCCACTGTCAGCGGCTGTGTTTGGGAAGCATCGGTTGAACCTCGGTGTTCGACCACCTCCCAGTGCATAAGGAGGTTATGGAATTACCCCTCTCCCCGTTTGTTATAAATGTTTTAATCTGTTTACGGATATGATGCAGGTGTATGGGGGATATACTATCGAGGGGGGAGTATGGTTTGAGCTGAATGTGGAAAAATTTTCTGGTCTTTGGATTTATTGTCAATGGGGGAGAAAGGAGAAGGAATAAATTCAGGAAACTTCTATGATGAGAAGAATGACCAGGAAAACAGTGGAACCCAATTCAAGCCTCCTCTCTTGTTTTCTACATCGAGCATTGCTCACGTAGACTTAGAGTGTTGGCTGGGTTGATTCCTGCAAATTTTGGTTTTCACTTTGATGGAGATCTATTGAATTTTTCTTCTGATTGCCAACAAACCCAAAGGGAGAGATTGTTGGAACCATGGTCTTTTATGCATGATTTGGAGTGTGGTTTGTGTTTGTTGTCAATCATAAAAGGAAGTTCAGATCGTTTACCAGCAAAGAGATCATACTGTTCAAGCAGACAACAGTATTGAAGGTAGCGCCGTTTTCCAGTGTTTGAAAAATTTTTGGGGTCCAAAATTTGGATTTTGGTGAGCTTCGCGAAAATAGGATTTCCATGAAGATCATGATTTAATATGGCAAAAGCATGAATTTCGCAAAGATAGGATTCATGGTTTTGAAATCACGAATACCAGAATAATGGAGGCGGTGAGTCTTCGCGATTACGTCAAGCTTCGCGAACGGCAGAGGGTGAAGCGCATCATGGCGAAGAAGAGCTTTGCGAGAGAGCTCCGTGAACGAAGGTGCACCACGAAGGTAAGTTGACGGTGATTCTTCGCGACTACATCAAGGTCCGTGAATGGAAAATTGCCGTGGTGCTTCATGATTTGGACAGAATTCCGGCTGAAACTTTGGAGCTTCTCGATTTGAAATGACGTGGCGTTGACTTTGCGCGGAAAGGTCGAGGGTCGGTGGAATTGCCTATAAATAGAGGCTGACCCCCTCGAGAGAAAAAAAACGAGAGAATTTAAGAGAAAGTCCTTTGCTCTCGGTTCGCAAAGGTCTCTCGCGAAGGCAACGTGCTTCGCGAAAGAGGAGCTTCACAACGTCTTTTCTAGCTCCGCGAAAGACGGGCGCCCCGCATTGGCTCAGTGAGCAACGCGAAGAGGCAGGAGCTTCGCGATAGCCAAGCATTGCGAAGGCTGGAGCATCACGATAGTGCTTCGCGATTGAGCTTCGCGATTGAGCTTCGCGAAATGGCAGGGAATCCGTGAAGGCTTGTTTAAGCTTTGCAATATTGGGAGCCTCGCGAAGTAAGGTACTTTGTGAAGGCCTTTTCCAAAGGTTGTATTCCCTGTGGATAAGGGAAAAGGGGGTATTCATCAGTGGTTGGAATTTGGATCCTAACAGAGCATTAAAATCGGGACTTTCATGCAAGCAAAGTCTCATGCTGAACAGGAGACAATGAACTTCCTGACTATCAATTGAAGAGACATTCACGTCTATAAACTGAGTGGGACTTCACCAACGGCATTGAGCCAGGGGGAGTCAACAGGAGTGACCCGAGGGACGCAATGAGCTATCCTTGAACAATTGTAAAGGCAATGAGCTTGGGACAGAGTGACTGTGCCCGAACAATTGTAATCTCCAGCTAGTGAAGATTAGTGGTTTTTGGTACGACTGACAACTTGTCGGCGTATGCTCCTTGGACGTAGCCCTTAGTGGTGAACCAATTAAAAAGGGCTATGTCTTCTCTGTGTATGTGCATGTTTTCTTTTTGATCCTTCTCATCTTACAGGTTCAACAAGTTCCTACCAACGTGGGAACAAGATCCACAACTTTAAGAAGAAAAAGTTGTCACCCTGATTCACCCCTCCCCTCTCAGGGTGTCACGGGGTCCTTCAGGGACACCAGCCGACTTGATGGTGATTCTTTCTGCCAGCCTTCAACATGAAGCATTGGGAAAATAGTGGAGCTTGATGCTCTAGGTGCACAATGAGATGATGTTTCTCTAGGCAGATTTCGAGAGCATGTTTAAGGAAGAGTTTGTTCCAGCGACTCTCCGCATAGTACGCATACATGAGCTACTTCATCTGTAGCAGGGCAACATGACTGCAGATCAGTACACAACGAGGTTCACTGACCTCTCCCGCTCCTCCACTGATATGGTTTGGGACCCATTCTTCCGTGCCCAAAACATTGGTCAGGGGCTCATGTGAGAAACCATGGCATTAATGATCTCCCTCAGCATCCCGACGGAGACATGGGTGTTAAAGAGATTCCTTTCAGTGGAGAGTTTCTTTGCTGAACATTCTATAGCTGCGAGACCCACCACTAGTCGACATGTAGCAGAGTCTTCTTCATCGGCCAGTAGACATGTGTCACAGAAGACAAAGAGGACCATACACACGTGTGGATGACCACATGACTCAGAATCATCTGTGAGGGTCACCAGATGTAGGGACATACATGTCGAAAGAGGGCAGTGTTTCAGATGCGGTGGGAAGGGTCACATAGATCATGACTGTACAACCCACCATTCGGATGATCAGAAAATGTTCAAAGGAATGCCTAGGTAGAGACAGATATTCGATCGAGGTAGTTCGTAGGTTATAAGAGGACGTGGTAGGGAAGCTAGTTGAACCACCAGATGTGGGTGACGTTTTGAAGTGTTACCGCCACCCCCAACCGGAGGTCCAGCCCAACCGCAAGGAACAGGTGGAAATTCGAGATGTCAGCTCCAGGAATCTGAGGCTTATGATCCTGGAACTCCAGAGATGATTCGAGGTATGATCTATCTCTACTCTACCTTATCTATAGTTCTTATATAGACATAGGTGCTAGTAAATCTTTCATTGCCACTGCCCATGTTCGGAGCTCGGAGATTCCGACAGAGCCAATGGATCGATCCTTACATCTATAACTCATGCAAGAGTTGATTCGATGATTACACGCTGGATCAGGCAGTGTGAGATTCCTCTAGGAGGCGAGAGATTCAGATGGAATCTCCTACTAGCGACGTCGAGGCCTTACGACGTCATGTTGGGTATGTAATGGTTATCTCCAGTCCATTCTAAAATTGACTGTATTAGGCACAAAGTGCGGTGTGTCTGCACAGATGGGACAAGGTTCACCTTCACCGGTGAGAAGGGAGCCTTTGCGCGGTAGGATAGACTTTCCATGATGAGAGAACATCCGATCACTCATCAGTTTTCTTTACTTACCCGCAGAGCCATTGATTTGGATATTCTGATTTATCATGTTGTGGTGGACCAGTACGCGGATGTTTTCCCTAATGATGTCTGAGTTCTACCCCTTCATAGAGAGGTGGACATCTACATTGACCTATTCACCAGGAAGACACCGATATCTACACCAGTATATCAGATGGATCCTTCTAAGATTTATGAGCTGCGGGTACACCGGGAGGATTTACAGGGGAAGGGATTCATCCAACACAGTGTTTCCCCCTAGGCAGCCCCGATTCTATTCAACAAGAAGGCAGATGGTAGCTTGAGGCTTTGTGTTGACTACCTTCACCTGAACCCGATCACCCTGAAGAACTAGTATCCACTCTTGTGGATTGATGACCACTTTGATTAGCTAAAGAAAGCATGATGGTTCTCAAAGATAGACATTTGTTCAGGATATCACCAGATGATAGTTCGAGATGGGGATGTGCAGAAGACGGATTTTAGATGTCGGTACGACCACTAAGAGTTCTTTATTATTCCTTTAGTCATAAGAAACACTCCAACAGTGTTCATGGGACTTATTAATATGATTATTCAACCATACCTCGATTGCTTTGTAGTAGTCCTCATCAATGACATTCTGATCTACTCGACTTCTGAGGAGGAGAATGCCTACCATTTTTAGGTTCTACTGGACACAATTTGAGAGCACTAGATTTATGGTAAGCTCTCGAAATAACATTTTTTGATATGAGAGGTTCAATTTTTGGGACACGTCATCTCAAATACTGGAGTTGTAGTGGATCCATTGAGGATTGAGGTGATACTTTCTTGGGAGCAACCCATGAGTGTGACAGAGGTACATAGTTTCCTGGGTTTGGCTTGTTACTACCAGCGGTTCATTCTAGACTTATCCAGAGTTTCTGCACCACTATCAGCTTTGGCGAAGAAGGGGAAACCCTTCATGTGGTCGGAGATATTCCTGTTGAGCTTTTAGAAGCTGAGACAGAGGCTGAATAGTGCCCCCATATTGAGGCTTACAGAGGAAGGTGTAGGTTATGTAGTCTACTGCGATGCATCTGAGACCAGAATCAGGTGTGTCTTGATGCAGAAGAAAGCCGTGACTGCGTATGTTTCTCAAAAGATGTGACAACATGAGTAGAAGTAGTCTACCCATGACCTAGAGTTAGCAGAAGTGGTCTTCAACTTGATGATGTGGCGACACTATCTCATAGGAGAGATTTTTACCGTGTCAGAATAACAAGAGACTCATGTATATATTCTCTCAGAAGGACTAGAACATGAGACACCGACGATGGCTTGAGTTCCTCCTGGGATAAAAATTTCAAATAGTCAATACTACAGGAAAGGGGAATGTTGTGGGAGATGCACTAAGCAAGAGATATGGTTTACATATATTTGGCGAAGCGACGGAGCAGCTGGCCACTTTGTAGATATCCTTTGTGGATAGAGATAGATCATCTTTCATTCTGTGCCTTACAGTCACTACCCCACTTATTCAGTGAGTGAGGGAGGCACAACACTGGGACGCTGAATGCGAGACACGATGTTCTATGATATACAAAGGGTCAGAACCTGATGGATTTCTGAAGGTGGGGAGCACGCCATCCTCTTTAGAGGACATACAATGGTACCAGTGTCACATCAAGGGTAAGTGTTGAGGGAGTTCCACATATCCCCTTTAGCGGTACATCTTGGAGTGGGGAAGATGTACCCAGACCTTCGAAAAAAGCACTGATTCCTAGATATGAAGAAGGTAGTAGTGGAGTTTTTCTCTATATGCCTCACTTGTCAGTAAGTGAAGGCAGAGCACTAGGAAATAACATGCTTGGTACGACCTTTAGAGGTCCTAGAGTGGAAGTGGGATGGGATATCCATGGATTGATGGACATGAATTCCACGTACATATAGGGGTCACTACTTAATTTGGGTGATTATTGATCGACTCACCATGTCGGCCGACGTCCTACCGATAGGAGAGTAGGGTTTAGTAGAGATCTTGTGATGCCCCTATGTGCAAGAGATTGTGCTGCTATAAAGAGTACCTTCATCAATTTTCTCTGATCATGACACACGGTTTACATCCGGCTATGGAAGGGGTTTTCAGAGGCTTTCGGGACACAAAATCATCTAAACATCGCCTTCCATCCTCAAACGGATGGCCATAATGACTGGAACATTCATTCCCATGAAGACATGTCGCGTTCTTGTGTCCTCGACTTCGGTCGCAGCTAGGGGGATCACATATCTTTGGTAGAGAATGAATATAACAACAAATATCACTCCACCATAGGGACAGAACCTTCTAAGGCATTATATATGCAACTTTGCAGATCACCATTGTGCTGGACTGTCCCAAGGGAGTCAGCACTAGTGGGTCCATAGATGGTATGAGCTACCACGGAAAGGGTGCAGATCATCCATGAGTGGATGAAGACTACACAGAGCAAACAAGAAGATGTATTCTGATAAGAGATAGAGACCTCTAGTGTTCTAGGATGGCGACCATGTCTTTCTATGGGTATCACCTCAATGAGGTCTATGGAGAATTGGCATAGGTGGATAGTTATCTCCAAGGTTCATCAGACCTTTCTTGGTCCTCAGTAGTGTTTGTGAGGTGTCTTACTGCTTGGCTCTTCAACCTCAGTCGCACCAGGTGCATGGCGTCTTCCACGTATCTTAGTAGTGGAGATACGTTCATGACCCTTCTCACATCATTGACCATGGAGATATGGAATTCGACGATGAGGTGACTTTCATTGAGGTTCTAGTGGAGATTGAGGATCGATAGGAGTAGGTCCTACATGGACAGTTGATACCACTGGTGTGTGTTCACTAGTAGCACGAGAGCCTCTAGGAGAGCACATGCGACTGGGAGGCTAGGATGCGTGCTCAGCACCCCCACTTGTTCCCATAGATCGAGTTGTAGCATACAAGGACATAAATCCCTGAGCTATGGAGAATATAAAAACGAGTAATTTATGTGGAATTTTTTTCTTAAATACATGTAAATTTTATGAGTCCGTGAAATTTGATGGCACATGATTCCAAGGCCCGGTGTGCCCAGAATCAATTTCAAGAGATTTTTAGGTTCGTTTAGTAAACATTTGAGCATGTTTTTATAAATTTTGAACCATTTCTCAGAATGAAATCTAAGAACACCGTTGAACTCGCAGCGCCGATATTTTTTAAGGAGAATTTCACATCGACAATAGTGGGTCAAGAATAAAAGTTAGTTTTTCGGTTTTTTAGAGAATGAAATAAATAAAAATAATATGTGTGGCTTAATTTCTATTTGTTGGTTAATACCTCCTCAAAGATGTTGGAGGAGGGACCACCACACCTTAACCTCCCATGAGAGGTTATGGTGGTAGGACCCACTCTAACTGAACCTCCCATGAGAGGTTATGACTTGTAGAACACACGAGACTAAAACCCCCTATTAATGATGGGAGAGAAAAACCTCTCAACTCTCCTCATTTAAGTGGGAGAGTCTCTCCACACCCCCCTTCTTTATTGGTGCCAACTATCCTAATTTAATGGTGCCATGTCCTCCACATTAATTAAGGGGGTGACAAGTAAATTAAATTCTCTAATTTGAATTTTGTGCCAAAAAATTAAATAATAGATAAAAACAATCTATTATTATTTTGGATGGCATTGTTCATTTTAGTGGCAGAATTGAGAGGAGGATTATTGGGAGAAATCACCCAATAAAGAACACCTACGACTACGAATAACGCTGGAATTTTTCAACTTCTTCCATGGAGCTTCTACCGACGTGGTTCATCTTCAACTGACAATCTATCCACATCATTGCCAACGAGGTGACGCTTGAGCTTAGGATTGAATGTGTGTGGCGGATGCGAAGAACGACAATACCCTTCATCTTATTCCCCGCGACTCTGTCGATGACCAATGATCAAGGTAGGGGTTGTTTTCTTTTATGTCCCATGTTCTTCATTTTATTCAAAACAAAGAACGAGGATATGTTTTCTTTGATGGGTGAGTATTTGTTCATCATTAACCTGCCTTGATGAACCAATTGTTATCACCCTAATCATAAAGGGTGTGGGCCAAAGTTACATGGCCTGACTCCCTTCGTCGATCTATTTTGTGATATTCATTGGCATGGAAACAAAGCAACGAGGCGATGGAGGCAGTGAAAAAAAAGGCTGCACTAACCTCGACCTCCGTGATCCTTGCCGCCCCCACGGCGTCCCGTACCACCGTCGGAAGAACCGTCCTAGGCCGAGCCCTCGTCGACCACATAGCTCGCAGAGCCAAGCCGCTTCTTGAGCTAGCCCATGCCCCCAGCCAGCCTGGCTACCTCCCGGCCGCATGCCGACCTCGCCGCGCGCATCTCGACCGCCCGCCGACCTGCCCGACCGCCTCCCTACCCCCTGCCAGCCGGTCTGTGCCCTGACTGGCTGCCCGCTAGCCTGCCCCTACGCCCAACCTGGCCCCCCATCTACATACCCTACCTCTTCCCCGGCCGCCTTCCGACCTCCCCAGCTACCTCCCGTACGCCCGTCCGAACCCCGTGCACCCTACGCACCCCGTGTCATTTGAGATGTGGCCCTCTCACGGAACCCTGGCCGAACCGGCCCCGATGCTTTCTCCAGACCGAGCCGCGCCGGGCCACACCCTGGTAATTCTCACGGCCCCACCCTTGCACCACTCAGGGCAAAACCGGCCCCGATCCCAGGCCGAACCACCCACGCGGCATGATGGGCTGTTCCCAGCATGCCGGGATGAACCTAACAGGCTGGACCAACCAATGGGTCGGGCCAGCCCCAACAGGTCTGACCAGGTCACCCCTGACGAGGTCGTCCCAAACTAGGTCAGACCGAACCCGATCCCACTACCGACCCTTTACATTCTTTGGCCATATCATTGGCACTGGACGACCATTTGACGAACCTTTAGTGGTGCTGGTTTTCCTCTAGTGTGAAGGTCCCTTTGAGTATACCCCATGAGTGTTCGAGGGTAAATTGGTGATACTGTGATCTTGGATCATGCATGAATGAAACCGGGCCCCTGAGACTAAAATGCTAATAAATCACAGACTGAGCATTCGTTTGACGCGCCGTCTGTTGCGTTGAGAGTCCTATTTCATGGAAGACCTTTGAGATACTTCTATGTAGGACTTCATGAAAGTTGGATTATCGACCCATATCTCATGGAGCGGATCCACCCAGGGACGAGAGAGCATAGTGCGGAGACCTAGTAGCTGGCTGATAACTGACGACTGCTGACAGATTAGACTCTGAGTGATTCGACTTTCCCAATGGGGAGCGCCTGGGTGTTATAGTAGACCAACAATGGGGAGTGCCTTGGTGACGCGACAGACCCACGATACTTAATAGGAATATTACATCGGCAATCGATGAGGGGGAGCGCTTTGGTGATGTGGCAGACCCACGGTGTGGAGCGCCTTGGTGATGTCACAGATCCATGGAACTCAATAGGATGAGTACCTCTGTAGTCCATGGTTTGTGGGAAGCGTCTTGGTGTCACGACAGGCCCAATGTACTCGACAGAGGAGCAATTCTCTAGCAGGCATGGTCTCAATAATGTGATTAAAAATCCCGGTCCAGCTGAGTCACTAACTTTTAGGTTTTCGTCATGATTGAGATGGATTACTTAATAACATAGCTATATTTAAGGACATATACATAAGTGATCTCATCTCTTGAATTCATACATTTTGGTTTATCCTTGTTGGATTTTCTGAGACCTTGAGGGTCTTAGGGTCCCTACTGAGTATCATTATACTCACCCCTATATGGGTTATCCCCACACCTCATTGTGTTGGATGTAGACAACAGACAACTCTGATCGTGGCTAAGTGTACCAGGACTGGACAGTACCCGGAGGTGGGCCACACGGCATGACAGTACATGGAGGTGATGGACATACGTTTTTTGATGCATAGCCTATCTGTACCTACCCTTCTGGTAAGATTTTTCGGTGGACAATCCATGAGTTGTTTTCCTGTTTTCCAGTACTTTAACTTTCAGTTTTCTTGTACTTTAAAGTTGGGCTTGTCTTTCTGGCCCCCTTTTACTTTTCAGTTCTACTTTTATATACATTTTTATTTGCTGTTTTTATTCCATCTCGCACTCTGTTGTGTTCATTTTTTAGTTTTAAAGGCAGTGCCTTCCCAGTTTTGGGATTTATACCTTTGGTGCTAGTCGCCAAACCCTGGATTATTGAAGGTGTGCTTGGGGTAGTCAGGGCACGGGCCCCAGGGGACGGGTCGTGACATAACAAATCTTATTAACATGGGAAGTGATAGTGATGACCTCAAATAGTAGGGTTATACCCTATAAATCCCACTTACTTGAGACTCGACGGGGGAATTCATCCCTAGCCTTTTCTACTTATCCATGTCCAAGCTATGTTCCAATAACTTAAGCATGAGAGAAACCATTTTTGGGAGAAGTTCATGATCAACAAGATCAAATAGAAAAAAAATGTATTCCAAACCACCTATTTAAGGTCTCACTACATCACACCTTAACATTAGGTCATTTTTTGGCATATTAATTGGATATGAAGAAAAACAATCATAATATGAATATTTATAATGTATTTTCAACATAATAATGTTCATATTATCTTCTTTCCATTACATTATAATTGATAATGATTTATGTACAAAAAAATTATTATATTTAATTATAATTCAATTTTAATTTAGATATTTATTGAGGAGTTAATGTATTTTTTAAATAAATAATATTTTAATTATTATTTTTGTTTCTTAAATATAACTGATCATATAAGTTTTACGAAGTCAAATTAAATATTTATAATTTTTTGAAAAATATAATTATCAAAATAAACATTTATAAACTAATGTATATTAATTTTTTAAATGTTAAAATTCATGAATTACAAAAAAATTATAAAATGAATTTCGTGGAGTCATTATGTCCAAATATTTTTTTTTAAAATTAAAAATAATAAGACTATATATTTATTTAACAACCTTTATGAAGCCTTTATGAATCCTCTCAATATTATAATATATATTATAGTTTTAAAATCATTTCATTAAGAGTGTGAATTATGTAAACATCAGAGAGAGTATTATTCTATTTATCTCATTCCCTTTCTATATAAAAAAATATAACTACTCTGATTTTGAATAAACCACATAAAAACCCTTTTATGGTTTTTGGTATTGTTTCTTTTATTATATCGAATATAAAACCATTTTTTGAAAAATGATATAGAATTTCCAAACCATTTCCTATATAAGCCCATAAAAAGTAACATTTATTAACTAAAAATACTTAGATGTGGTCTTTACTCTACCTTATCAATCCAATATTCCTCCCAAGTTTCCCCCACGCTCATATGATGCTCCACCCTAGAATTCGTAGCCACACACTAATGTTAGTGATCTTCCACCCTTGTTTTTAATCCAGAACACCTTTATGTTATTATTCTTAATTTCCAATTGTTCATCATAGTATATGTTCTTCCATATCCCCTTTACTCTAAATTTTAGTTATAAATAATAATATACTCATTTCACTCTCATTAATACCTTCTATTTCTGTTTTGTACAACCATTATCATCGAGAAATTTAGTAAGGGATCCTCTTATTCTTTTCCTTGTTAAGGATTAATTATTATATTATCCATAATTTTTTCAAATTCCTAAGGAACGGATATGACATTAAAAATCCATATTATTGGAAATATGATTTTATAATGATTATATCCCCTTTATATCTCTTCACCCAATTTTATGAAATTTTATGTGGTTTCGTTATGCGGCTAGAATTTCTCCACAGTTGTCTATGCCAAAATAATTTTTATAGAATTATATGAACATTTCCATTAATGGATTTTCATATTTAAAATATTATATATATTATAAAAGGGGATTACATTTTTTTTCTATAGTCCTTGATAATGGAATAAATTTTGGGTGTTAATGAATCGATGTTGTATGATCTATATGGAATTATTAAGCATGAGACCAAAACGAGTGAGAAATGTGTTCTTGTATTTATATAGAAATATAATTCATTTGATAATGTATAGAATCATGAAATTTTAGGTTTGAAAAATGAGTGAACCGGATTCCTTTGTGGGAATTTTTCCATCATGATGTCTTGGCAGTTATCCTTGACTTTTGTTTATAATGTAGTGTTTTTAGTTGTTTCCACATTTCCCATGTTATGATCATCTTGATATATGAATAATTTTTATTTTTACAAAGCCTTTTATTACCTATTTATATTCCTTTGGTCTATATTGTATTAATTTCATCATTTTATTGATTTTTTATTCTCTTACTGGGCGTTATAGATCACCCCTTTCTTATGCATGTCCTTGAGTTTTTCATAAAATTGTTATTGTGAGCATGTAAAGTAAGTTTTCAATAAAGATGTTTTTCATGTCTTATTGTGTTACGTAATGTAACTAATTCCCAAAGAAACTATACATCTTAATATTTCAGTTGTATTAATTTTATCCCAATTAATTATTACACATTAATATAGGATATATTACATTAAAATAATATAATACTTCTAAGATTTTGGAGAAGTATAGTGTCATTTGGAATTAGGTACAAAACCAAACATCCAGAACATGAGATACAAAAACAATAATGATAACCTCATTCAGAAGATTCTTAAAAATCCATGTCTTTTATAACTTCACAGCATAACCATGGGACAAAAAAAAGAATAAGGTGATCTATAAATCCCAATAAAGGAATAATCTTGGACTAAGGTGATACATGATAAAAATTATTAATATTTACAGGGAACAAAAGGAGTGAGAATAAAAATAAAAAAATATTGAGGCATGATATGAGCATGATGACTCATGGTACACCCTATGCCAACATGACGTATCTGGAGACAAAATATTGCTTAATGTATTTGAGTGCTATATACTTCTCTTTGAACCCATCACATCCAACATATTCTCATGCTTTAGTGTTCCATATAGATCATATAACATGGAATAATTAATAATCCTATTTTAATTTAAGATCAATGAGTTTGTAGTAAATACATGTAATCACCAATTAAAATAATTATAAGATTATAAATTTTAACACCCTTTAAATGAAATGGGGATGTTCTTCACTATTAAATTGATTTGGCATGGAAAAATCACTTCCAATTTTCACTACCATAACATTGTAAAAATAAAAATAAAATAGGTAGATGGGGGAGAAAGGGGTGTCTCAACATTTTTAAATGATTTGGGTATTAATATTCACATGTAATTATTTATATAAATATTATGAAATTTAAATATAAGGATTATGATAATAATGAAACTTTAATATTGAATATAAGGTGAGGATCCCTTACTAAATTTATGCAAGGTATAATTTGTTCATAGTGGTTCATGGGAGGAAGTAATTATATTTAAAGGGGTGTATCATCATATATAAATAAACTATAAACTATTTGGTATTTGGAAGAACATATACCAAAATTAAAAAATTATAATTTTATGGTATAAAAAAGTGTATCTTGGATTGAAATGGGAATATTGAAATCAGCTATAAAATTTCAGCATAGTAAAGGAGAAGGTATGGGTTAAAATGATGGTTGATAAATGGTCCACAATTAAAATAAAATCTAGTTTATATTATATAAATTATTACAAATTAATTAAAATATAACCAATTGAAATAATTATTAGTAATTTCAAATAATGTTCTTGAATTGAAAGGAGGAGAGAACATCCTTTACATGATAGTGTGACATGAAATACAAAGGAGGATATTATTGATAGTTTGGGTACACGATATTAGAACTTTAGAGAGGGGAGGTAATTTTAAGGACATTATAAAATATTTTTTATTAAATAGATATTTGAAATTAGTTTTCTTTATATAGAATATTTATGAGGAATTATTAAATACTTTTCAAACATATGTTTGAACTCTATATAATAAAATACCATAATGAAAAAATTTATCACAGTTTTTTCCCATGGTTTCTAAAAAAGTGTATTTTTTCATTATTTAACAAGACCAAGGTATGAAAGTAAAAAAATAATACCCTTTATTATGTGAAAGTGTGTCACACTCGTAAAGAATGGATTTTAAACACTTAAAATATATTAATGGTGTTTGGAATATTCAAAGTGGCATTATAAAATTAATCAAATCAACATGAAATGATATTATTTTGAATGTAAAAAATACATTTTTTATGGATACCATGTATTTTATTTATTACATCACTTTTTGGTGATTATGTTGTCATAATACACACTATAAATTTATAGTTCATTTAATTTTTCCCAAAATTCCAATGTTATCAAAATAATAATTAAAAACTCATAGTTGGATAATGATGATGTTATGATTAAAAAAATAGTATTAATTTAATCTAAATATTTATTTAATATGTTTATTTTCACAATAAAAATACAAATCTACATTTACTGATAAATGCTTTGTTTTATTGATAATAATAGAATTCAAACCTGTACAAAAATTATATTTGACGTCATTAAATGTTAAGGATCATTAATATTTATTAAAAAGTATATATAATAATATTTTATTAAAATACAATTTATTTAAAAAATCTATTAATTCGTGAAAATAAATTCCTAAACTGAATTTGAATTTTTCCTAGAAATTAAATTTGAGTTTATGTTATTTTATTATATAACATCCAAAACCAAATCTTAAGAAATAGTAAATAATTACCCACCCATTTCATATATAAATCCACAAAAATATCCCATTTATGTTACTCAAAATTCTTCTAACATGTCTTTAATATTCCCACCCCTCTCTAAAGTCCTCCCTAGGTTCCCCCAAACCCTTAAGAAGCTCTTCCCAAGAAAATGAAGTCACACTCCAATCAAAAGGGACTTCCCCACCAATATATTCTACTGAGGTATATTAATCATTATATAATGTTTTCTTCTAATTCATAATGTTATAATATTTTTTTGCATATCCCCTTCTCTTAAAAAGATATTTATGGATGCTTATAGATGAATTTTATTCTCATTAATCCATTCCATGACCATTTATGTACACTAATTACCAATCTCAAATTTATTAAAGGATTTATATTTTAATATTTTAATTATAGTACCTCATTATGTATGTAAATTAATTTTTTTTTAATTAGGATATGTTCATCCATATCCTCATTACTGTGAATATTATTTCTATATGATGATATACCCCTTTCACACTCATTAATCCCTCCGATGAAAAATTATATATAGTTCAGACCATGCCAAAATATAGTAACGGATATTTTCCTCCTCATATTTATTCATGTCTCTCCATTATCTTATATATTATATTTATAATTCTTTTTATTGGGAAATGTTTTTTCCTATCCCTTGGAGTATCCATTTTTACTCAAATATGACAAGACAACTTATTATAAAATATTAATTCATTATTTATTACATAAAATTAAATGTAATACAACCTATATGATATATAGGTCTACTGACTTTGGGAATTAGATATATAGAATAACATCTTGAACATGGGATATAAAAAAACCATTGAAAACATTCTGAACATGATTATAACATTATATGGTAATTAAAGAAACATATGATAACATCGGTACATAAATTTGAAATGGGTGATCCATAATGTCCATTAAGAGAATAAACATGGAATAATTTGAAGTGAATAATAAATTTTAGGAAATATTCATATCAAAGAGGCAGAAGAGAAATAATAATCATAAAAATTAATTATAATACATGATATGACATGATATCATAAAGGAAACATGAGAAATATAAAAAACACTTAATACACAACATTGTAAAATAATTTTAAGGATAACTTGTAAGATATCATGATGGAAAATACACCATAGAAAAATAATGTTCAGTTACTAACCCGATATGATATATCATTAGAATAAACATTACCCAATTCATAATTTCCCTTTATAATTCTCAAAACACATTCCATGATCATTTCATTATCATGTTTATGTGTTACACATATATAATTGAACATGGATTCATTCAAAATCAAGTTTTATTCAATAAAAAATGAGACTTAAATAAATAAATGTTATTAAAAATTAAAATAACTATAATATTATAATAGTGAACACCATTGATAAAAAATGGGTATGTTAATCACAAAATAATTATTCTGGCATGTAAAAATAAAATAAATTTTTGGCATCATAATAACGGAACATAAAATTTCATAAAATTGGTATATGGGAGAGAAAGGGGTATCTAATAATTTGGACATAAAATGGGAATTAAAGGAAACATGTAATGGAATATCCAAACACTAAAAATTAAAAATATAATTCATATTATAATAAAGAAACATGAATACCTAAGAGATGGTGTGGTTCCCTTACATGAGTGATTGACTCCAAATGCATGGGATGCACATCATGAGATATTGGGGAACCTTGGTAGGACTCTAGGAATGGGATTGTAGAGTAAGGAATTGATAAAATGATTTTATGTTATTATGAATGTGATCTTGGTATGTTTATTTAATAAAATAGTGGGGAATTAGTTATTATTTCAAAAACATATGGTTTGGACTTTATATAATACAATAACCAAAACAAAATTATACCGCACTATTTGTTCCATGGATTATTCCAAATGGATGTTATCTTAATTATTTAATATATAAATGGGCCGAATGTATAAAAATATTTACCCTGAAAATGTGGAATTGAGTCATACACATAAAAAAAAGATTTTAAAACGACAATATATATTAACGGTTTTGGAGGATTCACAATGGATTTATAATATAAATAAAAATAACAAAAAATCACAGTTTTAATATAAAAATAATATTTTTTGTTGATCCCATCTATATTATTTATTAGATCAATTTCTAATAATTATGATTACATGATACACTGTGTATATTTTTATGGTACTTAAAATTTTCCAAACAATTAAGTGTTCATTGAAAATTATATGAAAATAAAAATAGGATATTTTCAACAATATGATCCCAAAATTAATATTAATTGTGTCTGTTTAGTTTTACATATTTTTGTATTCTAACTTTTAAAATAAAAATCAACATTTATTGAGAAATATAGATGTTTTTGTTAACAATAATTATTTTGGAAACCCTAAAATAATTAAACATGACATCATATAAACTATATCATCATTTATATTTAATAAAAATTATTTAGTAATAATATTTTATAAAAATATTATTGATTTCAATAATCAAATAATTCATCAAAAAATTATTAATTTAATTTTAACATTACCAAAAATTTTATTTATGTTTTAATGTATCAAAATGAAATTAATTTATAAAGTAACAATAATAGGATGCACATATTTTCTTTATTCTATAAAAAATTAGTGTACAAAATTATATTTAAATTTTATTGATATATATATCCCTTAATATAGCACCAAACACCTTAAGAGTAAATGTGAGATGGTGAGATTTCCATGGGGTGGATCGACAAAAATGGTTTGGGAAATGATGATGATCAGCTTTAACAACAAATGTAAACAGTATCATTCATTTTTATGTTGGTGGATATTATCATGGGATTGGTCAATGTAAAACCCTAAAGATTCTATCTCCCTTAGATGCTCTAATAAATGGGATTCAAAGTAGATAATCCTACTATTTGAGGTCATCACATCCTATTTCTATTTCAAATAGATTTGTTAATTCCATATATTTTTACTAATAATTTACTCACATTAAATTGATATATAATCAACAGTGATGTTTTGTAACATTCATTTAAACACGATTGGATATAAAATAATTAAATTAGTACTAATTTTTTTATAAACTTATTACATTAAAATACTTTTAATACAATTGGAAGTGAAATTTTATTTATAACAGTTTGGGTCATTACAATCATTCCCCCTTATAAAATTTCACCCTCAAAATTTTAATTTCCCACCCTAAAAAATATAATGATAATAATATTTCATCACATTATCTAGTTCCTATATTTCTTCTTCAAACTATTAGTTTCTCCACAACACATTGACTAGGTTTATTGCCTCAGTTGGTAGAACATTGTCCTTATGATTAAATATCATCACAAGATGCTCATTATATAAACAATAATTATCTAATGGATGTGCACCAAGAACCAATGTACATATGTGAAATACTTAAAAACACGATGGTGAATTAGACTCAACTAGGAACCTGTTCATGACAACAATCCTTGTTGCACACCTGGTTTGACACTCATGGGGGATACGCTTTTGAATATTCATTAGCTTATTATGAACCATTATTAAGGAAAAAATTTCCATAGGATTAAATGTTAATAAATAGATCATGGATAAAATATATTGAATCCTATATATTCCTATGTTATTTAATAAAAGTCATTTATAAGTTACTTATTTATTATTATTTCTGATGAAATGAGCGTTTTATGACCCACTAAATATTTATGGTTTTGTAGTCATTGAATTTCTCTAGACAATGAATTCTATCACACTCTATTAGATAATTATTGAAAATTTTCTCTACAATTTATATGTTTTTACATCCAACTAATGTTTTCCTACTAGGAAACCATGTGTTTTGATTACGTTTAAACTTCATTTTCTCTCTTTTTTATTGAATATTTAAATATCATTTTTACAATATGGGTTTTAAATTAATGTGTTTACAAGCTTCCAATCAATTCAAACCTTGATAAATTTCTTTTGGATTAAAATTATTAATTGGGGGAAGGATGTAACACTATAATTTTTTAAATGAGAAAACCATTTTCAATAACGAATAATAAAATACAACACCAAAGAAAAAAAATTATTTTATATATATGAAAATTTATACCATTCAATTACATTTTCATATATTATAAGGATTAAATAATTTATAATATATATATATATAAAATATAATTATAAATTCTTAGTATATAATCAATAAATTTTGGTTAATGACATTTTTGTCCTTCAAAATATATATTTATAAAAAAAATTAATGGAAAGAAATTTATAATTATTTTTTTATAATATTTAGAAAATGTACTTTTTAAAAAACAACTCAAATTTTTTATATCATAAAATAAAAAATTAATTATGGTGAATGATAGTTATTTTCTAGAATATATAATTTTTTTATTAAATGGTGAAAATGAAATCTGAATGTGAAATTATCATTTACTTTCATAAATTAATTAATGTAAATGTAAAATTCATAATTTAATTTTACATCACGTTGGATTTAGTATTTTTTATTTATATTTAACTAATTTAATTAAATTTAATTCATCTTTATACTATATTTTATTATATGTTTATTTTTATGATTAAAAATGATTTTTCCTGAAACTTTTCGAAAATTGATAATTTATCTCCCCATTAATTGAACATAATAACCCCTAATGAGAGATGATATAAATTAAATAAATAGAATATATATCTTTATTTAACAATTTAAACTCATATTAAAAATTTCCTAGTTATAGTGTTAAAGTTAAACCATCATTCCCTAAAAAATGTATTTTTTAGAAAACCACTTTTCATCATGCTTGTGGGTTTTATATTACATAAAACTATTCCTCCTATGTGATTTAATTTTCATAAAATGTATTTAAATATTTGTAATCATTATAAATAATATTAAATGATAATATCAACTTAATTTTTGAGCAGTATTAATATTATTGATAGTAAATATTAATTACTTCGGTAAAAGGATAATAGGCTTAATTAGGGTAAAACATTTTTACAAATACTAATAACAACATAACCTTAATTGTATGGATATGTATATATAATTTTATTTTATATTATTTTTATATTTATTCTTTATTTATTTTATTTATAAACTATTCTGTAATTAGTTTGATAAAAAATTATATTTATAGGCAAAAAAATATAATTATTAATGAATATTAAATTTCAATTAATATTTTTATTACAAAAAATTAATGGATTATTTAAATAAAATATAATTTAATAAAATACCATTAATAAATAGTAATTATTACTTATAAATAATCATATAAGTTTTATATAATCAAATCTAATTTTATTATGGTTAGAAAATTTTTATTGTCAAAACCCCTCATTTATCAAAAAATGTTGATTATTATTAAAAAATAGAAAAATATAATATTTAGAAATTATTTTATTAAATTTAATATTATTGTTGGAATAATTATTTTTAAATTATCCACTTGTGAATTTTCATAAATTTTTGTGATAGTCAAAATTTCAGGTAAAAATTATATACCATATAAATATATGTAGTATATTATGATGTTATAATTACAGAAAAATGATGTAATAAATAGAATAAAGATTTTATCATATTTAATAAAAGTTTTCCAATTAAAATGATGTGATTTAATGTTCATTTTATTAATTTCATAAAAATTTTATGAATCCTCCAAAAAATAATATGGTTTAATGTTTTCAAATCATTTCTTGAAGAGTATAACTAAATACACCATAATAAAGGGTTTTATATAATTATTTTATGTCCTTGACTATATGTAATATTAAAAAAGACTCACCTTTGGTAGAAAAAATGGGATTAAACTTTGGGAAGGTTTGTAGTTTTTTATTTTATTATATAGATTCCAAAACTAAGGATTGAGAAATATTAAAGAAATACCCAATATTTTCTAATAGAAACCGACCGTTAATTCCATTAATCGTTAACTTTAATCCTTGGTGAACTTCTTTAATGTAGTATACCATAACTAAATTCCTCAAAATGTTTTCAAAATCTCTTAAGATGACCCTCCAAAGGATTTGGAGTTGCACTGTCTATGTAAGGGATATCTCTCTCTAGTATTCAATTCAAGAATCTACATAATGTTTTTCCTATAGATTAAAATTACTATTTCTGGGATATATTATATCATAAACCCTTAAATACATTGTTATTAATGGATTATTATATATTCCGTTATCTCTCAATAATCCCTCATGGTCATTTATGACCACATGTTACCATGATAAATTTAGAATGGGATTTCTCTCTTATCATTTCAAGCCAAGAACATATTTTATATTAAATCCCAAAATGTCAACTTATTTATGAAGGTATTTGTTTTTCCATATCACCCTTACTATGAAGTTTATTTTTGTATAATGAAAACTACTTTCACTCTCATTAACCCTTCCCATTAACCCCTATGTACAACCTTTACGATGTCGAAATTTAGTAATGGATCCTCAACTTATCTTACTTATTAATGTTTATTTATCATATTATTACTTTTATATTCAATTAATAATGTTGGATTATTTATTTACATGCACCAATTACATCCCATTTTATGTCCAAAATACTACATACCCCTTTTCGGTATCATCAACCCATTTTATGAATTTTTATGTGATGTCATCATGATGCCGAAATTGAAACATGATTTTTCATTCCAATTTTATTATGGGAACACCCTAACAATTTCATATAAATGGTGTCAAAATATATACATTTATACTTCTTAAGCATGGTATATATAAGGATTTATTTCATACTTCTGGATCTTTAAAAAATATTTTTTTATTAATGAATCCTAGTTTGATACTCTATGTGGTACACATAAGACTGAGAATGAAATGAATGTTGATGGTGAACCTGAAATAACCCAAGGTCCAATAAATTTGGTAATTTATAGTCTCAGTAGATGAAATTTGGGGATAGGGACAAAACTATATTTTTTTATGGTTCTTTTTTCATCTTGATATCATGGCAGTTCGTCTTGACCTATCTTTATGATTCAGTGTTTTAAGATGTTTCCACATTTCCCATGTTTCTTTTTTGATTATCATGCTATATCATGCCTCATTTTCCATAAATATTATTTGAACTCATCTCATATTATTATTTTCTAACTTTTATTAACTTATTTCATGTTTTATATGTCACCAGTATTTTTATCTCACCCCTTTCCTTTTTATGTACATAGGTTATCCCTTATAGTTTTAAAATTCATCGAATATTTGGGAAATTTTATATATGTTTAAAATATTGTTTTTGTATCCCCTATTCAAGATGTTATTTCATTTAAATAATTTGAGAAATTACATACCAAAACAATTACATGTACTCAATACATAAGAGGAACCATTTGAGAATTAAATTTCCTATGAGGATTAGCTGGTGATGAACTTAGATCATAGAGATAATATTCTAGGGACTATGATAATAGACCTTGTCAAAGTGTTGTCGATAAACAACATGTTTGAACAAGAAATTTAGGAACCGTAAGATGATTTGAAATAGAGTTACCCTCATATATTATAATATAGAAAAAATAAGCATTGGGGTGGAATTTCATAATGGGTGAAGATTGTAATGACATAAACTGTTACAAATAAAACATCCCCTCTGATTTAATTAAATGTCCTATTACGTATTATATTTATAGAAAGCACATGAAATTGTATAGTTTTATAATATCCTATCATATTTAAATGTCCATTATTAATCATTACCATTTAACATATAGTCATTCAATAGTAGTCGCATTATTTGTATAAATATAGGTTTTCAAATAATCTAATTGACACAGACAAAGGATGTTATGTCTTAAACTATTAGGATTATACCCTGTAAATCCTATTTATCAGATATTCTGACGGAGAACGAATCTATAGGATTTTATCTTAGCCATTCCCATATTGAGATGCTGTAACCTAAGCATGAAAAAAAATTTATGGTTGAAAATTAAAATCATCAAGATCATTTCCCAAACCATGTACGTTGAACCAACCAATACAAATATCACTATCACGAACCTCAGTCTGATGTATTTTTCAATTTTATTAAATCTATATGTATCAGGAACACAGTAATATTAGTTTTTATATTATTTTCTATCGACTAATGAATATAATTTCATCTTATTAATGAAACTTTAAAAATAATATTTTTATCCAATAACACCGAAATAGTATTTTTGGGTAATATTGAAAATAATTTGTGGAATTTATTTTGAAGAATTATTGTTATTTAAAAAATAATAAAAATTTAATAAAATATTATTACTAAATAATATTTATTAAATATTATAGGAACCTGGGTTTTCACTCAGTTATAGATCATTTATTGTTTCGTTTAAATCATTAATTTATAACTAATATGATGTATAATGAGTTAGTGAAGGTTTTGAGGGTGTCTGAGGATTGTTTGGAGCCCAGAACCCATATTTTTTTGGGAAAACCCCTTGTAATGCGTTTTAGAGTAAACCGTGAAATAATTTATCACTATTTGGAAAACTAAAAAGATTGTGTTTTCTTGATAGAAACACCTCACATGGTTGGTGCAAGGCTCTACGGCTTAACCATGAGAACACCCATTTTCCTAGGAACTCATACATGGCTTGTGCCCAGTTTGATCAAACTGCGCAGACGATGTTTTTTTGGGAAGAACCGTCTCACACGGTTTGGGTACAGTTTGAAAAACTGTGCGGAAAAACTATGTGAATAGTAAATTTGTGGATAAAATGCCCAAAATTCCATTAATGATCTATTTACCCCCTGCTTCCTCCCTAATCCGTGAACCAACAAGATTAATCCCTTTCCCTATCTTTTCGGTGCTTTTTGAAGGCCAAAGCTAGGGACCAAGAGATATCCTTCATCCGAAATACAATCTAGATTTCATTCCTTATGTTCGATAAGCAAGGTTACGTACTCAAGTCCTCTTAATACATTCTTCTTCTCTATTTTTCTCAACCTAGATATCATCTTGTCAGCATTTTCACTTTTTCTTAGGTATACTCCCATTCGATCCAAATAAATGGCCAATATTGGAGGAGGATAGTCATAAAACCCTATGGTGGGTGGCCAATAACCCATCCCTATAGTTATCCAATTTTGGAAAATTAACGTGGGGCTCACTGGTTTATCATAATCTGTTTCATAAATTTACATTCCATGGTTATAGGTGTTACAAGATTATGGTTATGCTATTTCCAAATATGTTACTGGTTGATATCGGTTACACCCACACTAAATCCTCATAGGACTATAGTTATTCCATAATTAGGTTTTTAGTGCTTTAGTATGTTTTATCCATAGTTCAGATGTTCTCTTTCTTGACCATTCAAAAGGTGATCCTTCTTATAATAACTAGGTTGTTATTAATGATAATTGAATAATAGAAAATACCATGTATAATCATCACTTGACATTACTAAGGAATGTTCTAAAAAATGATTATTAAATGATAAATGTGAAATGGAATGTATACTAAGTATATAACATGTCATTAACAAATGATATTGAATAAAGGTTACATTTCTGTAGCACCCCATTCAATATTTATTGAAGGTATTGGATTAAACCTCTATAATTAAATATGCTACAACAGTTTATTAAGACACTATTAAATGGTTTCAACGTTACAAGCCCTATCCAAACTAATGGAAGACAATGATTGAACCTAAGAAATGACTACATGATTACAATATCAAATAGGACTGGAATAAATTGAGATTTCCTTGGATTCAGGGAGGATAGTTCCTTGGGTCTAAATAACCACATTCTTATTCCAGGATGTGGCTTTCATAGGTTGATACCCACCTAGACTCCGGATCATGTCTATTCCCAGGATGCTCGGTATACTACCATAGGGTCCTTTTCCTTGTTAGATAATACTACAAATTGACTCCTTATATTCAGTATTGACTAGTATATCCCACAGAGAATGCCCATAGGACCCTTTCCTTGGCTATCCATGCTTTACCTTGGTCGATCACCTTGGACTCAGTAGGTGCCTTATTGTGGAATGCCTTAGATTACACTCTTACACCTTAACGAGACTTAGATACCATTGAGTTTGTGTTCCATGAGATCTTTGTCACCTATGATTTACCCTAGAAATCTCCCACAAGATATATTTGTCATGTTTCCTTGTCAAATCATGGGATATTAATTACTTATACTATCATGAGTTTATGTTAGTGCGGGCTATTCCTCATGTGTCCTATTAACATCAGATGGTAATTACTTAATTAATGACCAATTTACATGTTCAAACATCATTCAAGGGAGGATGAAGGTACTAGTTATTTATTTATATTATGTTGCATTTTTTAATTTATATAAGTATTCATGCACACTACTATATTCAATTACATGAGCCGTAGGTTATAGACCCCGTTGGTGGTGGACCACAAATATTTATGTTGCACCCTCTTCGAGAGATATTTGGTAGCCTGAGTAGATTACATGATTGGATATGTTGACAAAGCGAAGCATATAGATTCGAAAACTTGATTTCCTACTGATAAGATCGAGCTTGATAACAGATGACTGAGTTGAATCATGAAAATATTGGAGTAGTATTTTATTCTTTTACTTTTTGGAACACATTATGCTTATTTTCTTGTATCCATGTTTTAGAGTTTTATCATGAAATGTCATTGCATCATCATTGTTTCAGTGGATACAGTTAATGTTATTCAAAATTATCTATTATATTAGTTCTCTTCAACTATTTAATTACATTGATTCAACTATTCTCTATTCATTTATATTCCTTTCAATATGATACAATTTTATAATGAGGGAATACTCTCCCTACAGACAGACCCTAGGCCCTCATTGCTAGTCAGCAGCCTCTAGCGTTTTGGGAGCTATGCGTGATGAAATGTGGCCCATCGGGCTCGGCGCACCCCTTAAGTGGAATCCGAATCTAGGATGTCAGAAAGTTGTTTTATATCCTGTTCTATTTACGTGAATTAATATTTGGATACACTAACATAGAGAATATGAATGTGTGGGACTTGGTCAAAAGATGTTCCTGGGCATCAAGAACCCATGCTTAGGGTATAATCCAAGTTTCTTAAATTATTATTCATATTCTACCTTTTCCTTTTACAGTTGATATTATTTCACTTTTGGAGGACACACATGTTGTGTGGTGTAGATAATTTTTACATTGTTTGACAATTTTATTCATCCTTGTCCCGATGATATGAGGGTAAGGATAATTGTAACATCAATCATTATAGGGACCTAGAGTTCACATGACATGCATAATTCCATGCCATATAGGTGAATTTTACTTATTTTCATTAAAAAATTATTTGTGATTGTTGAGTGATGTCATAATAGTATACTTCTACTTGTATTCCTTTGTCTGTGATTGCGTGATTTTCCATCTCGATACAAGAGGTTTATGTTCCCTCATGGGTTAGTATGAGAAATTTACCAAGTTGAGCAATTATGAGATAAATATGTGGGTGTCGTTTCTGGTGATAGGTGTATGTGCGCTGATTCATTTGAAATGGATATACATTATAAAATGAATCCTAGAATCTATAATGAATTTTTTACTCATCTTTATCTGTTATTGTCATGTCTATGAATCATAAATGAGTGAAAATGGAAATTAATTACAAAATGACATGAAAATTAAACTTTAGAACATACCGATACATAGATTTCTAAGCTAGTTATTTGGGTAGTATGAATTTTTTATTGAGTTTTTATGTTCAGTTTATGCTAGTGATGTAGTATCTTTTTTATAATCTTGTTTTGAGGTGTGTGCCTAGAATTTTTAGACCAATTCCCCCAGAACATCCTCATTTCATTCTCTAGGAAGGTGGTAATGATCATGTTATAGATATGGTGGGTGCTGAGCCACCAGTCAATCATTTAAGTGTTCCACTTGAGGCACCACCTGTTGTACCTATTGGAAAGTGACCATGTTGTCTATCTCTGAGAATATGGAAACAAATCTATAGTGGAGGGTAACGCTTTCTACATACATGCTTAAGGATTTGGCCAGCAATTGGTGGGATGTAGTTACCCTGGCAGGTCATCATTAGTTCATGTTATGTTTTGATTTCCATACTTCCTTCTATGATTTGTTCATTCCTTAGGCACCGAGGGATGACAGAAAAAGAGAGTTCCTTAATCCCGGGTAGGGTTGTATGTAAGTAATGGAATATTCACCATGTTTAACTTATTTACAGTTCTTTTCAACACTTCTAGCAGGTGATGAGATTTTTTGTTCTAGATGTTTTGAGGATGGGATCCAGTATGCCATCAGAACTCCAGTGAATGCCTTTCACCTAATTATATTTTTTGAAATAGTTGATAAGGCCCTTATTACTGAGCATAAATATAGGGATGACACGAGTACTGGGTTTAAAGGATCAGTTCTGTGACATTCTAGTAGTTCTTCCAGTGGAAGGAAACGTCCCCTTGAGGTTTCTTATCAAGATAGTGGCAGCCAGAGTATCTATTTTGATATCACGATGGTGTGTCATCTATTTGGAAGAAGAGGGAAAAAGAATCAACGTTGTGACGAGAACATGTGGAGTGTCAGGAATGCGGTCGTATGGGTCATCTTCATAATTTATAAAAGACTATTCCACCATATTCAAGTAAAAATGGATCAGCATCTGCTCAAACTATAAGAGTGAGTTCTTTTGCATCACGTCAAGAGAGGATTTGGAATAACATCAGCATGTCTACCTAAGGAGGAGGTCATGGTTGTGGTAGTCCGACCCCAGATCACTAGCAGCACTAGTAGATAAATCATGATCTTATTTGTCCATCTGTTGCATAGGGACATGGATAAGGTGATTTGCATGAGTTACACATGACAGCGAAGGATCATGTTGTTAGACCATCAACCGTATATGGTACTATTTAGTAGCCTCCACAATTGCCTCTACACTTTTTTCCACAGGTGCATGAAGCACCGTTATTTTTTTATCAATCATGAAATGTCTTGGACTCGAGATACAATATCAATATGGTGTGATTACCCTCGATACACTGTTGTGAATATAGATAGAGGGAATACTCTAGAGTAGGAATAGTCCCCTTGATGTAAGAATTTACGATTTATTGTTGAATTTATTTTTTCTCCAGATGATATGCTTCAATGTACTTATCAGGATAGACTTGTAAGTCCACTATAAAGGATTTGTAGGATGCTATCGTTGTAGGGTCTCTTTTACATCACCAGAAGGCTGCAGATATATTTTCAAATGTGACTGGGATATCTAGGCTAAGAGATCTATACCAAATCAACATGTTCTAGGTGAATTGACTTCCCAGGTTGAAAATATTTTCATAGAGGATAAAGGTTTTCTTCAAATTGATTTCCAACTAGTAGTTGTTCATTTCATGGAAGCCTTTCCTAATGAATTTTATTCATTACCTCTTTATAGAGAGGTAGTGTTTACAATTGATCTTGTTCTAGGAGAATCTCTAGTGTCTATTATTCAAAACATGATGGAACATACTAAGAATCAAGAGCTCAAGAGAAAGATAGAGGACCTATAGGAAAATGAATTTATAAGGACTAGTACATCCTTTAAAAGATCACCCATTATTTTCTCCATGAATGAGGATTAAAATATATGCCTAAGCATGGATTACAAAAAGTTAAACCAGATTGATGTCTATAATTGATATGCACTTCCATGAATAGGTATCCACTTTGACCAACTCTGGGGAGAAAATGTTTTCTCTATGATCGAAATTACATCATGTTATCATCAGGTGTGAGTCAGACAATCATACATACCTCATATGTATTTTTTTAGTAGGTATAGTCTATATGAGTACATATTTATGCCAATTATTCTTTTGAACACTCATGTTTTCATGGCATTGATGAATATGGTTTCTTACTCCTATTTGGACTCTTTTATCGTGGTCCTTGTGTACAACATCTTGGATTATTTTTGAACTCATAATGACCATGGAAAAAAATCATGAGATCATTCTATGTACAATGAGAATGCATTAGATTTATGTCAAACTTTCTAGGTGTTACTTCTAGATATACAAGGTCCACTTCATGGGTCATAATCAAGAGTTTATATTGACCCTGAAATGGTTAGTGATGTAGTTTTCTAGGACCAGCACAAGAACATGATTGATATCAGAAGTTCATAGGGCTCACTGGATTTTACAGGAATTTCATATATGAATTATCATAAATTTATTCACCTCTTAATGGATTTACATAGATGGGTTTTTAGTTCATGTGGTAAGAAGCATGCGATAAAGACATTCTGGAACTAAAAGATAAGTGTGTCTTGGCATAGATTTTTATTCTTCTAGTACTAGGTAAAGGTTGTATTTTTTCGTTGTGAGATTCATTAGGAATTATCCTAGGAGCAGGGTTAATATAGTAAGAAAAATTCATTTTGTACGGATCTCGGCAGTTGAGGCCACATGAGAGAAATTACTTAATGAATGACCTTAATATAGTAGTATTTTTCTATGCCATCTGTTTCTGGAGACACTATCTATTGGGTGAGCTCTTTGTGGTGAATACAGATCACAAGAGCCTCAAGTATAGATTTCCAAACATGACATGAACCTCAGACAGTGGAGATTGGTTTAATGTCTATAATACATTGATTTTGGGCTTACCTATACCCCTGGAATGGTCAACATGGTCACCAATTCCCTGAGTCAAAAAATGAAAACATTGTTCGTACATGAATCTAATGATGAATATAAGTTAATGGCACTCTTCTATGAAATTCATTTGGAGTATCATTATAGTCACGACAAGTCTTACATATCATCCATTAAATTTACCTCTTCCCTCCTTAAGAATTCGAAGACTATGTAGTCTTCAAATCCTTATGGTTGCGTCCTACGTGAGAGTATATTAATAGATAACCCACCTCAGAATTGGTCTATCGACAGAGATGATGTCTTTCATCTATGTGGATGTATCTAGGTTCCTGATGATATTATTGAGGAGTTTATGAAAGAGTCCCATGCTTCTCAGTGGGCAGTTCATATAGGAATCTCAAATATGTATCGAGATATGTGACACCAGTATTGCTGGTATGGAAGGAAAAATTTGATTTTAGGCTTCATCACATGGTGTTCCACCTATCGGTAGGTGAATATGGAGCACCAGAGACCATTAGTATTGTTATAGACACTTCCAGTCACTAAATGGAAATGGGATGATATTGGTATGGATTTCATAGTCAACTTACGTAGGTCGTCAATGGGTAAAGATCCAATATGGGTAGTCATTGACTCACTAACACAATCATTCCACATCATTCCTATATGGGAGACATTATCAGTTGATGAGTTGTGATGACTGTATGTCTATGAGATTATACGACTACATGGTGTACCACGTACAATCGTTTCAGATATTAATCATCATTTCACTTCCCAGTTCTCGTAGGGGTTACAGAAATCAACGGGGAATCAGGTGATTCTAATAACCACATATCACCCTCATCCTGATGGACAATTGATGCAAACAATTATTGTTCTAGTCTATATTTTCTAAGCATGTGTTCTAGATTTTGGCGGTTCATGGGAGAAGCATATACTTATCATCGAGTTCTCATACAATAACAATTTTTAGGCAACACCTCATGTGGTTCCTCTTGAGTAATTATATGGTAGTCCATTCTATTAAACCTTATGCTTGCTAAAGGTGGGTGTGGCTACCCTACTAGGTCCTTGTCATGTTCAGGAGACATCCGAATAGGTTCAGGTGATCAGAAAGTATATGACTACTACAAAATTGAGACAAAAATATTATCTTAATCACCATCGAAGACATTTAGAGGTCGAGGATGGGGATTGTGTTTTACTTTGGGTATCACCCTGGAAAGGTAATAGAAGGTTAAGCATGTAGGGAAAGCTATCACCTTGTTACGTCGGGTCATTAGACATCCTGGAGACTGTCGAGCTGGAATCCTATCAATTAAAACTTTGTTAGAGTTATCATTCCATGAATGACGTATTTCATGTATCACGACTTCCCCAATATCATGATGATCAATTCGTTATATTTTATCCTAAGGAAGTTGAGTTAGACATTGATTATACCTTTGGGTAATATCTAGTATGGGTCATTAACTGATGCACAAAGGATATCTGAAGAAATTATTTCTCTCTCGTATCGGTTATATAGTAGAACTGGCGAGTAAAAGATGATACATGGGATAAGGAAGATGACATACATGCCCAATGGAAAGAGTTGTTCTCATACTATTTTTTAACCCTTGTAAGGAAAACACGGGGGAATTATTTTAAGGGGGATGAACGTATGAACCTGTTTTTTCACTCATTTAAAGATCCTTTGTTTTTTCATGTAATTCTATACATTGGACATAATATGGATGCCTACTGAGTTAGTGAAGGATCTAAGGGTGTTTGGGGCTTACTCGGAGCCAAGAACCCATTTTTTTGGAAAAAATATGAGGCACATAGCATAGAGTAAACCAACCTTGAATTCAGCATGGTGTAGAAAACTGGGTAGATTATTATTTTTTGGATAGATCCACCTCGCACGGTTGGTGCAAAACCATGTTTCCTAAACGTGCGAACACCCCTTTTCCCCAGGTAACCTAGTATGGATTATTTACTATTTGATCAAACCATGCAAAGGCTTTTTTTGGGCCATACGTTTTTGCACGGCTTCCAAACAGTTTGAGAAACTATGCTGAAAAACCACGCACATAGAAAATTTCTGGGTAAATTGTCCAAAATTCCCTTAACAATCTATTTACCCCACTCGTCTCCCCTAATCTGAGAACCAGCTAGATTAGGGCATTTTCCAATTATTTTGGTTCTTTTTTAAGGCTGAAGATATGGATAAATATATCTCCTTAGTTCGGCATCCGATTGAACTTCCATTCGCCACATTGGATGCACAATGGTATGTACTCGAGTACTCTTTAGCCATTCTTCTTCTCCCTTTCACTCAACCTAGATAATTTCATGTGATCACTTTTCAAACTTTCATAGATCTACTCTAATATGAGCCAAATCAGGGTCAATTATCATAAGATGAGAGTCGTACAACCCTATGGTGGGTGGCCTATAACTCATCCATAATGTTCAGTGATTTTAGATAATTCATGTGGGGTCTACCGATTTCAACGTAATCTGTTTCTTAAATTTACGTTCGATGATTATACATTTTAGAATAATATGGATATGATCCTTACAAATATGTTATTGGTAGTTAGTGGTTCCTCCCAAAACATAAATACCCAATGTCGGAAGTTATTCCATAATTTGGTTTTTATTATTTCACCTCATTTGAGCCACCATTCAGGTGTACCATTTCATGAACTTATTTAAGGAGAGAATTCTTATAATAAATGTCTTGTTATTAATGATAATTTCACAATGGCATGTACCATGTATGATCACCACTTTAACCACCTAAGGAATGTGCTTAAAATTGATTATAAAAGGGGAAATGTGAAATGGAATGTATACTAAGTAAATAACTTGGCCTTATCAAATGATATTAAATAAATTTTACATGTCAGTAGAACCCTGTTCCATATTTATGGAATGTAGCGAAGTTAACGTCTCTAATGAAATAATCATTAAGGGTTAATTAAGACACAATTAAAGGGAATCAGTGATACATTCCATATCCAAAATAATGGAAGACAAGGCTGAGACCGAAGGAATTATTACATGATTACAATATAAAATAGTAAAGGACTAAATCAATCCAGCCTTGGATTCATAGTGGATTATACCATGGGAATCAGGAAAACCATTCTGATTCAAAGATGTGGTTTTATAGGTTGATACCCACCTTGACTCTGGTTCGTGTATATTCTTTGAATGCCTGGTGTAACACTATTGGGTCCTTTACATTATTACTTGATAACTCATATAGACACCTTGGATATAGATTTGACAAGTAGGTTCCATTGTGAATGCACATAGGCCGCTGTTATTGCATTCCCCAATTTTACAATGGTCGATCACCTTAGAATCGATAGGTACCTTATTGTGGAATGCATTGGATTATGCTCCATGGATTACACTCTTACCCCTTAACTAGACTCATATTCTATTGAGATAGTTTTTCATGATATCTGTGTTACTTAGGATATCACCCATGAACCCCCTCACTAGATATGTTTGTTAGGTTTACTTGTTAGGTATTGGGACCTTCACTACATATACTATCGTGAGGTGATTTCATTGTTGGCTATGCTACACATGACCTAATAACATCAAATGGTAAATATAGAATTAAAGATCTGTTTACATGTTCAAACACCAGCTAAGGGCTAAAGAAGGTACTGGGTATTTAGTTATATTGTACCGATTTATTTAGTTTTTATATTTATACTTTTACACTTCTATATTACATTACATAGGCCGCAGGTTATAGAAACTATTGGTGGTGGTCCATTGAGATTTATCTCAAAACCTCTCTAGGCACATCATGGTACCTAGAGTAGATTACATGACTATAGGTCTTAACAAAGGGAAGAATACAACTTCAAACACATGAATTCATACTGATAGGATGTATCTTGATAGCAGAATACCATGTTCGGTCATGAGATATTGGAGTAGACATTGTTTTATTTTACTTTTTCGAACACATTATACATATTGTCTTATATCTATGATTTCGATATTTCTAGTTACTTTCCATTAAATAATCATTTTTTCAGATAATACAGTTACTGTTTTTATCAATTACCTAGAGCATAAGTATGCTTACACTATTTAATTACATTAATTATGTTGTTATCTAGTCACTTATAATCCTTCCACTATTCTAAATTCTTCAATTTAGGGAATTGTATTCCCATAGACATACAATAGGCTCTCAATTATAGTCAATATCCTATAGCGTTTGCAGAGATACACATGAGGCAATGTACCCCACTAGGCTCAAGACACCCTTCAAGTGGCATCTGAGTATGGGACATCACAAATATAAATGATCTTATAATTTTTATGATTTCAAATGAAATTTTTATAAGGGTTCGGAAATAGTTATTGTAAAAAAACAAGCATTTATTAGTAATTTATATATATATATATATATATATTTTAAAATGTACAAATATGTATATTTAGAAAAAAATAATTAGATAATAATATTATAGATTTTTGAATAATAGTTTCCAAATTATCCAAAGGTGAAATTTTCATTATTTTCTAAGATAGTAAACATTATGTGTAAAAATTGTATACTATATAATTACAATATTTTTATTACTACATAATAATGACCCAAAGGTAATATAATTAATACAGTAAATGAGGTCCACAACCAAATATATGTCTTCTATTAAAAATAATATGATTTTATGTTTATCTGATTTATTTTATAAATCCATTATTGATCTTCCATAAACATGTATATATCATATGGTTTTAAATTCCATTATTTGAGAGTATGTGTTACTTCCCTATAAGAAAGGATATTAATTTAAAAATAATGACCTTTTTCTTAATAAAATAACTAAAATAAATCCCTATTGGAATAATCCATGGGAAAAATCATGGGATGTTTTTTGGTTTTTTATATTATTAAAATGAGGCCAAAACCTATGTTTAAAAAATGATAAAGAAATCACCATTAAATTCCTAAATAAACCCACAAAATCTCCCATTTCCATTAAGAAAAAATATTTCTAGCACATTATTTCTATAACATACAATCTATAGAGTTATCACATTGTTCCACATGATCTCATGTAGCTCGTACCAAGAATTTGGATTCACAGTCTCAAGGAGAGGAACCTTCCCCTCTACCGTTCAATTATATCACCTTCCTAGAAATTATTCTTCTTAATTTCAATCAGTTATATTTTAATTCATTTAAAAACATTAAATTAATATAAAATTCTTCTCATTTTAATAGGGAAACCTTTATTCTACCTCATTTTAACAATTACAAAAGCATTTACTATCACAAAATTTAGTAATCCATTTATCCATTCTATTTTATATTCAAGAAATTATTTTATATTATACCTATCAATTTAAACTCTTAACATTGGGATTTGTTCATTTATATTACCCTAAAATTATATTTTATTTATATATGATTATGTATCCAGATGAATTTCCTTAATCCCTCCCATGAACTTTTAGGCACACCTGTTGTCATGATGAAATTTAGAATTGGATCCTAACCTTCTCTTTATTGTTAATGTTTCCTTTTTGTCATGCACCATGTATTATAATATTTTATATAATTGAAATTCATATTCATTTCACAAATACATATCATTTTATGGCCATTTTTGAGAGACCATATTCTCTTTCATATCCCATTTTATGAATTTTCATGTCACACCGTTATGTTGCCGATGTTTTACCATGATTGTTCATGGAAAAAAATTGTGAAGTAAATTCCATTCCCATTTCCTATCACGGGTGTTCCCCATTATACACATATAATTTTTTTTAATTTGGAGTTACATGTATTTGTTCTAATCTCCATCATCATTTAATAATATATAATGATAAATGAATAAATAATGTATGATCTACGACAGAAAATTAAGTATTAGAATAAAATGAAAGTGACAGGTGTTCACAAAATTATATAGAATTCAAAATAATTGGGAATTTTTATTCTCATGAGACATCATGTTCGGATAGGGAGTGAAACTTATTCCATTATGGTACATTGTTCATCATGATGTTTTAGAATTTACCCAATACTTATATTTATCATGAATTGTTTTAAGATGTTCACATATTTCCCATGTTATGGTTATCATGATATATCATGACTTATTATTCATTATTAGGATTATAAATCAATTTATTACTCATTTATATTATTTTTTCTATTATTAATCACCTTAGGAAATGTTTATTACTTTATTAGGAGTTATTTCTCACCCATTTCACATGTACATCCAAGGTTATGTCGTGCAGTTATAAAAGTCATTGAATTTTAGAAGAATGTTATGAATGTTTTCAATAATGTTTTTATATCCTAGGTTCATGATCATGTTATTTATACCGAATTACCATATTCACTATAATTAGTGCACATACATGTTGTATTTAATATATTTTTATGTAACAATTCACAAATTAACGTGTAATAAATAATAGTGATGTTATAGGTACCTTGTTATTTGTTTACATCAATTAATTTTTTTTAAATAAATGTATACATAATAAAACCCATATGATCCAAAGGTATACTAAAATTGATAATTAGGTATGTATAATAACTCCTTGAACATGGGATATAAAAATATTATTGTAAACACCCTTTACATGCTTCTAAAATTTCATGCATGTGATAATCAGGGGTAATACATAAGAAATCAGAGATCTATG
Source organism: Viscum album (assembly GCA_963277665.1). NCBI lineage: Eukaryota > Viridiplantae > Streptophyta > Magnoliopsida > Santalales > Viscaceae > Viscum > Viscum album. Next base: position 366,864,716 of record OY728166.1, on the reverse strand, counting down.
AATTCCATTAGGGTAATCAACATGGAATTACCTGAATATAATAATACATGATACTAAATTGTAAAATAAATGGGGAATAAAATATAAAATAATCATAAACATGAACAATGAGGCATGATATAACATGATAATTTAAACATAGGAAATGTGTAAGAAACATAAAAATTTGGATTGTAAACATAGGTCCAGGATAAATTATATGAAATTATGAAAGAAAAAGTAAAATAAAAGAATTAGGATCACTACCTTTCCCAACACGATGTGTCATGAGATTAAAAATTACCTACTGTAGTGGAGGGTAATATAATTTCAGGAAGACATGTCACTTTCATTTCATTCGCATTCTTATGTGTGACACATATATTATACTATATCAATTCATTTATTATCATAAATTTTTATATGATAATGGAGTTTTTAATAAATACATTGATGTACCATTTAAAATAAGTATATTTTTATGAAGGAAACCCCATTTTTACAAAATATAGATGGTATTCATTACACAATTATTCTGGGATGGAAAATCATAGTGAATGTTCAATAACAAAACAAAATTAGTTAAAAACTAATAGAATTGGTTGATGAGAGAGAAAGGTGTCTATAATAACTTGTAAAAAAAGTGGGAAGTAATAGGTAAATGAAAATAGATATTCAAACACTGTGAATTGGAAAATAGACGACATAAGATAATAAATATTGTTTAATAAATAGGTTGGGGATATAATCCCTTACAAAAATTAAGCAATATAAGGGGTTTGTGTAATGTTAATTTGGATGAATTAAAAGTTATATATGAGTTATCTATTCATTTCTAAATAAATTGTTATTTTATTAGGTTGTAGGAAAAAATACAAAAACAACCACAAATTAGAAGTACGAATCATAACATAAAAGAGGTGGTTGAATGGAAATGAGAAGTGATAAATACATTACCTGAGAGTGCGAATTAAAATTGTTGGGAGGAACTTCTTGAAAGCTTTAGAGACTATTTATCAAATTATATGGTGCGTAGGAATCAATATAGATGTGATAGAAACATATTTAGTTTAGATAGGTGTGATATTTGGGTGGTTTATATAGGATGTTAGTATTGATTTCATTATTATTTCTCAAACATTGGGTTTGGACTCAATATATTAAAATAAACAAAATTTCAAATAATACCATGGTTTATACCGAATGGTATTTTATTTATTTATTTTATAATAAAAATATAAAAACATAATTAAATAAAACCACTATTTATGTGTAAGTGAGCCATACTCTTAAATAAATTATTTTAAAACATTGTAATATATTAATGTTTTTGGAGTATTCCTAAAGGCTTTATAAAAAAAGATAAAAATTAAATTAAATTATTATAAATAATAATCGTTTGTTTTTGTGATTATACCACTTATATTATTGAATACGTCCATTTGGCTCATTATGATGTCATAATACATAAGGCATAATTATATGATATACAATTTTTACCCGAAAATTTCACTATCTAAACAAATTATGAAAAATTCACAATTACATAACTTAAACATTATGATTAAACAAATAGTTTTAATTTTATAAAAATAATTTGATAAATATTTTAATATAAATTGTAAAATAATAACAATAATTTATTGAAAATGGACCATTATATTTTATAATAAATTTTTTTGAACAATTATAAAACTCACACTTGACTTCATAGAAATTATATGATAATTTATATATAATAAAAAATAATTTATATTTATATATTTATAATATATTATTTATTTAAAAAATCCATTTATTATTCAAAATAAATTCCTTAGTTGAATTTTAATGTCAACGGAAAAGTTAATTTCTGTATTATTCTATAAAAATAACAATCAATTATAAAATAACAATAAAAATTGAAAAATACTCATTATTATATTAAAGATAATGAAAATAATAATATTTATTGGGTCTTCATACATTTATCATTAATTAACTAAAAAAATACTTATGTTTAATGTGCACGATATTGGGAATTTCATTTGGTGGTTTGGCGTACAAGGTTTGGTCCATGATCTGGATAAGCTTGAACATATCCTACAAAATGGTTTCATTCATGCTTAAGTTATTGGATCTTAGATTGGGTTTTGTCCTGGGAAAATACAATTGATTCTTTCCCTATAATAATCCCTAATAAAATGGCTTCATAGTGTACAATCATAATTGATGAGGGTCTCACTACCATTTTTTGTGTCAATTTTATTTTTTAAAACATTATACATATACAAATCATGTGATCACTAATCAATGACTATTTTATTAGTAGTAAAAATTCCTAAAATCATTTAAATATTATAATATATATTAAAACCAAACAAGTGAATTTATTTTCTACAACTATATAACAAAATAATACATTTAATTAAATCAAGAGTTAAATTTTATGATTTTCTGTCCAGGTTGTTACAATATTACTCTTTTGAGAAATTTCACTCTTTATATTTTCATTTATCTTACAATAACATATTAGGGTATATTTTTTCCATCACATAATTTGGTTACCACTTCTCTTCCTCAAACGTTTTATTTATCCACATCACATTTACCATGCCCGTTGTCTTATTTCATAGAATATTATTTCTATGATCAAGGATCTTCACTAGATGTTCTGCATATGAGATATCATTATCCAATGGTACCACTTATTGATTGAGTACATGTTAGGGGTATGGTATATAATTTCTCAATTGGAATACATGGAATAAATCATGTACTTGATATATGCTATGTATGAGTGCCAGTCAGTAGGTCGCCACTTAGATGTGATTAGGGATCTCAAATGGCCTGATGAATCTTGGAGTAAGAATTCCCTCTTCAAAAATTTCATCACTTTGTCCCACATAGATATGCGAAGGAATAAAATTTATCAAACATCAAACATCATGTATCGTCGATGATTTTCCGTATAGACCTTCTATCGACTCTGAGTGGCCTTGATAGGATACAACATGGTATTATCCATTCACATAATTCCCTAGACCATTTTAAGACGAAGTAGTTTTTATTCCACATCTTATTTCAAACATGCAGTAATTCTTGAGTGGAAACTATTGATGTAAGAGAACTGTGATAAATTTACCAAAAATCGATAATAATACCAATATAATCTACGGAACCCATTATTATATGTCATTGATGTTATCCTCAACCATCTTTTAAATGCTTCTATTTTTGAAGGATCCATATATATCCCATTATATTTTATGATATTCCCCTTTAATGATAGAATCTTCAACCAAAGTGGACAATTTATATACTATTCATAAATCTTATGCTTCCACAGTGTATTTAGAATAGTACTCATATTCTCCTCATGATCCTACTTTTTAAGATTATATTAGAATATAATCTATAAATACAAAATAAAAATTGTTTAGGAAAATCACTAAATAAACTATTCATAATGTTCATGAGGATTACTAAAGAAATAGTGATCCCTAAAGGAATAATTATGATCTCATATTACATTTACCTCATATGAAAAGATTTTTTGGGAATATCCTCTGTACTTGCATTAACTTGTTAATATCGTGACCACAGGTCCACCTTTTTGAAGTATTTTTCTCCAAATAGTTGATCGAACAAGACATAAATATGAGGTAGTTGATACTTTTACATTGTTTTGGTCTTTTTGACATCAATATAATCGGTGAAAATGAACATTGACCCATACTTCTTCTTGAGAAAGAGGACTAGTTCACTCTATGTTAAAACACTTTTGAATATGAACCCCTTAAGCATATTATCATGTAGTTGTTTCTTCAGATCCCCAAGTTCCATAATATCCATTAAATATACATTCTTGTATAATAAAAACATTCCTGGTATTTTTCAAATAAAAATTCATCCTGTTAGCTGAGAGGAAGACATGAATATTCCTTAGGAAACACATCACCATATTCCCCCAAAATTAGAATTTCTTCTGAGATTAATATTTCATTAGAATGAATCATATGATATATGTACACTTTCTCATTATGAAATAATGTCCATTATAGATATGTTGATTCTAAACAAGATTCATCCTCCTCCTTGAAATTGTATATAATGGTTTAATGATTCTTGATAGAGAGGGTGATTTACTTCTCATGGAAATTTCAATTTTATTTATATAGGGAAATAAAATCCATTCCGAGAATTGCATCAAATTCCACCCAAGGTATTATGACAAGGTTTTTTGTAATGTTAAGCAAGAAATTATGGTTAATGGGGGAGTTCAATACTTGGGATGAAATAATTTACCATTATTTCATCTCACTGATAACTCCACTTATATGATTTTTGGGGGTGTTTTAATTGTCCTAATAAACATTTGAGATATGAAGTAATGTGTAGAACCAGAATTAAAAAGTATGCTTTCATACCTTGAATGAATAATTAGAGTTCCATTTACCAATTCATTTTTAGGGTCCACCTTGGTGGTTATGATGGAAAAAGATATCCCATTCCACCTTTGTGTTTTTTGGTTTCCCCCCCAAACCCATGTTTTAGTGTATTGATTTTCAATGTTCCCATGTTCCTTGCATTTTATGAAATACAAAATATAATGAGGGATTAATAGAGAAATAATTTCCTCCATCTCATAATTGACATTGTCCTATCGAAAAGCCTTATCTATGTGCCATTCTTTCTAACAACTAAATCATTTCCCAATCCCACTTAGTGAATTAAAAGGGTGCTTCATTAAACACAGTAGAAAAGTGTTATGAGTATATTTTTTCACCATTAAATTTCAATATAGGACTGCTAGAATTAAAAACCACCTTCTATGTTTAATCCATATGATACCCTGGAAATTCTCTAATATCTATTTAATCTTTGAGGGAAAATATGATAATTTACGCATAATAATCAATTTAATGGTCCACTATGAATTTTTGAATACATGGTATTATCCTCCAAATGAACTGGTCAATCATACATAATATTGTAATAAAAATTTAAAAGGTGTATCATGAATGTATTTTAAATATATACTTTTATTCCTAGATAGAATAATAATATTTTTTTTTTCAGGGGAAGGAAATCCAATTATATTTAATTTTTATGAGTGAAAGTATAATATTTATCAGAAAACATTTTCTTGAATTACTTCAATCAAATAGATTTGATAAATTCCTCAGGCTTCATATTTTTGATAAATCATTACCAGTAATCATCATATACTTATATATGATTGATATATAGTATAACATTAACTTTTTTAGAACATTTAAGGATGATAAGAACTTCTGAAGGGAGTTTCTTCATTTCTCTACATGTTAGGGATCATATGATACATTGAATTTCATAGGCCTTTTGCATAGATAACTAAATTTCAGATAGTTCATTCATAAGGGGAATTGGGATCTCCTCCAAATCCTTTTTATATTGAAAACATATTCCCTCTAAGAGATTATATTTACAAATTTTTTGACTCCCACTCCCATCAACTTGATCATCTTGTTGGTGAACTCATCATATTTCCTAATCCATTGGTTTTTTACCCAATGACTCATATTGCCAGAAATTTTTTAGGATAAAAAGAAAATTAAGGATGAGTAATATTAAAATATTAAACACATAATGTGGGAATCCAATGAAATTAATGTTATGAATTATAAATTAATTATATTGATAAACATGTGAATTTTTAGGCTTCAATATATGCTTCTATGTTCTATTTAATAACATAAATTATTTGGTGGATGTTTTAGATCCCATAATATTCTTTCCTAAATAAATTATGAATTTATATATGAATATCCACTAGGAGTGTCTAACTTAGTGTGCAGAAAGACCCATTATCATGCAACAAATAACTGTTGAATCTTTCTCAACTAGGTGTTTTCATGTTTTAATAATATGTACATCTGTACATAATTCAAATCCACATGTAACATCTATAAATGGATGTATTATCTTGATAAACAACATAGTATAAAAAAAATATTTATAGCAGTTTTATAAAACTTATTCTTATCCCTATGGCTTTCGATAGAGTTTTTTAAATCGTAATCCAAAAAATAAGTAATTTTTTCATTTGAAACCAGCTATGAATATCCATATCTTTAGGACAAATTAATTCATGATTTATTATAAACAAATAAACATAAAATACCTATAAGATCATTATGTAAAGTTTATTTTTAATGTTAGGTGCACAACAAAATATCATGAACATGGGATACAATAACAATATTAAAAATATCATTTTCAAGAATCTATATTATATTGATTTTTAAATTTCACCAGATAACCTAGGGATATACATAAGAATGAGGTGAGATATAAAGAATAGTAAGTGAGTATACATGGAATAAGGTGATACATGATTTAAAATAGGTATACCAGTGGGTAATAAATGGTGAGAAAATAAAATTCATGAATAATAAGGTGTTATATAACATGATAAGCATAACATGGTAAATGTGGTGTAAATTTAAAACATTACATCATAAAAATATGTCAATGAAAAATTTAATGAAATTGTGATTGAAAAGACCTATAAATGTATTATTATGTTTACCTATCCCAAAACAAAGTCTCATGATTCTAAACGCTACCCAATGCATTGGAGTGCTGTATATTTCTAGGTTCACCTGTCAGATTATTTTACTCTCATAATTAATATTTTCATATATATCATTCAAATCATATTCGTTCATCATCATATTTTATGCCATGAACCCATAGTGTGTAATAAATACATGTAATTATGAAATAATATAAATATTAATTTATAATGATGAAAAAAATTGATAGGAAATTTGTTTGGTAATTAATAAACTATTGTTTTGAAATAGAAAATCGTAGTATAATTTTGGCAGCCTAATAAAGTCATAAAAAACTCATAAAATGGTTTGATTAGAGAGTTAGGGGTGTAAAATTATATATAAATAAAGTGATAAGTAATAATAACATATAAATAATCATATCAACATTAGTAATTAGAAAATAGAAGGCATAACACTTTAAATTAACATTAATAAAGATGAGAGTGAGAGGATCAGATAATAAAGTTCATCATTGTCAATTAGTGTATATAATTATTATTTGGATGGAATTAATGATAGATAAGGGGTATGTCTAAAATTATAAATCAAGATAATATTTATGGGGGTATAGAAAAACATACCAATATTACCATAAATTGAAATTTAGAATTGTAATAGAAATGTGGTGCTTGAAAGGAGATAATAAGATAGAAATGCCTTACTTAAGTGTATGCCTCCTAAAACATAGAGGGTATTATTGAGAGCATTGGGATCCTTGGGGGACTCCATATATGGGAGTAAAGAGTAAATATGTTCTACATGATTTTTTAGTGATAGAAAGTGATATATTTTGTGGGTTTATATAGTAAATTAGTTGGGATATCTTAATTATTTCTCAAACATATGTTTTTTACTATATATTGTAAAATAATAAAAACCAAAAAGCTTCCATTTTTTCCATTTTTTCTTCCAAATGGGAGTGGTTTTCATTATTATATAAGTTATAGGTCAAAAAATAATAATATAATGTGCACGATTATGTGTAAGTTAGTTATAATATTAAATAAATGAGGTCATAGCCTTAAATAAATGTTAATGGTTTTGGTGGATTAGAAAAATAATAATAAAATTAATTAAATAAACTTAAATAAACATTTTTTAGACATAAAATATATATTTTTTCATGGATATCATTTAATGTATTTATGAAATTATATTTGGGTCATTTTGATGTCATAATACACACAATACATTTATATTATATTTGGTTTTCATTTGAAAATTTGAACGTTTGAAAAAATAATGAAATATTCACTATTGGATAATTTCTCCATTATATTCAAAAAAATATTCATTTTATAAATAAAATTTTCAAAATATGGGTTTTTTTACTTTTTAAATATGATTCATCAATTATTTAGAAATGCTTGATTTTTCACATTAACAATTTTAGAACCCATATAAAAACAAAATTTGTCTTCATAAATATTATATGATAATTTATAATAAATAAATTTTCTTTAGTAATAGTATTTTAAAAAAATATTATTAATTTAAATAATCCATTTATTTATCACAATAAACAGTATAATTTAAATTGATTATTAATTAAAATATAAATTTTTTATTGTATAAAATTATAATTTTTGTCAAAAATTTTACATAATCATTTATAATTTTATATTAATTAAGGAAATAATATAATAATAATTTTTTGAAAAATATATATATATTAAAAAAATTAGGGTTAATTTTTTTATAATAGTGTTTAAATCATTTTCATCATTATTTATCCATGTTTTCAATTACTGAGGAAATTTATATTTTTTATAGTTACCATTCATATAATTCAAAAATCATGTTTACCGTATTACATAATATCAACTTAGATGATTAATAATATGTATATCCATTTTATGAAATTTAATTCACATAGGTGGATCAGTTTAATTTAATATTAAACGTAAAAATATGAACGAATGTGGTTTTCTGAAAATACAATTTTAAAAAAAATTATTTCACTTTAACTCTATAACTAGTAATTATTATAATAATAATTTAAATTCATAAGGATAAATATATAATATCAAAATTTCATTTTCATAAGTCATCATTATTGGTCATTTTAATAAACAAATATGGAGATACTTTAATCATTTTAAAATTAAATCCGAGAAAAAGCAATTTTTCATCCACAAAATAAACTTGTATTAAAATTTGTTATAAAATGATTCAAATATAATTAATTAAATCCAAAATAAGTATTTAATACGTATTTTATATTCAAAAAAATTTATCTAATTATTGTAATATTAAGTTAATTAATTTATCACAATAAATTTCAATTTTAGATAAAAATGGTATTTTTTCACTATTCACTAAAAATCCAATATATCCCTAAATTTCCTAAACAGATTGAATAATTAAATTATGATCTTATGATATTAAAAATATAATTTTTATCCAATAAATATTATATGTGTTATATATTTTATTTATAATATTTTTCATAAAAAGAATTTGAAACCATATTTTAAGAGTACCAATTTTGAAGAAAACAATTTTTGAAGACAAAAAATGACATTACCATAAATTGTTTTATTTTTTACAAAGTAAATATAAATATATTAAGGTCATATATATATATATATCAAATAATAATTTAATGTTAGTAATTTCATTACATTTATTTGAGAGTTTAAAATGGTCATATTTAAATAATGTTTTTTGAATTAGTGGTATATATCTTATTATCTACCAAACAATGTCTTTTATTTTTGAAACTAAGGGCATTACATTCTCCCCCCATTAATAGTTTAATCCTTGAAATTCTAAATTTAACACAATTATTTATATTTCAATCCATTCAATATAACAAATGGAATATTATGTAAGAGTACCTTTAGACCAGTGAACACATAATCGAGAATCCTATTAGATTTATTGGGTCAACATATAAATGCAATGTATTTCCTTAACATATGAATTTATAGGATAAGATTCATAAAATCCACTAGATATTTCTTAACATATACTATTATGGTAAATTTTTACTTAATATTTATTCAAAATGGGATTTTGAATTTATCAAAGAGTATCCCCCATGATTGTTGAAAAGGTGTGTAGCAAGCCCCCTTATAATGCACCAATTCCATTTTGAGTATAGATTATCATTTTTTTCTTGTTTTACCACTACGTGAATCTAGGATAAAGAAACAACCACTTTTAGTGTCCACATATGTATTTATTCTCTTGATAAACCATTTACTCTATACATACAAATATTTATGTATATTTTCTCATATTTTGTTTTATCACAAATAATTTCCCTATAATTTTCCAATCCTAATCACAAAATTAATTAAACATTTCCTTTATTACCACTTATAAAAAACCTTATCTTCATTAAATATTAATAAATTATTTATTACAAAATATTACACTAAATACAACACATAAGTTGGTGAGTTCAAGTGTTTTTGGTATATAGGCACATTATAGAATAAATTTAAACATGGGAAATAACAACATTATTTAAAACATTAGTAAAATTTTAACACATAAAATTTCATTAGATATCATGGGGAAATAAATTATAAATGAGTGGGGTTTTTGGACAATAATAGTTTTTGATCCCTTATAAATATTAAATTTTACATCACAAAAATAATGAGATCATTAATACTTAATATATTTATTTCGTAATAATAATTTATTAAAATATAATTTAAGTCAAAAACAATTAATTAATTTAAATTTATTCCTAGAATTAATTATATTATTAATAGCTAATATAATTTCAATTTTATTTAATCAATATTAAAATCATTTTTATTGAAAAATTTGAATATAGAGAATTTATTCATTATTATATATATAATAATTTAAATAATCAAAATTTGAGTGACTTGATACATATACCAATAATATATGATCAAACACACAACGAATAAGGTCTGTGATGGTGAGACATTCAATGGGTAGTTTAGCGTACACGGTTTGGGTAGTGATCTCAAGGAGCTTGAACTTCTCTAAAAAAATGGTATCTATCATGATTAAGAAGTTGTATTTCATCATGGTCTTGTTCAAGGGAAAATCATAATTATTCTATCCACCACAGATACTCTAATAAATGTTCTTTATATAGTACAACCCTTCTGGATAAGTTCATAACTTCCTTTTTATATGTCAATTAGACTTGCTAAAACCCTATATTTATACTAATCATGTGATCACTATTCAACCGCTATTTTATAAATGGTATAGATGCTTAAAAATAATTTAAATTTTATAGGATATACAAAATAAAAAAAACTTAATTTTTTCTATAAATATATTACACAATAAAAAATTTAATTAAATCAAAAGGTTAATATTATTTAAAAACGTTTGGGTCATTACAATATTCCATCCTTAAGAAATGTCACCCACAAAATTTTCAATTCCCACACTAAAATAGATGTTGGTATGTCTGTTTCATCACCTCCTCTAGTTCCCACATTTCATCCTAAAACATGGGGTCTCTCCATAGCACTTTTACAAGGTGAATTTCATTTTTAATAGAACTATTCCTCTATGATATAAGATCTTAACATACTACTCTACATATGAAAAATCATTCTATAATGGTTCCACATATAGATTGAGTAACTTGGATGGTTATGGTATGTACTTCCTATATATTGATAAATTGAAAACATTATGTACTTATGAGAGGATAGTAGGGAGTAATAGGTTGTAGAATGGAATTTCTATGCAACCAAGAATCTCAAAGAGACCTATGTATATTAGACTAAGACTTACCCTATTCCCAAATGTAATGAATTTAATACAATTGGAAGGGTGGAGGAATACCTTGTCTCCAACAAAAAACTATAGGTCTTATTGATTACTATATGTTTAACTCTTTTGTCGAACTAGATAAGATCTTGTTGTGCTGCTGAATTGTATTAATCTTTTCCCACCATTTCCTAGACCATTTTATGAACAAATAGTTTTTGTTCCCCAACGTCATCCCATAATGCAATTATTCAATATCTGTTCACATAAAGGTATTCATAGGGATCCATTTGGATGCTTTAGTGGGGAATGTTATTGTATGAGAATTTGACTAAAATATGATGTCCATCACATCCTCATTTGAAGTAATTTGAGAATTCTCTCAACATGACCACAATTGATTGTATTGACTTCTGAGATTGGAAATAATTTTGAGGCTTATTAGAAATTCATAATTTCAACTCATTATTTAGATCATGTAGGATAGTCTTCCAGAAAATAGGATTAAATATTAAATCTCTATAAGATATAATAATTAGCGGTGTTCCATTAATCATCACCACCTCTCTATTGTATATCCTTTCCTTTTGATCGAGTGATAATTATTCTTGAATGAAATTTATGAATCTATTCATGATATGATTTTCTACCACAACACATATATCATTATTCCTTCTTGATGTCATTGGAATACTTATGAAAAATTCCATGGTAATTTATTCAATTAAAATTTAGGTAAATGTAATGGTTTCGTAATACCCTTTGATTTTTTCATTTTCCGCTTTCTCTATCTGACATACAAGACATAATTTTGTATACTCAGGGATTAAGGGATTTGATGATCCATTTAAATTTAGAGTCCTTTGTCACATACTTACATCAATTGCGCATTATTATTTCATAGAGGTATTTTCTTTATCATCCTCATATAATTTTATATTAAAAAACCAATTCATCTATGAGAGTATCATGACAACGTTTTTTATTCCCACTCATATTGGGTTGGGCATCTAGTTGGGGTAGTGAACACATTTTCCATCAAATTTATTATTTGACCAATTACACCAATTTTTCGAAACTAGATAGAATAAATTAATAATTAAGGATTATTGTTTAAAAAAAATATAATGTTAGAAAAGAAAATCTAATAAAATTAAATATATAACTTATAAATTACATGTATTTCATTAAACATGGAATTTTAGGTCTTCAATATATGTTATCCACGGTAAAATTCGAAAAATTTATTATTATGTGTACATTTCTAATTCCCATTATAATGTTTCATAATTACATCATTAATTTAACAAATAATATCCCCTTGAGTTTAAAACTAGTTGTTAAAAAGGTCCCTTTTTCAGGCACTAGTTCCTGGTCGAGTCTAGCATAATGTAGTCTTTTCATGTTTTACCAATATATTTATTTATATATGTTGTATATCCACCCCAAATTTTAGTGTCAAGAGAGGTATTTATTTACTTTGTGTACCAATAAATCTATACATACCTAAATATTGGTATGTTTTATTATATGTAGTTTTAAATGTAAGTATTTTTCTAAAGTTTTATAATCTTAATCTCAAAAATAACTATTCTTTTTCATTAAAACCAACTATAATGTTCAATATTAAATAAAAAATTATTATTTTTTATATAAAATTAAACATAATAAAACATGTATGATAGATATGTATTGTGTATTTTTGTAATATGTAACTAAAATAGTATCATTAACATATGATACAATTACACTATTGAAAACATCCCTAACACAATTCTAAAATTTAGTGTCTTTTTAAAATGTATGGGATAACATTGGGAAATATATAAGAAACGGTTGAGAAATATATCCCAATAAAGTAATATACATAGAAAAAGTTGATACATGTTAGACAATAGGCATATCAATTAGTAATAAATGTTGTGACAATAATAAACATGATTAATAAGAAATCATATATTATGATAATCATAATATGGGAACTCTGGAAAGAACTTTAAACTCTTCATCTTAATTATATGTCAATGATAACTACCAATACATTAGGATGGAAAAAGTCCCATTAAGGAATCGGGTTAATTCTATATCCCAACATGACATATAATGTTAATAATCATTACCCAATGCATTAGTTCTCTATATAAATCATAGGGCACCTATAACATTAATATCATTGTCATTCTTTAAGTGTTAAATATGGATCATACAACATGGATTCACACATCATCATATTTTATTTCAAGATAATGTAGTGTGGACTACATACATGTAAGTCACAATTCAATGTTGTATAATTATATAATGGTGACCAGCATTGATAGGAAATAGGTATTCGCTACACAATTGTTTAGGAATTGAATAATCACAGTAAAATTTCAGCATCATGAATACATATCCTAAAAATTCATAGAATGGGTTAATGAGAGTGAAAGGTATATCAAATCATTTTAGCATGAAATGAAACATAATAATAAAATGTAAATTCATATCCCAATGCTAGGAAATATAAATAATTTGAATATGTAATAAAGAAACAATAATAATGAAGAGATGGTGGGGATCCCTTACTAAATTTGGACATAGTAATTGGGGTACATAAGGATTCATGGGAGGGAATAATGAGAGTGAAAGGGTTATAACATCATTTATAAATAAAATTGAATGTACACTGTATCTGTAATAGCATATCCCAACATGAAAAAAGGGAATTTAAGAGAAATATCATAAAGTATGTTCTTGATAAAAAGAGGAGTGTGTAAGATCACCTACATAATTGTGTGACTAAAAAATCATGGGATAGACTTCATGAGATCTGGGGGAACCTTGGGATGACTCTAGAGAGGGTCAAAAAATCTAAGGACATTACCCAAGGATTTTTAGTGAAAAAAATTGTATCTCAAGTGATTTTATATAGGAAATTTGTGGAGATTTTATTAAAAAGATTCCTATATAGGTTTTGGGATCTATATAATAAAATTACAGAAACCAAAAAACATCTCTTGAGATTTTCACATTTTTTAAACCACATAAGAATAGTCTTTATTAATTTAAATTTCTTGGGTTCGATCATGATAAAATAATACCCTTTATTATGAATAATTGAGTCATAATCATAATGGAATGATTTTAATACCCTTAAATATATCAATAGTTTGGGATGATTCATAATGAATTTTAAAAAATATATCCAAATAATCATAAAAATAACCTAATTCAAAATGGATAACATATATATGGTCATGGATCCAATTTAAAGTAATTATTACATAACATTTGGGTTATTATAATGTCGTAATATGGAAAATTATGTATACGATATTTAATTTTATACACGAGAAATCGACTCTCCCAAAACACTATGAAAATATTAATGTTCAATAATATAATGATTATAAATCTAGATTTAATATTAATCTTATATAAATAGTTTTTAAAATATTTTCATTTTCACTTACATAATAATGACTCATATTTATTTAGAAATGATGTGGTTTTTTGGCAATATATGTTTTTGAACCCTAATGAAAATTATATTTCCCTTCATAAAAATAATGTGATCATTTATATTTAATAATTTTTTTAATAATATAATTTTACAAAAATATTATTTATTAAAAAATAAATTAATTAATGAAATTAAATTTCTTAATTGTTTTTTAATATTACTCAAAAATTATATATCTATTTTATTATATCAAAATAATGATTATTTTTAATGTGAGAGTAGTAGGTTAAAAATATTTTCATTATTTCATAAAAAGTTATGTAAATTTTCATATTGATAGTTTCTTGATTAATATTCCCTTAAAACACGAGAAGAAATCCTAATAGTATGGTGTGTGAAAGTGAGCCTTTCATTGGGTGGTTCAGAAAACATGGTTTGGACTATGGTGACCCTCATAATTCAACTTCTGTCAAATAAAGATGATGTTTCATTAAAAAAATTACTCCTTGGGCTTCTAAAAATGATATATTCATGTTTAAAAAAATTTAATTCAGAGTCAAATCCGTTTTTAGGGGAAGATATTTATTAATGGGTTGAATAATGTAATTACCTGAGCTTTTTTAAAGAGAAAACTATGTTCTCTTGCATTTTCGATAAACAACACCAATCCCAAGGGAAAATTATTTTTTAAATATTACTATTTTAAAATTAAAATTTAAATGTTGGATATTAGTTGGATTAAATACTATATTAAATATATATCTACCCTAAATATATTGAAAAATATTTAGTAATTAATTAATATATATTTTTTAATGTAACTTTTCTTTCAAAATATGTTTTATTCAAAAATGGTTTTTATTTTTTAACAAAAATATTTTAATAATTATTTTTAAAATACTAAAAAATATATTTTATAATGAATTTTTTATTTTGTATCATCATATCAAAATAATTTTATGTTGAAACTTTTGATTTTTTTTGGAAAATGTTGTGTTTTTATTGAAGAGTGAAAGATATGGTTTTTACGTAAAAGTAACTTTTTTTGTAAAAAAATTAATGTAATATTTTATTTGTTATTTTAATTTAAATTCAATGAAACATAAGTATTAATTATTCATATTTAATATAATTATATTCATTTAAATAATAGGTGTATATTAATTTAGTATATATTTATTTTAGGATCAAAAATACTTTTTTACAAATAACTTGTATAGAATAAATATTGTATGTCCATTATAATTTATTTAAATAACCCGAAATGGGAAATGTTTGATATTAATTAATTTATTATATATATTTATATATATTATTTAAATAAAATAAATATATTGAAAATTACATGTAATATGATCAATGTGATGTAATTGTTTCTATGAAAAAATAACTACTTTTGAAAAATACTTCCAACTCTTCTTCAAGGGTTGATAATAAATTAAATTCTCCATCCACTGTGATTATATTTTGATAAAATCTATTACTTACTTGGAATCATCATTCTTAGTATAAGGTAATAAATTCTGCATAATTGTTTTACAAAATTAATTATAAATGTAGTAAATATTAATTGTCACAGTAAAAGATAAAACATGTAAATGAAGGGTAATACTAATTGAAAAATAATAGATACCACATAACCCATATATTTATATTTCATTCAAATTAATTTTATGATTATAGCCTCTACTTATTTTTTTTCTTTATTAATGATTATCTAATTAGATTGATATAAAATAATATTTTCATATAATAAAACAAAAAATTGTTTTGGATAGTTTTCAAATTCAATTAAAGAATAAATTTTGATGAATAAAAATATATTTGAAATAAATAATATAAAAAGGATATATTTTTATTATTTAATTTTTATAAAATACATATTTTCATATAATAGTTATGAAGCCAACGATATTTTTAATATGGGTTAAAAACTATTATTTTCAAAAAAAACATAAATAATATATATATATATATATATATTGATTATTATTTTAAAATATAGAATTCAAATTCTTAGATAATTATATTCCAGAAATGTAATTTATTTTTGTAATTAGAATATTGAAATTATCCAATGGACAATGTTTTATAATTTTTTGAGATAACCGAATTTTCAGGTAAAAAATTCTATATAATATACCTTCTTTATTACAAAATCATAATGACCCAAAAGTGATGAAATAAATACTATAATGTGTATCAACAAAAAAATTCTTTCATTAATATAATGTGATATTTCATTTATTTTATTAATTTTATAAATGTTTTATCAATCCTCCAAAACCATTAATATATTTTAAGGTTTTAAAACAATTTCTTTAATAGTATGACTCACTTGCACTTATGAAAGGTTATTATATTACTGATTTTCAAAATAGTATATATAAAATAATAAAAATGGTCACCCTGTAAAAAATCCATTTGAAAAAATAATGTAATTATTTATGGATTTTTTTATTTTATTATGTATAGTCTAGAACCTATGTTTGAGATGAGGTTAATAATTATGCACTCATTTTGAATATAAAACAGACCAAGACCCCATTAAACATCGATAAATATCTTATTAGGACTTTTGTAATCATACACCACATGTCTATAGTATTTATAAGGTTCCTCAAGCTCTTAAGATTCCCCTATAATGAATTTGGAACCACATACTAATGTTAGGGTCCTTACTCTCATCTTTTCAATTCATGGACATTATTAAAAATTAGTATTTTTAATTTAATTTTTTTATAATTTAATTCATTGATATCTATTCCCTTACAATAAAATTTATTTTATTTTAATGATGTAACATTTATCCACTCTCATTTTCACACTATCCTATGTCATTACAATACTGAAATTTTGTTAGGTATCATCATATTATTTTCATTATTATAGTTTATTTATGTTAATATGGATTATATTTATTATTATTAATTATATGGTTTGTATTAACATGTACCAACTGCTCATAAATTAATGTAAAAATTAATATATTCTAGATTTTCTCTCATCAACCCATTTTATGAATATTTACTTGATGTTGTTATGATGCCGAAATTTCCCCATGATTTTCCATGCCAATTTTTTTTTACCAAACACCATAACCATTTACTATCAAAGATGATCACATTTATACACATCTACATCTAATTATTGGGACATATAAATATGTATTATGAAATCCTTTTCCATGGAATAAATATGTTGATTAATGAATCCTTGTGGTATGGTCAATGTGAAACACTTATTCAAGGGAATGATGTCAAATTGTTGGGTGCACCCATTATTATATATCACTACAATGCATTGTATAATGTTTAGTATAATATGATATTATATTGGGACATAGAGTGAACCTAATTAATTTATGGGACTTTTTTCCATCACGATTTCTTGAAATTTATCCCTTACATATGTATATGATTCATTTTTTAAATTTGTTACTACATTTCCAAAAATTCCTTTTTGTGTTCATGATATTTCATGCCTGATTTTTTATGATTATGATCATGACTACTTTTATTTCACATTGATATGTCTATTGTCTAACATGAATTATTTTCATCATTTGTTTCTATGTTTTTCTATTAATAGGATTTATAAATCCTCCCTTTATAAGTTTGTCATGAGAATATCCTATGGTGTTTTAAGTGAGAAAATTTTAAATAGGTTTTCAAAAAAGATGATTATTTTAGTGTTTTAAATTGTAATGTAATGTTCTTAATTCCAAAAGATACTAGTATTATTGATATTTTGGGTTATATTATGAGTATAGTGAAATAATGATTCATTTTAAAATGTGTATTTAAGATAAGGGTTGTTATAGTTAGTATCAAAGGAAAAATTTCATAATTTTGGGATTATACTCGTCCATGAATAGGTACATGACAATGGGGATTTCTACTAATCTGGATTGACACTCCTAGGAGATACGAATTTTAAAATTCATAAGCACATTACAAATCATTATTAAGGGAAAATAATTACCATAGGTGTGAATAATAGGAAATAGATCATGGATAACGTATGTTGATTCTTAGAAAGTCATAAGATATTGAATAATTGTCCTTTATAAATATTAATTTTATGGTCATTTCTAATGATTTAATATTATTATGACCCATCTATGATTTATGGTTTCTAGTCACTGACTATTCCTGGATCATTTAATCTATCACAAATTATATGATATTTGTTGTTAGTTTTCTCTTTCAGGTCTATGTTTCACATCCCAATAATTTTTTAATTATAGGAATTATTTTTATTTGATTACATTCAAAATTTCATTTATTTAATTTTAAGAGGTTGTATTATTAATAATTTTTATTTAGTGGGTTTTCCATAAATTTTATTCAAGTTTCAAAATATTTCCTACAAAATAAAAATAAAATTTCGATGAAAAAAATTTATTAATGGGGGGTTGAATGTAACTCCACAGGTTTTTTGAAAAGACAAAACTATGTTTTATAGTGTATTCCATACACATCACCGAACCAAGACAAGCAATTAATATTTAAATATATAAATTTTAAGCATTCAAATAAATTTAAAAATATGAGTATTATAAACTACAATTTATAATATATATATATATTCTCAATGGAATGATAAATTCTTATTAAATAATCAATCAATGTTTTTAAATTCCTTTTTGTTCATCAGAATATGTTTTCTTCATAAATGATATTTATTTATTTTTATAACTATTTTAGTCGTTTTATAGAACATTTTTAAAATATATTTATTTAAATTAACTTCATTTTTATATAATAATTTCATTATTTACATTGGGTTAAAAGTTTTTATTTTTTATAACATATTGATTTCTTAGTGAACAATAATCATTTGGAAGAATATATAGAGTGGGTAAAGATTATATTAGTGACTAAAGGATATTTAATAAATATAAATGGTATTTCGATGTATTTATATAGTAAATGAGTTTTGATTTAGTTAATATTTATCAATGGTATGGTTTGGAATCTAAATATCAAAATATTGAAAAATATAAAACAACACTTCGGTGTTACCCATAATTTTTTATAAATGGATTTTTATTTAATTTTTAAAAAATTATGTGGTCCAAAATATTAACATTATACTCTTGCTAATGTGTTAGCGAGTCATTTTATTGACAAAATGATTTTACAAAATTAAAATATATTAATTGTTTTAGAGGATTCATAACAGATTTAACAAAATAAATATAATATTACAATATATTAAAGGTAAAACATATATTTTCCTACAGACCTCATTTATATTATTTATTACATAACTTCTACATCAATATGATGTTAGAATACAACATATATATTTCTTAGGTATTTTTCTACCTTAATAGTTGAATGTCTTAGAAAATTATGAACAAATCCCCAATGGATAATTTTGAAATTATAAATTGAAAAATAATATTTAATTATCTATATAATTTAAAAAATAAATTCATTTTAACATTAAAAATTATAATTTATATATTTTTATAAATTCGGGGGTTTTGGGAAATTAATTTCTATTATCCCTTATAAAATTTACATTTGAGTTTATAAAAATAATGTTATCATTAATATTTAATAGATTTATTTAATAATAATAATTTATTAAAATATTTTTTATTTCCAAAAAAATTATTTCATTAAAATATATTCGTTGATTGAATTTAATTATCAATAGCTAATATAATTTTTATTTTATTTTATGAAAATTTAAATCATTTTTATAGAATCAATTTTAGGTTGAAAATATATTCATTATAATATACATAATAATCTACATACTCAAATTTTGAGTATCATGATACATATTCCATTAATACACCATCAAAAACACAAAGAATAAGGTATGTGATGGCGAGACATTCAATGGGTAGTTTGGCGTACATGGTTTGTGTCGTGATATCAATGAGATTGAACTTCTCTATGAAATCCTATATATCATGATTAATAAGTTGAATTTCTGTGATGTCTTGGTCAATCGAATATCCCAATTATTCTATCCACCACAGATACTCTAATAAATGTTCTTTATATAATCGATCTTTTTGGATGAGTCCATCACTTCCTTTGTTTATGTCAATTGGATTTGTTAATATC
Source organism: Viscum album (assembly GCA_963277665.1). Classification (NCBI taxonomy): domain Eukaryota; kingdom Viridiplantae; phylum Streptophyta; class Magnoliopsida; order Santalales; family Viscaceae; genus Viscum; species Viscum album. The sequence goes on along the minus strand of OY728166.1, from coordinate 366,843,903 downwards.
CAAAATTTATAATAATCATGTGATCACTATTCAACCACTATTTTATAAATGATATAGATTCTTAACAATAATTTCAATCCGATTGGATATAATAAACAAAAATAAGTTCATTTTTTTCTATTAACATATTATACACCAAGACATTTAATTAAATCAAAAGGTTAATTTTATTTAAAATAGTCTAGGTCACTAAAATCTTCTATCCTTAAGAAAATTCAGTCCCAAAATTTCCATTCCCACACCAAAACAGTTAACGGTAGGTCCGTTTCGTCACCTCCTCTAGTTCCCACATCACTTCCTAAAACATGTGTTCTCCATAGAACTTTTACAAGGGGAATGGACCATTATTGTAACATCCCAGGTAAATAATGAATAAAAAATTTTCATATTTATTAATATTTGTGAATTAAATATTAATTTTAGTTTAAATGGGTTGCTATGTTTGATATCGTACCCGATATGCAACAAAGAGTTTCATTGAAATCTTACGTTGCACACTTGTAATAAAATAATATTATTCTAAATGGTAGTTAACACATGGTCGTTGTATTGGCGGGAATGAATAGAAAAAACTAAAATATTATTATATATGTTTGGTAAATGGTTTTACATTTGTCCAATAAAAGATAAAGGCTTAAAATAAGAAAATAATTCAATTTTAGGCATAGATACTCTAATTTTCACTAAAGGCCGACTTATCGCCTTTTCATAGAGAACCTTATTTAAATATAGTTTTGGTCACTCTTAAACTTTCTATTGGACCAAATAAAACTATTCTTTAAAATCAGGACATCAAAATTTACTTTGTGTAAATTTTTGGTATTTTTCCGATAAAGTTAACTTTTTAATGAATAGTGAAAAATGTTGTATTTTAATTCAAAACCACTTTTTAATCTAATTTATTTATATTATTATATTTCTTTTTAATTGGTTTGAAAGTTCAATTAGAATATATTTTTACCATTTAATCCAAAAGTGGTTGTTTAATTAATTTCACTTTGAAATTGGACTTAAACTAGTGTCAATATTTTGATACTTATTGTTTCATAAAAACACACTATTTTCTCTAATAGCGGGAATTAATTATTGAATTAATTAATTAAACTTGTATATATTTAATTTTGTAAAATATACATCATTCTTTAATTCGGGATATCAAATATATCTTAGGGTGAATTTTTGGTATTTTTCTGAAAAACATCAATTTTTGATGAATAGAGAAACCACTAAGTGGTACTTAAAAAACTAATTTTACATTTAAATGAAACTTTACCACTTCTATGTTTTGAATTTCAAAAATCCAACTTACATTGTTTTCATTAAGAAGTAAAATTTGGTTCAATGGGATAAACATAATACTTTTGTTGAATAGTAACTTTTATGTTTATTAATCGCGATTAGAGGTAATTAGTGTAGTTTAAGGTAAAAGTAATGTTTTAATAATATGAAATGACCTAGACACATGTCCTACCCTTATTGGATGTGTCATGGCCGACCCAGAAAATCCATGGGTCATCTTGGGGACCCCATGGAACTACTTTGGTAGGAAAATGACATTAATATCTTTTTATTTAAAGTTAAAATAAAAATGTCACAAACATGAGTCGTTTTACTAAAACAATTTTTAAACGGGGTTATTCAAGTCATATTCTTGACTATAAATATTCATTAGAAAGATAAAACGATTTCCTACATCATGATATTTGTTTTATAATTTTTAAACATTAAATAACTTAAATTATTTATGACACCATGATGATGCAGTGATTACCTCATTATTTAATGATTTAAATAAAATGAAAAGATAATGTAAAATCTAAGACCTACACATGTAAAAAACATATTGGATGGGTGTATTTCGAACTCTTATCACCATATACTCTAAATATATAATTTTGGTACCCTTTTTAACCAAAAATCATTTTATTATAATGTATCTTTTCTTAACTTTCCAAGAGTGCCCCTCCTCTCCTCTTAGAAAAGCCCCCACCTCTACCTCCTTACCCACAACTCTCAAGCCTTTGGTTCAGCCAAGCGCTGCCATTTTTGTCTCTCAACATACCTATCTTACACCTAGAAGCCTCACTTTTGGATGAAGTCTTCCCAAGGAAGCCTTTGAGCTAAAATCTAAGAGAGTTACCCGATTTTAAGGGCGTTAAAGAACGATCGAGTCAAGTTGGACCCGAGGTAAGGGACTTCGTCTCAATCTCCTTTAATTGAGGAATATTTCGTTTTATACACAAATTTCTTTTATACGGTGTATAAAACCCTTTGAATTTTACTTTTATACGAAATTAGTCTTTTTCTATGAAGTGTTTTACTAAACGACAATAGGTAATGTTTCTTCTAACGTACGTGGTGACAATGACCTTTTCCGCCACCGCGAGTATTATTTGGTCTTTGGCTTCCTCAACAAGCTGTAATGTTTTATTTAAAAATTAAATAAATATCATATACTATTTTATGTATTTTGGTATTGAAAATGGTTTTTATAATGGATTTTTTATTTCAATATATTTATGGGATATATTGTGATCAAAGTGTGGAAATGTTTTCTTTCCATTATATTTGTTTTATGTCTTATGATTTTATAATGGTACTTGGACATACGACTGGTGGTTACGTGATAAACCATATGACGGGTGGTGCCGTGAATACCAAGATGAGTGGTAACGTTATAACCTACAATGCATTGGGTATGCAAGTCTGCCGTATGGCTATTCCATTTAAGTATGTGTGGAAGTCAACCATATGGTTATTCCATTTAAGTATGTTTATGTCCCAAGTTACCATTATATATTATGTGTTCTTTATATGGGTTTTATGGTAATCTTTTGATTATAAAAGGGTAAGTAATGAGATTTTATTCAATGAAGAGTATTTTTTGCTTCATAAAGGTGAAAAGTATTTCTATGAAAAAGTATTCATGGTTTACTGGTGGTTTTGAAAAACTAACAGATTTCCTTCTTTGTGTATCCCTTACTGAGATTTTTATGCTCATACCAAGTTTTTGAAATGTTTTTCAGAGGACTTAAAGTGAAATAGGTTCAAGGATGTGATCAAGGAGAATTCATTCTATCTAAAACATGGAACTAGACATGTTTCTTTTTAAGACTTTTTATTTTATGGCAATTTAGTAGAAGTGTCTACTTTGTAATCTTTTGAGATGTAATAGTTATGTCCTAATTCTCTAAAAAACTAAAAATAAAATTATCCTCAATGTGAATTATTCATTTAATTCAATATTAAGTAAGGTTTAAGGCCGAGGCCTTATAGTTGGTATTAGAGGTCGGTTTAGAAAACTTTAGGACTTATACAATTGTTAAATTATAAGTTAATTTATGTTATGATTTAAATGATATAGAATTTGAATATTACCATGTTGCTTCTCCTAAGATATTTTTGTGTCAAGAATTGTTTTTCATAGAGGAAATAGAACAGATTTTTTTGGGAAGGCATATAGAGTTAAATGAACCTTCAAATAAGTATCCTAAGATGGTCAGAATCAGAACTAAACAGTTTTCTGCAGTGATGGCTCAGTTGAATAAGGTGATAAATGTTGGTTGTTTTTATTGATGATATTTTGGTGTTTTTTAAAAGTAAAGAGGAGTATGGAAGTCATTTAAGGGTTATCTTGCAAACCATAATAGAAAAGAAACTGTATGGAAAATTCAGAAAGTGTGAGTTTTGGTTACAACAAATTTCCTTCCTTGGACACATTATTTCAAAAAATGGCATAACTGTTGATCTTGCTACATCAAAAGTTGTTGAAGAATGGCCAAGACCCAAAAATGTAACCGAGATCCACAGTTTTCCTGGTTTTGTAGGTTACTACTGAAGGTTGATGAAAATTTTTCACGGTTATCTAGTCCAATGACTAAGCTAACTCGGAAGGGTGTTATGTTTATCTGGACAAAAGAATGTGATGATTGTTTTTAGGAGTTGAAAAGAAGATTGGTGAATGATCCTATTTTGGCACTTCCTTCCAAGAATGGTGAGTTTTTTATATACAGTGATGCTTCGCTGAAAGGACTTGGTTGTGTCCTTATGCAAAATGATCAGGTAATTGCATATGCTTCACGTCAATTAAAAACTCATGTGGTAAATTACCCTACACATGATTTTGAATTTACTGCTGTTGTTTTCGCTTTAAAAATTTGGAGGCATCATTTGTATGGAGTAAAGTGTGAAATATATAATGATCACAAATGTTTAAAGTATATATTTACTCAGAAAGAATTGAACATGAGACAGAGAAGATGGATGGAATTAATCAAGGATTATGATTGTACAATTCATTACCATCTGGGAGAAGCAAAAAAAGTGGCTGATGCTTTGAGTCGAAAAAGTAATGATTCATTAACAATGTTGTGTTTGGAACGTGATCCTTTGGTTAAGGATTTATGAACATTGGCATGGAAGTTGTTTGTGAAGGATGTCCTTCTGTTTTGTTTCTGGTGTTAGTGAAATCTTCTCTATCCGACAGAATCAAGCAAGCATAGAAGCAAGACAGTGAGTTGCAGAAAAAGGTAGAGTTGGTTCAGAAGTGTATGTTCCCTGAATTAAACATTGATAATGGCTGTGTTGTGAGGTTTGGGATGAGATTATGTGTGCCTAGTGGTTCACAGTTGAAGAATTAGTTGTTATGTGAGGCTCATAGTTCCCTGTTTTCAATTCATCCTGGCAGTACTAAGATGTACAGATATTTGCGGGAGTATTACTGGTGGGATGGAATGAAAAGAGATATTGCTAATTTTACTGTAAAGTGTTTGACTTGTCAGCAGGTTAAAGAAGAGCGGTAGTTACTGAAAGGGATGCTTGAGCCATTAACAGTGCCAGAGTGGAAATGGGAAAATATATCCAAGGACATTGTTGTGGGATTACTGAGGACATCTTGAGGTGATAATTCAATCTGGGTTATTGTTGATCGATTGACTAAACTTCTCATTTCCTTTCTATTCGAGATACATTCTCCCTAGATCAACTTTATAGATTGTATCTTAAAGAGATAGTCATGTTGCATGGAGTTCCCCTCTCCATTGTATCTGACCGTGATCCCAAGTTTACTTCTAACTTTTGGAAGGGCCTTCAGAAGTCATTTTGTACTCAATTAAATTTTAGTATAGCTTTTCATCCGCAATCAGATGGGCATCCAGAACGAACAATTCAGACCATAGATGATATGATACGTGCTTGTTCAATGGATTATCAGGGAAGTTGGGTCCAACATCTTGCTTTGGTTGAGTTTTCTTATAATAACAGTTCTCATAATAGTATGCATATAAGACCCCTGCATTAATCATTACTTAATCATGAGTTATTACAACATTACACATTGAGGATCTTTTCAGGTTTAGAGTTTTAGAGAATTAGACCATAAAACATTCTTTACATTCCACATTTAAACAAAGTGGTTACATAATAGATAGTATTCATTTTTCCCATAAATAGAAACCTATTTAAAATAAAACAGGTATTCTTTCTTGACACTTCCTTGACACTATCATCATATCATGTACCTTTCCCTTGACCTGTAAAAAACATTTCAAAAACTAGGGATGAGCATAAAAATCTCATTAAGGGATATAAAAATATTGAAAGGAAACATGAGTACATATATACATAAGAATGAAATCATACATTACCCATAAAACATAAGAACTTTAACATACCTCATCAAATCATGAATAAATCATAGAAATCATAGGACATAAAGGTAACTTGATGCATTCATACCATTCTTACGTAGTGAGTAACCGTCTTGGTTACATTTGGAATACCCATCACAATATATTCCCTAAATCTCTTCAGAGATACCTCAACGTTTAACCCCTTCGCGTTACCCAATTTATTGGAGAGCTATATCGGGCTCACCCACCCTTAGTTTATCACGACACCACCCATCTTCATAATAATGCCCAAGAACCATAACATAATCATATCACATAAAACATACATAGAGGAAACATAACATTTCCACATTTCAATCACAAGATATGAATACAACACATTGATATAATAGAAACATTATGAAAACCATTTTCAAAACCAAAATAAAAGAAAAGTAAAACATGGTATTTATTTTTCTTTAAAAAAAGCGTATGGCTTGTAGAGGAAGCAGAAACTCAAATAATGGTCACGGAGGCGGAGAAGTCGATGTCGCCGCATACGTACGACAAAAACATTCCCTTTTATCGTTTTGTAAAACGCTTTGTATAAAAAATATTCCTTTCATTTAAACGTAAAATTAAAAGGGGTTTATACACTATATAAAACAAGGTTGTGTATAAAACATAAATATGCCTCAATGAAAGGAGATTGAGACGAAGTCCCATACCTCGTATCCAACAAAACTTGATCGTTATTTAATCTCCTGAATAATAAACTTGAGTTAATTTCTACATTTTTAAGAACCTTTTTCAAGTTAATTATTCCTTTTATATCATTTATTATCATGTCATGAACACTATGTTATTATTTAAGTTTATAATTTTCGTTTTAACGATCATTGGTACTTGAGTCAAAAATGAACTTCTTATATTTATAATTTGTTCACGTAGTCAAATATCTATTATCTCAAGAATGGTATTCATGATGTAGAATCCATATATATCATATATATCCTAAATATACATGCATTTACAATATTACATAACATTTAGAGGTAAGAAATGAAATGCACCGTTCATGGAGACGGTAAGCCGTACGTACACATGAACGCTACCTTCATTTATATGTCATATTAATGGAATTAAAACTAAATCATATATATGTATATTTTAATTCCAGAATTATATTCATCATTTAGATGTAACATAAATCATATATATCCATTATATATAAGTACTTATAATAGTACATTACATTTGGGGATAAGAAATGAAATGAACCGTTCATGGAGACGGTAAGCCGTACGTACGCATGAACACTACTTTCATTTCTAACTCATACGTTAATTAAATTAAAACACAATGATACATAATAATATTATAATTCCATTATGGTATCATATATAATATCATTAAAACTATCCTTTACACGTACCACATATGGTATTAACTAATCAAATCACTTTGAGGGGGTGGTAGTCCACATTTCCTAAAATGAAGATATCGCATATACCCATAATGGAAACCATAAAGGAATTCAATAAATGAAAAATAAAGAAGCTTAAGGAAAACATAAAAATATTATATATAAATATAGTGACATATTAATGGCCACCTTTGAAGGTGTTAGAATAATATTGAACAATCATCATTTCTTGAGGCAGAAATTCGCCATCCACTGAAACAGTATGTTCCTTAACCATTAGATGTAGGTGTGTGTAAGTGTAGCTAAAATGATTCTTATAACAACATACTAGAATATGGAAGATACTGGGGTTGTTACAAGATAAATGAATAAAAAGAGTTTAGGGGGTTGGAGAAAAAAAAAATAAAACATAAGAACACAAGAGAAGACACTACCATTAAAACGAGTAACTCTTTTTGATTTGAGCTCAAAGACTTCCTCAGGAAGACTTCTGCCCAATGTGAGGCTTCAAGGAGTAATAAAGTGATGTGGAGAGACAAAATGAGCAGGGGTTTTCCGAGACAAAGGCTTGAGAGGTGTGGGTAAGGAGGTAGAAGTGGGTGCCTTTTATAAGAGGAGAGGAGGGGCACTCTTGGAAAAGTATAAAAGGTTACTTTATTTTCAAATGAGTTTCAGATTTTAAAGGTCCAAAATTGATGTATTTCTAGGATAAGGTGATAAGGGTTAGAAGTATACTCATCCAATAGGTCTTTGAAACGTTTATGTTATAGTTTTAACATTATCTTTTCATTTTATTTAAATCCTTTATTAATGAGGTAATCGCTGCATCACCATGATGTCATAAATAATTTAAATTATTTAATGTCTAAAAAATATAAAACAAAATATCATGATGTAGTAAATCTTTTTAGCTTTCCAATTAATATTTATAGTCCAAAATATCATTTTTTTAGTCAAATTCAAAAATGTTTTACTTAGGTGATACATTCTTTGTTATATTTAACTTTATTTAAAAATAAAGAGATAAAAAGTCACCTTCACACAAAAGTGATTCCATGGGGTCCCCAAGTTTGTCACAAGGAATCCCATGGTCGTTCATGAGACAACCAGTAGCATTAGGACACATGTTGGTGTAATTTTGTATTATCATGATATTATTTTATTTTCTTTAACTACCCGATTACTCATTAATCAAGATAATTAAAGATAATTACTATCATTACTATTCATAATGTCTAAAAACAAAAGAGTATTAATTACATAATTTGGACCTTCTGATTCCAAATATGGAATCCATTTTACCAAATTACAAACATATAAATTACAATAATTTATTTTAAAATAATTTCTGTTGTCAAAACAAATAGCGGGTTTTTTTGAAACAATATCTATGAAAAGTTTGGCACTTTTTTATGCCCAATTCCAAAGTGAAATTAATCCCAATGACCACCATTGGATTACATGGTTAAAATATATTCTATTTAAATTTTAAAACCAAATAAAGTATAATCTAACAATATAATTAAATTAGATGAAAAATAAGTTTTGATGTAAAATGCAGTATTTTTCACTATTCATAAAAAATGAACATTGTCGGAAAAATACAAAAAATTTATCCAAAGTAAATTTCAATGTCCCAATCATAAAGAATAAGTTTATTTAGACAAATAGAGCTTATAAAATTGTCAAAAGTTTGATTTGAAAATGGTTTTCCATCAAAATGAAGTAAAACAATCTTTTAAAAATATTAGTGTATTCCATGATTAAGATTGGATTTATTCTCATTTTAAGCCTCTAAAACACTATCTAATTCATTAGTAGACATAGATAAAAATATCTATTATTAATTACTTACTTAGGATGTTACATCCTTCCCACCTTTAGAAAATTGCTTCCCCGCAATTTATTTACTTATCGAATAAGTGGGGGTATTTAGCCATCATTGCATTTTCAGATTCCCATGTTGCCTCTTCAATCATGTGGTTTTTCCACAAAACCTTTACCTGATGAATCACCTTATTCCGTAACACTTGCTCCCTATGGTCAAGAATCTGGACCGGTTGTTCCTCATAATATAGGTTCTCTTCTATATGAACTAACTCTAACTCAAAACATGAGATGGATCTGGCATATACTTTCTCAACATCGAAAAATGAAATACATTGTGTACCTGAGATAAACTCTGAGGTAAAGCCACTCGGTAAGCAACTGATCCAACTCTCTCCAGAATTTCATACGGTCCAATGAACCTTGGACTCAGCTTTCCTTTCTTTCCAAATCGCATCACACTTTTCCATGGTGAGACTTTGAGAAAAACATGATCACTAACCTCAAATGATAGATCCTTCCTCCGGTTATCCGCATAACTCTTCTGCCTTCTCTGAGCTGTTCTCATGTGTTTCTACATCAGATGAACTTTTTATGCCAACTCTTCTACCAATTCTGGTCCCATCAGCTTCCTTTCACCCACTTCATCCCAGAAAGCTGGAGTTCGAAACCGCTTACCATATAACGCCTCAAATGGTGCCATCTGTATACTAGAATGAAAACTGTTATTATAAGAAAACTCAACAAAATAAAGATGTTGGTCCCAAATTCCCTAATGATCCATCAAACAAGCACGTAGAAAATATTCCAAAGTCTGAATTATTCGTTCTGATTGCCCATCTGATTGAGGATGAAAACCTGTACTAAAATTTAATTCAGTACCCAATAACTTCTGAAGGCATTTCCGAAAGTTAGAAGTGAACTTGGGATCACGGTCAGATACAATAAAGATAGGAGCTCGATGTAATCTGACTATCTCTTTAAGATACAAACAGGAAAGTTGATATAGGAAAAAATTATCCCGTATAGCAAGGAAATGAGCAGATTTAGTCAAGCGATCAACAATAACCAAGATTTCATTATTATCTCGAGGTGTCTTCGGTAATCCCACAACGAAGTCCATGGATATATTTTCCTATTTCTACTCTGGTACTGGTAAAGGCTGAAGCATCCCTATCGGTAACTGTCTCTCTACTTTAACCTGTTGACAAGTCAAACACTTCACTGTAAAATCAAAAATTTCTCTTTTCATTCCATCCCACCAGTAATACTCCCGAAGATCTCTGTACATCTTAGTACAACCATGATGAACTGAAAACGGAGAACTATGAGCTTCACATGACAAATCTCTCTTCAACTGTGAATCACACAGCACACATAATCTCTTCCCAAATCTCAAAACAAAATCATTATAAATATTGAATTCAGGCAACTTACCCATCTGAACCAGCTCTACCTTTTTCTAAAACTCACTGTCTTGCTTCTGTGCTTGCTTAATTATGTCTGATAGAGAAGATTTCACTGATACCTGAAACAAAATAGAATAACATCCTACACCAACAACTTCTATGACAATGTTCATAAAATCCATAACCAATGGATCGCGTTCCAAATGCAACATCTTTAATGAAGCATTACTTTTTCGACTCAAAGCATCATCCACTTTATTTGCTTTTCCCGGATGGTAATGAATTGTACAATCATAATCCTTGATTTAATTCTAGCTATCTCCTCTATCTCATGTTAAATTCTTTCTGAGTGAATATATACTTTAAACATTTTTGATCGGTATATATTTCACACTTTACTCCATATAAATGACGCCTCCAAATTTTTTAAGCGAAAACAACAGAAGCAAATTCCAAATCAGGTGTAGGATAATTTACCTCATGAGTTTTCAACTGACATGAAGCATAAGAAATTACCTGATCATTATGCATTAGGATTTAACCAAGTCCTTTCAATGAAGCATCACTGTAGATAACAAACTCCCATTCCTAGAACGTAGTGCCAAAACTGGAGCATTCACCAATCTTCTTTTCAATTCTAGAAAACAATCATCACATTCTTTTGTCCAGATAAACTTAACACCCTTCCGATTTAGCTTAGTCATTGGACTAGATAACTGTGAAAAATTTATAACAAACCTTCGGTAATATCCTGCCATACCAAGGAATCTATGAATCTCAGTTACATTTGTGGGTCTTGGCCATTCTTCAACAACGTTTGTTTTTTTAGAATCAACAGTTATCCCATCTTTAGAAACAATGTGACCAAGGAAAGAAATTTGTTGCAACCAAAACTCACACATGCTAAATTTCCCATACAATCTATTTTCTTTTAAGGTTTTCAAAATAACCCTTATATGTATTTCATGCTTCTTTTTACTTTTATAAAACACCAAAATATCATCAATAAAAACAACCAACATTTTTTCACGAGAGTCAACTGAGCCATCGGTGAAACAAACTATTTAGTTCTGATTTTAACCATCTCAGGATACTGATTTGAAAGGTTATTTCCCTCTGTTTGCCTTCCCAATAAATCTTTTATGTTTCCACTATGAAAAACCTTTCTTGACACAGAAATATCTTAGGTGACACAACATGGTAATCTTCAAATGCTATATCATTTCAATTTGACCATAACAATATATTTTTGGATTATCATTTAATATAATTATAACTCCTAAAGTTATCTAAACCGACCTCTGATACCAACTATAAGGCCCCACCCTTAAACATTACGTAATCTTGAGTTATTACATGATTAAACATTGCGGATCTTTTCAGGTTTAGAGTTTTAGAGTAGTAGATCATAAAATGTGCATTACATTCCAAATTTAAACAAAGTGGTTACATAAAAGGTAGTATTCATTTTTCCCATAAACAGAAACCTATTTAAAATAAAACATGGATTCTTTCTTGACACTTCCATGACACTATCATCATATCATGTACCTTTCCCTTGACCTGTGAAAAACATTTCAAAAACTTGGGATGAGGATAAAAAGCTCAGCAAGGGATATAAAAATATGGAAAGGAAACATGGGTACATATATACATAAGAATGAAATCATACTTTACCCAAAAAACATAATCACTTTAACAAACCTCATCAAATAATGAACAAATCATAGATATCATAATACATAAAGGTAACTTGAGGAATTCATAGCATTTTTACGTAGGGAGTAACCCTCTTGGTTACGTTTGGAATACCCATCACAGTATATTCCCTAAATCTCTTTGGAGAAACCTCAACGTTTAACCCCTTTGCGTTACCCAATGCGTTGGAGAGCTATATCGAGCTCACCCGCCCTTAGTTTATCATGTATCCACCCATATTAATAGTAATTCCCAAGAACCATAACATAATCTTATCATATAAAACATACATAAAGGAAACATAACATTTCCACATTTCAATCACAAGATATCAATACAACACACTGATATAATAGAATCATTATGAAAACCATTTTCAAAACCAAAATAAAAGAAAAGTAAGACATGGTATTTATTTTTCTTTAAAAAAAGGTATGGCTTGTAGAGGAAGCCAAAACTCAAATAATGGTCACGACGGTGGAGAAGTCGTTGTCGCCGCATACGTATGACAAAAAACATTCTCTTTTGTTGTTTAGTAAAATGATTTGTATAAAAAAGATTCCTTTCATATAAGCGTAAAAGTAAAAAGGGTTTATACACCGTATAAAAGAAGGTTGTGTATAAAACAAAAATATACCTCAATGAATGGAGATTGAGACGAAGTCCCATACCTCGTATCCGACTTGACTTGATCGTTCATTAATCTCCTGAATAATAAACTTGAGTTAATTTCTACTTGCTAAAGAACCTTTTTCAAGTTAATTATTCCTTTTATATCATTTATTACCTTGTCATGAACACTATGTTATCATTTAAGTTTATAATTGTCATTTTAACGATCATTGGTACTTGAGTCAAAAATGAACTTCTTTTATTTACAATTTGTTCACGTAGTCAAATATCCATTATCTCAAGAATGATTTTCATGATGTAGATGAAATATATATCATATCTATCCAGTATATACATGCATTTAAAATATTACATAACACATAGAGGTATGAAATGAAATGCACCGTTCATGGAGACGGTAAGCCGTACGTACGCATGAACGCTACTTTAATTTATGTGTCATATTAATGGAATTAAAACTAAATGAGAAATATGTATATTTTAATTCCAGAATTATATTCCTTATTTAGATGTAACATAAATCATATATATCCATTATATATAAGTACTTATAATAGTACATTACATTTGGGGATAAGAAATGAAATGCACCGTTCATGGAGACAGTAAGCCGTACGTACGTATGAACGCTATTTCATTTATTACTCATACATTAATGGAATTAAAACACAATGATACTTAATAGTATTATAATTACAGTATGGTATCATATATAATATCATTAAATATATCCTTTATACGTACCACATATGGTATTAACGAATCAAATCACGTTGAGGAGGCGGTAGTCCGCACTTCCTAAAATGAAGATATCGCGTATACCCATAATGGAAACCATACAAGTATGCAAAAAATGAAAAATACAGAAGATTAAGAAAAAAATAAACATATTATATATAAATGTAGTGACATCTTAATGGGAACCTTTTAAGGTGTTAGAATAATATTGAACAACCATCGTTTCATGAGGCAGAAATTCGCCATCCACAGAAACAGCATGTTTTTTAACCATTAGATGTAGGTGTGTGTAAGTGTAGCTCCAATTATTCTTATAAAAAAATCCTAGTATATTGAAGATACTGGAGTTGTTACAAAAGAAATTAATAAAAAGAGTTTAGGGGGTTGGAGAAGAAAAATAAAACATAAGAACACAAGAGAAGACACTACCCTTAAAACGGGCAACTCTTTTTGATTTGAGCTCAATGGATTCCTTGGGAAGACTTATTCCCAAAGTGAGGCTTCAAGGATTAAGAGAGGGATGTGGAGAGAAACAATGACTAGGGGTTGGGCAAGACAAAGGCTTCAGAGGTGTGGGTAAGGAGGTAGAGGTGGGGCCTTTTATAAGAGGAGAGGAGGGGCACTCTAGGAAAAATATAAAAGGATACTTTATTTTCAAATGAGTTTCGGATTTTAAAGGTCCCAAATTGATGTAGTTAGAGGATAATGTGGCAAGGGTTCGAAATATACTCATCCAATAGGTCTTTGACAAGTGTATGTTATAGTTTTAACATTATATTTTCATTTTATTTAAATCCTTTATTAATGAGGTAATCGCTGCATCATCATGATGTCATAAATAATTTAATTTATTTAATGTTTAAAAATTTCAAAAATATCATGATGTAGGAATTATTTTTATATTTCCAATTAATATTTATAGTCCAAAATTATCATTTATGTAGAAAAATTTAAAAATGTTTTACTCAGGTGATACATTCATAGTTATATTTAACTTTCATTAAAAATAAAATGATAAAAAGTCACTTTCACACAAAAGTGATTCCATGGTGTCCCCAAGTTTGGAAAAAGGAATCTCATGGTTGGATATGAGACAAACAGTAGCATTAGGACACATTTTGGTGTCATTTATTATTATTATGATATTATTTTATTTTCCTTAACTACCCAATTACTCATTAATCAAGATAATTAATGATAATTACCGTCGTTACTATTCATAATGCCAAAAAACAAGAGTCTTAATTAAATAATTTGAACAATCTGATTAAAAATATGGAATAAATTTTACCAAATTCCAAACATATAAATAATAATAATTAATTTAAAAACAATTCATGTTGTCAAAAACAAATAGTTGGTTTTTTTGAAACAAAATTTATGAAAAGAATGGCACTTGTTTATGCAAAATTCCAAAGTGAAATTAATACCAATGACAAACATTGGATTAAATGGTAAAAATATATTCTATTTAAAATTTAAAACAAATTAAAAATATAATCTAACCATATAATTAAAATAGATGAAAAAGCAGTTTTTATGTAAAATGCTGTATTTTTCACTATTCATATAAAAGTGAACATTGTCGGAAAAATACCAAAATTTTATCCAATGTAAATTTCAATGTTCCAATCATAAATAATAAGTTCATTTCAACAAATAGAACCTATAAAATTGTCAAAAGTTTGATTTAAAAATGGTTTTCCATCAAAAGGCAGTAAGATAATCTTTTAAAAATATTAGTGTATTCCATGCTTAAGATTGGATTTATTCTCATTTTAAGCCTCTAAAACACTATCTAATTCATTATTAGACATAGATAAAAATATATATTATTCATTACTTACTTGGGATATTATAATACATATGGCACCATTTGAGACATTATATGAGAAGCAGTGTCGAACTCCATGTTTTTGGGATGAAGTGGGTGAAAGGAAGCTGATGGGACCAGAATTGGTAGAAGAGATGTCAGAGAAAGTTCAGTTGATTCAGGAACACATGAAAACTGCTCAGAGTAGGCATAAGAGTTATGCGGATAACCAGAGGACGGATCTATCTTTCGAGGTAGGTGATCATGTTTTTCTCAAAGTTTCACCATGGAAACATGTGATGCGATTTGGTAAGAAAGGAATGTTGAGTCCAAGGTTCATTGGACCATATGAAATTATAGATAAAGTTGGATAATTTGCTTATCAAGTGGATTTACCTCTGAGTTTATCTCAAGTACACAATGTTTTTCATTTTTCGATGTTGTGAAAGTATATGCTAGATCCATCTCATGTTTTGAGCCCAGATGTAGTTCAGTTGGAAGAGAATCGCTCTTATGAAGAACAACTAGTCCAGATTTTTTACCGAAGAGAGCAAGTGTTGCGAAATAAGGTAATTCACCAGGTAAGGTTTTTGTGGAAAAACCATATGGTTGAAGAGGCAACATGGGAATCTGAAAATGCTATGAGGGATAAATACCCCCACTTATTTTGATAAGTGAATAAAATTGCGAGGACGCAATTCCCAAAAGGGGGGAGGATGTAACATCCAATGTAAATAAAGAAAAAAACATTTTCATATTTATTAATATTTGTGAATTAAATATTAATTTTAATTTAAAGGAGATTCTATGTTCGGTAGCGTACCCGATACGCAACAAAGAGTTTCTTTGAAATCTTACGTTGGACACTACTAATAGAATAATATTATTTTAAATGGTAGTTAACACGAACTGTTGTATTGGCGGGAATGAATAGAAACAACTAAAATATGATTATATATGTTTGTTAAATGGTTTTACATTTTTCCAATAAAAGATAAATGATTAAAATAATAAAATAATTCAATTTTAGGCATAGATACTCTAATTTTCGCTAAAAGTCGACTTATCGCCTTTTCATGGAGAACCTTCATTAAATATAGTTTTGGTCACTCATACCCTTTCTATTGGACCAAATAAAACTATTCTTTAGAATTGGGACATCAAAATTTACTTTGTGTAATTTTTTTGGTATTTTTCCGATAAAGTTCATTTTTTTAATGAATAGTGAAAAATGTTGTATTTTAATTCAAAACCACTTTTTAATCTAATTTATTTATATGATTATATTATCTTTTGAATTGTTTTTATAGTTCAATTAGAATATATTTTTACCATTTAATCCAATAGTGGTCGTTGGAATTAATTTCACTATGAAATTGGAGTTATACTTGTGGCAATCTTTTGATACTTATTGTTTCATAAAAACACGCTATTTGCTCTAACAGCGGGAATTAATTATTGAATTAATTAATGAAACTTATATGTTTCTAATTTTATAAAATAGATATCATTTTTAATTCAGGATATCAAATATAGCTTAGGATGAATTTTTGGTATTTTTCTGAAAACCTTCAATTTTGATGAATAGTGAAACCACTAAGTGGTACTTAAAAACTGATTTTTTGTTTAAATGAAACTTTACCACTTCTGTGTTTTGAATTTCAAAAATCTGACTTATATGGTTGTCATTAAGAAGTGAAATGTGGTTCAATGTAATTAAAATAATTTTTTGGTGAATAGTAACTTTTATGTTTATTAATCGCGATTAGAGGTAATTAGTGTAGTTTATGATAAAAGTAATGTTTTAATAATATGAAATGACCTAGACACATGGCCTACCCTTATTGGATGTGTCATGGACGACCAAGAAAATCCATGGGTCATGTTGGGGACCCCATGGATCCACTTTTGAAGGAAAATGACACTAATATCTTTTTATTTAATGTTAAAATAAAAATGTCACAAACATGAGTTGTTTTACTAAAACAATTTTTAAATGGGGTTATACAAGTAAGATTTTTGACTATAAATATTAATTAGAAATATAAAATGACTTCCTACATCATGATATTTTTTTAACAATTTTTAGACATTAAATAATTAAATTATTTATGACACCCTGATGATGCAGCGATTACCACATTATTTAACGATTTAAATAAAATGAAAATATAATGTAAAATATAAGACCTACACATGTCAAAAACCTATTGGATGGTTGTATTTCGAACTCTTATCACCATATCCTCTAAATATATAATTATGGGACCCTTTTTAATCGAAAATAATTTTATAATAAAGTATCTTTTCTTTATATTCCAAGAGTTCCCATCCTCTCCTATTATAAAAGGCCCCCACATCTACCTCCTTACCCACACCTCTCAAGCCTTTGGTTTGGCCAAGATCAACTCTTTTTGTCTCTCAACATCCCTCTCGTACTCCTAGAAGCCTCGCTTTGGGCACAAGTCTTCCCAAGGAAGCCTTTGAGCTCAAATCTAAGAGAGTTACCCGATTTTAAGGATGTTAAAGAACGATCGAGTCAAGTCGGACCTGAGGTAAGGGACTTCGTCTCAATCTCCTTTTATTGAGGAATATTTTGTTTTATACAAAAATTTATTTTATACGGTGTATAATCCCCTTTTAATTTTACTTTTATACAAAATGAATCTTTCTCTCTAAAGTATTTTCTTAAACGAAAAAAGGGAATGATTCTTCTAACGTATGCGGTGACAACGACCTTTTCCGTGGCCTCGAGTATTATTTGGTCTTTGGATTCCTTAACAAGCCGTAATGATTTTTTTAAAATTAACATAATACCTTATACCGTTTTATGTATTTTGGTATTGGAAAGGATTTTTTATAATGGATTTGTTATGTCAATATATTTAAGTGATATATTGTGATCAAAGTGTGGAAATGTTTTCTTTCCATTATATTTGTTTTATGTCTTATGATTTTATAATGGTACTTCGACAGTTGAAGGGTGGTTACATGATAAACCATATGACGGGTGGTGTCGTGAATACCACGACGGGTGGTTACGTTATAACCTCCAATGCATTGGGTATGGAAGTCGGCCGTATGCCTATTCTATTTAAGTATGTGTGGAAGTCGACAGTATGGTTATTCCATTTAAGTATGTTTATATCCTAAGAAACATTTATATGTTATGTGTTCTTTATATGGGTTTTATGGTAGTCTTTTGATTAAAAAAGGGTAAGTAATGAACTTTTATTCAATGAAGAGTATTTTTTGCTTCATAAAGGTGAAAAATATTTCTTTGATAAAGTATTCATGGTTTACTTGTGGTTTTGAAAAACTAACAGATTTCTTTCTTTGTGTAACCCTTACTGAGATTTTTATGCTCACTTCAAGTTTTTGAAAAGTTTTTCACAGGACTTAAAGTGGAATAGTGTCAAGGATAAGATCAAGGAAAAGTCATTCACTCTAAAACATGGAACTAGACATGTTTCTTTTTAAGTGTTTTTATTTTATGGAAATTTAGTATAAGTGTCTACTTTGTAATCTTTTGAGATGTAATAGTTATGTACTAATTATCTAAAACTGTAAACCTGAAAAGATCCTCAATGTGAATTATTCATTTAATTCAATATTAAGTAAGGTTTATGGCTGGTACCATTTAATTTTCATAGAACATTTTCCTCTATTGTAAATGATCTTAACAGTCTACTCAACATATGAAAAATTATTCTATAATGGTTCCTCATAAATATTGAGTAACTGAGAGGGGTCATGTATGCACTTCCTCTATATTTATAATTTGAATACATCATGTACTTATGAGAGGATGGTAGGGCATGATAATTGGTAAAATGGAATTTCTATGAAATTAAGGATCTCAATGGGAATGATGTATATTGGACTAAGACTTCCCATGTACCCTAATGTAATGAATTTCAGAGAATAGGATATCAGTCGGAATACCTTGTCTCCAATATTAAACTCTTCGTCTCATTGATTATTATAAGCATAACTCTTTGGTCGAACCCAAGAAACCATAGTGTGATTTTGAATTTTCTTAACCTTTTCCACCATTTCCCTAACCATTTTTTGACCGAATAGTTTTTTACCCACCATCATCTAGTAATGCAACCATTTTACATCTGTTCCCAAAATGGGATTCATACGGATCCATCTGGATTCATTAGTGGGGAATGTTATTGTATGATAACATGACCAAAATAAGATGTTCATCACATCTTTATATGTAGTAATTTAGAATTTTCACAATATTCCCACAAGTGATTGGATAGTCCTCCGAGATTGGACCTTAGTTTCAGGGTGATTAGAAATCAATAATTTCAACTCACTATTTTGAGCATGTTTGAGACTCTTTTAGAACATAGGGGTGAGTATTGAATCTATTTCCAATATAATGAATAGTGGGGTTCAATTAAGCATCACCACATCTCTAATGTACATCCATTCCAGTTGATTGAGTGATATATCATCTTGAATCACAATTAGGTATACATTAATTATATCATTTCCCACCACAACACATATATAATTATTCCCTCTTAATGTTATTGTAATACTTTTGATAAATTCATTGGATATTTTTTTCCCATTTATTTGTAGGAAAATTTAATTATTTCATAATACACTTGGATCCTTTCCAAAACCCTTTCACTATTTGACATACAAGACATCGTTTTGTATACTATGTGACTAAGGGATTGGATGATCAATTGAAATTTAGATTCCTTTGTCATATATAGGAATCAATTGTACATTATTCTTTAATAGAAGTATTTTGATGATCATACTCATCCAATTTCTTATTAAAAACCAATTTAATTAGTGAGAGTATCATCACATGGCTTTTTATTACCACTCCATAGGGATGGGCATCTCGTTTGGGAAATGAAGACACTTTCCATCGAATTGATTATTTACCCAATTACACATATTTTGGAAACTAGATAGAATAAATTGAATATTATGGATCATTTTTCTGAAAAACTATAGTCAGAAATGGAAATCCAATAACCTTAAATATGTAACATATAAATTACATTTATTTTAGTAACCTTGGAATATCATTTCTTCAATATATGCTATCCAGGAAAAATTCCAGCTATGTATTATTATGTGGATTTTTTTATTCCCATTATAATTTTTCATAATTACATAATTAATTTATGAATTAATATCACTAATGAGTTTTAAACTATTTGTGATTCATGTCCCATTTTCATGAACCTGTTCCTGGTTGATTCTACCATAATGGAGTCTTTCCATGTATTAAATATATATATATTTATATACGTGGTAGAGCCACACCCACTATTACTGTGAATAGTGGGATTTATTTAATTGTTATACCACATAATCTATACATACCATAATATTGAGATGTTTTCTTATATGTTCTTTTAAATATATCTATTTTTCTAAAGTTATATAATATTAATCACAAAAATAACTACACTTTTTCATTGATACCAACTATAACAACCATGTTTAGTATTAGAAATTAATTCATGATTTTTTATATAAAATTAATCTTACTAAAACATGTATGATCAAACATTATTGTGTATTTTTAAAATTTTTATA
Source organism: Viscum album (assembly GCA_963277665.1). Lineage (NCBI taxonomy): Eukaryota > Viridiplantae > Streptophyta > Magnoliopsida > Santalales > Viscaceae > Viscum > Viscum album. The sequence continues at coordinate 366,823,167 of OY728166.1, read as the reverse complement.
TAGAATAAAATGATTAACATGTGATACAACAATGCCATTAAAAACCCCCTAACATAATTCTAAAATTGCATGTATTTTTAAGCTTTATGGGAAAACTTTTGTGAAAACATAGGAAATAGGTGAGTAATAAATCCTAGCAAGGTAATATACATAAAAATAAATGATAAATGTTCTAAAATAGGAATATCAATGGGGAATAAATGTTGTGATAATCATAAACATGATTAATAAGGCCTGATATATCAGGATAATTGTAACATGGGAACTCTGGAAAGAATACTAAACACTTTATCATAATCATAGGTCAATGATAACTACCAATTCATCAGCATGAAAATAGTCTCATTAAGGAATTAGTTCCACTTTCTATCCTAACATGTCTTATCTTGTTAATAATAATTACCCAATGCATTAGAGATCTATATAAATACTAGGGTTAATATGAAATTAATTTCATTTTCATTCTTAATTGTTCCATATAAATCAAAAAATATTTATTCACTAATCAACTTATTTTATTCCATGATAAAAGTTTGTGGAACACATATATGTACGTCCTAATGAATTGTTGTATAATTTTATAATGTTGAAAACCCTTAATAAGAAATGCTTATTATATTCACTACACAATTTTTTTGTAATGGAAAAATCATAGTAATATTTTGGCATTATAATGAAATCTCAAAAAAAATCATTAAATTGGTTAATGAGAGAGAATGGTGTCTCAAATCATTTTACAATGAAATAGAAAGTAATACTAAAATGTGAAGTCATATCTCAATGGGTGGAATTATAAATAATATGACAAATTAATAAATAAAGTTGAATAATAAAGAGATGGTGAGGATCCCTTACTAAATTTCGACATGGTAATGGGTGTACATAAGGATTCATGGGAGGTAATAATGATTGTAAATTTGTTATATCATCATTTATAAATAAAATTTAATGTACATGGGATTTGTAATATCATATCCCAGCACGAACAAATGAAATTTAATATGCATAACATAAATGACATTCTTGATAAAAAGAGGAGAGTGGAAGATCCCACACTTGATTTTGTGACTAAGAAATCATGGGAGGGACATCTTGAGATCTAGGGGAACATTGGGATAAATCTAGAAATGTTCAGACAACGTATAGACTTTACCCACGGAATATTATGGTAAAAATTATATCTCAGATGGGTTTATATAGAAAATGAGTTGAAATTTCATTAATCATTTTTCAACATAGGTTTTGGGATCTTTATAATAAAATTACAGAAACCTAAAAACACCCCAAAATTTTTTCACCGGTTTTAAACAACATAAGATTGTTTTTAATTATATTATATCTATTGAGGTCGAACAAGAAAAAATATTACCCTGGATTATGTAGAAGTGAGTCTTCCTTTTAATGAAAATATTTTATTACCGTAAAATATATTAATAGTTTTGGATGATTCATAATAAATTTAATAAAATTGTCGATGTAAAAAAAAATAATATTACTATAGAAAGAATAAATATATTCGATCATGGATACAATTTATATTATTTATTTTCTAACAATTTGTTTATTATAATGTCATAATTTTTAAAATTATTTATACAATATATAATTTTATACACGAAAAATAGACTCCCACATAACACTAGAAAAATTTTAATGTTCAAAAATATAAAGATAGTAATTCAATATTTAAAATTAAATTTTTATAAATATTTTTTTAAATATGATCATTTTCACTTATATTATAATGATCTACATTTATTGTGAAATGATTTGTTTTTTTGACAATAAAAGTTTTTGAACCCTTATAAAAATTACCTTGGACTTCCTAAAAATAATGCGATCATTTATATTTAATAAAAAATATTTAATAATATAATTTTATAAAAATCTTTATTATTTAAAAAATAAATTATTTCATGAAATTAAATTTCATAATTGTTTTTACATATTACTCAAATATAATATTTCTGTTTTATATTATCAATATATAGCTTATTTGTAATTTGAGAGTAATGGGTTAAATATATTTTCATTGTTACATAAAATGATAAATAAATTTTGATATTGTTAGGTTTATGAGTAATATTCCACTAAAACACCAGAAAACATCCTAATATTATGGTGTGCATCTGTTAGACATTCATGGGGTGGTTCAGCATACATGGTTTGGACTATGATAACCTTTATAATTCACTATATGTCATTTAATGAGGATGTTTTATTAAAAACAATAACGACTTGGGTTTCAAATAATGATATATTCAAGTTTTAGAAAAATTATTCTTAATAAAATCCTCTTTTCAGAGGATTTAATTTATTAATGGGTAGATAATTTTATTGCCCTGAGTTTTCATAAAGAGAAAACTATGTTTTCTAGCGTTTGAGATAAACAACACCAATCCCAAGAAAGAAATTATTATTTAAATATTTCTATTTTAAAATTTCAAATTAATTTTTGGATATTAATAGGATTAAATACTATAATAAATATTTATCTACCCAAAATATATTGATAAATATTTAGTTAATAATAATTCTATGTTTTGTAATGTATCATTTCTTTCAAGATATGTTTTATTGAAAAAAATTATATTATATTACGAAAATATTATAATAATTTATAACAAAATTCTTAAAAAATTTATTTGATATATAATTTATTATATTATATATGCATATCAAAACTATTTTATGGTGAAAATTTTGGATTTGTTTGGAAAAGAAGGATTTTTCATTGAAGAGTTAAAGATAAGGATTTTGTGTAAAAGTATATTTATAAATAAATTATTTAATTTAATATTTCAATTATTATTTTAATTTAATTTCAATATAACAGAAGTATTAATTATTTATATTTTATTCAATTAATTATTTATAAATAATATGTGTATATGATTCTAGTATAGGTTTATTTTTAGGATTAAAAATACATTTTTTCAAATAGTTTTTTTAAAATACATAATGTATCTCCAATATAATTTATTAAAATAAACCATAATGAAAAATGGTTAATTTTTTTTCTTTATTATATATATATATATTTATTATTTTATATATATATATTGAAAATTACAATAAATATATTCAATGTGATGCAATCTTTTCCAGGATTTTTTTTTGAAAAATACCTTCCATCCTTCTTTATTGGTTGATAATAAATTCAATTCTTTGTACTCTATGAATTGATTTTCATAAAATTTATTACATACATGGAATCATCATAATTAGTATTATGTATTTAATTCCGTTTAATTTTTTTATAATATAAATAGTAAATATAGTAAATATTAATTGTCACACTAAAATGAAAACATGTTAATAAAGAGTAATACTAATTGAAAAAATAATAGAAACCAGATAACCCTAAAATTTATATTTCATTCTCATTAATTTTATGATTATATTTTCTACTTATTTGTTAATTTTATAAATGAATAGGTAATTATTTTGATAAGAATAATATTTTGATATAATAAAACACAATTTGTTTTGGATTTTTTTTCAAATTCAATTTACTAATTAGTTTAAATGAATAATGGAATATTTAAAATAGATAATTATATAATGGATATATTTATATTAAAGAATATTTATAAAATACATATTTTCATATAATTTTTATGAATCCAAAGATAATTATAATATGGATTCAAAAACCCTTATTGTCAAGAAAACCATAATTTTAAAATATATATTGATTATTATTTTAAAAATGAAAATTCACATTCTTAGATTATTATATTCTAGATATTTAATTTATTTTCAGAATTAGAATGTCGAAATTATCCAAAAGTTGATGTTTCATAATTTTCTAATATAACCATTTTTTCGGGTAAAAAATAAATTCAACATAAAAATACCTAGTGTATTATGAGATCTTAATGACCCAAAAATGATTTCATAAATACGATAAAATGTATCCTAAAAAACATGTTATCATATTAATATACTGTGATATTGTATTTATTTTACTAATTTTATAAAGCCTTTATGAATCCTCAAATCCATTAATATATTTTAAGTGTTTAAAATCATTTCATTAATAGTATGACTCACTTCCTCATATGAAAGGTTATTGTTTTATTGATTTCAGAACTTATATATATTTAACCAAATATCTATTATCCTTTTTAAAAATCCATAGGAAAAATTAATGTACTTCTTTTTGGATTTTGATATTTTATTATGTAGAGACTAGAACATATGTTTGGGAAGAGATAAAGACTTCCCTACTCGTTTTATATGTAAACCAAACAAATATCTCATTAAACATAATTATAACTAATAGGAGGAATTTGTTAATCCTCCCTCACATGTCTCTAGTATTTACAAGGTACCTCAAGATCTTATGAAACTGCACATTGAATTTAGAGCCATGAACTAACGATAGGGACCTTCATATCCTTTTTTCAATTCAAGAATATTATTCGAAATTCATATTTTTAATTTTTTAAATATGTTATTTCATTTATATTCATTACCTTACTATAAAATATATTTTATTTTAATGATATGTTATTTATCCACTATCATTTATCACATTAACCTAAGTTGTCACAATAGTGAAATTTTGTTAGGGATTCTCACCATCTTATCATTATGGATGTTTATTTATGTTCTTATATATTATATTCCCAATTCCTAATTATAAGAATGATTTTAACATATCTCAAACTCTTAAAAATTGTTGTTAAAATTATTATATTCTCCCTTTTCTCCCATCAACTAATTTGATGAATATTTATGGGATGTTATTATGCTGTCGATGTTTTACCATGATTTTTTATTCCAAAAAAATTGTATATAACACCATAAACCTTACCTATCAAATATTATCACATTTATACACTTATACTTCTATTAATTTTGAAATATTAATATGTACTATAAAATCCTTTGTCATTTTATAAAATATTTTGATGAATTAAGCAATGTTGTATGGTAAATGTGGAACACTTATGCATGGGAAGTATATAAATGTGATGGGTGCACCCATAATTATATAGCACTCGAATTCATTCTATAATGTATAGTATTATAAGATATTATTTTTGGACATTGAGTGAACCTAAATAATTTATGAGACCTTTTCCATCATTATTACTTGGAATTTATCCCTGACTTGTGTCTATGATAATTTTTTCAAATTTGTTACTACATTTCCCGTGATTCCTTTATGTGGTCAAGATGTTTCATCCATCATTTATTATGTTTATGATTATCACTACTTTTATTAAACATTGATATGTCTGTTGTCTAACATGAATTATTATCATCATTTGTTTCCATGATTTTCCCTTAATAGGATTTATAAATCAACCCCATCTTATGTATATCACCTGAATATCCTATAGAGTTTTAAGTGCGATCATTATAAAGATGTTTTCAAACAATTATGATTTTCAATGTTTTAAATTGTTATGTAGTGTACCTAATTCCAAAAGACAGTAGTCTTCTTCATATTTTTCATTATATTAAGATAAATATTATATAATAATCCATGTATTTATGTGTTTTAAAGAGAAGAGTTGTTATAGTTGTTATCAAATAAAATGTTTTGTAATTTTGCGATGAGAATTAAAAAATTGAAAAGAATTACTTAATAATACATGAATTCATAAAAAACATTATTAGATATTAGTAATTATATATTGACTATTTTATCAAGAAAATAAATCCACTTCTAGATACTAAATGTGGATGTGTCACTAGTATAGATGTACATAATTGTAAAACCACAATACACCACTTTGAAATATACTTTTCCATGAACTGGTACATGAAAATGGGGATTTCCACACACCTAGTTTGACACTCCCAGGGGATATGAATTTTTAAATTCATAAGCGCATTACAAACAATTATTAATGGAAATTAATTACCATAGGAAAAATGATAGAAAACAGATCATGGATAACATATATTGATGCATTGAAATTCATAAGATAATGAATAATTGTCCATTAGAAATATTACTTTTATGGTAATTTATAATGAATTCATGGTATTATAACCCATCTAGGATTTATGGTTTTGTAATCACTGACTATTCCCCGAGCATTTAGTCTATCACAAAATAGTATATTTTTTGTGGTATTTTTCTCTATCATGGCCATGTTTGAATTCCCAATAATTTTGTCATACTAGGAATCATTTTTATGTGACTACATTCAAAATTTCATTTCTCTAATTTTAAGAGGATTGATTATTAATAATTTTAATGTAGTGGGTTTTCCAAAAAAAAAATCTAGATTAAAAATATGTTCAACATAATAAAATTTAAATTGTGATGAAAAAATTTATTAAATGGGGATTAATGTAACACCATAATATTTTTTAAAAGACAAAACCATGTTTTATAATGTATTCCATACACAACATCGATCCCAAAAAAATTATTATTTAAATATGATAATTTTTATAATTCCAATAAATTTGATTATATGAGTATGATTATCCAAATTTTATAATATATATATATTCTTAATATAATGATAAATTCTTATTAAATAATCTAACTAATTTTTTTGATGCATTTTAGTTCATCAAAATCTATTTTCATCGTAATCGGTTTTTATTTATTTTTATAAATATTTTAATCATTTATAAAACATATTTAAAATATATTTTATAAAATTAAATTCATTTTTATATAATCATTACAAAATTAACCATGGGTTTAATTTTTATATTTTTTAGAACATATATATTTCTCAGTGAATAGTAAAAAACCCATTTTTATATAAAATTGTAATTTCTTCTGATAAATGAGTCAATTAAAAATAAAATTATAAATTAATTTAATTTAATTGTAACATTTATATTATTTAGTTTTATATATTTTGAATTAGTTAAATTACTATCATCTTTATAACAAATTTTAATAAAAGTTTATTTTTAGGATTCCAAAAACATTTTTTTAAATTTTTTTTAAATGAATAATTATTCCCCATTATAAATAATTAAAATAACATTTAATTAAAAAGTATATAAATTAAAATTTTATATTACATATCTATCTTTTGTAATTGAAATTCATATAATTATGATACTAATTATAAAGTTAAAGTGAGATCTTAATTTCTATAAAAATGTTTTTTCTAATAACGGCTTTTCATCATTCTTATATGTTTTATAATAATAAATATTCATCATCATATGTGTATTTAATAATATAAAATGTTGTCAATATCTATAATATTCATAACTAATAATATTAAAAACAGTCAACATAATTTTTTAACAATATTAATAGAAATTTTCTAAAATATTTCTTGGCTGAGTACTAATAATTTATGTTAATTAATGGTAAAATTAATTTAATAAAGAGTACAAAAAAATCCCAAAATTATAAATATTTATATTAAATTTTCATTCAAATTATGATTATATGTATTTCTTAATTTTTTATAAATGAATAATTAAATATTTTGAGAAAAATTATATTTTTATTTCAAAAAAAAAATTATATTTCTAATTAATATTCATATATAATACAAATTTATATTTTGAATTATTAATGGATTTTTTAAAATAAATAATATTTTAATAAAATTTTATTATTGTATTATTTGTATTAAATATAAATGATCATATAAATTTTATGAAATCAAATTTAAATTTTTAAGGTTTTGAAAACTCTTTTTATTAAGACCCCATCACTTCTCAATAATTTCAAATTATTATTTTAAAATATAAATTTACATATTTAAAGAAATATTTGAAAAAAATAAATATTATTTATTGAATTTTAATATAGAAATTATCTAATTGTTATTTTTTCCTAACAAACTATGTCATTCAAAATTTCAAATTGAACTGAAATAATGTGTAAATAAGTTGTGGGTATTTTGACATCATAATGATCTAGATGTGATGTAATTAATAGTATTAATGGGTATCCTAAAACAAATATATATTTTTGATTTAAAATAATAATATTTTGTGTTTATTTGATTAATTTTAAAAAGCCTTTATGATTCCTCCCAGACCATTATAATATTTTACGGTTTTAATATAATTTATTTAAGAGTATGACACCCGTCCACACCAACTTGGGTAATACTTTGTTATGTTCAGTCCATGGCATGATAAAATAAAAAATTCCCTCTCTAGTGGTGTAAAACATTGGTCTTTACACAAGTAATGTTTCTGGTTTTGGATATTTTTTTATAAAGATTCCAAGATTTTTGGTAAGAAAATATGAAGAAGGAGATCATAGAATATAAATCATGATGTCTTTTAAATCTGCATTTGATTGCTAAAAAGAAAACACACATGTTTATGATGCAACCATTAACAATACCTATATTGAAGTGAGAAGACATCACCATCGAATTTTTAGTGATCTTCTAAATACATCGAGATGAAATAATTCTATTTCGGTTTTGGTTGATTGAATTACCAATATTGTGCACTTCTTTGTGATCCTGGATGATTTTTCACACATTCAACTTGTAGGGATAAACATTTGAGAAGTGGTGAGGGTGCATAGAATATCACTATTGATTGTATCTACTATAGATATATGATTCCCCTCTATGTTTTGGAGGTTTCTCCAACACACATTAAATTCTAAGTTAAACATCATCACAGATTATAACTTTCAAACTGATGTCTAATCTGAGTAGACTATCTAGAAACATGATAAAAAGTTAAGAGAATTATCAATTGACTATAATGAAGGATGAGACTAACATCATCTTCTTGTTTTTTTCTCTTACGAAAACTGTTTCCACAATAGTATCAAAATTCATACCTATGAGTACCTTTATGGGAATATGTGTAAAACTCATACATGTTGGGATAATGTTTTGGGAAAACTAATAGATCCTGAAATGTTTAAGTAAATCATTGAAAATGTTATGAACTTTCAGCAGCACATGAAGGCTACTCTAAGTCAATAGAAGGGATAAGATAACAATCATCGACAAGACATAGAGTTTTTTATTGGAGACTTGGTATTTCTATACGAATCTCCATGGAAGAAAGTGAAGAGACTTATAAGGAAGGGAATAGATAATCCAAAACACATTGGCCCCTTAGATATCCTGGATCACATCAGAGTTGTGGCCTACTGACTAGAACTGCCACCAATGCACTCTAAAGTACATTATTTATTCCTTCAACCCATCTTGAGAATGTACCGACTAGACACCTCACAAGTACTCAATCGAGAGGTGGTACAATTATAAAATTATCTCTCATATGAAGACTAGATACTGATGATCATAGATTATCAAGACAATTTTCTATGAAATAATAAATGAACATGGTAAAAGTGACCTAGATTAACCATATGATTGAAGAATTGTCATGGGAAATATATAATGTTATTAAAAATAGTTACCCTCATAATTTTAGTGTGTAAAATAAAATTTTGAGGGATATATTTCATCAGGGGAGAATATTATAACAAAATGAATGGTTATAAATAATATTTCCCTTCAGCTTTAATGATATTTCATATTATGTAATATATTTATTGAATTTATTTTACTTATTTAGTTTTATTATATCATATATTATTTAAATTACCTTTAATAATCATTATCATTGATAAAATTTCCACTGAACTATGATCACATTCTTAGTACAAATATATGGTTTAAATAAATCCAATTGACCACGAAAAAGGATGTGATGTCCTCAAAAAGAAGGATCATGCCATAATACATTTAACAGAGATTCTAAAGGGGATTATAACACTGATATTTTAAAAAGAACAATCTGAATATGATATCCAACATCTTAATCTCAAGTGAAACCTTTTCTGTGAGAACATAATGATTATTGATATCACGGCCTGAACCATGTATGCTGAACCACACCATAAATTTTTAAACATTACATACCATACCCTTAGAGATTATAATACATTATTAAAGGGATACATATCATGAAACTAGAAATTTTACCTCATAAATTAATATTTTATATCATAACGAATATATTTCCTTTATATTGCTATTACTTTTTAATGATTTTTATTTCATTATACAAAAAAAATATTATTTTGGTTAAAATTAAAAGTAAACTATAGAATATTTTTTGATGAAGTAATAAATTTATGAAAAAAAATATTTTAATATATAATTATTATTATAAAATTTCTATTTAATATACGTCATCATATAATTATTATGAATTCAAATGTAATTTTTATAAAGGAAATAAAACTGTTATCATCAAAAAATCATCATTTCTTAATAAATGTCGATTTTCTTTTCAAAAGTGAAATTATTTATATTTTGAAAAATTTAATGATAAAATGAATTTATTTTTTGGAATAATATAATAAAAAGTATCTAAAAGTTAATTTTTCTTAATTCTCTTAGACAGTCAATTTTTCGTGTAGTTGATAAATACATTGTAAAAATAATATATATATAATGACATCATAATGAACCAAAACTGATATAATAATTATTATAATGTTTTTCCATGAAAAAATAACGTTTTTATTCTAAAATAATTTGACTACACATATATTTTATTACATATATAAAGGATTTATTTGTCCTACAAAACAATTAATATATTTTATTGTTTCAAAATCATATCATTATGAGTATAACTCAAATTCAACTATTAAATGGAATTATTTTATTATAGTCAGACCTTCAAAATATGAAATAATGAAAACCAATACACATTGGTATAATCCTTGCGTAAAATAATCGATTGATTTTTGGTTCGAGTAATTTTTTCTATGTAGTGTCTAACCCCTATATTTGGGAAATGTTAATGATTTACCCACTCATTTCACATATGAACCCTCCTTATTTATAATTTCTCCTAACCTAAAATCATTGTAGAATTTACATACTATCCTATAACATCTCTATATTCCTTCCAAGGTTCCACCAATATCTCAAGATGATCCTCCCATGAAATTGGAGTGACACACTCATGTAATGGATCCTCACCTTCTCTTCTTTACTCATGTTTTGTTATTTTATTATGTATTATATTTCCAATTACTATTTTTGTGATATATATTTTAATGTTTTTATTGCATTCTATTTCATGTAAATATTATTAGATACCTCTTTATCTCTCATCAAATCATTTAATTGATTTTTCAGGTGACTTTGTTATGCTGTTGAAATTGCACCATGATTTTTTCTTGTTAAAACAATTTGTGTACTGAATACCATAACAATTTACAATCATCAGTGTTTATTTTTATATACTTATACTAATATTATATGTGACTAAAATGAATTTACATCAAATTCTATGATGTTGGAATAAAATATTATTATAAATGAATCTATTTTTTCTTATATACGTTCCACACATAAGAATGATAATAAAATGAATGTGATAGATGCACCTGAGATTTTGTAGTCCTCTAATGATTTCATTAATAATTATTATAATGAGAAATTATGCTTGGATATATAGTAAAGTTAATTAATTTATGGGAATTCTTCAATCATGATTGATTAGAAGTTATATTTTACCTATTTTTATGATATATTGTTTTACATTATTTCCAACATTTCCCAAGATATGATTAGCAAACTATATAACGCATTATTATTTATGTTTATTATCCACTTACCTTATATTACACATATAAATCCAAATTTTCTATCATGTATAACCTTATTCCATATTTATTCCCTTAATTTTATTTATATGTCATCATGTTATTTTGTACATCCCTAAGATATCCTATGATTCTTTAAAATCCAAGAAATTTTAGAATCATTTTAAAGAAGTTTTAAAAAATGTTATTTTATCCAAGGTTCGTGATGTTATTCTATGTACCTAATTCACAAATAAACTAGAATTATTAATCTTGTGGTTTCTATTATTTGTAATTTATTGTAACAAATAATTAATTAATGGTTAATAAAGACAATGGTTATTATAGTTTATATTAACCGAATGTTTTAGTTATTTTAGTATTCGGATTTGAAAATGCTGGAAAACTCGTTAAGGATAAGAATATGTATAAAAACATCCCTAAACACTGATAATTAGAGAGTATGTTTTTTATCAAAAGATTAAACCCATGTCTTGATAGAAATTATGGATTTTACATTTTCACAAATGTAGATAGGGATAGAATACAAAAACACTACAATGAGATAAACATGCCTGGGAACAGGTGCATGACAATGGGCCTTTCTACACTCATGGTTTGACCCTCACAGGGGATATGATTTGGTAATTGACATTCTCATTATGAATAGATATTAATGAAACATGATATCCCATTAGTGTCTAAAATAATAAATGAATCATGAATTACATATAGTGAATCATAAAAATTCATATATTATGAAAATAAATTTCATTTATAAGATATCAATTTAATTTCAGAAGATTTATTTTTATGTGTTTACCATTTTAAAAACACTCATCGCTAACATTCCATTTATTATATACAAATACATGAAATAGAAGTAATAAAATTTTATTATTTTTCAGATTATGTGACCCATCATAAGTCTATTCTAGTGCTTCATGCATAAAAACCATCTTGAGGTTTGCCTAATTTTGAGGAAAAGGTGATATTATAGTGGATGTTATTTAAAGGATGAACTTATAATTTTAAATAAATTATATATTTTATGTACCTCTTCTAGATGGTAATATATTCCATTAATTAGAGGAAAATAATCTTAAAAGGAATATGTTGTCATATTATGATATTTTCGATTATTTGATTGTCATTTTATCCATCATATATTAATAGTTTTGTAGAAATTGAAATTCTACTAACCATGTTCTCTATAAAAATCATTTTGTTATTAGGTATTAATATTCTCTTTAATATCTATTTATTCACTTCCCAAAATGTTTTTCTACATGGAATATTAGTTATGTGATGACCTTCTTAAGTCAATTTCTCATATTTTAAGAAGATTTTATTATTAAAAAAATTTATGATATGTGGTTTCAATAATGATATTAATAATATGGATAATTGTTTTTTACAGGTTTAAATTTTAAATATAAAAGATGATATTCATTTAAAGGGGGAATATTTATAAGATACATGTCTTTTAAATAGAAGACAGTGTTTACTATTGTATGTAATATGAAACACCAAACCCTAACAAACAATTGTTATTTAAATATGATAATTTTAACCATTAGAATAATTATTTTGATGTGATTAAGATTAATTAAATTATGATATATATATATATATATATTGTTTTTATATATATATGTTGTTAATCACTTATTTAATAATCAATCATTTTTTGGAAATGTATTTTTGTTCTCCAGAATATGTTTTCTACACAGATGATTTTTCATTATTATTATGTAGAATATTTAAATTGGTATATAAATATTAAAATATATTTTTTGAATAAAACTTCGTTTTTTATATCATAATATCCAAATTTACTCAGATTTTTAATTTCGGGATTTTTATGAAAATGTTTATTTTTCATTAAACAATGTAAAATAATATTTTTATATAATATTAATGATTATTTTAATTAATTAATTACCTTTAATGCGTACATATTTTTTTATTTAATTTTAAATTATCATAAGTATTATTTACTTACATTTAATTTAATTAATTACATTTAAATCATCATTGCATTGTATTTTTGTATAAGATAATTTTTATTAATAAAATAGATTTTTATGAAAATCATTCTTAAAATGAGAAATTTTTATCCATTATAACAAAAGAAAATAAAATAGATTTTAATTTTAATTGACATAAATTTATTTTTTATAATATATTTTTATCATTATTAATTAAAACTTTTATAATGAATATTAATCATTTATTTTTAAAGTAATTCATATTTTCCGTGGGAAAAACAATATTTTTAGAAGAACAAACATCCATCATGAAAGCATGTTTGATATTAAATTAAATTATTAAACCCCGTTGAATATTTTTTGATAAAAAATTCCAATAATTTTAATAATCAAATATAATATTAGGTGATACTGCCAACATAATATTTTTACAATATGAAAAATAATGTGGTGAATATAATTTACCATTTTTAATGGAAAATATGTTATTTAAATGTATAAATAATTTAATAAAGAATATAAACCCGATAACCATAATATTTATATTTAATTCAAATTAATATTGTGATTATAAATAATCCTTATATTTAATTTAAAAAATATTATGTAAATAGATTAATAAAAATAATATTTTCATTCTAGAATACAAAAATTGTTTTGGTAATATTTAAATTCAACTAAGGAATTTATTTTCATGAATTATTGATCTTTTTAAATTAATAAACTTTTATTGAAATATTATTATTAAATAAATGAATTTAAAATTAATTTATCATATTATTTTTAAGAAGATAAATATAATTTTATTATGGGTTCTAAAAAAAGATATTTAAAAAATCATCAGTTTTCAAATGACTATTATAAATTTCATATTAAAAAATCACATATTTAGATAATTATTTTGATAAAATTAATATTAATTTTGAAATCATAAAGATGAAATTATTTAATAGTTAATTTTTTATAATTTTATAAGATATTCAATTTTTTATTACAAAATAAATACAGTATAAAAATACAGTGTGTATTATAACATTAGAATGACCAAAAAGTGATGTAAAAATACTATAATGTGTATAAATGAAATAATTTATGTTTTTATTTATAATTAAATTTTTTATATTTATTTAATTAATTTTATTAAGACTCATGAATCCTTTTGTACCATTAATATATTTTGAGTTTCTTAAATAATTTCTTTAATAGTATGACTTATTTCCACATTCGCAAGTGTACTATATTATTTAGTCAACATGTTAGCCTAATAAAATAAATAAACCCACTACCATTTTTAACAAAACTTGTGAAAAACCCTTTTAGGGTTTCCAGTATTGGTTATTTTATTATATATAGTTCATATCATAATATTGAGAAATAATAATGAAATCCACACACATTTACTATATAATCACATCAAATCTCTAATTATATACTCTAAAAATCCATGGATAATGTCATTAATCATATATTACCCTCTATAGAGTCCTTTTAATGCACTCTCAATCTCTCCAGAATCTCCCCAAAACATTTGGCATCACTCACCCATGTATGGTATCTTCCACTCTCCTCTATTCTCAAGAACTTATATTTTTTATGTCTGTAAACTTCCATTATATTTTTCCGGTTTATTCCTTAAATATATAACTTACTATAAAACTGAGGTATAAATTATTATATATATCAAAAAATATCACTATCCATCCCATGAACTTGTTTGTTCACCTCTTACCTGGCCGAGATTTAGTAATGGATCCTCACATTCTCTTATATATTTATGTTTATTTATTTTATTATGAATTTGATTTCAAATTATTATTATTGGTTTATGTCATTAAATTACCATTTTATATACCATTAGAAGAAAAAATTATTATAGACCCATTTCACTCTCATCAACATATTTTATGATTTGATACGTCACATTCTTATACTGCTGAAATTTAACCAAGTTTTCCATGCCAAAACAATTGTGTTGTAAAGACCATAACACATTCCTATAAAGGGTGTTTACCATTACACTCATTTGATGTTTTATTGGGGTATTACATCTATATATTCTACACACCATTATCTTCGAATAAATTATGACGATGAATGATTCAATGTTGTACGATTTCTATTCCATACTTGAGCATGAAAATGAAATTCTTTTTATGGGTGCACACATAATTATATATCATTGAAAATCATTGTGTAATGTTTAGTATCATGAGATGTCATCTTGGGTTAGAGAGTTAACCTGATTTCTTTATGGGATATTTTATATCATAACATATTTTCAGTCATCGTTGACTGATGTCTTTGATGTATTGCTTTAATATGTTTCACTATTTCCAATGATTCATTTATGATTACCAAGATATATCATGCACCATTATTCATGTTAATTATTATCACCCATTTTATGAACCATTTATTTTATTATTATATAATATGTATTTATTTCTTTATATTATTCCATTTTTTCTTTTAATAATATTTACAGCTCACCCCTTATGTATGTCCACATTTCATTTTATGAAGTTTTATGTATGATAATATGTTAAAAGTTTTCAATAATGATGATATATTTCATATTTTAAATTTTTTATGTAATATACATAATTATTAAATACATTAATCATATAGATCTTACTGGTTGTTTTATTTGTAATATTATGTAATTAATTGTGAATTAATGTGTAAGAAATAGAAGTTTTTTCATAGTTGGTATCAAAGTAATGGTTTAGTTATTATTAGGAATAGGATTAGAGAACTTTATAAAAAGAATTATGGATTAGATGAAATATAATAAAACCACCTGAAATTTAAGTATGTATCATGTAAGTGGTTTAAAAACAATACATCTCTAACTAGATATTTCATGTGGATGTGTCTTTGGAATAGATGTACACATGGGGAAAACCTGAAAACAACCTATTTTCTAGAGTCGTTTGGGAACATGTCCTTGAAAATGAGTCTTTCGGACCACCTAGTTTCACAATCATGAGGGATATTCTATGGTAATATCAAAATATCTTTACAAACAACTTTCATTAAAAAAATCACAAAAGATTATATATTAAGAAATAGATCACAAATATCATTTGATGAATCCTAAAAATTCATAAGTTAAGAAATGTGTGTAATTTATAAGTAAAACATTTAATTTCATTGGATTTCCAATTTATGTGTTTAATATTTTAAAAATACATATATCTAATATTCATTTTATTCTATTTTATGTATGAAAAAATGTGGAATAAAATAAGAAAATTATGAAAATAGAAATTTGAGGAAAGTCCCAATGACATTCCAAGCATATGGGAGTGGGAATATCAATCATTATAAACAAATATCTAATATTACATAGGTTCTTTATAGAATCCTAGATCAGTAGCAGTGTCCAAATCCCCCAAGAATAGAACATGCTATAATTGAGATCGTTATATGATAAAAGCCTACTACTTTCAATGGATCATTTGTTCCCTTAATCATAGAAAAGTGGATCAAATCCATTGATAAGATCATAGAATTCAGTTGATGTTTTAAATGAGGTATTTTTTTACTAGTTTTCTATCATATGGAGGTAGAATATGTATAGTGGAAGAAATCGGCATTGAATTTGATGCCTAATTTGAGATCAGATTGATGGGGTAGAAGAAATTCTGGTAAATGTTTTTCAATAAATATTTTTTTAACTCTTAGACATAAAATGGAAATGGATTTCCTTCCACTCAAGAAAGAAATCAATGAATATATAAGTCAGTATGTGACCAAATTCACATGAATTTAAATACACCCCTTATTTTTTTCATTACCCCCAAATACATGGTTGAACTCTTATTTGGTAGGCTAATCCTAGCTTACAAAACGACCTGGTGATCTGAGACATTGATATTAATGAGTAATTTTTTTGACATTACCTCAATGTTAAGATAGTGGTTGGAGAATCTCATGGATATTATTTTGATGATATAGGGAAATTGGATTTTAATCAGGGTAGTCAGATGGAGAAATTTATGGATTGTATGAAATTTCATCAACCAACTTGTCAGTGCTGTAAAACTAATAACAATAAAAATTTCCTATGGGGAATGAGGAAATTATTTAGGTGAAGGATGTAAGGGATCCAAACATACAACATACGATAAAATAAAAATACTAATGTGATGTTGGAAAGGAATTATCCAGTCATCCCTTAGTTTTTTTTCACTAGTTCAACTATAATTAACCAGAGAACATTGAAATCCATTACACTAAACCATGGGTATTCAGAGACAATGAACTACCTCCAAGGAAGTAGTGGTGAGTTTTCATCATCACAACCATTATGGTGGATCCCGTTATTGATGTGAAGAAATATAAAATCATTATTTTTTCATGAATATAATGTCTAATTTTTTATTTTGGTTCTACACATTCCATAATATCATGAAATTTTAGTTGGACTATTGAAATGACACTATAAATCATGGAGTAAATATTTTGGTGAACAAAATGGAGAAAGGGTAGAATCCCATTTATATAACCCCCCCATAATTAAATTGGTGGAATAACCATCACATAGATCCATTTAATACTCCCTTTGGTAGAATGTGATTCTATTCTTGGTATTGTTTTTCTTTCACTATATGGATTTGACATAAATTAATGGGAGAGGTAAATCAATCTCAATATTTTGGATTGTCGTAGATTTTTTACATGTTCAAGGAGGAGCATGATTTATTTTAGAACCAACATATCATTAATAGATATAATATCCCTTTAATAAAGAATATATATATATATATATCAAATTATTGTGTTTAAGGAAATAGTCATCTATGAATACATTCCCTTTATATGGGAATACACTAATGAGTTTCCCAAGGAAGATCATTATCTTCCTCCTACCTAGGAGGCTGAATTTTCAGTGAATCTTATACCTGGGTGTCACAATTTTCCATGATTAAATATGTAATAATTTATTTTAATGTTAGTGGAATAAAAATATACTATATTATAATCTCGAAAAATGGATCAAACACCCAAGTCCTTCACCATGGGGTGAACCAGTCTTCTTAATCAAGATGAATGATGGGTAAATGAAAATTTTAATTTATTGTCATGGACTAAAACATATCATGATAATAAAGAAGTATCCTCTAACATGTATTTATGGCTTTTTCAATTAGTTATATGGAGAAAGATACTTCTTTATGGTTGATATTGGGTTGGGATATTACCATGTAAGGGTGAAGAAAGGGCGTATCTCCCTAGTAACATTTCATACAATGTATTGGAACTATGATATCATTATGATACAATCCCTACTCAGTAATCCTCTTTGTTTTTTATGTATTTTATTAGTATAATATCTATAGATTACCTCAACAAGTTTATTGTAGTCTTTATAAATAGTATTCTCATATAATCTAAAATAAATGAGAAGCATTAGGTTCATCTAAGAACTATTATGTTAACCGTATGAAAGAATTATAATTATGAAATGTATAAAATATGTCAGTATTTGGGAGGATGTATATTTTTGAGAACATCTTCACGGTAAATGGGATCTATGTAGACCCTTAACAAAAGGAAATTAATGTATGTTTGAAGCCAATATCTATTATAGATAACATTGGCATCATTGGGATAACTTAGTATTATCGATGGATTTTTAGAAGTTTCTCAAAACTTTCAAACCCTCTAACCATGTTATCTTACAATGGAGTCAAATTTTCTTGGAATGATTAATGTGAGCTTAAATTCAAGGTGTTGAAAATGATGGTCATAAAATTTCCTATAAACACCCAACCAACATTTTGTGAAATTTCCATGGTACTTAGAAATTCATAGAAGATAGTAATGGGCTATATATTAATGAAAAATTACAAATTCCTATCTTATGGTTTAAAATTGATCCAATTTCACAAATATAATTACCAAAGACATGATATGGATTTAGATGGAAATTTATTATAATTTAAAATATTGAAAAAATATCTATTTTGGGAAAAGAGTAAAATATATAATGATTACGATAGTACTAGATTTAGATCCACACAGAATGTGAAGAATTTGAGGCAATGGAGATGGTCAGGGCAGATCAAAGACTGTAACTTTTAAATCCACCACCATCCTAGTAAATTAATAAAGTTGGATGTTTCCTATGAAGAATGGATCCTATAATTCTGTCATGAATTGGAATGGAAAGGGAACTAATATTTTTATATTTTAAATGAATGGGAATTAGAAAAATAAAGAATGGAATATCATAAATCCTTTCAAGAATGATTTCCCAACCGTCTCTTTTCGAAAAGATAAAGGATGCTCAGAGAAATAATGTGGTAATTCGAAATCAATTAGAGACAATATAAAAATAGAAATGTATATAGATTAGTGATAATTATGACTAGTATTATAGATTTGGGTCATGGCTATGTGTACAAAAAAATCAATATCTATATAATGTTTTATTGGGTGATGCACATAACTCAACCTTCACTATACACCCATGAAGCACAATGATGTATCAAGATATCTA
Source organism: Viscum album (assembly GCA_963277665.1). NCBI lineage: Eukaryota > Viridiplantae > Streptophyta > Magnoliopsida > Santalales > Viscaceae > Viscum > Viscum album. Next base: position 366,803,132 of record OY728166.1, on the reverse strand, counting down.
AGAAAATACCATTGGGACCATATGATAAAGGAGATAATTGAATATACATCAAGATGTCAGGTATGTTAGATATTGAAAGAGGGTCGGAAGAAATAAAAGGGTGTGATGTACCATTTCCTATATCTATATGAAAATAGGAAAACAACACCATGCACATTGACACTATTCTTCCATATAAATCATGTGGAAATAATTATATATGTTTTTTGGTGGATATTCTTACAAATAAATCATAATTAGTTTCCATTAGTGTGTATTTATCACTCAATAAACTAATAAGGACATAAAATTGAGAGGAGGTGAGCCTTAATGTAACACCACAATAGATTTTATCCAATCGAGAACCAGGATTCACCTCTATGTTTTAGAAGAGTATCCAAAACACTCTAAATAGTATGTTAATATTCATCACAAATTATTACAATAAAAAATATGTCCAATAAATGAGGACTATCGAGACACTTAAGTTCATGTAGATAGCTTGCATAATTGACATCAAATTAGGATGATACAAACACCTTACTCTAGTTGAGTACGCATACAAAACTAGTTTCCACTCTAGTATCAAAATAGATAACTATGAAGAAATTTATGGGAGGAGGTTCTAAACACCTTCATGCTAGGGTAATGTTTGACAATGAAATCCACTAGGTCATGAATTGGTTGTGGAAATGGTTTAAAAGTCTAAGACCATTCAGCATAACATCATTGATTCATAGTATCGACAAATGAGTTTGCTTCCAATCATCAATGAGATAAAGAGTTTGATATTGGAGACATATTATTCCTCCACATATCAACATAGAAGAAAATTATAATAATTATGAGGAAGTTAAAGATTAATCCATGATGTATATTCCCCTTAGAGTCCCTTGATCGCATCAGTGTATTGGATAATCAACCAGTACTACAACCGAACATATCTCAAGAATATGATGTATTCAATGTAACACTATTGAGATAGTAAATACCAAACCAATAACATTTAGTAAATCTAGAGGTTTTACTATTAGATAATTGATTACTCATATGAGAAGTATCATATGATGATCTATGATTTTATAGAAAAAAATATACAATATATGACATTGCTCACTTTCAAAGTGTCGTGGATAAACCACACGTTTGAAGAAGAATTGTGGGAACCAAAGGAGGTGATGAAATAGAGTCATCATTATTTTTTTATTATGGTAAATGAAAATTTTGATTGTGAAATATCTAAATTGGTGAATATTGTAACACCCTAAACTGTTAAAAATAATATTCCCATTAAAATTAAATTAAATACTTTATTATGTAATATGGTTATTGAAAACAGATGAAATTTTTTATCATGTCCAATTTGATTTAATATATCATTTAGTATCCTGATAATTTATATTTTATTAATTGAACATTTAATAGAATATTATCATTAATATAAGGATTTAAAAATCCCAATAGACATAGACAAAGGAAGCGAGAGACCCAACTTGTAGGATTATACGATACAATTCCCTTTAATCAGATTATCCAAGGGACATAGAATCTATATGATTTTCACATAAAAAATCCTAGATTGATATCCCAGAACTTAAGCATGTGTGAAAGTGTTTATGGGAGTAGTTCAACCTCATTAATATCACATCCCGAACTGTGTATGACAAACAACCCCTTTAAAGTCCAATCATCGCACACCCTACTCTAAGGAATTTAATAACTATATTGTAAGGATATATATCTACATCATTATAATATGATTATTTATATTTTATAGAGTAATTAATGTATTTTAATTTTTATTATTGTCAATTTATTAAGGATATTGGATATGTATATGATAAAACACAAATATTATTTATAAATAATATTTAATTTCAACTGATATAATTATTTTGAATAATTAATGTAATTTTTTAATCAAAGATATAATTATTAAATAATTTTATAAAATATTTTTCATTAAATATAAATTTTCATATAAATTTAATAACGTCAAATGTAATTTTTATAAGGGTTCGAATGCTGTTAATGTCAAAACAATTTAACATTCCTCAAAAAATTATGATTATTAATTTAAAAGTCAAAATTAGAATTTTTAGATAATTATTTTTATGAAATTAATTTTATTTTTGGAATCAAAACATTGAATTTACCCAATGGTGATTTTTTCAAAATTTTCAAAAATAGTCGAATTTACATGTAGAAATTAAATATCGTATAAATATACTCTCTGTATTATGAAATCATAATGACCTAAAACATATGTAATAAAAAAATTAATGTTAAAAATGACATAATATATGTTTAACCTTTAATATAATATGATTTTATGTTTATTTTATTAACATTATAATTACTTAATGAATCCTCCATGACCATTAATATATTTTATGTTTTAAAATTCATTTATTTAAGAGTATGGATCACTTCCACATCCGCAATTATATTATATATATTTGTTCAGATCATGGCCTTATAAAATATAAAAAACCACTACCATTTGGTAATATATATAAGGAAAACACATGGGAATGTTTGAGGTATTGGTTATTTTATTACATAGAATCCAAAAATTATGCTTGACAAATAATAATGAAATCCCCAAGCATTTGTTATTTTATGCAACCAAAGATCCCACACCTCAACTAAAAATAATTAGATCAGTTAATTACTATTTCATCCCCTATTTAGAGTCCTCCAATGTATCCTCAATTCTCTAGAGGAGCTCCTGGCCACATTTAAAGTCATACTCTTTTGTAAGGTTTCTTCCACTCTCATATTTTTATCTTTCACATAGTTTGGTTATGTCTCTAAATTTAAATATTCTAATTATGAGATATGTTATTAAATATCCTCATACATTATACATTATATATAAATTATTTATATCTCCCTTTCACTCAAATTTTTTCTCTCATAATCTTATATGTAAAACCATTACCCTGTTGAATTCTAGTAGGTGATCCACACCTTATACTCTTTATATATGTATATTTCTTATCTTATGCCTTTGTTTTGAAATTATTGTTGTTTGGATATGTATTTAAATGTATCTATTACTATCCCTTAGTTGTACAAAATATGAGATAATTATTTCACTATCATCATATAAGGCCCCACCCTTGATGATACCATATTCGAGTATTTTTGAACTATAAGTCACATATGCGTATCTTTTATGTTTCGAGTTTTAGAGAATTAGAAAAAACTAATAAAAGTATAAGAATTCATTAAAGTGGAATTTTACACTATGTAACCCCTTTTTTCACAAAGGAACCCCTTTTTTATAAACAATATTTCTTTTTGAGACACATCCTCAATTCCTTCATCATGGCATTTTTATTGTCCTTACCAATCCTAAGACCTATGAAAAACCATTTCTAACATGGGATGAGAATGAAAACTATTATTAATATAAGGCCCCAGCCTTAAACCTTACTTAATCTTGAGTTATTACAAGATTACACATTGATGATCTTTTCAGGATTGGAGTTTTAGCGAATTAGATCATAAATCTTTCATTACATTCCACATTCAATCAAAGTGGTTACATAAAAGATAGTATTCATTTTTTCCCATCAATGGAAACATATTTAAAAATAAAGCATGGATTCTTTCTTGACACTTCCTTGACACTATCGTTATATCATGTACCTTTCCCTTGACCTGTGAAAAACATTTCAAAAAAAACTTGGGATGAGCATAAAAAGCTCAGTAAGGGTTATAAAAATATGGAAAGGAAACATGAGTACATGTATACATAAGAATGAATTCATAAATTAACCATAAAACATAATCACTTTAACATACCTCATAAAATCCTGAATAAATCATAGAAATCATAAGACATAAAGGTAACTTGAGGCATTAATAACATTCTTACATAGGGAGTAACCCTCTTGGTTACGTTTGGAATAACCATCACAGTATATTCACTAAATCTCTTTGGAGAAACCTTAACGTTTAACCCCTTCGCGTTACCTAATGCATTGGAGAGCTATATCGGGCTCACCCGCCCTTAGTTTATCACGGAACCACCCGTCTTCATAATAATTCCCAAGAACCATAACATAATCTTATCACATAAAACATGCGTAAAGGAAACATAACATTTCAACTTTCCAATCACAAGATATCAATACAATAAATTGATATAAAAACATTATGAAAACCATTTTCAATACCAAAATAAAAGAAAATTAAACCATGGTTTTTATTTTTCTTTAAAAAAAAGGTATGTCTTGTAGAGGAAGCCGAAACTCAAATAATGGTCATGGCAGCGGAGAAGTCGTTGTCGCCGCATACGTACGAAAAAAACATTCCCTTTTGTCGTTTAGTAAAACTCTTCGTATAAAAATATTCCTTTTGGATAAACATAAAAGTCAAAGGGGTTTATACACCATATAAAATTAGGTTGTGTATAAAACAAAATATGCCTCAATGAAAGGATATTGAGATGAAGTCCCATACAAAGACGGTATCCTTGGATTAAGGATAAATCAATTAAATAATTATATGTGAAACATGAATACACCAAATATAAGTGGATATTAAGTGTATAACAATCAGAGTACATTCACACATATTCATAGAATGACATATTCAATGAGTACAAGTTTATCCCAAAGAATCAAAATTGGGTTAAGAAGTTCCCTTGCAAAAATTTGACAGCCTAACGACATCACTACAAAATTTAGAAAATGAGTTGATGAGAGATAAAAAGGGTATCTCATCACTTGGACATAAAATTTAAATCACTAAGGATATAGAAGAACATATCCCATCATATTTTATGTGAATTAACAGACATAACAAAATAAGTCTTTTAAAAAGAGGAGGGTAAAAGGTTCTCTTACCGACATGGGTATCTTTCGAAACATACACCTCGTGAAAGAATAACAATACAACATTGATGCAAATACTCATAAATAAATGTATATTAAACAATGAGTAAAATAATGGTCAGTACATACACCACTCAAAATAAAATGTGGCAAATGTAGCATAAATCTCACGAGAATAAAAGTGAGATGAAAAATCCCTTACGAAAACTCGGCAGCCTAACGACGCCACTTAAAACGTCCAAAAATGGATTGATGAGATCAAATAGGGTCTCTAATCATATTAAAATAAAATTTACAGCAAGAGGAATATAAAATAACATCCCCAATCAAAACAAATAGGAGCTTAATATAAGTGACATAAAGGAGAGTACTAAAAAAGAAAGAGAGAGGTTAGATCTCTTACGAAAATTTGGCAGCCTAACGGTGCCACTCAAAACTTCCAAAATGGATTGATGAGAGAGAATTGGGTCTCCCATCATATGAACATAAAAAATACATTAAAATAAATATAAAAGAACAACCCAATCACAAGAAATATGAGCTTAAAAGGAATGACATAAAAGAGTGTACTTAAAAAGAAAGAGAACAGTAGGATCCCTTACCTCGGGTCCGACATGACTCGATCGTTCTTTAACGTCCTGAATAATAAACGTGAGATAATTTATACTTTCATAAGAACCATTTTCAAGTTCATTATTCCTTTTGTATCACTTATTGACATGTTATAAACAATATGTAAGCATTTAAGTTAATAATGTTGGTTTTATCGATATTTGGTTCTTAAGTAGAAAGTGAACTTCTTACAATTACATGTTGTTCGTGTGGTCAAAGGTTCATTATATCCAGAATGATATTTATGATTTTGATATCATATATATCATATATATCCAGAATATACATGTATTTATAATATTACATAATCATTTAGTGGTAAGAAAAGAAATGCACCGTTCATGGAGACGGTAAGCCGTACGTACGCATGAACACTACTTTCATTTCTATGTCATATTAATGGAATTAAAACTAAATGATAGGTATGTATATTTTAATTCCAGAATTATATTAATCATTTATATGTATGATAAATAATATATAATAACTTTAAATACATCCTTTACACATCCCACATATGGCATTAACGAATCAAATCACATTGAGGGGGCGGTAGTCTGCACTTCCTAAAATGAAATTATCATGTTTACCCCCAATGGAAACCATAAAGGTATGCCAAAAAAGAAAAATAAATAAGCTTATGTAAAACATAAACATATTATATATCATGTATAAATATAGTGACATCTTAATGGACACCTTTTAAGGTGTTATATGAGTGTTGAACAATCATCATTTCGTGAGGCAGAAATTCGCCATCCACAGAAACAGTATGTTCTTTAACCATTTGATGGAAGTGTGTGTAAGTGTAGCTCGAATGATTCTTATAAAAACATCCTAGTATATTGAAGATACTGTATTTGTTACAAAAGAAATGAATAAAAAGAGTTTAGGTGGTTGGAGATGCAAAATAAAACAAAATAACACAAGTGAATACATTACCTTAAAATCGGGTAACTCCCTTTGGTTTGAGCTCAAAGGATTCCTTTGGAAGACTTATGACCAAATTTAGGATTCTAAGAGTTATAGAGGGATGTGGAGAGTAAAAAATAGCAGGGTTTGGCTGATCCAAATGCTTTGGAAGTGTGGGTATGGAGGTAGAGGTGGGGGCCTTTTATAAGAGGAGAGGAGGGGCACTCTTGGAAAGTAAAGAAATGTTACATTATTTGAAAATGTGTTTCAGACTTAAAAGGTCCCACATTGATATAATTTTAGGATAAGGTGATAAGGTATCGAAATCCTCCAATCCAACAGGTTTTGGACATGTGTAGGTCATAGATTTTACATTATCTTTTCATTTTATTTAAATCCTTTATTAATGAGGTAATCGCCGCATCATTATGATGTCATAAATAATTATATTTATTTAATGTCTAAATATTATAAAAAAACTATAATTATGTGAGAAATATTTTTAGATTTCCAATGACTATTTATAGTAAAAAATCTGACTTGTATAACCCCATATAAAAATTGTTTTAGTAAAACAACTCATGTTTGTGCATTTTTACTATTACATTAAATAAAATGTTATTTATGTCATTTCCCAACCAAAGTGGCTCCATGGGGTCCCCAAGACGATCCATGGATTTTCTTAGTCGGTCATAACACATCCAATAAGGGTAGGACATGTTTCAAGATCATCTCATATCATTAAAACATTATTTTTACCTTAAACTACACTAATTACCTGTAATCACGATTAAAAACTGAAAAGTTACTATTCACCAAAAAATTATTTTAATTCCATTGACCAAATTGTACTTATTAATGAAAACCATGTATGTCGGATTTTTGAAATTCAAAACACAGAGATGGAAAAGTTTCATTTAAACAAAAAATCAGTTTCTTTAACTACCACTTAGTGGTTTCACTATTCATCAAAAATTGATGTTTTTCAGAAAAATACCAAAAATTCACCCTAAGATATATTTGATATTCCAAACTCAAAATTGATGTCTATTTTACAAAATTAAAAACATATAAGTTGCATTAATTAATTTAATAATTAATTCCCACTGTCAAAACAAATAGCATATTTTTAAGAAATAATATCTATTAAAAGATTGACACTGGTTTAAGTCCAATTTCAAATTGAAATTAATTCCAATGACAATATCAGATTAAATGGTAAAAATATATTATAATTTTACTAAAAAAAATTCAAAATATAATCTAATAATATAAATAAATTAGATTAATAATAGGTTTTGAATTAAAATACAACATTTTTCACTATTCATAAAAAAAGAACTTTATCGGAAAGATACCAAAAATTTACACAAAGTAAATTTTGATGTCTCAATTCTAAAAAAGAATTTTATTTTGTAAAATATAACACATAAAATTGTCATAAAGTGGATTTAAAATAGGTTCGCCATCAAAAGGCGATTAATCGACATTTGGAAGATTATTAGAATGTTTACGCTTAAAATTGAATTCATTCACATTTTTAATCCTCTAAAATTTATTGTAAAAAGTAAAAATATTTGACAAAAATATATAATCATTTTTTAGTTAGTTCTGTTCATTCCCTCCATTACAATGGCTAGGCGTTAACTACCATTTAAGATAATTTTATTTTATTATTATAGTGCAACGTAAGATTTCAAAGAAACTTGTTGTTGCATATTGGGTAAGCCATCAAGCATAGCATTCCCTTTAAATTAATATTAACATTTTATTAACCAATAGGGATAAGTATAAAAGTGTCATATTCTTTATATACCTGGGGTGTTACATCCTTCCCCCCTTTTGGGAATTACATCCTCGCAATTTTAAAATTGGGCTCAGAAACTTCATTGAAAGTCCCACATCGGAACAAGATTCAGTAAAACAATCACTTTAAAAGAAAGATAGAGGAGTACAAAGGTCACCCGAGTTAACCCATAATAGTATTCCATGTAAGAAAATATGGGCATGGAGGAAAAAAACAAAGGGTAATGTTTTAAGGGATATTGATAGTAAACATGTCTAGGAGAAAGTTAACCACAAGAAAATCACAAACATGTGATGGGTTAAACAGTATTCGATTCCCCAGTAGGAAAAGGTAATAGACAACATTTTTTTTAAGTTTCTTTTTATTGAGTAATCTATTCATAACAAAACATAATCACTTATCATGTTGACTTCCATCTTATATTAGATTTCTTACACAAACTCATATTTTCTCTAAAAGACGAGTATTTAGGAAGACTTGTTCAAATTAAGAGTACTATAATAAACTTCTAGAGAATCACCTAATCCACAAAAGAGATCTATATAATTTCCATGTCTTTAGAATTTAACCAAAACCAAAACCAAAATGGTTAGTACAAGATCAGATAATCCAAAAAAGGATAACCCTTTATAAAAATAAAATCTCTTCTTAATCTCAAAAATTTGTCCAACAAAACCCAAAGTTCAATGAGGACCATTTGATAAAAAATTTGTCCATAAAATTTGTCAAAGTAAACCAAACTAAGATTGAAACCCAAATATTTGAAGGATTTAGTCACATGGTCTTCCATGGTACAAATTAACTTTTATCTCCAAATAACATCAGTTTCTCTTAAATTCTCATATTGAAAAGAAATTAACCTAATCACATATCCTCGATGATAGGTTAATCATTTCCATAGATAACCCAAAATAAACTTACTCTTGATTCCTAAAATCATCTATGTAAAAATAATTAGTCAAACTAAATAGGGACTTCACGTAGTCCAGTGGTTGGCGATAAATACCAGTCGCACATTGGTTGTGGGTTCGATTCCCACAGCTTTGTCCGACACGACGGGTTGTCACACGGTCTGCGTGTTGTCATTTTTCCAAAACTATATAATTCTTAGGAAATTCCCCAAATCGAGATAAAATCTTCAAAAATGATCATAACATATTTTAACCTCAAGTTTATCTCATGCCTTTCTTTTTCCATCATAACATATAATAACCCATAATTACCTCAAAAGTAAGGATCATATAAACTCTAATGGTTTCCTTTATAATTATTACATGAACTTCCCCATCGATTGGTCATCTCATACATGATGCATTACATATCATACCAACGTTCAAGTGGTTGATCATTACTCCTTGATATTTGGTTTAGAACGACCACATGTTTACTCATTGAATCCCCCATTTATTCTAGTATCTTAATCAGAGAACCTCCAAAGTTTTCTTCAAACCTGTTGTCACTTTGGTGCTTGCTATATCCATCCATTCACTAAAAACAGAAATGTTAGTGTGATTATATCAACAAAAACATCATGTACTAATGAGGATGTTAAACACTAAGATATACTTACTCATTCACTTTATCTAAATCTTGGTCTCTTTTTTAAAATCCTAACGATTATGGTAATGTCACTTGTGCTTAGAGAATACCCTAACCTCTAAAGTTATCTAAACCGAACTTTGATACCAACCATAAGGCCCCAGCCTTAAACCTTACTTAATCATGAGTTATTACAAGATTACAAATTGAGGATCTTTTCAGGTTTAGAGTTTTAGATAATTAGATCATAAAACTTGCATTACATTACACATTTATACAAAGTGGTTACATAAAAGATAGTATTCATTTTTTCCCCATCAACGAAAACATATTTAAAAATAAATCATGGATTCTTTCTTGAAACTTCCTTGACACTATCATCATATCATGTACCTTTCCCTTGACCTGTGAAATACATTTCAAAAAAAAACATGGGATGTGCATAAAAATCTCAGTAAGGGTTATAAAAATATGGAAAGGAAACATGAGTACATGTATACATAAGAATGAAATCATACATTACCCATAATAAATAAGCACTTTAACATACCTCATAAAATCATGAATAAATCATAGAAATAATAATACATAAAGATAACTTGAGGCATTCATAACATTCCTACGTAGGGAGTAACCCTCTTGGTTACGTTTGGAATACCCATCACAGTATATTCCCTAAATCTCTTCGGAGAAACCTTAACTTTTAATCCCTTTGCGTTATCCAAGGAATTGGAGAGCTATATCGGGCTCACCTGCCCTTATTTTATCATAGAACCACCCATCTTCATAATAATTCCCAATAACCATTACCGAATCGTATCAAATAAAACATGCAAAAAGGAAACATAACATTTCCACTTTTTAATCAAAAGATCTCAATACAACACATTGATATAAAAACATTATGAAAACCATTTTCAATAACAAAATAAAATAAAAGTAAAACATGGTATTTTTTTTAAAAATGGTATGGCTTGTAGAGGAAGCCGAAACTCAAACAATGGTCATGATGGCGGAGAAGTCGTTGTCACCGCATACGTATGACAAAAATATTCCCATTTGTCATTTAGTAAAACTCTTTGTATAAAAAGATTCCTTTTTGATAAAAGTAAAAGAAAAAGGGGTTTATACACTGTATAAAAGTAGGTTGTGTATAAAACAAAATATTCCTTAATGAAAGGAGATTGAGACGAAGTCCCATGCCAAGACGGTATCCTTGGATTTAGGATAAATCAATTACATAGATATGTGTCACAAACGAATACACCAAATATAAGTGGATATTATGTGTAAAAAAATCAGAGGACATTCACACATATTCATATAATGTATTTATTCAAGGAGTAAAAGTTTATCCCAAAGAATCAAAATTGGGTTAAGAAGTTCCCTTGGAAAAATTTGACAGCTTAACGGCGTCACTACAAAATTCAGAAAATGAGTTGATGAGAGATAAAAAGGGTATCTAATCACATGGACATAAAATTTAAATAACTAAGGATGTAGAAGAACATATCCCAACATAATGTTATGTTAATTAAAAGACATAACAAAAGAAGTATTTTAAAAAGAGGAGGGTGAATGGTTCCCTTATCGACATGGGTATCTTTCGAAACATACACCCCGTGATAGAAGGAAAAAACAACATTTATGTAAATACTCATAAATTAATTTATATTACACAATGAGTAAAATAATGGTCAGTACATACACCACTCAAAGGAAATAGTGGAAAATGTAGCATAAATCTCACAAGAATAAAAGTGAGATGAAAAATCCCATACGAAAACTCGGCAGCCTAACAACGCCACTTAAAATATCCAAAAATGGATTGATGAGATCAAATAGGGTCTCTAATCATATTACAATAAAATTTACAGAAATAGGAATATAAAAGAACATCCCCCATCATAAAAAATAGGAGCTTAAAAGAAGTGACCTAAAGTAGAGTACTTAAAAAGAAAGAGAGAGGTTAGATCTCTTAGGAAAATTCGGCAGCCTAATGACGGCACTCAAAACATCCAAAATGGATTGATGAGAGAGAATAGGTTTTCTCATCACATGAACATAAAAATTAAAGTAAGAGTAACATAATAGAACATCCCAATCACATGAAATATGATCTTAAAAGGAATGCCATAAAAGAGTTTACTTTAAAAGAAAGAGAGGAGTAGGATCCCTTACCTCGGGTCCGACTTGACTCGATCGTTATTTAACGTCCAGAATAATAAAATTGAGTTAATTTATACTTGATTAAGAAACTTTTTAAAGTTCATTATTCCTTTTATATCACTTATTTCCATGTTATAAACATTATGTAATCATTTAAGTTAATAATGTTGGTTATGTCGATATTTGGTTCTTAAGTCGAAAGTGGACTTCTTACAATCACATGTTGTCCGTGGGGTCAAAGGTTCATTATATCCATAATGATATTAATGATTTTGATATCATATATATCATATATATCTAGAATATACTTGTATTTATAATATTACATAATAATTTATAGGTAAGAAATGAAATGCACCGTTCATGGAGACGGTAAGCCGTACGTACGCATGAACGCTACTTTCATTTCTATGTCATATTAATGGAATTAAAACTAAATGAGAGGTATGTATATTTTAATTCCAGAATTATATTCATCATTTATATGTAACATGAATCATATATAAAAACTTTAAATTCATCCTTCATACATCCCACATATGGCATTAACGAATCAAATCACATTAAGGGGGCGGTAGTCCGCACTTCCTAAAATGAAATTATCATGTTTAACCACAATGGAAACCATAATGGAATGCCACAAAATAAAAATAAAGATTATTAAGTACAACATAAAAATATTATATATCATATTTAAATATAGTTACATATTAATGGCCACCTTTTATGGTGTTATATGAGTGTTAAACAATCATCGTTTCGTGAGGCAGAAATTCGCCATCCACAGAAATAGTATGTTCTTTAACCATTTTATGTAGGTGTGTGTAAGTGTAGCTAGAATGATTCTTATAAAAACATCCTAGTATATTTAAGATACTGGAGTTGTTACAAAATAAATGAATAAAAATAGTTTAGGGGGTTGGAGAAGCAAAATAAAACAAAAGAACACAAGTGAAGACATTACCTTAAAATCGGGTAACTCCCTTTGGTTTGAGCTCAAAGGCTTCCTTGGGAAGACTTGTGACCAAAGAGAGGCTTATAATAATTATAGAGGGATGTGGAGAGGAAAATTGGGAAGGGGTTTGCCGATCCAAATGCTTTGGAAGTGCGGGTAAGGAGGTAGAGGTGGGGGCCTTTTATAAGAGGAGAGGAGGGGCACTCTTGGAAAGTAAAGAAATGTTACTTTATTTGAAAATGAGTTTCGGATTTAAAAGGTACGAAATTGATATAATTCGAGGATAAGGTGATAAGGATTCTAAATCCACAAATACAATAGGTTTTGGACATGTTTAGGTCATATATGTTACATTATCTTTTCATTTTATTTAAATCCTTTATTAATGAGGTAATCACTGCATCATTATGATGTCATAAATAATTTTATTTATTTAATGTATAAAAATTATAAAAAAATATCATGATGTATGAAATAATTTTATCTTTCCAATTACTATTTATAGCCAAAAATCTTACTTGTATAACCCCATGTAAAAATTGTTTTAGTAAAACAACTCATGTTTGTGTCATTTTTACTTTTACATTAAATAAAAAGTTATTTATGTCATTTCCCAACCAAAGTGGCTCCATGGGGTCCCCAAGTTGGCCCATGGATTGTCTTAGTCGTCCATGACACATTAAATAAGGTTAGTAAATGTGTAAAGCTCACATCACATTATTAAAAAATTATTTTTACCTTAAACTACACTAATTACCTCTAATCACGATTAAAAACTTAAAAGTTACTATTCACCAAAAAAAATTATTTTAATACCATTGAACCAAATTTTACTTCTTAATGAAAACCATGTACGTCAGATTTTTGATATTCAAAACATAGAGCTTGGAAAGTTTCATTTAAATGAAAATTCAGTTTCTTTAACTACCACTTAGTGGCTTCACTATTCATCAAAAATTGATGTTTTTTCAGAAAAATACCAAATATTCACCCTAAGCTATATTTGATATTCCAAACTCAAAAATTATTTCTATTTTACAAAATTCCAAACATATTAGTTGCATTAATTAATTTAATAATTAACTCCCATTACCAAACCAAATAGCATGTTTTTTAAAAACAATATCTATTAAAAGATTGACACTAGTTTAAGTCAAATTTCAAATTGGAATTTATTCTAATGACCATTATTGGATTAAATGGTAAAAATATATTATAATTTTAATTTAAAAACAATTCAAAAGATAAAACAATCATATAAATAAATTAGATTAAAATGAGGTTTTGAATTAAAATACAACATTTTTCACTATTCATAAAAAATGATCTTTATCAGAAAGATACCAAAAATTTACACAAAGTAAATTTTGATGTCTCGATTCTAAAGAAGAATTTTATTTTGTAAAATATAACACATAAAATTTTCAAAAAGTGGATTTAAAATAGGTTCTCCATCAAAAGGCTCTTAATCGACCTTCAAAAGATTATTATAATTTTTTACGCTTAAAATTGAATTCATTCACATTTTAAATCCTCTAACATTTATTGTAAAAAGTAAAAATATTTGACAAATATATATAATCATTTTTTAGTTAGTTCTGTTCATTCCCTCCATTACAACGGCTAGGCGTTAACTACCATTTAAGATAATATTATTTTATTATTATAGTGCAACGTAAGATTTCAAAGAAACTCGTTGTTGCATATTGGGTAAGCCATCAAGCATAGCGTTCCCTTTAAATTAATATTAACATTTTATTCAAAAATAGGGATAAATATAAAAATGTCATATTATTTATTTACCTGGGGTGTTACAATTAATGGATATAGAAATAAGGAAACCTATTATCCTTGAGTAATCATTTAAACCATTAATATTTAACATTAATAAATACTTTTCTCCATTAAGAAGTAGTAAATGATCTTATTTAATATATTATCATCCTTTTCCCTTTTTTATAATCAATAGATCACCTTAAAAACAATATGAATGTAATATAACATATAAATGTAGCATGGGAAATACTCATACATAAATTTAATGTATATATGATATTCTTCCACACATATCACTATTATAAATGGAATAACCATATGACAGAATTCCATACCCTATGCATTGAAGGTTATAACGTAACCACCCTTCCTTGGATTATCATGAAACCACCCGTCATTGGTTTATCACATAACCACCAATATTTTGTATATCATGTAAATGAAAATGTTTTCTTCATGTACCATTATATCATAAAAAAACACAAAATACTACAATTAAAAACATTTCGCTCAAAAAAAATCATTTCCAATGACAAAGAATCATTTCTAGATAATGAAATAGTCAACTTTCTTTCAAAAAATTTTAAATTCCAGAAAATAAAAAAGGGATATAAGGTATTTATTTTCCTTTAAAAAACATTAATGATTATAGAGGAATCCAAATATCAAATAACAGCTACAACAATACAGATGACCTTGTCTCCATATATGTTAAAAAATTACATTTGTTATTTATATAGAGTATAATGCTTCATATAAAAAGATTCATTTTGAAGTCCATTAAATGACAGACAAAAAATGTCATGTATAATAATTTTTTATAAAAGATATTTATTTTTTGAATTAATATTACATAGAAAAGATTTGATAAATAAATACTTAAATGTCTATGGTGTCCCATACCACTATGAACATTTAAATATTAATCTCAATTAATTAATACATTAACCAAAACAATAATTAACATTATTATTGATACAGATATGATATTAAATGTCATATTGGATGTATATACACAAAATAAAAGAACATGGATGTATATTATAAAGAAATTCCTCAATGAAAGAAGATTTAGATGAAGTCCCTTACCTTGACTATGATACACCACTTGTGTTCTTTATCATCATAGCTACTAATCATATGTTAATTTATACATAATTTAGAACCTTTTTCATTTTTATTAGTATTTTTATATCAAATATTACTATGTTGTAACAAATACAAAATTATTTAAGTTCATATCAGATATTTTGTCTATATTCGGTTCTTGAGTCGAAAATGAACTTGGTATGACGGTAATAGTACATGTGGTCATAATTCAACCATATTCAGATTATAAAACATGATATAAAAAATATTATATGTTCACTATATGAGTATTTATAATAATTATTTAATACAAACTAGAAACACCGCTCATGGAGAAGGTACATCATACATACTCATGAACATAATTTTATATACTCTAATGAATTAATTAACACTAAATAAAATTTATGCAAATATATATACATATATATCATCATTACCTTAGAATTACTATTTTTTTATAAAAAATATTTTTATTAATGAAATAAAAATACATTCCATTTGATGTGTGAATGAATCACATCATTTTGAGGAGGCAGTAGTCCACACTTCCCCAAATGATGTTATCGTATAACCACAATTTTGAAATCATAAAGATATGTTTAATATAAAATTTTATAGAATAAAAAATAAGTTGTAATATATATCTATATATATTAAAATAATATTTTATGAGAATAATGGTTTTAAGACCATAAATGATGGCAGTAAATAAAAAGAGAAAAAAAAAACATTATTCACGGAGGTGATTAACCATCATAACATGGAAAAAAAAATTTGTTTCATTTAATATGATTAGGTTTGAAATTAAATTGATATGTTATATTCCATTAGAGAAATAAAACTATAGTATATATTATTTTTTAGTAATCATGAATTAATAGATGAAGGATATGAGGATAAAGTAGAAAGGGAAAATCATTAAGTGAGGTACTTTGAGAAAATTACCTCTTGGATATCCCCTCATTGGAAGACCCTTTAAGAACTTGAATTTGTTCTTTTGGTGATACCAGAAGAACATGAAAGTGGGGATTATTAAAAGGAGAGTTTGGGAAGGTATTTCAAAATCTAAATGTTTCTTTGGGTCGAAATAGGAAACTGAGGGTTGTTAGTTATACATGAGGAGAGGTGTGTTCATGTGATCAATTTACATGTTGTTTTTTGTTAAAATTTAATCATAGATAGGAGGAATTATTATTAAATGAAATTGCAATGTAATTAATGTTCTATTTAATGCTTGGGTTTGAAAAACATCTTATTCACCCTTTTAATGTTTTAGTTTTTAGATATGTAAATCTTATAATTTTTTAAATTTTACCCTTGTCAAAATATGACTTTTAATATGGTAAATAATTTCTTTAACATGGAAATTTTTTAATATAAAATAATTAAATTGAAAAAAAATAATTTATACTTTATAAATCCAAATATGTAATTTTTTTAATGAATTAAATTCAGATAATTGGGAATATTAGTTTTAAAATCAATTCTGCAGACAGAAATAAATATTGGATTTTTGATGCGAAACGTTCCAATATTTGAGAATATTTTATATCAAATTTAAATTTAAAATTAATTAAAAAAATTGGATTAAATTATCTAAAAATTATCCAAATATTCTATAAAACATGTTAAAATGATAATCTATCTATATAGATAAATTTTACGAAACATTATTTTTGAATAAAAATGATGTATATTTCAATATTCATTAAAAAATGATATCATTAGAATAATACGAGAAATTTTATCCAAAGTAAAATTTTATGTCACACATAAAAATAATAATTTTATTTTTATAGAAATAACAAACAAAATAGTCAAAAACGAGATTTCAAATTGGATCTCTATTAAACGACATTAAAAATTCCTTTTTTGGAAAATAATATTTTTTAAAAAAATTGACTTTTCTATTATATAATTTATCAAAGACAAATAATAATATTTTCAAGCATAATATTGTTTTTATATTTCATTAATATAGTACATAAATAGTGATATGATTAATTTATAAACATAATCATTCTTATTTAAATAGGTTTTTATAAAAACACATCCTTTATATTCGATTAGTTTTTATTTCATTTTCTAAATAATTTGGTAACAAATAAATCACTATATAAACATGATTAAAACATATTTTTTTAATTTATTTAATTTTGTTAATTCCCACCAATCCAATGGCTATGTTATAAGCATAATATTTAAATAATAATATTTATTTGTTTTTTAGGCTCAATGTATCATATCATGTAATCTATGGAACACAATGTTTTTTCTAAAACAAGAAATTTTATATCCTCTCCCCATACAGTAATAAAATACATCCATGAAATTTAAATTTAGTAATGGTAACTAAGGAATGAATTAAAAAAAAGCATTATAGAAATCGCATATCCGAAAATGATTTATAAAACTACCACATTAAAATAATGAAAGAGAAGTATGAATATCATATGTGTATCAAATAATAGTCTTCCATGTTGGAAAAATGTATGTGTAACATAAAATAATAATAATAGAGTAATATATAGTGATATAGAACATGATCATGGATTACTAACCATCACAATACCATAAATATGTCATGGGAAAATGTTTGTTGTTGAAAGTAAGAGTATAACATTATTTATTCTAGATCATTTCAATAGTTGAATATTTATATTTCTACCTATACTAATATCATAAGGATATATATATTTGTCGACATGTATTGTTTAATCCTTTAACCAATTTTTATCATAGACTCATATTTTCAGCCAAACAATGAGTATTCAAGATGACTAAGTCACACCTAAAGCACTAGAATCAACTTCTCAGGAATCAAATATTACATAAAATATGGAATATAAATTTATCCTATATTTTGAGGATAAAAAAATTATTATAAAAGAGGTTAATTCTAAAAATAAATAACCCAATGAATAAAGAAAAAACAACTTTTACCCAAAATTTCAATGAAATACCCCAACATAAACATAGAGCATTCAAAAAATATTTATCATAATTTTTTTGAAAATAATCCAAACATATTTTGAAACTAAAAATACAGAAGGATTTGATGACATAGTCTTCAAAGATAAACTTTACCATTTATCTATAAATATCAATTACATTTCAAGACTTATAGAAAAAATTATTTCCCTAAAAATCTTCAATAAATGTTAATCGTTTCCATAAATAACTAGAGTCACCATAAGTCCATTATAGATTCTTTAAAAATATATTTCATCCAGTATAAATCAAATTCCATAGAATCATATTTTACTTTATCATATAAGAATACCAATATATTGAACGTCTTCTGAAATAAGGTTATTCACTTAATCACTAAATCATTTTCCAACACCAAGGATATCCCATCGATAAAAAATGATTGTCCAAAATGAACTTATTCCAATATGGTAAAATATTTTTTCTAAAAGAACGAATTCATACTAAATGCAGACTTCATATGAGATAGTGGTAGAATATAAATCCTTCTCCCACTTTGGTTGTGGGTTCAATTCCAGTAGCCTTGTCCGGCGTGACAACATTTCAACTTTTATATGGGTTGTGAATTTTATATATTATATAATATTAAATCATTCCCAAAATGATATAAAATAATAAAATATAACCATAACCTGTTTTATCATCAAAACTTATCTTATAAATTTAATTTTGAAACCCAAAAAGATAATAAAAAATAATTACCACAAAATCATGTGAACTCTATAGGTTATCCAATACTTTTAAAATATTTCCAAAAAATAAAAATCTTCGTAAAATAGTATCTGTTTTATGAAAACATAAGGATAACAGAAACGCAAATATATTTTCCACAAAGTACATACAATACCAAAATATTTCTAGTATATTTGACCATTTTATCATCCTTAAGTCTACCAAAAAAATTTAATCCTTTATAAGTAGACATCCTAACCATTCAAAAATATTTATGATCCTTTAACCATGATTTTTCTTGTTATTCCTTATCAATTATTTTCAAAAAAAATAGGAATCACTAACTAAGGTTAAATAATGTAAATAAATGATTCAATAAATAATCCATAATTTTAGAATGTAATTTTATGTTTCCTCGTCATCAATTTGAATTGGATTAGGCATCGCTAAACATATATTTGTATGGTCCTTCTCTTCCCATTCCCATACATTCTTTATATGACATCAATTTTCAAAATGATAATGATCATCACATTGAAAACATTTAATTGATAACTCTAAAAGAAATATTTTCCCTTTCCTAGACTCAATTATATTATTTATCTTTTCTATGAAAGATTATTGATTTTTAGAATCCATTACCACATATATAACATCTTATTGTCCCATTAATACATTTTCCCAGGTTCTCCATTCCACAATATTTATTTATATGACTTTGAATTTATTTTCCCTTATGATCATTAATACTGGAACATCAACATGTATATTTTTATCTCATATAGTACATGTTAGAAAACTCACCAATATTAAATTGGATAATCATGAATCTTGATACTCGATTTAGAATAACCACAAATGTTCTTATTGCATCTCTTGTTTCGTTAGGCATCTTATTTTGAAAACCACCGAATTTTACAATATGTCCATTTTATCTCTGGTTCTTTCTGGATCCATCCATTTACTAAAACAAATAATATTAGTGTGTGTATATCAATAAAATCATCATATACTATCTCATTAGGAGGACAAACACCAAGATATACTTATTCATGTTTTCACAACAAAATTTAATTAATTTTTAATAACTATGAATATTTAAATGATGATAACCATTTTGGTTATATTCATCTTGTATCTTATGATTAAATAACAACCAAACCTCTTAATCTATCTAATAAAACCTTTGATACCAACAGTATAGACCAATTCATAAACATAACTTATTCTAATTTTTTAATAAGAATCCATATTCAAGGATCTTTTATGTTTATAGTTTTGTAGAATTAGTACCAAATCATATGATTTAGACCCATACATTATATGTAGACATTTAAATTAGGTGTCCTTTTTTCCAACAATGACCCCCTTTTAAAAAAACATTATTTCCTTACAATACAAATCCTCAATTCATTTATCATGACATATTATTTTTCCTTTCCAAATATAAGAGATATGAAATTTTTTTAAAAAATTGGATGAGAATAAATATAGTTGCAAGGGATACCCAAATAATGAAAATTGTTATCCTTCCACAAACATGTAATCCATGAATACATATCAAAAAGTAATGATTTTCACATTTAAAATGTAGCAAATACACTTAACTGAATATATGATAATTCCATACCCAATATTTTTAATAGAAATATAACCATAAATCCCATATAAACCACATATAACATATAATGTTATCATTGGAATTAATCATAAAAAAATGGAATTACCATACAGTCTAATTCCACACATATCAACATTACAAAAAGAATAACCATACATAACACTTCCGTACTATATGCTTTCGAGGTTATAACATAACCACCCATCCTATGTTTATCACGAAACCACATATCTTTGTTTTTTCAAATAACTACCCATATGTTTGTTATCAAATAAAAAACCTTATTTCTTTTATGTTCCATTATATAATTATAACACATAAAAGATAGAAATTATAAACATTTAACTCATAAATAATCACGTTCAGTCATAAATATCATTTTAAGATATTGAAATAGATAATAATCATTCAAAACAATTTTCAACACCCAATCCCCTAAAATTGTAACAATTTATTGGTTTTCCTACTAAAAACATTAAGGCTCATAGAGGATGCTAATTATCAAATAACAATTACACTGAAGTAGAAGTCTTTTTAACCAAATATGTTAAAAAACATTCCTCATGTCATTTGGTAATGAAAGTAAAATACTTCAAATAAAATAATTCTCTTTTTAAGCCCTTTAAATAATAAACTTAGAAATTAAAGTATAATATTTTTATATTCATATATAAATATATTTCAATTCATACCATGAAGAATATATTAGTTAATTAAATCTTTAAACATTCAAGGTGTCCAATGCCACATTGAACATTTAAAAATTAATTTATAGTAATTAATTTATTTACTATAAGAATAATTAATAGTATTATAGAAAAAAAATTGTATATTATATTTCATAGATTATTTATATACAACTAATAAAGGAATAAAGGGGTATATTACCTTGAAATTCCTTAATGAAAGAATATTGAGATGACGTCCCTTACCTCAATTTAGATTCATTGCATGTTTTGTTTTTCTTCCAAAATAATATATTTAGGTTAATTTACAATTTAATTTGATTTTTTTTATTTTTATTAATAATTTTTATCTATTATTTCTATGTTATATAAATTACAAAATTATTTAACATCATATTGGATGTTTTGTTGATATTTTCTTCCTGAGATAGAAATGAACTTAGTTTGATGTCAATAGTACATATGGTCATAATTCAATAGTCAGAAGCATATAAAAAATGATATAAATATCATGTATATTCATTATATATGTATGTAAAATAATATGTGAATATAAACTAAAAAACTTTCTTAAAGATGGTAGGTTGTACGTATGCATGAACACAATTTTCTAGTTTTTGATGTCGTATTGAACAAAAGAAGATAAATTGAAATGAATGTAAATATGCATAAAAAATGACACAATTACTATATAATTAATATTTCATTTATATCATATATTTTTACTAAACAAATCCTTATTACATTCCATGTGATGTGTGAACACATCACATCATTTTTGTGGAGGCAGTAGTCTACACATCCCCAAACAAAGTTATCGTATAACCACAATTTGGAAATCACGATTCTATATTTAATATAATATTTTCAGAATATTAAATAGGTTATAATATACATATTAAAATATATTTTATCCATATTAATGGATTGAATACCTGACAAAAATGTGGTAAAGAAAAAGAAAAAAACATTTTACATGAAAGTGATTAACGAACATAACATGGACACCAATTTAATTTCATTGAATAAGAGGAGTTTATAAATGATATGTATATGGGATATTCCATTATAAACATAAAAATATATTATATACTTTATTCTATAGTTATCATATAGTTATATATGATTTGGTTGAGGTTAATTTAAAAAAATTAGGATTGTACTTTTAGAAAATTACCTCTTGAATATTCCCTCCATGGAAGACAATTGAGGAAACTAAAATTTGTCTTTTGGTGTTATAATAAGCATATGGACGTGGGTATAGTGTTTTTTAGAGGATTGGGTAAATATTTTAGGAGCTATAAGGTATTTTGGATTGAAATGGGGAGGTGAGGGTTGTTATTTATAGTTGAGGAGAGGTGGGTTCATGTGATAAATTTATTAATGATTTTATATTAGAAAAAATAAAATAGAGACAGATTTAAAATCCATGAAATTTTCTTTTAATTAATACATTATATCTTTTATAGGGTATATCCTCACCTCAAACACCCTTTAATTGTTTTAGTTTTTAGTTATGTTAATCATTTCACATTTAATTTTATCCGTTGTCAAAATATACATTTACCGTGATAATTTTTTTACAATTATTAATTTATTATATATGACAATTAAATTGAAAATAAAACATAATTTAATCATTATTATTCCAAATATGTATTCCATTTTACTTAATTAAATGCATAATATTTTAAAAATTTTATTTAAAATTAATTTCGTAGAAAAAAAGTGAAAAGAGGGTTTTTGAAGTGAAACATTCAAAAGTTTGAAATGTTTTTATATATAATAAAAATTTGAAATTATTTTCAATGAACAAAATTGGGTTAAATTTTAAAAAAATAATCATAATAACATTTATAAACTATTAAAATTAAAATTTATCTATATAAATAAATTAGACGAAGAAGAATTTTTTAATTAATATGCAACATTTTTAATAATAAATTAAAAATTGAATATCTTCATAAAAATACAAACAATTTTTCCAAAGTTACATTTCATGTCTCTATTTGAAGTAATAATTTATATTTTTTCAAAAATTACTTATTAAAGTGTCAAAGAGTATTTTAAATCATTATTTTTCATTAAAGGGTGGTAAATATGACATTTTGAAAAATTATACTTTTATGTATAAAATTGATTTTGTTATTATATAATGATTTTAAAACATATAAGATGAATTTTAAAAATCAGATTGAGTTTATATTTCATTAATATATTCAAAATAGGGAGATATGATTATTTTATAAACATAATAATTCTTATTTTAATAGTTTTTCATAAAAAACACATCCTATATATTCAATAAGTTTATATTTACATTTATATTTAATTTTCTAACCACTGAATCACAATATAAAACATTATAAAATTATATTTTCATAATTTAATTAATAATTTTCATTCCATCTATTCCAATGGATGTGTGATAATAGTAACATTTAAATAATAAAATTTAGTTTTTTTGTTTATGCTCGATGTATTATATCATGTACGCTATCAAGTATATTTCGTTAAATCTCATTATGTTACACATCAACCCATTTTATGAATTTTATGTTATTCTGTTATGATGCGAAAATTTCACCATGATTTTTCATGCAAAAATTATTCAGTTGTGAGTACTATTTCCATTTCATATCAACATCACTGTGATTTTCGAATAATTTATGATAATGAATGATTCCATTTTGTATGGATGTGTAACACATAATAATGAAATTGAAATAAATGTATCTAGTGTTCCCAAAATTATATAGATCTAAAATGTATTGTGTAATGTTTAGTCTCATGAGAAATCATGTGAGGATATTGAGTTAACATGAATCCTTAATTGTAATTTTTCAATCTTGATGTCTTGGAAGTTATCCATGACCTATGAATAAGATAATTGTTTTTAATACGTTTTCGTATTTACCATGAATCGTTTATTATTATCATTCTATATTATTCTCCATTAATCTTGATTATAATTTTAACCATTTTTTTGCCTTATTGATATTCATATTTCTGAATATGCATTACTTAATTCATGTTATGACATGTTTATTCCCTTACTAGGACTTATTGAACACCCCATTCATAAGAATATCCCTAGTTTATCCCATGAAATTTTATGTACGAGAATGTTAAGTAAAATTTAAATAATAATTATTAATTTGTTGTTTCAAATTGTTATGTAATGTACATAATTCCCAAATACACTAAAATTCTCAATATTTTGTGTTTTATTATGTGTAATATTATATAATAAATGCTGAATTAATGATTAATAATGAGAAGGGTTATCATAGTTTTTAAAATTTAAATTATATATTTTCTAGTGGATGACTTTTATAGTATTTATTACACCAGTGTTGGGTCATTATTATGTCATAATACCCAATGTGTATTTATATTGTATATAATTAATTACCAAAAAAATTCAATTATCACTAAATATAATAAAACATTCACCATTTTATAGTCTTAAAGGTATGATTCCAAATTTAGTTACCATTTTATCTAAATAATTTTATATATATATTCATTCTCTATTCTAATAAAATAATTGACATTTATTAAGAGGTGAGGGGTTTTTAATATTATTTTTTTGAACCCTTATAAAAATTGCATTTGACATCATAAAAATGATACCATCATTTATATAAAATAATTATTATTTTACAATAATATTTTATTTAAATATTATTTATTCTATAAATCCATTGTTTCCACAAGATAAATACCATGATAGAATCTAGATGTTACCCAAAAATAATTTCATTATTACATACATAATCAATCCAAAAGTAATAATAATATGATGAAAATAATTTTCATTCTTCTACAAAAAATAATATTAATACTCATATTACTAGGTTGTTTATAAATATCCCTTTAATACACCCATAAATATCGTAAGAGTAAGGTGTGTGATGGTGATAGTTTCATCGGTTGGTGTGAGAAACATTGTCTAGGCTGTGATCTGAATGATATTGAACATATCCCACAAATAGTTTTAATCATTGTTAATTTGTTGGTTTCCAACTTTATATTGGTCAATGGAAAATTTATGTGATGATAACTCTATCAAAAGCTATGATAAATTGGATTCAAAGGGTATGATCCTTCTAGATGAGTCCGCCACTAAATTTGTCTGTATCAATTGGATTTCTTAAACCCCTATATTAAAAATAATCATGTGATAACTATTCAATGGATATTTTATCATTGATAACGATGCTTTACCAAAATTTAGATTTTATGTGTTATAATAAAACAAATTAATTTCTTCTATTATGTAAAACTATATTACATTATATAACATTTAATAAAATAATAAGAGAAATTTTATATACATTCAGTTGGGTCATTAAAATCTCCCCCCATAAAAAATTTCACCAACATATTTTCTATATCATACTAAAAAAATGAGGGTATCTTTGTTTCATCACTTTCTATGGGTCCCACACATGCTATTCGAACATTTTGTTTCTCCATGATGCTTTGACCTTTTTTATTGTATTATTTCATAGATATTTTATTCTATGATCTATGAACATCATTGATTGTTGTTCATATGAGAAATCATTCTTGAATGGTACCACCTCTTGGTTTACTACATGAGAGTTTTATAGTATAAACATTCTCTGGAGGGATACATGTAATATATAATATACTTGAGATAAGTCAGGTGGTTGTGTTAGTTGGTTTTCCACCTCTTAGATGTGATCAAGGATCTCTAAGGGGTCGATCTATATTAGCCAAATATTTACCATAGATTGAATTCTATTGACATTATACTGTGGTGGTATTTGGAGGAATACTATTTCTCCAAAATAATACTCTAGGTCTCATCAAAAATTATAATCAAAGTACCTATATCAACTTTGTAAAACCACTATGCTTTTCAGAATGGTCAAAAACATTTCCTCTAGTTCCTCGATCATTTTAGGACCTAATTTTTTTGTTCCCAACTTATTCCAAACATGAATTTTTTCTAAACCTATTACCATAAAGGGCCTTTTATGGATCCATTTTTATGGTCATTGGGAAATAATTTTTAAGAAAAAATAACTAGATCACAATTTTGGTCCCATCCACCTTAGAAATCAATTGATCATACTCGAAAAATTTCATCACATGTCTAGATACTCTTCTAGGATTGGTCATCCGTTTGAGGGTGACAAGTATTTTTTATGTTAAAAAAGTATTCAAATCATGTTGCATACTCATCTAGAACATTGGAATGTATCTTGGATCATGATCAGATACAATCAGTACTGATGTTATACAAAGCTTCACTCCATCTCTACTATATATCCTTCCAAATTGATAGATTCAGAGATTCTCTCAGATCATAATGAAGTGTAAAGTATTTTTATAAAGATCCACCATTAAACATATAAAATTATTTGATATTGATGTATATGGATGAGCAGTGAATATATTCAGGCTGATATTTCCCATTTCCATGTAGTTATGGGTAATTGTTCAATCATCCCCTGGTGTTTTCACCTTTCAACATTCACTATCATACTAACGAAACATCATGATATATTTTATGTGATGATATAATTCAGATTTTCCCACCAATAGTAATCTTATAGATCTCAATAAATATTTTTTATTCCTAGGTTGATGAATAAGGTTGAGCTATGTGTATCTGCCAAAAATTCATTCATTAATTCCAGATTTGATGGGACACATAGTCTTCGCCCAAATCTCACAATTCATACTT
Organism: Viscum album; assembly: GCA_963277665.1. NCBI lineage: Eukaryota > Viridiplantae > Streptophyta > Magnoliopsida > Santalales > Viscaceae > Viscum > Viscum album. The sequence continues at coordinate 366,775,752 of OY728166.1, read as the reverse complement.
AATTAACTTTTATCTACTTGTTTATTACTTTTCATATAGTTTAAACTTTCCTATGAATGGAATCATCATTTATCTTAGCATCCATTATCTTTTCATGAATATATTGTTGACCAATATTTTTTGGAATGAATTTCTATTTTCCTTCCTTAAGGATTCCCATGTCCATCATTTTCAAATATATGATTAGCATACCCCTCTTAATTCCAACCAATTATCGAATTATTGGATCCATTATATAGAGTGTGTTCCACTTTACTCTCATTCTCTGGATGGTAGTGCATTGATTATTCATAGATCTTGATTTTTTATCACTATCATTATTGCTGCATAATTATCTCTCTCTATGAATATTTACGTGAGGTTTTTGTAATCTGTATATATTTCACACTTCTTCCCAAAGATATAATGAACCTATATTTTCCATGTAAATATCACTGTATCCATCTCTATATCATGTGTTAGGTAGTAATATTAATTAATAATCAAATGAATGTATTTATTGGGAAATAATATTAAATTCTGTACCAATACAAATCCCCAGACAATCCTCAAAGAATCACTTAATATCGAAAATATTTCTCCAATTCTATGTAGTGTATGATTATTCATAATGATAATAATCCTTCTAAAATTATTTAATATATATTAAAATTCCTAATTATATGTATACATTAATCCATTATGAGTTAGATAAATTTGATGCTTTTATAATCAATAGATATTTTCCACAAATCGATGATAATGCCTAGTTAATCCTAGGAAACTTAGGATATGTATCACATATTTTTTCATGAACAATCCATCAATTTATTATATCATTGAATGGTCCAAATATATCCCATTTCTTGTGATAATATTATCCAATAATGATAATTAATTTATCTATAACTCATAGTTGTTGTACATGGAATAATTATTCTTCATTTATAAGGTATTTTTCACAATACTCAAATTATACTCATGGTCCTCCATTATTTCGGTATATATTAGAGTATAATCTATAATAAATACCAAATATTTTTTCAGGTGATCTATCAAGACACTATTTGTAATATCCATGAATATTTATGAAGCATTATAGAGTCTTAGGGGAATTAATGTGAACTCATAATTCCCATAACTTTAACAAAAAAGAAACTGTGTTGATATACTCCTTCTTAACCCTGATATGGTAAGATCCCAACCACATATCTACCTTGGATAAATATTTTTCTCCATATAGGTGATCTAATAAGTCATCAATCCATGTAAGTGGTTTTTTATTTATCACGATCCTACAGAGATCATTATATTCAATGAAAATTTGAATTGAACAATCCTTCTTCTAGACTAGAGGATTACTGAACTGCATGGTGAATCACATGGTTGTATGAACCCTCTATCCAGATTCTATTACTGTTTATTCTTGAACCCATTGAGATCCTAAACAACCATTATATTTCATCTATGGATAAATTAATTTCACCATGTATAATCATGATTGAAAATTTTAACTCTTGACCAGGATGAATAATAGGGAGTTCTTTTGGAAAACTAGTACTGTATTACCTCTCAAGAGAAATGTATTTAATGATTATTAATCAGTTATACTCAAACATTTGAGATAGAAATGTTTAATCGTATAGAAACACTATCCATGATTTAGTTGTTGTCACCAAATAATAATCATCATCCTCTTTGCAGTTTTACAGAATCAAAGGATGATTCGTGGTACGAAGAGTGATTTTATTCTTGTGGAAACTTTTTTGGGATCTATATTTAGAATACAAATACATTGTTTTATTTAGGTCAAATTCTTCCAATGTGGATATGAAAAGGATTCTTGGTAAGTTTATCATAAGAATCTTGACAAGGGAGGAGTTATATTCTAGGGAGGCAATAATTTCCCTATTCTCTATTTTCACCATCTCTAATTTCATGATTTTAAATGTTGAATGAATAGTAATAGTAATCATTCATGATATTGAGGAATACGTAGAACCAGAATAAAAAATTATCTTTAGTAGTATTGAATGAATAATTAGTGTACCAATAACCACTTAGTTTTTTGGATCCACCTCATCTGTTTTGATGGGAAAATCTATACAGTGGTTCGTTATATGAGTTTGGTTATCCCCAAAACCCTTATCTTGGTGAATTAGATTTCAAAGTTCCCTAGTTTCATATAGTTTTTCCAATGAACAAGTATGTCCGGTTTAGAATTGACATTTCAATCCTCCATTACATTAGTGGATTTCTCCATTCTTCAATGACTAGTTTAGTGACCTTCATTCCCACGTCCAAATCATTTCTTGGCCACCCTTAGGTAACATATGGGGATATTCATTCCACAAATTTTAGTAGTGGGATTTTTTAATTTCATAACACAACTTAATGTCTCCATTGAACTTAATGAATTATACTCCAGATTTATATTTATATCCCCATGAATCCCCTTTTATTATATGATCATCATTTTGACTTTTGCGGAATATTAGATAGTTTCCTCAAAACAATCAAAGTCATTGATCTCTTGGGATTTTTGTAGACTCGGTCTTTGATCAACAATGAAACATTCAACCATGAATTATGGGTAACCATAATTTTAGAGGCATATAATTAATGTGTGGTGGATTTTACTTCATATTCGCATATATATTCCTTGTCTTTTACATGAAGGTAAATTAAATCCATTTCGATTTTAATTCGATGAGTTCTCGGAAAATATTTATTGATTTTTCTTCTAGAATTTTTTTACCCAATCGAATTAATATCTTCATAGAGCTTTTTATTCTCGATTAATATCTAAAACTAATCATATTTATTCTCTATATGATAAACATCCATTTGTACATACTATTGTACATAACATTGAAGGATGGATAATATCTTCTCAATGGATTTGATCCACTATTCAATGAATAATGGATTACATGATCCATTGAATGTTGGATGTATTTTTTGCATAAAGGAATCCATTTCTTCTTGTTTTTTCTTAGGGGGATTTGGGATCTTCTCCTAATATGGGTTTCTATTCAGAACATGAGTCATCATACTGGGAATCATTACATTGTTATCAATTCCTTCTCCAATTAGGTTGGACTTATTTTTGGGGAATTTTTCACACTGCCCATCAAATTGATTGTTTTTCTAATTGAGGTTCTTTATGGAAATTTTCTAGAATAAATGAAATTTTTTTAAAGTTATATTACAAATATTAAACAAAAAAATGGACTCCAATGTCATTAATGTGTTAACATTTAAATTAAATTTATTTCCTTAAATTATGAATTTCTATGATTCTTTCTATTTTATCTATAATCTATTTCCTAACATTTATTTTTATGAGTATTATTTTCATTAATATTTATTCATCATTTGATTATTAATTTAAAAAATAATATCCTTTGGTTATGTAAAGGCATGTGTCCAACAAGTCCCATTTTCCCATAATAGTTCTCAGTCAAGTCTATCATAATGTGGAATTTTCAGTTTTACCCCTATGTACATCTACTTCCGAGCCACATCCAATTGAATTATCCAAACATAGATATATTTTAAAGATAAAATAGTTAATATGTTCTTATAATATCTAGGGATATTTTGTTATATATATTTATAATTTTATGGATTTATCTTGATTTTTATAATCATAATCCAAAAATATGTAACTTTTCATTTGATTCAAATTATAACAACCATATTCTTCATTAGAGATTAATTAATTATATATTAAATAAAATTAAACATAATAAATAATTGACTACTGATATGTGTAGTGTCACTGGGAATTAGGAACATTGAATAACATCTTGAAAATCAGATATAATAACATTATTGAAAACATCCATTTAATTATTCTGAAATTTCATGGATTTAAAAGCAGTACAGGACAACCTGGGGATATACATAAGAAAGGGGTGGGGTATAAATCATACCATGAGACTTAAAATAGAATTAGGTGATACATTAGTGACAATATAGTAATAAATGTTTAAAAAAAGTTTTAATAATCATCTATATATTCGAATATTTAGGCATGATATTTATTGATAATCATAACATGGGAAATGTGGAAGCACCATAAAACACAACATAATAATCATAGGTCAAGGATAAAATCAATTACAACATGTTGGAAAAAGGCCCGTAAAGAAATATGGTTCAATTCCTATACCAATAAGACATCTCATGAGTGTAAATATTTCCCAATTCATTAGAGAAGTATATAATTGTAGGCCACCTATCACATTCATTTTTTTTCTTATTTTTATGTATACAATGTAGATCATAGTGCATGGAAAATTCAATACAATAGTTTATTCCATTATATACTATTATAGAATAAATACATATATGTCTAAATACAATTAATTAGAATCATATAATAGTTAACAACATTGATAGGAAATGATAATTGTATTCACTACACAATTGTTTGGGAATATAAAATTGTGGTTAAATTTCAATAGCATAACAACGTCACCTAAAAATTCATAAAATTAGTAGATAAGAGAGATAGATGTCGAAAATCAATTAAAAAGAAAATTGGTAGTAATAGGGACATATAATGTGATAAAAAAACATTATGAATTGGAAATATAAGGGCTTTGATAATAAAGTAACTTTAATAAAATATATAATGTGATTATCACTTAAAACATTTCTACATAGTAATGGAAAAGGTAATGATAAAAATTTGAATGGATAAATGATCTCTCATTAAAATAAAATAAATTTTATAGTTATTTAATGTTTATTAATGAATAAAAATATTATAAATTAGAATTAAAAAGGCCTATTTTATGGATGGTTCTTGAATTCAAAGGAGAAGGGGAAGGTCCCTTACCTTGAGAGTATGTATCAAAATTCTTGGCTGGAGTTTCATGAAATCTTGGGTAAAACATTGGTGGAATATTGAGATGAGAAAACAAAGTATGGATGTTCTCTATGGATTTTTATTTAATATAGTTGAGAGATTATGTGGGTTTATAGAAGAAATGATTTGGAAATACTGTTTCATTTCTCAAACATAGGTTTTGGACCTTAAATAAATAAATATAAAAACAAAAAACCCTTTCATGGTTTTCCTATGGATTCATCTAAAAGGGTGGGATTTTCATTATTTTATATGTACAAGGGCCTAAATTGATAAAATATTTCACTTTCTGATGTTTAGTTGAGTCATTATTTTAAGTAAATGATTTTAAACCCAAAAAATATTTTAATTGTATTGTAGGATTCATATAAGATTTATAAAATTAATAGAATAAAATAAAAATATTAAGTTCAGGGTTAAAAATGAATATTTCATTCGTTTATACACATTTTTTATATTTATTTATTATCTATTGGGTCATTATGATAATAAAATACACACCTTATATTTGTACGAAATTTAATTTTTACGTAAAAATTTGACTATTTCAGAATATTGTTAAAAATTCACCATTGGATTATTTCAATGTTCTGATACGAAAAATTATATTTTCTATTCATCTAATTTTTCAAAATATTTTATTTTGTAAATTTTAAAATAATAATTCACATCTATTTAGAAGTGTTGGGTTCATTGACAATAATAGTTTTTGAACTCTTATAAAAATAACATGGCACATCATAAAATTTATATGAAAATTTATTTTTAATAAAAAATATTTAAAAATAATATTTTATTAAAATGTAATTTACTAAAAACATAAATTAATTCGTTAAAATAAATTACTTTGTTGTGATTTAAAATCAAATAAAAATACAATCTATGTTTTTTCATTTCAAAATATATTTTTCATCAAAGAGATTACATAAAAATTTATAAAGTAAAAATAAAAAGAAAAAGAAAAAATAATCATTTCAATGAAAATGTAATATAAATATTAAAACACATAGGGTTACTTTTTGTCAAGTATCTTTTAAATTATTATTTGTCAAAATTATAAAAAGTTTCATTTATTGTGGTAATAAACATTTACTAATGTTACTATACATATTATTTCAAAATTATGTTGACCTTATTAAAATATTTTAATTATCATTATTACAAATATTGAATATATTTTATAAAAATAAATTTAATGTGGTGGATGAATTTAATTTAATATGAGAACTTCAATCAAGAGGAAAACAATTAGTCAAAATATACATTTTGAAAGAAAAGATGATTTCTCATTAACTATATGAATATTATTGATAATTATATGAATATAATTGTATAAATAAATATATATATAATATAAAAAATTAAATTAAATAATTTCTAATTGAGGGCAGTTTTTATTAATTATAATTGAGAATCATCTTGCATTTTAAATAGTTATTTGAAAAATTCGTTTTGAATCGAAAAAATTACTTTTTTCTAAAATTATTTATAAAGATATCTTAAATTTAATTAATTTTAATAAAAATAAAATAACAATTATATTTAATTTTAATTAAATTAAAATAATTAATTGGAATTTAAATTGATTCATTTTACTGAATATTTGTAAATTTAATATAAAAAAATTATTTTTCACTATTCACTAAGAAATCTATATTTTCTGAAAAATTAAAAAATATACCCCTAGTTAAATTTTTGGTTAATAATAACAGATATGGAGTTAATTTATTTGATTATTTTTTGCTGAATGTTTTGTAAAATATTTATAATATTAATACAAATAAATTACCAATTTTGAAGAAAACATAATTTGACGAACAAAAATACATTTAAAAATGAGTTACTAAATAATAAGTATTTATCATAATATTTAGGTAATATGTGTATATATATATTATAAATTAGATAATCATACTCATATTACCAAATATAATATAAAGAAAAAATTTCCATATTTAAATAATCATAGTTTTTTGTGTTCGATGTTGTGTATGGGAAATGATATCCAACATAGTTTTCTATTTTAAAAATAACATGTGGTGTTACATTCTTCCATATATTAATAAATTACATCATCAACATTTAAAAATGATCTCAGTATGATATTTTTTTGAAACACGAAAACATGTTTATTTGAAACTCACATTGATAATATGATTAATAAAACAACTTCTTGAAAATAGTGAAATTCATGATTAATGAACACCACATAACTATGTTTCTGAATATGTGGAAATTATTGGGAAGTGCATAAGCATGAAAGAGAAAATTGACACCAAATATCTCATAGAGTGTGATATATGACATGGTTTAGAGAAGGTAAATGACTAGAAAACCCAAAATCATTGACGGGTGATAAGTTCATCAACTCATTAGGAATGATCATAATGTGATAACATATAAATGAGTTATATACATTAACTAATGAATTTCATGGATTCAATCTATTATATCCAATATATATTTCTCAACATTAACTCATGTGGGAATTATTTTTCTATAGATAATGGTTTAAAAAGATTAATAATTTTAAAAGTATATCTCCAGGGAGTGTCAAACCAAGTGTGATGCAAGCCCAATTTTTTTGCAATAATACCCACTAATGTCAAGCTCAAAATAGTGTTTTAAGTTTTTACAAATATGTACATCTTTTCTAGATCCATATGCACTTGTGGTCTCCAAACAAGAATGTATTTTCTTGATAAAAGCATAATCTATATCTACATGATCTCAGGAAATATTTCTTATCATTATTCATATACCTATGTCTTTCACTCGGGTTTTCTTTTCCTATTTCCAAAAAAAAACTTTTCCATTGATACAAAATATAACAAACCATGTTTTTATTACACATTAATTATTTATTTATTACATTAAATTAAATATAATATAACCTATAATATAAGGAATTCTAGTGTCTTTTGGAATTAGATACCTTACATAAAAATAGAAATTATTTAAAACATCATATTTATTGAAAACATATTTCTGATGCTCACTCATAAAACAACATGGGATGACTTGGGTACATACATAAGAAAGGGGTGAGATATAAATCATATTATGGTAATGAACATGGAATAACATGAATAACGTAGTACATGTTATTCAATAGGAATATCAATGGGAAATAAAATAACTAAGAATCAGAAACCTGAAAAATAAGGAAAGATATGGCATGAAAATCAAGAAGTCGACAGGGGAATATTGAAACAATGTAAAACACTCCACCAAAAAAATAGGTCTAGGATAACATCCAAGGAATCATTATTAAAAAAACAACATAGATGAATTACGATTTCTCTCCATCAAAATATTTCATATTATGAAACTATGAATGACCTAATGTATTTAGGCTCTATATAATAATAGATTCACATATCACATTCATTTCATTCTCAGACTTAAATGTCCCACATAGATCATACAAAATTGATTTATTAATCATTATTATTTACTTCATGATAAAGGGGTGTGGAATACATAATTTTATGTAACAATTATAATAATTATAATTGTATAAATTTGAATTCCCTTGACATGAAATGGGTATCGTATTCACTACATAATTGTATTAGAAATGAAAATAGCGATGATATTTTGGCATTATGATGTTAAAAGTAATAATTCATAGATTGATTTTATTATATAGAAATGGATATGTATTAATTTGGAAAAAATTGTTAGTAATAGGTAAATTAATATTCATATATCCCAATTTTAAGAATTTGATATAGAATGCATAAAATAATAATGAAACTTTAAAAAACAAGAGAATGTGATGATCTCATACCATCATAGTGACACTATAAATGATTAGGAGTAGATTAATTAGATTTTTAGTTTACCCTATATAGAATATATATAGGGTGGGATGATTAATTATATTCTCCAATGATTTTTAGTTATGGTAAATGGGATCTTCGGAAGGTATTATATAGAAAATAGGTGTGTATTTCTATATTATTTACCAAACATTGGTTTTTGAGTCTATATAATAAAATTACCAATACAAAAAACCAATCCTTTGTTTCTACACCTGGTTTCTGAAAAATGGTACTGTGTTTCATAACTATATAATTTAATGGACCTATATTAAAAAATTCATAACCTTGTTTATGTATATGTGAGTAAATGATTTGAAAACACTAAAGTATTTCTCATTTTTTTGGATTCTTAAAGGCATTATAAGATTATTATAATTAATATAAAACCATATTTTATTAAATTTAAAAATATATTTTGTTGTGGATAACATTTATATTATTTATTACATCACTATTGGATCTTAATGTTTTCATAATACATATCATACATTTAAACAATATTTAATATTTTCAAGAAAATTTGTTTATCTTTGAAAATTATGAAAAATTCAGTTATGGATAATTTAGATTTTCTGATTCATAAAATAATATTAATTTTATCAAAAAATTTACTTAAATATGTAAATTTACACTTGAAAAATATGAATCTAAATTTATTCAAAAATTCTAATATTTTTTAACTAATTTTTTGTCAAACCCTAATAAAAATTACATTTGACAACATAAAAATTTTACCCTCATTTATATTTGAAAAACATTATTTAATTATAATATTTTATTAAAATATTATTTATTTTAAAAAAATATTAAGTCATAAAAGCTAATTCTTTAATTCAAATTTAATATTTTCTTAACATACTCTTTGTGTTTTATTGTATCAAAATATAATTTATTTATAAAGTAAAAACATAAGATCAAAATCTATTGATTATTAATTAAAAATAATGTAAATACTCATATTTCTATGGTCTACCTATCATTTTAATACCCATAATAACTCTCCAAGACTAAGGTGTGAAATGTTAATGCATTCATGGTTTGTTTCAGTGCATATGTATTGGTCCCCGATCACCAAGAGCTTAAACATACACTATAAATGGTTTATCTTAAAAAGAAGTTGTTGCATCTCAAAATGGTATTAGTCAAAGGGAAACCCCATATATTCTATATCCCTTCAATTCATTGATAAATGGTATTCATAGGGAATGATCCTACATGTTGAGGTCATCACTTACCTTGATTTTGTCAATTGGATTTCATAAAATCCTATAGTTATAATAATAATATGATCACTATAGAAAAGATATATAATTAATGGAAATTATTTTTAATATTCAACTTAATGTGATTTTATATAATTAATCCAAATAATTTCTTTTGTTTGCTATAATCAGAATTCATTATATAACATTTAATTAAAACCCTGGGTCATATTTTATTTATATCAGTTCATGTCATCACAAATAATCCCTCCATTAAAATAATATCCCTAAAAATTTCAATTTCCCACAGAAAAATTAATGAGGGTGACCTTGTCTTATCACTTCATTTGGTTCCTATGTTGCGTATTCATACATGTTGTTTCTCTATTAACCTTTGACTAGGGGAATTGTATTTTTTTGAAGAAAATTGTCTCTAGGATATATGATCTTCATTGGTTACTCGTTGGATGATATATCATTATCCAATGATACCACATGTAGATTTAGTACATGTGAGAGGACTATATTATACTACCACAATATAGATACATGGAATACATCATGTTCTTGATATAGGTTATGTGGTAGTACTAATCTATATGACAATAATCTGATGTGATTAACGATATCAATGATAATGTTGTATATTCAAAAATAAATTCCCTTCTTCCCAAATTTCATAACAACCACCCATGAAGGTAGGTTTTGAATTGAATGTATCCAAAATAACTCTAGGTCTGATAAAAAATTATCATCATAGATCTTCTGTTTAATCTAAGAATAATTCATATGAAACTTAATGGTATTATCCATTTCAACAATTTACTCAACCATTTCATAACCTAACAGTTTTCATTCACAAACTTCATCCCAATATGCATGTTCATTGTTTCTCTTCCCATATAGGGCTTCATATATATCCAAATGGATTATGTAGTGTAATTTGTTATTGTATGAGAACATGACTATATTATTATTTTGATATCATCCACCATTGAAGTCAATTTATTGATATATCAACATTCCCTTAGGTGTTTAGATAATCTTCATATATTGTCCATCAGTTTGAGGATGAAAATTCATGATGATGTTTAACTCACTATTCAAGGGGTATTTAAGAAACATCCATAACATGGTGGAAAATATTGGGCCTTGGTCAGATTTAATTTATAGTGGTGTTCCATACAGAACTACCATTTCTATAGATTACATCCTTATATGTTAATGAAGTGAGAAGTATTCTCGATATGAAAATATGTGATTAGTCATTATAAAACGATCCACCACAACCCATATTGAATTATTTACCTTTAATGTATATGTAATAATAGTGAAAAAGTACAGGGTGATGTTATCCGATTTCCATGTAGGTATGGGAACTGGTTTTATCATACCCTTATATTTTCTCCTTTCCTCCGTCACTTGATGACATACAAGACATCTTGATCTACATTCTATGATCTTCTTCTTCATATCATCCACCAAATTGTGTTCTAGGAGAAAATGATACATCTATATTCTTCATTGATGGATAAAAAAGGTTGATCAATGTTCTTCATTCAATAACTCCTTCATTATCTCAATATTTGATAGTACACATATAATTCAACCAAATATCCCACCTCATTCTTGATTAACATTGAGCTCTATGGAGTTTTCTTTTCTTATTGTTTCCACTATCTTCGTAATTCCCATATCATCTCTTTGAGAATCATTTATCAAATATCTTAGGGAAGGTTGAGCAGTCATTTGTGAAAGGATTGAAGAATTTAAATTCATTATAATTACCGTATTCATCTTTTCAATTATAATATGATAACGTCTTTATAAATTCTCATCAATGATAGAATTGATGGATCCTTTATATGTGGCGAATCATGAAAATTATTTTCATTTCCTAGGATAGTAATTTATTTATATGTCATAGTCATTGATCATCTCTGACAATCTTCATTGGTGAATGTTCATCTATTTTTGTGTGAATATATAAATAATTACATTGTGTTCTGAATATATTTCACACTTCTCCCCAAATAGTTAATGAGGCCATATTTTCAAAGTGAATATTACTATAAACAACCTCAAACATTGTGATTGGTATATGAATTATTTAACCTTAAACTGCCTTTATACATATGCACTGATATTTTCATTTTTCATTAACACACATCCCAGTAACTTCTTTAAACTGTTGATGAATACTATAATTACTTCCCCACATACCAATATTGTGAGAACATGGGATGTGATATGGCTCCATTTACACTCCTTGAATATTTCTTAATATTAATTATTCCATGTAAAAAAGTACTCACATTTGGGTTATATTTGTTAAATGGTTTGACAGCTAATATAAATTGCTTATAATTCAATGGTAGTGCCACTCTATTCCAATGAAATGACAGATAACTATCACATATGTCGGCCTTATCCACCCTACAATTTCTTCTGACATTTAATAGTCCATCGATATCCCAATTCATGTTATGATATTCCATATGAATTATTCTACCTCCAAAGTGAATTCACATTTATTGTACTTAGAATAAATATTATCCTTTTACATGGACATTAGGAAAGTGTTTAGATGCTTATCATTCCCTCCCTTGTTTTTTGGTGTATATTATAATATCCTTTTTAATGTCTACCAATAATTTTTCATGGAAAAATATAAATAACCGCTCATAAATTCCACATATATTTTTGGTGTATTAATAAGTATAAATGGAGTTGATATAAAGTCATAGCGACGATGCCATATATGGATATCATTCATATGGATATCAACATTCATTACCCTAACATAGAAATATTTTGAACACATACCCACCAAGGATAAGTATTGGGATCCCTATAATTAGTTGAAAATAACATCAATCTATTATAAAGATCAGTTGTTAATTATCATGATCTTTTTTATCTCAAAAAAATAAATGAGATGGATCATTCACACATCATTCATCTTGGAAAAGAGGACTTGTATACCTGATGTTGATTAAATTGGTAGTATGAAGCCTTTATGTATATTACTTTATAGTTTCTTATTCATATCCTTATGTTCCAAAACATACATTCTATAATAATTCTTTGATAATTTTAATTCATAGTTAAAATACCACCATAAAATTCAACCTCCCATCTAGTAGGAATGTACACATATTTCTTAGAGATCACATCGGAGAATTCCCTCACAATTGGCATGACATCAAGGATGGAATTTTCATTATACTCAGTCAATATAGAAAGATATGATTCCTTCATAGTAAATAATATCCATGCATGAGATTTTGGTGGTAAATAATATTCATCCACCTTCATAAAGTTGTACAAAATTGGGGTTTTATACACAAAACATATCGTGAATTCATTCTCATGGATATTTGTATTGGTTCTATATAGGTAAAGCTAATACAAGCATTGAATTTCATCAAATTATTTAAAATTATGTATGATAAGGTTCAAAAATAATTTTATGATATAATGTTTTATAGAAAATTTGTTATATACTTTGGATTCAACCATTTATCCATTTTCCATTTTCTGTGATAACTCTACTTTCATGATTTATAGTGGAATTTGAGAAGTTATAATTATCATTCTTGACAGGTAATGCATAGAACAAGAATAAAGTTTTTCACTATTCATTCACTATTAACTTGTATACCTATCACCACATAAACATTGGGATCCACCTCAGTGGATGTGATGGAATATTATCTCCCTTTATTCCTTGTAGGTTGTTTGTTTTATCCTAAAACCGATTGATCTGTCCATTAATTTGAAAAGTTATATCATTTTTTGTAGTTGAATCAATGAATAATGTGATGAGGGTAAATAGAATCATTATTTTACTCTCTCACATTAGTTGGATTCTCATATTGGAAATCACTAGCTATGTGTCCTTCTTTCCCAAACCTAAAACATTTCTTCACCCCCATTGGCAATTTCCCAGGTGCTTCTTTCCACACCATTGAAATGTGGGATTTTGAAATTTACTAGAATAGTTATATTTCTCAATAGACCAAAACATAATTAAACTCCAGATTCATCTTATTATCCTGATGATAGTATTAATTTTCTATTAACTCTATTTTGAAATTTAGGGATCATTAGACAATTGACACATAGTTATCAAATACTATAATCAAGAGAGATTTTAATTGAATATGTTTTAACAAACCAAGGAAGAGGTAAACATTGAATTCAGGGGAAAAGACCAAGAATAAGGAATATCATGCACATATTGTGATGTTTTCCTCATCTTCTCTTAAATATTTTTTCCAAATTTCATGGAAATTCATTCACTCTTTATGTCAGATAGTGCAATGAAAATATATATAAAAAATAATGTTTCATAATTACTTCCACCCCATCAATCCGAAATCTTCCTAAAAAATCATATTTTTTTATCAATGTTAAAAATGATTAGATTCTCCCCCCATATTATTACCATGTATTAGAATATTATATTTCATATAACATTTAAGGATAGAGAATATCTCTCAATGGAGTTGACCAACGGTTCAATGATTAAGGTATTAGATGATTTATTTAAATTTGGTGACATTTTTTTTGAATAAAACATTCAATTGAAACGTCATCGTTTTTCTTGGGATTTGGGAACTCATACTTATACAAGTTTATATGTATTACCCAAATCAATTGAGAGAGTAACATCCTATATTTTTTGATTCCCGCTCATTTAATTTGGTCTAATTGATAGGGGTAGTCATCACATTGCTGGTCATATTGATCAATTATATGATTCGTCATATTTATGACCATTGGATAGATTAAATGTAAAACTAAATATGATTATATTAAAAATAATAATAATATATTTGGGAATCCTTTTTCATAAATGATATAACTTATAAATTAGAAGTGTTTTCTTAAGATAATATTTTATATTCTTTAATATATGTAATATATGGTCAATTTCAAAACATATATTCATATTGGTAGTCAACATTCTCTTAATAATGGGTTTTTATGAGATTATGAATTTAGAAAATCATATCCTCCACGAGTGTCAATCCTAGAGTTCAATAGGGCTAGTTTTCATTCACTATTTTCCGATATACTCTAGTTTATTATAGTGTTTCATGGTTTTATGCGTATGTGCATTTATTTTATTTCCACATCTGTATATAGTATCCATAAAATGATTTATTTTTCTAATAAAAACATTAATCCTTATTTAAAAAAATTTAGGGATGTTTTATTATACTATGTTTTATCGCTATAGATTTCTATATATTTTTCTAAAAAAAATAAAAATAACTAAAACATTCCACTTAAACCGTCTATAACAACCGTTATATTAATTTCACATTAATACATGATTTATTACATAATATTACACTTAATTCTAAATAGTAGATGTATAAGAATGCTGAATTTGAGAAATGTCTACATTAAATAACATCATAAATTGTGGAAGACATCATCTTTATTGAAAACATCATTAACATGATCATAATATTCCATAAAAATTGAAAATACATGGGATAACCTGGGTACATACATATAAAAGGGGTGATCTATAAGTACACATAATTAAATAAACATGGAATAACATAAGGATAATGATACACATTATTAAATAGTTATATCAAAAAGGATAAAGAAGAATAAACAAGAAAAATGTGAGATTATATATGATTATAATCATAAAGGAAACATCGGAAATGTGAAACATCATAAAACAATATATCATTTAAATTAGACAAGGATAAATGTAACGAAATCATGTTGGAAAAAGTCACATATTTTAATCATATAAACTACATATGAAAAAATAAATTATAATGAGACTAAACATTAACCAAATCATTAAAGAACAATAGAATCTTGAGCACACCCATCTCCTTTATTTATTTCTAATTCATATGTGTGCCACATAAATATAAAATGGAATCATTTATTATCTAATTTTATTCCATGACTATGGACTGATAAATAAATACATGTTTGTCCCCAATAAAAATTTATAAGTGAATAAATTTGAAAACCATTGATCATTGGGTAGAACTATTTAGTACATAATATGTTGGAATGGAAAATCACGGTGGTATTTAGGCAATATAACAACATAACATGACAAATAATTAAATGGATTTGTGAGAGAGAAAGGGGTGTCATGTAATTTGGATAGAAAATAACCAATTATAGGTACATGGAAAACCTATCCGAACATTAGTTATTTGAAATAAAAGAAATATGATAATAAAGAAACATGAATAAATACTAGATTGAATGGATCCCTTACTGGAGTGTCTGAATACAAATTATTGGGGGGGGGGGTGATTCTTGATATATTGAGGGAATCATGTGAGGAATCTACAGAGGGGAGGGGGAAGTGTAAGTGTGTGATCAAATAAATTTTAGAAAATGGAATTGGGATATTGGGTCAGTTTGTATAGGAAATCTATGGGGAAATCATTATAATTTCTCAATCATAGGTTTTGGACTCTATATAATGAAACAAAAAAATACACAACCATTTCTAGTGTTTTTGACCATAGTTTATTTGAATGGGTAGTGTTTTTAATTATTTTATAAGGCCCCTATCCGAATAGAATAAAATAATTTCTTTTTATATGTTGATGTGAATCATACATTTAATGAAATGATTTTAAAACCATAAAATATATGAATGTTTTTGAATATTTATTAATGGATTTATAAAATTTATCAAATAATCATAAAATCATTTTATTTAATTTTAAATCATATATTTTTCCCTGATACCCTTTTTAGGATTTATTTCATCCCTTTTGTTTCATTATGATGTCACAATACACACCATATATTTATAACATCTTTATTTTTTACCCAAAAATTACACTATTTTAGAAAATTATGTATAATTAACTATTTGATAATATTTACTTTATATTTACAAAAATAAAATTAAGTATATAAAAATTATTTCAAAAATATGTGTATTTTTATTTTTCAAATAATAATTTATTTTTATTTAGAAATGCTGGGTTTGTTTTGACAATAGTAGTTTTCGATGCCTTATAAAAAGTTATATTTGACATAATCCAAATTATATGATGATTTATATTTCATAATCAAATGTTACTCATCTTGTGGTGAACCAATTATCTTTTTCAATATGAAGGATGGGTAAATGAAACATTTCATCAACTATCATGATCTTAGTAAGATAATGAAAACGTACATATATCCACTTCCATTTATTGGTCACTTATTCAACGAGATATATGGAACAAAATAATTTTCCATGTTGGATATGAATTTTGAAAATTATATTGATAGGGTTAATAAGGAGGATATTAACAAGATTGTTTTTGTAAAAGGTATAGGCAATGTGTGTTTGTAGTAATTCCATTAATATTAAACAATTCTACATAAATTTTCAAAAACATGAAGAATATAGTGTTTAGTGATTCATCAACAAATGTTTTGTATTACTTATACATGATATTATATTATCTCCCAAAACAAATTAAGATCATGAGGAGAATGAGTTTTTTATTTTAAAGACATAAGAATTAAAAGCATTATGAAAATTATAGAAAATGTGTGTTCTTGTTGAAGGAATTCTCATTATGCGGAATATAATCATAATAATGGGATATATATATGAACACATAATTGACATACTAAATTGATGGATTGATGAGTATAAACTAGATAATACATGCATGCAGTAATCATGGATTATGCTTTTGTGTACCAATTAGTGAGAAATTTATCATGATTACTAAACTCTCTAACCATGATTACTGATAATAGTGTTATGATAACTTAGAACGATGAATGTAAAGAGTGAATCATGGAGGAAAAATGAGTCATATAATTGAACCTAAACTTACAGTAGCCACAACTAGGGAGATTTTTGTAGTAATCAATTATGATTTTATGAATGTATTGGGTTGTGTGTTAATGAAAAAATGACAATGTCATAGCCTATGATTCTTGGTAGTTGAATGTTCTCAAATATAACTACCCTATCCATGATATAGAGTTCGCTATAATGATCATCACTAAAAAATATGGAATAATATTATCTTTGGGGATTAGTTTGAAATATATATAGATTATAAAAGTCCCAATTATATATTCACACATAAATAGCTGAATTTGTACCAATTCAGATTTTTAGATTTGATGAAAAACTATGACTACTCAATTCACTCACATTTAGGGAATGCTAAAAGATTTAATGATTCTCTATATATAAAGGATCCATCAATTTTATCATTGAAGTGAATTGATAGGGACCTGATCATCTTAAATTTTTAAAGGATGGACATATTTATCATAAGGGAATGGTATTAATAAATACATTCATAAATTATTGATCAAATATCACTTTTAGAGAAGATAAATTATGATCAAAATAACGATGTGGGAATTCAAAAGAAAGTGGAAACTCATGAAAACAAATCCTTAGAGTTCAATGAAAATGATGATGAAGTTGTATGATTTGTGTGAAAACTATAGGTACCCCAAAATCCTAAGATAAAGAAGGTGTTATTAGATTAAGCACATAGTTCTACACTCTCTATCCTATAATCACAATGATATCAATATCTCATTGATCACTATTTATGTGATAATATGAATAAAGAGATCATAAAGTATACATCATGAATTCGTATATTTCAGTAAATTAAAATGTAAATTAAAAAAATCAAAGTGGGTGATACAACCATTACACTTACCTATATGGTAAGGTAGAAACATCACCATGGAAATCATCACACCTCCCACAAATACATAGAGAATGAATAATAATATATGGGTTGTGGTGAATCTTTTTAAAAATATTGATAATTTCATTAAGATTTTAGTGGATTTTTTACATGGTAAACATTCAAATATATACATTAAGGAATTTGTGGTGGTGCATTGAACAATTGTATAGGTTGAAATAGATTTAGATCCAAAATTTTTCTCTATGTTCTGGAAGAATCTCTATTATAATATGAATACTGAGATGAAAATTGTCATGGATTATCACTATTACACTGATTAACACTCTATGTGGACTATAGTTACACTTGAGGACATGTTGAGTAAATTGATTCAATGGTGGATGACACTAACAACATCCTCTTTTTGAGTTATCTACCAACAACTGTATCCACACAAGCTTCCAAATTCCCCCATATAAATCCCTTTTTACAGAGAAGTCCATAACAACCTCATATTGGGATTAATTTAATTAATGAAACATTTTAGTTCCTAAAATGATATAAAAAATGAAGGGAAATGACAAGATCATTCACCTGCACATCAAGGATGCTCCGAATCGATAAAAGATCTATCCGGAAAATCATAAATGATACATATAGTCTTATATTGGATACATTTTATTCATCCTCATATATTCATGTAATAATTTTATGATATGTGGTAATAATGGAAAGCATTGTCAATGATACATTGTTCCCTTTGAGATCATTTTTCACATTGGAGTGGTGGAATTTTTAATATTACTCCCACATAAGCTACCTCATTTTTTAGATGTATTACATGTATTCATATTTAGAATGTAAATATTGTACCCATCACATGTACTCAATCGAGAGGTGATACCACTGGATAATTAACAATCATATAAATAGAAGCGGGTGAAAATCATACATCAAAAGAAAAATGTTCTACAATGTATGATAAATCATCAAATCAAAGTGATGAAGAGAAAAAACATGTCTGATGAAGCGACCTAGGAACTAGAGTAAGTGATGAAATAATGTTACACTCATATAATATAGTGTTGGAAATGAATATTTGTATGGTTAAATTTTTAAGGGGAAAACATTATAATCACCCAAATGGTTATAAATACAATTTCCCATGTGATTTATTTAAAATTATTATTATGTAATATGGAGGTAGAAAACACATTTACTTATTTGGATTCATTATATCAAATCATAATTTAATGACCTTTAGAAATATTTACTGTTGATAAAATAGTAATTCAATGTTTAACCCATGATTAGTATAAATATTGTCATTTATCAAATCAAACTGACGTAGAAAAAGGATGTGATGGCATCAACCGGTATGATGTTCCATTTGAAGCCCAGTTATCAGAGCTTATGAGGTAGATAGAATCACAATGAATTTCCTTATATTAAGACCATGATAGGATCAAACCACTTAATTATTATAGAAAATTATTAGTGGAAAATATCAAGCACATTGAGGTCACATCCTAAACCATGTATATAGAACATCCCCATGAAAGACCCACCATCATGAAACATACTATTAGAGATTTTTTATAGTGTGTTATGATGATCTGTATCCATACCCTTTGAATATTAGTATATAAAATATTTTTTATATCATAATGAATATATATTCTTCTATTTATTTCACTTTATATGTGTTTTTTATATTGATACATCAAAAACCAGATTATATCTTTGGTAAATATTCAAATTAAATATTGAAAATTATTCTATTGAAAGAATTTATTTTATGAGATAAAGAATATATTAATAAATTATTATTATTAATAAAATTTATTAAATATAAATTATCAAATACCTTTTTATGAGGTTAAATGAAATTTTATAGGGGTTCAAAATTTGTTATTGAAAAAAACCCCAAATTTTCCAATAAATGTAAATTTATATTTTAAAATATATAATTAACATAATTATAAAATTTTTTAGATAAAAATTATCTTATTTTATAATAATAACATTAAAATTATTCAATGCTCAATATATAATAATTTTCAGAAATCGTCGACTTTTTGTGTAAAAATTATATACTATATAATATACATTGTGTATTCTGAAATCATAATGACCCAAAAGTGATTTAATGAATAAAAAAATTATATATCCCCAAATATATTTTTCCTTTATAGTAATTTTATTTTATTTTTATTTGTTTAATTTTATAAATTCTTTAGGTAACCTCCAAAACCATGAATATATTTTATGTTTTAGAAATCATATATTTATGAGTATCAACAACTTCCACACACAAAATATATTATTTATTTATTTAGATCATTGAAATTATATAATAATTAAAACCAATCTTATTTGGATGAAACCATTGTGAAAAACTATGTGATTTATTGAGTCTTTGTTTATTTTATTATATAGAGTCCAAAACCTATGTTTGAGAAATAATAATTAAATCCACACACTTTTCTTATTTAACACCACCAAAAATGTCACGAACCAGGCCAGGTCGGATGACGACCCGGCACCCGACCAGGTCCACGACATGGCCCGAAGGGCGTTCCCGATCCCCACGGGCTAGCAACTAGTGTCGAGCATCAAAACAAACTAGTTGGGAACTGTTTGGCCCATGAAAAAGATAAATAAACATAAACTGAACAAGCAGATAAATAAAGGAAAATAACCTGAACAATGTGGCAACAGAAAAAGGAATAAACAAAAAAATGTGACATACCTCAGGTGACCCCGTGGATCACCATGGTACGACAACCACACTCGCTCCCAAAAGTGATCCAAGACTGAAACCTTCAACTGAAAAGTAATGTAAGCGTGAGCACCGAGATGCTCAGTAGGAAAGCCAAAATATAACCACATCCTATGCCTTCGCCTTTATTAAGAAACACAACTATGCCAGTTTGAAAATAAGATAGAATAAAATAATTTTTACACTTCTTTTCAAATTCAAGTAATGGGTTTGCATTTTCAAATAAATCATTTCACTCTTACTACATTTTCAAAATATGTTCCAAGCGTTCATTAACATTTGAAAAAGAAAAGAAACCAGTTTTGAATAAAGTGTGATTTTTATACAAATAAGACATCAGGTGTGAAACAACTGAAAAGGAAGTTACATCACAAGCAGCATGTCACAAATGAGCACTATGGGTACTCCCTATAGGTAGCTAGAACAAGTGGGAACCTAGAGACCTCATACCTCGGTGAACCGTGGCTTAGAAGACCACTACGCTCAGAAAACGTGGCTTAGAAGGCCACGACCCTCATAAATTCATATGTTTAGTTAGTGTTGTTGCGTCAATCCTGCTAGACAAACTGGGACGAACCCCTATCGTGTCATCTAGCGTACTAGTCCTGGTCACCCACCTAGATACCCGGGTTTCCCATTGTGCTCTATTTCAAATGGTGGTGATTTTTCTTTATCAAGCAATCTAACAAGTACATTACACTTTCATTATCTAAAACTCATTCAACCATTCACCAGCACACTCCCTACTTAAGTACATTCCCCCTATTTACATCACACAATCACGCACAAGACTTTACACTATGTACATATCACAAACCACTCATTAACACTTGCATCACATTTTATTTTAAAATTTAGGGGAATGACTAAAAAGGGGTTTT
Organism: Viscum album; assembly: GCA_963277665.1. Classification (NCBI taxonomy): domain Eukaryota; kingdom Viridiplantae; phylum Streptophyta; class Magnoliopsida; order Santalales; family Viscaceae; genus Viscum; species Viscum album. Next base: position 366,753,527 of record OY728166.1, on the reverse strand, counting down.
CTATTATCGCAAACCAAATCTTAAAGTGCCAAACTGTCCTCAATAGAGGTTTTTTTCTATTTCATAAAACATTCATAAGATGCCAAACATGCGTAATTACATATAGGGAACACTTTTTACAATCGACCGGCCAAAAGGCCAAACACCTTTGGAAGTACACCATACCAATTCAAAACCACTTAAGAAATCAATTTTTCAAGAAAAGTCAATTATGACCAACGGCTTTGAAATACATTTCAATTTCCCCAATACAAGGAATAATAGTTTCTAGCAACCAAAACCAGATTCCATAGCATGTATATATAACATAGTGTAAAACATATTATTAAAAAAATCAAGCAATTATGAATTTCAAATTAAAAGCAAAGGCATTGGGGACCTACCTCAAACATGTCTTTGTTTGAAGACGAACACTCGAACTGATCCTTTGCACATGAACACACACACATTTATACATATATACATACACCCCTAGGCACATTTCACATATTCCCAATGCCAAGAGGGAATATGCACAATGAGGGAATATCTATATATATGCCTTACCGTATGCATGTACATGTAGGGATCCTCGATACCCGTGACCCAAAATCATCATAGCGAGGTACAAAAGACTACACATATAATTTAATAAATCAATAAAACAACTTATGAAACACTTAAAAATTAGCACCAGAGAGTTTACACCAAAACACACTTGATCTCACATAAAAATTCCACTTTAAAACTGAACACACCGCACAACCATACCAAAACATGTTTTTCCATTACACTAAACTTTTTAAAATTTTAAATTCAAAATCCCACAAATTCAACAAGCCAAAATAACACATTTTTCTTTCAAACCACATTTTTAATACACCTTCACCATAATTTATTTAGAAAACATTTCGCACACTCCAAAGCAAGGCCTGATACTTTTTTCATGAAACACTACAATATGATATGCATGACACAAATCAATTTATTTGACAGAAAAATTCATTTCTAACACAACCACATATTAAATTTTTACCAAAACATACTTTTCACACGTAAAATAATTAATTGAGCATTTCCAAGAATTCCCATAACATAACCCATATGGAAACATAAACAATTCTAAAAGAAAACTCAATTCCATCACACATGCATGTCAAAATATTCATGGAACACAATTCGCACCACACATATTAATTAAAGAACAAGATAAATAAATTAATCTAGACAAAACCATCATCAAAAAACATTAATAAATTAAATCACTCACCATTGGTGTCGAAATCCACAAATTTTTAAGGGAAGCACCAATACCAAACACATCGCAAACAACACCAATTAACCATAAATCAAGAAATCGAACACAAAAAAAACAAAGAAATCAAACTCAAAAATAAAATGAGCTCAAACCCATGCTAAGACGAAAAAATTGGGGGGGGGGGGGTACCGAAGGGTAAGAGTGGGTTTGGCCGGAAGAAGTCAGCTTGCCGGATGGAGCGCTGCTCGCCGGAGGGAGAGGGGGAGGAGGCGCCGGCCAAAGGGCTTGATGGAAGTGGGGTGCGTCCAAGGGATAGCCAGTGGAAGAGGGAGGCGCGCTGGGGGGTCCGATGTCGGGCGGCTGATGGTTCAAGGCAGCGTGAGGAGGGGAGTGGGGTGCCGGTCCGATGTGCCACCAGAAGGAAGGGAGTAGGCTGGGAGAGCTTTGACTATAAGGGGTGAGGCGTCGTGGCTTCGGCTAGAGGGGGAGGAGAACTCCGGGTTGCGGGGGAGGCTGGGAGGTAGGGAGGCGCACCATGGGAGAGGGATGGCGCCGGTGGTTCGGTGTGCCGGAGGAGTGCGGCGGCGGCATGGGTAGAGGAGGAAGGAGAGCCGTTAGCGCTTAGGGTTAGGCAAGGAGGAGGAGGCTCGCGTGATGCAGGAGGGTGGGGATGGGTCCTATGCACGACGCACAGGGAGGAAGACAGCAAGGGGAAAAAAAGAAAACAAGAAAAGGAAGGAAAGAAAAAAAATAAAAGAAAAGAAAGAAATATGATAAGAAATAAAATAAAAGAAGAAAAAACAATAAAACAAATAAAAATTTAATAAATAATGAAAATAATAAACTTATTAAGTATTTTTTTAAAATCCAGTAATAATAATATTAACTTATTATTAATTATTATTAAGAAATCAATAATAATATTATTATTTTTAATCATAATAAAAATTATAATAAATTTAATATGACATTAATAAACTTAATATCCATAACACAATTATTGGAGAGTTAATAATAATAACATAATTATAATTACGCTATATTAATAAACATGGTGAGCATAATAATAAAAAAAAAATAATAATAAAAATAATTACCATAATTATGATTATTAAAATACATCATTTAAATCATTTTATTTATCCATATTAAACATGAGGCAGGACTACCAGTGACCAGGGAAAAGCTGCACAGCTTTGAAAATGCCATGCCCATGCACTGGATGTGTCAAGGGAAAAGCATTCATTCGTCAACAAAAAGCAAAAATTTAAACAGGCTTGATTCGTAGTTTGATGGAAAATATCAAAGTCTGATAAAATAATAAAATAATTTTAATTAAAAAGTTCAGGTGTGATAAAAAATCTAATTTATATTATATAAAAATTATTTTAGCATGTACTAAGTCATCTATACCTTATTTTTAGTTCTCTAATTGTTCTCCCGATATTTTAAAATCTCTTCCCATGGATTTGGAGTCGCACCCACATGTAAGAGATTTCCCTCTATCATTTTTATTCAATCACATGTTTTATGTTATTCCTTTAATTAACATTTTTTGTTGCTAAATGTACTTATATATACACCAAAATATAAGTTTTATTTAAATATTATTATTTAACCCTTTAAATCTCATTAATTTCTCCCATGAACCTTTATATACACCCTTTACCAAGGAATGTTTTTTATGATCCACACCTTCTCAACATTATTCATGTTTCTTTATTATCTTATGCCTTAATTTTCTAATTTATTATGTTGTGATATGTATTATAACATCCCTTTTACTTTATTTTTTTTAAATTATGATAGTCCCATTTCTCTCTCAACAACCCATTTTAATAATTTATATTTAGAACTGTTATGCTTCAGAAATATCACCACGATTTTGTATTCCAAAACAATTTTATAGTGAATACCATACACATTTATTATCAAGGGTGACAACCTTTATACTGTAATACTATATGATCAAGGAAATGCATGTATTTATTCCAAAATACTTGACCTTGGAATTAATATAATGTTTAATGCATCCATATTGTTTGAAATATGTGTAACTGTTTAGCATTAAAATGAAAAGAAATTGAGAGGTGCACCGATAAATTTGTAGCACTATATTGTGTTGGGTAATTTTTTGTCTCATGGGATGTATAGGAGGGAATTGGAGTAAACCTGATTCATTTATGCTACACTTTAATATTTATTTATTTATTTTTACCCTTGACTTATGTTTTGTATGCAGCGTTTTATGTTTTTCTCAACATTTCTCTTGTTTCAACTATAACAGCCCATGTAATTATAACACATTAATTCTTGATTTTTTTTCAAATGATTAAAAATAATTCTACAAAAATTTCATTAATAATATTTTTTGGGAAATTAGGTATGTTAAATAACATCTTTAAATATGGAATACATCATATTTATTGAAAACATGGTGTATGTTTTCAGAATATTTCATCGCACTGAAAACTGTTTGGGATAACCAATGGATAGACATAAGAAAGGGGTGATATATAAAGCCCATTAAGGTAATAATCATGCCATAAACTAAATGGAATAAGAAAATTCAGATAATACACTTTTCAATGGGGAATAAAAATGGTTTGAATCATAAACAAGAACAATGATATGTGATATAGAATGATAATCATAATGGTGACTTGGGGAATGTGACAACAACTTAAAACATTGCATAAAAAATATAGGTTAAGGATAACTTCCATGAAATAATAATTGAATAAGTAACGTAAATATATTATGTTTAATTAATATCCAAACATGATATCTCAACATAGTAAACATTAATCAATTAATTGTAACAATATATAATTCATTGTGCACCCATCAATTTAATTTCAGTATAATCCTTAAATTATCTACACAGATTATACAACATCGATTCATTAATCATATAATTAGTTAATTGAACAATTATTGTGGAGTAAATACATTGAATTCCCATGTAAAATAATTTCATGTGTATAAAGAAGAACACCCTTGATAGGAAATCTTTATTGTATTTAGTTCAAAATATATATGGCCTGGAATTTCACAGTAAAATTACGACATCATAATGACTTAACATAAAAATTCATAAAAATGGTTGATGAGATAAAAAATGTTATCTCAAAATTTGGACAGAAAAAGAGAATTATTAATGTCATGGAATGAAAAATTCCAACATTTGGATTTTTAAATGGAATTTATAGATAATAAGAAACTTCAATAAAAATTCTTATAATAGGATCTGGTACTAAATTTTGGCACAGTAAATAGTTTACATAAGGGTCTATAGGATGGAATAATGAGAGCCAAAAAGTTATCTAAAAATTTAGAAGTATAATTTATTGTAAGGGTTATATGGTAGAATATATCAAAACATTATAAAAATGAATATATTAGACATAACATTTGAGATTTTCTTGATAGAAAGTGGATAGTCAAATATACCCAACAAGAGTGTGTGATTCCAAATGCATTGGACTAGTATGGTGAGAGCTTGGGGGAACCTTGATTAGACTATAGAGATGTTAGAAAAGTGTAAGGACAAGATCAAAGTAATTTTCATGAAGATAAACAGGTTATTCTTTGTGTTTATATATGAAAAGAGTCATAAATTCATTATTATTTTTCAAACATTAGGTTTTCATGAGATTAAAAAACACTCATGGTTTTTACACGGCTTCATCCAAATGAGTGTCAGTTTTATTATTTTATAATTCCATGTTCCGATCATAATAAAATAATACCCTTTTTATGTGGCGGTGAGTTATACTCTTAATGAAATTAATTATATCCTTCAAATATGTTAATGGTTTTGTAGGATTCATAATGGCTTTATAAAATTAATTTAATAATTATAAATTATAATTATATTACATTTAATATATATATTAAGCTTTGGATATGTTTTATAGTATTTATTACATCACTTATGGGACATTTTGATGTCATAATACACACTATATTTTTATATGGTATTTAATTTTTACCCAAAAATTCGATTATCATTGAACCTTAGGAAAACTATACCGTTGGATAATTTTAACATTATGATTTCCAAAATTAATTTTATTTTTATCGAAATAATTTTCCATATACGTTCATATTACTTTTATAATAATAATCATCATTTTGTGAGATATTCTTGTTTTTAATAATTATTCTCTAAACCTTATTGCAATTACATTTCACTTCATAAAATATGAAGAATCATATATATATAATGAAATTTATATAAAAAAATATTTTTTAAAAAATTTAGAATTTAAGAAATCCATTAATACATAATAATGGATGTCTAACATGAATTTTCATATTAAGTAATAATTAAATTTTGTATTTTATGTTTCAAAAATATAATTTTAATAAAACTGATTACATAATAATTTATGATGTAAAAAATGAGGAATAAATATAATCATAATTTTAATTAAAAGAAAATATATGTACTCATACTTATACATTTACTTTGCTTCTTTACATTTTATGTAAACTATTTCACTTAACTATGTTTTTTATTTTATTGAGGTAATTAATATTTTGTGCAGTTATTATTCATATTTTACAATAATTAAGTTGAACATATTTTCTAATGCTAAATAAAATGATTAAAAATAAGTAAATAAATTTTATATGATTAATTCACATAGTTGTAATAATTTAACATAATACAAACCTCAGAATCCTGATGGATTTTGGTTTTCCAAAAAGTAAATTTTTTAAGGAATATATGAGTTCAATTTATATCTATATCTAGTAATATTTATTATATAAATATTAATTAATAATTATATATATATATAATATATATATAATATATATATATATATATATAATATAATATATACTTAATTGATATCATTTTAAATTAGGGTTATTTTTAATAATTAAAATGGATATACATTATTCATTTTGAAACAGTTTTCTAGAAAAGCTTTTTTATCTTGAAAATTAAAATATAAGAAAATCTATTATAAAGGTGATTAATATGTACATAATTAGATAATATTTAAGTTCTTATTCAAAAAATAATATTCATTTTACAACACTAATTCTCTAAATATTTTCATCCTAAATTATAAAATAATAATCGGTATTTATTGAGAAATGATTCGTTTTTTTGACTATAATAGTTTTAAAACCATTATAAAAACTGCATTTTTCTTAATGAATATTATATGATCATAATTATTTGATTATTATTTTTTAATTATAATATATTCCGAAAAAAATAATTTATATTAGATTAACACCCCATGCTTCCACAATACATTTCTCTTTGAATAATACAATAGCTTGTGATGTACGCAACTTCAAGGGTTAGCACACCATGATAAATCAAATAATCTATTTAAAAAGAAGTTATGAATAGTAATACACAATTTTTTAAATTTTTTAAATTTTATTTTTCAAAATGGACGTCATAATTTGATCTGAAATCTCAAAATAATCTTAGGGTGAATTTTTTGTATTTTTCCGAAAACGTTCAATTTATCCTGAATAGTGAAAAACACTACATTATTGTTTAAAGCTAAATTTTTTTTTAAAAATTAAAATTTTAATACAAATTTTTGTATTGTAAAAATGTATACATAATACCTATTTTAGTCTTATGTAATTCATTGGAGTATTTTCATAAAAAAACTAGATATATAAAATTTTATCGAACTATTTTAACATCTTCTACCCACCTACTGGGAACATTTGGAAAATTGCATAAAATGTAATTTTAGTGCTTCTGTGAGTTGAATTAAAAAAATACAAGAGACAATGTTGACATAAGTAATTAAAATATGGTTCAATAGAATGAAAATAATATTTGGTGAATAGTATCTTTTGAATTTTATTTACCCTATTTAAAAATAAATTCGTTAACTAAACGTAAAAATGATATTATAATTACCCTAACAGGTGTCTTAATTCTATTGGATAAGTTTATTTCGGCAAAAATCATCATTAGGAAAAAAATATGACCCTTTTTGATCTATATGGATTCGATTTTGGAATTTATTATATTTTATTTAAAGAATAGTTAAAAGGGTTAAATTCTAATTTTAATAAATAAACCTTATTTTATATAGGGTTAGACATAAGATAAAATCGACTATAAGTATACATTAACATAATAAAAGTATTTCCTACATCACTCTATTTAATTTATAATTTTTAGAAATTAAATAATTAACTTTATTTATGACACAATGATAATGGAGCAAATAATTTTTTAATGAAAGACTAAAATTATTGATGTTTTAAATATTAAAATAAACATAAATTGAGAATTTTGAAGTGTTCCAATAACTTTATAGGCTAATATGACTTTATAGGGTTGATCAAATGATTTTTTTTAAACTAATCATGTTGTTATGACGTTAAATAATTGAAATACTAAATAGTGTCAAAATTGACATAAACAGCTTTTTAAACACAAAACTATTTCATTAAATGAGATAATATTCATAAAAATGTAAAGTTTTGAAAAAGGAATTATATAAAGATAGATATTTCATTATTGAACCACTTGAGGTTCTCTTGGAATTTTATCAAGAATATACCATCAGGGTATGATGGGATTGTTACTTATAGTGATGATTCAAAGAAAGGACTTGGTTGTGTCCTTAGGAAGAATGATAGAGTTATTGCCTATGCATCACGACAGCTAAAAATTCCTGAACAAAACTATCCAACTCATGATCTTGAGTAAGAATATTTAATATTTTCTCTAAATTAAAGTGACACTACCTCTATGGTGAAAAATGTGAGATATATATTAATCACAATAGTTTGAAGTATATTTTATAACAGAAAGAACTAAACATGGGGAAATCAAAATTTCTTTAACTACTCATGGTTTAAGATTCCACAATACACTACCACTAGGGGAAAAAAATAAGGTGGAAGATTCTTTGAGCAGAAAGCATCATGGAGTTCTGAACAATATGAGAGTTGAATGGGATCAGATGTTCATTGATCTATTAAAGATGTATATAGAACTAATCATGGAAGGTGAAACATCGATATTGTTTCAAAAGGTTACCACTCCAGCTTAACTAGAAATGATAAAAAGTTATCAGACTAATTATGAGGTGTTTCAAAATAAAATTAATGCTATGAATGATGGTTGATTCATCAACATCATATATGAAGATGGAATATGTTATTTTTCGAAGAGGCATTGTTTTCGCGATATAACTAATCTAAAAAGGGATTTTATGGATGATGCTCATAGCTCAAATTTCATTATAAACCCTGGTAGATATAAGATGTATATATATTTGAAGGAAATTTTTTTGTTGGGCAACATCAAGGGGTATTTCTAATTATGTGTCATGATGTATGGTTTTTCGATAAGTGAATGCCGGAGACAACAACTGGGAGGAGTATTGCAACCTTTTCCCATACCATAGTAGAAATGGGATGATATTACAATTTACATTTTCTTGGCGCTACAAAGGACTCCTAGAAGAAATGATGCAATATGGGTCATTGTTGATAATCTTACAAATTCAGCACATTTTCCTACTAGAAGAGAATATTTACCACTTGAATGTTTAGCAATACTACATATTAATAATATTGTATGACTTCATGGTGTAACCCAATAGATTGTTTCTGATTGTGATCCCAATTTTATATCATGATTATTGAAATGTATTTAGAAAGACCTTTGTACTGAACATCATTTATGTACTAACTACCACCCTCAAACTGATGGATAATGAGAACGGACAATCCAACCTTTATAAGACATGGTGAGCTCTTGCTCACTTGACATTAAAGGTATGTGTGATCATTATTGACCCTTTATTGAATTTTCCTATAATAATAGCTTCCATTTAAGTATTTAGATGGCATTCTATGAAGCATTATACTAAAATACTTGTCGCACAACAACTTGATTGGATGATGTTGGTGAAAGATAACTCGTAGCCCCAAAACATGATGAAGAAACAATAGAAATGGTAAGGATTATTTAAACCCACATCAAAGTTGATCAATGTAGTCAAAAAATCTATGCCGACGACTGAAGGAGTTATTTGTAATTTGAAGTAGGAGATCATGTTTTCATGAAGGTATATCCATATAATGGTGTTATACGATTCAGTAAGAAAGGAAAATTAAGTCCATGGTACATCAACAATTTTGAAATTTTTGAATGAATTAGAGTTGTAGCATTGTGTTTTGCAATGCCGCCAAGTCACTCAAATGTTTACGATGTGTTCCACATGTCACTGTTTAGAAAATGCATGCCTGACCTAGTTCATGTACTCACCTATGAAGAAATTGAACTGGAACATGATCAGTCTAATTATAATGATCCTATGAGAATTCTTGATACTAGATAATGGTTTTTGAGAAACTGGATGACTCTTCTGGTGAATATTATTTGGGGAAACCATAAAATAGAAGATCCAATGATGGAACCTGAGGTAGCTATGATGAAAAACCACCCATATATTTTTATGCAACAAAATTATAGAAATTTCGAATATAAAATTATTTGATGGAGGGAAGAATGTAACACCAAAAGAATCTATGAAATGTCTCTCTTTGAATAATATTATAGCTTGTGTTGTATGTAACTTCATGTTTTAGCACACCACGACCAAACAAACTAGCCATTTAAAAAGAAGTTATAAATAGTAATACCCACCTTTTTATGTTTTATACATTTTATTTTTCAAAATGGAATTCATTTTTTGATTATAAATATCAAAATTAGCTTAGTGTGAATGTTTGGTAATTTTTTGATAACATTCAATTTTTGATGAATAGTGAAAAACACTACGTTACTCTTCAAACCAACATTTTGTTTAACTAATTAAAATTTTTATTTAAATATATTTTAATGTATAAATAGATACATAATACCTATATTAGTCCAATTTATTTCATTTGAGTCATTTTATATTAAGATTATATATATAAAATTTTATTGAACTATTTAGACATCGTTTTCCTCCCTTCAAAGAACATTTAAAAAATTGAATAAAACATAATTTTACCACATCAATGAATTTTATTAAAAAAATCCATGACAAAGGATTGACATCCGTATGTAAAATGTAGTTAAATGGATGAAAATAATTTTTGGTGGATAGTTTCTCTAAAATTTTATTTACCACGGTAAATAGTAAATAGTGAAATTAGAGGTAAGAATTATATTATAATTATCATAAAACTTATCCAAATTCTATTTTACAAGAGTATTTTAGAAAAAATTAACCTTAAAATAGTAATATGTTATTTTTTATCAACATGGATTAGATTAGGATATTTATTTTACTTTATTTAAAGAAGAGCTAAAAGTGATAAATATTAATTTTAATAACTAAACCATTTTTAATATAGGGTTATACATAAAATAATATCGACTATATATATTAATTATAAAGATAAATTTTTTTCATACATAATGATTTTTTATTTAAAATTTATAGACATTAAATAATTTAATTTATTTATGACACAATTATGATGCAGTAATTACCGTATTTATAATAGAATCATATAATCAATGTTAGAAATATTAAAATAAATGTAAATTGAGACTATTTTTGCATGAACTTTTTTTATAGAATAATATGTAATTTTTGGGTTGATTAAATGAATTATTTTAGAAGTAATCATGTTGTTATGACATTAAAAAAACCCAAATACTAAATAAGGTCAAAATTGACATAAACTTGTTTTTAAAACCAATACTATTTCATTAAATGATATAATATTCCAAAAAATATGTGGTTTGTCCAAAGGAAATATATAATTTTTGATATTTCACTATTTAACCACATGTGGTTCTATTGGTGTTTTATATTAAGTTTATTATCAATGTATTTTAATAATACAAGAAGACATTATAAAAGATAAACTATTTAACTAAGAGTTAAATAAAAAAGATAAGGTTAATATGGTGACATATGCTTTCTGAAACCTATTATTTTAGATTATATATACCCTTCCAAGCTTTATACTTTAAATAAACCTATTTGTAGATATTATAAACTAAAAATTATTTTATAATAAAATAAACCTTCATGATTTTTCTAAAGTCCCTCTATCTTCTCTTATAAAAGGGTTCTTCCCCTTATCTTATATTCACACCTAAAAAGAAATTTGTATTAGAAAACCCCTGATAAATTCTCCTCAAAAATACCTCACTTAAAACTAGAGTCCTTACTTTGAATATAAATCCAACACAAGGTTCCCTTTTGTTCAAATAAAACGGAAACTCTCGAAGAAGAGGTAATTATTTCATCACCTCTTTCAAAGTTCTTTTATTTGTCCATTTCCTCTTTCTTTGTATTTTCCATACTAAAATAATAAATATAGTACATTATACTTATTTTTATGTTATTATAAATATTGTACAATCATGTTCATTATTCAATCCATCCTATGAATTACAAAGTCACCATACGTGCGTACGTACAACTTACAGTCTCCATATCATAGTGTAGTTTGTTATTCAACACTTAATTATTTGGATGGGTATAATAATGATTATAATTGATATAAATTATAAATATAACACTTTAATGACTATTTATATATAATATACCATCCCATTACATATGATTTCACAATCAATAGAATGATATTGTCACTCGTACGTACGCATGGCTTACCGCCTCCATGAAGCGATGTGATTTCATCCCCCATCGTAACCATTCATAGATAATTGAAATTTGATGATTATAAATAATGTCTAATAACATAATATAATTATTTATATGAATAAAGTACATCATATCCATAACAAACATTACTTACGTAAAAAAACAGATAAAGGAAAATGAATCAGTTAACACCTGAAACAATGATACTACTGAAATATTATTTACAAAGAAATATTATAGGATCATATATGTTATAATCATTATGTATGTGTTCATATATTAGATATTAACATTTATTTAACCATAATAAAAAAGAATAATGTACATTAGACTATGGAAAAGTACAATGTTAGGGTTAATTTTACAATCTCGTTATTAACCGAACTTGTTTATATGTATCTACTCAGACTTTTTCCATATCATCGACATATGTGTTTCATAAAAATGATTTCAAAAAAATCCTTAATATATACTAGACTATTGTTTATTGTCATTTATACCCTTGTTTTACTTTTTATAAAATGGTTGGAAAAGAATCTTTTCATACTATTCGAAACAATTTTCTTTGTGTCATTTTCGTCAAATTAAGAAAAGAATTTTTTTTAACTTATACTGTCAGTGATTCCATTTTTTACCGTTATAAGACCTTCGAAGCATCCCTTATAGAATTATATTAATATTTTCAAAATAAATGTTTTCTATTATAATTATGAATCTTTAAAATGATTTCAATGTAGAAAGAGATATTTCTCTCAAATAGTTTTTGATTGATTTCATTTATGTCATCATCTTTTGATGGATTTTATGTGTAATTGATGTTCATTTATTTTGATACAATATTCCATATTGTATTGACAGTTGTATGATATGTTTTACTGTGGATGTTATAATCTTATGTCATTCATGGTTTATGGTTAAAGTATTATCATTTCATAAGATACTTTTAATAATATTGTTTAAGTTTTGTTTAATTATTTTCATATGATGAATGCTTTGGACGTAGTAAGTGATGGGTGGGGCCCGATATATCCACTCGATGCATCAGTATGTATCATGAGAAAAACTAATTCCTTGTCATAGGACCTTGAAAAAATTATTATTCGATGTATTGTCCTGAGGCCTTGACTATGTGGTTATGCTGTTTGACATTATTCATTCCATCATTATAAAATTATCTATTGATATTACATGTGATTATTCGGCAAGAAGAATATGCATGTGAATATGTAAATTCCATGATTTGACTTATCTTTTCCATATTATGTTGATTTTTATGTTTAAAAGGATTGTGTTTTAGTCTTATACATTTCCTTAAATGTTAATGATTTATTATGATAGTTTCTGCTATATTGGTTTCTTTATTAAGCATCTGAGATCACCCCTTTATTTTGTTTTCTCTAAGATGGGAAGAAGTATATTATGATTGACCTGTAAGATAGGATATGAGATATGAGTGTATTATATGGACACCCAAAGTTGTTATATTAATTTCATTATGTAGTGTAAAACTTATGTATGTATCTAGTACATTCAAGGCTACTAAATTGATTGGTCATAACAGACATGATTTATTGTGATCAAGCTAATGATATGTAATAATGCAGTAACATTTGGGAACTAGGGTCAGGGAGTTACAATTAGTATTTGAGTAATTTTTTACAAACATTAGAAAATAGATTTCGAAAAACCCTAATAAGATAACATTAACCTATGATATATTTTGAGGATGAGTATAGAATAAAATCAAAAAAAATTTGTACTGTAGATATATTGTGGGTTTTACAAGAAAAAATTATCTATCTGGATACAACAAGTGGACGTGGTTATTACACATATGCACCTAGGAGTGAAAACTCTGACAAGGGGTTTCGGTATTGACCCAGGGTATCCTGGTACATGACAATAGGCATTACTGCACACCTAGTTTGACAAACAGAGGGGATATGGTTAAGATAAATCCCAATTTTAGTACAAACCATTATGAAGGATGTATGAGAAAATACTTCCTCAATTAATTTTATTATGATTATGAATTATATGCATTAACCGTTCAATTTATGTTAGGTGTTTTACTATATTGGAATTATGTATTAAGATTAAAAAACTAATATAGTGTATGAAATTGTTTAGAAATGGAGCTAATGAAAGGAGAAAAAACTATATCAATGCATATAATCCATGTTGGTATCTCCCCCAACTCAAGATAATTATAGTGTATCTGGTGATGAAACTAGTGTTGACCATCTTATAACCATAACGGTAAAACTCACTCAGGTTATGAATAATAACCTTACCCATATGGAGAACCCTGATCCACAATGTTGAAGATCAATTTTAGACTAATTCATGAGGTAACGACCACCAACATTCAATGAGACTAAAAATCCATTTTTAGATGATAAATGGATAAGTTCCTTAGAGAAAATATTTCATACATTGTGGAGTAGTGAAAGTGAAAAAGTTATCATTGAGGTTTATTTTTTCACAAGAGATTCAGATCAATGGTGGACATTAATTCAAAACACAAAGGATGATGAATATGTATCAAATATAGAATGGATAGATTATAAAGAGCTTTTATTAGAAAAATACTTTCCTTGTCAACCTTTAGCAGATATGGAAATGCAATTATTGAGTGTGAGGAAAAATGAGGATGGGAATATCACAATGTATGAGGATAACATTACATGGTTAGAAAGTCATGCTGCAGATTATATACAAAACCCAAGGAGTTTGATTAATTGATTCCTTGATGGGTAAAATCCATTTTTTCGTCGAGCATTATTCTCAAAATCCTTCTAATCATATGAAGATATTCTCTCATGTGGTATCATGATAGAAAAGAAATTATCTAGGTCTTAAAACATAAAATAAAATTAATAGAAGAATAGATATACTGAACACTCTGTATATGGAAATAAGTGGAGGAATGGAAAATTTGAATTTCAACCATTCATAAATGTTGAATGAAATACCCTGGTACATTCCTGAAGGGAATGAGAGTCTATTATAAGTTTGGATAAAAAGGCCGCCAAGCGTGTGATTGAAAATTGATGAAATATGATTTCAATGTTAAATGGTACAGTTGTAAATAAATGGGGAATTAATCCAATGAATGTCCTAAGTATCAAGGAAAACTACCTCATAAAAGTATAAGGTAGAAAGACCAATCTTATGTGATCACAACTGCAGAGGTTTATGTTCTGAATGACGTGATGGTAGGGACATTAATTGTTTTCTTAAAATTTATCCAATGATTTTTTTATTCAAGATCATCACATTCTGTCATATATTCCTAGTATTCTATGAAAATCGGTTTTTATCAATTTGATTTAAAAGGTATTTGTCAGTCAAACTCCTAATGGAAGTATCATTACAACAATGTTTTGTGAATCACATAACATTATGGAATATAAACATGCATTATCTTCTGATCTCATCATAATACTATTTACTTTATTTGATATAATCCTCAATATGGATTGGATTTCGGACTATGATGAAAAAATTTATTATTCTAAGAATAAAGGTTAAATTTTTTGATGATGATAAGGAATCCCTTATCTATAGAGTAGAAACATCACCATCTGATTCTAATCTAGATCTACCCCCAATATCTCTACTAAATTAAATTATTGGGAAGGAAGAGAAAAAAATAAATATTAGTTGGGAAAGGAATGTTCAAATAGAGGATGTACTTATTGTGCATGAATATGATGATGTGTTTCCATAGGATTTACCAGGAAATCCTCTAGAATGATAAATTGAGTTTTTCAATGACATAATTTATGGTTCGAGGACTATATCAAAAACCCCTTATAGACCGACCAATTTGAAATTAGAGGATCTAAATAAAAAACTAGAGGAATTGAGTAATAAAGGTTTTATTCGCCCTAGTGATTCTCCAAGGGGATCCCCTATTCTTTTTGTTAAGAATAAATATGGATCTATGAGGTTGTGAAATGACTATTGAGAAATCAATGATATAAAAATAATGGACAAGTATCCCCTTCCTTCGATTGAAGATTTTATTATCAATTCATTGTGCTCAATATTTTTCAAATATTGACCTTCAATCCAGATATCATCAGATGTGTTTGATGGAGGAAGACATACCAAAGACTGCATTTCAAACTGGGTAAGGGAATTATGAATTTACAGTAATGCCTTTTGGACTAACTAATTCACCCTCTGTTTTCAGGAAGCAAATGAATAGATTTTTCAAGGAATATATTGATAAATTTGTAGTCGTATTTTTTTAAAGATATCTTGGTATACATGAAAACCTATAAAGATCATGAAAATAACATGCGCAATATTCTAAATTCCCTTATAATAAATAAATAATATGGGATGTTTTACAAGTTTGAATCCTAACTTCATGAGATTTCTTTCCTTGAACATTTTTTCTCTAAGGATGAAATCTCTGTTGATTTTTCAAAGACTGAAGAAATCGAAGAATGGGTAGCACCGATGAGTATAATTGAGGTATGATGTTTTATTGGTTTGGAAGGTTTTCATTGGTGTCTCAATCATAATTATTCTTAATTGGCTAACCCATTAACCAATCTCAAACGTAAAGTATATATTTTTTTGTAAAAAATAGTTTATAGAATTTTATGATTAACTGAAGAAAAGTATTATTCAATTCTATTATTAATAATCTACCATCGTGGAAGGATGAGATTGTTATTTATAGTGATGTTTCAAAGAAAGGACGTGGTTGTGTCCTTATGCAGAATGAAAGTGTTTTTTCATATGCATCACGACAGCTATAGATTCAAAAAAAAATATCCAAATCATGATCTTGAGTGATATTTTATAATAGTTTCTCTAAATATATGGTGACACTACATCTATGGTAAAATATGTGAGATATATACTGATCACAAGAGTTTGATGTATATTTTCTGACAGAATGAATGCAACATGAGGCAATGACAATGGATTTAACTACTAAAGGATTATGATTTCGCAATACATGACCACATGGGGAACCCAAATAAGGTGGAAGATTCTTTGAGTAGAAGGGATCATGGAGTTTTGAACAAGCTGATATATGTATGAGATCTTATGTTAATGGATCTAGTAAATATAGATATGGTACTAATAATGGAAGGTGAAACATCGATAATTTTTCAAATGGATTCCAATCCATCTTTACTAGAATGGACAAAAAGTTATCATACTGATGATGAGATGTTTCAGAAGAACATTAATGTTGTGGATGATGGGAGATTGATTTGTCACGACCCATCCTCGGGGGTCGTGCTGTGACTACCTAAACCCGCCATCTATAGGCGTGGGGCTAGCGACTAGCACCAAAGGCGTAAATCACTATACTGGGAAGGAATTGCCTTTATAAAAGTAAACAAACATAACACAGTACACAACTAAAGAAAGCACTATGTAAACTTAGTACAAAAGTAAGTGCTGAAAAGTAAATGGGCCATTATACAAACCCAACTGAAATTATAGTACAACTGAAAAAATAGTACAAAATTAGTAAGGTAAACAACAACTACTGAGTCATCCTCCAAAAATCCCACCTGAAGGGTGGGTACAGATGGCCTCCTCAGCACCTCAGGTTCGGTCGTCCGCTCCGTGTACATCCCGCCAAGTGGTCCACCTCTAGGTACCATCCAGCTCTACAAGCCTCCACCTCGATTAGTGTGGTCCGTCGTCTGCATCCAACACATCGTAGTGCTGGCATAGCCCATGCAGTGGTGAGTGTACGATACTTAGTAGGGACCCCAAGACCCCCGAAGGTATCCCAGAATCCGCGAAGGATAAACCACAATGAAAATATACAATCATGAAATATCAACCAACTCTACTTAGGTATATGCCCATATATATACCTAATTCACCAACCACTATACGACTCCAACTCTCGTGCCCAAGAACAACCCAGTCCACACAGAAAAGCAAGTCAATCACATCGATGATAATGATTGAAATTCAACACTCATCTCACACAGGTATACACCTTTCATAAAGTGATAAGGATGATCAGATGTAGTCACTGATTCATTTAATCTGACAGTCCCACGTAGGAAACTAAACAAGCTAAGTTGTCAGATCAACATAGGATACAATACAAGCTACTCGGTAGAAACAACGTAGGATACTAGAATAGAAGCCCACTGTTGGACCCATGTAGGATACAATAATGATATCCATCATCGTCGAACCCATAGTGGATTCCAGTACAGTAGTCATCGTTTCGGACCCCACGAAGGATTCCAATACGGTATTCATCATCGTCGTTGATCCCACATACGATTCAAGTATGGTATTCGTCATTGTCGCAGCCATCTCAAGTGTTCCCACACACAGCAGGATCGATTCCAAGAGGATCTACTCCTCGAGCAAAGGGGTGGATACATAAACATTCAAAAAGTCCAGAGTTGATGTATCCCAAAGTTCTATCTCATCAAAAGAAACCCAACGTGAAAGACGGTGCATCAATTAGACGCTTGGTCTGAGAGTTATTAGATTTTTTTCTCCAGGGGCCTTGTTGGAATTACGCTCATTCCAAACCTATCAGTTTTTCAAATTTTTCCAAAACTCACTTAGAGTATCAATAAAGGAACACCACATCATGAGGGTCCCTATATCGTAGACTCCACGTCAATCAGACACGCAGTCTTCGAGTTATTCACCATTAAGTGAAAACGGGCACGACCTGTTATGTTGGGTGGAGAGTGATGGCAAGAGGGGGGGTGAATTGCCTTTTAAAAATTAATTAACAATTTAAAATCAAAGTAAAAAGTGCAGCAGAAATAAAAGAGGCAAGACACAAAACTTGATAACGGAGTACGGCTTAAACCAAAGCCTACGTCTCCGCTCCCAACTCAACCGTTGAGAGATTTACTACCGGTTGCTTTTTAATGGTTTTAGCAAGAAACCCACTAGACTTTAAGGTAGTCTAGAACCTATTACAGCTTTCTTTTAATGGTTGAGCAAGAACACACTAGCCTTCTTACAGGTGAAGGCTAGCTCACCTATGACTCAAGCCTTTTAAAGGGAAGGCATGACTAACCTCTTCACACCTTGAAGGTGGTGTGAAAACCCAAACAAAGAGAGGATGAGAGAAAGAGGGGCTTGTAGGCACAAACCCAAATTGATGGTCAAAATGATAAAATAATAAAAACCGTAAAGAGGAGAAGTCTTGGGCGCCAATGGATTGATTGATGATGATGAAGGGCGCTCCAAAGCTTCTATGGTGGTGCTCTTTGGTTGTGGAAGTGAGTTGGAGCAGGTGGGGATCCTTGAAGGAAAGCGCTGAAGGTTTTCCAAATGATCAAAAAATGTTCCCGTGGGCTTCCATACGTTTCCGAGGCTTCCTAGTCCTTTATTTATAGAGGGGGAACCCTCAAATGGCCTTTGGGGGTCTTCGGAGCCGTTGGAGAAGCCTTCGGAGCCGTTGGGAGTCAAGTGGACAAGTCTGGTCAAAGCCCAACGGCTAGTTTGACTGGCTCCACCGGCTGACCGGTACAGTGCCACCGGTTGGCCGGTGTTTGGAAAATGGAGAGGCCTTCTGCCCAGGCAACACCGGCTGGCCGGTGAGGAGGCCACCGGTTGGCCGGTGCTGAGACAGTAGGTGTCCCTTCTGTCTGGGTTCCACCGGCTGGCCGGTGATGGGACACCGGTTGGCCGGTGGTCTGGACAGAGGGGATGCCTTCTGCCCAGGCACCACCGGCTGGCCGGTGGTCATCCACCGGTTGGCCGGTAGACTCAGAGAGTCCACTTTCAGTCCTTCTTGGCCCAATTCCTTGGAAACCTTTTTCCTATCAACAAAAACACTTAAAACAAGATTAGATAAATAAGAGAGTGATTGTGATCATGAAAATTAAACCACGATGGGTACGAGAGGTACAACAATCTCCCCCTATTTTGATGATCACAATCACCAAAACAAGCAATGTAAAAGACTGAAATGAAAGGCATGCTTTAAAAGATAAAGCAAAGCATGAGAGAAAGATTTCTCCCCCAATCAACCAAGAATTTCTCCCCCTTTGTGATTATCAAAATAGCACGGGGCATAAAACTTGATTGAGGGAAAGGTTTGAAAAACAAGATAGAGATTTTGAACCAATTTTGAAATTTTTGAAATTTGAATTGAAAGTTTTGAATTGAAGGTTTTGAATTGAATGTTTTGAATTGAAAGTTTTGAATTGAATTTTTTGAATTGAAAGTTTTGAATTGAAAGTTTTGAATTGAAAGTTTTGAATTGAAAGTTTTGAATTGAAAGTTTTGAATTGAAAGTTTTGAAATAAAAACGCAAAAAGGAATAAACGATCCTAACTCCCCCTAAATAAAAACAACCAATCACCGGGGAGAGGATTTTAGAACCGAGACAAATTTTGGTTCGGTGAGACTCGCTAAAAGGGATTTTTCAATCCATACTTGTCTAGTGGCGGGTCTTCTCCTATGAAATTAATCATTAAAGGAAATGGTTTTGGGCCTTCCATACCGGGCATTTTTGCAATTACACTCATAAATTAAGTGCCCGGGTTTTTTACAATAGTTGCAAAATTTATATTGGGAGCTCCCCCTTACAAAAATAGTTGGAGCATGGGAAGAGGAAGCTTGCTTGGAATAGCCAAGCCCTTGGGTGGTTCTAGATACGCATTGGGAACCAAGGAGCTTCGAAAGGTTATGTTCACCTTCGGTGAACTTAGCTAGGGATTTCCTTAAATCCTTTATTGTTGATTCCATAGGATCAACATCGGGAAGGTTTTGGACCTTGAGGGACAACTCCTCCTTTTCTTTGAGAAGTTGTTCCTTTTCGGAAGAAAGTTTTTTGAAATTCTTTTTTAAAGCAATAAATTTGGATGAAAGTTCGTGAAAGCCTTCCTCCAATTGATCTCTAGCATATTGGAGATCCTCATAAGATAAATGATTGAAAGAATTTGAAGAACTAGAGGATGAGGATTCAGAAGAGGATACCTCATGAAATGCCATTAGGCATTTTTACCGTTGTCACTTGAGGAGGAGGAGGAGGATGTGGAGATATCACTCCATGTGGCCTTGAATGCCTTTTTATTTTCCTTTTTCTTGGCCTTTTTCTTGTTGAGTGGACAATCGGGCTTGTAATGGCCTTTCTTGCCACACCCGTAACATGTTACCTCGGGCTCAGATTTTTCATTGGGTTGAGCCTTGCGGGATTTCTTCTTCTTGTGCTTCTTCATGAATTTGTGCATTTTGCGGGTAAGATTCTCCATTTCTGAATCGCCGCTTGAAGAGGAAGACGATGAGGAGGAGGAGCTTTCTTCTTTTTGAACTTTGAAGGTGATGTTCTTTGGAACTTTGATCGGTTTGCCTTCCTTTTCAGCTTGCCTCCTCATGGTGATCTCGTAGGTCATGAGGGATCTGATGAGCTCTTCGACCGGCATGTTCTTGATGTCTTTTTCTTCTTGGATTGCGGCCACCTTTGGTGCCCATGAGCTTGGTAGGATCCAAAGGATCTTCTTGACCATCGTTTCTGCAGACACATCATCACCAAGGGACTTTCTCCCATTGCAAACATCGGTAAAACGTGTAAACATTTCAGTTATATTTTCAGATGGATGCATGGTAAAAGACTCAAAATCTTGACGGTACATATCCAATCGAGTATCCTTAACTTTGTTGGTCCCCTCATGGGTAACCTCCAATAGTTTCTAGATTTCATGAGAAGAAGTGCATGTGGAAACTCGATTGAATTCATTACGATCAAGGCCGCAATGAAGAGCGTTCATGGATTTGCCATCAAGCTCGAAATTTTTAATATCGGCTTGAGTCCATTTGGATTCATCGGGAGAAGAGAGAGAGTAACCATGCATGACAATTTTATAAATGGGATAAGCTATACTTCTAATAAAAGTGGTCATGCGGGTTTTCCAATAATTATAGTCGGTTCCATAAAAGAATGGCGCACGACCCAATGACTAGCCTTTGGGGGCGAAAGAAGTTGAAGCCATCACAAAGGATATTGAATTTTAAACCGGTTAGGATATTACTCAAATTTTGCCTCTGATACCAATTGTTGGGCGGAGAGTGATGACAAGAGGGGGGGGGGGGGGTGGATTGCCTTTTAAAAATTAATTAACAATTTAAAATCAATGTAAAAAGTGCAGCGGAAATAAAAGAGGCAAGGCACAAAACTTGATAACGGAGTTCGGCTTAAACCAAAGCCTACGTCTCCGCTCCCAACTCAACCGTTGAGAGATTTACTACCGCTTGATTTTTAATGGTTTTAGCAAGAAACCCACTAGACTTTAAGGTAGTCGAGAACCTATTACAGCTTGATTTTAATGGTTGAGCAAGAACCCACTAGCCTTCTTAAAGGTGAAGACTAGCTCACCTATGACTCAAGCCTTTTAAAGGGAAGGCCTGACTAACCTCTTCACACCTTGAAGGTGGTGTTAAAACCCAAACAAAGAGAGGATGAGAGAAAGAGGGGTTTGTAGGCACAAACCCAAATTGATGCACAAAATGATAAAATAATAAAAACCATAAAGAGAAGAAGTCTTGGGCGCCAATTGATTGATTGATGATGATGAAGGGCGCTCCCAAGATTCTATGGTGGTGCTCCTTGGTTGTGGAAGTGAGTTGGAGCAGGTGGGGATCCATGAAGTAAAGTGCCGGAGGTTTTCCAAATGATCAAAAAATGTTCCCGTGGGCATCCATACGTTTCTGGGGATTCCTAGTCCTTTATTTATAGAGGGGGAACCCTCAAATGGCCTTTGGGGGTCTTCGGAGCCGTTGGAGAGGCCTTCGAAGCCGTTGGGAGTCAAGTGGACAAGTCTGGTCAAAGCCCAACGGCTAGTTTGACTGGCTCCCCCGGCTGACCGGTACAGTGCCACCGGTTGGCCAGTGTTTGGAAAATGGAGAGGCCTTCTGCCCAGGCACCACCGGCTGGCCGGTGAGGAGGCCACTCGTTGGCCGGTGCTGAGACAGTAGGTGTCCCTTCTGTCTGGGTTCCACCGGCTGGCCGGTGATGGGACACCGGTTGGCTGGTGGTCTGGACATAGGGGATGCCTTCTACCCAGGCACCACCGGCTGGCCGGTGGTCATCCACCGGTTGGCGGGTAGACTCAGAGAGTCCACTTTCAGTCCATCTTGGCCCAATTCCATGGCAACCTTTTGCCTATCAACAAAAACACTTAAAACAAGATTAGATAAATAAGAGAGTGATTGTGATCATGAAAATTAAACCACGAGGGGTACGAGAGGTACAACATGTTAAGCCCAGTGGGGAGGCGGGTTGGGTCAACCCAGTTTTGGAAAGTCCAACCCGGTAGAGGGTCGGACCAGACCGGTGAATCGTGGGGCATGGCCCGGCCTTTCTGGGTGCGGCCCAGCCCAGAGCAGCGTGGCCCGGCCCGGAGCAGCGCGGCGCGGCCCGTAGCGGCGCAACATGGCCCAGCAGGGCGCGACCAAGATAGCTGCGGCTTATCCTGGAGGGGCTGAGCAGTCTGGTGGGGGGGGGGGGGGGTTTCCCGAACTGGCGGTGCTGCCCTCCCACCCGGCCAGCCAAGCGGACCGCTTGGGCAGGTCGTGGTCCTCCTACGGGGAACCTTCGGGTGCCACGAATCCTTCACCATGTCAGCTGACGATCCGAAAAATTCACCTCCTAAGTGGCCGGTGGAATGCGGTCTATGGTCCTATGAAATGTGGTTCCCTTGTGGCACTGCAGTTTCTTTGGTCCGGCTGGCATAGGCAGTTGGTTCTTCGTTGGTTGAGCAGACCGCAGTTGCATGTCGCGATTCTTCCACACACGGCCGGCGCGCTGCCACCACCTTCGATCGTCACCACTTACCATTGTGAAAATAAAAATCAAGAACAACGGAGGGTTGTCGGGCCATGTTTGTTCGGTCCGCACCCTCCGCGTTAGGCGGTAACATATGGACAAGATTATTCAAAAGAAAAAAACACAATCGAGATAATTTATTCACATAAAAATTAATCAAAACCCCTACCTCAGTTTCCAGATCAATGTCACAGGAAGAGGATTTTTAGACGACGTTGGGGTGCGTCGAAGGAGGAAGCGGTGTCTCATGACTTGTTGTAGAGAAGATAAAGGAAGGCATGTCATCGTTCTTCATGGAAGGATGATGCCCTCTTCTAATTCCAAAGGTTCCACAAAAATATTTTCCCAGCAAATATTAAAATGAGGATTTCACCTTTTATAAAAAGATAATCCATCCAATTCAAATTGATTCAAAACTATGTTAATTAATTAAATTAGATTTTAATTAAATGAGTTGGCACAAATTAATGGCTGAGAGGGGAGGTGAATAGATTACACCATTAATTGGGAGTTGTCAAATTAATTGAAGGGGAGATTGATGGGTAGTTGAGGGGAGGTGAAAGGTTAAATCTCGTGTGTGCCCCACCTAAAAAATATCCTCTCATGGGAGGTTATTTGGGTGTTGGCCCCACCTATAACTCCCCTTGGGTTAAAATAACTAGCTTCCTTAAATAAAATTGTGTTCCACGAATTTTATTTATTTGACTCTAAATCCCTAAAAATTAACTCTCAACCTACAAAAAACACAACTACAGTAAAGGTCCCCTTGAGCGAATACCGACACTACGATTTCATCGGTGTCCTCAAATTTCAATTCTGAGCACCAGTTCAAAATATAGAAAAACCCTCACATACGTTTACTGAACATACCCGAACAAAACATCAGAAATTGATTCCGAGTACACCGGGCCTCAGAATCATGTTCTGTTTGAAACTGAAGAGTCATAAAATTCCAAAGTATTTATGAAAAAAATTCTCTAAAATATCTATGTCTTTAAATTACTCTCACCTCAGGGCTTTACATCCCCATATAACTACAACACAAACTAGGGAAACAAATGTGGGTACTGAGCTTGCATCTGAGCATCCCACTCCCATGTGCTCTCCTGGAGATTCCCATGATGCCAACGAATGCACACCAGAGGAATAGACCATCCATGTAAGACTCGCTCCTGTCGATCCACGATCTCCACCGAGACCTGCACAAAGGTCTCCCCATCATTGATGTCTAGCTCTTTATGGCCGATGATGTGGGACGGGTCGTGCATAGATCTCCTTAACTGAGATACGTGTAATACATCATGCACACAGTGCAACTGAGGTGGATGAGCCAGGTGGTAAGACACCTCACCTACTCCGCTGTGGACCTAGAAAGTCCGATGAAGCGTGTAGATATATTTTTCCCCAGAACAAATCTCTATAGACCTCAGCGAGTTGAGACCCATATGAAAACGTGGTCACCATCCTCAAACTCCAGTGGTATCCATCTACTATCAGCATAGGACTTCTGTCTACTCTGTGCAGTCTTCATCCGATCCTAGATGATTCGAACCATCTCTGTCGTAGCCTAAACCATCTCTGGTCCTACAAGTGCTAACTCTCCAGGGTCAGTCCAGCATAGAGGGGATCTGCATGTTTGTCCGTACAATGCCTCGTATGGTGCCATCCCGATGGTGGAGTGGTAGCTTTTGTTGTATGAAAATTCCACCAATGGTAAATGATCCTCCCAGCTGCAACCAAAGTCGAGGACACATGCACGGAGCATTTCCTAGAAAGTTTGAATGGTACTCTCAGTCTGGCCATCCATATGAGGATAGAAGGTGGTGCTCAGACATAACTACATCCCAAATGCCTCCTACAACCCCTTTCAAAGCTAGGAAGTAAAGCGAGCATCTTGATTAGAGACAATAGACGATGGAACACCATGATGTTGTACGATCTACTGAATGCAAAGGTATCATAAGCTCTCTATTGATCCCTACTCTATGATTGGTAGGAAGTGGGCCAACAGGGTGATTCAGTCCTCAATCTCCTAGATGGAGTCGTGTCCTCTAGATTTATGTGGATGCCCCATCACGATATCCATGGATATCTCATAATAATTCCACTCTAGGAGCTTTAATGGATTAAACAAGCCTGCTGGTACCTGGTTCTCTGCCTTCCATTGTTGACAAGTGAGGCATCATGAAACAAACTCTGCTTCAGCATTCTTCATACTCATCCACTAGTGTTATTGTCTAAGGTCCTGGTACATCTTCTCTACTCCTGGATGTACCGCTATAATGGAAGTGTGAATCTTTCTCAGCACTTCCTCCTTCATTGCAACTGGTACCATCGTATGTCGCCTGAAGTGAATGACGTGCTCCCCTCCATCAAAAAATCCATCAAGCACCTGCCCTGTGGATATCTGAGCATGTCGTATCTCACAGTCAATGTTCCCATGCTGTACCTCTATGAATATCTGAAAAATTGTTAGAGTGACTATGATAGTCTGAAGAAATGATACTCCATCTCTAACCACAAAGTATATCAACAACACAGCTAGCTACTCTATCACCTCTCGTAGCAGCCGAATGCCTGATCTCTTGTAGGGAGCATCAGCTACAACATCCCCTTCCCAAGTGTATAGACTATATGATAGTCATAGTATTGGATTAACTCGATCAATCGCCGATGTATCAGGTTCAGGTCCTCCTGGGAGAAGATATACCTAAGACTCTGCTGGTTAGAATAGACTGTAAAGTGCTCGCCCATCAGATAGTGCCGCCACATCTTCAAGGAGAAGACCACTGCTGCTAACTCCAGGTCATGGGTAGTGTAGTTCTTCTCATGTTGTCTCAACTGCCATGAACCATACACTATCACTTCTTGCTCCTGCATCAGGACACACCTGAGTCTGGTCCCTGATGCGTCGCAGTAAACTATGTACCCAACGCCCTCCTCCGGCAACATCAAGATGGGCGCACTGGTCAACCTCTGCCTCAGCTCCGGAAATCTCTACTGACATCTATCTAAACACATGAAGGTTTTACCCTTCTACGTCAAGGCTGAAAGTGGTGCTACAAATCTGAAGAAGTCTGGAACAAATCTCTGATAGTACCCATCCAGACATAGGAAACTCCGCACCTCTATCATGCTCCTGGGTGGCTCCCAATCAAGCACTGCCATGATCTTTTCTGGATCCACTGAAACTCCCACCTCCGAGATGATGTGCCCCAGAAAGTGAGCCTCTCAGATCTTGAACTAGAACTTCGAGAGCTTACCATAAAGCTGGTTCTCTCAGAGTGTATCCAGTACAACCTGCGAGTGGTAGGCGTGCTCCTCCTCAGTAGTCGAGTAAATCAATATTTTGTCGATGAATACAATGACAAAACGATCGAGGTAAGGCCAGAAGATCCTGTTCATGAGACTCGTCAATACTTCTGGAGCATTTTGTACGCTGAAGGGCATAACTAAGAACTTGTAGTGGCTATACCAACACATGAAGGCCGTATTCTGCAGATCATCATCTCGAACACTGAGCTAGTGATAGCCTGACCTGAGGTCAATCTCTAAGAACCATCGTGCTCCCTTGACCTGATCAAACAAGACTTCAATCCTCAGAAGTGGGTACTTGTTCTTCCCGGTCACCTGATTCAGGCGACAGTAGTCGACACATAGTCACAAGATCCCACTCGCCTTCTCAGCAAACAAAATCGGAGAATCCCAGGGAGAAACACAGGGTCGGATGAATCCCTTCCCCTATAAGTCCTCCAGCTATCCCCACAGCTCACGAAGCATAGAGGGAGACATCCGATATGATGGAGTAGATATCGGTGCAGTACCGGGGTACATGCCAATTTATAAGTCTACCTCAATGAGAGGAGGTAGTCCTAGAACTTCATCAGGAAAAACATCCGCATATTGATCCACCACAACATGAAAACTAAGATTCCGCACATCAACCGCTCTGAGGATGATACTACCCAACTGATGTGTGATCAGATGCCCTCTCCTATGTGTAAGTTCATCCTACACTGGAAATGATCCCTTCTCAACGGTGAAGGCAAACCTTGTCCCATCAGTGCGGACACAACGCACTTTGCCCCTAATGCGGTCGATCTGAGCATGGACTATAGACAACCAGTCCATACCCAAGATGATGTTGTAAGGCCAAAATGCTGCTACAAGAAGATCTTAGCTGAAGCTCTCACCTCCTAGAGTAAGCTCACACTACCGTCACCAGTGTGTAATCATCGAGTCCGCTCCCGTGGGAGTCTATAACCATAAGGATGAAGCCAACCGCTCTGTCGGAATCTCCGAGCTCTGAAGAATGGTAGCTACAATGAAATAATGACTCACAACTCTCTCTATAAGTACTACAACACGGTCGGAGTAAACACAGATAGTACCTCGAATCATCTCAGGTGCACCGTGGTCGTAAGCCTCCACTACCTGGAACTGAGGCTGCCATTGTTCTCCAGCTCCCAGTGGTCGGGGTGGACCTCATAGTGGTGGTAGTGGTAGAGTCTCAAAACGTCGTCCACCACCCGATGCTCGGCCATCTCCTCTGCCACGTCTGCCTGCTCCCTTTGGAATACTATGGCCGAACCTATGCCTCTTCCTCGGAGGTCCCTCTATTGTCTTCTTCTCATTTGTATGGCAGGTCAAGTAGTCCGAGCCATGTAAACCTGCCCACCGCATGTATAGCAATGCTTTCTCCTCGTATAACTGGCTCTGTTCTATGTACCCCGCACAACCGAACCTGTATCCTGTGGTCACTCACCTGATTCCCTTGTCTACTTGGACCACTACATCAACTGTCTACTACCGGCTGAAGAAGACTCTATTACGTGTCGCCCTACGATGGGTCTCACTGCTGGGGTCAGCTCAATTAGAAAGCTCTTCACAAGAAGGGCTCTCTCTCGCACTCTCACCTGTTTCAAAATGCTGAGGGAGATCATAGAATCTAGGATCTCATGTCTGAGTCCCTGCTAAAAGGTTCGGGCCCAGAAGAATGGGTCCCGTACCATGTCCGTGGAGTAGCATGAGAGGTCAGTAAACCTCACTGGGTAATGAGCTACTGTCATGCTGCCCTGCTGCTGATGAAGTAACTCTTGAATTTGCACCGCACGAAGGCTGGATGGAACAAACTCTGAGCAGAAGAGACTCTCGAAGTCTGTCCAATATAGATATGCCTCATCTAGAACCTAGAGCATCAATATCCACCATCTACATACTATTGTAGGAAGGATACTCGTGTCAAGGATCACCATGAGGTCGACTGATGTCCCTACCAGTCTAAAGACTCTGACGATAACCTCAAGCCAATCCTCGGCTGCCTGAGGGTTCGTGTCTCCACGGAACCTGGGCGGCCTCTGTCACTGAAACTCATGAAATGCACTCAGGTGGTGTGCACTCTCTGTTGCTGAGGCTGGTAGTATCTGTGGCTCAGTGGGTAGTGGTAGCTCTAGCGCCACCACTGTGATTGGGCCCTGCATCGAGGACTCGACCCTTGGTGGGCTACCATCTCGCACATCCCTCGGAACCCTAGATGGCTGTCTTTGTTGGGCTATCCTGATAAGAAAGAGGTGTTCCATGGTCAAACAATATACCTTGTGAGCTGACACAAAGTAATCACAAATAAAAATTTTGAACGCAAATGCATTCAGTGTTTTCGTGCAGAGAGTTTGAAATCAGGTGTTAGGGTCCTAGTGTAAGGATACGTCGGCCGCCGCACCAACACCTGTTTCCCTAAACTGATAACCACACACAAAACACATAACACTGTTGATTTACAAAGAAGAAATAATCAATGTCCTAAGTTTTGTGTTAGAACTGACTCCTTTGATACCAATTTGTCACGATCCGTCCTCAGGGCCCGTGTCATGACTACCTCAAGCTTGCCTTATATAGGACAGGGGCTGTCAACTAGCACCAAAGGCGTAAATCCATATAATAGGAAGGAATTTCCTTTATAAGAGTAAACAAACACAACAGAGTATGCAACTGAAGAAAAAACTAAGTATACTGAGTACAAAAGTTAGTACTGAAAAGTAAATGGGACAGTATACAATCCCAACTGAATGTACTGTAAAACTTAAAATCTAGAACAAAAGTACTGAAGTAAACATCAACTAGTGAGTCATCCTCCAGAAATCCCACCTAAAGGGTGAGTACAGATTGCTTCCTCAGCACCTCAGGTCCGATCGTCTGTTTCGTGTACGTCCCTCCAAGTGGTCCAACTCCGGGTACCATACATCTCCACAAGCCTCCACCTCGTTCAGTTATGTTCGTCATCTGTATCCAACACAATGTAGTGCAGGCATAGCCCATGCAGGGGGGAGTATACGATACTCATTAAGGACGTTCAGACCCCTGAAGGTCGCTCAGAATCCACGAAGGATAAACCCCAAAGAAAAGATACAATCACCAAGTATCAACCAACTCTACTTAGGTATATGCCCATACATATACCTAAGTCATCAACCACAATTGGTCTCCAACTCTTGAGCCCAAGCACAACCCCGTCCACACAAGAATGAAAGTCAATCACACCAATGATAATAATTGAATGTCTAGACTCAGCTCCCATAGGTATATATCTTTCTTAAAGTGATAATGATGATCCTATATAGTCACTGATTCATCTAAGATTACAGAACCACATAGGATACTAGTACAACTAATCTGTCAGACCCACGTAGGACACTAGACCAGCTACTCTGTGAGACCCATGGAGGATACTAGAACAGAAGTCAAACTGTCAGACCCATGTAGGATACAAGAATAGTAACCATCTCCGTCGAACCCACGGAGGATTCTAATACAGTAGACATAATTTCCGAACCCACGGAGGATTCCAGTATGGTAGTCGTTGTCACCGAACCCACTGAGGATTCTAGTACGGTAGTCTTCGAAGTCACATCAAGTTTTGGGGTTCCCACACATAGTACACTCGATTCTGGGAGAGTCCAACCCTCGAGTAAAGGGGACGATACATAATCTATCAAAAAGACTAGAGTTTATGTATCCCAAAGTTCTGTCTCGTCAAAAAGAACCCAATGCCACAGACGACAGGACAATCAGACGCCCGGTCTGAGAGTTATTAGCATTTTTGCTCCGACGGCCCGGTAGGAAATACACTCATTCCAAAACCGGCCATTTTACAAAGTTTTCCAAAACTAACTTAGAGTATCGAAAAAGGACCACCACTTCATGAGGGTTCAGTTCCACAGACGGCGCGTCGATCTGGCATGCAGTCTTCGAGTTATTCACCAGTAAGTGAAAATGACCCAAGACCATTAAGCCGAGTGTGTAACACCCTGACCCTGTTTACCCAGAGTCAGTGCATTATTACATAACATTAGCATGATCATAAGGAAATAATGTCTCGAAAGACCAATCGGTTTATTATTATTGGAAACAGTATTCATACATAAGTTCAACATTACAACTTGAAAAGAAATACAACACAAATATATTTCATTAGAAACATCCAAGACTCTTAGATTATGCCTGCTGGTCACTCATAACTAACTTCATCATATCCTAGGAAAATGAAACATAAGAAAGGGGTGAGCTCAAATGCTCAGTAAGGGTAAGTAATACAAAGGAAAATGACATAAATATTAAGCATGGTAAATAATTGAAACCACATTCCTTTAACAATAATAAACTTGAATACATTTATGTCAAGAATATGAGTTGAGTAAATAATGCCATAATAAAACATAATCATGGTTATTATACTAGTCGAATTAACACATGAACCATCAATATTATTTCCATAATGAGGGAATGTATAATGCCAGACCTTCTGAAACATTTTGTCAAGGCCTCGGCCAAGACGTCTAAAAATTATGAAGGCCTCGACCAAAACCATAAATCAAATTCAGAAAGGGCCTCGTCCAATTCCATGTCTAGTTGTCTTATGATACCAACTGATGAATCGATGAGCTATAGCAGGCTCCACCCGTCACTTACTAACTCCAATACATTCTTCTTATGAAAAGGAATAAAAATATCATAAACATTAATATTAAAACTATCAAATGAAATGAGAATACTTTAACTATAAATCATGAATGGTATAAAAATACCACATCCACAGTCAAAAATATCACAAAAACATCGATTCAATATGTTAGTTTTGTATTATTATAAATCAACTCCAAAAAAACTTAAATTCCATCAATGGATGTTGACATAGATGAAATCAAAACTCTTTTTAGAGAAATATCTCATTCTATTTTGAAATCATTTAAGTGGCACATAAATATAAAATAAAAAATTTACTTTGAAAATATTATTATAATCTTTTAAGGGAAGCTGCGACAAGTTTATAATGGTAGAAAATATCCGCACACAAAATATAAGTTAAAAAAAGACTTTCTTACCTTAATTTTGTTGAAATGTTTAAAAGGGACCTTGTTTGGAAAACGACGGAAATATTCCTTTATAAAAATCTTATAGAAATTCAAACAAGGTTATACATGAATTTAACCCATATTATATAAAATAGTATTATTGTTTTTAAATACATTTTTTAGAAACATGTATGTTGATGATAAAGAGTCCCGGTAGATAATTAAGTTTTAACAACCTCAGATAATGAAGAAGTTGTGAAATAAACCCTTACCAATTTGGTAACATACGAAACATAAACCCCATGAAAGAGGTATCATAAAATGAATATGTAAATACACATAAATTAAAGTTTATTACACAATGACTACAATTATGGGAAGTACATACACCACACAAAAGGTAATAGTGGCAATATGGCATGAATCTCACGGGAATGAGGAGTGAGATGAAAACCCCTTAACTTTTACGTTTCCTTGATAGAGTATAGGTTAACCTATTGTATAATAGATATATCATTCTTATTAAATGATACACTAATCTTATACATAAATATTATATCATATATTATCTTTTAATATTGCTTTGTTAATAATATTTTAGTATTATCGTCGTTTTGGGTATTAACTGATTTGTTTTCTTTTATATGCTTTGTTACGTAATCCATGTTTTTTATGGAATGGTTGTATCTTATTCGTATCCAGAATGATATCAATTCCATAAAAATTTCTTTTAATCATCAAATGATAATTAGTCTTTAATTCATATGATGGGGAAATTAATCTCATCGCATTCGTGGAGATGGTAATCCGTACGTACGCACTAACGCTACTTCTATTTCAATTTTCATTTTAAAAGGAATAAAAACCAAATGATACATAGGTATATTATTATTTCAGTATAATATATTATCTTATATGTGTTAATTATGTTCATTAACACCATCCTTTATATGTTCCATGTATGGCATGAACGAGTCATATCACTTTGAGGGGGCTGTAGTCCGCACTTCCTCAAATGAAATTATCGTATACATATAACATGAAACAAATAATGGTATGTTATAAAATGTAATTATAGAAGCTTATATATAAAATAGATATCATAAATATCATATTGAATTATAGTTCCTTCATAATGGCCACCATGAGTGGTGGTAGGAGATAATTGAACAATCCTCGTTTCGTGAGGCGTTTGGTTGCCGTCCACAGAAACATTATGTTCTTCACCCATTAGATGGATTTGTGTGTATGTGTTGTTTGAATAATTCTCATAAAAATATCCTAGTAAATTTAGGAAACTGTTTTTGTTACAAAATAAAAGAATATGAAGAGTTTAGGGGTTGGAGAAGTAAAATAAAATAAACAAAGCTATGAGAAATCGTTTCCTTTAATTTGGGTAACTCTATTTGGTTTGAACCAAAAATGACTCTTGAAGTTCCTTCTGCCTAAGTTAAGGATTCTAGGAGTAGGGGAGGTATATAGGGAGACTAAATAGATAGAGGTTTGACGAGCCAAAAGGCTTGAGAGGTGTGAGTAATTGGTTATAAGTGGTGTCATTTTGTAAGGGGGAGGATGGACTCTTTAGAAAAAACATAAAGTATTATTTTATAACAAATTCATATTCGGTTTATAATGGAACAAAAGTGTATTTTTCAAATTATATGGTTTGGATGGGTAGATATTATTTCAAACAATAGATTTTAGACAGGTTTGGATCACTATGATAACCTTATCTTTTAGTTTTAACACTTAGTAAATTAGTTTGACATTTACCATGTCACTTTTTATTTTTATATTATATAGTTATTTAACATAATATATACATAAAATGACCCCCATGTGGTCCATTAATGATACACATATCATGATATAAGTCTTTTGGCCGAAACTTTGATTTTTAGGAAT
Organism: Viscum album; assembly: GCA_963277665.1. Classification (NCBI taxonomy): domain Eukaryota; kingdom Viridiplantae; phylum Streptophyta; class Magnoliopsida; order Santalales; family Viscaceae; genus Viscum; species Viscum album. The sequence goes on along the minus strand of OY728166.1, from coordinate 366,719,612 downwards.
ATAATATCAATTAATAATATAATATTTGTTTAAAAAACTCATTTATGTCAATTTTGAGACTATTCAATAATTGATTTTTTATAGTTTTAAAAACATCATTAATTAGAAAAAAACTCTTTTAAGTAATACTATCATGTAATATTAACTATTAAAAATCATGGATGTCATCAAAACATTCATATTATATTTATTTTAACATGTATAATACCAATTATTTGATTCTTGCATTAATAAGGATAATACTGCAGCATTATTGTGTCAAAAATAAATTTAATTATTCAATGTCTAAAAATTATAAATAAAATACAATTATGTAGATAATAGTTTTAGTTTTATAATTAATATTTATATTCTAAAATACAACATATATAACTATATGTAAAAATTGCTTTTCTAAAAGATATATGCTTGTGTCATTTTTGTATTTACTTTAACTTAATTAATATAAAGTGTCATTATCAATTACAAGTGGCTCCATGGGGTCCAAAGATTGACCCAAAGATACCCATGGTCGGACATGTATCAACCAACTGGGTTAGGACACATTTTAAATTGATTTAGTATTATTATAATATTATTTTTTACCCATATTTACAGGATTTACCCCTTATCCATGGTAAATAAAATATTTACCGATGTAATTAATCAATATGTATAAAAACAATAGTAAAATATTTACACAATTTGGAACTCCTGATTCTATATCTGGAATCCATTATTCTAAATTCAAATCACAGAAGTGGCAGAAATTAATTTAAAATTAATTCCCGCTGTAAAAACAAAATGCGATTTTAAGGAATAATAACTATCAAAAGATTGACACTTGTTTATGTTTGGATTAAATGTGAAATTATGTACAATGACCAAAATTGTATTAAATGGTAAAAATATATTCTAAATATAATTTTAAACCACTAAAATTCCTAATTTATCACAAATAATTATTGTGATTTAAAAAATTGTTTTTAATTAAAATTTTGTAATTTTCACTATACATCAAAATATAAATGTTATCCGAAAAGTTCCATAACATTACCTGAGGCTAAATTAGATATTATGAATCCAAAATTGAAGTCCATTTTGAGAGTTAAAATTTATAAAAGTTCAAAAAGTGGGTATTACTATTCATAATGGCCAGTTTGATTGGTTGTGGTGTGTGTTAGAACACGAAGTTACGTACAACACACACTACTTTTTTTTTCAAAGAGAAGTGTACTGTGGAAGCTTGGGATGTTACATTATCCCCTCCTTCAAATAGTTTATTTCTCTAAATTTCTAAAATAATACCTCATGAATTGACTTGGGTGGTTTTTTATCACGAGTTCCTCAGGTTCCCACGTTGCCTCTTCCATATTATGGTTTCTCTATAGATATTTTACCAGACGAGTCGTCCAGTTTCTCAACACTTGTTCTCTCGTATCAATAATCTTGATATTCTCTTTGCAATAAGGTAGATCAGGTTCCAGTTCTAATTCCTTATAGGTGAGTACATGCTTTGGGTCAGGCATGTATTTTCTCAACAGTGATACGTGGAAGACATCGAGAACTTTGGAGAGACTTGGTGGCATTGCCAATCATTAAGCAACAACCCCAATTCGTTCTAAAATTTTGAATGGTCTGATGTACCTGGGACTCAATTTACCCATCTTACCAAAATTTATAACACCCTTCCATGGAGATACCTTGAAGAAAACATGAACTCCTGCCTGAAATTTTAAATCCTTCTTTCGGTTATCAGCATAGCTCTTCTGCCTACTTTGAGCTGCTTTAATGTGGTTTTGGATTACCTTCACTTTTTCCATCGATTCCTCCACCATTTCTGGTCTTACGAGTTTTCTCTCACCAACATCATCCAAATAGGTTGGTGTGTGACATCTCTTTTAGTATAACACTTCATATGGTGCCATCTGAATATTTGAATGGGAGCTATTATTATAGGAAAATTCCACCAGAGGTAAATATTGTTCCCACATACCAAGAATGTCAAGTGAGCATTATCTCACCATGTCTTCTATGGTTTGAATAGTCCGTTCTAATTGTCCATCGGGTTGAGGGTGGTAGGCAGTGCTCAAACAAAGTCCAGTATCCAAGACCTTCTGAAGACTTTTCATGAATCCTGATGTGAAATGGGGATTCCGATCAGAATCAATTGATATGGTACTCTATAGAGTCTCAAAACATCATTAATATAAAGTCTTGCTAGACGTTCAAGTGGTAGATCCTCTCTTATAGCATAAAAATGTGCTTACTTGGTAAGACGATCAACAATAACCCATATTGCATCATTCCTTCTAGGAGTCTTTGGTAGCCCCATGACAAAGTCCATCGTAATATTGTCCCATTTCCACTCTAGTATGGGAAGAGGTTGCATGACTATTCCGGGATGTTTCCTTCCATCTTTCACGTCTTGACAAACCATACATCTTGACACAAAATCAGAAATCTCCCTCTTCACGTTGTCCCAACTAAAATGTTCCATCAAATCAATATAAATTTTGGTGCTCCTAGGGAGTATAAAGAAATTGGGACTATGCGCATCATCTAACAATTCCCTTTTCAGATCAGGTATATCGGGAACACAAAGCCTCTTCCCAAATTTTAAAATTCCTTCTTCATACACAATTTCTCTCGATCTCCCATCATTCACAGCTTTAATCTTCTTTTTAAATTCTCCATCATCGGTCTGATAACTCTTAATCCTTTCTTGTAAAGATGGTTTTGAAACCATTTGAAAAAGCATTGATGTTTCACCTTCCATTGTTATTCCCATTTCCATCATCACTAGATCCATGAAAATTGTGTCCCTTTCAATTATCATATCATTCAAAACTTCTTGATATTCTCTGCTCAAAGCATCTACCACCTTATTTTCCTTCCCCGGGTGGTAGTGTATCGTGCAATCATAATCTGTGAGTAATTCAAGCCATCTCATTTGCCACATGTTGAGTTATTTTTGTGAGAAAATATACTTCAAACTCTTGTGATCAGTATAAATCTCACATTTCTCACCATAGCGGTAGTGTCTCCATATCTTCAAAGAAATGATCACAGCTGCTAACTCGAGATCATGAGTAGGACAGTTTTTCTCATGAATTGTCAACTATTGTGATGTATAGGAAATAACCCTATCATTCTGCATAAGGACACAACCAAGTCCTTTCTTTGATGAATCACAATAAATAACAAACAAATCATTCCCTGATGGTAGACTCAATATAGGATCATTGAATAATATTCATTTCGTTATTTGAAACATTCTTCACACTCTTTTGTCCAAACAAATTTTACCCCTTTATGTTTGAGCTTTGTTAATGGGTTAGCCAACCAGGCAAAATTCTGGATGAAATGTCCATAATAACCAGCTTAACTAATAGAACTCCATACCTCAGTTATATCCATCAGTGCAGGACATTCATGGATTGCCTTGGTCATAGAAGGATTAACAAAGATTACATCTTTAGGGACAATATGGCTAGGAAAATAAATATCTTGAAGCCATAATTCATACATGCTAAACTTCCCATATAATTCATGTCTTCTTAGAGACTTCAGGATAATGTGCAAGTGATTTTCATGATCTTCATAGAATTTGGAGTATACCAAGATATTATCAATAAATACCACCACAAAGTCATCGAGATATTCCTTGAAAACACTATTCATTAGTTCCATGAATACAGAGGGTGCATTAGTCAATCCAAAAGGCATTATTGTAAACTCATAATGCCCGTACCTGGTTTGAAATTTTGTCTTCGGAATGTATTCCTTATTCACACATAACTGATGATAAACAAATTAAAGTTCAATCTTTGAAAAGTACTGAGATCCATGTAGTTGGTCAAATAAATCATCAATGCGAGGTAGGGGATGCTTTTTATTTATTGTTATAGCATTTATCTCCCTGTAGTCAGTACATAACCTCATAGATCCATCTTTGTTTTTAACAAAAAGAACAGGGGCTCACCATGGAGAAACATTAGGGAAAATAAATCCCTTATTACTCAATTCCTCTAGTTATATCCTTAGTCCAACTAATTCTACAATGGACATTCTATAAGGGGTCTTCGATATAGGCCTTGACCCATGAATTAAATCAATGGAAAACTCAACTTCTAGTTCTGGAGGATGTCTAGGTAAATCATCCAAAAACACATCTACATATTCTTTAACAATATGTACATCCTCTATTTTAACATTCCATTCCTCACCCATAGTCATTTCATTCTCTTACTCCCCAATAATTGAATTTAGTTGAGCTACTAGGGGTGGATCTAGGCATGAATTAGGGGGTGACGATTCATCTCTAAAGATAAGTTATTCCTTATCATCATCATCAAAAATAGTAACCTCCTTCTTCTTACAATAAATTTATTCATCATGGTTTGAAAGCCAATCCATGCTGAGGATTATATCAAATTCAATCATAGGTATGATGATGAGATCATAAGATAAAGAACATTTATATTCCCTAATGGGATCATATCCACAGAACATTGTAGCAATGATACTTCCCTTAGCAATTTTAACTGAAAACTCCCTTGTTAAATCAAATTGAAAATATCTAATTTTTTTAGAAAACTGGGAAGATATGAAATAATTCGATGATCCAGAATCAAATAATGAATTTCCAAAACATGAGGAAACCATTAAATTACCTGCCACCACATCTTTTGGGGTTTCAACCTTAGCAGTAGTGATTACATAAGCTTGGCCTTGATCCCTTGGCCTTTTCTGAGGTAAGTTTCCCTGATGCTTAGGACATTCAATTTCATAATGTCCCGTCTCCTTTCAATTGTATCACTAAACATTGGTGGCATTTTTCTATCCTTTACAAGAACTAGCTAGATTTCCTTTATATCCACACTTGTAGTATACTCCTTTTCCTTTTAGATGGGCACCAGGGCGCTTCCTTCCGCAATTATCACAACATAGAAATTCAATTCTTCCCTTCCTCCCTATTTCCTTATTTCCTTTCCCAGAGTGTTCAGCAGATCTCTTCTTCTCTTGTTTTGATATAAAGTCATAAGACTTAGAGAATTTTTTTTCTGTCTTGATAGCACACGAAACAATATCTTCGCATGACGAGAAGGATTGTGAGACAAGTGCTCGATAGAGAAATGGTTTTAACCCATCAAAGAAACAATCAATATTAATTCTTGGGTTACATATATAATCTGTAGCATACCTTGCTAACCTTGTAAAGTTAGCCTCATACTTTGCGACATTCTCATACTCCTTTTGTCTCAGACTCAGAAATTGCCTTTCCATATGTTCTTGATGGTCATAACGAAATTATTTTTCTAAAAACATAGCTTTGAACTCTCTACATGCCATATTTAATACTTCATCATCTTCCTTCAGGTTTTGAATTAATGACCACCATTGATCAGCATCTCTAGAGAGGCGGTAAACTACCATGATAACTTTTTCCCTTCCACTACTCCCCAAGGCATGGAATATTTTCTCTAAATAATTTATCCAATGCATAGCTACTAATGGATTTTTACCCCCATTTAATGTTGGTGGTTGTTTCCTCATAAAGAGATCTAACATTGATCCTCCACACTGTGGAGCAGGGTGCTCCATACAAGTAAGGTTATTATTCATAACCTGAGTGAGTTGTCCCAGTATGGTGATTGGTTTATATGCACCAGTCGCATCACCAGTTCCACTATAATTATCTTGATTAGAAGGAAAATCCCTACATGGAGTGCATGCATTGATATGGTTCCATTTCTTCCACTAGGTGCCATTTCTAAAAAATTTCATACAATAGATTAGTTTATGAATCGCAACACATAAATCCAAACTTGCAAAACACTTAACATAATTTAATAAGTTTATGGATATAATCCATAATCATAAAAATGTTTTCTTTGAGGAATTATATACTCATAAACCCTTTCATAATGGTTTGTAAGGAAAATGATAATCATCCTAAGCATATCCCCCGAGAGTGTCGTAACCAAGAGTGGAGCACGACCCGTTTTCATGCACTAGTTCTCATTCAACTCTAGCTCAAAGTGGTGTTTTCGTGTTTTACCCCTAGGTACTTCTTTTCCAGAGTTGCCTCTACCTTCTCATATCTAGACATGGATGTATTGCTCAGAAAACTCACAAAATTTATACAATACCAAAATTCTAGGAAGTTCTTCTATACTAATCTTCAAAATCCATCATAGGTCTATGTTCTCTAATCAATGTTTATCCAAATCTAGTTTATATGTTTTGTACAAAACATCCTCTGATACCAACTGTAACACCTTGTCCCCAATTACCCAGACTCGGTGCATTATTACATAACATTGGCATGATGATATAGAAATCATGTCTCGAAAGACTAATTAGTTTAGTATTATTGGAAACATGATTCATACATAATTTCATCTTTACAACTTGAAAAGAAATACAAAAAAAATATATTTCATTTGAATCATCCAAGCCTCCTAGATTATGCCTACTGGTCAATCATAACTAACTTCTTCATATCCTGGGAAAATGAAAAATAAGAAAGGGGTGAGCTCAAATGCTCAGTAAGGGTATGTAATAAAGTAAAAAATGGCATAGATACTAGGTATGGTAAATAATTGAAACCCCATGCCTTTACCAACAATAAACCTGAATACATTTATGGAAAGAGTATGAGATGAGTAAAAAATTCCATAATAAAAAATAATCATGGGTATTATACTAGTCGAATGACCACATGAACCATTAATATTATTTCCGTAATGAGGGAATGTATAATGCCAGACATTCTGAAAGATTTTGTCAAGTCCTCAACCAGGACGTCTAAAAATTATTAAGGCCTTGGCCCAACCATAAATCAAATTGGAAAAGGGCCTTGTACAATTCCACATCTAGTTGTCTCATGAGACCTACCGATGCATCGATGAGCTATAGAAGGCTCCACCCATCACTTACTAAGTCCAATACATTCCTCATATGAAAAGGTTTAAACATATCATAAACATTCGTATTAAAACTGCTTTATGAAATGTCAATACTATAACCCTAAATCAGTAATGGTATAAAAATATCACATCACTAGTCAAATATATCACAAAACATTCAATAAAATATGGATGTTTTGTATCATAATAAATCAACTTCAAATAAACATAAAATCCATCAATAGATGTTGACATAGATGAAATCAAAACTCTTTTTAGAGAAATATCTCATTCTATTTTGAAATCATTTAAGAGGCCCAAAAATATAAAATAAAACATTTACATTGAAAATATTATTATAAGCTTATAAGGAATGCTTAGACAAGTTTATAATGGTCGAAAATAGCCACACCCATCATATAAGTTAAAAAAAGACATTCTTACCGTGAATTTGTTGAAAAGGTTAAAAAGGGCCTTGTTTAGAAAATGACGGAATGATTCCTTTATAAACATCATATAAAAATTCAAACAAGGGTATAAATGACTTTAACCCATATTATTTAAAATTGTACGAATGTTTTTAAATACATTTGTAAGAAACATGGATGTGGATGATAAAGAGTCCTAGTAGATAATTATGTATAAACAACCTCAGATAATAAAGTGATTGTGAAATAAACCCTTACCAATTTGGTAACTTACAAAACATACACCCCATGAAAGAGGTATCATACAATGAATATGTAAATACACATAAATTAAAGTGTATTATACAATTATTAGAATTATGGGTAGTACATACACCACACAAAAGGTAATAGTGGAAATATGGCATGAATCTCACAGGAATAAGGAGTGAGATGAAAACCCCTTACCTTGTAATTTTCCTTGATAGAGTGTTTGTTAACCTCCAGTATAATAGGTAAATCATCTTTATTAAATTATAAAAGAATAATATACATAAATATGATATAATATATGATCTTTTAATATTTATTTGTTAATACTATTTTAGTATTATCGTCATTTTGGGTGTTAACTGATTTGTTTTCCTTTATATGATTCGTTACGTAAGTTGTGTTTGTTATGGATAGGTTTCATCTTATTCATATAAAGAATTATATAAAGTCCATAAACATTATTTTTAATCATAAAATTATAATTATTCTTGAATGAATATGATGTGGAAATGAATCTCATCGCATTTTTGGAGACGGTAAGTCGTACGTACGCACAAACGCTTCTTCCATTTCATTTTTCATTTTCAAAGGAATAAAAACCAAATGATACATAGGTATATTATTATTACAGTAAAATATAATATATTATATGTGTTACTTATGTTCATTAACACCATCCTTTATATGTTCCATGTATGGTTTGAATGAGTCATATCACTTTGAAGGGGCGGTAGTCCGCACTTGCTCATATGAAGTTATCGTGTATATCTATACAACATGAAACAAATAATGGTATGCTATAAAATGGAATTACAGAATATTATATATAAAATAAATATAATTAATATCATATTTAATTATAGTTCCATCATAATGGCCACAATGAGAGGTGGAAGGAGATAATTGAACGATCATCATTTCATGAGGCGTTTGGAGGCCATCCACAGAAACATTATATTCTTCACCCATTAGATGGATGTGTCTATAAGTGTAGTTAGAATAATTCTCATAGAAATAACAAAGTATATTTAGGATATTGTTTTTGTTACAAAAGCATTTAATAAGAAGAGTTTAGGGGTTGGAAAAGTAAAATAAAAGAAAAGAATCTATGAGAAATCGTTGCCTTTAATTTGGGTAAATCCCTTTGGATTGAACCAAAAAGGACCCTTGAAGTGCCTTCTGCATAAGGTAAGGCTTCTAGGAGGAGGATAGGGATATAGGGAGCTTAATATGGCAGAGTTTGGATGATCCAAAAAGCTTTAGAGGTGTGAGGAATTGGTTATAATTGGTGGCCTTTTGTAAGGGGGAGGATGGGCTCTTTAGAAAAAACATAAAGTATTATTTTATAATAAATTCATATTCGATTTATAATGGAACCAAAGTGGATTATTAAAAGTATAACTTCGTTATGGGTCGAAATAATTTCAACCAATAGATTTCCGACATGTTTGGGTCACTATGATAACCATATCTTTTAGTTTTAACTCTTAGTTAATTAGTATGACATTTACCATGTAACTTTGTATTTTTATATTATATAGTTAATAAACATACTATATACATACAAGAGACCCCCAAGTGGTCCATTAATGATACACCTATAATGATATAAGTCCTTTTTCTACACCTTATATTTTTAGGAATTGAAAATCAATTAATAATATAATATTTGTTTTAAAAACTCAATTTTGTCAATTTTGACAGTATTCAATAATTGATTTATTATAGTCTTAACAACATTATTAATTAGAAAAAAATTCATTTAAGTAATCCTATAATGACATATTAAACAATAAAATTCATTTATGTCATCAAAAAATTCATATTATATTTATTTTAACATTTATAATACCAGTTATTTTATTCTTTCATTAAGAAGGAAAATACTCCATCATTATTGTGTCATAAATAAATTTAATTATTCAATATATAAAATTTATAAATAAAATAAAATTATGTAGGAAATATTGTTAGTTTTCTAATGAATAAATATAGTCCAAAATCCAATATATATAATCCTATGTAAAAAAAATTCTAAAAGATAAATGCTTATGTAATTTTTGTATTTAAATTAACATAATTAATATAAAGTGTAATTATCAAATACAAGTGGCTAAATGGGGTCCAAAAATCGACCCAAAGATTCCCATGGTCGGAAATGTATCAATCAATAGGGTTAAGACATGTTTTAGGGTAATTTAGTATTATTATAATATTATTTTTTACCCTTATTTACCGGATTTACCCTTTAACCATGGTAAATAAAATATTTAACGATATAATTATTAAAAATATCTAAAAATTAAAGTTACCAATTAACACAATTTGTACCTCCTTATTATAAATATGGAATCCATTTTATAACTTCAAAATAAATAAGTGGAAGAGATTAATTTAAAATTAATTGCCGCTGTCAAAACAAAAATCTTGTATTTAAGAAATAATAACTATCAAAAGATTGACATTTGTATATGTCTATTTTAAATGTAAAATTATTTCCAATGAACAAAATTGTATTAAATTGTAAATATATATTCTAAATATACATTAAAACAACTCAAATTAATAATTTATCACTATTAATTATTTTTATTAAAAAATTGTTTTTTAATTATAATTTAGTAATTTTCACTATTTATCAAAATATAAATGTTATTCGAAAAGTTCCAAAATTTTACCCGAGGCTAATTTCGATATTCAGAATCCAAAAATGAAGTCCATTATGAGAGATAAAATTTATAATAATTCAAAAAGTGTGTATTACTATTCATAACTGCTAGTTTGATTGGTTGTGGTGTGTGCTAGAACTCGAAGTTGCGTACAACACACGCTACTGTATTATTCAAAGAGAAACGTATCGTGGAAGCTTGGGGTGTAACAGAGTGGGTAGACAGGTCAGGTCTACGAGGATTTGGCGAGTCCCGCCCAACATAGGGTGGGACCTGCTCGGTGAATCGCGCGGCCTATCCTGGTAGGGTGCGTCCCGACCCGGCACGACGCGGCCCAATTGGTTGCGGCTCAATGGGCCGGCTGAGCCGCTCTGTCCGGAGTGGCTGAGTGGTCCGAGGGGGGGGGGCACTTTCTCAAACCAGCGGTGCCAAGCGGTGCCTCCTTCCCAACCGTCCAGCCGAAGCCGTCCGACCATTCTAGTGTAAGCAGCCCGCTCGGGCGGGCCGCGGTCCTCTTGTGCAGCATCTTCGGGTGTCGCGACTCCTTCACTCAGTCGGCCGACGAGCCGGCTGGTTTTATGCCGAAGAATCCCGCATTATGTGGGCTGTGGCCCTCCACAGTGTGGCGCCCTTGGGGCACAATAGTTTTTTTTGTCCTGCCGGCTTAGCTGGTCGGTTCTTCATTAGCTAAGCGGCCAGTGGTTGTGGGATGTGATGCCTCCACGCGCGACCGACACGTGGATTCCACCTTTGATTGTCTCCACTTCCCGTTGCAAAAACAAAAATCAAGAACAACAGAGGGTTTTCAGGCCGTATTCATTCGGACCGCTCCCTCTATGTTAGGTAGTAACATATGGCCAAAATTATTCCAATTAAAAAAACACAATAGAGATAATTTATAAAATTATAAATTATATGAAACCCCTACCTCGGTTTCGAGAGTGGAGTCGAGGGAAGAGGATTTGTAGAAGATGTCGGGGTGCGTCCGAGGAGGAAACAACATGTCATCAATTATTGCGGAGAAGAAAAAGGCATATCGTCATTCATCGTGGAAGGATGAAGCTGTCTTCTAATTCCAAAGGATCCACCAAAATATTTTCCCAGTAAATATTAAAATGAGGATTTCCCCCTTTTTAAAATAATATGATAACGAATTCAAATTGATTAAAAACTATATTAATTAATTAATGAAGTCTTTAAATAAATGAGTCAGAAAAAATTAATGGGTGAGAGGGGAGGTGAAGAGATTACTCCATTCATGGGGAGTTGTCAAATTAATTGAAGAGGAGATTAATGGGGAGTTGAGAAGAGGTGAATGGTTAAGGCCATGTGGGACCCACCTCACAAATATCCTCTCATGAGAGGTTATGTGGGTGTGGCCCCCACCTCTAACTCCCCTTGGGAGAAAATAACCAACTTCCATAAATAAAATTTTGTTCCAAAATTTTTATTTATTTCATTCTAAATCCTGAAAAATTAACTCTCAATTTGAATAAAACGCAACTGCAGTAAAGGACCCATTAACCGAATACCGACACTATGAGTTCATTGGTGTTCTTGTATTTCAATTCCAACCATCAGTTCAAAAGATAGAAAAACCCGCACTTACATTTACTGAATGTAACTGAATAAAACTTCAGAATTTGATTCCGGGAACATCGGGCCTCAGAATCAAGTGCCGTCAGAAACCACAGATTCATAAAATTCTAAAGTATTTAATAAATACAATTCCTTGAAATTTCTGGGACATTACATGATCTACGTCATATGTGAAGTTGGAGTATTGTAATTTGGTAATATTCTTTGTGTTCATGATATAATTGATCTAAAAAGGGAATTTTTGGATGATGCTCGTAGCTCATATTTTTATATACACCCTGGTCGCACTATGTTGTATAGATTTTTAAGGAACATTTTTTTATGGAAAACATCAATAGGGGGATTTCTAATTATGTGACATAATGTATGGTTTTATAATAGGTTAATGATGGAGGAAATCATCCTAGAGGAGTCTGTCAACCTCTTCCCATACCTTATTGGAAATGGGACGATATTATGATGGAATGTTTCCTAGGGCTACAATGGACTCCTAGAAGGAATGGTTCAATATGAGTCATTGTTGATCATCATACCGAGTCATCACATTTTCCTGCTAAAAGAGAATATTTAAAATGTAAACATTTCAAAAGACTATATATTAATGATGTTGTAAGACTTTATGGTGTAACCCTATAGATTTTTTCTGATCGTGATCCCTGTTTTACATCATGATTTTTGGGAACATAAAGACTCTAATAATTTATCTATATTTATAGAATATATATATAAATATATCATAATTTTTATATCCTAAATAAATTCAAGATTTTAATGAATATTTAAATTAGTCATATTTAGAAAATTAATGTTTTTTATTAGTGTTTCATATATCATACACTATCGAACAGAGCTTCGTCGTTTTAATAGATAGGGTGTTATATCATTCACAAATTAATAAATTGAATCCTCTCAATTTAAAAATGTTCTTGGTATGATATATTTATAAAAAATAATATTTATTTATTGAAAACCAACAACGTAAATTGTTTAATAAGGCATCCCCATGAAAAGAGAGGAAATAATATTTGATAGTCTCCATATAAAAGGGTTTCCCATTAGTATAAAATTAATGGTAAATGAAAAATATACATGGAATAAAAAATAACATACAAGAAATAATATAATTGGATAAAAAACGTGGTTAAGAGAAATTAAATTACCATAAAACATTGAATTTATGAATGAAAAAATGAATTTTAATTGATCAAAAATGATGATAAAGAGAAAACATATAAATTTTATGCATTTACTTAAATTATGAATTTCTATGCCTAAATATATGATATACATGATCTATTTCCTATAATATAAACATATGGGTATATTTTTATCCATTAATAATTGTTTTTAATGATATTTTCAATTTATCAAATCATATCCCCCATGAGTGTCGAACAAAGTTTGAAACAAGGCATGTTGTTGTGCACCTCTTTCCTATCATGTTTAGATCAATGGGGTGTTTTTTGATTTTTACCCCTAGGTATATTTGGAATAGATCCAAATCCACTTATAGTATCTAATCATAGATTTATTTGATTGGCCAAAGACTTAATCTATACTTTCCCAAAACGTAAGAGTTTTTTATAATATACAGCTTTATCCATATGTATATTTCTAGAGCTTTCTATTCCTAATTCCAAAAATAATATAACTATTTAGTTGATACAGATATAACAACTCATCTCTATATTAATAATTGATTAATGATTTAATAGATAAATTTAATCATAATGAAACCCATAATAAAAATATGTCGTGTTTATTAGGAATTATGTAAATATAATAATCTCTTGAACATTAGATATAACAACATTTTTGAAAAAATCATTGGAATTCTTCTAATATTAAATGCATTTTAAAACTCTATAGGATAACCTTGGTACATACATATGAAATTTTTGAGATATAATTCCAAATAAAGGAATAAAAATTGAATATGGTGGTATATAAAATACAACCAGAATATTGAGGGGATTAAAAGGTCTGAGAACCGTAAACATGAATAATAAGGCAGGTTATATCATTATAAACATAACATATGAAATGGGGTAAGAGCTTAAAAAAATGTTCATAAAAATAGGCCAGGGATACCATCCAAGACATCATCATTGAAAATTTAACATAAATGTATTAGTTTTAGTCTGACCAAAATTTTACTTCTAATGAGGATAAACATTACCCAATTCACTGTATCACAATTTATTTCTTGGTTCTCCCTTCATAATCATTTAAATCTCATGATTAAGTGTTCCATGTATATTATAAAACATGGAATAATTTATCATCACATTTTAATTCTAGAAAATTAAGAGTTGAAGAAATAAATGAAATCCCCAATCAATAACTATAAGTTAATAATATTGAAGAACCTTCAAAATAAAGTAGTTCTTCTTTTCACTACAGAGTAGTTTGGCATAGAAAACCGTAGTTGAATTTCAGGATCACAACATCATCAATCATGAATTCATTAAATGGGTTGATGAGATATCATTGGGTATATCATAATTTTCATTGAAAATGTAAATTATTATGAAAATAGAAAAATATATCCCAACATATGCAATTTTAAATAGATGACAAAATATATTTATGAAATTTGAATTAACAATAGAATGGATAAATCCCTTACTAAATATCATCATGGTGATGAGTGTACATAAATGTTCATGGGAGGTATTAATGAAAATTAATGGTGTATATAATTATATATATAAATAATATGGATAGTACAAGGGGTACGGTATAACATATCCAAACATGAAAAAATTTATATTGAGTGACAAAACAAATAAGAGGTTCTTAAATTGAAATGAGATGTTAGAAATTCCTTGCTTGAGTGTTTGAATTGAAATGAATTTGAGGGGCCTATTGGGAGCATGGGGTTCCATTGGAGGGCATTATATAGGGTAAGGTAGAGTAATGATGTGACCAATGTATTATTGTTGAAGAGAAATAAGAACTCATGTGGGTTCATATTGGAAAAGAGTGGGTATTTATTTCAAATTTTATAAACATTTCATTTTGAATATATATAATAATATTTGAAAAACTAGAATCCCTCCCATTATTTTTGTCATGGTTTCTTCCTAATGGGAGTAGTTTTTATTATTTTATATTTTTAATTTCTGAACATAATTAAATAATGTGTTATATTTTGTAGAGGTGACTCAAACTCATAGTTAAATCATTTTAAGAACATAAAATATTTTTATGGTTTTGGATGATTTAGAAAGGATTTAAAAAATATATAAAATAATCCTAAAATAAAATTATATTATAGTGAAAGACATATTTGTTTAGGGAAACCATTTATTATATTTATTACATCACTTTTTGTTCCTTATGATGTCATAATACACACCGTATATTCATAAAATACTTTATTTTTACATAAAAATTACTTTATCTCTGAAAATTATGAATAATTTACCATTGAATAATTTAGACATTGTGATTCAAAAAAGAATATTCAACTTATAAAAATAATTTTCTAAATATATTAATTTTTACTTATAAAATACTGATTATAATTTCATATGAAATTATGGGTTTTCTGTAACACCCCGAGCTTCCACGATACGCCTCTCATTGAATAATGCAATAGCTTGCATTGTACGCAACTTCGAGTTCTAAAACACCGCGACTAATCAAAGTAGCTGTTATGAATAGTAATAACCACTTTTTAAAATTATAGAAATTTTGTATTTCAAATGGACTTTATTTTGTATTCGTAATATCGAAATTATCCTAAGTTGAATTTTTTGTAACTTTCTGAGAACTTCCAATTTTTTTATGAATAGTGAAAAATACTTAAAACAACTTTTTTAATCAAAATAATTAATTGTGATAAATTATACTATTTAGTGGTTTTAAAGTATAATTTGAACATATTTTTACCATTTTATCCAATGGTGGTCATTAGAATTAATTTAACATTGAAAATGGACATAAACAATTGCCAATCTTTTGATATAAATTGTTTCCTAAAAACACGCTATTTGTTCTGACAGCGGGAATTAATTATAAAATTAATTAATGAAACTTATATGTTTGGAATTTTGTAAAATAGACATCATTTTTGAATTTGGAATATCAATTATAGTTTAGGGTGAAATTTTGGTACTTTTCGGATAACTTTTGTATTTTGATGAATAGTGAAAATTACTAAATTTTAATTAAAAACAACTTTTTTAATCAAAATAATTAATATTGATAAATTATGAATTTGAGTGGTTTTAAAGTATATTTAGAATATATTTTTACCATTCAATTTAATGTTTTTCATTGGACATAATTTTACAATTAAACCGAACATAAACAAGTGTCAATCTTTTGATAGTTATTATCTCTTAAAAACACGCTTTTTGTTTTGACAGCGGGAATTAATTTTAAATTAATTTCTGCCACTTCTGTGTTTTGAATTTAGAAAAATGGAATCCATATTTGGAATCAGGATGTTCAAATTGTGTAAATAGGTAACTTTTATTTTTAGACATTTTGAATAATTACTGCGGTAAATATTTTATTTACCATGGTTAAGGGTAAATCCGGTAAATAAGGGTTACAAAATAATATTATAATAATACTAAATTACCCTAAAACGTGTCTTAACCCTATTGGTTGATACAGGGTCGACCATGGGAATCTTTGGGTCTATTTTGGGACCCCATGGATCCACTTGTAAGTGATAATGACACATTATATTAATAAAGTTAAAATAAAAATAAAAATGGCATAAGCTTAAATCTTTTAGAAGAACAATTTTTACATAAGGTTATACATGTTGGATTTTCGATTGTAAATATTCATTAGAAAGATAAAAATATTTCCTACATAATGATATTTTATTTATAATTTTTAGACATTAAATAATTTATTTTATTTATGACACAAAGATGATGCAGTAATTACTATAATAGTGAAAAAATAAAATAATTGATATTATAAATACCCAAATAAATATAATATGAAACTTTTAATGAATTAAACTAATTTTCTAGGATAATATGATATATTAGTATTGATTTAATTGACTTTTTTAGAAGTAATCAATCTGTTATGAGTTTCACAAAAATCAACTATTGAATAGTGTCAAAATTGACATAAAAGAGTTCTTAAAACAAATATTATATTATTAATTGATATTAAATTCCTAAAAATCTAAGGTTCGGCCAAGAGACTTATATTATGATAGGTTAATCATTAATGGACCACTTGGGGGTCTCTTGGATGTATATAGTAAGTTTATTAACCATATTATATAAAAATACAAAGAGACATTGTAAAAGTGAAACTAATTAACTTAGAGTTAATACTTAAAGATAAGGTTAATATAAGTACTCAAACCTGTCTAAATTCTATTGGATGAGTTTTTTTCGACCTATCCCCACCTCATCCTTTGAATATTCAACTTTTGAGCCTTTGGAAACCGAATATGAATTTATTATAAATTAATATTTCTAGCTTTTCCAAAGGTGCCCCTCACCCCTCTTATAAAAAGGCACTCCTCCTTCTCTTTTCCTCACACCTCTCAAGCCACTTGGCTCGTCCAAACTCTGCCCAAATAAGCTCCCCACATCCCTCTACTCCTCCTTGAAGCTTCCCCTTAGGCAGAAATCATTTCAAGAAGTCCTTTGGTTCCAACGAAAGTGAGTTACCTAAATTAAAGGTAACGATTTCTCTTAAATTATTTTCATTTATTTTGCTTCTTCAACCCCCAAACTCTTTTTATTTCCCTTCTTTTGTAACAACACCAGTATCCTCAATATACTAGGATGTTGTTATAAGAAGTATTCAAAATACACATACACACAACTCCATCTAATGGATGATGAACATAATGTTTCTGTGGATGGCAAACTAACGCCTCACGAAACGATGATTGTTCAAATACATCTTACCACCTCTCATGGTGGCCATTATGATGGAACTGTAATTAAATATTATATTAATGATATATATTATATATATAAGCTTCTGTAATTCCATTTTATTTCATACCATTATTCGTTTCATGTTGTATATACATACGATAATTTCATTTGAGGAAGTGCGGACTACCGCCCCCTTAAAATGATATGACTCGTTCATACCACACATGGAACGTATAAAGGATGGTGTTAATGAACATAAGTAACATATATAAAATATTATATTATACTGGAATAGTAATATACCTATGTATCATTTGGATTCGATTCTTTTAAATAAAAATTAAATGGAAGTAGCGTTCGTGCGTGCGTACGGACTACCGTCTCCACGAACGCGATGAGATTCATTCTCCATCATATCCATTCAAGTAAAATTATCATTTAATGATTTAAAAATGATTTTTAAGGACTTGATATCATTCTGGTTATGAATAAGATATAATCCATCCATTACAAACATGTCTTACGTAACCAAACATTTAAGAAGAACAAATCGATTATCACCCGAAACGACGATAATACTAAGATATTATTAATAAAGCAATGTTAAAAGATCATATATGATATCATACTAATGTTTATGATTCTTGTATAATTTAATAACAATTATTTCACCATTATACAGGAGGTTAACCTACCCCAACAAAGGAAAAGTACAAGGTAAGGGTTATTTCACAATCTCTTCATTATCCGAGGTTGTTTATACGTAATAATCTACTGGGATTTCTTTATCATCCACATCCATGTTTCTTCGAAATGTATTTAAAAACATATTTATTATTTACAAGAATATGGGTTAAATTCATTTATACCCTTGTTTGACTTTTTGTAAGAGGTTTATAAAGGAATATTTCCGTCGTTTTCAAAACAAGGTCCTTTTTGACCTTTTCGACAGAATTAAGATAAGAATGTTTTTTTTACTTATACGGCGGGTGCGGTTATTTTCCGCCATTATAAAATCATAAAAGCTTTCCTTACAAGCTTACAAGAATATTTTCAAGAAAATGTTTTATTTTATATGGCTCTTAAATGATTTCAAAAGTAGAAAGAGATATTTCTCTAAAAAGTGTTTTGATTTCATCTATGTCAACATCCTTTAATGGATTTTACGCTTATTTGAAGTTGATTTATTATAATACAAAACTTCTATATTGTATTGAAGGTTTTGTGATATGTTTGACTGTGGATGTGCTATTTTATACCATTCATAGTTTATGGTGAAACTATTGACATTTCGTATGCTAGTTTTAATCCGAATGTTTATGTTATATTTCAAACTTTTCTTCAGATGAATGTGCTAAACAAGTATGTTCCGGGTTGGGGACAGGTAAAAGTAAGCCCTCCGGGTTGGGGACTGGTAAAAGTAAGCCCTCCAGGTTGGGGACTGGTTAAAGTAAGCCCTCCAGGTTAGGGACTGGTAAAAGTATGCCCTCCGGGTTGGTGTCCGGTTATTAGAGGCACTCCGGGTTGGTGTCCGGTTATTAGAGGCACTCCGGGTTGGTGTCCGGTTATTAGAGGCACTCCGGGTTGGGTTCCGGTTAGAAGTAACCCCTAGGTCTTGGGATGAGGCCTAGACAAAGAAATTAACGTTTAGAATTATGCATTCCAACATTATGAAAGTGGTTATTGATTTTTGCATGTGATTATTCGATTAGTAGAATATCCATGTGAATAAGTAAATGGCATTATTTCATTTTATTTATGACATACCATGTTGAAAGTTCATGTTTAAAAGGATTATGTTTTAGTTATACATTGCCTTAAATGTTTATTCTTATTTATGAATGTTTCCGCTATATTGTTATCCTTACTGGGCATTTGAGCTCACCCCTTTTCTATGTTTTATTTTTCCCAGGAAGTGAAGATGTAAGTTATGAATGACCTGCAGGGATATTATGAGGGGATTATAGTGTGGACTGTGGAAACATTATGTTGTTATAGTAGTTTTTCATTTTATGATGTAATGTAAAACTTATGAATATATCTAGTCTTTCCAAGGCTACTAAACCAATCGGTCTTTCGAGATTTGATCTTTCTTGTGATCATGCCAATGTTACGAAGTAATGCACCGACTCTGGGTAGCTGGGGTCGGGGCGTTACAGTTGGTATCAGAGGAAGTTTAGTACAAACCTTGGAAGCTAGATTTAGATAAACTCTGATTAGAGCACGTAGACCTAAGATGAACTTTGAGGATTAGTATAGAAAGACTTCCTAGAATTTTGGTATTGTAGAGATTTTGTGAGTTTTCCGTGCAATACATCCCTGTCTGGATACGAGCAGGTAGAGGCGGCTCTGGCACAGATGTACCTAGGGTTAAAACCCGAAAACACCGCTTTGAGCTAGACTCGAACGGGAACTGGTGCACGACAACGGGCCTTGCTGCACTCTTGGTTACGACACTCCCAGGGGATATGCTTAGGATAACTCTCATTCTCTTTACAAATCATTATGAAGGGTTTATGAGTATATACTTCCTCAAAGAAAACATTTTTATGATTATGGATTATATCCATAAATAGTTCAATTTATGTTAAGTGTTTTATAAGTATGAGATTATGTATTTTGATTCATAAACTGATCTAGTTTATGCCATTGTTTAGAAATGGCGCCTAGTGGAAGAAATGGAAACCGTATCAATGCACACACTCCATGTAGGGATTTCCCTCCTGCTCAAGATAATTATAGTGGGGCTGGTGATGCAACTGGTGCCGATCAGCTAATCACCATACTGGGACAACTTACTCAGGTTATGAATAATAACCTTACCCATATGGAGCACCCTGATCCGCATCATGGAGGATCAATGTTAGATCGATTCATGAGGCAACAACCACCAACGTTCAATGGGAGTACAAATCCCTTAGTAGCTGAGCAATGGATAAATTCCCTAGAGAAAATATTTCAGGCTTTGGGGAGCAGTGAAAGGGAAAAAGTTATCATGGCAGTTTACCGCCTCACTGGAGATGCTGATCAATGGTGGTCATTGATTCAAAACATGAAGGAAGATGATGATGTATCAAATATGGAATGGAGGGAGTTCAAAGATCTATTTTTAGAAAAATACTTTCATTGCGACCATCGAGCAGATATGGAAAGGCAATTTCTAAGTCTGAGACAAAAGGAGGATGAGAATGTCACAAAGTATGAGGCTAACTTTACAAGGTTAGCAAGGTATGCTGGTGATTATATACGCAACCCAAGAAGTAAGATTGATCGTTTCTTTGATGGGTTAAAACCATTTCTCCGTCGAGCTTTGGTATCACAATCCTTCTCATCATACGAAGATATTGTCTCGTGTGCTATCAAGACAGAAAAGGAATTCTCTAAGTCTTATGACAACAAAGTAAAGCAAGAGAAGAAGAGAACGGTGGAACAAGAGACAGATAAAGGGAAAAAGGGAAAGAAGGATTTTCCATTATATGATAATTGTGGGAAGAATCACCCTGGTACTTGCCTAAAAGGAATGGGAGTTTGTTATAAATGTGGAGAAAAGGGTCACCAGGCTCGTGATTGCAAGGGAAAGAAAGAGGCTATCAAAGTGGAATGCTACAATTGTAGAGAAATGGGTCATTATGCAAATCAATGTCCTACGCGTCAGGGAAACTTACCTCAGAAAAGGCCAAGGGATCAAGCCCAATCTTATGCTGTGACTACAGTTGAAGCGGAATAATTAATGTATTGGTGCTTTTGGACTCAAGGATTATATTCTGGTTATAAGAATAATGTGATATATATATGGATTGTACTGCAGTACTTGTTGATTTCAGTAAGGTTTTAATATGATGAAGGTAATTATATTTTTAGTATGTGACAATAAGAGAAACTTTACTTCGTTTGGGGAATCTGATAAATTGATTTTGGAATTAAGAAACCTTTTAGAGAAAGTCTGGACAGAGGTATTTTGGATAACTAGAAAGGTTGGAGTGGATTAAGTTGATCTTTGGATAGTATTGTTTAAGGTTAAAAAATTTATGAAGATTATTTTTGGAATATTATAATACTATAGTTTTAGGAAAAGGACAACCTGTAGGGTGGGGCATAACCCGTCGCGTCGGAAAAAGTTGCAGGAATCGAACCCACAACCATAGTGTGACAAGCCTTTATTTCCTACCACTAGCCTACAGGGAGTCCCTAGTTATTACAAAATAGTTTTCCTATTCTAAATGGTTTGTGGTAAAAATTTATTAATGAAAGTCTACATGATAAGTAAGTATATTTCCTCACATTCTTAGTAAATCTCTTAAATAATTTCCTCACCTCTATGAAAGGTTACTTAAAACAAAAACGTTGTCGATTAACTTTTCCAACCGGGGATTCAATGAATGTTTAACCAATCACAAGTTTGTGATTTTCTTATTGTTAACTTTCTCCTAATCCTGTTTTCTAGAACTCTACATCAGACCATGCTAGTTTTTTTTTCCTCCATATCCATATTTTCATAGAACCCTAGTATGGGCTATCTCGGATGACCTTTGTACTTCTCTTTCTTTCTTTTAATGTTATATTTTTATTAATCTTATTTCCGATGTGGGTTTTCCACAAAGGTATTTTCTATTTACAAACTTTTATTTTCAAAGAAAAATTTCAATTTGAGAGGACGCAATTTATTGAAGGAGGGGAGAATGTAACACCCCGAGCTTCCACGATACGCCTCTCATTGAATAATGCAATAGCTTGCATTGTACGCAACTTCGAGTTCTAAAACACCGCGACTAATCAAAGAAGCCGTTATGAATAGTAATAACCACTTTTTAAAATTATAGAAATTTTGTATTTCAAATGGACTTCATTTTGTATTCGTAATATCGAAATTATCCTAATTTGAATTTTTTGTAACTTTCTGAGAACTTCAAATTTTTTTATGAATAGTGAAAAATACTTAAAACAACTTTTTTAATCAAAATAATTAATTGTGATAAATTATACTATTTAGTGGTTTTAAAGTATAATTTGAACATATTTTTACCATTTTATCCAATGGTGGTCATTAGAATTAATTTAACATTGAAAATGGACATAAACAATTGCCAATCTTTTGATATAAATTGTTTCCTAAAAACACGCTATTTGTTCTGACAGCGGGAATTAATTATAAAATTAATTAATGCAACTTATATGTTTGGAATTTTGTAAAATAGACATCATTTTTGAATTTGGAATATCAATTATAGTTTAGGGTGAAATTTTGGTACTTTTCGGATAACTTTTGTATTTTGATGAATAGTGAAAATTACTAAATTTTAATTAAAAACAACTTTTTTAATCAAAATAATTAATATTGATAAATTATGAATTTGAGTGGTTTTAAAGTATATTTAGAATATATTTTTACCATTCAATTTAATGTTTTTCATTGGACATAATTTTACAATTAAACCGAACATAAACAAGTGTCAATCTTTTGATAGTTATTATCTCTTAAAAACACGCTTTTTGTTTTGACAGCGGGAATTAATTTTAAATTAATTTCTGCCACTTCTGTGTTTTGAATTTAGAAAAAAGGAATCCATATTTGGAATCAGGATGTTCAAATTGTGTAAATAGGTAACTTTTATTTTTAGACATTTTGAATAATTACTGCGGTAAATATTTTATTTACCATGGTTAAGGGTAAATCCGGTAAATAAGGGTTAAAAAATAATATTATAATAATACTAAATTACCCTAAAACGTGTCTTAACCCTATTGGTTGATACATGGTCGACCATGGGCATCTTTGGGTCTATTTTGGGACCCCATGGATCCACTTGTAAGTGATAATGACACATTATATTAATAAAGTTAAAATAAAAATAAAATTGGCATAAGCTTAAATCTTTTAGAAGAACAATTTTTACATAAGGTTATACATGTTGGATTTTCGATTGTAAATATTCATTAGAAAGATAAAAAGATTTCCTACATAATGATATTTTATTTATAATTTTTAGACATTAAATAATTTATTTTATTTATGACACAAAGATGATGCAGTAATTACTATAATAGTGAAAAAATAAAATAATTGATATTATAAATACCCAAATAAATATAATATGAAACTTTTAATGCATTAAACTAATTTTCTAGGATAATATGATATATTAGTATTGATTTAATTGACTTTGTTAGAAGTAATCAATCTGTTATGAGTTTCACAAAAAACAACTATTGAATAGTGTCAAAATTGACATAAAAGAGTTCTTAAAACAAATATTATATTATTAATTGATATTAAATTCCTAAAAATCTAAGGTTCGGCCAAGAGACTTATATTATGATAGGTTAATCATTAATGGACCACTTGGGGGTCTCTTGGATGTATATAGTAAGTTTATTAACCATATTATATAAAAATACAAAGAGACATTGTAAAAGTGAAACTAATTAACTTAGAGTTAATACTTAAAGATAAGGTTAATATAAGTACTCAAACCTGTCTAAATTCTATTGGATGAGTTGTTTTCGACCTATCCCCACCTCATTCTTTGAATAGTAAACTTTGGAGCCTTTGGAAACCGAATATGAATTTATTATAAATTAATATTTCTAGCTTTTCCAAAGGTGCCCCTCACCCCTCTTATAAAAGGGCACTCCTCCTTCTCTTTTCCTCACACCTCTCAAGCCACTTGGCTCGTCCAAACTCTGCCCAAATAATCTCCCCACATCCCTCTCCTCCTCCTTGAAGCTTCCCCTTAGGCAGAAATCATTTTAAGAAGTCCTTTGGTTCCAACCAAAGTGAGTTACCTAAATTAAAGGTAACGATTTCTCTTAAATTATTTTCATTTATTTTGCTTCTTCAACCCCCAAACTCTTTTTATTTCCCTTCTTTTGTAACAACACCAGTATCCTCAATATACTAGGATTTTTTTATAAGAAGTATTCAAACTACACATACACACAACTCCATCTAATGGATGATGAACATAATGTTTCTGTGGATGGCAAACTAACGCCTCACGAAACGATGATTGTTCAAATACATCTTACCACCTCTCATGGTGGCCATTATGATGGCACTGTAATTAAATATGATATTAATGATATATATTTTATATATAAGCTTCTGTAATTCCATTTTATTTCATACCATTATTCGTTTCATGTTGTATATACATACGATAATTTCATTTGAGGAAGTGCGGACTACCGCCCCCTTAAAATGATATGACTCGTTCATACCACACATGGAACGTATAAAGGATGGTGTTAATGAACTTAAGTAACATATATAAAATATTATCTTATACTGGAATAGTAATATACCTATGTATCATTTGGATTCGATTCTTTTAAATAAAAATTAAATGGAAGTAGCGTTCGTGCGTGCGTACGGACTACCGTCTCCACGAACGCGATGAGATTCATTCTCCATCATATCCATTCAAGTATAATTATCATTTAATGATTTAAAAATGATGTTTAAGGACTTGATATCATTCTGGTTATGAATAAGATATAATCCATCCATTACAAACATGTCTTACGTAACCAAACATTTAAGAAGAACAAATCGATTATCACCCGAAACGACGATAATACTAAGATATTATTAATAAAGCAATGTTAAAAGATCATATATGATATCATACTAATGTTTATGATTCTTGTATAATTTAATAACAATTATTTCACCATTATACAGGAGGTTAACCTACCCCAACAAAGGAAAAGTACAAGGTAAGGGTTATTTCACAATCTCTTCATTATCCGAGGTTGTTTATACGTAATAATCTACTGGGATTTCTTTATCATCCACATCCATGTTTCTTTGAAATGTATTTAAAAACATATTTATTATTTACAAGAATATGGGTTAAATTCATTTATACCCTTGTTTGACTTTTTGTAAGAGGTTTATAAAGGAATATTTCCGTCGTTTTCAAAACAAGGTCCTTTTTGACCTTTTCGACAGAATTAAGATAAGAATGTTTTTTTTACTTATACGGTGGGTGCGGTTATTTTCCGCCGTTATAAAATCATAAAAGCTTTCCTTAAAAGCTTACAAGAATATTTTCAAGAAAATGTTTTATTTTATATGGCTCTTAAATGATTTCAAAAATAGAAAGATATATTTCTCTAAAAAGTGTTTTGATTTCATCTATGTCAACATCCTTTAATGGATTTTACGCTTATTTGAAGTTGATTTATTATAATACAAAACTTATATATTGTATTGAAGGTTTTGTGATATGTTTGACTGTGGATGTGCTATTTTATACCATTCATAGTTTATGGTGAAACTATTGACATTTCGTATGCTAGTTTTAATCCGAATGTTTATGTTATATTTCAAACTTTTCTTCAGATGAATGTGCTAAACAAGTATGTTCCGGGTTGGGGACCGGTAAAAGTAAGCCCTCCAGGTTGGGGACTGGTAAAAGTAAGCCCTCCAGGTTGGGGACTGGTTAAAGTAAGCCCTCCAGGTTAGGGACTGGTAAAAGTATGCCCTCCGGGTTGGTGTCCGGTTATTAGAGGCACTCCGGGTTGGTGTCCGGTTATTAGAGGCACTCCGGGTTGGGTTCCGGTTAGAAGTAACCCCTAGGTCTTGGGATGAGGCCTAGACAAAGAAATTAACGTTTAGCATTATGCATTCCAACATTATGAAAGTGGTTATTGATTTTTGCATGTGATTATTCGATTAGTAGAATATCCATGTGAATAAGTAAATGGCATTATTTCATTTTATTTATGACATACCATGTTGAAAGTTCATGTTTAAAAGGCTTATGTTTTAGTTATACATTGCCTTAAATGTTTATTCTTATTTATGAAAGTTTCCGCTATATTGTTATCCTTACTGGGCATTTGAGCTCACCCCTTTTCTATGTTTTATTTTTCCCAGGAAGTGAAGATGTAAGTTATGAATGACCTGCAGGGATATTATGAGGGGATTATAGTGTGGACTGTGGAAACATTATGTTGTTATAGTAGTTTTTCATTTTATGATGTAATGTAAAACTTATGAATATATCTAGTCTTTCCAAGGCTACTAAACCAATCGGTCTTTCGAGATTTGATCTTTCTTGTGATCATGCCAATGATACGAAGTAATGCACCGACTCTGGGTAGCTGGGGTCGGGGCGTTACATTTTCTATTAATAACATTTTTTTGAAATATTGTAATTTTCTAAGACTGTTGAATTTTTTGTAATAATTAAATGATGTATAAATATACTTTTTCTATTATGAAATAATAACAACCTTAATGTGATTTAATAAATACAATAAATGGTATCCATGATAAAATATATGTTTTCACATTGAAATTATGTGATTTTATGTTTATTTTTTAAATTTTATAATGTCTTTGTAAATCGTTGAAAAACTATTTTATATTTTAAGATTTTAAAATCATTTCATTAGGAGTATGACTCATATAAACATAATCATGGTCATTATTTTATTATTTCATGATCATGGAAATATTAACAAATGATAATGACTCCCATTTTAATGAAACCATGGAACAAAAAATGGGAATATTTGTGGTTTTGGTGGATTTTATTATATAGAATATGGATTTTATGTTTGGGAAATGATAAATAATTCCACACAAATTTTTTATATAAACCCAAAAAAAACAATATTTCTTCACTAAAAAACAGAGTACATGGTCCTTAAAAATCATTCATCCACCTAGTGTCCGCCCAAGTAACACCCATGACCTTAAGAATATCATCCCAATCATTTATAGGCACACTCTAATGTAATGGAATTCAATATTTTAATTACAGATCAAGCACCTAATTTATGTTATCTCTCTCAATTTAATTTTTTTGTATAAAGATAAGTTATTACATTTTGATATTATTGTCTATTTTTTATAAATTTATAGATTCCCCTTCTCATACAATAATTCCTTTCGATGTACCTTTATATACACGTTTTACCATGTCGATACATTAAATGGAATCCTCACCTTCATTTCATTAATCATGATTTTTTTATTGTATTATTTATTATATTTCCAATTTATAATGTTGGTACATATATTTACATGTCATTATTACTTCCCATTTCATGTCCAAATTATGATAGGCCCATTTCACTATCACCAACAAATTTTAGGAATTCTTATGTGACATTGTTATCTAGCTGAAATTTCACTGATATTTTTGATTACCAAATCAATTTTGTAGTGAATACCACATACATTTCATATGAATGGTTTTCACCTTTTTACACATATATTTATTTTTTACTTATAATTAAATTTATTTCTTCAACCCTCCTTGGGTGTGGAATAAAATATGATGATGAATGAATAAATGGTGTATGATATATGACGAACACTTAATCCTGATAATGAAATGAAATTTATTGGTACAAGAAAAAATATATAAGACTCCATTGTATATGGAAATATTTAGTCCCATGAAAAATCTTGTTGGGACTAGAAGTGAAACTAATTCCTTTATTGGACATTTTCTATCATGATTTATTAGAATCTAGCCTCGATCTATGATTTTTATATAGTGTTTTAATTTCTTTTAAAATTTACAATTTTATGATCATCATGATATATCATGCCTTATTATTCATATCTATAATTTGAAAAAAATTTATTTTCTATTCATAAGGCTATTTTATAACTTGTATCTCCTTATTCATGGTTTATTTCAATAATGGATTTTATTTATCACCCCTCCCATAAGAATCTCCCATGGTTACACTATGAATTTTTAAAATACATAGAATTGTATATCCTTATAAGGGAATTTTTCAATAATGTTGTTGTATCTCATTTAAACATGTAATTCCATGTACCTAATTCTGAAATACATTAGACTTCCTAATCTACATGGTTGTATTTTGTGTAATTTTATATAATAAATCATGAATTAATGTATAAAAAAGAATATGATTTTTATAGTTGGTATCCAAAGATGTTTTTAGTTATTTTGTTGATTAGGAATAGAAGGATCTAGATAAATACTTATGTAAAATAATTAGAATAAGAAAACATACATAAATTTTGATATGTAATGAATATGTGGGTTTATAAGAAAATAAAACCATTTCCAAGTACTATCATTGGATATGTATTCAGAACAAACATATATATGGGTAACACCCAAAATCACTGCATTTAGCTAGACTCGACTGAAAACTAGAGCATGAAAATGGGCCGGGCAACACAACTTTTTGGAACTCTTGGGGAATATTCTTTGGTACACTCACAAGCACGTTATGAACCATTAATAAGGTAAAAAAATTCCCATAAGATTCTATGTTACCAAATAGGACATTGAAAAATAGATTGAATCCTTATAATTCTTATGTAATGGAATAAATGTCTTCTCTGATGAATTGACTGTCTTATCACTAGTCATTGATTTAGGGTATTTTAGTCATTGACTTTCCCCTGAAAATGATCTCTATAACATTATATCAGTTCATTGGGGATAATGTTATATTACATGTCTATGTTTTCACTTCCCATTAAGGTTCTCATTATTGGAACTGTAATTATGTGGTGACCATCATATTTCCCTCTCCATCAATTCAAGTGGATGGGTCAAAAAAATTACAATGTGGGATACCATTGATGATATTTTCAATTATTAAAAAATATCTTACCAAAATCCAGATTAAATCTAGATGATGTAAGTTATTATATGGTAGATCAATGTAACACTAATAGTTTTCAAAAGATAAAGAAATGCTTGATAGCATATGTAATACACAGAATAGAACCCAAACAAGTATTTATTAATAAAATATAACCATTTTCACCTTTCCAGTTTATTTTCATTTATGATTAGGAGTAAATAATGTAAATTTTTTTGTTTCTTAAATATATTTATATTTTCTTATTAAATAATCAATATATTTTTTGAAATGTATTTTTGTTCTTCAAAACATATTTTCTTCTGAAAATATTTTTTACTAATTTTTTTAAAAAATATTATAATTATTTTATTGAACATTTATAAATATTATTTGGTAAAATAAGATTCAATTTTTTATATCATAATATTAATATTAAATTATTTTTCAATTTAGCTATTTTTGATAAATATATTTTTTATATTGAATAGTGAAAATGCAGTTTATATGAAAAATTATAATTTATTTTAATAAATTTATTTATTTTAATGTATAATTGTTATTTTAATTTTATTTCAATATAATATTAGTTTTATTTATTCAAATTAATTTCAATTAATTAAAATTAATTAAAATTAATTAAAATTAAATCATTTTTAGAATGGACTTTAATAAATGTTTATATTCATGATTAATAACACAATTTATCAAAATTATTTTGAAATGAATAATGATTTCTATTATAATTAATTAAAAGAAACCCCAATGATAAATTATACAAATGATATTTTTATATTATATATATAATTATTTATTTATTTTCATTTGATTAATATTTATATTTATAAAGATAATGAAAAATCAACATTTTATTTTAAAAATGTATTATTTGGAAAATTTATTTCTCTGAAGATTGCAGATTTATAGTATATTAAATTCAATCACTACCATTAATTCAATTTGATATTTTTTTCCATATTTGGAATCATAATAAATGTTATTAGTCAATTTATTATAATTAAAATTTTAAAAATATTAAATGTAACTATTGATAATATTTATTACCATGCTAAAAAGACAAATATTTTCAACAAGGGTAAAATAATTTGCCAAATGCTAGAAAAAAAAGAAATCCTAATTATATAAAAACTTATGTTTCCTTTATTTTTATTACTATATTTATTAATTATTTTTATTACTTTTTAAATTATTAAGTAATGAATTTGAAAAAATTATATTTTGACACGAGAAAAATGTAATATTATTAAAAATATTAAAATTAAATTAATACATTAATTTTTAGGAAATAATTTTTTTTGAGATAAATTCTATTTTAAAAAATATATTATTAAAAACTAATATTTATTAAATATAAATTATCATATAATTTTTATGATGTTAAATGTAATTTTTGTAATGAATCAATAAAATATTGTAAAAACCCAGCATTTCTCAATAAATGATATTTTTTAAAAGTTAATATGAAGATATTTAAAATAAATATTTAGTTAAATTGATTATTATTTTGGGAATTAGAATTTTGAAATTATCTTCTGATCAATTTTTCATAATTGTATGAGTCAATTGAATTTTCATTTAAAAAATAAATTTTAATTGAATAAATATTTTTTATAGTGACTACATAATGACCATAAATGGATGTAATAAATAATATTAATTGTAATCATACCCAAGTCTATATTTTAACATCAATATAATTTGATTTTATGTTTATTTTTTAAATTATTTAAATATTCTATGAATCCACCAAACTATTAATATATTTTATCATTTTGAAATCATTTCTATAAAATTATGGGTCACTTCTACAAATGAATGGGTAATATATTATTTTTCTCAGCCCTTGGCATTAATAAATAATTGAATCTGGTCACATTTTTAAGAAACATGGCGAACAAAACGTGATAAGGTGTGTAGTTTTTCTTATTTTATTATATAGATTCAAAAACATATGTTTGAGAAATGATAAGGAATTCCCCTCGCATTACCTATATAAGCCCACCCATGTTCCCATGTGTCTTCACTCATAATCATTGGAACATGTCTTTACTCTTCCCTCCCCTCAATATAGTAACCAAAAGTCATGTTATACAATATGGATATTAATTGGGAATAAATGACTAATAATAATAATAATAAACCACCAAACAAGATATATCATGATAATAAAAATGGCATCATGGGAATTATGGAAATAACATATAAATTTTCATTATAAACATTGGTCCTAGAAAACTACAAAATCATAATGTTGGAAGAAGTCCCATAATGGAATCATTTTCATTCCATATCTCAAAATGACAACTTATTAGACGAAATATTACCCAATTCATTAGAGCTCAATATAATTAAGGGTGTACTCATCACTTTCATTACATTCTCATGCATAAGTTCTCAACACAGATCATAAAAATTGTATTAATTCATTATCATATTTTATTCCATGATTATAGATTGTGGTATTCATATAACAAAATTATAAATACATATATTTTTTATTTTATAATGGTGAAATCCATTGATAATAAATGTATATGATATTCACTACATAGTTGACTTGACCTGGAAAAATCTCGATGATAATTAGGCAGTATAAAAACATCATATTAAAATTTATAAAAAAAATTATGAGAGAGAAAGTAGCATATCATTATTTGGACAAAAATATAGTTTTTAATATTTTTATGTAAAGACATATATCATCAATAGTAATTTAAAATAGAAATCATAATATAATAAATAAACATGAATAATGAAAAGAAGGCTAGGATCCATGACATCAGTGTGTGAATCCAAATGCTTTGGAGGAGCTTATGGGAAAATTGAGAGGAGATTATTTATGTTAAGGAATAGTGTGGACTTGATCAATATATTAGGTGTAATAAAAAATGGGATCTTTGATGGGTTTATATAGAAATTGAGGTGTATTTATTTATTATTTCAAAATCACAGGTTTTGGACACTATATAATAAATTAATAAAACCCACATAACATCCCATTCGAGTTTCCAATGTTTTCTAAAAAATGTGTGTGATTTTAGTTATTTTATATTTCCAAGGACCAGAAATAAAAAAATAACACCCTTTCATCTGTTCAAGTATGTCATAACCTTAACAAAATAATTTTAAAACCATAAAATATATTAATTGTATTAGGGGATTTACAAATCCATATTAAATTAATGAAATACACATGAAATGGAATTATATTAAAGGGAAATAATATATCTATTCTTCTGTACAATTTATAATGGTCATTATATCACCCTTCTCTCATTATGATATCATAATACTCAAAGAATATTGATTTGATATTTAATTTTTAACGAAAAATTAGATTGCCTCTTAAAAATAAAACAAATTCACCATAGGATAATTTTTTCATTATGATTACAAAAATAATATTAATTTTATCTTAATAATTTTATATATAGGTGAATTTTTAATTTTAAAATAATAATCAATATTTATTAATAAATTTAGGTTTTTTATAGTAAATAATAGTTTTTGAACCCTTATAAAAATTACATTTGACTTCATAAAAATTATATGATCATTTATAAATAATAAAAAATATTGAATAATGTTAAATTTTTAAAATATAATTTGTTTAAAAAATCTATTAATTCATCCAAATAAATTTCATAATTGATGTTTAATATTATCCATAATTAGTATTTGTATTTTATGGTATAAAAAATAAAATACATTTATAAATTATCCATAATAGGTTGAATATATATTAATTATTGAATAAATAATAATATATATTCTCATATTTATATGTTCTTGATACATATAATTTTAATAAACTAGAAAATACTCAAATAATAAGGTTCCCTATGGGGAGACATTCATGGGGTGGTTATGCAAACATAGTTTGGTCTGTGATCACGAAGTGCTTAAAATCCTTGCATAAACTGTTTTTTCATGATTTTTTTGGCCTTATCACGGTCATGGTAAATATAATATCTCTATAATTCTATCTCCCTTGAAATATATGGTAAATGGGTATCCTATAGAATGATCCTCCTACATGTGGTAATAAAATAATTTTTCTATTTCGATTTGATTTGTTAAAACCCTATATTTATACTAATCATGTGATCACTATTCAAATACTAACTTTACAATGGTAATGATGAATAATATTATTTTATGTTTTATAGTATATAAACCCAAATAAGCACATTAGTTTCTAAAAACATAGTAAATAATAATACATTAAAATAATTAAAAATAAGGAATTTTATTTATAAATGTTGGGGTTGTTGCCTTTAATATTCTGATGGAAAATGATGGTGATATCATTGATATAATTGATACTTCAATCATTTTGGGTAAAATTGACCTTCTGTAGATCTGTGATGATGGGGGACCACGACAACTTTGAATTGAAATGACTGTTTGTGTGGTATCTGTATTTTGGCCACTCCATATCACATGAAGCAGTTTCATTCATGCCACATTGAGAATGGGAACCCTATTCCATTTTGGAATGTAGTAATTTTTGGGGATCATAATTGTGAAATGGTGGAATTCCTTTATCGTCCCTATGGCAATGGGACTACCTTGGAAGTAGAAATGTTGGGATTTATTAGATCTGTCACCCATGATAATCTATGAGGTTGGCATATATTATTGTTTGAATATGACTCATGTGAAATTGTTAAAGCCACCAGGATTGGAAGTATTCACCTCTAAAAAATTCTAACAACAAAAGGGTGAACTTTCTAGAAATTATCTTCTCAATGAACATCATCACCACCAAAATTATTCAAGAGGCCAACTGAATTTATGATGGCCGTTAAGGAAAAGTTGTCTATGTGGTAGGACACATTTGATCTTCTACTCTCCTTTTTTATCTCTCTCCATCCATATTTAGGGACAAATGTAAAATTCACACTTTATGACTCTTGAAACTATTCATTATTTTCAATAAAAATCCCTTGTTCTCACCATTCCAAAAACAAAATCTTCAGTAACTCTATAAGAATATGTTCCCCAACAATTTTATTTCTCACACTAAAAAAGATGAGGATAAATCTTTTTCATCACCTTAACTAGTTCCAAAATCACTTCTTTAAACTTTTCATTTAATCATATGACTTTAATAAGGTGAATTTTCTTATTTCATTGAACATTTTATCTACGATCTATGAATTTCACATGATACACTTCAAAATAATGATCATTCTCCAATGGAGCCCCCTCAATATTATGTACATGCTATGAGTCTGGTATGTACTTCATCAAGTGGGATAAATGGAAAACGTCATGTAATTAAGATAGGTTAGTTAGGAATTATAATTTCTAGGACATCACTTTGATACATTCATGGATCTAAATTAAGCCAATGTGTCTTGGAAAATAATTTCCTTAATTAAAAAATACCATCATATAATTCCATTGGTACAAGAGAATGAATACCATGTGTCAAATATAAAACTCAAGCATTAGTTAATGATTTTAAATATATCACTTCTATTGACTCAGAATATCCTTGATGTGATATTTAGTTGTCTTAACCTTTTCCCCCATTTCATCAACTATTTCCATACAATATATATTCAATTCACCAACATCAACCCAACATGAAGGTATTCACACCTCTTCCCATAAAGGAAATTGTAGTAATCCATTTAGATTCTCAATCTGAAATTGTTTTTGAAAGTGGAATCGAACATAAGAATATAGTGGTCATGCCCACCTCTAAATCCAATTGATAATTCTCTCAACATTCAATCAAGTTTCTTGATTGTCCAATCATCAGAGAGGATCTTGATACCTATGTTAGTATGCTAAACTGGTAACAATATAGAGTAGTTGAGCCATGTAATATTAGTCTGGCGTTAAATCATTTTGTGAGCTCTTTCAGCACATAGTGTTATCTTGTTTGTGAACAATGGTTTCCCATTTTCCCTTAAAATGGTTTAATAATATTTTAAAATTGGATAGATATCATCTTAGATAAAATTTACTGACATAGAGGAAAATCATGGATGTTGGTTAGATACAATCTATTTTAGTTCTCCATACAGCCTTACAAGTTCCCTAATGTCTATCATTCAATTTAATCAAGAGATAAATAATCTATAATAGTAATGAAGTGTGAATTATATGTTATAATATCCACTAAAACCAATATTTCATTTATTCAAACATTCTATCTTTGGAATACCAGTGAAAAATTCCATGATTAGGTATTTCCATTTCCACATAGTTATGGATACTGGTTTAATAATAATCTTGGATTATATTTCCATTCAAAGTTCACATTCTGACATGAAGGAAATATTTATGTATATTTCATGTTCTCATTATTTATATTTTCTAAACAACATTGTTATCAGTTATATTGATATATCTTTGTACTTCCTGTGTGTTTGTAGATGGTTGTGCTATATGAATTATCCAACAAATCATTTTGCAATTCATGACTTTCTGGTACACAAATTCTTGACATAGATCACACAACACTAATTTCATTAACATTTAGATCCAATGATTTTTCTTTTCTTAAATTTAACAATTTATTCGGTATTCCTACATCATGTATCTATAAATAATTTCATATTTCTAAAATAGATGGTTGAGAAATCATTTGTGAAATCCTTAATGATGATCCTTCTACTATGATTATCATATCAATCATTTTAAAATGTAAAAACATCATATCCCTCTCAATTAACATCAATGATATTATTTCTATTTCCTTTATACATTGAGAATATTTCACTTTTTCACATTACTATGATTGTAGTGAATTGATTATTCGGTGTACTTCATCAGATATAACCATTTTAATTGGCACATATTCTAATAATTCTATGTAAATATATAAAAGAGATGTTAGTGATTTATATATATTTCACACATCTCCCTAAAGAGATAATTATTACATATTTTTAATTTAAAATTATAGAAGCTAACTCTAGATCAAGTGTTGGGTAGTTTTATTCATGAACATTCAACAATCATGAAGAGTGGTATATTAATATGTAATTATGCATTAAAACACATCAGAAATAAATTTATTGAATTTTCACTAAGTACAACAAAACCTTCTCCATATCTAGGTTGGGTGAGCATAAGGGACGTGATAAGCCTTCTTTCTATCTTGTTTAAGATCTCTTCACAATATTAATTCTAGGGAAACATAACTCTGTTCTATGTAATCCTGGATAGTGTGTCTCAAAATTTCTGAACATTTCTAACAAAACATTGATAATACCAAGCTATTCTGAGAAAAATGTGGATATATATCATAGATTTTTGATTCATCCGTCATTAAATTGATTTTTTTAATGGTCCAAATATATCCCATTTCTTATGATGAAATATACTATGAATGAGAATTACTTCAACTAGAACAACCATTTGTTGTATTTTTCATAAATCTTGTCCTTTGGAAAGGCCATTAGAATAGTTGTCAGATTCTCCTCATGATTCTCATGCATTTTTTATTACATAATATTATCATCAATTAGGAAAAAAAAAATTATAAGGTAATATCTAAATTCTTTTAGTCATCATTTCCAAGAAGTATGGCGGAGCATTAATGAAACCTATAGGCTTCACTATGAACATATAGTGCCCATACCTCATACAAAAATATATACTAGGAATATACACCTTCACCCTAACTTGGTAATATCATGACCATAGATCCATCTTGTATATGTATTTTTTACCATGTATCTGATGAAACAAGCCATCAATATGAGATCGTGGATACTTTTTATTTTTCATGATATTTTTTAGTTCATGATAATCGATGTAAAGGCACATTGACGAGTCCTTCTTCTTGAAGAAGAGTATTGGGGAACCCCATGGTGAATAAATTGGGTATACAAACTTGTAAATATAAATTCTCTTACAGTTGTTTCTTCAAATCCAAAATTACAATAATATCAATTATATAGAATTTACTGGACAATGGTAACTTCTGAGGTATAACCTCAATTTAAAATTCATCCTCTAAGCTAGGTGGAAGCCTATGAAAATCCTTGGCAAACACAATTAAAATTTCCTCAATATAGGTATGTATTTGAGAATGATTCATTCATTTGGATCAATAATTTTATCTAAATCCAGTTTCCAATAAGACAACAATATACATGCTAGTGATGTTGGGGATTAAGAAGATCCACCGTCCTCCATGCAATTGTACACAATAATGGTTTAATTTGTAATACAACGAGTGATTTCTTTCATGATAAAATTTTTATTGTCTCTATATAGGGAATCCAAACCATACCCTGAATTTCATCAACATCCACCTTATAGAATACTAAAAGTTTCTATAGGATGTTTATCTCAAAAAATTTATATGGGATTTATACACTTCAGTTGCAATAATTCCGTAACATTCTATTTTAACCAACTAGTACTCGCTCATGCATTTGCACAGTGATATAACACTATTCTTAGATTTTGTGTTCGCACAGTGATACAGTTCAATGGTTTTTTATGAAGACAACACTACATTTTAATGTTAATAACGAACATGAATATTAAATAATTTGAAATCCCTAAATAATGATATTAACGACTATAATAAAGTTGAAAAAACATGGAGACATCATTAGGAATGTAGATTAGATTTTGGATAAATACATTGGAAATGATGAAGAAAAATCTATAATAAGTAAAAAAATTAAATTCATCATGGATATATCAATTTATTTAATGTACAGAACAATGAAATTGACAGTTGAAATTATTATAATTATGATAAATAATGTTGTAATTATGGTCATACTAGTGTAAACCATAAAATAAGGAATACATAATTAGATTTCAAAACATATTATTTTATAGTTATAACATAATATGTATAACTGGAAAAAAATATTTAAAACAGTAATCAAAATAATGACCAAATAATATTTATTACAATCAAAGTCACTATAAACCAATGTAATGGTGATTATGTAGATAATTAATTTTTTATATAAATTAGCATCAGATACAAGGGTGCATAATGAGTTCCTATAGGAGAAAGTGTATCCATGAGGAAGGAAAACAAGGTGATATCTTTGTCCAATTACATGAGAGAGTACACCCTATCAATCGACTTACATGAGGGAGTACACCCTCACCATTATATGGATGTTGTTCCAGGTATCAATAAAGAGAGTAAAGGTATTAATGTTGGTTCTCAAACTCTTAAATAATCAGCTAAGTTACAAGATAATGATGACGATTCTCTAAAAGATGGTGGTAGTACAGGGTCATAGAACCATCCATAATTCAATTAAGAGACATGATATCCAAATAATTTCATATATTTTTAAAAATGGTTGGGTCAGTGCCATTTTATTGAATCATTAAAAGATAGATACAAATAAAGAAGATAGTTTAAACAGTTAATCCAATATGTCATCATGAGGTCCGTATTTTTTCCCAATCTTCTCCGTAATACTTTTCTATTTATCTCAAAATGTTCCCCAATCCATTCCCCAGTCTCACCATATTCCACGTGCCCTAGAATTCATAACATCCAATTTCTAGGCTTCCAGCATAAGAGTATCATTGGATGTTCCATCATGAGTCTGAGCCCTCAGAGGTTGACTCATCTTTTCTTGTCATCAGGTCAGACTTTCCACGTTCCCGCCTACAATTTCTAGAATTAATTCCATGAATCTAGGATATATCATCCAGCCAAGAGTCATACGTCTAATCCTCATCAGTTTTAGAATGGTGTATTTATTCATTGGAGACACTTATTCTATTTTTTACTTAGGGAATGTCTATGTCGTTAGTGAAGAAGCCAAGGTGGTATTCTTACCCCAAGGATGTACCCTACATGGATAATAAGAGATTCAGAGTTAATAGTGACAAGATTCACTTTAGTTAAATGTTCATCCCTATCAAATGTTATTGATTGAAAACTCATAGAGAAAATGAAAGCCAAACTGTCTCCTTGAATGTACTAGATGACATCCTTAGAGGGTTACGAGGTTTTCTTTTCAACTTGTACAGCCATTGATATCCTACCTGGATGACATTCATAGAATTTTTTGGAGTTAGTGGGGGACGATTTACCAGCCATAAAGACATCCAAATGCACATTAGAATCAATATAAGATGGGCCAAAAAATTTCACCTCATACGAGATGACTTCAACTCCCCCTCAGAAGGAGTGTTATATTGTTATAGAGGTCAGGTCATTTCATATACACCTCTCCCAATAGAAACAAAGGATCATGTATGCACTGCTTAATTATATATGAAGACGCACATCAAAAATAAATAATCTATAGTAATTATGTAATAATACCAGAAATATAACACCATAAAGGTCAAGAAGTGAAAACTATCCATGGTTATAAAACTATAGTGGTCCAATATAGGGGAAATATATCCACGGATTAGAAATAATCGGTGAACATGGAAAGAAAATCACTA
Source organism: Viscum album (assembly GCA_963277665.1). Classification (NCBI taxonomy): domain Eukaryota; kingdom Viridiplantae; phylum Streptophyta; class Magnoliopsida; order Santalales; family Viscaceae; genus Viscum; species Viscum album. The sequence goes on along the minus strand of OY728166.1, from coordinate 366,679,875 downwards.
AATATCCCAGAGTTAGAACAATGAGTCAGATATAATTTCAAAATATAGTATAAAAACTCAGAATTTATCCTTTTTTATAATTAAAAGTCATTATAGTTATGAAGAAAAGTAAAATTATATATTAATATTCTCCTTTAAATTTCATACTTATATTATTGGAGGGAATATGTCTATAACTCATCGACTCTAGGTTATCACTGCTCTATCCCATGGGTGGATACTGAGAATTTGAGACTTATGGAAAATATAACTATTTTTTGGGCATAAGTAATAGCATGTACCATTGCACTGAAAACATGTTCTGACAATATTTCTTAAACTGAATTAAAGAGTTCGTTCTGTAAATAAAAAATGAATTGATAATTTGAAAATAACATAATCATTATCTTGTCACTATTACCTCTCCATTAAACCACAAAATTTCAATCATATTCTCCAATATTTTTTTTATGTTTTCCTTTATGTGGAGATACAGTTCATCAGCATTGCTTATTGTTTTTGTGGAGTCTCTAGACATTGCACATTTATTTGGACTGAATGATCAGCATTAAACTCAATGAACAAATATTTCTAAAAAATAGTTGGCATTAATGAATATGTACCACATATTAATTTAAATTAATATTATATAACTAGAAATATGTTGTTTAAGAATATCCAATTGAGAATAAGAACTGGGTTGTATGTATAAATCACAGATAGAATGAAAATGACATGAAAAAAAATGAATTTTTGTTAGTTCCAATGATGTCATGAAAGTAACACTCAATAAAGATAACGAACATATACCTGAGTACAGTAAATAGTTTCACATGTTGTAACCAATCCACTATCTTTGTTTCAACACACTCCCAAATATCCACCACTTTGATTCTCATGTCATGCAAGGAAAAAATAAAGATTACATAAATGTGGTGTTGATTTTCTAAAAAATAAAAATGGACAAATTAAAAATAGTAGTACCTAGAATAAATGGATCGATTTCAAAACATATTATCTTATATTAGTGACATAATACCAATAACTAACATAAAAATTTAGAATATTAATCAATATAATTACCAAACAATATTTAATACAAGCCATGTCACCTTTAATCAAAGTAAAAGAAACTAATAACTGATGAGGTTTTGGTGCACTACCATACTGCAAGGTTGTTTCCACTACTTATAAATGACCACTCCTAACCATCCAGACACCACGACCCATCTCCCATCGTCAATATCACTTTATCTAGAAAAAAAACTTTTAAATATATGGTCAAAAACACATCTTCAATTACAAATATAGAAACATTGTTATGAAGAAGTTATTTTAAATGAAAAGTGAAATATTCATTCTATGATAAGTTATTCTCAAATGGAACCCTAATTAATCATCCAATAATGAATAAATATTTCAATTTTGTAACAATATCAAGGAATCTAATCATGTGAAAAAGTAGTGTTTAGAAGTTGAATACAAAAGGGAAAGGAATTACCTAATAGAACACAATCAGTTTACATATATATTCTTACAAAAATCATCCCAAAAAAGGGAAATTAATTTAAATTAATTTTTTTTGATGATATTACATTTAGTAGAACACACCAACTAAATGTGATAAAAGCATTGTAGATTTATAGAATAGAAAATTGATATCGTCCAAGTATTACAAACTATAATAGACCGTGTTTGAATAATTATTCCCCCTTCCACTCTTTTCCCTTTCCTACGCATGGCTGACACACCCTTGTATTTGGAATACCCACTTAATCCTAAACATTTTATCAAATAATATTATACAATTTTGCATCAATATAGACAAACATACAAATAAAAACTGAGATTAAGCACTTAGTGGCGCCAAAAAGCACTATGGAGACATTTAAACAAATAAAAACCATTAATAGAAATTCTAGGCCTGTACATGTGATTTATATTTTATTCCATTTTTATTTTCGACAAAAAAATTCAACATATATAATTTATTTCATTTTGGAATATATTTTTTGAAAATGAAAATAGAAAACTAATTCATAACTACACACAACCAAAATTATTAAGACAAGAAAACATATTATAAAATAAATTTGTATAGCTTACCAATATTAATATAGTCCAGAAAACAAAAATCAATAATTCAGGTGGTCAAACTAAATTATTCCACAACATGTAAACAAAAATTTAACTCTGTGAAATAGTACATCTTCTTGTAATATCACTTCTTCCCTTAAGTCAAAGATATAGGCTTATAAGTTATGATATAACTTAAAAAGAATGTGCATGGAATTGGAATGGAATTATTATACTTAATATAGATAGAAATCCTACATAGAGGAGAGAGAAAAACAACACAGTGATTGGATTAAATGAACAATAACCCATGTTTACTCTATGTCAAGTACTCTATAAAAATATGATTATATTTTTATTAACATTATGTAGAAATAAGAGTGTATCAACTATGTAATTTTATAATTAAATCAGGTGGTATGCAATGAATAACTAATCTAAGTGTTGTTAAAACAATATGTTTACAATAGTGAATGTTATTACCTATAATTGTTGACATGTTTAAACATTTCATGGGATATAGAAATGCATGTTGATAACATTCCATGTTTGGTTTATAATTTAAAATGAAAACAATGTAATCCAAAAATAAAATAATAATAATAATGTATCCATAGTGAGATCAAATACATTCAAGAAAAATGAAAACATAAAAAGAACAACTTATCTATAGTTTTGTTTGCCTTGAATCATGAAATGTTATTGGAAAATAAATACAATCACTTTATGGAAATTTGAATCAAATGCGGAAAATGAATCTCAATTATTAGTCCCTATCATGAAAACTTTATCATAGAGTTTTCACATAACTATACAGATGATAATATTTGATAGCTACTCAATAGAACATGACACGAACACAGCGTCGGTCTTTGATTAATCATGCACCTCATGGCTGGAAATGAAACTTCATAGAGAAAGGACATATTTTGTGATGTAATAATAAAATTCAATGACTCTACTATATTTTAACAAACAATTGTTATAAGGGTGTGTACTTATAAAAATTATGTCTGTTGCCAAATTTCGTATGAACTGATTGTTGGGAAATTTTTAAATAATGGGATATTTCATAAGGATCATCAAATATCATACACTAGGAGACTTACCACTTGCATCTGGGATATTTCCTAACTCCCCACAGATGACAAGTTGTAGCTGGGGAGTATACCGCTTAATTCCATATGCTTCTGCATAAAACATTTGGAGGGTTCCTATCACTGACTATTCACATTCAACCATGACATGAAGATCTAGAGTCATATTTAAGCCCCATTTAATTTCAATCTATATATAAATGGGGACATGAATGTCTTAATTAAAAATGAACTCAACATGGAAATGAGTGACCAAGTTAAAAAACACTTATATTAACAATATAATTTCTAGTAATTATTATATATGGAGACAAATAAACTTCATGATATTTGAGTGAAAAATGTTCCCATCAAATAAAATATTACCGGCATTATAAGGGATTTTGAAATGGCTTCCACATAGAAGTTAGGATGGATGTTCAATTCAATGGAGGGACCTTAATAAAAACAAAACTATTGGGGTAAGTGGATTACCTGGGATCTCCAATATATCATTTTATATAAAGAAATATCATCATTTAAACATGATTACTAAAATAAAATCACGATTTCTATTAATCTAAAATCATAAAAACTAATGATAATCAATGAACTGAGGTGATATAATAATTTAAAACTGATGGAATTGAAAAAAAAAATTAATAAACTATATATAAATATTTTTAACAGCATACATATTTTACATTATGCATGAAATTTAACACTTTTTAAGAAATCAATAATTAAGAGTATAAAGAATATGCAAGAAAGACAAATAAATACACTGTCCAATGAAAAATGTATGTTAGGTATACCTAAATAGAAAATCATTTTGATGTGGTGGAACAAAGTGTGAACCCTAAAATAATTAATATGTGAATAAATAGCATATTAAAATATGAAATAGTTTTTGTGATGGACTAAATGGAAGAATAGATGTATTTCAATGACATAATAAAAATTATTAAGCAAATAAAAATACCAAAAATTTAATAGTAGAAATAAAATTACTAAATTTTTAATACAAAACATTTTATCAATATATATAATGAAGAATAGTGATAATTATACAATGATTAGAAGAAATATAAAATGAAAACCATTATATAAGAAAAAATAATAATAGGTTTTTAGAAATCATTAATGTTATAGTAATAATTTACTAACCCTTTTAACCACTAAAAATCCTTCATTAAAATGTGATTATGATTCTTGTCCACCTGAAATCTCCAAAAATAGAGAAGAATCAAATAACTATGATGAAAGAATAACTAAAACCATGAGACATGAAAATCATTATTAAATATAGAAAAACTCAAACAAAAAATCAGGTAGACCTGACAAGATTACCTACAAAGCATTCTAAGATTTCCATGTACCGAACTCAACAATGACATTGCTATACAAAAACATGTTTGATGTGAAACAAACATCTGAAGAACAAATGAATCAAACAAACAACCATGAATTTGAAAATAAAATCATATTGAAGAGAGGATGAGGCTAGCCGTATATTTTAAGATAACATGAACCTAACTACAATTGAAGAAGAAGATCTTGAATCCTGCCACAATGTTATATTTTTCAGTTTCAATCGATATTGATGACGTTGCTCTTATAAATAAATACTGAAAAAAATATTGGATTAAAAGACCATCATTTGAGTATTAATTATGATGTCCAACCTGAAACCTAGAATTAAGATAAAATCTAATGATAATGTTGAGGGTAGTTGAGAAGATAGAGGGATACAAGAAATGGGTTACCTAGCTGAGCCATTAGCTGATTCAGAGCTCCTCGAACTTCTTTACCATTGATGAATCAAAAGAGGATGAAGATCAGGAGGATCCAGAGGCAGAGGCATTGCAACAGATGGAGGTGAAGGTAATGTAGGGGGAGGTAGAGATAAAGTAGGCGGAGTCAAAGGCAAAGGCGGAGAAGCCAGAGGCATTGAAATTTTTTGAAGAGGTAGAGGGAGCAGACGACAGAGGCAAGAATCCTAGGACTAAAAGAACGAACACAAGAGATGTGGATTTTGCTAGAGAAGAAGTGTTTAAAGATGAAGGAGTAATCTTACGCGAGTGGACAAATCATATTTCATGGAAAAACTCTATAACCCAAGAATAGAAAGAAGGATATCCTGAGTAGGAGTGGTTGATGTGGAGGGGATCATAGCAGGAGGAGATGAAATAGATAAGAGAATGAAGGAAAGAGTGGCACGTGTCAAAAAACATGCTTTAGTATATATATTTATATCTCAACTTCCATGATTTTTGGGGGTTTTCGAACAGTTATACTAAACATTCATGGAATGGAGGAATGCGTAAAACTAGAATTAAAATGTTTATTGGCTGTCCTTGAATAGCTAACTAGTGCACTTAGTAACTAATCATTTTTAGTATCCACATCAGTGGTTGTGAGGGAAACAATATTTCCCATTCTACCATTGAGTTGTTGGCTGTCTCGAAACACCCATGGATTAGTGCATTGATTTAAATATTCCCCCAAATCATTATAGTTGATTTAATAAACAATGTGATTAGGTCTGACTAGATCATTCTTTTCAATAATTTTAATATTATTTTTTTCATATTGGAAATCAGTAGATAAGTTCCCCACCTTCCAACACCTAATGCATATCACCCCCACCTTAGTAAATTTATAGGGTGCTTATTTTTGCACCATTAAATAGTGGAATATTGACATTTATTTGAAGGATAAAATTTTTCCATCATACCTCTAAAATAAGACACAACCTTACTCTCCTAATCCTGATGATACATTGGAAATTTTCTGATCTACATTTTCACATCTAGGGAACATCAAGAAATTTCATCATAGTAATCAATGTCATGGATCACTAGGGATTTTCTTAGAATTGGTTTTATCCCAAAAAATATGTGGTCAACCTTTTAATCTGGGTTAACAAAAAATCCAATGGTGTTTCGAAAATTTCCTGTGATTTTTTAATCATATTCCCAGATAGATTTTTCTTTTTTGATTAGGGTAATGAAATCCCATTCCATTTTATATCAGAGATTGTGAGTATTTTTTCCAAAAAATATTTTACATAATTCCTTTCAAAGAATCACTAAGATACATTACTAAGGATTTATATTCTTGATCAAATCCCACAAGTGATCATCTTCACCCAGTATATGAGAAATATCTAGTAGAACCATCTGCGGATAAAATCATTGTTGTATGGAGATGACATTCTCAATGGAGTTGATCGATTTTCCAATGATTAAGGGATAAAATGACTCATTGAATGTAAGAGTCCTTAAGTGCACAATGGAATCAATTTTTGGTTGATGTTTCTAAAAAAGATTTGGGAACTCTTCATGATTTATTATTCTATTCAAAACCTATGGGGACTAAGAGAGTATTATCATAAAGTATAGGATTCAGTCTCCCATCGGGTTGTGTATCTCATTAGGGAAGGCATCGCACTTACTGTCGGATTTATTAGTTACCATAATCCTCATATCTATAACAATTTTCTAGAACAAATTAAAAGAAAGGCAATATTATTTGAAACTATTAAACACATTAATGTGAATCCAATTACATCATGTCATGACCCGACTTGTAATGGGGATCGAGTCGCAACTGCCCCAAGCCCGCCTCCATAGGCCACGATCTGGCGACCAGCGTAGAAGGCACAACAAACTAGGGGAGGCCAATGCCTAGAAAACTGTACAATAAAACATAGGCAACTCAATGTAAAAGTACAGATAAAGGACTGAAAGATAACACACTGCTACAAAAGGGAAATCAACATACATGCATCAACCACTAAACAGTACAAGTAATGTGCTGAAAAGTACTAACAAGTAGACTGAATAATAAAAAGGGAAAAACACGTGCCCAAACAAAAATGTGCCACAACCCGATAACAGGTAAAACTAAAGTAAACCATTGGTGAGTCTCATGCCCCGAAATACTCCTACGACCATTGAACGCAGCCCAAGATCCTAGGTCCTCTACGCTCCTCCGTAGTCTCGATCAACTTGTATGTCCTCTGCAAGGGAACACCAAGTGCCGGCAAAGCCCAAGGAGGGGTGATTATAAAGATACTCAGTAGGATTCCCCCGAAAGCTTGAGGGAGAAACAAAGGAGGTACTAAAATAGTGAGCAATAGACAGTATAAAGAATAGTGAAAGAGTATAAAAGAGGGAGTGCGGATCAACCCAAAAAAGGGAAGGATGTAGACTCGTCCAATCCAAGAGGACATAGACATGGAAAGCACGTGGTATACCCCATGCATCTTCGCCCATGCTGGAAGGAGAGTAAATGAACCCAAGGAGTGGGAAAAAAGTAGGGTGTATAATTATATGCTCTACAAGAAACCCAAACGAGTGTGAAAGGGGATCTCTATCCTCAAGCTCAGCCCAAGAGAACTTTCCAACAGTTCTAAGGGTAGCCATCACTGATTCCCAACAATCCCCCATGCCAAAGATGCCTCATCCCTGAACAGTACATCCAAGGGCCCCACTACGTTATACATGGAGAAAAGGCATTGACTAGCCCCATCGATAGGGATGAGTCTTAAAAAATTCATCGGGTAACCCACAGCCCAGCCCCGCTGGACGGTAAACCAAAAGAGTCAATGGGTAACCCACTGCCCATCCCCCCTGGACGGTAAACCATAAGAGATCATCAGGTAACCCACTTCCGAACCCGCACATGAGGGTAAAACACAATATATCATTAGGTAACCCACTACCCAGCCCTGCTGGAGGGTAAAATCTAAAGAGATATTCCTATAACCCACTTCCCATCCCCACTAAAGGGTAAAACCTAATGTCAATGGGTAATACACTTCCCACCCCCACTCGTGGTTAAACCCAGAACTATTTTGATAACTCTGTGACGCCTGTTCCATAACTGGGTGACGCTAACATCGCAACCATGCGTTTGGTCAGAGTGCGCCAAAGATACATTCAACTAACATCCTTTCATGTTTCCACATTTAATGACATCTCTAAAGAGGCTCCGCACACCCAAACAGATTACACCGTTGTAATCGTCATGAAAACACACACAAGATATACTACTTATTAAATTGAAATAGACTCCTAAAAAAAAGTTATTCGACACCGCTTCACTACCATATGACGTCTCGTGGGGCCTACACCTCAGTCCAGAAAGAGGTCAGGTAAACAGATTCATCACGATGCTCTTAGAAAAACATGCCAAAATGATTACTCATTCTCCCTGAACGGACATCTCCTGAAAAAGTTGTAAAACGCTGCTCATAGCTTAAAACACAGACCATGGGGCCCACGACTCAAGTCTGGGTTCAACGCCTGAAACCACCCTGGTCAACTTAGTCTTGACGTCAGGGTCACAACACCACTGAAGGTGCATAAAACAGACTCCAGATGCAGAAGCTACAACACCCCATGTTATACGCAAACAGGGCCCTATGGGGCCCACTCCTCAATCCAAAAACATGTCACGCAGATCATACCATTGCGTTAATGGAAGATAACCACGCTGCATAGGCTATTCATTTTCCCTAAATGGACTTATGAGTCATAAGTCGTAAAAACGAAGCATACATCAAAAATCCACCTCGTGGGGCCCACGCCATGGGCCCAAATTTATGTGGTTGGATTGAGATTTTGAAATACCCTTGAAAAAACACTCAGAAATGAGTAATCAGACACCACAAATGGATGTCAGGTGAAAAAGTAGAGTTTCACCATAAAACGTGAAAACTAGGCCTTTTGGGGGCCGCACGTTGTCTCCAACCCGAACGCTTCAAAGAGCATCTCAAAAACATCTACACAAGGACTGGGGTCATGATGCCACTAATGATGCATCAATCAGACATCCCAAGAAGGAGTTACATATGAAACAAAAATTAATTAATTAATTATGTAATTAATTATTCACAATTTGCGTTTCATGCCACCGAGCAACGGAACCAACCTGCAAAAGTTCTGAACCATCTTTGGAAATACCGTCTCAACTCCAGGGCCACCTCACCTTGGAAGACACATCAAACGAACATCCGACTCCCGAATTATGTCTGTCACGATCATTAATATAAATTTATTATTATTAAGTTAGAGCATTCCGGGTTACCCCCTTCGAGCGCATAACCCAAAATCCCTAGAACCCACTTCGAATAGTTCTTCTGGCTAACATGGGCTCGCAGCCACAGAAGGTATGTCAAACGGACGAGTTGTTTAGATGTTACCACCCCCCCCCCCCAAATGCAAGGGGGCCCAACCAGGCGGGTTAACACCGATCGGTCCGGTCCAATCCACCGCCCCGCGGCCCAGTCGTGGGTCCAGCATGAACTGTCGCGACCTGTTGGTCGTGAGATGCTCCAGCTGCACCGGACCCCTTAGGTCTAGTTCTCCCCAGTAGACCATCCTTTTGGGTGGTCTTCGCCAAGTTTCCCAACATGACCCACACTTTGCGGGACCTTGTCCACGACGCACCCCCGAGGTTAGCACCTCCGGGTTCCTCCCGAGCGCGAAATCCTGAGGTCGTAGCTCCACCCACCGCACGCCAGTACCTCCGCCTCCTGTATCGCACATCCAGCTCGACACTGCCCCTACCGCCTCATTCCACTCAAAGCCCCACTCTCTGCCACCTCTTTTGAAGCCCCGCGCTCCGCCGCCGGCACTGCCGAATCCACCCGACCTGCCTGGCTTCTCTAGCCACACCCCGTCTCTGCCATCCACACCGGACACCGACCCACCGGACTGACCCCTCTAAGATCTGCCATAGCCTATGGCTCACCCTCCAGCTGCCTCCCCTCACCGGAGTCAAACCTTCATTCAGTCCCACCAACTAAAACGGTGGTCGGAAAAATTTTTGGACACTAGTTTTAGGATCCTCGGGGCCAGAGGTTCAGAATGCCACCCCTCGCTCATCAATCTGGTAAGGTTTGCGCGCATCTGATAATTTAGACGAGGAACACCCAAGAATGATAATCGAAACGAGGCCAGGGTGTTGGCCATGTTCGTTCGGACAACACCACAAAATCTAAAATCTATAGAATTCAAATACTAAATTTGATGTAAAATTTAAATAAACTAATGTTTGGAATATAACCCAAATCCTACTTCGATCTGGCCGTTCGTCATTGGCGACACATTCACTCTGATCCAACATCGATCCGGTAGAGTTCACTCCTCAATCCTCAAAGAACAGTGAAGATTTCCCAAGCACAATAGAGGGATAGAGAGGGTGAGAGAGAGATAGAAGAGAAATTAGGATTTCCCCTAATTCCACGTTCAAGAAAATTTATAAAAACTCACTGAAATGCCACCCATGGTCAAGGATTCCAAAACCTCTACGGCCGCTTGTTTTGCATCATGCCTAGGAAAAACACCCTATTTCAAACTCAACTGATGTTTCATATTTCCATTCCTAGACTCCGTTAAAATGTTATTTGAAAATAATGACTGTGATAAAGAATCACTAAGTCATTATTTAAAAATGGAAATTTTTTCCCTGAGTGACATCTCTCATAGTAGGCCTATGCCTGTAAATTTTACACCACGCGTTGGGTAAACTGCATGCTCTAAACACAACCATGCCCTCAGATTTTAGATCCAAGATACTGTTTAAGAGGAAACACAACCCCACCACTTACATAGTATAAAAATAATTAATATTTTTATAAAACTAATTCCAAGCACACCGGGCCTCAGAATCACACAACATCTTTGTGCCTAGATCTGGAATTATATGTAGATAAATTCTAATGTCTTATAAGGTAAAAACACTTCTCTACATAATTGCATCTGTCAAGCTTTTCATCCATTAAAATCAAACTAGGAAAAACAACTTGGGAAATAGAGCTCACACCATGCTCTCACACTCCAATGAAAACATTCACAACACCATGCTGGCTCAACATGCGAACCAATGGGATAGTTCAAAATCATAATGTCTGCTACTTTAGATAAAATTCATACGAACACGCACATGCCTCATCATATGTGACACGTGGAAGATGTCGTGCGCCCACTCCTAATATTGGTAGGGTGGGGAAACATAGTAGGAAACCTCTCAATCCCTTGAACGATTCCCAAATGGCCCAAATAAGCTCAGGGGACTTCCTCGGCCGAACCTCTACCGTCCACGTCACGACTAAAATCACATTTTGTTCCTAGAACATGATCTCATGATTAACTCCTTCATAATAACCATATGGTGCGTCACCCATGGATATCTGATTAGGCAGTACCTATCTATCGACATAGCCCAGTAGCGACTCTCTCACATGCTCAGGGAGCGAAGGTGTCAACACCATCGACTGCAGAAAAGCCGTACCCTCCTACTCCACCAAGGTCAGTCATAGGGAAGCTAACTACTATAACAAATTCCGCACTTGACGAGTCTGGGACTTCATGCTAAGGGAACCTGCTACAACAGAACCATTTTCCCAGAACATGGACTACCTCGAAGTCTTAGTTTTGCAGAAATTTCAACCAGCATTGTCACCTCTGGTTCAAGTCTCTCTAGGTGAGGGCGCACCTAAGACACTAGTGGTCTGAGCAAACCATAAAGCACTCTCCCAAAAGATAGCATCTCCACATTCTCAGTGCACTCACTACCCCAACTTGATAATGGTATCAAGATTGATATTGAGCGCATAAGGTACCAACAAATAGGGAAGGTGAGAAAACTCATCAACTGCCAGAGTCTAGACACAGAAAGCACCTGGCATACCCCATGTGTCATTGCCCTTTTGGGAAGGAGAGTAATCCCTAAAACAAGCGCTCCACCAATCCCACTAGTGGCACCTCAAGAAAACAGGGAGGTTAAGAAGAATAGCCCACTGGGAAATCCAGAACCTTCTCTAACACTCCACCGCAAAACCCTACCCTGAATTCACCTTTCAGAGAGACTCATCCACCACACCTCAATACTATCTTATTTTGGTGGTAATCTCTCTCACTCAAGGTTTTGATTGCATCACAAAAACACATCGTAGTGGGGGAAGAATCCCTCTTTCCCGGGCATTCAAAGATACTACAGAAAACAACAACACAGGGTAACACCGACACCCTGCGTCACCCTCAGTAACCCATCAAACAAGGCGTTATAAAAAATAGTACCTCATGCAGTGTCTAACAAGTTCTACTAAGAAAAGTAAAAACAGACACAGAGCATACCTATTATAATCTCATGCATTGCAGAATTATAGACATCCATAGCACACAACCACCTGTGGCCCCGTCCGTCAGCGTCCTGAGCCTGACATGGGTTTCCTAGTGGTTGTGGAAGGACCTCAAAAAATTGTCTTCCAACAATAGTTCTTCCTAATTTTCATTCTACACCACCTCCCGGGGGACCACCCTATCAACACCTATGGGTTCTCTGATCACGACACAGACTTTGTTATTGTAGTGCATCTACCATATATCTAGATAACTCATCACATTTAGTCGAGTAGCCTCATGCCACATGACCTCGCACATCACAAACATAGCACTAGTAAATTATAGGCTATCTTGGTGCTCTACGCTATTCCTGAACATGTGTCTAAGTCTCTTCAAGTGGGAGACCTCCAGCACCGAGGCCATGCCAATTGACGTCCCTCTGAAAAAAAATTATCTATCACTAGTGCCTGCTCCAGCACCCTGAGACGAGTTAGGATGCACAAGGGCACTACGCTGGCATGAATATATTCTCCAGAGAGCTCTCTCAAACTTATGTACTCAGATTTTTCCGTCATGGACCACATCCAACGAGCACCGAGTATGTTCTGCAAACCTTTTCACGTACACAACCACTACCATCACTCCCCGCTGAAGCTCTAAGAGCTCCTGAAACCATAAAAAATCATAAGTAGAAGGGGTAGTACTCCCCATGATATAGTAGCTAGAAGTCATCCAACGACAATACCAACTCATCATGCATCGTAGTAACCCTGTCTCTACTAATGCCAAAATACTTGGTGGAAGAAGACTGGCTGTCAAAGCCACCATATATCATGTTAGTGTCCGAACAAGCCTAAATAGGCAGACCATCGAATCTAGCCGCCCTTCATTGTATGAGGCTATGGCTCACAGTGGAACCTCAGTGGTCTCTGATATTGGAACTCACATAGCACTCCTAGCCAGTGCTCATCATCAGCCTTTGATGCCATTCCTATCTACTACTCCACAGGTGGAGGTGCTGGTGCTTGTCCTCTTGAAGAAAAGGGTAATCATATGATGGATCTTGAACTAAGGACCTGCCGCTCACAGTGTCATTGTCATGGACTGGAGCTAGTATCATGGCTGGCTATCATTGCAGAGACATACTAAATCTGATCAAGGAGTACCATGGTCAAATGAGCATATATATATCAACAACGATGTGGAGATAACTCAAGAAAGAGAATCCAAGACTCAATCATATATGATGCATGAACCAAATTCCCTACAACAAGTTTCTCGGAGTGCTGAGTTGACAAGAGGCTTATCAGGGTCCTTGTGAATGGATATGTCTGCCTCAGCACCACCACTGAACTCCCTTTCCAGGGAGCCGATCTCAAGAAACGTTGACACTATTTCCCCAAAACTCAACCAATTCCTTTTTAAGGACGTCCGAACAACGCCCCAAGGAACGAACCACCTCTGATACAACTTTTTCATGACCTGACCCATACCGTTGCTCGAGTCGCTACTCCCCAAGACCACTTCCATCGGCCAGGGGCTGGTGAATAGTGCTGAAGGCACAATATAATAAGGGATTCCTTTGCTTAAGAAAATGTACAAACACACGCAGCCAAATCAATGTAAAAGTTTAGAGAAAGGAAAGAAAGATACCACAGTGCTACAAATGTGAAAAAAAACATACTTGCGTGGACCTCTATCTAGTACAAGTATATTTCTGAAGTGTACTGACAATTAAACTGAACAGAAAAAGGGTAAAAATACGAACCTAACCAGAAAGGTGCCACATCCCGAAAACAAGTAAAACGAATGTAAACCATTGGTTAGTCTCAGGCCCAAAAATCCTCCTATAACCACTGAATGCAGCCCATGCTCCAGGGTCCTCTACTCTCCTCCGTAGTCTCGATCTAACTTTCCATCATCTGTAAGGGCACACTAAGTACGAGAAAAGCCCAAGCAGGGGTGAGTATAAAGGTAATCAGAAGGATGCCCCGAATTCATGAGGGACCAACAAAGGAGGTACAAAAATGGTGAGTAGTAGACAGTACAATGTATAGTGCAAGAGTATAAAAGAGAGAGTGCATCTCAAACCAACAAAAGGAAGGAAGTAGACTCATCCAATCAAAGAGAAGCTAGACTCAAGAAGCACATGGAATACCTTGCAGGTCTTTTCCCCTACGGTTAGGAGAGTAACTGAACCCAATGAGTGGGAAAAACATCAGGGTGTATATATATATGACCAACAACGAACCCGAACGATTGTGTAAGGGGATATCTATCTCCAATATTATCCCAAGAGAAACTTCTAATAGTTTTAATGGTAGCCATCACTGATGCCCAACAATCTCTCACGCCAAAACTGCCTCATCACTGAACCATACATCCAAGGGTCGCGCTCCGGTAACCACGGAAAAAAGCCAATAACTAGCCACATCGATAGGGGTGAGTCTGAAAGAAGTCATTGGGTAACCCACTGCCTATCCCCACTGGAGGGAAAACCAAAATAGTCAATGGGTAACCCAATGCCCTGCCCCGCTGGAAGGAAAAACACAATAGATCATCAAGTTACCCACTACCTAGCCCCTACTAGAGGTTAAACCACAAAAGATCATCAGGTAACCCACTACCCATCCCTGCTGGAGTGTAAAACCGAATGAGATCATCAGGTAACTCACTTCCCAGCCACGCTGGAGGGAAAAACCTAGTTTCAATAGGTAACCCACTACCCAGCCCCACTGGAGGGTAAATCGAGAACTGGTCTGATTACTCCACTCTACTCACACCATCACTGGGTGTCACTAAAATCGCGGCCGTGATTTGGTTCGAAGTGCGCCAATGAAAAATCTGACCAATGTCCTTTCATGTTTACACACTTAGTGATATCTCGAAAGAGGATCCGCACACTCAAATAGATTACACCGTTGTAATCTTCATGGAAGAACATGCGACATAGAGTACTTACTCGCTGGAAACAGACTCCTGACGAAAAGGTTATTCGACACCACTTCACTCTCATACGATGTATCGTGGGGCCCACACCTTGGTCCATAAAGAGGCCGATCGAAGTGCTCTCTCGCGAAGCTCTCATAAAAACATGCTAAAATGACTACTCATTCACCCCGAACAGACGACTGATGAAAAAGTCACAAAATGCTACTCATATCTTACAAGATGGCCCATGGGGCCCAGGCCACATGTCTGGCTTTAACAACTGAAACCACCCTCGTCAACATCATCTTGATGCCAGGGTCACAACGCTGCTCACGACGCCTAAAATGGACTCCAGATGCAGATGCTGCAACTCCCCGCGTTTTATGCAAACATGGCCCTATGGGGCCCACTCATTGATTTTGAAACATGTCACATAGATCGTACCATTGATTTACTTGCAGATAACTACACCGAATAGGCTATTCATTTTCCCTGAATGGACTTATGTAGAAAAAGTCGTAAAAATGCAACATACATCTGAAAGTCACCTCGTGGGCCCCACACCTCCAGCGCGAATTTAGGCGGGTTTATTGCGCCTTTTCAATTCCTTCAGAAAAACACTCAGAAATGAGTACTCAAATACCCCATATAGATGTCAGGTGAAAAAGTGGTGTTTTACCGTAAAACATGTGAACTAAGCCCCATAGGGACCGCACCTTTTTTCCAACCAAAACGCTTCGAAGAGAATCTCAAAATAGTCTGCACAATGACCGGGGTCGCGCTGCCGCTGATGGTGCGTCAATCAGACATTCCAAGAAAGAGTTAGGTCTGACGCAACAATTAATTAATTAATTAATTATTCACATTTAGCTTTTCGGGCCACCGAGCAACGAAACTAACCCGGAAAGGTTCCGGAACAACTTTGGAAGGATCGTCTCCACTCCAGGGCCACCGCACCTCTGACGACAAGTCAAATGGATGTCCGGATCGTGAAGTATGTCTGTAGAGATCTTTAATATTAATTTATTATTATTATGTTATAGCATTCTGGGTTACCCCCTTCGAGCAGAGAACCCAATATCCCCAGAAACCACTTCAAAAACTCTATCTCCCTAACATTGAATCACTTTTGCAGACATCACATCAAATAGACATGTAGTTTAAATGTTATGGCCCCCTGAATGCAAGGGGGTCCAACCGAGCCGGTTCACCCCTGCCGACCCAGTCTGAACTGCCGGCCCACGGCCCAACCACAGGTCCAGCCCGAACCATCGTGGCCCTCTGGCCGTGGCCCGCTCCAGCCGCACCAGACTCCTCGGGTTTGTTCTCCCCAGAAGACCAACCTCTTGGCCGATCATTACAGTGTCACCCATTAGGATCCACGCTTCGTGGGTCCTTGTCTGTGGCGCACCCCCAAGGTTAGCGCCTCAGGGGTTCCTCATGAGTTCAATAGCCTGACGTTGTGGCTCCACCCGCCGCACACCAGTGCCTCCAACTCTCATAGTGCACTACCTGCTCGACGTCACCCGTGCCACCTCGTCCATCTCGAATCCATGTGCTCCGCTGCCTCTGCTGAAGCCCCGCGCTCCACCGCCGGCATAGCCGGCTCCTCTCGGCCTGCCTGGATTCTCCTGCTGCACCCCGTCTGCACCGGCCACACCCGACACTGCCACACCAGATCGTCCCCTCTGAGTTCGACCTCAACCTATGGCTCAACCCCCGGTCACCTCCCCTCGCTGGAGTCAAACATTCGACCGGTCCCACCAAACAATCCAGTGGTCGGAAAAATTTTCCGACACTGGTTTCACGATCCTTGGGGATGGAGCTTCACAATACTGCACCTTGCTCAACAATCTAACAAGGTTTGTGCACATCCAAAAATTTGGATGAGGGATCACTAAGAATTATAATCGAATCGTGGCTCGAGAGTTGGACATGTTCATTCATCCAACACCCCAAATTTTAAAAACTATCGAATTCAAAGACGAAATTTGATGAAAATTTTTAAGAAAACAACCAAGGTGAGGAATTTAACCAGAATCCTACTTCAATCTAGTTGTTCTTCATTGGCGACGCCTTTGCTGTGATCCCACATTGATCCATTGGAGTTTTATTCTAAATCCATTGAAGAACAGTGAAGAACGCCCAAGAAAAAGAGAGGGAGAGAGAGGGAGAGACAGAGAGAGAGAAGGGAAATTAGGGGATTCCCCCAATTCCCCTTTCAATTGAATTTTTAAAAACCTCCCGGAAACACGACCCATGGTCCTAGATTCAAAAACATCCATGCCTACTAATTTTACATCATGACTAGGCCAAACGATCCATTTTTAATTCAATGAAAGTATCAGATTTATATTCTGAGACTTCATTCGATAGTTATTCTAAATGAATTCCAGTGATAAAAAATCACTAATTCATTATTTAAAAATGAAAATTATTCCCTTGGGGACATCTCTCACAGCATGCCTACACCCGCAACTTTTACACCATACCTAGGGTAAACGACACACTCTGGACACAACTGTGGCCACTGATTTCTGATCGGAGCTACCGTTTATTAGAAAACACAACCCACCACATGCATAGTATAAAAACACTTAATATTTTTATAAAATTAATTTCGGGCACATCGGTCCTCGAAATCGCATCCCGTCTTTGTGACTAGCTCTGTAATTATATGTAGAAAATTTCCATAGTCTTACAGGGCAGAAATTTAGACTTTACACATCAAATTTATAATATAGAAATAATAATTATTTTTAAACCTATGAATTTCTATGCATAAATCCATGTTATATATGATTTATTTCCTAACATATTTTATTATGGGAATTTTTTGGTTCAATTTTTATTTGTATATAAATAGATTATGAATTTACAAAATAATATCCCCTCGTATTGTCAAACTAAGAATGTAACAAGGCCTATTTTCATACCTAAATTCCCAGTCAATTCAAGTATAACACGATGTTATCAGGATTTACACCAATATACATATATTCCAGAGCCACAACCACATTTAGAATCTGTAATTGGATGTATTTTATTGATAAATAACATGATGTATACATACAATAACTTAGTAATGTATTATTATACTTCTTTATCCCTAAGTAATTCAAGAGAGTTTCTAATCCTGATCCCAAAAATAACTGAACATTTACTTTTATACAAACAATAACAACCATATTGTTTAATAAACATTGATTCAAGATTTATTAAATAACAAGAAACATAATAAAACAATAATTATTTATATTACTAGTTTTTTTTGGGAAATTATGTACACTAAATAATAACCTAAAAGAAGTAAAAATTCTTCTTTATTGAAAACATCCACACCTGTTTTCATTATTTATTCATACATAAAATGGAAATGGATAGATATGGGATATACATTAGAATGTTGTGAGCTTTAAAACAATGTAAGGGAATAAAAAAGGACCAAAATGAAAAATATAGTAAATTTCAAACTATAGGAATATTAATGTGGAATAAAAGGAGTGATAATCATAAACATGAATAACAAGACATGACAAAGAATGATAATCACAATGGAAACATGATAAATTTGGAAAAAATAAACAAATCATCATAAATATAGGTCAAGAATAACATCCCAAAAATCATGATGGTAAAATATCCATAAATAAATCAGTTACACTCTTTGTCCCAACATAATATTTCACGAATCTAATGGTTACCCAATAAATTAGAGTGATACAAAATTCATGGTGCACTAGTAAAATTCACATCACTATAATGGTAAAGTGTTCTAAATATATAATAAACCAACTCAAAGATCAAGGAGTATGGAATACAAATATGTAAGTACCATGTAAAACAATTATAGGTGTGTAAAATTGAATACCCTTTATATTAAAAAGATACGATATTCAATTCACAATCATTTTTAAAACGAAAATCATGAAAAAATATTGGTAAAAAATACAATCAAATTTTTTTAAGAAAATGGGTTGATGGGAGAGAATGGGTAATCTCAACATTTTTACATGATATGGGTAGTAATAGGGAAATATAAATACATATCCCAACATTAGGAATTAGAAATATAAGGTATAATATAATAAAGAAACTTGAATAACAAATACAAGGTGTGTATCCATTGCACTAGTCTGTGACTTGAAATGCATTGGAGGAGTTTCTTGGGAGCATAGAGGAACAACGAGAGGACATTATATAGGGGAGGTATTAGTAAATAAGTTCACTTATGAATTTATATAGATGAAAATTGTTATATTTGGTGGGTTTATGTTAGAAATGATTTGGAATTTCATTATTATTTCTCAAACTCAAAATTTGACAATATGTAATAAAATAACCAAAAAAACATTATGATGGTTTTTTTTCCATGGATTTAGAAAAATGGTATTGATTTTAATTATTTTATTATTCCATGGGATATAAATAATAAAAAAATTCCCTTTCATATGTGCAAGTGGTTCAAACTAATAACGAAATGTTTTTAAAAGATTAAAATATATTAATGTTTTTAGAGGATTGACAATGACTGTATACTAAATATATTTATGGAAATATATTTAGTTTATTTATTACATCACTTTTTAGTCATTATGATTTCCTAATACAGAAAATATATTTATATGTTATTTAATTTTTCACATGAAAATTCAACTATCATAGAAAATTATTTAAAATTAAAAATTGGCTCATTTTAATCTTATGATTGAAATAATAATATTCATTTTAGCTAAATAATTTAATAAATATGTAAATTATAACCTTTTAAATAATAATATACATTTACATAGAATTGTTTTAATTTTTTTGAAAAACATTTTTTGATCCCTCATTAAAATTACATCTAACTTCATAAAAAATAAATGCTCATTTATTAATAATAAAAATTATTTAATAATTATATTTTTATTAAAATATTAATTATTTACAAATTCATTTAATTAATCAAAATAAATTAAAAAATTGAATTTTAAAAATAACCAAACTTATAATTTGTGTTTTGTTGTATCAAAATTAAAAAGAATGAAAATATAACAATATTAGGGTTAATAAATATTCATTATTTAGTAAAAAAATAATTTACATAAACATGTTTATAGATTATTGATATGTATCCCTTTAATACACCTAAAAACACAATAAGTGTGATGTTTATGATTGTGAGGAATTAATTGGGTGGTTCGATATACATGGTTTGGGTCATGATATCAATGTTCCTGAACTTCTTTTGTAAATGATTATGCCAATGATTATGTTATTATATATCATCATATTATTTATAAAGGAAAAATTCTTGTGATTCCATTCCCCTTATATACTTTAATAAATGAGATTTTTAGGGTACCATCATACTAGTTGAGTCCATCACTTCCTTTTTCAAAATCAATTGGATTTGTTAAACCCCTTTATTTATACTAATAAAGTTATCACTATTCAAAAACTTTTTTCAACTATAATGATGATTAAATATAATTTAAATTATATATTATATAATAATACCAAATAAATTCATGTGTTTTCAGTGTCCATATAACATAATAATACATTTATTTAAATGAGAAGGGTCATTTTCATTATAATAATTCGGGTCATTATAACCATTCCCCCTTAAGTAATTTTCCACTAAAATTTTAATTTCCCACAATAAACCTTAATAGTGTATTTTGATTTCATCACATCCCTCACTTCCCACATTACTTTTTCAAACCTAGAGTTTCTCCACAGTACTTTGATCAAGTGCATTGTCTTATTTCTTAGAGAATTTTCTATATAATCTTATATCATCACTAGATACTCTTAATATGAAAGTTTATTCTACAATTGTACCGCCATAGGATTGAGTACATCTGATGTGTCTTGTACATACTTCTTAAAAAGGGATACATGGAATACATCATGTAATTGAGTTAGGTACGGTGGGTGTGTTAGTCGATAGGGAACAGATCTGATATGATCAAGGATCACAAACAAGTCTATGTAACATGGCTAACCTTTACCTTGTTTTGAAATATCATGGCATTATCCTATGGAGATATGCATGGAAAAACCATGTCTATTACATAGAACACTACATCTCATCGAAAATTGTTAGTGTAAATATTTTTCCAACTCTCATCAGTTTATTGTGATATTCAATGATCTTGAATTTCCACACTAATTCCCCTACCATTTCAAGACATAGTAGTTTTTGTTCCCAAACATCATCCCATAATGTTGGTGCTCCACACCACTTCCCATTAAGATATTCATAAGGATCGATTTGGATTAAAGAGTAGAATCTCTAATTGTATTAAAATTTTACTAGAGGAATATGTTGATCCCATCATACTTTTAGGTCCATAGAAAATTCTCTAATATCATCATCTATTATCAAAATAGTCTAATCAGAATTGACATCTGATTAAGGATGACATGTATTACTAAATTTTATCTTATTGTGTATATCATTTAGATAATTTTCAAGTACATGGAGGTGAAATTCTGATCTCGATCTTATATAATCAATAGTGGTACTTCCTGCAGCCTCACTACTTATAATATATATATTCACGCAAGATGATCCATTTGGAAGTAAACTTAAATCGCAATGAAGTGTTAAATTATTTTATGACCATCCACCATATCCTTGAGGTTGTTTTTTTCCATTGGATTTAATTAAATTTATAATGACAATGGCTATGGTGATTTTTCACATTTCCATATAGTTATGTCCAATAGTTTTTTTATTCCATTTTATTTTTTTCATTTCATCCTTCACTTGCTGATATACAAGACTCTTTGATGTATATGTTAGGATTTCATTCATCATATTTTCGAGAAAATATTTTTCATCGAGACGTAGATATATTTTTATGATTTGATAATGGATAAAGATGGTCCATCTATGTGCATCTTCCAAAATCTCCTTCATTAACTAATTATTTGATAGCACACATTGTCTGGACCCATATCAGACAACACCCTCATCCTTAACTATTACATCCCGGGTAAATAAAGAATAAGAAACTATTATATTTATTAATATTTTTGAATAAAATATTAATTTTACTTTAAAAGTTATGCTATGCTAGATGGCATACCTAATATGTAACAACATGTTTCTTTGATATCTTACATTACTCATTAACAATATAATAATATTTTTTAAAATTGTAGTTAACTCATAGCCATTGTATTAGAGGGAATGAATATAACTAACTATAATATGATAATATAGGTTTTCTTAATGTTCATTGATTTGTCCAATAAAAGTTATAGTCTTAAAATGAAAATGAATCTTATTTTAAGCACAAATACTCTAATATTCATTAAAATGTCGATTTAGCCCCTTTTGATAGAGAGCCCTCATTAAATCTTTTTTGGTCACTTATATATGTTCTATTTGACCATATTAAATTGTTTTTTAGAATCGAGACAACAAAATTTACTTTGGGTAAAATTTTGGTATTTTTCTGATAAAATTCATTGTTTTGATGAATAATGAAAAATACTTTATTTTAATTCAAAACTGCATTTTAATTTAATTTATTTATATGGTTACATTATCTTTATAAATGATTTTAAATTGTAATTAGATTATATTTTAACAATTAAAAAAAAAATTCATTGGATATAATTTCACTTTGAAATTCGATATAAACAAGTGTAAATCTTTTGATAGTTATTATTTAAGAAAAACACCCTCTTTGTTTTCACTATGAGAATTAATTATAAATTAATTTCTGCAACATCTGTGTTTGGAATTTAGAAAATTGGATTCCATATTTGGTATTAGGAGGTCCAAATTTTTTAAATAGGTAACTCTTATTTTTAGACATTATGAATATTTACTTCAGTAAATATTTTATTTACCATTATTAAAAGGTAAATATGGTAAATAAGGGTAAAAAATAATATTATAATTCTCTTAATTTACCATAAAATTTTTTATAATCCTATTGGTTGATATATGTCCGAGCATGGGAATCCATGGGTAAAATTTGGGACCCCCTAGAGCTAAATGAGAGTGACAATGACACTTTATATTAATTAATATAAAGTAAAGGCAAAAATAACATTAACTTATATCTTTTAGTAAATCAATTTTTCCATGGAGTTTTATAAGTTATCTTGTAAAAAATTAATATTGAATTGAATTGTTAATCTATTTCCTACATCATGGAATGTTTTATATTTTTCTATCAACAAATAAATAAAATTATTTATCACAAAATAATGATATAGTGTTTACCTCATTAATGAATGATTTAAATAAATAATATTATAAATATTATAATAACATCCATAACCTATAAAATTCTTATGGGATGATTCTATTTAGACACAAGTCATCTTATATTTTGGTTTAAAAATTTTTGGACCTTTATATACCAAGAATAATAATATAATAAAATAATTTTTTAAAACATTCGTAATGAGCCCCTCCTCCACCTTATAAAAATCCCTCAATTCTAACCGATCACTCACACTTATCTAGATGCTTGTATCATCCAAACAATTCCCAATTAATCTCCCCACATCCCTATATACATCATAAATACTTACTATATAAATAATGAACTTCAAGTAAATGTTTTGGTTCAAACCAATGGGAGATAACCAATTTAAAGCTAATGTCTTCTCTTAGTTATTTTCTTTTATTTTACATATCCATCCATTAAATTCTTTTAATTAAATTATATTCAAACAAAATATGTATCTACCATATACTATGATGTTTTTATTAGAAGGATTCAATCTACACTTATAGACACATCCATCCAATTGGTAAAGAGCATACTTTTTCTATGGACAGTGACCTACTGCATCACGAAATGATGATTGTTAAATCTTCTCTACCACCACTTATGAAGGAAATTATGTTGAAAATGTTTTTATATGTGATATATTATATATATATTGTTTCTATGCTTATTTATTTTTTTAATTATAGCATACCATTATGGTTTCCATAGTTGGTAAATATGATAATTTCATTTGAGGAAGTACAGACTACTACCCCCTTCAACGTGATATGACCCATTCATGCCATATGTGGAATATATATAATATTGAGTTAATGAAATTATATATATGATATTATAATTTAATTATAATATAACTATGTATAATTATGTTTTTATTCAATTAAATATGAAATATATAGGAAAGTAGCATTCATGCTTACGTACGGTTTACCGTCTCTATGAACTGTGCATTATATTTCTTATCTCCAAATGTTATGTACTATTATAAATACATATATATAGTAGATATATATGATATATGTATTATATATAAATCATGAATATCATTCTGGAGATAATTGAATTTTGACCACATGAACAACATGTAATTATAAGAAGTCCATTTTTGACTCAAGTACAAAACATCGAAAAAATGACTGTTATTAACATAAATGATAATATAATGTTTATAACATGGTAATAAGTGATATAAAAGGAATAATAAACATGAAAAAGGTTATTACGAAAGATTAAATTATCTTTAGTTTATTATTCAATAGATAAAATAACGAACATGTCAAGTCGGACATGATGTAAGGGACTTCATCTCTATTTCCATTCATTCAGGAATCTTATGATTTCTACATGACATTATTTTATAAAGTTTATAAACCCCTATGACTTTTAATTTCATTCGAAGGGAATATTTTCCCTCTGAAGAATTTTACCAATTTACAAAAAAGAAGGTTTTCTTTTAACCTACACAGTGAAAACAACCTTTTCACTACCGTGAGTATTATTTGATCTTTTTCTTCATTAACAAGTCATAGTGATTTTAAAATAAAAATAAATACCATAAACTCTTTTAATGAATGTTTGTATTGAAAATGTTATTTATTGTGTATTTTTTATGTCAATATTTTAAATTGATATATTTGGATTCAAATATTGATATTTTATCAATATTTTATGTTTTCTATGTGTTATGAATATGTCATGGTGCATGGGAATTGTTTACATATATGGGTGGTTCCATTATAAATCAAGGGTGGGTGAGCCTGGGATAGCTCTCCAATGCATTGGGAATCATGATGGAGGTAAACATGAATGTTTCTCCTAATATATTAAGGTAATATATTGTGATGGGTATTCTAAAATTAACTCCCTATGTCGCTGTGAAAGCTACAATGTATGTATGCAATGGATGCGACAAGTTACCTTTATGATTTGTGTTTACTATGTAAATATTATTATTTCACGAGGTATGTAAATGATATAATGTTATGTTTGTATTGATGAACTAATGTTTTCTTTCTTTGTTTTATAACCCTTACTGAGCTTTTTATAATCATCCCATGTTTTTTAAATGTTTTTCATAGGACATAAAGTTGAATAGGGTAAAGGATTGGATCAAGGAAAATTCATGATGTCGTAAACATGGAACTAGACATGACTCTTTTTTTGAATAGTTTTCTTTTGTGAAAAAATGGAAATTGGGAAGATGTGTTTACATGTAATATTAATGTTTTTATGTATATGTTATGCCCTAATTATCTAAATATCAAAACCTGAAAAGAGCCTTAATGTGAATTATTAACATAATTAAATATTATACAATGATTTAGGTCTGGTCCTTACAATTTTTATGAGATGTTGGTTTAGACAACTTTAAGAGTTTGAATATTGTTAAATTAATATTAATAATTTAATTTATGTTATGATTGAAATTATATAGTATTTACAGATTACCATGTTTCTTCGCGTATGATATTTATGTGTTCCGAATGATTTTCTATAGAGGAAATAGGGAAGTTATCATGGGACAACACCAAGAGGAAGACAAACTATTAAATTAGCTACTTGAGATTTTCAAAATCAGAACTCAACCGTTTGTTATAGTGATTGCATAGTTGACTCAGGCTACAAATGTTGGTGGTATCAATGCACGAGATCAGCTAGATCAACCATAGAGGAACATGTCAATAGTGGAGCATTTCATGAGGCAACATCCCCCATCATTCAAATGATCATCTTACCCTATGCTAGAAGAAGGGTGGATTAAAGAATGGGAAAATATTTTTGATGTCATGGTGTGTTCATAACATCAAATGGTTAGTCTTTTTGATTACTATTTTGAAGGTGAATCCAATCAGTGGTGGTAAATGGTGAAAAGTATAACAGATAGTGAGGATATTGATGCTCTTGATTGGGATGAATTCGAAGGTATGATTCTTGAGAAATATTTACCTAAGGTGGTTTTACTTAGGATGGAAGAACAATTTCTAGAATTGAGGTAGGAGGATGAATAAGTGGTTGCTTATGAAGAAATATTCACTTGTATGGCAAGGTATGATCAAAATTTTATATAACATGATAGTAAAATCAAAAGTTTTTATTCAGGATTGCTGCCAATGTATCAAAGGGCTTTATCTTTTCATGATTTCAAAATGTATGAAAAAATTCTTCTATGTGCAGAGATGGTTGAAATGGAGTTTTCCGATGATCAGGTGTTATTTGACAAACAACAAAAAAAGTGGTCGAGGTGGCAGTTGAAAGTGAAGAACTCTTCAAAAAATTCTGATGGTAAGAAACATAAGTTTGTAATTTGTGAAAATCGTGGTAAAAAGCATACTGGGGAATGTCTTTTGAGTTCTATTAATTTCTACCAATGTGGTAAAATGGGATATAAGGCTTGCAATTTCACTGAAAAAGACATGTGTAATAGTAAGACAAAATCCGATTTACAGTCAGAAAAATGTTTTATGGGTAATGAAATGGGTCATTATAAAAATGAGTTTCCTGTGAAGAAATGAACTGAGGGAAAGCATCTAGACTACAAGTAGAAAGGGATGGTGAAATCCTTCACAACTATATTAGAAAATTTTGGTCCATCGAATTAAGTAGTATCAGGTACACTGTTTGTTTGTTCAGATTATGCCAATGTGTGTTTTGATTTAGGGTCTACATATTCTTTCATTTCTAAGTATTTTTCTAGTAAATTGGTAATTAGATATGAAGATATGAATCCTGAACTTATGGTAAAGACACCCAGAGGAAATTTTGAGACAAAAATAAAATATAATGACCTTCATTTCCTTATGTGCGGAAAGAAACTACCTGCAATCCTTATTTTTTTCCTATTGTATAATTTGATGTTATTTTGGTTATGGATTGGCCTTTTGTTTATCATGCTAAGATTGACTGCAGATCTAAAGAGGTTTCTTTTCAGTATAATTCTCATTTTGTGTTCAAGAATGAACCCTTACTTTTGATAACATATCATGAAGGTGAGAAACTAGTAATAGATGGAAATGAATGTTTCCTTGCACATATTATGGAAAACAAAGGAACTGTTCAGATTAATGATGTGATAATGGTAAATGAGACCCTTGATGTAGTTCCTAATGAGTTCCTAGGTATAATACTTGATTGAGAATTTGGAATTACTGGTGACATAGTTCCTGATGCAAACACAATTTCAAAACACCCTTATCGAATGGCTCAAATTGAACATTTAGAGTTAAAGAAGCAATTGGAGGAGTTATTAGATAAATGTTTCATTTGACCTAGAACATCACCATGAGGTGATCCTGTCTTATTTGTTAAAAATAAAAAAGGTTCAATGAGACATTGCATTGGTTATAGAGCATTCAATAACATCACTATTAAGAATCAATATCCTTTTCCACATATCAATGGGCTGTTTGATCATCTCTTAGTATATTAGTATTTTATGAAGATTTAATTGAGTTCAAGGTACCGTCAGTTGAAAGTAAAGGAATAATATATTTTGATGACCACATTTTGTACGAGATATTTCTATTATGAATTTTTAGTTCTTCCATTAGGTTTAACCAATGCACCTGTTGTATTCATGGATATTATGAATAGAATTTTTCATGAGTTCTTGGATAAGATTGTGGTTGTGTTCATTGATGATATTCAGAATTATTCTAAAATAAAAGAGGAACATGAACGTCATTTAATGGTTACCTTGTAAACGTTAAAATAAAGAAAACTTTATGGGATATTTAGAAAGTGTGAGTTTGGGTTTCAACCAATTTCATTCCTTGGTCACATTGTTTCAATAAATTTCATAACAATTGATCCTACTAAAACAAAAGATGTTGGAGAATGGCCAAGACACAAAAATATAACTGAGATCTTCTTTTTTCGATTTGGAAGGTTATTATCGAATGATTGTTGATAATTTTTCACAGTTATCTAGTCCAATGACTAAGTAAACTTGAAAAGGTGTTAAATCCGTCTAGAAAAAATAATTTAATGGTTGTTTTAGGAATCGAAAAGAATATTGTT
Organism: Viscum album; assembly: GCA_963277665.1. Taxonomy (NCBI): domain Eukaryota; kingdom Viridiplantae; phylum Streptophyta; class Magnoliopsida; order Santalales; family Viscaceae; genus Viscum; species Viscum album. The sequence continues at coordinate 366,651,411 of OY728166.1, read as the reverse complement.
CAATGCTCCAGTTTTGGAACTACCTTATAGAAATGGTGAGTTTGTTGTCTATATTGATGCTTCGTTGAAAGGACATGGTTGTGTCCTTCTGATGAATGATCATGTAATTGCTTATGCTTCACGTCAGTTTAAACTTCCAAAGTTTAATTACACTACACATGATTTGGAAGTAGCTATTGTTTTTTTCTTTGAAAATATAAAGGCATCCTCTGTATGGAGTAAAATATGAAATATATACTGATGACAAAAGATGGAAGTATATATTCACTAAAAAATAATTAAACAATAGACCGAGGAGATGAATATAATTAATCAAGGATTATGATTGGATAATTATTTAACATCTGGGAAAATAAAATAATGTGGTTGATGATTTTACTCAAAAAAGTATTGCTACATTAACCTTGTTAAATTAGGAACAAGATCCTATGATTCCATATTTGATGAACATTGGAATAGAAGTTGTTGGTTCTGTAAATTCCTCTGTTTTGTTTTAGGTGTCAGTGAAATCATCTCCATCAGAAAGAATTAAGCAAGCACAAAATGAAGATAGTGAGTTGCAAAAAAAGGTAGATTTGGTTTGGAAGGGTATGTTTCCTGATTTTAATGTTTATAATGATTATGTATTGAGGTTTGGGAAGAGATTATGTGTACCTTGTGATTCCCAATTGAAGAATGATTTGTTATGTTAAGCCCATATTTCTCCGTTTTCAGTTCATCATAGAAGTACTAAAATGTATAGAGATCTTCTAGAGTATTACTGGTGGGATGGAATGAAAAGAGATACTGTTGACTTTAATTTGAAGTGTTTGACTTTTCAGTAGGTTAAAGCAGAGCGACAGATACAAAAAGGGATTCTTCATCCTTTACCAGTACCAGAGTGGAAATGGGAAAATATATAAATAGACATCGTTGTGGGATTACCGAAGACATCTCATGGTAATAATACAATCTCGGTAATTTTCGATCGGTTGACTAAATCTCATCATTTCTTTCCTATTCGAGATACTTTGTATCTATAACAACTTTACCATTTGTATGATAAATAGATCATCAGGATGCATGCAGTTTCCCTCTCCATTGTATCTAATCGTGATCCCAAGTTTAATTATATCTTTTGGAAAGGCCTTAAATGGTATTTGAGTACTAAATTAAATTTTAGTACAACATTTCATCCTAAATTAGATGGAAAATCAGAGCGAACAACTCAGACCCTAGAGGATATTTTACGTGCTTTCTCGATGGATTGTTAGGGAAGTTGGGACCAAAATATTTCATCGGTTGAATTTTCTTATAATAGAAGTTTTCATTCCCATATACAAATGGCTCCATTTGAGGCATTATATGGGAAGAGGTGTAAAACTCTTAATTTTGGGATAATGTAGGTGAAAGGAAGATGATGGGTACAAAATTGGTTGAATAGATGGCAGAAAAGGTTCAGTTGATTCAGAAGAACATGAGAACATCTCATGGTAGGTAGAAACGTTTTGTGGATAACTGGTGGAAGGATCATTCTTTTGAGGTAGGTGATTATGTCTTTCTGAATGTTTCTCCATGGAAATGTGTGATGCATTTTGGGAAGAAGGGAATGTTGAGTCCGGGGTTCATTGGACCTTATGAAATCATAGAGAAAGTTGGATCAGTTTCCAACAATGTGGATTTATGACCAAGTTTATCCCAGGTTCATAATTTTTTTCATGTTTCAATGTTGAGAAAGTATATGCCTGATCCATATCATGATTTTAGCTCATAGGTAGTTCAGATGGAAGAGAATTACTCTTATGAGGAACAATCAGTGCATGTTATTAACTGAAGAGAGAAAGTGTTGCAGAATAAAGCAATTAATCAGGTAAAGGATTTTTGGAAAAACCAATATAGTTTAAGAGGAAACATGGGAATCTGAAAATGCTACGAGGGATAAAAGCCCCCATTTATTTGACAAGTGAATAAAATTGCAAGGAAGTAATTTCCCAAAGGGGGAGGATGTGAAATCCCAGGTAAATAAATAATAAGAAGTTTTATTATTTATTAATATTTCTTATTTAAATATTTATATTTCATTAAATGGGATTCTATGTTTGTTTGCGTACCCAGTATGTAACAGTGGGTTTCTTTGAAATCTTATGTTCCACATTGACAATATAATATTATTATTTTATATGGTAGTTAAGGAATAGTCATTGTATTGGAAGGATTGAATAGAACTAACTAAAATATGATAATATATGTTTTTAATTTTTTTTCATTTATCCAATAAAAGTTAGAGACTTAAAATGTAAATGAACCCTATTTTATGTATAAATAATCTAATATTCATTAAAAGTTCGATTTATTGCCTTTGATGGTGAACCCTATTTAAATCTACTTTTGGTCACATTTATATGTTATATTTGACCAAATAAAATTTTTCTTTAGAATCGAGGCATCAAAATTAACTTTGAATGAATTTTTGGTATTTTTTTGATAAAATTCATTTTTTATGAATAGTGAAAAATACTGTATTTTAATTCGAAACTGCCTTTTAATCATAATTATTTGTATGGTTAGATTATATTTTTAAATGGTTCTATTGTGTAATTGGATTATATTATTATAATAAAAACATATTTTGGTCATTGAAAGTAATTTAACATTGAAATTGTACATAAACAAGTGTCAATATTTTGATAGTTATTATTTCTTAGAAACAAACTCTTGGTATTGATTGTGGGAATTAATTTTAAATTAATATCTTTTGCTTCTGTGTTTTGAATATAGAAAAATGGATTCCATATTTAAAATAATGTGGTCAAAAATTTGTAAATAGTTAACTTTATTTTTAAACATTATGAATATTTACATTAGTAAATATTTTATTTACCATGGTTAAAAAGTAAATATGGTAAATAAGGGTAAACAATAATTCCATAATAATATTAAATTACCCTAACATGTGTTCTAATCATATTGATTGATACATTTCTGACCATGGGATTCCAATGATATAATTTGGGACCCCATAGAGCCACATGATTTTGTTAATGACACTTTATTTTAATTCATTTAAAGTAATGACAAAAATGAAACAAACATATATATTTTAGTAAATCAATTTTTACATGGGGTTATATAAGTTATCTCTTAGAATATAAATATTAATTTTAGATATAAAATACTTCCATACCTCAAGGTATTTTTTTCTAATTTGTAAACATAAAAAAAATAAAATTATTTTTGACACAATAATGATGCAGTGTTAAACTTATAATGAATGATTTAAATAAATAAGATTATAATAATTAAAATAATATTCAAAACCTGTCCAATTCATATTGGATAATTTTATTTCGACCATGATTCATCTTATATTTAACTGAAATGTGTTTTGGACCTTTATAAACCAATAATCATAAAATAATAAAATACTATTTTCAAACATTCTTAAAGAGCCCCTCCTCCCACTTATAAAAAGACCTCACTTATAACCCATTACTCACACTTATAAATATCATTATATAGTCCAAAATCATCCCAATTATGCTCCATACATGCATAAATTCATCCTATAATCCTTACCTTAGGAATAAGTCACTTCAACAAATCATTTTGGTTCAAACAAATGGGAGATAACCAATTTAAAGGTAACATCATCTATTAAGATATTTCCTTTTATTTTACATCACCAACCTCCTAAACTATTTTTATTACATTTTTATAAAAACACCAGTATATTTAATTTGCATGGTTGTTTTTATAATAATTTTAAGAACTAAACTTACACACACCTTCATCTAATGGTTAAAGAAGATATTTTTTCTGTGGACTGTGAACTACTGCCTCAAGAAACGATGATTGTTCAATCTTCTCTACCACCTCTTATGGTGTACATTAAATCGGACTATAATTATAACTTATATGTATTATATTTAAATTGTTTATATGATTATATATTTTTTATTTATAGAATACCTTTATGGTTTCCATAGTGGATGAGTACTATAGTTTTTTTTGAGGAAGTGTGGAATGCCACCCATTCAAAGTGATATGACCCGTTCATTCCATACGTGGAACGTATAAAGGATGGAGATAAAAAAATTATATATTATATTATACTATAATTATAATATACCTATGTATAAATATGTTTATATTTCAATAAATATGAAATACAAATGAAAGTAGTGTTCATGCGTACGTAAGACTTACCAATTCCATGAACGTTGCATTTCATTTCTTATCTCCAAATTTTATGTACTATTAAATATTATTAACTATACTTGAAATATATTATATATATGATATATATATGATATATACATGATGAATATCATTCTAGCGATAATTTAATATTTACCACACAAAAAACATGTAATTATTATTCAATTTTTGACTCAAGTGCCAACATTCGACAAAATTACTATTATTAACTTAAAAGATTATATGATGTTTATAACTTGATAATAAGTGATATAAAAGGAATAATAAACATTAAATATTTAATTAAGATAGTATAAATTAACTTTAGTTTATTATTTTGGAGATTAATGAAATAACGGGTCAAGTCGTACACAAGGTAAGTGACTTCATCTCAATTTCCTTTTATTGAAGCATCTTTTGATTTCTACACGACATTATTTTCTTCGGTGTATAAACCCATTTGAATTTTAATTTCTTTCAAATGGAATATTTTCTCTGCAAATCAATTTACAAAATAACAAAAAGTAATGGTTCTTTTTAATGTATGTGGTGACAATGACATTTTCTACCGCCATGAGTTTTATTTGATCTTTGGATTCCATGACAAGCTATAATGATTTTAAAAGAAAAAAATACCATATAATATTTTTACGTATTTTGGTATTGAAAAATGATTTTATAACTTATTTATTATGTCAATATATTTAAATGATATATTTTTATTGAAATGTGTAAATGTTATCATTATTTTATGTTTGTTTTTTGTGTTATAAATGTGTTATGGTTCTTGGGATTTGTTTACGTATATTTGTGGTTTTGTGTTAAACCTAGGGAGGGTGAGCCCGAGATGGCACTCCAATTCATTGGGAAATGTGATGGAGGTAAATGTGAAAGTTTCTCCTAAGATATTTAAGGAATATACTATGATGGGTATTCCAAAAGTAACTCCCTACGTAGCTATGAAAGCTACAACATAAGTATGTTGTGGATGCCACATGTTACCGTTATGATTTGTGTTTACTATGTAAATCTTGCGATTTCATGATGTCTGTTAAAGAGCTTATGTTATGAATGTACTGATGAAATAATATTTTCTTTATTTTATAACCATTAATTATATTTTTATAATCCTACCATGTTTTTGAACCGTTTTACACATGACATGAAGTGGAATAGGGTCAAGGATGTGATCAAAGAAATGTTGAGTTGTCTAAAACATGGAACTAGACATGACTCTTTTTTTCAAGAGTTTTTATTTTGAGAAAAAACGGAAATGAGGAATATGTGTCTACATGTAATATTCATGTCATTATGAATATTTTATGTCCTAATTTTCTAAATATATAAACCTGACAAGATCCTGAAAGTGAATTATTAACATAATTTAATATTTTTCTATTTTTCAGGTCGGTTCCTTATATTAACATTTACCTCTATAAATTTACATTTTTATATCACATGCATATTCTACCTAATTTCCATATCAAATCTTTCAGAACCTTTTATTTTTACCAACAGATATGGTTGGGAAATAATTTGTGAATTTATTGATTATATTCATTCCATTATTATTCCCATGTACATCCTCTTCATGTATATGATTATCATATCCTTCTCAACTTTAATCAATGATTAAATTTATGAACCCATTATCATTATAGATTTTTATAATGTATAATATTTACCAGGATTGTAGAAAATTTACAACTCATATCCCTTGTTCAACTCTATCAATTGTTGTTCATATATGTTATGCCCATTTAGTTTGAATTTATATGTGTAGATTTTGTGATATTTATTTGTTTCACAATTTTCATCAAATTGATAATGTCACTATATATTAAATTAGAAGATATACTCTTCCAACTCCATATACTCTATTTTTTAGTTTTGATTATGAACATTCAACTTCCCTAAATCATAGGATATCACTTTGATGTTTTTTCATTAACACAGAAACCAATCCCTACATGTATGCATTTCAAAACTCTAGAAATGTTATCCTATTTTTCATTCTATGAGAACATATAAGGGATAATACTCTATTAAAAATAATTAAATCTCTCATCAAATATATAATTCAATGAAAAAATATCTTCCATACGAGTTATCATGGTTAGAGGTTTTGAAAATCTGAATAAATATCTCAAACATTAATTATTGTAACCAACTAATCAAAGAATTCTATAGATATATATTAAAAATGATGTCTTATTAAGTCATTAAATTGGGGTTTTTAAGGTTCCACTAATATTAAATTACATGTGTTGATTTTTACCATGGTTGATAATTCCCACAAAAACATATCTCATTGTTTGTAATTGGAATAAACATTATCATTTTATAAAGTCTTCAACATAGTACTAAAATTCTCCCCATGCTCATCCATGATTTGGGAGAATATGATAAGATATTATATAGAGGCTACAAAAAAATTTTATGAAGTAAACCATATAGACTCTATTCATCATGTCGATATTTATTCGTGGATCAGTATTGAGACAAAATGGAATTAGTATGAACTCATAGTTTCCATACCATCTGTGAAAAGTAGTATTAGGGATATCCTCTTGATTCTCCCTAATTATTTAATTTATAAATAATAAAGTCACATTGGGGAATTATTATTCTCAATGTAGCTGATTGAACAAGTCATCAATCCCTGACCTATGATAATTATTCTTTATTATGATCTTATTGAGGCCATGAATATCATTGTAAAGACACATTGACACATCCTTATTCTTTTCAAATGGGATTGTTCACCCTTTGGTAAAACAATTAGTCATATGAACCCATTATATTGATTCAACTTCTATTTTTATTCAACTCCTCATGTTCCACAACATAAATTTTATATTGAGTCCTCAAAAATTGAAACTCCCAAGGTATATGCTCAATAGAATTATCAACCACCTGGTTAAGAGGAAGATCAGACAGATCATCCAGAAATAGATTAATGTATTCCATCACAATGTGCCTGTCTTCAAGGATTATTATATCCATATTAAAAATAGTGTTGAGATAAATATGGTTTCTTGTAGGTTAATAGTATTTATTCATGGAATTTTTTTCAATGTAAGATTCACTCTCCTCCTCACAATTATACATAATCAGGGGTTGATTCATAATACATATAGTGGTTTCCATATTACAAAAGTTTCTATTTGTTAGATAGAGGGAAATCCCATACATAACCATAATTACATTAAATTATTCAAAAGGTAGTATTAAATGTTTTACTTGGTCGTTCAGCACACAAATTGTGACAATAAAGTATTTATGTAGATTGGATGAAATAATTCCCCAATTTGTTGGTTCCACAAAAAAATCTACTTCCTTGAATTATAGTGGTGTTTTAATAGTTATACTAAAATTTGATTATTTTATGGAATATGTATAACCAAAATCAGAAAGTACATGTTCTATTTATGAATGTATAACTACATTATGTTTCACGACTTCATTGTTATGATCCACATTAATGTTTGTGATGGAAATTGATTTCCCTTACTATGTTGGAGGTTATTGGTTGAATTCAAATTACAATGGCATAGTAACTTCATTTTGTAATGTTATCTAGCTTCATAGTGTTAAATAAATGAAAATTGCATTAAGGGGTTTCTTGAATATTTCCCCTAATCAAACGCATTAGTGTGTGTCTCCATTTGGCAATGTCTAGAAAGCATCCATTCCTTACCTAACAAAAATAATATACTTTCCCCCCATTGTAAATTTATTGTGTGCTTCTTTCCATACCCTAGAAATGTGGGACGATGAAATTTAATTGCATCATTATATTAACCAATCAGATCTATATAATTTAAATATAATTTTTTATTCTTATCTTTGTGATACACATGAGATTCACTATTCTAAATTTCAAATTTGAGGTCATGAGGGACAATTTATGTATAATTATCAATGTTATGGATCTATGAATCATTTAATAGAATATTTTTTAGAACCCCAAAGAAGAATATATCCTTGTATTCAGTGGGTAATAAAAAATCTCGAGGAATATCATGAAATAATTATTGTTTTTTCATCATACACCCTGATAGATTCATCATATCTTTTTTGTTATAAAGAAAATCCCTTTAAATTTTATGTCCTAGTGTTTGAGGAAAATATTTATAGAAAAAATATTCAATAATTAATTCATCCACATCATTTTAATATCTTCAGTGGTATTTTTAAATATTTTCAATGTCCCACAATTATCATCTTCCCCCTATATATGATAAAAAACTTACAAAAATTTATCTTAATTGGATAATTTAAGAATAGAGAATATCTTCTCCATAGAGTTGTGCCACTGTTCTGAAATTAAGAGATCAGATGATTCATTTAATGTAAGGGGCCTCTATCACATAAAGGACACAACTGATGTTTTTTCTATATTAGGAGGGTTTCAGAAATCCTCATGATCCAGGATTCAATACACAATTTGTGGAAACCAATAAAGTATGTTGAAAAATTTCATGATTCCCGTTCTCATTGGACATCATATCTCATTAGGGAAGTTATAAAATTTCCCTTCTCATCAGCTATATAGCTGATTCCTCATATTTTTGGACATTGTATAGAAAAAAAATAAAATTTAGGGATTTTTATTTTTAATCTATTATCAAATAAATGGAAATACAATGTCATTAAATATATTCCATTTAAATTACAAGTATTTCATTAACATGTGAATTTTATGGCGTAAATCATTTTTATCCATGATCTATTTCCTAACACAAAATCTTATAGGAATTATTTTCTATTAATAATTGTTTATAATGAACTTATATATTTCCCATAGGTATCACCTAAGAGTTTCAATCCATGTATTTAGACTGAAATATTTGTGTGAAACAGCTCCCAATCATGCCTACATCAAGACCGTGTTTTCATATATTACACCTATATATATCTATGCCAGATCCATATTCACTCATAGTATCTTGACACTGAATTATTTTATTAATAAACCACTTTCTCTACTCTTACCAAAATTTAGTGACATTTTCTTATTCATAGTATTATCAATAATTATTTTTTTTAGATTTTTCCAATCCCAATCCCCAATGAATAATCTTTTCTATTGACACCAACAATAAAAACCCATTTATTTATTATACATTAATTCATGTTTTATGTCATAAAAGTATTCATATTAAACCCTAAAATATAGAATTATCTACTATATTTTGTAATTCGGAATATAGAATAACATCGTGACCATGAGATTAAAAAACAATTGAAAACTTCCTCAACATGCATATAAAATTCCATGGGTTTTAAAACGTCATGGGATAAAATGTGGTCGTACATAATAAATGGGTGATATATAAATCCCAGTAAGGGAATAAACATGGAATAAGGTAATAAATGTTTGAAAATATGAATATAAAAAATGAATACCATATACATCAATAAAAGTCATGATATCACATGATAAACATAATGTTAACATGTGAAATATGTTAATAACTTAAAACACTACATCATAAATATAGGTCTTTTCCAACATCCAAGAAATCGTGGTGTAGAAATTCTCATAATATAATTAGGTTCATTCTCATTTTTAATATATTCTCTTATGAGACTAAACATTACCCAAGGAAATGAATCACTATATAATTCTAGTTTCACCCACCACATTCATATCATTCTCATTCTTAAGTGTTCTATATAGAGCATACATGATGGATTCATTCATCATTATAACTTATTTTATAATCAAGGAGTGTGAAATACATATATGTATATCCTATGTAAAGGAATTATATATGTATAATTGTGAAAATCATTGATAATATATTTTTTTGATATTAACTAATCAAATTATTCAGCATGGAAAATCACATTGCAATTTCTTTAACAAAACAATGTCTCAAAAAAAATTAGAAAACATGTTGATGAGAGAGAAATGTGTATCTAATTATTTTGATATTGAATGGGAAGTAATAGGGATATATAAATACATCCCCTAATATTATTAATTTTAAATATGATGAATAATATTAGAAAGAAACATTAATATTTGGGTGAAGTTGAGGATCCCTTACTAAACATCAGCATGGTAACTAGTGTACATAAGGGTTTATGGTATAAAATAACAAGAGTGAAAGGGTTTTGTCTAATTTATACATAAAATTTAAATGTTTTTGAAATATATATCCCAATATTTTATATCATAATATCTAAAATAACAAATGGTAATTGTTTTTTGAATTTGCAGAAAATATAAATTTCATAGTGAATAGTTAAAATCAATACTTGTCTGATAAATTGTCTCCTAATTTGATTAATTAAATACATTAAAAATAAAATTATTGTTTTATTTAATTTAATATTAAATTTTTTATTATTTATTTATTCTCAACTCAATTCATTACATTTAATTAATCTTTTTAATAGATTTTAATATAAGAATATTTTTAGGTTTAAAAAAGTATTTTGTTAAAACAATTTTCAAATGCATAATGTAACTCTCGAATATTTAATTGAAGTAACCCATAATTAAATATTATATAAATGAAATTTAAATATTATATTTCTATCCTTATTAATTGAAATTAATATAATAATTATTACCAGTTAGTGAGTAAATGTTAATTCATATTTTCCTTATAAAATTTATATTTTGGAAAATTACTTTCCATCAAAAAAAAATTTATATTAAATTAAATTACTATATCATTGAGTATTTATTATGATAAAATGGTTTAGATATTTAGAATCATAATAATTCATATTAATTAGTTTGGAGATTAGTTGTTTATTAATTTTAATCGTAACTGTAGTAAATACTAATTACCATGAAGAAGGAAAATCAGATAATTAAAGATAAAAAAATTAACAAATAATAATAATAAAGTAACCATAATAGCAAGAATATTTATATTTTAATTTAATTTAAATTATTATTATATTTATATCTTTTTTTAAATTATAAATTATAAATAATTAGTTTAAACAAATTATATTATGATTCAATAAAACAGTAATTATATTATTCAGTAATATGTAATTTCAATGAAGATGTTTATTTGGATTATTTTGGTGATTTATGAAAAAATATTATTATATTAAAATATAATAATTAGATAATATTTAATAACATGAAATAATATTATATATTTTATAAAGTGAAATGTAATTTTTATATGTGTTTGGAAACTATTGTTTCCCAAAACCAAGCATAACTCAAAAAATTTAGATTTTATTTTAATAGTAATTATTATCATATTTTGAAAATTATTTGGTTATAATAAAAAATATTGTAATTTGAACATCAAAATTATCTAATTGTAATTTTTTTCCATATTTTCAAAATTAGTAAAATTTTCGTGTAAATAATAAATACCATATAAATATGAGGTATGAATTATGACATCATAATGTACTATAAGTGATTTAATAAAAATTATAAGTGGTATAAAAATAATAATATTTTTTAAAATTTCAAATATTTTGATTGGTTTTTATTTTTTAAAATTTTATAAAGACTTTATGAATCCTCTAATAACTATAATATATTTTAAGGTTTTAAAACTATTTTGTTAAGAATAGATCTCACTTAAATATCAACAGGTGAATTATTTTATTATGTTTGATCATTTAACATATTAAATAATTAATCTAATTCCCATTAGAATATTTCCTTTGAAAAAAATAGTGTTTGGTTGTTGGTATTTGTTTTTTATTATATATATTCTGAAACCTATGTTTGATAATTGATAAAAAATTCCAAACGCATTTCCTTTATAAAACCACACAGGATACCATTTGACTTAACTAAAAATCCTTAGATAATTTCATTAATATTCCATCCCCTTTATATATTTCTCCCAGAGTTCCCCTAATCTATCAATAATCTCCCCCAATAATTTGAAATCACACACGTAGTGTAAGGGACATCAATATACTCTTTTCAATTCTAGTATATTGTTCACTTTAAGAATTTTTTATCCAATTAAGAATGTTGGAATATGTTATTATATATCCTCATAACCTTTAATATTTGTTATGAATTATCGTGGACCCCTTTCACACTCATTAATACCTTCCATGAACCATTATTTATAATTCTATCTATGTTAATATTTAGTAAGGGACCTTCATCTTTACACTTTGATTTAATAATTTTTTAAATTTATATTCAAAATTTATAATGGTTATATTTTAATTCATTAATAAAAATTCCCTTATTTCCAACTAATATAATTTTTATGATCTATCATTTATCCCCTCTCATTTAAACGTTTTCTAATATGTGGGTATTTTGTATTATAGAAGGATATTTCTCTCTGATCAATTCTATTCAAGAACATATTTTCTGATACTCTAATGGGTTAGATTTTGAGGGTTTTTTAAAATTATTTTCTAAAAAAGTCTTATTTTACTATTGAAATCCAATTGATTAGAGAACCCTATAACTCTCATTATTCCCTCATGTAATATTTTGGTTACAACCATTACGATGCTAAAATTTTGTAAGGTGTATCTATAAATCCTTTTTATTCAGGAACATATTTTATGTTATGATGTTTAGTTCCAATTTTCAAATGTTGGGGTATGTTTGTACATATCCCCATTAATGTCCATTTTATTTGTAAATTATGGAATGCATCTTTCCCCCTCTTTAAATAACTCCCATGAACCTTTATGTAAACCTCTAGTCATGATGAAATTTTTTAAGGGATCATCACCTTCTCTTCTTTATTCAAGTTTATTTATTAAATTACATATTATATTTAAAAATCATAAATATTTATTATGTATTTCAATGTCACTATTATTGAACATTTCATGTCTATATTAGGAGATACCCATTCCACTATCATCAAACCATTTTGAGGATTTTTATTTGACGATTTTATGCAACTGAAATTTCATATCATTTTTTCCATACAAAAACAATTGTGTAGTGAATATGATACCCATTTTATATAAAGGTTGTTAAACGTTATATACATAAAATTATTTCAATTCATAAGTAAATGTATTTATTAGACACTTATTTACCCTAGAATAAAATATGATGACTAATGAATTTATTTTTAAGCTATACCTTGGAGACATAAACATGATATTGAAATGAAAGTGCCTCGCGCACCTAAAATATACACCACTGTAATGAATTGTTTATTTTTTAGTATCTTGAGAAAAAAAATTTGGTTAGTTATTAACCTTGAGAACTTAGGGGAATTTGTACATAGTAATGTATTGGCTGTTATCCTTGACTTTTTTTAGGATGCAATGTTTTATGTGGTTTCTATATTTTTCATGTTTCCTTTATTGTTATCATGTTATTTCATCAATATTGGTTCACTTATATGATTATAACTAATTTTATTATCAATTGTCATTTTTATTTTCTAACATATATTACATTCTTCCCTTTTTACCATGTTTATTCACTTAATGGGATTTGTATAGAACCATTTTATTATGCATGTCTAAATGATATCCCGTACATTTTTATGTGTCAGCATGTCAAGGATGCATTCAATAAATATTTTAATTGGCCTTTTTTTAATGGTTATGTAATGTACCAAAATCCCAATGAAAATATACTTATTAATAATATAGGTTGTATTAAGTGTAATACTATGTAAAAAATCATGTATTAATGTTTAGAAAAGAGTAGTGATGATATTGTTGGTATCAAAGGAAGTGTTTTGTTATTTTTGTATTTTTAAGAGAATACTCTTGAGAAATGCATAGGATTAAAACTATTTATAAGACAATATTCATAAATTTAGGTAATTATATATTTAATATTTTACCAAGAAAATACATATTTATCTTGATAATTCCTATGGATGTGGATATTTATTTGATGTACCTAGGGAAAAAACATGAAAATACTACACTAATCTGGACATAATTAAGAAATATTGTATGATAATGGGCCTTACAACATAGATGAATTAATAGTCTTGGGGGATATTCCTTTTTAAATTCCAAAAATAATTATGGACCATTTTTGAGGGACACAAAATAACTATAAGAATAGACGTTAGGAAATAGATCATGGATATAATATATTGAGTCATGGATATATATATGATAAGGAAAGGATTATAATTTATATGTTATCCATTTAATATTTATTTTTTTCTCTTATTTGTTTTTAATAGTTAAAAAGTAGTCATCAGTTGATGAAAAGATGAGAGTAAATTTGGAATTGATTATATAAAAAATTATACCTATCAGGAATGTATATCTAATTATGTTTATAATCATGATGATAAATAAATTCATTAATGACAGGAAAATAATCATGAATAAAAAATGTTTTCAAATTACGATAATTTTCATTGAATTGATTTTCTTTTAACCCATTATTGATTTATGGTTTTAATGTTATTGAATTCCTCCTGATTATATTATCTTATCATTATCTTTTAATTACGATTTATTATTTTTTTATTTCCTTGCCTATGTTTATATTTCCTAATATTATTATCATACTTTCAAACCAAGTTATGTGATGACCTTTATATTTCCCATTTGCCAATATTCAAGAGGATATTTTATTAAATATTTTTTATGTGTGTTTTTAGTAATTTTTATTCATTTTCCAAAACATTTTTACCAAATCATCATTCATATGGGAGGAAATGATTTATTATATTGGGGATGAATATAATTCCCTATGTTTTTAAAATTGAATAATATGTTTGAATTTGTATGTGAAACTCATCACAGAACCCAATCATACAATTATTATTTAAATATGAAGATTATAACATTTAAATTAATTATTTTGATATGATGATGATTAAAAAAATTATTAACTATATATATACATTTCCCATATTTATTGATAAGTTATTAGTTAATAATCATTCAATATTTGGTAATGGCTATTCATTCTAAAAAATATGATTTCTATAGAAACAAAATTCATTTTTTATAATTATTATAAATATTATATAGAATATATAAAAATATATTAGATAAAAAAATTTACAATTATGATATCATTATATAAAAATTAACCTATAGTGAAACATTCTGATATTTTAGAAAATAACAATTTTTCAATGAATATTTAAAATTGTAGTTTTCATGTAAAACTGTAACTTCATTTGATTAATTTTATAATTTTAACGAAACAGCAATGTTTTGATATTATTTCATGTTAAAATAAGTATTCTGTATTTATATTATATTCAATTAATTTCATTAAATAATAATTATATTTATTTTTATTAGATGATATTTTTATTATAACAAAAAATTTTGAAAACAATTTTAGACGAATAATGTATATTTATTATATTAATTAAAATATAACCCAATGAGAAATTATATAATTGATATTTTTATAATATATTTAAATATTTATTAATTTAAATTAATATCATGAATATTACTAGTTATAGAGTAAAAGATAAGCCATCTTTTCTTTTCAAATGCATTTTTTAGAAAAATATATTCCATCATGCTTGCAGGTTTTATATTGACATAAATTATATTATCTCGATGAATTGAGTTTGATAAAATGGAATCCATATTTTTAATTTCATTAATTAATATTAGGTAATATGTTCAACTACTTTTTTAATAATATAATTAGTTACTGCAATAAATAGTAATTACCCCTGAAAAAAACAAGATAATTCGGGGTATAAATAATTTAAAAAAGACTCAAAATAAAGTAACCATAATAGAATAAATATTTTTCTTTTATATTCATTTAAATTTTTATATTATTTATACCATATTATTTTACTTTATAAATGATTTATTAATCATTATGATAAAAATTATATTTTGAATGTACAAAATAAAAATGGTATATTAATGTAATTTAAATTTTCAAATAAGGCACTTATTTTTATGAATTAATTATTATTATTATTAACATAAAATTTTCATAAAATTATATTATCAAATACAGTTTCCTTATAATAAAAAATAATATATTATCAATGAAGTAAAATTTAATAGTTATAAGTGGTTGGAAGCATTTTATTAGAAAAAGCTGAAATTTATAAATAAATGTAAAATTATTTAATAGTTAATATTATAAAGATTTTAATATTATTTTTGTTTAAATAAATTTTATTTTATTAAAAAATTTGAAATTTTCCAACGGTGACTTTTTCATTTTTTTCATAGACATTCGAATTTTTGGGTAAAAATTAAATACATTATGAATATACCGTTTGAATTATTACATCATAAGGTGTACTATAAGATGTAATTGATTCTATATAAGTTATAAATGAAAAATTATATGTTTTATATTTAATATAATGTGATTTTATATATATTGGATTAATTTCATAAAGTCTTTATGAATCCCTTAAAACCAATAACATATTTTATGGTTTTAAAACCATTTATTTAAGAGTATTAACCATTTCCACATAATAAAGGGTCTTATTTTATTATTCCATTTCATTTTAAGTGTAAAATAATTGAATATTTCCCCCTTTATCTGAAAATATTGTAAAAACCTTTTTACAGAGTCGGTTTTTGTTATTTTATTACATAGAGTAAAAAAAAACGTTTTTCGAGAAATGATTAAGAAGACCCAATTCATTTCTAATAAAAACACACACAATACCCCATTTCTATGGACTAAAAATTATATTATCACATCCTTAGTCTTATATTTCTTATATAAATTCATCGAAAGGTTCCCTAAGTATCTTAAGAATCTCCTCCCAAGAATTAGGAGTCACACAATCATGTTTGGGATCCTCACCATCTCTTTTTTATTCAAGTTTCTTTATTATAATTTCACTTATATTTCCAATTATTAACATTTCTATATCTATTTGAAATTTTTCTATCATTGAAAATTTCATGTTAATATCTAGAGTTACCCCTTTTTCTCTCATTAAACTGTTTGATGATTCTTTATGAATCACAATTATACTGGCAAAATTTCACAGTGATATTTTTATGCCAAAAAATTGCTTATTGAATGAAATAACAATTTCCTATCAAGGTTTTTCACTGTATTAAAAAAAATAGTTATTTGAAATGGTATATAAAAGTATATATTCCACAATCCTAGATATTAGAATCAAATATGATAATGAATCAATCCACGATCTATGATCTTTTTCGAACACTTAAGCATCAGAATCAAATGAAATTGACAGGTCTGACCAAAATTATATAACAGTATACTGAATTGGTTATTGTTTTGTCACATGATACAACATTTTGGGTTAGGTAGTGAACCTTATTAATTTATGGGACTTTTTAAATTATTATTTAATTGAATTTTTCCTTGAGTATTGTTTATGATGAAATGTTTTACATTGTTTCCACATTTACCATGTTTCAATTATGATTATAATTTTATATCATGTCTTATTTTACATGATTTTGATTCAAACTTCTTTTATAACCCATTTATCTGCCTATTATCTAACATGTATT
Organism: Viscum album; assembly: GCA_963277665.1. Lineage (NCBI taxonomy): Eukaryota > Viridiplantae > Streptophyta > Magnoliopsida > Santalales > Viscaceae > Viscum > Viscum album. The sequence goes on along the minus strand of OY728166.1, from coordinate 366,633,828 downwards.
ATATTATTCATGTTATTACCATTTTTTTCATATATTGCGATTTATAGTTCAACTCTTTCTTATCTATATCCCTTGGAAATCCCGTGTAGTTATATGTACAAAGAATACTATGAAAATGTTATGGGGGAGTCAAATAAAGATGATTTATTCATTGTTTTTTGTTTTTTTGGATTATACATAATTCCCAAATACACAATACTTTTCGATACTCCAGGTTTTATTATATGTAAATTTATAAAATATGTAATAATCATCATATAATTAAGAGAATGGTTGTTATAGTTGGTATAAAAGGAAATATTTTGTTATTTTAAAGATTATGATTTGAAAACTATGGGGAAATACATAAGAATAAATCTATATATAAGAAAAATCTCCTCTATTTAGTTATGTAGAGAATAAGTTGTTTATCATCAAAATACATACGAGTCTAGATGTTATAAGTGGATTTGGCTCTAGCATAGATTTACGTCAGGGTAAAACCCGAAAACACTGTGTTGATCTAGACATGTTCAGAAACTAGTTCTTGAAAATAGGCCTCATTGCACCAATATTTTGACACTCCCTAGAGATATTCGTAGGATAATTCATAATCTCGTCCCCAACTATTCTTAAGGGACCAAAAAGCACCCAAATAATACATATTTGGAAATTGATCATGAATAAAATAGATTGAATCCAACAAATTCGTATGTTATGTAAATAAATATAATTTATAATCAATATCTTTAATTTTATTGGATACCCATTTATGTGATTAATAGTTTATAAATAAAAATCATTATTTTTACATTTATTCCTTAATATGGATAGAAATATAAGGAATTAGGAAAACAATCAATGTGAATTTAAATGTAATGAATGCCTTAATGATATGCCCAACACGATGAGAGTATAAATTATAAAAAATATCATAATACCCTCTCATTTGATTTAGGTTAATAATTGAAAACTGTATTAGAAGGTGATTACATTTCACCCTAAGAGAGAACAAGTTAATATTATGTTTCTTATGGGAAATATTTTGTGTCATTAAAGGGACCATCTAATCCATTAATCAGAGAATAATGGATCAACTACATTAAACAAGATATCCCCTATTCATAAATGTTATAAAAAATAGAAAGGTCCATTGGTTGTTTACCGCTTATTTTTTGGGATAAAACCTTTACTAAAAAAGTCGTGGATATCCTAAATTTTCATAGATTTGACCAAATTTTCTTATGTGCCCTCAAAGCTCATATGGAGGTTGGTGAATCTCAATGGTATCATAGGGGTAAGAAGTGTAAATTAGTGTTTAAGTCTGGCCATCCAATGGAGTAATATAATGGTTCTATGAAATTAAAACATCCCAAATGTAAATGTAGTGGAAATAATCACCATTTAAAATGACTATGTGGATGAAAAAATTCATTAGGGGCAGGAAGGCAAGACTCTTTGCAAGCGATTACCAATAAGAAAAACTAATTATTATTGTGGAGGAAAGGAATTCTCCAATAAATCAATAATGAATTTTTCATTTTGTAAAATTGTATAGAACTAGGTCAGATTCCAAACTAATGCAGTAATCCATGGGTTTTCATAGACCAACAACAATTATTATGGTAGCCAAGGAAATATTTTTCCATAACAGCCATTATGGTGAATCCCGACAAAATTGTTGTCATAAGTACTCTTGTTATTTATTTACAGATTATGAATATAATTTTCTGTTATAATTCTATTCATTACTTCATATCATGAATTTTTTATAGAACTATTGAAACACCACCACAATAAATATAATTAATGATGTGGTTGAATATCGAAAATATAGAAATTGTTGTAACCCAAGTATATAACTCCTCCCTTGTCCAAATTTGTGGGATGAACTTCATAGGAATACTTCTCAAACTCCCTTTGGTGGAATTTGATTCAATTTTGGGAAAGGGTTGGATTTACCTATATATGGCCAATATAAATTACAACCAAAGGGAAATATTTCTCCATATTGAAAGTCATCCCCATATTCTAGACATGTTCAAAGAGGAGGATGAATCTTTTTTATAACATTTCAATAATGGATATTATTTCCATATGATAATGAATATCTAGCTTAAATGATCGAGTACAAGTAAATAATCACCCATTATGATATTCCCATTATTAGGGAATATGATTATTTGTTTCCTAATGAATTTACTTGTCTTTCTCCTAGTCGAGAGGTGGAATTATTAATTATGATTATTCTAGGGAGGTTCCATTATCCAATAATTCAGATTGAATTTCTATTTTCAAACATGAAAATATAAATGAAAACAATAGTATAATCCATATAAATGTTTTATATATCACAGTTCTTCACTATGGGATGCGCCAGTCCACATCATTATAAATAAGGATGGGTCATTTCGCCATTTCGTTGATTATTGTGAGCTCATCATGATCACGATAAATAAGAAATATACTCTTCTATGGATTTATAACCTGTATTATTAGCTATGTGGAGAACAATACTCGTCGATAGTGGATTTGTGGTCATGATATTACAAGGTTATAGTGAATAAGGAGGATAACCAAATGATTCTATCTCATACAATATACCGGAACAATGAGTTCTCAGTATATCCATTCAAACTAACTAATTCTATAGAAAAAATCATGTAGATGATTAATAGAGTCTTTAAAGAATACTATGAATTTTTTTTCGAGTATCTGTAGATTATTTTTTAATATGATTCATTACCATGTAGAAACATGTGGAGCCTTATACAGATTTTTTAACTAAATTACAAAAAGATAATAGTTATTCCACAGACAAAAAACGTGAAATCTATTTTATGTAATTCTCACCCTTTGAGAATATCATCTCACGCAATGTGATATTTTTGAATCCATCAATGAAAAATGATATCCAAGGATATAAAATTCGAAAATATTTCATAGAAATTTATACATTCCTCAGATTACCCAGGTACATTAGTAAATTTGTTCAAAATTTCCAGCAATTATCAATCCTTTATATGAAGATAACTTAGTAGGGAGTGACGTTTTCTTAGAGTGATTAATGTGAATAGATCATAAAGGTGTTTAAAAGGTGGATTATCATTACAATATTCTCAAAACACACTCAGGTGGTGAATGTTTTGTGGTATTCAAAGATTCATTGAATAATGGATTGGGTGGTGTGTTAATGTATAATGGCAAAGTCAAATCCCATGTATCAGGGCATTTTTATTTTCACGAATAGAAATTCCCAACATAAGAATATGATTCTGAAATATTAATATTCACAGGGAAAATATTTTTTCATTATACTAATGGGGGATGTGTAAAAGATATATGGGAAACAAAATAATAGAATATATATTCACATAGAAGGAGAGTAATATTCACTAATGAAGATAGTCTGAGATGATCAAGGACTATAACTACACAATACAGTAATAAAATTTTAATGAAAATAAAGTGGTGGGATTAGTAATTAGAAATGATTTGGTTATTTTATCATTGATGAGACATGATAGGGATATGATCATCTCAAATTTAAAAAGGATAGATATGGGAACCAAAAAATAAGTATCACTATAAATCCATTCCTGAATGATTTATCAACCATCCATTATATAAAAGATAATGTATGATAAAAAAATGATGTGAGGATTAATAAGAAATTATAATCTATAAGAAAAATGAAATTCTCAAGGTTCAATTTTAATGAAAAATGTTTTTTGATATTTTGGTCATGAATGTGTTTATCATCAAATCCTGAGTTAAAGAATGAGTTTATGGATGATACACATGTTTCAGCCTTCTCTATCCACCACATAGGCACAATTATGTATCAATAAATCTGAGAATAGTATTGGATAGATCATATAAAGAAATATATCATGAAATATACATCAAATTGTCTAATATATCCTTATTTGAGAGAGGAATGAAAAAAAATCCAATTGGATGGTGCAACCATTACTCATACCTATATAGAAATTACAAAAAAAAATCACAATGTGATTGTGTACTAGTATTCTAAAGACATAATGTAGGGAAAATTATATATGGGTTTTGGTTTATTATCGTAAAAATACAACACAATTCACTTTGATTATACATGATATCTTAGTCGGTCAACAAGAAAGGATATACATCAAATATGTGGTGAGATTGAATGGAATACCACTATCAATTATATCCAATAGTGATAAAAGACTCACATGTATGACTTGGATGATACTACATAATGATACTAATACTAAATGGAAATTTCATATAGATTACTCCCTCATAGTATTGCCTAATATGAGTATAATTTCTAGGAACATGAAGAAATTATGAGAGCATTATCAATTGACTTCAAATTGAGGATGGAATAATCATCAAATTATGTTCCTATTATCGTACATAATGAATTTATTGTCAAGAATCCAAATGCCTCTATATTTTTACAATTATAAGAAGTGGTGAAATAAAAAATAAATTTGGGATGATTTTGGTGAATGAAAACTGTTAGTTCTGGAAAAAAATCATGGAAATGGTAAAAAAGATATGACTATTCAACAACAGATTAAGGATTCTCAGGCTCAATAAAAGAGATATTATTAATATTGTCTATGAGTACTAGATTGTTTTATTAGATACAAGGTATTCCTACCAAAATATTCATGGAATAAATTTACAATATATAGGAAGAAGGGAAATCATAGTAATATATACATCGACCACTTTGAGATATATGATTGCATTAGAATGGGGGATAACTGAATATCTCTCCCACATAAACAATTTCAAGTACCATATGTATTCAATGTATCCCTATTGGGTAAGTACATAACATACCCCTCACATTTTATCAATTATGAGGTGGTACTGTTATATAATGATCTCTCATATGATGGGTATCAAGTGAAGACTCTCAGTTGTAGAGAAAATGTTCTATGAAACTAGACAATGCACCAAGTCAATGTTCTGTTGAGAAACAACAAGTATTTATAAATGAAACGGAAATCAGAGGATGTGATGAAACAAATTCACTCTCAATTATTAGTGTGGGAAACGAAAATTTATTGGGAATAAATTATTAGTTGGGTGACATTTATACAACCCAATCATTTATAAAAAACATCCAATTGTTATTAAATTAAATTAATTAATACGTATTACAATTATTAAAAACACATGAAATTATTGGCTTCTATATCCTATTATATTTAATGGAATATAAATTATCATTACTTTAGATGAAAATTCTATTGAACAGTGAAAAAATGATTACTATAAATATAGGGTTTTAAAGAATCCAATCAAAATAGACAAAGAATGTGATAGCTCCAACAAGAAGGATATTGCCCTATACATCCCATTTATCCATGAATATAATGGAGAAGAAATCAATTGGATTTTCCCTTGACCAATCTTTAGATTAGATAAAACAACATATTATTGAGTGTAACCATTTATAAGAGAATTTAAAGCTTATTTAGATCACGACCCAAACAATGTATGTTGAACCAAAAGATGAACGTATTATTATCTCAAAACTTACTATTATTGAGTATTCTAGTGTATTAATGTGATATGTATCATGCCCCTATCTGTAACACACCAGGTAAATAATGAATAAGACATTTTTATATTTATCCCTATTTGTGAATAAAATGTTAATATTGATTTAAAGGGAACTCTATGCTTGATGGCTTACCCAATATGTAACAACGAGTTTCTTTAAAATCTTACGTTGCACTATAATAATAAAATAATATTATCTTAAATGGTAGTAATGCCTAACGGTTGTAATGGTGGGAATGAACAAAACTAACTAAAAAAATGATTATATATGTTTGTCAAATATTTTTACTTTTTACAATAAATGTAAGAGGATTAAAAATGTGAATGAATTCAATTTTAAGCGTGAACATTCTAATAATCTTCAGAAGGTCGATTAACAGCCTTTTGATGGCGAAACTCTTTTAAATCAACTTTTTGAAAATTTTATGTGTTATATTTGACAAAATAAATTTCTTCTTTAGAATCGAGACATCAAAATTTACATTGTGTAAATTTTTGGTATCTTTCCAATAAAGTTCATTTTTTATGAATAGTGAAAACTGTTGTATTTTAATTCAAAACCTTTTTTTTATAAAATTTGTTTATATGATTAGATTATATTTTTAATTGTTTTTAAAGTCAAATAATAATATATTTTTATCATTTAATCCATTAATGGTAATTGTAATTAATTTAAATTTGAAATTGGACTTAAACTAGTGTCAATATTTTAAAAGATATTGTTTCTTAAAAACACGCTATTTGTTTTGACAACGGGAATTAATTATTAAATTAATTAATGCAACTTATATGTTTTTAATTTTGTAAAATAGACTTCATTTTTTAGTTTGGAATATCAAATATATCTTAGGGTGAATTTTTGTTATTTTTCTGAAAAACATCAATTTTTGATGAATAGTGAAACCACTAAGTGGTAGTTAAAGAAACTGATTTTTCGTTTAAATGAAATATTTACCAGCTTTGTGTTTTGAATTTCAAAAATCCGACAGACATGGTTGTCATTAAAAAGTAAAATGTGGTTCAATGGAATTAAAATAATTTTTTTGGTGAATAGTAACTTTTAAGTTTTAATCGCAAATAGAGGTAATTAGTGTAGTTTAAGATAAAAATGATGTTTTAATAATATGAGATGAGCATGAAACATGTCCTACCCTTATTGGATGTGTCATGGCCGACCATGAAAATACATGGGTCAACTTGGGGTCCCCATGGAGCCACTTTGGTTGGGAAATGACATAAATAACTTTTTATTTAATGTAAAAGTAAAAAATGACACAAACATGAGTTGTTTTACGAAAAAAAATTTACATGGGGTTATACAAGTCAGATTGTGGACTATAAATAGTAATTGGAAATATAAAAAGATTTACTACATCATGATAATTTTTTATAATTTTTAGACATTAAATAAATAAAATTATTTATGACATCATAATGATGCAGGGATGACCTCATTAATAAAGGATTTAAATAAAATGGAAAGATAATGTAAAATCTATGACCTAAACATGTCCAAAACCTATTGTATTGGTGTATTTCGAAACCATATCACCTTATCCTCGGATTATATCAATGTGGGAGCTTTTGAATCCGAAACTCATTTTCAAATAAAGTAACATTTCTTTACTTTCCAAGAGTGCCCCTCCTCTCCTCTTATAAAAGGCCCCCACCTCTACCTCCTTACCCACACTTACAAAGCATTTGGCTCGGCCACCCCCTGCTCATTTTGCCTCTCCACATCCCTCGCTTACTCCTAGAAGCCTCACATTGTGCAGAAGTCTTCCAAAGGAAGCCTTTGAGCTCAAATAAAAAAGAGTTACCCAATTTTAAGGTAATGTCTTCACTTGTGTTCTTTTGTTTTATTTTTCTTCTCCAACCCCTAAACTCTTTTTATTAATTTATTTTGTAACTACTCCAGTATCTTCAATATAATAGGATGTTTTTATAAGAATAATTTGAGCTAAACTTACACACACCTACATCAAATGGTTAAAAGATCATACTGTTTCTGTGGATGGTGAATTTCTGCCTCACGAAACGATGATTGTTCAACACTCATATAACACCTTAAAAGCTGGCCATTAAGATGTCACTATATTTATATATGATATATAATATCTTTATGTTTTACTTATTTTATGTATTTTTCTTTTGTGGCATGCCTTTATGGTTTCCATTGTGGGTAAACACGATAATTTCATTTTTGGAAGTGCGGACTACCACCCCCTCAAAGTGATTTGATTCATTAATGCCATATGTGGGATTTATAAAAGATGTATTTAAAGTTATTATATATGATGTATGTTAAATATAAATGATGAATATAATTATGGAATTAAAATATACATACCTCTCATTTAGTTTTAATTCCATTAATATGACATAGAAATGAAAGTAGCGTTCATGCGTACGTACGACTTACCGTCTCCATGAACGGTGCATTTCATTTATTACCTCTAAATGATAATTTAATATTATAAATACATTTATATTATGGATATATATGATATATATGATACCCAAATCATGAATATCATTCTGGATATAATGAACATTTGACCACATAAACAAAATGTAATTGTAAGAAGTCCACTTTCGACTTAAGAACCAAATATCGACAAAACAAACATTATTAACATAAATGATTACATAATGTTTATAACATGGAAATAAGTGATATAAAAGGAATAATTAACTTGAAAAAGGTTCTTATTCAAGTAGAAATTAACTCAAGTTTATTATTCAGGATGTTAAAGAACGATCGAGTCAAGTCGGACTCGAGGTAAGGGATCCTACCCCTCTCTTTCTTTTTAAGTACACTCTTTTATGTCATTCATTTTAATGTAATATTTATTATGATTGGGATATTATTTTATATTAATAATACTGTAATTTTTATGTTCATATGATGAGAGACCTTATTTTATCTCATCAATCCATTTTGGAAGATTTGAGTGGCGCCGTTAAGCTGCCGAATTTTCGTAAGAGATCCAACCTCTCTCTTTCTTTTTAAGTACTCCCCTTTATGTCACTTCATTAAATATCCTCTTTTTTATGATGGGGGATGTTCTTATATATTACTATTTCTGTAAATTTTATTTTAATATGATGAGAGACCCTATTTGATCTCATCAATTCATTTTTGGAATTTTAAGTGGCGCCATTAGGCTGCCCAGTTTTCGTAAGGGATTTTTCATCTCACTTTTATTCCCGTGAGATTTAGGATATATTTGAAACTTTTACTTTGATTGGTGTATGTACTGACCATTATTTTACTCATTTTGTAATATACTTTCATTTATGAGTATTTACATCAATGTTATATTGTTCTTCTTTCATGGGGTGTATGTTTCGAATGATACCCATGTCGGTAAGGGAACCTTTCACCTTTCTCTTTGTAAAAGACTTCTTTTGTTATGTCTTTTAATTCACATAAAATTATGTTGGGATATGTGCTTCTATATACTTAGTGATTTAAATTTTATGTCCAAGTGATGAGATACCCTTTTTATCTATCATCAAATCATTTTCTGAATTTTATAGTGATGTTGTTAGGCTGTCAAATTTTTGCAAGGGAACTTCTTAACCCAATTTTGATTCTTCAGGATAAGCTTGTACTCCTTGAATATGTAATTCTATGAATATGTGTCAATAACCTTTGATTTTTTTAAACTTACTATCCACTTATATTTGGCGTATTGGTTTTTCACACATAATTATGTAATTGATTTATCCTTAATCCAAGGATACCGTCTTTGTATGGGACTTCGTCTCAAACTCTTTTCATTGAGGCATATTTTTTTCTATACACAACCTTATTTTATATGGTTTATAAACCCCTTGACTTTTACGTTTATCTGAAAGGAATCTTTTTTATACAAAGAGTTTTACTAAACGACATAAGAGAATTATTTTTGTTGTACGTATGCGGTGACAACGACTTCTCCACCGTCATGACCGTTATTTGAGTTTCGGCTTCCTCTATAAGCCATACCATTTTTTTAATAGAAAAATAAATACCATATTTTACTGTTCATTTATTTTGGTACTGAAAATGGTTTTTATAATGTTTTTATATCAATGTGTTGTATTGATATCTTGTGATTGAAAAATGGAAATGTTATGTTTTCTTTTATGCATGTTTTATGTGATACGATTATGTTATGGTTCTTGGGAATTATTATGAAGATGGGTGGTTCCGTGATAAACTAAGGGCGGGTGAGCCCGATATATCTCTCCAATGCATTGGGTAATGCGAAGGGGTTATACGTTAAGGTTTCTCCGAATAGATTTAGGGAATATACTGTGATGGGTATTCCAAATGTAACCAAGAGGGTTACTCCCTACGTAAGAATGTTATGGAAGCCTCAAGTTACCATTATGTCTTATGATTTCTATGATTTATTCATGATTTTATGAGGTATGTTAAAGTGCTTATGTTTTATGGGTAATGTATGATTTCATTCTTATTTATACATGTACTCATGTTTCGTTTCCATATTTTTATATCCCTTACTGAGATTTTTATGATCATCCCAAGTTTTTGAAATGTTTTTCACAGGTCAAGGGAAGGGTACATGATATGATGATAGTGTCATGGAAGTGTCAACAAAGATTCAATGTTTTATTTTAAATATGTTTCCGTTGATGGGAAAAATGAATACTATCTTTTATGTAACCACTTTGTTTAAATGTGGAATGTAATGAAAGTTTTATGATCTAATTCTCTAAAACTCTAAACCTGAAAAGATCCTCAATGTGTAATCTTGTAATAACTCAACATTAAGTAAGGTTTAAGGCTGGGGCCTTATAGTTGGTATCAAAGTTCGGTTTAAATGACTTTAGAGGTTAGGGTATTCTCTAATCAGAAGTGACATTACCATAATGGTTAGGATTTCAGAAAGAATCCTAGTTTTAGATAAAGTGAATGAGTAAGTATATCTTAGTGTTTACCTTCCTCATTAGTACATGATGGTTTTGTTGATATACTCTCACATAAATTTCTTTTTTTAGTGAATGGATGGATCTAGAAGGCACCAACGAGACACCAGGTTTGAAGGAAACTGTGGTGATTCACTGATTAAGATACTAGATAAAATGGGGGATTCAATGAGGAAACTCGTGGTTGTTCTAAACCAACTATCAAGGAGTCATGATCAACGACTTGAACCTTGGTATGAATTGTAATGAATCATGTACGAGATGACCAATTGATGTGGAAGTTCAGGTAATAATTATATAGGTAACCATTAGAGTTTATATGATCCTTACTTTTGAGGTAATTATGGGTTATTATATGGTATGATGGAAAATTAAAGGCATGAGATAAACTTGAGGTTAAAATATGTTATGATCATTTTTTGAAGATTTTATCTCATTTTGGGGAATGTTTTAAGAATTTTATAGTTTTGGAAAAAGGACAACACGAATACCGTGTGATATCCCGTCGCGTCGGACAAAGCTGTGGGAATCAAACCCACAACCAAAGTGCGACTAGTATTTATCACCTACCACTGGACTACGTGAAGTCCATGGTTAGTTTGACTAATTCATTTTAGTTAGATGATTTTAAGAATCAAGAGTAAGTTTATTTTGGGTTATCTATGGAAATGAATAACCTATCATCGAGGATATGTGATTAGGTTAATTACTTTTCAATATGAGAATTTAAGAGCAACTGATGTTATTTGGAGATAAAACTTAATTTGTACTTTGGAAGACTATGTGACTAAATCCATAAAATATTTGGGTTTCAATCTTAGTTTGGTTTACTTTGAATAATTTTATGGAAAAATTCTTTATCAAATGGTCCACGTTGATCTTTGGGTTTTTTTGGACAAATTTTGGAGATTAAGAATATATTTTCATTTTATAAAGGGATATCCTTTTCTGGATTATCTGACCCGGTACAAACAATTTTGGTTTTGGTTTTCGTTAAAATCTAAAGACATGGGAAGTATATAGTTCTCTTTTTTGGATTAGGTGATTCTATAGACGTTGATTATATTACTCTTAATGTGAACAAGTCTTCCTAAATACTCGTCTTTTAGAGAAAAAATGAGTTTGTGTAAGAAATCTAATAAATGTTGGAAGTCAACATGATAAGTGATTATGTTTCCTTATGAGTAAACTCCTCAATAAAATGAAACGTAAAACAAAAATTTTTTCTATTAAATTTTCCTACTGGGGAATCGAATACCATTTAACCCATCACAAGTTTGTGATTTTCTTGTGGTTATCTTTCTCCTAGATATGTTTACTATCACTCTCCCTTAGAACATGTCGCTTTGTTTTTTTTCCTCCATGTACATATTTTCATACATGGAATCCTAGTATGGGTTAACTCGGGTGACCTCTGTACTCCTCTTTCTTTCTTTTAAAGTGATTGTTTTACCGAATCTTGTTCCGATGTGGGACATTCAATGAAGTTTCTGAGCCCAATTTTTAAAATTGCGAGGACGCAATTCCCAAAAGGGGGGAAGGATGTAACACCCAAGGTAAATAAAGAATATGAAATTTTTATATTTATCCCTATTTGTGAATAAAATTTTAATATTAATTTAAAGGGAACTCTATGCTTGACGGCTTACACAATATGCAACAACGAGTTTCTTTTAAATCTTACGTTGCACTATAATAATAAAATAATATTATCTTAAATGGTAGTTAACGCCTAGCCGTTGTAATGGAGGGAATGAACAGAACTAACTAAAAAATGATTATATATGTTTGTCAAATATTTTTACTTTTTACAATAAATTTTAGAGGATTAAAAATGTGAATTAATTCAATTTTAAGCGTATACATTCTAATAATCTTTAGAAGGGCGATTCACCGCCTTTTGATGGCGAACCTAATTTAAATCCAATTTTGACAATTTTATGTGTTATATTTGACAAAATAAAATTCTTCTTTAAAATAGAGACCTCAAAATTTACTTTGTGTAAATTTTTGGTATCTTTCGGATAAAGTTCATTTTTTATGAATAGTGAAAAATGTTGTATTTTAATTCAGAACCTCTTTTTAATCGAATTTATTTATATTATTATATTTTCATTTGAATTGTTTTTAAAGTAAAATTAGAATATATTTTTACCATTTAATATAATAATGGTAATTGGAATTAATTTCAATTTTAAATTGGACTTAAACTAGTGTCAATCTTTTAATAGATATTGTTTCTTAAAAACATGCTATTTGTTTTGACAGCGGGAATTAATTATTGAATTAATTAATGCAACATATATATTTTGAATTTTGTAAAATAGACATAATTTTTGAGTTCGGAATATCAAATATAGCTTAGGTTGAATATTTGGTATTTTTTTGAAAAACATCAATTTTTGATGAATAGTGAAACCACTAAGTGGTAGTTAAAGAAACTGATATTTCGTTTAAATGAAATTTTTCTAGATCTGTGTTTTGAATTTCAAAAATCCGACATACATGGTTTTAATTAATATGTAAAATGTGGTTCAATGGAATTAAGATATTTTTTTGGTGAATAGTAACTTTTATGTTTTTAATCGCGAATAGAGGTAATTAGTGTAGTTTAAGGTAAAAATAATGTTTTAATAATATGAGATGAGCTTGACACATGTCTTAACCTTATTGGATGTGTGATGGCCGACCAAGAAAATCAGTGGGTCAACTTGGGGTCCCCATGGAGCCACATTGGTTGGGAAATGACATAAATAACTTTTTATTTAATGTAAAAGTAAAAATGACACAAACATGAGTTATTTTACTAAAACAATTTTAAATGAGGTTATACAAGTCATATTTTTGACTATAAATATTAATTGGAAATATAAAAAGATTTCCTACATCATGATATTTTTTTTATAATTTTTATACATTAAATAAATAAAATTATTTATGACATCATAATGATGCAGCGATTACCTCATTAATAAAGGATTTAAATAAAATGAAACAATAATGTAAAATCTATGACCTAAACATGTCCAAAACCTATTGTATTGGTATATTTCGAAACCTTATCACCTTATCCTCTAATTATATCAATGTGGGCCCTTTTAAATCCGATCACATTTTCAAATAAAGTAACATTTCTTTACTTTCCAAGAGTGCTCCTCCTCTCCTCTTATAAAAGGCCTCCACCTCTACCTCCTTACCCACACTTCTAAAGCATTTGTCTTGTCCAACCCCAGCTCATTTTGCCTCTCAATATCCCTCTCATACTCCTAGAAGCCTCACTTTGGGCAGAAGTCTTCCCAAGGAAGCCTTTGAGCTCAAATCAAAAAGAGTTACCCGATTTTAAGGTAATGTGTTTACTTATGTTGATTTGTATTATTTTTCTCTCCAACCACCTAAACTCTTTTTATTCATTTATTTTGTAACAAATCTAGTATATTCAATATACTGGAATGTTTTCATAAGAAACATTCTAGCTACAGTTACACACACTTACATCAAATGGTTAAAGAACATACTGAATATGTGGATGAAGAATTTCTGCCTCACGAATCGATGATTGTTCAACACTCATATAACACCTTAAAGGGTGGCCATTAAGATGTCACTATATTTATATATGATATATAACATGTTTATGTTTTTCTTAAGCTTCTGTATTTTTACTTTGTGGCATACCTTTATGGTTTCCATTGTGGGTAAACATGATAATTTCATTTTAGGAAGTACGGACTACCGCCCCCTCAAAGTGATTTGATTCGTTAATGCCATATGTGGTATGTATAAAGGATGTATTTAAAGTTATTATATATGATTTATGTTACATATAATTGATGAATATAATTATGTAATTAAAATATACATACCATTCATTTATTTTTAATTCCATTAATATGACATAGAAATGAAAGTAGCGTTCATGCGTACGTACGGGTTACCGTCTCCATGAATGGTGTATTTCATTTCTTACCTCTAAATGATTATGTAATATTATAAATAATGTATATTCGGTATATATATGATATATATGATATCCAAATAAAGAATATCATTCTGGATATAATTAACCTTTGACCACACGAACAACATGTAATTGTAAGAAGTCCACTTTCGACTTAAGAACCAAATATCGACAAAACAAACATTATTAACTTAAATGATTACATAATGTTTATAACATGGAAATAAGTGATATAAAAGGAATAATTAAATTTAAAAAGGTTCTTAAGAAAGTATAAATTAACTCAAGTTTATTATTCAGGATGTTAAAGAATGATCGAGTCAAGTCGGACCCGAGGTAAGGGATCCTACCCCTCTCTTTCTTTTTAAGTACACCCTTTTATGTCATTCATTTTATGCTCATATTTATTATGATTGGGATGTTATTTTATATTACTCCTACCTTAATTTTTATGTTCATATGATGAGATACCCTATTTTCTCTCATCAATCCATTTTGTATGTTTTGAGAGGCGCCGTTAGGCTGCCGAGTTTTCGAAAGAGATCCAACCTCTCTCTTTATTTTTAAGTACTCCCCTTTATGTAACTTCTTTAAATCTATTCTTTTTTATGTTGGGGTATGTTATTTTATATTAATTTCTCTGTAAATATTATTTTAATATGATAAGAGACCCTATTTCATCTCATCAATCCATTTTTGGATGTTTTAAGTGGCGCTGTTAGGCTGCCGAGTTTTCGTAAGGGATTTTTCATCTCACTTTTATTCCCGTGATATTTATGCTACATTTTCCACAATTTCCTTTGAGTGGTGTATGTACTGACCATTATTTTACTCATTGTGTAATATACATTCAATTATGAGTATTTAGATCAATGTTGTATTGTCCTTCATTCACGGGGTGTATGTTTCGAAAGATACACATGTCGGTAAGGGATACTTTCACCCTCCTCTTTTTAAAAGACTTCTTTTTTTATGTCTTTTAATTCCGATAAGATTATGTTGGGATATTTACTTCTATATCCTTAGTGATTTAAATTTTATTTCCAAGTGATGACATACCTTTTTTTATCTCTCATCAACTCATTTTCTGAATTTTCTAGTGACGCCGTTAGGCTGTCAAATTTTCGCAAGGGGACTTCTTAACCCAATTTTGATTCTTTGGGATAAGCTTGTACTCCTTGAATATGTTATTCTATGAATATGTGTGAATAAACTCTGATTGTTTTACACTTAATATCCACTTATATTTGGTGTATTAGTTTTTCACACATAATTATGTAATTGATTTATCTTTAATCCAAGGATACCGTCTTTGTATGGGACTTCGTCTTAATCTCCTTTCATTGAGGCATATTTTGTTTTATACACAACCATATTTTATACGGTGTATAAACCCCCTGACTTTTATGTTTATCCGAATGGAATATTTTTTATACAAAGCATTCTACTAAACTAAAAAATAGAATGTTTTTGTCGTATGTATGCAGCAACAATGACTTCTCTGCCGCCGTGACCATTATTTGAGTTTCGACTTCCTCTACAAGCCATAACATTTTTTTAAAAGAAAAATAAATACAATGTTTTACTTTTCTTTTATTTTGGTACTGAAAATTGTTTTCATAATGTTTTTATATCAATGTGTTCTGTTGATATATTGTTATTGAAAAGTAGAAATGTTATGTTTCCTTTATGCATGTTTTATATGATACGATTATGTTATGGTTCCTGGGAATTATTATGAAGACGGGTGGTTCTGTGATAAACTAAGGGCGGGTGAGCCTGATATAGCTCTCCAATGCATTGGGTAATGCGAAGGGGTTAAACGTTAAGGTTTCTCTGAAGATATTTAGGGAATATACTGTGATGGGTATTCCAAACGTAACCAAGAGGGTTACTCCCTACGTAAGAATGTTATGAATGCCTCAAGTTACCTTTATGTGTTATGGTTTAAATGATTTATTCATGATTTTATGAGGTATGTTAAATTGATAATGTTTTATGGGTAAAGTATCAATTCATTCTTATGTATACATGTACTCATGTTTCCTTTCCATATTTTTATATCCCTTACTTAGCTTTTTATGCTCATCCCATGTTTTTGAAATGTTTTTCACAGGTCAAGGGAAGGGTACATGATATGATGATAGTGTCAAGGAAGTGTTCAGAAAGAATCCATGTTTTATTTTAAATATTTTTTCGTTGATGGAAGAAATGAATACTATCTTTTATATAACCACATTGTTTAAATGTGGAATGTAATGCATGTTTTATGATCTAATTCTCTAAAACTCTAATTCTGAAAAGATCCTCAATGTGTAATCTTGTAATAACTCAATATTAAGTAAGGTTTAAGGCTAGGGCCTTATTCTATCAAAATGTGGATGTACCCAATTTTTTATATAACGGCAAATATATATTCATACAATTATTTTTATTTTATAAATGATTTTAATTTTGATACAATATAATATAAATTCTATTTTTAGGTAATAATCAAATTCAATTGAGGAATTTATTTTCATGAATTAATGGATTTTTTAAATAAAACATATTTTAATAAAATAATATTATTAATTAATTTTTATTAAATATAAATTATACTATAATTTTTTTGATGTCAAATGTAATTTTTAAAAGGGTTTAAAAACTATTATTGCCAAAACTCCAATAAATTTTCAATAAATGTATATTATTATTTCAAAAGTGAATATAAATATATTAATAAAAATATTTTTATAAAATGAATATTATTTTACATTAATAATGTTGATAAAATTAAATAGTTATATTATAAAAAAATTCTCAGATATTTCAATTTTTAGGATAAAAATTAAATACTCTATAAATGTACATTACATAATATGAATACATAAAGACCCAAAAGTTATATAATAAATAATATAATGGGTATATATGTTCGAATATATTTTTCCATTAAAATAATAATATATTATGTTTGTTTTTTTGATTTTATTATTTTTTTTAATCTTCCCAAACTATTACTATATGTTAAGGTTTAAAAATTACTTCTGAAAGAGTTTAGCTCACTTCCACATTAGAAATAGTATTATCTTATTATTTTTAGCAATTATTACTTATAAAATAAATAAAACCAATCTCATTTTGAAGAATAATTTGAAAAAAAATGTTTTGTTTGGTTCTTTTAGTTATATTATTCTATAGCATCTAATACCTAGGTTTGAGAAATAATAAAGAAGTCCCCGAAAATATCTCATATAAAACCACCCAATATCCAATTAATATTCACTAAAACTCCTTGGAGAACGTATATTTATTTATATAACCTATATATAGTCATCCTATGGTTCCCCAATTCTCTAATTAATCTATTCCCAAGCATTTTTAATCAGACACTCAAGTAAGGGATACTCACCATCGCTTTGTTATTTATGGTTATTTATTATATTATTTCCATCTCCGTAAATTTAAAATCCAATAAGATTGGATCACTCTCAATTATCATTAATGATATTATTTATAGATCCATTGTACTTACAGATTCTTAAAATTTTTTCACTTTTACCTGATAGTAGTTAATTGAGCACTCATTTTCATTGTTTATCTCTAACTTTCATTATTAGAACATATGCTAATATTTATACATACTAGAGACATTTCTGATCCTTCTATATTTTATATCCCTCCCCAATGAGATAATACCACCATATTTTCAAATTGAATATTACAACAACCAACTCCAAATCATGCATTAGGTAGTTATATTTGTGAACATTTAACTTACTTGAATAATATGAAATGATATTTTCATTATCCATTTACACGTAGAAAAATTCATTCTTTGAAACATAACTGAATACCTAGAGATGTTCTCCAATTTAGGGTAGAGTGAGAATAAGTGTAGTGATATAGATCATTTTCATCTCTTTGAATGTATAATGACATAAATCAATCAATGCAAACATTACTCGATTTCGAGTAATTTTTGTTAGAGGGTTTGAAAATCACATAAAATTTATCACAAATAAAAGAGAGTACCAAACTAATATAAAGAAACTATGGCTATTTTTCTCATATTTCAACCACATCCACTCTTTAATTGATTCTATTATTTAATAGTCTATAAAAATACCATTTTTTATGATTCCATGTCCCAATAATGATGTTTCCTTTAATAAGAAATCACATTTTCTACTTGGTTCATAAATATATAATTTTGAATGGTCTTTAAAATAGTGCTATGATTATCTTCATATTCTTCCTTGTTTTGGGAAAATATTAAATTAAAATCTATAAATAATTCCACCATTTTTCATGGAAATATAAAATGACTATATTGTAGTTAGGGATTGTCTTAGTGGTAAGAATCTGGTAATCCTATATAAAAAATGAGGGTTCAAAACCAATTGGGATTAGGTACTGTAGCATGACTATAGTAGTATTTTAGCAGTAGTGGCACTGTATATCGGTAGGTACTCTAGCGGTGGTAGGGAACTATAGCGGCGGCGGTACAGTGTGGGTACTGTTGCAGACATGTTACTATTCATAAAATAGCTATTCAGCCAAAAAATTGGGCGTACGGGCTATGTAATGGGCTACAAACCCACTGGGCCTTCGGGCTATGTAATGGGTTTCCCTATACCATGTTAAAATAGGTATTTTATTTAATTTAATATTAAAATGAGGCTTCGGCCCCAACCTTTAAAAAAATATCTAATAACTATATTCATCATCTCTATAAATTTTTCTAGAGAATATGTAATCCCAAATTGAATCTCTATGATATTACAATACCCGTTAACTCGTAAAAAAGTATTCTTCAGAATATCCTCCATCTTCAAACTAACATGGTAATATCCTATCCTCATATCCTATAAGGATAAATTTTGTGATCTAAAAAATTGATCAAATAATTCATCTATATGAGGGAGGTGATACTTTTTCCTCATCGTGATATTTTTGATCTCATGATAATACATTCAATGATGAATTTACCTATCATTATTATTGACCAAGAGTAATCATTAGCCCCATGGAGAATAACATGGGTGTGTGAAAACATTTTCCATGTTAACTTTTAGTTGTTTCATCACCTCCTCATCTTCCACAAAATCCATTATACACAGAGTCTTGGATATATTTCTAACTGTGTGGCCCCAGCCTTAAACATTACATAATCTTGAATTAATATAATAATTTACATTGAGGATAATTTCAGGTTCCATGTTTTAGTGAATTGGGCTACAAATCTTACATTACATCTCAAAATTACAAATTAGAAACTTCTACTCAGTTTCCATTTTATCATAAAATCAAAAAAATTAAAAAAAGAAACAAGTTTAGTTCCATGTTTTAGACAGAATGAAATTTTTTTGATCACGTCCTTGACCCTATTCATCTTTATGTCATGTGAAAAACATTTTAAACACAAGGGATTAGCATAAAAATATCAATAAGCAATACAGAAAGTAAGAAAATGATAACATTTCCAAACAAAAAGTAAACCCTGAATAATTTATCATATGTAATACATTTAACCTTTATGAAGTAGTAAATACTCATCATTAAATAAAATATAATTGCTTACCTTTTTCTAACCAAAATATTACCATATAACCCATAGAAAGAATGCATTACATATATAGGTAAATTTGGACATAAACCTAATTAAATGGAATAACCATACAGTCAACCGCCAAAGATATCACTAAATGGAATATCCATATGTCATACTTCCATACCAAATTCATTGGAGGATATAACATAATTACACATCCTGTTTTATCATGCCACAACCGACCATTTTTTATCACATAACCACCTGTCAATTGTTCAAGTACCATTATAAAATCATAACGCATAAAATATTTCAAATATAAACATTTCACTAATAAAATTTCATTGAAATAACAGGAAATATTTTCAAGATATTGAGAAAATCAATCCATTTCCAAATCCATTTTAAATTTCAAAACACCCTAAAATTGAATATGGGATATATATTCTTTTTAAAACCACTAAGGCTTATAAGGGAAGACAACTAATGATTATTACAACGAAGAGGCCATTGTCGCCATAAAAGTTAAAATAATTCCTTTTATCATTTAAAAAAATGAATTATAGAAAAATTATTCCCGTTGAATTAAAGGAAATTTCTAGGAGTTTAATTTTTTATGGTATAAAAGAAGGAGGTTTAGATTATCAAAACATGCCCCAATGAAAGGAGATTGAGACGAAGTCCCTTACCTCATGTCCGACTTGACCCATTCGTTATTTAATTTAATGAATTATAAACAAAAGTAAATTTATCCTTGAATAAGAATATTTCTCAAAATAATCAATCCTTTTATATCAATTATAACCCTACTATATCAATTATATAATTATTTGAGTTCATATCAGACATTTTGTCGATATTCCGAACATGAGTCAAAAATGAAATTGTTATAATTATAAATTGTCCATGTGGTAAAAATTCCATTATCTCCATAATGATATTAATGATTTATATTTAATATATAAAATATATATCTTTTATATATTTATTTCGAATAGTCTATATCATTTGGAAATATGAAAATGAAATGCACCGTTCATGGAGACAGAAAGCCATACGTACGCATAAACGCTACTTCCATTCAATATTTTCATTTCAAATAGAATGAAAACCAAATGATACATATTTATAATATTATTCCAGTATAATATCATATTTTATATATTTTATGTATGTTCATTAACACAATCCTTTATACATTTTATGGGTGGAATGAAGGAGTCATATCACATTAAGGGGGCGATATTCTGCACTTCCTCAAATGAAATTAAAGTATTTACCCATTATGGAAACCGTAAGGGTATAATATAAATGAAAAATAAATAAGATGATAAAAAACATAAACATAATTTATATCATATATAAATATATTGAGATCATAATTTCCACCATGAGAGGCAGTTGGATATATTTTGAAAATCATCATTTCGTGAGGCAGTAGTTCACTTTCCATAGAAACAATATGTCTGTATCAATTAGATGGAGGTGCATGGAAGTTTAGTTCTAATAAATATCATAACAACAATGTAGTATATTTATGATACATTAGTTTTTATAAAATAGTGGAATAAAAAGAGTAATGGGGTTTGAGAAGTAAAATAAAATAAATGAACTTAAGAGAAGAATTTACCTTTAAATTGGGTAACTCCCTTTATTTTGAAACAAACGACTACCTTGAAGTTCCTTCTACATAAGTTATGGATTCTAGGAGGAATAAAGATATTTATGGATCTTAATTGGGACTATTTTTGATGATCCGAGGGTCTTTAGAGGCGTGATTAATGGATTATAGGTGATGGCTTTTTATAAGGGAGAGAAGGAGCTCTTTAGAAATGTTCGAAAATATTATTTTATTATAGACGAATTTTTAGTTTCTAAAGAATCAAAACTTTTTTAATTAAAATGTATAGGTCATATAATACGAACTAAAATCATCCAATAATAATTAGACAAATTTTGGAGAATTGTTTAATGTTTATAATCTCATTTACTTAAATTATTCAATAATAATGTATTCATTGCATCATCATTGTGTCAAATATAATTTTATTTATATGATGTCTACAAATTATAAATAAAATAATATGATGTGGGAAATAATATTAAATTTCTTATAAATATTTATATTTTATGAGATAACTTATATAACCCCATGTAAAAAATTGTTGACTAAAAGATATATGTTTATGGTACGTTTGTCGTTACAATAAATTAATTCATATAAAGTGTCATTATCACTCACATGTGGCTCTATGGGGTCCAAAAATACTCCCAAGGATTCCCATGGTAGTAAATGTATCCAAAAATAGGAATATGACACAATTTATGGTAATTTAATATTTTTATATTTATATTTGTTTCCCTTATTTTCAATATTTACCATTTATCCATGGTAAATAAAATATATACTGAAATAAATATTCATAGTGTCTAATAATAAAAGATACCTAATTAAAATTTTTTGACATAATGATTCCTAATATGGAATCTAGTTTTCTAAATTAAAAACACATAAGTGGAAGAAATTAATTTGAATTTGATTTATACTGTAAAAAACGTGTTTGTAAGAAATAGTAACTTTAAAAAGGATGACCGTTGTTAATGTCAAATTTCAAGGAGAAATTACTTCTAATGACCAAAATTGTATTAAATGGTAAAAATATAAATTAATTAAACTTTAAAACCAATTAAAAATATTATATAAACATATTAATCATTTATATTAAAAGGATTTTTTGAATTAAAATGCACTATTTTTCACTATTCATTAAAAATAAAATTTATCATAAAAATACCAAAATTTTACATAAAATTATATTATGATGTCCCAATTATAAATAATAAGATTATTTTGTCAAATATAATATATAAAAGTGAAAAAAACAAGATTTAAGAAGGGTTCTCCATCATAAGTTGGTAAATCAACCATTTAAATAATATTAGAGTGTTTGTGTTTAAAATTAGATTCATTCACATTTGAAGACTATAAAATTTATTTTATAAATGTAACAAACATTTATTAAACGTGTATAATAATATTGAATTTAGATCATTCCATTCCTTACTATACAACAACTATGTGTTAACTACCATTTAATATAATATTATAATATTATTTTTTAGTAAGACTCATCCTTGTGTGTTATAAGAGATTTCGGAGAAACTCATTATTACATGAAAATTATTCTATTGAACATAGAATCCCATTTATATTAAATTTTTTATTAAATTCGAAAAATAATTAATAAATATGAAAATTTCTTAATCATTAATTACTTGGGTTGTCACATCATTTCCCCTTTTTAAAATAGCGTCCTAGAAATTTCATTCACTAATACAATAAGTGGTGTTATTTATACCTCATAGCATTTTCAGATTCCCAGGATTCTTATTAAATCATAAAGTTTATCCAAAAAACCATTACATGATGAATTACTTTATTCTGCAACACTTGCACTCTTCGGTAAAGAATCTGGACTAGTTGTTCCTCATAAGAATGATTTTCTCCCAATTGAACAACCTTTGGACTCAAACATGAGATGGATGAGGCATATACATTCTCAATATTGAAACATGAAAAACGTTGTGTACCTTGGAAAAAAGTGGAGGTAAATCATCTCTGTATGCAACCGATCCATCTTTCATCAGAATTTTATAGGGTCCAGTGAACCATGGGCATAATAATATCTTCTTTCCAAAATGCATCAAACTTTTCCATAGAGATACTTTGAGAAATAAATGATCTCCTACTTCAAAAGAAAGATCCATCCTCTGATTATCTACACAACTTTTCTGCTTCATATGAGCTGTTCCCATGTGCTTCTGAATGAACATAACTTTCTCTGCCATTTCTTTCACTAATTTTGGTCCAATTATCTTCCTTTCACCTACTTCATACCAAAAATATGGAGTTCGTCCTCACATTCCATAAAATGCCTTAAATGGTTCCATCTGCATACTATAATGAAAATTGTTATTACAAGAAAATAAAACCAAAGAATGATGTTGGTCCTAACTTCCCTAGAAATCCATTGAGTATGAACGTAGAATATCTTCCAATGTCTAAATTGCTTGTTCAGACTGCCCATGTGATTGGTGATGAAAAGCTGTATTAACGTTTAAATCAGTACATAATGAATTTTTAAGGCCTTTCAAAATGTTATAAGTGAACTTGTGATCATGATCAGATACAATGGGGAGGAGAACTCCATGTAACCTAACCATCTCTTTAATATACACACGAGAAATTTGATCTAGAGACAAAGTATCACGAATTGGAAGGAAATTATAAGATTTAGTCAATCCATCAACAATATCCCAGATTGAATTGTTACCTTGAGATGTCTTTGGTAATACCACAATGAAGTCTATGTAAAT
This sequence comes from Viscum album, assembly GCA_963277665.1. NCBI lineage: Eukaryota > Viridiplantae > Streptophyta > Magnoliopsida > Santalales > Viscaceae > Viscum > Viscum album. Next base: position 366,609,469 of record OY728166.1, on the reverse strand, counting down.
TTATTCATATTTCCACTTTGGCATCGGTAAGGACTATAGCATCCCTCTCGGTAACTACCTCTCTATTATAACCTATTGACATTTCAAACACATCAGAGAAAAGTCATCAATATAACTTATCAATCCATCCCACTAACAATACTCTCAATGATATTTGTACATCTTAGTATTTCAAGGATGATATGAAAATAGAGAACTATGAACTTCATATAAGAACTATTTCTTCAACTGTTAATCACAAGGTACCCATAATTTCTTTCCAAACCACAAATCACTGTCTCTATCAATGTAAAAATTAGGAAACTTACCCTTCTGAACCAACTCTACCTTTTTCTTGTAAATCAATGTATTCCTTCAGAGTTTGCTTAATTTTGTCCGATGGAGATGACTTCACTTACACAAAAAAATATAGGAATTTACTTCACCCACAATTTCTATGCCAAATTTCATCAAATATAAAACCGAAGAATTTCATTCCAATTGTTGCAAGATTAATGTAGCATTACTCTATCGACTCAAAGAAGGAGAAACGTTATTTGCCTTTCTGGGATGGAAATGGACCATGAAATCATAATATCTGATTAATTCTACTGATATCCTCTCTATCATGTTCAATTATTTATATGTAAATATATACTTCAACACTTTATGGTTAGTATATATTTAACATTTTACTACATAAAAAAGTTACATCCATATTTTTGAATAAAAAACAATGGAAGCTAATTCCAAAACATGTGTAGGGTAATTTAACTGATGAAGATTCAACTGACGTGAATCATATGCAATTACCTAATCATTTATCATTTGGACTCAACCATGTCCTTTAATTGAAGAATAACTTATGATAACAAACTAACTATTTCAGGAAGGTACTGGCAATATTGATGTATTTACTATTTTTTTTTCAATTCTTGAAAAAAATCATCAAATTATTTTGTACAAAATAACTTAACACCATTTAGAGTAAATATTGTTATTAGGCTAGATAACTGGGAAATTGTTTCAACAAACCTCCCATAATTACCTGATAAACCAAGAATACTACGAATCACTGTGATATCGGTAGGACTTGGCCATTCTTCCACTACCTCTGTTTAAGTAAGATCAACATTTATTCATTTTTTAAACAATGTGACCATGGAAATAAATATATTATAACCAAAATTTACACATTATATATTTCAAATATAGTTAAATATCATTTCGGGTTTGAAATACAACCCTTAAATGAATTTAATGTTCCTCTGTGGTTGATATCGATGATCTCATGCATGGATACCGTCACTATTTATAGAATGAGTCAACTGTTCCATCACTGCAAAAAAAACTTCATTTTCTATTATGACCACCTCAGGTTGTTTATTTGGAAGGCTATTCTCCACTGTAGGCCTTCCCAACATAGCTTCCATGTTTCCTCTTTGGAAAACCGTTCTGAACTGAAAAATGTCTTAGTAGAAACAACATTGTAATCTATAAATTCGATATCATTTCAATATTACCATAAATTAATTTATGATTATTAATTTTTTAAAATTCTAACTCCTAAAGTTGTCTAAAATAGATTATAATAGAAATTATAAGGTCATGACATTAAACATAACATAATCATGAATGAAGACAACAATTGAGATTGAGGATTTTTCCATGATTATAGTTTTATTGAATTTGGTCATCACCATCACATTACATATCAAAATTACAAAGTATACACATGTAATCAGTTTACATTTTATTCATAAATTAAAAAATCAGAAAAAATAACTATGCATAATTCCATGTTTTAAATAACATGAATTTTCATTGATCCCATCCAGGGACCTATTCATCATTATGTCATGTGGAGAACATTTAAAAAACATGGTATGAGAAATAAAATCTTGGTAAGGGATAAACAAAGAAGGAAAACTATTAGTTTTTCAAAACAACAAGGAAACCATGAATACATTATCATAAGTAATAATTTCCACCTTTTTAAAGTAGTAAATACTCGTTAATGAATAAAAGATCATTGCTTACCCTTTTTAAACCAAAATATTACCATAAAACACATAGAATGCACCCATAACGTATATAGGTAACTTGGGACATAAACATACTGAAATGGAATAACCATACGGTCGACTTCCACACATATCACTAAATGGAATAGCTATAAGGCCAACATGCATATCCAAAGCATTAGAGGATATAATATAACCCCCATCCTAGTTTATCATAGCACCACCTATGATTTGGTTTATCATGTAACCACCCTCCAAATGTTCAAGTACCATTATAATATCATAACACAAAAAATAAAAAAAAATATAGATATTTCACTAATAACATTTCAATTGAAATCACAATAAATCATTTCACGATATTGAAATAATCAATATATTTCAATAAACATTTTCAATACCAAAACACCCAAAAATAGAATAAGGTTTTTATTTTCCTTTTAAAAACATTATGTCTTATAGAGGAAGCCAACTAACTATTACGATGGTGGAGAGGTCATTGTCACATCAAACATTAAGAACATTCCTTTTGTCATTTAGAAAAACACTTCACAGAAAAAATATTCTCGTTTTATGCAAAGAAAATTAAAAGGGTTTTATTTTATTCCCTATAAAATAAAGAGGTGTATATTATCAAAACATTCCTCAATGAAGGGATATTGAGACGAAGTCCCTTATCTCGTGTTCGACTTGACCTGTTCGTTCTTTAATTCCTTGAATAATAAACATAAGATAATTTCTACATGCTTAAGATCCTTTTTAAATTTTATTATTCCTTTTATATAACTTATTACCTAGCTATAAAAATTAGTTAATTATTTGATTTGATATTGTACATTTGTTGATATTTGGAAGTTGAGTAAAAAATGAGCTTTTTATAATTATAAATTTTCCATGTGGTCAAAATTCCATTATATCCAGAAAGATATTAATGATTCATATATCATTTATATCATATATATCATATATATATATATGTATTTATCATAGTATATATCATTTGGATATATGAAAATTAAATGCACAGTTCATGGAGACTGTAAGCTGTACGTACGCCTGAACGCTTCTTATATTTCATTTTTTTCACATTTAAAAAAATGAAAAGCAATTGATTAATAGTTATATTATTGTCCCATTAAAATATAAAATTTTATATATATTATTTATGTTCATTAAAACCATTATTTATACGTTCCATGTGTGGTATGAATGTGTCATATCACATTGATGGGGCGGTTGTCCACACTTCCTCAAAAATAAATTATTGTATTTACCCATTATGGAAACCATAAATGTATTCTATAAATAAAAAATACAGAAGAATATAGAAATAAAAATTAAAAAATATATCATATATAAATACAATTTTCTCATAATGGTGACAATGAGAGTCAGTTGGAGATATTTTAACAATCATCGTTTCTTGAGGTAGTAATTCAACATCCACCGAAACAGTATGTTCTTATCTATCAGATGGAGGTGTGTGGATTTTTAGTTCAAACAATTATCATAAATAACCTAGTATATTTAGGATACATGTTTTGTTATTAAATAAAGTAATACATATAGTTTAGGGGTTGGAGAACTAAAATAAAAGAAATCAACTGAAGAGAAGACATTACCTTTAAATCGGTTAACTCCCTTTGGTTTGAACCAAAAGGCTTCCTTAAAGTGACTTATGCCTAAGGTAAGCATTATATAAAGAGGAGAGATATTTCGGGAGCCTAATTGGTTAGATTATGGAGTATACAAGGGACATGAGATGTGTGAGTAATTGGTTAGAGGTGATGGCTTTTTATAAGGGAAATGAGGGGCTCTTTATAAATGCTTGGAAATATTAGTTATTATAAATTTATTTTTGGTTTAAAAAGGTCCAAACATTTTTAACTCAAATATAAGGTCAATATAAGTCTATATAAAATAATTCAATATGAATTGGACATGGTATGGATAATTTTTTAAATCTTATAATCTCATTTATTTAAATCATTCATTAATTATTTAATCATTTCATCATCATTGTTTCATAAATAATTTTATTTATTTGATGTCTAAAAATAATAAATAAACAACTCTGATGTATAATATATTTTTATCTTTCTAGGGATGATTTATATTCGAAGGTATAACTAATAAAAATCCATGTAAAAGGTTTTTATCTAAAAAATATATGTTTATGTTAGTTTATTTTATACTTTAAATAAATTAATATAAAGTGTCATTAGCACTCCAAAGTGTCTCAATGGGGTCCCAAAATCGACCCAAGGATTCCAATGCTCGTACATGTGTCAAAATATATTTATAAGACAAATGTTAGGGTAATTTAATATTATTATTATAATATTTTTTTACCCATATGTACCATATTTACCTCTGAACCATATTAAATAAAATATTTACTGAACTAAATATTCATAATTTATAAAAAATAAATGTTACCTATTTACACAATATGGAACTATTGATTCCAAACATGGAATCAAATTTTCCAAATTCTATACACCTAAGTGGAAAAAATTAATTTAAATTTGATTCCAGTTGTCAAAACAAAAAAACCTCATTTTACGAAATAATAACTATAAAAAGATTGACACTTGTTTACGTCCAATTTCAATGTGAAATTACATCCAATTACAATAATTGGATTACATTGTAAAAATATAATCTAATTACACTTTAAAACTAATTGAAAAGATAATATAACCAAATAATTATGTTATATTAAATAGATATTTTGAACTAAAATGAACTATTTTTCACTATTCATTAAAATATGAACTTCATCAGAAAATACCAAAATTTTACCCAAAGTAAATTTTGATATCACAATTCTAAAGAATAAGTTTGTTTTCTCAAATATAACAAATAAAAGTGAATAATAAACAATATATAAAAAGGTTTCTCCTTCAAAAGGTACTAAATCAACCTTTTAAAGGATATTAGAGTGATCGCGCTTAAAATTGGATTCATTAACATTTGAAGACTGTAAATTTTATTGGATAATTTTAAAAACATGTAATAAACATGTATAATCATATTATAGTTAGTTCTACTCATTACCTAAAATAAAATGTCTTGGCATTAACTACCATTTAAAATAATATTATATTATTATTTTTTAGTATGACACAACCTTGTGTGCAACATGAGATTTCAGAAAAAAACCATTGTTTTTTGTCTAGTCTACCATCAAAAATATCATCCCTTTTAAATTAATATTAATGATTAATTAAAAAATGATAGTAAATATGAAAATTATTTACTCTTTATTTACCTGAGATGTTACAGTAACGCCACATGTATAATCTTGATTGAATATTCACCCTCTTGGATAGGAAAAAGAAAATGGAATTACACTTAAAACACATAGTCCTCCATGATCATAGGGTAACATAATACATTCTTTAAATATTATTTCTAAATAATATTCATCCACCCCCAAACAAATTCATACGTTTAGAGGTTTATTCATTATACATAGAGTGATATTTTAGTTATGGAAATTTTTTTTGGCTCTAAAAATGGAAAGCTAATCCATACCTAGAATTGTATAAACTTCCACCAAAATGTGTATGTAACGTTTTATTGGGATGTTCATCCACAAAAATTTATACAATATTGGAGTTATATAAATTGGATTCAATAATTTCATCATTTTTAATATTCATTGATAACTCAACTTCAATGACTTGTGGTGCTGTTTGAATGGTTCTTCAAAATAAACGTGATAAGAAGAAATGCGTAGAATCGGAATAAAAAAGTATGTTCATTGTCCTCGAATAAATTACAAGAATACATGTCACCATTTTTTTTTGGGATCCTCCTCATCATTTTGTATTTAATAATCTCACCCTGCTACCTTAGAGGTTATTGGTTATCTCTGAAAACCCTTATCATAGTTCATTTATTTGTCATGTGATCAGGTTCCTCACATTTGATGTAAAGAACAAGGGTATAAGTGATGAATAGAGAATTAACATCCTCTATCACTTTAGTGTACTTATCTTATTGATAATCTATATCTAGGTTCCTTCATTTCCCCATCCTAAAACATTGTTTTATTCACCTTAAGAAATTATTGGGGTTCTTCTTTCCACACGTTTGACATATAAGATGTTCAAAGTTAATGGAACTACTATATTTTAGAATTGTAAATAATGAATTAAACTACATATTTCTCTTCATATCCCTGTGATATAATTGATATTTTCTAATATCCATTTCAACTATGAGGTCAGATCAGAAAATAACCTCATAACTATTAAAGTCTTAGATCATTATTTTATTTCCTAGACCAGGTTTTATCCCACAAAAGATATATTCCACTATGTATTTAGAGGTAATGAATATTTTTATGGGGTATCTTTCATTTCATTTTATGTTTTCCTCATATTTCATAATAGATCAATCATTTTTTTACTGAGGTCCTTGAAATACCCTTCCATTTAATTTCTTACATTTCGTGCAAAATGTTTTTGAAAAAGAAGTTATGGAATTAATTCCACCCAATCTCTTAGATATATTTATTAGGAGTAATATTAATGAGAAATTTCCACAAATTATCAGGTTAAAACTCCATATGATAAAAAAAATTTCTTATTGGAAAAATTAATGGACGGAGAAATATTCTCAATAGTGTTGATATATTATTCCTTGATTAGTGGATCAGATGATCAAGCTAAATATAGAGGACATTGCCACATAGGAAAGTCTATTCTATCTTCATATATCTTATGGGGTTTTTGGTGCTCATTGAAATCCCTGATTCTATTTAAAATATTAGTAAACTAATATAGTATTTTCAGACTGTTTTTTATTCATGCTCCCATCAGGTTGATAATCTCATTGGACCAATCATCGCATTTCCCTTCATAGTGGGTTTTTACCTGATTCCCCCTACATCTCACAATTGTCTATGATAAAAGTAAAATTAAATATTACTATTATTAGTAATTAAACAAATAATGTGTTAGTCTAATGAAATTATTTTTTTGATTTATAAATAAATTTTATTTATTAATTTCAAAATTTTTAAGAATCAATCTATATTATCCAGGATATATTTCGTAACATATAATTTTATCTGAAGTGTTTGTTTCATAATAATTTTTTATAATGAGAATATTAATTTATCAAGTAAAGTACCCTGGGAGTATCGAAATGGGTGGGAATCAGTGACCATTTTCGTACATGAGTTCTCAATAGAGTCTAGATCAAAATGGTATTTTCATGTTTTACCCTTATGTACATATGTTCAAGAGACGCATCCCATTTTAGTAACTAGAAATTGGTGTATATTCTTGATAAAATAGTTAATCTATAATAAACATGATTTGGGGATATTTTCTTATATGTGGTCTTATACCTATGTATTTCTCTAGAGTTTTCATATCATAATCCCAAAAAATAAATGAACTTTTCTTTGATAACAATTATAACAACCCTTCTCTTTAATATTAATTAATTCTGAATTTATTATATATCATTACCCATTATAAAGGCATGAATATCAAGAATTATAGTTTATTTGGGATGTAGGTATATTGAGTAACATCAAGAACATCTGATAGAATAACATTTATGGAAAAAAAATATTTTCATCTTTTTAACAATAAATTAATTTAAAAACTGCACAAGTGAACCGAAGGACATAAAAAATGGGTTATCTATAAGGAAATGTTAGAGAAAAAACATGGAATATGGTGATAAAATATTGATAAAAGTCATATAAATGGAAAATAAAAATGTGTGAGCATCATAAATATGAATAGTATGTCATGATATAAAATGATAGTAACAACAAAGGAAATTTGGAAAAAACATAATAGACTACATCATGAACAAAAATCCATGAACACTACTGACAAAGAATGATAGAAAATGTCCCATAAAGGAATACGTCACACACCCTATCCCAATACAACCACTAATTAGACTAAACATAACAAAATTAATTGGGGGACTTTATTATTTCAGGTGCACCCATCATTTCCATTTCATTCACTTTCTTAAGTGTTCCACATAGAACGTACATCATGGATTCAATTGTCATCATATTTTATTCCAAGATCCTAGAGTATGTAATAAATAAATATATATACAAACTAAAATATGCATATTTTATGATTATGAAGAACCCTGATTGAAAATTTGTATGGAATTCAATACACAATTATTTTGGTACGTAAAAAACATAGTGAAACATCGATTGCATAATAGCGTGATATAAAAATTCATAACATGGATTTAAGAGTGGGAAATGGGTCTCTTATAATTTATAAATTAAATGGTAAGAAATAGTGAAATAGAGACCCATATACTAACATTAATAATTGAAAATCTATGGTACATGATAATAATGAAACATCAATACGTAAGGGAGGGTGTGGACCTTGTACTAAATTCTATTATGGTAACTGTTGTAAATTATGTTTTGTGGGAGGGATTAATGAAATTTAAAGGGATATATCATCATATATAAATATAATGGACTATATTTGGGATATTTTAGAACATATATCCACATGAATAAATATAAATTAATACGAATAACATAAAAGGGGTGATCGAATAAAAAATGAGAGTGGAAGATTCCTTAATTGAGTATTTGTATCCAAATTCTTAAGGGGGGAATCTTGAGTGATGAGGGGTTCCATTAGAGGGTTTTAGATGGGGGAGGGAAGAGTATGGACATGATAAATATATGCTTAGGGAGGGTAGGTAATATAGTTTTTGGATTTAGAAAGGAAATTAATGAAGATTTATGTTTTATTTGTCAACCAATGGTTTTGGAATCTATATAATAAAATAACCAAAATAACAAAACATCCCATGGTTTTGCACAACTATTCTACCAAATGGGAGTTTCATTCAATATTATATTAGTCCAAGGGAAGAAAATAATAAAATATTACACATTATTCTTTGGAAGTGAAGAATACTCTTCTAGAAATTATTTTAAAACTATAAAATATATAAAAAGTATTTGAGGATTTAAAATGTCTTAAAAATATATCAAATTAACATTATATCACATAATATTGAACAAAAAAATTTATTTCATTATGGATATATTTTATATTATTAATTTTTTCCTTTTCAAGACATTATTATGTCATCATACACAATGTATATGGATACATTTTTTATGAATTACATAAAAATTTAAATATAACAGAAAATTATGAAAAATTAATTATTGGAGAATTTAAATGTTCTGAATCAAAATATAATATATATATATATATATATATTCACTTATAAGAAAATAATCAATATTTAATATGAAATGATGGGGTTTTTTAGCAATAACCATTTTCAAACCCGTATAAAAATTATAGTTGACGTCATAAAAATTATATGATAATTAGTATTTAAGGAAAAAAATTATAATAATATATTATTAAAATAGTAGTTATTTTTACATTTTGTTAATGCATCAAAATAAACATTTTAATTGATATTTGATAATAACTAAACATATAATTTCCATTTGATTGTTTAAAAATAAACATATTATCAAATATATTACATAATAATTTATAAAGTAAAAAAATAACGAATAAATATATAATAATAATTTACATTATAAGGAAATATAATTTTTCATTCCATTAGAGTTATATTTTATCTAGACATTTTAAAATTATTTTTAAACTAAACAAAAAGAATTTCCTTTAACTGTTGTGTAAATACTGAACACTTTTACTATTCATATTGATCAAAAATTATTTTTAACTTATTAAGTAATTTTAATAATAATTATTCCAAATATGGAATCTATTTTATCAGAATATCTTTTAAAAATTGGAAAATCTTAACATAATTTAAATCCTATAAGAATGATGGAATGATGTTTTTAAAAGAATTTATTTTTTTGGGAAGAATGATTTCATGTAAAATAGATAACAAGTTATATTAATAATATAACTTTCTTATCATAAATATAGATATATAATATAAATATTTAATTAATACAATTTCTAATTTGGTGTTATATTAATTAATATTAACGGAGAACCATTACAGAGTTTAAATTGTTATTTGAAAAATGTGTTTTTTTGTTTAACAAAAAACTTATACAAAAATATTCTACAGATATAATTTAAATGTAATTAACTGAATTTAATATAAATAATGAAATAATATGATAACATTAATTAACATAAAATTATATAGGGTTATTTATATTAAATAAATAATCAAAATAATGACAATTTTACCTAAAAACATCATTTTTCACAACTCAATGAAAAATTGATACATTAACATTTTATATATTTCATAAAATGTTAATTTTAATTAGACATTATAAAAAAATGGCGTATGTATTATTAAATAAATATTCTAATCTTTCTTGAAAATAATTTCAATATAAAAAAATTAAAGAAGAAATATTTACACGAACAGAAAGACATTTCAAAAAATTTATTTATAGTTTCTCAGAAATTATTATCACATATTTGAAATATTAATTTCATAAACTATTTAATTCTACTCAATTATAAAAATAATTATAGAATGTTTTAAATATCCATTCATAAATAAGAATTTTTTTTTGTGTTCGGTGTTGCATATCTTATTCACTATGAAGAATAGTTTTCTATTCTAAAAATATACGGTGTTACAGTCTGCCCCATTAAAGTGAAACAATATAAATGGCATATATTTAATTAAAATATAACTTTATTGGATTCAATATTTGTTTTTAATGATATAATTCCTAACATATACTATTATGATAATTTTTTTCCTTAACATTTTTACTTAATGAGATTTTTAATTTAATAAAGCAAATCCCCTTGGAGTGTCAAACTAGTTGTGCAATAATGCTAGTTTTCATGCACAATTTCCCATATGGGTCCATCTCAATGTGAAGTTTTTTTTTGGTTTTCCCCTATTTACATCTCATATAGGTCCATGTAAACTTTTATTATATATACATGGAAGTATTTCTTAAAGAACACATATTCTATACATACAAAGATTATTTATATGTTTTCTTATAATTAGTGTTATCCCTAAGGTATTCTAGAGTTTTTAACCCTAAACCTATAAATAAGTAAACTTTTCCTTTGATATGAAATAGGAAATCATCTCTATCTATTACACATTAAATAATTATATATTACATAAAAATACACATAATGAAAACTATAATTTCAAAAATTATAGTGACATTTGGAATTTGGATCATATAATAACTACATGAACATGGGTTATTTTTTTTGAAAAACATCCTTAACATGTTCAAAATATTACTTCAAAAATAAAAAACATGGGATAACATAGGGTTATATATAAGAAAGCAGTGAGTTATAAATCATAGTAATAGAATAAACATTGAATATGGTAAACATGTTAGACAATGGACATATTAATGGTGAATAAAATGAATGATAAAAGTAGACATCAACAATGAGACATGATAATTCATGATAATCATAAAGGGAGAAGTCTAAATCTTACAACAACATAAATAATGTATCATTAATATAGGTCAATAAGAACTACCTCAACATTATGATGGAAGAAGTCCAATAAAGGAAAATGGTTCAATGATTTTCCCACCATGATGTCTCATAAGACAATTCATTACCCAATAAAATGGAGTGATATATATTTCATGGCACACCCATATCATTGACTTTATAACCATTATTTTGTGTTTTACATAGATAATACATCCTGTTACACCCCAAGATTTCATGGTACATTCTGTTTAAAAAAATTCAATAGCTTGAGCTCAGTATGATCTATCAAACTACCCATTTAAAAAATGTTCATTAATAGTATTAACCATATTATTTTTTTTATAAATTAAAATTTGTAAAATATAAATCTTTTTAAATCATAATATCAATATTTTCTTAGGATGTTTTTTATAGTTTTTTGAACTGTTTAATTATTTGTTGAATAATGAAATGTACTACATTGTATTTAAAAATTGACATTGACATTTCTATAATTATGATATATTAAATTTATTTTGATATCAAAATATATTAATAATATATATATATTAGAAAAATTAATTTCATTTAAACCATTTATATTAAAATTATATATTAGAAGTTACTAAACTTTTAAACCACTCTTATTCCTGTCTTCAAGTCACATTATAATTAAACATAATTTAGACACTTATGGGAGTTAAATTTGGAATAAATGGAAATAATATAATGTAATAAATAATATTTTTTTATTTGGATAAAATTAATTATTTGGTAAATAGTATGTTTAGTGAATTTTTATTTATTCATAAAAGTTAAGGGTTAATCGGGTAATTAATGTTAAAAATAATATTATTTTATTATAAAATTACCCTAAATATTTTCCTAATTCAATTGGATAACTATTTTTTAACTAAAATAATCCTTAGTCTGAAATTATCTTCCTTTTTATGAAACTTTTGTTAGATTATGACATTTATTATAGATTATTTAAAGAAGAGTTAATAATTTCATAGTCAGTTTTTTATAAATATATCATTTTTAATATGAGGGTATATATGTGATATGGTGTAATATAAATAATCATTTGAATAGTAAATATTTTATCTACATCATGTAAATTTATTTATAATTATATAAAATTATAAAATTCAATAGTGACACAATGATGATGCATTAATTGATTTATTAAAAGAAGAATCAATTAAATGATATTAATAATATTAAAATAAATATAATTTGAAATATTTGATTCCACCCATGATATTTTATTAGATTAATTTGACCAATTAGTTATTATTTAAGGTATTATTTTCGAAGAAATAATGTTGTAATTATTTATACAGACACAAGTAATATATAGTGTCAAAATAGTCATAAATGAGATTTTAGAATAAATAATATTTTATTAGTCTATATAATTTTTTTAAAAAATAATATCTAATTTTTCCAAATAATGATTATAATGTTAAATATGTCACAAATGATCCCATTTGGTGGTTTTTTTGTCATTTTAATGTAACTATTTTATCCCTAAAGAGTAAAATCCATGTTATCACATTAATAGTTAAAGTGTTTAACAAAGGGTTAAACATGAAATATAAGGCTAATGATGTGCCCTAAACATGTTTAAATCTTTTTAAGAGGATTTAGACCAATAATAATATTATATTATATATAATTTACTTCATATCCATTTTAAATTGAAAAAAAATATTCTATTTGAATATTTTGAATGTTTACCAAATTTCCTTTCCCATCTCTAATAAAAGGTTGTCTCTCCATATCATTTATTAACAACTATAAAACCCATTGTATCAGAAAAATCCATCCCATTTATCCTTAAAAATACTTCACATCATCTTAATGGCCACACTTTAGGCATAATTCTATCATATGAAATCCCTCTATGAAAATCAAAAGGAGATACTTGAATAATAAGTAATTGTTTTACCAATTAAAATCTATTTATTTTTTCTTATACTTATTATTTCATTTTGTTTCCATAATAAATAATAATTATAGTATTATCTATTTTTTATTATTTTATTACGATTATTGGACAACTATATTCCTTGTTTTATAAATTCAACTAATAAAAATATCAACATGAGTGTGTATATACGACTAACCATCTCTATGTTGTGGTGTAATTTTTTTTCATTACCAAATTATTGGAACTGTTTAGAAATGGATATAATTGATGTAAATAATTAGTATTACACAATATTTTTTTATATTTAAAATTCCATCTATTAACATTCCCCTAAACCACAAAAGGAATTATATCGTCGCTAGTGCGTACGTACGACGTTCCATCTCCATCATACGATGAGATTCAACTCGAAAGTTATCCATTAATGAATGATTGTATAAATATATATAATGAATATATATGAAATATATTACATAATAATTCTTCTTTATATATATATGGATATATTATTTAGCTTCTTCTATTCAATATTATATGAAAATGTGAACAACATTCATGTGTATGTACGACCTACCGTCTCCATGAATGGTGTACTGTATTCCATTTATATTATATTATATATATTATAAATAAGTAAATATATATATATCATGTTAAATATATTTATGAAATAAATAATTATCTATTTAATAGTATCAATAATAACTAGAAAAAATATGTACGATTAACAATGTTTTTATTACCCAAAATGATGTTTCAACATAGAGTTGTTAACAAACAGGTAATATAAATTCATAAATAGATCATATATGATATCTTAAATAATTTATAAAGTTGTGGAATAAATTAATAACATTTTTTAAACCATTAAACATGAGTTTAAGGTGTATCCAACTAAAGAAATGTATGGGGTAAGGGTTAATTTTGAAATCTCTTTAATATTTGGAGTTATTTATATATATGTATCTATTATGGAATATTTATAATCCATTTTAAATTTTCATAAAAATATATTCCAAAATATTAGTATTATTCATCTTCAAATATTTAATGTTATTTTTATTCACGTTTTAATTTTTAAAATATTATTAATGGAATATTTTTTTATTTTTTAAATGAAGTAATATTTTACTTTTTTAAGAAACTGTGAGACATATGTTTTCATTAAGATATAAAAAATGAAAATATTACTCATCCATCCGGATTCTGGGACATTTTAAATCAAATTTCACAATACTATAATTTTATTCTATATTAAATCATTTCATTTATAATATCAATAATTTTTATAAAAATTATATCAGAATAGAAAGTGTATTTGAATAAAAAAATTTCAATGATTTTATTAGTTTATTTTCATATATGTATACATCCTTCATTGGATCTTATAATCTATTTTTGTTGATTTATTATGAAAATATATTTCCTATTTTTTTGTAGGGTTCTTGATAACTATGATTTTTCATGTGATGTTTTTATTCTGTGTATGGTTAACAATTTAATTATTCCCATTTCATTTCATAGATATTCAATATAAATGAGTATGTTTTTATGTTTCAACCATTTTATATGATGAATGCATTGGAATAATTTGATTTTGGGTACGTCCCTCTATAGACCCTCAATGCATTAGTTTGTTTTATGAGGAAAATACGATAAGGACCTAGCTAATTCCTTGCCCATTTTTTTATATATGGTTTTGGTGGAGGCCTAAAACATTTATTTTAATATGTCATGGATGAGGAACTAATGGTATTTTCAATATGTCTGACAGTGTGAATTATCTCTTTATGATAGTAGTTATTGATATTATCTGTTATAATTTTATTTATAGAATATCTGGGTGAATGTTTTAATGGAATTATTTAATTTATTCATGAAATATTTTTTCATGATTATGTTAAATCTTCATGGGTTTAATTTCTATACCCTTCCATAAAATTTTATTCATGTTTGTGAAAACATCAGCAATATTATTATCTATTAGTGTGAATCTGGACTCACCCCATTTATTTTATTAATTTTATAAGGATTCCAATATATTAATTTTGATTGATATGAAGGGTTAATCTAGGAGAATAATAGAAATCTAAAACCATTATCTATATTGACTTTTATATTATGAATTTTAATCTAAACGTCATCCATGTACCCTAGATTTCCAAAACTAATTAACTCTTTGTTATCTTTTTATTAAAATCCTTCTAATCATGGAAATGTATAAACATTTTGTACTAATTTTGGGATTTGGTGATCATTTCTTTATAGTTGGTATCAGAGGAGGTTTAGCAACAACCATGGTAGCTAGATATAGAAAACAATACTAAGGAATGTAACCCTATGGTATATGTGGAAAATATATATAGATTAACATCATATAATTTGGATAAAGTATAGATTACATGTCTTTTTAGAAATACATCCCTATCAAGATTCTAAAAGTGGATGTACTTCGGGAATAGATGTACCTAGGTGTGATAAATTAGATAAGGTTTCTCAGGACTGACTTAGGGTAACATGGGGCATGACAATATGCCCTACTAAGAACCTATTTTGACACTCTCAGGGGATGTACCTAGAATAATAAAAATTTAACTTGGAAAACATTATTAAATATTGAAAATAAAATAATTTCCCAAAGAAAAATTTTGTATGATTATTAGATTATATATGAATAAATTTTTTAATTTATACTATGTAGTTTACTAGTTTGGAATTATACATTGGGATTCATAATTAATGTAATTCATTCCATTATTTAGAAATGGTTCATAGATGATGGGAAATAATCCATATCAATGCAAGAAATCTATGTTGGGATTTCCCACTTATAAAATCTAATGATGTTAGAGTTGGAAATATAGCAAGTGCCGAGAAACATATAACTATACAAGGATTCTTGGCCCATGATATGAATAAAAACCATTCCAATTTAGATCATCCTGATCCACAACATGGAGGAAGAATGTTGCACAGATTCATGAGATAAAATCATGAAACACTCAATGGGACAATAAAACCATTTACAGGTGAGCAATGCATATGTTCTTTAGAGAATATATTTATTTCACTCGGATGAAACAAAAAAGGAGATTTTTGTCATGATAGATTATCGTTTTGTAGAAGATACAAATCAATAGTGGGAACCAATTTAAAAAACATAATCAGGATGAACATTAAAATATGAAATGAAAGTATTTTAATGAAATTTTCATGGAAAATAATTCCCTTGTGAATAAAGTGATGACATAGATAGAATATTCTTGAATCAGAGACCAGAAGAGGATGAGAATGTTGATAAATATGAACACAAGTTCACAAGATTAGAAATTAATTTATAGAACTAAATATTAAACCCATGGAGTAATATTGATCTTCTATTTCATGGGTTATAGACATTTCACAAAAATATATTGGTCTCCCAAACCTTCTCATCATATGAAGGTATAGTAACATGTGCTATCAATATAGAGAATGAATTTTCTAAGACTTATAATATTAATGGAATGTATGAGTAGAAGTGAAAAATGGATAAATATAAAGATTAAAATAAAAATAGAAATAATTATTTTCCTATTTGTGATAATTTTTGAAATAAACACCTTTGTACCTTGATGAAATGAATTTGAGTTTGCTACATGCTTTGAGAGAATGTCAACCAGACTCGTGATTGTTAGGGGATGAAATAATTTGTAAATTTTAAATTCTACAATTTTATGTATATGGGACATTATTAAATTGGGTGTTCAATGAATCCACAAAATATATCTTAGAAAAAGCAAAGGGATAAAGGTCAATCATATGATGTTATTACAGTTGAAGTGGAATGATTATGTTTTTATATTCTACTTATAAGAATCAGATTATATACAATAATTAATATTAATTAGTTCTTATAGTTTCAGAATCGTTCATGATTTCATTAGGGATTTATATTGATCTACTTATTCATATATTTTGTTATCTGAAAATAATATATGTATTATTATTTTTTTGGGAAAATCTTATGTTTTGTGTATTTTTAAAATATAGGGACCTTCCATAGAAAAATTGACTGTTAATTTTGATAGACATATTTTGGATGAGTCATAAGGTTTGGATGGACAATATATATTAATTATTTATGTAATTTCATGAAATTAATAATAATTTTATTTAATAAAAATAATAACTTGCAAGTCATGTGACAACCCATCGCATCAGGTTGGTCCATAACAGTTTAACCCATAACTGAAGGGCGAAGTGGGTGCATCACCTACCACTGGCCAAAGTGATATATTGGTTAGTATAACATACTTCTCATTGTTTAAATTTTATAAATGATAATGTTTAAGATAGATTTTTTACCCTATATGGTTATGATAAATAGCATACATTTTATTTTATTTATCTTTTAGAGAGAAAGATGTATTTATGGTATAAATTTGATAAATGATGAAACTTTTATTTTGAAATATGTGGGTTTTCTTTATATTCTTCATCTAATAAGTAGATTAATTATTAAACTCTTGATAATTTATATTGAAATAAAAAAATCAATCCTAGTACTTTTTCTAATGTATCAAATTGTCCCATAGATATTTACATATTTATAACTTTTTGATTGTTAACATTCTCCTAATAATATTCACTATCAGTCATCATCTGAACAAGATGCTTAAACATTTCTTGTTTTTACATATTCATCTACATGTAACCAATGTACCTATAACATATGTTAACCTTAATACTTCCATATCATGATTTTAATGATGATTTTTTTGTTGACAATTTTTGTGATGTGGGATTTAAATATATGAATTTTGATTCGTCAAAAAATAGATACCGATACAATATTTTAATATTTTAAGGGAATAATTTTTTTATGGGAAGTATAGATTTACACTAAAAGATTTCATGGTATGATTCTTTTTAAATAAAATCAACATTTGAATTATAGGGAACACCGAGTTTGATATCACTATGATATATCATTCTAGTATTTAAAAAGAGGTTATAAATAATATTATCCAAATTATGAAATTTATAAAATTTATTTTTCCGAATATATTTTATTTTTTAATTCAGAATATCTAAATTATATTGGGGGTTTAAATTTGGTATTTTTTTAAAAAATTATTCGTTTTTTATCAATAGTGAAAAATACGACATTATAGTAAAAATTGACATTTTTGTTTAAATAAATATTTTATCGTAACAATATAATAATAATATATATATATATTAATCCAATTGAATTCATCAGATTCATTTTATAATAAAATTATATATAAAAATTCTACTAAAAATTTAGAGGATTCATTTACACGCCTTCTCACCACATTAGCATCAAATATTATTTAGTCACCCCTATGAGTGCAATTTAAAAAAAGACAAATGTGTTTCTGATCAGTATGATATTTAGAGTCTAATAGGATCAATTTTTTGGTGATTAGTATCTCAGTAAAATTTTATTTATTTACAATAGATAAGGGTAAATGAGGTAATTAAAGGTAAAACAAAATTATAATATTATAAAATTGACATATAAATTGTCATAATTTCATTGGATAACTGTGTTTAAACAAAAAATTACTTAGTTTGAAATTATTAACCTTCTTAATCAACTTATGTTATATTATTTCATTTATTATATTTTCTTTAAAAAGATTTAAAAATATCATTCTCATATTTTTTGTTATTCTGTTATTTTTAATATGACCTTGTATAAGTCATATGGTTGACTATAAATAGTCTTCAGAAATACAAAATTTTCATCTTTGAAATGGTAATTTATTTTTAATTTTTAGAAATAATTAAATTAAATGGTTCCACAATGATGATGAAATAATTTTTTTATTTAAGGAAAAATTAAATTAAATGATATTAATAATATGAAAAAAAATATAATATAATATATTTAATTACATGATAAATTTTTTTAGATGATTTTTTCATTGAAGGTATGTGTTAAGGAAGAATTTATGTTGGAAACAAGTTTTTGTGATTTTTGAAAAAGTCATTTAAAATAGAGTTTCAAAATTGACAGAAATCAGATTCTGAAATAAATAATATTTTAAAAAATGATATAAAATTAATAAAAATATATAATAAACCTAATATAGAGTAATAATTTTAACAACTTCATAAATGATACAATTGTGGTTCTTATGAAAAATTATAGTAATACATTTACACTAAAGTGTAAAATCCATGTTATAACTCTAAGAGTTTAAGGGTATAACTGAGTGTTAAATCCAAAACATAAAAGTAATCCAGTGATATATACATTTATAAAAATAGTTTTTTAGATTATTTTTACCAGTACACATATTTGATCATAAATAATTCACAACGCATCTATTTTTATTTGACGATTAATTTATATTAATTTAATATTTTAGGCGTTTCCCAAAGTGCGACTTTCCTCTCATATAAAATCGTAAATCTCATTATTATTTATTAACACATTTAAAAATTTTTTCCTTATCCCAACCATGACCAATTATCCTTTAAAATTCCCTAAATTTATCTTATAGGCCACACATTATGTGGAAATCTATCCAAATATGACCTTTGTGATAATCAAAATGTGTTAATCGAGGAAGAGGGAATTATTTTTACAATGTAATTGAATTTATTTTTTCTTCTACTTCCTCTTCCTATGTTGGTTAAAAACTAATGTACTAACTCCTATATCATATATATTTTTATATTTGATTACGATTTTGTGGAAACCACAATTCTCTTTTTATCCATCATACAAATAATAATATCACCATGTGTGTGTACCTGTGGCTTACCATTTCCACGAAGTGGTGTAAATTGTTTATCATAAATAGATGTTGGATTTGTTTAATTATGAGTTTAAGGGATATAAATAATTAATATGGGATTATATTTTATTATTAATTTAAATTTTATCCATTTAATTACCCCTTTAATATTAATTGAATGTTATTGTTACTCGTTCGTACATACGACCTACCATATCCATGATGCAATAAGATTCACATTCCATATTAACAAGATATTAAATGTTATTATATATTTATACAATGAATATATAATATATATATATATATATCATATTATACATCCTATACGTAAATAAATCATGATCTATTTAATATTATCAAGAATAACAAGTGAAAACACCTTCGATTATCAAAGAGGTTATCACCCAAAGTGTTTCATTAACATAAAATTTTCAAGAAATGTTTAATATCTGACCATAAGTAAATAATATATGATAAATAAATAATTAATTAATATGGTTCTTGTATAAATTTACATCAAATTTATAATCATTATAACGTAAAGTAATGAACAACCAACTAATGTGAAGAATGAGGTAACACATGATTTCACAAAGTATTTTTTATTCGGAATTGTTTATATGTAAGTATATACTGGTGAATATTTATCATCAAATTAATTATTTCATAAATATTTACTTCAAAATATTCTTACAATTATTTTAAAAATATTTGAAATCATTTTTAATCATGATTGAATTTTTATTGAAGGTTTTTAGGGGAATATTTTTTCATTTTCTAAACGAGACACTTTTTGTCTTTTTTGACATAATATGAGAGGAATTTATTCATTGACATATATGTTTTGAATGAATGTTTCATCTATAATGATACTGTAACATTTTTAATCTTCCATTACAAGATTATAATTTTATTTTAAAAGGAAATTATTCTATTTATAATTTAATGTATTTTTAAATAAATGACTTCAAAATTAAAAAGAATTTATTTTTATAAAAATGTTTTGTTGCATTTTATAGATTATTTTCAACTCTGTCAATATCAATTTTTTTATTTTGTTTTAATGGGGGGGATTTATTATGCAAAAATCTATCAAATATTATTCAAGGGTTTATGATTATTTTGACTATGTATATTATATTTTTATACCAATTATTTTTTATGGTTGATGTATTCACAATCCAAATTGTAGTATTTCACTATGAATATGTATGTTATTTATGTTTTACCCTTTTCATATAATTGATGAATTGGACATAGGAAGTGTTGGGCAGGGCCCACAATATCACCTTGATGTATCTTTAGGCCTCTTAAGACAACCGCGATATGAACTTGGTCGAGGCTATAGGGAATTTATTTTAGATATGGGTTAGGATGTGGAATTAACCATTTATTTATAAAATTCATGGCCATGTCATTGATGGTAAGTTTCATATGTATGAAATTATTCATTAGATCACTATAAAATAAGTTATTGATCTTTTATGTTTTTGTTCTACTACTATAATATCCATGGGATTGTTTAAATAACATTATTTTATTTATTATTTCCATATTATTATCAAGATTAGGTTTCAAAGGATTATGTTTCAATTTTATACCTTTCTTTAAAAGGTTATTCTTACTTATTAATGATGGTGCAACATTATTTTCCCTTATTTGGAATTTGATCTCATCACTTTGTTATGTTTTTTCCCAAGATTCCAAGATGTGTATTATGAATGATATTCAAGGAAAATATTTGAGAATAATTGAATTCACAGAGAATTATCTTTGTTTTATTTTATGTTATAAAATACAATGTAATGTTATTTTATGTATTCTAGATTTAAAAAAATTCTACAATATTTGATAATTGAGAATTTTATTCCTTGTAGTCAATCCAAAGTATTAAAATACTTCACTAACTTTGGGCTTTTAGGGTCAGGGTTTTACAAAACATAGATTCATTCATAATTATATTTTGTTCCACGATCGTGGAATATGTAATAAATACATGTATTCCACAATTTATATTATTATCATCTTAGAAATGTGAAAATAAATTATAGGAAATGGGTATGGTATTCACTATATAATTTTCTTAGCATGGAATATCTGGATGAAATATCAGCTGTATAATGTAGTCACATAAAAATTCATAAAATGGTTAAATGAGAGTGAAATGGGATCTAATAATTTATATATCTATTTTTACGTAGTAGTAGCATGAAAAAAAATATTCAAAAAATATTTATTTTAAATGGAATCTGTAATATGTTAAATAATATTTAATAAAGAGGAGAATGAGAGGATACCTTATAAAATTTCACCAGGGTAATAGATGTAAATAACAGTTTATGGGAGAGATTATGGAGAGTTAAAGTGGTTTCTCAACTTATATAATATAAATTAATAGTAAGGGGAATTTGTAAAAACATTCACCAATATGAAATAATTGAAATTTAGAAGCATAAAATATAATATGTTCTTGAATAAAAAATGATAATGGATAATCCCTTACATTTGTGTGTGACTCCAAATGCTTGGGATGTGTTTTGAGAAAATTTGGTGGCATTATTTCTTGACCTTATACTGTGGAGGTAAGAGTATTCCTGTTCTCTATGTAATTTTAGTGACAATAAATGAGATGTTGTGTGGGTTTATAGAATAAATGAGTGGCTATTTTTATATTATTTCTCAGACGTAGTGTTTGGACTCTATATATTAAATAATCAAAAACCACATAACATCCCACAATATTTAATAGAGCTTCTACCAAATGGTATTAGCATTAATAATTGAATGTGGAAATGGTCCGTACATAATATAATAATACAAATGATTATGTGGAGGTGATTTAAACTTATACAGTGATGATATTAAAACCATTTAATATATTAATTTCTTTTGGAGGACTCTCAAAAGATTTATAAAATAAAAAAACATTGAGTCATAGTATTTTATTGGGATAAAATATATTTGAAAATTTATATGTATTATAGTAATTATTATGTCACTTTTTTGTCATTATGAATTAATGACAGAAAAATTATATTGATATTGTTTCAATGTTTTACCTAAAAGATTGATTTTATAAGAAAAATTAATAATTCACCAAGGGATAATTTTGAAATTATTATTCAAAAAACAATAGAAATTTTATCTCGTATTTTTTATATAAATGTGAATTTTAAATTTTTATATAATAATCATAATTTATGGGGAAATGTTGTGTTTTTTTACAATAATAGTTATCAAATCCATGTAAAAGTTACAAATCACTTAATAAAAAATATTTTATCATTTATATTTCATAATAAATATTTACTAATAATACATTATTAAAATATTATTTATTTTAAATATAAACTAATACTAAAAAAATAATTTTCTTACTTAAATTCTAATATTATTCTAAAATACTATTTATGTTTTATTCTCTCAGAATAAAAAATATTTATAATAATTTAATGATATGATGAAAATATATTAATTCATATATAATAAATATAATACATAATAATATTTATAAGGTCTTGATAAATATCGCTTTAATACACCAACAAAATCCCAAAGTGTAACAAGTGCGATTGTGAGACTTTCATGGTGTGGTTTAACATACATGGTTTGCAACATGATCTCAAAGAGCTTGAACATCATCCATAATAAATTTTTCTCATGATTATGTTATTGGATATTCTCTTGGGATTGGTCAATGGTAAAAAAATTGTTCATAACTACCTCGAAATCTTTTCTAAAATGGGCTTCAAATGGCGTAGTCTTACTACTTGAGGCTATCACGTGATTTCATTATTTCAATTGAATTTTTTGAAACCCAATATTTATACAAATCAAGTGATCATTGGTCAATGACTATATTATCTAATGTAATAATTCATTGTGGTAATTTAAATTTAGTAGGATTAAAAAAATATGTGCATGATTTTTCTATAACCATATTTTATAGTAAGACAGTAAAAAAATAAAAATGGGAATTTTAATTATAATAGTCCATGTCATAAGAATCTCCCCCTAGAAAACATTTATCCCTAGAAAGTTTCATTTATGACACTAAAACCATGAGGGTAACTATATTTCTTCTCCTCCTCAAGTTCCCATGTTGTTCTCCAAACATTTAGTCTCTCCATAGAACATTGAAAAGTTGAATTATCGTTTTTTAGAACATCTTCTTTATAATAATTTTTATTCACAAGATACCTTTCATAGGAAATAAAATTCTTCAATGGTAACACCATAGGAATGATTACATGTATGGGGTATGGTATGTACTTTACCAAAATGGATATATATAATTCATCATATACTTAAGATCGGTTTTGTGGAAGTGTTAGTGCGTAGAACACTACTCTGATGTGATCAAGGTTTTGAAACGAGTTGATGTAACTTGGAAAAAGAATTCCCTTTATCATAAATGAAATCTAATTATTCCATAGATATATGCAGATGAGCACCACATATTTATAATCAATATCCATGTCACATTGACAATTCTCATCATAGGTTGTTTGTTGAATCAATGTAGTCTTGATGTGATAATGAATCATCTTAACCATTTTCCCTATTCCTCAACCATTTCTAGATCTAACTATTTTTGGTCCCAAACCTCATCCCAATATATAGGTATTCTTAAAATCATTCCTTAAATCGATTCATAGGGAGCCTATTCGATGATTGAGTGTAAAATATAACTTTATGATAACTCGATCATAAGAATATATTGATCCCATCAGTTATTTAATTCAATTTGACATGCTATATATATGTCTTCTAGTGATTGAATAGTCTAATCAAATGGGACATTAGTTTGAAAATAATTGGTCTTGTTGATGTTAAACTCAGTATTTAGTGAAAGATGGAAATTCATCTAGAATATAGAGGTGAATCAAGGATCATAATCATATATAATAAATAATGGTGTTCTATGAAGCCTCATCACATCACTAATTTATATACTTTCAAGTTCATTAATTGATAAATCCTATTAGATTTCAATGAATTTTTGTATTTTTAAGGAGATCCAGCATAACCCATATAAAATTATTCACTTTTTATGTATATGGAAAACATATGAAATTTTCAATGGTAATTTATTTCCATTTCTCTGATTGTATGGGTTATAGTTGTGTCACACACTATTAATTTTTACATTCATATATACCATTATATAATAATAGACATAATTATGTATATTTTGTGATCTAATTATTTATATTTTCCAACCAATACTTTTATTAGAGATCTTATTACATCATTGTTCTTCCTAGGTTGATTGAGAAAGACGAGCTATATGAGTCGTCAACAGATCATTCTTTGACTCAATATATTATGTTATACGTAGTGGTGACCCAAATTTAACAAAAAATTATTCATTAACGTTGTAAATTATGTATTTCTCTTTACTTATAGTTTCCACATTATTCTTAATTACCACATCATTTCCCCATGGATCCATTATTTTTTTCTAGAAGGGGAGGTTGAAAAATTATTTCTGAATGGGATGATAATGTTACATCAATTATTAATCCCATGTACATCCTTTTTAAATTATATAATGTTTAATAACTCTCAATTATAATCAATTATATAATTTTTTGATCATTTCTACAGAGAGCATCCACTAAATTATTATTTTTAGTAGGATATTAGTTGATTGAGTAGTCATTGTCTCTAACTACTTCTATCAAATGTTATTTGTGTATATTCAGTTGTTTTTAGTAATTAAATATATTTGAGAATATATATATATCACTCATATACACAAATAGATAATTCAACTATATTATTTAAGCAATGATTATTACATCCAACTCCAGATTGTGATTTGGGTAGTTCATTTTGTTACATTCATGCTTCCTTGAATCGTAGGCTATGACTTTTTAAATCTACATTAACACATAACCAAATCCATTCATCAAATAATCATAGAATACCATGAAATATTCTCCAAATATAGGTAGGTTGATCATAGGGTTAGTGATAAGCCTCATTTTTATCCTTTTTATTCCCTCATTACATTGATAATTCTATGAAAATATGGCTCCCTTATGAGTAGTATTTTTAGGGGTTTTCACAATTTTGAAAATTGTCTCAAAAATAAATTATCGTACTCTTCTAATACAACAAATATAAATATATGCTTCAATGATGTTGTCCTCATATATTCTTTAAAGTCCTCTATTTTTTAATGGTCCACAGATGATAAGTCCTTAAATGTGAATTCCATAAAACAAAACCCACATTTTATATATTTTTCACAATGAATATCCATTATTATGGTATTTGTAATAGTCCTCAGTTGATCCTCATGTTCCTCCTTGGTTTTGGAGAATATTTAAATATCATCTATAAAGACCACTGAAAATCTGATGAGGTAATATCAAAAAGCTCAATTCTTCATGTCCATGATGTTTTTTGGAGCATTAAAGATCCAAAAAGGTATAAATATGAACTCATTGATCTGATACCACTTATGAAAATTAGTCTTGGTAATATTCTCCTCAATCACCCTAACATGGTAATACCATGACTGCAGATCCAACTTGGATAATTATTTTTATCTATGTTGTTCATCAAAAAATTCATAATTTTGAGGTAGTCGCTAAAAGTTCATTAATATTATATAGTTGATCTAATGATAATAAAGTAAATACACATTGATCCATCCTTATTATAGTTTATGTGGACTAGTACACCCCATGTTAATTCAACTGGGAATGTGAAAAATTCATTCATATTCTCATGTAGTTCTTTATTCACCTTCTCAAGTTTCAAATCATCCACTCTTTATAGAGTCTTGTATCATGGTAAAGCCCCAGGTATAATCTCCTTTGAAATTCATCCTCTTGGATATAATGAATGAAATGAAATTCCTTGGGAAACACATTTGTGTATTCCCTAGAAATATTAATGTATTTAAGGATGAATATTTCATTATACTCAATAATTCAAGAAAGATACACATGCTCATAGAGAAATAATATCAATTCATGTAATGTTGATAAAAAATGAATCATCATCATCATTGCACTTATACATAATTAGGGTTTAATTCATGATAGAATGTGTGATTTCCTTATCATGACTATTTATATTAGATATATAAGTGGGAATCCAATCGATACAATGAATTTAATATAATTCCACTGAAGGGAGTATTTCAAGATTCCCTAGGATTTTCAGCCTAAAAATTTTCGTAGAAGACCATTTATCTACTTGTGATGAAATAATTTACCCATCTTTTTTTTCACTGGTAACTACACTTCCATGAAATGTGGTGGTTTTTTGAATAGTACTACTAAACATTCATATGATTATGTTATGTGTAAAATAATACTAAAAAATTATATTCACTCTTCTTGGATGAATAAATAGTATAACTATCACCACTTCGTTGTTGTGATCCACCATAGTGGTTATGATGGAAAGATCTCACCATTACTTCCTTCAATTTTTTTATCTGTGAAAACCCTTGGCTTAATTAACTGATTTAAAATGTGCTATGGTTTCTTATAGTTGAATAAATGGACAACTCGGTGATGGTTGAATGGATCATTCATTTCCTCCATCTCATTAATGGGTTTCTCTTATCCACAATTTCTAGTTATGTTATGTTATTTCCTACATAGAAACTATTTCTTTATCCCAATTAGTCAATTTAAAGTGTTTATCATTCCTCAAATTTGGGAAGGGGGATGTTTAAATTTCTATGATCCCTTAGATTTATACACAAAGACACATGAATTAAACTCCATTTTTTATTCTTATCCCAGTGATAAATGTCAAATTTTTCAATCTATATTTCAAATTTGAATTAATAATATAAAATTTCTTCATAGATATCAATGTCCCAGAATTATAATGATTTTCACAGACTAGGTTTTAGCCCAATAAATAATAGTCCAACCATGAATTCAGTTGTAACGAAAAATTTATAGGTCTACTGTCCACGCTTTGTGATGTTTTCATCATATTCATGGACATATTCATTGTCATTTACTATTTCGGTAAAGGAAATAAAATTTGATTTTATGCCAGAGAGTGTGAGGAACATATTTATCTATCTTTTTTTCTAAAACTACATCCACCCAATAAATTAGATCTCTTCCTTGGGCATAATATTCCTAATTAATTCCCACCACTAATATGCTTCACCCTCCATATGATAAATATCTTATAGAACCATCTGTTCTGTTGAAATTTGAGCGTTGTGAATGATGTTCTCAAAATAGTTGATCCATTTTTTGATGACTAAGTGATCAGATAATCCATTGAAACTTTAATTCCATTGTCATATAAAGGACTCAATTATACCTTGTTCTTTATTTAGGTGATCTGGGCTATCCTCATGACATAGGTTTCTATTCAATACATATTTTAATTGAGATAATATCGTCACAATTCTTTCAATTCCCCTCCTATTGTGTTGGGAATCTGGTTTGGGAAGTTATCACATTGCCCGTCTCATTGAATTTTTACATTAATCATACTACTTAAAAATATTGTCTAGAATAAATATAACTTTAGAGAATATTATTTAAAACTATTAAAAACATAAAAAATGAATCAAATTACATTAAATAGATAAATATTTATTTGAATATTTAGCCTTAACATAGATATTTTGTAACATTAATCAACATTATCCATGATATATTTCCAAACATTTATTTTTATGGAAATTATTTTATTCTCTTTATAATGGTTCATAATTATATTACTAATTTAATAAATAATATCCATTGGGAGTTTCATGATAGGTGTGCAAAAAGTCCAATTTTTTAAACTAGATCCCAATAGGTTCTAGATTAACATGGTGTTTTCAGGTTTAACCTTATATAAATATTCTCCAGAGACACATCACTAATTGTTTCTAGACAAGATTGTATTTTCCTGATAAGCATGTTAATTTATACCTTCCAAAATACATATATGCATTCTAATATTTTCCATTATTCCTAATTTTTTAATAATTATTTTAATCCTAATCCCAATAATTAATAATTTTTTTATATGATACATAGTATAACAACCCTATTAATTTTATATAGTAATTAATGATTAAATATAAATGTACACAAAATTAAATATTGAATATCAGTAATTTTATTGTATTTTTGAATTAGTTTTGTTTAAAAAATATTTAACATGAGATATAAAATTATTATTAAAATATTCCATTAAATTCTTCTAAAATTCCATAGATTTTAAAAATTCATGTGATAAATCATATACATACATAAAAAATTGGTTAGATATAAATCTAAATAAAATAATAAACATGGAGTAAGGTGATATATGTTAAATAATAGGAATATCAATGTATAATAATGGTCAGATATAATTCCGAATAATGGAATAAACATGGAGTAAGGAGATACATGTTAAATAATATGAATATCAATATATAATAGATGGTCTAAGAATCATAAATGTGAATAATAATTCATGATATATCATGATATTCATAACATAGGAAATGTGGAAACAACATAAAACACTACATCGTAATCATAGGTCAAGGATTACTGCCAATACATCATAATGGAAAATTTACCATTAATAATAAATTTCAATCCCTATTCTAAAATTATTTCTCAAAATTATAAATATTTTCCAATTCATTGGAGTTCTATATAATTTTGTGTGCACATATCACTTTTATTTCATTTTCATTATTTAGTGTGTGACATAGATCATAAAACAAGGATTCATTTGTTATCTTATTTTATTACATGGTAAAGGATCATGGATATAATAAATATAATTTCTAATTAAAATAAGTATAGTTAATTATGGGTCAAAACCGTTGATATTAAATGGTATGATATTGACAAAAAACTAAAAGATTTCATTGAAAAATCATGTTGAAATTTCTGTAGTACAATGACGTCACATAAAAATTCATATTTTTTTGAAAAGGGAAAAAGTGGATGTCTTATTAATTATAAATAAAATGGGATGTAATAGGTGGATGAAAAAAATACACCATGATTATGAATTCTAAATATATGACATAATATAAAAAAACATGGACAATAAATAGAAGAAAAATATCTCTTATTAAATTTTAGTATGGTAATGGGTGTGTGTAAACATTTATGGGGGGATAATTGAGATTAAAAGGGGTCTCTCCTCATATAAAAATAATATGATTAGTTTTTGTGATATGGAAAAACATATCACAACATAAATGAATTATTATTGATATACATAATAGATTATAGGTACTTGAATTTAAATGATAAGTGATAAATCCCATTCTTTATTTTGACATGGAAACTGGTGTACATAAATTAACATGGGAAAGGTAATTGAGAGAAAAATGATTCCATAATAATATAAAAATAAATTGGATAGTGAGGGTGATATGTAATAATATATCACAACATGAAAATATTTTAATTGAGATAAATGACAAAAAATATGTTCTTGAATTTAAATTAGAAGTGAGAAAACCCTTATGCGATTTTAACACTTTAACAACATAAGTAATGGTCAATATGAGAGGGGAAAATTATATACCATGAATTTCAATTCAATTACAGAACATGTTAATGTTTATAAATTATTTAAAATAAAACCAATTTATATTATGATTTCTAATTCTTATTTAAGATATTGAATTGCGATGATGTGATGAAGGTCCCTTACAAAATTTGGATTGATAAAATCTATACATATAGGTTATTAAGAGGTATAAATTAGAGGGAATTGGGTATATCATCTAATTTAAATCAAAATAAATGTAATAGATTCTTAGGAAAACATAACCAAAACAACCAAAAAATGTAATTGTTGGTCAGAGTAGATGACTCAAGAGGGTGGGGGGGTGAATTCAGTATCTATAAAAAATCTTGTTAAAAAGGATTCTTTACAAAATTATACCCCCCTATGAAAATAAACACAAAGTCAGTTCATAGTGTATTTATAAAAGTCTAGAAGTTTCAATTTGGTTCTCATAAGACGTGTAAGTTCTCAGTTTAACCACTATAAGGATTAGTAAAACTTTCGAAACAAACCTACTAATTCAAAACAGGTGTAAAAAGTAGATAAACTAACTCTCAAAGATTAGTTTATCTTAATGAATGAAATAAATGACATATAAAAATTATAATATAAATTGCACAACGAATAAAACAAGAGGTTCAGTCTCAGGGTGAGACTTAGTCCTCTCCACATGGTGATCACCCCCCACCAAGCAATTTATATTAATAAAATTTTGATCCAAACCTTGGATCAGGGTTCACAATAGAAGACCCGACTATCTAGGTTACACATGACCTCTACCATATTTATTCATGGGAAAAAAATAAACAGATTACATAGGATCTCTTCCACTATTCTACATAGGATATAAGTCTAAGAAAGTATTGAGAGTGATGATATATTAATATACTCCAGTTATGATCATTAGATTGTGTGTGTGACATATATAGAAACTAATCAAATAGTAATAATAAAACACAATATAGGTATGAATGATAATAGAGTTAATAATTCTCTATGTGTTATGTAGTAATTTTCAAGATTCAATAGATGTTGAGAAAATGATATTTGACACCTCTTTTGGAAATTGACATTATAACAGAGCATCAGAGTTTTTGTAATCCATCTTCTATATGCGAAAATATTTAGATCTTCAGCGTCTCAATGTAAAGAGAGATTCAATATAATGTTGCTTGTTCTAAACTTATTTTAATCTCAGGCTTTTTTCCTCTATTTTTTTATTCAAAAAATCTATTTTTCCGCACGTTCCTTGAGATCTATTTCTTAATTCAACATAGTAATTTATAATTCAAGGACAAATAGGCCTGAATATATTCTCATGTTCATGTACCTCATTATATCTATGGATATTCTTACAGACAACATTAAATAATGTCAGAAACATTAATTTTTCTAATTATGACTATTAAAAATAAATTTGAATTAATAAAATGGAAACAGTTATTTATGACTATCAGTGTGTCATCTTTAGTCTGATGTCTTCTTGTTAGGTAACATCGACTTTTTATCTTCAGTGAGTCATCCTCTATGTATCGAATTTACTGTGTTGAATTCAATGGGTCATCATTGGTGTGTTGACTTCGGTATGTAAACATTGATGTGTCAACTTCAATTTGTCATCTTCAGTGTGTCGACTTTGGTCTGTCAACTTCGGTGTGTCGACTTCAGTGTGTCGACTTTGGTATGCCACCTTCAGTGTGTTGAAATTATGTGTGTCAACTTTAGTGTTTCAAATTCATTATATAAAACTTCCGTCTGTCACCTTCGGTGTGTCGATCTTCGGTTTTTCAATGTCGATGTGTCGAATTTTGTCTGTCGACTTCGGTGTGTCAAACATCAGTGTACCAAACATCAGGATGTTGAACATCGGTGTGTCAAAAATCAGTTTGTCGAACATGAGTGTGTCAAACATCGGTGTGTGGAAAATAAGCTTGTCAACCATCAGTGTGTCAAAAATTGTTCTTACATGAATCATTACAAGACTAAGAGATATCAAAAAATACATGTAAAAATACACTAATAAACATTTTAATTCATGAATATATGTTATTGGCTTATTTAAGAATATTGTTATGTATGACATAATTGATTTACATAGAGATATTAAAAGGCATGATAATATGTATATTGACATTATTTGTGATTACGAAAAATACAAAATCATAGAGGTTCCATCAATCTCTCCCTTTTTGATAATCACAAAATATGGCATACATGAAAAAATATGTAGAATAAAGATATCTTGACATAGCATGTTGCAATAAATAAAATTGTATAAAATAACTAATGTTTTTCCCTACATAAACTTTTTAAAAAATGCAATCCTCATTAAATGAATTTTGGTGAGTAGATTCCATGTGTACTAAACTAGAAAACCCCACATTAGTTACGTAATGGACTCCTTCTGTATAATCTATGCCTTATTTTTCTCCAACTTTTGGGATTCTAATGAAGAGAAAATAAGTAAGGAGAAATAATGCCAATGAAATAGACCACAATTATTTTCTTTAAAAGTCCTAAATGTACATGGAAAACAAAAGGTTAAAAATCCCTATCAAAAGATACAATGCATCACTAAGGGTTTGGATGATTAAGAGCATTGCCATTATTAGAAGGATCTAAGGTAGAAGTAGAAGGTGTGGGAGTGGAATTGGGAAGAAGTGGTCTGAAGATAACACCAGGGAGGGAAACACCTGTAGGAACAATAGCTGTAAGGGTAGGCTGCCTTTTTGACAACACACGAATATGAGTCTTCTATGTTATGATTAGTAAAATCTGGGTAAGAGATCGAGAGAAAACCACATGAGCATGAGGCCAAGTGTAAGTACCAATTGAAGTAGTTGGAGGGACCATAATAGCCTCAGCCAGAATATGCAGATAATGCTTATGTAGATTGGTGAAATCATTAATGATTCTCCACCATATTGCATGGCTTTCTCATTGTCATAATTATTTTCCATAAATTTACTCAACAAGGGGGTAAATTCCTTCAATAGTAGGACTTTCTTCTTGAATGCTTCTATCACTGGAGGAATTCTTATATTTTCAGCATGAAACTTGAAGCTATTTATGAGATCATGCTTGGTAGAAATCGTAGTGAAATACTTATAAACATTTTATAGAATTCCATTTTGAGCTGAAGAGGCTTCATTTGAGCACTATATGACCATATTGTATACAAGATCTATATTTTGATGCACGTTATCAGGGGTTTATTTATTTGAAACTCTCTGAAGTCTTTTAATTTCCTCTTTCGTCACAACCTTGAGAGAATCCAAATCAACAACAACACTTTTCCCACTCCTAGAACTAAATGGCCCAGTCTAAATATTTCCAAGATATTCATTCATCTTTTTCACATATACACTAATTAGATGAGATACCATGTTGTTAAGATCTTCTAGAACACCACTAAAGGAGGTCTTGAAGTAGTGGATATATAATTCAACGCATTTCTCATGTTTATTACCTCTTCTATCAATAAGGTTTTGTGTCTAATTAATGTTTACACTATAGTATTGTTATTAAAATGAATCTCCTGGATCACCATTCTTGATATATTTGATGCATCAGCATTTGAGATACCTATAGAGGTCGAGGCTTCACTTATTGATCCAACTGAGGCTATCATAGACTCACATATCTTATTTTTAAATTTTCCCAAATAGTCATAGTGACATAGTCCCTGGGAACTGAAAGAGGTACAGGTTCTACTAGTGGAGGTTCATTTGATGGAACATGTGCAATATGTTCTAGTTCAGCCTGGACTTGTGTTGAAAAAGGAGTAGGTACCCTCTCCACAACTGATTCATACTATAAACTGAAAAGAATGTTTCCTAGATCATTATTCCACCATACAACATAGGTCAAGTCTCTTGGATCAACAATATCAATTATGATACTCCCTCCTTGAAGCTCAATAACAACATAATCAACATCAACATCATTATTTTTGTTTCGTTCTATAATAACTTGTAACACGCTAATATTTCATAGTATGTTATTTCTTCAAAGTAATTCAATAACAAGCACTACACGCTACTCTGAGTTTAAGCGCACCACGAATTATCAAACTAGCCGTTAAAAAAGGTTACAAATAGTATTAACTAAAATTTTAACATTATATAATCCTTATAATTTTAGAATCCATATTATTAGTTTCATAGACATAATGTAAAAACAAATTCATTTTTTCAGATAAAAGAAGTATTTTCAAAAAAATACAATTTTACCGCATTTTAATGGAGAACCCCTTTTAATTACAATATTTGAAATTTTATATATTTAATTTGACAAAAAAAAAACATCTTCTGTATAATACGGACATAATAATTTAGTTTCAATAAATATTTGGTGTTTTTTTGATTACTTTCATATTTTGGATTATAGTGAAAAATACTGTATTTTAACTGAAAACAACTTTTTAATCAAAATAATTTATAGTGTTGAATTATATATTTCAATGGTTTAGAGGTATAATTAGATTATATTTTAACATTTAATTCAATTATGATCATTGTATGTAATTTTACTCTGAAATTGGACATAAACAAGTGTCAATATTTTGATAGATATTATTTCTTAAAAATAAGATTTTTTTTTTGACAACCTGAATTAATTTTAAATTAATTAATGCACCATCTATGTGGTGAAATTGGTAAAATATAATCCATTTTTGAATTTGGAATATCAAAATTAGCTTAGGGTGAATTTTGGTATTTTTCTGAAAAAATTCAATTTTTTATAAATAGTGAAAAACACCGAGTCGTAGTTTAAAACTGATTTTTTATTTAAATAATTAATTATTTTATTTAAATTTATTTTAGGTCAAAATATATACCTAATACCTGTATATGTTCAATGTAATTCATTGGAGTCATTTTGTAATAATATTAGATATATAAAATTTTATTGAACTTTTCACCGTCTTTTACCCACCTCCTAGGAGCATTTTCAAATTTACATAAAACTTAATTTTACCACTTATCAGAGTTAAATATTGAAAATACGAGACACACATTTAATATTAAGGAGTAATATGTGGTTCAATAAGATAAAAATAATTTTTGGTGAATAGAAACTTTTATCTTTTATTTACCACGGTTAAAACTAAATATGTTAATTAAAGGTAAAAATGATATTACTATGATCCTAAAACATGTCCTAATTCTATTTTATAAGTTTTATTCGACCAATAAAACCATAGGAATAAAATATGATCATTAAATACCACTGGGATTCGATTAGGACATTTATTATTATTTAATTCAAATAAGAGTTTAAAGTTTTAAATTCAAAGTTTAATAACTAAACAATTTTTAATATAGGGTTATAGATAAGATAAATTCTACTATAAGTTTTCATTCAAAAGATAAAATGATTTCATGAATTATGGTTTTTTATTTATAATTTTTAGACACTATATAATTAAATTTATCTATGACACAATGATGATGCAACAATTACATAATTAATGAAATATTAAAATAATTGATATTATAAATATCAATATAAATGTAATTTGAGACTTTTTATGAATTAAGAAAACTTTAGAAGTAAATTTGACATATTAGGGTTAGATATATGAATATTTTCTATGTAATAATTCTGTTATGAATTTAGAAAAAAAATTCCAAATTGTGTCAAAATTGACGTAAAAGAGATTTTAAAACAAATATTATATTATTAATTGATATTCTATTCCTTAAAATCTATGGTTCTGCAAGAAGACTTATATAATGATA
Source organism: Viscum album (assembly GCA_963277665.1). Taxonomy (NCBI): domain Eukaryota; kingdom Viridiplantae; phylum Streptophyta; class Magnoliopsida; order Santalales; family Viscaceae; genus Viscum; species Viscum album. The sequence continues at coordinate 366,573,067 of OY728166.1, read as the reverse complement.
GGAGTATCATTAATAATCCACTTTGGGTTCTTTTAGAAGTATATAGTATGTTTATTGACCATATAATATAAAAATACAAAGATCCATAGTAAATGTCATTCTATTTAACTAAGAGTAACATCTAAAATATGATATTAATATAGTGACCCAACCATATATAAAACCTATTGGTTGAGTAGTTTTTGATCCATACCCAACATATCCTTTATAGAATCCACTTTGGAGCCAATATAAAATTGAAATTATTTGATTATAAATTAATATTTCTTGCATTTTCTAAGGTACCCCTCACCCCTCTTATAAAAGGGAACTTCCCCTTCACTAAAATTCACACCTCCAAATCCATTTGGATTGACCAAACCACAACCCAAATATCCTCCCAAAATTCCTCCCTTCATCTTAGAGGCCTTTATTTGGTTATAAATACAATCTAATGATCCATTTTGATCAAATCAAATGGAAGAACTCGAAGAAGAGGTAAATATTTCATCACATCTTTCAAGTTCCTTTCTTCTTCCACTTCCACGTTATTTGTAGTTTCCATTAATAAATAATAAATCCAGTATCTTCTATATAATTTTATGTTATTATAAATATTTTACAACCATATTGATTATTCTATCCATCCTTTGAATGACATGTCACCATACGTGTGTACGTACTGATTTCCGTCTCCACGTCGCGGTGTAATTGTTATTCAATAAATTATTATTAGGGTGGGCGTAATAATGATGTGTAATTGATTTAAATAAAAAATATTGGATAATAATGATTCTTTATATATTATATACCATCCATGTTTATATTATTTTAATATCAAAAAAATGACATTGTCGCTCGTGCGTACGTACAGATTACCGTCTCCGCGAACGCGATGAGATTCATTCCACATCGTATCCATTCAAGACTAATATTCATTATATAATTAAAAATAATTTTTAAAGACTTAATAACATTTTGAATATGTAAAATATATATCCTATCAATAACAAAAATTACTAACGTGATAATGCATATAAAGGAAAATAAATTAGTTAACACCCGAAACGACGATAATACTATAATATTATTAACAATGAAAGGTTAAAAGATCATATATGATATCATATTAATATATATTATTCTTGTGTAATTTAACAAAAATTATTTCTCCATTATACAAGTGGTTAACCTACCCTCGCCCAAGGAAAATTAAAGGGTGAGGGTTATTTTCACAATATCTTTATTATCTGAGGTGGTTTTTACGTATGTATCTACCGAGACCTCTTTATCATCCAAATCCTTATTTCTTAAAAATATATTTGAAAGCATATTTTCTATTTACTAGACAATTGGATAATGAAATTTATACCCTTATTTGACCTTATATTTTTTGGAAGGAATATTTTCGTCGTTTTCCAAACAAGGCACTATATGACCTTTTTGATAAAATTAAGACAAGAATGTTTTTCTAACTTATACGGAGGGTGCAGTTATTCTCAACCATTATAACATCATCAACGCTTCCCTTACAAGATTATAAGATTATTTTCAAAATAAATTGTTTCATTATAATTCTGTGACTATTAAATAATTTCAAAATAGAAAGAGATATTTCTCTCAAATAGTTTTATTTCATCTATGCCAACATCCATTGATAAATTATACACTTGTATTAAGATGATTTATTATGATCAAAATCATAAATTTTGTATTTAAGGTTTTTTGATATGTTTCACTATGTATGAGTTATTTTTATTCCATTCATGGTTTATGGTTAAGGTATTGACATTTCGTATTCTAGTTTTAACATGAATTTTTATCTTATATTTCAACCTATTCTTAAGTTTAATGTATTGGACTAGTATGTTATAGGTCGGGGACCGGAAAAATTAAGCCCTCCGGGTTAGGGTCCGGTTACAGCAGACCCTCCCGGTTGGAGTCCGGTTATAGAGGCTCTACCAGTTGGAGTCCGGTTAGAGAGACTCTCTGTGTTGTAGTCCTGTTACAGAGGCTCTCTGGGTTGGAGTCCGATTACGGAGGCTCTCTAGGTTGGGGTTCGGTTACAGTTATCCCCTAGGTCCAGGAAAGAGGCCCTGACACAAAAATTAATTTCTGAAATTATGCATTCCATCATTATGAAAGTGTCTCTTGATATATCATGTAAATATTCGACTAGTAGAATATTCATATGATTAAGTAAATGGAATTATTTAGATATATATTTTCTATATTATAATGATTTTTATGTTGAAAAGGATTTTTTTAGTTCTATACATTGTCTTAAATGTTTATGATTATTTCTTAAAGATTTCACAATACTGTTATCCTTACTGAGCTTCTGAGCTCACTACTTTTTATGTTTTATTTTTCCCAGGATGCGAAAATGTATATTATGACAGACCTTCATGGATAGTCTATGGGATCTCAATGTTGTCTATGGAAAAAATGTTGTTGTTGTTTTACATTTTATGATGTAACGTAAACATTATAAATTTATCTATTACTTCCATGGCTACTAATCTAATTAGTCATTCGAGACTTGATCTTTTGTGATCAAGCCAATGATATGTAATAATGCACCCACTTTGGGATTCTAGGGTTCTGGAATTATAGTTGGTATCATAGGATGTTTAGTAGAAATAGTGGAAACCATATTTAGATAAACACTGATTATAGCACATAGACCTAAGATAGACATTGCGTATTAGTATAGAATAACTTCCTAGAAATTTGGTATTGTAGTGATTTTGTATGTTTTCCAGGATATACATCCCAGTTTGGATACGAGCAAGTAGAGGTGTCTCTGGAACAGATGTACCTTGGGGTAAAACCCGAAAAAACCAATTTGAGCTAGACTTTAACGAGAACTGGTGCATGACAATGGGCCTTGCTGCACTCTTAGTTACGACACTATAGAGGGATATGTTTAGGATAATTCTCATTTTCTATAAAAATAATTATGAAAGATTTTTGAGTATAAACCTCCTCAATGAAAATATTTTTATGATTATGAATTATGTCCATGAAATTTTCAATTTATTTTAGGTATTTTATAAGTTTAGAATTATTCATAGAAGATCATAAATAGACCTAGTGTGTGCCATTATATAGAAATGGCACTCAGTAGAAGGAATGTGAGCTCCAACAATATATATGATCCAAAGAGTAATAATTATCATATCTCTTATGGTATTAAGACAAAATTTAGAAGAGAAATAGTCTCCCATGTATCCACAACATATGAAGAAATAGTATCATGTATTAATTAGATAAGTAAGTAATACTATGAGTCCTATGGATTTGAAGGGATGAAAGAGAAGAAAAGTATGTAAGAGAGAAATATGGATAAAGGGATGAGGGAAAAGAAGGATTTTTCCATATGTGATAACTGTGGAAAGAACCACCATGGTAAATTATTTTAGGGAATGAGAGTTTTTTATAACTGTGGAGAAAAAGGACATCATGTACGTGATTTCAAGGGTATGAAAAAAGTTTCAAATGTACAATGCTTCATCTATAAGGAGTTGGGAACTATGAAAAAAAATTTCCAAATCAATAGAGTATACACCAAATGCTGCTATTGGATAATAATATTGTAATTATTCTTCCGAAGATGACGAGGAATGATTAGATTTCTTATATTGTTATTGATGTATTGTGTCATTTGAGTATTGTATTAATTATGTACATATTATAAGAATTATAGAATATATAAAGATTGTATTGAAGTACTATTTCATTACGGACTTGAAATTTTGTGGAACCAAGAATAGGGACTCAGTATCAGGTTAAATTTTTGGAAAATATATGGTGAGATAATGATAAACCATAATATGGTTTTGATACCAATGTTGTGATTTTAGAATAATACAAGATTGATTTGGATAAATTATATTGGATATTCTTGACTACCTTGAAACTGATTAATGATTTGTATATTCCATCATTGATGGAGTTTACAACAATTTTGGATAGAAGAACTGTATCTAGTATTCTATAAGGAATATGGGAGCATTAATGTAATCAATAAGGTTTTATGGTAATTCAGGATGTTGTAGGTTTTTAAAAGAATACACAATGAAGGTGTTCACATGTTATTACATGGAAAAAAGGATCTTCATTGTGTGTACCTTCTATATAAATTTTGGACTGTGAGTTTGGACATAAATATTTTGGATAATTCTAGTTTGATATTATTTTTGGATTTCCACAAAAAATAACAACCTGATGTTCGGGCAGTAACCCATCGCGTCTGGCAAGGCTGCAATACATGAACCTATAACCGAAGGAAGATAAGGGTGTAACACATAACACTAGCCCACGTGATATCCTGGATTGAATAATAATGTTTTTTTAAAAGGTCTATTAGATGAATTATAAATTCATTTTTTTGGAACCCTATATGAATAGAATACATAGAATATTTTTTACGTTCAATTATCTTTTAGAGTGGAAGAAGAGTTTGTGGTAGAAATTAGTTAAAGGGTGTAATTCTAATTGTATAATATATATTTTTTTCATATATTTTTCTAATCAAAAATTAATTCTCAAACTTTAGGTAAGGGATCTTAAAAATAAAAATGTGTTATCCTAATACCTTATGTTTTGTTGAACTGATGATATTTTAAATCATCATAGATTGATGGCTTTGAGGCCCTAAATTCTAATATTGTTTGTGATAATTGACCTCAATAACTCCCTATAAATGTTTACATTTTTCCTTTTATTATGTATCCTTAATTTCCACCAATTCTTTCTTAATCTCGATCATAAATTGTTGGTGATTTCTTCATTTCCCTTTTCCAATTATTATGTTTAAATTTTATTAACCCAATTTCTAATGTGATATTTTCTATTTTCAACCATTTATTATCGAAGAACAATTTCAAATTTCTAGGTTGAAATTTAATTAAGGAGGGATGATTTTAACCCCCAATATTTCATAGTATGTTATTTCTTCAATGTAATTCAATAACTTTCTCTACACACAACATCGAGCTCAAGCGCACCACAACATATCAAACTAGCCGTTCAAAAGCGGTTATGAATATTATTTACTGAATTTTGAACTTTATATAATCCTTATAATTTTAGAATCAATATTATGAGTTTCTTAGACATAATGAAAGAACAAATTCAAATTTTTTAGATAAAAGAAGTAATTTTCAAAAAAAAATTCTAATTTTACCGCCTTTTAATGGAGAACCCTTTCTAAATCCAATATTTGATAATTATATATATTATATATTAAAAAATAAACTTCTTCTTAATAATTGGGACATATGAATTTAGTTTGAATAAATTTTTGGTGTTTTTCTGATAACTTTCATATTTGGATGAATAGTGAAAAATACAATATTTTAACTGAAAACAACTTTTTTAATCAAAATAATTTATAGTGTTTAATTATATATTTTAATGGCATGGAAGTATAATTATACTATATTTTTACCATTTAATGCAATGATGGTCATTGTAAGTAATTTCACTTCGAAAATGGTCATAAACAAGTGTCAATATTTTGATAGATATTATTCTTAAAAATACACTTTGTCCTTTTGACAACCTGAATTAATTTTAAATTAATTAAGGAAAAATATATATTGTGAAAATGTTAAAATAGAATTTATTTTTTAATTTGTAATATCAAAATTAGATTAGGATTAATTTTTTTATTTTTTATAAAACATTCAATTTTTATGAATAGTGAAAAACACTAAGTCATAGATTAAAACCGAATTTTTTTATAATTAATTATTTTATTTAAATTTATTTTTGGTTAAAATATAAACATAATACCTTTATATGTTCCATGTAATTAATTGGAGTCATTTTGTAATAATATTAGATATATAAAATTTTATTGATCTTTTCACCGTCTTTTACCCACCTCTTATGAGCATTTGAAAATTTACATAAAACATAATTTTACCATTTCTTTGAGTTTAATTTAGAAAATCAGAGAGACATTATTAATAACAAGGAGTAAAATGTGGTTCAATAAGATAAAAATAATTTTTTTTGAATGGTAACTTTTAACTTTTATTTTTACCATGGTTAAAAGTAAATTGGGCAATTAAAGGTAAAAATGATATTATTATTACCCTAATAGATGTACTAATTCTATTGGATAAGTTTTATTCGACCAAAAACAACCTTAGTAATAAAATATGATCCATTAGGTTCACATGGATTATATTAGGACATTTATTATTATTAAATTCAAAGAAGAGTTAAAAGTGTTAAATCCAATGTTATATAACTAAACCATTTTTAATATTAGGTTACACATAAAATAAATTAGACTATAAGTATTAAATAGAAAGAAAAAAATATTAAATAAATAATGATATTTTATTTATAAATTTTAGACAATATATAATTAAATTTATTTATGACACAATGATGATTTAGTAATTACCTAATTAAAGAAATTCTAAAATAATTAATATTATAAATATCCAAATAAATGTAATTTGACACTTTTTATGAATTCCTATAATTTTCTAGGTTAATATGACATATTAGGGTTGGTTAAATGAATTTTTTTTGAATTAATAATTCTTATATAAATTTAGAAAAAACAAAATACCAAATAGTTTCAAAATTGACATAAAAGTGTTTTGAAAACAAATACTTTATTTTTAATTGATATTCTATTTCAAAAAATATAAGTGTTGGCCAAAAGACTTATATAATTAGAGATATATCATTAATAAACCACTTGGGGTTCTCTTGGAAGTATGTAGTATGTTTATGAACAATATAATATAAAAATAAAAAGTGACATTTTAAATGTCAAACTATTTAACTAAATGTTAAATCTTAAAGATAAGGTTATTATAGTAACCCAAACCTATCTAAAACCTATTGTTTGAGTGGTTGTCAATACATACCTACCATATTATTTAAATAATACACTTTTGAGCAATTATAAACTGAAAATTATTTTATTATAATATAATATTTCTAGATTTTTCTTAGGTGCCCTCACCCCTCTTATAAAAGGGCAATTTCCCGTCTCTCAAATTCACACCTCCAAAGCCAATTGGATCGGCGAGAACCTGCCCAAATATCCTTCAAAAATTCCTCCCTTCATCCTAAATTCCTTGCTTTGGTCATAAATCGAACCTAAAGATCCCTTTTGATCAAATCAAAAGGAATAACCCGAAGAAGAGATAAATATTTCATCACCTCCTTCAAATTCCTTTTTTTCTTCCACTTCCGCTTTCTTTGCTGTTTCAATTATAAAATAATAACTATAGTATCTTATATATTTTGTGATGTTATTGTAGATATGGTACAACCATATTCATTATTCTATACATATTTTCAATGACATGTCACCATATGTGCGTACGTATGGCTGACCATCTCCACGTCGTAGTAAATCATAGATATTTATTTCAAATAACCGATAGTAGTTTTCCATGTAGCCTCACCATTTTTCTGATGTTTATCCATGAATTTTTTTCAAGAGATAAATCCTATCCAATAATATTTAATTGTGAATTATTTTAATGATAATCCACCATAAACCATATTGAATTATTCCAAATTTAGGTATTTGGAAAACCAGTGGAAAATTTCTTGCAATTGTTTTCCCATTTTCATGTAATAATTTGTAATAGTTGTGTCATCCCCTTTTTTGTTCCATTTTTTCTTTCAATAAATACCATACAAGACATGTCAATGAATATTTTTTAACATCTTTATTCATAATTTCCCACATATAGTCCTCCCAATGATCAAGATACATCATTGTGTTTCTGAGGATGACGGAGGATGATGAGAAGTGTGCAACATACAGTGGTTCTTTCATTAGATTGTTATTTTATAGAGCACATAGTCTTCATCCAAATATAATAAATATTTCTAAATTAACCTTGATCAATGAGAATTTCCATTTTATTATAATTTCCACATTATTTTTAATTCCCGCAAAATTTCTATGAGCCACATTTAATGTTTCAAGAAAAAACAGTTGAAAAATATTATGTGAATGGATTAATGATGTACCCTACTATATGATTCTTTTATTCATCCTTATTAAATATAGAATGATAAGAAATTGGAATGGTCATAATTAAAAAAATGGTGAAACACATTGGAAAGGATCATTGACAATGGGGAAAGTTTTATTAACCATAGATTTATGTGAATAATCCAAGAAATCATTCTATAACTCATGATTTGATGGTATACATTGTCATGATACAAATATAAAAACTCATTCATCAATATCATCGAACTCTAAGGATTTTTAGTTAGTTATTGTTTCCACTTTCATCTGAATTCCCATATCATTTCTCTTCGCAACAAGTATCTTTTTTAGTAGGGATGGTATGGAACTTATTTGTGATAACATTAATGATGATCCTTCCATTTATATTCCCATTTCAATACTTTTCAAATATAGTAAGATCTTATCCATATAAATTCCCTAAAATGGTAGAATTTTTGCATCCCTTATACTTTGAGACTATGACACGTTGTTCGAATTACTGGGACGATGCTGGATTTAATTTTCATAGTCCATGACAGTTTATAACCATCTTCGTTAGCACATATTCATATTTTTTTTAATTCATATATGAGACATTTTATTTCTGTATATATTTCATAATTTTACCCAAAGATTTAATGCATCCATATTATCAATGATATTATTACTACATCCCACTCCAGATCCGATTTTGGGTAGTTTTTTTCATGATATTTCCTCTATAATGAATCATAGTTTATCAAATTATCATTCAACTTAAAGTGATAACCCAATTACTTTTGGATTCATTTATGAATATCATGAAATTTTCTACACTTGTGGGTAGTATGAGAACAAGGTGAGATTTAAGCCACCTATTAATCTCCTTTAATATATCTCAACATTCATCATCTAATCCTCCTATACTCCATTACAATATATCTTGGTTAGTGGTTTTGAAAATCACGATAAATTTATCACAAATCGATGATAGTAACCAGAGAATCCAAGTAAATGACATATATTATTCATATATGTTTTCATTGACAATCTATTAATTTACTTTTTCTTCTAAGGATCTATATATTTCACATTCATTATGATGATATGTTATTGGAATGAGACTTCCCTCAACAAGAACTCGCATTTTTTGTACATTTCAAAAATCATATCATTTCTTAAGGTCTTTTTCTTTGTTGTAACATGCTCCTCATTCTCATAATTTTATTATGTACATTAGAATATCATAAATATATAGTACCTCAAATATTTTTAGTTAATCTATAAATAAAATATTAATCAATTCTATCATGATTTATAGAGCATTACTGATCCCGAAAGGTAGCACTATGAATTCACAGTGCCACTAACTCATACAAAAAATATTATTTTGAATATCCACCTTATTCACACTAACATAGAAATATCCCAACCATATATCCACATTTGGAAGTATTTTCTTCATTGTCGATAATAAAACATGTAATAAATCTAAGGCACGTGATGCTTGTTCTTTATTGTGATCTTATTGTTCTCATGATAATAAATTCAAAGGAACATTGGCCCATCCATATTCATGAATAAGAGGACTAGACAACCCCATGGTGATGATCTTGGGTGTATGAACCCTTCATATAGATTCTCATTCAGTTATTTTTTTTCAAATCCACATGTTCTAGGACAACCATTCGACATTGAGTCATAGATAATGGTAATGAACCCGACATATATATATATACATATATACACACACACATATATATATAATTAATATCCGAGGTAAATAAATACCACCAAATTTTTCATATTTATTAATATTTGTGAACTAAATATTAATTCTACTGTAGAGGGGACACTATGTTCGATGGCGTACCTGATATGCAATAATGGGTTTCTTTGAAATCTTACTTTGCACACTAATAATATAATATTATTATTATTAATTGTAGTGATCACCTAGCCATTGTAATGGAGGGAATGAACAGAACTAATTAAGAAGTGATTATATATGTTTGTTAAATGTTCTTACATTTATACAATAAATGTTAGAGGCTTAATATGTGAATCAAACTAATTATAATAATAATTTATATTAATAGGTTGATTTACAACCTTTTAAGGGAGATCCCTCTTTAAATATAGTTTTCGTCACTTTTAACTATTCCATTTTAAAAAATATAATTATATTCGTGACATCAAGATTTACTTTGGGTATATTTTTGGTATTTTTCTAGTAAAGTTCATTTTTTAGTGAATAGTGAAAAATACTGTATTTTTATTCAAAATTTCATTTTAATATAATTTATTTATATAGATATATTAACTTTTTAAATGTTTTATGGAATAATTAGATTATATTTTTACCAAATAATCCAATGTTATTTGTTGGAATAAATTTTATTTTGAAATTGGATATAAACAACTGTCGATCTTTTGATATATATTGTTTCTTCAAAATAGGCTATCAGTTTTGACAAGAGGAATTAATTTTAAATTAATTAATGCAAATTCTATTTTTCTAATTCGGTAAAATAGAAATCATTTTTATATTTGGAATATCATATATAGCTTAGGCTATTTTTTTTTCTAAAAAACATCAATTTTTTGTGAATAGTGAAACCACTTAGTAGTAGACAAAAACCGACTTATTCATTTAAATGATACTTTACCAATTCTATGAATTGAGTTTAAAAAATAAAACATATATGGTTGTTATTAGTATGTAAAAACTGGTTCAAAAATGTGAAAATAATTTTTGATGAATAGTAACTTTGGACTTATATTTACTGCAGTTAAATATAAATAAGGTAATTCAAGGTAAAAAGAATATCATAATTATAAAAAATTTCCTTAACACTTTTCCTAACATTATTTTTTGAGTCATTTACTACCATGGTCATCTTTGGGTCGACTTGGTGACCAATGGAGCCACTTAGGGTTGATAATGACACTTTATTATAATTAACATAAAGTAAAGGAAAAATGACACAAACACATATCTTTTAGTAAATAAATTTTTACATGGGGTTATATAAGATAAAAATTTTACTATTAATATTCATTGTAAATATAAATATATTTCTTATATCAGGGTATTTTTTTTATAATTTTTAGACATAAAATAAATAATATTATTAATGACACACAAATGATGCAGTATTTACCTCATTAATAAATTATTTAAATAAATAAAATTATAAATATTAAAATAAGCTTCCAAACATGTTGAATTCTTATTGGATGATTTTATTTCGAACATAAGTTATCTTATATTTGACCTTAATTAGTATTGGACCTTTAGAAACCTAAAATCATTATATAATAAAATAATATTTTCACACTATCCTAAAGAACCCCTCCTCCCCGTTATAAAAATCCCTCACTTCTTACTCATTCATCACACCTCTCAAGCACCATGGCTCATACATCCCCTAACCAAATATGATCTCAATATTCCTCTCCTCCTCCTAGAATCATTACCTTTGGTATAAAGCACTTCAATATGTCCTTTTGGCCAAACGAAAGAGTGTTACCAAAATTAAAAGTTAGGATTCCTCTTAACTACTTTTCTTTTATTTTACTTCTCCAACCCCAAAACTCTTTTTATTAAATTATTTAATAACAAAAACAATATCCTCAATACACTAGGATCTTTTCATGAGAATTATTTTAACGAAACCTACACACACCTCCATTTAATGGGTGAAGAACATAATGCTTTTGTGGATGGAAAACTAGCATTTCAAGAAATGATGATTGTTTGATTATCTCCTACCGCCTGTCATGGTGTCCACTGAGATGGAAATATATTTATATATCATATATTTCATGTTTATGTATTCTTTATTCTTATATTTATTAGATATATATACTAACATTATTGTTTTGATAATGGGTATACGTGCTAATTTCAATAGAGGAAGTGTGGACTACCGACCACTCAAAGTCTTATGACTCGTTCATACCATATGTGGGAAAAATAAAGGATGGATTTATTGAAATTGTATATGATATTATACTAGAATTATAATATAACTATGTATCATTATGTTTTCATTAAATTAAAATATGAAATAGAAATGAATGTAGTGTTCATGCATACATACAGCTTACCGTCTCCATGAACGGTGCATTTCATTTCATACCTCCAAATGTAATGTACTATTATAAATAAATGTATATAATATATATATATATATATATATGATATATATTATTTATAAATCATTCATATAAATCTGGATATATTGAAATTTTCACTATGTGAACAACTTGTAATTATAAGATGTCCATTTTAGACTCATGTACTAAATATCGACAAAACGAACGTTGTTAACTTAAATGGTTACATAATGTTTATAACATGGTAATAAGTTATATAAAAGGAATAATTAACATATAATGGTTCTTAGGAATGTATAAATTAACTTTACTTTATTATTCAGGAAGAAAAAGGATCAAAATAGTCAAGTCGGACAAGAGGTAAGGGGATTCTTATCTCACTTTTAATTCTATGGGATTTACATTGTTCACCACATATTTATTGCATATGGAGTATATTGTAATATCATTTGATATATATTATCATTATTATATTTATATTCATGTTATTATGTGAATAATTTTGTGGTTAATAACTTTTGGTCATATGAATCAATTGATTACAACGTGGTAAGTGGTTTTCATCTCACTTTTTGTTCCCGAGAGATTCTTGCTATATTTGACACTATTTACTTTTGAGAGGTGGATGTATGGACCATGATTGTATTAATTGTTTAATATACATTAATTTATTCATATTTAAATCTTCATGAAATTATCCTTCTTTTATGTGGTGTATGATTTGTAAGTTACCAAATCGTTGAGGGAACATTTCACCCGCCTCTTTTTAAAAGACTTATTCTTGTTATGTATTATATTTTATATCTTTTTATGTTGGGATATGTTCTTAAATATTCATATTTATGTAAATATTGTGTCCAACTAATAATATACCTTTTCCCCTCTCATCAACTCGATTTCATAATTTTAAAGTGATGTCGTTAGGAAGTCGAATTTATGACATAGAACTTCTAAACCCAATTTCAATTCTTTGGGTTAAAGTTCTACATCATAATTATTCCGTGCTATGAATATGTGTGAATATACTATGAATTTTTTACAATTAATATCTACTTATATCAGGTGTATTTATATTTTTAACACATAATTATGTCATTGATTTGTCGTTAATCTATGGATACCGTCTTTAAAAGTGATTTTGTCTCAATTTACATTTAATTGAGACGTTATTGTCATTATGAACCAATTCTCTTTTATCTGGTGTATATAATATCCTTGGGATTATTATTTCATGAATCCATTTATTCTCATGATATTATAAATTTTTGTTTAAATTTTATTCTTCAATTATTTGTATTCATGCATATCACATTTGGTTAAGAACTCTTTAACTAAAATATTGTTTGAATGATTTATTGTTTTAAATCATTCTCATTAATGTCCATTTTTTTAAAATGGGTTTTAATAATTTTTTATATCGAAATTAATGTTTTAATATAATAAATCCTTTAGAATCTTCTATGTAGTATGGGACACTTTGATTCAAAAATCTATTTATTAAATGTTTTAAATGGTTTTAAAATTAGTTTGATAATGCATTGTTTATTTCAATATCCTGATTTGATATATTGTTATTAGAATGTAGAAATGTTATCTTTCCTTTATTCTTGTGTTATATGTTATGATTATGTAATTTTTATTGGGAACTTTTATGTATTTGGGTGGATTTGTGATAAACCTTGGGCAGGTAAGCCCGAGATAGCTCTCCAATTCATTGGGTAACGTGGCAGAGGTAAACTTGAATGTTTATTCTAAGTGATTTAGAAAATACACTGTGATGGGTATTCCAAATGTGAATCACCATGTAACTGTGATATCTACAATGTAATTGTGTTATGAATTCCAAAATATACCTTTATGATTTATGATTGGTGTGTGTTATTCATAAATCTTATGATTTAGTAAGATATGATCAAAAAGTATTGTTTCATCGATTTGTCGTTAATGATGGGTATTTTTTTTCATCCTAATTTTATAACCCTTATGGAGATTTTCATGCTCATACCATTTTTTTCAAATTTTTTCCACAAGAATTAAAAATGAAATGGGATATGTATATAATCAAAAAAATGTCATGTTGTCCAAAACATGGAACTAGACATTTTTGTTTTTAAGAGTTTTTATTTTATGAAAAAGTGGATACTAAGTAGTAGTGTGTAGATGTAATTTTCAAGTTGATATATAATAGATATGGCTAATTCTTTAAAACTATAAACCTGAAAAGATCCTCAATTTGAATTATTCATCTATTTTAGCGTTAAGTAATGTATAAGGCCGAGTCCTTATAGTTGGTATCAGATGTCGGTTTAGAAAACTTTTGAGATTATGAGTTTTCTTTAGACACATGTTTAGTCCCTATTTCTATTATTTCTATAAAAGCCGTGTTGTAAATCGTTTTCAGATTAACTATAGTTTGTTATAAAAGGAAGGAGGAGGATCTCAGACGACATCTATATCTCTTCATGATGACTTGCTTGCAATAATTATTGCAATGTCATGTTCGGATGATAGTGAATCTTTTTCTAGAATACAAATCAATTTCAAGCAGTTCTTTTGAGATATAGAACACCTCCACTATACCTCATTATCATTGTGGATCATGGTTTGTTTAAAAAAATATTAGTCTGAAAATATTCTCATATTTATGAAAGGTAAATATTATTATGGCATTTTAAAATATTTTACCTTATCACATGATTTTGAGGAATATTATGATTTTGAAAAAGGATCTGAAGAAAGAGACCCTTGCAAAATCTATTTATATTCTCTTTTAAAATATAGTCTCTAAGTACATACCTATGGTATTTTAAAAGGAAAATTAATTTAATATTTCATCTCAAAATCGTTTTGACTGTTTTATGGAAAACATGTTTTATCGGGTGTTTTGAAATTATATGTCATACCTGATTATTTTCAAAAACTATTTTTCTATGAAAACCCATATGACCCATGCTGTACAAGTTGTATTTGGATGAAAGATGAAAATTATTTCAAAGGATATTTCAATCATTGTTTCAATACATGGACCTTCTACCTGTGTGAAGAAGAGGATGATGAAACTAAATGGACACCATGATCAAGGTATAATGTTCATCATTTTGGGATCATTTTATTTTCCAATATAGTGGTGAAATAAATAAAATGAAAATATATATAAGACTTCAAAAATTACGATTTTGAGATAATAATGCATTGGGATGAAAATGAGAGGTATGAGGAAACCATTTAGGTTAAAACATGTTAGGTTTATTTTTGAGTTTTATAAAAAGGACAACTTGTAGGATGGGTGACAACGCGTCACATCCAAAATGGTCATAGGAATAGAACCCACAACCAAAGGGAGACAACGAAGCATTGCCATCCACTAGCCTTAATGATGTCCCTGGTTAGTATGACTAATTAATTTACTAAAATGATTTTATGGAACAAGAATAGTTTAATTTTGGGAACTTATGTTTTATTAAATGGATATAATTAGTATAGGAAAATGATTTGGTGGTTATGTGATAAAGGTTGTTGTGGAAGACATTCTCTCTTTTTAGGATACACTATATGCCCAAGGAAGATAGAATAATATTGGATTTAAATAGTGGAATAATGAGTTAAATTTTAGTTTGGAATAATATTTATTTTCATTATGGACATATTCTGATTTTGTTTATTTATGAAAACGGGTAACCTATCATAGAGAATATGTGATTTTGTTAATTACTTTTCAATATGAGACATTAAGAGTAACTGATTTTATTTAGAGAAAAATGATAAAATTTATCAGGGAAGACTATGTAATTAAAAACATATGAGATTTGGGTTTCAATCTTAGTTTGGATTACTTTTAAAGAATTTTATTGATAGTTGTTTACTGAATTTTCTTGGTTGAACCTTGGTTATTGTTTGACAAATTTTTGAGATTAATAATAGTTTTTATTTTTGTAAAAGATTATCTTTTTAGGGTATTATCTGATCTCGCACTAACCATTTTGGGATTAGTTAATGTCTAAGGACAAGATAAATATATAGTTCATCGTTTTTGGATTATGTGATTATCTAGAAGATGATTCTTGTGCTTTTTATGTGACCATGTTTTTTATAATTCTCATTGATTGGTGAAAATATTACTTTTTGGTAGAAAATTATTAAAGGACAAAACTCTACTTGATGGTAAGTATATTACTTTATGTTAATATTCTATTTAGTAAAGGAATTTTTAATGCCCCAATCCATGTTACCCAGAGTCGGTGAATTATTTTAATACATTGGCATGACTACAATGAATAAAGTCTCGAAAGGCCGATCATTTTAGGATTCCTTGTAATTATATTACATACATGATGTTTACATTAAAAATTAAAAAAAACATAACATAAATTATCTTTTTAGAGTGATATTAATCCCATAGATTATCCCTGCTTATCAATCATAATAGACTTCTTGGAATCCTAATAAATTTAAAACATAGAAAGGGGTGAGCTCAGATTCTCAGTAAGGATAACAATATAGTAGAAACAATCATAAATAATAATAAACATTTAAGGAAATGTATAAGACAAAAACAAAATCCTTTTAAACATAAACATCAGCATAATATGGAAAATATAAAATAAAATAATGTCATTTATGTATTCACATGGATATTCTGCTTGTTGAATAATCACATGAAATATCCATAGCCACTATCATAATTATGGAATGCATAATGCCAGACGTTCATAACCACATAGTGAAGGCCTTGTGCCATGACTAGAAATTTGATTATGTCAAGGATGTGTGCCAAGACACTAAATTGTCTCATTCGACCAACTGATGCATCGAGGAGCTATAGCAGGCTCCACCTGTCACGTACTAAGTCCAATTCATTTATCATATGAAAAGGTTTAAACACAACATAAAAATTCATATTAAAACTAGCATACTAAATGTCAAGACTATATCCATAAACCAAGAATAGTATAAAAATAAAACACCCACAATCAAAAATATCACAAAACCATCAATACAATATGGATAATTTGTATTATAATAAATCAACATCAAACATGTTTAAAATCTATCAAAAGATGTTGACAGAGATGAAAGTGATTTAAAAAACACTTTGAGAGAAATATTACTTTTCCATGAATACAATTAAAAGTCACACAATTTAGAAAGGAATACATTGGAAGAATTTTTTTAATCAAAGTATCCCATTCCACTTTGAATATTTTGAAAGGAATTAACATTTTAATGACATTCATGTCCAGGTAGGTAAATCCGTAAAACCCTTTTTGAAAACATGGGAATTAATGAGAATTATTTCGAGGAATAAATAATTAAAACATTTAAAATGATGATTTAGTAAAAATTACATTAAATAAATCCCTTTTAAAATAATTTCATTAATCACGGTCATGAATAATAAAAATGTCCTATTGGATTCTTACGTAAAAACATCCATGGAGAATATTGAGATTGTGAAATTAACCCTTACCTTGCACTTTCCTTTGGTCAAGGGTATATTTTACCTCCTGTATAATGACCATAATATATTATTAAATCATACTAGAACCAGTTTCATAGTTAGTATATCATTCATAATTCATTAATGACTTAATCTTATCCATTTAATATTTATTTCTATGTTAAATTAACATTTCGGGTAATAATCATTTTCTTTATCATACATGTTTGGACTTGTTAATCATGATCGTATCATTTAAATAATGTTTTAAATAATTACAGAATATAAAGCTTGATTTATATATCATATATATTAGGAATATAAATAATTAAAATAGGTAGATATATGAAATTTAAAACACTGTTTATAGAGACGGTAGGTCGTACGTACGCATAAACACTATTTCAGTTTTCATAACGTATTGAATGGATGTAAGTGAATAAGATATATGTAAGTACATAAATAAATACATACATACATACATATATATATATATATATCTCCAGTATCATTATTATGTCATATATTACAAACTTATTATTAATATATATTTTTATAATCATCGATGAATGGTGAACATGGAAATGAATCTCATCGCGTCGTGGAGACTGTAATCCATACGTACGCACGAGCGTCAATATAATTTCCATAAATGTGTAGAATTGGATGTTATATTAATTTTATACATAAATTAGCATGTTTTTTTCATTATTTATATACATGTTACTCATCATTATATCCATCCAAATAATATAGTGTTTAATAACAAATAACATCACGACATGGAGATAGTAAGTCGTACGTACGAACGCATGGTGACATTATCATTAATAAGATGGATAGAATAATGAATATTGTATGTCCCGTATATATAATAACATCAAATAATATATAAGTTACTGGATTTATTATTTTGGTATGGTAATAAAACAAAATGAGTAAGTGGAAGAAGAAAAGAACCTAAAAGAGGGTGGTGAAATCATAACCTCTTCTTTGGGTTCTTCCTTTTGATTTGATCAAAAGAGCTTCTTATGTTGGATTTATGACCAATGGAAGGCCTCTAAGATGATGTTAGGATAGTTGGGAGGATATTTGGGCAGGGTTTGGCTGATTAAAATGGCTTTGAAGGTGTGAATTTAAGAGAAGAGGAAGTGCCCTTTTATAAGAAGGGTGATGGGTACCTTAAGAAAAATAGAAAATATTATTTTATAATAAAATAATTTTTGGTTTATAGTGGCTCCAAAATTAATTAATTTAAGTATATTAGGGGAGGGGTCTAAAACCACTAAAATCAATAGTTTTTAGATAGTTTTGGTTCACTATATTAACCTTTTCTTTTATATTTAACTCTTATTTAAATAGTTTGACATTTACCATGTCTCTTTGTATTTTTATATTATATGGTTAATAAACATACAATAAATAATAAAGAGAACCCCAAGTGGTTAATTAGTGACATATACAATATTATTTAATCCCTTTGGCTAAACTGTAGATTTTTTGAAATAGAATACCAATTAATAATATAATATTTGATTTAAAAACACTTTTATGTCAATTTTGACACTATTTGGTATTGTGTGTCTTCTAAATTAATAATCGCTTTATTGAGTCGAAAAAATTAATTTAATCAATCCTAACATTTCATATTAACCTATATAATTAGTTGAATTCATAAAAAGTCTCAAAATACATTTATTTGGGTATTTATAATATCAATTATTTAAATATTTTAATAATAAGGTAATTACTGCATCATCATTGTGTCATGACTAAATTAAATTATTTTATGTATAAAAATTAGAAATAAAATACAATTATTTATGATATCCATTTATCATTCTAATGAATATTTATAGTTGAATTTATATGATGTGTAACTTTATATTAAAAATGGTTTATTTAATAAGAATTGAATTTAACACTATTAACTCTTCTTTGAATTAAATATTAATAAATGTCCTAATATAATCCAAGTGGACCTAAAGGATCCTATTTTATTCTTGAGGATGTTTTTGTTTGAATAACACTTATCCAATAGAATTAGGACATGTGTTTGTGTAATAATAATAGCATTTCTACATTTAATAACCCTATTTACTTTTAACCGTGGTAATTAAAAGTCAAAATTACTCTTCATCAAAAAAAATAATCATCGTATTGAAAAAAATTAAACTTAATGACATCAACTATGTCTCTCAAATTTTTTAAATTCAACTCACAGAAGCTACAAAATTATGTTTTATGCAAATTTACAAATGCTCCTAAGAGTTGGGTAAAAGGCGATAAAACTTTCGATTAAATTTTATACATATAATTTTATTATAAAATGAATCCAATTAATTACATTGAACTTATATATGTGTTATATATATATTTTTACATAAAATATAATTAAATAACATAAGTAATTATTTAAACAAAAAGTCTTTTTAAAATAATAACACAATGTTTTTCACTATTTATCAAAAAATGAAAGTTTTCATAAAAATACCAAAATTTTATCCTAAGATAATTTTGATATTATGAATTCAAAAATAATGTCCATTTTACAAAATTAAAAACATTGAAGCATAATATCTTAATTTAATATTTATTCCCATTGTCAAAACCGAAAACCGTATTTTTAAGAAATAATAAGTATCAAAAGATTGACACTTTTTTATGTCCAATTTCAAAGTGAAGTTTCTTACAATGACCATAATTAGATTAAATGGTAAAAATATAATCTATTTATACTTCCAAAACATTAAAATGTATTATTTAACACTAAATTATTTTGATTTAAAATATGTTTTCAGTTAAAATATAGTATTTTTCACTTTACACCAAAATAAGAAAGTTATCAGAAAAACACCAAACATTTATTTAAACTTAATTCTTATGTCCTAATTATATATAAGAAGTTTATCTAATAAAATTGAATATATAAATGTTTCAAAACATTGGATTTAAAGAGGATTTTCCATTAAATGGGTGTAAAATTTTATTTTTTTGAAAAATACTTCTTTTATCTGAAAAAATGAATTTTTCTTAAATTATGTCTAAAAAATCAAAATATGGATTCTAAAATTATAAGTATAATATAAATTTCAAAATTCTATTAATAATATTCATAACCTCTTTTGAATAGCTAGTTCGGTAAGTCATGGTGCACTAGAACTCGGTGTTGTGTGTAGTGCAAGTTATTTATTTTTTTGAAGAGATAACATACTATGAAAACGTGTGGTGTTACATTCTTCCCTCCTTAAATAAATTTCATCATCAAAATTTGGTATTGTTTTTTGAAAATAAATTGTTGAATATAGAAAATACCTTTGTCGGAAAACCCACATCAGATATTGGGTTAATAAAATTTAATCTTAATAAGAAGAAAAGGGGATTGAAAGGGTCACCAACAAAATATGATATCAATTAAGTGGTCATTGGTGGATATTAGAGACACATAATTAGAAGAAAGACGTAAATATTTATAGGGAGTGATTGAGGTCATCAATCACAAAAAATTGTAAAATTGAGAGCCTCAAATCCATCAATCTATGAGGATTTAAAATACCATCGGTTCAAAAAAAATATAAGGTATTAGGATAACACATTTTTGGTTTTATGATTCCTTCCTTATGGTTTAAGAATTAATTTACACTTTGAATAAGAGGAAAAAAATTATATATATATATATATATACATGACAAGTAGAATTTCATCCTTCAAATAATTCCTAACACAAACTCATCATTCCTTTGGATGAGGGAACATTTAACCTCCTATATAATTAAAATAGTATGTTATTAAATTATAACAGAACCATATTCATATTTATTATATCATACATGATTCATTTATGACTTTATACAACCCATTTATTAAAGATTTCTATGTTAAATTAACATTTCGGGTAATAATCGCTTTCTATATCGTTCGTGTTTTAACTTGTTATTCTTGATCGTATCATTTAGATAATGATTTAAATATATCAAGAATATAAACCCAAATTTATATATCATATATATTTAGAATATAAATATTTATAATAGATAGATATATGAAATAGAAAATATTGTGTATGGAGATGGTAGGTCATTAGTATGCATAAATGCTATTTCGGTTTTCATATCATATTGAATGGAAGTAAGTGAATAAGATATATGTAATTACATAAATAAAAACACACACACATAGATATATATATCCAGTTTTATTATTATGTCATATATTATATACTTATTATTAATATATATTTTTATAATCGTCGATGAATGGTGAACGGGGAAATTAATCTCATAGCGTCGTGGAGACAGTAATCCGTACGTACGCACGAGAAGCAATATCATTTACTTAAATGTGTGGAATTGGATGGTATATTAATTTTAAAGAGACATTATCATGTTATTTTGGTTATTTATATACACATTACTCATCATTATATCCATCCAAAAAACATTGTGTTGAATAAAAAATTACACCACGGTGTGGAGATGGTAAGTCATACGTATGCACACATGGTGACATTATAATTCATAAGATAGATAGAATAATGAATATTGTTGTTACATATTTATAATAACATCACATTATATATATGGTATTGGATTTATTATTTTGTCATGGTAATAAAAATAATGAGTAAATGGAAGAAGAAAAGAACCTGAAAGAGGGTGGTGAAATCATTATCTCTTCTTTGGGTTCTTCCTTTTGATTTGATCAAAATTCCTCCTTATTATGGATTTATGAAAAAAGTAATGCCTCTAGTTTTAATTTATGATAGTTGGGAGGATATTTGGGCAGGGGTTGGCCGATCCAAATGGCTTTGGAGGTGTGAATTTAAGAGAAGGGGAAGTTCCCTTTTATAAGAGAGGTGAGGGGTACCTTAGGAAAAACAAAAAATATTATTTTATAATAAAATCATTATGAGTTTATAATAGAAGACAAATAAATTATTTAGAGGATAATGAGGTGAGGGGTCTACAGCCACTCAACCAATAGGTTTTGGACAGGTTTGGTTCACTATATTATCCTTTTCTTTTATATTTAACTCTTATTTAAATAGTTTGACATTTACCATGTCACTTTGTATTTTTATATAATATGGTTAATAAAATTACTATAAACATTCAAGATAACCCCAACTGGTTCACTAAAGACATATATAATAGTATTTAATCCCTTTTTCCAAACTTTAGACCTTTAGGAATATAATACCAATTAATAATATATGATTTGTTTTAAAAACACTTTTATGTCAATTTTTACACTATTTGGTATTTTGTATTTTCTAAATTCATAACAGCTTTATTACTTTGTATAAAATTCATTTAATCAACCCTAACATGTCATATTAACCTATAAAATTAGTTTAATTCATAAAAAGTCTCAAATTACATTTATTCGGGTATTAATAATATCAATTATTTTAATACTTCAATAATAAGGTAATTACTGCATTATCATTGTGTCACAAAAAAATTAAATAATTTAATTTCTAAAAATTATAATTAAATACCATTATTTAGGAAATACTTTTATAATTCTAATGAATATTTATAGTTGAATTTATAATATGTGTAACCCCATATTAAAAATAGTATAGTTATTAAACATTGAATTTAACACTTTCAACTCTTCTTTGAATTATATATTAATAAATGTCATAATATAATCCAAGTGGACCTAAAGAATAATATTTTATTCATAAGGTTGTATTTGGTCAAATAACACTTATCTAATTTTATTAGGACATGTGTTAGGGTAATAATAATATCATTTTTACTGTTAATTACCCTATTTACTTTCAACCATGGTAAATAAAAGTCACAATTACTATTCAACAATAATTATATTCATCTTATTGAACGAAATAATAATTAATGACATCAACCGTGTCTCTCAGATTTTTTAAATTCAACTCACATAAGCTATACAATTATGTTTTATGAAAATTTTCAAATGCTTCTAGGAGGTGGGTAAAAGACGGAAAAACTTTCGATTAAATTATATACATCTCATTTTATTATAAAATGGCTCCAACGAATTACATTGAAATTATATTGGTATTATATATATTTTTGGAATTAAAATATAATTAAATAAATTAAGTAATTATTTAAATAAAATGTCGGTTTGAAATAATCACATAGTGTTTTTCACTATTCATCAAAAATTTAATGTTTTCAGAAAAATACAAAAATGTTACCCTACAATAATTTTGATATTATGAATTCAAAAATGAAGTTCATTTTACCAAATTCAAAACATATAAGTGTTATTTATTAATTTAATATTTATTCCCATTGTCAAAACTGAAAAGTGTATTTTTAAGAAATAATAACTACTAAAAGATTGACAATTGTTTATGTACAATTTCAGAGTAAAATTACTTAAAATGACTATAATTGGATTAAATGGTAAAAAGATAATCCATTTATACTTACAAAACATTAAAATGTATATTTTAACACTATAAATTATCTTGATTAAATATTTGTTTTCAGTTACAATATAGTATTTTTCACTATACACCCAAATAAGAAAGTTAGCAGAAAAACACTAAAAAAATATTTAAACTAAATTATTATGTCCAGATTCTAACGAAAATGTTTACTAGATATAATTGAATATATATAAGTTTCAAAACATTGGATTAAAAGAGGGTTCACCATTAAAAGGCTGTAAAATTGATTTTTTTTTGAAAAATACTTCCTTTATCTGAAAAAATGAATTAGTTATTCAATTATGTCTAAGAAACTCAAAATAGGGATTCTAAAATTATAAGGATTATATAAATTTTAAAATTTTGTTAATAATATTCATAACTACTTTTTAATGGCATGTTTGGTATGTCATGGTGTGCTAGAACTCGGTTTTGCGTGTAGTGCAAGTTATTGAATTTTTTTTGAAGAAATAACGTACTATGAAAACATGGGGTGTTACTTTATTCCCTCGTTCAATAAATTTCTCCCTCACAATTTGGAATTTTTTTACAAAAATAAAAGGTTGAATATAGAAAATACGTTTTTCAAAAACCCCCCCTTGGAAATTGGGTTAATAAAATTTAGTCTTAATAAGAGGAAAAGGAAAATAAAAGGGTCACCAAAAAATTATAATATCAATTAGGAGAACATTGGTGGAAATTAGAGACACAAAATTAGAATAAAGACGTAAATATTTATAGGATGTGATTGAGGCCATCAATCAAAAACAACTATAAAATTGAGGGCCTCAAATAAATCAATTTATGATGATTTAAAATATCATTAGTTCAATAAAACATAAGGTATTGGGATAACACATTTTTTGTTTTATGATCCCTTCCCTATGGTATAAGAATTAATTTACACATTGAATAAGAGAAAAAAAAAGTATATATATATATACTTGACAAGTTGAATTTCATCCTTCAACTAATTCCTTCCACAAACTAGTCTTTCACTCTAAAACATTTCAAAAAAAATATTCTATTTATCCTAATCGTATAGAGTTCCAAAAAAAAATAATGATTTCATAATTCACATATAATAACCTTTAAAAAACTAGATTATACAATCCAGGGGCTTCACGTAGTCTAGAGGAAGGCGATAAATCCCAATCTCATTATGGTTGTCAGATCGATTCCATCAGATTTGTCTAACGAGGCTGAATGGCATACAGTCTGTGTGTTTTCCATTTTATAACAATCCAAAAATAACTATAACAATAGTATCCAATTTCAAAAATAATCCAATCCAACCCTTTGAATTATCCAAAATGCTTCTATCCAAACTCACAGTCCAAAATTTATAAGGAAGTTAAACACAATGAAGATCTTTTTTCCATGTAATAACAAGTGAACACCTTCATCATGTGTTATTTTAAAACATTGTAACACCCTGAATTACCATAAAACCTTATTTATTACATTCATTCCCCCTTATCCATTATATAATACTGGATATATTCCTTTTATACAATTTTTTTTAATATTCTAACAATTATAAAATAAACATACTATTAATCAGTTCCATGGATGTCAAGAATATCCCATATATTTTATCCAAATCAAACATATTTTATTCCAAAATAACTACCTCATTATCAGGATCATATTATGGATTTCATTTCCTTCAACCATGTAATTTCTAAAAACTGTAGATTACTATTATCTCACATTTCATAGAACTAAACAATCTCAAATCCTTAATAAAATAATAATGCAGTACAATCCTTATTTATCTCCAAAATTTAAATAACCAGTATATTGTTGATACAACACTCAAATGAAATAATTCTATAATATCAACATATGAAAAATATTCATTCCTCATCATATGAGGTAGTATCATAAAATGATTATTATCCAATAGCATCATTTGAGGTATACTCTGATGAGTGGGAGATTGATTCGCGTAGTTTCCCAAGGCCTTACAGATGAAGCATTTTACTTTTGAAACATTTTTCTTACCCTTGAAATCACATACTTGGTGTCATTTTTCTCCACACCTATAATAAAATCACATTCCCTTCAATCATTTACTAGGGTGATTATTTCCACATTTATCACATATTTGAAAATCCTTCATTCCCATCTTCCATTTATCCATAATTCTCTCTACCATACTTTGCATTTCTTGCATCCCATCAAAGCCATATAAATAAGATAATTATTTACTTATCATATAAACACATGATAGTATTTCTTAACATTTTGAGAATACATGGGAGACTATATCCATTCTAAATGATGGATTAATACCAAGAATGATATGACCCATTTTTACTTTATGCATCATATGTATTGCTGGAACTCTCATTCTTTATACTAGGCACCATTTCATCATAACATAATACACTAGGCCAGTTTATGAATCACAATTCATAATTCCAAACATATAGAAATCATAACAGAAATTTAATAGTGTATGGATATATTCCATAATCATAAAATTTTTTTCTTTGATGAAGTATTTATTACTAAATCATTCATATTATCTTGTAATGAAAATGTGAATTATCCTATACATATCTCCCTATAGTTTCATAACCAAGATTGCATCAAGGCCTGTTGTCGTGAACAAGTTCCCGTTCGAGTCTATCTCAAAGCGGTGTTTTTGGTTTTTAACCCTAGGTATATTTGTACCAGAGCCACCTATACCTGCTCATATCTAGACAGGGATGTATTGCATTGAAAACTCACAAAATATCAACTTACCAAAATTCTAGGAATTTATTCTATACGAATCCTTAAATTCTATCTTAGGGTAATGTGATCTAATCAGACTTTATCTAATTCTAGTTTCCAACGTTATTTCTAATCCTCCTCTGATACCAACTGTAATGTCCTGACACTAGTTACCCAAAGTCAATGAATTATTTTAATACATTAGAATTATTATAATGAATCAAGTCCTGAAATACTAATCAGTTTAGTAGTCTTGAAAAATATATTACATACATGAACATTACATTACACATTAGAAAATAAAACGTGACATAAATCATACTTTGAAAATTCTATTAATCCCCTAGCTTATCCCTTCTTATAAATCATAATACACTTCTTGGAATCCAAATAAAATTAAAACATAGAAAGGGGTGGTCTCATATTCTCTGTAAGGATAACAGTATAGCTGAAATATTCATAAATAAGCATAATGTATTAGACTAAAACAAAAGCCTTTTAAAATTAACCTTCTTCATAATATGAAAATGATACAATAAAATAATGTCTTTTACTTATTCACATAGAAATTCTACTATTGGAATAATCACATGAATTATTAATAGACACTTTCATAATGATGGAATGCATAAAGCCAGACTTTCAGAACCACATAGTCAAGGCCTTGTTCCATGACAATAAATAAGATTTTTTCAAAGCCTTTTTCAAGACACTAGTTTGTCTCATGAGAACTACTGATGCATCAAGGAGCTATAGCGGGCTCCACTAGTCGCAGACTATGTACAATGAATTCTTCATATGAAAAGGATTAAACATAACATATACATTCGTATTAAATGTGGCATATGAAATGTCAATACTATATCCATAAAACATGAATGGTATTAAAATAACACATCCATATTAAAACATATCAAAAAACCTTCTATATAATATGGAATATTTGTATCATAATAAATAAACCTCAAACAAGTTTAAAATCCATCCAAGGATGTTGATATATATGAAAATGATTTGTAAAACTCTTTGAGATAAATATAACTTTTTCAAGAAAACATTTAAACATCACACAATTTAGAATGGAATACATTTAAAGAAACTTTTGAATCAAATTTTCCCATTCGACTTTGAAATATTTTAATGGAATTTACATTTTAAAAACATTCATGTCTATATAGATAAACCCATAAAACCCATTTTGAAAACATAGACATTAATGAGAATGATGTAGAGGAATAAATATTTAAAACATTTAAAATGGTGTTCTAGAAAAAAGTACCTTAAAATAATCCCTTTTAAAACCCTATCATGAATCATGGACATGGATAATAATAATGTCCCAGAGGATACTTATGTAAAAACTATCTTCGGTAATATTGAGATTGTGAAATTTACCATTACCTTAAACATTCCTTTGGTCGAGAGAACATTTATCCTCTTATATGATGAACATAGTATGTTATTAAATTATACCATAACCTTAATCATATTTATTATATCATACATTACTAATTTATGACTTTATACTACCCATTTAATAATGATTTCCATGTTAAATTAACATTTCAGATAATAATCGCTTTCTATATCGTACATGTTTTAACATGTTATTCTTGATCATATCATTTAGATAATGATTTAAGTACATTCAGAATATAAACCTTGATGTATATATCCTATATATTTAGAATTTAAATATTTATAATAGATAGATATATGAAATTGAAAACATCATTTATGGAGACGATAGGTCATACGTACACATAAACTATATTTCTGTTTTCATATCATATTGAATAGAAGTAAGTGAATAAGATATATATAGGTATATAAATACATATATATAAATATACAGTATCATTATTATGTCATATATTACATAATTATTATTAATATATATTTTTATTATCATCGATGAATGGTGAACATGGAAATGAATCTCATCACGTCGTGGTGACTGTAATCCATACGTACACACGAGCGGCAACATCATGTCCTTAAATGTGAGCGATTGGATGGTATATTAATTTTAAATAAACATTATCATGTTATCTTCATTATTTATATACACATTACTCATCATTACATCCATCCAAATAACACAATGATGAATAACAAATTACACCACATCGTGGAGATGGTAAGCCATACGTACGCATTCATGGTGACATTATCATTCATTGGATGAATAAATTAATAAATATTATTGTGACATATTTATAATAACATCAAATTTTACATAACTTAATGGATTTATTATTTTTTTATGGAAATTAAAAAGAAAGAGTAAGTGGAAGAAGAAAATAACCTAAAAGAGGGTGGTGAAATCATTACATCTTCTTTGGGTTCATCCTTTTGATTTGATCAAAAGGGATCCTTATGTTGGATTTATGACCAATTTAAAGCCTCTAGAATGAAGTTAGGATAGTTTGGAGGATATTGGGGCAGGGGTTGGATGAGCCAAACAACTTTGGAGGTGTGAATTTGAGAGAAGGGGAAGTTACCTTTTATAAGAGGGGTGAGGGGCACCTTAGGAAAAAAATAAAATATTATTTTATAATAAAATGATGTTCAGTTTATAATGTTTCCAAAATGAATTATTTAAAGTATAATGATGGGATGGGTTGAAAACCATGCAACCAATAGGTTTTAGACAGTTTTGGGTCACTATATTAACTTTATCATTTATATATAACTCTTATTCAAATAGTTTGACATTTACCATGTATCTTTGTATTTTTTTAATATATGGTTAATAAACTTATTATAAAATTCCAAGAGAACCTCAACTGGTTAATTAATGACATATATAATATTATTTAGTACCTTTTCTAGAACCATATATTTTTATGAATAGAATACCATTTAATAATATAATATATTTTTTAAAATACTCTTTTATGTAAAATTTGACACTATTTAGTATTTTGTATTTTCTAAATTCATAACAGTATTATTAATTGGAAGAAAATTCATTTAATCAACCCTAACATGTCATATTAACCTATAAAATTTATTAAATTCATAAAAAGTCTCAAATTACATTTAGTTGTGTATTTTTAATATCAATTATTTTAATATTTTATTGATAAGGTAATTATTGCATCATCATTGTGTCATAACTAAATTAAATTATTTAATATCTAAAAATTATAAATAAAATATGATTATGTAGGAAATATTTTTATAATTATAATGAATATTTTTTTTAATATATAATGTGTAACCATATATTAAAAATGATTTAGTTATTAAACATTGAATTTAACACATTTAACAATTCATTGAATTTAATAATAATAAAAGTCCTAATCTAATCCAAGTGGACCTAAAGGATCATAATTTATTCGTAAGGTATTTTTAGACGAATTAAACTTATCTAATAGAATTAGGACATGATTTAGGGTAATTATGATATCATTTTACCCTTAATTACTCTATTTACTTTTAGCCATGGTAAATAAAAGTCAAATTTACTATGCACAAAAAATTATTTTCATCTTATTGAAAACAATTTTACTTACTGATATCAACCATGTCTCTAATATTTTTGAAATTAAACTTAATGAAGCTGTAAAATTATGTTTTATGAAAATTTTCATATACTCTTTGGTTGTGGGTAAAAGATGGTAAAATTCTCGATAAAACATTATAAATCTTATTTTATTATAAAACAACTCCAATTATTTTACCTTGAACTTATATAGCTATTATATATATTTTTTGACATAAAATAAATTTAAATAAAATAAATAATTATTTAAATAATAAGTTGGTTTTAAATAATAACACAGTGGTATTCCCGATTCATAAATATTTAATCTTTTTTGAAAAATAACAAAATTTTACTCTAAGCTAATTATTATATTCTGAATTCAAAAATAAAGTCCATTTTAACAAATTAAAAATATAGAAGCATCATTTATTAATTTTAAATTAATTCCCATTGTCAAAACCAAAAAGCGTATTTTTATGAAATAATAAATATCAAAAGATTAACACTTGTTTGTATCAAATTTCAAAGTGAAATTACTTACAATGACAAGAATTGGATTAAAAGGTAAAAATAAAATCTATTTATACTTCTAAAACATTAAAATGTTTAATTTAAAACTATAAATTATTTTGATTGAAAAAGTTGTTTTCAGTTAAAATGTATTATTTTTCACTATACACCCAAATATGAAAGTTATCAGAAAAATACAAAAAAATTATTGAAACTAAATTCTTAAGTCTTGATTCTAAAGAAGAAGATTATTTTTTAAAATTGAATATATAAAATGTCACGACCCGCCCTCGGGGTCCGTGCCATGACTACCCCAAGCCCGCCTTCCATAGGCCAGGGGCTGGCGACTAGCACCAAGGCGTAAATCCCGGTAAAAAGGGAAGGCATTGTCTTTGAAAAGTAAACACACACCACAGAGTAAACAAGCGGAAAGTAAACACTAAACAAAGAAGAGTACGACTGTAAGTGCGGAAAGGTAAATGGGCCAGAATACAAACCCAAACTGAAAGTAAAGTACAACTCGAAAAGGGAAAAACAACAACTGAAAAGTAAAAGCCGCTACTCCGAGCTGTCCACTGGAAATCCCACCAGAAGGGTGGGTACAGATAGCTCCTCTGCTCTACGGGTCCCGCCGTCCGCTCTGTGCACGTCCCGCCCAGTGGTCCACCTCCGGGTACCGTCCCGCTCTGCAAGCCTCAGCTAAGGTCAACGCTGTCCGTCGTCTGCAACCAACACAACGTAGTGCGGGCAAAGCCCGTGCAGGGGTGAGTATAAGCTACTCAGTAGGGACCCCGAGACCCCTGACGGTCTCTCAAAATCCACAAAGGATAAACCACGAAGAAATGTACAATCACGAAGTAACAACCGACACTGCTTAGGTATATGCCCATACATATACCTAAGTCATCAATTCAAATACGCTCCAACCTCCGAGCCCAAGTACAACTCAGTCCACACAGGATAGTAAACGTATTCCACACAGGAAAGCAAAACGTAATCCACACAGGATTGCACAACACAATCCACACAGGAAAGCAATAGGATTCAGCTCACACAGGTATACTTCTTCAAGGGCGATAAAGATGATCACTGATCCATCTAAGTCGTCGGACCCACGAAGGATCGATAGGTAACTAACCCCCGCAAAGACCCACACAGGATCGGGCCCACACAGGACCTGTAGGCGCTGGCTCACACAGAACCGCTGAGCGCGGACCCACACAGGATCGGGCCCACACAGGACCTGTAGCACTGATCCACGTAGGATCGCTGAGTGCTGTAGTCGTCGTCGTCGAATCCACACAGGATCTCTGTACTGTCGTCGTCGAATCCACACAGGATCTCTGTACTGTCGTCGTCGCAGTCACAGTAGCAGTCGTAGTAGTAGTAGCAGTCGCAGCCAGCACTAGGATTCCCGCACACAGCTAGCTCGTTCGGAGGGTCCGCTCCACGAGCTGAGAGGCTGATACATCAACTGTCACAAAGACCAGAGTTGATGTATCCAAAAGTTCCGTATCGTCAACAGGAACTCAACGCAACAGACGGCGCGTCGATCGGACGCCCGGTCTGAGAGTTATTGGCATTTTCGTCTCCGGGGGCCCGGTTGGTTTTTAAGGAAAAACCCAACCCGACCGTACTCCACCTGCGTCCAAACCTCGGGCGGAGTATGCCAAAAGATCCGTCTCACTAAGAGGAACACAACGCGACTGACGGCGCGTCAATCGGACGTTCGTAGCTCAAGATATGTGCGTTTCCGCTCCGAAGGCCCGGTTGGTTTCGTGAACGAACCAACCCGGCCGAACTCAAAGTAACCCGAAACCTTGAGTGAGATATACCGAAACGACCGTCTCGATCCAAGGAGCGCGTTGCCGCTGACGGTTCGTCGATCGGAGGTCCGAGGCAAAAGTTATGGCCCCAAAACCGATTCTGGTTCGAAACGGGGGGGTCCGGGTCCGGGCCGACCCGGCCCGACCCCCCCCTGGGGCGGCGGCGCGGCGGGCCGCGGCGGCCTGGCGCCGCGAGGTGGCTGCACGCGGGGAAACAAATCCCCGCGGTTTTTGAGGGGCGGCGCGGCCTTTGTGCCGCGCCCGTTTTTTTTAAAACGCCCCCCCCCCACGTGGGGGGCCTGATTTGTGTGGAACCGGGGGGCCGGCTGCCCCCCTCCCTTCCAAGAAAACCGCTCCCCTTTAAGAGGGGGTTTTTTACACGCTGGCCGGGGGATTAATTCCCCCGGTTTTAACGGTATCCGGCCGGCCATCTGGCCGGCCGGTTTTCTCCAACGGGACCGGAAATTCCGGTCCCCTCTTTGGCTTCCGACGCCGGCGGCCCGGCCGCCGGTCTTCTCTTCCGCCGCGGCCCGGAACCGGCCGCGGTCTCCTCGCCCCGCCGCGGCCCGGAACCGGCCGCGGTGTTCATCGTCCGGCGCGGTGCGACGGCACCGCGCCCCTTTCGCCGTGCCTTGATTCCTTTCAACGCGGCGCGACGGCGTCGCGTTCTTGAAGATTCTTCCTCGGCGTGGCGCGACGGCGCCGCGTAAAATATGTGCACGATCATCCGCGTGGTGCGACGACACCACGCCACTTTCTCCCACCCGCAAGAATAAACAAGAACGATGGAGGGGGGGGGGTTCGGCCGTGTTCGTGCGGTCCGGCCCCCCTCACGTTAAAATAAATAACTCAACTTAAACATTCAAAAGTCTCATGTTTGACATGCGAAATCCACGATCAAGAAATGGAATAATTTAAGAATAAAAATAACAACCCCTACCTCGGGTATAAGGTTCGAAGATTGTGAACATTCCGCGGAAGACGACGTCGCGGAGGTCGGGCATCGCGGTAGCCGTTCGTCAAATCCGATGACGAAGGAAAGCGTTCGAAGAGACACGTCGTTGGCGAAACTTGTACGCCGACGAAGGTTGTCCGAGGAAGAAGTGGCGTCCCCTTTCGTTGACACGGTAAATGAAGAATGGAGGTGCGGCGTTCTTCGTCGGAGCTTGAATGTTCTTCGTCAAGATGAACGTTCTTCGAGTTCCTCGTCAGAGTTGAAGGAGAAGAAGGAAAAGCTCTCCACCTCTCAAGAAGACAAACAAATAACCCCAAAATAAAATAAGACAACATCTTATTTTATTATCACAAAACACATTAGAATTTCAAAAGTTTGAAATTCAAAAGGTTTAACTCCCATAATTAAAAGTAACTCAAGTCATTTAATTAGGGGTTAAGCAAGTTGAGAGAATTTGAAAGGATTAGGGGTTCGTGTGGGACCCACCACACTTAATCCTCCCAAGGGAGGTTAAGTGGGTGTGGGTCCCACTTCCAACCTCCTTTGGTAGGTTTTAACAAGTTATAATAAAATTTGTTCTATACAAATTTTATTTAACTCAAACTAAAAACCCATAAAACTAACTTTCAACCCGCAACAAGCGCAACTCCCAAAAAGGTCTCTTTAAGCGAAAATCGGCGCTGCGAGTTCATCGGTGCCCTCGGATTTCAATTCCGAGCACCGGAACAAAAGTTAGGAATTCCCGCTCGTTCGTTCACTGAACGTACCCGAGCCAAATATTGGAAATTAATTCCGGGCACTCCGGGCCTCGGAATCAGGTGCCGTCTGAAACCGCGCTCTTGTAAAATTCTAAAGAAAATTAAGAAAAAATTTCCCTTGAATTTTACGGGTCTTTACATTACTCCCACCTCAGGGCTTTACGTCCCCGTAAAGATACATCAAAAACTATGGAAACAAATGAGGGTACTGAGCACGCATCTGAGCTGTCCTCATCCGCTCATGGATGACCTGGACCTTCTCTGTCGTGGCCTGGACCATCTCCGGTCCCACCAGTGCTGACTCCCCAGGGTCTGTCCAGCACAAAGGAGATCTACATGGTCGGCCGTACAACGCCTCGTACGGTGCCATCCCGATGGTGGAGTGGTAGCTGTTGTTGTACGCGAACTCCACCAAGGGTAGGTGGTCCTCCCAGCTACGACCAAAGTCGAGGACACAGGCACGGAGCATGTCCTCGAGTGTTTGAATGGTCCTCTCCGTCTGACCATCCGTCTGAGGGTGAAAGGCTGTGCTAAGACGTAGCTGCGTCCCGAACGCCTCCTGTAACCCCTTCCAAAGCCGGGAAGTAAAGCGAGCATCTCGATCGGAAACGATAGATGATGGCACGCCGTGGAGCCGCACAATCTCCTGAATGTAGAGACGTCCCAAGCTCTCTACTGAGCCCTGCTCTCTGATGGGTAAGAAGTGTGCCGACTTGGCGAGTCGGTCAATAATCACCCAGATGGAGTCGTGACCTCTGGAAGTGCGTGGAAGTCCAGTCACGAAGTCCATAGATATGTCGTCCCACTTCCACTCCGGAACCTCCAAGGGCTGTACCAAGCCTGCTGGTACCTGATGCTCTACCTTCACCTGCTGACAGGTGAGGCATCGAGAAACGAACTCTGTTACAGCCTTCTTCATACCCGGCCACCAATGCTGTCGTCTGAGGTCCTGGTACATCTTCGCCACTCCAGGATGTACCGCTAAAGGAGAAGTGTGAAACTCTCTCAGTACTTCCTCTCGAAAAGCGACAGGTACCATGGTACGTCCTCTGAAAAGGATGCCATGCTCTGCTCCAAGGGAGAAACCATCAGGTGCCTATCCCGAGGATATCTGTGCACGCCGTGTCTCACAGTCAGCGTCCCCGCGCTGTGCCTCCCTGACTCGCTGCAGTAGTGGAGGAGTGACTGTGAGAGACTGAAGAAAGGCTGCTCCAACTCTATCCACGAAGGATATCTGCAAAGAGGCTAGCTGCTCCGTTGCCTCCTCAATTAGCTGAATGCCCGTTCTCCTGCTGAGGGCATCGACTACTACGTTTCCCTTCCCAAGAGTATAGACTATCTCAAAGTAATAGTCCTGGAGGAACTCGAGCCATCGCCGCTGTCTCAGGTTCAGGTCCTTCTGCGAGAAGATATACCTGAGACTCTGATGATCGGAAAAGACTGTAAAGCGCTCGCCCATCAGATAATGTCGCCATGTCTTCAGAGCGAAGACCACTGCTGCTAACTCCAGGTCATGGGTAGCGTAGTTCTGCTCATGCGGCCTCAACTGTCATGATCCATAGGCGATCACTGCCCGCTCCTGCATCAGAACACATCCGAGTCCGGTCCCTGATGTATCGCAGTAGACTACGTACCCTACTCCCTCCTCAGGCAACCTCAAGATAGGTGCGCTAGTCAATCTCTGTCTCAGCTCCTGGAAGCTCTGCTGACAACTGTCTGACCACACGAAGGGTTTCCCCTTCTTCGTCAAAGCTGTGAGTGATGCCGCAACTCTGGAGAAGTTCGGCACAAATCTCCGATAGTATCCAGCTAGTCCCAAGAAACTCCGAACCTCAGTCACGCTCCTGGGTGGCTCCCATGCTAACACAGCCTCAATCTTCGCGGGATCCACTGCAACTCCCGCCTCAGAGATAACGTGTCCCAAAAAGTGGACCTCACGTATCCAAAACTGGCACTTTGAGAGATTACCATAAAGCTGGTGCTCTCGGAGTGTGTCAAGAACAACTCGCAAGTGATAGGCGTGCTCCTCCTCTGTCGTAGAGTAAATCAGAATGTCGTCGATGAAAACCACAACAAACCGATCGAGGTATGGCTGAAAGATCCTGTTCATGAGAGCCATGAACACTGCTGGAGCATTGGTTACACCGAAAGGCATAACCAAGAACTCATAGTGGCCATACCGACATCTGAAGGCCGTCTTCTGCACATCCTCGTCTCTGACTCTGAGCTGATGATAGCCTGACCTGAGGTCTATCTTCGAGAACCACCGTGCTCCCTTGAGCTGATCAAAGAGGTCATCAATCCTCGGTAGCGGATACTTGTTCCTTACTGTCACTTGGTTCAGGCGACGATAGTCAACACAAAGTCGCAAGCTCCCATCCGCCTTCTTGGCGAACAATATCGGGGAAGCCCAGGGTGAAACACTGGGTCAGATGAACCCCTTGCCCTGCAAGTCCTCCAACTGTACCCGTAGCTCTCGAAGCTCGGCGGGGGCCATCCGATATGCTGGACTGGATATCGGGGCTGTCCCGGGGTACAAGTCAATATAAAAGTCTACCTCTCTGCGAGGAGGTAGCCCTGGAACGTCGTCGGGAAAAACGTCCGCAAACTGATCCACCACTGCAAGAAAACCAGGACTCCGCACGTCAACTGCTCCAAGGATAAGGCTAGCCAACTGATGAGTGATGGGTTGTCCTCTCATCCGCGGAAGTCCATCCTGTGCTGCCAAGGCTCCCTTCTCGCCGATGAAGGTGAACCTGCTCCCGTCGGTGCGTACACAACGCACCTTGCGCCTAAAACAGTCAATCTGTGCATGGACCGTAGACAGCCAATCCATGCCCAAGATGACGTCGTAAGGCCTCGACGCTGCTACAAGAAGATCCCAGCTGAAGCTCTCGCCTCATAGAGTAAGCTCACACTGCCGGCACCAGTGTGTAATCGTCGAGTCTGCTCCCGTAGGAGTCTCTATCCGTAAGGATCGAGCCAACGGCTCTGTCGGAATCTCCGAGCTCCGAACAAGGGCAGCAGCTATGAAAGAATGACTCGCTCCTGTGTCTATAAGAACTGCAGCAAGGGTGGAATAGACACAGATAGTACCTCGAATCATCTCGGGTGCGCCGTGGTCGTAGGCCTCTGCTGCCTGGAGCTGTACCTGTCGCTGCCCGCCAGCTCCCTGTGGTCGGGGTGGACCTCCTGGTGGTGGTGGTGGTAGAGCCTCAAAGCGTCGGCCACCACCAGCTGCTTGTCCAGCTCCTCTGCCACGTCCGCCTCCTCCCTGCGGACCGCCACGGTCGATCCTCTGCCTCTGCCTCGGTGGTCCATCAACTGTCTGCTGCTCCTCGGCACGACGGGTCGGGCAGTCACGAGCCATGTGGCCCTGCCCGCCGCACGAGTAGCACTGTCTGCCTCTCGGAAGACTGGCTCCGCGCTGTGTGCCCCGCACTGCTGAGCTAGTGCCCTGAGATCGTCTGCCTGAAGGTCTGGTCTGTCTGGACCCCTGAGACATCCGTCGACTGCCTGCTACAGATGACTCTGCCACGTGCCGCCCTGCGGTGGGTCGCTGTGCCGGTGTAGACTCAGCAAGGAAGCTCTCGATCAGAAGGGCCCGCTCCAGTACTCCTGTCTGAGTCGGTATGCTGAGGGAGATCAGCGATGTCCTGATCTCGTGTCTCAAACCCTGCTCGAAGGTCCGGGCCCGGAAGAATGGGTCCCGTACCATGTCGGTCGAGTAGCGCGAGAGATCGGTAAATCTCGCGGAGTACTGAGCGACCGTCATGCTGCCATGCCACAGCTGTAGAAGCTCCTGGATACGCACCGCATGAAGGGTGGCTGGGACGAACTTCGAGCGGAAAAGGCTCTCAAAGTCCGTCCAAAGTAGAGATGCCTCATCGTGCACCTGGAGCATCAAGCTCCACCATCGTCCTGCTGCTGCGTGTAGTAGGCTCACAGCGAGGATCACCATGAGGTCTGCTGGTGTCCTCACTAGCCTAAACACTCGAACTACTGCCTCCAGCCAGTCCTCTGCTGCCTGGGGATCCGTCTCCCCGCGAAACCTGGGCGGTCGCTGGCGCTGAAACTCATGCAGTGCGCTAAGGCGACGTGCGTCGTCAGCGGCTGCTGCTGGAAGCATCGGGGGCTCGGCGGGTAGAGCTACCGCCGGTGCCACTACTGGCAAAGGGCCCTGTACCGAGGCCTCGTCGCTCGGTGGGCTGTCATCACGCTCGACTCTCGGAACCCTAGCTGGCTGCCGTCATGGGGCCATCCTGAAAAGGAAACAGGTGCGCCACGGTCAGAACAGTATACCTGGTGAGCTGATATAAGTAATCACAAAGAAAACTTTGAAACACACACGCAATCAATGTTTTCGTGCATTAAGTCAGAAATCAGAAGTCAGGGTCCTGGAGTACGGATACGTCGGCCGCCGCACCAACACTGGACTCCCTGGACTGATAACCACCCTCAATACGCTAAACATTATTGCTTCACATAGAAAAGATCAGAGTTCACGGTAGAACCGAACTCCTTTGATACCAATTTGTCACGACCCGCCCTCGGGGTCCGTGCCGTGACTACCCCAAGCCCGCCTTCCATAGGCCAGGGGCTGGCGACTAGCACCAAGGCGTAAATCCCGGTAAAAAGGGAAGGCATTGCCTTTGAAAAGTAAACACACACCACAGAGTAAACAAGCGGAAAGTAAACACTAAACAAAGTAGAGTACGACTGTAAGTGCGGAAAGGTAAATGGGCCAGAATACAGACCCAAACTGAAAGTAAAGTACAACTCGAAAAGGGAAAAACAGCAACTGAAAAGTAAAAGCCGCTACTCCGAGCTGTCCACTGGAAATCCCACCAGAAGGGTGGGTACAGATAGCTCCTCTGCTCTAAGGGTCCCGCCGTCCGCTCCGTGCACGTCCCGCCCAGTGGTCCACCTCCGGGTACCGTCCCGCTCTACAAGCCTCAGCTAAGGTCAACATTGTCCGTCGTCTGCAACCAACACAACGTAGTGCGGGCAAAGCCCGTGCAGGGGTGAGTATAAGCTACTCAGTAGGGACCCCGAGACCCCTGATGGTCTCTCAAAATCCACAAAGGATAAACCACGAAGAAATGTACAATCACGAAGTAACAACCGACACTGCTTAGGTATATGCCCATACATATTCCTAAGTCATCAATTCAAATACGCTCCAACCTCCGAGCCCACGTACAACACAGTCCACACAGGATAGTAAACGTATTCCACACAGGAAAGCAAAACGTAATCCACACAGGATTGCACAACACAATCCACACAGGAAAGCAATAGGATTCAGCTCACACAGGTATACTTCTTCAAGGACGATAAAGATGATCACTGATCCATCTAAGTCGTCGGACCCACGAAGGATCGATAGGTAACTAACCCCCGCAAAGACCCACACAGGATCGGGCCCACACAGGACCTGTAGGCGCTGGCTCACACAGAACCGCTGAGCGCGGACCCACACAGGATCGGGCCCACACAGGACCTGTAGCACTGATCCACGTAGGATCGCTGAGTGCTGTAGTCGTCGTCGTCGAATCCACACAGGATCTCTGTACTGTCGTCGTCGAATCCACACAGGATCTCTGTACTGTCGTCGTCGCAGTCACAGTAGCAGTCGTAGCAGTAGTAGCAGTTGTAGCAGTCGCAGCCAGCACTAGGGTTCCCGCACACAGCTAGCTCGTTCGGAGGGTCCGCTCCACGAGCCGAGAGGCTGATACATCAACTGTCACAAAGACAATAGTTGATGTATCCAAAACTTCCGTATCGTCAACAGGAACTCAACGCAACAGACGGCGCGTCGATCGGACGCCCGGTCTGAGAGTTATTGGCATTTTCGTCTCCGGGGCCCGGTTGGTTTTTAAGGAAAAACCCAACCCGACCGTACTCCACCTACGTCCAAACCTCGGGCGGAGTATGCCAAAAGATCCGTCTCACTAAGAGGAACACAACGCGACTGACGGCGCGTCAATCGGACGTTCGTAGCTCAAGATATGAGCGTTTCCGCTCCGAAGGCCCGGTTGGTTTCGTGAACGAACCAACCCGGCCGAACTTAAAGTAACCCGAAACCTTGTGTGCGATATACCGAAACGACCGTCTCGATCCAAGGATCGCGTTGCCGCTGACGGTTCGTCGATCGGAGGTCCGAGGCACAAGTTATGGCCCCAAAACCGATTTGGTTCGAAACGGGGGGGGTCCGGGTCCGGGCCGACCCGGCCCGACCCCCCCTAGGGCGGCGGCGGCGGCCGGCGGCGGAACGACGGCTGGCGGGGGCGCGGCGGCGCGGCGGCTCGGCGGCGAGGCGGCGTGGCGGCGCGGCGGGGCGGCGGCGCGGCGGGCCGCGGTGGCCTGGCGCCGCGAGGTGGCTGCCCGCGGGGAAACAAATCCGTGCGGTTTTTGAGGGGCGGCGCGGCCTTTGTGCCGCGCCCGTTTTTTTTAAAACGCCCCCCCCCCCCCCCCCCACGTGGGGGGCCTGATTTGTGCGGAACCGGGGGGCCGGCTGCCCCCCTCCCTTCCAAGAAAACCGCCCCCCTTTAAGAGGGGGGTTTTTACACGTTGGCCGGGGGATTAATTCCCCCGGTTTTAACGGTATCCGGCCGGCCAGCTGGCCGGCCGGTTTTCTCCAACGGGACCGGAAATTCCGATCCCCTCTTCGGCTTCCGACGCCGGCGGCCCGGCCGCCGGTCTTCTCTTCCGCCGCGGCCCGGAACCGGCCGCGGTCTCCTCGTCCCGCCGCGGCCCGGAACCGGCCGCAGTGTTCATCGTCCGGCGCGGTGCGACGGCACCACGCCCCTTTCGTCGTGCCTTGATTCCTTTCAACGCGGCGCGACGGCGTCGCGTTCTTGAAGATTCTTCCTCGGCATGGCGCGATGGCGCCGCGTAAAATATTTGCACGATCATCCGCGTGGTGCGACGGCACCACGCCACTTGCTCCCACCCGCAAGAATAAACAAGAACAATGGAGGGGGGGGGGGGTTCGGCCGTGTTCGTGCGGTCCGGCCCCCCTCACGTTAAAATAAATAACTCAACTTAAACATTCAAAAGTCTCATGTTTGACATGCGAAATCCACGATCAAGAAATGGAATAATTTAAGAATAAAAATAACAACCCCTACCTCGGGTATAAGGTTCGAAGATTGTGAACGTTCCGCGGAAGACGACGTCGCGGAGGTCGGGCGTCGCGGTAGCCATTCGTCAAATCTGATGACGAAGGAATGCGTTCGAAGAGACACGTCGTTGGCGAAACTTGTACGCCGACGAAGGTTGTCCGAGGAAGAAGTGGCGTCCCCTTTCGTTGACACGGTAAACGAAGAATGGAGGTGCGGCGTTCTTCGTCGGAGCTTGAATGTTCTTCGTCAAGATGAACGTTCTTCGAGTTCCTCGTCAGAGTTGAAGGAGAAGAAGGAAAATCTCTCCACCTCTCAAGAAGACAAACAAATAACCCCAAAATAAAATAAGACAACATCTTATTTTATTATCACAAAACACATTAGAATTTCAAAAGTTTGAAATTCAAAAGGTTTAACTCCCATAATTAAAAGTAACTCAAGTCATTTAATTAGGGGTTAAGCAAGTTGAGAGAATTTGAAAGGATTAGGGGTTCGTGTGGGCCCCACAACACTTAATCCTCCCAAGGGAGGTTAAGTGTGTGTGGGTCCCACTTCCAACCTCCTTTGTTAGGTTTTAACAAGTTATAATAAAATTTGTTCTATACAAATTTTATTTAACTCAAACTAAAAACCCCTAAAACTAACTTTCAACCCGCAACAAGCGCAACTCCCAAAAAGGTCTCTTTAAGCGAAAATCGGCGCTGCGAGTTCATCGGTGCCCTCGGATTTCAATTCCGAGCACTGGAACAAAAGTTAGGAATTCCCGCTCGTTCGTTCACTGAACGTACCCGAGCCAAACTTCGGAAATTAATTCCGGGCACTCCGGGCCTCGGAATCAGGTGCCGTCTGAAACCGCGCTCTTGTAAAATTCTAAAGAAAATTAAGAAAAAATTTCCCTTGAATTTTATGGGTCTTTACATAAAATTTTTATATATTGGAGTTAAAAAGGGTTCTCCATTAAAACGATGTAAAATTGCATTTTTATGAAAAATACTTCTTTTATCGAAAAATTGAATGTGTTCTTACATTATGTCTAGGAACCTCAGAATATGGATTATAAAATTATAAGGATTATATAATGTTCAAAATTCTGTTAATACTATTCATAACCGCTTTTTAACGGCTAGTTTGGTAAGTCATGGTGCGCTAGGAATCGGTTTTGCGTGTATTGTATGTTATTAAATTACTTTGAATAAATAAGGTACTATGAAATCTTTGGGTGTTACCGAATTCTACATAATTATGAAAAGGAATGTAAAACAAAAAAAATTTTGGGTTACGTTTCCTACTGGTAATTGAATAATGTCTAACACATCATAAGATTGTCATTTTTGGTAGACAACTTTTTCCTAATCATGTTTGTTATCACTCTCCATCAAGAACTAGACAATTTTTTCTCTCTTCCATATGCATGTTTCTTACATGGAATCTTTGTATGGTTTATATTATGTGACCATTTTGCTTTTATTTCTTTCTTTTGAAGTGATAGTTTTAGTGAATCTTTTCTGATGTAGGACTTTTAATGAAGTTTCCAAGCACAGTTTTAAAATTGCAATGACACAATTCCTAAAAGGGTGGAAGG
This sequence comes from Viscum album, assembly GCA_963277665.1. Taxonomy (NCBI): domain Eukaryota; kingdom Viridiplantae; phylum Streptophyta; class Magnoliopsida; order Santalales; family Viscaceae; genus Viscum; species Viscum album. The sequence continues at coordinate 366,530,137 of OY728166.1, read as the reverse complement.
ATGTAACATTTCAGGTAAATAAAGAACATGGCATTTTTCATTTTTATTAAAATTTGTTAACTAAATATTAATTCTACATTAAAGGTGACTCTATGTTCGATGGCATACCTGATACACAATAATGGTATTCTTCGTCATCTTACATTGCACACTAAAAATATAATATTATTATTTTAAATGGTAGTTAACACCTAGTTGTTGTAATGGAATAAATTAACATAACTAACTAAAAATGATTATATATATTTTTTAAATGTTTATACATTTATCCAATAAAATTAAGATCCTTAAAATTTGAACGAATAAATTTTTTAACATAATCTACTTTAAAAGGTTGGTTTACCACCGATTAATGGAGAAACTTATTTAAATATTGGTTTTTTTTCACATTTATGTGTTCAATTTCACAAAATAAAATTTTCATTAGATTTGGGACATCAAAATATACTTTGGGTAAATTTTTGGTATTTTTCTGGAAATGATCAATTATTTTAATGAATAGTGAAAAATACTATATTTTTATTCAAATGTACCTTTTAATGTAATTTATTTATCTTGTTATATTATCCTTTTAATTGGTTCTAAAGTTTAATTGGTTTGTATTTTTACCAATTAATCCAATTTTGATCATTTGAATTAATTTCACTTTGAAATTCGACATAAACTAGAGTTGATCTTTTGGTAGTTATTAATTCTTAAAAACATTCTATTTGTTTTGAAAATGGGAATTAATCTTAGAATAATTAATGAAAATTATTTCATTTTAATTTTTTAAAATATAAATCATTTTTTAATTTGGAATATCAAATATATATGAGGCTAAATTTTTGTTATTTTTCTGAAAAACATAAATTTTTGATGAATTGGGAAACCACATAGTAATAGTTAAAAATCCTAATTTTTTCCTTTAAATAAAATTTTACTGCTTATGTGAATTAAATTTATAAAATACAACATACATTTATTTAAGTAAAATGTGTTAAATAATATGAAAATATTTATGGTGGAATATTACCTTTTCTCTTTTATTTACCTCGATTAAAGGTAAATAGGGTAAAATAATTGTAAAAAGAATATCATAATAGTACAAAATTACCCAAACACTTTTCCTAACCTCATTGGTTGATTCATTAACAACCCGGATCATCATTGGGTTGATTTTGGGACCTCATGGAGCCACATGGGATTGATAATGACACATTATTTTAATTAACTTAATGTAAATGCAAAAATGACACAAACAAATATAATTGTGTAAATTAATTTTTACATGTGGTTATATATGTTATATACTGGACTATAAAAATTCGTTGGAAATATAAAAGGATATCCTACCTCATGGTATTTTTTTTTATAATTTTTAGAAATCAAATAAATAAAATTATTTATGATAATAATATTGTGTATTTAACTTATTAATAAATGATTTAAATAAAAAAGATTAGAAATATTAAAATAACATACAAAACCTATCCAATTCATATTATATGACTTTATTTCGACCATATGTCATCTTATATTTGACCATAATGAGTTTTGGGCCTTTATAAATAGAATATCATTATACAATAAAATATTTTTTTCACAGTTTCCTAAAGATCACCTCCCCACCCTTATACAAATCCCTCAACTATTACTCATTCCTCACACCACTCAAGACCCTTTTCTCATCCTAAACCTCACTAAATAATCTCTCATGATACCTCTACTCCTCTTAGAAGCTTTATGTTAGTCATAATGAACTTCAGGAAGACCTTTTGTTTCAAACCCAAAGGAGTTACCCAAATTAAAGGTAATGATTCCTCTTTACTTCTTTTATTTTATTTTAAATCTATAACCACCAAAATATTTTTATTCATTTATTTTAAAAAAACAAAAGTAACTTAAATATAATAGGAGTTGTTATGTGATGTATTTTAACTACACACTCACAGACCTCCTTCTATTGGGTGAAGAAGATATTGTTTCTGTGGATGGAATAATAACGCCTCAATAAACAATGATTGTTTGATTATCTCCTACAGCCTCTCATAGTAGCGATTAAGATGAAACTGTATTTATATTTGATATATATTATGTTTAAATTTTCTTTATGCTTCTGTATTTTACAATTATAATCAACCTTTATGGATTCCATAATGGGTAAACACGATAATTTTATTAGAGGAAGTGCATACTACCACCCCCTCAAAGTGATATGACTCGTTCATACCAAACGTGGGACATATAAATGATGGATTTGTTGAAATTATATATTATATTATACTGTAATTATTACATAACTATGTATCATTATGTTTTCATTCAATTAAAATATGAAATAGAAATGAAAGTAGTGTTTTTCTGTACGTATGGCTTACCGTCTCCATGAACGGTTCATTTAATTTCTTACCTCTAAATACTATGTACTATTATAATTAAATATATATACTAGAAATATATATAATATATATGATATATAAATCATTAATATAATTCTGGATATCAGGAACTTTTGATTATGTGAAAAAATTTTAATTATAAGTAGTCCATTTTTTACTCAAGTACTAAATATCGACAAAATTTTGTTATTAACATAAATTATTACATAATGTTTATAACATCATAATAAGTGATATAAATTTATTAATAAACATGAAAAGGATTATTATTAAATTATAAATTAACATTATTTTATTATTCAGAAAGAACAATGAACAAACGAGTCAAGTCAGACACGAGGTAAGGGGTTTCTTATCTCACATTTAGTTCTGTGGGATTTATATTATTTGCCAATTATTTATTGCATGTGGGGAATTGTGTACTTCCATTTGATATATATTATCAGTATTATCTTTATATTACTGTTATTATATGCATCATTTGGTGTTCATTAGCTTTTTGTCATATGACTCGATTGATTACAATGTGGTAAGTGGTTTTCATCTCAATTTTTTGTTCCTGTGAGATTCATTCTATATTTTCCACTATTTCATTTTGAGTGGTGGATGTGCGGCCCATGATTTTATTAATTTTGTAATATAAGTTAAATTACTGGTATTTCCATATTCATTTAATTATCCTTCTTTCATTTGGTGTATGTTTTGTAAGTTACCAAATTGATATGGGAACTTTTCACCCTCAAATTTTTAAAGACTTCTTTTAGTTATATATTTTTAGATACATATTATGAAGTTGGGATATGTTATTGTATAACCTTATTTATGTAATGCTTGTTTCCAAATGATGAGATATAATTTCTTCTCTCATCATCTCTATTTATGAATTTTAATGTAATGTCCTCAGGTTGTTGAGTTTCTGTAAGAGAACTTCTTAACCCAATTTCAATTCTTTGGGTTAAACATCTACTTCTTAATTGTGTCGTGATATTAATATGTGTTAATGGAATATTATTATTTTACAAATAATATCCCCTTATAATGGGTGTATTCATATTTTTAACACATAATTATGTAATTGATTTATCTTTAATTAAAGGATACGATCTTTATAACAAATTTCATCTCAATTTACATTTCATTGAGACTTCATTGTCATTATAGACCAATTCACTTTTATATAGTGTATATACCATCCATTGCAATATTATATATTAAATCCATTTATTCTCATGATATTATATTTTTTGGATTAAATATTACTCCCTAATTTTTTTTATTCAAGCATATCTCAATTGGTTAAGAACTCTTCAACTAAAATATTATTTTAAATATTTTTCCTTATAAGTCTTTCTCATTAATGTCCATGTTTTCAAAATGGTTTTTAATCTATATTTATATGGACATTAATTTTTTAAAATTTTAAATCATTTAAAAGATTCAATGTTGTATGGGACACTTTGATACAAAAGATATCTATATTAAATGTTTTAAAGGGTTTTGAAAATAGTTTGATAATTCATTGTTTATTTCAATAACCTAATTTTATATATTGTGATTATAATGTGGAAATGTTATCTTTCCATTGTGATTGTCTTATGTGTAATGATTATGTTATAGTTATTGGGCATTGTTTATGTATACGAGTGGTTCTTTGATAATCCTTGGGTGGGTGAGCCCAAGATAGCTCTCAAATGCAATGAGTAACGTGAGGGAGGTAAACATTAATGTTTCTGAAAATAGATATAGGGAATATACTGTGATTGGTATTCAAAATGTGGCTCCCTATATAGCTGTGATAGCTATAATGTAAGTATGTTATGAATTCCAAATGTTACCTTTATGATTTATGATTTCTGTGTGTTATTCCTAAATCTTATTATTTCGTAAGGTATGTTATGATTCAAAAGTATGTTTTCATTTATTTGTATTTAATGATAGGATAATGTTTTCCTTCCTTATTTTATGACCCTTACTGAGATTTTTATGCTCAATCCATATTTTTGAAATGTTTTCCATAGGACATAAATATTAATAGGGTCAAGGATTGGATCAGGGAAAATTCCTGCTATCTAAAACATGGAACTAGACATGTTTCTTTTTAAGAGTTTTTATTTTATTGATAAATGGATACTGAGTAGTAGTGTGTACATGTAATTTTCTAGTTGACATGTAATAGTTATATCCTAATTCTCAAAAACTCTAATCCTAAATAGATCCTCAATGTAAATTAATCATTTAATTTAGGAATATGTAATGTTTATGGTCGGGTCCTTATAGTTGGTATCCGAGGACGGTTTAGACAACACTTGGGATTAGGAGATTTAGTTAGACAAAATGTTAGTTACTATATCTATTATTTCCATTAAATCATTATCTTATAACTTTTTTAGATCATGTAATGTCAATTACAAATGGAAGGGGGAGGATCTCAAATAACATTCACATCTCTTCCAGATGACATACTTACAGTAATTATTGCAAAGTCATGTTCGGAAGATTGTGAAACTTTTTCTAGAAAACCACTCACTTGAAAGAAGATATTTTTTGATATCAAACACCTTTACTATACCTCATTATCATTGTGTATCATGGTTTGTATTTAAACAAATATTATTTTGAAAATTATCACATCTTTTCAGAGAGGTGAATATTATCAAGGCATTTTAAAATATTTTACCTTATCACGTGATTTTGAGGCATATTATGATTTTGGAAAAGGTGATGAAGAAGGATAACCTTGAACAACCTATTTATATTTTCTTTTAGAATATAGTCTCTCAGCACATACCTATGGTATTTTAAAAGGAACATTAATTGAATGTTTCAACTCAAATTCTGTTCGACTATTTTTTAGAAATCATGTTTTATCAGATGTTTTGAAAATATATGTCATACATGATTATTTTCCAAAACTATTTTTTAGTGAACACCCATATGACTCATTTGTACATGGTGTATTTGGATTAAGGAAGAAAATGATTTTGAAGGATATTTAAATCATTGTGGAAACCCATAGAATTTTTACCTATGTAAAGAAGATAATGATGAATCCAAATGGACATCATGATCATGGTAGTATTTTATTCATTTTAAGGATAATTTTATTTAACATATTCTGGTGAAATAAAAAATATGGCAATATATATAAGACATCAATAATTAAGATGTTGAGATAATAATGAATTGGGATGAAAATCAGAGGTATAAAGAAATAATTGAGGTTAAAACATGTTAGGGTTATTTGTGAGTTTTATAAAAAGGACATCCTATTGGATGGTTGACAACATGTCCCATCTAGAAAGGCCACATAAATCAAACCCACACTCAAAGGGTGACAATGGAGCATCGCCTATCACTGGCCTACTTGAAGACCCTAGTTAGTAAGAATTATTATTTTAGTAAAACGATTTTATAGAACAAGAATAATTTGATTTTGGTAACATATTTTTTATATAATGGATATAGTTAGTATAGAAAAATGATTTGGTGATTATGTGATGTAGGATGTTGTAGAACACGTTCTCTGTTATGAGAAAACAGTATATGCCCAGAAAAGATAGAGTACTCTGGGATATCAATTGTGGAAAAGTGGTTGAAATTTTATTTTGGAAGAATCATTGTTTTTATTGTGGACATATTCCAATTTGGTTTATTTATGAAAATGATTAACCTAACATGGATAATATGTGATTAGGTTAATTACATTTCAATGTGATACTTTATGAGTAACTGATGTTATTTGAATATAAATGATAAGATTTATCTTTGAATACTAAAAAATTAAATACTTACGAGATTTGGGTTTCAATCGTAGTTTGTATTAATTTTGAATAATTTTATGGTCAATTTATTATTGAATGGTCATTTTTGAACTTTGGTTTTTTTTGACAAATTATGGATATTACGAGTAGTTTTTATTTTTTGTAAAAGATTATCCTTTTTGGGTATTATCTGATATCACACTAACCATTTTGGTTTTAGTTGATGTCTAAAGACAGGGGAAATATATAATTTTTTCTTGTATGGATTATGTGATTCTCTAGAAGATGATTCTTATGCATTTAATGTGATGATGTATTTTTGAATGCTCATTGTTTGGAGAAAAGATTAGGTTTTTTGTAGAAACTTATTAAAGGATGAAACTCTACTTAATGGTAAGTATATTTCCTTATGTTATTATTCTATGTAGTAAAAGAATTCCTCAAAATTATGAAAAGGAATTTAAGACAAAAATGTTTTTGGTTTACGTTTTCTACTAGGTATTCAAAGACCGTTTAACATATCATAAGTTTGTGATTTTTGGGTGGTTATGATATTCCTAATCATGTTTTCCATCACTCTCCATCAGAACCCAATTATTTGTTCTCTCTTCCATATCCATGTTTTCTTACATGGGATCTGAGTATGGGTTATCTCATTTGACATTTTTTCATTTATTTATTTCTTTTAAAGTGATAGTTTTAATGACACTTTTTCGATGTGGGACTTTTAATGATGTTTCCAAGACTAGTTTTAAAATTGCTATGATGCAATTCCCAAAAGGGGGAATGATATAACATCTGAGGTAAATAAGGAACAATTTTATTTCATTTTTATTAATATTTGTTAACTAAATATTTATTATTCTTTAAAGGGGACTCTATGTTTGATGGGATACCACATATGCAACAATGGGTTTCTTTGAAATCATGCGTTGCACACTACTAATATAATATTATTATTTTAAATGGTAGTTAACACCTATCCATTGTAATGGCCGGAATGTACAGAACTAACTACAATATTATTATATATATATTTGTTAAATGTTTTTACATTTATCCAATAAAATTTGAGGCATAAAATGTGAATGAATCTAATTTTAAATATAATTTAATTTGAAAGGTTTGTTTACCACCTTTTAATAGATAACTATAATTAAATCTACTTTTGGTCACTTTTATATGTTTCTTTTGAAAAAAAAATCATTTTTACATCCGGGACATCAAAATTTACTTTGCGTAATTGTCACGACCCATCTTCGGGGCCCGTGTCGTGACTACCCCAAGCCCACCATCAATAGGCCAGGGGCTGGGGACTAGCACAAAAGGCGTAAATTCCTAGGTTGAGAAGGCATTGCCTTTATAAAAGTAAACATACATAATCATAGTACACAACTGGAAGCAAACACTATGTAAAAACTGAATACAAAAGATGTACTGGAAAGTAAAAGGGGCTGGAAATACAAGCCCAATAGTAAAGTACAAGGAAAAGACAAACATCTAAAACTAAAATGACAAAACAAATGGAAGGGGAAAAGCAACTAATGGATCGTCCACCATGGATGCTACATGAAGGGTAGGTACAGATAGCCTCCTCAGCGCTCCACGTCTATCTGTCTCCCCCGGGCATCAACTCTTCGTGAGGTCCACCTCCAGGTATTATATTGCCCTCACACACTTCGCCTCGGTCAGCGATGTCGGATGTCTGCATCCAACACAATGACCTGAGGGCATAACCCGCACAGGGGTGAGTATAACGATACTCAGTAGGGCCTCAAGAACCTCAGGGTCTCACAAAATTCAACAAGGAAAAACCACAATATATGAATCAATGGATATCCATTACTTGGGTATATGCCCATTCATATACATACTTTATCTAGTAACCCATCTCAATCATGAGGAAAACAAAAAGTTCATTGACTCAGCTCAAACCAGGATATTAATTATTGAAACCATGGCTACAAGAGAACTCATCCTCTATCAAGTACAGTGGACCTATCGCGACTCTGAGGCACCACTCACTAACCTTAGAATGCTGAGGTACTCCTCTTGAAAAGTATTGAGGGTCTGCTGCCAAATCGGGCGCTCCTCCGCTGTGGGTCTACCGCCAAATCGGGCGCTCCCCGTAATAGCTATTTGAGGTACTCCTCTTATCGAGTGTCGTGGATCTGCTACAAAACCAGGCACTCCATCCGCCATGGGCCGACAATCAGACTAGGCGCTCTGTTCACTGGGCTAGTCGAATCACTCAGAGTCGAATCGGTTAAGCAGTCATCAGGTATAGAACTACTAGGTCTCTACAATATGTACGATCGTATTTGAGAGGATCTGATCCAATAGCTACTGTTTGATACTCCAAGTGTCATGAATTCTCATGTGTAGGTATCTTAAAAGACCTCCATGTCATATGGGTTTCATTGCAATAGATGGAGCCTTAATCAGACACCTTTTCTGTTAGTTATTAGCCTTTTTGTCCTAGGGGCCCGGTTGGTTTCGTGTACTAAGCAACCTGACCGTATCTCAACTATACCCCGAACTCCCATTGGGGTATTTTTTAAGGAATGATTCTCAAAGAGATTACCAGCTCCACTGACGGTTTGTCAAACCGACGTATGGTGCCAATGATATGGAAAATGAAGGAAAACAGTCAGTAATGGGCTTGGGTCCGGTCCGACCCAGTCGGACCGACTCAGTCCAACCAAAAATGGGCTTTCCTAGTCTGGGTCGACCCAATCAGAATCACTAGGTCTGATCCGGCCCATTGGGTGGGTCAACCCACTCAGTTTTTTACCCTGACCGTGGGGCCCGACCCAGTGGACCGCGAGGGCGGTTCGGACCGATAGTTTCCACATAGTTGTCTTGGTGTCTCGGCCCGAGAGACTAGGTTGGTTCATCAAGAAACACCGCGGGGGATCCCACAGGTTGGCTCGGGAGGCCAGTGGGAGGGAGACCAGCAGGTAGGTCGCGTGCGGTGCAGATAGGCTGGCCCGTCGCCGGGTAGGCCGTGGGTGCACCGGGCAGGGTGCGGTAGGCAGCGATGGCACTGGGAAGGCTGCCGTCAGGGGCTGTGCAAGCCTCCACAGGTGCGGGCAGTGTGTCAGGGCAGCGTGCTAGGGTGCCGGGGGCTCCAGGCAGGCAGTTCAGGGCATCGGGGCAGCGCTGGGGTGTGGGTGCACCGGGCTGGCAGGGCAGTGCGCAGGGGGGCGCCGGGCTGACCAGGCAGTGCACTGGGGGCCGCCGGGCCGGTAGGGCAGTGCGCCTTGGGCACTCGGGTTGGCCAGGTAGCACGCCGACGAGGCGTAGGGGTGCCGGGCAGCAAGCCAGCGGGGCACTAGGGCGCGTCGGGGTGCTGTAGGGGTGGCGTGGTTCGTAGAGGTCATGGGTAGTGTCTCCCTTGTTCTCCATCTACATCGTTGTCACATCATTTCCATGCCGTGTTGCTGCTTTGTAGAACATCACAAAGAAAATTCGACTGAGGGTGTCGGGCCGTGTGTCGTTGGCCCGAACCCTTCGTGTTTATAGTGATAAAAATTTGTTCATCAAAGGCACGATGAACAACAATTTAATCACAAATCGTCGCAATGATTCCTTTCAAAGAAGGTGAGAAAAGAAAAGGAATACTTCTTAAGGTTGAACCCCCTACCTCATTTGTCAATTGTAGAAAAAGTCACTGGAAAATACAGGTGTTGATTCATCGATTGCCGCATTCATCACACACTCCCAATTCTCACACTCAACCATCGGAAGGAAGAAGGGTACTCATCGTTGGCAGACGAGCGTTCGGATGTGACGTCGTCATTAGTGATGGTCTTTACTGGCGACGTCTTCTTCATTAATGCAGATGAAGGTCGTTGGAAATGTCATGGGCATCGCATCCCTTTCCTTGCCTCGGTTGAAGAACGATGAAGAAGGAAGATCACACTATAGTTCTTCAGTGGAAGGAGCGTTCTTTGTTGAGAGGATGAAGTGGTCTCTCAAGTCCCGCCCAAATGAATTGCAAACCAAATGAGATAATATCTTTGTCTATTATTTAATCATTGGCATGAATTACAAGAATTCAAAAGTTGAATTAATTAAACTAGGCAGATCAATTAATTCTATGTGGGTTGGCGCATTTAATTAGTGGGAAAAGTTCAAGGGTTGCCCCACATTATGGAGAGTTACAAAGGGTTAAAGGGGGGTTTAGATATTCATGTGGTCCCCACCTATCAAACATCAATTGGGGAATAATGGGGGGAAAACTCGTGTGGGCCCCACCTAAAAATATCCTCCCAAGGGAGGTTATGTGTGGGTGGGCCCCACCTCTATCCAATCCATTGAGGATTAAACCGCCATGAATAAAAATAAAGTTACCACTTTATTTTTATGCAAATTTAATTAAAAACCCCCAAAAAATAACTTCTACCCTTGTTAGAATGCAACTATGGTGAAGGTATCACTAAGAAATCATCGACGTTGCGAGTTCAACAGTGCCATCAAATTTCAATTCCGAGCACCGATTCAAAAAATATAAAACCCCGAACATACGTTTACACAACGTACCCGAAAAAAAGTTAAGAAAATTATTATCAGTCACCCTTGACTCACATCAGTCGAGGATATTCTCTTACAAGGTGAAACGTGCCAAAACAAACCCAACGGTACTCTCAGATTTTTAATATGACTCACCATTTAGAAGTTATAAATTTTACTGTAAAATAATTGTCACTTTTTTATTTTAATTGTAGCCAAAAACTAACTTTTATTGGTGGCCCGCGCCGACCAATGTTAGTATCTTCTTAAATAATGCATTCCCTCATGTGTTTAGTAGTGTTCTCCGATTTTTAATCTGAGCTATCGTTTGTGAGTTATAACCATTTATAAAATAAAATAATTTATTTAATTATTTTATTTTTGGTTATATCATTTTTGGTATTTCTCACAGGAGGAGCACTCTGACTAATCTTAAGTCACACCAAGGGTAAACCCGCCATCATGAGCACAACGGTGTCATAAGAATTTTGATCTGAGTAACCGTTTAAGTGTTATTCCACTTTTTCAGGAAAACTTTTTATGTGCATTAATTTAAGGTTAAAAAAACATCAGAAATTGATTCTGAGCACACCGGCCCTCAGAATCAAGGGTCGTTAGAAACTGTAGACTCGTAAAAATTCCAATGAATTTAAGATAAAAAATTTCCACCGAATTTCAGGGTCATTACATTCTCCCCACCTGAGGGATTTACGTCCCCGTAAGCTATAACTCACACTAAGGGAACAAATGGGGCTACTGAGCACACATCTGAGCCTCCCGCTCCCATGTTCTCTCCTGGAGGTTCTCGTTCTGCAAAAGAACGTGAACCAGAGGTATTGATAGTCCACGTAGGACCCACTCCTGTAGATCCTCAATATCCTCTAGAACCTCCGTGAAAGTCACTTCATCATCGATTTCCAGACCACCATGGTCGATGATGTGGGAAAGGTCTTGCACATATCTTCTAAGATGAGATACGTGGATGATGTCCTACACCCGGTGCAACTAAGGTGGAAGAGGTAAGTGGTAAGCCACATCGCCTACTCTATTAAGGACCAGGAAAGGTCCAAGGAATTACGAAGATAACATGCCACCTCATCCAAATCTCCGTAGACCTCATCGAGGTGAGACCTGTAGAAATATGTGATCACCATCCTAGAACACCATAGGTCTCTATCTCCTAACATCATATGACTTCTTTCTACTCTCTATAGTCTTTATATAATTCTGGATGATCTGCACCTTCTCAATGGTAGCTCGTACCATCCCTGGTCCCGCTATTGTTGACTCCCTCAGTCACTGAAAAAGTGTAGGGGTGACTGTAAGAGACTGTTGGAAGGTTGCTCCATCTCTATCCACAAAGGGTATATGTAAAGTAACCAGCTGCTCTGTCGACTCGACTAGAAACTATATAATAGAACACCAACTATGTGCATCCACCAAAACATTCCCCTTCCCAGGAGTATAGACTATCTCAAAGACATAGTCCAGGAGAAACTAAAAATTAAAAACTTCTACTGCCACAAGGGTAAGGTAGGACGACTCAAGAGTGTCCGGCTACACCCTCCTATACATGAGTTTACCCTCTGCTGCCTAGGGTTCCTTTTTTCGTTGACTAAGGAAAACGTCATCCCAATGATGTAGATAAACCATAACCTTTTTTCCTAATTCTATTAAGCTGTGTATGATGTTTGGTTTCCAAGTCTGTACCCAAACTAATATCGTAAGGCCTTGAAACTTTTACCAAGAGGTTCCAACCAAAACTCTCACCTCAAGGGTTTGATCACACCATTGGTGTAAGTGTGATTATCGAGCCTCCTCCCAAAGGTATCTTCTGACATGAGGTTCAAGTCAAAAGATTAACCAGAAACTCTTGGTCTAGGACAATATTCGTGGAAGGAAGGAATGAGTGGTACCTATTTCAATTAATACGGAAGCTAGTAGTAGACACAGACCATACCACAAATAATTCATAGATCCCTTGGGTCACACTCCTTGACCGAATGCAGCTACTCTCTTTCCATTCCCTCTATCTCCCTGAGCTTGGTGGGGACTACAAGGTCGGGTGGTTGTAACATGTCGAAATGTACACCACCTCATTCTGCTCTCCTAGCTCTGCTTCCACGTCAGCTACCCTGTAGATTCATCTATCCTTAACACTTCCACTTCTCGAAACATTTTACATGCTCAAGTCTTTGAGACTATTACTAGTTTCCTGCTTTCCCACTACAAAAATTCACTGGCTATTTTCGCTCAGCCAAATAACATTCATCCGCAAAGGTTCTCTCTAACATCCAAACATAGGTAGGAATGGAAAGATGAAAAATAAAGTTTTGGCTCGGATGTCCCTAAACACATCTCACTTGGAGGTCCAATATCTAAAGCACTGATCATATCATATGCATCGAGTACCAGGAATGATCAGTACACCTCGATGAATACTCAACTACTGACATGCCATCCTTCCGAAGCTGTATAAGCTTTAGAAAACACTCTTCCACCTATTCAATTTAGTCCTCAGCCACATGTGAGTTAGGCTCACCTTGGAACCTTAGGGATATCTGATGCTGAAACACGTGTAATTCACTAATCCAACTTGTGTCAACTATTGGTACCGTTGGTTGTAACTGCTGACCAACAGGTAGTGATATAGCTGGCCCACTACCCGAAGGTACTATCTCAGGAATCGGTCCACATACCATTTCCTCATCACTATGCAGACTAACCTCATTGTCACTCACTGGAAAAAACTAGAAGCTATGTCCACTATCCACTCTACTGGTGTCTCAACTAGGCAAGAAACTCTAGTAATCACCTCCAGGCAGTCCACTATTTCCTAGGAATCCATATCACCTCGTAACCTCAGAGGCCTCTACAACTGGAAATCTTGAAATGCACTCTATCGGCATGTACTTTCTGCCATTATGTCTAGTGGCGTCTACTGGCCAACGAGTGGTTGTGCTGCTGGTACACCATCCAAAGGGGTCAACATAGTAAAAAGGGCCCTGTACAGGAGCCTCGTCACTCGGTGGGCCGTCATCTTGTACTCTCTTAGAACTCTAACTAGCTGTTTGTATGGAGGCATACTAATAGATGTGACACGGTCAACGATTTATACCTGGTGAGCTGACCTGGTTTGAGCTGACTTAAAGAAAACTTTTTGAAACACACACACAATTATTGTTTTCATGCAATGAGTCAGAAAACAATAGTCAAGTTCCTGGTGTATGGATACGTCAGCCACCACACAAACACTAAAATCCCCGAATTTAAGACCACACTTAGTTCCCTTAACACTATCGCTTCACCGAAAAGGATGATCAGAGTTTTATGTTTTGCGTTAGAACCGACTCCTTTGATACCAATTTGTCATGACCCTTCCTCGGGGCATGTGTCATGACTACAAAATGTCCACCTTCCTTTGGCCAAGGGTTGGCGACTAGCACACAAGGCATAAATCCCTAAGATGGGAAGGCATTACCTCTATAAAAGTAAACACAGATAATCAGAGTACCCAACTAGAAGCAAAAAACTTATTAAAAAATGAATACAAAAGATGTACTGGAATGTAAAAGGGACTAGAAATACAAGACCAACAGTAAAGTACAAGGAAAATACAAACATGTACAATTGAAATGAAAAAATAACTAGAAGGGGACAAGTAGCTCCTGAATCTTCCACCACATATCCTACATGAGGGGTAGGTACAAATAGCCTCCTCAGCACTCCACATCCGTCCATCTCCTCTAGGCACCGACTCGTCGTGAGGTCCAACTCCAGGTACTACCCTGTCCTCGTACACTCCGCCTCGATTAGCAATGTCTGACATCTGCATCCAACACAATGAGTTACAGGAATAGCCCATGCAGGGATGAGTATAACGATACTCAGCAGGGACCCCGAGACCCTCAGGGTCTCAAAAAATTAAACAAGTATAAACCATAATGTATGAATCAATGGATAACCATTACATAGTTATATGCCCATACATATACCTAATTTATCTAGTATCCCATCTCAATCATGCGGAAAAAACAAATGTCATTGACTCAGATCAAACCAGTATTTTAATTATCGAAACCATAGCTGATGGAGAACTCCTCCTATGTCGAGTATAGTGGCCATGTTGCGACTCCGGGGCGCTACTCACTAACCTTAGACTGCAGAGGTACTCTTCCTGACGAGTACCGTAGGTCTACTGCCAAACCGAGAACTCATCTTTTGTGGGCTTGCCACCAACCGGGCGCTCCCCCTAATAGCCGTCAGAGGTACACCTCTTGTCGAGTACTGAGGGTCTTCTTCCAAACTAGGCTCTCCGTCCGCCGTGGGTCTGCTGCCAAACCGGGTGATCTGTCCACTGGGCTAGTCAAAACACTCCTAGTTAAACCGGCCAAGCAGTCGTCAGGTCTATAGTTACTAGGTCTCTGCACTCTATAAGTTTGTCTGAGGGAGGATCTGTTCCTCGATCTACTGGTCAATACTCCAAATGTCACGAAGTCTCATGTGTAAGTATCTCAATGAACTGCGATGTCATATAAGTCTCAACGCAATAGAAGGCGCATCAATCGGATGCCCGATCTGTGAGTTATTAGCTGTTTTGTCCCACGGGCTCGGTTGGATTCATGTACGAACCAACCCGACTGTATCTCAACTATACCCTGAACTCCCACGTAGTATTTTTGAAGGGACCATTTCTAAAAGAGATCACCAGCGCCGTTGACGGTTCTTCAAATGGATGTCCAGTACCAATGATATAGATAGTGAAGGAAAATAGTCAGTAATGGTGAAGCGTCCGGTCTGACCCGGTCGGACCGACTCGTCCCAACCCAGACTGCGCCATCCCAGTCTGTGTCTACCCAATCAGACTCAATGGGTCTGACCCGGCCCATTGGGTGGGTCCGCCCACTACGTTTCGCACCCCGTCTGCTGGGCCCGGCCCAGCGGACCGCGAGGGCGGTTCGGCCCAATAGACTTCACATAAGCGGCTCGGTGACTCGGCCCGATAGATCATTCCAGTTCGGCCTGCGACACCACTGGGAACGCTATGGGTCATCTCTGGATGCCAGTGGCTGGGAGACCAGCTGGTTGGCCACTTGTGGCACTGGAAGGTCGGCTGATCACTGGGTAGGCCGCGGGTGCACTGGGTAGGGTGTGGCATGCTGCAGTGGTGCCAGGCAGGCTGCCGGTAGGGGCCGGGTAGGCCACCACGGGTTTCGGCAGCACACTGAGGCGACACGCCGGGGCAGCATGCTAGGGTTCTGGGGGAGCCGGGAAGGCTGTGCAGCGCTTAGGCGTAGTGCGCTAGGGTGTCGAAGGTGCTGGGGAACTAGACGGGGGCGCCGGGCTACCAGGGCAGCGCGCCAGGGGGTTCCGGGCTGGGCAGGCTGCGCGCAGGGGAGTGGGGGACCGGGCTGGCGGGGCAGCGTGCTTGGGGGCGTCGGGTTGGTGCTGTTCGTGGAGGATATGGGTAGTGTGACCCTTATTCTCCATCTACGTCATTGTCGCCTCATTTCCATGTCGTGTGGCCGCTTCGTGGAACATAAAAAATAAAATTCAACAGAGGGTTTTGGGACATGTGAGGTTGGCATGAACCCTCCGCGTTTATGGTATTAGAAGTTGGTTCATCAAAGGAATGATGAACAAAAATTTAATCACAAAACGTCGCAATGATTAATTTCAAAGAAAATGAGAAAGGAAAAGGAACACTTCATAAGGTAAAACCCCCTACCTCATTTGTCGTTCGTAGACGAAGAAGCGGGATAAGGCGGGCATCGATTCGTCGATTGATGCATTTGTCATGAACTCCCAATTCTCACACTCAAGCGTTGGAAGGAAGAAGGGTACTCTTCATTTGAGGATGAGCATTCAGAGTTGACGTCGTCGTTGGTGACGGTCTTCATTGGCTACATCTTCATCATTAAGGTGGATGAATGTTATTGGATATGTCATGGGTGTTGCTTCCCATTCCTTGCCTCAGTTGAAGAATGATGATGGTGGAAGAAAATGACCCCATCGTTCTTCGGTGGAAGGAGTGTTCTTCGTTAAGAGGATTAAGTTCTCTCTCAAGTCCCACCCAAATGAATTTCCAACCAAATGAGATAATACCTTTGTCTATTATTTAATCGTTGGCTTGAATACTAAATAATTCAAAAGTTGAATGAATTAATCAAGGGGGTCAATTAATTCTAAGTGTGTTGCTACATTTAATTAGTGGGGGACGTTCAAGGGTTCCCCCACATTATGGAGAGATACAAAGGGTTGAATGGGGGGTTTAGATGTTTGTGTGGGCCCCACCTTAAAAACATCAATTGGGGGTTTAAGGGTGGAAAACTCATGTGGGCCCCACCTAAAAATATCCTCCCAAGGGAGGTTAGTTGTGGGTGGGCCCCACCTCCAACCACTCCTTGGAGGAATAATCTGCCACGAATAAAAATATAGTTACCACTTTATTATTATTCAATTTAATTAAAAACCCACAAAAAATAACTTCTACTCTCGTTAGAACGCAACTACAATAAAGGTCTCACAAAACAATCATCGATGTTGCGAGTTCAACAGTGCCCTTAGATATCAATTCTGAGCATCGATTAAAAAGATATAAAATCCGGAACATACGTTTATTGAACATACATGAATAAAAGTTCGGAAAATTATTATTAGTCACCCTCGACTTAAGCCAGTCGAGTTAGGCTCTCCTAGGTGAAACACACCCCAACAAACACAACGGTTCTCTTATATTTTTAATCTGACTCACCCATTAGATGTTATAAATTTTACGGTAATGTTTTGGTATTTTTCTTATAAAGTTCATTTTTAATTAATAGTGAAAAATATTAATTTTTTTTCAAAAGTGCCTTTTAATATAATATATTTATATGGTTATATTATTTTATTAATTGGTTTTAATTTATAATTTGATTATATTTTTTCCAATTAATCCTATGTCGGACATTAGAATTAATTTCACTTTGAAATTGGACATAAACAAGTGTCGATCTTTTGAGAGTTACTATTTCTTAAAAACACACTATTTATTTTGACAACATGTATTGATTTGAGAATAATTAATGCAGCTTCTATGTATTTTAATTTGGTAAAAGATAAATTATTTTCAAATTTGGATTATAAAATATATCTTAGGCTGAATTTTTGGTAATTTTCTGAAAAACATCAATTTTTGATGAATCGTGGAACCACTTATTAGTAGTTAGAAAAATGAATTTATCATTTAATGAAAATTTACCACTTATTTGAATTAAATTGTGATAATAAATCATAAATTTTTCTTAATAGTAAGTAACATGTGGTTCAATAAGATGAATATAATTTTAGGTGAATAGTCATATTTGACTTTTTTTACCATATGTAATGTTAAATAAGATAAAATAAAGTTAAACAAAATATCATAATAATAATAAATTACCTTATGAATTGTCCAAACCTTATTTTTTGAGACATTTGGGACCACTTTAATCTTTGGGACTATTTTGGGACCCCATGGGGCCACATGAGAGTGATAATGACACTTTATTTTAATTAACTTAAAGTAAAGGGAAAAATGACACAAACAAATGTCATTTAGTTAATTAATTTTTACATGGGGTAATATATATTATCCTTTCGACTATAAATTTTAATTTAAAATCCAAATGGATTTCCCACATCATGGTTTTTTGTAATTTTTAGATATCAAATCAATAAAATCATTTATGACACAAAAATGATGTTGTATTTACCTAAATAATAAATGATTTAAATAAATAAGATTATAAATATTAAAATAACATACAAAACCTGTCCAATTATATTTTAATGATTTTATATTGACCATGAATCATCTTATATTCTGCCGTAATCATTATTGGACTTTTATTAACCGAATATCATTATATAAATAAATAATATTTTGACACTTTCCTAATGATCCCCTCCTCCTTTTAAGAATCCTTGATTTCTTAATCAATTCTCACACCTCTAAAGCTCTATTTTTCAACCACACCAAGAATAATAATCTCTTAAGATCCCTATACTCCTCTTGGATGCCTTACATTAGGCAGAAGGCACTTCCAGAAGTCTTTTTGGTTCAAACCAAAGGGAGTTAACCAAATTAAAGGTAAAAATTCCTCTTATCATATTTTCTATTATTTTACTTCTCCAACCCCTAAAATATTTTTATTTCCTTCTTTAAGAAACAAATAGGTATACATAATATACTAGATTTTTTTAAGATGTATTTGAACTACACTTACACACACCTACATCTAATGGGTGAAAAACATACAGTTTCTGTGGATGGAAAACAGAAGCCTCAAGAAATGATGACTGTTCGATTATCTCCTACCACCTCTCATGGTGGCCATTAAGATGGGAATGTATTTTTATATGATATATATTATGTTCATTTCTTCTTAATACCTCAGTATTTTATATTTATATCTTAAATTTATGGTTTCCATAATGGGTAAACATGATAATTTCATTAGAGGAAGTTCGAACTACCGCCCCCTCAAAGTGATAGGACTCATTCATACCATATGTGGGAAATATAAAGGATGTATTTATTGAAATTATATATTATATTATACTGAAATTATAATATAAATATGTATAATTATGTTTTCATTCAATTAAAATATTATATAAAAATGAAAGTAGTGTTCATGCGTACATACGGCTTACTGTCTTCATGAACGGTGCATTTCATTTCATACCTCCAAATGTTATGTAATATTATCAATAAATGTATATAATGGATATATATGATATATATGAAATATAAATCAGGAATATAATTCTCTATTTAATGATCTTTTGACTATGTGAACAACTTTTAATTATAAGAAGTCCATTTTTTACTCATGTAACAAATATCGACAAAACGAATGTTATTAACTTAAATGATTACATAATGTTTATAACATGGTAATAAGTGATATAAAATGAATAATAAACATTAAAAAGGTTATTAATCATGTATAAATTGATGTTATTTTATTATTAAATAAGAACAATGAAAAAGCGTGTCAAGTCTGACACAAGGTAAGGGGTTTCTTGTCTCACTTTTAATACTTTGAGACTTCCATTGTTCGGCACTTATTTATTTCATGATGAGTATTTTTTCTTCCATTTGATATATATTATAATGATTATATTTATAGTCATGTTATTATGTGAATCATTTGTTGGTTATTAACTTTTGGTCATACGACTCGATTGATTACAACATGGCAAGGGGTTTTTATCTCAGTTTTTTTCCCCGTGAGATTCATGCTATATTTTCCACTATTTCCTTTTGTGTGGTGGATTCACTATCCAAGATTGTATTAATTATGAATTATACAATAATTTTTTATTATTTACATCTTCATTTAATTATCCTTATTTCATGTTGTTTATGTTTTGTATGTTACCAAATCATTAAGAGAACTTTTCACCCTCCTATTTTTAAAATACTTATTTTTGTTATGTCCTTTAATATACATATTCATATATTAGGACATGTTCTTATATATCCTTATTTCTGTAAAGTTTGTGTCCAAATGATGATTTACCTTTTACTCTCTCATCAACTGAGTTTCCAAATTTTTAAGTGATGTTAGTATTTCGATTTTCTATAAATTAACTTCTTAACCCAATTTCAATTCATTGGGTTAAACCTCTACTTCTTAATTATGTCGTTATATAAATATGTGTGAATAGAATCTGATTGATCTACACTTTATATACAATTATATTGGGTGTATTTATATTTTTCACAAATAATTATGTCATTGACTTATATTTAATCTAAGGACACCATCATTATAAGGGATTTCGTCTTAATTTAAATTTCCTTGAGACTTCATTTTCATTACACACCAATTCACTTTTATATGGTATATATACTATCCTATGGAATATTATATCATGAATCCATTTATTATCACAATATTATAATGTTTTATTTGATTTTATTCATCAATTATTTGTATTCAATCACATCTCATTAGGGTTAAGAACTCTTAAACTAAAATATTGTTTTAAATATTTATTCTTCTAAATATTTCTCATTAATGTCCATTGTTTAAAAATGGTTTTTAATATTTACTTATATGAACAATAATGTTTTAAAATTTTAAATCCTTTCAAGGTTTAAAATTGTTATTGGACACTTTGATTCAAAAATCACTTTATTAAATGCTTTACATGGTTTTAAAAATATTTTGATAATGAATTGTTTATTTTATTATTCGGATATGATAGATTGTGATTATAATGTGGAAATGTCATCATTCCATTATGCTTGTGTTATATGTAATTATTATGATATGGTTATTGGGAATTGTTTATGTATACATGTGGTTTCGTGATAATCTTAGGGAGGGTGAGCCCAAGATAGCTCTCCAATGCATTGGGTAGCATGACAGAGATAAAAATTAATGATTCTCCTTAGATATTTATGGAATATACTGTTATGAGTATTCCAAATGTGACACCATATGTAGCTATGATATCTACAATGAAAGTTAGTTATGAATGCAATATGTTACCATTATGACTTTTATTTGTGTGTGTTATTCCTATATCATATGATTTCATAAGGATTGTTTTGATTGAAATTTATAGTTTCATTGATTTGGATTTAATGATGGGATAATGTTTTAATTCCTGATTTTATAACCCTTACAGGGATTTTTATTCTAATACCATGTTTTTTAAATGTTTTATATAAGACTTATAGATGAATATGGTCATGGATAGGATCATAGAAAAGGCATGCTGTCTAAAACATTTAACTAGACATGTTTCATTTTAAGAGTTTTTAATTAATGCTATGATGGATACTGAGTAATATTGTGTACATGTAATTTTCAAGTTGATATGTAATAGTTAGGGTCTAATTCACTAAATCTATAAACCTGAAATTATCCTCAATGTGAATTATTAATTTAATTTAGAATTATGTAATGTTTAATAGAGGGTCCATAATATATTTATATTAGGTTCTTAATGTACAATTAAATTTAAACACACACACAGACCACACACATGTTGAAAAAGAATTCCATAATGACCTAAGATAACAAGCCACACACCAAGCCTTTTTGGTTAAGTATCTTGATCATATGCCTAGTGGGCATGAATTCCATTAAATGATTCATAGACACAATGGGCACAAAATCCCATTACATGGTCTTTAATAACCATATATTCTCTCTAATGGACCATTGGTGAATAGTTATTCTACCATAATCATGATGATATAGTGCTTTATGTATTGCGGCTACCTATATTTATTGTTATAGTTCCCACCACCGCTACAGGGTATTCAGTGCTACAGTCCTGCTACAGTGTCTGTTACCATTTATTTTTGAACCCTGAACCTCAATATAGTATTAAGGGGCTCTTAACAACTAATAAAGACCCCTACTACAATATAATTCCCCATGTATAATATTTATTGAATATTAAACCTATCAGCTAATAGGAAGTCCATGAAATTACTTGTGAAACACATCACCATATCCCATAATAATAGGCTAGAATTTGATCATGATTTAATCATTATAAATGATATTTTAATCAAGATATTATTAATCATATGGAAATTATATCCATAATTTTGATGAGGGTTATAATAATGATTCATCCTCATACATTCAATTGTAAAGAATTTGAGGTTGATTCAGAATATTAAGAGTGATTCCCTTATCAGGGAAATTTTTTTTGTCTCTATATAGGGAATGTCATTCCAAGCCTATAATTAAAACAATTTCCACCAAATGGTTTATTAAATGGCTCACTGGTACGATCATCCATGAAAATATGACAGGGGAGGTGTTATATACATTGGATGTAATAATATCCCAATTCATCATTTTCAATAATAGTTATTCTTCCATTATTTGTGGTGGGGTTTATATAGTTCTATTAAACATTAATGATATAAAGGAATGCTTGGATCAATAATCAAAATGTTTGTTTTCATTTATTTCTTGAATAACTATTATACCAATCACCACTTCATTTTTTAGGTCCACCACATCGATTGTGATAGAAAAATATCCACCTTTCTTCCTTGGTGGTTTTTTGTTGTTTCTAAAACCCATGGCATAATGAATTTATTTTCAAAGTTCTCAGTTTCTTATGGTTGATGAAATGAAAAATAAATCAAGGTATTATAAGGTATTTCCTTTCTTCCATAAAATCGGTTGGTTTCTCTAGTTATAAATTTCTTTTTTGGTTCCCTTATTTCCCATACTTTATTCATTTCCTCATCACTCTTAAGAAATTTTCATTGTGGTTAATTCTGCACCCTTGTGATGTTGGATGTCATAATTTTTTAGCACTGTTTGATTTCTCAATTTTACCAACAGAATAAAACACTACTTTTAAATTCTATTACCCATGCTAGCCCTAATATTTTTCATTCTCTACTCCGAATTTAAGTGCAAAATAGAAACATTATTCATATGCATTAGAGTCATTGGTCACCATGGATTTTCTATTAACTAGGTTTTAAACCACTAGAGAGATGGTCAAACAAGAACTCATGAGAATTAAAAATTACGGATTTATATCATTCTTGTATTGTAATGTTTTCCTCGTAATCCACAATATATTTATCAATTTTTTTTCTTAGTCCAAGGAAATATTTTTTTAATTTATTTTAGAGAGTGTGAGGAATATATTTATTAAAAAACATTTTCCATAATTACTTCCACAAAATACCATTGATATCTTTTGCAACCATTATATTGTTGATAAAAGTAGATGACTGACTTTGTTCGCCATATATATAATAAACAACTAGTAGAACCATCTCTTTTGTGGAAAACTGAATATTTCAGTTGATCTTCTCAATGGAGTTGATCTGTTGTACCATGATTAAGGGATCAAATGATCCATTTGATGATAGAGGCCTTTAACACATAAATGAATCAATTTCAGGTTATTTTTTATTATAGGTATTTGGTTTCTCCTACAAATATTTGTTTATATTCCTATCCTACATCATCTAATACAATATCACCACATATCTCGTGATTCCTCCTCCTATTATGTTGGGCATCTCATTGTTACCATCCTCATGTTGGAAATCAAATTGATTTTTTACCTGATTCTACCTATTGTGGAAATTGGAAAGAATAAGTGTAAAATAAGGGTTGTATATTTTTTAAATATTAAACTAAAAAATAAATCCAATGAAGTTAAATAGGTAAGTTATAAATTACACCAATTTCCAAAACATGTGAATCTATATGCTTCAATCTATGTTATCCACAATGCATTTCCTAACGTGTAATAATATGGGTATTTTCTCCAATAATAATTTATCATAATTAAATTATGAAAATTCCAATGAATATTTTCATGGATTCTCAATTTGGGTGTGAATCATAGCCCATTTTCATGCACCATCTCTTGGTTGAATATAGCTCAACGATTTTTCACATGTTTTACCACTACATACATCTATGCAGATCCACATCCACGTATTGTCTCTAGATAGGGATGTATTTCCATGATATACCACATACACACTTCTTACCAAAATTTTGGGGTGTTTTTTGTAGATATTTTTATCCCAATGGTCTTCTCTGGAGTTCCCAATCCTTATCCAAAAAAACATTTTCATTAATACCAACTATAATAACTCTTATCATTATTATACATTAATAAATTATTATTTTTAAATAAAAATACACTTAATAAAACCTAATTTATTTATTAGTAAAATGTTATTTTGAATTATGTGAATTTATGAAACAATTTATATAGTAATGGAATTATTATTGAAAAAATACTTAACATGCTTACACTTAAAACTCTATTGGATAACCTATGGATATACATAATAGAGGAGTGAGATATAAATTCTTGTAAGGTAATAAATATGGTATGACATTAATAATTTAATACCTATTATAAAAATGGAATACACAAGGTTAATATAATGAGTGAGAACCACAAACATGAATCATGAGTCATAACATAGCATGCTAAATTAAAGGAAGAATTGGAAATGTGGAAAAATCATAGTGCATTGTATCTTGATTAAAGGTCAGGGATTACTAAAAAATCATGTTTTAATAATTCCAATAAATGAATTAGGTTCACTATCTATCCCAAATTTACATATCTTGATACCAAACATTACCCAATGAATTGGACCTATATAAAATTCTAGGTGGTCCGGTCACATTCTTTTAATTTTCCTTCATATGTGTGCCACAAAGATTATATAACAAGGATTTATTCATAATCAAATTTGATTCCATGATAATGGGTTTTTAGATAAATACATATAATTCCCAATTCAATGAAATATATTTTATAATGGTTAAATCCATTGATTGGAAATCGGAAGGGTATTCACTAAACAATTTTTTGGCATTAAAAATTGTTGTTATATTTTAGTAGCATAAAATTGTCACAAAATATTTAAAAAAATGGGTTGATGATAGAGTGAGATTTATATAATTAGTATTAAATAAAATGGGAAGTAACAGGGACATCAAATGGAAAGTAAAACCATTATCAATTGTAAATATATGATATAAGATAATAAATAATCATTAAAAAAGAAGAGAAGGAAAGGATCAGTTACTAAATTTTGGCATGGTAACAGGTATACATAATGGTTCATAAGGAGGATAAATGGGAGTTGAAGGGGTACATAATAATATAGAAATAGAATTTATATGAAAGGGTATATGTAATTACATATCCTTACATGAAAATGGAAATTGTGAAGCATAACATAAAATATTATCTTGAGTAAAAAAGGATAGTGCAAGATTAATTACATAACATTATGAATCTAAATCCATTAGAGGAGATTCTTGAGAGATTTGGGGAACATTGGGAGGATACAGGTAAGAGAGGGAAGAGTAAGTACGTTCTCAAAATATTTTTTTAAAATAAATTGGGTCCTTATGGGTTTATATTGGAAAATACAGGGGAATTATCTATTATTTTACAAACATAGGTTTTGGACTATAGCTAAAAAATAACCAAATACAAAAACAACCCCACAGTTTTTCACCATGTTTTTTACCTAATGGTTGTAGTTTTGATTATTTAATTATGAAAATGTCTGAACATAATAAAATATTTCACTTTCTATGATGGAGGTCATTCAGACTATTAATAAAATGATTTAGAATACATAAAATATGTTATAATTTTTTGAGAATTCATAATTTCATAGATATATTAATCAAATGAACATAAAATAAAATTATTTTAACGGTAAAACATATATTTTGTCATGTATTCCATATATTGTATTTATAAACTCACTTTTAGGTCATTATGATGTCATAATATACATCGTATATTTATATGGAGTGTAATTATTAACAAATTTTTTTATTGTATTAGAAAATTCTACGAAACTATATATTTAATAACATTGAATTATGATTACAAAAACAATATTCATTCTTTCTAAATAAATTTTTAAAAAAATTATTTTTTCATTCTATATAATAATCGAAATTTGTTTAGAAACATGGGTTTTTTTACAATAACAGTTTTGAAACCCTCATAATGATTACATTTTCCATCATAAAATTTATATAATCATATATATATTTACTAACGAATTTTTAATAATTATATCCTTTTAAAATATTATTTATTTCAAAATTTTGTAAATTCATAAAAATAAATGTCTTAATTGGATTTGAATATTACCCAAAAATATAATTTTTTTAAATCAAAATATTATTTTTTTCAAACTGATATCTTAATCATTTGATAAATTAAAAAATTAAATAAATGAATTCCTAATTTAAATTATAATGAAATATAAATATTCATACTATTAAACTCAATTTTTTGAATTTACTTAAATTATTATTTCCCATAAATAATATATTTTCCTTTTGCTGTGGTAATTAATAGTTATAATAATTTATATTCATATAGTTTAAAAATTGAGTTACCGATATAAGATAATTTTAATTATTATTATTTAATAAATGGAATCAATTTTATCAAAATCAATTAAGAAATGGTGGAATTTTTGTCAAATAAAACTCACCATCAAGATGGAAAGAAGTTTTCTAAAAAATGCATTTTTAAAGAAATGATGATTTTACTTATACTCCATAACTAGTAATATTTATTATATTAATTTTAATTAATTAATCTATATATATAATATAAAAATTCAATTTCAAAAATTTCGTATTAGGGTTTATTTTATTTAATTATAACGGATAAATATTATTCATTTTAAATCAGTTTTTATTAAAACATGTTTTAATTAAAAAGATATTTTCATATTAAAATACTATATAATGATAATTTAAATTTAAGTAATTTAAAAAATAATAATTATATAATAAATATTTTACCATGAAACAAAATAAAAATAAAAAATTTCCTTTCAAATTTAATCATTTATCAAAATAAATGCAATTATACATAAAACCTATGTTTTTTACAATTCAAAAAAAATTATATACTTCCCAAAAATCCAAAAATTTTATCCTATGATTGTTTTTAAATGATGATAAAAAATGTTAGTTTGTTTTATCAAATAATTTTTATTATTGTTTTAGAAAATAGTAAAAATATTTTAAAAAATACATTTTGATAGACAAAGAACCAAAAAGAAATAATATTAAGTCTCTATACAAACATGGCATATTATGATACTAAACATTACATGCTAAATTAGAGAAATATAAAAATCTTATTTCACCATCCACTTTCATTTCATTCTCATTATTATGTGTACCACATAGATCATACAACATTGATTCATTCATCATCATACTTTATTTCACAATGATGGAGTGGTTAATAAATAAAGGTAATTCCCAGGTGAAAGATGTTTATATATAAAAAAGTTAAAACACTTTATAGGAAATGGGTATTGTATTTACTACATAGTTTTTTTAGTACGGGAAAATCTTGGTGAAATTTTGTAATCATAATAGCATCACTGAAAAAATCATAAAATGAGTTAACAAGATAGAAAGGCTTTTATCATCATTTGGACATGAAATGGAAAGTAAAAGGGACATGTAAATGAGTGAATTGAGATATTGGGGCCACCATGGGATGACTATCATGAGGTAATGGTATAGTAAGGATGTGATCCAAGGAATTTGAGTGTAGCGAAGTGGGAGGTTTGGGGTATTATAAGGGAAATGAATGAATGTTTTCTATTTTTTATCATATAAATGTTTTGGAATATATTTAATAAAACAACAAAAACCAAAAACCAACCAATGGGATTCACTCTGGGTTTTTTTCCAGATGGTCTATGCACAATTCCCATGGTTTGTTCCCATGTTTTCCCTTATGATCATTCCCATTTTTGATCTTCATATTTGAAAGGGATGGACATGTGAATCATAAAAGATGTAATATCATCAATCCAATATCAAATTATTTATTAGCCCCCAATACTAGTAAATATGGATGACAAATTGATAAATTATGTGGGAATTCCGAAGAAAGAGGAAACTATGCGAAAAAGGAAATCCTTGTACTTCAATGTTACTGAAGAAAGAGGTGTGGTATTTTGGTCTAGTCTATGTCTGCCATCAAATAATGAGTTAAAGAAGTGTTTGATTGATGATTATCAGGTATTTCCTTTCTTCCATAAAATCAGTTGATTTCTCTAGTTATAAATATCTAGTTTAGTTCCCTTGTTTCCCGTACTTTATTCATTTCCTCATCACTCTTAATATATTTTCATTGTTGTTAATTCTGCACCCTTGAGAAGTTGGATGTCATAGTTTTTTTGGAACTGTTTGATTTCTCAATTTTACCAACAGAATTAAACACTACTTTTAAATTCTATTACCCAATGTAGCCCTAATATTTTTCATTCTCTACTCTGAATTTAAGTGAAAAATAGAAACATTATTCATATGTATTATAGTCATTGGTCACCAAGTATTTTTTGTGAACTAGGTTTTAAACCTCTAGAGAGGTGGTCAACCATGAATTCATGGGAATTAACAAATATTGATGTATATCATTCATGTATTTTAATTTTTTCCTTGTAGTCCAAAATATATTTATCATTTTTTGTCCTTAGTCCAAGGAAATATTTTTTAATTTTATTTTAGAGAGTGTGAGGAATATATTTATCAAAAAACATTTTCCCTAATTACTTCCAAAATATCCCATTGATATCTTCTGCCACCATTATATTTTTGATAAAAGTAGATGACTGACTTGGTTCTCCATATATATAATAAACAACTAGTAGATAATTCTCTTTTGTGGAAAACTGAATATTTCAGATGATCTTCTCAATGGAGTTGATCTGTTGTACCATGATTCAGGGATCAGATGATCCATTTGATGATAGAGGACTTTGACACGTAAATGACTCAATTTCAGGTTATTTTTTCTTATAAGGATTTGGTTTCTCCTAAAAATATTTGTTTCTATTCCTATCCTACATCATCTAATTCAAAATCATCACATATCCCATGATTCCTCCTCCTATTGTGTTGGGAATCTCTTTGTTACCATCCTCATGTTGGACGACACATTGATTTTTTAGCTGATTCTACCTATTTTGGAAATTTGATAGAATAAGTGTAAAATTAGGGTTGTATATTTTTTAAATATTAAACTAAAAAATAAATCCAATGAAGTTAAATAGGTAAGTTATAAATTACACCAATTTCCAAAACATGTGAATCTATACGCTTCAATCTATGTTATCCACAATGCATTTCCTAACATGTAATAATATGGGTATTTTCTCCCATAATAATTTATCATAATTAAATTATGAATTTTCGAATGAATATTTTCTTGAATTCTCAATTTGGGTGTGAATCATAGCCCATTTTCATGCTCCATCTCTTGGTTGAATATAGCTCAATTCTTTTTCTCATGTTTTACCACTACATACATCTATGCAGATCCACATCAACGTAATGTCTCTAGATAGGGATTTATTTCCATGATATACCACATCCCCTATTATTTCCAAAATTTTGTGGTGTTTTTTATACATATTCATATCCCAGTGGTTTTCTCTGGAGTTTCCAATCCTTATCCAAAAAAACATTTTCATTAATACCAAATATAAAAACTCTTATCATTATTATAAATTAATAAATTATTATTTTTAAATAAAAATATCCTTAATAATACATAATTTATTTATTAGTATAATGTATTTTCGAATTAGGCGAATTTATGAAACAACTTATATAGAAATAGAATTATTATTGAAAAAATCCTTAACATGATTACACTTAAAACTCCATTGGATAACCTATGGATATGCATAATAGAGGAGTGAGATATAAATTCTAGTAAGGTAATAAATATGGTATGACATTAATAATTTAATACCTATTATAAAAATGGAATACACAAGGTTAATATAATGTGTGAGAATCACAAACATGAATAGTGAGTCATAACATAGCATGCTATCTTAAAGGAAGAATTGGAAATGTGGAAAAATCATAATGAAATGTATCTTGATGAAAGGTCCGGGATTACTAAAAAATAATGTTTTAATAATTCCGATAAATTCATTAGGTTCACTATATTTCCCAAATTTACCTATCATGATACCAAACATTACCCAATGTATTGGACCTATAGAAAATTCTAGGTGGTCCGGTCACATTCTTTTAATTTCCCTTCATAAGTGTGCAACATAGATTATATAACATGGATTTATTCATAATCACATTTTATTCCATGATAATGGTTTTTGAAATAAATACATATAATTCCTAATTCAATGAAATATATTTTAATAATGGTTAAAGAAATTGATTGGAAATTGGAAGGGTATTCACTAAATAATTTTTTGGCATAGAAAATTGTTGTTATATTTTGGTAGCATAAAATTGTCACTAAAATTTTAAAAAAATGGGTTGATGATAGAGTGAGATTTAAATAATTAGTACTATATAAAATGGGATGTAATAGGGACATAAAATGGAATGTAAAACCATTATCAATTGTAAATATATGATATAAGATAATAAATAATCATTAAAAAGGAAGGGAAAGAAAGGATCCATTACTAAATTTTGGCATGGTAACAAGTATACATAATGGTTCACAAGGAGGATTTATCGGAGTTGAAGGGGTACATAATAATATAGAAATATAATTTATATGAAAGGGTATATGTAATTACATATCCTTACATGAAAATGGAAATTGTGAAGCATAACATAAAATATTATCTTGAGTAAAAAAGGATAGTGCAAGATTAATTACATAACAATATGAACATAAATCCTTTAGAGGAGATTCTTGAGAGATTTGGGGAACATTGGGAGGACTACAGGTAAGAGAGGGAAGTGTAAGTATGGGCTCAAAATATTTTTTTTAAAATAAATTGGGTCTTTATGTGTTTATATTGGAAAATACAGGGGAATTACTTATTATTTTACAAACATAGGTTTTGGACTATAGCAAAAAAATAACCACATCCAAAAACAACCCCATGATTTTTCACCATGATTTTTACCTAATGGTTGTAGTTTCGATTATTTAATAATGAAAAGGTCTGAACATAATAAAATATTTCACTTTCTATGATGGAGGTCATTCATACTATTAATAAAATGATTTAGAAAACATAAAATATATTATAATTTTTTGGGAATTAATAATTTCACAGAAATATTAATCAAATAAACATAAAATAAAATTATTTTAACGGTAAAACATATATATTCTTTTATGTATTCTATATATTGTATTTATAAACTCACTTTTGGGTCATTATTATGTCATAATATACATCATATATTTATATGGGGTGTAATTATTAACAAATTTTTTGATTGTATTATAAAATTCTAAGAAACTATCTATTGAATAACATTGAATTATGATTACAAAAACAATATTCTTTCTTTCTAAATGAATTTTTTAAAAAAAATTATTTTTTCATTCAATATAATAATCGAAATTTGTTGAGAAACATGGGTTTTTGACAATAACAGTTTTGAAACCCTCATAATGATTACATTTGGCATCATAAAATTTATATAATCATATATATTTAATAACATAATTTTTAATAAAAATATACTTTTAAAATATTATTTATTTCAAAATTCTGTAAATTCATAAAAATAAATGCCTTAATTGGATTTGAATATTACCAAAATATATAATATTTTTAAATCAAAATATTATTTTTTTCGAACAGATATCTTAATAATTTAATAAATTAAATAATTTAATAAATGAATTCCTAATTTAAATTATAATGAAATATAAATATTCATACTACTAGACCCATTTTTTTGAATTTTCTTAAATTATTATTTCCCATAAATAATATATTTTCCTTTTACCATGGTAATTAATAGTTATAATAATTTCTATTCATATAGATTAAAAATAGATTTACCGATATAAGTTAATTTTAATTATTATTATTTAATATATGGAATCAATTTTATCAAAATCAATTAAGAAATGGTGGAATTTTTTTGAAATAAAAATCACAGTCAAGATGGAAAGATGTGTTCTAAAAAAATGCATTTTTAATGAAAAGATGATTTTACTTATACTCCATAACTAGTAATATTTATTATATTAATTTTAATTAATTAATCTATATATATAATATAAAATTTCATTTTCAATCATTTCTGATTAGGTTTTATTTTATATAATAATAATGGAGAAATATTATTCATTTTAAATCAGTTTTTATTAAAATGATATTTTCATATAAAAATACTATATAATGATAATTTAAATGTAAGTAATTTAAAAATTCATAATTAGATAATAAATTTTTTACCATGAAATAAAATAAAAATAAAAAATTTCATTTCAAATTTAATCATTTTTCAAAATAAAGTGCAATTATACATAAAGCCTATGTTTTTTACAATTCACAAAAATTCTATACTTCCCAAAAATCCAAAAATTTTATCCTATGATTAATTTGAAATGATGATAAAAAAATTTAGTTTGTTTTATCAAATAAATTTTATTATTGTTCTAGAAAATAATAAAAATATTAAAAAAGAGATTGTGATAGACAAAGTACCAAAATGGAATCATGTTAAGTCTCTATAAAAACATGGAATATTATGATACCAAACATTACATACTAAATTAGAGAAATATAAAAAATCTTATTTCACCATCCACTTTCATTTCATTCTCATGATTATGTGTGCCACATAGATCATACAACATTGATTCATTCATCATTATACTTTATTTCACAATGATGGGGTTGTTAATAAATAAAGGTAATTCCCAGGTGAAAGATGTTTATATATAAAAAAGTGAAAACCCTTTATTAGAAATGTGTATTGTATTTACTGCATAGTTTTTTTAGTATGGGAAAATTTTAGGGAAATTTTGTAAGCATAATAGCATCACTGAAAAATTCATAAAATTTGTTAATAAGATAGAAAGGCTTTTATCATCATTTGGACATGAAATGGAAAATAATAGGGACATGTAAATGAGTTTATTGAGATATTGGGGCCACTATGGGAGGACTATCATGAGGCAATGGTATAGTAAGGATGTGAACCAAGGAATTTGAGTGTAGAGAAGTGGGAGGTTTGGGAGAATTATAATGGAAATGAATGGTTGTTTTTTATTTTTTGACATATAAATGTTCTGGAAAACACATAATAAAATAACAAAAACCAAAAACCAACCAATGGGATTCTCTCTTGGTTTTTTTCCTAATGGTCTATGCACCATTCCCATGGTTTTTTCCCATGTTTTCCCTTATGATCATTCCCATTGTTGATCTTCATATTTTAAAGGGATGGACATGTGAATCATAAAGGATCTAATATCATCAATCCAATATCAAATTATTTATTAGCCCCCAATACTAGTAAATATAGATGACACATTGATAAATGATGTTGGAATTTCGAAGAAATAAGAAACTATACGAAAAGGGAAATCATTGTACTTCAATGTTACTAAAGAAAGAGATGTGGTATTTTGGTATAGTCTATGTGTGCCATCAAATTATGAGTTAAAGAAGTATTTGATTGACGATTAAAATAACTCAGCCTTTCTCCATCCACCCATTAATTGCAATGATGTATCAAAATCTCTGAGAACACTTCTTTAGAGATAATATGAAGAATGATATCAAATAATATACATCGTGATGTCTTTTATGTCAAAAATTGAAAGAGGAATTGAAGAAATCCATGGGGATAATGAAACAATAACCCATACCATCATAGAAATGGGATAACCTCACTATGGACTTTGTC
The DNA here is from genome assembly GCA_963277665.1 of Viscum album. Lineage (NCBI taxonomy): Eukaryota > Viridiplantae > Streptophyta > Magnoliopsida > Santalales > Viscaceae > Viscum > Viscum album. The sequence goes on along the minus strand of OY728166.1, from coordinate 366,496,261 downwards.
ATGAGTCATCCAAATACATCAAGAGTTAATAATATTATATGGGGTGTGGTGGATCTTCTTTCAAATTATATAAATTTCATTTTTATTTTATATGTGTTCTCAATCGATCAACTTGAACAAATATACAATAGAAAAGTTTTGATGATGCTCGGAACCCCACTGTGGATTGTAACTAATCGAGATCCAAGATGAACATCTTTGTTCTGGAAGATTCCCTAACATAATATAAAAACATAGTTATTCATTATCATTTTTTATCATTATAAAACGGATTTAAATCCTATGGAGACAATACAAAAACTAAAGGATAGGTTGAGAGCATTCTCAGTTGACAACAATGAAGGATGCGACTAAAAAATTACTCTTATTGTGTTATATTACACCAATAGTTTCCACTTCATAACCCAAATGGATCTGTATGAATCCAATTAGTTGAAAATGTTCATAACATCTACATGTTGGTATTATTTTGAGTAATGAAAACTGCAAGGTCTTAAAAAGGTAGATGATGTGGAGGAAAATTATATGACCATTTACTGGTACATCAAAGGATGTTAATTAATGACAGAAGATAAATTATGACAATCATCAATGAGACATAGAGTATAATATTTCATAAATAGTATTCGTCTAAATATATCTATGGAATAATTTGATAACAATTTGGGAGAGGGTAATGAATATTCCAAGATACATCATCCCTATTTAGATCATTGAACAAATCAGAGTGGTGGCCTACCAACATTCAATACCGGCTCACATATCTCAAGAACATGTTGGGATTGGGAGAGAACCTGATCACTTTATAATACATTCTATATAATGATTTATTGATAGTTAGTCTGGAATTTTTTTTATGATATTGTGATTTATATTCATTCCATATTACCCATGTTATAATTATCATGTTATAATATTCCATATAATTCATGTTTATGATTATCACACCATATATTCCTAATAGATATTCTTATTTTATATCATTTATCACCTTATTTCATGTTTATATTTTTATTAATTATTATATCATACCCCTTTATTATGTATTTACTAAGGTTGTCCCACGAATTTCTTAAATCCATAAAATTTCAGAAGCATATTATGAATGTTTTCAATAAATTTTTTGTTTCCCATGTTAATTTTATCATGTTATACACTTAATTAAACAACAATACATATCGATCATTGGGGTTTTATTATGTATATGTTTATGTAATAAATATTGAATTAATGTATAAGAAATATCATGATTTTTATAGTTGGTGTCAAAGAAAATGTTCAGTTATTTTTGGGTTCATAATTAGAAAACTCTAGTGAAAGTCTTCAGGATAAGAATAATTATTAGAAACATACTGAAATTTTAGAAATTTTAAGTTAGGTTGTTTGTCATGAAAATAAATTCATATCTGGATAATATAAGTGGATGTGGCGTTGGAATAGATGTACACAGGGAAAAAACCAGAAAACACAACATTAAGATAGACATTGTCAGGAACTGATGCTCGAAAATATGCCTTATTGCACACCAAGCTTGAAAATATCAAAATATATGATTATTTAAATTCACAAGATCATTAAAAAATATCAATTGATGAAATAAAATTCATATGAATATATGTTAGGAAATTGATAATGGATTACATATATTGAAGCATAGGAATTGAAAATTTAAATGAATAAATTTAATTAGTATATTGTTCTTTTAATTTTAGTGAATTCCAATTTAAATATTTAATAGTTAAAACATAATCTTCCCCAATACCCCCCATTTTCTAACTGAAGGAAGAAAACAGGTGGAATTATGTAAACTAACATTTATAAAGTGTAGTGTAATGATTACCCCCAATGTGATTTCCAACATAATGGAAGATGGAATTGTTATCATTGTGGAGATACTATCAAAAATGGATCATTTTATGAATTGAAACAAGGATTAAGAGAATTTTACAAATCCCCATAAGAAATAAAAGGCTAAAACTGAGTACTTTGTGTGAAAAAGGACAATGAAATTCAATATATAATCTCATCCCTTAATTGTGGAACAATTAATATAATCCACTTAGAATATATTCTTCATCCTTTAATGATCCAAACAATAGAAGATTCTAATTTACCCTTATAATATTGAGAGATTCTTGAATCAGTGGTGTACATTGATCAAGGATAAAATTCTGGATGAAGATATCAATGTTAGAAGGAGAATGAAATTAAAGATAATGATTTTCAATAAATATTTTCCTCACACTATCCGATATAAAATGGGTACGGATTTACATTCCCTCAACAAATAATATGACTAATAATTAGGTATGTATTAGGAAAATATTTAAATACATGCATGATAGATGTCTCAATTTTTCTTTATCCCTGAATTTATCATTGGCAAGTTATTTGGTGGCCTGAAACCTTTTTTAAACAAATCTTTGGAGACCGATGACCTTTATTTCATAGAATATATTATCAAAGTTTACTCAATGTTGAAATGGAGATAAAAAATTCCAATTGTATCATGAGGATATGAATCATAATTTGGAGTACAAATATGGAGGTCTAATAGGGAAATATAATGGTGCCATGAAAATTATAAATCCCACTTTTCAAAGGTGTCAATTGAAGAACTCGAGAATTTGACTATGGTGGATGATGAACTGATTTGGTGTGGAAATTAAGAGACCCTAGATGGAGATTGCCGAAAGGATAAAACCACTAATGAGATAGAAGAATGAAATTCTCCAGTAAACACTTAGTGCATTGTTCATTCTTTCAACAAAAATGAACAATGCAACTTTGAATATATATCCACAAATCCAAGGGATTTTTGAGACAACCAACAAACTCTAAAGAAAAAAGGGAGAGATTTCTTCCATAACAACCACTAAGGTGGATCCCGAAAATTATGTGGTGATAGTTGTGTTAGTTATTCATTCATGAATAGTGAACATACGTTTTTATTCAAGTTATACACATTCCTTCACGTAATATTTTTTAAGAACTATACAAGAACCACCATAGAACATGGAAGTTGAATTTTGTGTTTAAATAGAGGATTGATTAATTATTGCATCCCTAGTAAATAACTAATTCCCATTTAAAAAAATTCAATGAACTCCCCAAAAACAATTGATACTTCCTTTTGTGTAATTTAATGCAATTATCATTATGGATTGTATTTTACTTTATAGAGATAACAATAATTTCCTTGATAAGGAAATAAATCTCTATATCACGAATCTACAATTGTTCTTATATAGGTTCTAGGAAGAGGATGAATATTACTATGCCCCAAAATCTCATGAATCATTATTATTTTCCTTTGGGAAAGAATATATATATCATAAATTATTAAATCTGAAGAAGAAATCATTCTCGTATACATTTTCATTTTGAGGGAATACGCTGATGTGTTTCCTGAGGAATTTATTCATTATCCTCCTAAAAGAGTGGTTGAATTATAAATCGTGATTATACATATGGTATTTACATTTTCCAAGAATATATATAAAATATATTTTTTGGAACATGTGGAGATGAAGAAAAAACTATAGGAATATATAGATAATGGGTTTATACAGCAATGAGCATCAACATGTGGTGCACTAGTCCTTCTCATCCAGAATAAAGATGGGACAATGTACATTTTAATTGATTATTGTGTGCTGAAAAAGATTAAGAGAAATAAAATTAATGATATTCCAATGATTTATGACTTGTTTTATTGTATGCATAAAGAACAATAATTCCCTAAGGTTGATCTACGATCTAGATATTAAAATGTTATCATAAAAGAGGATATCCCCAATAATGGTTTTTGTACAAGATACATGGACTATCAGTTCATTTTATTTACATTAAGACTCAAAATATCTATAGGAATTATGATTTACAAGATGAATAATGTCTTTAGAGATTACCTAGAAAGTTTTTTGGTTTTATTTATACATGATATTCTATTATACTAACAAAATTAGGATCATAAGAAGCATCTATGAACTATGCTATTTCCCTTATGAATGGACATGATTTATTCCACATATAAAATTTTTGATTTATATTTGATGAAATACTAATTTTTGGGGGGTATCATCACATTAAGTGATATATATATAGATCTTTCAAAGATAGAGACAATTAAAGGATGGATGAGGACAACTTTAGTGATAGTTATCTGTAGTTTCCTTGTATTATGTGGTTATTATTGTCAATTTGTGAGGAATTAAACATGATTATCAATCCCTCTAAACAATTTAACTCAAAATGGATTCAGTTTTCTTATAATGATGAATTTGATGATATATTAAAGGATATTGTAGTGTCTTACCATTTCACATGTACTCACACAACCCATATGTGGTGAACATTTGGTGGTATTCAGATATGCTTTGAATGAGGGCATAGAATGTGTTTTAATGTAGATTGAAAACGTTATAGGAAATACTTCATGGAAATTGAAATTTCCCTAAAAGATCAACCCAACACATAATTTGATGTTGGATTTTGTGATACTTTTCATGAAAATATGGATTTTTTATCTATTTTGGGATAAGATTGAAATATATATATATATATATGGATAAAAAAACAGCCTAGATTTTTTCTCACATATATAGATGAATATATCAAACAAATATTGTTAGAGAAGATAAAGGGCTATGAAGGATCAATCCACTACTTTCCTTGGAAAGAGAATAATGTGGTTGATGCAATAATTAAAAGAGATTATGTAATTCAATAATTTATTATAATTTAGAGGGATCATATCTTCAGAGAATTTAAAAGCATGGATTTGGGAATCATAGAGAAAGGAACATCATAAATCCATCCAAAAATTATTTTTCAGCCATTACATATAGGGATGATAAAGTATGATTAATGTGATGATGTGGGAATTCAGAAGAAAGTGAAAAATAAATGAAAAGGGATATCCACATATTTTATTTTTGATGAAGGAGTTGTAGGATTTGGGTCCCGACTATGTGTACCATCTACTCATGAGATAAAGAGATATCTTCTGTAGGAAACATATAGCTCATCCTTCTATATTCACGCATGGAGCACAAAGATGTATTGATATCTCCTAGATAATTATTGGCAGTACAATATGATGAAGGAGATTATAGAATCTATATCAAGAATTATTGTATGTCATAATGTGAATGTAGATATGATAAAATACCATGGGATGATGCGACCATGTCCCATATATACATGGAAGTGGGAAAGGATCATGAGGAATTTTGTCACTAATATTTCAAAGACATCATGAGGGAATAATGTTATATGGGTTGGGGTGTATCATCTTACACTGATTTCTTACTTCATTGGGATTCGAAACAATTTATCGCTCGATAAAATATCAGTGATATTCATTAGATATGTTGTGAGGATCAATAGAAAACTACTATAAATTTTATTTGATCAATATCCTATAGTCTCCACTATGTTCTGGATGAGTTTATAACATTCTGTGAATACTGTGTTGAACATCGTCAATTTTTATCTCCCTAAAACTAATTGCCAATCATAGAAGACTACCAATACACATGGGAATGTGTTTTTAAAATTATAAATTTTCATCATAGGAGGATGGGACAAACAACATCTTTTGGGTGATTTCTCTTCCAATAATAGTTACCACTCGAGCATCCAAATGGCTCCATGTAATGTCCTTTATGTGAAGTGTTTTAGTAAACCTGCATAATGGGATGAAGTTAATGGATGAAAAATTCTACGTCATGGAATGGTATATGAAATGGTGGAAAATATTAATACCACTAATCAGTACATCATGTACACATAGTAGAGATAGAAGATCTCTTCTGACAATAAATGATGATACCTAGAGTTTAATGTTCGATACAAGGTATTACTTCGAATATCTCTATCAAAAAAATTTATGAAATTTGGGAAGTTGTGAATTATTAGTATGATAGTAATCTACCCCTTAAAGATTAGCAATCACATAAGAGTTGTGGTGAGGTTACTGGCACTCACACTTAACCTATCACGACCACATGATGTATTCCTTTTATCCCTCTTTTGAAAGCACAAACCAGACCCCTCACATATACTAAATCCAGATGTAGTACCATTTGATAATGAAAATTCATATAATAATAATCTGGTAGAGATCATATATTTTATTGGAAATATTCATTAAAATTAGACACTTTACTTTATAAAAGTGAGGCGATGAATCCAAAATTCAAGGAACAACATAGAAAACAAAAGATGTGATGAAACTGAGTTACCCTCATATTTTTTAGTGTGTAATATAAAACATTTGAGGGAAATATTTCTTATGTGGGGATGAAATTATGGACCCTAAATGATATAAATAAATATCATCTTTTTTATATAATTAAATGTATGGATATATAATATGGTTATAGAAAACACAAGCACCAATTTGGTTTCATTATATCCTAATTGATTAAATTTAATGTTAAAAATCATTACATTTGATAATATATCTATTGAACAATGATAGAATGTCTAGTCTAAACATATAGTTTTAAAAAATCCAATTGACATAAATAATGGAAGTGATGACCTCAAGTAGTATGATCATACCCTATGAATTGCATTTATAAAATCTTGAAAGGATGAAATCATCACTAGGATATTTTTTACTAACCTGAAGCTAATATCAATCAACTTAGGCTTGATTAAAACCATTTATAATAGAATATCATGCTCATCAAGATCACGACCCAAACCATCTACGCTGAAGCACCTCTGAATGTCTCACCATCACACACCATTCTATTAGGTATTTTGATGGTGTATTAATGATATATGTATCAAGACCCTATTAATACTATGAAGTGAATTATTTTCAATAGAATATTGAATATATATTCATCCTATTTGTTTTTAATTTATTAGTTATTTTTATTTTGATTCAATAAAACAAAAATAGTATTTTTTTGGTCATAGTCACAATCAATTAAGGTGTTTATTTTCATGAATTATTGTATTTTTTTAAAAAATACTATTTAAATTTTGTTGAATTAATTATTATTAAAAAAACATTATCATATAATAATTATGAATTCAAATTTATTTTTTATATGTGTTTAACATTTGTTATTGCCAAAAATACAAATATTTATTATTAATTATATATTATTACCATAAAAGATAAAATGATCATATTTTGAATATTATTTGTATAAAAATAATAATATTTTTGTTAATAATAAAAATAATCTTCTCCACTGGTTAATTATAAATAAGTTTTTTGGGATTGTTGGATTTTTTTGAAATTCATAAATATCAAATAAATATACTTTCTATATTATAACATCATAATTACCCCAAAGAGATGTAATAAACATATAATATGCATCCAATTCCAAATATATTTCATAAATTTAATATAATTTAATTTTAGTTTTATTTTATTAATTTTATTAGTCTTTTATTTATCTTTCATAACCATTAATATATTTTAATGATTTATAATCATTTCTTTAAAAATATGACTATCTTATACATAATTAAGTGTATTTTTTAATTAATTTAGACCCATTTAATTATATATTAACAAAAACCAATCCAATTTGGTACCAAAAAATGCTAATACATTGTGTGTTTTTTGGTTTTAGTTATTTTATTATATAGAGTCCAAAACCATTGTTTGATAACTATTAATAAAATATCAACTATTTTCCAATATAAACCTACTCAAAATCCAATATATCTTTACAAAAAACATTGGATCATATCCTTACACTACCCAACCCTTTCTAAAGTACTCCAAAATCTCCCCTAATCTCTCAAGAAGAACATTCCCATAATTTGGTGCCTCATAATCAAGTAAGGGATCTTCCACACTATTTTTTTATTCCTGCATATATTTTATTTATGGTTCATAGTTTCTATTTTCACATTTGTATATGATATTCCATATCTCCCATATTTTAAATATTATTTCTATATAACGAGGCACCTCTTTCAATCTCATTAATCCCTCCTATGAACTATTATGTGTGGATGTTTCCTTACTGAAATTATGTATGGGATCCTCGCATTGTTCTATTTATTAATGTTTCTTTATTATCTTATAACTTCCAGTTACAATTACTAATATTTTGATATGTTAATTTGCATCCATATTACTTCCCATTTTATTACAAAATTAATATAGACCCCTTTATCTCTCATTTAACCATATTATGAATTTTTACATGATGCTGATATGCTACCAAAATTTCATAATGATTTTCCAGGCCAATAAAATTGAGTTTTGATTACCATACCCATTTCCATAAAGGGTGATAAAATTTATGCACTTATAAATATATGACTTAGGGATGATATTTATTGTTTACACACTCCCTAGTCATAGAATAAAATATGATGATGAATGAATCCACGTTTCGTGATCTATGTGTACAACTTAAGAATAAGAATTTAATAAACGTGATATATGTGCCAAGAATTATATACAATCCAATGAATTGGTTGATGTTTAGTATCGTGATACATCATCTAGGGACAAGGATTTGACATGACTTCTTTATAGGTGTTTTTTATGTTTTCTTGGTTGTTAGCCTCGAACAATGTTTATCATGCACTGTTTTAAGTCATTGTCACATTTACCATGTTGCCTTTATGATTATCATCCAATATCATGTCTCATTGTTCATGTTGTTTAATAAGAATGTAAATGGTGCCTAAAACGTGATAATCAAAAACATAATAAATGATACATGTTATAGCATGATAATCATAAATGAAATTGGGAAATGAGGAAACATCCTAAAACCATCCATCATAAACATAGGTAAAGGTGGACTGCGAAGACATGATGATGGAAAAGGTCACATAAAAGAATCAGGTTCACTCTATTCCCCACTACTATGTCACATGAGACTGAAAATTACATAGTAATTTTGATATCTATCTAATTCATGTTGGACTCACCACTTTCATTTCATTATAATTGTTATGAGTGCCACTCAGATCATAGAACATTAATTCCTTCAACATCTTATTTCATTAAATTATAAAAGAGTATGGAATAAATACATGTATGTATCAAGTCAAATAAGTGAAAGTGGACATAATAGAACATATTTGATATGAAATTGTTGTGGTATTCACTAAATTATTGTTTTTTCTTGAAAAATAATGGTGGAATTTAGGCAGAATAATGGCGTCACACAAAAATTCATAAATTACGATAATGAGAGATAAATAGGCACCTCAAAATTAAGAAATAAAATTGGTTCTAATAGGGACATGGATGTACCTTTACCATCATTATAAATTGTTATTAGATGCAAAATGATAATAATAAAACTTCATTAAATTAGATGATTTCAGGATCTCTGACTAAATTTTAGCACTGTAATAAGTGTACATAATGGTTTGTAAGAGGGAATTAATGAGATATTCGGGGTGCATCCACATTTCAAAATAATTCAGATATTATTGTGGTCAAGGAATAATATATACCAAAAAAAATAATTCAAATTGAGAGACCTAACATAAATGAGGTTCTTGAAATGAAATTGGAATAGTGATACACCATATGTGTATATGTGACTTCAAATTCATAGGTTGGGATTATAACGAGATTGAGTGAACCATGGTTGTACTATAGATAAGGGAGGGAACAATAAGGATGTTCTCCATGTATTTTCATTGAATAGAATGTCGAGGTTGTGTCGAAGCCACAAACTGTCCCCTTGTTTTTACCATTGTTTCAACAAAATGGGAGTGGTTTATATTATATTATTAGGCCAAGGTATGAACATAATAAAATAATACCTATGATATTTTCCATTTGAGACATACTCTTAAGGAAGTTATTTTAAATCCCTAATATTTATTAATGGTTCTAATGATTAATAGAGAAATCATAAAATCAATCAAACAGACATAAAATCAATATTAATGAAATCAGCACTCATTTCCTATATAAACCCACAAATGATCTCATTACTCTACACTATAAATCATTAGATAATGTCCTTATACTTCCACTCCATCTCAAGTGCCCTTCCAACTTTCCCCAAGATCTCAAGAAGACCCTCCCATGAATTTTTAGTCAGTGACTTCTGTACATGCTATTTTCCATAAGTTATTTAATTCACGTATCTTTATTATCTTCTTCATTACATTTTTAATTTCTATTTCTGGAATATTTTTTTCCATGTACATATATATACCCAATTTATATTCAAATTATTAGTGACCAATTTCACTCTCATCAACCCATTTTTATGAATTTTTATGGGAAATTGTTATGCTGCAACATTTCATCAAGATTTTTCAAGTCCAACAATTTTGTAGTTAATACCATACCCAATTCATATATAGGGTATCATCCATTATAAAGACACATTTATTAGACATGGGATTGAAATTTATATATTCAACACTACTAGATCATGTAATAAGAAAAGATGATGAATCCTTCCATGTTTTATGATCTATGTGGCCCCCTTAAACATGAGTATGAAATGAATTTGATGGGTGCTCACTAATTTATATAGTGCTCTAATGGATTGGGTATTGTTAAGTCTATTGAGACATCTTTTTTGGATAACGAGTGATTATAATTACTTTATAGTAATTTATTTATTAGGATTTCTTGGTTGTTATCCTTGGTCTATGTTTATGATTTAGTGTTTTATATTGTTCCCACATTTACAATTTTATTATTATAATTCTATATCATGTCTTATTATTCGTGCTTATAATTTGTAGAAATTATATTCACCATTAATATTTTTATTTTCTATCATCCATATCCTTATTTCTTTTTGATTCTCTTAACGGTATTTATAGCTCACCCATTTATTATGTATGTCCCCTTGTTATCCTGTACAGTTTCAAAATCCACTTTATTTTATAATCTAGTTAATGAATATTTCATTAATATTGTTATATCAAATTTTCATGATGTTATTATATGTACCAAATTCAAAACTAAATTAGAATTATTAATCATTCAGGGTATATTAAGTGTTATTTCATGTAATTAGTCATTAATTAATGTTTTATAAGAAACATGGCTTTCATAGATGGTATAAGGAAAATTATTAGTTATTTATTTTATTATGAGAAGAAAATATAAGAAAATACATAGGTATAAAACTAAGTATAAGAAAATATCAGTAAATTTTGGAAACTATAGAATAATGTGTTTATCAAGATAATACATCCATGTTTGGATAACAGAAGTGTATGTGGAATTGGGAAATTTGTACAAAGTATTAAAACCAGAAAACACCTCAATGAGTTATAAAGGACCATCAAAATGGTGCACAATAATGTTCCTTGTCGGAAAACTGCTTTGAAACTCCCATAAGATATGTTATGAAAATTTCATAATATCATTATAAAAAAAATATTAATAGAAGAAAAAACACCCATAATAATACCTAATAGGATCTATATCATGTTTAAAAATATTGAATACATGAAATTAATATGTTTCAAAAATACATGTAATATATATCTTACCTTTGAAATTTTATTGTTTCTATTTATGTTGTTTAATTGTTTAAAAATAATCGTCCAATATACTATATTTAGTATATATAATGGCCAAAAATATAAATGGAATTTGTAAAATAATAAATTCAATGAAAAATGTGATCACTACAACAATGAGATGACCAACCCGATCGGGGTAGGAAGTGAAATCTTTTGGATGTTACTCTCACAACTTACTCAGGATTTTAATAGAAACCCAGTTCAGGAAGAGCTCTAAGATTCCCCTAAGAGTGAATAAGCAGCGATTAATAGATTTATGTGAAAATGGCATATGAATTTCAATGGATTATGTAATCACATAACAGAATAAAATGTATCAATTTCATTGAAAACAACTTCTCCAAATGTCAATGTACAGATCAAGTTAACTTTCCACTTATCATTTATCATATGGGGGGAGAAGATGATTAGTGGTGGGAATTTATCAAATATATGAAGCCTAAGGATGTAACCATATAGATTGGTTTTATGGAATTCTTGAAAATATTTTTGTATCAATATTTCCCTCACACTCTGTAATATTAAATGTAAAGGGGTTTCTTGGTCATTAATAAAAAACGTGACAAATATATCAGGTTATATGAAAAATAAATCAGAATGAATGCATAATACACCTATGGATCTGTTGTTACCCTATACTGAAATGTTTACATATTCATTGGTAGGGTAAAATCACGTCTACAAATATACCGATCAATCAGAGGGATTTATTTTAATGAATAAATTATCTGATGACACCTCAAATTAAATATGATGATTAGAGAATCTGGTGGCTATCATGGGGATATGAATCATAAAGTGGGGCTTAGTCATAAAATCCTGATTGAGAAATATATTGGTTCAATGAAATTTCAACATCCCAATTTTCAAAGTTGATAAAAGAATGACTACATAAATATCCTAATAAGGTAGAGGAAATCATTTTGGTGTGGGAATGAGGGGCACTGAGCATGCAATTGAAAATAGGTGAAACCCACGAATATAATAGATGAATGGATTCACACTCTCTACCCTCAACTCATTGTTCATTGTTTTAACAACAAAGAACTAGATAACATTTCAAACCAATTATTTATGCCAAGGTGTTTTGGATACAACCAACAACCTCCAAGGAACTATGGGAAATAATTTTCCATCACAACCACTGAGGTGGATCCTAAAAATGTAGTATTGATAGGTATGATAGTTATTCATTCAATAATATCAACCATACATTTTTATTTTCATTATTTTTTTCCTTCATGACAAAAAATATTATTAAAACAATTCAAACACCACCACAATACATGGATGTAGACCTACCAGTGAAAATGTGAAATTGGTACATTATTGCATCCCAAGTATATAACTCCTCCCCTATATCATTTTTTTGGATGAGCATCCTAGTGAAACTTATCATAACGCCTTTTTTGAATTTGATATATTTATTGGCATGGAATAGATTTCCCTATATATAAAAGATATGAATTTCCATGAGAACGAAATCATCCTCTATATCAAAAATCTTTCTCTGATTCTATACAAGTTGAATGTGGAGGATGAATCTTATTTAGCAACATATTCTCAAGATTGGATATTATTTACCTATGATAAACCATATCAAACAAAAACTTATTAAGTCTAATGAAAGAATAAACCTTTAATAAATTCCCATTATGAGGAAGTCCAATCATTTGTTTCCAATGAATTGACGGGTCTTCCTCCCTTCTGAGAGGTTTAATTATTAATAATGATGTTAACTAGGGAGTTTCTAATATCCAAGAAGTGATATAGAATTTATATTTCCACAAATAAGGAGTTTAATAAATAACTACATGAGGATTTTGATAAATAGTTCACTTGCCACTATGCATCAAGATGGTGTGAAATGGTCTAATTTATCATGGAGAATGATGGGTCGATGAGCCTTTTTTATGGATTATCACAAAATCAAAAAGATTGAAATAAATAACAAGTATTCAATTCCATGGAATGATCACATGTTAGATCAGTTATGTGGAGAAATTTAATTATCTATGGTGGATATATGGTCAAGATATTACCATATATGTGTGAAAAATGAGGATATCCCTAAGAGTTATTTTTGTACAATGTATGGAAATTATGAGTTCATAGTAATTCTATTTGAACACACTAATTCTTAACTAATGTTAATGGCCCTGATGAATAGAGTCTTCAGTGATTGCCTAAAAAATTGGTAGTATTTATATATGATAATATAATGTAATCTAAAATCAATGAGGATCATGTGGAATATCAAAGTACTATGCTAAAGACCCTACAAATTGATAATCATTATTCTAGGTATAGTAAAAGTTATTCCTGGTTAATTGAAGTCTCATTATTGTGGAATATCATCAAATGTAATGGAATATTTATGGACCCTTCAAAAAAATACAATTTAAGGATGGTCGATGACAACGTCTATGACATTTATTCGAAGTTTCCTTGGATTAGTTGGGGACTATCGTTGATTTATGAGAAATTTCTTACCATTATCTATCCATATAACCAAGATAACCTAGTTAAGATTTATGTTATCTTGGGGTTATGAATATTAAGACTGATTCATTGGGATGAAAAAAAGTTCATCCATACACCAATTCTTACACTACCCACAAGTGGAGAATATTTCATAATATTCAATGATTCTTTGATGAATAGAATGTGATGCGTGTTAATGAATCATTGAAATGTGATATCTTTTGATTAAATGCAATTCAAAGATTACTATAAGAAAAACCCAATAAATTATCTACATATTGATGAAGTTATATTTTCATTTATAATATGGTGGAATTATCTATTTGGGGATAACATTAGAATTTATATATAATTCAAAATATCCAGTATTTATTCACATAGAATGAGATGAATTTGTGCCAATGGTTAATTTTAGAACTGATCGAGGTCTTTGGATACTCAATGCACTACAATATATAAAAGATAATAATGTGGTTCACAAGTTATTTTTAAAGGACCCAACCATTAGATCATTGATGTTATATGAGAGGGATCGGATCATATGACATTTGGAATGGATGGGTTGGGGAATCATAAAGGAGAAACATAATAATTGATTGTATAAATGATTGATAACCATCCCTTCTGTAGAAGATAATGAATTCCCAAATAGTTGATGTGAGAATTCAAAAGAATGTTGAAACTATAAGAAATGTTAAACCCATAGAGTTAAATATTAATGAAGGAGTTGTACGATTTTGGTAATGAATGTTTTTACCATAAAATCTAGAGTTAAATAAAGAGGTTTTTGGATGATGAACATTTCTCTAACTTATATATCCTTCCACTGAGTAAAAATATGTATAGAGATCTATGAGAGAACTATAGTTCATAAAATATAACCAATAAGATTATAGAGTATATATCAAGATGAATTTTATGTCAGCATGTTAAAGTGGAATGGAAAAAAATCCAAGGGAATGCTTCAACCATTACCCATACCTACATGGAAATTGGAAATCATCACCGAGGAAATTTTCCCAGGTCATCCAAATAAATCAATATAGTTTAATGCTGTCTTGGTTCTGGTTGATAGTCTTACAAATAATGTTCAAATAATTATGATTCAAGAGTATTTAACACTCGATCAACAATAAAGTGTATAAACTAGATAAGTGGTGAGGATACATGGAACACCACTCTAAATTGTATCATATCATGATAAAATATTCACCTAAATGTTATGGAAGAGTCTCCAACAATTTCTAAATACTGCGTTATTATTCATCCTAGATTATCACCCATAAAATGTTGGCCAGTCATAAAGGACTACCAGTACACTTAAGGAAATGTTTAGAGTATGAGAAATAGACTTCATTATAGGATGGGGCCAGTATCATCATTTGGTCATATTACCTTACAAAAGTAGTTTCTACACGAACATCCAATTAGATCCCTATGATGCCCATAATTTAAAGTTTTGAAAAATGAATTCATGTTTTGATGAATTTGGGGAATGGAAAATGATAGGTCAGGAATTGATCAATGAATTAGTGAAAAAGATAAGATTATTAAACTTCACACAAATACTTATTAGAGTTGATTAAATGGATTTTATTATAATCTTGGAAGATATAATATTGTTGATGTTTGATTATTGACTTTTATATACATATCTCTATGGAAGAAAGTGATTAGATATGGGAAGAATGGAAAAAATAGTTCAAGATACATCATCCCCTATTGGATCATTGATTTCATAAAAGAGGTGATATATCAACTATAAATCCCAAAAACTAGATCTACATTCATGATGTATTCCATGTATCCCTCTTGAGGATGTACATACCAGACCCATCACATGTACTCAATCTATTGGTTGTATTATTGGATAATGATCCCTCATTTGAAGATAAGTTGGTGAAAATCATAGATCATAGAGGAAAATTACTATCCTATTATTCAAGGGAGTTTAATGATAATGAATAGAACTACCCAATGCTTGATCAAGAGTTGGATTCAATAAAATTTTCATTGAAAATATAAAGACATTAACTCTGTGGTGATATGTGTGAAATATATATTGATCAAATAAAATTCTTAAATATAAATTCACATTGAAATATTTGAATATTCACCACCAAAGATAGTTATCTATGATCAAGGGAAATTATCTCACAATCCACTTTCATCATGGTAAAGAGAATAAAGTGGATGATGGTCTTTTAAGAATAGATCCATCAATTATATCATTGATGAGAAATGAGATGGATATGATCATCCTATATTTTAAAAGTATAGACATGGGAATCCTAAATGATGTAACATAATAATTTATTTTATAAATTATTTCCCAATAGTCAATTATGAAAATGATAACAAATTCTAAAAAATTGGAATTCAGAATAAGGTGGAAACAATAAGAAAACAGATGTCAATAGAGTTAGTTATTAATGAAGAAAGACTTGTGATATTTAGTTCAATACTATGTGTACCATAAAATCCTATGTTAATAGTGGATATTTTGGATAGTGCACATAGCTAATACTTTTCCATAATCTTAAGAAGAACATATATATAAATTGTGATATCCAGGAAATATTTTGGTGGGACAATTTGAAGAAGGATATCAAGGAATATTCATCAAGATTTAATGAATTTCAGTAATTGAATGTGTATAGTAAAAAATCCATGGGGATGTAATGCCATTTCTCATACCTATATGGAAATGGGAAAACATCACCATGGATATTTTTGAAAGTCCATTCAATGAAATAAAGAAGGGATAATTATATATGGGTTGTGGGGTATTGTATTACAATGATTGTGCACTTAATTGGGATTTGAGAGGATTTTTCATCGACCATCATTCATGTATATACATTAGAGAAGTGTTGAGGTTAAATAGAACACCATTGTTGATTGTATCCAATCGAGTTCCGTGATTTTTCATATATGTTATAAAAGTGTATTAAATATGTTTTGAATAACTATTTGATATTTTACATGACTTATAACCTTAAAAATAGGGGCCAATTTTAGAAGAATATCCTTACACTTGATTACATGTGGATTGAATGATTAATTAACTACAGTGGAAAATGTGACCAACAACATCATCTAGACATGTAATATTACAAAAATAATTTCTATTAGAGGATCCAAATGGTTGTATATAAATACCATTATAAATAGAGGTCCATAACACATACATGTTGGGATAATGTTTGGGGAATAAAAAGTGATTGGTCTAGAAATGGTCATGTAAATGTTTGAAAAGGTTAAGTCAATTCATCAACACATCAATGCTAATTGGAGTCGATATAAGAGATATACTAAAATTCTTTAAAGAAACCTAGAGATTAATTTTGGATAAATGGTATTCATCTGCATTTCACCATGTAATAAAGTGGTGATATTTGGGATGAAGTGGATGAATTTTCCCAGATACATATTCCCTATTGAGAAAATTGATTTCATTGGAGTTGTGTACTACAAACTATCTCTCCCACCTAACCTATCACAAGTCCATGTTGTATTCCACGTATCACTAATGAAAATTAAAATTCTAGACCCCTCACATTTACCCAATATAGAGGTGGTACATTTGGAGAATGATCCCTAATATAATGATCAGTAGGTGAAAATCATATATCATAGAGACAACATTTTTTGAAATATGACAAATCACCTTATCGACCTATTTTGGAGAAACAAATAGTTTGAGGAAGAAACAAGGTAACTGGAAGATGTGGTGAAAATTATATACCTTAATCATTTTAGAGTGTAAAATGTATATTTTATCATTGAATATTCATAAGGGATTGATTGTAATGACCCAGATGGTTATAAATATATTTTCCATGTTATCTAACTAAATGTTTTATTATTTAATATTGTTTTAAGAAACACATTTACTTATTTGGTTCCATTATATTCTATCAAATTTAAATGAATATTAATCATCATCACCATTGGAAAAATATTCATTAAAAAATTATCACAAAATTAGTATTCATATATTGTTTTAACATATCCAATTGACATAGATGGAGGATGTGATGGCCATAATCCTTATGAAAGTACCCTATAAATCCCATTTATCATAGAATATTAGGGAGATAGAATAACTAGAAATTTCCATAAACCAAAGTCAATATGAGTTCCAATAACATAGTCACTAGGGAAATTATTAATGTATTATGTTCAATCCAATCAATATCACAACCCAAACCATGTTCACTGAACCACATCATGCGATTCGAAGTGTAATCCACCGTACTCTAAGAGGGATTTCTAGTATATTAATGGGATATATATCATGACCCCAGAAACACGAGTATGTAAATTTTCTTGTGCATAATAAATAAATATAAATTAGTATAAATGTTTTATAAATTCAAATTTAATTTTTAAGGGATCAAAAACAATTATTATAAAAAAACCAACACTTTCAATTAATGTCTGTTATTATTTTAAAAATTATAATTCAAATATTTATTAAATTATTTAGATAAAAGGAAATTTTTTTAGAGAATCATATTGTTTAAATTATCAAAAGCTGAATTTTTCATAATTTTTGGAGACAGACGAATTTTTGGTTAAATATTAAATTCTACATAAATATACATTGTGTATTATGAACATGTAATGCATTTTTTTTTTATAAAAACTATAAATGGGATCCAATAAAAAAATATGTTTTTAATTTATAATAATTTGATTTAAAGTTTATTTTATTATATTTATAAATACTTTATGAACATTGTAGAATAATTAATATATTTAATGATTTTTGAATCATTTATTTAAGAGTATGACTCACTTACACATAATAAATGGTATTATATTATTCAGTTATGACCTTGTACATATAAAATAATTAAATAAACTCCCATTTGGTAGAAACCTAGGAAAAAACCCATGGTAATTTGTATGGTTTGATTTATTTTATTATATATACCAAATCATATGTTTGAGAAATAATAATGAAATCCCCACTCATGTACTATATAGACCCACCCAAGGAACCATTTCAATTAACTAAAAATAATTTTATCATTTCATTAATATTTCATAACCTCTCTATAGTCCACACATAGTTCCATAATCTCACAATAACCTCCTCACAAACATTCATATTCACAAACTAATGTGGGGGACTTCCCTCTTATAATTATTTAAAAAAGTACCTATTTTATGGTATGCCACATGATTTCCATTATTTTATTGATTATGTATTTTTTATTATAACCTTTTTAATTTCATTTTTTAGCATGTGATTAGAGACCAATTTTTCACTCATGATTCCTCTAATGAACCCTTATGTACACCTATTACAATGTGAAAATTTAGTAAGGGATCCTCAAATTCTCTTATCTATTCATGTTTATTTATTATTACATGACTTATATTTCAATTCATAATGTAATGATATGTATTTATATTTTCCAATGACATTCCATTTAATTTATAAATAATTGTATAATGTTTACCTCAAATCAAACAATTTTAATAATTCATATGTGGGGTCGTCATGCTTTGAAATTGCATAGTGATTTTCCATGCTAGAAAATTGTGTAGTGAATACAATACCCATTTCCTATAAAGGTTGTTCATATTTATAAATTTTAAATTATTTAAATTGGGAATTAATTTTTTTCATTCAACACTCCTTGGGCATATAATACCATATGATGATTAATTAATACATGTTGTATGATATATATGGCACACTAAATCATGTGAATGAAATGAAAGTGATGACTGATCCCATAATTATATAGTTCTATAATGCTTTTGGTAGTGTAAACTCTCATTAGACATAATGTTTTGATAAGGACTAAACCTAATAACAATATGGGTCTTTTTCCATTTTGATATATTGTAAGTTATCCTTGACATATGTTTATGATTTTGTTTTTTATGTTTTTCCACGTTTACCATGTTTCTATTATGACTATCATGTTATATCATTCCCCTTTGTTCTTTTTTATGATTCTCACTCCTTTTATATTCATATTTTTTTACATGTATTTCCATATTCTGTATTTATTTCCTTATTGGTTTTTATATCTCACCCATTTCTTATGTGTGACCCTAGGTTATCTTTTGGCATTTCAAAAGCCATGGAATTTTAAAAGCATGTTAGGGAATCCATCAATAGTAATATTTTATACCATGTTCAAGATGTTATTATATTTCCCTAATTCTATAATAAAAAATATTTCTCTATCATTTAGGTTTTATTATGTGTAATTTTATGTAATAAATGGATAATTAATGTGTAATAAATATATAGGTTGTTATAGTTTCTCTCAAAGGAAAAATGTAGTTATTTTGATATTGGTATGATAAAAATAAGGATAATTCCTTATACTAAAAACAATTATAAGAAAACAACACTATATTATTTTATTTATTGAGTATGTGGGTTATCACATAAATAAAATAGTGACTTGATAAAACAAATGGATGTGGATCTAGTATAGATGTATGTTTGGGAAAACCCCAAAAACACAATGTTCAGCTGGACTCTACCATAAACTATTTCATGGAAATGGGCCTTGATACATTTCTAGTTTTAAACTAATGGGTGATATGATTTGGAAAATTTATAACTTCTTTAAAAACCATTCCTTGGGGAAAAACAATACATAAGAATTTTAGATAGGAAATAGATGATGGATTATATATATTGAATCCATGAAATTCTTAAGTTAATAAATTAAAAGTAATTTATATGATACCTATTTAATTTCATTGGATTCCAATTTTTTCGTATTATATTTAAGAAATAGAAAACACTAATATCATTTTTATTCTTTGTAATGTCAAGAAATAAAAGAAATCTGGTGAAAAATCAATGTTATAAGTAAGTGATTACTCTCCTAGTCAGATGCCTAACCTGATGGTAGATGAATCGCAAAATAACTAATGATATTATCTCAAATAAATCATTTTTCTAATAGAAACCATCACCGGGTGGTGCGTCAAAATCCCCCTAGAAGGAAATAGTTTTAGTTGAGTCATTTATATGAAAAACCCCTCCATATTTTTGTGGTGAATCTAATCCCTTAATCTCGGATCAATGGATCAACTCTGACATGAATATAATCAACATCCATTAAAATTATGATTTTTATGACATTCTATTGGATGTTTATTGTATCATGGTATAAGATGATTATTCTTGGACTTTGATCAAGAATACGAAGACTGAGGAAGAAATGGAATAAATTGGGTGTGTGGAAATTTGGAATTTTTATATATATATTTTTCTCCCACTCTCTAATTTGATATTAAAATGGATTTCTATTCCCTCAAGAAAATATATGACATCTCTGTTCAGCATAAGAGGAAAAAATAACAAGACATTCCAGATACACCTCCAACATGGTTGTTTCCCCAAACACAAGAATCACTGCTTCTATGGTTGTGTAAATCCTAGTCTATGAAAATTCCAAGGGATCTGTGTCTTTGATAGCTATGAGGATATTGTCTAATGTTACCTCAAAATAGAAATGGGGAATATATAATATCAAGGGTAGGACATGGTTTACATGTAGAAAGAAAAGATTAATTTTTTTGGTCTGGTTGCTAGATCTAATGGTTCCATAAAATTTAAACATCCCACCTATCAAATGTGTTAAAAGAGGCACCTTGAAAATTTCCTATATGGGATGAGGATATGGTTTTTGTTTAGGGAGTGAACATAGCTAGTGATTTACCATTGGGTAATCCCAATAATTTGAATGATGAAAGGAATACCCCAGTAAATCCTCAATGCATTTTTCATTACATTAAATTTTTTTAACCATGACACTTTTCAAATCAATTAACAAATCTATTGATTTAAGAGATAAAAAAAATATCCAAGGTTGCAAGGGAGAAACTTTTTCATCACCACTACCGAGGTGGATCCCAACAATGATGTGGTGATAGGTAAAATATTTTTTAATTAAAGGATATGAAATTTAATTATTGATTTCGGTTCTACAGCTTCCTTAATATCATGAATGTATTGTTGAACTATTCATACAATATAACAATGAATGGATGTGAAGTTATAGATGAATATTGAGAATGGAAGAATTTTCTCATCCCATGTATATAACACATCCCATATAAAAATTTGTATATTGAACATAGAATATATCATTTTTATAATCCCTTTTATAGCATTTAAAGAAATTAAGGATACAAATTGACATTCCATTAATATAGAGAACATAAATTTAAGAGATATGGAAATAAATATCTGTATCAAAAATCAACCACCAATTCTGTACAAGTTCAAGGAAGAGGATTAATCTTCTATAAAACCAAAAACATAGGAATAAATATTATTACACTAAGTGAAATATTTTTTAGCTAAAATTATTGACACTAAGGGAATGCTAAAACTATAATAAAGGCCTATTCTTAGGGAATGTGATGATCAGTTTCCTATGAAATTGGCTAATCTTTTTCCTAGAAGATAGGTTGAATTTTAAATTGATATTATACATGGTGTATTTTAATTATACATGACTCTATATAGAATGGATGTTGTATTTATTTAAGAGATTAATAAAAAACTAATGGATTGTCTAGATAAAGGGTTCATATGCCCAAGGGAATCGCTATAGGGTGAACCGGTTTAATTCATCGGTATCAAGGAAGTGGAAATGGACCATTGCGATGATTATAATGGTATAAACATGTTCATGATAAATAAAAGGTATAATATACCACTAATTTATGTATTTTTTTATCAATTTTGTGAAGCACAATACATATACAATGTGGATCTGTAGTTGGGATAATACCATGTAAGGTTGAACAAGGAGAATATCTACAAGACTACTTTTGGTATGAGGTACATGCATTACGACTTCATAGTGATTCCATTTGGGCACACTAATTCTCTAGTAATATTCTGGGAATTTATGAATTGAGACCTTTGATGTTACCTTGAAATAATTATAGTATTCCTTATAGAAGATATTTTAATACACTATAAAACCAAGAAGGAGAGTAAGTATAATATGAGAATTGTTTTAAATACCTTTCAAAATTATTAAGATTTTGAAATGTAAATAAAATTTGAGTACTTGTTGAAGGAATTCACATTCATGGTACAGTTCATAACCCAAAATAGGATATCTATGGATCCTTAAGAGATATACTAAATTTAATGATGGTGGAGGCCAAAATATGTTATAGCTATCTATATTTTCCTTTATCCATATAGGAATCATCATTGATTTTTATAAATATATCATTATTTTCAAACACTCTAACAATTTTAACTTGAAAGTAAGTCAAGTTATATTAGATTGGAGAATTTTAATAGATCATTAATGTGATAAAAATGGATATTATCACCACCCCTATTCCAAAACAATCCATAAGTGGATAAAATTTACTGTTATTTAGTGATTCTTTGAAGAATATATTTTATTGTGTGTTAATAATGTAATTAAAAAGTCATCACCTATTATTCAAGGAAGTAGAATGGTCATGAATAGAACTAACAAATTCATGATATGGGGATGGTTTCAATTATATTAACATTGATTATATGGTTACATTATATCATTGGGTGGATATTTGGAATATATATGGTTAAAAAATGTATGAAATGTATATTAAGTCAAAAAGAGTAGAATATGTGTCAACGAAGATGGTTAGAGATTATCAAGGAAAATGAATACACAATCAAAAACCATCATGGTAATGAGAATATGGTCTTTGAAGTCCTATATTGAATGTATGCAGAAATTTTACCATTTATAAGAATTGAGAGGGATCCAATATTAATTTATTTGAAAAGAGTGGACATTGGAATAATAATGGAAGGAACATTTTCAATCCTTTCATAAATAATTACTCGACCATCCCATATAGAAAATATGAAGTATTATTGAGAAATTATGTGGGTATTCAGAAGAAAGGGGAAAATAATGAAAACATAAATCCTAAATGTTGAATGATAATGAAGAAGTGGTTGTCAGGTTTAGGCCAGGACTATGTGTACCCCCAAATTATGTGATAAAGGAGATGTTGGAGGATGTGCATAGCTCAACCATCTCCATCAAACCAAGAAGCACATTTATGTATCAAGATATACGAGAAAAATATTGGTGGGATGATATGAGTACAGTTATCAAATAATATACATCATGATGTCTTGTAAGATAGAATGTGAAAGAAGAAATGTCAAAATCCAAGGGGGTTAAGAAACCAATAACCATTCACATATAGAAATTGGAAAAAAAATTAACATGGGACTTTTCACTTGACATTAAAATAAATCAATAGGGAATAATGACATATGGGGTGTAGTGGATCATCTACCAATGAATTCACCCAATTTTTGTGATTCATGTGGAATTCATAATGGATCAAAAAGAATGGATAATAATCCGAAAAGTACTACGGGTTCATGGAGTACCACTGTCATTTTTATCTGATCAAGATATGATACTCAACTCAATATTATATAAATGACTAAAAATTTTCTAAATATTGATTTCTACATCATTATTACTTTTCACCATCGCACTAATGTACAGTCTCAATAAACAATCCATAAATTTGTAAACATGTTTGGAGAATTCTAAATTGGGTTAAATGCGAGATGAAACCAACATCATCATATGATAGAATTCTCTTATGAAAATAATTTGTTATCGATCCCAGAAATTCCTCCTTATGAAGCTGTTTTTCAAAAGAGGATCAGAAAATCTATATGATTCTATGAATATGGGGAACATAAAATGATAGGTCCTGAAACGGTTGATAAAATTGTGGAAATGTTTTTTTCCATTCAGTATCACATCAATGATTCATAAGTTCGAAATAATTTATATGTTGAGAATCATAGAAGAGACCTAGAGATTAATTTTGGTAATATGGTATTCCACCACATATATTCAGGGAATAAAGTGGTGAGATTTATGAAGATGACAAATCTCATTCCAAGATAAATCATCCTTGTTGAGATACTTCATCACATCGATGTAGTGGCCAATCAACTATCAATCACACCCAACCAATCTCAAGATGATGATGTATTCGATGTATAAGTCCTAGAAAAATACATACCAGACCCATCACATGTACTCAATATGGAGTTGGTACTATTGTATAATGATATATCATATAAGTAGAATACTGTGAGGATCATATATCATAGAGACAACGTCCTACGAAATTTTATAGTTAACCAAGTCCAAGTACATTGGAGAAACTGATTGATTGATAAAGCAACATGGGAATGGTATGTATTGATGAAAAGGAATTACCCTTATTTATTTTATTATGGGAAATGAAAATTTAAATGGATAAATTTATTAAGGGGTTGATTATAATAAAAAAAACTGTTATAAATAAAGTTTCCACTAAGATTTAATAAAATGTTTTATATGTATTATGGTTATATAAAAATGGTGGAATTAATTTGTTTTATTCTATCATATAAAAATTAAACGATCATAGAGAATAATTATGTTGTTAAAATTTTCATTTCACAATGATAAAAAGATTATTAGAAATATTTTTTTTCAATAAATCCAATCGACATAGAAAAAGGAAGTGATGGACTCAAATACTAAGATCGTACACCATAAAGCCTATTTATCAGATATAATAAGGGATATAGAATCACAAATAATTTACCTTGACAAAGACATATATTAAATCAAATAAATAAATAATAAGAAAAAATTACTACAAGAAAATTTCAATCTTAATGAGATCATAGCCGAATCTGTGTACTCCAAACCAACATTGATTGTCAGACTGTAGTACGCCATACATTTCGAATTTGTTTTGATGTATTAAGTGGATATGAATCAAAACCCAATAAAAATAAGTATGTATATAAATTTTTTAGAATTATTAATATATTTTTATTTTATTAATGTTACATTATAAATGATTTTTATTTTTACGGAATAAATGAAAAAATATATTTTTTTGGATATATTCAAATTCAATTAACGAATTTATTTTGGTAAATTAATGGATTTTTTAAATAAAATCATTTTTTAAAAAATATTATCATTAAATAATTTCTATTAAATATTAATAATCAAATAATTTTTTTGAATTCAACTCTAATTTATGTAACTGTTCAATAACATTTATTGTCAAAAAACACAGGGTTTCTCAATAAATGTGAATTTGGATTTTTAAATTTAAAATTAACATATTTAAAAAATTACTCAAATAAAAAGAATATTATTTTTAGTCATAAAAGGCCTTAATTATCCAATGAACAATTATTCATATTGTTTTGAGACTTTCAACGTTTAGAAAAAAAATTAAATACTATATAAATATACTATATGTAGTAACATATCATAATGACCAGAAGGGATATAATCTGTTAAATAAGGGGTATAAAAGACCAGATAAATGTTTTCCCATTAAAACAATGTTATCTTTTTTATTTTATTAATTATACATATACATATATATATATATTTATATTTATTCATCTAAAACAAATAATATATTTTAATGTTTTAAAATAATCTCTTTTAGTGTATGAATCACCTCCACATCTGCCATGGTATTATTTTATTATGTTTGGATCTTGGAAATTCAAAATAATTTAAACCACTCCCATTTTGTAGAATCCATGGAAAATTTACTGGTTGTTTTTTATTTTTTGATATAAGGTACAATTTCTATATTTGAAAAATAATAATGTAATCCGAATTCATTTCCTATATAAACAGACACATGATCTAATTATTTTTCTCTCAAAATAAATATAAAATATATTTACTCTTCCCTTAACTATATATTATTCCCAAGGTTCCCCAAAGTCTCAATAATCTCATCCAGAGAATTTGGAGTAACATAGTCTGGTTAGGGGTTTGTTTCTTCCCTTCATAAAATAATGGTTCATTATTATCTTATTCCTTTTATTTAGAATTCATAATGATGGTAAATTCCATTCATGTCACTATTAATAAAACTTTAATGTCTGAATTTTTATATCCCCCATAAATTCTCATCATGCTATTTTATGAATTGTTCGGTAATGCTTTTATACTGATAAAATTTCCACACTAGTTTCTATATTAAACAATTGTGTAGGGAATACCATACCCATTTCCCATCAACTGTTTTCATCTGTATTAACATTTAATTATGTGATTGGGGACATACATGTATGTTTTACACTATCCATAAACTTTGAAGTAATATTATGTTGAACGAATCCTTGATTTGTGGCCTATGTGACACACAAAATAAATATTAAATGAATGTGATAGAATGATGCAAGCCTGTCGTAGGGCGTGGCAAAACAATTATTTCCTAAGTTAAAATGTAGTTAATTGGTTGACCTTGGATGTCTCCTGAAGAGGAGTGCATACAAAACGAGTTGCCACTTTAAAACGAGGGTAAAAGAAATGTTGTGTTTTTGAAATGAAATTTGAAATTAAAATGATTGAAAAACTATGATTTTTAAAAGGGTGATTAGGTCAGGGTCGGTTTCCTAATTATAATGCTATCCTTTTTCAATTTAATTCAAACCTCTTCTTCTTAGTTGATTAAAGTGAGTTTCCACAATCGTTTCCTCTCACTTCCTTGGTGAAATTATTATTGTGAGAGAAAACCATACCAAGATCTTGGTTTGGTCAACTCTCCTTCCATGTGTAAAATAGTTGTATTGAATATCCTTAATTTAAATGGGCAATTCCCGATCAGGTTTTGTTTATCCCAAACAATCAATAACAATCACTACACCTTTTACACGTACTGACGATCGTTGAGTACTTCACCACTAATTCCAGGTTTATTCCATCGTATATAAACCAGAAATTAGTGGAGGGAGATATTGATTATTTTACCAAGGAAAAAATAAATAACGGAATTAATATTCAAGAACGATCGTACTTGATTATAAAATCCTCTATAAGAATTGGAAAACAACTTTGAAGAAGAAAGAAATTTATTCAATTGCATCCAAGAACTTAAGCATTACAATGTAGAAAACCAACCCTTCCCCAATCACTCCAAAAGTTTACCCCACCATGGTAAGGGTAATAGAGTTGAATGGTGAATAATAAAGCATTACCAAACTATGAAAAAGAAAATAAATAAAAAAAATAAAACCGAAAAGATCTTCTTCTTGGTGTCCCCGAAGGAATGGGGTGGAGAATGGATGCCTTGAGAGGGTGGAGCTCTCCTCCTTTTATAGCCCGAATGTTTTCCCCGAATTTCAACGCATTTTATCACCATTAAATGACCTCTTCACGTGCTGAGCCCTTCATTAATGTTGTTCATTATTCCCTTTTCCGTGTCTCCTCAAAATTCCATCGGATTTGGACATGTATTCCGAGAGTTATGGCCGTTTTACCTTGAGCATTTATTCTGTCCAGTCAGACTCTCCAAAACGAAATCCTCCGGATTAGGGTGATTTAATGACCCAATAAACGGCCGATTCACTCAGTGCTTCCTTCATAAAAGATTCCCCAAAACCCCTTGTGCGTCCACCCACCAAATTTCACTAGCTTTGGGCCCACAGTGGATGAGTTATGGATCCCACATCAAAACTAGGCAGAACTGAAAACAGTTTTCTTGAGCCAACCTGTGAGCTTCTTTTGAGCTTCCATATGGCTGATTCAGATTTTGGTCCAAATATATTAAATGAAGCACTGGATGTGTAGAATCTTTAAAAGAAATAATTTTGAAATTTGGATCTGTGTAGATTATGTTATGGCCATCCTACATAAATAATTTAAAACTGTTAAAAATCCAAAATAGCCAATTTTTACTATTCAGCTCAAAATAACACCATTATCATAAAAATGAAACAATTCATCTTAGAGGAACAGTTTTGTGGGTTTAAAACAATGATATTCAATATAAATTAATTGAAAATATTTGCTCTATCAATTCCCCCACACTTAGCACTTGGACTCCTGGATAAGTAAAAATCAAATCAAATCAAAATCAAAACACATATCAATGAGATCAATCAAATCAATTTCAAGAAAAAAAAGATATCATGCCTCAAAAAAAACTGTTATTTCAAGTTCTCCATTTAAGATTTTAATATATTTCCACTTCATTTCTTATCCCATTCACACAAAACAACTACCTCACATGAATTTTCTCTCATCTCACAAATGTAAAGGCTGAACAAGGCTTTCCTCATCCAAACTCACACAAGAGTCACCATAGGTTTGATAAATTCCTACTTCTCCACCCGATGTGAGTCAAGGAAATGTGTTTCTCATGAGGACTTTCGGGGTTGTTCTGTGGCTTCCGGTTGGTAGGATTTAGATGTTAAAGGTTCTGAGGCCGAAAAAGGAAGGCTTGGCTCTTATTGAAGCAGAATTGCAAGATTCTAGTTTTCACTCAAATATGGTCTCCTTCACTTCCCCTTTGTTGAAAATAGGATTCATCATCATTCAATCAGCTCAGCAGCAAACATTTCAATCTTTTCAAACATAATTTTTTTTAAAACTCCAGATAGGCACATCTTTCTTTTGGAAGCTCCAGAAAGGCACAACTTCTCTTTTGGAAGCTCCAGAAAGGCACAGCTTCTCTTGTCATAAAAGCTCCAGAAAAGGCACAACTTTCAACAGAATAATTTTTCAGCATCACACACATCTCTTCCACAATTTATTTTCCACCCAAAGTATAACCAAATGAGATATTAAACCACAAGACATCTTCCCCCACACTTAAGTTCAACTAGATCATGCAATTTTACTTCAAGAGCAGGTATGATAGGGAAAATTGGCTTGTAATGTGGCTAACCTAACAGAAAATTCATGGATACTGGGGGCTACAATGAAGGATCAATGTAAAGGTGGTCCATGATGAAAAGGATTATTTTGAAAAGGGGGCTTCAAACAAAATAAATGCCTCAATCATTTAAAACACACGTACCCCAACCCTCAAGTTTTGAAAGGAATAAATCAAATTCTGGTTAAAGAAAGCATGGTCTGGTTCTCTCAAGAAATGAGGTGACTGAAAAGAATATGACAAAAATGGTTCAGAGGCCTCACAGGAAAGTTATTTCAAAGATATAGACAGTGAAATATGGCATGAGATTTAAAAATCAGTGTACTTTTCATGAATTTCCAAAAGATTTGAACTTGAAACAAAGTTATTTCAGCATTCATTTAAGATCAGTTTCATGAAATAGACTGGTTCACTCATTGACATGGGTTTCAAAAATGGTATTGATAATCATTTCAGCTCAAAAGTATCAGAAACACACCAAAAATTGAAAAATAAACACACAAAAATTTGAAAACACGCATTTTTTATTTTTGAAAACAAACATCAAATAAAAATCCTATACTACAAAGGTTCCCTCCCCCACACTTAAATGATGTAGTGTCCTCGATGCATTTAAGTGGATTTAACATGTAAGAAGATTTCTGATTGAATCACAACATCAAGAAAATGTGAAGGAGAGGTAAAACCTGATGGATCTTATTGATAAATAGGTTGGAGGAGCATGATCTCCTCCAATGGATCTGATGGTAGGGTCCCAAGGAATTTCTTCAACCTATGTCCATTCACAGTGAATGGATCCTGCTCTCCATCCTTCATAATCTGCAAATCACCAAAAGGATATACATGAGTAACAATAAATGGACCTTCCCATCTGGAACGAAGTTTACCTGGTATCAACTTGAGTCTTGAGTTGAATAATAACACTTTGTCTCCAAGAGAGAAGTCATTTGGTTGGATTAGCTTGTCATGGGCCACTATTGTTCTTTCTTTGTAAATCCTTGAATTTTCAAATGCTTGCCTTCTTATTTCATCCAGTTCTTGCAACATCAATCTTCTCTCCTTCCCAGCACTTTCAAGGTCCAAATTCATTTTCCTCACAGCCCAATATGCCTTATGCTCCAATTCCATAGGTAGGTGGCAGCTTTTCCCATAAATCAGCCTATATGGACTCATTCCAATCGGGGTTTTGTAGGCTGTCCTGTAAGCCCATAAGGTATCATCCAACCTTTGGCTCCAATCCTTCCTGTTTGGATTAATAGTCTTTTCCAAAATTCCCTTGATTTCCCGGTTTGAAACTTCAGCTTTCCCGTTAGTCTGTGGATGATAGGGAGTTGACGTTTTATGATGCACCCCATACTTCTTCAACAATGTCTCCATTCTCAAATTGAAGAAGTGAGTCCCTTGATCACTGATGATTGCTTTGGGCACTTCAATCCTACAAAATATGTTAGACCTGACAAAATCACATACAAATTTAGCATCGTAAGTTCTAGTTGCTTTTGCTTCCACCCATTTGGAAACACAATCAACTGCAAGCAAGATATAAGAATTTCCAAATGACATCAGGAAAGGTCCCATAAAATCTATCCCCCAAACTTCAAAAATGTCACAAAAATTCAATGGCATTTGGGGCATTTCTTTTCTCTTTGAAATATTTTCTTAAAACTGACATTTTTCACATATTTTGAAAAATTCATGAGCATCTTTAAAAATGGTGGGCTAATAAATTCCAGATTCTAAAACCTTCCTTGCTGTCCTCTGAGGTCCAAAGTGGCCTCCACAAGATGAAGTGTGACAAAAATCAAAGACAGATTTAACATCACTTTCATGTAAACTTCTCCTTATTACTTGATCATTGCAAATCTTCCAAAGGAATGGATCATCCCAAATGTAATATATAGATTCCGCTTTTAGTTTTTGAATTTGGTGATAATTGAAATGAGATGGGACCTGAGATGTTACCAGAAAATTGACTATGTCAGCATACCAAGTCACTTCTACTTCAATCAAGTACAACTGCTCTCCTGGAATTTGATCATTTAGTGGGTCTCTTTCTGGAACTTCAATTGCAGCAGTGTTTGGCAGTCTACTTAAGTGATCAGTGACTTGGTTCTTAGATCCCTTCTTATCCTTGATTTCTATATTGAATTCCTGCAGTAGTATCATCCATCTCACTAACCTTGGTTTAGCATCATCTTTCTTCATCAAGTACCTCAAAGCTGCATGATCAGAAAACACAGTGATTTTAGTTCCAAGAAGATACGATCTAAATCTTTCTAAAGCAAAAACAACTGCAAAGAACTCTTTTTCCGTGGTTGTATAATTGAATTGCGCCGCATCTAAAGTTCTCGAGGCATATGAAATGACTTCTGGTCTACCCTCAATTTGTTGAGAAAGGACTACTCCAACTGCTTGGTTAGAGGCATCACAAAGTAGTTCAAATGGTTCTTCCCAATTTGGAGGCTGCATCACGGGTGGTGAAATCAATCTCTTCTTCAACTCATCAAAAGATTCCCTACATGCATCATTGCAATCAAAATCAGCATCTTTCAAAAGTAATCTAGAGAGAGGGAGAGAAATCTTCCTGAAATCTTTGATAAACCTCCTGTAGAATCTTGCATGTCCTAAAAATGATCTAACATGTTTCACACAAGTAGGGTAAGGTAATGAATTTATCACATCAATTTTTGATTTATCCACTTCAATTCCATTTTGGGAAATGACATGACCGAGCACAATTCCACTTTGAACCATGAAATGAAATTTTTCAAAATTTAAAACAATATTTTTTTCAATGCATGTTTTCAAAACTTTTTCCAGATTTTTCAAACAATGATCAAAAGAATCTCCAAAAACTGTGAAATCATCTAAGAAAACTTCCAAGCAATTTTCAATGTGATCAGAAAATATACTCACCATGAACCTCTGAAATGTACCTGGAGAATTACATAATCCAAATGGCATTCTTTTATATGCAAAAGTACCAAAAGGGCATGTAAATGTTGTCTTATCTTGATCCTCGGGAGCAATGGGTACCTGGAAGTAACATGAAAATCCATCCAAAAAGCAATAATGAGTTCTCCCTGCCAATCTTTCTAACATCTGGTCAATGAAATGGATGGGGAAATGATCTTTTCGAGTGACCTGGTTCAATTTCCTAAAATCAATGCACACTCTCCAGCTGTTTTGAATTCTCATAGGGATTAACTCATTCTTTTCATTTCTCACAGTGGTCAGGCCAGTTTTTTTTGGAACGACATGAATAGGGCTGACCCACTGCGAATCTGAAATGGGATAGATGATCCCAGCTTCCAAGAGCTTCTCGATCTCCTTCTTCACAACCTCCATCAAGGTGGGATTCAGTCTCCTTTGGGGTTGTCTAACAGGTTTTGAATCTCCCTCAACAAAAATTCTATGTGAGCATATTTTTGGGTTAATTCCTGGGATATCACCTAAGCTCCATCCTATTGTCGTGACATTCTCTCTCAAAAGCTCAATCAATGATTTTTTCTTGGGTTTTAGAAAGATTATTAGCAATTATCACTGGTAGTTTCTCTACCTCCCTAAGGTATACATATTTCAAATCAGTGGGGAGTCGTTTGAGTTCAAGGTTAGGAGGATTCTCAAGGGATGAGACTAAATTGACGTTTTCTTTTTCCAAATTTTGGACCTCCTGAACACAAGAAACCATATCATATTCCTCATTATTTAACAAATCATCAAAGAAATCAGATTTTACCTCTTCCTCCCACATGAAGTCAGAATCTCCAACATCTTCAGCATCCACATGTTCAATGATATTTTCAAGGGTAGAAGTCTCTCTTAAGTCTAAGAATTCATAGAGCATACCTGATTCTTCAATTGGTTCTTCACCAACTTCATGGGAAAGAGAAAAGAGGGAGTGATCATCTGATGGATGCCTCATGGATTCAAAAATATTGAAGTGGACCGTGCTCTCTCCAAACTCCATGGTGAGTGTCCCCTCGTGGTCATTGATGATGGTTTTGGCTGTCTTCAAGAAAGGTCTCCCCAAAATGATGGGTGAATGAGATGGGCTCCTATCTACTTCCATATTGAGCATGTAGAAGTCAGTTGGGAATAAGAGATATTTGAATTTCACAAGGACATCCTCCAATACTCCTTCAGGAAAAACTGTGGATCTGTTTGCAAGCTGGACCACCACTCTTGTGGGCTTCAATTCTCCCATCTGCAAAGAAGTGTATACCGAGTGAGGCAATACATTAATTGAAGCACATAAATCACACAAAGCATTAGTGAAATTTAATGAACCAATGGTTTATGGAATGGAAAACGTCCCTGTATCCTGACATTTGGTTGGAATATGTGGTGTGATAAGGGCTGAGACACTTCTTCCCAAGTTGATTATTTCATTCCCATGAAGCCTTCACTTTTTGGTGCAAAGATCTTTCAAAATTTTTGCATACCTTGGAATTTGTTTAACAGCTTCAAGTAGGGGGATATTGATTTCCACTTTCGGGAAGGTGTCCAGAATTTCTTTTTGAAGTGCTTCTTTATGCAATTTCTTTGATTCAATCATCCTTGTTGGAAATGGTGGAGGCAATTCTATCTTCTCCCTTTGTTTTCTTTTCATTGGTGTTTCTTGTTTCTTATTCTGTGGCCTATCCTTCTCATCCTTATCTTCCTTTTCATCTTCTTGGTGGATTCTCATAAGACTTTTTGAATCATTATCCCTCAGAATATGTGGTATTATTTCAGGTTCATGGTTGGATGGAGGTGGGATTTCTTTTCCACTTCTTGTTATGATTGCACTTACATTCTCTTTAGGATTTGGCACTGTTTGGGATGGAAGCTTACCTGGATTCTTGGACATTATTTCAACAAGAATTCCCACTGTGTCTGCTAGCTTGTCAACCTTATCTGCTAGGCCCTCATACTTGGATTGTAGCTGTTCCATAGAAGGTTGTGTGCTGGTGGATGGTTGTTCATATGTCTTTCTTTGGAATGGTGGAGGCTGAAAAGATTCTTGGTGTTGGAAGGGCTGTTTATAAGATTGTTGGAAGGGAGGGGGGTTCTGGTATTGCTGCTGGTGGTAAGGAGGTTGACTAGGGTGCTGGTTAAATGGTCTCATCTGGTTTTGTTGGTTCCTATATCCTTGTTGGGATTGAAGTTGATTTTGTTGTAATTGTCTTGGTTGAAAGGCCGCAGCACAGTATTCTGTCCCCTGTATCTCAGGGCACTGGTCAGTATAATGAGTGGAAGAATAACATAAACCATATACCTGAGCTGAAGCTTGTTGTCCATTTTCTTGTGTTACAGCCATTTGACGGACTAATCTTGCAAGATCATCAACTTTGGTTTCAATCAATGTAGATGAATCAGATGTTTTTACCTCATGTATCCCCCTGGTTCCCATTCCTCTTAGTCCAAATTGTTGTGAGTTTTGAGCAATCTTCTCAATTAGTATTCTGATATCTGCAGGAGACTTGTCAATCAGGGACCCCCCTGATGAGGCATCTAGAATATTTCGATCATTATCCATTAGTCCTTGGTAAAAGAACACAAGGAATTGGTGTTCCTCCATTTCTTTATGTGGGCAGCTGGAACATAGCTTCTTGAAGCGCTCCCAGTACTCGTAGAGGGTTTCTCCAGTTGATTGTCGTATGATGTAAATCTCCTTCTTGATGGCAGTGCTCCTCGATGTGGGAAAGAATATTTGCATGGAACTTTTTTTTAGGTCTTCCCAATCACTGATATCCCCTCTTTGTAGGATGTACCACCATTCTTTATCTATTCCTTCAAGTGAGAAGGGGAATGCCCTCCACTGAAATTGGTCTTCGGGTGCTACTCTTGGCCTGAAGCTTGAGAAAGTGTATCTGAATTCTTGCATGTGCCGATTTGGATCTTCTCCTGTAAGACCATGAAACTTTGGAAGAACAGGATTCATATTGACACGTAATTCAAAATCATTTGGTTCAGTGGGTGCAATTAGTTGGTTATTTTGAATGGAAAATTGTGGTGCACATAGATCACGCAGGGTTTGGTTGGGATTTCTAGCCATGATTTCCGGTTCAGAGTGAAGACTAAGAGTTTCACTTGAATCTGAGAGATCCATTTCTTCAAATATTTCTGGTAGATTTCTTTTTCTTAGTTGGGTTAATGTTCTTTCAATTTCTGGATCATATTCAATTAATGGTTCTTTTGAGGTGCGGGTCATTCAATTTGGTTTTTTTTGTTGCACTGCCTCCCCGGCAATGGCGCCAAGTTTGATGCACGCCTGTCGTAGGGCGTGGCAAAACAATTATTTCCTAAGTTAAAATTTAGTTAAGTGGTTGACCTAGGATGTCTCCTGAAGAGGAGTGCATACAAAACGAGTTGTCACTTTAAAATGAGGGTAAAAGAAATGTTGTGTTTTTGAAATTAAATTTGAAATTAAAATGATTGAAAAACTATGATTTTTAAAAGGGTGATTAGGTCGGTGTTGGTTTCCTAATTATAATTCTATCCTTGTTCAATTTAATTCAAACCTCTTCTTCTTAGTTGATTAAAGTGAGTTTCCACAATCGTTTCCTCTCACTTCCTTGGTGAAATTATTATTGTGAGAGAAAACCTTACCAAGATCTTGGTTTGGTCAACTCTCCTTCCATGTGTAAAATAGTTGTATTGAATATCCTTAATTTAAATGGGAAATTCCCGAACGGGTTTTGTTTATCCCAAACAATCATGAACATTCACTACACCTTTTACACGTACTGACGATCGTTGAGTACTTCACCACTAATTCCTGGTTTATTCCATCGTATATAAACCAGAAATTAGTGGAGGGAGATATTGATTATTTTACCAAAGAAAAAATAAATAACAGAATTAATATACAAGAATGATCGTACTTGATTATAAAATCCTCTATAAGAATTTGAAAACAACTTTGAAGAAGAAAGAAATTTATTCAATTGCATCCAAGAACTCAAGCATTATAATGTAGAAAACCAACCCTTCCCCAATCACTCCAAAAGTTTACCCCACCATGGTAAGGGTAATCGAGTTGAATGGGGAAGAATAAGGCATTAAAAAACTATGAAAATTAAAATAAATAAAAAAAATAAAACCGAAAAGATCTTCTTCTTGTTGTCCCGGAAGGAATGGGGTGGAGAATGGATGCCTTGAGAGGGTGGAGCTCTCCTCCTTTTATAGCCCGAATGTTTCCCCCAAATTTCGACGCGTTTTAGCCCCATTAAATGACATCTTCACGCGTTGAGACCTTCATGAATGTTGTTCATAATTCCATTTTCCATGTCTCCTCAACATCCCAGCGGATTTGGACATGTATTCCGAGAGTTATGGCCGTTTTACCTTGAGCATTTATTCTGTCCAGTAAGACTCTCCAAAACGAAATCTTCCGGATTAGGGTGCTTTAATTACCCAATAAACCGCCGATTCACTCAGTTCTTCCTTCATAAAAGATGCTCCAATACTCCTTGTGCATCCACCCACAGAATTTCACTAGCTTTGGGCCCACAGTGGATGAGTTATGGATCCCACATCAAAACTAGGAAGAACTGAAAACAGTTTTCTTGATCCAAACTTTGAGCGTCTTTTGAGCTTTCATATGGCCGATTCAGATTTCGGTCCAAATATATTAAATGAATCCCTGGATGTGTAGAATCTGTAAAAGAAAGAATTTTACAATTTGGAGCAGTTTAGGAAATGTTATGGCCAACCTACCGAAATAATTTAAAACTGTTAAAAATCCAAAATGGCCAATTTTTACTATTCAGCTCAAAATAACACCATTATCATAAAAATGAAACAATTCATCTTAGAGGAACAATTTTGTGAATTTAAAACAATGATATTCAATATAAATTAATTAAAAATATTTGCTCTATCATAGACGCAACCTGATTTTTATTCAGCCTCAATGAATTCAGTTGTGTTTAGTCTTACTAGTTGTCATGTTTGGACATGGAGTGAACCTGATTTCATTATGGGAGCTTTTACATTATGATGTCGTAGCATTTATTCTTGACCAATTTTTATGATGCAGTGTTTTACGATGTTCCCACATTTACCATGTTATTATTATAGTATTATATATGAAATTGTTCTTCATGATTCTCATTATCACAAATTACATTCCCCATTTACATGCCTATATTCTATCATTTCTCACTTTATGTTGATTTTATTATCTTATGGGTCTTTATAGGTCTCCACTTTTCATGTATGTCCCTAGGTTATCCAAGACATGTTTAAAATCTATGGAAATTTAGAAACTTGTTAATGAAGCTTTCAATAATGATATTATACGCCTTGTTAATGATGTTATACTATGTAACTAATTAGGAAATAAACTATACATATAATTAATTTACTTTTTATTGAGTTTAAATTTTTTAATTAATATTAAAATAATGTGTAATAATGAATAAGTTTGTTATATATGGTATCAAAAGAAATTTATAGTTATTTCTGGGATTAGAACATTATTATTTTTTTCAAAATCCCTATGCATAAAACAAATTAAAAGAATAAATACATCAATAATGGTAATTATAGTGGTAGTGTATTATCCATAAAATAAATCCCTGACATGATTAAGCATGTTGATGTGGACATGGAACAGATGTACATAGGGGTATACTAGAAAACACCGCGTTGAGCGAGACTCATCCCAGAACTGGTGCATGAAAATGGGACTTCACATACACCTAGTTTGAAATAATATGGGGATATAATTTATAAAATTCATAAGCTCATTAATACCTATTATTACAGTAACAATCAAATAATTCTAATAGTAGTTGGAATTAGATCAAGGATAACATATAAATAATCCAATAAATTCGCAATATAATGAAATAAATGTAAAGTATTTGTTATCTCATTAGTGTAAATATATTCAATATTAGGTATATAATAATTTATAAATAATATTCAATAATTTTCCATTTATTCTACCCAATTACGATACATTGGAAGAATTAGGTAAATGATCAATGTGATAGGTAATGCGGTGTCTTCCCCAAGAAATTCCTATATCGAAGGGATTAGGAATCAATATCATTGTTAGGATACACTATCAGATGGATAATGTTTTCAACAAGGATATGGATTTGGTGGATTTCCATAATCCCCCCCCAATAAATAACTAGTTGAAATTTAATCTTTTAGGTTATAAAGTACTCCAAATTTAAATGTAACATTTAATCACTTAATCATTGAACAATGGATGAACTACGTTGAGAAGAACTTCTTCATCAATCAATGTTACGAACAAGAGAAGGTTCTATTGGAAAATTATCATATTAAATTACAGGATAATAATTGGGGGAAATTGATCCAGAATATTAATTATAATGAAGATATCCATTGTATTGAGTAGACGGAATGATGGTGAAAAAAATTCAATAAATAATTTCCTCGCACTCTATGAATTAAAATAAAAATTTATTTCCTTAATCTAACGAAAAATAGAGGAAAAATATCTATGGGTGTATGAGTAAAACAAAAATAGACTAGCACGATATTCCCATCGATTTGATTTTACCAATGAATTGATGGTTTACATCATCATTGGTTGTCTATAACATTTTTTTCGAAGATTCATGGTTAGCAGTGATTTGATATCTATGATAAAATTGTCTGCTGATCCTTCAAATTTGAAAAGGATATTATAAAATTAAGATGGTATCATAGAGATAAGATATGGAATGTGTTGTTTAATTTTTTAATTATTATGGAAAATTATAATTGTTCTTAGAAATTTGATCAACAGACATGTCAAAGGTGGGGAAAGAAGATCCTTGGGAATTTCCTATGAGGGACAGAGAAATGATTTATGTGCGAGAAGGAAGGGAACACATATAGAGATTACAAACATCAGAAAACCATAAATGAAATGAAGAAAAGGGTTGATCTTGTAAACCAAGATCACATTGTTTACTAATAAAACTATAAAGAATAAAACCCCATGGAAATCAAATGCACAAAGATAATGGCCTTTAGAGAAAAAAACTGTCCTCCAATGAATTATGGGATTTCTTTTTTGCATCACAATTGCAAAGATGGATACTGACAATGAAGTTGTGATAGGAAGAGTACATAACTACATTGGAATGTAGAACATAATTATTTATTATTGTTTTATGCATTCATTTATATCAAAAAAAATTTGTGTGAATATTCAAATACAACCCCAAGGAAATAACGGGAGATATTGATGAGATTGTAAATGGTTCAAATAATACATTCCAAGTATCTAATTCCCCCTATTTTACAAATTTTTTTCTCAAATTTATAATATACTTTTTCATACTCCCTTTTGTGTAATTTTATGTATTTATAGGTATGGATTTACTTTATCATTATAGATCTAACATAAATTATTGTGGGAAGGAAATCAAATTCTATATTGCAAATTGTCCAAAAATAATAAACAAGTCAAAGGAGAAGGTTGACTATTTTTTAAAAACCTAATATCAATAATGGATATTATTTTCCAATGAGAAATAATATCTTCCTCAAATGAATGAGTTTGTGTAATCCATGAAATCATGTGAAATGAAAGGGAATAAATTTATGTGATTATTAAAGAATTTCATTGTCTTCTTATAGATAAGATGATGAATTTAAAATTTATCTATACATGCGGTGTTTCCATTATCGAATAATTCATGTAGAATATATATTGTGTAACATGATGTGATAAACGAAAAAGTATAGGATAATTTGGATAAACGTTTCATATTCCCACGTGCTTGACCATGGATACCTCATTCCTCTTTATCAATAATAAGGATTGGTAAATACACCATTTTATTGATTATCATGAGATCATCAAGAGAAAGATAATGAATAAATATCATCTTACAAAATTGATTAATTTTTCAATCATCTACATGGAAATCAAAAAATTTTGATGGTGGATTTGCTGTTGGGATATTACAAATTTAGGATAAAGAAGTTGGTTATTCCCAATACTACATTTCAAAAAATGTAAGGGAACTATTAGTTCATATTGGTGAAATTTATGATAACCAATGCTCCAAAAAATTTCAGATTTTTGATGAATATAATCTATATTACATCCAAAATTTTTTGTTTTTGTTTACAGATGACATTCTAATATATTTCAAAAACCCGGATGAAAATGAAAATGATTTGAGAACTACTCTAAAGACCTTGTGAAAATATATTCATTATAAAAAATATAAAAAATATTAGTTCTAATTTAATGATGTATAATTCTTGGGGAATATCAGCAAAACCAATGGGATATATATGGATCCTTAGAAAATAGAAGACTTTAATGATTCCCAGGTGCAACATATCTGACAGATGTTCTCCGCAGCCCTCCGTGAACCCTCACGGCCCTCACGGCCTACTGGACCACCCAGAGAGTGAGGCCGGACCCAGTGGGTCGGGCCGGGTCGACCCTGACAGGGTCGTCCCAGGCCGGTTCGGGCCAGGTCGGTATGACTGGGTCGGACCAGACCAGACCTCCTATGAGCTCTTCACACTATCAACCATAAATTTGGCACCATGCGTCCATTTGAAAAACCATATATGGCATTGTAAACATTGGAGAGAGATAGTCCATTTGGTATACACACCCTAGAGTTTTGGGTAAAGTTTAGGTACAATTGGGTTGGATTGAGAAAGAATCCAACTGGGCCCCTAGGACTAAAAGGATAATAACTCACAAACCGGGCATCTGATTGATGCGTCGTCTGTTGCGTTGAGACCCCTATGACGTGGCGAAACATTGAGATACTTTTTCATGAGAATTAATGGAACATGGAGTGTCGACCTGTGCCTTGTGGAGCAGACCCTCTTAGAGACAAGCGATCATTTTGAGGGAACCCTATAGCTATCCGTGACGTGAAGAATGATGGGAGATCCTGTGTGGGTTAGCACCGAGAGATCCTATGTGGGTGAGCACCTAGTGATACTGTGTGGGTCAGAATCGAGTGATCCCATGTGGGTTAGCACCTAGCTATCTTGTGTGGGTCAGCAACAAGTGATCCTGTGTGGGTCAGCACTGAGCGATCATGTGTGGGTCTGCCTCTTAACAGAGTAAGATGATTCAGTAACTTCATCTAATCATTTATACTAATATATTTAAGTTATACCTCATGTGAGATGAGTCTGAACCTGTGTGGTACATTCCTTCAAGGTAATACCTTGGTGGTATTCTTTTTTATGGAATACTAGTGTGGTACTTAACTTCGTGGTATTTCTTCCTTTGTGGAACAGTTGAGCCTGGGGATTTGGAGTTGGACTCTGTGTTTTCGTCATGATTGAGATGGGTTTACATGATACTTAGGGATATGTATGGTCATATTCCTAAGATGGGTTATCAGTTTTTTCCATGATTTTAGTTTTATCCTTTGTGGATTTGTGAGACCTTGAGGGTCTCGGGGTCCCTACTGAGTTTTGTTATACTCACCCCTGCACGGGCTAAGCCTGCACTTCGTTGTGTTTGGTGTAGATGATGAAAAACGCTGATTGAGGAATAAGGTACCAGGATTGGAGGTAGCTCGGAGGAGGACGTTAGATGAGGCGAACCGTAGATCTGGTCATTCGTGAGTTGTACCTACCCTTCAGGTAGCATTCATGGTGGATCATCTAAGAGCGGTTATAGTTCACTTGTACTTTTAGTTTCTTTATACCTTCCAGTTGGGCTTTTATTTTAGCCCGTTTCACTTACTGTACTCAGTCTATTAACTATTCTAGTTACTTGTGTTCGTATCATGATATGTGCTTGGTTGGGTGTGATTTCAGGTTATAAATGAAATGCCTTCCCATTATTCAGGATTACAACTTTCGGTGCTAGTTTTCATCCCCTATCCTACAGAAGGCGGGCTTGGGGTAGTCACAGAATAGGCCCTGAGGGACGGGTCATGAAAAATTGGTATAAGTGGAGTTGATATTATCGTAGAACATTGGACTCTGATATTTTAAACAGAAATAGCATTAAGATTAGAGAGTGTGGTTATCAGTTTATGGAATCCAGTGTTGGGAGTCGGCCGACGTATCCAAACACCAGGACCCTGACTTCTGATTGCCGAATTAGTGTACAAAAACACTGATTGCGTGTGTCTTTTCAAGAGTCTTATTTGTGAACTCTCTGAGTCAGCCCACCAGTTAAAAATCATTGACCGTGGCACACATGTTTCTTTTCATGATGCATCCACAAAGACAACCAGCTTTGGTTCTAAGAGTTGTAAGCATTGATAGCCCACCGAGTGATGAGTCCTTGGTGCATGACCCTTTTCTAGTAGAGTCACAAGAAGTACTTTTACCTATTGGGAAATTGTTGCCACCAGCCCCAACAATAGAGGGTGCACGCCGCAAGAGCGCATTGCACAAGTTCATGTGCCAGAGCCCACCCAGGTTCAGGGGAGAGACGGACCCAAAGGCAGATGAGGATTGGTCGGAGGCCGTGGTGAGAGTTTTCTGACTAGCAGGGACACCAACTGATCTCATGTTGATATTTGATGCCATCCTTATACATGAAGCAACAGGAATATAGTGGTACATGATGATCTATGTTCTTGACGAGGTGATGCTTTTCTACGTAGAAATTGAGATCCTATTTTAGGCAGAGTTTGTCCCAGAAACTCTTCGTACAATGTACATACAAGAGCTATATCATCTACAGTAGTGTAGAATGACTGTGGATCAGTACTAGGTGAGATTCACCAACCCCTCATGCTAAACCACTGATATGGTGTGTGACCCATTCTTTAGGGAGCAGACCTTCGAGCAGGGGCACAGGTAGGAGATCAGGGCTTCGATGATCTAACATAGTATCCTGATGCAGGAAGGGGTGTTAGAGAAATCCCTCTTAGTAGAGAGTTTTCTTGCTGAGCAGTCATCAACAGTGAGAACTACCACCAGTCATCATGTAGCGGAGTCTTTTGAAGATGGAAGCAGACATACGTCATAGAGGTCCAAGAGTTCCAGACCTATAGGTGGACAACCACAGGATTCAGGTTCGGTTGTGCGGGGTCACGAGGCAGACCCAGTCATGTCAAGAGTGGGCAGTGTCACGCATTCAGCGGGTAGGGTCATATGGATCGTGACTATCCGACCCACCATACAGATGATCAGTAGATAGTCGAATGACCGTCTAGGTAGAGACATAGGTTCTACTGAGGAGTTCCCTAGGGAGTATACAGATGTGGAAGAGGATCTGACCATGCCACTGGCAGTGGGTGATGATTAGAGATGTTACCCCCACCCCAACTAGGTGGTCCACCCTCACTATAGGGAGCAGGTGGACAGGGGTGAGCTCTGCTCAAGAAACTAAGACCTATGATCATGATGCTCTTAATATGATACAATGTATCATCTGTTTCTACGCCACCGTAGATGCAGTACATATA
The DNA here is from genome assembly GCA_963277665.1 of Viscum album. Lineage (NCBI taxonomy): Eukaryota > Viridiplantae > Streptophyta > Magnoliopsida > Santalales > Viscaceae > Viscum > Viscum album. The sequence continues at coordinate 366,452,156 of OY728166.1, read as the reverse complement.
GACACATGTTCCAGTCATTCATTTATTTCAACTTCCCTCATTCAGAGCTCGGAGATTCTGTTGGAGCGTTTTCTTGATCCTTACTGCTAGATACTCTTACGGGTGCTGATTCGACGATTACACACTAGTGCCGAGAGTGTGAACTTACTGTAGAATGTGAGAGCTTTGACTGGGATCTCCTGGTAGCAGCGTCGAGGCCTTATGACATCATCATGGATATGGAATAGTTATCTTCAGTCCATGCTTAGATTTACTTTATTAGGCACAAAGTGTAGTGTGTATGCATGGATGAGACCTGGTGTACCATCACATGCGATAATTGAGTCTTGAAAGAACATGATGGACTTACCTGGAAGAGAGTGAAACTAATCACTCATCAGTTGACTAGCCTTACCCTCGGAGCAGTTGATGTGGAGAGTCTGAGCTATCCAGTAGTGGTGGACTAGTACGAGGATGGCTTCCCTGATAATGTTTTGGGTCTACCTCCTCACAGAGAGGTGGAATTATTCATTAACTTGTACCCCAGAATGACATCGATATCTACACCAACATTTTGGATTTCTATAGTGGGGCTTCATTAGATACGAGTATAGCTAGATGAATTACAGGGGAAGAGATTTATTCGGCCTAGTGTTTCCAATTGGGCAGCCCTGATTTTGTTTGCCACGAAGGAGGATGAGTACTTGAGACTTTGTGTCAACTATCAGCACCTAAACCAGGTGACCATGAAGAACAGGTACCCACTTATGAGTATTGGAGACCTCTTTGATAATCTAAAGGGAGTATGTTGGTTTTCGAAGATAGACCTCATATTAGACTATCACCAGCTCAGAGTATCAGATGAGGATGTGCATAAGATGACATTCAGATGTCGGTATGGCCACTATGAGTTCTTGGTTATTCTATTCGGTGTAACCAATGGTCCCATAGTGTTCTTGGGACTCATGAAAAAGATATTTCATCTAGACATTGACCTCTTTGTAGTAGTCTTCAACGAAGACATTTTGTTCTACTCAGCTACTTAGGAGAAGCATTCTTATTATTTGCTGGTAGTTCTGGTCAAACTCTGAGAGCACCCCCATTATGGTATTCTATCGAAGTGCCAATTCTGGATCTAACAGGTTCACTTTCTAATACATTTCATATCAGAGGATGGATTTGTAGTGTATCTATTGAAGATTGAGGTGGTACTTCCTTGGGAGCCACCCAAGAGTGTGATGGATGTGCAAAGTTTCATGGGTTTGGCTAGATACTACTAGAGATTTATACTAGATTTCTCCAGAGTTTCAACACCACTACTAGACTTGACAAAGAAGGGGAAACCCTTAGTGTGGTCAGAGGGATGCCAACAAGGGTTTTAGGATCTGAAGCAAAGGCTGACTAGTTCCCACATCTTTAGGATTCCAGAGGTGGGCATAGGGTACATAGTCTAATATGACACATTAGAGACCGGTATCAGATGTGTCATGATACATGAGCGATTAGTGATCACATATGGTTCTCAAAAGCTAAGAAAACATGAGAAAGAAAACCCTAACCATGAACTAGATTGATCAGTAGTGGTCTTCACCATGAATATATGGTGGCACTATCTGGTGGGTGAATGTTTTGCAGTATAATCAGATCACAAGAGTCTCAGGTATATCATATCACAGAAGGACCTGAACCTGATACAATGATGTTGGATTGAGTTCCTCCAAGACTATAACTTTGAGATAGTCTATACTCATGGGGAGGGGGTCATTGTAGAAGATTCACTCAGTAGGAGGTCTGGTATACAGCTACTAGACGAGGCGACGGAGTAGCTGACCAATTTGCAAATATGCTTTTTGGATGGAGATGGAGGAACTTTTCATCAGTCTCTTACAGTCACTCCCCCACTTTTTAAGAGAGTCAGGGAGGCCTAGTGTGGGGATGATGGCTGCGATACATGACATGCTCAGATATCCACAAACAGGCACCTGATGGATTTTTTGAAGGTTGGGAAACATCATCCTCTTTAGAGGACGTACAATGGTACCAGTGTCACTTCAGGAGGAAGTTTTGAGAGAGTTCCACACATAAACTCTAGTGGTACATCCGGGAGTGGAGAAGATGTACCAGGATCTCTGATGACTGCATTAGTGGGAAGGAATGATGAAATCAGTAGCAGATTTTGTCTCTCAATGCCTCAATTTTTAGCAAAATAAGATGGATCCTCACGTACCAGCAGGCATGGTTCAACATTTAGAGGTCCTAGATTGGATGTGGGATGGGATGTCCATAGACTTCATGACAAGAATTACACATACGACCAGAGTACATGACTCGATCTAGGTGATATTCGACCGACTCACCACATCGGCCCACTTTCTACCAATTTTATTTCAGGGTTCAATAGAGAGCTTGGGACACATATATGTGTAGAAGATTGTGTGGCTACATGGAGTAACCTAAAATATTTTCTTGGATAATGATGTGTGTTTTACATACCAGATATGGAAGGGGTTACAAGAGACTTTCGGGATGCAAAATCATTTGTGCCCCGCCTTCAATCCTCAGACAGATGGCCAGACTGAGTGGACCATTCAGACCCTCGAGGACATGTTGCGTGCTTGTTTCATGAACTTCTAGCACAACTGGGAGGATCACATGCCTTTGGTGTAGTTTTCAAACAACAACAACTATCACTCCGTCATTGGGAAAGAAACATTTGGTGCATTGTATAGGCAACCTTGCATATCACCTTTGTGTTGGACTATCCAAGGAGAGTCAACACTTGTGGGACTAGAGATGGTATGGACTACCATAGAGAATGTGCAGATCATCCAGGAGCAGATGAAGACTGCACAGAGTAGGAAAATTTTTTATGCCGACAGGAGATACATACCTCTAGAGTTCGGGGATGGTGACCACATCATTCTACGAGTCTCACCTCGATGAGGATTGCAGGGATTTGGACGAGGCGGAAAGTTATCTGCGAGGTTCATCGGACCTTTTCAGGTCCTCAGTGAAGTTGTAGAGGTGTCTTACCACTTAGATCTTTCACATCTATTGCACCGAGTGAATGATGTCTTCCACGTATCCCAGTTTAGGAGATATATTCATGACCCTTATCACATCATCGACCATGGCGAGTTGGACATCGACGATAGGACAAATTTTATAAAGGTTTATGTAGAGATTTAGAATTGAGATGAGAGGGTCCTTCATGAAAGGTTGATACCTCTAGTGAATCTTCGCTGGCTGCATGGGAACCTCTAGGAGATTACATGGGAGAGGGAGGTTCAGATCTGTGCTCAGTACCCCCACTGGTTCCATAAGTTTGAGTTGTGGATTTTGGGGAAATAAATACCTAAGTTGTGGAGAATGTAAAGACCTAGAATTTATATGTAATTAATTTTTAATTAAATGTATATTTCACGTGTACACGAATATTGGCGGTGCATGATTCAGAGGTCCGTAGTGCCCAGAATTAATTTTTGAGTTTTTTTGGGTAAGTTCAGTAATTGTTCGAGCGGGGTTTTTTAACTTTTAAACCATTGCTCTAATTTGAAATCTGAGGAAACTGTTGAACTCGGAGTGCCAGTATTCTATTAAGGATACCTTCACCTAGAACATAGTAGGTTGAGGGTGGAAGTTAGTTTTTCACTTTTTTCATGAGAGAATAAAATGAAATAAAATTGTGTAGTAGTTTTTTAACATATTTTGAAACCCCTTGTGGATGTTGAGATGTGGTGACATCTATAATAAATCCGCCCCTTGAGGTTATGGAGGTGGGAACTTCTGAACATAAAACCTCCCATGAGAGGTTATGGTGGTGGGGCCACCCGAGATTAAACAACTTTGAACCTCCAACATAAATGAGGGGATGTCTCTTGAACTTCTCCTTGATTAATTATGCCACCCCCTTTAATTAATACACCAACTCAATTAATTAATTATTCCAATTTGAAATTATTCCATCATATTATATAATGTTGGATAATTTATTTTTTTGTCGAATTGGGGGAAACTCCTAGGAAAAGGGTGAAACTTGGAGAATTGGGAGAAATCTCTCCAATGATAAACACCAAAAAAGAATGACGACATCGGCTTAGACTTATTCATCGGGACAATCATTGAACATGAATTTCTTCAACGTCAACGAACCAACGATCGAGGGAAATACGATGTCACCAATGTCTATCTATCCCCAACAATTCCATCTCCTTCCTCGCGACCTTCGTGGACGAATCAAATGAGGTAGGGAGGGTGTTTGAATTATTTTCCCTTAGCCGTTCTTGATGTAATTGTTATTCAAGTGTTATATATGCTTGCTACCACTCTAATGTGGAGTGTGTGTGCCAAAAAAACATTTCTCATCCTCTATAATTTTTTTTGGATAATTCTTATGTTCTTCACGATGGAGGAGGATGAATATAAACTATGACAAAGGCAGCCAAGAAGACGAAGGCAATGGCGCCGCCAAGCAGCCACCGCTGCCCGTGGACCCCACCGCCCGTGGCATCGCCGTCCATGGCCAACACTGCCATTTGTGGCCTTCCACGCCACCATGTGGCCTGCCACGCCAAATTGTGGCCTACCGTACCACCCCGATGTGTAACTGCGCTGCTCATAGCCCTTGGAGTAGTCACGACCCTCCGAGCCACCCTACAGTCTCACGCTATTCATCGTTTAGTTGTCCCACGCCCTCACAGCACCCCCATGGCTGAGAAACTCCGATCCCCCGTAACACCCCCATGGTTGATCCACCTCGCGGCGTCACACCCTCCACGACCGAAAATCCACAGGGCCACGGTGCCCCTCAGGAAATGCGCCACCCTTGCGGCTCCACGACCTCTACGCCGCTGCTCCACATCCCATCAGTCTCACAGTGCCTTCATAGCCCTTGCCGCACTCTACAACCCCTCGTGGGCCTCACGACCTACCAGACCACCTAGTGGGCCAGGCCGAAGCCAATGTGTTGTGCTGCCGATCGGGCCTGGCCTGACACAACGGGTCAGGCCGAGTCGATCTGACATTGTCGGACCAGACCCGGACCATCTATGTCACGACCCATCCTCGGGGCCCATGTCGTGACTACCCCAAGCCCGCCTTCCATAGGCCAGGGGCTGGCGACTAGCACTAAGTCATAAATCCCAGTAAAAAAGGGAAGACATTTCCTTTGTAAAGTAAACAAGCACCACAGAGTACATGCGGAAGAAGTAAACACTATGTAAAAACTGAGTACAACAGTAAGTGCGGAAAGTAAAAGGGGCCGGAAATACAAGCCCAACTGTAAAGTACAACTCGAAAGGGAAAACAAAAACTATAATGTAAAGCCGCTACGCCGAGCTGTCCACTAGAAATCATACCTGAAGGGTGGGTACAGATAGCTCCACTGCTCCTCGGGTCCCGCCGTCTATTCCGAGTACGTCCCGCCCTGTGGTCCACCTCCAGGTACCGTCCTGCTCTATAAGCCTCAACCACAATCAACGATGTCCATCGTCTGTAACCAACACAACGTAGTGCGGGAATAGCCCGTGCAGGGGTGAGTATAAGCTATTCAGTAGGGACCCCGAGACCCCCGAAGGTCTCCCAAAATCCACAAAGGATAAACCACAAAGTAAAGATACAATCACGAAGTAACAACCGACACTACTTAGGTATATGACCATACATATACCTAATTCATCAATTCCAATACGCTCCATCCTCCGAGACTAAGTACAACCCAGTCCACACAGGAAATCATACACATTCCACACAGGAAAGCAAAACGTAATCCACACAGGATAGCCCAACTCAATCCACACAGGAACGAAAACAGGATTCTGCTCACACAGGTATACTTCTTCAAAGACGATAGAGATGATCACTGATCCATCTAAGTCATCGGACCCACAAAAGATCAATAGGTACTAAACCCTGCAATGACCCACATAGGATCAGTAGGAAACTAACCCCCGCAAAGACCCACACAAGATTGGACCCACACAGGATCTGTAGGTGCTGGCTCACACAGAACCGTTGAGCGCTAACCCACAAAGGATCAGTTGCACTGATCCACATAGGATCACTGAGTGCTGTAGTCGTCATCGTCGATTCCACGGAGGATCTCTTCACAGTCGTCGTCGCAGTCACAGTAGTAGTCGCAGCCAGCACTAGGCTTCCCGCACACAGCAAGCTCGTTCGGGAGGGTCCGCTCCACGAGCCGAGAGGCTGATACCTCAACTGACACATAGTCCTGAGTTGATGTATCCAAAAGTTCCGTATCGTCAACAGTAACTCAACATCGCAGACGGTGCGTCAATCAGACGCCTGGTCTGAGAGTTATTGGCTTTTTCGTCTCAGGGGCCGGTTGGTTTTTAAGGCATAACCAACCCGACCGTACTCCACATGCGTCGAAACCTCGGGCGGAGTATGCCAAAAGATCCGTCTCACTAAGAGGAACTCAACAAAGTTGACGACACGTGAATCGGACGTCTGTAGCTCAAGATATGAGTGTTTCCGCTCTGAGGGCCCGGTTGGTTTCGTGTACGAACCAACCCAGCCGAACTCAAAGTATTCCGAAACCTTGAGTGCAATATGTCGAAATGACCGTCTCATTCCAAGGATCGTTTCACCACTGACAGCGCATCGATCGGAGGTTCATAGCCCGAGTTATGGGCATTTGAACCCAAATGGTCTGAAAACGGGGGTTTCGGGCCCGGACCGACCCGGCCCGAGAACCCCTGGGTCGGCCCGAACGGGGTCGACCCGGTCCGGCTCAGCCCATCCGGCGCGGCCCAGCCCGGTCCGGCTTGGGACAGCGCGCCCAGCGCGCTGTCTGGCTCGGCCTTTGGCCGAGCCGTTTCGGCAAAGGGGGGGGGGGGGGGTGGCGCCTGCCCCCTATGTAACTGCGGCCCCCCTTCAATTAAGGGGGCCGTTTGAAGCCGGCCGAGGTAATTTAATTCCCCAAGCTCCCCCTTTCCGGCCGGGCCAACCTGGCCGACCGGTTCCTTCTCAACGGGACCAGCGGTGGCCGGTCCCCTTCTGGCTCGGACGCCGGCGGCCGGGTCCTGCTGCCGGTCACCTTGCTCTGCCGCGGCCCGGAACTGGCCGCGGCCCTTGTCGTCCGGCGCGGTGCGACGACACCGCATCCCTCCGCTGAGGCCCCACTCCGGCCGTGGCGCCTTCGATTTTCTTCGACGCGGCGCGACAGCGTCACGTTCTTAGATTTCTTTCCACGGCCTGGCGCGACAGCACCACGCATTTCCTTCCCCAAGAATCCGCGTGGTGCGACAACACCACGCCTTCCCAAACAAATCCACTAGGAATCAACAAGAAGATTAAGGAGGAGGGTTGGCCATGCTTGTGCGGTCCGACCCCCTCGCGTTATTCGATAACAAATGGTTTAAATCCACGAAGATCGATAAGTTGGAAGAAAACACGAACTAAAAAATAAACCCTTACCTCAGTTCAGAAACGATGCATGAAAATCGAGCCATGGAAAACGAGCGTTGCAGAGGTCAGGCGTCGTGGAGAACGAACGTCGATTCTGTAGTCGTCGAGGTGTGTTCGAAGTGGAAACGTCATTGGAAGAAGACGTCGTGTTCTTCGGCGGAGATGTTCTTCGTTGATGAAGAAGAAGAAGAAGACTTCAAACATATCCCTTTCTCTCCCAAGTCTCCACCACAAGAACAAGTAACCCCAAAATAAAATAATCCTCCCACTTATTTTATTAACCCAACATAGGTTTTGAATTTCAAGAGTTTGAAAATTCAAAACGCACATTTAACTCACTTAAGTTATTAACATAAGATGTTATAAAATTAATGAGGTGATAAGTTAACAAAACATAAATGGGGGGTTTAGAGGGGTTAGGAAAGTGAGGTGTGGGGCTCGTGTGGGTCCCACCCAACCTTATCCTCTCAAGGTTGGTTATCACAAGTGGGTCCCACCCCCAACATCCTTACATAGGATAAAACTACCATGTGGGAAAAATAAAAATTGTTAAATTTTTATTTTTAACTACCACAAAAAATTAATAACTCCCCTCGTGTAAACGCAACTCCAAAACAAGAGTTCCTAACCAATTACCGGCGATGCGGTTCCATCGGTGCGCTCAGAATTCGATTCCGGGCACCGTTTAAAAATTTAGGAATTCTCGGTCGTTTGTTCACTGAACGTACCCGATCCAAACTTTGGAAATTGATTCCGGGCACACTGGGCCTCAGAATCAGGTGCCGTCAGAAACTACGTTCTTGTAAAATTTCAAAAAAAATTAAGAAAAAATTTCCCTTGAATTTTAAAGGTCTTTACATTACTCCTACTTCAGGGCTTTATGTCCCCGTAGAGATACATCAGAACTAGGGAAACAAATGAGGGTACTGAGCATGCATCTGAGCCTCCCGCTCCCAAGTGCTCTCCAGGAGGTTCCCATGCTTCCATCTGATGCGCACTGGAGGAGTCGACAATCCACATAGGACCCGCTGCTGTCGATCCTCGATCTCCACCAGGACCTCGGTGAAAGCCGCCCCATCATCAATGTCTAGCTCCCCATGGTCAATGATGTGCGTCGGGTCGTGCACGTATCTACTCAGCTGAGATTCTTGGAAGATGTCGTGCACCCGGTGCAACTGAGGTGGTAGAGCCAGGCGATAAGCTACCTCGCCAATCCTGCTGAGGACCTAGAAGGGTTCGATGAAGCGCGAAGATAACTTACATCCTCGGACAAATCACCGTAAACCTCGTCGAGGTGAGACACGCAAGAAGACGTGGTCGCCATCCTCGAACTCTAGTGGCCTCCACCTCCTATCAGTGTATGACTTCTTCCGTCTCTGAGCTATCCTCATTCGCTCCTGGATGACCTGGACCATCTCTGTCGTGGCCTAGACCATCTCCAGTCCCACATGTGCTGAATCCCCAGGGTCTGTCCAGCACAAAGGAGATCTTCAAGATCGGTTGTACAACTCCTTGTATGGTGCCATCCCGATGGTGGAGTGGTAGCTGTTGTTGTACGCAAACTCCACCAAGGATAGGTGGTCCTCACAGCTACGACCAAAGTCGAGGACACATGTGCGGAGCATGTCCTCTAGAGTCTGAATGGTCCTCTCTGTCTGACCATCCGTCTGAGGGTGAAAGGCTGTGCTCAGACGTAGCTGCGTCCCGAACGCCTCCTGCAATCCCTTCCAAAGCCGGGATGTAAAGCGAGCATCTCGATCGGAGATGATAGATGATGGCACACTGTGAAGCCGCACAATCTTTCGACCATAAAGTCTTCTCAATCTCTCTACTGAGCCCTTCTCTCTGATGGGTAAGAAGTGAGCCGACTTGGTGAGTCGATCGACAATCACCCAGATGGAGTCATGACCTCTGGAAGTACGTGGAAGTCCAGTAAAGAAGTCCATAGATATGCTGTCCCACTTCCACTCTGGAACCTCCAAGGGAAGTACCAAGCCTGCTGGTACCTGATGCTCTGCCTTCACCTGCTGGCAGGTGAGGCATCAAGAAACGAACTCTGCCACAGCCTTCTTCATGACCGGCCACCAGTGCTGTCGACTGAGATCCTGGTACATCCTCACCAATCCAGGATGTACTGCCAAAGGAGATGTGTGAAACTCTCTCAGCACCTCCTCCCATAAATCAATTGGTACCAAGGTACGTCCTCTGAAAAGGATGTCGTGCTATGCTCCAAAGGAGAAACCGTCAGGTGCCTGTCCTGAGGATATCTTTACACGCCGCGTCTCACAGTCAGCGTCCCCACGCTGTGCCTCCCTGACCTTCTATAGTAGTGGAGGTGTGACTGTGAGAGACTGAAGGAAGACTGCTCCAACTCTATCCACAAAGGATATCTACAAAGAGTCTAGCTGCTCTGTCGCCTTCTCAAGTAGCTGAATGCTCGTCCTCCTACTGAGGGAATCGGCTACCACGTTCCCCTTCCCAGGAGTATAGACTATCTCAAAGTCATAGTCCTGGAGGAAGTCGAGCCATCACCGCTGTCTCAGATTCAGGTCCTTCTATGAGAAGATGTACCTAATACTCTGATGGTCAGAAAAGACTGTAAAGCGCTCTCCCATCAGATAGTGTCGCCACGTCTTCAGGGAGAAGACCACTGCTGCTAACTCCAGGTCATGGGTAGCGTAGTTTTGCTCATGCAGCCTCAAATGACGTGATCCATTGGCGATCACTTCCTGATCCTCCATCAGGACACATCCGAGTCCGGTCCCTGATGCATCACAATAGACTACGTACCCTACTCCCTCCTCAGGAAACCACAAGATAGGGGCGCTGGTCAATCTCTGTCTCAGCTCCTGGAAGCTCTGCTGACATCTATCTGACCACACGAAGGGTTTTTCCTTCCTCCATAACGTTCTGCAAAGCTGTAAAGATTTCACCTTTGCTGAAAAGTGAAATCCGGTCTCATCCCATGGACAAACCACGTTCCTTGACTAATACTGTCAATCTCGTCATGATTAGTTAATTCATGGCATGGATGACGTCGTACGGCCTCGACGCTGCTACCATGATATCCAACCGTTACTCTCGCCTCCAAGGTTTGAGTCACACTGTCGGCATCAGTGTGTGGTCAATGGGTCTCCTCCAGTAAGAATCTCACAAGTGAGGGTCAAGTCAACAGTTTTTTTTTACCGGAACCTATTAGTATTATCAATCCAAAGACAAGAAGGAAAACTTCACTATTGCAAGCGTCTTTTATTACTTCAACTCAATGTACATGGACATAAGGCAACACAAACAAAGAAGCTAGAGGCATTATGGTCAAGGGCCTCTATGCCTGGAGCTAGTCTCGCACGTTTCCACCCGCTTCCGGAGCTCCATGATCGTAGGCATCAGCTACCTGAAGTTTTGCTCTCCCTTGAGGACGAGGTGGACCTCGTGGTGGTGGTGGTGGTAGAGCCTCAAAGCGTCACCCACCACCTGCTACTCGGCCAGCTCCTCTGCCTCGTCCGCCTGCTCCCTATGGACCGCCAGGGTCGAACCTCTACCTCTACCTAGGTGGTTCCTCAACCGTCTTCTTCTCCTCTGCATGGAGGGTCGGGCAATCATGATCCTTGTGGCCCTGCCCGCCACATGCATAGCACTGTCTTCCACTCGAAAGACTGGCTCCGCGCTGTGTGCCCCGCACTGCTGACCTAGGGTCCTGAGGTCATCTGCCGGAGGGTCTGGTCTGCTTGGACCTCTGTGACATATGTCTACTACCGGCTGCAGAAGACTCCACCACATGTCACCATGCGGTCGGTCTCGCCACTGGTGTAGACTCAGCAAGAAAACTCTCGATGAGAAGAGCTCGCTCCAGTAATCCTGCCTGAGTCGGAATGCTGAGGGAGATCAGCGATGCCCTGATCTCATGCCTCAATCCCTGCTCAATGGTCTGGGCCTAGAAGAATGGGTCTCGTACCTTGTCAGTCGAGTAGTGCGAGAGATCGGTAAATCTCGCCGAGTACTGGGCGACCGTCATTCTGCCCTGCCACAGCTGAAGAAGCTCCTGAATGTGCACCACACGGAGGGTGGTTGGGACGAACTCTGAGCGGAAGAGGCTCTTAAAGTCTGTCCAGAGTAGAGATGCCTCGTCGTGCACCTGGAGCATCAAGCTCCACCATCGGCCCACTGCTGCGTGCAGTAGGATCGCAGAGAGGATCACCATGAGGTCTGCTGGTGTCCTCACTATATTGAAAACTCGTACGACTACCTCCAGGCAGTCCTCGGAATCCTGGGGGTCCGTCTCCCCGCGGAACCTGGGCGGTCGCTGGCACTGGAACTCATGCAGTGCACTGATATGACGTGCATCATCAGCGGCTGGTGCTGGAAGTATCGTTGGCTCGGCGGGTAGAGCTACTGCTGATGCCACTGCTGACAAAGGGCCCTGCACCAAGGCCTTGTCGCTCGGTGGGCTGTCGTCACGCTCGACTCTCGAAACCCTAGCTGGCTGCCATCGTGGGGCCATCTTGAAAGGAAACAGGTGCACCATGGTCAGAACAGTATACCTGGTGAGCTAACACAAAGTAATCACAATGAAAACTTGAAACACACATGCAATCAATGTTTTTGTGCATTAAGTCGGAAATCAGAAGTTAGGGTCCTGGTGTATGGATACGTCGGCCGCCACACCAACACTGGACTCGTTAGACTGATAACCACACCCAATACGCTAAACACTATTGCTTCACATAGAAAAAATATCAGTTTCTGCGGTAGAACCGAACTCCTATGATACCAATTTGTCACGACCCATCCTCGGGGCCCGTGTCGTGACTACCCTAATCCCGCCTTCCATAGGCCAGGGGATGGCGACTAGCACCAAGGCGTAAATCCCGGTAAAAAGGGAAGGCGTTGCCTTTGTAAAGCAAACAAGCACCACAGAGTACATGCGGAAGAAGTAAACACTAAGTAAAAACTGAGTACAACAGTAAGTGCGGAAAGTAAAAGGGGCCGGAAATACATGCTCAACTGTAAAGTACAACTCGAAAGGGAAAATAGAAACTGTAAAGTAAAGCCTCTATGCCGAGCTGTCCACTAGAAATCCCACCTGAAGGGTGGGTACAGATAGATCCACTACTCCTCGGGTCCCTCCGTCTACTTCGAGTACGTCCCGCCCAATGGTCCACCTCCAGGTATCGTCCTTCTCTGCAAGCCTCAACCACGATCAACGTTGTCCGTCGTCTGCAACCAACACAACGTAGTGCGGGCATAGCCCGTGCAGGGGTGAGTATAAGCTACCCAGTAGGGACCCTGAGACCCCCGAAGGTCTCCAAATATTCTCAAAGGATAAACCAGAAAGGAAAGATACAATCAGGAAGTAACAACCGACACTGCTTAGGTATACACCCATACATATACCTAAGTCATCAATTCCAATACACACTATCCTCCGAGCCCAAGTACAACCTAGTCCACACAGGAAAGCATATGTATTCTACATAGGAAATAAAAACGTAATCCACACAGGATAGCACAACACAATCCACACAGGAAAGCAAACCAGATCCATCTCACACATGTATACTTCCTCGAAGACGATAGAGATGATCACTGATCCATCTAAGTCGTCCGACCCACAAAGGATAAATAGGTACTAACCCCCGCAATGACCCACACAGGATCAGTAGGAAACTAACCCCCGCAAAGACCCACACAGGATCAGACCCACACAGGATCTGTAGGCACTGGCTCACACAGAACCGCTGAGCGCTGACCCACACAGGATCGGACCCACACAGGATCAGTAGCACTGATCCACATAGGATAGCTGAGTGCTATAGTCGTCGTCATCGAATCAACTGAGGATCTTTGCACAGTCGTCGTCACAGTCACAGTAGCAGTCGCAGCCAGCACTAGGGTTCCCGCACACAACAAGCTCGTTCGGGAGGGTCCGCTCCACGAGCCGAGAGGCTGATACCTCAACTAACACATAGTCCTGAGTTGATGTATCCAAAAATTCTGTATCGTCAACAAACTCAACGTCGTAGACGGCTTGTTAATCGGACGCCCGGTCTGAGAGTTATTGGCATTTTCGTCCCAGGGGGGCGGTTGGTTTTTAAGGCAAAAGCAACCCGACCGTACTACACCTACGTCCAAACCTTGGACGGAGTTTTCCAAAAGATTTGTCTCACTAAGAGGAACTCAACAAAGTTGACGGCACGTCAATCGGACGTCCGTAACTCAAGATATGAGCGTTTCCGCTCTGAGGGCCTGGTTGGTTTCGTGTACGAACCAACCCGGAAGAACACAAAATATTCCGAAACCTTGAGTGAGATATGTCAAAATGACCGTCTCATTCTAAGGATCAAGTCCCCACTGACGGCGCGTCGATCGGAGGTTCATATCCCGATTTATGGGCATTTGAACCCAAACAGTCCGAAAACGGGGGTTTCGGGCCCGGGCCGAGCCGACCCGAGACCCCCTGGGTCGGCTCGGCCCGGCCTGGCAGACCGTCCAGGTGCCGGTCCAACTGGGGACAGCGTTCCCAGCACGCTGTCTGGCTCGGCCTTTGGCGGAGCCGTTTTGTCAAGGGGGGGGGGGGGGGCTGCCCCCCTGTGTAACCGTGCCCCCCCTTCAATTAAGGGGGCCATTTGAAGTCGGCCGGGGGAATTTAATTCCCTAGGCTCCCCCCTTTCAGTCCGGCTCGACCTGGCCGGCTGGTTCCTTCTCAACGGGACCGGCGGTGGCCGGTCCCCTTCCGGCTCCGACGTCGGCAGCCTAGTCCAGCCGCCGGTCACCTTGCTCTGCCACGGCCCAAAACCGGCCGCGGCCCTTGTTGTCTGGCGTGGTGCGACGGTACCGCTTCCCTCCTCCGTGGCCCCACTCCAGCCACGGCGCCTTCGATGTTCTTCGACGTGGCACGACAGTATCACGTTCTTAGATTTCTTTACACGGCGCGGCGCGACGGTGCCGCACATTTCCTTCCGCAAGAATCCGCGTGGTGCGATGGCACCACGCCTTCCCGAACCAATCCATAAGAAATCAACACGAAGATTAAGGAGGAGGGTCGGCCGTGTTTGTGCGGTCCGACCCCCTCGCGTTATTCGATAACAAATGGTTTAAATCCACGAAGATCGACAAGTTGGAAGAAAACACGAACTCAAAAATAAACCCCTACCTCTGTTCAGGAACGGTGCACGACAATCGAGCCGCGGAAAATGAGCGTCGTGGAGGTTGGGAATCGCGGAGAACAAACATCGATTCCGTAGTCGTCGAGGTATGTTCGAAGAGGAAACGTCATTGGAAGAAGATGTCACGTTCTTCGGCAGAGATGTTCTTCGTCGATGATGAAGAATAAGAAGACTTCAAACTTAGCCCTTTCTCTCCCAAGTCTCCACCACAAGAAAAACTACCCCAAAATAAAATAATCCTCCCACTTATTTTATTAACCCAACATAGGTTTTGAATTTCAAGAGTTTGAAAATTCAAAACCCACATTTAACTCACTTAAGTTATTAACATAAGATGTTATAATATAAATGAGGTGATAAGTTCACAACACTTAAATGGGGGGGTTTAGAGGGCTTAAGAAAGTGAGGGGTTTGGCTCATGTGGGTCCCATGCAACCTTATCCTCTTAAGGTTGGTTATCAAAAGTGGGTCCCACCCCCAACATCCTTACATAGGATAAAACTACCAAGTGGGAAAAATAAAAACTGTTAAATTTTTATATTTAACTACCACAAAAAATTTATAACTCCCCTCGTGTAAACGCAACTCCGAAACATGAGTTCCTAATCACTTACCGGTGCTGCAGTTCCACTAGTGCCCTCGAAATTCGATTCCGAGCACCTGTTCAAAAGTTAGAAATTCCCGCTCATTCGTTCACTGAACTTACCCAAGACAAACTTTAGAAATTGATTCCGAGCACACCAGGCCTCAGAATCAGGTGCCGTCAGAAACTGCATTCTTGTAAAATTCCAAATAAAATTAAGAAAAAATTTCCCTTGAATTTTACGAGTCTTTACAATCTATGACCTTTTTACTCTAAAGACCATAACTTTGGACCCAGGAATCCATTTGAAAAACCATTAATGGCACAATAAACCATTGAGAGATACCATTACTTTGGTATAACAATATTGGTTTTTTGGGTAATGTTGAGGTACAGTTGGGTTGGATTGAGAATGAATCCAATCTGGCCCAAATGACTGAAAGGATAATAACTCAAAGACCAGGATCTGATTGACCCATTATCTATTGAGTTGAGACCAATATGATGTGGCATACCTTTTAGATACATCCTCATGAGACTTCATGACAGTTGGAGTATTGACCAGTGGCTTGTGGAATGACCCCTCTCGGAGACTTGCGACCATAGTGGGAGAACCATGTAGCTGGCAGTGATATGGGGAATGAAGATTGATCATGTGTGGGTCAGCACCAAATGATCCTATGTGGGTTAGTAGCTATATATCTTGTGTGGTTCAGCACAGACCGATCCTGTGTGGGTTTGCACCTAGCAATCTTGTGTGTGTCAGCATCGATTGATCCTATGTTAGTCAGTATCAAGCGATCCTGTGTGGGTATACATCTTAACAGAGTAAGATGATTCAGTAGTTTCATATAATCATATCTAATATTGTACATATGTTATACCTTGTGTGAGATGATTCTGTACCTGTGTTGTATGTTTCTACATGGTAATTCCTTGTTGGTATTCGTCTGTGTGGCATACATGTGTGGTACTTGCCTTCGTGGTATTTCTTCCTATGTAGAACAGTTGAGCCAGGGGCCTTAGAGTGGGACACTATGTTTTCCTTATGATTAAGATAGGTTTAAATGATAACTTAGGTATATGTATTGGCATGTAAGTATGTAGGGTTATCAGTGCATTATTTTCTTTGTGGTTTATCCTTTATAGATTTGTGGGACCTTTAGGGTCTCGAGGTCCCTACTAAGTATCGTTATACTAACACCTACATGGTCTATGCTCACACTTTGTTGTGTTTGGTGCAGATGACAGACATCGCTGACTGAGGAAGAGGGTACTAGGACTAGATGTAGCTCGGAGGAGGATGTTAGATGAGGATAACCTTAGAGATGACCACTCATGAGCTATACCTACCATTCCTGTTGGATTCATGGTGGACGATCAATGAGCGGTTCCAGTTCTCTTGAACATTCAGATTCATTTTACCTTCCAGTTGGGCTTTTATTCCGGTCCCATTTACATATTGTAGTCACTCAATTTACTATTCAGTTTTCTTGTGTTCCTATCATGTTGTGTTCTTGGTTGCATGTGATTACAGGTTATAAATGAAATGTCATCCTAGTTTTAGGGATTACGTATTTCAGTTCTAGTCGCTAGCCCCTGGCCTTTGGAAGGAAGGCATTGGGTAGTCACGGAACGAGCCCCGGGGAAGGGTTGTGAAATTATATGGGGGTGTTGATTAATATATTCCAATGTGCCAAAATTTAATTTAAGATACATGACAAAAAATATTGTCATGATAAGAAGTTCATCATAGAAGCTCCCTTGAATATGTGACTACAAATTCTTAGGAGAGTCATTATGGTATCTTGGGGGATCCTCATAATGAAAATATATAGGAGAAACCAGATTAAAGAAATTATGAATGTATTTTGAGTGAATATAAATAGGATACTGTGTGATTTTATATTTTATACAAGGTTATATTTCATTAATATGTCTCAAACATAAGTTTTGGACCCTATATAATAAAATTAGAAAATCCGAAGACCTTACCATGGTTTATAATAATGGATTCATCCAAATTTGATTAGTGTTATTTATTTTATAAGTACAAAGTCATAAATTAATAAAATAATACCAATTCTTATGTTTAAGTGATATATACTTATAAGAAAAGAATTATAAATCCATAAAATATATTAGTTACTTTGGAGTATTCACAATGGATTAATAAATATGGTAAAATAAAAATAATTTCACAAAATTTTAAAGTAAAAAAAATATTTGGTCTTTAATCTCTTTTTTTTATTTATTACCTCACCTTTGGTTTATTATGATATCATAATACATAGAATATATTTATATGGTATTTAATGTTTACCTAAAAATCGATCAGTATAATAAAATTATGAAAAAAATATTATTAAAATTTTTAAAAATTTTGATTTTATTAATAATATTAATATTATAAAACTAAATGTCATAATGTGTGAATCCATAGTTTTAAAATAATAAGAAATATTTATCATGAAATATTGTGTTTTCTATTAAAAAAGCATTCACTCCCTTATAAAAATTTCATTTGAATTCATTTAAATTATATGACAATTTATATTTACTAAAGGATATTTAATCGTAAATTTTTTAAGAAACATATGTTAAATTAATCCCTTGATTCATCAAAATAATTTCCTTCATTTAATTTTAATATTACCCAAAAATAATAATTGTGTTTTATTATATCAAAAAAATGATTTATAATGTAAAAAATTAGATAATAATATATACATTGATAGATAAAAATTTATAGACTCAAATTAAAAGGGTCTTGATACATTTCCATTTAATAATGCAATGAATCCCCTAAGAGAAAATTTTTTAATACTGATACATTCATCCGGTGGTTTAGTTAATATATTTTTTGGAGTGATCTCATTTGGATGAAAATTATCCCGTAAATAGTTCCCTCAAACATATTTTTGTTGAATCTCAACATGGAATTTTCTAAGGTAAAATCCAATTGATTCTACCTCCCACATAAGCTCTAATAAATTGGATTCAAAGGGTATGATCCTAATGTTTGATGTCATTACATCCTTTTTCTGGGTCAATTGGGTTGATTAAAACCCTATATTTATAATAATTATGTGATCATTATTAAAGGGATATATTATCATCATGAATCATTTTAAGTGGTATTTAAAATATTATTAGATATAAAACAATATAATGGAATGTTTTCTAAATAACCATAATGAGTAACAAAAAATTTAATTAAATCAAAGGTGAAATTTTATCTATAACTATTTGGGTTGTTACAATCTTATCCCATTAAAACATTTTCCTTCAAAATATATATTTCCAAAAAAATGGGCATGGTTAACTCTATTTTATCTCCTCTATTGATTCTTATGTAGCATCTTAAAACATGTGGTTTCTCAAAAATATATTGATAGGGTGTGTTATCTTATATCGTACAATTTTTTTCTAGGATATAATATTTTCAAAAGATTCTCTGAATAGGAAATATAATTATAAAATACTACAACCTCTAGATTGAGTATATGTGTGGGGTTTGGTGTATAAATCATTAAGATGTATGCATGGAATATAAAATTTATATGATAAGGGTTATATAGGAGTTATAGTTGATAGGCCACTACTCTGATGTGATCAATTATCTCAAACGGTCTGATATATGTTGGACTATGTTATCCCTTTTCCCAAATCTCATCACCTTCTTCACCTGAGATATGTAGGAAAAAACCATATATCTAACATAAAACTCTAGGTATATTCTACCATCATCATTATATAACTTTTTCATAATCTGAGAAGCATTGATGCGATACTGAATGGAATTAACCATTTCTATAGTTTCCTCGACAATTTCTAGACCTAGCATTGTTTATTCACCAATTAAATCCCAACATATAAGTGAATAAACTTATTCCCATAAAAGTTTCCATTGGGATCTATTGTGATTATTAAGTGTAAATATTTATTTTATGAGAAAATATCTAATGGAAGATTATTGAACCATCTTCCTTTGATTTTAATTGAGGATTCAATCATCTTGTCCACCAGTGTTAGGATAGTCTGATTAAATTAGCCATCGGTTTGTGTTCAATTTGTTGTGAAAAGTTTAAGTGTGATTTGGTGGGAGTAGTATTACTATGCATGACCTCATTTTAATTTCTCATGTTTCAACTTTTAAAATAATGTGACACACTTGAGTGATAAAGGTATAAATGGATAAATGATAGGACTTATGTTAACAAGGTGCACATCTATTTTCCAGATCCTACCTTACTAGAACTACATAGTTAAGAATGCTTTGCGAGGAGTAGTGGTTAGGATGAGGTACCTTCTAGGAGGTTTCTATTGGTGTGTGTGAGTGAGGGAAAAGAAAAATGGAATGAACATGTATTTCCATGTTGGGAATTTCATTATCGGATGACCCATTGGTGAACATTATTGTTCCCTAAGATGGATAAATTTTTTGTCTGCTGAAACTGGTGGAACTTTGCAGGCCAAGACCCAATACAAATGTTACGGTGGGGTGTATGTTCTATCAGCGAGTCCTAGTAGTTACATTTTTATATAAGGAGGAGCCCATCCATAAGTCTAGTGTTACTTTTTGGTTGAGACTTTGGATTACCTGGGGACATACATAATAAATATTTGAGCTACAAATCCATGTTAGTGAATAAACATGGAAGGTGGTTATACAATTTAGACTATAAGAATATCAAAGAGTAATAATTTTTTTGATTATCCTAAAAAAATATCATAGGGAATTAAATATATTTTTGTTCAAAACATGTGAAATTTTGAACTATATAAAACACTGCATCATTAACATATTGGATATCCTAATAAACAACATCCAATAAAGAAATCAGGTTCACTACATATCCCAACATGATTTCTCAGGATACTTATCATTACCCAATTCATGGGGTCATAATATAATTATTGTATCTCCCCTCACATTCATTTATTTCTACTTTTTATGTGTTCCAAATGGATCATAAAACATGGATTAATTCATCATAAATGTTCATTCATCGATCTTGGAGTGTGCAATACATAAATTAATTCCAAAGTCAATAAATTATAATTTTATAAAGTAAAACACCATTTATAAGAAATGGTTCTATTATTCATTACATGTTTTTTTGGAAACGACAATGTGGTGAAATTTCTGTAGTAGAATGACTTCACATAATAATTCATAAAGTGGGTTTATGAGAGTGAATGGGTCTATCATAATTTTGAAATCAAATGATCAGTAATATTGACATCGATGTAAATATCTAAAAATAAATAATTTGAAATATATTTCAAATGATAATAAAGAAAATTGAATAATGAAAAGCAGCCAACAATCCCTTACTAAATTTTATGATGGTAACAGGTGTACATAATGGTACATGAGAGGGAATAATGAGAGTGAAATGGCTATCTCATAATTTATCAATTAAATGGACAGTGATGAGGATATGTATGAAAATATCACAAACTGAAAAAAATTAAATTCATGATACATAACATAGTAAGAAAAAAGAGTGTGGAAGATCACTTACAAAAATTTGGCATGGTAAAAGTTGTACATAATGGTTCATGGGTGGGATTTAATGAGGGATAAAGGGACCTCAAACTTTTTATAAATAAAATGGAAATTAAGGGGGTTTGTGAAAGAAAAAATAAATATTATCAAATTGTAATTAAAAGGAATAACATAAAATATATACTTTAATGAAAAAGATATATGGAGATCTCTTAAATGAGTTTATTACTCCAAAGGCATGTGAGGATCTTCTTGAGAGCATGGGGAACCATGGGATGCCTCTAGATAGGGGTGGGTAGAATAAGGATGTACTCTAAGGATTTTGAGTAATGATTAATTAGATTCTCAGTGGGTTTAAATTAGTGTTTTGAAGTAATTATTATTTCAGAAAATAAGGATATTGACACTATATGGAATAATAACCAAAACACAAAACATTCCTTGGTTTTTTGTCATGGTTTCTACCAAAACGGATTGGTTTTAATGGTTATATATGGACACGGTACCAAAATAAAAATATAATACAATTTCTTATGTGGAAGTGACTAATTAATTTTTGGAAATTATTTTCAATCAAAAAAAATTTTATTGGGGATGGAAGAATAAAAAAGGATTTATATAATTAATAAAATAAACATTAAGTTAACTTATTTTTATTGGAAAACATAGATTTGGTCATGGGTAAACACTATAGTATTTATTTAATCACCTTTGGTCCATTATTATTTCCAAATTATCTTTATATATTTAAACTGTATTTTCATTTTAGCAAAATATTTCATTGTAATAGAGAATAATGGAAAAATTACATTTGGATAATTTTGACATTATGATTCAATAAATAATATTAATATTATGAAAAAATATAAATATTTCAATTTTACTTTTAAATTTTTAATTGTTATTTATTGAGAAATGAATGTTTGTGTGACAATTACAGATTTCAAAACCTAATATAAATTACATGTCACATCACAAAAATTATATGAGAATTTATGTAATAGAAATATTATATAATTAAAATAATATATTAAAATATTATTTCAATAAAAATTCATTCATCAAATGGGATGTCTGAATTGAAATTATAAATTTGTTAACAATTTAAATTTTTTTCTTGATTCATTATATAATTTTAATAAAATTGATTAATTTTCCAATTATAAATTGAAAAGAATAAACAATAAATACCATCATAATTTTAATTACATGTAAATTTAAATATTAACATTGTTAGTGTTACATTGTTTCAAGTCCTGATTAAATAATGGTTTCCCAATATATAACCTTTTTTTATCATGGTAATAAATATTTACTATAGTAACTATTAATTTTATTAAAAAAATATAAGTTAAATTTATTATAAAAATTATTATTTCGAAAATAAAAAATATTTAATTACATTTAGCAAAAAAATTATATAGATGGTCTAATTTAATTAAATACTAAACCCTCCAGCATGATGGAAACTAGTTTTGTGAATTTTTTGGTTTAAATGAAAAAGGTTATATCACATTAACACAATAATATTTAATTTGAATTAATTGAATTTCAATACAAAAATATAAATATATAATCTCAATGTTTCATTTATATAATATCTAATTAGGGTTATTTTAAAAAAATTTAATGGTAAAACATTTTTCATTTTAAAACTATTTTTATAATATTGATTTTTTAATATTGAAAATAATATTATACTGAAATAAACAATAATAAGTATTTAAATGTATTTAAATGTATATATATCTAAATAATACTTATGTTTTGTTGAAATAAAATATAAATAATAGTTGGTCATTTAAATTAGTCCATTTATAAAAATAAATTTAAATCATACAAAAAAATATATTTCACAGTATTCAATGAAATGTCTATATTTTTTTGAAAAATATTATTTATTGACCATAAGTTAATTTGGATATCATGAAATCAAAAATTGATTTTAATTATTAGATAAATTTTCTAAATTTTATAAAAAATATATATAATACTTATAAAAATAAATAAAATTCAATTTTGAAGAAAACATATTACGATGAAAGAAAAGGCATGACAAAAAATTGATGGATAATTTACTAAGAGATTATCTATATCTATAGGATATATATTTTCAATAATTTAGTAATTATTAATCACAACCATCAAAATTAATTAATAAATAAAATGGTAATATTTAAATAATCTTGGTTTTTTTGGAATTGGTGTTTCATATCATATTTACTATGAAACAACATTTCTTTTTTATAAGATTTTTGTGTAAAATTCATCACCCATTAGAAATTTGATTAATATCAATTTAAAATTTATCTCACTAAGATATGTTTTAACACTAGAAAATATCATTATTGAATACAAATATTCTATAAGTTTTATCAAATCAACCTCTTAAAATTGAAGAAACGTAGTTTGAATTTCATCATATATCTAGGTATCCTATTAGAATAAAATTAGTGGGAAATAAAAACATTTAAATATAATATAAAATATAAACTGAAGATATAATAGACTGCAGTATAGAAATTTTTTTGGATATATTAATTGAATAAAAACTATAAAACATTGATGGATAAAAATAAAATAAATTTATCAGAAATGATCATAAATGAATAAATTATAAATTTAGTGTATTTTATTATGTTACAAATTTTTTGGATTCAATATATATTATCCATGATCTATTTCATAACATATATTATAATATGTATTTATTCTTCCATTAATAGTGGTTCATAATGAGATTTTGAATTTACCAAAGCATATCCCCAAGGAGTGTCTTTCCAGATGTGCAGTATGGATCATTATCATGTAAGAGTTCCCAATTGATTATAGATCAATGTTGTGTTTGTGGGTTTTACCCGAAGGTAAATGGGTACCAGAACCACATACAATTATATAATCTAGAAAGGGATTTATTTTCATGATAAACCACATTCTCTATAATTTTGAAAAATGAAGGGATATTTTATTATACAATGTTTTATCATTAGTAATTTCACTATAGTTTTCTAATCATATTCTCCAAAATTACTAATCATATCCATCTATACCAACTCTAAAATGTAATCTAATTTTTAAAATTTTATTTAGTATTTATTAGATTACTTTACACGTCATACAACCAAAAAGATAAAAAATTATTGGGTATTTTGGGATTTGGTACATAGAATTACATATTGAACAAGGTATTCATTAACAGTATTGAATACTTCCTTGAAATACTTTTAAAATTCAATGTCTTTTAATACTGTAATGTAAAACTATAGGATATAAATATTAAAGGCATTATAAGTAAATTCCATTAAGGGAATAAAAATGGATTATGGTTATATATGTTATACAATAGGTATTTTAGTGGTAAGTAAAACGTGTGATTTTCTAAAACATTAATAATAAAAAAATGATATATCTTGGAGATCATAACACGGTAAATTTAGAAACAACTTAAAACACTACATCATAAGCATAGGTAAAGGATAACTACTAGATCATATTGATTGAAAATATCCCATAAAGGAATTTGGTTCACTCTCTATCATAGAATTACATTTCATGATAATATACATTAACAAATTCATAAGAGTTCTATATAATTTAGGGCCCACATGTCAATTTCATTTCATCCTCATGATTAAGCATGACACAATGATCATAAAACAAAGAAACAATCATCATAATAGTTTTTAAACAATCAAGGAGGGTGGAATATAAAATTTATGCCATATTTTAAATAATTATAATTGGATATAGTTGAACAAACATGATAATAAATTCTTTTGGTATTCACTACACAATATGGAATGGAAGTCTTGATGTGAAATTTTGACATTATAATGGTGTCACTTTAAAAATCACAAACTGGGTTGATTAAAGTTATAGGGGTCTCAAATCATTTGGAAATAAAATTTTCCATAATAGGGATAAGTAAATTCATAACACAATATTAGGATTTGGAAATATAATTCATAAATATATAAGTAAACATTATCATGGAAGAGAATGTGGGGATCCCATACATGAACGTGTGACTCTAAATGATTAGGAGTAGCTTCTTGAGATCACGGAGAACCCATGGGAGGAGTATAGAGATACGAGGGGTGAGTAAATATGTTATAAATGAATTATTAGTGAATAAGGATATTGGATGAGTTTTTTAGGAATTGATTGAGGATTTCATAATTATTTCTGAAACAATGTTTTTAGACTAAATATAATAATATATCCAAAATCAAGAAAACAAACCTTGGTTTATGCCCACATTTTCAACCAAATGGGAGTGGATTTAATTAGTTTATATGTCAAAGGGATGAAAAATATTATATATTAACCTTGGTTATGTTTAAGTGAGTAATTGTATAATCAAATGATTTTAAAACCTTAAAATATATTAATGGATTTGGGGGATTCACAAAGGATTTATTGGATAAATCTAATAAAAGTAAAATTTAATTTTTTTAAATTGAAAAATATATTGGGTATTGGATACTTATTTTAGTAACTTTTACATCACTTTTTTCCATTATGATGCCATAATTCTCATCGTATATTTGTTCAGTATTTTATTATTAGCTATATATTTAATTATCTCCTGAAATTGTAAAAAAAATCACCATTGGATAATTTTGACATTATGATTAAAAATAGAATATTAATAATTTAATATTAATTTTTTAAAATTTATTATTTATAATTTTAAAATAATAAATTATAGTTATTGATAAATTGTATGTTTTTCAACCATAACAATTTTCAAACCCTTATAAAAATTACATTTAAAATTAGAAAAATTATATGATAATTAATTATTAACAAATATTATTAAGTAATAATAGTTTATTAATATATTATTAATTTCCTAAATAAATTAATGCATAAAAAGTAATATATCACTGTAAATTACATAATACCTAAAAACTAATTTTTTTCTTTCCAAAATAAAATTTTAATAATGTAAAATATAAATTTTATATGTTTTCTAATATTGTAGTTCTAAAAAAACCCATCATTTTCAATATATTATAAATTTTTTAAATGTTAAAATAATATATTTATAAAATTATTTTGAAACACTGAATATTATTCTAATAATTATAATGTAAAAAATATCAAATAGTTAGTTTTTAATAATTTTCCAAGGCATTGAAATATTCAAGAATAAATTAAGTTCAGTATAAAAATACAATGTCTAATATAACATAAAAATGACCCAAAATTTATTTAATAAAAAATATGAAGGGTATAACTGACCACATATATGTTTTCCAATTAAAATAATGTTATTTAAAATATTTTTAATAATTTTTTACATATATTATGAATCCTACAAAAAAATTAAAATATTTTATTGATTTAGAATCAATTATTTAAGAGTATGAATTGAATCCAAAAATGAATTGGTTTTATTGAATTATGTTAGGTTAATGGAGATTTAAAATAATTAAAAAAAACTCTCATATGTCTTAAAGAATTTTAATAAACCACTATAAGGTTTGTGGTTTTTTATTTTAATATCTATAGTCAAAAACCTATATTTGCGGGCTAATTAATCATTTACAACACCTCTATTATATAGAAACGAAAATATCACATTTATATTCCCAAAAAATCATTTTAAAAAGTCATTAATCATCCATCCACTCTCTAGAGTTCTCCCATGGTTCTCTAAAACTATCATGAATCAGCTCCAAAACATTTGGAGTCACATTCTAATGAATGGGACTGCTCCATTATTATTTAAATTCTAGAAACCATTTTATGTTATGTATATCAATTTAAATTTGTTCCTATTGGTATATTTTATTAAATTTCCCCATTACTATCCATTTTATTTTAAAATTAATTGATACCCCTTATCTCTCATTAAATCCCTCCTTTGAACCTTTATGTAAAACCACTATCATGCCGATATTTAGTATAGGTTCCCCTCATTCTCTTCTTTATTCAAGTTTATTTATTATCATATGTATTAAATTTACAATTACTAATGATTGGACATGCCTTTAAATTTACCTTTTAGTATTTATATCATGTCTAATTTATTGTAGACACCATTCTATCCCATCCTCCCATTTTATGAATTTTTAAATGACATTGTTTTGCTGCTAAAATTTCACCCCAATTTTCAATGAATGAAATCATGTTGTGAATAACATACACATTTCCTATCAAGTGTGTTCAACTTCTTATAATTATACATCTTTTAAATTGGATATAAATGTATGTATTCCACACTAATTGATCCTGGAAAACCCTATTTTATGGTTTATATATTGTATTTATCATTTTTTCATGTTGTTATATGTTCATCCATATCAACCTTATTATCCATTTGTTCTATAAATGATGAGATTACCATTTGAATTTTAGGAATCTTTTTGATGAATCCTTATTTACACCCATTATCATGCCATAATTTTGTAATGGATCCCAAAATTCCCTTATTTATTGAAGTTTCTTTATTGCATTATGTCTTTTATTTCTTATTCCTTTGTTTGGGTTATGACATTAAATGTCCCTATTATATTATTTTTTATATACACATGATGAGATACCCCTTTAGATCTCATCAATCCATTTTAGGAATTTTTATATGACAATGTTATGCTTCCAAAATTTCAACATAATTTTCCATGCAAGAACTATTGTGTTGTTAATACCATACCCATTTACTATCTAGTTTCTTAATATTTATAAAAATATAGTTAACTGAAAAAATAATTTTATCTATTTATTTCACAATCCATTTAAGTAAAAATTAAATACAATATAAAAATACGGCGTGTATTATCCCATTATAAAGAACAAAATGTTAAATATTAAATATAAAAAAGGTATCAGTGAACAAATATATGTTTTCAATTTAAAATATTTAAATTTTATTTTTATCATAATATTCTTATAAAATTATTTTGAATCCCAAAAAACCATTAATATATTTTTTGGATTTAAAATCACTTCATTATGAGTATGACTCACTTTAAAATAATGATGTGTTAAATTTTCTTATGCTTATCCCATAGCCTTATAAAATATTGGAAACCACTCCTCTTTCATAGAAACCGTGAGATAATCCATTGGTAGGTTTGTGGTTTGGGTTATTTTATTATATCGATTATAAAATATATTATTTAGAAATGATAAATACATGCCCACTCATTTACAATATAAACCATCCAAATACCAAATTTCTATAGACTAAAAAACCAAGGAGAATGTTCTTAATCGACCCCCCATCTAGATCCCTCCCAAGGTTCCCCTAATATTTTGAGAAATCAATTCCAAGAATTTTATTCACACTCCCAATGAAATGGATCCACACATTTTTTTCATTATTAATGATTATTTATTATATTAGGAATTCTATTTGTAATAACTAATGATGGAACATGTATTTACTTGTCCTTATAACTTTCTATTTTATGATAAAATTATGATACACTACTATAATTATTATCACCACATTTTATAAATTATTATGTCATGCCATTATGCTAACCAAATGTCACCACAATTTTCCACACAAAAACAGTTTCGTAGGGAATACATTAATAATATCCAAACAAGGGTGTTAAACATTATATAGTTCATCATATTTTACATGAAACATTTGTGTATGTGTTATACCATCCTTGATCATGGATATAAATATGATGTTGAAAGGATACATGTTGTATGATCTATGTGGAACATGAAATAATGAGAATGAAATGAAAGTGATGGATGCACTAGAAATTATATTGAACTCCAATGCATTGGGTAATCTTTAGTATCATGAGACATCATGTTGTTATAGTGGTGAACCTAATTCCATTATGATAATTTTTACATCATGATATATAGGAAGTTAGAATTGACCTATGTTTATAATTTAGTGTTTTATTTTGTTTCCACATTACCCATGTTTTATTATCATGCTATATCATGGATAATTATTAATGTTTATGATTATCACACATTTTATTCTTTAGTGATGTGAATATTTTCAATCATGTACCACAATAAACCAATTTTATTCACCTAATATGATTTATATCCCCCAAATTTATATTATATGTGCCTGGGTAATCTCAAGAAGTTTTAAAATGCATTGAATTTTAGAAGAATGTCTAAGATGTTTTTAATAGTAATGTTATATCCCATGTTCATGATGTTATACTATGTACAATATTATAAAATACACTAGTCATATAAATATCCTAGTTTTATTGAGTATTATTTTCTAAAATAATAAAACTATTTAATGTGTAATAATGAAAATGGTTGTTTCAGTTGGTATAAAAGTAAAATTTTAGATAGTTATTGTATAAGTATTATAAAACTCTTGTGAAAGAATTAAGGATAAAATTATGTATTAGAACATCCCTCTATATTTTTTTAATATATATTTTAAGTGGATTATCAATAAACTAATTCATATTCTAGATATTAGAAGTGGATGTGGCTCTATAACATATGTACATAGGGGTGAAACGTGAAAACATTGCAGTGATCTTGACTCGATTGGGAACTACTGTTGAACAACGGGCCTTGTCGCATACTAGGTTTGACACACATGTGGTATATGCTTGGGTAAATTCAAAATATCCTTATGAACCACTATTTAGATAAAAAACCCATATGATTTTATGTTAGGGAAAATATCATGGGAAATATATCTTGAATCAAAGAAATTCATACATAAAAGAAATACCTGAAAAACATCAAATATGCGAAGTCTATATGTTCTTCATTTAGGATCATTTCTGATGATTTTATTATCATTTCATTTTTTACATATTTATGGTTTTAATTTCATTGATTATATTTTGATAATTTTCTATAATATTCTCAATTATTTTGATGGTGTTAGCTTTATATTCAATATATATGTTTTCACTCCTCACTAATGATCACCTACTTTTATTCCTACTTATGTCCTGACAATCAAATGTCATTTTCTCTCTTTTCAAGAGGAGGTTTTATTATGAATTTTAAGGATATGGGTTTTCAATAAATAAATTTTCATGATTCAAAAGTCTAATTCCCATGTTAATGTATAAATTTAGAGGATTCAATATATAAAATAGACAAATAAAGTAACACCCCATGTTTTGTAAACCAGAAATTAAGTTTGATAACATATGTGATACACAACATCGATCCTGAACAAAAAAATATTATCTAAAAATATATTGTTTACCAATTCTGTTAAATATTATATATTAATAGGAATAACTTGGTTATGATATATATGTCTTAAATATATTAGTAAATTTTTAGATCATAATTAATCAATTTATGTTGTTAAATTTTTTTCCATCAAAAAGTGTTTTCTTCTAAATTAAATATTATTTATTTATATAAATATTGTAATTATTAAATAGAAATTTAAGAAAATTAATATAAAAAAATAACACCTTTATATATATAATCATAGAAAATTTTACAATTTTAAATTTTTTTTCAAAATATATATATTTTTCAGTGCATAGATAAAAATATTGTTCTAATGTAATTTTTTTTATTTTGATAAACTAATTAATTTAAAATAAATTATTATTTTAATTTGATTTCATGTTGACAGAAGTATTATTTAGTTATATTTATTTTAATATATTAATTTTAAATCATCTATACATTGGAAATTAATAAAAAATTTGTTTTTGATTAAAAAAACATTTTATGCATAATATTTTAAAATTCATAATGATTATCGAATATAATTATTTAAAAAAATCCTAATGAGAAACAAACTAAATGAATCTTTAAAATTATTTATATATAATTATGAATTGAGATTAATATAATTTTTTTTAAAAGGTTGGGGATGAAGTCTCATTTTTATTAATAATGAAAAGCAAAGGCATCTTTTAACTGGGTAGAGAGAGACCCATTACATAGCCCGATGGACCAGGGGGCTTATAGCCCATCACATAGCCCGAAGGCCTATATTTATGGCCAAATTCCTATTCTATGAATAGTAACCTGGCTGCTACAGTACCCGCACAATACCGTCGCCGCTACAGTGCCCTGCCGCCGCTGTAGTACCCGCCGATGAACAGTACCGCTACTACTACAGTACCCGCTACAGTACTGCTACAGTACCTGCACCCAATGAGTTTTGGACCCCCATTTTTCATGTAGTATTACTGGGTACTTACCACTAGTTTTATATTTAATGAAACTTCATCATATCCTTAAGAAATTTATTTTACACAAAACTAGATTCCATAATGCTTGGGGATTTTGTACTAAATTAAATTCTTACACCTCCATGAATTGATTTTAATAAAATGGGATCCATATTCTGAAGTATCAAAATTAATATTAATTTATTATTATCATTATTTTTTAAAAAATTAATAGAAATTGTAGTAAATATTTAAGACAACTATAAATGGTAATTAGGTTAATTAAGGGTAAAAATAAATTAACACATACCAGAATAGAAGTTAAACTTATAAAATAAATAAATATATATATATAATTTTTATTGAAAAAGTGATTATATTTATCAATTATTAATTTATCTTATAAATTATTATGTAATCATTTGAATTTACGTTATATTTTTACAAGATAAAAAAATATTTTTTTAAGTAATATGAAATTTCAATTTGGAAAATATTTTTATAAATTAATGTATTTGTTATGTAAATGATATTTTTAGAGATAAAGGGGCGTTGCATCATTTAGAAATAAAATGTAATACATTATTAACATTAAATGTTATATCCCAACAATTAGAATTGGAAATACAAGGAATATTATAATAAAGAAATATTAATAATAAAGAGAAGGTAATGACCGCTTACTAAATTCCGATAGGGTATTAGGTGTACATAATGATTAAATTGTGGGATTTAAGAGAGTGAAAATGGTATAATATATATATATATATATATATATATATTAATTGAAAATTATGAGGGATATATGAAAAATATCTGAACATGTACATGTCGATATTAAGAAGCATTACAAAAAACAGGTGCTTAAAAAAAGATGAGTGAAAGATCCCTTACTTTAGTGTGTTACTAAAAATGCATAGAATGATATTCTTGAGACCATGGAAGTTATTCGGAATGAATCTATAGAGTTTATGAAAGATTACATATATTATCCAAATATAATGAGTGAAATGAAATGGGTTTTTGGGTGGGTTTGTATAGGAAAAGAGAGGGGAATTATTTATTATTTATCAATCATAAGATTTGGACTCTATATAATTAAATAACCAAAACCCTAAACCCATCAATATTTTTCACATTTTTTTCATACAAATGGGACTGTATTTAATTATTTTATTATTACAAGTTCCACGCTTTATAAAATAATAACCATTCTTATGTAGAAGTGATTCATACTCTTAAAGAAATGATTATAAAAACTTCGTATATTGTAATTTTATTAGAGGATTCAAAAGGGATGTATAAAAAAATAGAATCAAATTAATTTAAATGAAAAACATATATTTTTCAGTTGATACATTTTATTGTATTAGATACATCACATTTGGTTCATTATGATGTCAAAATTCACAGCATTTATATATATACTGTATTTAATTTATTTTTGAAAATTCAATTTTCTCAAAAATTATGAATAATCCACTACTAGTTAATTTTAAAATTTTGATTAAAAATAATAATATTTAATATATAAAAATAATTTTTCACATATTTTCTTTTTTAGTTTTAGAATAAGAATAATCATTTATTGAAAAATTCTGTGTTTTTTTATAATAAAATTATTCGAATCCTTATAAAATTTTCATTTGACTTAATAAAAATTATATGATACATTATAATCGATAAAAAAATTTAATAATAATAATTTTATATAATAATTTTAATTTATGAAATTTCTTAACTCATCAAAATAAAAGGCTTAATTTAAGTGGAATACAAAGAGAAAATACAATTTCTTATTTATTGTATCAAATTAATTTATTAGGTAACGATTAGAAGAAAATATAAAAATTATGATATTGAAAAATATAATATAAATATTCATGTTATAATGGTATTGATACATATTCCTTAAGTACACCATCTACACCCTATGAGTATAGTAATATATGGTGATACATTAATTGGGGTGGTTCAATGTACATGGTTTTGCCCACAATCTATGAGTTCTTAAAATTATACAATAAATGGAATCTATCATCCTTATTTTCGGGGATATCAGTTTGGTTTTGGTTATTGAAAAATACCATAGATTTTATCTCCCTTTAATAGAAAAATAAATGGTTTTAAAAGGATACAATAATACAGGGTGACTGCATGACTTCCACTATCATTTTTAAATGGATATTTAAAAACCCTAAATTTATACTTATAATATGATCTATGTTTATGGTATATAGAATCATCTATAATGATGATTAATTTTATATTAAATATAATAGTATTAAATAAAAAAATTCTTGTGTTCCAATAACCAAAATACATAATAAGATATTTAATTAAAACCCAATGGGAATCATTATTTACAATAGTACTCATTTTTACAATCACCCCCCTAATAAAATATCCAACTAAAAAGTATCATTTCCATTATTAAAAATTAAATGTTTTTTTGTTTTTTATAACTCACTCTGGTTTCCATGTCACTACTTCAATTTTTTTCCTTCAACAATTTTTAGAGTTGCGTAGTTATTTTTTTGTAGAATTTCGTCAATATTGTCTATGATCATCACAGACTACTCTTCATATGAAATTAAATTATTCAATATTAAAACCTCTAGATAGAGTACTAGTGAGGGGTCTTATATGTACATCATCAAGATGGATACATTGAATATATCATGTCCTAGATATATGATAATTGGTAGAGCTAATTGAAAGGACACCGCTCTAATGGGTTCAAGGATATCAAAGGGGATGATGTGTCTTGGACATTGCTTTACCATATTCCAAAATCTCAATAATTACTTCCCTGGAGATAGGAGTGGGAATAGAATATCTCTAACATCAAATTCTATGTCTCATTAATTATATTCATCATAGACCTTTTTCTAAATATGAGCAGCCTTAATATATAACTAAATGGTCTAATACACATCCATAATTTCAACATAAATTTCATGACCATGAAGTTTTTATTATACAATATTATAAAATCATGCATGTGTTCTGCACCTCTTCCCATAAAGGGATTCATAAGGATCTATTTGGCTGCTTGAGTGTAAACTGTTATTCTATGGGAACTCGACCACATGATAATTTTGGTTCTATCAACCATTGAAATATACTAACCATGCTCATATTTTTTTGGATAGTCTTCTCCCATTGGAAAACATTTGAAAGGTTATAATACATGATTAACATCATCATATAATATAGATAATGTTAGAAACTTTTTTAGAACATTATGGAGAATCTTGGATCTCTATCAGATACAATCAATAGTGGTACTCAATATACCCTTACCACTACTCATATGTATATCAAATATTTTTTATCCATTGATAAATTCTCTCAAATCTAAATGAAGTGTGAAGTGTTTTTATGGAAATCCACCATAAAAAAGATACCATTTTTTCATCTATATTTCTTTAAGAAATTGTTACTAATTTCTACTGTGATGGATTCCCTTTACAATGTTTTTATTACTAATGTTTTCATCATACCCTTTGATTTTTCTACTCACATAATCATTTGATGACATACCATACATCTTGATATACATATTCCATGATATCTATCTTTATTTTGTCCAACCAATAGTGTCCACATTGATTTTGAAATGACTTTTTTCTTCTAGGATAGATAAAGTTAGATGAAATATGTTCATTATCTAATACCTCCTTCATTAATATAGGATTAGGCAGTACATATATTCTGGATTGAAATATTAGAACACCTTTTTCATTAACAATGAACTCCAAGGACTTACATTTTCTTATACCTTCTATATTCTTTTAAATTCCATCACCATCTCTTTAATCACCCTTTTTATTTTCAAAATAGGTAGTTTAAATATAATTTGGGAAAGGATTGATAAAGGTATTTCCTTTATGATTACCAGGTCTTTGTTTTACCATCACTCTAATGTTCTCCTACTAGTAATCCTAGTTATGTGATGAGAATCCAAATTCTATTTCTATATCTTCATAAGGTTGTTTTATTAACCATTTATACAATATGGGTTTTCAATAACTATTTATTCTACTGTAAAAACATTTATTACTGATTTGAACATTAAATTGAAGTGATAAAATTGATTATATTGGGGAAGAACGTAACCCTGCATGTTTAAAAAAAATTAAAACTATGATTGGTAGCATATGCGATAAACAATATAGAAAAAAATGTAGTGATTATTTAAATAATGCAAGTTTTAACCTTTCCATTTAATTTTTGGGTATTATTAGTATTAAATATATATATATATATATTTAATATGTATATATTCTTAGTAAATAATCATTCGAATTTCAGTTATTTCTTTTTTTATGATATTTTTCTCTTGAAAAATGCCTTTATATTTTTTTTCCAAATATTATAATCATTTTATATTAACAATATAAAATATACTTGATTAAAAAGTAAGGATTTTTGATATCATCATATCAATATTAAATTTTTTTGAAATTGTGGTATTTTTAGGAAATATAGATTTTTTAGTCAATAATGAAAACTACCATTTGTATGTAAAATTTTATATTATTTTGATAAATAACAAAATTTAAACCTTAAATTATTATTTTACATTAAATTTAAAGTAACTTATGTATTTTTTTATTTATTTTTCAATAAATAAAATTCATAACAATCATATTTATACCTGATTTTATTAAATGTGAATTTTTAGGAATCAAGATTCATTTTTCTAAAAACTACATTAAAATGAATAATTTATCTACATTATAATTAATTAAAATGAAAACTATTGGGAAAAAATAAATATTTAAATTTTCAATTATATAAATATATTGGTAAACAAAAATTCATAAAATGAATATTTTTAGTTACAAATTTAACATAATATCAATTTTTACCAATGAAAATGATCTTTTTAGAAAAATTCATTCAATAATGCTTGTAGGGTGTATATTAAATTTAATTCCTCTAAATTTTTCAATTTAAAATTATAATATAAAATCCATATTTTAAATGAGAATAATTAATATTACGTAATATTTTCAAAATAAATTGTAGGAAATATGAATATTAAATTTCGTAAATATTAATTACCATGGAAATAAGAAAACCTGTTAATGAAGGGTTAAAATTATTTAACAGTGTATAGAAATAAAAAAACCATAATAATATAAAAATTTAAAGTTAAATTAATTTTAATAATTACTATATTTATTCTATATTAATTTACTTTATAAAATAATATGTAATCATTTTGATAAAAGGTTTCCTAAGATTGGAAATAACAAAAAATTTATATTTGGGAAATACTCAAATTCAATAAAAAAAATTATTTTCATAAATTAATATGCTTTAAAAATAAACTATATTTTAATAGAATAATATTATTAAATAATTATTACTTAATATATATGATCAAATTATTATTATTTAGTTGAATGTAATTTTTATAAGGGTTCAAAAACATTTATTTTCAAAAAGACTATAATTTATCTATAATTTAAAATAATTATTTACAATGTAAGAAATAAATACTTAAAAAATTATTTATGTAAAATTTATTTTTTAGAGTAATATTTTCAAAATATCGAATGATCAATATTTTCATAATTTTCATAGATAATAAAATATTAAAGTAAAATATTAATAAATTATAATAATAAGGTCTGTAGATTAACATAATAATTATTCTAATGTGATGTAATAAATAATATAAATGTTATCAATGACCAAACATATGTTTCTTTTAAAAAAATAGTTTATGTTTATATGATTTGTTGTATAAATCTATTATAAATCCACCAAAACAATTGTTATATTTTATGGGTTTAAAATCCATTATAATTATTACTTAATTACACATATGAAATAGAATTATTTTACAATTTTAGGACCAAAAAAATCTTATTAAATGAAAAACACTCCTATATAGATGAAATAGTGGGGAAAACAATGGGATGTTCTGTATTTTTTGTTATTTTATTATATATAGTCCAAAAAAAATGTTCGAGAAATGATATAGAATTTCCCATTAATTTCCCTAGTACACTAAACCAATGTCAAAATAGTTTTAATTTCCCTATTTTATTTTTAGAAAATTTATACGAACATTTTTAGATCAGGAAATGAGTCTTTATGTAATTCTGAGGCCTAATGTGCGCAGAATGGATTGATGAAAAAAATTATTTTTTAATAGTTTGCATGAGTGGTCTTCCTTATAAAGAGGAATAAATATTAAACGTGTTTGTGGATCAGAATATTGAGGGTTAGAGATGGTGGTTTTTTCCTAGGCATCGCTTGACTTCAGTCAGTGTGGACTCGAGTGAGAAAACCCAAAAAAATGTGACCAGAAATAATATTTTTTTCAAAAAAATATTTTATTTATAATCTTAATGAGAAATTAACAGTGACTATGATATGAAATATGAGACCATTATTGAGTTTGTAATGTAATATTTTACTTAGGAAGGGCATAACATCGACCGATGCACTGTGACAGTTTGTAAATTTTAAAGAATAATAACCCAAAAATAATGAAATTTAATTTATTTTTTTAACATTTTATAGAATGGTGAAGTTCTGATAGTGTGACGGGGTATCCAATTATCATTCATGAATTTAACAACGTGGTGACGCTGAAACGGTGAAACATGATTAATTTTGAATCATTTTTAACCCTGAAACATGCATTTCTTCTTTAACCATCTTCGGGGATATGTGACGTGTTTAATGATCCTTCCTTATGAGTGCTGGAAGATATACATGATGATTTCCTTTATGTTGGAGAATGATGGGTGACAACAAGACAAGGAATGAGAATCGAGGATTGACAAAACGGTAGATTGTGATGACTATGATTGGAATGCCAACAATGATTGAACCCCAAGGTTGACCCTTCCAAACTTCAATTCGGTTGTGAGTTTTAATTTATACTCTTTCTCCATTCTTTATCCTTATGAATAACAGGGATCAATCAAACAATGGATTAATCCATGGGTCATGCATGTGGCCGGTTGGGTTTTAACGTGTGGGTTTTATTCAGAATTGTTTATCTGATATTGATCATCCATTATTGTGGATTTTTGTTAAAAGTTATAATGGAAACGAACCCAGTTCTACTTAAACATAGATCGAGGATCGTTCCTCTTTGTTGGTGTATGTCTTCTTCACTCCATTCGTTGTTCATCAAATACATTCATATTATGGCCCACGACTCTATAATTCCAGATCGATCGATATTTTCACAACTGATTCATGACACAACGATATAAAATCATGGACCCGGGATAGAAGTTGTGTGATGGAGGTGTGTTGACGAGGTGGAAGAAGGATCAAATTAGTGCAGGATATATCTCTGTTCCAGGAGATATGCAACGATATGTATCATGGCATGGATCCGATCCAACAGCAGTGATGGTGGAAACCCGACGATCGCAAGTGTTTCCATGCTTCAAAAATGCGGAATAAGAGGAATTGTGGAGGTATATAGATTAGATACCACTATCACACAGTGGTGTGAAGAGTAACAACACAACGATAGGGAGATGATGGTGCGCGATCATGGACAACGCTAGTGTGGGACCCCGCGGGCTGTGACATGGGCCACAACCATGAATCATTTTAAGGTTGTGTCACCCAGCTGGGAATCATGGACCAGGTGGGACCATGTAGCCTCACCCCATGGACCAGGTTGGGGTGCAGGGCTAGCTACATCAGGAATACCATGCTAGTATACTATATGCAGACCGGGTGGGTCAGCTTAGCTAGGTGGGCTGGTCTGCAGCGAGGTGGGCTGGGTCATACCAGGTGGGATGGGTCATAACAGGAAGGTTAGGTCGGGTCATCCCCTTGGGACAGTGAAAAACCTTCGGGTTGGTTAGAAATGACCTAATTTGGGTTTGGTTGGTAGGGACAGGTCAGCCCGGACCGAGACCCAACTGACCTAATTTTTAATTAAATGGTCGTAACATTCAAACTGTAAGTCTGTTTGACAAGGAGTTTATGGAATTTGTAACCTTGTGACAAGGAGGTACCTTTGATAAGGATTTGTGGTTTCTAGTGAAGAGCAGATTGGGTTTGAATCACCCCATAGTATCTTTCCTCTAGTTCTCAGTATGTAATTGCGACCACATAACTCAGCAGCAATCCCCCCGTTATGATAGATTCCCAGATAATGTTGTGGAATTTTCATTTGGATGGGAGTGATAATCTATCACCAATGATGGTTTTTTAAGGGTTTTGATGTTACTCCAAGAATAGTTTATTAATCATCCATCTAATGGGTCATATCAGTAGACTCTGTGGTATTCTCGGAGGATAATCCCTTATGTTATGAGCTGCATTGGTAGGGTTCATGGTATTATATGATACGAATCCCCTATGTTTTTGGTTAATATAAATTGGGATCATAGTATTCTCTGTGGAGAATTCATATCTATATATTACAATCTATCAACCACCATTTTCCATTTAGGTGGGTCCCTAATTAGAGGATCCTCTTGTAAGATTCCTTGATGACATCAATGCTTTATGAGTTAGTTCTTCCAGAACAAGAGTTCCTTAAGAAGAATCTTGTTACCAAGGATTGGTTGTGATATTGGGACTCCTTGTCTTAGAGACAATAGAATTATTAGCAAAACATTGTGACTTATCAAGACCATATGTTCATTAGGATACATTCGGTAGAGTATTTTAACCAGATTAATATTAGATAGATTGAGGAGTGAGATCTCCCAGAATCAACCATGCTAGGAGAAGAACCATATAGCTAGTAGTGAATGGGAACTTGAGTCCTGGAATACTTTCGGAGTATACCTGGATGTTCTTATAATATGTTTTATTAACACATACCTATGTTTACCTGACTCTAGTGAATCTCTTGATTGTACTTATTAGAGGATACACTTAGTATACCACATTTTAAATCTACTGTGTGTCATTATTTGTGGTTTTGGTGTTCTGATGAGTAATGTTTTACACACGCATGTATAGGCTTTTCCCAAACGTGTCATGTCTGATGTAAACGATCAAAATCATTGAAAAGAATCATTGGTAGGTGAGATATAGGTGGTACTTCTGGGTGAAAAGAAAGACGTGGTATACTCTAGTTGTATTTAGACAGCTTATTGTACCTACCCTTCAAGGAGGGTTTTCTACAGAGGAGATCCATGAGTATGTACTTTTGTGTTTCAGTAGGGCTTTTATTCTATCCCATTTACCTTTTTAGTTTTGTACTATTACTCTAAATGTTTTTCCTAGTGGGGTGAATATAAATTTACACATAGTATATAGTTTCCAAAAACAATTTTGTAA
The DNA here is from genome assembly GCA_963277665.1 of Viscum album. Classification (NCBI taxonomy): domain Eukaryota; kingdom Viridiplantae; phylum Streptophyta; class Magnoliopsida; order Santalales; family Viscaceae; genus Viscum; species Viscum album. Next base: position 366,412,085 of record OY728166.1, on the reverse strand, counting down.
CAAGTACATGTGTACATGTTCTTAGGGATATTCCTCCCATTTGGAGGATATTCCTACTCAGTGCTAGTCTCTACCCCTTGGACAATTGGATTCGGGATTGGGGTTGTTATGGCATGTGCCCCATGGGATGGGCCAGGATATATTGGTAACATAGTGGGGTGTTTTCTTCCTTTATAACTCATAGTATATGATGTTTGTTTGGGGAAACAGTGGTAAGTGTTTTGAGTTCAGATTTCAGATTATGGAATTTAATTTTGGTGTGGTGAACAACGTATCCATACACTAAGTCTTGAATTATTCTTTTAGACCGAGTATATGAAAATTTTAGTTTAATGGAAAACTATTGTTACATTCATCATATAATAATTGGTTGTTTTTTCTATGTCGCTGAGTTATCACACCAGGGATGTTCTATTAATCGTGGTACATCTTATTTTGCTTCAAGATGCTTCTATGAAGACAGTGATCTATGATTACACCATGTGATCATGTGGAAGATCCACATGGTGAAGAGATATATTTACATGGATTTCTACCATATATGGCACCACTGGCCAGTGTACCATCTATTCATCCACCCATAGAGTAGCACATGGTACTCATAGTACTGATGGATGAGATGTGCTTAATTAGAGAACATCATGAATTTTCGTGACAGATACCCCATCTATTTTGGTGGGGGCGATTTTTAGGTGGATGATGTCTAGATTGTGGGGCTGAATTAGATTTCCATTTAGTCAAGACACCATTAGATCAGATGGTGGTCCTAGTGGTTTTTTCCTATGTCGCTCAATATGGATACGGTAGGGATTAGATTACCCAATCTTATGATGATCTGAATTTTTCCTGCATAGGGTTTAAAATCATTCTCAATGAAAGGGATCCAACATTAAAATATAAGGGCTATTAATTCCCAAGAGATTTTATAGCTTTGTATGGATGATGAGTCAGTAGATGAGTATTCATGGAGGAACACCAACAATTCCGGGTAATCTATGAATACATTACAACCAGTGCTTTAGGGATCTAACTGTTGAGCATGGTGCTCTTAAGGGAATCTGCTCAAGAATTATTCCCTTGTCCATTCCTAATTTTCCTAGGGTGTTTAGGGGTACAATTGTGGTTGAATGTCCATTGGATGAGAAATTATAGCCAGTGGATGTCAGTAGTGGGACAACAGGAGCGGAGACATCGAGATCATGAAACCAATGTCAACCTTAAATACATGGACATGTGAAATATTCCAAGAGGAGGTCACATGTTATGGGATTTATAGATATGTTTTTATAGGTTGAGTCTAGTCGTCCTGAGGATAGGATATACTTTTCATGTGATGATTGGGGACATCTTGCTAGACATTTTCTAGCCAGACATACTGCTGGAAGGGAAATGATGAATGGTCCACTGATGTGTAGATAGTGATAAGAATATATGGATTTTCAGGGTGGAGGATGGCCTAGAGAAGCTGGGAGAGAAGTATGAGGATGAAATTTTTTTGACCTATTACCACCACCAACCCTATGTGGTTCACACTAGGCTCACAGAGCTGGGGGACCAGAGGAAGAAATTTACATGGTCGAGGAATATGACCCATGGGATCCATTAATGATTTGTCATATAGTATGTGTCTTCTCTTAGATTACATATTAATATACATAGGTTCTAATCATTTATTCTAGTCAGGAATGTTGTTCAAGACCTAGAGTTTTCAATTAAACTGTGGACTTGAAGCTTATGTCACGAGATAACTATAGGAGGAGACCTGATAATCACAATTATAATAATATTATGATCTAACCCTTGAGTTTAGAGTTTCTATTGGAACCTCTTCTTGGCTGCATCAAGTCCTTAAGAACTCATTCTTGGTATGGATTGGTTATCGACAGTTCATTCTTAGATTGACTATTTTATTCATAAAGTGTGATGTATGTCAGCAGTGATGGAATGTGTTTTCTATATGTTATAGAAAATAGTTTACCTAGGTAGCACTGGATAAACTCATGTATAATATGGGGAACTGATCACCATTGTCTCATCTAGTGAAGTGGATATTATTATATTGGAATTCCTAGTAATAGTGGAGGAGTACAAGGACATCATTCCAATATTTTTTTCTCATTTTTTCCTTCACATAGAGAAAATAACATATATATTGATCTAAACCTAGAGATGGAACTGATAACAACATCAGTATACCAGATGGATTTCTCAGAGCCTCATGAGATGAAGGTGTCATTGGTGGTTTGGAAGAGGAAGGTCTTAGTAAGACCCATTGTTCAATGTTATTTTTTGATTACGGACACATTAACCAATTGGCCATGGAGAATGAGTATCCACAACCAAAGGGCCGATGAATAATTTAATCAGTTCAATGAGGAAGCCTTTCACGAAGTTAAAAAGTTGACCACGTGATTTTAAGTAGGTTAAAGTGATTTTGAAGAGCACCCCAATCAAGATTTTTTCAAATGAGGGAGTCGATAATGTATTGTTCTTCGATGCATCAGGTAACACACAATGTTGTTTAATAAGGGAGAGAAAAGCAGTGATTGTCAATGTATCACATCAATTGATACCACAAGAGAAAAAATAATCCACCCATGATCTTCAGTTAGAAATAGTAGTCTGTTCATTCGTGATGTTGAAACAATAAATAATGGGAGGGTGGTTTATCATCTTCTCAGACCACATGAGTCTCATATATATCATCTCTCTAATGGTTCTGAATTTGAGGCAGATGAGTTGGCTAGAGATCCGCCAAGACAATGACTTGGAGAGAGTGTATATTATTTGTAAGGGAAATGGTGTAGCAGATGCTCTCAGAAGGAGATCGAGTTCATAGTTTTTGAATAATTAAATGGTGATTTTGGGCTCATTATAGATATCCATTATTGACATAGATGATGAGGCATACTTCAACTCTGTGTTTATTACCCCTCAACTCTTATAGTGATCCAGGAAGGCATGTCATAGTGATATAGATGGTGAAATATTTTTTTCTCAATATTCTACGGGGAATGACCATAAAGGACATTTGAATGGCGGGGATTGAATTTTTCCTTTTAGATGTTGTATAATAGTATAATTTGACACCTAGAGTAGCTAGATGAATCAAGATATGCATTTTGGTGTTAAGGTTGACACAAAGTATGAATGAAGAGGTTTGAAATAGGCTAACTTATTGATATAAAAGATTAATGATTCATTAAATCAGTTTCATTGATTTTTAACTCACTGTGTCAGAACCCTACGCTTGGAAGGGTTTGGTATTTTCTTCTTTGGGGAGCTGGAAAGGGAATGATAAAGGAAATTGACAGACATCATGATGGGTTTAACACATACGTTCAGGGGACATGACACCATCTAGGTGATTGTTGACCAACTCACCATGTTTTCCACTTATTAGCTTTTCAGGGAAAGTTTTAAGTAGATACCTTAGGATGCCTCTACAATAAGAAGATAGCTTGACTCCATGTAATAACACATACGGTTATTTCTGATCTATATGCTAACTTTTGACATTGGTCATAGAGAAGGAGGATCAGTAAGAGAGGACACTCCATTGGCAGTTGATTCATTTTGTGTATGCCAACTGGTGGCACCAAAATCTCTAGAAGAGAAAATGGGAGGTGAGGGATCAGGATAACACCAATACCCTCATATATTTGTGTATAACATTGTTTTGATTTTTGGGGATGTAAATCCATATGTTTGGGATAATGTAATGACTCAGAATTTCCCAGTTTTTTTTATATTTTTTGGAAAATTCAAAGACCAGGTGCAGAGACAACGTGTTGTTCTATGGCCAGATGTGACTAGAATTTTGTAATGAAAAAAGTAATATCTTTAAAAGAGTGCATGAGTTATTTTACTAAAATCATTGAGAAAATAATAAATGGGTTCCATGATTTGAAATTTGTGGTCACTGTTACTTTCAATATGTCAGGTTTAACAAAGGTGCGATATAACGTTAGTCAGTGCAATTCTCCAATGAAAAAACCTGAAAAGAAAACAACCATATATAAAATAGTTAAGTACATGATTTTTATTTTAAAATAATAATAAATCATGAATGGTGGCTGAAAATTATAATATGAGACTGTTGTTTAGTTTATAATTTTGTGGTTTACTTGTTCAGGGCCTAACATCGACCCACATTGGTCTATTGGGAAATTTAATTTTTTTACCTTTTAAATAATAAGAATATAAACATAATGTAGCATATTTTATTTATTGTTAATGTTTCTCAGTGTGGGGACACTTTGACACAGAAAAATGGAAACATGTTCTCATTCATGAATGAAACAATGTGGAGATGTTGCAACGCTGAAACACATGTAATGATGAAACTCATTAATTGCTTAAATGTGACTTTCATCATTAATAGTTGACATGGATAAGTGTTTAAATTGATGATCCTACTATGTGATTACTGGAGATTAGCCTTGGATATTTCCTTTCATAGGATAATGGTGTATAAAGACATGTTGGGGATTGAGGATCCAGGATTTACGAAATGACGGATCATGAAGACTCTCAATGGATTTCCAACAAAAATCAAACACTGACGTTGACTGATCCAAAATCCAGGTAAGGTGTGATTTTTAATATTTTTTTCATTCCATGTTTTTTATCACTACGACGAACATGGATTAAATAACCATATGATTAATCCAAGAGTCATGCATAATGCGATTTAGGTTTTACCTTGCGGGTTTTATTGGGGATTTTTATCTAATATTGATTATCCATTATTGTGGATTTTCATTTATTTTTCTAATGAAAATATACCACAATCTACATGAACATTTCTTGATGTTAGATCGAAATTTTATTAATGTCTTTATTCCTCGATTCATCAGTTTTCGTTGGCCTTCTTATTTTGGCCCGCAACTCAACAATTCACGAACGATAGATCATCATAGAAATGAATCTTGGAACAACGATCTAATATCATGGACATGGGATGGATGAGGTATTAAATAGGTGTGACCATGAAAATGGAAGACTGATGGAATCATAGTGAGAGGTATAACCATATGAATAGATTTCCCTTGGGATGGATGGTTTAATGGATTTGAACCCGCAGTACTTATTGTGGAAACCTAACGAATGAATGAGTTTCCCCACTTAGAAAAATGGGGCATATGTGGAAAATTGTTTATGGTTGGAGCACAAGACACTGGTGGAAGTGTATAGTTGTGTGTGAAGGTGTGGAATTCTGGGAGGGTGACAACGGGGCATGGTTCGGGACCATGTCGGCGGGGGACCCTACCTTGTCTAGCAATGGGCAGTTATAGGGGCCACCGTATGGCAGCAATGGAAACTCTGAATGGGATGTGGCAGGAGTATACATCACGCATCAAAGAACCACTATCCATGCAGGACCAAGGTGGGTCAGCATGGTAGTCATCAAGGGGAGGTTCAGGCAGCATCCACTTGTATTAAAACGCAGTGGCCAATAGCACTGACCATATGGGGACGCAAAACATGGTGCATCATGTAGGGCAAGACAGACCATACCATATGGACCGAGGAAGCCAAATCGTACTGGTGGGCCGGTCTGATCTCTACTGGCTAGGTCGACCCAGTGAGTCATGTCATACTCGGATGGTAAGATCATACCTGGAAGGTCAAGTCGGGCTTGCCGGGTCTGGTCAGTAGGGATCCAGGCATAGTTGGTCTGATCAGACTCGAACCCCACCAACCCCCTTTTTACATAAATGGGCATAATATTCCAAAAAAATATATTTTTATGAGATGTTTGCGGTGATGGGAAACTCATGATAAGGAATCATTTTTGAGATGGATTTGTGGGGTTTTATTGAAAAGTAGTGTAGGTCAAAATATTACCCAACGTTCTTTTAGGTAGTGTTTGGTATGACATTGGATCTACAACCCTGGGAAGCAATCACATAAAGTGGATAGAGTCCCATATAGAGTTTTGGAAACCTCCATGTTACTAGAGTGATATTTCATCACCCCTGATAGTGTTTCATGGGTATTGAGGTGACCACCGAGTGTACTTTTTTAATCCTTCATCTCATGGGTCTTATCGGTAGGTTTTTTCATATTCTATGAGGGAAATACCTTAAATTCCATGATGCATCAGTAGGGTTCATGGTATTCTCTAAGAAGAATCCCCTACAATGTGGGTTAATACAGAAAGGGTTCTTGGTATTTTCCAAGGGAAATCCTTATCGATATACCATTATCTATCGGCCAATATTTTCTCTTTTGGTGGGGCCCAAATTTTTTTGACATATTGTAAGAGTATATGAGGATATCAATGATTGAATATTGATTTATCCTAAAATGATCATTCCTTTTGTAAGAACCCATTATAAATGTTTTAGTTGTGATATATAGTCTCCTTGTCTTAACAAGACCAGACTCCTTATGGAAACATTGTGACATATCAAGATCAGATGTTCTATCAGATAATTTTCATATACTTGTTCAATGTTTTTACTATTAGATTGCTCGATTAGTGAGATTTATTGGAATTTAGCATGCTACTAGTGAAATCGTATGGATTCTAGTGGATGAGAGCATGATTCATGGAATCCTTAACATGTATACCTAGATATTCCTATAATATGGGATGTTGGCACATATATGTTTTGAGTTGAATCCAGTTACTCTATTGACTAAAATTCTTAATGTATAAAGTTCATGTACATATTAAGTTGTATGACTTGTGTCTTGCTTTGTGGTTTAGGGTATGCACTGAGTATTGTTTTACTCACCACGTCACGAGATTCACCTAAATGTGTCGTGTCTTGTGTAAAAGATGGGTAGCTTTGACAGAGCCCTTGGGAGGGTTGGAGATAGGTGGTTATTTATGGTGACCCAATAGTTATGGAATGCTGTATCAATATTCATACCGCTTACTATTCCTACCCTTTAGGTTGGGTTTTCTATAGATGAGATTCATGATCTTTTACTTTTCTGTTTCAGTTTTCCTTGTATCCGATCCCTTTTACATATCAATTTTATACTATTACTCTATGTGGTTGTCTTAGTGGGTTGTATATCTATTTACTCTATGTTTTTAGTTTGAGTACATTTTCCCAGAGATGGGTGTGTGTATACATGTTCTTAGGAAAATTCCTCCAATTTGGGTGATATGCCTACCCAGTGCTAGTCGCTAACCTCAGTCTAAAGGGAGGTAGGCTATGGGTAGTCATGGTAGGGTCCCTGGGGGACATGAAATGAAAAATATCCCATTTACCCAAAGGGAGGTAGGCTATGAATTCAAGAAACTCATTTGAGTCATTTTGTGTCTCACACTCAAGTAAGTGATCTTCTTATCGTCCATTGAATTAATGAACATTTTTTTATAATAGTCATCTTAAGATCAATTGGATATATTGACGTTTAGTTATAAAAATTATATAACTATCTAATTGATGTTATTTTAATTATATATATATATTTTATCTTCTTTCATTTTTACACATAACTATACTATTACTATGAATAAACATAGTAATTGATCCCACCCTTCTCATTTCAATCAAGGGACCCACTTTAAAATGCATAGTGTATCTCCATTTTTATCCAAGAAAATAATCCCTAATGGGAAATTATTTAAATAATTTTTTTATATTATATGTCTATATTTATTAATATAAATTATAACAATTAATTTTTATTGATATATAGATAATGTGAAGTAATCATGTAATTTAAAAAACAAATTTTTTTTACAAAACATCATTCCATCATACTTGGATTATTGATATTAAATTAAATTATTCAACCTTTGTGAATTGATTTTGATAAAATGGAGTTAATAAATGGAATTTCATAATTAATATTATTTTATAACATGATGTTAAATTTTTCACATTTTGATTTGTAAAGGTAGTACATTTTAATTACCAAGTAAAAAGTAGAATAGAGTAATTAAGGTTAAAAAAATTTAAAAATAATTGAAACCAATTAAACCTAATATTAATATTTACTAATAATTAAATTTATTTATTTATTTTATTTATTATTGTTTTTTCTTTCTAAATTATTCATAATTTTTCTTATGAATATAATATTTTCATACAATAAAAAACAATTCTGATTGGGAAATATTGGAATAAAATTAATGAATTTATTTTCTTTAATTAAGGTATTTTTTAAGAAAATTAAATTTTAATGAGATATTATTATTAAATAATGTTATTTAAATATAAATAATCATATATTTGTTATTAAGTCAAATTTCATGTTAATATTGGTTCAAAAACTATTATTGTCAAAAAACAAATAAAATTCAATAAATGATGATTCTTATTTTAAAATTACAAATAAACATATATATATATATATAATTTTTTTGATATGATTAATATTAATTTTGGATGTGAAGTTCCATAATTATCCCACGATGATTTTTTCATAATTATCTTAGATAGTCGAATGTTTGGGTAAAAATTTGATATCATATAAATTTATGTTCTGTATAATGACATCATAATGAACCAAACGTGATTTAATATTATCATAAAGGGTATCCATGATCAAGTATATGTTCTACCATTAAAATAATTTTGTTTTTTGTGTATTTATATAAAATTTTAATTACTTTTTAATACCCAAAAAACATTAATATATTTTAAGGTTTGAAATACTTTATTTAATAGTATGAATCACATCACCATAATAATATTTATTATTTTATTACATAATGTAATTACACTTATAATGTAATGAAATACACTACCATTAAGATAAAACCATGGAAAAATACCATGTGGGTTCATGTGGTGTTGGATATATTATTATATTCTATCCAAAAATTATGTATGAGAAATAATAATGAAATTCCAAATCATTTCCTATATAAACCCATCTAGTTTCCCATTTAAATTTACTCAAAATCGATAGAACACATACTTAATCAGAACTCACCTTTATATAGTCCTCCCAAGAACACACCAATATCTCAAGAAGCTCCTTCTAATAATTTGGAGTTAGACACTAATGTAGGGGATCGCCTTCTATCATTTTAATCCAATGACCTATTTTTTTTATGAAATTTAATTCCCATTTTTCATGTTGGTATATATTCTTCTATATCCTCATTAATATACATTTTATATCTAAATTATGATAAACCAATTTTGTCACATTCAATCCATCTTATGGACCTTTATGTGCACCCATCACCATGTTGAAATCTAGTATGGGATCCTCAATTTTTAATTATTATTTAAGTTTCATGGTTGACTTATGCCATCTATATCAAATTTATAATATTATGTTATGTATTCACAATACCCTAAAACTGAAAATTTTAATTCTAAATGATGATAGTCCCCCTTTTAAATGATGAACCCATTTTTTTGAATATTAGTGTTGTGTTATTATATTATATAAATTTCATCATGATTTTTCCATTTCAAATATATTATGTAGTGAATACCATACCCATTTTTTGTAAAGATTGGTCACCGTTATACACATATTGTTATTTAACGTTGAAATTGAATGTATTTATTCCATACTCCGTGACCATGGAAGAAAATCCATGAGATTAATAATCTTGATCAATGAGACAAAGAACATCATTTAAAAAAAAGTAATCATGAAAATGTGGTGACATCTAAAAACACTTCATCATAAACATTGGTCAAGGCTATTTCCCATGATATTATAATACAAAAAATGTCTTATAATGGAATCATGATCACTCCCTAACCCAACATGATGTATTTTGAGAATAAACATCACCCAAATCATTGGATCGCTTTATAATTTTTGGATCACTCATCCCTTCATTTAATTCACATGATTAAGTATTTTACTTAGATAATAAATGTAAAATAATTTATCATCATATTTTTTCCATGATTGTGCAGTGTGGACTATATAAAATTATATAACACCATCAGTTTCAATTAAGTAATATATTATTTATTATTTTCATGTATATAATGTGTTTCAGTGATTTTTGGGAGGGTTTGGAAGCCTTTTGGAAGTTTTTTTTGGAATTTATAATGGTCAAATATTGGTATTTGGTTACTGGAAACCATGAAAATATTATTTAATACCATGAACAATGAGATATGTGATAAGGATAAGGTTATAGGGTAGGCACATGTTTTGAAAAAACCATTCACCTACTTAGGAGAAACATTATAATGTGAGGTAGTGGGATTTCCCATAATCTAGGCACAATTTCTCTAACTGTGTAAGAAAACCATTTGAGCCCCCCCTTGAGGAATTACCTTGAACATGTTTAGTTCACAATTTTCCTATAACAATGACTAACTATCCATGGTTTAAAAACAAGGACCCCAAATTATGGATCTAGGTCAGGATTAAGAATCAACCCCTAATTGGTTCACCAAAATTACCATAACTTGATATTTTTTCCTCCCAATGGTAGAACATGATTTCTAATTAATCTTATGGTGATCAAAAGGATTCACTGGGTGCGATGAAGATGGATTTCATAGTAATCCATTTCTCTTGGTAGTTATTATTGGTTTTTATTAGATGAAATTCTCTTTATCTCTCACATTTTCATATATAAACATTTCAACTATATTTTTCTATGTTATTTATTGCTAAATAATTTTATATATGGCATTTTTTATGTTTCTAGAAGTGATCTATGTTTGGTTATTTAGTGTTTTAAACCAGTTTCATGGAGGTTTTCTGTGCCATTTATCATGTCATACATTTTTCTAGGGTAAGTGGCTTCACTATCGAATCCTATATTTATATAATTAAGTATTATATTGAAATTTATGGGTTCTTGTGAAATTTATTTTATTTTTTGTAAAAATATTTTTGTAAACCTTCTTTGGTTACAATTTATGGAATTGATAAAAATAAAGGTGTTTCACAAACAGGGAATATTGGTAACCTAATTTTAAATTGACAATTTGAAAATGGTGATTTAGTTATGGTAAATGGAAAATTGTTTCCAATATAGGTTTGGTTTTATTGAATTGGTTCACTTGAAAAATGGTTTTCCAATATACTATTAGTTTTATTGAAATTGGTTGTTGTTTTGGTTTTCAATTAAGGTGCAATTTATTGAAATGATTGAATTGATTTGGAAGTTATGATTTTGGAACATGGTTGGATGAAACTGATAAAATTTTATGTAATGGAATAGATAATTATCAAGTTGTACCACCATCTATGGGATGGATTATGGACCTAAAGTTCTACAATTAATGGTAACACCAAGCTTGATGATTTTTTGGTTGATAAGGGTGTGTGTGTTTGGGGTGGAATGGATTATGGAAACATGGAAACTGAAAAATGGTTAATAAAGTGTTTGGTTAATTGTTATAGAACATGATATTATTTTTAAAAAACATATTTTATATGGAATTTGTTATATTTTGTTATAAATTGTTGTATAATATTTTAAATATAATCTATTTTATATAAATATGGTAACATGTTCTATCCTTATGGCGTGAGTAGGGAATTCATTTAGGGAAATACTACTATGTTTTGTTACTAAACCTTATTTCAACACATTTACCATTTTCAAATATAATTATCAAGAGGCATGAAATTGTAAATTATGACATATCACTAGTGGTGCATAATGATACATATGATGTTTTCAGAAGTGGAAGATTGAGAATTGTTGGATATTTTCAGTTCTTTTCGGTGTCTTTGAGTCTTTATGATTTTTTCAGCTATATACTTTGTTTTTATTATTATTCCACTATTTTACTTTATTGTATTGTAATTTTGGGACATGTGGTATCTGTCTTCGTCCTTCTAATTATTGTTTCAGAACTACTGTTCATCAGATCTATTGGCCTCAGAGTTGAAATTCATATTTGTCAATTCAATGTGTTAGGTTGTCATAATGGTTTATGATTCATAGGATATGAAATGTAGAGAATATTTTGAAACATATACCCTTTTAAATCTAAATTTTATTTGAGAACCTAGTATGAAAAGTAGGAAACAAGCAGAGGACGATTCTAGGAATGCTGTTGAACATGGTACACAGAAGAACTAGTAGTTCATTCATGGAATTGTATAAGGAATTTAGGGTTAGGATAGAGAGAAAATAGTGGATGAAACAAGTATTGTCGATTATTAAGTATTGTTTTTTATATAGAATGCACACATCTTTCAGGGTGATTCAGAACATGATAAGGCAGTGGTGTTGCTAAATAGGATGAATTATAGCATCATCTTCAATGGAACAGAATCCAAGTTGAAAGTAAATATTGACATATATATATTTTATAGGATCATGAAATAAAATTTTCAGATTTAGTTTTATAATGTAAATTAAAACAAGGTGGATATTGGGATAATTTTGATGAATTTTTTGACAAATAATTCTACCCTCACTAGTTCATAAATAAAATAACAATGAACACATTCAATGCGAATAAAATATTTATTTACATCATGGATTACACATCTATATTAATTAATTTAGTGTTATTAGAACACAATGTTTATACTAGTGTATCCTTGAAGGCACACATCACTGAATTGTAGCTATGATAAGAGATTCAATAAGTTATATTTTTGATCATAATTACTAATTATACATCGATTTTCAATAGAGTTAAAATGGATATATTAGATATATCAATAGATATGGGTGGATTAATCGTATTGATACCCAAATGAAATAGTGGGATCTCTAATATTAAGAATACACATAAGAGGGACACCTATTTCCATGATAAACATTCATGAATGATTATAAAGTGTACATAACAAAAAAATTTAAAAGATAATAAATTGATATCAATTATTTATTTGAAATATATATATATTATGTATAATTAATAGTGCATACATTACAAAACATGAATATGAAAATGATGTTGTTAACACCGGAATCAAGGGTAATAATGAAATATTAATATCAAGCGGGAGATAAAATAATATTAAAGGATAATATATGATTTAATAAATATGAAATCCTTTTGGTTATAAATTTATATGAATATTTAAATCATTATAAAGGATACAAAATAAATTTCACACAAAATGAAACAGAAGGTAATGGTTTTCTCACCTCACATTACCATTTGTGAGATATTCACCTTATTCACCATTTCATCCTTCTGTGTTGTGTATGGGATGACCTTTGATATTTCATAACATGAATATCCTTTCAATCATTAATTTATTAGTTTATTTTAATTTTATTCCATCAAATTAATTATGATTTAAATGTTTCAAAGTTGTTTTTGTCACTTTGTAATGTTTGAAGATTATTTTCCTCAGTATGTATTCAATTGTTTCTTTTAAATGTGTCTTTATCTGTGTAAACATACTTTGTTGAATATTTTAATTAATTTATGTTTAATGTTTTTATACAATATAAAATATTATTTTTATGGGGTTTTGATCATTTTGATTGTGGAAGTGCTATTTTTATACTATTCATGGTTTATGGTAAAATTGTTTACATTGCTTTTGATAGTATTACAATACAAATGTTTATGTTGTTTATGTTTCACCCTTTTCATATGATTAATGAATTGGAAATATTATGTGACACAAATTCACTTTATATCCCATATATGTATTGATGTTTATCTAAAGAAAAACTACTTATGGACTTGTCAAAGGCCTTTCATATTTATTTTCACATATGTATTTGGTCAAGGCCTTAAAATTTTATTTTCGGATGACTTGGATGAGGCAAAGACGGTATTTTTCATATGTCAATAAGTACTAATTCCACCATTATGACTTTATTTATTGATATTACATGTGACTATTAAAATTGTATAATATCCATGGTTATGATTCTTAGATCATGTGATTATATATATGGCTTGTGTTTCAATTACTTTCCATTCCATATTATTTTTTAATATTTACTCATAAATGCAGTTGTAAAATTACCTTTAATGAGAATTTGACCACACCCATTTCATATGTTTTATTAATCCTCTGGATAAAAAGAACTATTTTTATTATGATATAAAGGATTATACTTAATCACATGCTCGATAAAAATTATTCTCCTAATTTATGTTTTAGATTTTAATATGAATTTTTAGAATATATTCAAGTTTATAAGACTTTTAAATAGATCTATCCTTTGGGAGTATAATCATGTATATATTCCAACTTAATTATAAGGCCCCAGCCTTAAACCTTACTTAATATTGAATTAAATGAATAATTCGCATTGAGGATCTTTTTATGTTTAGAGTTTTAGAGAATTAGGACATAACTATTACATCTCAAAAGATTACAAAGTATACACTTCTACTAAGTTTCCATAATAAAAAAAACTCTTAAAAAGAAGCATGTCTAGTTCCATGTTTCATATAGCGTGGAATTCCCTTGATCCCATCCTTGACCTTATTCCACTTTAAGTCCTGTGAAAAACATTTTGAAAAACTTGGGGTGAGCATAAAAAGCTCAGTAAGGGATACACAAAGAATGAAAACTGTTACTTTTTCAAACATCAAGTAAAACATGTATACTCTATCAAAGTAATACCTTCACCTTCATGAAGTAGTAAAAACGCGTCACTGAATAATGTATCATTACTTACCATTTTGTATCCAAAGGGTTACCATAAAACCCATACAAAGAACACATAGCATATATAAAGGTAACTTGGGACATAAACATACTTAACTGTAAAAACCATACGGTCGACTTCCACACATATCACTTAATGGAATAGCCATACGGCCAATTTCCATACATACTTAATGGAATAGCCATATGGCCGACTTCCATACCCAATGCATTGGAGGATATAACGTAACCACCCGTCCTGGTATTCACAGCACCACCCGTCATATGGTTTATCACGTAACCACCCGTCAAATGTCCAAGTACCAATATAAAATCATAAAACATAAAACCAATATAATGGAATGATAAAATTTCCACATTTCAATCAAAATATATCATAATAGAATACTTTATCAAAACCATTTTCAAAATACAAAAAAGAGTATATGGTATTTATTTTATTTTAAAAACATTACGGCTTATTGAGGAAGCCAAAGACCAAATAATACTCGCGGCAGCGGAAAAGGTCGTTGTCACCGCGTACGTTTAAAAAAACATTCCTTTTTATCGTTTAGTAAAGCGCTTCATAGAAAAAGATTCCTTTTGTATAAAAGTAAATGTCAATGGGTTTTATACACCGTATAAAAGAAATTTCTGTATAAAATAATATATGCCTCAATGAAAGGAGATTGAGACGAAGTCCCTTACCTTGGGTCTGACTTGACTTGATCGTTCTTTAATATCCTAAATAATAAACTTGTGTTAATTTCTACTTGTTTAAGAACCTTTTTTAAGTTCATTATTCCTTTTATATCACTTATTGCCTTGTCATGAACACTATGTAATTATTTAAGTTAATAACGGACCTTTTAACGATCATTGGTACTTGAGTCAAAAATAAACCCTTTATAATTACATGTTGTTCATGTATCCATTATATCCAGAATTATAATCATGATGTATATATCATATATATCCATTATATACATGCATTTATAATATCAAATAATCATTTAGAGGTAAGAAATGAAATGCACCGTTCATGGAGACGGTAAGTTGTATGTACGCATGAACGCTACTTTCATTTCTATTTCATATATTATAGAATGGAATCATAATGATATAAATGTATATTATAAATCCAGTATAATATCATATATAATATCATAGTTCCATCCTTTATACATCCCACATATGGTATTTAACGAATCAAATCACTTGAGGGGGCTGTAGTCTGCACTTCCTTAAATGATGATATCGCGTTTACCCATAATGGAAACCATAAAGGTATGCCCAAAATGAAAAATACAGAAGCCTAAGGAAAACATAAACATATTATATATCATATATAAATATAGTGACATCTTAATGGCCACCTTTGAAGGTGTTAATGGAATGTTGAACAATCATCGTTTCGGGAGGCATAAATTCACCATCCACGGAAACAGTATGTTCTTTAACCATTAGATGAAGGTGTGTGTAAGTGTAGCTCGAATTCTTCTTATAACAACATCCTAGTATATTAAAGATACTTTAGTTGTTAAAAAAGAAATAAATAAAAAGAGTTTAGGGGTTTGGAGAAGCAAAGTAAAACAAAAGGACTCAAGTGAAGACATTACCTCAAAATCGGGTATCTCCCTTTGGTTTGAGCACAATGGCTTCCTTGGGAAGACATCTGCCAAAATTGAGGATTCAAAGAGTATGATAAGGAATTGGAGAGACAAAATGGGCAGGGGTTGGCCGAGCCAAAGGCTTTGGGAGTGTGGGTAAGGTGGTAGAGGTGGGGTTCTTTTATAAGAGGAGAGGAGGGGCACTTTTGGAAAGTAAAGAAATATTACTTTATTTGAAAATGTGTTTCGGTTTTAAAAGGTCCCACATTGATATAATTCGTGGATAAGGTGATAAGGGTTATAAATCCACCCATACAATAAGTTTTGGACATGTGTAGTTCATAGATTTTACATTATCGTTCTATTTTATTTAAATCGTCAAATAATGATGTCATCGCTGCATCATTATTATGTCATAAATAATTTGATTTATTTAGTGTCTAAAAATTATAAAACAAATAATATGATGTAGGAAATATTTTTAGCTTTACAATGACTATTTATAATCATAAATCTAACTTGTATAACCCAATTTAAAAAATGTTTTAGTAAAACATGTCATGTTTGTGCCATTTTTTACATTAACATTAAATAAAAGGTATTTATGTCATTTTCCAACCAAAGTGGCTCCATGGGGTCCCCAAGTTTACCCATGGATTTTCTTGGTCTGCAATGACATATCCAATGAGGGTACGACATGTGTCTAGGTCATCTCATATTATTAAAACATTATTTTTACTTTAAACTATACTAATTACCACTAATCACGATTAAAAACATAACAAGTTACTATTCACCAAAAAATTATTTTAATCTCATTGAACCACATTTTACTTCTTAATGACAACCATGTATGTCGGATTTTTTAAAATAAAATCACAGAGGTGGTAAAATTTCATTTAAATGAAAAATCAGTTTTCATAAGTACCACTTAGTGATTTCACTATTCATCAAAAATTGAAGTTTTTCAGAAAAATACCAAAACTTCACCCTAAGATATATTTGATATTCCGAATTAAAAAATTAATTCTATTTTACAAAATTCAAAATATATAAGTCAAATTAATTAATTTAATAATTAATTCCTGCTGTCATGACAAATAGCGTGTTTTTGTGGAACAATAAGTATCAAAAGATTAACACTAGTTTATGTCTGATTTCAAAGTAAAATTAATTCCAACGACCACTATTGGATTTAATGGTAAAAATATTTTCTAATTTCACATCTAATCATATTAAAAATTAGATTAAAAAGAGGTTTTGAATTAAAATACAACAATTTTCACTATTCATTTTAAAAAATGAACTTTATCGGAACGATACCAAAAATTTACACAAAGTAAATTTTGATGTCCAGATTCTAAAGAAGAGTTATATTTCGTCCAAAATAAAGTATAAGATTGATCAAAACTATATTTAATGACGGTTCTCCATCAAAAGGTGATAAGTGAACCTTTAGTGAAAATTAGAGTATATATGCCTAAAATTGAATTCTTTTCGTATTTTAAGCCTTTATCCTTTATTTGATAAATGTAAAAACATTTAAAAACATATAATCATATTTTAGTTATTTCTATCCATTCCTGCCAGTAAAATGGCTACGTGTAAACTAACATTTAAAAATAATATTATTTTATTACTAGTGTGCAACGTAAGTTTTCAAAGAAAATCATCTTTGCGTATCGAGTACACTATTGAATGTAGAAACCCCTTTTAATTAAAATTAATATTTAATTTGTAAATATTAACTAATATGAAAATTATTTATTCTTTATTTACTTGGGATGTTACATCCTTCCCCCCTTTTGGGAATTGTGTCCTCGCAATTTTATTCACTTATCAAAAGAAGTGGGGGTATTTATCCCTCATAGCATTTTCAGATTCCCAGGTTGCCTCTTCAATCACATGGTTTTTCCACAAAACCATTACCTGATGAATCACCTTATTCTGTAACACCTGCTCCCTGTGGTCATGAATCTTGAGTGGTTGTTCTTCATAAGATAGGTTCTCTTTTAGCTGAACTACCTCTGGACTCAAAACATGAGATGGATCTGGCATATACTTCCTCAACATTGAAACATGAAAAACATTGTGTACCTGAGATAAACTCGGAGGTAATGCCACTCGATAAGCAACTGATCAAAATTTATCCAGAATCTCATATGGTCCAATGAACCTTGGACTCAGATTTCCTTTCTTACCAAATCTCATCACACTTTTCCATGGAGAAACCTTGAGAAAAACATGATCACCTACCTCTAAAGATAGATCCTTCCTCCTGTTGTCTGCATAACTCTTCTGCCTGCTCTGAGCTGTTCTCATGTGTTTTTGTATCAGCTGAACTTTTTCTGCCATCTCTTCTACCAATTCTGGTCCCATCAACTTCCTTTCACCCACTTTATCCCAGAATGCTGGAGTTCGACACCGCTTCCCATATAATGCTTGAAATGGTTCCATCTGTATACTGGAATGAAAACTGTTATTATAAGAAAACTCAACCAAAGAAAGATGTTGGTCCCAAATTCCCTGATAATCCATCGAACAAGCTCGTAGCATAACCTCCAAGGTCTGAATTGTTCATTCTGACTGCCCATCTCATTGAGGATGAAAAGCTGTACTAAAATTTAATTCAGTACCCAATGACTTCCGAAGGCCTTTCTAAAAGTTAGAAGTAAACCTGGGATCACGATCCGATAAAATGGAGAGAGGAACTCCATGTAACCTGTCTATCGCTTTATGATACAAATGGGAAAGTTTATCAAAAGAGAAAGTATCTCGTATAGCAAGGAAATGAGCAGACTTGGTCAAGCGATCAACAATAACCCAGATTGCATTATTACTTCGAGATATCTTCGGTAATCCCACAACAAAGTCCATGGATATATTCTCCCATTTCCACTCTGGCACTGGTAAAGGCTGAAGCATCCCTTTCGGTAACTACCGCTCTGCTTTAACATGTTGACATGTCAAACACTTCACAGTAAAATCAGCAATATCTCTTTTCATTCCATCCCACCAGTAATACTCCCGCAGATCTCTGTACATCTTAGTACTGCCAGGATGAACTGAAAACGGGGAACTATGAGCCTCACATAACAACTCATTCTTCAACTATGAATCAAAACGCACACATAACCTCTTCCCAAATCTCAAAACACAATCATTATCAATGTTGAATTCAGGCAACTTACCTTTCTGAACCAACTCTACCTTTTTCTGCAACTCACTGTCTTGCTTCTGTGCTTGCTTGATTCTGTCTGATAGAGAAGATTTCACTGATACCTGAAACAAAACAGAAGGACTTCCTGCACCAAAAACATCTATTCCAAAGTTCATCAAATCAAAAACCAAAGGATCTTTTTCCAAACGTAGCATGGTTAATGAAGCATTACTTTTTCGACTCAAAGCATCGTCCACTTTATTATCTTTTCCCGGATGGTAGTGGATTGTACAATTATAATCCTTGATTAATTCTAGCCATCTCCTCTATCTCATGTTCAATTAATTTTGAGTGAATATATACTTTAAACTCTTGTGATCAGTATATATTTCACACTTTACTCCATACAAATGATGCCTCCAAATTTTTAAAGAAAAGACAACAACAGCTAATTCCAAATCATGTGTAAGGTAATTTACCTCATGAGTTTTCAACTGACATGAAGCATAAGAAATTACCTGATCATTCTGCATTAGGACACAGCCAAGTCCCTTCAACAAAGCATCGCTGTATATAACAAACTCACCATTCCTGGATGGAAGTGCCAAAACTGGAGCATTCACCAATCTTCTTTTCAACTCCTGAAAACAATCATCACATTCTTTTGTCCAGATGAGCTTAACACCCTTATGAATTAGCTTATTCATTGGACTAGATAACTGTGAAAAATTTTCAACAAACATTCGGTAGTAACCTGCCAAACCATGAAAACTACGGATCTCGGTTACATTTGTGGGTCTCAGCCATTCTTCAACAACTTTTGTTTTAGTAGGATCAATAGTTATGCCATCTTTTGAAACAATGTGACCCAGGAAAGAAATTTGTTGTAACCAAAACTCACAATTGATGAATTTTCCATATAGTTTCTTTTCTTTTAAGGTTTGAAAGATAACCCTTAAATGACTTTCATGCTCCTCTTTACTTTTAGAAAACACCAAAATATCATCAATGAAAACAACCACAAACTTATCCAAGAACTCATGGAAAATTCTATTAATAAGGTCCATGAATATAGCAGGTGCATTAGTTAACCCAAAAGGCATAAGTAAAAATTCATAATGGCCATATCTAGTACGGAACACAGTCTTCAGAACATCTGCTTCTTTTACTTTCAATTGATGGTACCCCAACCTCAAGACAATCTTCGAAAAATAATAAGCTCCCTGGAGCTGATCAAACAAATCATAGATATGAGGAAAAGGATACTTGTTCTTAATAGTAATATTATTCATGGCCCTATAATCAATGCAAAGTCTCATTGATCCTTCTTTCTTTTTAACAAACAAGACAGGAGCACCCCATGGTGATGTTCTAGGTCGAATGAAACCTTTATCTAATAACTCCTACAATTGTTTCTTTAACTCTAAAAGTTCAACTTGAGCCATTCGATAAGGGGGTTTTGAAATTTGCTTAGAATCAGGAACTAAGTCAACAGTAAATTCAACTTCCCGATCATGAATAATATCAGGCAACTCATCAGGAAAAACATCAAGATACTCATTTACCACTGGCACATCATTAATATGAATAGTTCCTTTATTTTCAACAATATGTGAAAGGTAACATTCATTTCCATCTTTTACTAGTTTCTCAACTTCCTGATATGTTATCAAAATCAAGGGTTCATTCTTGTACACAAACTAAAAATCTTTCTGAAAAGAAACCATTTTAGCTCTGCAGTCAATCTTAGCATGATAAACAGAAAGCCGATCCATGCCCAAAATAACATCAAACTCTAATAGAGGTAAAACAATAAGGTTTGCTGGAAGATTCTTTCCACACACAAGAATAGGAAGGTTCTTATAATTCCTTTTTGTCTCAACGTTCCCTCCGGGTGTTTTTACCATAAGTTCAGGGTTCATATCTTGAGATAAAAATTTCCAATTTACTAGAAAACTTCTTAGAAATGAAAGTGTGTGTAGAGCCTGAGTCAAACAACACATTGGCATAATCTGAACAAACAAATAGTGTACCTGATACCACTTCATTCTATGGCCCAACATCTGCTGAAGTTGTTGCAAAGGATTTCACCACCCCTTTCTGCTTGTAGTCTGGCTGCATTCCCCCAGTTGAGTTCTTCGTTGGACACTCGTTTTCATAATGACCCATTTCATTACACTTAAAACATCTTACCATTGGATTTTCATTGCCTGCTTTATCATATTCCTTACAGTTACGAGAAATATGACCAGACTTACCACACTGAAAGCACTTTCCAGACTTGGATAAACATTCTCCAGGATTCATTTTACCACACTTCTCATTGGATGGATATTTGGTTTTTTTACCTCCTTGCTTCTTTGATGAATTCTTCCCCTTTGCCTGCCAACTAGACCTCTTATTCTGTTGTTTGTCATAGAAAACCTGATCATCGGCAAACTCCATTTCCACCTTCTTCGCACATCGAACAAGTTTTTCATAACTTTTGAACTCACGAGAAGCTAAAGCACTTCGATACTTTGGATTTAACCCTGAGTAAAAACGGTTTATTTTACTATCAAGATCTCGTATGAAGTTCGTAGCATACCTTGCCAATCGAGTGAACTTTGCATCATAAGCAGCCACTGAATCATCCTCATGCCTCAATTCTAGGAACTGTTTTTCCATCCTAAGACGAACCACCTTAGGAAAATATTTCTCAAGAAACATACCTTTGAATTCTTACCAATGAAGATCCTCAATCTCATCACTATCCCTGATATTTTTCACCATCGACCACCACTGATCAGCTTCACCTTCAAAACGGTAAACAGCAAGAATAACCTTTTGATGTTCTGAACACCCCATGTCATCAAAAATCTTCTCCAGTGCTTTAATACACCCTTCAGCTTGCACAGGGTCAGATGATCCTCTGAATGATGGGGGTGTTGCCTCATGAAATGTTCCACCACTGACATGTTCCTCTATGGTTGATCTGGCTGATCTCGTGCATGGATACCACCACCATTTATAGCCTAAGTCAACTGTGCAATCACTGCAAGAAACTGTTCAGTTCCGATTCCGACCATCTCAGGATGCTGATTTGGAAGGTTGTCTTCCTCCTGATGTCGTCCCAACATAGCTGCTTTGTTTCCTCTGCGGAAAACCATTCTGAACAAAGAAATATCTTAGGCGAAGCAACATTGTAATCTGTAAATGCTATATCATTTCAATCATATCATAAATTAACTTATAATTTAACAATTTTCTAACTCTTAAAGTTTTCTAAACCGACCTCTGATACCAACTATAAGGCCTCAGCCTTAAACATTACTTAATATTGAATTAAATGAATAATTCACATTGAGGATCTTTTCAGGTTTAGTGTTTTAGAGAATTGGGACATAACTATTACATCTCAAAAGATTACAAAGTAGACACTTCTACAAAGTTTCCATAATAAAAAAAAACTCTTAAAAAGAAACTTGTCTAGTTCCATGTTTTATATAGTGTGGCATTCCATTGATCCCATCCTTGTCCTTATTCCACTTTAAGTCCTATGAAAAACATTTCGAAAAACTTGGGGTGAGCATAAAAATCCCAGTAAGGGATACACAAAGAATGAAAACTGTTACGTTTTCAAACATCAATTAAAACATTTATACTCTATCAAAGTAATACCTGCACCTTCATGAAGTAGTAAAAACTCTTCACTGAATAAAGTATCATTACTTACCTTTTTGTAACCAAAGGGTTACCATAAAACCCATATAAAGAACACATAGCATATATAAAGGTAACTTGGGACATAAACATACTTAAGTGGAATAACCATACGGTCGACTTCCACACATATCACTTAATGGAATAGCCATACGACCAATTTCCATACATACTTAATGGAATATCCCTACGGCCGACTTCCGTACCCAAAGCATTGGAGGTTGTAATGTAACCACCCGTCCTAGTATTCACGGCACCACCCGTCATATGGTTTATCACGTAACCAGCCGTCAAATGTCCAAGTACCAATATAAAATCATAAAACATAAAACCAACATAATGGAATGATAACATTTCCACATTTCAATCACAATATATCATAATATAATCCATTATCAAAACCATTTTCAAAATACATAAAATAGTATATGATATTTATTTTATTTTAAAAACATTACGGCTTGTTGAGGAAGCCAATGACCAAATAATACTCACGGCGGCGGAAAAGGTCGTTGTCACCCCATACGTTAAAAAAACATTCCTTTTTGTCGTTTAGTAAAGTGCTTCATATAAAAATATTCCTTTTGTATAAAAGTAATAGTCAAAGGGTTATATGCACCGTATAAAAGAAATTTGTGTATAAAATAAAATATGCCTCAATGAAAGGAGATTGAGACGAAGTCCCTTACCTTGGGTCCGACTTGACTCGATCCTTCTTTAATCTTCTGAATAATAAACTTGAGTTAATTTCTACTTGTTTAAGAACCTTTTTCAAGTTCATTATTCCTTTTATATCACTTATTTCCTTGTCATGAACACTATGTAATTATTTAAGTTAATAACGGTCGTTTTAACGATCATTGGTACTTGAGTAAAAAATAAACCCTTTATAATTACATGTTGTTCATGTATACATTATATATAGAATTATAATCATGATGTATATATCATATATATCCATTATATATATGCATTTATAATATCACATAATCATTTAGAGGTAAGAAATGAAATGCACCGTTCATGGAGACGGTAAGCCGTACGTACGCATGAACGCTACTTTCATTTCTATTTCGTATATTATAGAATGGAATCATAATGATATAAAGGTATATAATAATTCCAGTATAATATCATATATAATATCATAGTTCCATCCTTTATAAGTCCCACATATGGTATTTAACGAATCAAATCACTTGAGGGGGCGGTAGTCCGCACTTCCTTAAATGAAGATACCACGTTTACCCATAATGGAAACCATAAAGGTATGCCCAAAATGAAAAATACAGAAGCTTAAGGAAAGAATAAACATATTATATATCATATATAAATATAGTGACATATTAATGGCCACCTTTGAAGGTGTTAAAGGAATTTTGAACAATCATCGTTTCGGGAGGCATAAATTCACCATCCACAGAAACAATATGTTCTTTAACCATTAGATGAAGGTGTGTGTAAGTGTAGCTCTAATATTTCTTATAAAAACATCCTAGTATATTGAATATACTGGATTTGTTACAAAAAAATAAATAAAAAGAGTTTAGGGGGTTGTAGAAGCAAAGTAAAACAAAAGGACTCAAGTGAAGACATTATCTCAAAATCGGGTAACTCCCTTTGGTTTGAGCTCAAAGGCTTCTTTGGGAAGACTTCTGCCAAAAGTGAGGATTCAAGGAGTAAGATAAGTAAGTGGAGAGACAAAATGGTCAGGGGTTGGCCGAGCCAAATGCTTTGGGAGTGTGGGTAAGGTGGTAGAGGTGGGGGCCTTTTATAAGAGGAGAGGAGGGGCACTTTTGGAATGTAAAGAAATATTACTTTATTTGAAAATGTGTTTCGGTTTTAAAAGGTCCCACATTGATATAATTCGTGGATAAGGTGATAAGGGTTCGAAATACACACATCCAATAAGTTTTTTACATGTGTAGTTCATAGATTTCACATTATCTTTCTATTTTTTTTAAATCGTCATATAATGATGTCATCACTGCATCATTATTATGTAATAAATAATTTGATTTATTTACTGTCTAAAAATTATAAAACAAATACTATGATGTAGGAAATATTTTTATCCTTCCAATGACTATTTATAATAAATAATCTGACTTTTATAACCCCATTTATAAAATGTTTTAGTAAAACATGTCATGTTTGTGCCATTTTTTACATTAACATTAAATAGAAGGTATTTATGTCATATTCCAACCAAAGTGGTTCCATGGGGTCCCCATGTTGACCCATGGCTTTTCATGGTCGGCCATGACATATCCAATTATGGTAGGACATGTGTATATGTCATCTCATATTATTAAAACATTATTTTTACCTTAAACTACACTAATTACCACTAATCGCGATTACAAACTTAACAAGTTTCTATTCACCAAAAAATTATTTTAATCTCATTAAACCACAATTTAATTCTTAATGAAAACCATTTATGTAGGATTTTTGAAAATCAAATCACAGAGGTGGTAAAATTTCATTTAAATGAAAAATCAGTTTTCATAAGTACCACTTAGTGATTTCACTATTCATCAAAAATTGAAGTTTTTCAGAAAAATACCAAAAATTAACCCTAAGATATATTTGATATTCCGAATTCAAAAATGAAGTCTATTTTACAAAATTCAAAACATATAAGTCAAATTAATTAATTTAATAATTAATTCCCACTGTCATGACAAATAGCGTGTTTTTGTGAAACAATAAGTATCAAAAGATTGACAGTAGTTTATGTCCGATTTCAAAGTGAAATTAATTCCAACAACCACTATTCGATTTAATGGTAAAAATATTTTCTAATTTCACTTTAAAACCAATTAAGAAGATAATATAATCATATAAAAATTAGATTAAAAAGAGGTTTTGAATTAAAATACAACAATTTTCACTATTAATTTAAAAAAATGAACTTTATCGGAACTATACCAAAAATTTACACAAAGTAAATTTTGATGTCCCGATTCTAAAGAAGAGTTATATTTGGTCCAAAATAATGTATAAGAGTGATAAAAACTAAATTTAATGAGGGTTCTCCATCAAAAGGTGATAAGAGAACCTTTAGTGAAAATTAGAGTATATATGCCTAAAATTGAATTCTTTTCATATTTTAAGCATTTATCCTTTTTTGGATAAATGTAAAAACATTTAAAAACATATAATCATATTTTAGTTATTTCTATCCATTCCCGCCAGTGCATCAGCTACGTGTAAACTAACATTTAAAAATAATATTATTTTATTTCTAGTGTGCAACGTAAGTTTTCAAAGAAACTTGTCGTTGCGTATCGAGTACGCTATCGAATGTAGAAACCCCTTTTAATTAAAATTAATTTTTAATTCATAAATATTAATTAATATGAAAATTATTTATTCTTTATTTACCTAGGATGTTACATTAATAATTTAAGGCATTAGATCCAATCTTCAGGGGTTGCGGTTTTTAAAATTGGTATAAGAGAAAATTTACTATAATACTTAGCATAAACAATTAGAAAATCATGGCCTAGAAAAAATATCTCTATTAATAACTTCCTGAATAAGTCTTTATATAAGATATCACCCTATAGATTTGGTAATATCATAGATAACCAAGGTTAAGCATATTATCTATTTTATGAAGAAAAATATTTCAGGATTTATACATCTTATAAAGGATTATTCATGAAAATTTCTCTATGATTGGTTTTTCTCACATTTTACACTAGTTTTTGGTCAATGGTTATAATTATCAAGGTTATATAAGTAATGGATATAATTTGGATGATAATGATACTGTAAGATAAAAATTAGAGTAAAGAGAGATTAAAGAATAAGATTGTGAAACACTGTTATTGGTTTATGAATGATGTAGAATTATTAATGTTCTTGTTTGTTTGGAATCAAGAATTAACTCATCAATGGTTTTGAGGATATATAAATCATAAGATATATATAAGGATTGAACTATAGTAATTCATTATTAAGGAATTGGATGAATGAATACATCCAATAAATTATTAATTTGATAATGGTATTCATATATTTGGTATGATAAAATAAGAGATATATTACATTTTTTAAGAAAATATGATGTTATGTAAGATTTTGGAAATTTAGAAAGCTTTTGGAAAATTAATTTGGAGTGATGTATTTTTGATGAATATTATGGTTTAAATTGATTAATAATAACAATTATTATTATTATATATTATGGTTATATATATAATTTTATAATAAAATAATTTTAAAAATAAGACAACCAGGAGGGCCGACAACAACCTGCCACATCCAACTTTGTTGGGAGACATGAACCTGTCACTGAAGGGAGAAAGGGGGCATCACCTACCATTTTCCAACATGATGTACTGGATTGTATAAAAATATTTAGTCATTAAAAAGTTATGAAATGTAAATTAAAATTCATTTTTTTTAACCCTATATGATTAAGAGAAACAAGATTTTTATTTTTACTAACTTTTCGAGGTAAATATTAGTTTTTGGTTGAAATTAATTAATGGATGAAACTCTATTCTTCAAGTAAGTATGCTAACATATATTCATAGTCTATGATGTAAATTAATTATTCAACACTAGGGAAAATTTCATGAACCAAAATTTATCCTAGTATATTCACTTCTGTGAAATAAACTTTTCCTATAGAACATCACAAATTTATAGCTTTGTGATTGATAGTATCATCATGATCATTTTCTATCTCACTCTCCATTAGAAAATAATGGTATGTTTTCTCTTCCATTCCCTTGTTTTCCCACATGGGACCCCAGTAGTCTTATCTCATATTACCGTCATACTGAAAATTAATTATTATAATGTCTATGTTTTTTCGAACAGTATTCCAAATTTGGATTTCAATAAAACTATTTTTTATATTCAACCAATTGTTACAAAGCGTGAATTAAGAAATTGATAGGACATAATTAATTGATGGGGGGATAATGTAACACCATAATAAATTAAAATATTTTCTTTGTAAATTTAATTTAATTTCCTTCCTAGATTTATATATACTCAACACCATGATATTCTTACAAAAAAAAATAACTAATTTTCTTACGTTACTCACAATGTAGCGTTTTTTCAACAATTATATACTATTATAATAGTATTATTTTATATAATAAGAAATATCCTATAATTTGACATTGGTATTTTGAACATTATTAACTAAGTTATTGAAAGATATGCTTTAATTCATTGGTTACCAACTAATTAGAAATATATTTTTAAACTAATTTAATTTAATGAGAATTATTTCTATAAATACTTTTTATATGATCATAAAGGAATTTAATTTGAAAAAATTAAATTAATTTATATTGGTGAATGATATTAATTAACTATAAATTTATTATTTTCAATAATATATTTTTTACATTCATAATGTATATATTATACCATATGATAGAAATAAACCAAAATTTACACATAAAAGCATATATTGTTATAATGCTAGTTTTTCCATCTTTTAATGGTGAACCTATTTTAAATTATATTTTATATATTTAATATACATTATTTGAAAAAATATACATATTATTTTAATTTGAAATAAAATAATTTAATACGGATTAGTTTTTGGTACTTTTTTTAGAAGATTGATTTTTTGATTAATAGTGAAAAATAATGCATTTTATTTCAAAACTGCATTTTTATTTATTATATAAATTATTTATAAATTAGTTTTTATTTCATTTTAAATTATATATTTAAAAAAAATTTCCCATTTAATCCAATTTTATCCATTTGAAAAAATTTCACATTAAATTTATATATAAAAACTTTGTAATCTTTTGAATGTTTTTACATTAACTCGCTTTGTCGTCCCATCTATAGGATCCATTTTGAATATTGATTTCCACTTTTGTGAATTTATTGTGAAAAAAAATGATATAAAATTTCCTAAAAAGTATCTTATATGTTGTCTAATAGTATCAAATACTTTTTTTAAAATCATGAATTTTTTTACTTTAGTAATGATTTTTATTTACCACTATTACATGTAAATCTAGTAATTAAAGGTAAATATATAATAATAAAAAATATAAAATAACCCATACACATGTCCTCATTATATTTTGGGAGTTAGTTTCAAAAAAATAATATTTTTTTTATGATTTCATGTTCAGTAGTAGACGCATGAATACATTTTAATATTTTATAGTATTTTAATCTAATGAATGTCTAATATGTCTTACTCATACATATAATAAGTAGATAAATTTTAATATATGGTTATTAATAAGATATCAAAGAAAAAAATTTATTGGTAATATAAAAATTATATATTTATAATGACAATATATTTTTTATTTTTAGGGAATAAAATATTAAATTAGATTACATCATAATGATAATGAATTAATTGTTCAAATAGTAGAAATATGAAATAAATGATATTAAAAATATTATATTAAATATAATTTGACATAACTAATCTAATTCTGGAATTTTAAAGATTATATATATATATTTATGATTTGTTATTGAATTTTTCGATGTTATATTATAGTTAAGATATTTTTAAAATGTTTAGTAATGAATTGTTCAAAAAATGACACTAATGATTTTTTTAAATAAATAATATTTTATTAAGTAATATAAAATTAATTAAAATACAATTATTAGAAAATTTTTTGTTGTAAAGGTTAACATGCCAATATTTAGTAATTTATGGTTCATTTCAAACTTTATAGTAATTATAGTATAGTTTATTGAAAAAATCCATGTTGTCATTGTAAGAGTTAAAGGGTTTAAATT
This sequence comes from Viscum album, assembly GCA_963277665.1. Classification (NCBI taxonomy): domain Eukaryota; kingdom Viridiplantae; phylum Streptophyta; class Magnoliopsida; order Santalales; family Viscaceae; genus Viscum; species Viscum album. The sequence goes on along the minus strand of OY728166.1, from coordinate 366,382,361 downwards.
ATGGTTAAAAACGAAACATAATGGTAATAATGTGACCTAAAACTTATTGAAATTACTAGATAAAGATATATATACCCTTATCCCCGTATTATCTAATTTTACATTTTAAATTAACAGTTTTTTATTAAAATAATTTATGTATTATTTAAATCTAACATAGTAACAAAATTCCACTCTTATTATATATAATATAGTTTATGTGTCCAAAAATGGTCATAATTGATATGTGAACGAAAATAAATATCTATTTAAATTCTAAAAAATTTATTTTCATTATAATGATTTATTTTTAAATTTTAATAATTATATAATTACACTGTCATCTTCTTCAATACTAAAGCAGAATTTTTTTAATTAAGAGAAAATGAAAATATTTTAAATTTGTTACTATATTTTATATAATATGGGATGACTTAATGTTACTAATTAATTTTATATACCTATAGGGTATACTATAGATTTTTTAATTCTTTATTTTTGAATTACCACCTTTTCATGATGTATTTAATGTGAAATTTAAAGAATAATATCAATTTCAATCGTAATGATATTTTATTGAACTAATATATTATTATATTACTGTAAAATCAAAGAAAGAAGTTAGATAATCATAATAGGGATAATATATTGTCAATAATATATTAACTTATTCCTTTATAGTCCATTTGGAAGTCATTGGGAATATAATAGAGTTAATATATTTTAATATTTTGAGGATTCCTATAAGTGTCTCTCAACACAATTATAAACAGGATCCTCCTCTGTTACTTCCTCACAAAAATTTCATCCATATATCTCGACCAATATATAGTTATTTATCTTCCCAAAATCCTTATAAATTTTTTAAATTTTTTATTACTTCCATAATCCCATCCCTATATTCCTTAATAAGACATGTAATGGAAGTTCGTTGAAGAAATGGTAATTGTTTTTACTTACTCATTCATGTTAATTTCTTCTTCTACTTCCTCTTTATGTGTTTTTCCCTAATAAAGTAATAACTTCAGTTTTATCTATATTATGATATGTTATTATTATTATAGGAAAAATATATTCCATAATTTATCCATCCTAATAAAAAATAAAACATCTTGTGTCTATATGTATGGATTAGCATCTCCACATCATAGTGTAAGTTGGTTTTTCTCGCCACATTACTTGGATGGATATAATTGTTGAAAATTTTATTCTATATTGATATAATAATAGGAAATTTATTATCTATAATTAATATACAATCCAATTCATTTCTTTTTTCCCCATTAATGGAATGATATTGTCACTCATGCATATGTACGACCTACCATATTCATGAAGTGATGTGATTCACATTTTCTGATAGCCATTCATGAATGATTAAAAAGGTCTAGATAATGATTAAATAAAGTTTCTATTAAAATAATAAATAAATATATATGAATGAAATATAACCAATTCATATATAACATGACTTACACAAAAAAACATACAAAATAAAATAATGTAGATAACACCTGAAACAATGGTAATAAAGAAATATTATTAATAATATGGTGATAAAAAGATAAAATGGGATCAAATAAGATTTAATAAATAATAATATGGTAAATAAATAAATTAATATATTTCTTTAAACCATTATACAATAGAATAATTAATTTTTGAGTTAAATTAATTGAAATCTAATGTGGTTTTCATCTCACTTTTACTTCTATGAGATATATATTTTTTCTCCACTTTTTTTGTGTTTATGTAGTACATGTTGTAATCTTATATATCATATCCCAAATATCATTTATGTCAACATATTATAAGTTTCATTTAAATTTATTATTTCATAGGGATCATGATTTAAATGTTTCTATATTTTATCACACATTGGAATGTTTATGGATTATTTTCGTCACGAATGTTTCAGTAGTATCATATAAATGTTTGTAAATATATGTCAACAACCATTTTTCAATAATTTACATCATTGAATTATATTCATTATGATACCATCTAATATGTGATAATGAAGTTTTATTGATCATTTTTACTCTATATGTTTTATTTTAATACTATTCATGGTTTATGGTTAATGCATTCAAAATTTGTGTGCTAGTTATTCGATATGACTGTTTATATTGTTTTGAATGAAACATTTTCATATGAATAATAAATTGGAATTATTAAATGATGGTAATTGAAATTAATATCACATCTATGAATTAGAAGATCACGTGATACAAACTAAATGTGGTGTTGGCTGAGGACATGCCTATATTTTCAGATATGGTTTTTTATAAGGTTGTAATAATTTATTTTCAGATGACTTCACCAAGGACTCAACAGTATGTTTCAGATGTCCAGAAATATATATTTCTTTATTGTTATACTATTTATTGATATTATAATGAAATATTATAATAGTATAATATATATGGTTAGGTTTACCAGAAAATGTAAATATTTAAATTGATTGGGTGTCAGTAAATTTCCATTCTATATGGGTTATGCCATTTTTCCTCACAACAAACAATGTATGATTACCGAAATTGATAAATTACGATCACCTTATTTTATTTTTTTATCACTATAAGAACCACTGTTTTGATTTTTATATAGAAGGTTACATTAAGTGTATTACTGGAGTCCTCAGTGAAAATTTTAAAGGTTATTTATATTTTAGATACAAATATATAATTCCCTCTACTTAAACATTAAATAATATTGATTTAAGTTAACAATTCACATTGTGGATGTTTTCAAGTTTAGATTTCTAGAGAATTAGTCCATAACTATTACATTACATATCAAATATTACAAATTAGAACCTTTTACTCAGGATCCAATTTTTCATAAAAAACTCATAAATAAAATCAAGAACAATATTCTTTATATAAATATTCTTGAACTCATCCTTTATCTTAAATTTCCTTATATCATTTGAAAAACATTTCAAAAACAGTGGATGAGCATAAATGGATCAGTATAGGTGATAAAATAAAGAAGGAAAAAATTTCCCATCAATCCATAAAAAGCATAAGATCTCTAACATACCACATGAAATCATAAGATTAATGAATAACAAATAGACATCATAAATCATAATGGTAACTTATGGCATCCATATCGTACTAACATTTTAGCATTCGCAGCTACATAGGGAGTTATGTTTGGAATACAAATCACTCTATATTCCTTAAATATATTAAGAGATACATTAACGCTTACATCTGTCATTTTACCCAATGAATTGGAGAGCTCTCTTAGTCTCAACCTCCCTAGGTTTATCACGGAAGCACCAGTATATGTAAATAATGCCATAGAACAATATAACACATAAAACATGAATAAAGGAAATATTACATTTTGACATTGAAATCACAATATATCATTTAATGATATTGAAGTATTCAATGCTTTCTCAAAAACATCTTCAGTACAAAAATGTGTAAACACATGTATGGTATTTATTTTCCATTTAAAAACACAAAAACTTTTTAAGGAATCCGAAGATGAAATAATACTCACGGCGGTGGAAAGGTCGTTTTCCCTACGTACGTTAAAAAGAACTATTTATTTTATGTCATTTAGTAAAATTCATCATAGAAAAAGATTCCCTTTGAATGAAATTAAATTGTTAAAGGGGTTGATAAACTATATGAAATAATATCATGTATGAATCAAAGTATTCCTTAATTAATGATGATTGAGATGAAGTTCGTACCTCATGTCCAACATGACTTGTTCAATATTTAATCTCCTGAATAATAATCTAATGTTAATTTCAAATTGATTTATAACTTTTTCCAAATTTATTTTTTACTTTCATATCACTTATTACCACATTATAAACATTACATAATTATTTGATTTAATAATGGTCATTTTGTCGATATTTGGTATTTGAGTCAAAAATAAACTTTTTATAATTAAATATTGCTAATTTTAAAAAAATTAGATTTTATACAGAGTTGTATTACTGATATAGATATCAATATATCATATATATCCATTATTTTCCAGAGTACATAATATTTGGAGATAACAAATGAAATTCATCGTTCATGGAGACAGTAAGTCGTACGTATGCCTGAATTTAACTTTCATTTCTATTTTTTATTTAATGGAATGAAAACATAATGATAAATATGTATATTATAATTCCAGTATAATATCATAAATAAATTTATATACTCCATCCATTACATGTTCATCTTATGGCATGAATGAGTCATATCACATTGAGGGCCGGTAGTCCGCACATTCTCAAATGAAATTATTGTATTTACCCATTATGGAAACAAAAAAGATATGATAAAAAATATAGAATCCAATAGACAATAAATATAATACATATAAAATATAAATATATTTCCATCATAATGGCCACCATGATAGGACGTAGGAAATAATTGAACAATCCCCATTTCGTGAGGCAGTAGTTCGCAGTCCAGAGAGATAGTATGTTCGTAGCACTTAAATGGAGGTGTGAGGATGTGTAGTTCAAATACTACACAAAACAACATACTTTTATATTTAATATATTTGTGTTCTTATAAAATAATTTAATAAATAGATTTCAGGTGGTTGGAGAAGCAAAATAAAAGAAAAGAACATGAGAGACGATGTTACCTTTAAATCAGGTAACTTCTTTTGATTTAAGCCAACGAGATCTCTTGAATTTCCTTCGAACTAGGTTATAGATTATAGAAGGAATATAGGTTTGTTTGGAGCTTCTTGGAGAATATTTTTGACAATACAAGGGGATTGAGAGGTGTGTGTAATAGGTTATAGTTGGTGGCCTTTTATAAGAGGGAGGATGGGTTGTTTAGGAATGTTTGAAAGTATTATATTATTAAAAACAAATTTCTCTTTCAAAATTTCCAAAACATATTTAAATTGAATATAATGTTCATATATGTATAAATAAAATCATTCAATAATAATTAGGCTGGTTTTGTATATTTTTTAATCATTATCTTTTTTTATTAAACCCATTTTTACATAATATTACTTTTACCATGTCCTCTTATATATTCAGACTATATGGTTAATATATTTATAATAAAATGTCATTTGACAAAAAATGGATCATTAATGAAATTTATAACAATATTAAATTAAATTTTCCTAATATTATAATTTTCAGATTATTTTTTCATTTATTAAAATTTTAACTGCTTTAAAAAATCATTTCTCCCAATTTATAAATTATTCATATCCAGACATTAAAAAAACAATAAAAACATGATTCGTTAGAAAAAATTTTGTTAATTCAAATATCGCAAGTCATTTGTTTCCATTAAATTTGTGGATGTCATAAAAAGATTAAAAATAAATTTAATTTAATATTTATAATATCATTTATTTTATTCAATTATTTCTGAAGCAATTACTGCATCACCACTATGTCATAATTAAGTTTTCTTATTTAAAGTCTCAAAATTATAAATAAAATACAATGATGTAATAATTAATTTTACCTTTGAAATTAAAATTTATAGTTGAAGATATCCCTTATATAACCTCGTTTAAAATCATTTTATTAAAGTATATATGTTTAGGTTATATATTCCTTATCTTTAAATTGTTTTTTTATAAAATGTCATTTTCACTTACAAGTGGATCCATGGGGTCCCAAAATCAATCCAAGGATTCCCATGGTTCAAAAATTATCATCCAATAGTATTAGGACATTTGTTAGGGTAATTAAATATTATCATAAAATTTTTTGTTACCATTATTTACTAGATTTACCCTTTAACTCTGGTAAATGAAATATTTATTGAAGTTACAATTCATAAGGTCTAAAAATAAAAGTTGCCTCTTTACATGATTTGAAAAACAAGATTCCAAATATGGAATCCATTTTTTAAAATTCAATACACAGAATGTTTAGAAATTAATTTAATATTAATTCACATTGAGAAAACAAAAAGTGTGTTTTTAAGAAATAGTAACTATCAAATGATTTACACTTGTTTATGTCAATTTTCAAAAGAGATGTTACATAAAATGACTAGAATTGAATTAAATGGTAAAAATATAATCCAATTAAACATTAATAGTATTTGAAATTTTAATGTAACAATATAAATAAATTAGATTAAAAGGCCCTTTTGAATTAAAATGAAGTATTATTCACTATTCATTAAAAATGAACATTATCAGTAAAAACAAAAAATTTACCCAAAGTAAATTTTGATGTTCTGATTATAAATAAGAAGTTAATTTTTTCAAAGGGAACATATAAAATTTAAAAAAAAATATATTTAAAAATGGTTCTCCATCAAAAGGTTGTAACTGTCCTTTTAAAAAATTTAGAGTATTTATGCTTAAAATTGGCTTCATTCTCATTTTAGACCTCTAAGATTTCATGGATAAATGTTAAAAAATTTAACAGACATGTGTAATCATATTGTAGTTAGTTCTATTCATTCCTTCCAATACCACAACTATGTGTTATATACCATTTAAAATAATATTAATATTATTTTATTTTTTGACATAACTCAATGTTCTGTGAACCATAAGACTTCAATGAAACCCTTTGTTGTGTATTGGGTATGCCATCAAACATAAAAATTATTTTAATGTAGAATTAATATTTAATTTTCAAATATTAATAATATGAAAATTTCATATTCTTTATTTACTTATGATGTTACATCCTTCCCCCCATTTTCATATCATGTCCTTCCAATGTTATTCACTTATCAAATAAATGGGGGTATTTATCCCTTATAGAATATTTAGATTCCCATGTTTCCTCTTAAAACATAGGGTTTTCCACAAGAACATTACCTGATGAATTACCTTATTCTGCCACACCTGCTCTCTTCGGTCGAGAATATTGACTGGTTGTTGAACATAAGATAGATTATCTTCCAACTGAACTACCTCTAGACTCAATAAATGAGATAGATCTGTTCTATACATTCAAAACAATGAAAATGAAAACCATTGTGTACCTGTGATAAATAGGGAGGTAAATATGCTCTATTGGCAACAGATCCGGGTTTCTCCAGGATTTCATAGGGCCTAATGAACCTCAGACTCATATTTCTATTCTTACAGAATCGAATCCTAGATTTCCTAAGAGAAACATTGAGAAAGTCCTGATCACCAACCTCGAAAGAAATATCCTTCCTTCAGTTATCTGCATATATTTTCTTCCTCCTATGTATTGTTATCAAGTGATTCTGAATTAATAGAACTTTTTCCTCCATCTCTTATACCAATTCTATTCCCATCAGTTTACTTTCTATTAATAAATCCCAAAAAACTATAGTTTGACACAGCTTCTTATATAATACCTCAAATGGATCCATCTGTATTCTGGAATGAAAATAGTTATTATAAGAAAATTCATCTGATGAAATATGGTCGTCCCAACATTCATGGTAATCCGTTGGGGAAGCTCATAACATATATTCCAATGAATTAATTGTTCATTATAAATTCCCCTCTGATTGTGGATTACCATATGTAATAAAATATAATTCAGTAATCAATGACTTCTAAAGGCCTTTCCAAAAGTTATAAGTGAAGCTCAGATCACTATAATATACAATGTAGTGGGGAACTCCATCTAACCCGACTATCTCATTAACATAAAACCGTGAAAGTTATTCTAGAGACAGAGTCTCTATAATAGAAAGAAAATGAACATATTTAGTCCATAAATCAATAATAACCCTGAATTCATTGTTAAATCGAGATGTATTCGGTAATCCCACAATGAATTCGGTAGATTTATTTTCCCATTTCCACTCTGAAACTATTAAAGGCTAAATCATCCCTTTTGGTAAAAATCGGTTTTCTTTAACATTTTTACAAGTAAAACACATCTCTGTAAAGTCAGTAATATTTGTTTTCATTCCATCCCACCAGTAAATCTCTCGAAAATCTCCTAATATCTTAGTACTACTTGGATGAAATGAAAATGAAGAACTATGAGCATCAAATAATAACTATTTAATTTATTTGAATCACAACGCACACATATTATCTTCCAAATCTAAAAACAAAATCATTATCAATGTTAGATTAAATAAAATTACCCTTCTGAAACAACTCTACATTTTTCCGCAACTAACTGTCTTCGTTCTGCACTACCTTAAATCTTTCTGATAGAAATGATTTCACTAAAACCTACAACAAAATTGAGGAATTTCCTCCACCAAAAAATTCTTTTCCAAATATCATCAAATATATATTCAATGGATCTTATTCCAAACATAACATGGTTAATGTAGCATAACATTTTTGACTCAAAGCGTTTGCCAATTTATTTTCCATTCTTGGATGTCAATGAATCGTGAAATCATAATACATAATTAATTCTTCCCATCTCTTCTATCTCATGTTGAATTCATTCTTAGTAAATATATACTTCAAATATTTTTGGATAGTATATATTTCACATTTTACTCAATACAGATGATTCCTCCAAAATCATAATGAAAAAAAGCTAATTCCAAATCATGTGTAGTGTAATATAACTCATTAGGACTCATCTGACGGGAAACATAAGAAATTAACTGATCACTCTGCATAAGTACGCAACAAAGCACTTTAAATTAAGCATCACTTTAGATAAAAAACTCAACATTTATGGAAGCCAGTTCCAAAACTAAATCATTCCCCAATATTCCTTTAAATTTATGAAACAATCATCACATTCATTTTTCAAGATGAACTTAACAACTCATTGAGATAATATTGGCATTGGAAAAGAAAATCATGGAATGGTTTCAATAAATCTATAAAAATAATATACTAAACAATGAAATCTACAGATGTGAGATGTATTTGTGGGTCTTGGCCATTATTCAACAACTTTTTTAGCAGGTTCAATAGTTATGTCATTTTTGGAATCAATGTGACTAAAGAATGAAATTTTTTGTAACTAAAACTCAATATTTCTGAATTTCCCATACATGTTATTTTATTTTAAGGATTTACAGACAACCCATAAATGACATTAATGATCCTCTTTAAATTTGGAATAAACCAAAATATCATCAAAACTTATATAAGAACTCATGGAAAATTCTATTCATAATATCCCGGATTATAGTAAGTGAATTGGTTAATAAAAAATGCATAACTAAAAATTCATAATGGACATATCTAATACAAAAAGAGGTCTCTAGAATGTCTACTTTATTTACATTCAAATGATGGTACCCTGACCTCAATTCAATCATCATATAATTATGATCTCCCTAGAGAGAAACAAAAAAAATCATTGACATGAGACATAAAATACTTATTTATAGTTGTGATGTAATTCAATGCTCTATAATCAATGAAAAGTCTCATTAAACCATCATTATTTATAACAAATTATATTGTATCATCCCATGGTGATGTGCTAGGTAGAATGAATCCTTTATCTAATTAGTCATGTAGTTTCTTCGTTATCTCTAAATGTTCAATTAATGTCATTCAATAAGGGGGATTTGAAATTAGCTATCCATCAAGAACTAAGTCAACAGTAAATTCAACATCCCGATTAGGTATTATACAAGGGATATCATCAACAAAAACATCAAAATACTCATTTTACACTGGTGCATAATTAATCCGAACAGTTTCATAGTTTTCAACAATATGTGAAAGGTAATATTCACTTATATATTTTACTAGTATCTCATCCTCTTAATATTTAATCAAAATAAAGGGTTCATTCTTTTTCACATATTGAAATGCATTCTGAAAATAAACATCTTTAGTTATCTAGTTAATCTTATCATGACAATCGAAAATCCCATCCATACCCAAAATAACATAAAATCTACTAGAGGAAAAATAATAAGGATTTAGGTAGATTCTTTACGTACATGAGGACATGAAGGATCTTATAATTCCTTTTGTCTCACCATTTCCTACTGATCTTTTTCCATAAGTTCAGGATTCATATCCTATGATGGAATTCTAAATTTATAAGAAAAAATCTCATAAATTAATGAATGTGTAGACCCTGAATCACACAACACATTTTCATAATCTGAATAAATAAACAGTATAATTGATACTACTTCATTTTATGGCCTAACATATGATAATGTAGTTTTAAAGGATTTAAACACCCTTTTCTCCTTATAGTTCGGCTGTTTTCCATCAATTGATTTTTAGACACCCATTTTCATAATGATCCATTTCATTTCACATGAAACATTTTATTTACTGCAAATCATATTTTGTATTACCATTACCACGATCATTAATAGTGAAATTTAGAGCCTTATGTCGCATATTACCACATCAGTAGCACTAACTAGAATTCAAAATACATTCCCCTTCTTGTTTTTACAACAATTTTCACAAAGTAAAAACATAAGTTTCTTTCCATCAGACTATTTTGAATAGTTTTTCCCTTTCGTCTTTTTAAAGAACACCTGATCATTGGAAAACTCCAATTCCCCCTTCTACAAATATCGAACAAGTTTTTCGTAACTTTTGAACTCTTGAGAAGTAGAATCCCATTGATACATTGTATTTAATCCGGAATAATTTTTTTTTGATTTTACTATCAAGTTATCATATTAAATTTTGAGCATACCTTGTTAGTTGAGTGAATTTTTCATCACAAGTAGGCACTGAGTCACCCTCATTCCTCAAATCATGGAATTGCTTTCAATTCTATGAAGAACCACATTAGGAAAATATTTCTATAGAAACATACCTTTGAATTAATGCCAATAAAGAGCATCAATCTCTTCACTGTCCCTAATATTTTTCACCATTGTCCACCACTGATAGTCTTCACCTTCAAAATGGTAAAACGTAAGTATAACCTTTTGATAATTTAAAAAACTCATGACATGAAAAATAATTTCCAGTGCTTTTATCCACCCTTTATCCTAAACATGGTCTGATGATCCGCTTAATGATGGGGGATGCTGCCTCATGGAATGATCCTCTATTGACATGTTCTTCTATGGTTTATTTGGATGATCTCGTGCATGGAACCACCACAATTTATAGCATGAGTCAAATGTTCTATCACTACAAAAAACTGTTCAGTTACGATTTCGACCATCTCAGGTTGCTGATTTGGAAGGTTGTATTCCTCCTGATGTCGTCCCATCATAGTTGCCAGTATTCCTCTCAGAAACCTATTTTTAACATAAGAAGTATCTTTGGCGAAGCAAATTTTTATATGTAATTGTTATATCCTTTCTATTAGAACATATATTAATTTATAAAAATTAATTTAAAAATATACTAACTCATAATGTTATCTAAACTGGCCTTTGATACCAACAATAAGGCCCTAGCCTTAGAAATTAAATAATAATGTATTAAGATAATAATTCACATTAATGATATTTTCAGGTTTATAGTTTTAGATAATTAGTTCATAAATATTACAATACATCTGAAATATTAAAAAGTTTAATATTCTACTCAGTATCCATTTTTCATAAAATAAAAACTCTTAAAATAAAACAAGAATTATTTTCCTGACATAAAACTACTTGAATTAGTCCTTTCTCTTTCCCTTATTTATTTCCTGTGAAAAACATTTGAAAAATATGGGATTAGGATAAATAGATCAGCAAGGATGATAAAATAAAGAATGAAATCATTACATCATCAAAATATACAAAAAACAATCTCTTTAAGATACCTCATAAAATTATAATACTTATGAATAACACATATAAATCATAAATCATAAAGTTCCCTTGTGTCATCCATATCATACTTACATTATTTATTTCACTTCTAGGTAGGGAGTTACATTTGGAATAGCCAAAATAGAATATTCCATAAATCTTATAGGAGAAACATTAACGTTTACCTCCGTCGTGTTACCCAATGCATTGGAGAGATATCTCGGGATCACTGTCCCGAGTTTTATAATGAAGCCAACATTATATGTAAACAATGCCAATGAACTATAAAAAATAATACAAGATTAAAGGAAAGATAACATTTCTACATTGCAATCACAATATACCATTTCAAAATATTGAAATAATAAATGATTTTTTAAAACCATTTTCAATACCAAAATAAGTTAAAGTGTATATGGTATTAATTTTCCTTATAAAAACACTATTCCATGATAAGGAATCCAAATATAAAACAATACTCACGATGGTGGAAAGGTCATTATCCACACAAACATTAAAATGTAATATTCAATTTTTTTTATGAGTAAAATGCTTCATAGAAAATTATTCCCATTTAATGAGATTAAAAATTTAATTTTTTTATACATCATATATTGGATAGTTGTTTATGAATCGAAGAAAGCCTCATTGAAAGGAGATTAACACGAAGTCACTTTCCTTGTGTGTGACTTGACTTCTTCATCCTTTAATCTCATAAAAAATAATCTAAAAATTATTTTTACATGATTCAGAACCATTTTTCAAGATTATTACTCCTTTTCGACCAATTATTAGATCTTTGAAAACATTTCATAAGAATTTAAGTTAATAAAAGTCATTCTATAAATATTTGATACTTTAGTCAAAAATGAACTTCTTATAAATACAGGTTTTCTATGTTGTCCAAATTACATTATATCCAAAATGATATTTATGATTTAGATATTATATATATCAAATAAATCTAGAATTTATAAAAGTACATAACTTTTGGATATAATAAATGAAATGCACCGTTCATAGAGACGTTAATCCATACGTATTCATGAACACAACTTTCATTTCAATTTCGTATTAAATGGAATGAAAAAATTAATGAAACATAGGTATATTATAATTCCTATATAATATCATATATAATTTCATTAAATCCATCCTTTATATATTCCATGTATGGAATTAATGAGTCATATAACTTTGAGGTTGAGGTATTCCGCACTTCCTAAAATGAAATTATCATATTTTCCAACTATGGAAATAATAAAAGTTTTATATAAAAAATATAAAAAACAATAGAGATAATAAATATAAAATATATCACATATATATATAGTGTCATCATAACTTCCACCACAAGAGTTGGTAGGAGATAATTGAACAATCATCATTTCATGATGTAGTAGTTCGGCATCCTCAGAATTTGTATGTTCGTATCCATTATATAGAGGTGTGTGGATGTATAGTTCTAATAAATCTATTAACAACAACCCAATATATTTGTGACATTTTTTATAAAATAATGGAATAGTTATATTTTATGGGGTTGGGGAAGGAAAATAAATAAAAAAAACTTGAGATAAAATGTTACCTTTAAATCGTGTATCAACAATTGATTTTAGCCAAAGGGCTCTCCTGAATTGCCTTCCTCATAGGTTATATAATCTAGGAGGAAGATAGGGATGTTTGGAGCTACTTTGAGTAGAGTTTGGAATATCCAAGGGCCTTGAGTTGTTTGTGTAATGGGATAGAGGTGGTGGCCTTTTATATGATGGAGGAGGGGCTGTTTAGGAATGTTTGAAATTATTATATTATTATAAAATTATAATCAGTTTCAAAATTTCCAAACATTATTTAAATAAAATATAAGGTTAATTGAAGTATAAAAAAAATATTCCAATACGAATTGGACTTTTTTGGATATTTTTTAATCCTTATCTTTTTCATTCAACCCTTTGTTAACATATTTATCTTTTACCATGTAGTTTTATATATTCATAGAATTTGGTTAATATATTTACTATGAAATGACAAGAGACCCAAAATGTATTATTTAAGAAATATCAAACATTATTTAAGTAAATTTTCCAAATATTAGTTTTTAGGTTTTTTTATCATTTAATAAAATATTAATTGTTTTAAACTCATTTATGTAAATTTATAAATTATTCGTATCAAGAGTTTCAAAAAATATATAAAAACTAGATTATTTAGAACAAACATAATTAATTTAAAATATAGAAAGTCATTTTTATCCATAAAATTCGTGTAAGGAATAATATGTTTCATATAAACTTAATTTTATATTTAAAATATCATTTATTTGAATTCATTATTTTTGAAACTATTATTTCATGACGATTATGTCATAATTAAATTTATTTATTTAATGTCTAAATATTAATAATAAAATACCATGATGTAGTAAATCATTTCATTTTTCAAATGAATAATTATAGTCAAGGGATCACTTATATTACCCTATATAATTTTTTTTATTAAATGATATATTTTTAGTTTATAGTTTCCCTATAATTAAATTAATTTTTTTAAAATGGTATTTTCACTTACAAGTGGAACCATGGGGTTCCAAAGTCTACCCATGGATGACCAAGGTAAAACGTGTATTATAAAATATGATGAAGACACATGTTAGGGTAATGTAATGAAAATAAATTTTTTACTCTAATTTACTAGATTTACCCTTTAACCATTTTAAATAAAATGTTTCCTGAAATTACTATTCGTAATGTCTAAAAATAAAAGCAATGTATTCAAAAAAATTGAACAAAAAATTTCCAAATATGGAATCAATTTTTCCAAATTCATAAGATAGATTTTTCAGAAATAAATTTAAAACTAATTCCTGTTGTCAAAACAAAAAACAAGTTTTTTAGAAATAATAATTATCAAAATATTGACACATGTTTACATAAAATTTCAAAGTGATATTACTTCTAATGAAAAGAATTGTATTAAATGGTAAAATATAATCCAATTACATATTAAAAAAATTAAAAGGTTAATTTAAAAATATAAATAAATTAGATTAAAATGACATATTTGTCAATATTTATTAACAAAATGAACATTATCAAACAAAAAAAACCAAAATTTTACCAAAAGTATATTTTGATGTCCCAATTATGAATAAGTAGTTTAATTTCTCCAATGGAACATATAAAAGTGATAAAAATAAAATTTAAATGGGGTTATCTATCAAAAGATGGTAAAAAAACATTTAAAAATATTTTAGTATTTATGCTTAAAATTTGATTCATTCTCATTTTAAGCCTCTAAACTTTATGGAATAAATGTAAAGAAATTTAAAAAACAAGTGTGGTAATATTATAGTAAGATTTTTTGAATTCCTCCAATACAAAAACTATACGTTAACTAGTATTTAATGGAATTACATTATTATAATATTTTTCGGTATAACTCAATGTTGTGTACAACATAAAATTTCAAAGAAAAATGTCATTGCGTATTAGGTAATCCATCAAACATTGAATGAAATTTACTGTAAAATAAATATTTAACTCAAAAATATTAATAAAAATGTTAATGTCTTATTCTTTATTTACATGGGATGTAACATAAAGGGAATTTCAAATATGCAATCTAGTTTCTGAGACTGCATAACTGGTTGGTCCTTTGGGATTAGAATATTTAATATATTCTAATTTTATAATATAGAGACCCATATTTGGGATAATGGTGTCGGTTACCTTATATTTATATTGTAAAATAGTGGTTATTTCTTTAATATTTCCCAAATATAGGTTCTGGACTATATATAATAGAATAACAACAGTAAAAAATTGTCCCATGATTTTCTCATTGTTTCATTCAAATTCTAGTGGATTTTATTATTTTATAATTTAATGGTCATTAATTAATAAAATAATACTCTTTATTATGTGAATACGAGTCATACTCATGAATAATTTCTTTTAAAACCATAAAACACTCTATTGGTTTTGGGGGATTCACAACCGATTTATAAAATTAATAATTACCCATAAAATCATATTATATTAAATTTAAAATATATATTTGATCATGAGTAGCCATTATAATAATTATAACATAACATTTTAGTCATAATGATATCATAACACACACCTTATAAATATATGTAATTTTGTTTTCACCTGAAAATTCGACAGTCTTGTAAAATTATGAAAAATTAACAATTGGATAATTTTAACATTGTTATAAAATAATTAATACTTATTTTATCTAAATATAATTCTAAAGAACTAATTATATAAATTTAAAAATTATAATCAACATTCATTGAAAAATGATTGGCAACTATAATTGTTCTCAAAGCCAAAAAAAATTACGTTTGAATTCATGAAAATTGTATGATCATTTATATTTATTAAAAAAAAATTATTTATAAAAAAATTTTAATAAAATTTTATTTATTTCAAAAATACATTAATTCATCAATATAAATTAATTAATTGAATTTTAAAATTACCCAAAACCAATTTTTTTTTTGAAACAAGACCTTTTAAATATGAGTATATAATTTATCTATAAATAATAATTATTATATTTATATCCAATTATTTTTATTTCATAAATTAGTTTTATTTCTATAAAATAAAACACAAAAATAATTTTTGGGTAATATTTAAATCCAATTAAAGAATTCATTTTGACGAACTAATTTATTTTTGAAATGAATAAAATTTTAATAAAATATTGGCATTGAACAATGTTTTTAGATATAAATTATCGTATAATTGTTTTGATGTAAAATTTAATTTTTGTATGGGCTCAAAAATTGTTATTGTAAAAAAACCAAACATTTCTCAACAAATGTCGATTATTTTTCTTTAATTTAAAATTCTCATATTTAGAAAAATATTTATATAAAAGGATTATTATTTACTTAATCTAAATGATAAAATTATACAATTCGAAATTTTTCATAATTTTCATTAATGGTCAAATTTTTGGGTCAAAATTAAATACCATGTAATTATATATTTTCAATTATAACATAATAATGACAAAAAAACAGATGTAATAAATATAATAAATTGTATCCAAGACCAAATATATTTTTCACATATAAAATAATTTTATTTTTTGTTTATTTTATTAGTTTTATAAAGACTTTCTAAACCCTCCCAAACCATTAATATATTTTAAAGATTCAAAACCATTTTGTTAAGAATATGACTCACTACCAACTTATAAATGGTATTATTTTATGTTGCTCATCCATTTAACTTATCAAATAATAAATCCAATATAATTTTTTAGAAACCATGAAGTGTTTTATTGTATTGGTTTTTTAATTCAATAGTTTTCAAAACAAATGTTTGAGAAATAACAAATAAAATCTCAATCATTTATATTAATAAAACCACCCAATATCCCCATTATCATAAAAAATAGATATAATTCACTTTCGATTCCATATATTCAATTTGTACATCATAATTTTTCCTAAGATCTCAATAATATCCTCCAAATCATTTAAAGGTATACACACAAGTATGGTATCATCACTTTCTTTTTTGTAAGATTCATTATTATTTTTTTCATTTATTTCAAATTCATATAATCTTATTGGTTATTTCTGTATACCTATTAAATCTACTATGACGTCCAAATTATTGGAGACCACTTTTTCTCTCAAAAAACTATATGATTAAATTTTACTCGATGTTGTTATGATGTTGAAATTTCAGTGGGTTTCCCATGATAAGACAACTTTATAGTGAATACCATATACTTCTAAAATAAAGGGTTTCCATATTTATATGCCTATAATATTTTTATGTGGGACATAAATATATGTATTAAAAAATAATTGATCTTGTAATAAAATATGATGACTATAGAATCCATTTTATATGATCTATGTTGAACTCTTAAGCATGAGAATTAAAACAATTTGATGGATGCGACTAGAATAATAATGTTCTCTAATGAATTGGGTAATGTATAGTCTAATGAGACATCATGTTGGTACATGGAATGGACCTAGATCTTTTACTAGAATTTTCTAGCACAAAATTTATGTATTTAACCTTGACTTATCTTTATGATCTAATTTTTTATATTGTTCCCCCATTACACATTTTATGATTATTCATTCTTATGATACTAATAGCTTTTATTCCCCATATACATTCCCATTGTCTATCATGTATCACATTATAATTTGAGGGAGGTTATTGAGATATTGTAGGAACCATGGGAGGATTCTATATAGGGGATGTTATAGTACGGATATGCTATTTTCATTTTTTGTGAATATAGATGGGAGCATGAGTGAATTTATATAGGAAATGAGTCCAGATTTATTTGATATTTCTAAAATAATGTTTTTGACTATATATTATAAAATAACCAAAAAAACATACCATAGAATTTACATTGGTTTTTTCTAAATAGAGGTGTTTTTCTTTATTTTATAAGTCCATGGTCTGGTCAAAATAAAATAATCCCCTTGCTTATGTGGTAGTGAGTCATGCTATTAATTAAGTAATTTTAATTCCTTAATATATATTAATTGTTTTGTAGGATTCAAATGCCTTTATCAAATTATTAAAAATGAACATAAAATGAAATTATTTCAAAATTAAAACATATATTGTTTCATTTATACCCTATATAGTATTTATTATGTCACATATTTTTCATTATGATTTCATAAAAGACAATGTATATTTATATGATATTATTTATTCACAAAATAATCATTCTTTGAATATTATAAAAAATTCACCATTTGCTTATTTTAATTTGTTCATTCGAGAAATAATTTTCAACTTTTCAAAATAATTTCTAAAATATGTGAATTTTAATATTTTAAATAATAATAGTCATTTTTTGACAAATGATGTGGTTTTCTGAAAATAATCATTTTCAACACCTAAAAAAATTTATTTTTACTTCATAAATATTATATGCCAATTTATATTTAATAAAAATTATTTAATAAAAAAAATTATTCAAATTATATATATTTTTCATAAATCCATAAGTTAGTCAAAATAAATTCTTTAATTGAATATCAATATTACACAAATACACTATTTTTGTTTTATTATATCGAAATAAAAATAATTTACACGGTAAAAGTAAATAAGATTAAAAGTTATTCTCTATTATATAAAAAATAATGTATATAATGACATTAATGGGGTCTTGATTTATTTCTATTTAATACACTAGAAAAAATAGAAAAAGTAATAATTGAGATTGTGAGACTTTTAAGGGTGGTTCGATGTACATGGTTTGTGATGTGATCTCGATGAGCATGAACTTCTCTTGTAAAAAGTTTAATTCATGCCTATGTTTTTAGATCTCATCTTGGGAATGGTCAATGGAAAATCCCATTGATGGTAACTCCCTCGAAATCTTTTGATTTATGGTATTTATAAGGTATGATCCTACTATATGAGGCCATTTCTTTCTTTTTTCGTGTCAATTAGATTTGTTAAACCCGCATATTTATACTAATCATGTGATAACAATTCCATTGATATTTTATAAATAGAAATGATACATAATGGTCATTAATATATGATTAGATATAATAAATCCAAATAATTTCATCTGTTTCCTATTTCTATATTACATTATTATATATTATATTATCATAAGGAAAATTTTATTTATAAACATTTTGGTCGTTAAAATCTTCCACCATTATAATCTATGACCATTTTTTTCATTTTCCACGGTAAAATATATAAGGTTCACCATTTTTATTTACCTACAATAGTTCCTGTGTTTATTCATTAAAAATTTTCTTTTCCACATCACTTTGAGAAGATTTATTGTAATTTTTTAGAATGTTGTCTATATGATCCATGTTCATCACGAGATTCTAATCATTCGATAGATTACTCTCTAATAGTACCACCACTGGATTGATTACATGTAATGGGATGGACATGTACGTAGTCAATATTGATACATTTAATACATCATTTAATTGATATATGTTTGGTGGGATTTCTCGTTGGTTGACCACCATTCTATTGTGATCAAGGACTTGAAAGGGGATGATGTATCTTGGAAGAAGATTTACCATATTCCAAAATCTCATAACATTTTTCCATGGAGATATGTAGTGGAATGTCATGTCTCCGACATCAATATCAATGAATTATCATTTACTCAAGACATAGCTCCTATATCGGCAATATGCATCCTTTATGTGTTGTTGAACAGTCACATAATTTTCATGCATTTGCTTCACCATTTCTGGTCCTAGTAATTATTGTTCCCCTATATAACCCTAAACAGTATTTTTTATGATCCTATTCACATAATTGAATTCATAGGGTGGTATTTGGATTCTCAAGAAGAAAATATTATTGTATGAGAACTCCAATTAAGGTATATTTTGGTATCATCCACCTTTAATATCAATTGAGTAATCTCTTAACACATCCTCAGCATTCTAGATAGTCCACTAACGGGTATTGATACCATATAAATGAATTTATTTTGATAAAACAAAATAGAAATTATATTTTTTTGTTAATATTAAAATTCAATTAGATAATTTATTTTAAATTATTAATGTTTTTTTAATTCAATAATTACATAATAAAGTACTATTATTCAATAATGTTTACTAAATTAAAAATATAATTTAATTTTTATGAAATCAAATGTAATTTTCATAAGGTTACAAAAACTATCACTATCAAAAAAAATAAATTCTCAATTATTTATTATTATTATTGTAATAGTTAAAATACATGTACTAATATATTTATTTGGATAAATTAATATTAATTTTGGACATCTAGAGTTACAATTATCAAAAAGTGATTTTTTCATAATTTTATTAGATCGTCGAATTGGTAGGTACAAAATTAAATATCATATATATATAATTTATGAATTATGAAAACAAAATGGTAAAATTTGATGTAATAAATAGTATAATGGGTATCCATGACATAATATTTATATTAACATTTAAATAATTTTATTTTATAATTATTTTTTTACATTAATCTTTTTAAACCATTAATTTATTTTAATTTTTTAAATTCATTTATTTAAGAGTATTACTCCCTTCCACCAAAGAAATGTTATTATTTTATAAGTTTTTCCATGATCTTATAAAATAATGAAAAAAAGAACATTTGGTGAAAACCATTGGAAAACCACAATACAGGTTTTCGTTTTGGTTATTTTATTTACTCCAATACCTAGTTCAAAAAACAATAAATAAATCCCTAATTATTTCTGATATAAATATACCAAAGAACCCATTTTTCCCCACTTAAAATTCTTCTATCACATCCTTACCCTTTCATCCATTGTTTATAGTCCTCCCAAGGTTCCCAACTCCTCTGATATTCCTCCTAAACATTTGGGTTTAGACACTCATGTAAGGGTTTTTTTTCACTCTTTTCATTATTCATGTTTCTTTATTTTCTTATTACCTCTATTTCACGTTAATAATATTGGGATATGTCTTTCCATTTTCCTATTTCTACATATTTTGTGTACAAATTATGAGAGACCCCATACTCTCTCAATCAAACCATTATTTTATTTTTTGTGATTTCATTATGATATTGAAATTTCACCACAATTATTTCAAAACTAAAACAAATGATCCATGAATACCATACACATTTCCTACAAAGGGTGTTCACATTTATATGTTTATATCTATTTAAATTGGGACATACAAGTATTTATTCCACACTCCTAGACAATTGAGTAAAATATGGTGATGAGTGAATCCATGTTGTATGATCTGTGTAGAACACATAGGCATGATAATTAAATGAAAGTTATGAGTGTGGCTTGAATTATACAGTTTTCAAATTAATTGGATAATGATTATTCTAATGAGACACCTTGTTGGGATGGGGAGTGAACCTAATTAATATTAGGGACTTCATCAATCATGATATTTATATAGTTATCCATGAACTATTACTATGATTATCTATTGTAAATTTTTTTCACATTATTCATTATAAAAATGTATAAATAAATGTGTTTTAATCCTCAAAACAAACTCATAGTAAAATCTATTATAAAGATAATTTACTTATTATTAATTTAATAAATTATTTGATTATATTATAATATTATGAATAATTTGCCACTTAATAATTTTAATTTTCTAATTTGTAAAATAATATTCATTTTATCAATATTATTTTCTAAATTTCTATATTTTCCCCTTTTAAATAATTGTCAAAAATTATTAAGAAATGATCAATTTTTGACAATAATAGTTTTTTAGTCTTTATAAAAATTACATTAGAATTTATCAAAACAAAATGATCAGTTGTTTTTATTAATCTCTATTTAATTATAATATTTTATTAAAATATTAATATTTCAAAATTAAAATAATTCATCAAAAATATTCTACAATTTAATTTGAATATTACCCAAAAATATTGTTTGTTTTTTATTATAAATATTCAGTTTTAAACTTAAAATATTAATATGAAAATATATTAATTATTCTACAATAAAGAATTTGCATACTGATATTTCTACCATCATGATTCATATCCCTCCAATATAACAATTAGTACCATCAGAGTAATGTGTGTGATGTTAATAATTTTATGGGTTGGTTCTGCAGACATGGTTTGCATCATGATCCCTATAATCTTTAACATCACTCATTAATAGGTTTTCTTCATGTATAAGTTATTGGATATCAAATTTTTATTGGATGATGGAAAATCATACAGATGATATCTCTCTTAGAAACTTCGATAAATGAGTTTCATCTTGTATGATCCAACATGATAAGGCCATCACTTCATCTATCTGATTCGATTATATTTGTTGAAAGCTTTTATTAATATAAGTAATTTGATCACCCTTAATTAGTTATATTATCCACGGTATATATTCATAATGGTGTTTTAAATTTTAGAATATATAATTGAAAATAAGTGATTTATTTTTCTATCACCATAATAAATAAGAAAATACTTATTTAAATGAAAAGCATGATTTTATTTATAACAGTTCGATTCTGTACAATCATCCACCCTTAAGAAATTTATCCTTTTATATTCTTATTTACCATATTAAAATAGATGAGGTAAACATTATTTCATCTCCCATTATGGTTCCAACACCACCTCTTTAAACTTGTGGTTTCTTTACAACAACTTAAAATAGTGGATTGTATTATTTAACACACAATTTTCTATAAAATCTATGATATACACTATATTACCCTCATAGTAAAGGTTATTATCCAAAATTACCACCTTTAGATTGAATACATGGTATGGGTCTGGTTTGTACTTACTCAAGAGGGATACATGGAATACATCTTGTACTTGAGATAGGTTTGAAGTGAGTCATAGTAAATATGCCACTAATATGATGCCATCAAGTATATCAAAGTGGATAATTTCACTTGGACATATATTTTAATTCCTACCAAGTAACGCAACATAAATACATTAAGATATAAGAAAGAATACCATGTATCCAACATCAAAATCTAGGTACAATGAAGGATAGTATACACAGCTCTTCTCTCAACTCTGAGAATCCATGATGTGCTAGAGAATGATATTAAGCATTTCCATCATTTCCTTGACTGATTTATTTTCAATTTGTTTTCTTTCCCAAACACGATTCTAGAGTATTGGTGTTCTTCAAATATTCCCATAATGGTCTTCATATCAATACATTTATATTATAGAGTTTAAACTTATAATGTGTGATAACATAACTAGAAAATTATGTTGGTCAAATACACCATTGATGTCAATTGATCATGCTCTCAACATGTCCTAAAGTGTTAATACATTCATCCCGGAATTGTTGTTAAAATTGGGGGGGGGTGATAAGCTATTATTACGATCAAATCAATATTTAGACAATATTAGAGATGCCTGTAAGAAATGGAGTTGAATTATTTATCATAATCGGATAAAAGTTATAGATATCCTCAAGTGATCTATATTTGTAAGAATATCCACATTGACCCATATAGAATTATTCCCTCTCAATGTATTTGGATGTCTTGTGAAAATGTATATGGTTATTTTATCAGATATCCATGTAGGTATGTGTAATGGTTTAAACATCAACATAGTTTTTTTCATTTATTATTCTTCTTGCTGACATAAATTGTGAGGTATACTCCATGATATACTTCATCACATTTTCCCACTAAAAGTTCTAGCATATATACTGATCCTTCTTTGTTCTTCTAGGATGAATATACAAGGTAGATCTATGTGAATAAAATAGAAAAAACCTTCTTTAAATCGGGATTTCATTGTACACATATATGAGACCCAAATCTTATAACTCGTTCTTCATTAATATTTATGTATGAGGACTTTTATTTGCTTTTTGTTTCCATGTTCATATGAATTCCAACATCATCTATTTCATAATAATTTATATTATATAGAAGTGATGGCTGGTAAATAATTTATAAAAATATTGATGATTTTCCTTCATTTATGATCCCATTGTTTATCATTTAGAAAACTAAGAAGATCAGATCACTCCCAATTCTCATTAATGATAGAATCTCTGAATCCTTTATAGTTAGATAATATTCCATTTTTCACATTCCTTGGATGGTAGTGAATTGATTTGTTATAGTCCATTATTAGCTCTAACCATCTTCATTGAAATATATTCATCTCTTTTTGTATGAATATATACTTGAGAATTTTTTGATCCATATATATTTCACAATTCTCCCCAAATAGATAATTCTACCAAATTTTAAAATTGAATATCACTGTATGAATCTCCAAATCATTCATTGGGTAATTTTATTTATGAACATTCAACTTCATCGAAGCATAGTCTATCACCATTTCTTTTTTCATTAGCACAAAAACCAATCCATTATTCTAAAAATCACTGAATAATATGAAAACTCATCTACATGTGTGTAGTGTAGAGCTGGTTTAGTTATAATTATTTTTTCAGCTCAATGAATCTCTCGTATAATTCATCACTGAACGAAAATTCATCTCCCTTCTAAATAATCTTGGTTAGATGGTTTGTCAATTGTGATAAATTTATCACAAATTGATGATAATACTCTACTAATCAATGGAAACTATGAATTTCTATCATAATTTATCACTTCTTCCATACATATGTTTAGTATGTCATTGAAGGGTCTATCGAAATTGCATTACATATAATTATATTCCTATATAAGGAGATATTATTCAACCAGAAATGACATTTCATACACTTATCATCAAGCTTCTTCATTCATGAGGTATTTATGATGGTTCTCAAATGCTCCTTTTCATCCACCATATATTTAGAGTATATTAGAATATCATCACTAAAGAGTACATAAAATTTGTAAAGGTAATACCTAATGACTATATTCATCAGGTACTTGAATATTTATGCAGAATTAGTGAGTCATAATGGCATATTTATGAACTCATAGTGCTTGTACCCTGTAAAAAAAGTATCCTTATGGATACCCCCCATCTTTGTCCTATCATTGTGAGACCCCAAAAACAGATCCACCTTGTAAAATTATTGTTCTCCCAACAAATTATTGAATAACCTTTCAATATATGGATGAGGATACTGGTTATTTATCCTAACATTTTGAGATCATGGTAATAAATGAAAATATGCTTTATAATATCATTTTTCATGATGACTTAGAATAGTGCATCCCCAGGTGACGCATTTAGCATATGAACACTTTATCCAAATTCCCTTGTAGTTATTTCTTCATCTCCACAAGTTCCACAACGACCATTAAATATGGAATATTGTGTATTGGTTATTCCTTAGGTATAAGCTCAATTGAAAAACAAAACTCTCATTTAAGAGGAAGATCAGTAAATTCATTTCTTTTAGTTCTTCAAATAAATTTTCATGAATTTTAATTTTTATATATTTATATAAATTTTATATTTAATTTATAAAATATAATGATAATTAATATGAAAAAAATAACTTCAATTTTTATTTCAACATATCAAAATTTACATGTTCTGAATAATTCTGATTTTTTTGAAAATATTGATGACTTTATGAATAGGGAAAAATACCAATTTTATATAAGATTGTGACTACCTGGACCGAGATGCCACTTTACGAGTTCCTCAAGACTGCTGGGACACATATACTCAAGCGCATCGTCCCAAATTCTAGACACTACCGACTAGTAGTGAGGTCCTAGCGTGTGTTTGTGGGAAGACTATTACTATATTAGTAGAGTTTAGCACAACAGAAGAGATATAAATTAATAGTAAATAATGAACATAATGTAAATAAATAGCAGAATAAAACTGATGAAATAGATAAACAAGAATAACATAACTATATAACTGGTTCTGTGATGATGTAATGTCATGTAACAAGAAAACCGGAAGGAATGGTTACAATACAATAGGCATAACATGTTCCACAAGGTATAAGAAAAAAAAATCTACTCCAAGAGTCCGGAGATCCCACTCGGTCAACGACCATTGATATCCATCCAATTAGTACAAAATCAAATATTTGAATCTACATTATTCCCTTCGTCAATACCTGCAACCATGTAGTCTACTCTGGGTATTAAATGGTGCCCGTAGAGTGTGTGAGATAAATCTCAGTGGGCCACCACAAACAGTGTCTTCAACATATTTCATGTGTAATGGAATATTGTAGTGTGAAGGCATGCATATATAATGTAAAGAAAGTAGTAAAATATAACTAAATAACAAAGCACTTGCTTCATCCATAAGCCGGTGTCTAAAAATATAACTTGTTCATTCATTAATCAATTAATATTAAATGTTAACAAATCATGTAAGGCATAGCCAACACTGAAATCACCTCTTTATAGTATTATTACAGAGGGTCCCATGACATAACATGGCAACAATGAAATAATATCTCATGAGGGTGTTCCAGGGAAAAAACCAAGGAAACTTAAAATCACAGAAATCTAACTCAGTATTATATGAGTCTAACTATGGGATAAGAGTGTAATCCTAGGAGAATAAACTATGGAATTCCACTATTTGGTGCGTACTAATTCTCAGGTTATTAACCAAGGTAAACAAGTCTATGAAAGTACATTGCCTTATGGGATTTCACCATGGAACCAAATAGTCAATGATTAATCTAAAGAGTGTATCTGAGGTATCCTTTAATAAATAAAGTGACCCAACAGTGGTATACATAACATCTAATGAATATATAAGAACCAGAGTATTGGTGGGAATCAATATAAGAAAATTGTATCCTTCAAATGGAATGGGGTTCTCGAGACCCACAATATTATTCTCTCAGAATCCAAAGTGATATAGAGTTAGTCCATTCCTATTTGATATTGTAATCAAGTTATAATTCATTTTGTTCAAGACTTTCCTTCTATTAGTGTGGATAGGTCGGGTAGAGTTGAATCCATTTATTTATTGGTCTAAGTCGTGTCTTCCATTAGTGTGGATAGTCCAAGTATCATTACAACCATTTAATCAAGTCTTAATTATCCATTAATACTAATTCAAATATTGAGTTTCACACCTCTACCTTCCATCAAACTTGAAAGGGGTGCTACAGACAAGTATCCTTTATTCAATCTCTTTTAATAATGCTATTTTATAAACATAGTATATATTCCATTTCACACTTCATATTTCTCATTAAATAAATATTTGTAAAACTTAACTAAGGCAGTCCATGTGGTGATCATATATGGTACATTACATTATGGAATTCTCATTAATAACAATAAATTAATGATAAAAGACTCACCTTTATAAAGGCCAAGTAAAGGAACACCCAGACGATGGCTCGATCATGCCGAAACACTATAACCCAATTATGGAATAGCCTTCGACATGAGTTAGATTGATTTTTGGGTGTACCTAATAAAAAATAATCACATATTTAGAAAGATCATAACCATACAATTCTATAGTGTATAATCTTGAAATGTTAATTTAATAAAATAGATTCCAACGAAGTCTGTGGCCCCCACACGAACATTAAAAAAATGAACATTATGGATGTGTTATAGACCACCCACCATAGGGTTATACAAACCTTCTCCTCTATTATCAGACATTAATTTTCCTTGGATCAGAGTAGATCTATTAAATAGTTAAAAGTTAGCACATGGTGATAACTGAGATGAGAGTGAAGGAGAATAATAACGGCTAATGTGAAATCGAGTACTTACAGTTGTGCATCCAACATGATGAATGAAAGCTTGATCAGATGTAGGACGAAGTATATATCTTGATTTCATGTTTCTATATTCAAAATGATCCAAAATTATAGATAAATAGTTCAATCATGTATTATATCTGATTATGGAGGATGGGGTTGGCTTAATAGATCATTAGGGTCATTTTATAGATTTTAAACAGGCTTGTATCTTATGCACGGTTTGTTCATATGGTTTGTAAAACATTGCAAAAATCATGTAAGATGGTTTTTCCTGAACCTCGAAGAGGGGTGTTCGCACAGTTTGTATGTACGGTGGTGCGCCAATTAAGAAAGTTGCCACTGAATGAAACAAACAAAATCCGCACAGTAAGTAAAAAATGTGTGCAAAGCTTGTTCAATCCATTCTACTAGGAATGTTTTCCCAAGAAGTGGTATTACGAGCTCTAGGAAATCCTCAAAAACCCTAAGAACCTGTGATAAATCCTTAAGATCCTATATTAGGTCCAAATAATTGATTTAGAACAATATTTTATGGATCCATACCTAAGTGAAAAATCGGGTACTTATAGTCTTCCCCCATTAAAATAAATTACCCCTGAGTTCTCCATCGGAGGGTAGGGAAACATTGTCTATGAACAAATATGGTAATTGGGAACATACGTTGGCCTCCCTCTCCCATTTCTCATCCTATACTCTATTGTGATTCTTTAGCACCCGTATGAGAGAGGCAGAATTTCCTCCAAGATCCTTCATGCTTTGGTCACTGATGCTTACTGGATACTCCTCAATGTAGAATTAGAATCTTACTAAAATTCCTCAGGATCAATGGTATTAGACGGGTAATCTTGTTATTTGGGAAGCATTAAGACGTGAAAGGCATCGTGGATGGGATGATACCTCTGAGGTAGTAGAAAATGATAAGCTATCGACCTGACTCTCTCTAGAATATCTAATGGCCTGAAAAAACGAGGGGACAACATACCCTAATTCTGTAACTATCTATTCCCCATATTGCCTTATAACCAAGGAAAAACATGATCCCCTACCTCAAAATCTAGAGGTTATCGGTGGATATCGATATAAAAATTATGTCTAGACTGAGCAGTAGTCTTCTGCTTTATGATTAGAAAGACTTGTTCTATAGTCTCATGAATGATGTGAGGACCTAGTAGGGCTTCCTCAACCGCGAATATCCAGAACATGGATGGACAGAATGGCCAACCCTATAAGGCCTCAAAATTAGCCATATCTATCTATGCCTGGAAACTGATATTATAGGCGGACTCAGTAAGAGGGTTATTCTTCTCCCAAGAACCACCGATGTCAAGGAAGTATTCTTGGAGCATGTCCTCCAAAACATATATTGTCCATTCAAATTTTCCATTGGTCAATGGGTGAAAAGATATGCTTTCAAGCACCCGAGTTCCAATAGATTTCTGAAAACACAACCAGAAACATGAAGTGAAACGAACATCCCTATCTAAAACGATAGTACGTGGAACCCCATGATATCATATAATATACTAGACATAAACTATTCCCACCTCATCAACTAAGAATGAATCTTGAATAGGAATTATGGGGGAAGATTTTTTTTATTCGGTCAATGACTACCCAGAAAGCATCACAACCCCTCGGTGGCCCAGGTAATCTAACTATGAAATCTATATCAACATGTTCCCATTTATATTTCGGGACTGGAAGTTTTTGTAATAAACTGTCAGGTCTTTGGTGCTCCGCCTTCACCTGCTTACATGTGAACCACCTAGTGATGAAGTCTACAATATGAATTTTCATCCAAGGCCACCAATTATGACATCACATATCTCGATACATCATTGAGATTCTTTGATGAAATGTACACTAGGATGCATGTGAATATTTCATCAACTCCTCTCTCACATATAAATGAACCCAGATATGTCCATGTAGATACAGGATGTCATCTTGGTCCACAGACCAATCAGAAGGTGGGCTATCTCCTAACATACTCTCACGAAGAACCACACATTCTTGATTTGAAAACTGTCTATTCATCACCATTTCATGGAGGGAAGAGGTAACTATCAAGGATAAGAGGTAAGACTGGTCATGACTGTCATATAACTCTAGATTATGATTAAAAAAGAGGTCCATTAACATTCATTCATCACTAGCTTCTGGTACGTCTTGCGTTTGAGTTTTCCAACTCTGTTCATTTGAAACCACATTTCCTTTTCTAGAGGTATAAACAAGATCAAAATCAAAGAATTTTAGATATTATAACCATCATCATTTTCATAGTTTCTACTCAGGCTGTGAAAAGATATACATGAGTCTCTTGTGATCTGTATACACCACAAAAAAAAACTACCAAGAGATACTATCACGAGTAACGCAAGGAATGAAATACTGTTGATAGCTCGAGGCCATGTGTCAAGTAACTTCTATCGTGAGGCCTCAAATTCTGAGTTCCGTTTGCAACGACGTTTTCTTCCTACATCAACACTGCTTCTAGGTCAATTCTTTATGCATCGTAGAAGAAGATATAACCATTATCAAGTTATGTAAGAATTAGAATAGGTGCCGAGACAAGCCTCCCTTTCAGCTACTGAAAGGATTTCTAACATTCTTCTGACCATGGGAACTTACCACCATTATTTGTAAGTCCAGTAAGTGGTGAATCAATACGTGATTTGTCCTATGAGAAATTATCGAAGTATACAATGAGACCTAAGAAACACATGATATAAAACACATTCTTAGGCTGCTACGGGGAGACTACATCACAAATATTTATAGGGTCAAAAAATACTAATGATTATAAAATTATTTGTCCCAATAGGTGGACCTTGCCGATCAAGATGTTTCATTTAACAATATTGGAATAGAACCATTGATATCACATTGTACTCATAATGATCTCAAAATGTTTGGCATGCTTTTTACGAGTGAGAGAATACACCCAGATTTCATCCATAAAGACCACAACAAAAGAGTAAAAATAGGGATGAAATCCCCGTTCATCAAATCCATGAAAATGGTAGGAGCCTTGTATGATATAACATCATAAAAAGATACCAATAGAGACCATACCTACTATGGAAAAAAGTACGAGGTATGTCTGATGGTCTGAATCACACCTGATGATAACACGATCTCATGTCAATCTTAGAGAACACATTTCCTCCTCAAAACTGGTTAAAGATATCATCTATCTGAGGAAGTGGATACCAGTTCATGACAATTAGATATTTCAACCTTCTATAATCCACACATGAATGTATAGTTCCATCCACCTTAGTGAAAAGCATGGTTGAACCTCAAAAGTATGTATTGGTCCATATAATGCATTTTTCCTCTATGTACTCAATCATTCTCTTGATCTTATAAAGTTTAGTAGGATCCATTATCTATAAAGGAATGAACACTAAAGCTACTCCTAGAACATCTCTATTGAAATATCTACCTCTCTCTTAAGTGGTAATCAATAAAATTCATCAAAAAAGACTTACTTAAAATGATCAACTACTAGATGGAAATTAGCATCAAGAAATCCTGGATCCTCTAAAACATATTTTCAATCTGGGAGGCCACTCCACCAAGACCATGATTCTTCGGTCTCGATATCCTAGCATAGACATCCCACTCACCTTTGAAGAGATAAGTGTTTCCTTCTTGTGATATAAAAGAAACCATCCAGCAATAATAATCTACAATTTGATGATAGTGGACGAACTAGTCCATCACCATAAAGACATCAAAACCTGTCACCACGAGATCAAAGACACTTCATATGAAAGGGTAATTGCCAATATCAAGGGAAAACTACATGCACTAGAGTATGCCCTCCCTCCGTATTCCCAATGGTGTATCAAGGGTTATTACACCATAGTGATACACTATCTCTAGCCCATGATTTTCCATGATAGATACCGAAATAATGGAGTGTGAAGAACCTATTTCATACAAATAAGAGAAAAAATTTGAGGCTTCTAGAATAATAAATCATATTATAGATGGTCATATAGGATGATCCTCATGTATCGGCTGTAAGGAATGAAACTGACCTGATCCACAAACCTATGCAATAGATGAACTACCACGATCATGACTGATATGCTGGCATTGCTGGTGATTTGGAATCAGACTACACTAGCCACGACCTCCACCTCAGCCAGACCGTTCAGTGCTACGCCATCATCCCACCTTACACGGTGAAAAAGAACATGCTCTTGATGATGTAGATAAATCTGATCCCTTTTTACTAGAAGATGGTTGAATAGCCCTTCAAAATCACTAAATATAAACCATACATCCTTTAGACTGGAACTCCATAGGGACTCTGTCAAATAGGGGCTTCTTATGCCCTAGTTTTCAACACTAATGACGCACTATTAAGGTTATCAAACTGGATACTCTAGCAACTAGTTCCCTGAAAATAAAACTCAACGGAATGTTTCCTACCACTGGAAGTACTATCGGCCTAACGCGAAACTGATACATTAAGAAGGTGAGATGGAAAAATTAATTCACATGAGTTCGTATGGTGTACTAAATCCCATCCTATAAAAATATTACATGAAAAGATCATCACCAACTAGATGCGGTGAAAAGAGCTGTAAATAAGTGAAATTTGCTGAATACTGCATGACTGACATTGAACCCTACTTGAGATGCATGAACTCTCTATCCTTGTCCTCTCTCAATAACCGATGAAAGAAATGATCATAGAAGGAAGTCTGGAACTCAACCCATAGCATTCCCTGATGACGTCTAGAAAGGGTAACAACTTCCCACCAATGCATGGCTGAATCCTGAAGCATATATATATTAAGCATTAAAATATTCTCTTGATGTGTTTCTATATTCTCAATGATATACTGAACGACCACTATCCAAGAAACAACTTACTAAGATCTTCCATCCCTTGAAAAAATAGGAGGATGCTACTACTAAACTCGCGACTCAGATCATCCATCGTAGGTGAAACTCACAGATCACCAATCATAGATTGCATCATATGTAAGAAACTATCATGTATTGGGAATCAGTTCCCATATTAGTTACAAAAAAATGTGCCTTATGAGGAACTCTTGGAAGTAGGACTCGAGGCTCAGGGCACACCATGTTTGGAGCATGGTTGTCACAATCATCCTGTAAAACAACACGGGGTGGTCGTGGTGGCATTAGTCTACAAATGCAAAGAACAAAACTTATAAATAGATAAGAAACTAGGATAAAAAATAAATAGTTGTAAAATATTGTATGAAAAATCACTACCAATGGCATACTACCAAAATTACCGGCTTAGAGGGCCAGATATTGGTAAGGGCTCATGTATATGTTTTATGTCATTTTGATGTTAATTCTTAGGTTCACACATTTAACATTAATAAATATTACAAGGTTATATTAGGATGTCCAACCAATTAATTTTTTCTTTCAGTAATCACATTATAATGGATAGTAATTTTTGAGTAATCAGTGCCTAGACACCTATCACAAAAAACGACATGAATTTACTTATAGCATAATGGAATGTCTCGGTAAATTACTCATTCCTACCCATGAGGGCCCACACACATCATGAATTGAGATAGGAAATCACCCAATAAAATACAATGTAATACAAGTACAAGAAAATATCACTTCATCAATCAACATTAATAGGCATATTAAGCAATGAAATGTCATGAAATGAACCTATATGTCATGGTAATATGCATGACATGTGAATTATAGGTTACTATAATGATGCATGTAGCAATACACCTTGCCCTCATATCATCGAGACAATGATGGAAAAAATTATAAAGTGTAATAATCATCAACACCACAGAACATGTGAGTCACTCAAAGGAGAAATAATATCAATTATAATAGGAAAAAAATATGAACTATTTCATTATGGATAACTTGGATTTTACCCCGATCATGGGTTTATGACCCACAACCATGACTAATAACAATGTCCCAAGTGTTACAACACTAAAATATATTGTCTCCAAATAGTACGTCAATAAAATTAACCACCTTTGATACCACTATCTGATGACCCGGACCTGGATTCCACTAAATGGGTGCCTCGAGCCTGGTGGGCCACGTAGCCTCAAACACATGATCATGATCCCCAATGTCTTCCAACTAGTATTGAAGGCCTAGGGTGTGTTTGTGGAATTACTATGCCCTCATTAGTAGAGTGTAGCACAATAGAAGATATATAAATTAATAGAAAAACATTATAGAAATGTAAATAAATAGTAGAAAAAATGATTCTATAGATATTGAAGTATAACAATAACTGTATCAATTGGAATAGAGATTATGTAATGTCATGTCAGTAGAAAACTGGAAATCATGGTTACATGAAAATAATAATAAAATTGTCCATAAGGTAAAATAAATCAAATTCTACTCCAAGTATCCTGAGATCCTACTCATTCATCTGTTATTGAGCTCCATCCCATTAGCACACAATCAAGTATTAGAAGTTGCAAGCTTCCATTTTACAATACATGTGACCATGTAATCAACTCCGGGTACCAAACGGAGCTCCTAGAGGGTGTGAGATTAATCTCAATGAGCCACAGCCAACAATTTCTATAACATCCAACCCATGTAATGGAATATAGCAGTGTGCAGTAATGCATATATAAAGTAATGAAAGGAGTACAATATTACGAAATAACCAAGTACCTAATTCAAACCTTGGGTGGGGACTAAACAAGTAACCAGTTCATTAATTAATCAATTACCATTTAATGTTAATAGGTTATGTGAGGCATTCTAACATAGACATCAACACATGATATTTTTAGTAGTGAAGGTCCCAAGACATAATAAGTCTTCAAGAAAAAGATATCTAGTGAGGGAGTTACAGGGTAAAAACCAAGGTAATTTAATCTCATAGAAAGTTATCACAGTATTATCTGAGTATATATAAGTGGTATGAGTGTGATCCAAAGAGCGTAATCCATGGAATTCCATAGTAAGGTGCTTACTGAGAGCAAGGTTGTCAACCATGGTAATACTGGGCTATGAAAATGTTGGGCCCTATGGGATTTCACTATGGCACCTACTAGTCAATGATTGATCCAAAGAGTATATACGAGGTATCCTATAATAATAAAAGGGACCAAATAGTAGTATAAATAGAATCATATGAATAGACAAGAACAAGAGTATAGGTGGGCATCAACTTAAGCAATCCATATCCTTGAATCGGAATGGGGTTCCTGAGACCCATGGTATTCTCCTCTTAAAATCTAAGGAGAGCTCTAGTGAGTTCATTCCTATTTGATATTGTAATCAATCTATAATTAATTTGGTTTAGGTAATTCCTTCCATGAGTTTTGAAAGGTCATGTAGAGGTGAAACCATTTACTTATTTGTCTAAGACATTTCTTCCATTGGTGTTTATTTTCCATGTTGCGTTGAAAATAATTAATCATGCCATAATTATATATTAATTATTATTCAATTATCGTGGTTAACTCTGCTACATTCCATCAACATAGAAATGGGTGGTACGAACATGTAACTTTTATTCAATCTCTTTTGATAAATCCATGTTATATAATTAGTATACTTTCCTTTTCACATATATTAATTCAAAAATAATAATCATTTTTAGGCACCTACCTTAGGAGGTTAAAGAGGTGAGAATACATGGTACATTAAATTATTTAACTCTCATTAATAATTATCCATTTATGATAAAATACTCACTATTAGAAGGTTCAAGTAAAGTCACACCCGAACGGTTGCTCAAACGGGCCAAAACACAAAAACCCAATTATGGAATATCCTTTGACATGAGGCAGTTTGAATTGTGGGTGTAAAAACTATTAACTAATAACGTATATAGAAATTTAATAACCATACGATTCAAATGAGTATAATAATGGAATTTTAATTTTAGAAAGTAGTTTCCAATGAAACTGGTGGGCCCCACAAGATCATTCAAAAAACAATAAACTTTAGGGATGAGTTATAAACCACCCATCTTAGGGTTGTATGATCCTTCTACTTTGGTATAGGCCCTTGAATGGCCACATATAAGAGTATATATAAGAAAATCTGAAAACAATCACATGAAGATAATTAGGTAGAGAGTGAAAGATATGAATAATGGCTAAAGAGGACTCGAGTACATATCATTAGACATTCAACGTGATGAATGAAAGCTCGATCAAATGTTGGATGATTGAGATCTCTTGATTTCATGTTGGTATCCTCAAAATTCTCAAAAATGATAGATAAATAGGTTAATCCAGTACAAACTCGGATTAGGGAGGAATGGGTTGTTATAATAGATCATTAAGGGAATTATAGAAATTTTTTCTAGGTTTTTCGCCTGTGAACAGTTTTTTCACACAGTTTGTCAAACCGTGCGCAAACCAAGTAAGATGGTTCTGCATGAACTAGGGAAAAGCGGTGTTTACCTAGTTTTTCAGCATGGTTGTCTGCCAACCATTTGAGGTTACACTATCCAAAAAAACACAATATGCATGGTTATGAAAATCGTGCACTAAACATGCCCAAACAATGAGACTTGGCCTGTTTTCCCAAGAATAGGTGTCTTAAGCACCAAAAAACCCCAGACACCCTCAGAACCCTTTCTAACTAATTATGAATCTATATTAGTTACATAGTAAAGATTTAAACCAAAAATTAATGGATCAATATGTAAATAACCGTTAAATTCAAGGAAATGTTTTTCTTAATTTCATAGGGAATTTTAAAAGCACACAGTTTCTGATGGCACCTCAATCCGAGGCCCGACGTGCTCAGAATCTTTTTCCGTAGTTTAACTCAGGTACATTTAGTGAACAAATGAGCGGGTTTTTCTAACTTTTGAACCGGTGCTCGGAATCAAATTTCGAGGGCACCGATGGAATCACAGCTCCGGTAATTGCTTAGAAACAAGTTTTCGGGAGTTGCATTTTCTCAGGTGTGGTTTTTAATTTTTTTTGGGGTTAAGTAAAAGAAATAAAATAAAAGTCGTGAAACCAATTTTATTTTATTTTTCTTTAACCTAAGCTAAGTGGATGACGTGGGAACCACAATATCATACCCACTAGGTAGGATAATTGTGAGGTGGGACCCACACAAGCCCCACCATTTCTTTTCTTCATAAACCCCCTCCTTGAATAATGTAACGCACCTGTACCCCTTTTAAGTGGAAGTCAACCCTTGTGTTTTTTCTTTATGAAACGCCTCAATTAATTTGGGCTGTTTAAACGTTGCAATTAATTCATTTATTTGATTGTTTCAATTTTGAATTTTAAAGGAGTTGGCTTGTGCGTTAATAAAATAAGACAAATATTATTTTATTAGGGGTTGGTTGTGCAAGAAGTTTTAGGGAGAATTCTCTCAAGCCGTGAAGTTCTTCCTCCTCGACGAAGAACGTGAAGAACGCGAAGAACTCCGAACTCCAACGAAGGTCGACAAGAACGTCGTATCCTCGAAGATTGATGATGTGACGCCAAAGAATCCTTTCTCCATGACACGAAAATTCCCCTTCCACGATTCCTTCTTCCACGATGTGAAATTCCGCGACGAATCCCGGCTCAACGAATTCGATGAGGTAGGGGTTTATTTTAATTGTTGTTTCTGAATTCTTCCGTAGCCTTTTTCATTTAAATTTGAGATGCCTGATACCACAATAATGAGATGTGGTCGGACTGCACGAACATGGATGACCCTCCTCTCCCCTTTAATTGTTTGATATTGTTTGCGACACGAGCAAGGCAACCCGGTGTCGAAGCACCTCGCGGGAAATATTAAAGAAAAGGGCAGAAGCGCAGTGCCGTCGCGTCGCGCTGTTGAAGATGAACCAAAGACGCGGCGCCGTCGTGCCACGCTGGAGAATCACAAAAACACAGTGGCTGGAGTGCGGCCGCGACGGAGTAGGGACCGGGGGCTGGATCTGGGCTGCCGACGTCGGAGCAGGGGGACCGGCCAGCGCAGGTCCCGTGGCGGCAGTAGCCGGTCGGCCGGTCAGGGGGAACAGCCGGGGGTCGTAACCCCCAAGTGGCCAGTAGGAGCGGCCCCCCAGTGTGGGGGCC
Source organism: Viscum album (assembly GCA_963277665.1). NCBI lineage: Eukaryota > Viridiplantae > Streptophyta > Magnoliopsida > Santalales > Viscaceae > Viscum > Viscum album. Next base: position 366,344,545 of record OY728166.1, on the reverse strand, counting down.
GCGGTTTCTCTATTCATGGGAGGGACGTGCGCCCCCAACCTCTTTTCGCTCGGCCGTAACGGCCATGCCGCCTAGCTGCCTGGCCACCCTAGCCAGGTCGAGCCGCCAGGCCGGGCCGCCGGGTCGAGTCGTGCCCAGGCTGGGCTGGGCCGCGCAGGCTGGGCCGGGCCACACCAGCCGTGCTGGGCCACACCCAAGTGGGCCAGACCCGGACCTGGGTTGGGTCGTCCCGGTTCGGGCTGACGCAAAGGGTATCGGGCCTGGTCGGTCCGGGCCCGAACCCCCTAATGTCAGACCTCTCACGGTGTTTTTCACATAACATGGGCTGAGGACTATCGTTCGACACACCATCAGCTGCGATGGGACCCTTGTATAGAGACGTTCATTTCAGTATCTTATACTCAAGGTTTTGGAGAACTTTGGGTTCGGCATGGTTGGTTCGAACACGAAACCATCCAAGCGCTCGGAGTGGAAATGCTTATAACTTGAGCTCCGGATGTCTAATTGAACATCCGTCGACTTTGAGGGATTCCTCTTAGTGAGACAGACCTTTTGGATTACTCTGCTCGAGTTTTGGATGCAGTTGGAGTATAGTCAGGTTGGTTTTGACTTAAAAACCAACCGGGCCCCTGGGACGAAAAAGCCAATAACTCTCAGACCGGGCGTCCGATTAACGCGCCGTCTATGACGTTGAGTTCCTGTTGACGATACAGAACTATTGGATACATCAACTCGAGACTACGTGTTAGTTGATGTATCAGTCCCTCGGCTCATGGAGCGGACCCTCCCGAATGAGCTTGCTGTGTGCGGGAACCCTAGAGCTGGCTGCGACTGCGACGACGATGATGACTGTACAAAAATCCTCAGTGGATTTGACGGCGACGACTACAACACTCAGCGATCCTACTTGGATCAGTGCTACCGATCTTGTGTGGGTCATATCCGGTGTGGGTCAGCGCTCAGTGGTCCTGTGTGGGCCAGCGCCTACAGATCCTGTGTGGGTCCGATCTTATGTGGGTCATTGCGGGGGATAGTTACCTATCGATCCTTTGTGGGTCATTGCGGGGGTTAATACCTATCAATCCTATGTGGGTCCGACGGCTTAGATGAATCATTGTCTACATTTGATCATCTCTATCATCTTACGAAGAAGTATACCTATTTGAGCTGAGCCTTGACTTTTAATCTTTATCTTCAATGAGATTGACTTGATATCTTGTGTGGATTACTTTATGCTTCTTGTGTGGACTGGGTGGTACTTGGGGTCGGATGATTGAGCCGAACTGGAATTGATGACTTAGGTAATTGTATGGGCATATACCAATGTAGTGTCCGATGTTACTTCGTGATTGTATCTTTCCTTTGTGGATTATCCATTGTGGGTTCTGGGAGACCTTTGGGGGTCTCGGGGTCACTACTGAGTAGCTTATAATCACCCCTACATGGGCTATGCCCGCACTACGTTGTGTTGGTTGAAGACGACAGACAGTGTTGATCGTGGTTGTGGCTTGCGGTGCAGGTCGGTACCTGGAGGTGTACCATTGGCCGGGACGTACTCGGAGCGAACGACTGGACCCGAGGAGACGTGGATGCTATATTTACCAACCCTTTAGGTGGGACTTCCATTGGATGGCTCGAGGATACGACTTTACTTTTCAGTTGTTGTATTACCTTTTTCAGTTGTACTTTTCTATCAGTTTGGGTATGTATTCTGGCCCACTTACATGTCTATACATACTGTTGTATCCAGTTTTTTACTTAGTGTTTACTTCCACTTTCTTGCTCTGTCGTGATTGTTTACTTTGAAAAGGAATCACCTTCCATTTTTACCGGGAATTACGCCATGGTGCTAGTCACCAGCCCCTGGCCTATGGAAGGCGGGCATGGGGTAGTCACGATATGGGACCTGAGGACGGGTCGTGACAAATTGGTATTAGAGGAGTTCGGTTCTACCACTGAACTCAAGACTCTGATCTTTCTTCTAGGTGAAGCAATGGGGTTAAGGGTATCGAGTGTGGTTATTAGTCCAGGGAGTCCAGTGTTGGTGCGGCAACCGATGTATCCGTACACCAGGACCTTGACTTCTGATTTCTGACTCAATGCACAAAAACATTGGTTGCATGTGTGTTTCAAGATTCTTTGTGATTACTTTGTGTCAGCTCAAAAGGTATACTGTTTGACCGTGGCCCACCTGTTTCGTTTTAGGATGGCCCCATGATGGCAACCATCTTGGGTTCCGAGCGTTGTGTGTGACGATAGCTCACCGAGCGATGAGTCCTCGGTACATGGCCCTTTGATGGTAGAGGCACCGGCGGTACCTCTACCCACCGAGCCACCAATGCTTCCAGCCCCAACCGTCGATGATGCACATCGCCTTAGTGCACTGCATGATTTTCAGCGTCAGCAACCACCCAGGTTCCGTGGGTAGACGGACCCTCAGGCAGTCGAGGATTGGCTGGAGGTAGTTGTGCGATTTTTTACGTTAGTGAGGACACCAACTGACCTCATGGTGATCCTAGCAGCGAGCCTCCTGCATGTGGCAGCAGGCAGATGGTGGAGCTTGATGCTCTAGGTGCATGATGAGGCATCTCTTCTCTTAACGGACTTTGAGAGCCTCTTCCGCTCGAAGTTTGTCCCAACCACCCTCTGTGCGGTGCGCATCCAAGAGCTTCTACAGCTGTGGCATGACAGCTTGATGGTCGCCTAGTACTCGGCAAGGATTATAGATCTCTCGTACTATTCGATGAACATGGTATGGGACCCATTCATCCGGCCCCAAACCTTAGAGCTGGGATTGAGGCATGAGATCAGGGCATCACTGATCTCCCTCAGCATTCTGACACAGATAGGGGTATTGGAGCGAGCCCTTCTCATTGAGAGTTTTCTTGGTGAATCTACAACAGCAGCGAGACCTACCGTAGGGCGGCACGTAACAGAGTCTTCTGCAGCAGGTAGTCGACGGATGACTCATGGGTACAGGAAGACCAGAACCTGAGGAAGAAGACCTCTGGACACTGGCTCAGAGGTGCGAGCCACTCAGTGTAGCGCCAGTCATTCAAGATGCCGACAGTACTACCCATGCGGCGGTTAGGGCCACATGGTTCGTGACTGCCCGACTCGTCGTACCGAGGAGCATCAGATGGTTGAGGGGCCACCCAGGCAGAGGCAGAGGGTCGACTGTGGTAGACCACCAGGAGCAGGAGGATGAGGCAGATGAGCTGGCCGAGCGGTAGGTGGTGGGAGACACTTTGAGGCTCTACCATCCCCACCACCAGGAGGTCCACCCCGACCATAGGGAGTTGGCGGGAAGACACAGGCACAGCTCCAGGCAGTAGAGGCCTACGACCACAGAGCTCCCGAGATGAATCGAGGTACTATCTGTGTCTATTCCACCCTTGTTGCAATTCTTATAGAAACATGATCGAGTCATTCTTTTATTGCCAATGCCTTTGATCGGAGCTCGGAGATTCCGCTGGAGCCATTGGGTAGACCCTTATGGCTAGAGACTCTTACGGGTGCATTCTCGACGATTACGCACTGGTGCCGACAGTGTGATCTTACTCTAGGAGGCGAGATCTTCAGCTGGGATCTTATTGTAGTGGCATCGAGGCCTTACGACATCATCTTGGGCATGGATTGGTTATCTACAGTCTATGCTCAGATTGACTCTATTAGTCACAAGGTGTGATGTGTACGCACCGACGGGAGCAGGTTCACCTTCACTGGTGAGAAGGGATCCTATATAGCACAGGATGGACTCATGCATAGGAGAGTAAATCCCATCACTCATCAGTTGTCTAACCTCATCCTAGGAGTAGTTGACATGCGAAGTCCTGGTTTTCCTGCAGTGGTGGATCAGTATGCAGACGTTTTCCCCGATGACATCCCAAGGCTACCTCCTCATAGATAGGTAGAATTATATATTGAAATGTACCCCACGACAGCCCCGAAATCCACTCTAGCATATTGGATGGCCCCCGCTGAGCTTCGAGAGCTACATGTACAGTTTGTGGACTTGATGGGAAAAGGCTTCATCTGACCCAGTGTTTCAACCTGGGCTTCCCCGATATTGTTCTCCAAGAAGGTGGATAGGATCTTGCGACTGTGTGTCAACTATCGTCGCCTAAACCAGGTGACCGTGAGGAAAAAGTATCCACTTCCGAGGATTGAATACCTATTCGATCAGCTCAAGGGAGCACTGTTGTTCTCAAAGATAGAACATAGGTTAGGATATCATCAGCACAGAGTTCGGGATGAGGACATGTAGAAGACGACCTTCAGATGCTAGTATGGCCACTGTGAGTTCATGGTTATTCCCTTCGGCGTGACCAATTCTCTAGAAGTGTTCATGGGCCTCATGAACAGGATCTTTTGGCCATACCTTGATTTATTTGTCTTGGTATTCATCAAAGACATTTTGATATACTCGACGACTGAGGAGGAGCACACCTACCACTTGCGGGTTGTACAAGACACACTCCAAGAGCACTGACTATATGGCTTGCTCTTGAAGTGTCAGTTCTGGTTACGTGAGGTCCACTTCTTTGGACATTTCATCTCTGAGGAGGGAGTTGTGGTGGATCCTGCGAAGATCGAGGCAGTGTCAGCTTTGGAGCCACCCTGGAGCATGACGAAGGTTCAGAGTTTCTTGGGACTAGCTGGGTACTATCGGAGATTCGTGCTAGAATTCTCTTGTGTTTCGGCACCACTCTCAACTTTGAAAAAGAATGGGAAACCCATTGTGTGTTCAGGTAGATGTCAGCAGAGCTTCCTAGAGCGGAGACAAACATTGACCAGCGCACCTATCTAGAGGTTGACAGAGGATGGAGTAGGGTACGTATTTTACTACGATGCATTAGGGACCGGACTCAGATGTGTCTTGATGCAGGTTTGGGAAGTGATCGCCTACGGATCACGTCAGTTGAGGCCACATTAGTATAACTATGATACCCATGACCTGGAGTTAGTAGCAATGGTCTTTTTTCTGAAGATGTGGTGAAACTATCTGATGGGCGAGCACTTTACAGTCTATTCTGACAATCATAGTCTCAGGTACATCTTCTCATAGAAGGAACTGAACCCGAGACAGCGGTGATGCCTCGGGATCCTCTAGGACTATGACTTTGAGATAGTCTAAACTCCTGGAAAGGGGAATGAAGTAGATGATGCCCTCAGAAGGAGGACGGGCATTAAGCTACTTGGGAAAGGCGACAGAGCTGATAGCCACTTTGTAGATATCCTTCATGGATAGAGATAGAGAAGCCTTTCTTTAGTCACTCACAGTCACTCCTCCAATACTGCAGCAGGTCAAAGAGGCACAACGTGGGGATGCTGACTGTGAGACGCAGCGTGTGCAGATATCCTCAGGACAGGCACCTGATGGATTCTCCATGGGAGGATAGCACGATGTCCTTTTTAGAGGACGTACCTTGGTACTAGCTTCCTTACAGGAGGAGGTGCTGACGGAGTTTCACACTTCCCCTTTAGCGGTATATCTTGGAGTGGCGAAGATGTACCAGGAGCTCAGACGATAGCACTGGTGGCCAGGTATGAAGAAGGATGTGGTAGAGTTCGTTTCTCGATGCCTCACCTACCAGTAGGTGAAGGCAGAGCACCAGGTACCAGCTGGCTTGGTACAACCCTTGGAGGTCCCGGAGTGGAAGTGGGACGAAATATCTATGGACATCGTTACTGGACTTCCACACACTTCCAGAGGTCACGAATTCATTTGGGTGATTGTCGACCGACTCACCATGTCGGATCACTTCTATCCCATCAGAGAGCAAGGCTAAGTGGAGATATTGGGATGCCTCTACGTTTAGGAGATTGTACTGATTCACAGTGTGCCATCATCTATCGTCTCTGGTCGAGATGATCGCTTTACTTCCCAGCTCTGGAAGGGATTGCAGGAGGCGTTTGGGACGTAGCTAAGTCTGAACACCGCCTTTCACCATCGGACGGATGGTTAGATATAGAGGACCATTCAGACTCTCGAGGACATGCTCCACGCATGTGTCCTCGACTTTGGTCGTAGTTGGGAGGACCGCCTACCCTTGGTGGAGTTCACGTACAACAAAAGCTACCACTCAACCATCAGGATGGCACCATACGAGGGGTTGTATGGCCGGCCTTGCAGATCACCTCTGTGCTGGATAGACCCTGGGGAGTTAGAACTTGTGGGACCAGAGATGGTCCAGTCCACGATAGAGAATTTCCAGGTCATCCAGGAGCGGATGAGGACAGCTCAACGCCGGAAGAAGTCTTATGCTGACAGGAGGCGGAGGCCACTGGAGTTCAAGGATGGTGACCACATCTTCTTGCGGGTCTCACCTCGACGTGGATTATGGAGATTTGGCCGAGGTAGAAAGTTGTCTCCATGATTCATCGGGCCATTCCAAGTCCTCAACAGGATTGGCGAGGTGGCTTATCGCCTAGCTCTACCTCCTCAGTTGCACCAGGTGCACGACGTCTTCCACGTATCTCAGTTGAGAAGATATGTGCACGACCCGACGCATATTAATGACCATGGAGAGTTGGACATTGATGATGGGGAGAATTTTGTAGAGGTCCTAATGGGGATCAAAGATCAACAAGATCGGGTCCTACGTGGATGATCGATTCCTCTAGTGTGCATCAGATTGCAGCACGTGAACCTACAGGAGAGCACTTGGGAGCGGGAGGTTCAGATGCGTGCTCAGTACCCACATTTATTTCCCTAGATTATGATGTATCTTTATGGGGACGTAAAGCCCGGAGGTGGGAGTGATGTAAAGACCGTAAAATTCAAGTAAATTTTTTTCTTAATTTAATTGGACATTTTACAAGCACACAGTTTCTGACGGTACCTGAATCCGAGGCTTGGTGGGGCCAGAATCATTTTCTAAAGTTTAGATCGGGTACGTTCAGTGAACGAATGAGAGGGTTTTTTTAACTTTTGAACCGGTTCTCAGAATTGATTTCCGAGGGCACCGATGGAATCACATCGCCGGTAATTGCATAGAAACACCTTTTTCTAGAGTTGCGTTTGCTCAGGTATGGTTTTTTATTTTTTTGGTTAATTAAAAGAAATAAAATAAAAGTGGTGCAACAAATTTTATTTTATTTTTGTTTAACCTAAGCTAAGTGGATGAAGTGGGACCCAAAATATCCTCCCCACTAGGTAGGATAATTGTGAGGTGGGACCCACACGAGCTCCACTGTTTCTTTTCTTCCTAATCCCCATCCTTTAATAAGGAAACGCACCCGAACCCCTTTTAAGTGGAAGTCAACCCTAGCGTTTTTCTATTTATGAAATGCCTCAATTAATTTGGGTGGTTTAAACATTCCAATTAATCCATTTATTTGATTGTTTCAATTTTGAATTTCAAAGGCGTTGCCTTGTGCATTAATAAAATAAGACAACTCTTATTTTATTAGTGGTTGGTTGTTCAAGAGGGTTTGGGGATAATTCTCTCAGGCCGTGAAGTTCTTCCTCCTCAACGAAGAATGCAAAGAACGCTAAGAACATGAAGAACGCTGACCGCCGATGACGGTTGACAAGAACGCCAGATCCTCAGAGATCGGCGACACAACGCAAAAGAATCATTTCTCCGCGACGCGACGATTCCCCTTCCGCGACACCTTCTTCCGCGACGTGCAATTCCGCAACGAATCCCCTCTCAACAAATTTGGCGAGTTAGGGGTTTATTTTAATTTTTGTTCGTGAATTCTTCCATCGACTTTCTTCATTTTAATTTGAGCCACCTTATACCGCAATAACGGGAGGAGGTCAGACCACATGAACACGGCTGACCCTCCTCTCCCCTTTGTTTGTTTGCTGTTGTTTGCGGCACGAGTAAGGAAACGCGGTGCCGAAGCACCACACGAGAAATATTAAAGAAAGGGGCAGAAGCGCAGCACCATTGAAGATGAACCAAAGATGCGGCGCCATCGCACCACGCCAGAGAATCACAGAAACACCACAACAGGAGTGGGGCCGCGGCAGAGGGGCGCGTCGTAGTCGCGCCGCACCGGACGGACCAAGGTCGCGGTGGAGCAGGGACCGGTGGCCTGTTCAGGGCCACCGGCGTCGGAGCAGAGGGACCGGCCAGCGCCGGTCCCGTGGCGGCAGTAGCTGGCCGGTCAGGGGGAAACGCTGGGGGTCATAACTCTCGGCTGGCCAACAGGAGCGGCCCGCTGTGTGGGGGCTGCGGTTTCTCTATGCGGGGGAGGGTAGTTCGCCCCCACCCTCTCTTCGCTTGGTCGTAACGGCCGAGCCGCCTGGACACCTGGCCACCCTGGACGGGCCGTGCCAGCTAGGCTGGGCTGCGCTCAAGTGGGCCGGACCCATACCTAGGTTGGTTCGACCCGGTTCGGGCCGACCTAGAGGGTATAGAGCCGGGTCGGACCAGGCCCGAACCCCCTAATGCCGGACCTCTCACGGTCTATTGCCCATAACATGGGCTGCAGAACTCCGATCGATGCACCATCAGCTACGATGTGATCCTTGGATCGAGATGGTCATTTCGGTATATTACAATCAAGGTTTTGGAGAACTTTGGGTTCACCCGGGTTGGTTCAAACACAAAACCAACCGGGCCCTCAGAGTGGAAACGCTTATAACTTGAGCTCTCGACATCTAATTGATGTGCCGTCGACTTTGATGGATTCCTCTTAGGGAGACAGACCTTTTGGCTTACTCCACTCAAGGTTTTGATGTAGTTGGAGTACGGTCAAGTTGGTTTTGACTTAAAAACCAACCGGGCCCCTAGGACAAAAAAGCCAATAACTCTCATACGAGATGTCCGATTGACGCGCCGTCTGTGACGTTGAGTTCCTCTTGACGATACAGAACATTTGGATACATCAACTCCAGTCTACGTGTTAGTTGACATATCATACCCTCATCTCGTAGAGCGGACCCTCCCGAATGAGCTTGTTGTGTGTGGGATCCCTAGAGCAGGCTGCGACTGCGACGACGATGACGACTGTACCTAAATCCTCTGGGGATTCGATGGCGACGACTACAACACTCAGAGATCCTATGTGGATCAGTGCTACTGATCCTCTGTGGGTCAGATCCTATGTGGGTTAACGCTCATCGGTCCTGTGTGGGATAGCTCCTACAGATCCTGTGTGGGTCCGATCTTTTGTGGGTCATTGCGGGGGTGAGATACCTATCGATCCTTTGTGGGTCATTGTGGGGGTTAGTACCTATCAATCTGGTGTGGGTCCGATGGCTTTGATGAATTAGTGGCTACATCTGATCAACTCTATCGTCTTAAGAAGAAGTATACTTGTGTGAGCTGAGCCTTGACTTTCAATCTTTATCTTCAATGAGATTGACTTGACATCCTATGTGGATTACATTATGCTTCCTGTGTGGATTGCATGGTACTTGGGCTTGGATGTTGTAGCCAAACTAGAATTGATGACTTAGGTATATGTATGGTCATATACCTAAGTAGTGTCGGATGTTACTTCGTGATTTTATCTTTCCATTGTGGATTAGCTTTTGTGGGTTCTGGGAGACCTTTGGGGGTCTCGGGGTCCCTACTGAGTATCTTATAATCTCCCCTGCACGGGCTATGCCCACACTACGTTGTGTTGGTTGCAGACGATGAACAACGTTGATCGTGGTTTGGGCTTGCGGATCAGGTCGGTACCTTGAGGTGGACCATTGGGCTGGACGTACTCGGAGCAGACGGCTGGACCAGAGGAGTTGTGGAGGCTATCTGTACCCACCCTTCAAGTGGGACTTCTAGTGGATAGCTCGAGGCTGCGGCTTTACTTTTCAGTTGCTGTATTCCCTTTTTCAGTTGTACTTTACTTTCAGTTTGGGTTTGAATTCTGGCCCACTTACTTTTCCGCACTTACTGTTGTACGTAGTTTTTACTTAGTGTTTACATCTAATTGCTTTCATTGTGGTGTTTGTTTTCATTACAAAGGAAATGCATTCCCTTTTTACAGGTAATTACGCCTTGGTTCTAGTTGCTAGCCCCTGGACTATGGAAGGCAGGCTTGGGGTAGTCATGGCACGGGCCTCGAGGACGGGTCATGACACCATACCTGGGTGGAAACCCTAGTTCTTACAAATAATTTGATTTATTTTGAAAATTTAAATTAATTTAATAGAAAATTAATTGATATGAATCTATTTTAATGTATAATAATTATTATTTTGGTTTATTTAATTCAACTAATAACATTTAAATCATCTTTATATTGGAATTTGATACAAATTCATATTTATGATTAAAAACACTTTTTTCGAAAATTATGTTAAAATTTATAATATTTTTCTGTTATAAATAATTAAAAAAATATCCACTATGAAATTATATAAAGTAAATTTTTAAAATATATATATAACATTATGAATTAAAATTATTATAATGAATATTAATCATTATAGAGTTAAATAAAAATAATAATTCCATCATAAAAAATTATATTTTTCGTATGATTGATTTCCATCATGCTTATAGATTTTATACTATAATAAAATATTAAACCCTCATGAATATATTTTGATAAAATGGATTTCTTATTTTTAATATTTTTAATTGATATTAGTTAAAAAGGTCAACTTAATTTTTATTAATATTAATAGTAAATGTAGTAAGTATTTATTACCTAGGTAAATAAATGATAAGTTAATCAAAGGTAAAAATAATTTAACAAATACTATTAACAATGAAATCATAATGTTATGAAAAAATTTATTTCCTTTTCATTTAATATATTATTATTTTTAATGTTTATAGATATTAATATATAAATTATTATGTAATATATTATGTGAATATTATATTTTGATAGGTAAAAGATAAATTATATTATTATCTAATATGAAATTTAAATTTAAAAACTAAATATGATGAATTTATTGATTTTTTGATTTTTTAATATATTATATTTAAAAAAATTATTTTTGTTAAATATATTCTAGTAAATATAAATCATCATATAATTTTGATGAAGTCAGATATTATTTCTATATTGATTTAAAAATTATTATTTTCAAAAAACCAATCATTTCAAAATAAATGTCGATTAAAAATTTAAATGTAAAAAATAAAATATTTAATAATTTATTCTCATAAAATTGATATAATTTTTTAGAATCGAAACAATGAAATTTTCCATTAGCGAGTTTTTCAAAATTTTAAAAAATAGTTGAATTTTTTAGTGAAAATAGAATATCATCTAAATTTACAAAGGGTGCTATGACATCATAATTATTCAAATTTTATATACTACATACTATAAATTTTGTACCAGAGTAATATATATTTTTAAAATTTGATATAATTTTATTTTATGTTAATTTTATTAATTTTTTAACAATTTTATGAATCCTCAAAAACAATTAATGTATTGTATGGTTTTAAAATCACATCATAGTATGAAAAAAATAAACATTTTAAAATTATTTTTTTTATGTTCAGACCATGGACATATGTAATAATGAATAACAATTTCCTTTGGATGAAAAAATATAAAAAGATCGGTTGGTCTGTGGTTTTGGTTATTTGATTATATAAATTTCGAAAACTCTATTTGAGAAATGATAGTGAATGAACCACTCATTTCTCATATAAACCTAGAATATATTAATTTTTTATTCTCCATAGTCACATCACTAATGTTTAATACCCTATATATAGTCAAAAAAGGCACCCCATGCACCAATTACATCCCACTAAAGCATTTGGACTCACACACACAAGTAAGACATTATTAATCTCTTCATATTATCAAACACTTATTTTTTTTAATGTTGATAAATTTTCATTTTATTTTGTTGTTATATGTTCATAAATATCCCCCTGAATTTTAATTTGACATTTAAATTATAATAGATTCATTTCACTCTCACTATTAATCCAATGATACATCAAGTACAATAGTTACGATGTCGTTATTTAGTAAGAGATCATTACATGCACTTCTTTAATAATGTTTAGTTTCTATATTATTCATCTTATATCCAATTAATTATGTTGGGATGTCACTTAAGAATTTTATATCACTTCTGATATCTTGTCAAAATGATGATATATTGCTTTTTGTATCATCAATAAATTTTATGAATTCTTATGTAGCACTGTTATGATTCTGAAATATCACTGTGATTTTTTCCATGCCAAAACAATTATATAGTGAACAGTAGCCAAATTTATTATAAAGTGAGTTCACCTTTATAAACATATATTTTTTTATATTTGGACACAAATATATGTATTCAATAATCATTATTTAGGGAATAAAATATTATAATGGATGAATCAATGATTTATGATCAATGTAAAACACATAAGCATGAGAATGAAATGAAATTGACTAGTGCGCCATTTATATTATAGAGATCCAATGCATTTGTTAACATTTAGTATAATGAGACATATTTTTGGGTCATGGAGTGAACCTGATACCTTTTTTGGACGTTTTCCATAATGATTTTTCCTAGACCTAAATTTATGGTGTTGTGTTTTCTGTTGTCTTCACATTTCTGACGTAAAGATAATCATCAATTATTATGTCTAATTATTCGTGTTTATGATTATCAAACATCTTATTCCAAAAATATAATTAAATTGTCTAATATGTATCACTTAATTCAATGTTTAGATCCTAACTTGTATTTATATTCACCTATTTCTTATTTTTGTCCCCTGGTTATGCAGTGAACTTTAAAAATCCACATAATTTTAAATACAAGATAAGGATGTTTTCAAAATAATTTATGTGTCCCATGTTCAATATTTTATTATATGTACCTAATTATTAAATACACTAGACATGTTGATCCCCTGGGTTGTTGTTTTTATACTTTTATGTACTAAATCTTGAATTAATTTGTATAAATCATATGTGATGTTATAGTTCTTAACAAATGAATTTTTTAGTTATTTTTGGGATTAGTATTATAAATCTCTAGAGGAATACATAAGGATAAAACTATGTATTAAAAAATAACTCTAAATTTTGGTAATGTATAGATTAAGTGTTTTATCAAGAACATACTTGCGAGTCTTGATAAAACATGTTGATGTATCCCGGACACAGTTGTACCTAGCGGTAAAACATGAAAACACTAAATTGAGCTAAGCTTGATCGAGAATGGGTGAATGATAATGGGATGCTATGAACACCTAGTTTGACATTTCTATTGATTATGTATTAGTAAATTCCAAATCACATTTCAAGTCATGATTAATGGGAAAAAACAATTATAAGAATATATGTAATGAAATATATCATGGGTAAAATAGATTGAATCGTAAATATTCATATATATATATATAAGAAATACAAGAAACATATAAGTTTTCACATTATCATCATTTATGATGAATTAATATCCTTTTCATCATTCACATATTTATTATTTTTTGGTCACTGTTTATATCCTTACTATGTTCTAATCTCATTCTATTAGATTATTGGTGTAATTTTTCCCTCATTTCCAATTTTTTTTAGATTAAACTATTGTTTATCTACTTGGAGACATAGTTATGTGATGGCCATTATACGAAACATTCACTCATTTTGATATGATTTTTTATTATACCTTTTAATGAAAAGAAGTTTTAATTAAGATTTTTTCAAGTGTGAAATCCTTACATACAACATTCATTTATAAATTATGAGGAAATAATTTATTAGCAGGGGTAATAATGAATCAAAACAAGTTTTTAAAAGAGATAACAATGTTTTTTGGCATATGTGATACACAACATCAAGCCCAAATAAACCATGATTATTTAAATATGAATGTTTTAACCTTTCTTTTAAAGTTTATTATATGATATCAGTAAAATAATTTAATACATATATAAACAAAACATATTGATAAATTATTATTAAATAATCAATCAATTTTTTATAATATCATTATTCTCTAAAAATATTGTTCTCTTAAAAAATATTTGTTATTTTTTTTATAAATATGATAATTACTTTATATAATATTATGAAAATTGACATGAAAAAACTATATCCATTATTATATAATCATATAAAATTTAACATATAGTTAATATTTGGTATTTTTTTCAAACAAAATATATTTTCCAGTGAATAATTAAAATACCATTTTAATTTAAATTAACATTTATTTTAGTAAATTATTTAATTTTGAATTAAAATTGATATTTGTTTTATTTTAATGTCTCATAGGAGTTAATTATATATATATTTCTGTTAATAAAAGTCAAATAATTCTAATGTTGGACATTAATAAAATATTATTTTTATTATTAACAATGCATTTGCTAATAATTTTTTAAAATGCATACTATTTATCCATTATAATAAATTGAAATAACCCAGAATTTGAAATTATCTAAATTAGATTTTTATATTAAATATATATAATTTTGAATAGAAATTAATATAATTAATATAAGTTGAGATATAGTTAAATTAAAAACATCATTTCGTTAAAATTTGATTTTTTTTGGAATACTGCATTCCATCATGATTGAGGATTTTATGATAAAATATATTCATTCACAGACATTAATAGAATTTTATAAAACATATTATATATTTTTAATCATCATAATTAATATTATTTAGTATTTACATCACATTTTATTTAAAAATTTAACAGTAACTCTAATAAATATTATTTTACCATGTTAAAACGAAAAATAGATTAATTAGTGGTAAAAATAATTTTAAAAAGACATTAAACAATGTAACCCTAATTGTATGAATATTTATTTTTATTTTTATTTGAAACTATTTTTATATTTATTCTTAATTGTTTTTTAATTTTAAATTATTATGTAAATAGATTGATTAAAAAATATTTTGATATAGTAGAAGTCAAATTATATTCCTTATTAACATGAAATTTCCATTAGAAAATTAAATTTTATGGAATAATGAATTTTGAAAATTAATTATATCTTATGAAAATATTTTTAGTAAAATATTTTTATTAAATATAATTGATCATATAATTATTTTGATGCCAGATGTATTGTGTAAACCTGATCGAAACTATTATTTTCAAAAAACCCATCATTTCCTAATATATGTAGAATCATATTTTAAAAGTAAAATTTAAAATTATTGGAAAATTATTTTGATAAAAAACACATTAATTTTGGGATAAGAATGACTAAATTTTCCAATAGTTATTTTTTCCAAATTTTCATTAACAGTCGAATTTTGGGGTAAAAATTAAATATCTTACAAATATAATATGTGTCTTAGGAAATCATAATGACCCAAAAGTGATGTAATAAACAATATAAATGGTATAAAAGAATAAATATATACAATTCCTTAAAAATATATTTATTTTATATTAATGTGATTTCATTTATAAATCCTTTTTCAATCCACTAAAACCAATAATATATTTTAATATTTTAATATAATTTCCCTACAAGTATGACCCACTTACACATCATAATGGTTATAATTTTATAACGTTTGGACATTAGATATTTAAAAAAATGAAAGAAAATCCCATTTATATAAAACATGGATAAATACAATGGAATTTTGTTTAGTTTGGGTTATTTCATTATATAGAGTCCATAACCTATGTTTGAGATATTATAATAAATTCCCCACTCATTTCAAAAATAATCCCAGCCAAAACCTATTTATACTTACTAAAAATCATTGATACAGATCCCTAATATTACATTAGCTCTCTAGACTCCTCCCATGGTTTCAAAATCTATATACAATCCCCTACCATTTATTTGGTTTCACACACTCAGGTAATGGATCTTCCACTAGCCTATGATTATTAATAAAATAATATTAATATTTTTATATATTTAATATTTAGTATGTTATTATAAAATATTATATAACCACATACATTCCATTTTATATTAAAATGATTATATCCCACTTTCACTCTCATTATTAAACCCATGATCCTTAATGTACACATGTTTCTATGCCAAAATATTATAAAAGATCCTCACCTTGTATTTTATATTCCTGTTTGTTTATAATATTACAAATTCTATTTCCAATTACTAATGGATGAATATGAATTTATATTTTTATATTACTTCCCATTTCATGTCCAAATTATGATAGACCCCTTTACCTCTCATCAACCGATTATATGAATTTTTACGTTATGATAATTTGTTACTGAAATTTCCCCTAAATTTTATCTATGAAAAAATTGTGTGGTAAATACCACGCCTAATTTATATCAAGAATGTTATCCATAATACCCTAACAAATACTTGACATGGGACATAAATTTACATATTCCAAAATACATGATCATGGAATAAAATATGATGATGAATGAATCCATTTTTTATAATCTATATGGAATACTAAATCATGAGAATGAAATGAAAGGGATGAGTGCAACCAAAATAATATAGTACTCAAATGAATTGGTTAATGATTAGTCTCATTAGATTCCATGTTGTGATACGATATCAACCTGATTCATTTCTGTGAATTTATCCAACATGATATTTTAGTATTTATCTTTAAACTATGTTTATGATGAAGTGTTTTAAGTTATTTACAAATTTGTTTTGTGATGAATAATGTGCTATATCATGCATTATTATTTATGTTCATGAATCAAAGACCATTTATTCCGCATTTAAATTCCTTTTTTCTAACATTTATTACATTATAAAATGTTTATTAGTTTATTTCAATTTATATGTGACTCGTTTCTTATGTATATCACAATGTTAACCAGTAGAGTTTTAAAAGACTTTGAATTATAGGGGAATTTAAATGTTGTTTTCAATAATTTTGTTGTATCCCATTTTCAAGATGCTATGCTATATACGTAATTCACAAGAAATAAGAGTTATTGAGATTCGTGGTTTTTTATGTGTACATTAATGTACAAAATAATGAGTTATTTGTAATAAAGAGACAAGTTATTATAGTTGGTACCTAATGAAATGATTATTTATTTCTGTGATTAGGATTAGATGACATTGGAAAAATACTTTTGGAATAATAAAAGTGTATAAAATAATCGATTAATTTTGGTAATTTATATAGTAAATGAATTTTCACTAAAATACATCCATATTTGGATACTTCATGTGGATATGGCTCTCAAAAATAGGTTCCTATGGGTAAATCCCAAAAACACCACATTGATCTTTACTCAATCGGGAGCTGGTGCATTATAATGGGCCTTGCTGCAAACATTGCTTGACAGTCATGGGGAATTTTCTTTGGGAAATTAAAAATCACATTAGAAACCATTATTATGTAAAAAAAATTAAAATAATATATTCTAGTAAATATATCATGGATAAAAATAATGAATTTGATAAATTTATAACTATAGGAAACTCATGAAGTTTATATGTTATCCCTTTATAGTCATTTCTAATGAATTGATAGTAATTTTATCCGTCTTAGATTTATAGATTTTTAGTCATTTAATATATCTATATAATTTAATAAATAAAAATAAAATAGCCTTATAGTGTTTTTTCTCCTAAATGACTATGTTTTCACATCCCACTAATGTTCAGCTACTTGGAAACCTAGTTATCTGATTACCTTTTTATGTCCCCTTCTCTCTTTTAAAGATGATATTTTATTAATAATTTTTATGTTGTGGGTTTTAAAGAAAGATATTTTCATGTTTCAACACATTACCTTTCAAGTTAAAGTTTAAATTGTGTTCAAAAAATTAATTAAATGGGGGATGAATGTAACACCCCATGTTCTTTAAAAATAGAACTGTTTTAGATGTCATATATAATATGTAACATCGAGCCCGAACAAATGATAATTATTTAAATATGAGTTTAGCATTTATAATAAATATTATGATATGAGTAGGATAAAATAATTTTTGATATATATATATATATGTAAATATTAATTCCATAAATATATTGATACATACTTTTTAAATGATCAATCAATGTACGGTCATGCCGTTTTGTTCATCAAAAGATGTTTTCTTAAAAATAAATGTATTTATTTTTTAAAATATTATAATTTGTTTATAGACCATTAAGATATCAGTTTAATGAATAATAACACCAATTTATATTCCATAATATCAAAATTATATCAGACATAATATTAGGGATATTTTTGGAAAAAATATATTTTTCAATGAATACTGAAAAATAGAGTTTTATATAAAATTTTCATTTATTATGATAAATGTTTTTACATAAAATAGTAATTATTATTATATATATATCATTCAAGGTATTATAATAATTATTTAGTTATATTTGATTCAAATAGTAACATTTAAATAATATATATTCTAGACATTAATACAAATTTATTTTTAGGATTAAAAAACTCACTTTTATAATGTTATTTGAAAATTCATAATGCATCTCCATAATTAATAATTAAAAAAACCCCTTTATAAAATTTATAAATGAAATATTTAATTATATATATATTTCATTATGAATTGAAATCCATAATTCAAATTATTAATCAAATGGTAAATTTTTCATTTTTTTTTTGAGAAAATAAAATTTTTGAGTAATGAATAAATGGAATATAAATATATAATGTCAATTATGAAATGATAATGAACCATAAGTTATGTAAAAATACTATAAATGGTTTACATGACCAAGTATATATTTTATTTTTAAATTATTATTATTTTCCGTTCTCTAATAAATTTTATAAATCCTTTGGTAATCCTCTGAAACCACTAGAATATTTTATGGTTTTATAATAATTTATGTATGTGTATGACTCACTTTTACATAATAAATAGTAATATATTATTATGTTCCTCAATTTTCCATATAAATTATTTGAAACTAATCCAATTTGGATAAAACCAGAGGAATAATAGAGAGGTATTTTTTTTGTTTCGGTTATTTTATTATATAGATTCCAGAATCAATGTTTGAGAAATAATAAATAATTCCACACTATGACAACACTACTATGTATTGAACATTATTCCCTGATTTGTTAAATAAAATTACACATAATAAAACCCAAAAGATCAATAATACTATTGTATTTGGTAATTATTTAGATATCATAAAAACTTAAAAAAAGTAATACATAATCATCATTGAAAGCATCATAAACAAGTTCATTGTATTCTATCATATATAAAACTACATGGGATAACCTAAGTAAACATATAAGAATGGGATGACCACTGAAGCCTAGTATTGGAGTAAACATTGAAGAACATGAATAAATTAAAAAATGTTATAAAATAAGAATATCAATGAGTAACAATAGGATATATAATCATATAGTTGTACAATAAGGAATGATATGACATGATAACATAATGTCAACAAGGGAGATGTGGAAACACAATAAAACAATTCATTATAAATACTGTCCATGGATAAATACCAAGACATAAATATAAAAAATGTTTCATAATGTAATATATATCACTAAAAATCCAAAAATTATGTCTCACGAGGTTTTAAATTACCAAATGCATTAGATTACTATATAATATCAGATGCTCCTGTCACTTTCATTTAAATTTCATGATTAACTATGCCACATAGATCAAAAAAATTAATTAATTCATAATCATATTTAATTCCACATTCACAGGGTTTGGAATAATTGAATTTTAGTCCCCAATAAATGAATTTTTTGATATAATGGCGAACACCATTGATATAAAATGGGTGTTGTATATACAACTGAATTTTTTTGGAAGGGAAAATCGAGGTGAAATTTCAGAAGCATAACAACATCACATATTTATTCACAAATTTTGTTAATGTGAAGAAAATGGATATATAATTGTTTAGAAATAAAATTTAATGTAATAGGGACATTGAAAACCATATCCCAACATTATAAAGTTGAAGTAGAAGTTGTAAGATAATAACTAAATGTGAATTTTGAGGATAAAAAAACCCTTACCAAAAATTGTTAAGTTAATCGGTCTACACAATGGTTCATGGGAGGGGGTAATAATAAATAAAGGATTATTTAATAATATATACATAAAGTTGAATTTATTGGGAATATTTAACAACATATCCCACCATGAAAAAATAGAATTTATGAGACACAACATAATATAGGTTCTTGAAAAAAAGGGGAGAGTGGAAGATCTCTTACTAAATTTTGGAATTGTAACTGGTGTACATAATGGTTTATGGGAGGTGTTAATTATATTTAAAGGGTTATCTCATAAATTTTACATAAAATGGATAGTATGTGAAATATGGAAGAATAGATTCCATTATAAGGAACAAAAAACGCTTAAAATGTTGATGATGCTTGAATTAAAAAGATGAAAGAGACATCTTCTACCATAAGAGGGTGAAAACAAATTATTTGGAGGATATTATTGAAATTATTAGGGAGATTAAGGGGTCTACAGAAATATGGGGGATTATTATTGATGTTCTTCATGTATTTTTAGTGAATATAAATTATAGATTTGGTGGGAATATATTTGAAATGGGAGGGGGATTCTTTTATATTTTTCAAACATTGGTTTTGGACCCTACATTATAAAATAACCACAGACCAAATCCATACCAAGGGTTTTCCAATGGTTTCAACCAAATGAGAGTCGATTTAATTATTTTTTAATGAAAATATCCTAATATAATAATATAATATCTTTACAGATGTGGATATGAGGCATACTCTTAATGAAATGATTTAAAAAACATAAAATATATTAATGGTTTTGGAGGATTCAAAAAGGCTTTATAAAATTAATAATTTATACCTAAATTCTCGTTAATTTTAAGGAGAAAAATAAATTTGGTCATTAATTCCATTAATAGTATTTTTTAGGTCACATTTTAGTCAATTTGAAGTCACAATATAGATCATATATTTATATGAAATTTTATTTTTACCCAAAAAATATAATGTTTCAGAATATTTTAAAAAAATCATAGATATATAATTTTCATGTTCAAATTCGAAAACAAATTATGCATTTTATGGATAAATAATCTAATTTAATGTATTTTTACTTTTAATACATGAATAATCATTTTCTGAGAAATTATGGGTTTTTTACAACATTATTTTTCTAACCGTCAAATAATTTATGTTTGACATTAGAAGAAATATATTATCATTTAAATTTAAATAATTTTTTATAATAGTATTTCATTAAAATATTATTTTATCCAAAAATATCTTATTTCATCAATATAAATGTCCAACTGAAATTTTATATTATTTAAAAATACAATTTCTATTTTATCATATCAAAATATAATTTTTGTCCAACTAATTAATTAATAATTTGTAAAATTAAAAAAATTAAAAATATATATAACTGTGATTCGAATTAAAAGGATATATATATTCATTCTATGATGGTTACTTTGATTCTAATCATGGTGGAATTATTTTCACCCTTAATTAATAAATTTTCCTTTAACTATTGTAATAAATATCAGATATAGTTAACATTCATATTGTTTAGAATTTACAGTAAACATATTACATAATATTAACTATTATTATTCCAAAAATGGAATTCATTTTATAAAATAACAATGGTTGTATATTTTAATTTCATATAAAACCCACAAGAATGATGGAAATAGGTTTTATAAAAAATATATTCTTAATGGAAAAGATGATTTTACAGTAATGTTATTACAAGTAATTTTCATTAAATTAATTTCAATTAATACTTATAAATATAAATTCTAAAATTTTAATTTAGTTAATTTTTTATTAGTCACTATTTAAATTATTTATAATGGATAAATATTATACATTTGAAAAAACATATTTGGAAAAAAATCATTTTCAATTTTTTAAAAATAAATGTATTAAAATATCATATAAAGATGATTTAAATGATATTAATTGAATTATATATAACTAAATAAGAATTATTTTTCATTGGAATCAATTAAAAAGAATAATTGGAATCTTTATGTTACTAAATTTATAAAATTAAATGACAATTCTATTTTGAAAATTATATTTTCGATATTCATTGAAAATATATTTATTTTTTGAAAAATAAAAAATAACCTTATATTAGTTTTGATATGATCAAATATTCTATTTTTTTATCAAATACATTATCTAAGTTTTATATAGAATATTTATTATAGTTATAAAATTAAATGAAAATCATTTTTTGAGAAAACATATTTCGAACACAATAATGATATTACTAAAAATTCATTGATTATTTACTATGAATTTATAAATATATTAGGGAAATATATTTTTTTTTGTCAAATTCTTTAATTATAATAATATCCATAATTTTAATAGAAGGGGTGAAATGGTCCTATTTAAATAATCATTGTTTTTTGGGTTTGGTTTATTTTCTATAGAATACACTTTTCACTTTTCAAAAACATGAGCCATTACATTCATCCAACCTTTAATAAATTTCCTCCTTGAATATTAAAAAGAAATATGGTTGATCCTATTTATATCTTCTCACCCTTTTAATGATATACAATCTAAGAGGACTATTCATAAAGTTGATGAAATGTTGAGAGGATTCTCTATAATCATGAAGGGATGATGGTACCAACACCTTACTTTGGTTGAGTTCTCTTACAAAAATAGTATTTAATCGTGAATCCAATTTTTTACCTATCAAGACATCAAACATAGTATCTTAGAGTGAGTGAATTAATTTATTACATAGTTATTGTTAATAATCTATATCACCCCAATAGACTTAATATTTTTTTATATTTGGAAAATAAGATTCAAAAATAATTGTTACATTACAACATGAAATGAAATAAAACATATAAATTCCAATGGAAACACCCATAAACTACTCGATTATCCCTACAAAGAAATAATAATATATATGTCCTCATTGAGCGGAAAACATAAGAATTTGGTATGATTATATGAATATTAAGGAAAATAAATGAAAAAGAATATATCAATAACACAATAGAAAAAGTTGAATAACTAAAACAAATTCCATTGAAATATAATATTTAGCGTAATATGGAAGGAATAAAATATGATAGAAGAATTCATTATAAAAAATCATATGAGAACTAATAACATACATGGATATTATAGTAGTTGAATAATAACATACATTATCAATTTAAAATATCATAATGATGGAATGAATAATGATGGACATCTGAAACATCCCACCAAGTCCTTTTATATGAAATCTGAATATAAATTGTGAATTCCTATGAAAAATCCTTATATAAAAATAAATTAGAATGAACATGAAAACTCATATATATGTTCTATCTCATCAGACAAACTGATGAATCGAGGGTCTATATTTGGCTCATCAATTACATACTATTCCCACTTCATTCCACATATGAATGGGTTGATCCTTAAAAACATATTCATATGAAACGTAAATTACTATCCACAATTGGTAAAAATAATTTCTGAAAATTATGAGTCATATAGTGAATGTTATCAACAAAGCACATCCATAAACAAACCGATGATAAACCATTTAATAAAATATGGTAGATGGTATCACCTATGATCAATCCCAATTATATATAATATTAAATAAAGGGTGTGGACATAAATGAAAATACTCTACTAAAATAATCCCAAAATTCTTGAGAGAAATATGATTTTTACCTGGGGAAGAATAGTTATTTTCAAAATTTTAGTTGTATTGACCATAAAATAATAATTCTGGTATATGTATCTTGTAAATGAAAATGGAAGGACATTGAAATTATGTTTTAGGTATATATTATTTATTAAATGTAAATATTTTATTTCAAATATTATTATCATGCCACTTCACTGTGGTTTAATAGAAAATATAAAACATTTTTTTTAAAATGAGTTTTTTTATAAAAATAGAAATGAAAATTGGTACTTTTCCCATAAAATATATTTATTTTAGAATTTTTTTTCTTATAACAAATATTGTATGGTACTCTACAATGTGTATTACATTAGGAAGTTCCCCTTAATTGGGATTTCTTAATAGGAATAATATAAAAGGGAACATTATATATAATATAAATCTATATAAAATAAATATTAATTGATCTAGATACATGATTTTAGAACATATACACATAACTTATAATAATTATATAAAAAGGAGAATTAAATTTGGGTAAGGAGTGTGAAATCATAACTTGAATGAATATTAGAGGTTTGGGAAGAATCCCTAACCTTATATATAAATGTGTTCAGAACATGAAATTAATGTCATGGATAATGAAATAGATTTATTAATAAATTAGTTCTGAAACTATTTAAAATATATTTTATTTATTATAAAAATATTTAATTCATTCATGGACATTTTATGCATCTTCCTATTTGATTGTTTTGTTTATCAATGTTTGTTTTTTTGGTTTTCATGACAGGTTCACATGTATATAATTAAAAAGGATAACTAAAATAGAAATAGATATACATAATTAAAATGATAAATCATTAATTAACATAAATTATATTTAGTTTTCTTATATAAAATTTATTTTTTCATATTTAAGGATGATTCATTATAAAAACTGTTAATGTTATTCATTTAGAGAAATTATTGTTGTTATTTATAACCTTGAATTAGTGTTGTATTATGACTAGTTATTATTATTTTTTAATTTTTATAGAACATTAAATTAGTTTGAGAACCATAATATGTTTAGTTATAACCATAAAATCATTTTATTAACAACCTTGAATGTAGAAATGATAAAACAAAATTAGTCAATCGACACCTCGCATATAATGTTGTCATTTTAAGAATAATAAGGGGAGTGGAGAATAATTTTTTGAAGATATATCATTAACATAATAAAATTATAGTATATAAAATATGATGGATTTATCATTTAACATTGGATAGTGGAGGTTATGAACAGACAATAAAAGAAAGGAAATTGAATGGAAAACAAAAGAAGGAAAGTTGGTTTCACCTATTCAAGTCATCTCCTTTATAACATCCATATAGAACATTGAAATGGTCCTTGTATGAATGAAATTCCGTAATGTGGGGGAGAAGTTTGGTAGTTTAATTAGGTAGAAATTCTCCAAGAATCATGGATTTTGAGGTGCATGGAATAGATATGGTGAGGGGTGGTAGTTGTAGTTGTGTATAGGGGTGTTTTTTTATTATTGTGTTCCTTAGATTATTATTTTGGCTCCAAGAATATTTATAGTTTTGATTCCCAAGAAAAATCATAGAAAAAAATAAGGATGCTTCTATATTATTATTATTAAACCATTAATGAATCAATAAATAGTTTATTTAACATATTGTATATATATACCATCAATTAACAAATTAAACTATTCACAAAAAAACATCTATTATAGAAAAATATTAATAAACCACCCTTAATCGTTTGAAAAGTGTGTATTTAAAAATTATATTATGAATTTTTAAAATAATTTTATATGTTTGATAAATTTATGTTTAAATTAAAATCATCAATTATTCAAGAAATATTAGTTTTGAATTCATTATTTTACTTTATAAAACATAAAATAAGAAATTAAAGTCTCATAAATTTATCTTATAATCATATGAAAAAAAATATTTTTTTGAAAAGTTAATGGGAAATTTCTTTTTTTAAATCATTCTATTAATTATTAAATATAAAATATACAGTTTTGATTCTAAAAAACCAACACTAGTTTTATCCCTTTATAAAATTTATCTACTATATATATGATATAAATATTTCATATATTTATTTATAAGAAACAAAAATTTTATTTAAATATATATACTGTTGGGGGGATGATTTCTGGTCAAATGGCTGGAACCCTGTAATTTATTCAAACAAAAGCAGCACACAAATTACATGAGACAAAATGAAGGACATTTTCTTGAATCTATAATATAATTAAAAATAAAATCCTGATCGAGATCATTTATCCAAGTCATCTCATGAGAGACTCCCATGTTGGCGAGACCTTCAGCGATCTTGTTTGCATCATAGAAGGTGTGTGTAGCAATGAAGTTGAGACTGTTGAGCGAGTTGAGGCAGTTAACCCATCAGGGGGTGAGAGACCATGCTAGGTTAGTCACACCCTTCCAGATGACATGCACAATGGTATAAGAGTCTCTCTATATCCAGATTTTTCTCTAGTTTAAATGTTTTTCAGAATAGATGGCATGAATGATACCCATCATTTCGGCCTCCAGAGAAAAAGCAATGTCGTCGCTTCAATAGAAACACCCGAGAATCCAATCAAGATGGTATTTGAAAACACCTCTACATCCTGTAAGTCCAGGGTTTCCTTTTGAGGCTCTGTCAACATTTTAATCTATCCAGGAGGAGGAGTCTACCAGAAAATATCAAAAGTGTAATTCAGTTTTTGATATATTCCACTCACTCCAATCCACCAGAGGGTTTCAAGATCAATGAATGAATTGTCACAATGGTCTTATTGTATCATGGAAGTCTCTTTGATAGCAATATGTATCCTAATTTTTCCTGCATTTAGTTTAAATGTGATATTGTTGAAATATGAAATCATTTCTACCATACCAGAGGATATGCAGAAGCTCTGCAACGGCAGTGAGAAAATATTTTCTAATTTACGGTGACCTCAAAAGCTCAATCATCTATTTCAATTACAGGAAAATAATGTTATCCAAAATCCATCTGCACTCAAAAGGATCAAATATGTAATGCTGAAGAGTAGTAGCAGTCTCACAAGAAAAAATAGTTGGTTTATGTCCTCCCAATATTGGATGAAAAATCCACATTTAGAGTAATGATTAAAACCATAAGACTGAAGACAAACATCGGTAGGAACTTTTGGTGGGAAATTCTCCAAATGAGGGTAAAACGAGAAGGACTTATGCAAGACATATTGAAATTGGAGATCAAACTGCGATTATCATCAATGTTAAAGAGATGGTAATTATAAAATATTTTTAGTCCAACAAGCCATTTTAGTGTGTTCCCAAACCAGAAAGTCACAATCGGAAGTAAAGTAATAATTCTCAATAATATGCTTAAATGAATCCGAAAGATTTTAACCAGATGAATTGATCATGTCCCTGATGGAGCAGTTAGATGGATCAGGAGTAAAAGAATTAGGCATCTCTAATATAAGAGGTGAACCAGTTCATTTATCAAACCAAAAATTTAAAGTGGATTCTTTACTAAAAATCCATCTAGAATTTTACAAGATAGAATAATATGAACAATTAATCATTGGACAGATAGAGGAATACATGTTTTGAAAAATACCAGATTTATTCTTATCAATAAAACCAGTTCTGAGAAATTTCATGGGGTGATAGTTATTATTAATAAGGGATCATGTAAATTTATCTTGAAGAGCATCATTAAAGGATTTATGATTTTTAATTATTTTACCACCTTCTTTATTATGATTACAACAAGAGGTCCAAGAAATCATGACCAATATTCTCTCCAGAGTGCTACCGCACCAAATGTTGTTCCTTATAGCAGTATTTAAGAATTTAATAAGACCTGCATGCCACTTGTATACCATCATGGAGTAAACCAACTTAGAAACAATGATGTATTTCATAAGGCAAACCCTTCCTTCCAATTGAAAATGCTTTTCCTTTCTAGGAAGAAAGTTTTTTTTGATTTTGAGCCACTATTTGATGGAAATAATAGGATTTGGGTCATCTATAGAAGATGTGAACACCATGGTAAGGGAAGGGAAGGGAACCTTCCTTAACCCCTAAAGCATCAGTGAAATGAGTTTTCTAGTTGAGGGGGAAATTTTTACCCAAATATATAAAGGATTTCATCCTGTTAAAACACTGACAAGACACCTATCCATAGTGAGGAATGATTGATTTAATGTTATTGACATTTCTATTGTTCCCCTGGAGGAATAAAATGATATCAACAACATAAAGAATATGGGAAGGGGCATGTCAATTCCTAGAGGCAAGAATCAGTTTGATTTTTCCTTGATCAACATTAAAGGTGAGAAATCTTCTAAGATAGTCTTTTGCAATAGAAAATATGATAGTAGAGAGAGGGTCTCCTTGTCTGATGCCCTTGGTGAATTTAATGTAACCTCTAGGAGGGACATTGATAAGAATAGAAATATGGGCTGAATAGAAAATGTTTTTGATTCTATTGAAAAATGTGTCATTGAAACCAAAACTAGATAGAAATTTAAAAATAAATTCCTAGTAAATCATGTCAAATGCTTTAGTAATATCTAGTTTAAGAGAATCATTTCCACCTCAAGTGTTTCTATTCAATAAATTAGTGGATTCAGAGGAAAGGAAATTAAAATCTTGTATAGACCTGCCATTAATGAAGCCAAACTAGTTCAAAGAAATAATTCTGTTGCTAATAGAATAGAATCTATTGTCAATGTCCTTAGTAATAAATTTAACAAGAGTGTTTAAGAGGGAGATGGGTCGAAAAATGTGAATTTCATCGGCATTTTCAATTTTGGGAATAAGAGTGAGAAATTGAGAATTTAGATGATGAGGAATAACCCCTTTTTCAAATAAGGTTCTAACAAAGTTAAAAAAATAATTATGAATGACATCCTAGTGGTTTTGGTAAAATCCATTATTATATCCATTTGTTCCAGTGGAACTGTCTTGATTAAGGCCAAAAATAGTTTCATTGATTTCTGAATCAAGAGGGGTGTTGTTAGGTAAACAATTATCCTTAAAAGTAACCATGTTTATAATTATATTGGGGAAATATCATTGTTGGTATTGGGGCCATTAAAACATTAAGTGAAATAGGAGACAACATTATTGGAAATCCCTTCTTCTGTATTAATGAGGTTACCCTCAACCATTAATAAGGATAGAGGCCTACTAGATTTCCTAGCTCTTTGAAGGGAGTTGTAAAATTTGGTTTTTCTTTCACCATCGTTGAGCCATTTAGCTTTGAAAATTTGATTTTTTATGTTATCCTTAAAATTGGGGAAGGAGATTAATTTAGTAGAAATGTTGATTTCATTTTGGGGGGAACTACTTAATCTGGTTATGTTGTTATTATTTTTACTAAGAGTCAAATCATTCTACAAAAAATCTGAATGTCTTTATCTATTACGTCAGATTTGGTTTTGAACCACTTTTTAAGAATAAGTATGAGATCTTTCTACTTAGTGGATCAAGAAAAGGAGTCATTGGAGTAGCCCATGTTATCCCATGAAGAATTGATGTGACAAAATCAAGGTCCAAGTACCAGGACAAATTTATTCTGAAAGGAAAAGAGGGTTTGTAAAGATTTTTAGGGATACAAACTATGATCAGTTGATGATCTGAGGCATGTTTGGTTAGAGTAACACTGGAGGTCTAGTTCCATTTATCAAGGGATAAGTCATTAATGAATACTCTACCGAGATTACTTGCCACAACTCGATTATAATTATGTCTATACCAAGTAAATTGGGAACCTACTAGGATATCCCCAATAAGATTATTGTCCTATATAAGGGATTTGAATTCTCAAGAAGAAATAAAAGAGAAGGATTGGATATTTTTATAGGTGGGTGATAGAATAGAATTGAAATAACCAACTAAGACCCAGGGTTTTTGAATTATGGCCTTGATAGTGGAAATTTCATTTCAAAGAGATCTTCTATCCTATTATTTATTTCTGGCATAAACAAAAGTTTTCAAAAGATGAGTTCTATCAAGGAAATAATCACAAGTTAAAGATTGCTCAGAAAGAGTGAAAATATTGAAATTCAGAAGATATGAGTGATAAAAGATCCAAAGAGAGTCTACAACATTACCATTGTTACATGCCCCAAAGAAGGAAAAACCAAAATTTCAAAGATGCATGAATTTTGGGGGAAATCACATTTGGTTCAGCAATAGTAAGAAGTATAGGGAGATGAATATTAATAACTCTTTTTAAGAGATTTAGGATGTCAGAGTTAGAAATACCCTAATATTTCCAATAGAGTATTTTCATTAATGCTTATTCTTGGGGTTTGACCCCCCTTTCTATTTATTAGCACCCTTTTTTCCTCTAGTTTTACAAGGGGATATGTTATTACTAGGAGTGCATGTTCTCTCAATTTTTTCTAAGGGAGAAGCAGATTTTTGAGCATTACCTCCTGCCGTGTTACAAATAGTCAGGTATCCAGAAGAGATCAGGTCAGGCCCAAAAAGTGATTCTTAAACTATAATAGTTTCAAATGGACATACTAAAAGGGCCTCCTAAGGGATAACATCTCCCTTAACAGGGCTAGATGGAGCCTCTGGGATTATATCAGTTTTAGAGGGTCCCGAGGATGATACATCATGGGAGATGTCACCAACCTTAGCCATGAAGAGAACCTGCATGTTTTCAGTGTCCAGAGAAGTAGAAAAAATGTACCCTAGTTTTTAGATGAGGAAGGACAGTTGGGAGAAAAAGATTTATTTTCAGTGTCTACCAGATCAATGGGGACAACACTATGATTAAAACCAACTGCTTTCCAATTCTAATCCACATTATCAGAAATGGGTGCATCTTGTAACCGAGCAGGGGAGAACATTGGAACAAGACTAGGGGTGAGGGAGAGGGCTCGGTCACATTACCATTCCAATGGTCATATTTAATATTATATTATAATTTTTAATTTGAGGTTGTGTAAAGCATAAAATATTAATGATTATAAATAATAAAAGTTACATACCATTAAATCTTGGTGTACTACATTCTCCACTCATAAAAAAATTTCAGCATAATTTTTTCTATAATTTCACCTCATAAAATTATTTTGGTAGTTATTTATTATAATTTCATAATGTTCCCACATCGTATATACAATTTTATGATTATTACTGAGTAAATTTACTAGAAGATTCATCCAATTCCTCCACACCAATTCTTTAGTGTCCATAATCATGATTCAATATTCAGAATAATATAATTCATGTTCTAATTATATTCCATCAGAAGTAAAGACATGTGTTAGGGCTGGTGTGTATATCTTTTACAAATATATATGTAACATATTCATTTATTTATAAAGGATTTGTGGAATAAAAAAATTATGAGCCACAACAACAATTTTCTATAGGATTTCAAAATGTCTAATTTAGATCAGGCTCAGATTCCCATTCTTTCCAAATGTTATAACAACCCTCCTTAGAGATACCATTAAAAATAAATTGTCTCCCACTTGAAACTCCAAAAAGTTTTCCTAGTTATCAAAAACATTGTTTGGCCTAAATTGATCTTATTTGATGTTTGTTTGAATTGTATTACATTTTCTACTATTTTCTCTACACGCTCTAGCCTAGAAGCTCCCTTTTAAAAACTTCATCGCATCATGGTGGTGTAGGATATCATTTTCTATATAATACTTTAAACATTGTAAATTGAATACATTAATGGAAAATATTATCATAGGTTAATATTAAAAAGGTAAATACTGATCCCACATACCTTTAATGTCAAATTTGAAGTACCTAAACATGTTTGTTTATGTTCTGATTGAACCATCTCAGTGTCCATTTGTTTGACAGTGACAAGAAGAGCTCAAATAATGTTCAGTATTGAATTAATTCTAAATAAATTTCCATAATTTTTATGCAAATCATGGATCAAGATCAATCAATATTGAATGTAGTTTGCCCTGAGATCCTATAAATTCATTAATATTGACTTGTGTAATGCTCTCTTGTGGGAAACTTTCACTACATGGGAGGAAATGAGGATATTGGGTATGTCTATAAAAATGTACTCATCTTACAGCATTATTTCATTGCATCATTGGAAGTCATGTGAAAATATAAATGATAATTTAACCTCATTTCCATGTTGGAATATGTAGAGGTTTCAAAAATCCTCTAGGATGTTTTCTTTCACACATCACCCATTAAAAAACTACACATCATGATTTAAATCCATCAATTTATCTCATCAAATAATCCAACGTGAAATTTTACTTCAATCATTTTTACATATTAGTGTTATTAGTGTGCATAGAGAAATTTGACGTATGAGAATCATCCAAAAATTCCCATTTGGATCAGATATAGAGGGGAAAAATCCTCTTCTGGAAGTTTAGAATTCCATCCCTCACTTGAAGTATTTTAACTTCCCATCATTCACATCATTAATTTTACCGTTCTAAATTCTCATCATGGGACTGATAACATTTAATCCACTTCAAAAAATTTGTTTTGGAAACCACTTTAAAAGGTTTTGATTATTCACCTTGCATGATAAATACCATATCTTTTCTTACTAGATCTATGTAATAACGATCCTTATCAATTGACATTCTGTTTAGAACTCCCTGATCCATCCCGGTCAACGTATCATCTACATTATCCTCCTTTCATGGGTGGTAGTGTATTGGAAAATAATAATCCTTGAATTGTTTGAGTAATCTCTATTTTCTCATGTTGAGTTCATTCTATGACAAGATATATTTCGTTATCTTGTGATCTATATATATCTCAAATAATTCCCTATATATATAATTTCAATATATATTTAAATAAAATATTATAGATTCTAACTCTATAGTATGTCTTAGATTGTTCAAATAATGATGTTTTAACTACCATTATGAATAGAAAATAACTCTCTCATTCTTTATAGAGAAAGAAAATTCATTTCCTCTATACATCACTATATATTAAAAATATTCTACTTCACGATTGTATAATAAAAAATAATTAATTCAATAATATATTGTTCAATTCAATAAATAATTATTAAAATTTCATTTTACAAATAAACATAACCACTTTATGTGTAATATTTTCTAATGGGTAAAATAATTGGGAAAAATTATGAATTCAACTCATATTTTAACCTTATAAACCAATTATACTACATAACTCAATTATGTTAATTGGTGTAGGAAATTATTGGAAAATATTGTTCTTTATAGGATCAAAATATAATCCATCTATAGATACAATATGCCTAATAAAATAAACTATTTGAATCCTAGATTAAATCTTTTTAAACATCCCATATATCAATTTTACTCTAACATTCTTCATACCAATACTAAAATGGTTCTCATGGTCCTCAAAGATTATTGAATATATCATGTTACCATGAATAAATAACTTAAAATTATTAATGTATTCCTTGACAACATTGTTCAATAGATCCATAAAATTATAGGTTTTATTAGTACATAAAAAATGCATTATTGTAAACTCGTAATATGAATATCTATTTAGAAATTATATCAATGAATTATATTCTTTCCTCATAACAAATCGATGATATTGAAGTGAATAAGAGTTTCATTTGTTATCTATATGGATTGAAGTGAATAAGAGTTTCATTTGTTTCCAATGAGATGTAAATATGTGAATTAAAGTTATTGATGACGAATTTGGTGAAGCCTTGGAGAATTGTTGTTAATTCAAAGTATTGAATACTATACTTGATCAATTCTGAAATAGGATACAACTTTGATAATTTTTTAACTAGTATTATGTTCTATGACTTGTATCAAAATGATACATCATTACATCACTTGCAGATGATCATGAAATACTCAATTTAATGAGTAATATAGTAAAGATGATCTATCCATTGAATCTCAATGGATGAAGTATATAAATCAGACTATTATTTGTGATGATACTCAAAGAAGAAGAAATGTGATTAAAGGAGACCAAAAAACTCTTTACAACATTTATGACCATGCATTATTACTTAATGAATGATTAATTAACAAATGATCCATTCATCATCTGTGATTGGATAAAAATAACACATTGAAGATCATTTGGAATTTTTGATCTAAAAATAAATAAATGGATGATGCTTGAAGATGAAGAATAAGAAAGGAAGCATGCATGGGATTTGAATGATGAAGTATGGATTGAAAAATTCAGAGGAAATCATACTTGGTTTTTAACCTGACTACTTAGTATACGCCTTTACCAAAAAAGTAGGACCAACTTGGAGGAAAACTGAAGCCCTCACCCAAGGAATATGCGGGACCCAAGGGTCTATCGTGCCGTAGGGGAAGGCCTTAAAACCAGACCATAAAAGGTACACATGTGGACCATGTATAAGCCCACATAAGCATGAATTAGGATCAACCAGTGCATGAAATCATACATAGTGGGAGCTATGTGCACACCTGAGGAGCAATGTGGGTGCTAAGAGTGCACCCGATGGGTGAACATAATACAGGGCGGTGCTATGCAGGGAGAGAGGATAATTCTGGAAATATTCTTCCATGTCTTATTATTTAATGAATTTGAAACAAGCATTGTGATTCATTGTGGGACATGTTTTTAAAACCACAGAACTAATCTAGACTATTGATCTATCAGCGACATGCAGT
Organism: Viscum album; assembly: GCA_963277665.1. Taxonomy (NCBI): domain Eukaryota; kingdom Viridiplantae; phylum Streptophyta; class Magnoliopsida; order Santalales; family Viscaceae; genus Viscum; species Viscum album. The sequence continues at coordinate 366,310,393 of OY728166.1, read as the reverse complement.
CTATTGTCCGATCAATCACGAGATTGATCCCATGCATCCAAGATGTCCGATAGATGTCTACATCTTTGGATTAAAAAAGTGTCATACAATCTATCGACCGATGTTTTCATTAACCTCCGGACACCTGAGCTCCACCTGCAAACTAGTTTTCAAGATGAATACTGATCTTATCACTTCATCCATTATTGATTCTCAAAATAAGTGCATAGTGGTTGTCCAGAAGAACCAAAATCATGCATGTATTAAAATTTGAATGCATGATTCGAGATGAAGATGTAAAACAAGGCCAAAGAAAATATAGTTGCGAGACAACATCATAATTATCGAAGCCTTTGGGGAAATGATTTTCATGTGTTCTTAAACACTTACACATGAGTATCTTGATACGATTTATAATTAATGAATGAAGATCCCACGACAAGTAGAAAAAATTTTCATAGGTTTGAAAATATTAAAACCAAGGATCTCAAATTATTCATATAATGATTTGATGAGTTTCTCTCCGGGGCTTGAAGAAGAATTGATTCAGAGCCCTCGCTTATAAATAGAGGATCCCCAAGCTAAACCAAGATGCTAACATTATCTAAAAATGATTCTCCAATTTCTCCAAATAAATAGAGCAACTACCAACCCCTCTCGTTATCAAAAGGAAAAATGTTTCGACGCAGCCTTTCTCTGAGAAGAGAGATTTCCACACATCTCTTGTGTGATGGAGTCCCACACATATCTGAAGTGGAGGAGAAGAGAAAACCCCTTGGTTCTAGATATAGAGTCACCCTCGATTTTTGGTTCTCAAAGAGATGGAACATGAACCATGCCGATTCGAAAAGTGAATCCATTCACACCCTTTTCATGATAACAAGAAAATGAGAGTGTATACATACTATTCCCTAGGAGAAAAAGAATGGACCCTAGGCACATTGTGGAGGAAGGAGAGTGCATTCATATGAATGATTTTAAATACCCAAAAAATCCAGATGGTGCATACACCCATTCGGGATGTGTGTGTGAATTACATAAAAATGAAAAATAAGAGTGCATGCATGGTTGAGTACATGTGAATGCAAACATAAGAACAAAGTGTGTGTTCACATGTGATGAAGGAGGAAGGAATAAAATGAAAAAACACCCTTTGAACCATAATTAAAAAGAACAAGTGAGTGTGTGATAAGACCCCAATGTAGAGAAAGAGAAAACGAGAAAGAGGTGTCATTGTGTGTGTGTGATCTAGGTTTTTTATCCATAGAGGTTCTCACACAATGAATAAAATGATTGTGTATGAATGAATTCACATTCACATGTGAAGACACATAAAAGAAGAATAAAGATTGTCAGTTCACATGTGTAAACAAGAAGAACAATGTCACTGAAACTCATCTATGAAGCCTAATCATTTCAGATGATGCCCAGTGAGATGATCCTCAGTCTTTTAATAATCACATAAGTGTATGTGATTCTATACAGGAAAACTAAATAAGTTTTAGTATATTATGTTATTGCACTAAAGAAGAAGAAATTAGGATATAAAAATAAAAGGGGTATTTGATCTCATTAAATACATACATGGAGTGAATGAGAACTGAGACTGAAGCCAGACATAGTTAAATAAGATCTTCAATATGAGTTTACAGTGATTCAGAATCAAAGAAGAAAGATAGTGCTTAAATTGAGAAATATCCTTCATGAATATTATTTATCAAAGAAAATAGACCTTACTAAAGGCTATTTAAGATTCAGGAATAAATACACTAGAAATTGAGATTTCGTAATGTTGTGTAGGAATATTATAGGACCATCTATAGTGAATCAAAGAATACCATAAAAGAGGAAGCTAAAAGTGTTAATCGAGAGCTAGAAGTCCCCTGTGAGATTCGGGGAGGAGAAGAAGTCATCAGTGGGACTCTAAAATAGGCCAGTGAAACTATTGTATCACTGTGGGATGAAGAATAAATATCCTCATGTGAAACTCATGAGATATTCAGTTGGAATCTATATCAACAATTTTAATTACGAATCAACTTATAGTGGAGAATATGCGTTGGTGAGAATAACCACCATAATAAAGAATTGGGTTTTGTACCAAATCTTGTAAATCCTTGCGTTCAATGCCTTTTCATTTACATCATCATTAGTGGTTAGAATGAGAGACATAAAAGATTTAACCAGCCATAGAGGTTTAATTTAAAATAATCAATTAGTAAAAATATTTAAAGGGATCAATGATTCACCCCTCCTCCTCTCAGTGATTCACACTGATATGTGCAATTCAATTGGCATAAAAGAATATCATCTCTAAAATATCTAGGGGAGTCGTTATGAAGAGAATATTTTAGGAGATGATTGAATAAACTCAAATGGAAATATCTTCCTAGACTCAAAAAAATATACAGAAAAAACAGGAATGCAAGATGAATAAGAAGCTTGCTAGTACTGGGGAGACACCTTCTACTAAAGGTAATCATAAAGGTAAAACATGTGACAATACTTATTATTCATCTGATGAAGCTTGTTCAAGCTATGAATATGATATATCATTTAGTTATCTTTAATCTGTACACAAATATCATATGAAAAATTTTCCTAGAGAAGTGAAATGACACATTGTTGCAAGCATTAGTTCTCTTCACGATGAATAATTATAACTGAATGAATGAAGATAATTCCATGTAATAAGCATGGGCTAAAAGGGTTAACATATCTATCACTCTCAAAAAACATGTGATGGAAAAGTAAGAAACACATTCTATTTGAAATAGAAGAACTAATGATGTTACTGATGAATTGGAAGGGAGTATTTGGGAGAAGGATTTCATTGAGATTGTGTTTTTTGAAGCATTAATGCATTGGAAAAGTTGTGTAATGTTTCTGTGGTTGTCAAAGATGCTCAACTAGAAAACAAACCCATCAATGTAAATGAGTTTTAAATATATATGAAAATATTAAGAAATTTTCAGGAGGAACAAATGAAAAAGCTGATGGAGAGTTGTGAAAGAAAGATGAGATTAATTGACAATGAGAAGAACTCTCTCAACATGATGTGTTTAGAGCTGGTGGTGAAATTGAATAATAAACAATCATTATAAGCTAGAACTTCCAAAATAGATGAATGAATGGATTCATCCACTCAAGTATGAATTGGGGAATACGATTCCAAAATGAACATAAAATCATCTTATAAAGCAATGGTAACATCCTCCAAGAAGATTGTGTCCCATAACCCATTTATTTCTATTTCTACTAATACAGTTTCATCTGTAAGTACAGGTTCAAATCCAAATGTTTGGAATATTTGGAATGATAAAAATGACGATACATCCATCCAAACATCAATTATGGATACCGGAATGATTTATAATAGAAACTCCTAGAAGGATGCTCCAAATAATTAAAGACAATTCCAAAAACAAAACAAAAAACCTAAATCTACCTAGACTTATACTAGAACAAAAAAGAAGAAGATATGTTGGCAATTTTTGGTGTTTTTCAATGTTTTGGCATTAGGATAATGATTTCTGATATAATATGATAGTATATGAATATTTTGGAAGGCCTACATTAATGTAATGTATAGGTAAAGAAATGAAGCAACATTCAATGCTAATGAAGAATGAAAAATGAATAAGAACATGTCTACTAAGAACAAATTTGAGTATCTTGAAGAATTTTGTGAAAATTACAACAAAAGTGGTCACAATTATGAAGATTGATGGTTTAGTCCTACCATGCCTTATGAATATGTTGATAAGAATTATAGACCTCAAAAAAGGATGGATAATGAAAAATAAGTTGCAAATTATTCCATTAGAAATATGAATAACACTGGAGTCAAGAAATCAATTAAAGAAACAATTCTTAGGAAGACACTCAAGCTGGATTCCATGAATTTAATCTCAACCAATAAATTTTTTTTCTATTATATAAAGAAATGTCATACCATGGATCCCTAAAAACACGCCATGTGAATGAATGGAATAAAGACAATACTAAAAGTATATTAAATCCATATGAATATGAAATTGATTAAACTCATTCCTGAAGATAATTTTCATAAGTTTCCTAAGAAAGGTAACCTGAAAGAATTAAAGAATTCATGATCAAGAACCATGCCTGAAAATTCCATGAAGGGGTTTTTAGTCAACCGGCCTAATGAATTAAAAATTTCTAGTGAACTGAAAAGAAACGATGATGAAATAATAGGTAAAGCCAAGAAAATGGAAAATCGATCATTTCACATGAAGGAAAATTCATATTCCATGAGATTTTTCATGCACATGAAAACCCAAGTGTCTGACAAATACTATGTGGAAGGGGAAATAAGGATGTGAGTCATGAAAAAAAATGTATAAATATTTAACCAGGTTAAATAGATATGCTAAATATTGTAGAACATGAACTAGTGGAAACTACTTTACTACTGGCAGATGTAAAGGCAAACAATCCACACAAGTTGAAGGTGAATAAAAGTATAGGTTCCATGTTGATAAAGAAAAATAAAAATGCCAAATAGAGATCATACATCAGCATGAATAGTACCATACACATTAGAGCTGTCTGGAATGGAGTTTTTAGGTTGAGAGAAAATTCTCAGCCCCAATGCTTTTATTAATAAGCTCACATATATATCATCTTATTCTCATATAATATTTTAGTACATTCCTATTTCATTGTAGGGAATTGATGAAGAAGGCCATTCATATGATGATTGTTGAATGATAAAAGTGGATAAAATTAATTTGGTCTGATTATTCATGATTTGATAATAACATGAAATGTTCCAAAATGTAATATTATAAAAATGAATATCTGGACAAATATGTGATGATATTTTTCACTATAACGAATTAAAGGGATTACACTTCTTGATAGGTAGAAAACCTGATGGAGATGATATAATGGATTTTGTAAATACAAACCTTGAAATTAATATCATTTCATGAAGTTGAAACTGAGGTATTCCAATCACACATTCATACCTTCTTCATAATTGTATTTATCATGTCTATTAAGGGGTACTGCTTGATTTATGACATTATGGGCTAAATGGGGGAGATTTATATTTTCACTAGGACATTTTAAAATTTCTGGGGAAATATGTGTAGGATTGAGCATTTCATTGATAAATCATATTAAATCTAATCTCTTGGTCAAAAATTAAACATTTCTGAGCATGATATCCCATGTATGGTTTTTTATGGACAGCACTAAAAACCATGGTCATATATATCTGATTTTGTAGACTGGTTAAGACCATGTAAACTTAGAGATGATTAACTAAAGGATATATTCTATGTGAACCATGTTTCATCATCACTCGCTCATAAAAATACCAAAAGATATTATTCAAAGGGAGGTGGACTTGCTTTTGATGAGACCCCACTAACACCATTTTATTAGGTTGGTAATAAGGGGGTGCAAAGATTGGAACACATATTGACCCATTCAAAGCGTACATAAGTTATAGTGAAATAAATTCAAAGGGGGAGATAGAAGTGCATATGAGTTTCATTTTTTTCAATAAGGATATAAGTGCATAAGAGTGGCATTTGTTTTCATTGAGAATTAATTATGTGAAGGAACGGTATTGACGAAGAAGTTGGTTAATCCTTGTATAATTGTTGATGATTCAAGGTATTGAATACTACACATGATAATTTCTAAAATAGGACACAACTCTGAAGATTTTTGAACTGGTCTTAAGTTACAAGACTTGTATCAAGATGATACATCGTTACAACACTTGAAGAAGATCCTGAAATAATAAATTCCACGACAAATAGAGTAAGGATGATCTATACATTTAATCTAAATTGAAAAATTCTATAAATCATAAAATTTATTGTTATGATCCTTAAAGAAGAAGAAATGTGTTTAAAATAGACCACATCACTCATTTCAACCTAGAAGACCATGCATTATGCCTTAATTCATGAGGAATTAACAAATGATCCATGAAACATCAATGATTTTATCAAAACAACATATTGATGATAATTAGGAATTTATGATTTAAAAATAAAGGAATGGATGATACTTGAGGATGAAGAGGAATTAAGGAAACATGCATGGACTTTGAATGAAAGAAGGATGGTTTGGAATTTTAAAGAGGAATTGATACATGGTTTTTATACTAACTACCTAGTACATACCTTTACCAAAAATGTAGTGACAACCTTGAAGGCCAGTTGAAGCACTCACAAAAGGAATATGTGGGACCAGAGGGTCTTCTGCACCCAAGGGGAATGCCTTGAAGCCATCCCGTAAGAGGCACTCATGCGGGCCGTGAATAATACTAAAGAAGCACCCACCGTGATCAACCCATGCGCGCAAGCATGATTAGAGGGCTCTAGGTGTGCGATCGAGTAGCAGAGTGGGTGCAATGAGCGCGCCTGCAGGGTGAACACGGTATGAGTTGGTATTGTGGAAGGAGAGAGGATAATTTTGGAAATATGCTACCACATCTTATTATTTAATGAATCCAAAAAATCATCGCATTTCGATGTGGGACAAGTTTTTAATACCACAGAACTATTCTAGAATGTTGATCCCCCAGTGACACGTGGTCTACCATCTGATAAATCTCAATATTGATCCCAATCATCCAGTCCTTTAAACTGATCATCATGGTTTAGGTTTAACCAAGCATCGCCCAATCTCACTACTAATGTTGTTGTCAACCTCCGAACACCTGAGCTCCATCGGCAAACCAATATTCAAGCTGAGCACCGATCTCATCACTCCAACCACCGTTGAAGATAAAAATAACTTCATGGTGATCCTCTAGAAGAATAAAACAAATTCATGAATTAAAATTTGCATGCACGCATCGAGAAGAAGAATATGAACTTGGCCAATGAAAATAGAGTTGTGAGGTCACTTAAGAATGCTCGAAGCCTTTGGGGATATGATCTTCATGCGTTCCTAAATGCTTTCACATGTGGATCATGATACTATTAATAATTCCAGAAGGAATATCCTACAATATTTGGAAAATAATTCACATGATTTAAAATATTAAATCGAGGATCTAGGCTTATTCATATAAATATTTGAATTGTATCTCTTGGGGGTTTGAAGATGAATCAAGGAAAATCCCTCCCTTGTAAATTGAAGAAACCCATGCTGAAACAAGGTGATCCCATTCCCGATGAATGGTGATTTTGTTTATCTAAAGAAACAGAGCAACCATGAACCCCTCGAGTTCGCGAAGGGTAGAAGGTTTTCGCGTAGCCCTAATTTGCGAAGAGAGATTTACACGCATCTCTTGCGCGAAGGAGTCCCATGTATCCCTTATGTGGATGATAAGAGGTAACCCATTGGTTTGCGATGGAGATCCACACACCATTTGTGGTTTGTGATGTGAAGGACCACAATCCATCCTGGTTCGAGAAGGTAATCCAGGCACAACCTTTGCATGAGAAAAAGTAAAGGACAATGTATAAATACACTTCCCTAGGAGGAGTAGAAGGGACCCGAGGCACATTGTAGAGGAAGCAAAGTTCATGGAAGATGCTCATGCATGAATATTCGTGATTTGAAATACCCAAACAAGCCAATTGGTGGATTAAACCCATTTGGGTTGTGGGTGTGATTTACTAAAAGAATAAAAAGAAGAGTGCATGCATGGTTGGTTCATGTGCTTGAAAACATAAGAACAATGTGTGTGTACATGTAAATAAGGAGGACGAAATAAAAAGAAAACACAGCCTTTGATCCCTAATTAAAAAGAAAAAGTCTATGTTTTATAATACCCAATATAATTGAAGGAGAAAAGGAGAATGTGAAGATATTATATGTTTGTTCTCATAGTGTTTTATTCATAGAGGTATTCACACATAGAATAAAAGTATTTTTCTTTCATGCATGAATGCACATGCACACATGAAGACACGTAAAAGAGGAATCAATATTGTTAGTGCACATGTGTAACCATGAAGAATCAATTACATGAAACTCAAATGTAAAGAATAATCGATTTATATAATGACAAGTGAGCTGATACTTAGTGTTGGAATAATCACATAAGTTTATGTGATTATTTCCAAGAAAACTAAAAATGTTTCTGTGAATTATGTTGTTTCACTAAAGAAGAAGAAATTGAGATATCTGAATACAAGAGGTGTTGGATCCCATGAAATACATTCATGAAGTGAATGAGAACTGAGACTGAAGCCAGACATAGTTAAATAAGGTCTTCCATCTGAGTTTATAGTGTTTGAGAATGCTAGAATAAAGAAAGAACTGATATCTTGAATGATAATTATTTAATATTATATTCTTGATAAAATTTGAGTTCAACATTGACAGAAATCTTAGTGAGGCCTATTATTAATTATAATAAGATTGAATTTCATGAGAATGGTTGAACTGAGAACTAATCAAGGAAGTGCTTAGAATTATCGAGCAGTCATGCAACAGTGAAGGCTTGCCATCATAATATAATTGCTTGGATGAGAATGATCCTGTAGTTTTAGTTTAGGTATCCTCTTTCATGGTTTTATTCTTTTTTTTAGATGTTACAGTTTATCACTTTTCCTCAAAAGTGTTTTCATAATAAAAATATGATAATTTTTAGTCAAATAAGAAAATAAAAGAAATTGAAATAAAAATTGAAGAATAAAAAGAGATTTTACCTCATGAAATATTATCCTCTATAACCACCTTAAATAACATTTAAATTTACTTTTGGGTGATACCAAAATGACCATAATGTGGGTGAGAGGTTTGAGAGACATATCTAGATGACATTAAAAAAACATTAAAATCATTGTAATTTTTTTAGAAGTGGTGGTGAGGGGTGGTATTTATAGTGGAATAGAGGGGTGTTTTATTAACATTTTATTCATTATTATATTATTTTGGATCAAGATTATGAATATATTTTATTCTCGATACTGAATAAATTAAATAAATAAGAATATTTCAAGAAAATAGTACTTACATCACCAATTTCTCTAGAAATAGAGTATTTAACTTACAATGTATATATATTGTAAATTACCATATTTCACATTTCACCAAAAATTAATCTATTTAAGAAAAAAATAACCTTATCCATTTGAGCCTATAGATTTCTAAAATGTCATCAACTTTATAAAAATGACTATATAAATATGAAATTTTTAATTTTTTAATAGAAATTTTAATTTTATAAAAAATATTGATTTGAAAATTATAACTGATTTTATAACACTATGAAAATTTCATTAGGGTCACGTATAATTATATTGTAATTATACAAATATTAATTCATTAATATATTATAATTAAAAAAAATATTTGTAATCATTATATTAATTATATAATTTTATAATATAATTTTTGTTTAACAAAAATACCAACACATAATTTATCATTTTTAAAACATTTATATACATTATCTAATAATTAAATTTATCATATTTTCATTTAGAAGGACTCTAAATTTTATTTATACCATAATAGGTAAGTATACTATTCTATTGGATGGATTACTTTTCCATGGGGTCACATTACTATTTTTAGGACTGTATATTTTAAAATTTGATAAATTGAATAAATGTCCCTTCACAAAACCCAGACTTGAAAAACATAATATACTATTAAATATGACAATTGGAATAGTAATGTGACCCTAGTGAAAATCTTAGATCATATAGACAATGTTCTAAAAAATTAGACAATTCACCTTTTCAAAGATCTATGGTGAAACTAGAAGTTTCATGAAGTAGTGTGGGAAACATAGGATGTGATGAAATAGAGTAAACCTCATATTTTTTTTGTAAGTCAATATTTAAAAGGTGAAATTTCACGATGGGGGAAATTGTATCCACATGAACTATTCTAAATAAAACTCCCCTTTTTATTTCTATAAATATATTATATTTTATTATGGTTAATGAAGAAACAAGAGATTAATTAGTTTTATTATATCCTGTCATATTTAAATTACCACTAATCTTATTTTTTTGATAAATTATTCATTTAATAGTGATATCTTTTTTATTATAAATATAACATTTTAGAATATCCAATTAACACAGGAAAAGGAAGTGATGACCTCAACCAGTATGATCAACCCCTCTTAGGACCATTTATCAGATCTTCTAAGGGAGATAAAATCATTATGATTGTCCATTGACCAGGACCACACTGATATCCAAAAAAAGAATTATTAGAGAACCCATTTATTGTATAAGTACATCTTTATTAAGATCATGGGAAAAAACCTATAAGCTGAACGACCATCATAATGTCTTACTGTCACGCACCATACTCTTAGTGAATTTTTTGGTGTATTAAAGGGATCTATCTCAAGAACCTAGAAATATGTGTATGTATATTATATAAAATTGAATACATTTAAATCCTATTATTTTTATATTATAATTGATTATTATTTTGATAAAATAAATATGTATTTTTAATTAATAATCAATTTTAGTTATGGAATTTATTTCGATGAATTAACGGATTATGTAAATAAATAAAATTTTAATAAAATATTATTATTAAATAATTTTATTAAATATAAATGTTCATATATTTTTTATGTCAAATTTAATATTAATAAGGGTTCAAATACAGTTTTTGTCAAAAAAATATAAAATTTCTCAATAAATGCCTATAATTATTTTAAAAACTATAATTAATATATTTTGAAAAATATTTTGATAAATTTAATAATAATTTTTTATTAAAACATAACATTAACCATGTTTTTGGGATTTTTCTTTGTGGTAAGAAACCCATATTTATACATTAAAAATGGGGGTTGAAAACCCATTGGGTATAGTTACTGAAGCAGTACTGTAGTGACTATAGTAGTGTCAGTGTTGTAGTGGAGGCATGGCACTGTAGTGGCGACAAGGTATTGTAGTGGCGGCAAGGAACTTTGTGGCATTATAGCAACACGGGTACTGTAGCAGTACTATTCATAGTGTTGGATTTGGCCCAAAAATTTGGGCACATGTGCCATGTATATGGATAAAAATCAATTGGGACTTCAGGCTATTTAATGGGTCTCCCTATACCAAGTTACAAAAAGGTAGTTTCTTTGATTTAATAATAAATGAGGCTTCGGCCCCAACCATATAAAAAATTACTAATGTTAACCAATGTTTAATTTATCTAAATTTTTACAAGACTTATTATTTTTAAGACAAAATAAATAAGTATTATAAATATATATTGTATATATTATGACATCCTAATGACAAGAAAGTGATGTAGCAAAGCATAAAAATAGAGCCCACATCCAAATATATGTATTCCCTTTATAATAATGAAATTTTATTATTATTTTATTAATTATATAAATCCATTATGAATCTACCAAAACCATTGAGATATTTTTATGTTTTAAAATCATTTCAGTAAGAATATTCCTCACTTCCACACCAGTATGGGTATTATTTTATAATTTTACTCTCTTTATGTTATAAAATAATGAAAACAAAACCCCAATTTTAGAAACCATGGGAAAAACCATGAAGAATATTTGTGGTATTTTTTATTTTTTTATATGGAGTCCATAAACTATATTTGAGAAATAATGAATAATTCCCCACCCATTTCCCAAATACACCCACCCAAACTCCCATTTATCTTCACTAAAAATCTTAAGATCACATCATTACTCTTCCATCCCCAATATAGAGTCCTCCCAAGGTTCCCCCCTGACCAAAATAAGATCTTACCAAGAATTTTATGTCACAATATAATGGTAATGGATTTCCATATCTTCTTTTTATTCAAGTGAGGAATTTATATTATGCCTTTTAAACAAATTTTTATCATGTTGGGATGTATTCTTCCATATCCCCCTTATAATACATTGGATTTCTAAATGAAGATATACGTCATTTCTATAATTAAATCCATCCTAAAAATTATTACATACACTCTTTACCATGTCATAATGATTATTAAATAAAAATTACTTTTTGGATAAGTTTTTATAAATTATCCAACAATGATTTTTTCGTTATTTTGTTTGAAAGTGAAATTTTTAGGTAAAAATTAAATACTGCAAAAATATGATTTATGTATTGTGACATCATAATTACACAAAAGTGTTTTCATAAATACTATAAATTGATATTGAAAACAAAATCTATGTTTCATTTAAAATAATTTTATTTAATGTTTATTTTTATAGTTTAATAATGCCTTTGTGAATCCTCATAAACCATTAATATATTTTATTGTTTTAGAATAATTTCATTAAATTTATGACTCACATTCACATAATCAAGGTAATTTTATTATTATATATGGATCATGAACTGATAAAATAATGAAAACCAAATCAATTTTCCACCAACCATTGGAAAATCGTTGGTTGTTTTTTGGTTTTGGTTATTTTATTATATTGAGTCCAAAACCTATGTTTGATAAATAATAATGAAATGAACAATTATATCATATTTAAACCAAAAATATTTGTGATTTAATATTAATAAAGATATTTAGAGAATATATGTACCACCCTCCCCTCTCTTGAGTCCTCCCATGATTCCCTCAAGCTCTCAAGAAGTTCCTTGAATGAATTTGATGTGACACACTAAAGTAATTGAGAATCACCTTCTATTCCAAATTTAACTTCTTTTCTGATTATTTTTATTTTAAATTCTTAATGTAGTGATATGTATTTCTATTTCCTTATTAATTCCCATTTCATCTCTGAATTATGAGTAACCACAATTGGTTTTATCTAATAATTTTAGGAATATTTCTGTGGGGTTAAAATGATGTGGAAATTTTACAACAATTTTCCCATGCAAAAAATATTATTTAGTGAATACCATACCCATTTCCAATCAAGGGTGTTCAAATTTATACACTTATTATTATTTACATTGTTTTTTCATGTATTTATTACATACTCCTTGATCATGGAGTAATATATGATGAAGAATGAATACATGTTTTATGATCTACGTGGAGAACCTAATCCTGAGAATGAAATTAAATTTGTGGGTCCACCTAGAATTATACAATGATCTAAATAATTTTTTCTTGTTTAGTTTTATAGAAAGAATTTTATTTGAACTTGATTTCTTTATTGGACCTTTTCCATCATGCGGTATTGGTAGTTAACATAGACCTATTTTTATGATGAACTATATTATGTTGTGTCCACATTGCAAATGTTGTAAATATAATGTTATATCACACCTTATCAATAATTTTTATGATTCTCATACATTTTACTCCTAATTTGTATGCTTGTTTTTTAATAATTATTCTTCTTATTCCATGTTTATTCCTTTAATTTTCATTATAGATCACAATTTTCTTATGTATGTCCCTAGGTTATCCTATATAGTATTAAAATCCATTGAATTTTAGAATAATATTGTTGTATCCCATGTTCAGAATATTATAATATTTATGCAATTACCATTTATACTAGATTATAGATATTTTGTGTTCTCTTATTTGTAATTTCATGTAATAAATTATGAATTATTGGGTAACAAAAAAATTGTTTTTAAGTTTATATAAAAGGAAAACTATATTTATTTTCTTTATTATGTCGCAAAAAATGTAGAAAATTTTATACGAATAGGTGTATGTTTAAGAAAAATAACGAAATTTTATTAAAATTATGTTTAGTTGTTTATCAAGATGAAATATACCTGTCTGGACAATATATGTGGATGTGGATATGGCACAGATGTCATAAGGGTAAACCTAAAAACACCACATTAATCAAGTCACGATCGGGAAACTCATGAATCAAAATTTTCATTGGGAATACATTATTTGACACTCCAAATAGATATGATTTTGAAGAATTAAAATCTCATTATGAACCATTATTATGGGAATAAAAAATACCCATAAGAATACATGTTTCAAAATTGATCCCGGATATCATATATTGAATCGTATAAGTTAAATAATTAAAAAAGTACATTTAATTAATACTTTAGTTGTTTAATTTTATTGGATTCCATTTTATGATTTTTTTCATTTGAAAAGAATCATCCCAAATTTTCCATTTATTCTTTCCAATGGCTGGGTAATGGATGAAACTGGTAAACTATCAATGTGACCAAAAATATAATGATTGTCTTAATGAGATATTCAACTTGAAAAGAGTGGGAATCAAAAAACATTATGACAATACTCTCTCAAATTAATAAATTTTTAATGGATATGGTGGTCGGAGTAGTTTACTCAAGAGGGGAGGGGTGAATTGTGTTACTATAAAAATTTCTATTACAAAAAATATTATTTTAAAAGAAATTGTTTTCCCCAAATATAGATATTGCCTTGTTAATCAAGGTTATACTATGATAAGAGATTTACTCTTTAAACAACTTCTATGAAGACTGATTAATTCTCTGTAATTTATTATGTATTATTAATATTACTTTTCATGATATCCTACTAAGACAAATCAGTTATGACTTCATTCCAAGACTAACTATAAAAGTGAAATTAGAGTTTTCTGGATTTTGCAATAAACCAGTAAAGCAGAGAAGTCTAATGTAAATGGAACAATAGATATAAAACAAGTGGTTCAGTCACAAGCCGAGACCTAATCCACTCAACTTGGTTGTCACCTTCCACCAAGCTGTTTATATAAATAAACATTGATCCACACCCTGTATCAGGGTTAACCACAGTACACAAACTGTCCAAGTCACACAGGGACCTCTTCTACAGTTTTCATGGGTAAAAAAAACAATAACCATTCTACATAGGGACCACTTACCCAGTTTTCATGGGTAAATAGAAATAGAGAGATTGCTGCAAGGAATTCGAAATACTTCAGTTTAGTACATGAGTCCGTGTGTGTGTGGAATATATAGAGTACACACACTGCTCTAAAGGTAAGTGAAAGAATCACTAAGAGAGAGTAGATTTAAGTTTAAAATTCTCTTGTGATTTTAAGTGCAACTCTGGACCCCATCGATTTAGAAGAAATTCTTTTGAGTCCTCTAGTTTTTTTCTAAAAAAACAGAGTGTCATGATTTAGCTTGTGTTCTCCTCAAGATTTGACAATGTGAAGATGTTCTCTGGATTCTAGTGTACTTTGTATGTTCTTCTGCAGAGTCAGATTGTATGCATGTGAAAATGATTTCATTAAAAATATTTCAAAATTGTTCTTCGCGTTCGTGCTCACACACTTGTATTTCGTTCAATATCATGTTGTTTTGTCATTGGGAACTCTTCACTTTTTATCTTCGAATGCATGTGTTTTAGCTGAAAGGCTCCATGTGTTTTGTACCTCATACCTCGTACTATGTCTATAAAGAACCATTAATTATGTTATTTTATTAAAGTCATCAAATATGACCGTTATGAATTAAATTGAAAGGCGAAGAAAAGTTTAAGAAATGGTTTCACAGTATGTTATGAAAATGGTGTATTCTTCACGGTGTCTGAGTGTCACGGTCTGAGTGTCACGGGCTTAGTGTCACAGTGTCTGATCCTCACGGTGTCTGATCTTTATGGTGTCTTGGTCATGGTGTCAGATCATCACGGTGTCTTGCTCATGGTGTCTGATCTTCATGGTGTCTTGCTCACCGTGATTGGATAACTGTGTCTGGCTTTATAGTTTTAGTCTTATGGTGTCTTGAACTTAGGCAAATAACTATATTCAGAATTAAATAGTAATATGAAAAAAACTGATCGAGCTTAATCATTATAAATCATGAGAAAACATGAAACATAAATACACCTGATTGGATCTTATTTATAGGAGTTAACTATGTTGAATGAGATTTGGGATTATTAAAGAGATTTGGGATCATTAATGAGATTTGTGATCATTATAACATGATTAATACATGTGGAGTCCATCAATCTCCCCCTTTTTGATGATCAAAAATCATATACAGTAAAAGTGTAAATTAGCAGCAACTAGTGAGAATAATATATTGAAGAGAATATATATATATAACGTCTCCTCCCCCTTTTGGGATTATCAAAATGTTAAAATAAGAGAGGGTAAACAGTGCACATGTCATTAAAAGTAATCAGAGTACAAAAAAACAATGACATCCCAATCAAAAAATAGTAATCACTAGTCTTCTTCAGGGATTATCCTTCTCTATTACTTTATCAGCATCATAAGAGGAAGCCATTGGGGAAGTGGTTGATGTGGAAGAAGGCAGAGACATGGTAGATAGAGAGGGTAAAGGGAGAACTTCAAAGACTGAGGGATCAAATGTAGGATCAGTAGAAGATCATGGTAGATACTGGTCAAGAATGACATGCCTGATCTTACCAAGTTCTTATCCCACATACATGGTTGTTGAGGCTAAGTCGTAGGTAAAGGTAGTTAGTCTAGGTCTGAGAGGAGCAACCACTGGAGAAACAATTGCTATACACATGACATGGAGATACGGTTGTAGAATTTTGATAAAGTCACCAATAATTTCTCCACCATATTGCATGGAATTTTCAAAATCATCTTTATTTTCCATGAACTTGTCCAACAATCTGGTAAACTCGGTTAGCTTCTAGACATGGTTTTTGAAGGATTGGGTTATAGGAAAAATTTTTAGATTCTCTACAAGGTATTTGATGTGATTGGTCATGTCAGTCTTGGAGAAAGTCCTGTTGAAATAGAAATCCACTTTCATAGAAATATCTTGTGAGGGATCATTTGAAATTTTGGAATGAATTTGCACAAGATCAAGAACTCTATAACTATTCTTGAAAACTTCAGATAAATAAGTCACATTGAAACCACTTAGAGAAGTTTTAAGCACTTCTTAGACTATCGATCTGAGAAATGAACTGTCCAATGCAGGTGTAGAGGATTCACCAGAGGGATGAGAAGATTTGATGGCTATGGTTGGAGACTTAAACAGATTCAGTACCATCTAAATACAGCCAGTGTATTCATTAGTGAGTTTATTCAAGTGCACTACAAGCTCTCTCATTTATTTCAACAACTGTTTGTGCCATTCTGCAATCTTTTAATCAAAGTATAACAAGTAAGGTTGAATCTGAGAAACAACATCTCGAGAAATTTGAGAAAAAGAAGGCCCTAGAGAGGCAACAAAAGGTTTTTATCTGGAATTCAGCTGTTTCTACATGTCTTCCACCATGCTTCCCAGGTTTTAGAAATCACTACTGAGCAACCTATTTTCAACTCGAACTTCTTGAATTTCATGGAGCATTTTAGGTCAGATCTGCCATGTAATTTTCTCCAAAAGCAGTGAGGCATATCTCTCACTCAGATTGGTCATAGGTTGAGGTTGGAAGTTCATAATCTTCTCAAATCCAGATAAGATAGTGCCTAAAAATTAATTTAAATCATCCTTAATAACATAGGAATGTTGTTCAGGTAGAGGTTTAGGCGCAGGAGCTGGTACAAGAGTAGGTTCTTGTTCCGGTTCTTTCTCATATGTAACTCTAGAAACCGACTTCAACTAAAACAGTGAGGAGAGATCATGCCTAGTGGCAGAAACAAGTTGAGATTCACTCACATCATAAAATCTATGGAATTTGTACTGAGTGGCCACATGACTGGACTCAACTAGATGTGATGCTTCGTCAGACACAAGATTTTGATTTTCCTCCCCCTCAATAGATACTTCCTTTTCAGGATTTAGAGTCTTAGGAGCTTATTCTAAATCCATAGGTTCATCTCTATGTTCCTTAGTCATCTCTTGTCAAGCCAACTGAAAGGTTATATCCATTCTTTCTTCAGTAGAGGGTATTATCTCAAGAATAGGTTGTTCCTCTGGAAGTTCTTCTTGATTTTCTTCTTCCATAACAGGGAGTTCTTCTAGATTTTCTTCTTACATTACAGGGATTTATTCTAGATTTTCTTCTTCCGTAACAAGGAGTTCTTCTAGATTTGTTTCTAGAACAGCAGGGAGTACGTCTTGGTATGTTTCCTCCACAACAAGGAGTTCTTCTACTACGGCCTCTTCCATGTCTTACTTGTCATATTATTTGAGAAATGATTCTCTTTCCGCCTTTGGATGTATTTCCAAATTGACATCATCCCTAGGGATAATAACATCTTCTTAAAGAACAATAGGAGGAATAATAGTCCTTTCTTCCACAACAACATATTCTTCCCTATAAGGTACTTCAGCTTCTTCATCCTCTTCATCTGAATACCCAAAAATTTCATCTGGTTCCAACCTAGGATTAGCAATGTCCTTATGCCTTGATGGATAATCCACAGGATTAAACTTCTCATAAATCTTATCTTTGTATTCCACCCACTCCTTTTTCCAAGGGTTCTAATTAATCTTCATTCTCCTAATGATGGGTTTAGAGAGATGGTACTCACAGTCCATAAGTACTTCTTCATTATATCCAACTACTCCTTTTGCAACAAGGATGGCTGAAATCAGCCGAGAGTAGAACAAACAGGTGGATTGGGATAGAACCTTGATCAATTCATACATATGGTCAATGATGTATTTTCACAGGTTGATTTTATATCCATTATTCATTATATGAATCAAGAAAACATCTTGATACTTTAATACAAAAAAGTTACCTTCCCTTAGACTAACCGGATTTTGAACAAACATGATCAAAATCCTTGTTTCACCATCAAGTCTATCAGTTATGGCCCTTCTCTTGGTTCCATTCCTAGTTAGGGTTTTCAGAGCATCTTTAAGGTCAAATAAATTAGTTGTAGGTGGGGGTTATATCTTATAATCATCAAAAATTACTTTATGAGGTATCCTAAGGCATGCATCCCATAACCGCGATGAGAAGAATCATTTTTGGCCAATAATCCAGCTCCCCACAACATATCATTCACCAGAGTGAAAACGAAATTGTGCATACTGGTATAATTGAGAAACTAACCTTGGATAAATGGGTCATTTCTCCTTTTAGAACCATTCTATCCTTCAGAACTAGTTATTTTCTAGACAAAATCCATTCAGGGAAGATTTATTTCTCTGAAAAAACACTACGATTTACCAGGTTTAGATTTAGAGGCCCTTCGAGTGTCATCTTGGGTCGTATCTTCTTCTTCATCGAACAGTGCTTCTAAGGTGTGGATGACGAAGGATGTTTCATTCTTCGCGTCCAATGAGGATTCAAGAGGGAAAGAGAGTGGTTTTCATGGTTGAAAGGGTTCGAAATGAGTGAGTAGGGGAATGTTCGGGTGAAGGACCTAGTGAAACACATTGTTTTATCATTTAGGAATGTTAAATATCACAAAAACAAAAATGTGGGAGGTTAAAAGAGGTTAAATAAAAATTACCACGATGCAGGTTTAATGAATATCATAAATAATTTTCACGGTGAGATAGTAAATTGTTGTTATAGTGACACAATGATCTGTTTTCACAATGTGATAGTAAATGGTCATTACGGTGAGACAAAAAGTTGTCGTCATAGTGAGACAGTGATCAAATGTCATAGTGACATAGTGAGTGATCTTTTCAATGCACGTTACGGTGAGACTGTAAATGTCAAACTGTGAGTAGAAATTACTAATGGTGAGATATTAAACGTGAGAGACAGTAACTGAGAATCCGTAAACAATAAACAGTGAACTAAAAAATAGTAAAAAGTTGAACAGTAAGACTGTAGAGACCCGTATCTTGACGTACATTGACATTACATTACTTTTGCAGAATACTTAGTACATAACAAAAACACACACACAAGGATCGTAATAGTTTAGTGTCTTTGGAAACTCGGAATAAAATATTCTAATCGTGGTGAAAGATATTCAACATCTCCCATAAAGATCTTCCTTTTTTTTACCTAAAACCTTTCTTTATATCCTGGGGAAAAGAAAACATAAAAGGGTGAGCTCAAATGCTCAGTAAGGGTAAACAAAAGAAATATCAATCACATCATATTCATAAGAACATAACATTTTGGAAATCTTAACCTGCAAAAGAGATCATAATTTCATAACATGGAATAAATCATGGCAGTGAAATATAATCACAATAATCATAACTTAAAACATGAAACTTTGTGGAATACATACATAATCATAGAGAATCATTTCTTGTTAGTCAAGACTCATTGCCAAGACTATCTTAGTGGACAAAGTCCCTTTCTGAATCGAGTAACCCTCGTTTCAGTCCTGTTTCACTGAACCGATATAACCTACCGTTCCAGCCCTGTCTATCTCATGAGATATAAAATCTTTACCCAATGCATTGGAGGGAGATATAGGTCCCACCCATCTTATAATGAATCCTTTATTATGTGTGCCACATAATAATAAAACATACATCATCGCATAACACATTTAACAAAAATGGGATTCTTGAAACCTCATGACATCATAAATCAATTCATATAAGATAAAGGAATTCATAAACATAATTACATCACAACATAGTCAAATCAATGTAAAAATATGGATAGAAACAGAACCCTTTATTATCTTAGATGGAAAATAATTTTGATAAAACACTTGAATTGAATTCTTGAGGAAAATATCCTTTCTTCTTCAAAATCAATTTCTTTTCACAAAACAACATGCAATTTTAAAAGAAAGAGATTTTATTGAAAATAGTCATGAAATCTTTTAGAGGAAGCTTCATGAAAATAAGGCTTTATAAAACAGTAGAAATCCGTTCGCGCCGTATAAGTTAAAAAAAACATTCTTCGTACTTTTGTCGGAAAAGTCAAAAAGTACCTCGTATGACAAAAGATTCCTTTCATAGATATTACTAAAACTCACCGAAGGGTAAAAATGGATTTAAACAATTGTAGGTGGATGGAAATAATATTACATTATGATGAAACATGGATGTGGATGATAAAATACACCGCAGTAAATACTTATGAATAAACAATCTCGGATAAAAATGAGATTGTGATATTTCCCTTACCTTAGGTCCGATTTGCTTTGTTCGTGTCCGAATCTCCTGTATAATGGTTTAAATAATGTTATTGACTTATTCCAGAATCATACAAATTGATATGATATCATATATGGTCATATTATTAGCTTCTTGTTAGTAATATTTCATTGTTACTTGTTACTCGGGTCTTTATAACTTTTTGTTCTTATGCGTGTTTTGTCGAATAAATTCTTATTATTATCTTTAGGTTATAGATAATTCATTTACAGAATGGTATTAGTGTAGTATATACCATATTCATTCATTCAATTCATTTATATAATCATTATGAAATGAAGATCATGTAGAACGAGTCGCATCACATCGTGGAGACGGTATTCCGTATGTACGCACGAGTGATGATATCGTTCCTATGATCGTGGAATTGTATTGGAGTATATATATATATTATTTCAGTATCAATATTACTTCATAATAATCATATATAGTTACTCATTACACCATTATACCCATACTTGTAAGGTGATGGTGGAAAAATAGATTACACCACGGCGTGGAGACGGTATTCCGTACGTACGCACGCGCAGTGATTTCTTTTTCCATAGGATGGATAGATTGTGAAATAGGGTTGTTTCATACTTATAATAACATATCAGTATATGAGTAATACTGATGTTATTACTTCATAATGAAACAACCTAATAAGAAGAAGTGGAAGAAGAAATAAAGATGAAAGAATTGGTAACGGTAATTACCTCTTCTTTGAAGCGCCTCTTTGAGACCTCCTCTTAGGGCACTAAAATTGGTCTTTGAGGAAGACCAGAACCTCTAGGATGTTTATAGGGAAGTGGAGAAGGGAAAATGGCAGGGTTTGGCCGAGCTTGAGTGCTCAAATTGGTGTGAGGAGGAGGGGGAGGAGGTGCCCTTTTATAAGGGAGGAGAGGGGCACCTTAGGAATATCTCAAAATATTATTTTATATTAAAGTCAAAATCGGTTTATAATGGCTCCAAAGGGTCTTATTTCGAAGATAAGGTGGGGATGGGCCGAAATCCTATCAACTAATAGGATTTAGACAAGTTTAGGGTATTATTTTAACCTTATCAATTAGATTTAACTCTAAGTTAAATAATTTAACTTTTACCATGTCTTTTTGTTTTCTTTCACTATATGGTTAATAAACTTACTATAACATGCCAAACGAACCCCAAATTGTTTATTATTAATATATATATCCTTATCTAAGTCATTTGGCCGAACCTTAGGTTTATAGGAATAAAATAACAATTAATAATATAATATTTGATTTAAAAACTATTTTGTGTCAATTTTGACACTATTTGATATATGATTTTTGTGAAAGTCATAACAGAATTATATGTTCGAACCAAGTTTATTAAATCAACATTAATATATCATAGTAACCTAGAAAATTAGTGGAATTCATAAAAAGTCTTAAATTACATTTAGTTTGGTATTTATATTATCAATTTTGTCAATATTTCATTAATAAGATAATTACTGCATCATCTTTGTGTCATAAATAAATTAAATTATTTGATGTCTAAAATTACAAATAAAATACCATCATGTAGGAAATCTTTTTAGCTTTCTAATGAATATTTACAATCAAATTTATCTTATGTATAACCCCATATTAAAAATGATTTACTTATTAAACTTTGATTTTAACTATTTTAACTATTCATTAAATAATATAATATTAAATGTCATAATCTAATCCAAGTTGACCTAAATGGTAATATTATATTCATAAGGTTGTTTTTGGTCGAATTACACTTATCCAATAGAATTAGGACATGTGTTAGGGTAATAGTAATATCATATTTACCCTTAGTTACCCTATTTACTATTAACCGTGGTAAAAAAAAGTAAAAAGTTACTATTCACCAAAAATTATTTTCATCTCATTGAACCACATTTTACTTACTGACATCAACCGTGTCTCTCGGATTTTTGAAATTCCATTCACAGAAGCGGTAAAATTAAGATTTATGAAGAAATTAATTTTTTTAACTACCACTTAGTAGTTTCACTATTCATCAAAAATTGATGTTTTTCAGAACAATGCCAAAATTTCATCCTAAGCTATATTTCATATTCCGAATTCAAAAATGAAGTCTATTTTACCAAATTCATATCATAGAATTTGCATTAATTAATTTTATAATTAAATCCCGCTGTTAAAACAAATAGCGTGTTTTTAAGAAACAATATCTATCAAAAGATTGACACTTGATTATGTCTGGTTTAAATGTGAAATTACATCCAATGACCAACATTGTATTAAATTGTAAAAATATATTCTAAATATACTTTAAAACCACTCAAATTAATAATTTATCACTATTAATTATTTCGATTAAAAAAAGTTGTTTTTAATTATAATTTAGTAATTTTCACTATTCATCAGAATATGAAAGTTATCCGAAAAGTACCAAAATTTCACCTTAGGCTAAATTCGATACTCCGAATCCAAAAATGAAGTTCATTTTGAAAAATAAGATTTAAAGAGTTTTAAAAAGTGGTTATTACTATTCATAATGGCTAGTTTTAATAATATTTTAATAGCATATCGTTGTTTAGTGAAACTCGGTATTGTGTATTACACACGCTATCGAGGAAGGTCGTGATTGCGTGTAATGCAAGGCAAGTCAAGGATGTGTGTTGTGCAAGCTCCTTTTGGTGTAGCGTACAACACAAGACTTTAATAAAATTAAAAAGAATATTTTTTTATAAAATCTTGGGCTGTTACATTCTACCCCCCTTAAAATGAATTTCCCCCTCGAAATTCGTCGGGGTTATAAATGGTTTACAATTCGAAAGTTTCTTTAATAGAAACCCACATCATAAAAAGGAATATCAAAACCAATCTTTAAAAACAAATGTATGAAACGTAACGGTTACCCAAATAAACTAATCATTGGGTTTCCACATAGGTGAAAATATGGATATGGAAGAGAAATCTAACCATCATGTTCTGATGGAGAGTGGTAGAGAACATGGCTATGGAAAATCCAATAATCACAAATCCATAAATTTGTGACGATCTAAGGTACCATCCGATTCATCAGGTATAAGATCACTAGGACAACATTTTTGGTTTTCAAGATCATTTCCCTAAAGTTGAAAATTTGAATTGGAATAAATACTTTCTTTATTTTGGTACAATCTCACTATTGTTCGTGCCTTGAAAAATTTCCACTTCATCTCTTAAATAAATGAAGTTGAATTTGTTATTCATGAAGTGTTAGCAGAACAAAAGGTTAGAAAAAATTATATGCATAAGTCGATCTATAGTGAGATTAATCATATATGGTTCCTAAAATGGACTTATACTTCATATATCATACTGCTTAATATAATAAAACTAGTTTCTACTAAATAGGGACTTCTTGTAGGCCAGTGGTAGGCGATAAAGGCCAGTCGCACTTCGGTTGTGGGTTCGATTCCCATAGCCTTGTCCGAAGCGATGGGCTGTCGCCCGTCCTGCATGTTGTCCTTTTTCCAAAAACATCCCATCAATAATATCAAAAAAACAAACCATACTAACTTATGTACAACATAATCCATTACAATCTTTTAGGCTTATCCATAATACTGCAGTCGACTCTCATAATATAGTGAAAATGATTACCAGAGATTTAACACCATCATCGATCCCCATATATCATAAGATATGTTTTGTTGGTCACATTCCAAACATTCAAAGTCCTTAATCGTGTCTTCTCTTGAATACCTTAGTGAAAACATGAATGCAGTTAAAAGTTAACACCTTCCACATACTAAAATCCTCAAAATTCTATATACTCAAACCATGATATCAATCATGAGCTCATGAATACTGTTAAACATTTCATTTTCTCGTTTTCACTTCATTATGCGCATAATATCTCAATCACTTTGAATACCACATTAGACCAATACATAAATATTCCAATATTCCATGATACAACATTATTTTGGAATCCCATTACATAAAAACTTAATCATTCCACCACATCATTGTCATATTCAACATTGCCAATAGTGATCGCATGTGACTTCCCTTTGTCCTTTGCCTTAAGCGGTTGCTCATGTCTATCATCACTAACCCTTGGATTAGGGCATTTATTGGCATAATGTCCCATCTCCTTGCACTTGAAGCATTGAAGTGTTGGTTGTGCGTTCTCTGCAGTGTTTGCTTTATTCACATCATTAGAATCCCTTTTTCCATTACTTCGACACTCAGCTGCTCGATGACCTTCTTTTCCACACTTAAAACATTTTCTAGTCCCTTTAAGACAATCTCCACCATGCTTCTTTCCACACTTTGTGCATAAGGAAACATTCATCTTCTTTTCACCATTATTCTGAGTTTTCTCCTTGAACTCCATCCTTCGTTTCTTGTCAAACCCATGAGATGGATATGTAACACCAACTTCCATTTCTACCTTGATAGCACAACACACAATTTCTTCATAGCTACTGAAGTCTCTTATAGCTAATGCCCTTCGAAGACTTGGTTTTAAGCCACTGAAAAATCGATCAACTTTACTTTCAGGTTGGATGATAATACCAGAAGCGTACCTTGCAAGTCTTGAAAAATTCGCTTCATAGGTACCAACATATTCATCATCCCTTTTCTTCAGTTCAAGAAACTCTTTCTCCATCTTTGTTCGGAGAATAAAAGGGAAGTACTTATTGAAAAATAAGTTCTTGAACTCGTCCCATTCCATAGACTCAATTTCATCCCTTTGCCTCGTATTCTTAATAAGATTCCACCATTGATCAGCATCTCCTTCCAAACGATACACTGCTAGGATGACTTTATCATGTTCAGAACATTGAAGAACTGAAAATATCTTTTCAGTAGTACTAATCCATTGTTCAGCAACTAATGGATCAGTAGACCCACTGAAAGAAGGTGGACGCTGCCTCATGAAGGATTCAACAGAATGTTGCTCCTTCCTTTGCTTGTTTGGAAGTCTTGCATGATTCATAGCTTGAGAAAGTTGTGTGAGCATGGCTACAAGATTTTGCATTCCGGCTCCCATATCGTTTGTTTGCTCAGGGGGACAATCATTGCATTGCCCATCACATTCCGCATTAACACGGTTCCTTCGGGTTCCAGCCATCGTCTAAAACCCCAAAAGAATAGTATGAGAGGCAAAAATCATGCTAGGGAAAACAACATAATAAAGGGGTATTACCCTCAATATCTAACATCTTAGGTTAAATTCGAAGATCGTTAGCACAATTCTAGGACTATAACCTATACGTATACTTAACCTTAGAGACATCCCTAGACATACCTTAGAAATATCTCTAGGGATCTCACTAACGTTTTCGCATCCTAGTTTCCAAAGGTTGACTAAACCTTTCCTCTGACACCAACTGTAGAGACCCGTATCTTGACGTACATTGACATTACATTACTTTTTCGGAATACTTAGTACATAACAAAAACACACACACAAGGATCGTAATAGTTTAGTGTCTTTGGAAACTCGAAATAAAATCTTCTAATCGTGGTGAAAGATCTTCAACATCTCCCATAAAGATCTTCCTTTTTTTTTACCTAAAACCTTTCTTTATATCCTGGGGAAAAGAAAACATAAAAGGGTGAGCTCAAATGCTCAGTAAGGGTAAACAAAAGAAATATCAATCACATCATATTCATAAGAACATAACATTTTGGAAATCTTAACCTGCAAAAGAGATCATAATTTCATAACATGGAATAAATCATGGCAGGGAAATATAATCACAATAATCATAACCTAAAACATGAAACTTTGTGGCATACACACATAATCATAGAGAATCATTTCTTGTTAGTCAAGACTCATTGCCAAGACTATCTTAGTGGAAAAAGTCCCTTTCTGAATCGAGTAACCCTCGTTTCAGTCCTGTTTCACTGAACCGGTATAACCTACCGTTCCAGCCCTGTCTATCTCATGAGATATAAAATCTTTACCCAATGCATTGGAGGGAGATATAGGTCCCACCCATCTTATAATGAATCCTTTATTATGTGTGCCACATAATCATAAAACATACATCATCGCATAACACATGTAACAAAAATGGGATTCTTGAAACCTCATGACATCATAAATAAATTCTTATAAGATAAAGGAATTCATAAACATAATTCCATCACAACATAGTCAAATCAATGTAAAAATATGGATATAAACAGAACCCTTTATTATCTTAGATGGAAAATAATTTTGATAAAACACTTGAATTGAATTCTTGAGGAAAATATCCTTTCTTCTTCAAAATCAATTTCTTTTCACAAAACATCATGAAATTTTAAAAGAAAGAGATTTTATTGAAAATAGTCATGAAATATTTTAGAGGAAGCTTCATGAAAATAAGGCTTTATAAAACAGTAGAAATCTGTTCGCGCCGTATAAGTTAAAAAAAACATTTTTCGTACTTTTGTCGGAAAAGTCAAAAAGTACCTCGTATGACAAAAGATTCCTTTCATAGATATTACTAAAACTCACCGAAGGGTAAAAATGGATTTAAACAATTTTATGTGGATGGAAATAATATTACATATTGATGAAACATGGATGTGGATGATAAAATACACCCCAGTAAATACTTATGAATAAACAATCTCAGATAAAAATGAGATTGTGATATTTCCCTTACCTTAGGTCCGATTTGCTTTGTTCGTGTCCGAAGCTCCTGTATAATGGTTTAAATAATGTTATTGACTTATTCCAGAATCATACATATTGATATGATATCATATATGGTCATATTATTAGCTTCTTGTTAGTAATATTTCATTGTTACTTGTTACTCGGGTCTTTATAACTTTTTGTTCTTATGCGTGTTTTGTTGAATAAATTCTTATTATTATCTTTAGGTTATAGATAATTCATTTACAGAATGGTATTAGTGTAGTATATACCATATTCATTCATTAAATTCATTTATATAATCATTATGAAATGACGATCATGTAGAACGAGTCGCATCACATCGTGGAGACGGTATTCCGTACGTACGCACGAGTGATGATATCGTTCCTATGATCGTGGAATTGTATTGGAGTATATATATATATTATTTCAGTATCAATATTACTTCATAATAATCATATATAGTTACTCATTACACCATTATACCCATCCTTGTAAGGTGATGGTGGAAAAATAGATTACACCACGGCGTGGAGACGGTATTCCGTACGTATGCACGCGCGGTGATTTCTTTTTCCATAGGATGGATAGATTGTGAAATAGGGTTGTTTCATACTTATAATAACATATCAGTATATGAGTAATACTGATGTTATTACTTCATAATGAAACAACCTAAGAAGAAGAAGTGGAAGAAGAAATAAAGATGAAAGAATTGGTAACGGTAATTACCTCTTCTTTGAAGCGCCTCTTTGAGACCTCCTCTTAGGGCACTAAAATTGGTCTTTGAGGAAGACCAGAACCTCTAGGATGTTTATAGGGAAGTGGAGAAGGAAAAATGGCAGGGGTTGGCTGAGCTTGAGTGCTCAAATTGGTGTTAGGAGGAGGGGGAGGAGGTGCCCTTTTATAAGGGAGGAGAGGGGCACCTTAGGAATATCTCAAAATATTATTTTATATTAAAGTCAAAATCGGTTTATAATGGCTCCAAAGGGTCTTAATTCGAAGATAAGGTGGGGATGGGCCGAAATCCTATCATCCAATAGGATTTAGACAAGTTTAGGGTATTATTTTAACCTTATCAATTAGATTTAACTCTAAGTTAAATAATTTAACTTTTACCATGTCTTTTTGTTTTCTTTCACTATATGGTTAATAAACATACTATAACATGCCAAACTAACCCCAAATTGTTTATTATTAATATATATATCCTTATCTAAGTCATTTGGCCGAACCTTAGATTTTTAGGAATAAAATAACAATTAATAATATAATATTAGATTTAAAAACTATTTTGTGTCAATTTTGACACTATTTGATATATGATTTTTGTGAAAGTCATAACAGAATTATATGTTCGAACCAAGTTTATTAAATCAACATTAATATATCATAGTAACCTAGAAAATTAGTGGAATTCATAAAAAGTCTTAAATTACATTTATTTTGGTATTTATATTATCAATTTTGTCAATATTTCATTAATAAGATAATTACTGCATCATCTTTGTGACATAAATAAATTAAATTATTTGATGTCTAAAAATTACAAATAAAATACCATCATGTAGGAAATATTTTTATCTTTCTAATGAATATTTACAATCGAATTTATCTTATGTATAACCCCATATTAAAAATGATTTACTTATTAAACTTTGATTTTAACTATTTTAACTATTCATTAAATAATATAATATTAAATGTCATAATCTAATCCAAGTGGACCTAAATGGTCATATTATATTCATAAGGTTGTCTTTGGTCGAATTACACTTATCCAATAGAATTAGGACATGTGTTAGGATAATAGTAATATCATATTTACCCTTAGTTACCCTATTTACTATTAACCGTGGAAAAAAAAAGTAAAAAGTTACTATTCACCAAAAATTATTTTCATCTCATTGAACCACATTTTACTTACTTACATCAACCGTGTCTCTCGGATTTTTGAAATTCCATTCACAGAAGCGGTAAAATTAAGATTTATGAAGAAATTAATTTTTTTAACTACCACTTAGTAGTTTCACTATTCATCAAAAATTGATGTTTTTCAGAACAATGCCAAAATTTCATCTTAAGATATATTTCATATTCCGAATTCAAAAATGAAGTCTATTTTACCAAATTAATATCATAGAATTTGCATTAATTAATTTTATAATTAAATCCCGCTGTTAAAACAAATAGCGTGTTTTTAAGAAACAATATCTATCAAAAGATTGACACTTGATTATGTCTGGTTTAAATGTGAAATTACATCCAATGAACAACATTGTATTAAATTGTAAAAATATATTCTAAATATACTTTAAAACCACTCAAATTAATAATTTATCACTATTAATTATTTCGATTAAAAAAAGTTGTTTTTAATTATAATTTAGTAATTTTCACTATTCATCAGAATATGAAAGTTATCCGAAAAGTACCAAAATTTCACCTTAGGCTAAATTCGATACTCCGAATCCAAAAATGATGTTCATTTTGAAAATAAGATTTATAGAGTTTTAAAAAGTGGTTATTACTATTCATAACGGCTAGTTTTAATAATATTTTAATAGCATATCGTTGTTTAGTGAAACTCGGTATTGTGTATTACACACGCTATCGAGGAAGGTCGTGATTGCGTGTAATGCAAGGCAAGTCAAGGATGTGTGTTGTGCAAGCTCCTTTTGGTGTAGCGTACAACACAAGACTTTAATAAAATTAAAAAGAATATTTTTTTATAAAATCTTGGGCTGTTACAAAGACTAGTAAGATATCTATTTGATATTTATCATAACAATATCATGTATGATGTAATATATTATCTCAAAACATAATAGTTTAGTGAATATATCAGTAAGTTGATATTTAGTACCTAATAATTCCTAGGTAATATAACCATTTTGATAATGATCTCTAAAAAAAGTGATGTCTTACATCAATGTGTTTTTTCCTAGAATGTGAAACAAAATTTTTTGAGATTCTAACAACACTTTTGTTGTCACAATTTATTGATACATATCTGAATTGATATCCATAGTCTAGTAATGTGTGTTTCATCCACAAAATTTATGCACAACAACTGCCAGCAGCTATGTATTTAGCTTCTAAGGTAGATAATGCAACAGAGTTTTGTATCTTACTACACCATGATACTAGTGACCTTCCTAAAAGGTTACATGTTCCAAATGTGCTCTTTCTATCTAACTTACAGCCACTAAAGTCAGCATCTGAATAACTAACTAGTTCATATGATTTTCGTTTATGATAGAATAGTCCTAGATTGGGTGTATGCTTGAGGTATTTGAAAATTCACTTTACATCATTTAAATGCGATTATTTAGGATTATCTTGGAAGTGAGCTCACATACACACACAATACATAATGTCCGGACGACTAGAAATTATATAGAGTAAACTTTTAATCATTCATCGGTATGTGGTTTGAAGAACAAATTTTCCATCTTCATCAAGATCCAACATACAGGTGGTACACATGGGAGTGTCACTACATTTAGTGTTATCCAATCCAAAACGTTTTAGAAGATCTCTAGTTTACTTACATTGATTTAAAACAATTCCATCATTATTTTAAAATATTTGAAATCCACGAAATAATTTTAGTTCACCCATTAAGCTCATTTCAAATTCTTTTTGCATCATATTATAAAAATCAATACATAATGAATTTGTTGAAGATCCTAAAATTATACCATCTACATAGATTTGAACTACTAAAACAACAATAGAAATTCATTTTATAAAGAGGGTAGGATCATCTATTCCTTTTGTATATATTTTGGAAATAAGAAAATTAATCAATCAGTTATAAAAATTTCTTGGAGCTTATTTTAAACCATATAACACTTTTGATAGTTTTCAAATATTATTGGGAAAAAGGAGGAAATTTAAAATCTAGGGGGTTTTTCGATAAAGGCCTCCTCAGCTATATACCCGTTTAAATATGCACTCTTAACATCCATTTGATATAGTTTGAGATTCAGATGTCCAGCATAAGCAAGTACAATTCTGATGGCTTCAAGTTTGGATAATAGAGAAATGGTCTCCTCATAGTTAATTCATTATTCTTGATTGTATCCTTGTGCAACAAATCTTTCCTTACTCCTAACTATATTTCTAGCTTCATCTAATTTATTTCAAAACACCAATTTAGTGCCTATGATGAAAGTGTCCTTGAGTCTTTCAACAAGTTTCCAAAATTTGTTTCATTCAAACAGATTAAGTTCTTCTTGAATAGCCATTATAAAAAATTCATCATTTATGGAAACATTAATGTTTTTAGGTTCATGTTGTGATAAGCAGTCTTGATGTTCATCCTGATTTCTAAGAGAAGCTCTAGTTTGTGTTCCTTTCTATAAGTCTCCTATAACAGCATCTGTGGGATGGTTTCTAAGGGTTATAACCATTCTAGAAAAAGAGGGGCTTGTGATATCAGGTTCATTAATAGATTTTGGTTCATTATGATTCGATTGAAGAGAATTTCCAGAATTAGAATTTTTCATAGATTCTTTCACAGAGAAATGTGAGGATTTTGAGTTGATGTTTAGATTTGATACAATATCCTCTAGATTTTCTAGGATGGTTCTAGGCTCATGTGGATTTGTTTCATCAAACTTGATATGAACAAATTATTACACACATATAGTTCTCTTATTGAATACACTATAGTCTTTACCTAATATTGAGTAACCTAGGAAAATTCCGTCATCACATTTGGATTAAAAATTTTCAAGATTATCCTTAGTGTTGAGAACAAAGACATTGCAAACAAAATCTCTAAAGTAAATAACCTTTGGATTTCTATTGTTCCAGAGTTCAAATGGGGTCTTTTTGGGAAGTGGTCTAATTAAGACTCTATTGATTATATAGCATGCTATATTAGTAGCTTCTACCCAAATGTAAATAGGTAAGTCATATTCACTAAGAATTGTTATATAAATTTCTTCCAAGGTTCTATTTCTTCTTTCTACAAAACCATTTTGCGGAGGTGTTCTAGTGGCAGAGAAATTGTGACTATCACTATTTTGTGAGAAAAAGGATTAAAACACTTGATTTTCAAACTCACGGCCATGACCACTTCATAATGACTTAATTTTAAGGACACTATGATTTTCTACAGACTTGGAATACTTATTAAAATAAGAGCAGGCTTCACTTTTGTGAGCCATGAAAAATGTCCAGGTATATATAGGGAAATCATCTACCAGAACATAAACATAGTGCTTCCCATTTAAACAAGAAACTCTAGATGGTGTAAAAAATTTCTTTTGAACCAATTAGAGAGGTTGAGAAGTATAAACACCATTCTTTCGTTTGAAAGAGATTTTGGGTTGTTTTCTCTTTTGAAAATGATTGCACAATTTGTCATGTGGAAACTCATGTTTGGGTAAGTCTTTAACTAGGCCTTTTATAGTTAGATATATAAGGGAGTGAACATTATAGTGTCCAAGTCTCTTATGCCAGAGCCAAGATTATTTATGAAATACACTTAACCATGATGCATTTTAAGAGGATAAAAAATCTATAGTTATAGAATAAACATTCTCATTATTTAATGCAGAAAATACAAATTCATATTTAGAATTAACAAAATTACATGTATCATTTTCAAATTTAACAGGATAAACCATCATCACATAGTTGTGAGATATTGAGAAAATTATATTTTAATCCATTACCAAACAGTACATTAAAAATTAAAAATCGAATCAGAGTTGCCTATCCTAACTAGCCCAATGATCTTCCCATTGTCATTGTCAGCAAATGTGACATGTACTCCATCTACTTTTAACAGATTCTTGAAACATGAGTAGTCTACTATAATGTGCCTTGAACACCCACTGTCCAAGTACCATAGATTCTTTTAGGATATCTTTAAGCATCATTCCTATTACATGATCAAGAAAAGACATATTTTGGTACCCCAACTTGATTGGGTCCACTAACATTAGTAATAAGTGTTTTATAAAACCATATTTGTCTGATAGGTTTCTTATATGCATTATGAAATGTATTTGAAAAATATACTATATTTGGTCCACAGAAATATGAAATAGTAAAATATGTTACATGACACAATATAGATAAGTTGTATCCAGAAATGGGAACAAATCTATATGTCAAAGACATGGAAATAAAATTCATTCAACCAAGGTTTCATTTACTAGGTTTATAAAAAATTCAAGTATTGTATTTGGGGGAAATTTTTTTTCCTATAATATTTGTAAGGGTATTTCTCCCATTAGTAAATTTTTTTAAGTCACTTTTTAATTGATCATTAGAAATTTTTAATTTATTTCTTTCTTTGAGTAGTTGATAATTTTTCTCATTTTTAGTAGTATTTTAAGATTTATCATTTTCATTGAGTGCATGATGTTTCTTCAATGATTTAAATTTAACTTTTTATTCATTTCATGTCTCATCAATCATGTTGAAATATTCAAACACTTCTTCATTATTCATATTTTTAGAGTCACATTACTCTTTAGAATAGTATGAATTATGTATAGAAGAGTTTAGTGTTACCTCATATGTGTTTTTCATAAAACACATACTTGCTTTGTTATAATGTTCATCATGTTATGTCTCTGAGTTTCTTGATCTATCCTCAGAGGCACTCCATGTTGCTTTCATTTCCTTTATCTACTTCTTGTACTTTTCCTCATACTTCTTCTTATATTTGATCTTTGTACATTCATACTTTATATGTCCTTTGCACTTACATTCATATCATACTATTTCATCAGTTTGGTCACTTCTTTTCTAGTTTCCTTTTTTATCATACTTTCCCATGAAGTTAGGATTTCTGAAAAAGTTCTTCTTTTTGTAAAATCGTTTGAATCTACTAGCCATTTGAGCCATCTATTCATCACTGTCATGTGATGATTGTTCAGTGGTGGAACTCTCTACATAAGATTCCAGTTTCTCTTTGTCATGGTGCTTTGAGAAGGTGATCTTGAATGCTACAGATTTTCTATTTGGTTCATCCTCCTCTTTATTGTTAAATTTAAGCTCTTCCTCATAAATCATCAGTTTCCCAATGAGTTAATTTAATGTTTTCTTGATAATATCAAACAATTCCCTAATTTAGACAGAGGTTCCCCTCCATCTTTCAGGTAGACATATAATAATTCTCATGATCTATTCTTTGGCAGTGACTTCTCTTCCATGAGAGGTCATTGTGTTTAAAATCTCATTGAACCTAAGATACATGATAGAAATAGGCTCATCAGGATTCATAATAAAATTATCATATCATGTAGTATACTTATTAACTCTCATTCCTATTACACTAGAGGTTCCATCATGTGAAACAAAAAAGGTATCACAAATTTCATGGCCAGTTTTACAAGTAGAAATCCTATTAAATTCTTCATCTCTTAAGGAACAATATAAATCATTTATGGATTTGCAATTTTTATTATAAGAATGTTTTTTAGGTTCATCCCATGTAATTCTATCAGTCACAGGATGTTTGTATTCAACTATAATTGATGACCAAATTTCAAATCTCATGATCTTTAGATGCATTTTCATTTTAAATTTCCATTGAGCATAATTAGTTCCATTAAAGAATTGTGGTCTATTAGTTGCATCACCTTCCAATCTATTATCCAGACTAATGAATTACTTTAAAAGAGATAGAAATTTATAATTAATAGAAACATATAGATTTTTAATGTACAACTACAATCACAGTTGAGTAAGATTACACAAAGTCCAAATAAACATTCCTGTGATATCAAATGATGGTCAGAGTAGTTTACTCAAGAGGGGAGGGGTGAGTTGTGTAACTATAAAAATTTATGTTACAAAAAATATTATTTTAAAAGAAATGGTTTTCCCCAAAAATAGATACATCAAAGTTAATCAAGGTTATACTATTATAAGACTTTGACAATTTAATCAAACTTCTTAGAAGATTCATTAACTCTCATTAATTTTAATATGTATTATTAACATTACTTTTGAAGTTATCCTACTAAGAAAAATCAGTTATAACTTCTTTACAAGACTAACTATCAAAGTGAAATTTGAGTTTTCTGGATTATGTAATAAAGTAGTAAAGCAGAGAAGACTAAAGTAAATAGCACAGAAGATATAAAACAACTAGTTCAGTCTCAAGCCAAGACCTAATCCACTACACTTGGTGATAACCTTCCACCAAGCAGTTTATATAAATAAACTTTGATCCACACCCTAGGTCGGGGTTAACCACAGTACACAGACTATCCAGGTCAAAAAGAGACCTCTTCCACAATTTTCGTGGGTATACAAAAACTATAACAAGGCCACACAAAGGCCTCTTCCACAATTGTCATGGGTAAATAGAAATAGAGAGTTTGGTTCAAGGATTTAGAAATCCTTCAGTTTATCACACCAGTCCGTGTGTGTGTGTGTGTAATATAGGGAGTACACACACTTCTCGAATGGTAAAAGAAAGAATCACCAAGAGAGAGAAGATGTAAGTATAGAATGATCTTGTGATTTTAAGTGCATATCAAGACTCCTTTGATTTATCATAAATGCTTTTGAGTCCTTCTATGGTTTTTGTTTCAAAAAATGGAGTGCCGCGATTTAGCTTGTGTTCTCCACGAGCTTTGAAAATGTGAAGGTGTTCTCAAGATTCCAGTGTACTACCTATGATCTTCACCAGAGTCAGATTGGATTCACGTGAAAATTCTTTCATTGAAAATCTTGAAAAAGTGTTCTTTGTGGTCATGCTCATGCTCTTGTATTTCGTTCCGTATCGAGATGTATTATCATTGGTCACTCTTCACTCTTTATCTTCGAATTCATGTGTTTTAGCCGAAATGTTCCATGGGTTTTGTGACTCATAACTCATACTATTTCTACAAAGAAACACGAATTATGTCAGTTCCTTAAAGACATAAAATATCAACGTTAAGAATTCAATTTAAAGATGAAAAAATATTTTATGAAATGGTGTCATAGTATGTTATGAAAACAATGTCTCCATAATGTTGTCTGAGTGTCACGATTTGAGTGTCACGGTCTAAGTGTCATCGTATGAGTGCCACGGTCTAAGTGTCATGGTGTCTGATCCTCATGGTGTCTTGCTCACGGTGTCTGATCTTCACGGTGTCTTGGTCACGGTGTCTGATCATCATAGTGTATTGCTGACGGTGTCTAATCTACACAGTGTCTTGCTCACTGTGTCTGGAAAACTGTGTCTGGCATCATGGTGTCAGGCTTACGGTGTTTGTCTAACTCTGTCTGGCTTCACGATTCCAGGCATAAGGTGTATTTTACTTAGGTAAATAACTGTATTCAGACATAAATAGTAATATTCATGAAATGGATCGAGAATACCCATAATAAAGCATGAGAGAACATGAAACAAAAATACACATGATTGGATATGATTTATATGAGTTAACAAGGTTGAATGATATTTGGGATTATTAAAGAGATTTTCGATCATTAATGAGATTTTTGATCATTATAACATTATTAATACATGAGGAGTCGAGTATGATGAAGAAATTAGGAGGGTTTTCCATATCCCCTTAGGAATGATAAAGACGCAATTGAGTCTTTTATGTGACAACGGACTCCAAATTTCAATATATCATACAATACCATAATTTCAAAATAATGGATAAACTTCATTGAAAATATCTTATCCATATTTCAATGTTTTAATCATGTGAATGTTTTACTAGATGTTTATCGTAATGAGAATAAAGGAGATCATTGGTGACATTGATCAATAATAAAAAGATGGAGGAAGAGATCCAACTGATTGGGTGGAAGGAATTCAGAAAATAGTTTGTGTTAAATACTTTCCTCTCATTATTCAACAAAAATTTGATATGGATTTCCATTCTCACAAGAAAAATGATCCGAATCCATCTTGGAGTACGAGTAAAATATTTCTAGAA
Source organism: Viscum album (assembly GCA_963277665.1). NCBI lineage: Eukaryota > Viridiplantae > Streptophyta > Magnoliopsida > Santalales > Viscaceae > Viscum > Viscum album. The sequence continues at coordinate 366,273,060 of OY728166.1, read as the reverse complement.
ATGCATGATACTCCTTCGGCTATGTCGTTTCCCTATAATGAAAGGTATAACACATATTTGATGGTCTAAAACCTAGACTTTTTATTTCTATGTAGATAAATGTATTTGATAGATATGAGGAAATGTTCTGACATTCCCTCAATTAATAAATATATATAATAGAATCCCATGTGTATCATAGGTATTTTAAGCATAAAGTAGAGGTTAATTACAGATTTCCCATTGATAAATCAAATAGTTCAATGAAATTTCAACATCCCACGTGTTAAAGGTGATAAAATAATCACCCTATAATATCCTAAGGGGAATTAAGAAATATATTATGTGTGGGAAGTAAGGTATCCAAGATAGGGACTGCAGACATAACAAACCCAATAATGGGATGGATGGGAGGAATAATCTAGTAATCCCGAAAAACATTTTTCATTGTTCAACTGTAAAGAACTGTGTCAAATTTCATATCAATTCACTATGTTAGGGGTTTTCAGAGAAACCTATGAACCACCAATGTATAATGGGTGTGATTTTTCCATCAAAACTACTGATCTGGATCCCAAAAATTATGTTATGATAGTTAATATAGTTATTAATTCATAAATAGTTAACAAACTTTTTTATTCATGTTATACGATTCCATAATTTCATGAATGTTTAGAGAAAATATTCAAAAATCACCACAAATCATGTATATATGGATATTAGTGAAAATGAAAATGGGGAAATAATTGCATCTCTAGTATATAACTCCTCTCCTATGACAATTTGATGGTTCAATTTCCTGACAATCATTATCATGCTTCCTTTTTTATAATATAATTAAATTATTGGTAAGGTTTTACAATCCATTTATATAGCTGAGACAAATTTCTACAAGACTAAAATCACTCTTCATATCTCTAATCATCATTTAATATAAAAGAAGTAATAGAGGTGTATGAATCTTCATTAGTACTAAAATATCAATAATCGATATGATTTCCCTTTGAGAAATCATATCTTTCTCAAATTATTCAATCTACCGAAAGAATCATACATTAAGAGATGTTAATTTTTCTAAAATGCACTGATGTGTTTCAATACAAATTTACTGGTCATTCTCCTAATAATGTGATTTTACATTCAATCAGGCTTATACTTGAGGAATTTAAACTTTCCATGAATCCATATATAATGGATATTGTGGAACTTGACGAGCTAACTAAACAACTATAAGATAATCTAGATAAATATTTCATACACCATGTGAATCACCATGTCTACACTGGTATGCTTCATAAAAAATAAGGATGGTTCAATATGCCATTAGATTGATTATGATGATCTAAAAACTCCACGATAAATAACATGTATCCTCTTCCACAGATTAATGACATTTTGGATCATCCATGTGGAGCACACTAATTATTTAATGTTTATTTTTGTTCAGAATATCACCATGTTAGGGTGAATAATGAGGATATCACCATGAGTACTTTTCATATGTGGTTTCGGAAATTTTACCTCATAGAAACTCCATTTATACTCACTAATTCACCAGAAATCATCATTATCATGATGGATAGATCCATTAGTGTTTACTCTATTAAAATTCAAACAGGATTTCTTAATGATATTATAATATAATGAAATAGAAAGGAAAAGAATGGGGAGAATCTGAGAACTATTCTAGTTAATATACAAAAATAGAAGCATTATTCCATGTACAGAAAATGAGAGTTTTGGTTGAACGATGTCTCATTCTTGGGAATATCAACACAAGAAATTGGATAGCTATGTGTCCTTCAAATATACATGAAATTAATATATTTTGAGTCCAGAATCAATGATAAATAACCATATAATCGTTGTATAAGTTGGAAACTATCATCGATTTGAGATAAATTTCATGAGATTGTCAAACCCTCTAACCAAGATATCATAAAAGGGAGTCCTGCTTTCATGGAATAATAAATGTGAAGAGAGATTGTTGGAGGTGAAAAAGAGGCTTATCACTACACCTAAACTCACAATACCCATAAGTGGATAGCATATTGTGCTATTCAAATATTCTATGAAGAGGGGCTGAGGTTCTGTGTTAATGAAAAATAATATAGTGATAGCCTATGTTTCAAGGAAACTGAATGTTCCAAAATAGAACTACCTAATTCATTATCTAGATATGGTTGTATAAATATTTTATTTGAAAATATAGTATAATTATCTATTTGGGAATTTATTTGAAATATATATTTTTAAAAAAAACTCACATATATATTCACACATACAAAGATAAATAAGTTCCAAAAATGGTTAGAGATAATCATTTACTATTACATCACAATCCACTACCATACTAGGTAATATAATAAATTTAGAGAAGTTATATATAGAAATTATCCATAAATTTATTGTTGATGAAAATTGAGAGGGATCTTATCTTCTTCAAATTTAGAATTGAAGAAAATGGGATCAGTATAGGAAGGTACATCATCATCCCTTTCATAATGGATTACTCGAACCCCCCTTCTATATAGGATAAATGATTATCCAATAGAGTATGTGTTAATTTTTAAGAATGTGGAAATAATAATAAATGTGAAATCCTCGATATTCAATGTAATGAAGAATGATTTCCATGATTTGGGTCATCGTTATATATACCATCCAATAATGAGTTAATGGGACAGCTTCTGAATAAACCATGTAGATAACCCTTCCCTATTCACCAGGGAATCACAAATATTTATCGAGATATCTAAGATAAATATAAGAGCGACAATATAATGAGGAATATCACTAAATATATATCAATGATCCATGTTTTTCATCATGTAAAATTTCAAAGGAAAATATCTAATGGGATGATGAACATATTACCTATACCAAAATGGAAATGGGAAACCCACACCATGGATTTCTTTACAAGAAATCGAAAGACAACGAAAGGAAATAGTGTTATATTGTTCATTTTGGATCATCAATAAAGATAGCTACGTTTATCAAAATTGGAGAGAACTTCTCACTCGGCCTACATGAAAAATATATGAATCAATGAACTTGTGATAAGAATCATAGTTATTAATCCAAAAATTGAAATCATATCTTTTGGTTCATGTTCTATATATTATTTTATATCACACAATTGTATTATAACAATTAAAAAACCAATACAATGGATTGAAGTAGATCTATTGGTGAAAAAGGAAAATTATAAAATTGATGAATCACATGTATATTACACATCCCTTGTCACAATTTTGTTGGATCAAAATCATAGAAAAAATTTCCATACTCTGTTTGGTGGAATTTAATGCAATTTTGGATATCGATTAGTTTTCCCTATATATTGCCAAAAAATATTTCCATAATAATGAAATCACTATCTATATCATGAGTCATCACGCAATTCAATATAATTCCAAAGAGGAAGATGAAACTTCATTACCTCCAACATCACAAACATTAATATTATTTCCCTAAAAGTATGACTATCTAGGTCAAATGACTGATTCTGTTGAAAGAGTAATCATTTAAGACATTACTATTGTGATGAATGAGGTCATTGTGTTTCAATAGGAATTTCTCGATCTTCCTCCTAGTTGAGAGGTTTAATTTTCAATTGAGATTATATATACCATTTAACCATTATTCAATTATATCATTAGAATTTATGATGTGTAACTTGAGGATCTGAAGAAAAAAATACAGGAAAATCGGGATTAATGGATCAGAATCCCATGTGCTTCACTATGGTGTGGACCTGAGTTCTTCATTAAGAAGAAGGACGGTTCAATGTATCTTGCATTTATTATTACGTTCTCAACAAGATCATGATAAAGAAAAAGTATCACATCCCTTAGGTTGATGACTTGTTTGATCAACTAAAGAGATCATAATACTATTCCATGATTTATCTTTAGATGGTATATTACCACATATGGTTGAAGAAAGAGGATATTCCAAAAACCTCATTTAAAATGAGTTACAAGCACTATGAGTTCACAGTGATTCTTTTCGATCTAAATTATATTCTGTCATTATTCATGAAATTTATGAATATAGTCTTTAGATATTTGAATAATTTTTTTTTGTTTTTTATAGATTATAATCAAATATACTTCAAAACCAAGTAGGGGATTGAAAAGTATCTAACAATAGTGCTAATGAGAATTCAAAAGGATAAACATTATGAAAATTAAAATAACTCTTTGTTTTGGTTTAATGATGCAACATTTTTTCTGTATATCATCATAATAAATGGAATATATATTGATCATTCAAAGAAATATTAAATTTAAGGATGGATAAAGAAAACATCATTGACATATATATAAAGCTTTCATGGGTTATATATATATAATAATTGATGTTTTAGAAAATTATAATGATTTTCAATCCCAATATCAATGATAACTCAAAAGGGAGTCATTTTTTATTAAAATGATGAATGTAAAGAGATATTAAAAGGTATCAAAATGATTATTAACACTTTCCATGTTCTCAATCAGCCCTCAATAAGAGAACATTTATTTTTATTTGGTGATGTTTTGAAGAAGGGATTGGAATGTGTGTTATTGAAAAAATGAAAAAATCATATAATATGATTCATGGTTGTTTACTATTAACAAATAGAACTACCCAATGCATGAAAAAAGGTGGATTCATTAATCTCCTATTTAAAAATATCAAATCATTATTTCTTTGGGTAGAAGTGACTGACAAAAAATTACCTTTTAATTGAAAAATAAAGGATGCAATATAATCTAATTGAATAGGGATAACAGTGGAGGATAAGGGAATGTGAACATGCAATGATATTACCATCATTATCCATATGACATTTACCAAAATAGATTATAGTGGGATATTTATAGACTCTATTTCTAGCCATAGTGTCCATAAAAAAATTATCTTCCCTCCATGCGTGAGTTATAATAGTGTTTTGAATGAGGAGCAATAAAAGATTATTACTATGTTACAGCACGTCCCATATTTAACTCATTTTTCATTACAGTTGTTCAAAAATAACATTTGAATAAAATTATAACACCATAATTTTGATATTAATGAGATGGAAGATGTATAATCCAATAACTATTTCCCTTGATTCAGCCCCAAGTAAATCACCCGGCCCATAAAATGTACGGAATCTAATGGGGAATGATCTGCATCCATCATGAACAAGTTCTAAACCACTCATTATACCATCCAAACATGAACCATCAACATCGAGTTCTATATATTGCACAAGGTGTTTCCACCTGATCCACTTACCAATTCATCTCTTTTCCCCTTCATCCCCTCAAATTAAAACCTTGGGAATTATCATTCAGAGAGATAAAATAATACTACCATGAGGGATTAACAACCTAATATCATCCTCTAGGGGACTAGTATGCCCATATAATATATTAAATGAGATTTTATAAATATAAATTTCATGGTTGTGTTCCTACTATAGGATCTAATATGTAGTAGGAAAAAATATACTATGGGCTATCTATTTGTGTCAAAAATGATGGGAATAATTGATCCAGGATTTTAGAAATAAATTTATGTCATCCCCATTACCTTAAAATTCCACGATCTTGTCAAGAGTGTTCCAAATATATAATTCCCAGTTGCCATTGAAAAATAGGTGCTCAACTATTTCATGACTCAATGATGAAAATTACCAATGATGTGATACAAGTGTGATATCTTTCTTCTACATGTTTTCATCAGTAGGAATTGATTGGTTTGTAACATTCCATACTAGAAATTTAATTTTTAAGGTATATTCTAAAAAAATGTTTTGTTTCTAACTATCAGAACCTCTACTAACATGCATATATTCTTGATAGTCCTTACTATAACACCACTCTGAGGAAGAACCCACAAAAGAGAATTGGTCCAGCTCATCAACTAGAATGATGTTATAGTAAATATTTTTTGTAACCATCAAATGTTTTGTAAATTAATGATTTAAATGTTCTATCATATTTTAATTTGATTTTTGGGAAAATGAATATGAGGAATAATATAGGGAGACTTTCCCTTTTTTCAATCCAGAACATGTGATACCAATTACTTATAACCAACCGAGAAATATTAAATAGGATCTCTAGATTCTCCATAATCACCTTATTGTTTCGAAAAGATCACCCATACCAATCAACCCAATATCTCCAATTATCAACTAACATATTTCCGATGAACTATTCTCAGAGTGTTCTTATTCTAGAATAAACCAAGTTAATTTAGCATGCATTATTCTCAAGTATTTTGAGACATTGATCCTAGTAATTCAACATTATGAAATTATTTTATCTATTCTTTTCCATCATTCACAATTGAAAATTCAATATAGGTTAGAATCCTAGATGAATTTGTTCATGGAATTTTTTAACTGATCAATGCTCACATTCTGTGATTTAATAGTGGATAATATGAGAATTTTGATGGATTTGATCACTAAATTACCAAAATTAATTCTACCTCTAATGTAGGGAAATGGGTTCTTCATGTTATTAATAATTCATGTGATAAAGTTACTAATTCATTCATAAAGTGTGTTCTTGATCCTAAAATTTCATATGGGGCCCCTATGTATTCCATGAGGATGTTCCGTATTTTCATATCAAGCATGTCCTGAATAATGATTCTATTCCAAGACTTGAATTTATTGTATTATATACATTTCTCGTTATTTGAATGATCCATGAACCACATAGATTTATTTATCCTACCATAATTTTTATCAACCCATCGATGTATTTTATCCTACCATTCAGAAAAAATATGATTTCTTTGGAAAACATAAAATGGTAAATTATACTATCCCAATAATTTCTATTGAAATGAAGAATATACCCCTCACACAACCCAAATTTGATGTTCCTAGTAAGAGAAAATTTGGATAGATTGAATAGGTTTGGAGATTATGGTCCACCATTCTATAGACCCCTCAGTATTTAGAAAAAAAATCAAATTACATACCCATAAAAGAGATAGAGAACCATGGTGAGGAGTATCATCTAAAGAGAATGTCAAAGAACCAACCGCTAATCCCAAATATCCGTAAAACTATAACAATTATGGTTCAGTAATGTTTCTCATGCGATTTATCCAGGGTGAAATCTAGAAATATATAATATTATTATATTCGAAAAGGATTTATAAGGGAATCAGAAAGGGAAAAAAATCATCCCCCAGTTAACAAATGATTTCTCAACCATAACTTATAGAAATGAAAAATTATTATCATAGAAATGATGTGGGAAGTCATAAAAACATAGAACTATAATAAAATTTAAATCCTTAGAGTTCAATGGTAATTAAGAAGTAGTTGAAATATTTAGAACAAGACTATGTGCACCATCAAATACTGTGTTAAAGATGGAGCTGTTTGATGATGCACATTGCTCAACCTTCTCCACCCAACCAAAAATCAAAAAATATGTATCATGATATATGAGAAAACTATTAGTATGAATATATGAACAATGATATAATAGAATCTACATCATGAAAACTTATATGGTATCAACTCAATGTAGAAAGTATAAAATAGAAGGGGATGATGCAACCATTACTCATTACTGCATGGAAATTAGAAAAAACATCACCATGGACTTTGTCACTAGTGTTCCACGCACATCATGATGGGATAATTATATATGTGTTTTGGAGTATCATTTTAAAAATATTTTGGACTTCACTCAGATATAAGAGGATTTCTCAATTCATTAACATTTGAGGATATAAATTTGAGAAGTGGTGTGGCTGAATGGAAAACCACTATAAATTATATCCGATCGAGATCCAAGACTCATCTATATGTTATGGAAGAGTATCAAACATGATATTAATGATTATATAAACTTCACTGTATCTTATAACCCTCAATCTAATGGCCAATATGATCAGGCTATCCAGATAGTTGAAGATATGTTGAGTGAAATCTCGATTGGCTTCAATTGAGGGTGTGACTTTAATCAACAACAAGTAATGTTTTCTTCAAAGAACACATTCAACCCAAGAAAAAAATAGATACCAATTAATGAAATTATGGGAAGATGTGAAAATAACCTCAATGTTAGTATGAATTTGGGGAATGAAAAAAAATCTATGTCATGGATTGGTCATGTAAATGGCAGAAAAGGTTATGACCATTCCAAATCACATCAAGACCGCTCAGAGTAGATTAAAGAGCTATGCTGACAACCATTGATGAGACCTATATATTGTTGTTGGAGACAAGTTATTAATTCATATATCCTCATGGGAAAATGTATTTAAATTTTTTTGGAAGTGAATGATTAGTCCAAGATTCATTGGATCTATTGAGATACATGATCCCGTCAGAGTGGTGCCATAATGACTAGCACTATAATCTATCATATATCATGTACATGATGCATTTCATGCATCCGTATTGAGAATTTAAATCCCAGGTCTATCACATGTACTCAATCTAGATGTGGATCCTTCATAGAATGACCTATCAAATAAATAGAAGTCTATGAATATCTTAGATCAGAGAGACAATGTTCTATGCAATAGGATAATGCACCTTGTCAATGTTCTAGGGGGATATAAAATGTTTAAATAAGGAACAAGAGAACATGAGGATGTGATGAAACATAGACACTATCCCTCGTTTAATTGTGTGAAAGGAAAAAATTTTAGGGTGAAATTTCTTATGGGGGGGAATATTGTATTGACCCAAATAGTTATAAATATAATTTCTCATGAGATGTAATTAAATTTATTATTAAACAATATTGTTATATAAAACATATAATTTTCTCTTTATTTATTAAATCCAATCAAATTTAAAGGTAAAAAACTCATTTTTTAGATGATAAAAATAATCATGGAATAGTGATAAAATGATTGAAATAAATACAAGATCTATAAAAATACAAATAACATAGATAATGGAAGTTATAGCCTCAACCAGTAGGATGATACCTGAGGAATCACAATTATCAGTGATTTTAAGGGAGATTGAATCACTATTATTTTTTTCTGATGAAGAACCTGATTAGATAGAACAAAATAATCATGACCAAAATCATTTATTAGAGATGTTGAATCTCATCAAGATTAGAACCAAACCATGTACTCTGAATGAAAACATGAATGTACCACCTCCATTCACCTAACTCATAGGGATTTTTCTGATGTAATAATGGAGTATTTATCAAGACCCTATAAATATTAGTATGTACTTAATTATATATTAAATAATGAACAAATATTCAACCTATTTTATTTACTTTATAAATGATTTTTATATAATAAAACTATAATTTTATTTTTGGGTATTATTGAAATTAAGTTTTGTTGTTTATTCTGATTCCATAATAAATTTGTTAAATAAATAATATTTTAATAATAAAATATTGAAAAAATTATTAAATATAAAGGATCATATAATTTTTATGGATTCAAATGTAATTTTCATAAGCTCAATAGAACTATTATTTTCAAAAAAACATGAGATATCTCAGTAACTATCAATAATTTTTGTAATAGTGAATATTCAAGAAATAGAAAAATATATAGGTAAAATGAATATTATTTTTTGAATCAAAACATTGAAATTATCTAATGGTGAATGTTTCAAAAATTTATAAGATATTCGAATTTTAGGGTAAATATTAAATACAGTATAAATGAAATTTGTGTATTAAAATATAATAATGATCTAAAATAGTTGAAATAAATAATATAATGGGTATCCAAGAAAAAATATAAATTTTTTACATTTAAAATAATTTTATGTTATCTTTTTTTGGGTAATTTTACAAAGCTATTGTGAATCCTCCAAAATCATTTGTATATATAATGTTTTTGAAATCATTTCTTTAAGAGTATGAAACAATTTTACATAATCAAGAGTATTATTTTCTTATTATTAGAAAATTTCCTTATAAAATATTAAAAACCACTCTAATTTTCAAGAACCAATGGAAAAAACCCATGGGAAATTTTTTGGTGGTTTTGGATATTATATTATATAGAGTCGAAATCTTATTTTGGAGAAACAATGATGAAACCCCCACTCATTTACTATTCAAAAAACCCAATCTACAATTTTTAGTAACTATAAATCATTCGAGAACATCCTTAGTCTTCCATAACCTCTCTAGTGTCCTCTCTATAACACCCCAAGCTTCTTTGGTATATTTCTCTTTGAATAATAAAATAACATACATTATACGCAACATTGATTTTTAGAACACCAAGACTAATGAAACATGCCATTTAAAAAACGGTTATGAATAGTAATACCAAAATTTTAAAATTTTATAAATTTTTTTCAAAATGAAATTCTTTCTTTCATTTGGAATATCAAAATTTTCTTTTAGTGAATTTTTGGTATTTTTCCGAAAACATCCAATCATTGATTAATAGTGAAAAACACTATGTTATATTTTAAAATCAATTTTCTAATAATTTAATTAATTTTTTTATTTAATTTTATTTTAATATCAAAATATATACATAACACCTATATTAGTCCAATTTAATTCATTCGAGTCATTTTATAATACGATTGAATATATAAAATCTTATTGAACTATTTTAACGACTTTTACCCATCGTCAAGGAATAATTTTCAAATTGCATAAAACTTAATTTTACAACTTATTTGAATTGAATTTGAAAAATCCGAGAGACACGGTTTACATCAGGGAGTAAAATAACGTTCAAAAAGATAAAAATAATTTTTGGATAGTAGTAACTTCTGAATTTTATTAACCACAATTAAATATAAATAGGGTAATTAAAGGTAAAACTGATATTATTATTTCCATAAAACATGTCATAATTATATTGGATAATTTTACTTCGACTAAAATGAACATTATGAAAAAACATTGATCCTTTTTATCCATTTTTATTATACTAGGAAATTTATTATATTTTATTTAATGAAGAGATAAATGTGTTAAATTCTAATTTTAATAACTGGTCTATTTTTTATATAGAGTTATACATACGATAAATTCAACAATAATTTTAAATTATATTGATAAAAAAGATTTACTACGCCATGTTATTTTATTTATTATTTTTAAGGGTAAATGTTATTTAATTTGTTTAAGACACAATAATGATGCATTAATTATATTATTTATGAATGATTAAAATAATTTATGTTATAAATATTAAAATATATGTAAATTTAGACATTTTATGCATTACAAGAATTTTATAGGTTAATATGACTTATTAGGGTTTATGAAATGAATTTTTTCTAAGTTAACATGTTGTTATGAATTTCACGAAACCCAAATATTAAATACTGTCAAAATTGATAAAAATGAGTTTTAAAAACCAATACTATTTTATTAATTTATTTAATATTAAAAAAATTATGGTTCATTTAAAATACTACTATAATGATATATATGTCACTAATTATCCAGCTGATGTTATTTTGTCATTTTATAGTATGTTTATTAACCATTTTTTATAATAATACTAGAAGACATGGTAGAAGATAAAATATTTTAATTAGAGTTAAGTATAAAAGATAATGTTAATATGCTGACATAAACATAAATAAAACCTATTAGTTGAATGTATTTAGACCCATAACCATTTTATCCTAGAAATAAATCTATTTTGAGCTAGTATAAACGGAAAAATATTTTATAATAAAATAATATTTCATGATTTTCCAAAACTTCCCCTCACCTCTCTTGAAAAACGGTACATTCCCTTATCTTAAAATAACACCTCCAAAGACATTTGGCTATGAAAAATGCTGCTCAAATCTCCTAAAATATTATCACACATCAACCTAGAGTCCTTACATTGTTCCGAATTACAAAATATCGGTCCCTTTTGTTCAAATCAAAAGGAAATACCTGAAGAAAAGGTAATTATTTTATCACCTCTTTCAAAGTACTTTTCTTCTTCCACTTCCTCTTTCTTTTTATTGTTTCCATACTAAAGTAATAACTCCAGTACCTTCTACATACTAATATGTTATTATAAATATTGTACAACCATGATCATTATTCTATCTATCCTATTAATAAAAAATTCCCCATACGTGCATACATACGGTTTACCATCACCACTTCATGTTGTAGTTTTTTATTCCACACTCTATTGTTTGAATGGGTATAGTAAAGATTATAAATTTTTAAAATAATTAAAATTACATGTTAATGATTTTGAATTTATAATATACCATCCAATTACATATGATTTCACCATCAATATAATGATATTGTCAGTCGTGCATACATACAACTTTCCATCTCCACAACGTGATGAGATTTCATTCCACATTGTAAACATTATAGAAAAATTACATTTGATGATTAGAAATAATGACTAAAAAATTAATTCCATTCTGGATATTAATAAAATAAATCTCATTCATGACAATTATGACCTATTTAACAAAACATATAACGGAAAATTAATTATTTAACAACCGAAACTATTATACACCAGAAATATTATTGACAAAGAAATATTATAAGATAATATATGAAATCATATTTATGTATGTGGTTATTTTATAAGTTTATAACAATTAATTAACCATTATAAAGGTGGTTGACATACCATCTACTATGGAAAAGTACAAGGTAAGAGTTTAGTTTGCACTCTTTATTATTCGAGGTTGATAATTTGTAAATATCTAGTGGGGATTTTTCCTAATCATCCACATCTATGTTTCTTAAAAATGTTTTAAAATCCTTTTAAACATATCCTATACTATAGGTTAAAGTCATTCATAACATTGTGTTAATTTCTATAAATTTTTTTGGAAGAAATCTTTATGTCATATTCCAAACAAGGTGCTCTATAATCTTTTGGAAAAATTAAGGAAATAATGTATTTTTTATCATTTACAGTAGGTGTAGCCATTTTATTCCATTCTAACACCTTCAAAGATTCCATTACATGATTATATGAATATTTTAAAAATAAATGTTTCCATTTATAATTATGAAACTTTTAAATGATTTCAATGTAGAAAGTGATATTTATCTCAAATAGATTTTTGATTGATTTTAATTATATCAACATCTATTGCAGGATTTTATATTTCATTGATGTACATATATTTTGACCAAAGATTCCATATTTTATTGATAGTTGTATGATATTTTTGGCTCTGGATGTTCTATTTTAAGGTCATTCATGGGTTATGGTTAATGTATTAACATTTTGTATTATGTTTTTAATACAAATGATTATGTTATATTTCATCCTCTTCGTATAAAGAGTGAATTTGAATTAGTGGGTCATGGGTGGGTCATGTTATATCCCCTCGATGAAATTGTAGGTCCCATGAGGAAAAATAGTGTCTTGGCATAAAGCCTTGACAAAATCAGTATTTGTTGTATTGGGTTGAGGCCATGAATATATGGTTATTATGTTTCTCATTTTGAATACCATCATTATGAAATTAGCTATTGATATTAAATGAGATTACTCGACACGTAGAATATTCATGTAAATAAGAAAATTTCATTATTTGATTTATCATTTCCATATTATACTGTAGATAATGTTTAAAAGGATTTTGTTTGAGTCTTATACATTACCATAAATGATTATGTTTTCTTATGATATTTTCCGCTATATTTTTATTATTGCTGATCATATGAGCTGACCCCTTTATTAAGTTTTATTTTTCCCAAGATGTGAAGAAGAGTATTATTATTGAAATGTTAGATAGGATATGCGATATGTGTGTTTTCTAAGGAGAGACAATGTTTTTATTTTAATTTCATAATGTAATGTAAAACATATGTCTGTGTATAGTGATTACAAGGATACTAAACTGATCAGTCTTTTAAGAATTGGTATAATCTAATAATGAAAATTTATGTAACAATTGACTAACTCTAGTTAATTGGGGTTGAGGCATTACAGTTGGTATCAGAGAAAGTTTAGTTCAAACCTTCAAATCTACATTTAGACAAACTCTAATTATAGATATTTGCACAAAGATAGACATTGATGATTAGTATATAAGAAAATCCTAAAATTTTGGTAATGTAGATATTAAATGGGGTTTCCAAGAAACAAATCCCTATCTAGATACTAAAAGTGGACGTGGTTCTGGCACAGAAGTAACTAGGAGTGAAAACTCTGACTAGGTGCTTCGGGCTTGACAGGAGGTATCTTGTAACACAACAAAGGGATTTACTACTCACCTGGTTTGACACTCCCATGAGATATGCTTAGGACAATTCACATTTTCATTACAAACCGTTATAGAGGATTATGATTAAAAACTTCCTCAAATATTTTTTATGATTATTGATTATATGAAAAAATTGTTCAATTTGTGATAGGTATTTCACTAGTTTGGAATTATGTATTGTTATTTTTAAACTAATCTAGTATACACCATTGTTTAGAAATGGTGCCTAGTTGATGGAACAAAAACCATATCATTTCACGTAATCCATGTAGGGATTTACCTCCTACTCAAGATAATTATAGTGTAGTTGGTGATGCAACTAGTGCTGAACAACTTATAACCATATAGGGAAAACTCATGCAGATTTTGAATAATAACCTTACCCATATGAATCACCCTGATCCAAAACACAGAGGATCAATGTTAGATTTCATCATGAAGAAATAACCACTATAATTAAAAGGGAATACTAATTTATTTGTATCTAAGCAGTAGATAAGTTCCATAGAGAAAATATTTCTTACAGTGGGAAAGAGTGAAAGGTAAAAAGTTATAATGATAATTTATCACCTTATAAGAGATGCAGATCAATGGTTGTCATTAATTTAAAACAAAATGGAGGATGATGAAGTGTCAAATATAGAATAAAATGAGTTTCAAGAGATTTACATAGAAAAATAATTTCCTTTGTGATCATCGAGTGGATATAGAAAGACAATTTATGAGTGTGAGGGAAAAAGAGGAGGAGAATGTCGCAATGTATGAGGCTAACATTACAATGGTAAAAATTTATGTTTTGGATTATATACGTAACCCAATGAGTAATATTGTTTGATTATTTTATGGGTTAATATCATCTCTTCATTGAGAATTAGTCTAAAAATCCTTCTCAATATATGAACATATACTATGATGTTCTATCAAGATAGAAAAGAAGTTATCTATGTCTTAAGACATAATTAAAATCAAGAGATGAAGCGATTTACTGAACACTATGGATATGGAAATAAGGGGAAGAAAAAAAAGTTGAATTTCCACCCTGTAGTAAATGTGGGAAGAAACAACCCACGAATTTCTTGAAGGAAATGTGATTCTGTTATTGGTGTGGAGAAAAAGGCCACCGTGGTCGTTATTACAATTTGAAAAAAGTGGTTGTCATTATGGAATGATAAAATTTTAAATAAATGGTTAATTATTAAAATGAATGTCCTAAGCTTCAAGAAAACCTACCTCAGAAAAGGAAAATGGAGAAATTCGAAGCTTATATGATCACAACTGCAAAGTTTAATGTAGCAAATGACTTGGTAGAAGGTAAAATAATATTATATAAAAATTTATCCAATTCTAAATTTGATTCTGTATCACCACATTCATTCATATCTTCCCAATTTTCCATGAAAATTAGATATTTCAATTTTCATTTAACATGGGAGTTGTCTGTCAAAACTTATAAGGGAAGTATCGTTGCAACTATGTTTTGTGAATTAGTTACCATTATAGCATATAATCATGCTTTATTTAATGATCTCATCGTTATACCCATGATTGAATTTTATATAATTCTTGGTATGGATTGTGTTTTAGACCACGATGGAAAAATTTATTTTAATAAGATGGAGGTTAAATTTTTTGATGATCATAAGGAACCCCTTATCTTTATCGAGGAAACATCACCATCTCATTCTCAACTAGATCCACCATAGTAGCTTTATATAATTAAATTATTGGGAAATAAAAGAGTTAAATTACTATGGGGGAGGAATGGAATGTTCAAATAGAAGATATAACTGTTGTACAAGAATATGTTGGTGTGTTTCCATGGTATTTAGCTAGACAGCCTTCAGAATGAGAAAATGAGTTTTTTATTGACATGATTAATGGTTCAAGGCCCATATCGAAAACACCTTATAGAATAACCATTGTGGAATTATGGAACTAAATAATAAATTTTATTAATTGAGTAATAATGGATTTATTCTCCCTAGTTTTTCTCCCTAGGGATCCATTATTATTTTTGTTAAGAAGAAATATGGATCTATAATTTTGTGCATTGAATATAGAGAGATCAATTCTATACCAATAAAGAACATGTATCACCTATATCACGTTGATGATTTATTTCATCAACATCATGGAGATCAAATTTTTTATAAGATTTACCTTTGTTATGCATATAAAAAGTTGTGCATGCATAAGGAATAAAACCCAAATACAACATTTTGAACTAGGTATGGGAATTACGAGTTTTGCAGTATTGCATTATGAACTAAATTATTCACCCTATGTTTTCATGGATGAAATTAATAGAGTTTTCAGGGAATATCTTGGTGATTTTTATTTATATTTATTGATGATATCATGGTATACTCAAAAAAATACTAGGATCCTGAAATTCACTTTTACACTATTTTAAAGAAACATAGAAGAAATGAATTATATGGGAATTTTAGAATGTGTGAATTCAGTCTTCTATATATTTCATTTCATGGAATTATTGTCTCTAAGGATGGAATATCTATTGATCCTTCAATGAAAAGGGAAATCCATGAATGGAAAACACCAACGAGTATAACTAAGGTACACCGTTATATTGTTTTAGCATGTCATTATTGAAGTTTAGTCCAGAATTTTTCCCGATTGGCTATCCCTTTTACCAAACTCACACGTAATGGTTTGAAATTGGTTTAGACCATTGATAATGAATTTTTTTGATGAATTGATGAATATATTAGTCAATTCCCCTATCTTCACTCTACCATCAGGGAATTATGGGTTTGTCATTTATAGTGATGCTTTAATGAAAGGACTTGGTTGTGTCCTTATGCAGAATGGTAGTGTTTTTTTAAATGCATCACAAAAGTCAAAAATTAATGAAAAAATATTTCCCAATCATTATATTGATTTAGAAGCAGTAATATTTGATCTGATGACATTGAGACACTACCTCTATGGTGAAAAATTTGAGATATATACTAATCAAAGGAGTTTGAAGTATATTTGTTTCACAGAAAGAACTCAAGGAGTGGAAAATACAATGGATTGGACTACTCCAGGATTATGATTGCACAATACAATGCCACCTAGGGAAGGAAAATATAGTGGAATATGCTTTGAGTAGAAAGGATCATGGAGTTCTGAACAAGATGAGAGTTGAAAGGGATCCTATGTTCACGAATCCAGTAAATATGGATATGGTAATAATCATGGAAGGTGAAAAATAGATACTTTTTCAAATGGTTTCAAATCCATCTTTATTAGAAATGTTTAAAAGTTATTGGACTTATGATGAATAGTTTCAAAAGGCATTTCAAGTTTTGAATTATGAGAGATTGATTGACTTCATATATGATTATGGAAATTTAAAATTTGGGAGGACCCTTTGTGTTATTAATATACCATATCTAAAAAGGAAATTTTTGGATGATGCCATTAGATCCAATTTGTCTATACACTCTCGTAGAACTAAAATGTATTGATATTTGAAGGAACATTTGGGGGGGACATTAAGGGGGATATTTTTGACTATGTGTTACGATGTATGGGTTTTCAACAGGTGAAAGATGAAATTCAACAACCTTGATGAGTCATGCAACCTATTCCTATACCATAGTGGAAACGGGATGATATTATAATAGACATTTCCATGGGGCTACTAGGGACTCCATGAAGTAATGATGCAATATGGGTTTTTATTGATTGTCTTATCAATTCATCACATTTTATTACTATAATAGACGATTTTCCACTTGAATGATTAGTAATACTATATATTAATGAATTTATAAGACTTCATGGTTAACCCCTATGTATTTTTTCTGATCATGATACCAATATTTTATTATGATCCTAGAAAATTATTCTGAAATACCTAGATACTGAACTTTGTTTAAGCAATGCCTACCACCCTTAGAATAATTGACAATCTGAATAGACAATTATAACATTATAATAAATGTTTTTATCTTTCTCACATGAATTTAAAGGTATATGGGATCAATATTTACCTCTATTTTAATTTCCCAATAATAGCAGATTCCATTCAAGAGTTCATATGGAACCATATGTAGTGTTAAATGGAAGGAGATGTCACACACAAACTTGTTGGGATGATATTGGTGAATGAAAACATGTAGGTAGAAAACATGTTGTGAAAACAATGGAAAAGGTAAGGGTTATCCAAAACCAGATAAGAGATAATCAATGTAGGAAAATGAGATATACTGATAACTTTATGAAGTATTTGGAATTTCATGTAAGAGATTATGTTTTTTAGAAGTTATCGGCTTGGAAGGGAGTTATACGAATCGGAAAGAAGGAAAATTAAGTCCTTGGAACATCCGAACTTTTTAAATTATAGAAAAAATTAGAGTTTTAGATTGTCATTTGGGAATGCCAACAAGTCTCTCCAATGTTCATGATGAGTTCCATGTATCACTATTGAGAAAATACATGCCTAACCCAATGCATTAACTCACCTACGAATAAATAGAACAGGAACCCAATCTATCTTATTGTGATCAGCCGATCAGTATTATTGATAACATAAAACATTTTTTTTAGAAACCAGATGACTCATCTGGTAAAATATCATTAGATAAACCATAAAATGGGAGGGGCAACATGATAACCTGAGGATCTTATGATGAAGAACCACCAAATTTTTTTTATTCAATAATATTATAGAAATTTAGGGGATGGAATTATATAATGGAGGTAATAATGTAACAAAATAATCTTCCATGGTACTTTTCTTTTTAAATAATACCTTAACATGTGATTTATGCAATTTCTATTTTTATCACATCATGACCAATAAAATTAGCCGTTTAAAAAAGATGTTATTAATAGTAATACCCGCTATTTGAAATTTATCAAATTTTATTATCCAAAATGGACATAATTCTTGGATTCGGAATATAAAAATAATCTTGGAGTGATTTTTTGGTTTTTTCATAGAACTATAAAATTTTTATCAATAGTGATAAACAACAGTTAATTGTTTAAAACCGATTTGTTATTTAAATAATTATTAATTTTATTTAAATTTATTTTAATGTTAATATAGATAGATAATAACTATATTAGTACAATTTAATTCATTGGAGTCATTTTATAATGTGATTAGATATATAAAATTTTATTGAGCGATTTTAACGTCTTTTACCCATCTTCTAGGAACATTTGAATAATTGAATAAAACATAATTTTACTACTTTTGTGAAATGAATATCAAAAATATGAGAGATTCGATTGACATTAGTTAGTAAAAGGTGGTTCAATAGGATGAAAATAACTTTTGGTAAATAGTAAATTTTGAATTTAATTTACCACAGTTAAAAGTAAATAATGTAAATAATGGTAAAATGATATTTTAATAACCCTATAACATCTCTTAGTTCTATTGGATAAGTGTACTATGACCAAAATAAAACATAGAAAAAAACATGATCATTTTTTATTCAATTGAATTAGATTAGGACATTTATTATATTTTATTTAAAAATAGTTAAATGTGTAAAATTATAATTTTAATTACTGAACCATTTTTAATATAGGGCTATACATTAGTAAAATTAAAATATTAAAATCAATTAGAAATATAATAATATTTCATACATCATGGTATTTTAATTATAATTTTTATATATTAAATAAAGAAATTTATTTATGACACAGTGATGATTTAGTAATTACCTTACTAATGAAACACTAAAGTAATTGTTTTTAAAAATATTAAAATAATAGTAAATTAAAATTTTTATGAATTACACTAAGTTTCTAGGTAAATATGTCATGTTAGAGTTTATTCAATGAATTTGTATTTATGTAATCATGTTTTTAGGACTTCCACAAAACCCTATTACTAAATAGTGTCATAATTGACATAAATGAGTTTTTAAAACCAATCCTATTTTATTAAATGATAAAATATACCTAAAATTATAAGGTTTGTCCAATGGACTAATCTAATGATAGATATGTCATTAACGAACTAATTGAGGTTCTCTTGTCATTTTATAGTATGTTTATTAACCATTTATTATAATAATACAAGAAAACATGGTAAAAGTTAAATTATTTAACTACGAAATAAATATAAACGATAATATTAATATAGTGACCCAAACATGACTAAACATATTTTTAGAGAGGATTTAGACCCACCACATCATATACTAGAACTAATTCCATTATGATATATCAGAAAATGAAAATTATTTTATAATAATATAATATTTCAAGATTTTCCTAAAGTGTCCCTCACCTCTCTTATAAAAAGGTTCTTCCCCTTATCCTATCTTCACACACCAAATCCATTTGTCTTGGACAAACCATACTCAAATATTCTCTAAACTACCATACATTCATTATAGAGTCCTTACATTGACCAGAATTCCATCTTAAGGATCCCTTTTGTTTAAATCAAAATGAAACACCTGAAGAAGAGGTAATTATTTCATCACTTCTTTTAATGTTATTTTGTTCTTCCAATTCTGCTTTCATTGTTGATTAAAACTAAAATAATATCTCAAGTACCATCTACATGCAGTGATTTTATTATAAATATGTTACAACCATATTCATTATTATATCCATCCTATGAATTACAAAGTCACCAATCATGTGTGTATACGACTTACCGTCTCCACGTCGTGGTGCAGTTTGTAATTAAACAATTTATTATTTTATGGATGTTATAATGACTATAAGTAATGTAAATAATAAATATAACATGATAATTATTATTTATATATAATATAACATCCAATTACATATGATTTCACCATCAATAGAATGATATCATCGCTCATGTGTAGGTACGGCTTACCGTCTCATCAATGCCATGGAATTTCATTCCCCATCAAAAGCATTAAAGAATAATTTTCATTTGATGATTACAAAATAAAATTTATGAAATTTCTATAATTCTGGATATGAATCAAATACATCATATCCATAACAATCATGACTTACATAACAAAACAAATAATGTAAAATGAATCAGTTAACACCCAAAAAAATGATATAACTAAGATATTACTAACAAAGAAATATTAAAGGATATTAAATAATATAATATTTATGTATGTGGTTATTTTATAATTTAATAAAAATGATTTATCCAATATAAATGAGGTTAATTTACCCTCATATAAGGCAAGGAACAAGTTAAGGGTTAATTTTACAATTTCATTATTATTTGAGGTTTTTTATACGTAAGTATCTAACTGAACTTTTTTTGTATCATCCACATACGTGTTTCATAAAAATGAATTTAGAAACATTTTTACAATATCGTATACTTTCTTTTAACGTAATTTATACCATTTTTTTACTTTTTATAAAATGGTTTGAAAGGAATTTTTCTTCCATTTTTCAAACAAGGTGCTTTATGACCTTCTCGAAAAATTATAAAAATAATGTTTTTAACTTATACGGAGGGTGCAACCATTTTCCAAAATTATAACACCTTCGATGCTTCCCATAAAAAAATATATAAATAATTTAAAAATAAATGTTTTATTTTATAATTATGAAAAATTTAAATGACTTCAATGTAGAAAGATATATTTCTCTCAAATAGTTTTTGGATTTATTTCATTTATGTGAACATCTGTTGTTGGATATTATGTTTAATTGAAGTTTATTTAGTATGATATAATGTTACATATTTTGTAGATAGTTGTATGATATGTTTGACTGTGTATGTTCTATTTTTATTTAATTCATATTTCATAGTTAAAATATAAACATTTCATATCCATGTGTTAATATGAATGTTTGTGCTATATTTCACCCTTTTTATATGATGAACGAATTAAACATCGTAATTGACGAGCGTAGACTGCTATAGCCCTTCGATGTGTTGATAGGTCTCTTGAGGAAAACTAGTGTCTTGGAACAACTCCTTGACAATATCATTATTTTTAGTCTTGGAACATGTCTTTGACTATGTGGTTATGAAACCCGACATTATGCATTCCATTATTATAAGATTAGCTATTGAGTTGACATGTGATTATATGACTAGTAAAATATCCATGTGAAAAAGTAAATGATTGATTTATCTTTTCCATATTATACTAAAGTTTATGTTTAGAAGGATTGAGTTTTAATTTTATACATTGTATTAAATGATTATATTTTCTTATGATAGTTTCCACTATATTTGTATCCTTTCTAATTATCTGAGTTCACCCCTTTATTATGTTTTATATTTACCAGGATGTGAAGAAGTATATTACTATTGACATGAATGATAAGCTATAAGATATGGGTGGGTGATCAAGAGACACAATGTTGTTATTTTGACTTCATAATGTAATGTAAAAATTATGTATGTATCTAGTACTTCTATTCAAAATTAATTGATCATTACTTTGAGACATGATCTCTTGTGATCATTCCAATGTTTTGTAATAATACACCAACTATAGGTAACTGGTGTTTGGTAATTACAATATCAAATTTTTCTTTAATCAATAAGGAAGATACTCCTATATATTTTGTGTCATTGGCTAATTTATGGTATTCCCACATTCTCTATTTTATTCATATTTTTTATCTTATTATTTTTATTTTCAATTTCAAATGATGGGATATGTCTTTATATGTCCCAATTACTAACCATATCATAAATTAATTATGAGATACCCCTTTAACTCTAACCAATAAATTTTATTAATTGTTATTGGTCAATGATTTGCATCTAATATTTCACCACAATTTTTCTCAGCCAAGATTATTGTGTACTTAATACCATAAAAAATTCTTAACATGTGTTTTCACCTTTAAAAACATATAATTATGTGTAAAGGGACATACATGTTTGTATTCCAATGTCCATGTTCTTGGAATAAAATATAATTATGAGTTAATCAACGTGGTATTTTCTATATGGAACACTTAATCATTTGAATTTTGAACCCATAATTATTTAGACCTCCAATTAATTGGGAAATATTTTGTCTCATGGGACATCATGTTGGGTATTTGAGTAAGACAAATTCCATTATGGAACTATTTACATCATTATGTCGATTATTTTAACCTTGATATAATTTTAGGATGTATTATTTTATATTGTTTCCACATTTCCTAAGTTGTCATTATCATGATATATCATGACTTATTATTCAATTTTATGTTGGGTATTTGAGTAAACAAATTCCATTATAGAGATTCCTATATAAATTACAACGACCCACATACCCACGCCAGGGATTCAGTTTGATGATTCAAAAAATCACTAATCGTGGAGAACTCACTCTATGAATTTGATAACACTGATTAGTTCATTTTAAAAGTATAATTCATCCGGAAAAGAAATGAGATAGATTAATGAACTTATAGATCTGATGAGTGAACATATACTATCAATCTGAGAGAACATGCTCATTAGTGGAAAAAGATCATGACACGTAGATGAGGATCACTTGAAGGGACTTGGTGGATACCATGAATTATCCAAATTCACTTACTATGTAGAGGTTAAACTTCTTTTAGGATTTTCCACGTTGATACATAACTCGACCTATGGTCAATAATAGATATAGGAACTTTCTCCATGACTCTTAGATGGATTGAGGCTCTGTCTAGAATGTTTTGATGAAGGTATTATACTCTTCTAGAGTAAAATGATACCTGACCTTCAAGGGAATGATAAAGAAGGGTAACTACCCAGATGAAAAATGTCCAATGAACAGTGGGGAAGCATACCAATCCATGTATATAAAGACACATGGAATATAGAAAGATCACACATCGTGTCCTTTGATCCCAGGTACTGTCCATGTACAACTTCCCAAGTTGAAGGCATTTCATGTAGAAGGAGGTATACATGACGTGTAAGAGCGTGAACTGCTGTATTATATTATCTGGGGAAGGCTTCTTGTATGTTTTCCATGTTCCCATACATGGATTCAACATGTCTGTCATAGAACATGTACCTGAACACTGTGTGGTCTGTGTATCTGACCAGGTCTTGTCATATGGTGGAGTACATGTTGTGTACTCCACCCCATGTATGTTTATCACTAGAGATACATTCCGAGTCCATCAACGGACCCACACTCCATGTGATAATGGTTACATTCTGTGTTAGTGCATACCATCCCTCAGAACTCCATCTTCCACTGGGTGGGGCCCAAATATCATGTCATCCATGGAGGACACAATTTTCATCACCGTTTGCAGCGTAAAAAACAATTACCACATCCATGTTAGTCCTATATGGTGTGTTCTTCCAGATACATGATGTGTTTATCACGATTTTGTAAAATCACATTTCTTCATTGATGTACCTTGGGGTCTCCCCAAATATTCCATCCTGCCGTCCGATCACATCGAAACTCTTGTTTCGAGGTCACCCTAACATCTAAAGGCGATTTTCGTTTGTTTTGGCCCTATAATAGGTCCTGATAACATGTATAAATCCACCCGCATGAAGAATACTCGATGAAATATTTCTCCTGAACCATGTCGATCCATCCACCGCCGTCATCTTTGCTCCTCTGTTATGTTGTCTTGATGACTGATCTACAATTTGGGATAATTTCATTGTGAAACGCATGGGTAACGATTCATTGTTCATATCCTTGTGAAGAACACAAACAACATGCTGTAAAAATTGGAATAATAAATCCATAAAATGAGTTTGAGGATTGATCCTCTTCCACCATTTTCCACATTGATGAACTTCTCATGTTAGAAGGATATATCAGTTAATGTCAAATAAATTCAAATTAAACACGGATGAATTCCCTAAAAAACCAGATAAAAACCCACCAACAATTACAAACAATATGCAGGTCATCCAATTCCTATGTTGATACTTGTTCTCCATTTCAAATCCAAGGATGTGGAATGAAAATTCAAAATAAGAACCCCTACCTCGATCATTGACAAAGTTGGAGAACTTTCATCGTTCATGATTCTATCTCCCTACACAATGAGCTATGCATTATCCTTGGTCAAAAATCATCAATAATTATCCAAGGATGGATTCTCTAAAAATCCTTAGAGGATTCCAGGGATTTTTCCAGTGTTATGAGTCCTACCCTAGACTCCCACTCATTTAAAACAAAATAAGCATCGCTGCATTATTGATACGATTAAAATAAAATAAAATATTATTTTATTTTATTTCCTTTAAACCCTCCAAAAACTAACTCATATAGCTGACCCACATCTTTCGATGTTAGACCCCGTATATAGTAATGTTTCTACACTGAAGGAAACGACGCCCTCAGATTTATAATATGGGAACCATTTTAAATGTTATTTCACTTTCATATGAAAACTATTCATGCACGCTATTTAGAGTTTAAATTATTTTAAAAAATTTATTCAAGGCACCCCAGGTCTCGGAATCGCATGCCATTTCAAAGCCTGTTCCCAAAATAATTCTAGAAAATATTAAAAAATAATACAAAATAGATATTAGACATTATATTAACCCGATATTAGAGATTTTATGTCCCCAAAAACACTAAAATCTACTTAAAAAAGAAGTGTGTAGTGTGCAAGAATCTAAGACTCCCACTCCCACGTGCTCTCCTAAAGATTCTATTTCTTCCACCGGAGATGAAATAGAATAGTCTCTCACCCACAAATGATCCTCTCTTATCAAACCTGAATCTATAATAGGTAAACTCCAAATGTATCTCCATCCTCAATGTCCATATAGCAGCAGTTGATGATGTGTGAGGGGCCATGCACCAACCTCCTCATTTAAAAAACGTGGAAGACATCATGTACTCGATGAAACTGTGATGGTAGAGCATGGTTATACACCACCTCACCAACAATATGTAGTATCTAAAAAGGGATGATGAAACTATGAGACATAATTCCACCCTGGAAAAATCTCCAAACCCTCATCGAGTTGACACTCGAAGGAAAACATTGTACACTTATAAAACTCCATAGGTCACCGTAGTGTTCCACTATAAGACTTATTATAGCTGAGTGAAGACTTCATCCTCTCATAGATGATCTACCACTTCTCAGTGGTAGCTCCCGCTAGCTCTAGACCCATGAGTGATGACTCTTCGGGGTCAATCCATTAAAGCGGAGACCATAAGGGTCACCCATAAAAAGGCTCAAATAGTAGCATACTGATGGTTGATTGGTTAGTTTTGTTGTACATGAACTTCACCAGTGGTAGGTGTTAATCCCAAATATGACCAAATTCCAAGATACAAGATCATAACATATCCTCTATAACCTGATGGGTTATCTTAGTTTGAACATCTGTTCAGGGATGGAATGATGTTATCAAGAAGAGATGGGTCCCAAAGGCTTCCTGAAATCCCTTCAAAAAACAAGATGTGAAACTAACATTGCGATATGAGACTATAGTTCAAGGGGAACAATTAAGCTGAACTATCTCTGGCATGTAGAGGAATCTCAATCCCTTTATGAAATTATACTCTATAGTAGCTTGGATGTGGGCCGACATAGTGATTCAGTCATCAACCACCTACATGGAATCATGTCCCTTGGAATACCATGGTAAGACTGTCAAAAAGTCCATCCCATATCCACGCTAAAACTTCCAGGGGTCAGCTAACCCTGCTGGAACCTGGTGCTCATCCTTCACCAGCTAGCACGTAAGGCGTCGCTAAATGTACATAGTTGCTTCCTTCTTCATTCATGTCCACCAGAAATGATTCCATACATCCTAGGAAATTCTTCAACTATAGGATTTATGATACTTCATTAGAACCTCCTCTTGCAATGTAACGGCCCGAAATTTTGAATAAATCTTGTTTCCTATTTTCATGTGTTATTTTATTTTATTTTTTATACTCAACAAAAATGTTTTATTTGATAAACATGATTATAATTAAAATGAGACCATTGGGTTCTGACTGTTATATGACCATTGGTGAATATGACCATTTTGAACAAAATGTTTTGATTATTGTCTCTAAATACAAGTAATCTTGGTTAATTATTATAGAAAGAAGATTCGATGGCCTCACCTAGTAGTCTTGGACCGATCGAAGCCCATCTAACAGAACTTGTGAAGGAGGTAGCACCATTGGGCTTTGCTCTGGACCAAACCCAAGCCGAACTTCATCACGTGAAGCTAGAATGGAATTGCCTTCGCGAGAAGTTAAAACTGATAGAAATTACTACTCGGGCAATGTTGGCCGAGCCTCCCTCGGACTCTCTCACCATAGCACACCTTACACTTAGGTCCTATGCTGGTGTGATAAGGGTCTATGTAAGGAGACCGTAACTGCCTTGTGTAATACTTTGTTTTAAATAAAAATTGGGATTTCTTCTTATGATGAAGTTTATGAATTTTCAAATGACCGGATAAATATAGTATGCATATTTTTGATTAATTTTAGAAAAAGGATATTTTAAAAATGTTTATGTAAACCTTAAATAATTAAAAATGTGTAATGATTTTCAAAAAATGGTCTTTTACAATTGTGTTCAGCACAATATTTGGAGTCTAATAAAATCAACTTGATTTTTGATGAATAGTAAATTATGAATAGTGATTTTATGATTAGGATTAGTAATATGACCAAATGGATTAGTAATCTCACTTAAAGAAAGCTTTAAATTAATCTAGGCACCTTAATTAAGTAATGTGATTCAATAAAATGGTTAAATAACAGTTTCATAAATTATTATTCAAGTATTAGTTTTTTCGGGTGAATAGTGTTTTTTTAATTAAAAATTAAATTAAAATTATTTAGAAGATTATTTTTATAAAATGGATTTCATTTTTGAACTCAGAGCACCGATATTATGTTATGTTAATTTTTTTGGTTTTTTCTGAAAAAAATGAATTTTCGGTGAATAGTGTATTTATTTAAAAAATAAATTAAAAATATTTAGAAAATTTCTTTTATAAAATGGATTCCATTTTTGAAATCAAAGCATTGATATTTGATTAAGGTGAAATTTTGGGATCTTTCTGAGAAAGTTGAATTTTCAGTGAATAGTGAAAATACAGTTTTAGGGTTTCGGTATGTTTAATGACATCATAACTGTGTCATGATGATGTCATGAGTTTTTTTAAGGGTTGGTCGGACAAGGGTGATTCATTATTGTGTGGGGGTCCCCATGTGGCCTAACTTTATGGGATTTACCATGGGAGGGCCCATGCTTTTGAGAAAACCACTTTTGAGGTGTCCCTTGGCCATTAATGCCTTGTCCCCTCACTTTCCCTATAAATACCAAGCCCTCCTCTCATCCATTCGATTCCCCACTCTTCTCCAACGAATTTATGGTCTCATTACCTCCCAAGGAGTCCTCCCAAGGTGCCCCCAAGCCCTCAAGGTCCCATCCTTTGAGTTTTAAGAGTTACATTTTAAGGTAAGGGATCCGACCCACCTCTTTCTTTTCAAGTGATCTCTTTTATGTCAATTATTTTATACTCCATGTTCTTATGTTGGAGGACGTTCTTTTATATTCATTATACTGTCCATTTTATTTTCATATGATGAGAGACCCCCTCTTACTCTCATCATTTCATTTTATGAAGTTTTAAGTGGCGTCGTTAGGCTGCCGAATTTTTAAGGGATTCTTTCACCCTTCTCATTTTCAAGTTTTATTTTCATGTCAAGTCATTTAAGTTAATTTGTTTATGTTGGGGTATGATCTCTATATTTATCATACTGATATTTTATGATCTAATGATGAGAGACCCCATTTTATCTCTTTAATTCAGTATTTTGAAGTTTTAAGTGGCGCCGTTAGGCTGCCGAATTTTTAAGTGGTTCTTCACCCTTCTCATTTTGAAGTTCTACTTTCATGTCAATTCATTCAAGTTCCTTTTTTTATGTTGGGGTATTATCTCTATGTTTATCATACTGATCTTTTATGATCTAATGATGAAAGACCCCATTTGATCTCTTTAATTCAGTATTTTGAAGTTTTAAGTGGCGCCGTTAGGCTGCCGAATTTTTAAGTGGTTCTTCACCCTTCTCGTTTTGAAGTTCTACTTTCATTTCAATTCTTTCAAGTTCCTTTTCGTTGTGTTGGGGTATGATCTCTATGTCTATCATACTGATCATTTATGACCATATGATGAGAGACCCCATTTAATCTCTTCAATTAAGTATTTTGAAGTTTAAGTGGCGTCATTAGGCTGCTAAAATTTTAAGTGGTCCTTGCACCTTTCTCCCTTTTCAAAGTTCTAATTCCATGTCAAGTATTGCAAGTTCCTTTTTATTATGTTGGGGTATGATATCTATATCTATAATACTGATTTTTCTTTATTTTCATAGGATGAGAGACCCTATTTGATCTCATCAATTCATTTTTGGTTGAAGTTTATGTAACGCTGTTAGGCTGCCGAATTTTCATAAGAGAAATCTTATTTTTGTCTTCCTTTCATGTTCCTCATTTCATATGGTATATTTTCAAATTTCATTACCATGTTCTTAAATCCCTTATATTCTGTCCCTCTACTATTTTATGGGTCATTTATGAATGTTGGACCCATGTCCCCTCCCTTTTCAATGTTTTCTAAAACCCTGAAACATAGCCGTTATGCTGTAGAATTTTCGTCTCAAAATGCCTCTCTCTTTTCTCAAAAATATTTTATGTTATAAAGTTAACACTCAAAGATCCTATTTCTATAGGGTTATTCACATATATATAAAAATTTTATATTTTAAATTCTGGGATTTACATACATGATACCCACTCTCCCCTTCCGTGGGTTTAAAGTGATGTAAAGATTATGTATTTAAAGCAGTTTTTAAAATGTTATGATTATGAAATGAAACCCATTTCTTTTATAATATATGGGTTGTTTATGAAAATATTGATGATGATTTATGTGGCTCACATGATAATAAAGCCAAATTTAAGGGTGTTCCCTGATAGCGCTCCAATGCATTGGGTAATGATGTAACCACTAGAGATTACAATTTTCATGATACCTTGGTGAATAACCTTGGTAATTTTCAAATGACACCTTGGGGATGGGCCTTGGTGATATGTTCATGATTGACTATGTTAAATAATGTAGCCACATATTCAAGTTATGAAAATGTTATTTTTATTATGATATGCCTCATGATTTCATTCTCATGCCTTAAAGTTCTTTTCATGACTTTATTGAAGTATCTCAAGTTCACATGTAAAATGTTTCTCTTGTTTTCCTTACTGGGCCTTCTGCTCACCCTTTCCTTTGATGTATGTTCCCAGGTTCTGAGATGCAGTAATGAACCTAGGATGAACATAAGGAGAAGCCTTTCAAGTGTTTAAGAAGAATGTTTTTTTTGTTTCATGTTTTATGTTCCTGGTTTCCAAGACACTAAACCTTAAAGATCCTCAGTTTTGTAAAATGTAATGAATGTTTATGTGATAAAAAGTCGGGATTCTATAGTTGGTATCAAAGGATGGTTTAGTTATTTGTGGAAATTAGGATATGAAAACTTTAGGAAGAAGCCTATAGAAAAGTTAAAATATTGGAAATCTTCCTAGTATTTTGGGGAGTATTGAGTAAGGGGTTGCCAAGCAAATACATACCTGTCTGGATACGAGCAGGTAGAGGTGGCTCTGGCACAGATGTACATAGGGGTAAAACCCAAAAACACCTCTTTGAGCTAGACTCGAACGGGAACTGGTACACGACAACGATCCTTGCTGCACTCTTGGTTACGACACTCCGGGGGGATATACTTTGGTAAATTCATAAGCTTAGTATTAACCATTGTTAAAGGAACAATGATAAAATAAAATAAATATTCACATAAGAATATATGATCATGGATAACCTAGATGGGAACCTAGGGGATCACATGTTAGGGTATACTTTTCAACTACAAGTTATCCTTATATGCTTTAAGTTTCTTTTCATGATTATTGGCCAAGTATTTAAGCCTCTAATTATAGTTCTTTTCTTAGTTAATGGCGGGAAATGGAAGATCATGTCTCAATAACCAATGTGATAGGAAATGATACGATTGCCGTATTAATATGACAGAGATTATTAGGGTATTGAAATATGATTTTTATTTTGGAAGATGTTCACTATTTTGGGGACCCTATATGGTCGAGGTAAATAGATTACAACGATATTTTCATTGAGGAGTAAGGTTGACTTATATTTGAAGAATCTATGAATTTAAGGTGGACTTATAGTAATTTAGGTTACTTATGGGAATTATTAACCTATCTTGGGTTAAATATGTTTAGGTTAGATACTTTTGTTATAAGATGTTAGGAGTGGTTGATGTTGTTTGAAGATGAACAATGATGTTTATTATGGAAGACTATGTTATCAAATCCTTCTTGTATTTGGGTTTCAATCTTAGTTTGGTTTATTTTGAGGAATTTTAAGGACCGTTATTTATGGAATGGACTATGATGAAATTTGGGAAGTACCATGGAACTTTGAAGATTTAAAAGTAGTTTCCATTCCTATGGGATTATTTCTTTTTGAAGAGTTGTTTTACCTTTCCCTTTCGGTTTTTGGGATAATTTTTAAAGATGAAAGAAATATATAGTTAATCTTTTGTGGATTATGAGATTCTCTAGAAGATGATTCTTGTGTTTTGATGAGACCAAGTAGTTTTGAATGCTCATAGTTTAGAGAAAATATTAGTTTTGGGTAGAAACTTATTAAAGGATGAAACTCTACATGAAGGTAGATATATTTCCTTATGTTTTTGTTCTATGTTGTAAATGAATTCATCAAAGTAATGAAAAGAAACATAAAACAAAAACGTTGTTGGTTTACGTTTCCTACTAGGTAATCAAATACCGCTTCCACACATCATAATTTTGGGATTTTCTGGTGGCTAACTTCCTCCTAATCATGTTTTCTATCACTCTCCTTTAGGACATGACCCTTTGTTTTCTCCTCCATGTCCATGTTTCCTACATGGAATCCTAGTATGAGTAAACTCAGGTGGCCTTTGTACTTCCTTTTCTTTTATTTAATGTAATGGTGTCACAGACTCTTTTTCCGATGTGGGACTTTCAATGAAATTTCAAAACCCAATTTTTAAAATTGCGAGGATGCAATTTCTTAAGGGGGGAAGATTGTAACGGCCCGAAATTTTGAATAAATCTTGTTTCCTAATTACATGTGTTATTTTATTTTATTTTTTATACTCAACAAAAATGTTTTATTTGATAAACATGATTATAATTAAAATGATACCATTGGGTTCTGACTGTTATATGACCATTGGTCAATATGACCGTTTTGAACAAAATGTTTTGATTATTGTCTCTAAATACAAGTAATCTTGGTTAATTATTATAGAAAGAAGATTCAATGGCCTCACCTAGTAGTCTTGGACCGATCGAAGCCCATCTAACAGAACTTGGGAAGGAGGTAGCACCATTGGGCTTTGCTCTGGACCAAACCCAAGCCGAACTTCATCATATGAAGCTAGAACGGAATCGCCTTCGCGAGAAGTTCAAATTGATAGAAATTACTACTCGGGCAATGTTGGCCGAGCCTCCCTCGGACTCTCTCACCTTAGCACACCTTACACTTAGGTCCTATGCTGGTTTGATAAGGGGCTATGTAAGGAGACCGTAACTGCCTTGTGTAATACTTTATTTTAAATAAAAATTGCGATTTCTTCTTATAATGAAGTTTATGAATTTTCAAATGACTGGATAAATATAGTATTCATATTTTTGATGAATTTTAGAAAAAGAATATTTTAAAAATGTTTATGTAAACCTTAAATAATTAAAAATGTGTAATTATTTTCAAAAAATGGTCTTCTATAATTGTGTTCAGTACAAAATTTGGAGTCTAATAAGATCATCTTGATTTTTGATGAATAGTAAAATATGAATAGTGATTTTATGATTAGGATTAGTAATATGACCAAATGGATTAGTAATCTCACTTAAAGAAAGTTTTAAAATAATCTAGGCACCTTGATTAAGTAATGTGATTCAATAAAATGATTAAATAACGGTTTCATAAATTATTATTCAAGTATTAGTTTTTTCGGGTGAATAGTGTTTTTTTAATTAAAAATTAAATTAAAAATATTTAGAAAATTATTTTTATAAAATGGATTTCATTTTTGAACTCAGAGCACCGATATTATGTTATGGTAATTTTTCTGGTTTTTTCTGAAAAAATGAATTTTCAGTGAATAGTGTATTTATTTAAAAAATAAATTAAAAATATTTAGAATTTTTTTTATAAAATGGAGTTCATTTTTGAAATCAGAGCATTGATATTTGATTAAGGTGAAATTTTGGGATCTTTCTGAGAAAGTTGAATTTTCAGTGAATAGTGAAAATACAGTTTTAGGGTTTCGGTATGTTTAATGACATCATAACTATGTCATGATGATGTCATGAGTTTTTTTAAGGGTTATCCGGCCAAGGGTGATGAATTATTGTGTGGGGGTCCCCATGTGGCCTAACTTTATGAGAAGTACCATGGGAGGGCCCATGCTTTTGAGAAAACCACTTTTGAGGTGTCCCTTGGCCATTAATTCCTTGTCCCCTCACATTCCCTAAAAATACCAAGCCCTCCTTTCATCCATTCGACTACCCACTCTTACCCCACGAATTTCTGGTCTCATTACCTCCCAAGGAGTCCTCCCAAGGTGCCCCCAAGCCCTCAAGGTCCCATCCTTTGAAGTTTAAGTGTTACATTTTAAGGTAAGGGATCTAACCCCTCTCTTTCTTTTCAAGTGATCTCTTTTATGTCAATTATTTTATACTCCATGTTCTTATGTTGGAGGATGTTATTTTATATTAATTATACTGTAAATTTTATTTTAATATGATGAGAGACCCCCTCTTACTCTCATCATTTCATTTTATGAAGTTTTAAGTGGCGTCGTTAGGCTGCCGAATTTTTAAGGGATTCTTTCACCCTTCTCATTTTTCAAGTTTGATTTTCATGTCAAGTCATTCAAGTTCATTTTTTATGTTGGGTTATGATCTCTATATTTATCATAATTATATTTTATGATATAATGATGAGAGACCCCATTTTATCTCTTTAATTCAGTATTTTGATGTTTTAAGTGGCGCTGTTAGGCTGCCAAATTTTTAAGTGGTTCTTCACCCTTCTCATTTTGAAGTTCTACTTTCATGTCAATTCATTCAAGTTCTTTTTTTTATGTTGGGGTATGATCTCTATATTTATCATACTGATCTTTTATGATCTAATGATGAGAGAATCCATTTGAAATATTTAATTCAGTATTTTGAAGTTTTAAGTGGCACCGTTAGGCTGCCGAATTTTTAAGTGGTTCTTCACCCTTCTCGTTTTGAAGTTCTAATTTCATGTCAATTCATTCAAGTTCCATTTATTTGTTTTGGGGTATGATCTATATGTCTATCATACTGATCTTTTATGACCATATTATGAGAGAGCCCATTTGATCTCTTCAATTCAGTATTTTGAAGTTTAAGTGGCGTCGTTAGGCTGCTAAACTTTTAAGTGGTCCTTGCACCTTTCTCCCTTTTCAAAGTTCTAATTCCATATCAAGTATTTCAAGTTCCTTTTTATTATGTTGGGGTATGATATCTATATCTATCATACTGATTTTTTTTATGTTCATATAATGAGAGACCCTATTTGATCTCATCAATTCATTTTTGGTTGAAGTATATGTAACGCTGTTAGGCTGTCGAATTTTCATAAGAGAAATCTTATTTTTGTCTTCCTTTCATGTTCCTCATTTCATATGGTATATTTTCAAATTTCATTACCATGTTCTTAAATCCCTTATATTCTTTCCCTATACTGTTTTATGGGTCATTTATGAATGTTGGACCCATGTCCCCTCCCTTTTTAATGTTTTCTAAAACCCTGAAACATAGCCGTTATGCTGCAGAATTTTCGTCTCAAAATGCCTCTCTCTTTTCTCAAAAATATTTTATGTTATAAAGTGAATACTAAAAGCTCTTATTTCTATATGGGTATTCACATATATATCAAAATGTTCTATTTTAAATTCTGGGATTTACATACATGAGACCCCTTCTCCCCTTTCGTGGGTTTAAAGTGATGTAAAGATCATGTCTTTAAAGCAGTTTTTTAAATGTTATGATTATGAAATGAAACCCATTTCTTTTATGATATATGGGTTGTTTATGAAATGATTGATGATGATATATGTATCTCGCATGATAATAAAGGAAAATTTAAGGGTGCGCCCTGATAGCACTCCAATGCATTGGGTAATGATGTAACCACCAGAGATTACAATTTTCACGATACATTGGTGAATAACCTTGGTAATTTTCAAATGACACCTTGGGGATGGAACTTGGTGATATGTTCATGATTTTCTATGTTAAATTATGTAGCCACATATTCAAGTTATGAAAATGTTATTTTTATTATGATATGCCTCATGATTTCATTCTCATGACTTAAAGTTCTTTTCATGACTTTATTGAAGTATCTCAAGTTCACATGTAAAATATTTCTCTTGTTTTCCATACTGGGCCTTCTGCTCACCCTTTCCTTTGATGTATGTCCCCAGGTTCTGAGATGCAGTAATGAACCTAGGATGAACATAAGGAGAAGCCTTTCAAGTGTTTAAGAAGAATGTTTTTTTTTCATGTTTTAAGTTCATGGTTTCCAAGACACTAAACCTTAAAGATCCTCGGTTTTGTAAAATGTAATGAATGTTTATGTGATAAAAAGGCGGGATGCTATATGCAATGAAACTGTTACAACAATGATCCCAATTAAAAGGACTACGTCCTCCCCAACGTGTGAATATCTATCAGGATCATGTCATGTTGATAATAGAGCATATAAAGAATTTCAATTTACTTCTAGTAGATATGCTTCCATGAATCTATATAAGAGTGGAGGGGTGTCAACCATCAACATAATATAAGATGTGTCATCTCTATCATTGAAGGACAATTGAAATAAGGCCAACTACTTTGATGCCTCACTCAGCAGCTGTGATCTTGAGCTCAGGTTGAGAGCATCTCCCAGAAGTTTCTCATTCACATGAGTATAGACAATCTAGAATTAATAATCCAGGATGAACTGTAGCCATCTACTCTACCAAATATTCCAATCCCTCTTCTAGAATATGTACTTGAGGATATTATGTTTAGAGTATATGATAAATTGTTCTCTTATCAGATAGTGTCACCATATCTTCATTGTAAAGACTACCATTGGAAACTCATGATCATTCATTGCATAGTTCTACTCGTGAGTCCTTATCTAGAACTAACCATATGAAATCACCACCTGACTCTGCATCAGAACATAGCCAAGTCCGATCCTTGAAGAATCACATAAAACTACATACACAACACCCACATCTGGAAATCTCAATATTGGTGTGATCATCAAAATCTGGCTAAACTGTTGGAATGTCTAATTTCACCTCTTTTTCCAAAAAAATACATTTTCCAGGTCAAGGTTTTCATCAGTGCGGATATCTAGGATAAATTAAAGATAAATATCTGATACTCTCTTGTCATCCCAAGGAAGCCCCACGCATCTTCCAAACTCCGGGGTGGCTCATTTGCTGACACTACCTTAATAATGAATGGGTCCACTGATACTTCATCTACTTAGATAAAATTTCCTAGAATATGGACCTCCTATATCCAGAACTGGAACATCGAGAGAATCCCATAAATATGGTGCTCTTGGAGTACGTTTATAACCATCCACAGGTATCTCACATGCTCCTCCTCTGATGTCGTGTACATAAGGATATCATTGATGTAGAAAACTACAACCCAATCAATATATGTCTATAAGATCTTTTTTATGAGTCCCAAGATCACTATAGGGGCATTCATCCGGCCAAAATACATCAACATGTAATCATAGTAACCATAATGGCATCTAAAATCATCTTCGCTATATCATCACCCCATACTCATAACTAGTGGAAAACCAAAAGAAAACCTTCGAGAACCATTTCTCCCAATTCATATAATAGAATAGATCATAGATCCAAGGAATGTGATACTTTTTATTCATCATTATTAGATTCAAATGTTGGTAATTCACAGATAGCCTTAAACATCTATCGTTATTCTTGAAAAAAACTAGGGCTTCCTAGGGTTAAATGTGGGTCTAACAAATCCCTTTTTATGCTAACCCTTTTGCTCCACCATCAGCTCACACAGCTCCACGTGGGAGATCTGATACACTAATGAGGATATCGGAACTGTCCCTAGGTGAAATTCAATTCAGATGTCCATATTTCAGTGGGGAGGTAATCATGGAACATCTTCTGGAAACACGACCCCGTACTCCATCACTAATTATGGTAACTGAAAGCTCACAATATCTACTACACAAAGGGCAAGGATAACCAACTCATGGGTGATCTACCACACCCACCTCAACATGAGTCCATACAATGCTTCATGGGATTCCTTTTCAATGAAAATGAAAAACCTCATTCTATGGCTGCAGATAAACTACACTCTTCACCTAAAGAATTTAATCTAGGAACATACAAAAAATAAGAAATCCATACCAAGAATGACATCATAAGGCCCTAATGCTATAATGAATATGTTACAATCAAAACTTTCACATCCATGAGAATGATAACACTATCTGAAAATATGTGTGATCTTCGACTATCCTCTTATACGTTTCTCCAAGCATCATGGTCAATTCAATGACTATCACAGAATGCCATGATTTCGCATAAGAATTGTGGTGAGGAAAGAATGGATGGAACCTGTGTCTATGAGTGAGTAAGCTATCATAGAAAAGAAACATATCATACCATAGATCATCCATGGAGTCCCGAGGTCATATGCATCGACTACCTGATGATATCCCCACACTTTTCCCCCACCACCCTGAGGCTGGTTCAGACCTCTTGGGTGTCATGGTGGAAATAGATAAAAGTGTCTTACACCACCTGCATATCTCCCTACTCCTTTTCGACCTCTTCTGCCTAATAAGACTACTTTATCCACTCTTTTCATCTGCCTCAGTGGTCCAACCCCTGCCTCCCTGTCATCATCTCAATGGGTTGGATTATGTCTATCAAGATGTCCTCTATAGTATCATGAGTAGAACCGCCTCTCCATAGTCTCATGAGATAAAGCTTCAGATCCATGGACTATCCTTCCCCTATCATGGGTCCTTCTATAACCTCTCCTATATCCTTATCCTGACATTTGATCTTGGATCCCTTCTGCCAATGTGTCTGCACCTGTCTACCTACTGTTGACTACCATTGGTTGTCTCTTCTCAACCATGAAGCACTCGACCACCAATTCTCACTCGAGCACTTCTGTATAAGTCAAAATGAAAAGGGAATTACACTAGCCTATATGAACCATCATAGAGCTCTCTCAAAAGTCCAATCTCTAATGTACAAATCCCTGACCATATCAATTGAGAAAATGGAACGGTTTATGAAACATGATGGATAATATCAAACTGTTAAACTGCCCTATGATATTTGAATGAGCTCTTGGATATACACTACTCTCACCATAATAAGAGGAAAATACTTTATAATAAGACTCCCATTATCCATCCACGAAATCGTATCCTCATCGTGAGTCTTCATTGTCAAAAACCACCATTTTCCAGCCGATCCTTGATGATGGATCGCTCCTAGGACCACAATTTGTTCTGCTTGTGCCTTCACTAGATAGAAATCTCTGGTCACTACCTTAAGCCAGTCCCCAACTGCATGAGAGTTCAGGATCACCTCGTAACCTTTGGGGTCTCTGTATATGAAACTCATGGAGAATGCTTAGCCTACACTCCTCATCATACGGTACTTCATGTACCACATACTGCTCCACTTGTGGTGGTATAACAAGTTCACCAGCTATATGTAATGATTGAGGAACTGGTCCCAGTATCAAAGCCTTGTCACTGGTGGGTTCATCCTCATGATTGAGATGCTGAATCCTACATGGTATGCATCATAGAGGCACATAACAATGAAAAAAGATGTACCATGGTTAGGAGTACATCAGGATAGATTAATAAAAGGATAGGGAAAACATGAACCATTCTTACATGATGCATGTACCATTATTTAATTTCACTACAACTAATGTTTTCATTTACTAAGTCTAAAATAATGTTATCATAGCCCTGGTGTCTGGATCCGTCAGCCACCCGCACCAACACTATGTTCCATGGGCTGTATGCCACACACGAAACACTAAACACTATTTTCCAAAACCAATCTAAAAACTCTTTGTCATACTATAGATCCAACAACCTTTGATACAACTCTATCATGACCCGTCCCTATGGGGATTGTGTCGTGACTCACAAGGCCTTCCTCTAAAAGGCTAGGGGCTGGTGACTAGCACTGAGTAGGAATATCAGTAACATGGAAAGTATTTCCTAGTACTTGTACACACACACACATTTCGAATCCCATATTTGCTGAAAACTATAAACCACTGTGTAGAAAAATGCATGAATACAACTAAAAACAACCAATAGAGTACTTTAGAATGTAATGTGTGGAATTTAAAACAGGACAGAATATAATCCCAATAAATGAAAGAGTCAGAATTATAAAAAGTCCAACTTGTTAGAAAAAACGAGGTTCTGGGATTTCCGCATGTAACCATAGGAACACCTAGGCTAGCAAGGGATTCAAAAGGCTTGGTCCAATCCACATCTACATTGGACTCTATCGAATGGATGCTCATTTTCACAAGACACAACATGTGCATGAAAAGACCATTAAGGGGTGAGTATAACAATACACAGTAGAGGAACCCAAAAACCAAAAAATGATATACATGTAAGGGTACAATCATCTCTACACAGTTTATGTCTACAAAACATATAACAAGTGAAACACATCTAGATATACCTGAAACCCAGACAGGTAGTCTAGAGGTAAATTAAAACAACCTACATACCCACAAAAAAAATTTTCTTTGAAGATTCCACTTTGATCTCATCTAGAAGAACTCACTCCATGAGTCTGATAGCTCTGATGATGTCTGTTTGGGATGTGTAGTTCATCATGAAATTCCATGAGAGAGATAGATGGACTGTTTGATCTGATGAGAGAAAAAATACACTCCTTGCTGGAGAACACACTCTGGACTGGGAAAATATCAGGATACACATATGAGGATCACTATAATAGCCTTGAAGGATACCACAACTCATCCAAATTCAACTGAAATGTAGGGGATTAATGTCTTATAGGATTATTCATGTCAAGTATGACTCTACCCGAGGTCAACAATGGGTAGAGGTTCTCGCTCCGGGCCTCTTAGAGGGATTCTGATTCTATCCCAAAAAGTCTTACTGAAGGGATCATACTCCTTTTGATTGAAACAACACCTTCAATTTAGGGGGACGATCAATAAGGGGAACTAAACCAAAAACATCTTTTCCAAGGAAGGATGGACAATAAGATCATGCCATGTACAAAAATGTACATATCTAGTAGAATGGTCACACACCGTGTCCTATGACCCCAGGTACTGCTCATGTACAATGACCTCAGTAGAAGCCTTGTCATATAGAAAGAGGTATACAAATTGTGTAAGAGTGTGGCATGCCATGTTCTATTATATGGGGAAGAATCCATGTATGTTGTCCATGTTTCCATACACAGATTCATCCTATGTGTCCCATACCATGTACCAGTACGTGGGGTGATATGTGTATCCGGCCAGGTCTAGCTGTGTGGTTCAGTACATGCCATGTACTCAATCCTTTTTTCATGTATATCCTAATATACACACCATGTCCACATAAGGACCCACACACCCTGTGAATTGGTCACATGTCTATTAGTGCATCCTGTTACCCAGAACTGCAGCCGCCAGTGGGTGGGGTCCTCATGCCATGTCCTCTTATGATCATGACACGTTTTCATTGTGTGTAGTACGAAAACTCTTGCTACCACTATTATGGTCCCAAAAAGTATGTTGTTTGGGATACATGTTGTGTTTATCGCTATTTTCCAAAAACAATATTCTTCGTTAATGCGCCTCGGGTTCTCCTCTGATCTTTTATTTGGTTTTCTGATCGCATTGAAACTCTAGGTTCAAGGTCTCCTTGACTCATCAAGGAATTTTCTATTTGTTTCGGTCCTTCGATCATCCCAAAAAACAAGGCTCGATCTATAGTGACTCAATCCTATTACATATATCACTACAGGATTTTATGCTTAATTGAACATAGTAGTACAAACAAAGGGTCATTATGTCTAGGTACATAAAATATAAAACATGGGGCTAAAAACACTTCTTTATTTAATCTTCATAAAGATATCCTGCCTTCCATTGATCACATACATCTGTGTATGGGACCCTAGAGAACACATGAATAAAGTGATGAGCAGAAATGTCTATAAAGGGAATGAACATAAGGATATGTCTTAAGTACATGAGTTAGGAGGCATGACATAATTATATTCAAAGCATGAAACATATCAAATCAT
Source organism: Viscum album (assembly GCA_963277665.1). Classification (NCBI taxonomy): domain Eukaryota; kingdom Viridiplantae; phylum Streptophyta; class Magnoliopsida; order Santalales; family Viscaceae; genus Viscum; species Viscum album. The sequence continues at coordinate 366,231,534 of OY728166.1, read as the reverse complement.
ATCATATAATCATGGGATCATATAGACATGGAATGACATAAATGTGTATGAATCAAAGAAAATATATTTAGTATGGGTCAATGATAACCTCCAATCTTATTTCAAAATTTTGTACGGGTCAAGGCTAACCGCCAATCCCATTTCCTATTGTTATATAGGTCAAGGCTAATCGCCAATCCTGTTTCACATTGCAACTCATGAGACTTAACATTACCCAATGCATTAGAGTGCTATCTAGGAACATCCATCTCAACATTTTCATATATAATCATGACACATACATAATCATACATTATCAACCATACATAAACATACGGGTACCCAAGGAAAGAATTAGGAACCTCAATCATGTCATAAATCATATCTAATGAGCATATCAGGTGACTGTCCATCAAAAAAGGGATTAGAACAAAGATGAACATGTATATTGTAAAATTTTATTATAAAATGGTATGTGATTTCACAGTGAAGTGAAAACATATTAGGAATTTATTTGAGAAATATTATCATTTTAACATTTTTCTTCCATTTTAAGGAAAATACAATAGAAATTTTTAAATACAAAAGATGAAAATCTTTTATATAAAACCAGAATTGAACCAAGAATTATTTCATAATAAAATAATAATTTTATAAATAAAATGGTGTCTTACAATAGAGGATAGAGTTCACTTGAAATTGGGTTATTATTTTGTAAGTTCCTTAAAACAGGTTTTCTTATCGAAAAGTTCTAAGGAGGGAATCATTTAAAAACATGTATATCCTCAAAAGAGAGTGATGACAGGGTCTTCATAAATGAATTTTTTAAAACTAAATATAATTTAAAATATTTTCATAAATAAATAAAATAACTCCATTTTTACATTAATATAGATAAGGTAACCCGAATGAACAAATAATGTTGAGGTTCAATTCATTACGTCTTATCGCCATGGTATCAGGTGTAACTAAGAGGGCATGATGAGAGAAAAAAGGTGTTTCTCCTAACATAGAAATCAAGAGGGAAGTATGGGAGAGGTTAATAAACATAAAACATTACTAGGGATTACATATAAAATGGAATATCATATATGAAAATCTTGATTTAAAAGTGAAAAGGAGAGGATATCTTACCATAATTCTGGTGGTATTCTTCACTTTTTATTGAAGACATCTTGAGACTTCATCCGTTGAGAACCTCTTAAAGGGATATGTGTTGATAGTTTGAAGAGGCTTTGAGCATTTAGATGTGGGGAAGTATATTGGGGTGATATATGGGCAGAATATTTACATGTAACAAGGCTTGAGAGGATTAAAAAGAAGAGGGAGTGAGGGGGGGGGGGTTATAATGGAAGAGAGGAGGGTTTTAATATTTTTTTAATCATTAGTTTATTATTTTTTCACAATACAAGGGATATTATGTATTCCATTACCAAGAACAGTAATAAATGAATGTGACTTGGAACCAATTGGTTATACATTAGTAGATCATCGTCAATCACTCAATAAATCCATTATTTAGCATTTATTTTATATAATCATATTTTACTATTCAATAAATATTATTGTATTTTAGAAAAATATAAAAAATTCACCCTAACCATTTATCAATGTGTAGAATCCAAAAATGAAGTCCATTTTTTGAAAATAATTTTTTAAATAGTATTATTTTAATATTTAATTAAATTAATAATTTATTATCAAAAACTAGTTTTAAAACATTCATTTACTTATTCTAAAATATAGGTATATTGTACATTCAACTTGAATAATATTTATATATTATCATAGGCAAGGTTACTATTATTTAGTGTATATCACTATTCATAATGGTATGGTACAATTCATAATGGTAGGTTATTATTCATCAAAAATTATTTTTTTCCTTAACGAACTCCAAATACCTTATTAATTGCAATACTTTATATCGGATATTCAAAATTCAAACACAAAAGTGAAAAAATTATGAATAATGGTCACCTAGCACTTTGTAGTTAATTAGGTTGTGTTTTCATGTTATTTTATGACATCTTTATAAAAATGTAATTTCCATTGAAAAACATTGTTTCATTAGATTCATACCCCCTTAAAAAATTCCGCCCTCGAAATTTTATTTTACATTCTATGACAAAAATTGTTGCGGGTACTTTTCCTTCATTGCATCCTCTAGTTCCCATGTTCCCTCTTCATACTTATGGTTTTTCCATAGATCCTTTAGCAGATGAGTAGTGTTGTTTTGTATAACTTTTTTTCTACGATCTATGAACATCACTGGTTTCTCCTCATAAGAATGATCATCCTCCAATTGTACCACCCCTGAAGAGTGTACATGTGAAGTGAATGGTATGTACTTCTGTAAGAGGGATACATGAAATACATCATGTAATTTCAACATGGTGGTGGAAGTTCGAGTCGATAGGCCACAAGTCCGACTCGATCAAGGATATTGAAGGGGTTGGTGTGCCTGGGACATAACATCCCTTTCTTTCCAATCCTCATGACCTTCTTACACAGAGATATTCATAGAAATACCATCTCTCCAACATTGAACTCAAGGACTCATCTACTGTTATTTTCATTACACTTTTGTTGTCTTTGGTTTTCCATGATATGCTTTTGAATGGTTTTCACCTTCTCCACCGTTTTTCAACCATTTTAGGTCCTAGTAGCATACGCATAGTGATTACATTCCAACACGCCAGTGTTCTGCAACTTCTCCCACAAAGGTCTTCATATGGTGCTATTCGGATGCTCAAGTGGAAATTGTTGTTGTTGAAGAATTCAACCATTGGTGATTTTGGTCCTATCCTCCTTTCAATTCCATAGAACAAACTGTCAACATGTTTTACAGTGTCTTAATAGTTTACTCATTTTGGCCATTAGTTTGAGGGAGATAGGCCAAACTGTTGTTCAGTTCAGTGCTTAGGGAATGTTGGAGACTTTTCCCAAATTTGAGGTGAATCTCGGGTCACGATCGAATACAATTGATAGTGGTACTCCATGTACCCTTACCACTTCATTGATGAAAATCCTTGCTAGTTGATCCAATACAATGTACTCTCAAATCGTGATAATGTGAGATTTCTTTGTAAGACGATCCACAACGACCCATATAGCATTGTTTCCTCTGGATATCCTTGTAAGTCCAGTAACAACGACCATGGTAAGGATATATCACTTCCAAGATGGTATGAGTAGTGGTTGCATTATCCCCTTATAATTATTCATCATTTCCTTCACTTGCTGACAAACCCGGAACTTCGATGTATATTCAGCAATCTCCCTTTTCATATTGACCCACCAAATGTTTTCTCGGATATCATGATACATCATTGTGCTCCTTGGGTGGATAGATAAGGTCAATCTATGTGCATCATTAAATAGCTCCTTCGTTATCTCTAGATCAGATGGTACACATAATCGTGTCCCAAATATTAAAACACCTCACTTATCAATTTTTAAATTGGAGGATTTCCCATTTCTAATAGCATCCACCCTTTTCTGGATTTCCACATATTTTCTTTGAGAATTTTTTATTTTATCTAAGAGAGATGGTTGAGCAATAATTTTAGAAAATATTGACAATGTTTCTCCATTAATGATTCCATTGTCCATCCTTTGAAAATATAAGAAGATCATATCCTTAACAATTTTCATCATTGATAAAGATACATGATCCTTTTTACATAGAGCATCTTAAAACTTGTTTGGATTACCCGGATGGTAGTGGATTGAGCAGTCATAATCCTTGATGAGCTGTATCCATCTTCACTGGTTCATATTAAGATGTTTCTATATGAATATATATTTGATACTCTTGTGGCCGTTATATATCTCACACTTCTCCCCATAGAGATAATGCCGCAAGATTTTCAATGCAAATATCACCTCCGCCAACTCCAGATCATGTGTAGGATAGTTTTTTTCATGGATTTTCATCTTTCGGGAGGCTTAGGATATCAATTTATCATTTTGAATTATCACACTACCTATATATTTCTTATAAGCATCACTATACACCATAATGAGTTATCCACTTTTAATAAGTGTGAGTACTACATAGTGATAATTCTATTTTTTCAACTCCATGAAATAGTATTCACATTCTTGTGTACAGAAAAACATTAATCCCTACCATGTTAGCTTGGTAATTGGGTTTGAAAATCATGAAAATTTCTTCATGAATCATCAATAATAACCAGTTAGACCCAAAAAGGTATGGATCTCTGTTACAATAGTCATCATGGGCCAGTTTTCAAATACTTTCATCATGGAAGGGTTCACAGATATCCATTTGTTGAGGATAACATGCCCAAAAAATGATACATATTCCATACAGAACTCACATTTACTATACATTTCGTCAAAATTGTCCCTTCTCAATTTCTTTAACATATTATTCAAATGTACTCATGTTCCTTCTTATTCCTGGAGTATATCAGAATATCATCGATAAATACAACCACAAATTTGTTGAGGTAATCGGTAATGACTCTATTCATTAAATCCATAAAAACTCTTTGAGAAATAGGGAGTTCAAATGTCATCACTATGAATTCATAGTGTCCATATCTCGTTTGAAAGGCAGTTTTGGGAATATGTTCTTTACTCACTGTTAGTTGGTGATATCCCGAACGAAGGTCCACCATAGAGAAATAATGGGTCCAATGAGGCTGATCGAACTAGTCATCTATATTTGGTAGGGGACACAAATTCTTTATCATGAATTTATGGAGATCACGATGATCAATGTTGAGGAACGATGATATGTCATTAATCATGAAGAAGAGGACTAGAATATCCCATGGTAAAGCACTCAGGAATATAAAAACCTTCTCTATATTCTCCTGTAACTACTTCTTCAGCTTTTCCAGCTCTATAGTGGCCATTCTATAGGGTTTCATTGAGATTTTCTGAGTTCCAGGGATAACTTCAATTGTGAACTCAACCTATAGGCCATGAGGATGTCTATTAATCTCTTTAAGGAATACATAAGTGTAATCCCTCATGATGGGAATGTCTTCATGAATTATTTTATCCATTGTCCCAACCATTTGAGCTAAATATGCCTGCCCCAAAGAATGAAATAACCACAACTGAGATGATGATTCTAAAAGAGATTTATCTTCCTCCATACACTTTTAAAGTGTCACAAGATTCTTCTGGATGTGAAAAGTGATATCCCTTTCCAGATAGTTGGTGTTGTCTATGTATAAAGAAATCCAATCTGGGCTCAACATCGCCTCAAACTCCACTAAATAATGCAAGAACAGATTTTTGGGGAGGTTCTGTCCACAAATGTTAATCGAGAAGGATTTATAAACCATTTAAGCAATAATTGCTTCATTATCCTTTCTCACAGATAACTTCTCCTCCAAATATTGAGGTGGTGTATGAATAGTTATACTAAAATTGAAAGATCTTAAATGATGTTTAGAACTAGAATCAAATAGTAAATTCACTATTTTGGAATAAATAACTAGTGTACCTGTCACCACATCATTTTCTGGCTCCACCATAGCAGTAGTGATAGAATAATCCCTTCCTTGTTTCCTTGGAGTTTTTTGTTGATTGTCTCTGACAAACCATGGATTATGGAAATTGTCCGAGTTATGCCCATGATCCATGCAGTAGTAACACTACACTGCCAGCTCAGTATTGATTTGATCCTTCCTTTATTCTTACGCATTAGTTGGATTCTTCATTTCTGGGTGGAAGTTCTTGGCCATATGACCAAACATTCTACATTTGAAGCAATTCTTGGAACCATTCATATAATTACCAAATTGCCTCTTCCCACAACTCTTTCAAAGGAAAAAAGTCAGGATTTTTTCCATCATGGTATTTTTTCGATTAACCACCCATGTTGTTGTCGACAATCAGCTTCTTCTCACTAGGCCCACAAGACCACTGAGAGTCTCCAATCTCCATTTCAACCTAGAGGGCACAACAAACAATCTCCTCATAATCGTCAAAGTCTCAAATTGCCATTTTTTTGTAGACTTTCATATATTCCTCTAAACTATCAATCCACCTTCCATTCAGTGTTCATGACAAAGCCACATGGATACCTTGCAAGTATTGTAATATTTTCTTCAAACACCCCAATGGACTCATCTTCCTTCTGGTTGAGTACGATAAAGTCTCTTTCCATATTTACCTGGAGGGTTCAGGGAAAATATTTGTTGAAAAACATCCACTTGATTGCCTCCCAATCCATGGAGTCAATTTCATCTTGAGAATTTTTATTCATGATCAATTTCCACCACTAATCAGCTTCCCTATAAAAACAATAGACCTCTAGTAACACTATATCTTCTTCCGGGCACTGGAGGATGAATAATATCTTTTTAATGTAGTTAATCTACTGTTCTGCGAGGAGGGGATCAGAATATCTGCTAAACATGGGAGGCCTTTTCCACATGAAGGATTCTACGCCAAATTGCTCTTTCCATGGAAGAGGAGGTCATTCCACATGATTCATGTTATTTTTCACAACTTTATCTAGTTGAGAAAGTTCTACGATTATGTTTTGAGAACCATCTCCCATCATATCAGTAATATCATTAGGGAAATCATCTCATTTCCTATAACATTGGTTGTTGGAATTTGTTCTTCAATTTCCCTCCATTAACTAAGAAAAAGAACGTATAATTATAGGTCTTGAAAAAATTTTTATTCAGGTTAAAAAGGAAAATTTTTACATAAAAGGATAATATTATAAAAAATAATTATATCCTTACTTGTGATTCCATAGGTTTATATCTAGGTTATTGTTGATCTATTTCTTAATTTATATTCCTATGAGATTCTTTGTCCATGAACAATAGTTTGTACTTATCTTGTGAATCTACCAAAGCGTATCTCCTGGGAGTGTCGTAACCAAGAGTGTAGTAAGGCCCATTGTCGTGTACGAGGATACCTAGGGTAAAGCCCAAGACTCTTTGTCAGAGTTTTCACTCCTAGGTAAAATTGTTCTAGAGCCTCCTCTACCAGCTCGTATCCAGAAAAGGATGTATTTTTTTGATAAATTACTTACTTGATACTAACCAAGATTTATGAATTATTTCTTATACTTAGTCTCATCTTTATGGTTCTCTATTACTAATATCCAAAAAAGATAGAGAATCCTATGATACCAACTATAGTGACCCGAGCTTTTTTACATATATCACTACATGATTTTAAGCATAATTATACATCAGAGTAAAATCCAAGGATCATTATGTCTTGTTTGTTGGAAGACTAGGTACATAAAACATATAACATGGAGATAAAATAAATACATCTTTATTTAATCATCATAAAGAGATCATAACTTCATATGATCCCTTACATCTGCAGAGGATACCCTAGGGAACACTTGAACAAAGGGTTGAGATGAAAATATCTGCAAGGGAATGAGAATAAGGATATGTCTTAACCAAATGAGTTAGGAGTCATGATGTAAAGATATCACAAGAAAGAAACTTATAAAATAATTTCATTTAATCATGGGATCATATAAACAAGGAATCATATAAATGTGGAAGAATAATAAACCATATCTTTAGTACGGGTCAAATCTGACCACCAATCATATTTCCCATTTTGGTATGGGTCACGACTAACAACCAATCCTGTTTCACATTGTATCTTATGAGACATAACTTTACCCAATCCATTGGAGAACTATCTAGGCACAACCATCCAATCATTTTCATGAACATTCATAAAACATAAATAATCATACATAATCAACTATACATAAATATTAGGGTACCCTTGGAAAGAATTGGGTACCCCAATCATGACATAAATCATTACCAATGAGCATATCAAGTAAGAGTCCATGAAGGAAAGGTATTAGAACATACATGGATGCTCAAAGGGTAAAATATGCTTATAACATGGTATGCGATTTCATACATAAGTAAAAACATATTAGGAATGTATTTGAGAATTATTAGCATTAAAACAATTTTTTTGGGGTTTTAAGAAAAATATTATAGTGCTTTTAAAATATAATAGATGCCAATCATTTATATAAAACCAGAATTGACCCAACAAGGTTTTCATAATAAAACAATGCTTTTTATAAAGACAATGTTTTCTTAAAATAGAGGATAGTTTGAACTTGTAATTGGGAAAAAATTTGGGGTGTTTCCTTTAAAACGGGTTGGCTTATCGGAATGTTCAAAGGAGGAAATCATTTAAAAACAAGTATTTCCCTCAAAAGAGTGTGATGCCCGGGTCTTTATAAATAGAGTTTTTAAAACTACATAGAATTAAGAATATGTACATAAATAAATAATATAACTCCATTTTTACTAAAGAGATAGAAGGAAACACAAATAAACAAATAAGGTTCATGAAAAATTCATTACGGTTTATCGACATGGTATCATGTGTAACTAAGAGGGCATGATCAGAGAAAAAAGGGGTTTCTCATCACGTAGAAATCAAGAGGGAAGTACGGGGGAGGTTCGTAAACATACCACACCATTCTAGATTACAAATAAAATGGTATATCATAGAAGACAATCTTTATTTTGGAGTAAAAAGGAGAGAATCCCTTACCTAATTTTCATTGGTGTTCTCCACATATAATTAAAAACATCTTGAGTCTTCATCCTTTAAGAACCTCTTAAGGGGAGAGGAGTTGGTAGTTTGAAGAGGTTATGAGATTTTGGATGTGGGGAAGTATTTTCAGGATAGATTTGGGCAGAATATTTGCACGGCACTAGGCTTGAGAGGAGTAAAGATAAGAGGGGGGGAGGGAGGGGATTTTATTATGGAGGAGAGGAGCGTTTTCATAATTATTTAATCATTAGTTTATTATTTCTTCACAAGACAAGAAATAGTATGTATTTAATGACCAAATACTGTAATAAATTCAAGTGACTTCAAACCAATTTGGATAACATCAACAGATCAACATCAATGACTCTATAAATCTATTATTTATCATTTATTTTAAATTATCGTATTTTTTTATTCATAAAAAAATATTATTTCATAAAAATCTCAAAAATTAATCCTATCCATTTTTTAAATTTTAGAATCAACAAATGAAGTCCATTTTTTAAAAATAATTATTTAAATTTGTTTATTTTAATATCAAATAAAAATCATAATTTATTATCAAAAACCAATTCTAAAACCTTTATTTACTTATTCAAAAATATACATATATTATAATTTAAACATGAATAATATTTATATATTATCATCGGTAATGTTACTATTCATTAGGGTATTTCACTATTCATAATGGTATGTTACTATTCATAAGGGTGGGTAACTATTCACCAAATTTTGTGTTTTCCTTATCAGACTCCAAATAAATTACTGATTCCAACCTTGTATGAAGGATTTTTAAAATTCGAAGCACAGAAGCAACAAATTTTTTTAAAGGTCACTGAGCACTTAGTTGTTCATTATGTGGTGTTTTCATGTGATTTTATGACAGATTTATAATTAGGTAATTTCCAATAAAATAAACTGGCTCATTACATGATCCAATCGCACGAAGAACGCTCGAAGGAATATTTATTGTGAACCATATGAATTCGTCTGTCATCAATGTCATTACACCTCTTTTAGGTCATCATGATTTTAGATCTACAATTTGGGATCGTTGCATTGAGAAATGGATGAACATTGATCCATTATTCATATTCCCAAGATGAATGCGAAGAAGACGAGGTAAAAATGGAAAGAATAAATCTACACATCGAATTTGTGGAATGAATTATCCCCTTAATTCATCCCGAGATTGATTCCCTCCAGTTAGAAAAATAAAATTGGTAAAATAAAATTAATTCAAATTAAACATGGATCATTTCCTAAAAAAGAAAACCAATAAAAACCCTCCCACAAGAAAAAACGATACATGAGTCACCTTATAATTGGGTTTATATGCGTTCATTGTTTTAAATCCACTGAAGGGGGAAGAATTATTGAAATAACCACCCCTACCTCAATCGACAATGAAGAGGGAGATAGACCGTCCGTCGGGATTTGATCTCGCAGTGCAATGATCCACACATCGTCGTTCGTCATCATTTTTGATAAACTCTCCAGGGGTGGCTCCTATCTAAAAATTTACAGGATTCCATGGAGTTTTCCATGGTTATCAGCCAGACCATGAGGTTCTTATCATCTAAAAAAAGTAACCATCACTAAATTAATGATATGATAAAAATAAAATGAAATTTTAATTTATATTATTTCCTTTTAAATGTCTAAACAACTCATACAGATGACCCACACCGGTTGATGTTAGGCCCTACCTAATGTAATGTCACTACACCGAAAGCAATGGTTCCCTCATATTTCTAATTTAGGCAACCATTTAAGCGTTATTTCACTTTTTTAGGGAAACCACTCGCAAGCTCTATATAGAGATTTAATTATTTCAAACATTTATTATGATCACCCTAGGCGTCATAATCTCACACCTTTTCAAAGACTGGTCTCAAAATAATTTCAAATAATATTTAAACATAGTGCATAGAAAACTTGAGACACTACATAATAAATCATGTATTAATGACTAATAAATATCATAGTTGATATAATTCTATTTCCAACATAAAATCTCTTGAGGAATAACATTACCCAATGAATTAGAGATCTATATAATTCTAGATGCACCTGTCACTTTCTTTTCATTCTCATTCTTAAGTGTTCCACATTTATCATACAACATGGATTCATATGGAATCATATTTTCTTCCATGATCACAGATTGATTAATAGATACATATCTGTACCATGTCAAAGAGGTAAAAGTGTATAAAGATGAACACACATGATAGCATAGGGGTATGGTATTCACTAAAAAATAGTTTTGATGTGAAATGTTTTTCTAAAATTTCGAAAAAATAACATTGTCAATTTAAAATTAAAAAAATGGAATGATGAGAGAAAAATTGGTCTACCACTATTTGAGTAGAAAATGATCATTAATAAGGATTATAAAATATATATTCGAACATTAGAAATTACAAATTGATGGAATATGATATAAAAAACATTAATAAAGAGGAGTATCAGAGGATACCTTTCTGGGGGATAGGTTTTGGGTTCTTCAACAATTTGAGGGGTGTTCGGAAATGGGACCCCCTATCCCCCTTATTATTATCAATTACAAAAGAGGCCATATCGAGAAATCTTCACACATTCTTGGTGGAATGAAGACTTTTGTCGTACCATTTTAAAGCATCAGATAGATCTTTCACTCATTTGATGTTCACTGACGAGATTATCATCCATTTTAATGGCAGGAAGTCATCACATATGAATTACATGGATCTTATGTTGGTGTATGGTAATCTTAGTGGCCAATGGATCAATTCCAAGTATAGCAATGTTTTCATTTCAAATAAATGATCCTGAAGATGGATTCAGTATATTCAAGAAATTATGGGCATAAAAAACAATTTACTATGATAGATCATGAGGCCGATACTTCTAATGGATGTGTTAAAAAGAAATTTTTTTAAGACCTCGTTAATAGAATTCTTGGAAAAGTTCTCAATTGGAAAAACAGGTTTCTCTCCTTTGGTGGATGTTTGGTGTTGCTGAATAGTGTAATTTATTCGATTCTGAGGCACATCAGGTCCATTATCACTCCTCCAAAGGGTATTATCTCTTCAAGGGAGATGCTGATAAACATATTTCTTCGGTACCTTAACTGCTCAAAAAAATCTCATTGAGAATCTAGGTATCGTGTAGTGAAACCGTTGGATGATGTCGGTGTGGGTCTAATGGATGTCCCATCTACCTTTCATGCCATGTAGGATAATCTAGCATGGGATTTATCTATTGGGGAATCGATGTGGGCCAAAATTCCCAAATCAATATATGGAATGAACTCAGATGATTGGTACTATATAAAACTATCTAGGTTGAGGAGAAATGGATAGTTTCACCAGGAAATCCTCTTGGGTTCATATGGATGGATGATCAGACATTAGAATATTAATCATTGGAGGTATAATTGGGTGGGGGAGAAAATATTTTTTCCATGATTCCTCAGATCGAACATGTCGACAAGATAATGAAGCCATCACACCAGCCTGAATAAATCCATTCTGAGCCCGGATTGGATGAATATTTTTAATGTGGTTTTTTTTTCTAAGGATCATGAGAGTTACTAATTTGTAGAGTTGCATTCTAGTTTTTTCAATAGACAATATTACATCAAGTTGATTCAGCAGGGAGGGGTTCACAGAGAGTGGGGATCACACCTGTAGTGTAAATCAGTTCCCATGAATCTTAGTTTCCTGGTTTGTAGTGCATGGAATCAAGCCATTCTTATGAGGATAATATTCAAAGGACGATAATTCACCTATCCTATCATTTATACAATTTTAGTAACCCCCAAACGGAATCAGTGGTCCATCTATTTATCAAGTGTGAATGGATGGTTAACCTTTGGTCTATGATGGATAAATGGGGTACTTTTATTGCAACATGTTCATCCAGGTATGAGTTCTTCGTGAGATAGTTTTCGTGCATGAAGCATAAAATTATGGAGTCCAAGATATGATGTATAATGGCTAAAATGTTATTTTTTACTCTTTGGGAGGCGAAGAACAAATCAAAGACATAGGTCCAACTGCCGATGGCTTCTCTACATGTGAGAGTGAAGTCTTTTCTTTTCAAACTTGGTTCATTGATTAAAGGGGGGTAGTAGTTTCATAGCCATTGTATTCTTCTCAAGAGACCAGTGGCACATCCATGATCAAAGGGATTTTGGATTAGATGGAATCCACCAGAGAATAGTTTCAAAGTTAATATTAATGGGTCAATAATAAATGGACATATTCATGGAGGAGGCCCAGTGTGGGAAAAGAATGGTTCAATGGTGTTTTCTTATAGTAGTTTCCACGGGCCAGGTAGTTTATTAACAGTAGATGCTCAAGTATTGGACATTTGTGTTAAGCTTTAAAAAATTTATCATTATTATTTTCAAAAGTGAAATCAGAATCTGAGTTGGTGATCTAGGCTTTCCATGGGAAAGTTAGTGTTCCTTGGAAGTTGACATACCATGTTAGACGTTATGGATTGGATATTACAAATGTATTTTTGGTTTGTCATATTCCATGGGAGGCCATCTTTAATGTTGATTCCATCCCCTAGGGGAGTAGTTCTGATGATATTTGTTAATTATATCTTACCTAGGGTTTTTACCTCTGGGGTGTATCAATTTTTTCCATGGGTATGCTCTTGGGATGCACTACTTTAGACCTCCTTGATTGTTATCTTCATTGTAGGTATCCCCCTCCTTTTTAAAAATAAAAAATAATTTCTGACCCTTCCAAAATTTTTTGCATTGTAATTTGTGTACACAAAGGATTATATAATAGATTTATGATATTAAATGATAATATCATAAAATTTAAATAAAATGGATATTAAGGCTAATATGGAATAACTTATCCAAATATGAACTAATATAAAATAAGATACATAATTTAAAAGAGGCTCATAAATGGAAATGTGATGAGGGAAATCCATATCAATATTTCGACATGGAAATGGTTGTATATAAATGATTATGAGAGGGATTAATGGTAGTGAAATTGTTATCTCAAATAAAATGGACTGTAAGGTTATATTTAATAACATATACAAATATTTGTAACTGAAAAAAGGTATAAAATGTGGAAAATACTTGAATTGAAAAGAGGATAGAGAGGTACCTTACTTGAGTGTGTGAGTGAAAATGATTTGGAGGATCATATTTAATGATTTGGGAATCACGAACAGACTCTATTAAGGGTATATATGATTAAGGAATAAATAAATTGATATTTATTAAAGGGAAATGGGATCACTCGTGGGTTTATATAAGAAATGAGTGGGGAATTCTTAATCATTTCTAAAACATAGAATTTGGACTTTGTATTATAAAATAATAAAAAAAATTACAATAGTTTCCCATGGTTTCTCCCAAATAAAAGTGTTTAAATTATTTCAAAATGAAAAGGGTCGAACATATAAAAAATTGCATTTTATTATGTGGAATAGATTCATACTCATAATGAAATGATATTAAAACCATCAAATATATTAACGGGTTTGGAGGGTTGTAAAATGATCTTTAATTTTTATAAAATAAATATAAATTTACATTATTTTAAAATAAAATCAAATATTTTGTCATGTATACACATTATACTATTTATTAAATCACAATATTTTTATTATAATGTAATAATACACACCATCTATTTAAAAGTTATTTCATTTTTACCTGAAAATTTGACTATGTTTGATAAGTATGAAGGATTAGAAATTGTATAATTTTTCTATTCTCATTCAAAAAATAATATTTATTTTATCTAGTTTTATTTCTAAATATATAAATTTTCACAATTAAAATAATAATCAATATTTTTTGATAAATGTATGTATTTTTTGACAATGAAATTTTTTGAACCCTTATAAATATTACATATTACATGACAAAAATTAAATGATCTTATGTATTTATTAAAAATTAATCTATAATAATATTTTATTAAAATATTAATAATTATAAACTTCCATTAATTCATCAAAATAAGATACTCGATTGAATATGAATATTTCCCAAAAATATAATTTTTTATTATTTCAAAATTAAATCATATAAACAATAAAAAATAATAGGATTAATATATATTTAATTTTTTATATAAAATAATGTACATACATATATTGTTATTTTCCTAATACATATCCCTATAAAACATTAGAAAACATCCTAAGGATAAGGTGCATGATGGTGATACTTTTATTAAGATGTTCAGGTAACATAGTGTGGAACATGAAATTGATGAACTTCAACATCTCATGTAAATGGTTTCATTCAGGATTACAATATCAAATCATATATTGGTCTTGTTCAAGCGAGAATCCCAATGATTCTATCTCCCTTGGATGCTCCAAAAAATGGGTTTCATAGGGCATGATCCTTCTTGTTCATCCCATAATATCCTTTACCTATGAGAATTGGATTCGTTAAAACACTATATTTATACTACTCATTGGTAATTGTTGAACAAATATTTTATCAATGGTAAATATTATTAGTAGTCAATAAATTTGATGGGATATAATAAAACTAGTGAATTTCATCTGTTTCATTAACCATATTACATTATAAGACATTTAATTAAACCAAAAGGTTAATTTTATTTATAATAATTCATGTCATTACATTCTTCCCTACCTAAGAAATTTCACCATCAAAGTGTTCATTTCCTACACTAAAATATACGTGGCTAAATATTTTTCATCACCTCCTCTTGTTCATCAAATATCTGGTTTCTTCATAATAGTTTGACAATGTACATTTTCTTATTTCATATAACAATGTATCTACATTCTAATATTTTCAAATAATATCTTAAAAGGAATTGACACTATCCAAAGGTACCATATCTATGATGAGTACATGTGATGAGAATCGTATATACTTCTTCAAGAAAGATACATGGAATACATAATAGAAATTAAATTTTCATTTCCCACACTATAATAATCATGTTCTTCATTACACATTAATTCATAATTTATTGTATCAAAGTACACATTATACAACCCAGATGATCGATTATTCAAGTTCCATTAGTATTTAGGTAAATCACATAACATCTTGAACCTGGGATACAAAAACATTATTGAAAAGTTCTTTAATATGCATTATAAAATTACATGGCTTTTAAAACTACAAAGGATTACCTGGGACATATATAACAGAGGGGCGAGCCATAAATCATTGTAAGGGAGTAAACATTTAATAATCTGATTTATGATAAAAAACAGTTATATAAATGGGGAATAAAATGTGTGGAATCATAAACAAAACTAATAAGGAATTATATATCATGATAATAACAACATTGTAAATGTCGAAACAATATAAAACAATACGTAATAAACATAGGTCAATGTTATCTTCTAATACTTCATTATCGAAAATGCACCATAAAGGAATCAGAATCACTATATATCCTAGAAAAACATATCACAAGTTGAAAAATTATACAATTCATTATAGTGATTTATAATTTCTATCCCACTCATCACATTCATTTCATTGTAATTATTATGTGTTCCAAAAATGTCATACATGATGGATTCATTTAACATCATTTTTTGTTCCATGATCGTGGACTATATAATACATACATGTAACTCCTCATATATGATGGATACATCTATAAAGGTTAACAACAATTATAGTCAATGTGTATGGTATTCATTATATAGTTGTTTTGGTAGGGAATAATCATGGTGAAATTTTTGCATCACTTTACGTAATATTTCATAAGATGGGTTCATGTGAGTTATCAACTTGTATCATAATTTATATCTTGAATGGGATTTAATAGATAAATGTAATGAAATATCAAAGAATTAGGAATCATAAATGGAATTCATAAAAAGATATATAAACTATATAAAATAATATATAGTGGGGATCCCTTACCAAAATCATAATCGATTTTTTTATTACCGTTTCCGTCGTTGAAATATTCCCAATTATGAAATTTCTTCCTTGATATTTTTATTTCCCAAACTATAATAACTGTTTTCATTATTACACGTTAATTATTGATTTTTTACACAAATGTAAACATAATAGAACCCTTATGATTGATATGTCTAGTTCCTTTGATAAATAGGTACATTGCTTAACATATTTATCATGGGATACAGTGACACTGTTAAATGATTATATAAACTGAATTATAAAAATTCATGGATTTTAAAAATGCATTGAATAAATTGTGTATATACATTGGAATGGGGTTATATATAAATCCTAGTATGGGAATAAATATCATAAATGGTTATACACGATATTTAAAAGTAATATCAATGGGGAATAAAAGGTTTGAGAAACATAAACCTGAATAATAAGGCGTGATATATCATGGAAATAATAAAAAAAGAAATGATGAAATAACATAAAACATTACATAACAATCATAGGTAAACAGTAACATTGAATATATCATGATGAAAAAATTACCAGAAAATAATTATGTTCACTCCCTGTCACAACATGATGTATCATGAGACTAAACATTACCCAATTAACTAGAGTGCTATAAAACTCTGGGCAGCCCTTTCACATTCATTTCATTCCCATGCTTAAGTGTACCCCATTTATCAAAAAACATAGTTTCAGTGATCATAATATTTTAATCCCAGATATTGTAATTTGGAATAAATACATTTAATTCCAATTTCAATAATATATATGTTTATAAATGTGAAAACCCATTGTTGGAAATTTCTATGGTATTCACAACAACCTTCTTTGGAGTAGAAAATTCATAGTTATATTTTAGTTGGATAACATTGTCACATATAAATTCATAAAATTTGTTGATAAAATATAATAAGATATCTCATAATATGGACCTAAAATTAGATTTAATTGGAAATTTTAATTACATATTGTAACATTTAAAATTTGAAATATAATTCATAAGATAATAACATAAAATTTAAAAATGATGAGAATGTGAGTATCCATTACCACAATTCCGCACAATGATTGTTGTACATAGAGATCCATTGGATGTATTAATGTGATTTAAAGGGTAATCTCATAATTTATACATCAAAAGGATAGTATGGGGATTTATTAAAATATACCAAAACAATGAAAAATTTAAACTATTATGTATAACATAAAAGAGGTGCTTGAATGGAAAAGATAAGAGATAAATCCCTTACCTTTAGAGTGTGAACCCAAATGATTTGGATGATCTTATTAAGGGCTTGGTGGAACCATGTAATGAATCTATAGATAGTATGGTAGAGTAAGTTCATGATAAAAGAATATTGAGTTTAGAGAACTGTGATATTGGGAGTGTTTATATATGAATAGAAATGGGATTTCTTCATCATTTCTCAAAAATTGAATTTGGACTATATATAATAAAATAATAAAAACCCTAACCCAACCCACTTTTTTCCATGGTTCCTGTCAAATGGTATTGGTTTTCGTTATTTTATAATTCCATGGTCAGAAAAAAATACTACAGTTTTTTATGTGAATGTGAGTCAAAATTTTATGAACTAGTTATATTACATTAAATTATATGATATGTTTTTGTGGAATCATAAGTTATTTATAAAATAAATATAATAAACTAAAAATAAAATTATTTTGATGGTAAAAATATATTTTTTCAGGTATTACCTTTATAGTATTTATTACATCACTTTTTGTTCATACTGATTTAATATTAGGACCAATGTATTTAAACCGTAATTAAATTTTTTCCGAAAAATATGAATATATAATAAATATAATAAATATAATAAAAAATAACCATTAGTAAAAATATAATCAAAATTCCAAAAAAATATTCATTTTTAGAAAATAATGCCTTATATATTTTTATTTTCACTTTGAAAATAAGAATCAACATTTAATGATAAATAATGTGTTATTAACAATTACATTTTTAACCCTTCAAAAATTATATTTGACCTAATATGAAAACTTATATAATCATTTATTATTGATTAAAATTATTTTATCCTTATACTCTATATAAATAGAATTTATTTCTAATATACATTAATTCCTCAAAATAAATTGCTAAATTTAATTTTAATAATACACATATATAATATTTGTATTTTATTGTATCATACCGAAAATATTGCATAATATAAAAATAATATTATTGAAAAATGATCCTTATTATAAAAAAATAATGTATATTCAAATATTTATAGTGTCTTGATACACATCCTTTTAATACACTACGAAAATACATAATAGTATGGCGTGTAATGGTGAAACATTCATGTGGTGGTTCAATATATATTGTTTTGGTCATAACCTCAAGGATATTGAACTTATCTCATAAATTGTTTCACTCATGCTTATGTTGTTAGATATCATCTTGTGGCTAATCAAGGTTAAATCACATTGCTACAATATTATTTGGATGCTCTAATAAATGGGATTCATTTGGTACAATCCTACTTGTTGAACCCATCACCTACTCTGTATCGGTAAATTTTATTTATTAAAAACCTAAAGTTATACAAATCATTCGATCACTATTCATCTGTTATTTTTATCACTGGTAAATATTCTTAACATTCATTTAAATCCAATTTGATATAATTAAACCAAATAATAAAATTTATTTTCTCAATCTATGTTATATAGTAATAAATTAAATTAAATAAAATAGAAAATTTTTATAATTAATGTTTAGGTCATTACAATCTTCCCCTCTATATATTCCTACCTAAATATTTTCATTACCCACAATAGAAAAGATGACGGTAAATATGTTTCATTACCTCCTCGGACTACCATATCTCTTTCTACATAATTTTGTTTCCCAATGATATGTTGAGAAGGAGAATTGTCTTATTTGGCATATCTTTGTCTCTATGATCTATGATTTTCAATTTCATCCCTTCATATGAGAGATCATTCTCCAATTGTACCACATTTAGATTGGGTACATCTGAGGGGTTTGTTATGTACTTCCACAAATGGTATATTTAGAATGCATCATGTACATTATAGAGGTTAGGTTGGAGTAATAGTTTATAAAACCCAACTTTGATAAGATCAAGGATCATAATGGGGGTGATGCCTCTTGGACTATGTATTCCCTTTTTCCCAAATATGATCCAATTATTCCATGGATGTACATAGAGGAATAACATAACCTTAATATCATTATCTAGGTCTCATTTATGGTTGATATAATAACTCTTCTATTTGAATTGGGATTCCTTGACTTGCTGCTATATGGTTTTCACCTTGTCAAACATTTCCTCGACCAATTTAGGATCTAGTAGTATGGGATACACAACATCTTCACAACATGCTTGTGTCCTTCAAATCTTCCAAAAAAACAATCATAGTGATCCATTTGGTATATTTAGTGGTAATTATTATTTCATGAGAACTATAATGGAAGAATTTGGTATTCATATACCCCTTTAATTTCAATTCAGCATGATCTAAACATGTCCTCATGTTTCTAGATAGGTCACTCAGATATGAAATCATATTGAGGATGATATGTTGCTCTGTAGTTAAAATAAATATTTAGAGATTATTTATGAATCCTATAGAACATAGAGGTAAATATTTCATCTCAGTAAGAAATAATTCTTAGTGGTGTTCCATACAGCCTCACCGACTCTTTGATGAATATCTGTGAAAATTGGTCAAGTGATAAGTCCTATTAAATCGCAAGTATGTTTCTAGTCTGTGTAATATGATCCACCACAACCCATAATTTTTTTTTCATTTTTTTATGTTGAATACTTAGGACAATTATTATTGTGATGTTTTACCATTTTGACAAAGGTATGGTCAATGGTTGCATCATCCCCTTGGATTTTTTCCTTTCTACATTAACAATTTATCATATAATACATTATCATGTATATCTATGATGAAATTCATCATATTTTCTAATGAATAGTTCAGTCATATAACTATCTACATCTCATTTCATCCTGAGTCGATAGAGAAGGTTCAATTATGTGCATAATAAAAAATCTTCTATATTAACCCATGAATTTTTGGAACACATAGTGTTGACTCAAATATCACAATTCCATATTAATTAAAGTTGACCAATTAGGATATACCATTTATTAATTTAATAGTTCAAATATACTCATACCTAATTTTTTTATACTTTATTATGGAATGATGTATGAGGAATCAGGTAAAAAATCAATTTAAAGGGAAATGTGATGACGTGCCCCAATTAAATGTAGTACCTGATTATAGAATAAATCATAAAATATATGATGATACTCTCTCAGATAACCTCATTTATGAATATAATTCCATGACATTTGTAGTTCCCAAGTACCCCTAAGAAATCACAATCATCGATTGAGTCCTTTATTAAAAAAGTACATTAACTTTCAATGGATCATCTCTTCCCTTATTTGTGGAACAAGGGGTCCACTATATTGAAGTGACCTTCTCCATAATTCAATGTACTGAACAAAAAAAAACTACTTTCAGTTTGTTATATGGAGGGAGAAGCTTAAATGTTGTGTAAATTGATCAATAATATGAACCATGAGGAAGATATCTAATTGATGGGGTGAAAGAAATTTTGGAAAATTTATTTTGATAAATATTTACCTCGCACTCAAAGATATAAAATATAAGGATACTTCTTTGACATCAATAAAAATAAAAAAAATAATATATTAGGGGATATGATAAATCTTCATAGAACATCCATGATATCCTCCGGATGTTTTTTAGCCCCAAATGTAACATTGAACAATACATTGGTGGTATAAAATAGAGTCTAATAATTCATAGGACAATTGTGATATTGATTTCTATGAAAAAATTGTTTAATGTTCCCTAATTTTTGAAATGGAGATTTGAGAATCTAAATATCATCAAGGGGATATAAATAGTAATGTAGTGTTTAGATATAGAAGTCTACTAGAGAAATATAATGGTTCCATGAAATTTCAATATCCAACATGTCAATTGTGTGGAATGAAGAATCCTAGAAATTTTATAAGGTATATGGTAATATTCATTAGTATTAGAAAGGAATGACTCCTAGATAGTGATTTCGTATAAGAGATACCTCCAAATATAATGAATAAAAGAAATTATATAGTTACACTTAAGAACATTTTTCATTTCATCCACTATAATGAAGAAGGGAACATTGAATATCAATGCACTAAGACATTTGTTTTTGGAGACAACCAACAACCACAATATCAACAAGGGTGATATTTTTGCATCCAAACCACTAATGTGGATCAAAAAATATGTGTTCATAGGTTTTATAGTTATTTATTCACATATAGAAAATATCCTTTTTTATTATGGTTCTATTAATTCAGTCATATCATGATATTTTAGTACAACTATTCAATCACCACAATAGAGCCTAAAAGTGAAGTAATTAGTGAAAATGTAAAATGAAAAAAAATTAAATCCCAATTATATAACTCGTAACCTATCACAATTTGTGGTATGAAATTCCCAATGAACATTATCATAATCCATTTGGAGAAATTTGATATAATTATGGGTATATATTGGCTTGTTATGTACAGATAAAACATCAATTTCCATTTGATTGAAATCACTCCTTGTATTTTGAATCATCCCTTGAAATTTTTAGAAAAATAAGGAAGAGGATAAATCTTATTTAGGACTAAAATCACAAGCATGGATATTATTACACAATTAGAATGTGTTTCTAGCTCAAATGATTGAGTATAGGGAAATAATTATCACCCTAAAAATCTAATTATGATGGAATACACCAATGAGTTTCCTGAGGAATTGTATGGACTTCCTCCTAGAATTGTGTATGAATTTTCCATCAAGATTATACATTGTACATTACTATTTTCCATGAAACTCTATATAATGGATGTTGGGGAATATGATTTGATGGTGAAAAAACTAGAAGAGAATTTGGATAATGGGTTCATACACTCGAATGAATCACCATTTGGTGTACTAATCCACTTCAACAAGATGAAGGATTGTCCAATGCACCTTTTCATAGACTATCTTGAGTATAAAAAGATCAAATAAAATAAAAAGGGTCATATTAAACATCATATATATGGAAAAAAGTACTTTACAAGGTGGATCATCATCCACGATGTTGCAATGTCATAAAAAAGATGGAATACATTCCCAAAACTACATTTCATAGAAGGTATGAGCAACATGAGTTCATATTAATTCCATTTAGAATCCCTGATGGTATGGAAATCTTCATTATATTGATGAATTCAGTATTTATTGATTAAATATAAAACATTGGTATAGTATTTATTTATGATATTATAATATTCTTCAAAACCGAGTAGGATTAATAAGAGTATCAGATTGGTGTGAGAAAAAAAACAATTTTAAAGGATAATATTTATGAAAAGTATAATGAATTTGGGTTGTGGTTACTGGATGTATCATTCTACATATTTATAATCACTTGAAATTGAAATATTTTTTAACTCGTAAAGATAAAAACCAATTTATGGATGGCTGGGGCCAACATCTATGAATGATATCTACGGTTTTAAGGGATTAGTTGGGTATTTTCTTTGATTCCTGATAAATGTATAAGTATTTTGAATCCTTCTAACCAAGATTAATCAGAAAGGTGTTATGTCTTCTTGGAATGATGAATTTGAATATAACATCATAGATATGAAAAAGATATTTATCACCATCTTTCTACTCACACTACCCAAGGGAAGAGAACATTTTGTAGTATTCAATGATATAATGAAGAATTTATTGGGTTGTTTGTTATTGAAGAATATCAACGTCATAAACTATGATTTAATGTAGTTGAACATTCATGAAAAAAATTACCCAACATATGATATAGTGTTGGAAGAAAAAATATTCAGTTTTAATATATTGGGGAATTATCTCTTGGGGAGTAGTGTAAAATATACACCGATCACAAAACTATCAAGTATATATTCAAACAAAAAGTGCTAAATATTCCCCAATGTTATTGTTTAGATATGTTCAAGGATTGTGACAACTCAATACACTACCATGCTAGTAATTAAAATAATGTGGGGGACACTCAATGTAGATGGAACCCATTAATTC
The DNA here is from genome assembly GCA_963277665.1 of Viscum album. Classification (NCBI taxonomy): domain Eukaryota; kingdom Viridiplantae; phylum Streptophyta; class Magnoliopsida; order Santalales; family Viscaceae; genus Viscum; species Viscum album. The sequence continues at coordinate 366,207,932 of OY728166.1, read as the reverse complement.
TATCATTGATGATAAATGAGTGGGATATGATATTGTATGACATGGAAATGATTGACATGGGAATCATAAAGGAATGAACATTGAAAATCATTTCACAAATGACTACTCAATCAGCCCTTCTATAAAATAAAATCTGTTCTCAGGTAAATGATGTAGGAATTTATAATAATTTCGAAACTAATAGAAAATTAAAATCCTTAAAAGTCAATTCTATGAATAAGGATTTGAGATAATTTTTTCAACAGTATTTGAACAATAAAATCCTTTGATAGATAATGAGATGTTGTTTGATTCACATAGATCAACCTTCTCTATCTAGAAAGAAAGAAAAAATATGTATTTAGATCTCTCATAAAAGTATTGGTCGGACAATATGATGATTTATATTTCATAATATATTTAAATATGTATTGTATTTAATGAAGTGAAAGAGTAAGAGAAACAATACAAGGGATTATGAAACCATTAACCATAACTATTTGGAAATGGGAAAACACAATGAATCATTCACATAATGAAAGCCCAAAAGTTGGAATTTTAAAAAAATTTATTGAGGAGAAACTTAAACATTACAATATCGATGAATCATTTGTCTATTACTTCCTTAGGATCACATGAGAAGAGTTTATGCACAAAATTAAAATAATAAAATCTTGGTTTGGATCTAAATTTGTGCTTGACATCTGCTCATCATTGGAAATCTCGGCTTGAAGAATTCAAATATGAATCCAACTAGATCATCCACACATAATTCAAAAATATGTGGGACCACCAATCATCAAAATTCGGGTACTAGCATAACGTTCGAAAAATTCCTTCAATGCACTGAATATCACTGCATTACCTTGCATGAGATGCCTATGAGAAATGTAAATCCTATATATTTGGATCCACATCCACACCCTCTAGGATCAAGGAGTGAGAATATTAGAGAGAGAGGTTGTGAGTATTTCCTAATGAACTCTTCTCCTACCTTATAAATAGATTTTTAAGAAATTTATCTGGCCTTGCCACCCAACCCCCAAAATAAATAACAAACTATAAATGACATATTATGACTACCAATTTGAGTCATAAATATTATTATCACATTCCTGTAATATATATTAAATATATTAAATTGTAATAAATGAGCCATTAACTCATCTTTCCCTTCCCACAAATATTAATTAAATTATAAATCTTTTATAATATTCATTCAAATAATATTTTTCATGTATTTATATAAAAACATATAAACTCATTTAATAAATATATTCAATGCATAACATTATTAACATGAATAAGATTAATTTATTTATTTCATTGGTCATTGTATCTCCTTGGACATATCCAGGACCCTGGTTGTGGGGCCCATAATTTTTAGTATACCTATTCAACTAAATAGGTAATATTCTTTAATATTCTATTTTGTGTTACCCTCTAGGCCCTTATGTCGATAGTAGTGAATGGAATCCCCAATCAAAGTGCATGATCTAGCAACCTGTCATAGCCCCTAAAGAGATATGGATTATCAGAGTAGTGACAACCAACCTATAGACACACACTATGTAATATTATCTATTTGTCTTTAAATATCTCATAAATTTGGACGCACACCCATGTCATCATTTTTTCCACTCATCGTTGTTTGTTTATCCAATTGGATTGATTTACCCTTGACATTCACAGTCATATTTTTAAAAAGATAATAATATTCTTATGAACATAGCCTGAGATATATTACTTCTATAACTAGGTAGAAAAAAATTCATTTCTAGACAACTCAACCAATTTCATGCCATTAATGACACAACCAACACAAACAACCTCACCAAAATTTCAATATCATGGTTTTCATCCTACATCAAAGTATGCAATCGAATGACATACATTGGTAATGATCACGTGTAAGGAGACCATTAAACATGATCGCAGATAGAAGTATCTAGTGAGACCAAAAACATGTGGTTTTACTATTGGAGAGTTTGTCCTCCTGATCTTAATACAATAGATCACCATGTGTGAAATTCATGAGAATACGTCACAATTGATATGTGCCACCTTCACCTGATAGTCAAACCACTCCTATGTCCAGTCAGGGAGATGTATCAAGACCATAATACCATTCATTATGAATAATTTTAGTGTATTTCGAGATTCTCATTATATCCCAGGATCTACTATAACATATTGGCATAATAATTAATCTACTAAAATTACCATTAAAAATGGATGCATAAAATTATACACTATAATTGTAAGTTATCATCATGTATATATAATTGTATACACTGTATGGTAAGCAATATCACTGAATAATTGGGTTTAGTGTCCAAATATTTCAGAACTCCCACATTTACTAGAGCTAAATTGAGAATATCACTACTTATGTACTCACATGATAAAGATCATTTTTCTTTTATGTAACAATATAGAAGTTTGGATTTCCACGATTCCACATCATATCCATTCTGCAATTCTGTCCTCATCTACTTGAGTTACACTTTTTATGAGATGGTATCCATGAGTATATCCCTTTTTCCATATAACAAAAATTGAGATTGTGGCCAGTAAGAATGTCATAATAGATATTATGATAATGATTTAATAACAATGTTCAATTCCAATAACTGTGACAAATCATATCCTAAAACTGATTCCTAGCTACCTCCGATGATTTGACGTTCTTAGTCATTATAGGTATTAGTACCACTAGCTATATGAGCTTCTCTAACACGTCATCTTCACATAACTATGTTGTCAGATTACATTCACCCAAGTAATATTATTTTTTGTCCCCTAAAAAATAGTATCCTTTCATTCCCCCTAACCATGTATGTATCTCTGGTATTTTCTAATGTATAATTAGATAGTTCAGACTGCTTCACTTATGATGATCTTGGATATAACTGATATTTTCCTAAAAAACGTAAATCCTGGAAATTCAAAGTTTTTAAATATCAAGAAATACATAATTTATCCATCTCATATGTGTGTGTACATCAACTCACCATGTTTATCTCCTCCCATTCATTCGAAATTTGATCTGACATAGATAATTTCATATGACACTGGAAAAAATTTGCCTCTTGAATTGAACCAATTTTTATTTATTAATATTATGTCTCTATATAAATGACTAACTAGGTTGAATCAACCAATAGATAAACCTCAGTAGATCTTTTTCCCTAGAACTTAGGATTCATATATATTTTGATCATTGGAGAATATATTTTTATCCTAGTCTTAACTTACAAGAAGAGCAATAAATTTTCCAAAAGTTTTCAAACATATTTCACATGGAAAACCATGGACCTCCAACTAACCATTGGTAGACACATGGAAAATATTCATTTCAACATGATATTATTTTATCTTGTTTCTTAAATCAATACAAAATTCAAGTTCCATAACTTTCAACCATTATTCACATTTTGTGATGTGACCATACCTTTCTGGATGCGGATGGTCAAGGTGGTAAGAACTAATATAATAGGGTGAGGGCTGAGGAAGCACCTGATTTGGTTCACTCACTGGGGGTTGTGGAAATTAGTTCATGTCAGAACTGTACAGAAGAGAATGGAGGCCTGAATCCTAAGGCCAGACCCTTTGTGTCTTTAAGAAATAGGTTTGATTGCCTTGGTAACGTTGATTCTGATCCTGTTTTGCGTGATGTCTCAGAAGATGGGGGTCCTAGTTTGGGGGCCTCCAGAAGTGTCCAGGTCGAGGGTAGTGTGAAGGAGCTTCCCGCGGTGCCTATGAGTGAGACGATTGCAGAGGGTGTGCCACCCCATTTGGTGCTGAATCATGCGGTGACTGAGGACGTGGCGGAGGGTGTACCATTGCCTCTGCTGGTGGATGAGAGTGTTGAGGGGGCTGTGTCTCTTGAAAGGGTACATTCTGCATGTTCTCCTATATTGGGCTCGGGGGAACAGGCTGGTAAAGGAGGGGAGAAACGTTCCTTCAGTGAAGTGCTTCAATGTGGGAAGCAGGGGTCCGCTTCAGGGGAAGGACCTTTTCCTATCATTTCTAAGCGTCGACAAAGGAAGGATTACTCGGGTCTCCCGCAGCCGATGCGGACTCACTCCGCCTCAAAGAAGAAGGAAGTGTTGTATTTAAAGTGTGCAATGAATAGTGAGATTAAGGAGTCAACATCAGATTATCATGTCTTAGATCAGCTCAGGAACCGTGTCAATAGTGTTCACTACTGGAGGGATCCATGATGGGAAACAGCCACGGCTACCGGAGAAGAGGAGTCAGGATGGAGAAGAGGTGACGACTTTGACTTGGATGATATGTAAGTTTGTGTTGTTAAGTTTCCTTATCCTGGTATGTCTGTTTTTGGTTTAATTTTTTTTGTTGTACCTTAGGTACCGGCAACCCCTTAAACCGGCTGCAGAAAATGAAAAAAATGATTTTCAGTATCATACCTTTCTGGTTGTGTCTTATACACCCCTTACATGATTAATGGTTTTGACATCCAATGCATAATATTATGAGCATAGAAATTATCTTGGAAAAGTAAAATTCTTATTTATTCAGGAATTCCAACTTGGTATAACCAATCAAGCCTTATTGTTTATATTCTTGTACCATCCATGTGTCAACTCACATGAATTCCCACAACATTAGTCAATTTACAACACCCTTTGTAATTTTATACATGGAATCCATTATTTAATTTTAATTGATCTTTTTTAGTCATAAGTATTTCTCCTATATTTCTTACCTGTAGGAAATATTACTCATAATGTATAATATATCACCACCTACAGTGAACTCAAAACAATCATTGTGGTTCTAAACCATCCTATTTAGTATGTGTCTCTAGTACATGTTCTTTTCCACATGTGCTTGTGGAAGATGATCATATTCCAACTATTAATGAATTTATACTATTAACTAAACCCAATAACATATAGCTCCCATTAACTCTAGTAGATTTTTCAACCTAGATATAGGAGTGAATTTTATTACATGAATACCACTTTTCTAAATTAGGGAATTACGTAATATCCCAATTAACCATTTATATAACATTAATAGATATACAATGTGTTCTTTCATGATGCATGATTGTTTTTATCATAAAAATATATTTTCAAACAAACACATGTCCTTTTAAAATAATGGATTTACATCATAATATGACCCATATGAAATTAATTTTTCATTATATTTGGTGTATGGTTAGGGGATAATGATGTTATCTGTGTTGCGTGTCAGGAAATATAAAGGATGTTTCGGCAGGTAGAAACATTCGTATTCTTTACATCATAACTATGATGTATAAAATGCCTCTTTGAGAATTACATCTTGCTACATTTTCATGATAAATGTTGACATGTAAGACTTCATCATCAATACAAGTCATTAATATCAATTTCGGGATTGGTATAATGTATGGTGCGTTTAGTAACTACTCCACGCTACATTCTCAAGATCGATAGTTACATAGTCATGATATTTTTCGGCAAGCAATCTCGATGAAACTATAAGCTTATGACCATGAAAATACATCACATTAGAATTACCTAATTACATAATGTAATATTATGAAGTAAATATATACCACAAGAATATCCTTGGAATATTTCATGCTCACTTGTTAAAAAAGTTCCATATGCTTTGTGACATGCCTTTATTTCTAAATTATTCTTTGTACAATCAAAAGATGTTGATAAATCCATATATGCCTAGTTGTAATGAGGTAGGTGCCATAATGGATATATACTTGATGTCCATTTTTTTTCTTGACAAAGAATTATCTTTCAAAAACTGGGTATAAGTCAAACATTTTTATATTCACCACTCATTTAATATGATTCATTTACCACTAAACAGGTGATTGAGTATTAGATTCCAAAAGAAATATTCATTCTGGAACCTGGAATTGTGTCACCTTATTTCCAAAAGGACACATGAGACGGATGATTTGGTTATACTCAATAATAGTTCTACATGAATAATTATATTAAAAACAATAGACGTCGTGTACTTCTCACCACTGGTCTAAGTATCACCCTTTCTCAGCTACTTGGAGAATACACATGACTTTTAGTAACATTTCTATACTCTCTTGGTGACATTATATCAATATAAACATGTAAGAATAATATTTTCTTGAATACCAAATATGTAAAACCGAAATATTAAATAGATTATTATTTCTAAATAAGAATAAGAAGTAACATACTTATTTATTTAAATTAATTTCATTTACACTTTCATAGTTTTATTTGATAGTATGAAATGAAAGTAACCTCATGTCAATACCTATTATTGATGGATGTTGCAAATATGGCATGGGAATTACATGACTTTGGACTTTTATCCATTTCTCTTATTTTTTTCTCTATAATAATTAAAGGTGAATATGTCTTTTTATTTTTATTCACATAGTGAGCCTTACCTTAATTAATAATGAAGAGTTTACTAAATAGTGGTTCATTTTTTAACATAAAATGAATCATAATTATTAAGAGGAATATGATATTAGAATACGATTTATTGAATGGAAATAAACCACATTTTAATTTATAATGAACCAATGTGACCATTACCTATTCATATCATTACTTCACATTCTCTTTATATTCTTCCTAGATATCAGACTATATGTTATATCATCCATGTCTTGATGTAGTGACTATAACTAACATCAGAATCTGATGAATGTATAATTACATAACCATCATATATTCTGTAAATTAGCCTCCTATAATAATTTCTACCCTCACTCTCGAAGGTATTTTAAGAGGTATAGGGACACTAGCACCATGATTTTTCGATAGTATTGTTCCCAAGATCCTATACTATTATTGAATACTCCAACAAGTTAGGAAATTAATTTTTTTACATTGTAATGATTATGATTGTTTTAAACATGTTTTATAACATTTGATTATCTAAAAATGAATTTTAGCAGTTTAATACTTTTATAATGATTACATGCTTAGAAATTTTGATAAATTAAATAAATAAATAAATTCCACCTCATATTTTATCAAATTCTATGAACCCTCTATTCTAGAATAGAAATAATATATATATTGAGTATTCTACAAGCAAGGATCCTTGAACTGCCCCTCATATTCTGCATGATTTGGCAACACCACTACATGGTGGGTTCAATCTAGGCTTATCGCTAGAAAACCTCATGAACACAATCTTCCATGATCTATTGAGTGACATCCAAACATCGAAAATCCTTACTTGATTTACTCAACACATACCTCTAAAATTACATCAATCTGGATTTGGAAATTAATTTGATACAAGATTAGTAATGTAAACCCACCACTCTCATAAGAACACCAAGTTAGTATGGGACACACTCAGCTTTGGCATGATGAGCATCCTGAAGAGGTCATTTTTATCAAAGTTGATTGATGGAAGGAGATTTAGACATAATATATCATTGAGGGGTTTTAATATTTTAATATGAAAAAAGATATCCTTTTTTATTTTTAATCATGTTCTATGTGATCACACTCTCAACTAATTATGCATGAAAATGAAGAATCCTCACGTCACATGTTCAATTTATCATGCATGCTTGTTTATTATTATTCTACGTGATTCTAACAAAAATAATCCAAAAATAAAATGAAAACCTGATAATGAGCTAGTAGTGAAGGTTTATTGTTTTGTGAATAATTAACCAATATAGATCCTAGGGGTAATACCTTGGGTTGCTGCACTTAGAGAATTAATTTAAGAAACTACCCATCCAATGAATCAAGTTCATGTCTGGTGAATCACCATAACTCTACACGAAGTACATTAGAGGTTGTCATACCACTAAGAAAAAATAATCAGTTGCAGGAGACATAAACTGGGGAGTAAATATGCAAATCAGAAGTGGATCTTCAAGCCCTTATATATATAATGACTCAATGATGATATGATTATGGTCATTTATTTATTAAACTAATTATTACAACATAATTAAATAAGTAAATAAATAAATTAAATATGTACCCAACATTCATAGGAAAATATGAGGATCGATATCGATCAAATATGCATTAAATCACATATTTTAATAAATACATAATTAAATTAAACTTGAATTTAAATAAACTCTAGGGGATTTAATTTATTAGAAAATATCACTCATATTTTTAATTCAATAATAACATCGTTCGGTAAAAATTAATTCATTTATTTATAAAACAACAAATTAAATATATTTTTTAATTTAATTAAACAAAAAATTAAATTAAGATATGATAAATTAATAAATAATTAATAAATTAATATTTAATTAAATAAATTATCAATTCAAAATAAATTAATTTTATTAATAATTTTTTGATTAATTTTAAATTACCTGGGCCACAGAAACCCCGAGCAAGGCATATATATATCTGGCCAAAACCACGAAGGCCTATTATTGGCTTTGTCATCCCCACGTATGAGAATTATTGGCCATGAAGGACCATACAATCCTATATTGTGGTGGCCCGAATCAGATTGGATTCTTTCATTGAAACATGGAGCGGGAAGGGGTTCTTGTTCTCTACAAAGATCGGGCAGTGGAAGGAGGATTTTCCCTGGGACTCGCTGAAGGTTACCTGATTGTAAGATGAAATTATTGTTGACCAGTAGAGGTTCACCCATCCTCAACTGCCTCCTCAACACCTTTTCGCCAGCTTAGGGTGGTGTAACTCTCAGGTAGGTAGGATGTACAGATGTGGGATCAAGGAGGTTTGAGCTTCCAGCGACTAGTGGGGAGGTCAAAAGGAAGACACAGGTAGGGGACCATCAGGGAATACCTAGTTCATGTAGTCTGGTGGTGGCATCTTGGTGAAGAATGTCGATCCCAAAATGGTCCATCCAGATCCGGGCACCGTGACGAAGAAACACACTGTATAGGAGATGCTTTTGGAGTCCGGATCGGGCCTCTGTTTCGATGATGGTGGTAGGAGAAGGCATCGATAAGGCAGTTTTGAGGGAGACCAGAGGTTCTTGGGGGAAGATGACTAACGATCAAGTTATTTTATTGCTAGAGATTCCTAATAGAAATCTTGATCTGAACTCCTTGGATCTAGAGTCTCTCTCTCTTGTATGTGGGCGAGATAAAGGGATAGAGAGAGTCTACGAATAGACCCTGAAAACTACAGTCTCCCTCTATTTATATACCGTTATGAAAAAAATACGGCATTGTAACTAAGCCTCCCGATAAATAACATGCTATAAATGACATGTTTTTACTACTAATATAAAACATAAATATTATGATCACTTTCCTATAATATATATTAAATAAATTATTTGATAATAAATGAGTCGTTAACTCGAATCATAATTCTGAAAAATTTTAATTAAACATTAAATATTTTTTTAATATTCATTCAAATAATATTTTTCATGTATTTACATTATTTACATAAAATAATGTATGTGCATTTATAAATAAATTCAATGACCATTATTATGGTCATGAATAATTTTAATTTATTTATTTCATTGGTGATCGTATCCCCTTTGAAAAATCCAAAACACCGGTGTTGGGGCACACTATGTCCTATATACATTTTAATTTAAATAGGGAAGACTCTTGATTAACCTGTATTGTGTGACCCTCATAATCCTTATCTCAATAGTAGATAATAGTATTCACAATATAAGTGATGAATCTAGAAACCCATCATGGACCATAAAGAGGAAAGTACTTTCATAGTGGTGAATGCCAAAATTTAAACACACACTGTGTAATATAATCTCTTTTCCTTTAAATATCTCATAAATCATGACGCACACCTGTGTCATCACCCTTTTATTGTTGTATTGTTTGTATATCTAATTGAATAGATTTACCCTTGACTGTGATGGACATGATCTTATGAAGTTACTACCATCATTATTAACATGGCTCAAGATATATCACTTCCATAATATGGAAGTAAATAATCCATTCCTGACCACTCAATCAATGTCATTCCACTAATGACAAACCATTCACAAACTACTTCACCATGATTTCAATATCACAGTTTTCATCTTGTATTGAAGAACTCAATAAAATGACATAAAATGGTAACAATATCATGTCAGGATGCCATTAAACACTATCGTAGAAAGGAACATCCAATGACACTAAATACATGTATTGTTCATATTGCCTCCTCTATCAGCATGATCTTACTACTAGATATCCCCGATTGAGAACATTGATATAAACAATATCAACACATATGAGCCCCCAACAACTGATAGTAAAACATATATTGTTTCCATTCAGTGAGATGTATCTAGAATATTTGACCTTTGTTTAATATTAATGTCATTGTATCTCAAGGTTCTCAATATAGAATGGTATATAATATAACAACAAAGATGCGAAAATTAATCCATAGATATTCTCATTAAATAGTATACGGATAAAAGTATGTACTATAATTTTATGTTTTCATCATGTATACCTTAATGTATAAATGATATGGAAATCAAAATCACCAATGAGTTGCCCCTAAATAATCCACTATTTCAACAAAAACATCACCAGGGAATTTTTCATTGTTCTTCTGAATACATCAATTGGTAATAATGTTGTATGTATTATGGTGGATCGTCTTGCACTGAAAGCACACTTAATTACTATTTTAAAGGATTTCACACAAGAAAACTAACACAAATATACATTAGTTATGTGGTTATTCTTATTAGAACATCACTATCAATTGAATCTGATCTAGATCCATGTTTTATCTTTATATTCGTGAAGAGTCACCACTATTCTCTAAATACTGGGTTGGACATCAGCACAACTTATTAGCTTCAAATTGATGGCCAATCCATGTGAACTCTCTAGACACTTAAGGAAATTTTGGGGGAATGTAAAATATAATTCATTAGAGAATGGGACAAACATCTTCATCTGGTCAAGTTCTCATACAATTAAAGTTTCAAAAAAATAATACAAATGGCTCTATGAAATTCCCTTTATAGTAAGATGTAAAGAAAACCTCCATGTTGCGCAGATGTTAAGAAAGAAAACTACTTGGTAGTAAAATGATCGAGCAAATTTTGAAAATGGTTAACACCATTAAGTATCACATCAATGTTTCTCAAAGTTGAAAAAAGAGGTAATTTGACAATTAATGATCATACATAGAGTTTTTTTGTTAGGGAAATAGTATTCCTTCACATATCTTCGTGGACGTAATTTATGAGATTTGGGAAGAGGGGAAATATTATTCCAAGGTACATCATCACCTTTTAGATGCATGATCACATTAGAGTGGTGGCCTATTAACTAATACTCCCTCTGAACCAATATAAGGTATATGATATATACCATGTATCCCTCTTGAGTAAGTACGTACCAGAAACCTCATTGGTACATAGTCTACAGGTAGTACCATTGAAGAATTATTTTTACAATAAAGTGATATGGTGAAAATCATAGATTGTATATACAACGTTATAAGAAATAAGATCCACATGTTTCATGAAGTGATGTGGGAACCGAAGGTTGTGATGAAACAATGTTACCATATTCTCTATTACTATGGAAAATGGACATTTTCTTGATAAAATTAATAGAAAAGGTAAGATTGTAACATCCCAAACTATTGTAAATAAAATTATACATTTTATATAATTAAATTTCATATTATGTAACATTGTTATAGGAAAACATGTACATATCTATTTTTATAATATCCTAATGTATTTATTTGATTTGAAGCATATTTAACACTGATAAAATAGTCGTTGAATAGTGATCACATGATTATTTAAAATATAGGGTTTTATAAAATCCAATTGACTTATGAAATGAGATATAATGGCCTTAACCTATTAGATTATACCCTATGAATCCCATTTATCCGAGAATAGAAATGAGATAGCACCATTGATATTTTACCAATAATAAGACGAAGATGATATCAACTGACTTAAGCATTAGTGAAACTATTTATGTTAGAACATCATGTTATTTGAGTTCACAAACCAAACCATGTACACAAAACAAACCCATGAAAGTCCGTTATCACAAAATATACCCTTATGGAGATTACAGGTGGACTAAAGGGATATGTATAAATACCATAAAAATGTGAGTATTTATATTAAATTTTATATATTAATGAATATATTTTCATTCTACTTTTTTTTACTTTATAAATGATTTTTATCTTAAAATAACAAAATCAAAATTGTAATTTTTTTTATTAATATTCAATTTCATTTAAGGAATTTAATTTCATAAATTAATGGATATTAAAATGAAATAATATTTTAATAAACTGTTATTATTAAATTAGTTTAATTTTATATAAACAATCTTATAATTATTATGAAATAAAATGTAGTTTTAATACATTTTATAAGATGTTATTGTCCAAAATAAATCCACAAAATTTTTAGAAAATAAATTATATGATTATATATTTTAAAATAATAACGTTTAAAAAATATTTTGATAAATTGAATATTTTTTTGAATCATAATGTCTAAATTTTCCAATGGTGAATTTTTTATAATTTTATTGAGACGATTTAATTTTTGCTTAAAAATTAAATACATGTAAATATAAATTGTGTATTATGAAATCATAATAACCCAAACAAGATATAATAAATAATATAAAAGTAATACAAAACCAAATATTTTTTTTACCCTTTAAATAATCTGATTTTATATCAATTTTATTGATATTATTAAGTCCTTATGAATCCTCTAAAACCATTAATATAATTTGGTGTTTATATTTTTTTTTGATTATGACTAAAATAAACATAATATAGTGTGTTATTTTATTATTTACAAAATGGAAAATTTTAAAATAATTTAAAACACACCAATTTTTCGCAAACCATGGTAACTAACATGAGGATGGTTTTTGGTTTTTGATATTTTATTATATATTTTAAAAAACATGTGTTTGAGAAATATTGAAGTTATCCCTACTCATATACCATATAAACCCAACTATTACCCCATTTATAACCCCAAAAAGCCTTTTATCAATTACTCAATCTTACATTCTATCTATATACTCCTCCCAAGGTTCCCCTATCTCTTAAAAAAGTTTTTCCAAACCATTTGGAGTCACACACTAAAGTAAGTGATCCTGACCTTTTACACTTCATTGACATTTATTTATTAACATATGTATTCTATATGAATGCCCAAATTTGGTTATTTTATTTCAATGAATATATTAAATTCCAATTTATTTACATATAAAGTAACACCGATTCTTCTCTCATAGGCCCTTATTTTTCAATTTTTTACATGACAACATTTTACAGCTGAAATATCAACATGATTTCCATGAAAAAACAATTGTGTAGTGAACACCACACCCATTTACTATAAAGAGTGTTAACATTTATACACATATACATATTTTACATGGTAAGTGAATGTATTTATTTTACAATACATTATCGTGGAATGAAATCTTAGGTTTAATGAATCCATGTTGTATGATTTATGTGGAAAACATAAACCTGATAATGAAATTAATGCAACGGGCGCACCTAGGATAATATAGTGTTCCAATGTATTCTATCATTATTAGTAATAAGAGATAAAATATTTGGATTTTGGGTGAAACTAATTCATATTTGTGACATTTTTCATCGTGATTTATTATAATTTACAATTGATGTATATTTATAAAGTAGTTCTTTAAGTTGTTTCCACCTTTTCCATGATGCCTTTATGAATATCATGGTATATCATGAATCATTGATCATTTTATGATTCTCAGTCATTTTATTCAGAATTTATATTCCTATTGTTTATAATATATTATCCCCTTCTTGTAATTCTATTTTTATTCCCCTACTGGTCTTTATAGCTCACCACTTTTTTGTGTATGTCCCTAGGTGATCCCATTAAATTTTCTGTGTCAGCATGATAATGATGTTTTCAATGAATATTTTTTTTAATTATTCTGTAATGTTCCTAATTCACAAAATATCCTGACATATTTCTCTTTCTGTTTAATTAAAAATATTTATCAAATAATTATTATGATGTCAAATGTAATTTTTATAGGGGTTCGAAAACTACTATTGTCAAAAAAAACAATAATTTATTAAAAAATGATGATTTAATTATAAATGTGAAAATTCCCATATTTTAAAAATTATTCAAGTTAAATAAATAGTATTTTCCCAAAAAAATTGTTGAAATTATTCAATTGTGAGATTTCTTTATTTTCTAACATAGTCGATTTTTCATGTAATAGTTAAATAACGTATATATATATGGTGTGTATTATGACCTTGTAATGAACCAAAAGTGATGTAATAAATACTAAAAATGGTATCAATGATGGAATATTTTTTTCTTATAAAATGATTTAATATTATATTATATGGATCAATTATATAAAGAATTTATGGATCCTTTTATTACATTAATATATTACAAGGATTTAAAATCAATTAATTAAGAATATGACTCATTTATTCACAATAAATGGTATTATTTTTTAATTTCGTCTACTGGACTTATAAAATAATGAATACCACTCCCATTCTGGTGAAAAATGGACAAAAAATATGGAATGGTTTGTGAGATTTCATATTTTATTATATAGAATCCAAAACCCATGATTGAGAAATAATAAAGAATTGTCCACTCATTTCTAACATATATATGACCATGCCCCCATTTATCTTGAATAAAATTCATTTTAACAGCTATATAGTCATACATCCATTATCAAATAGTACTAAAATTTTTCCCTAAATCTATCAAGTAGATCACACGAGGAATTTGGTGTAACACACTCAATTAAGAGGCCACTAACCTTCCCATATTTATTCAAAATTATTCATTATATTATGCCTTATATTTTGAATTCCTAATATTTGTAAATGTATTTAAATTCACATTTTAAAACCAATTCAATTTTAAAATTATTATAGAAACATTTGTATATCATTAACTCATTTTATGGATTTTTATATTACCTTGATATGCTATCGAAATGTCATCATGATTTTCCATGGTAAAACAATGGTGTAGTAAATAAAACAACCATTTCATATCAAGGTGATTCAGATTTATTTATTTAACCTAATTTGACATGTGACTTACATATATTTATTACACATTTCTTGATCTTTAAATTCAAAGTGATGAAAAAGGATTCCATTTTTTTGATCTATGTGGCACACTTAAGCCTAAGAATGAAATGAATGTGACAGGTGCACCTGGAATTATATATTGCTCTAATGCATTGGGTATTATTTAGTCTCGTGATAAGTCATGTTGGGATAAGAAGTAAACATGATTTCATTAAGGAACTATGTGCCTCAAGATTTCATGGATGTTAACCTTGAACTATGTTTATTATGAAATTATTTAAGTTATTTCCATATTCCCAATGTTTTCATTATGATAATCATTCCATATCATGTCTTATAGTTCATGATTATGATTAATAATCTTGTTATTACATATTAATAATATTATTATCTAAATTTTTTTATTCCCTTCATTTATTCCTTTTTTTCCCGTATTAGGATTCAGAGATTAATATTTTCTAATATATATCCATGTTTATCCCATTTAGTTTTTATTGTGAGCACATTAAGGAAGTATGGAATAATTATTTTTATTATTTTAAATTGTTCATTAATGTACCTAATTCATAACAAAACTATACATATCCATCATACCAATATTATTAAGTGTATTCTTATACACTTAATCATGAATTATAGTGTATTAAAGATAAGGGTTGTTATACTTGAGCACCAAACCCAAACAAACAATTATTTTTTTGAATATGTCCATTTTAAGCATTTCTTTAAATTTTTATATTTGAGTTAGACTAACTATATTATGATATATATATATATATATATATATTCCCTAACTATATTTCAAAATTCATAGTAAATAATCTATCAATTTTTTATAGTGTATTTTTGTTTTTAAATTTATTTTTTTATTCACAATTGGTTTTTATTTTATTTTTTTAGAAGTAAATTTATTTTATAGAAATTTATAAAAAAAATGATAAAACAATATAACTTTTTAATATCATTATATCAATATTATCTTAGGTTGAAAATTTTAGATTTTCTTGAAAATTTTGATTTTTTAGTAAATAGTGAACAATACCGCTTTTATGTATACTTGTCATTTAAACTAATAAATAAAATAATTTTTAAGTATAATTGTTATTTTAATTTGATTTAAATATAAAATAATTTATACTTAGATATATTTAATTAAATAAAATTCATTTAAATCATCATTTTAACTGATTATAGTATATGTTTAATTTTAGGATTAAATTTTTTTTCTATAAACATATTTAAAATACATAATTATTTCCATTATAGTTAATTAAAATTACACCTAATGTTAAATAATTATAATTAATTATTTTATTCTATATCTATATTAATAAATTTAAATTCATAAAATGAACATTTATTTTTATATAGTTAATGTGATGAATTCTTTTCCTTGAAGAAATTGATTTTTTTTGGAAAACATCATCCCATCATAATTACATGTTTTATATTATATTATGTTATAAAAACGATATGAATCAAATTTTATAAAATGTATTCCAATCTTATAATCATCCTAATAAAATTTACTAAACAATATCAACTTAATTTCTGGTCAATATTTATTGAAAATGTAGAACAAATTAATTACCAAAGTAAAAGGAAAATTGGTTATTTGATGAAAAAATAATTAAACAAATAATAAAATACACAAAACCAATATATTTTTACCTACTTATGATTTATTTTAAATTTATATTTAGTCCTTATTTTATAAATTATAAATTATTAAATAATTAGTTTTATAAAAATAATTTATTGAAACAATTAAAAAAATTAGTTTGGTTAATATTCAACATCAATAAAAGAATTAAATTTGACAGACTAGTAGATTTATTAATTAAATAATTTTTTTTAAAAATAGTTTTATTATATAATTTTTTTAAATATAAATTATCATATAATTTTGATGATATAAAATAAAATTTTAATAAGGGTTAAAAAATCAATTTTTTCCAGAAAAAGTAGCTATTTTGTATTAATGTCAATTATTTTTTTAATATTAAAAATTTAAATTTTTAGAAAATAAATATGATAAAATGAAATATCTTTTTTGAATTAGGAGGTAAAATTTATCCAATAGTTTATTTTATAAATTTTTTGAGACATTTGATTTTCTAAAGAAAAAATTAAACGATTATTAAATAGTATGTGTGTACTATGACATCATAATGACCCAAATTTAATATAATATATAATATAAATGGTATCAAAAAAAATTTATTCTTCTATTTAAAATAATGTGATTTTATTTTTTATATTAATTTCATAAAATCTTTATAAATAATCTAAAATTTTTATTATATTTTATGGTTTCAGAAAAATTTATTTAATAGTATGACTCACAAAAACATAAAAAATGGTTTTATTTTATTAATTTCGTATATTTTACTGATAAAAAAATTTAATACATTCCCAATTTTCAGATATCTTGGTAAAAAAACCTTGTATGGTTTGTGGGTATTGTTATTTTATTATATAGAGTCCAAAACCAATTTTTTAGAAAAGACAATGAATTCCCCACTCATTTCCTATATAAACCCACCCAATATCCTATTTCTTTTAACAAATAATATTTTTAGAACATCCTTACTCTTACCTCCCTTCACTATTGTCCTCCCAAGATTACCATAGGCTCTCAAGAAGCCCATCCAAATCTTTTGGCGTCACACACTCAATTAAGGAACCTTCCTATCACCCTTTCAATTCATGAAATATTTTTGAAATGAATATTATTAATTTCAATTGGTTATATAATCAATCATTTACAAAATTAAATTAATCTCAGTTTATTTTATTCTAATGATTAACCATTTATCCTTTCTCATTTGTTCTTTAATGTAGCTTTTACTATGCTGAAATATTTTAAGGGGTTTCTCTCTTCTCATTTCCATTCACGCTTTTATTTTATGTTTTGCCTCTTAGATTCATATTTTTCAATGTTTTGATATTTTCTCCAATATCAACCATACTTTCATTTTATTTATATATGTTTATATACCCCTTTTCACTCCCATTTTTTCATCCAATGAACCTTTTTGTAGACATGTTACCATGTAAACATTTATTAACCAGTCCTCTCATTGTCTAACTTTTTAAATATTCATTATTATCTTATGAATTTTATTTCCAATTATTAGGGTTGGGATATGTATTTCAAATTACCTATTACTACACATTTGATTAATAAATTTCAAGAGATTCCTTTATCATATTTTTTTATTAATTTCTATGTGTCAATGTTATGTTGCCGAAATTTCATCATGATTTTCCACGCCAAAACAATTGTGTAGTGTGTACTATACCCATTTATTATCAATGGTATTGAACATTATATAATTATACTTCATTTCAAAGAGTCATAATTTTTTTTATTCCACACACTTTGGTCATGGTATAAAATATTATGAAGTATGAATCCATGTTGGATGATAGAAGGGGCACACATTAATAATAGAATGAAATAAAAGTGACATGTATGAAAAAAATTATATAGCACTCCCATTAATTGTAAATTTTTATTCTCATGATACAGAATTCTAGGATAGATAATTAACCTAAATAATTTTTTGATTATATTTCAATCATTATTTTTCTGTTTTTATCCCTAAAATATGTTTATGATATAGTGTTTTATATTATTTTCACATTTCTCATGTTATGATTATAATTTTATATCAAGAATTAATATTCATGTTTAAAATTCTCAAAAATTTTATTACCCTTTTATATGACTAATGTATACCATTTATTACCTTCTTCCATTTGTATTACCTTCATATGGATTTATGTCTCACCTAGTTTTTATCTATGTCCACAGGTTATCCCTTGTAGTTATAAAGTCCATGGAATTTTAGTAGCATATTAATGAAGTTTCCATGAATGTTTTCATATCCCATTTTAAAATTTAATATTATATACATAATTACAAAATATACATGGCTTCTTGATCTTCCATGCCTTATTATATGTCATTTTAAATAATAAATCATGAGTAAATGCATAGTAAATACACGTTTGTTATTATTGGTATAAAATGAGAAGTTTAGTTATTTTTTGAATGATGATTATAAAACTGTAGATAATGTATTAGGAATAAAAATATTTTTATGAAAACATCCCCATAATTTTTTATATTGTGTAACTGGTTTAGAAAGAAAATAAAACCTTGTCTGGATACTAAAAGTTGATTTGGATCTTGCATAGATGTACAGAGGTGTTAAAACCCAAGACATTTCATTAATAGAGACTCTACTAGAAATTTGTCAAGATAACATTCTTTGTTGTACACATTGTATGACACTCTTGGGGGAATTAATTGGAAAATTTATAAGATCATTAGTACCACTATAAAGAGAAAAAACATCCATAAAAATAGGTGTTATGAAATAGTTCATGGATAACATAGATTGGTTAATAAATATTCAATTTTTAAGGAACTAAAATAAATTAAAATTTTAGTTATTTAATTTCATTATATTCCCTATTATGTGATTAAGAGTATAAAAATAATAATCCCCAACATTCACATTATAATATAATTGGAATGAAATATTAGGAATAAATTGTTATTCTACAGTGGATTATTCTTTCAGATTTGGAATTTCTCATGTGTGGCCTTTTTGAACCCTCCATTCAATGAAACCCCCTCCCCACGAAGAGGTCACTATGGAGATATCCCTAGTAGCAAAGGAGCAATTTTTAGTTGAGATGGTTGAGTGTCCTGGTGGGTGACATCCCGGGCGGTGATAGTTCATCATGAAATCTGTCAGCATGGGTGGGTTGTACATTATTTTTCCCTCCCAGTCAGAAATCAGGTGACTCGGAAAGGCGAGTGGATCCCAGGGTAGAGGTTCACCTCGAAAGGGGACTCTCATGATTCAAACCCTATACCTCCCAAATAATGGTATTGTTGAACCCCTATCTGTCACCATTATTCCACAATCGAAGCAGTTGTCGATGGTGGATAATGTGATATTTCCGAATATTATTTTAGTGTTTTAGGCCTTAACAAAACATTCTTGGGTTCTCAAAATTCATAGAAAAAGATAATATTGTATTGGAAGTTACTCAATTGAGTAAATTATAATTTTCATGAATTTATATTTCTTTATTTTAATAGTCTATATCGTAACGTATATCATTAACTCTAGAAAATTAATATTAAAACAAAAATGTTGTCATATAATGGTCATTATGATTAATTGATTGTCATTAAATCCCTCAAATTTTAATAGTGTTCTAGTAATTCACATTCTACTGGTTGTGTTCTTTATCAAAATTAGTTCATTCTTTGGTTTTAGTTTTTTCTTCGATGTCTATAATTTCATTTCCCATTAATGTTCTTCTATATGGAATCCTAGCCCTGTTATGACCATCATACATCACATTCTATCATTTCATGATGTTGCTTTATTAATAGTTTATAAAATTTGGGTTTTTAATAATGATATTTTAAATTGCCTAAAAATATCATACTCAATTCAATTATAAAAAATTGAGGATGAAATATCTTAAAGGGAGAAGAATTTAATACTAAAAGTTTTTTAAATGATTAAACTGTCTTCTCTAGCATATGTGATACACAACACCAATGACAAAGAGAACAATTATTATATTAATAATAAAATTATAAACATTTGATTAATTTTTTGTATAAGAGTAGAATTAAATAAATTATTAAATATATATTTCTTAAATATGTATATATATATATATATATACATCATATAGAATTTATCATTTGTTAATAAATTTTTCATCTTAAATCCAATTTCATCAAAATATGTTTTATTCATTTTAATGAAACAAATTATAATTACTTCCATGATAATTTTAAAAAAATATTTTAAAAAATACATTTTTTTATCATAATATCAAAAATATCTTAGAGTATAAATTTGGTATCTTTCCCAAATTTTTTATTTTTCAGTGAATATTGAAAATTCTGTTTTTATGTGAAATTTTAAAATATTTTAATAAATTAATTTAGATTAAATAAAATTTATTATATTAATTTAATTTCAATGTAAAATAGGTATAAATTTGTTATATTTAATTCAATTAATTAAATTTAATTCATCTTGGTAAAAAATTTATTATAGGTTTATTTTTAGGATTAAAAACACATATTTTCTTAAAACTGTTTTAAATTGAAAAATGGAAATATATTAGAACTAATTAAAATAAATCCAATTAGAATATTTTTTAAATGAATTGTTTAGATTATATATATATATAATAAATTATGTTAATAAAATTATGCTTAGTAGTTATATAACTAAGGTGAAGTCATCTTTTCCATGAACAAATAAATTTTATAGAAAACTACTTTCCATCATGTTTATAGGTTTGATATTAAATTAAATACTTAAAAGATTTTGAATTTATTTGGGTAAAATTAATTTCATATATAGATTCATATTTATTAATATCATATAATAATGAGAACATACTTTTTTTACAATTTGAATAGTTAATATAAAAAATTAAAATTATCATTATAAAAGGAAAAATATTATAATTAAGGGTAAAAAAATTGAACATGGATTAGAAGAAATATTACCCTAATGTTCCTAATTTATCATAAATGTGTTTTCGAACATATTTATTCATTATTATTTTACATTATAAATTAATAATTAATTAGTTTCATTAAAATAAAATTTTGATACAATAATACACAAATTGTTTTGGGTAATATAAAAGTTCTATTAAAGAATCTATTTTGATGAATTAATTTATTTTTTTAATAAATAATATATTATTTAAATATTTTTATTAAATAGCGTTTGTTAAATATAAATTATCACGGAATTTGTGTTAAGAAAATGTAATTTTTAAAAAGGTTTGAAAACATTTATTCTCAAAAACACCATATGTTTTAAAAAAATATCGATGTTTTACTTTAAAAATAAAAATAAAATATTTAGATAATTAGTTTTATTAAATAAAATTTATATTTGGAATCGAAATGTCAAAATTACGGAATGATGAATTTTTTATAATTTTTTGAGAGAGTTGAATTCTTTGTGAAAAATTATATATGATATAAGTATAATGTTTTTATAATGACACCATAATGACCCAAAAAACATTGTAATAGATGATATATAGAATATAAATTAAACAATATATGTTTTAAATTTAATATAGTGTATTTTTTGGTCTATTTAATTAATTTTATAAAGACCTTAAAAATCATCAAAAACCATTGATAAATTTTATGGTTTTAAAATCATTTTATTAAGAGTATGACTCACTTCCACATAAGAAAGGTTATTATTATTTTATGTTCTTTCCTTCTAATAATTAATTAATAAAAAATTTACCTTTGGCTAAAACAAGGGGTATACCCATTTTAATGATTTTGGGTTTTGGTTATTTTATTATATAGAGTTTGAAACTAATGAATGAGAAATGACAAAAAATTCTCCCTAGTTTACTGTATAAACACACCCAATATCCATTTTAACTTCACTAAACATTATTTGAGAACATTCTCACTCGAAACTAACCTATCTAGTTTCCTCCCAAGGTTCGTCCAAGCTGTAAATAATCCACCACCAAGCATTTTGTGTGACACACTCATGTAGGGGACCTTCCTCTCCCCCTTTCAATTAAAGAACCCTATTTAAAATTAGTGATTTCAATTTCAATTGGTTATATTTTACATTCATTAATAAAATGGCCTTACTATAAAAATTATGTTTTTAATTGAAAAACCATATATCCAATCCCATTTTAACCCTCTTGTAATCCATTGCTATATTAAACTTTCATAAGGGACTTCTCGCTTCTCATTTCCATTCATTCACCACTTTTATGTTATGATTCTTTGTTCCAAATTGTTAACATCGGGATATGTTCTTCCAGATCTCACATTATTTCAATTTTCTCAATATATATTATTATATACACATTTCAATATCACTATTCCCTCCAATGAATATTTATTTATGCCCGTTTCCACATGGAAATTTATTAAGAGATCCTCTAAATATTTGACTTATTAATTATTTTTATTATATTATGCCTTATGTGTCAAATTAAAAAGGACTGGATATGCATTTACATGTACCTATTACTTATAATTTTATATCAAAATGTCTATGTTCTCCTTTCTATCCCATCAACCAATTTTATGAATTTATATGCGACATCGTTATGCAATCCAAACATGACCTTGATTTTCAATGCCAAAACAATAATGTATTTAATACCATACAAATTTCTTATCAAGGATTTTAAAAATTATACTCATATAATTATTTTAAATTGTACTTAAATTTATTTATTCTAAATTCATTGATCACGGGAAAAATATTATGATGAATGAATCCTTGTTGTATAATCTATCAAACATACATAAGCATTAGAATGAAATAAAAGTGAAGTGTGTTCCTATAATTATGTATAAAACTAATGAATTTGGTAATGTTTTGTCTTATGAAACATTATATTGGGATATGGAGTGATCCCAATTCATTTATGGTAATTTTTACATCATTGTATATTTTTATTTAGACTTCACCTATGATTATTATGCAGTGGTTTAAGGTGTTACAACTTTTCCCATGTTATGATTATCAAGTAATATAAGGCCATATTATTCATGATTATGATTTAAATCATTATATTACAGATTGACATGCCTATTTTATATAATTTATCACATTATTCCATGTTTATTACATTAATTTATTTTATACCTCACAAATTTCATATGTATGTAAATTATTAATCCTTTGTATATTTATGATTCCTAACATGGGAAATGTGGATACCATTTAATACATTTCATCATAAACATAAGTGAAGTTTATATTCTGAAACTTCATGATAGAAGTAGTCAAATATATAAATCAGTTTCACTCTCTACGCCAACATGAAGTACCAGGTATCTAATCATTACATAATTCATTGGAGCACGATATAATTTTCTATAAACCCACCACATTCATTTCTTTCTCATGCTTATGTGTTCCACATAAACCATATTGCATAGATTCATTCATCATAAAATTTTATTTCATGATAGTGGGGTTAAGAATAAATACATTTATGTCTCATTTAGAAGAAGTATATGTGCATTAAGGTGACCAGAGTTGATAAAAATGGGTTATGGTATTGTCACGACTCGTCCCATGGGGCCAGTGTAGTGGCTACCCCGTCCTCACCTTCTATAGGCCAGGAGTTAGCGACTAGCTGCAGAAAGGAATATTCTTAAAACAGAAATTCATTTCCATTAAACTAGTACAAACACATACCCCATGAATAAAACAAGATGAAACCATAAAGTATAACCACAATAATAATGGTGTGTAATAAAAGTAAAGGGGCCGAAATAAAAGACCCACTAAAATTCACAACTACAACTGAAAAATAAATAGCTCATGGAATCATCCACCGATGATCCTATCTAACAGGTAGGTACAACTCGTCGCCATTGCTCTCTGCGTCAGCCAATCTCCTTCGTTTAATGCCTAGTATTGGCACCCTCAAGTCTTAGACAGGCTGCTCGTCGTATGTACAAGACACAACATGGTGAGGGCAATGCCCGTTCTGCGGTGAGTATAACAATACCCAGTAGGGTCTCCGAGACCCCTGACTGTCTCTCTAAATTACACAAAGGAAAACCATAAAGCATGATATCAATCAAAAGGCACAAATAAATATACACAACTCAAACCATGTATAAGTAAAACACATAAGTATAGATGATTAGTCAAGAAGATAGATAATCTTATTCTTTCGAGAGGCACAACTGCTGAGCATACAAAGCATGAACCACACACGATCTCTATGTACTAACCGCCAAAAGACCAAAACAGTATCCAACCCACTTAGTGTCGATAGGTACTAACCCCTGCAAGACAAACATAGGATCTGACCCACCCGGATTTGATAAGTACTAACTCCTGCAATACCTACATAAGATCTGACCCACAATGGATCGGTATGCACTGACCCACATCGGATCACTGAGTGATGAACCACAAAGGATCTGACCAACATACAGTCAATATGACCTAACCCACATAGGATTGCACAGTACTAACATCTGTATGATCTGTCTCCATTCATAGCCTCATTGATAGACAACAGATTCCCACTCAAAGTATGCTTGATTTGGGAGAACCACTCCTCAAGCCATCGGTAGTATTTCAACCAGAACAATATCCCATGATGATGTAACCTTATGATCAGTCATGTCATAAGGGTTACAATGAATCACAAGACCCATCAACTGAACTCATGGTCTATATGTTGTAGGAATTTTAGAGCTGAGGGCCTGGTTGGTTTCGAGGTTGATCCCACCCGGCCCTACTCTAACATTATCAAATACTATTGTGTAGTATCTCAAAATGATCATTTTGCTCCAAGGATCCCAGCATTGTAGAGGGTTTGTTAAACAGATGTATGGTTCCCATGTAATGGTCAATTAAGCGTATTAGGGCCCAAGAGGGGTATGAGTCCAGTCCGACCCAGTCGGTCCGACCTATCCAGGACCAACCCGACCCGGTCTTGTTCGGATTCAGACTAGTATGAACCATCCTGAGCCGCCCCGATTGGACTACGCCATGGTGGGATCGCCCACCTGGGACACGGACCAGCTCGGCCCACCGGGCCCCACAACCCGGTGTGATGATGTGCCTCTCTATCCCTGTGGTCACTAGCTTTCGAACTAACCAAGAATAGCCATTCAGGTCCTTAATTAGTGGTTTCATGTTGTCCCACCATGTGTCTTGTGGGACCGAAGGAGCGCGTATCCCCATTCTTTCTCAGCTTCAATTTCATATCTCCTTCATCACAGTGCACGATGGCGAACTGCCTCAAAAACACGGCCGACCGGTTTCCGACTTCTTATTCTGGTCTACCACAATGCCCAGAGGTACCACCGTCTTCCGTGTCCAGTGAGTGTTAGCCTCAGCCTTTGTCGACGGCACTAGTAGTCAGTACCTCCCTACCTGTGTTGTGCCAATGAATCTTTCATGGGCCACCGACTGATATATGGTGTTCCATTATTCCTTCCAGACAATCCTACAATCCTCCCAGGATGATTCCATCGTTGAGATCCTCTTATTTTCATGATTCAATAATGTTGTAACAATAGACCTTTGAATAATCAAATAAAAATCAAGTGACAGAGGTTCTGATCCTTGTTCGTTTGGCCCACGCCCTCTATGTTAGCTTTATAAAAAGTGGGAGTAATTTATACATCAAAATAATATAATGATAAAACCTGTTAAAATCTATCAAAATAACCTCCCTCACAATCGACAATGAGAAATAGAATAAAGGGACTTTCATTTATTAATAAACAATACATACCTTGAGAATCATTGGATTCATCATAGTGGCGGGAAGAGAATCTGTGCTTTGAAAAAGTCATCAGAATTTTTCACTTCTGGTTTATTTAAATCTGAGCATCAATCTCCATTGGTGGAAGGCATCATGTAACTTCTCTATAGATTCCTTGCTTGGTGAATCCTTGTGAAAAACTCCACCTCGAGCCCTATTTAAATAGAGGGAAAAAGGTGAGAAACACAACAAGGATTTAATGAGATTCATTAATTGACCTAATTAATGTTCCAAATTAATTACACAAGGGACGGTTACACCACCAAAGTGTAACCAGACAATTAATATCCCATAATAAAAGTCTTACCACTTCTATGGTCCCCTCCACTACCGCTAAATATGTGGTAGGATAAAAATAAAACAAAATATTTTTTATTATATTAATTATACAAAATTCAAAAAAGCTAACATTTTCACCCATCATACTATCGTCGATTTTAAGCCTCCCATATATGAATCTTGACACTATGGATTCAACGGTGCTCTCAGATTTAAATTTTGAGCACCAGTTCAAAAGATATAAAATGCCGCCCGCACATTCACTAAACATACCTTTTAAAAAAGTTCAAAAAAATTATTAACAGTCACCCTCAACCAGTGCTGGTCAATGTAAGGCTCTGCATAAGGGAAACACACCCTAAAGAGCTCAATAGTACCATCAAATTTCTAATATGAGTTACCTTTTAGGAGTAATATAATTTAACGATAAAATAATTTTTATATAATCATTTTATTTCAGGCCAAAAATAACTTCCACTATTGGCCTGCGCCGACCAATGTTAGTATCTGTCTAATGAAGGAATACCCTCACGAGTTCTGTGGTTGTTTCATATTTTTAATGTGAATCACCATTTATGAGTTATAAGTATTTGAATAATAATATAATTGTACTTAATTAATATACATACAATTATACCATTTTTGGGTTTTCTCACCGGAGGCCTACGTTGACTAAACTTATGTCACGCCTATGGTAAACCTGCCATCATGAAAGCAATGGTGCCCTCATATTTTGGATCCGAGTAACCATTAAATGGTTATTACCATTTTCTAGAAAACCCCTCATAATCGGTATTTTAAGCTTAGCACTTTTTCGATAGATCATTCTGAGGTTTCCGGGCCTCAGAATCATGTGCAGTCAGATTTCACGCTCTTGAAATAATCCAAAATAGAAAAATTACATAGAATGTTCAGTTATTTACTAGTATTCACTACACGATTATTTTGACATTGAAAAATCACAGTGAAATTTCGGTAGCAGAGAATCATTATAAAAGAATTCATAAAATTTATTAATGGAATTTATTGGTGACTATAAAAAAAGGTTACATAAAAAATTTTTCCAAACAATTTTTTTACACTATATAATAAAATAACCAAGAGCAAATACATCCACATGGTTATGGCCCATGGTTCTGGACAATTTGGAATTATTTTCACAATTTTATAAGGTCAGAGGAATACCATAATAAAATAATACAGTTTTGGATTTTTAAGTGAGTCATACTCTTAATGATGTGGTTCTAAAACAATTTTATATTTCAATTATACAATAGTATTAATAAAAGATATATTATATTAATAAATTAAACATAAATAGATAAATTTAAAGGGAAAATTTTATTTTCTCGTGAATAAATATTTTTAGTATTTATTACTTTGATTTTGGGTCATAATATTTTCCAAATACATAGAATATATTAATATTATATTTATGTTTTACTCAAAAATTATACTATGTACTATTTAATGTAAATGGGACTTACTATACACCTAGTGTGAAAATCCATGGAGATATGCTTTGATAAATTAAAAACCTTATTACAAATAATTATTAAGGGAGAAAATATCTCCATAATATTCTATTTTTTAAAATAGATCATAGATATAATTGATTTATACCAGGTAATTCATAATTTAAGGAATAAATGTCATTTATAAGTTATCCCTTATGATCTTTCTGATAAATTAATGGTCTTATCACCAATAAAAAATTTATATATTTTTAGACATTTTATTTATCCCAAATAAGATATAAATTTTAATGACCCGAATCATGACATACATAGATATTAAATTACTTTTTCGGAATACTTAGTACATAACAAAAACACACACACAAGGACCATAATAGTTTAGTGTCTTTGGAAACCCGGAATATAATCTTCTAATCGTGGTGAAAGATCTTCATCATCTCCCATAAAGATCTTACTTTTCATTATACCTAAAACTTTTCTTTATATCTTGGGGAAAAGAAAACATAAAAGGGTGAGCTCAATTTCTCAGTAAGGGTGAACAAAAGAAATATAAATCACATAATATTCATAAGAACATAACACTTGGGAAATCTTAACCTACAAAAGAGATCATAATTTCATAACATGGGATAAATCATAGTAGTGAAATGTAATCCCAATAATAATAACATAAAACATGAAACATTGTTTCATACACACATAATAATAAAGAATCATTTCTTATTAGTCACGTCTCACTTCCAAGAATATCTTAGTGGAAAAAATCCATTTCTGAACCGAGTTCATTCCTCGTTTCAGTCCTGTTTCACTGAACTGGTTTAACCTGCCGTTCCAGCCATGTATATCTCATGAGATATAAAATATTTTCCCAATGTATTGGAGGGAGATATAGGTCCCACCCATCTCATAATGATATCATTCTTATTTGTGCCACAAAATCATAAACCATACATCATAGCATAACCCATGTAATAAAAATGGGAATCATAAACATCATGACATCAGGAAACAATTCATATAAGATAAAGGAATTCATAAAAATAATTCCATCAAAACATAATAAAATCAATGTAATAATAGGGATAGAAACAGAACCCCATATTATCTTAGATGGAAAATAATTTTGATAAAACACATAAACACCTTTCTTGAGGAAAATATTCTTTCTACTTCAAAAACATTTTACATTCTTAACGTGTCATACAAGTTTAAACTAAAAGAAGTTGATTAAAAATATACTTGAAAACATGTAAAGTAGTCTTCTGGGAAATAATGTTTTAAAAATCCATTCATACCGTATAAGTTAAAAAAACATTCTTCTCGTACTTTTGTTGGAAAAGTCAAAAAGTACATTGTACGAAAAATGACAAAAGATTCCATTCATATCTTTTACTATAAACTCACCAAAGGGTAAAAATGGATTTAAACAATTGTAGGTGGATGGAAATAATATTACATATTGAGGAAACATGGATGTGGATGATAAAATACACCCAAGTAAATACCAAAGTATAAACAATCTCAGATAAAAATTAGATTGTGATATTTCCCTTACCTTAGGTCCGATTTTCTTCGTAAGTGTCTGAACCTCCTGTATAATGATTTATATAATGTCATTGACTAATTAAAGAATCATACTAATTATTATTATATCATAAATGGTTCACTTATGTCTTTATATTACCTGTTATTTTGTAAACTCCATGTTAAAGAGCGTTTTGGGTAAAATCGTTTCATTTGTCGTCCGTGTTTTGACTTGTAATTATTCATATGATTACTTAGATCATGATTACTTAATTCCAGAATATAAAACATGATTTATATATAATATATATTCATAATATACATATATATAATAGATCAGTAAATTTAAATAAATACACTGTTCATGGAGATGATAGGCCGTACGTACGCATGAACGCTGTTTTCGTTTCCCTATTGAGTTGAATGGAATTAAGTAGATGACATACATATATATACAAATAAATAAAGTATCATTATTATGTCATATATTTCAATATTACTTATTATATATACTTTATAATCATTCATGAATGGTGAACGTGGAGAATGAATCTCATCGTGTCGTGGAGACGGTAGTCCGTACGTACGCACAAGTGATGATATCATTTTCATGATCATAGAATTGTATTGGAGTGTATGTATACTATTTCAGAATCAATATCACATTACAATAATAATATATAGTTATTATGTACACCATTATACCCATACAAGTAATGTGGTGGTGGAAAATAGATTACACCACGGTGTAGAGACGGTATTCTGTACGTACGCACGCATGATGATTTCGTTTTCCGTAGGATGGATAGATTGTGAAATAGGGTTGTTTCATACATATAATAACATATCTGTATATGAGTTATACTGATGTTATTACTTCATAATGAAACAACCTAAGAAGAAGAAGTGGAAGAAGAAATAATGTTGAAAGAATCGGTAACAGACATTACCTCTTCTTTGAAGCGCTTCTTTGAGTCCTCCTCTTAGGTCACCAAAATTGGTCTTTGAAGAATACCACGACATCTAGGATGTTTCTAGGGAAGTGGAGAAGAGAATTTGGTAGGGGTTGGCCGAGTTCTAAGGCTCAAGGTGGTGTGAGTAAGGGAGGGAGGAGGTGCCCTTTTATAATGGAGGAGAGGGGCACCTTTGGAAAAACAAAAAATATTATTTTATTATAAAGCCATATACGGTTTTAAATAGTTCCAAATTGATTTATATCGATTCTAAGCTGGGTATGGGTCTAAATCCTCTCATCAAATAGAATTTTGACAAGTTCAGTTTACTATTTGAACCTTATCATTTATTTTTAACATTAAGTTAGATAATTTTACTTTTACCGTGTCTTTTTTTGTTATTACACTATAAGGTTAATAAACATACTATAACAAGCCAAAAGTACCACAAGTTTTATTATTATTAATATATATAACCTAATATAATTAATTTTGTAGAACCATAGATTTTTAGGAATAAAATATCAATTAATAATATAATATTTGTTTTAAAAACTATTTTATGTCAATTTTGACACTATTTAGTAATTGATTTTTGTGAAAATCATAACAGAATGATTAGTTCGAAAAAAGTTATTTAAATCAATAATAACATGTCATATTAACCTATAAATTTAGTTTAATTCATAAAAAGTCTCAAATTACATTTATTTTGGTAATTATAACATCAATTATGTCAATATTTCATTAATAAGATAATTACTGCATCATCGTTGTGTCATAAATAAATTAAATTATTTAATGTCTAAAAATTAAAAATAAACTACAATTATGTAGAAATTTTTTTTATCTTTCTAATTAATATTGATATTCTAATTTATCTTATTTATAACCCTATATTAAAAATTATCTACTTATTAATCATTGATTTTAACTATTTTAACCCTTCTTTAAATAAATTTATAATATATGTCCTAATCTAATCCAAGTGGGCCTAAATGGTAATATTTTATTTCTAAGGGGTTTTTTG
Source organism: Viscum album (assembly GCA_963277665.1). Lineage (NCBI taxonomy): Eukaryota > Viridiplantae > Streptophyta > Magnoliopsida > Santalales > Viscaceae > Viscum > Viscum album. The sequence continues at coordinate 366,176,260 of OY728166.1, read as the reverse complement.
TTCAAATTAAACTTATCCAATTGAATTAGGACATGTGTTAGGGTAATAATAATAACACTTTTACCCTTAATTACCCTATTTACTTTTAACCGTGGTAAAAAAAGTAAAAAGTTACTATTCACCAAAAATTATTTTAGTCTCATTGAACCACATTTTAGTCCCTGATATTAACCATGTGTCTCGGATTTTTGAATTTCCACTCATAGAAGAGGTAAAATTATGTTTTATGAAAAATTCAGTTTTTAACTACCACATAGTGGTTTCACTATTCATCAAAAAATGAAAGTTTCCAGAAAAATACCAAAAATTTGGCCTAAGCTATATTTGATATTATGAACTCAAAAATAATGTCTATTTTACAAAATTTAAAACATATCAGTTGCATTAATTAATATAAAAATTAATTCTCGTCGTCAAAACAAATAGCGTGTTCTTAAGAGATAATAACTATCCAAAGATTGACAATTGTTTATGTCTGGTTTAAATGTGAAATTACATCCAATGACCAACATTGTATTAAATTTTAAAAATATATTATAAATATACTTTAAAACCAATCAAATTAATAATTTATCATTATTATTTATTTCGATTAAAAAAGTTGTTTTTAATTAAAATTTTGTAATTTTCACTATTCATCAGAAAATGAAATTTATCCGAAAAGCACCAAAATTTAACCCTAAGCTAATTTCGATATTCCAAATCCAAAAATGAAGTCCATTTTGAATAATAAAATTTAAAAAATTTAAAAAAGTGTTTATTACTATTCATAACGGCTAGTTTTATTAATATTTTAATAGTGTATCGTTGTTTAGTGAAACTCGGTATTGTGTACTACACACCCTATCGAGGAAGGTCGCGATTGTGTGTAATGAAAGGCAAGTCAAGTATGCATGTTGTGAAAGCTATTTTTGGTGAAGCGTACAACACAAGAAATTAATGAAATTAAAAAGAATATTTTTCATAAAATATCGGGGTGTTACATTCTACCCCCCTTAAACTGAATTTCGACCTCGAAATTCATCAGGGTTATAAATGGTTTACTACTAAAAAGTTTCTTTAATGGAAACCCACATCATAACAAGGAATACCAAAACCAATATTTAAAAACAAAAGTATGAAATCTAACAGATACCCAAAGAAACTAATCACTGGGTTTCCACATAGGTGAAAATATGGATAAGGAAGAGAAATCTAACCATCATGTTCTGATGGAGAGTAGTAGAGAACATGGCTATGGAAAAGCCAGCAATCACAAAGCCATAAATTTTTGACGATCTAAGGTACAATCTAATTCATCAGATATAAGAGAACTAGGACAACATTTTTGGTTTTCAAGATCATTTCCTGAAAGTTGATGAAATTGGAATTAGAAGAAATACTTTCGTGATTTTGGTATAGTCTTCACCGTTGGTCATTCTTTGGACAATTTCCACTTCATCTCCTAAATAAATGAAGTTGAATTTGTCATTCGTGATGTGTTAGCAGATCATGTTATAAAATGAGGGGTCATTCCATCTGTCTCAAACAAAAGGTTAGAAAAGTTATCAAAAAATACATAAGTCCATATATAGTGAGATTAATCGTATATGGTTCCTAAAATGGACTTATACTTATTATATCATAGTGCATAATAAAATAAAAATAGTTTCTACTAAACAGGGACTTCCTGTAGGCCAGTGGTAGGTGATAAAGGCCAGTCGCACATCAGTTGTGGGTTCTATTCCCACAGCCTTGACCGACGCGATGGGTTGTCGCCCATCCTGCTGGTTGTACTTTTTCTAAAACTACATTACTATAACATCCCATAAATAATATCAGAAAATCTTCTATCCTTAAACAATACTAACTTATGTCCAACATAATCCATTCCAATATTCATGATTAACCAAAATAATAATGTCTAATCTCGTATTATTGTGAAAATGATTACCAAAGAGTTCATACAACTAGCATGTTAATACCATTTTTGATCCCCATATATAATGAGATATGTCTAGTTGGTCACATTCCCAACATTCAAAGGACTTAATCATATATTCTCTTGAAAAAAAATGAATACCCATTGAACCTTATTGAAAACATGAATGCTGTTAAAAGTTTACTCTTTCCACATACCAAAATCCTCAAAATTCTATATACTCAAACCATTATATCACTTAGTCCTTATATCAATAATGAGCTCATGAATTCTGTCAAACATTTCTTTTTGTCGTTTTCCATTCATTATGCGCATATCATCTTTTTTTCCAAAAATAACTCAATCACGTTCCATGGTTACCAGTACCATTGAAAACCACAATAAACCCTTACATAAATATTACAATATTCCACGATACTATATACAACATTATTTTGGAATCTCATTACATAAACACCCAATCATTCCACCACATCATTGTAATATTCAACATCACCAATAGTGATCACATGTGACTTCCCTTTTTCCTTTTCCTTTAGTGGTTGCTCATGTCGATCATCACTAACCCTTGGATTAGGGCATTTATTAGCATAATTCCCCATTTCCTTGCACTTGAAGCATTGAAGTGTTGGTGGTGCATTCTATATAGTCTTTTCTTTATTCACATCATTAGAAACCCTTTTTCCATTACTTCGACACTCATCTGCTCGATGAACTTATTTTCCACACTTAAAACATTTTCTAATCCCTTTAAGACAATCTCTACGATTCTTCTTTCCACACTTTGAGCATAAGGAAACATTCATCTTCTTTTCACCATTATTCTGAGATTTCTCCTTGAACTGCATATTTCGTTTCATGTCAAAACTATGAGATGGATATGCAACACCAACTTCCATTTCTACCTTGATAGCACAACGCACAATTTCTTCATAGCTACTAAAGTCTCTTATAGCTAATTCCCTTCGAAGATTTGTTTTTATGCCACTGAAGAATCGATCAAATTTTCTTTCAGGTTGGATGATAAATCTAGAAGCATTCCATGCAAGCCTTATAAAATTCGCTTCGTATATACCAACAGATTCATCATCCTTTTTCTTTAGTTCAAGAAACTCCTTCTCCGTCTTTGTTTGAAGAATACGAGGGAAGTACTATTTAAAAATATGTTCTTGAACTCGTCCTATTCCATGGACTCAATTTCATATCTTTGCCTCGTATTCTTGATAAGATTCCACCATTGATCAGCTTCACCTTCCAAATGATATACTGCTAAGATGACTTTATCATATTCAGAACATTGATGAACTGAAAATATCTTTTCAGTAGTATTGATCCATTGTTCAGCAACAAGTGGACCAGAAGACCCACTGAAAGAAGGTGGACGTTGCCTCATGAAGGACTCAATAAAATAATGTTCCCTTATCTGCTCATTTGGAAGTCCAGAATGATTCATAGCTAGTGTAAGTATATCAATAAGATTTTTCACTCCATCTCCCATAACATTTGTTTGTTCAGGAGGACAATCATTGCATTTTCCATTACAATGATCAACACAGTTCCTTCAGGTTCCAGCCAACGCCTCAACCAAAAAAACAATAGTGTGAGAGGAAAAAATTACGCTAGGGAAAACAATATAATAAAGGGGGAGTACCTTCAATATCTAACATCTTGGGCAACAGAAATTCTTGTATTATAACCTATAGTTATACTTAACCTTAGGTACATCCCTAGACATACCTTAGAAATATCTCTAGGGATCTCACTAAAGTTCTCACATCCTAGTTTCCACAGGTTGACTAAACCTTTCCTCTGATACCAACTGTAAAGACCTGAAGCTTGACATACATAGATATTAAATTAATTTTTCAGAATACTTAGTACATTACAAAAACACACAGACAAGGACCGTAATAGTTTAGTGTCTTCGGAAACTCGGAATATAATCTTCTAGTAGTGTTGAAAGATCTACAACATCTCCCATAAAGATCTTCCTTTTTTTATACCTAAAACCTTTCTTTATATCCTGAGAAAAAGAAAACATAAAAGGGTGAGCTCAAATGCTCAGTAAGGGTAAACAAAAGAAATATAAATCACATCATATTCATAAGAACATAACATTTTGGAAATCATAACCTGCAAAAGATATAATAATTTCATAACAAGGGATAAATCATAATAGTGAAATGTAATCCCAATAATAATAACATAAAACATGAATCTTTATGGAATACACACATAATAATAAAGAATAATTTCTTATTAGTCAAGACTCTTTTCCAAGACTATCTTAGTGGACAAAGTCCATTGCTGAACCGAGTTCATTCATCGTTTTAGTCATGTTTCACTGAACCGATTTAACCTGCCGTTCCAGGCATGTTTATCTAATGAGATATAAAATCATTACCCAATGCATTGTAGGGAGATATAGGTCACACCCATCTCATAATTATACAATTCTAATGTGTGCCACAAAATCATAAACCATACATCATAGCATAACCCATGTAATAAAAATTGGAATCTTAAACATCATGACATCATAAAACAATTCATATAAGATAAAGGAATTCATAAAAATAATTCCATCACAACATAATAGAATCAACATAATAATAGGGATAGAAACCGAACCCTATATTATCATAGATGGAAAATAATTTTGATAAAACACTTGAACTCCTTTCTTGAGGAAAATATCCTTTCTAAATCAAAAACATTTTCCTTTCTTAACATGTCATACAATTTTAAACTAAAAGAAGTTGATTAAAAATAAACTTGAAAACCTGTAAAGTAAGATTCCTGGAAATAATGTTTTAGAAATCCATTCATGTTGTATTAGTTAAAAAACATTCTTCTCATTCTTTTGTCGGAAAAGTCAAAAAGTACCTTGTACGAAAAACAACAAAAGATTCCTTTTATATCTTTTACTATAAACTCACCAAATGGTAAAAATGGATTTAAAAAATTTTAGGTGGATGGAAATAATATTACATATTGAGGAAACATTGATGTGGTTGATAAAATACACCCAAGTAAATACCAAATTATAAACAATCTCGGACAAAAATGAGATTGTGATATTTCCCTTACCTTAGGTCCGATTTTCTTCGTAAGTGCCTGAAACTCCTGTATAATGATTTAAATAATGTCATTGACTAATTCCAGAATCATAATCAATGTTATTATATCATATATGGTTCACTTATGACAGTACATTACCCGTTCTTTTGTAAATTCCATGTTAAAGAGCGTTTTGGGTAAAATCGTTTCATTTGTCGTCCGTGTTTTGACTTGTAATTATTCATATGATTACTTAGATCATGATTACTTAATTCTAGAATATAAAACATGATTTATATATTTATATTATATATTCAGAATATACATATATATAATAGATCAGTAAATGGAAAGAAATACACCGTTCATGGAGACGGTAGGTCGTACGTACGCATGAACGCTGTTTTCGTTTCCTTATTGAGTTGAATGGAATTAAGTAGATGACATACATATATATAAACATAAATCCAGTATCATTATTATGTCATATATTTCATGATTATTTATTATATATACTTTATAATCATTCATGAATGTTTAACGTGGAGAATGAATCTCATCGCGTCATGGAGACGGTAGTCCGTACGTACGCACGACCGATGATATCGTTATCATGATCGTGGAATTGTATTGTAGTGTATGTATATTATTTAAGAATCAATATCACTTTACAATAATCATATATAGTTATTATTTACACCATTATACCCATCCATGTAAGGTGGTGGTGGAAAATAGATTGCACCACAGCGTGGAGACGGTATTCTGTACGTACGCACGCGCGATGATTTCGTTTTCCGTAGGATGGATAAATGATGAAATAGGGTTGTTTCATACTTATAATAACATATTAGTATATTAGTGATACTTATGTTATTACATCATAATGTAACAACCTAATAATAATAAGTGGAAGAAGAAATAAAGTTGAAAGAATCAGTAACAGACATTACCTCTTCTATGAAGCGCCTCTTTGAGTCCTCCTATTAGGGCACTAATATTGGTCTTTGAAGAAGAACAGGACCTCTAGGATGATTCTAGGGAAGTGGAGAAGAGAATTTTTCAGGGGTTGGTGTATCTTGAAGGCTCAAAGTGGTGTGAGTAAGAGAGGGAGGAGGTGCCCTTTTATAAGGGAGGAGAGGGGAAACTTTTGAAAAACTAAATATTTTATTTTATTATAAAGCCATATTCGGTTATAAATAGTTCCAAATTGATTTATTTCGAAGCTAAGGTGGGGATGTGTAGAAATAATCCCATCCAATAGAATTTGGACAAGTTTAGTTTACTATTTGAACCTTATAATTTAGTTTTAACTTTAAGTTAGATAATTTTACTTTTACCGTGTCTTTTTGTGTTCTTACACTATAAGGTTAATAAACTTACTATAACAAGCCAAAAGAACCCCAAGTTGTTTATTATTAATATATATAACCTTATCTAAGTCATTTTTCCAACCTTAGATTTTTTGGAATAAAATGACAATTAATAATATAATATTTGTTTTAAAAACTGTATTATGTCAATTTTGACAGTATTTAGTAATTGATTTTTGTGAAAATCATAACAGAATGATTAGTTAGAAAATAATATTTAAATAAATACTAACATGTAATATTATCCTATAAAATTAGTTGAATTCATAAAGAGTATCAAATTACATTTATTTTGGTAATTATAACATCAATTATGTGAATATTTCATTAATAAGATAATTACTGCATCATCATTGTGTCATAAATAAATTAAATTATTTAATGTATAAAAATTACAAATAAACTACGATTATGTAGGAAGTATTTTTAGCTTTATATTTAATATTAATAGTCTTATTTATCTTATTTATAACCCTACATTAAAAATTATCTACTTATTAAACGTTGATTTTAACTATGTTAACCCTTTTTAAATATATTAATAATAAATGTCCTAATCTAATCCAAGTGGCAATAAATGGTCTTATTTTATTCCTAATGTTTTTTTTGTTCGAATTACACTCATTCAATTGAATTAGGACATGTGTTAGGGTAATAATAATAACATTTTTTCCCTTAATTACCCTATTTACTTTTAACCGTGGTAAAAAAAGTAAAAAGTTACTATTCAGCAAAAATTATTTTCATCTCATTGAACCACATTTTAGACCTTTATATTATCCTTTTCTCTCGGATTTTCGAATTTCAACTCATAGGAGCGGTAAAATTATGTTTTATGAAAAATTCAGTTTTTTAACTACCATATAGTGGTTTCACTATTCATCAAAAAAAGAAAGTTTCCAGAAAAATACCAAAAATATGGCCTATGCTATTTTAGATATTATGAACTCAAAAGCGATGTCAATTTTACCAAATTCAAAACATATCAGTTGCATTAATTAATTTAAAAACTAGTTCTCGTCGTCAAAACAAATAGCGTGTTCTTAAGAGATAATAACTATCAAAAGATTGACAATTGTTTATGTCTGGTTTAAATGTGAAATTACATCCAATGACCAACATTGTATTAAATTGTAAAAATATATTATAAATATACCTTAAAACCACTCAAATTAATAATTTATCACTATTATTTATTTCGATTGAAAAGGTTGTTTTTAATTAAAATTTTGTAATTTTCACTATTCATCAGAAATTGAAAGTTATCCGAAAAGTACCAAAATTTCACCCTAAGCTAATTTTGATATTCCGAATCCAAAAATGAAGTCCATTTTGAAAAATAAAATTTACAAAATTTAAAAAATTGTTTATTACTATTCATAATGGCTAGTTTTAATAATATTTTAATAGCATATCGTTGTTTAGTGAAACTCAGTATTGCGTACTACGCACGCTATCGAGGAAGGTCGTGATTGCGTGTAATGCAAGGTAAGTCAAGGATGCGTGTTATGAAAGCTCATTTTGGTGTATCATACAACAAAATAAATTAATGAAATTAAAAAGAATATTTTTCATAAAATCTCGGGGTGTTACATTCTACCCCCCTTAAAATGAATTTCGACCTCGAAATTCATCGGGGTTATAAATGGTTTACTACTCGAAAGATTCTTTAATGGATACCCAAATCCTAAAAAGGAATACCAAAACCATTCTTTAAAAACAAAAGTATGAAACGTAAAAGTTACCCAAATAAACTAATCATTGGGTTTCCACATAGGTGAAAATATGGATAAGGAAGAGAAATCTAACCTCTATGTTCTGATGGAGAGTGGTAGAGAACATGGATATGGAAAAGCAAGAAATCACAAAGCCATAAATTTGTGACGATCTAAGGTACCATATGATTTATCAGATATAAGAGAACTAGGACAACATTTTTCGTTTTCAAGATCATTTCCCTATAGTTGATGAAATTGGAATTAGAAGAAATACTTTCATGATTTTGGTATAGTCTTCACCATTGGTCATTCTTTAGGCAATTTCCACTTAATCTCCTAAAGAAATGAAGTTGAATTTTTCATTCGTGATGTGTTAGTAGATCATGTGATAGAATGATGGGTCATTCCATCTATCTCAAACAAAAGGTTAGAAAAGTTATCATAAAATACATAAGTCCATCAATAGTGAGATTAATCGTATATGGTTCCTAAAATGGACTTATACTTCTTATATCATACTGCTTAATATAATAAAACTAGTTTCTACTAAACAGGGACTTCCTGTAGGCGATAAAGGCCAGTCACACTTCGGTTGTGGGTTATATTCCCACCGCCATGACCGACACGATGGGTTGTCGCCAATCCTGCAGGTTGTCCTTTTTCTAAAACTATATTACTATAACATCCCATAAATAATATCAGAAAATCTTATATCCTTAAACAATACTAACTTATTTCCAACATAATCCATTCCAATCTTTATGCTTATACAAAATAATACTGTCTAATCTCATATTATAGTGAAAATGATTACCAAAGAGTTCATACAACTAGCATGTTAATACCATTGTTGATCCCCATATATCATGAGATATGTCTTGTTGGTCACATTCCAAATATTCAAAGGCATTAATCATGTATTCTCTTTAAACAAAATGAATACCCATTGAACCTTATTGAAAACATGAATGCTGTTAAAAGTTTACTCTTTCCACATACCAAAATACTCAAAATTCTATATACTCAAACCATGATATCACTTAGTCCGTATATCAGTCATGAGCTCATGAATACTGTCAAACATTTCATTTACTCGTTTTCCCTTCATTATGTGCATATAATCTTTTTTTTCTAAAAATATCTCAATCACTTTCCATGGTTACCGGTACCATTGAAAACCACAATAAACCAATACATAAATATTCAAATATTCCACGATACTATATACCACATTATTTTTGAATCCCATTACATAAACACTTAATCATTCCACCACATCGTTTTCATATTCAACATTGCCAATAGTGATCACATGTGACTTCCCTTTGTCCTTTTCCTTAAGTGGTTTCTCATGTCGATCATCACTAACCCTTGGATTAGGGGATTTATTATCATAATGCCCCATTTCCTTTCACTTGAAGCATTGAAGTGTTGGTGGTGCGTTCTCTGTAGTCTTCTCTTTATTCACATCATTAGAAACCCTTTTTCTATTACTTCAACACTCATATGCTCGATGACCTTATTTTCCACACTTGAAACATTTTCTAGTCCCTTTAAGACAATCTCCACGATGCTTCTTTCCAAACATTGAGAATAAGGAAACATTCATCTTCTTTTCACCATAATTCTGAGATTTCTCTTTGAACTCCATCTTTAGTTTCCTGTCAAAACTATGAGATGGATATGTAACACCAACTTCCATTTCTACCTTGATAGCAAAACACACAATTTCTTCATAGCTACTAAAGTCTCTTATAGATAATGCCCATCGAAGATTTGGTTTTAAGCCACTAAAGAATGGATCAACTTTTCTTTCAGGTTGGATGATAAATCTAGATGCATACTATGCAAGACTTCTAAAATTCACTTCGTATATAGCAACAGATTCATCATCCTTTTGCTTTAGTTCAAGAAACTCATTCTCCATCTTTGTTCGAAGAATACGAGGGAAGTACTTTTTAAAAATAAGTTTTTGAACTCGTCCCATTCCATGGACTCAATTTCATCTCTTTGCCTCGTATTCTTGATAAGATTCCACCATTGATCAGCTTTACCTTCCAAATGATATAATGCTAAGATGACTTTATCATGATCAGAACATTGAAGAACTGAAAATATCTCTTCAGTAGTACCGATCCATCCTTCAGCAACAAGTGGAGCAGAAGACCCACTGAAAGAAGGTGTACATTGCCTCATTAAGGACTCAATAGAATATTGATCCTTATCTACTCATTTGGAAGTCCAGAATGATTCATAGCTTGTGTAAGTATAGCAATAAGATTTTGCACTCCATCTCCCATAAAATTTGTTTGTTCAGGGGGATAATCATTGCATTTTCCATTACATTGATCAACACGGTTCCTTCAGGTTCCAACCATCGTCTAAAACAAAAGAACAATAGTGTGAGAGGAAAAAATCACGCTAGGGAAAACAATATAATAAAGGGGGAGTACCTTCAATATATAACATCTTGGGTTACCGTAATTCTAGTACTATAACCTATACTTATACTTAACCTTAGGGACATCCTTAGACATACCTTAGAAATAACTTTGGCGATTTCACTAAAGATCTCGCATACTAGTTTCCAAAGGTCGACTAAACCTTTCCTCTGATACCAACTGTAAAGACCCGAATCTTGACATACAAAGATATTACATTACTTTTTCGGAATACTTAGTACATAACAAAAACACACACAAGGACCTTAATAGTTTCGTGTCTTTGGAAACTCCGAATATAATCTTCTAATAATGGTGAAAGATCTTCAACATCTCCCGTAAAGATATTCCTTTTTTTATACATAAAACGTTTCTTTATATCCTGGGGAAAAGAAAAAATAAAAGGGTGAGCTCAAATGCTCAGTAAGGGTAAACAAAAGAAATATAAATCACATCATATTCATAAGAACATAAAATTTTGGAAATCCTAACATGCAAAAGAGATCATAATTTCATAACATGGGATAAATCATAGTAGTGAAATGTAATCCCAATAATCATAAATTAAAACATGAATCTTTGTGGCATACACACATAATCATAAAGAATCATTTCTTATTAGTCAAGACTCATTTCCAAGACTATCTTAGTGGACAAAGTCCATTTCTGAACCGAGTTCATTCCTCGTTTCAGTCATGTTTCACTGAACTGGTTTAACCTTCTGTTCGAGGCATGTCTATCTCATGAGATATAAAATCTTTCCCCAATGCATTGGAGGGAGATATAGGTCCCACCAATTTCATAATTATACCATTCTTATGTGTGCCACAAAATCATAAAACATACATCATAGCATAACCCATGTAATAAAAATTGGAATCGTAAAAATCATGACATCATAAAACAATTCATATAAGATAAATGAATTCATAAAAATAATTCAATCCCAACATAATCGAATCAACATAATAATAGGGATAGAAACATAACCCTATATTATCTTAGATGGAAAATAATTTTGATAAAACACTTGAACTCCTTTCCTGAGGAAAATATCCTTTCTACTTCAAAAACATTTTCCTTTCTTAAAATGTCATAAAATTTTAAACCCAAAGAATTTGACTAAAAATAAACTTTAAAACTTGTAAAGGAAGCATCTTTGAAATAATGTTTTAGAAATCCATTCATTCCGTATTAGTTAAAAAAAATTCTTCTCGTACTTTTGTCGGAAAAGTCAAAAAATACCTTGTATGAAAAACGACAAAAGATTTCTTTTATATCTTCTACTATAAACTCACCCAAGGGTAAAAATGGATTTAAATAATTGTTGGTTGATAGAAATTATATTACATATTGAGGAAACATTTATGTGGTTGATAAAATACACCCAAGTAAATACCAATGTATAAACAATCTCGGATAAAAATGAGATTGTGATATTTCCCTTACCATAGGTCCGATTTTCTTTGTAAGTGTCAGAACCTCCTGTATAATGATTTAAATAATGTCATTGACTTATTCCAGAATCATACTCATTGTTATTATATCATATATGGTTCAGTTATGACATTATATTACCTGTTCTTTTGTAAATTCAATGTTAAAGAGTGTTTTGGGTAAAATCGTTTCATTTGTCGTCCGTGTTTCGACTTGTAATTATTCATATGATTACTTAGATCATGATTACTTAATTCCAGAATATAAAACATTATTTATATATAATATATATTCAGAATATACATATATATAATAGATCAGTAAATGGAAAGAAATACACTGTTCATGGAGACGGTAGGTCGTACGTATGCATGAACGCTGTTTTCATTTCTAATTGAGTTGAATGGAATTAAGTAGATGACATACATATATATACACATAAATCTAGTATCATTGTTATGTAATATATTTCATTATTACTTATTATATATACTTTATAATCATTCATGAATGGTTAACGTGGAGAATGAATCTCATCGCGTCGTAGCGACGGTAGTCTGTACGTACGCACGACCGATGATATCATTATCATGATCGTGGAATTGTATTGGAGTGTATGTATACTATTTCAGAATGAATATCACTTTAAAACTATAATATATAGTTATTATGTACACCATTATACCCATCCAAGTAAGGTGGTGGTGGAAAATAGATTACACCACGGCGTGGAGACGGTATTCCGTACGTACGTACGCGTGATGATTTCATTTTCTGTAGGATGGATAGATTGTGAAATAGGGTTTTTTCATACTTCTAATAACATATCAGTATATTAGTGATACTGATGTTATTACTTCATAATGAAACAACCTAATAATAAGAAGTGGAAGAGGAAATAAAGTTGAAAGAATCGGTAACAGACATTACCTCTTCTTTGAAGCGCCTCTTTGAGTCCTTCTCTAAGGGCACTAAAATTGTTCTTTGAAGAATACCAGGACCTCTAGGATGTTTCTAGGGAAGTGGAGAATAGAATTTGGTAGGGGTTGTCCGACCTTGAAGGCTCAATGTGGTGTGACTAAGGGAGGGAGGAGGTGCCCTTTTATAAGAGAGGAGAGGGGCACCTTTGGAAAAACTAAAAATTTTAATTCATTATAAAGCCATATTCGGTTTTAAATAGCTCAAAATTGATTTATTTTGAAGCTAAGGTGGGGATGGGTCGAAATAATCTCATCCAATAGAATTTAGACAAGTTTAGATTACTATTTGAACCTTATCATTTAGTTTTAACTTTAAGATAGATAATTATACTTTTACCGTGTCTTTTTGTGTTCTTACACTATAAGGTTAATAAACATACCATAACAAGCCAAAAGAACCCCAAGTTGTTTATTATTAACATATATAACCTTATCTAAGTCATTTGGACGACCCTTACATTTTTAGGAATAAAATTACAATTAATAATATAATATTTGTTTTAAAAACTATTTATTGTCAATTTTGACACTATTTAGTAATTGATTTTTGTGAAAATCATAACAGAATGATTAGTTCTAAAAAAGTTATTTAAATCAATAATAACATTTCATATTAACCTATAAAATTAGTTGAATTCATATGAAGTCTCAAATTACATTTATTTGGGTAATTATAACATTAATTATGTCAATATATCATTAATAAGATTATTACTACATCATCGTTGTGTCATAAATAAATTAAATTATTTAATGTCTAAAAATTACAAAAAAACTACGATTATGTAGGAAATTTTTTTAGATTTATAATTAATATTTATAGTCTAATTTATCTTATGTATAGACCTATATTAAAAATTATCTACTTATTAAACTTTGATTTTAACTATTTTAACCCCTCTTTAAATAAATTAATAATAAATGTCATAATCTAATCCAAGTAGGCCTAAATGGTCATATTTTATTCCTTAGGTTGTTTTTGTTCGAATTAAACTTATCCAATTTAATTAGGACAAGTGTTAGGATAATAATAATAACACTTTTACCATTAATCACCCTATTTAATTTTAACCGTGGTAAAAAATAAGTAAAAAGTTACTATTCACCAAAAGTTATTTTCATCTCATTGAACCACATTTTAGTCCTTGATATTAATAGTGTCTCTCGGATTTTCGAAATTCCACTCACAGATGCGGTAAAATTATGTTTTATGAAAAAATCGGTTTTTTAACTACCACTTAGTGGTTTCACTATTCATCAAAAAATAAAAGTTTCCAAAAAAATACCAAAAATTAGGCCTAAACTATATTTGATATTATGAACTCAAAAATAATTTCTATTTTACAAAATTCAAAACATATCAGTTACATTAATTAATTTAAAATTTAATTCCTGTCGTCAAAACAAATTGCGTATTCTTAAGAGATAATAACTATCATAAGATTGACACTTTTTTATGTCTGGTTTAAATGTGAAATTACATCCAATGACCAAAATTGTATTGAATTGTAAAAATATATTCTAAATATACTTTAAAACCACTATAATTAATAATTTATCACTATTAATTATTTCGATTACAAAGGTTGTTTTTAATTAAAATTTTGTAATTTTTATTATTCATCAGAAAATGAAAGTTATCCGAAAAGTACCAAAATTTCACCCTAAGATAATTTCGATAATCCAAATACAGAAATGAAGTCCATTTTTAAAAATAAAATTTACAAAATTTCAAAAAATGGTTATTACCATTCATAACGGATAGTTTTAATAATATTTTAATAGCATATCGTTGTTTAGTGAAACTCGGTATTGCGTACTACACATGCTATCGAGGAAGGTCGTGATTGAGTGTAATGCAAGGAAAGTCAATGATGTGTGTTTTGCAATCTCCTTTTGGTGTAGCGTACAACACAAGAAATTAATGAAATAAAAAATAATATTTTTAATAAAATCTCGGGGTGTTACATAAATCAGACTATATTATTTCATTGGGGTTAGTCTTATCTTCCATGTCAATGAATTCACTAAACACTGATGTTATCAGACATCAAAATCTTGTTATGTGATGACCATCATGCATCTCTCTCTATATTTCAAAGTGGATTCTTCATTAAATTATTTTAAAATGTGGGATTTAAATCAAGATATTTTCATGTGTTAATATTGTTTATTACCATTATTCGGTTGTAATATATATGAATAAACATATAAAATGGGGGAATAATCCAATTACCTATGTTTATAAAATATAAAACAATTTTTGATGGCATATGTGATACACAACATTGAACCCAAACTAAAAATGATTATATAAAAAAGTTTCATTTTATTCATTCAATTTAATTTTAAGATATGTGTATGTGTAAATAATTTAATATATAAATATATATGACCCAAATATATGGATAAATTGTTAATAAATTATCAATCCATTTTTTTGTCTCTTTTTGTACGTCAAAAAATATTACTACATAAATGAATTTTAGAAAAATTATTATAATTATTTTTTAAAATATTTAAAAAATGTATTTCAAAAAATAAGATCATTATTTTATATAATAATTTTAAAAGTATCATAGGTAGATGTTTTTTGTATTTTTGTGATGATATAGATATTTCCTTGAATAGTTATAATTAGGGGTTTTTTTATAAAATTTTCAATTTTTTTATAAATTAATAAATTTAAGAGCCCATATATTCATTTATTTTGAATGTAAATTAATATTTTTGTTGCTCATTACTACTAAATTAAATTAAATAAATAAATATTATTTTTATTCTAGATTTTATAATATGAATTTTTAGGATTAAAAACACGTTCTTCCAAAATCTATTTTAAAATGGAAAATGATTCTCGAATAAAATTTATTAAAATAACCCCTAATGATAAATTATTTCTATGAAATTTTTATATTTTATATCTATGTTTATGAATTTTAATTCACATAATATAGATTACTATTTATAGAGTAATAGTGAAATCATCTTTTCCATAAATTTTTTTCCATGAAAATATCATTTTACAAAGCATGTGGGTTTTATATTAATTTATATTATTCCACCTATGGGATTTGATTTTGATAAAAAGGATTCCATGTTTTGAAATATAGAAATTGGTATTAGGTAATAAGGGGAACCTAAATTGTTTACAATATGGTTAGTAATAGTATAACATATTAATTACCAAAGTAAAAGAAAAATTAGATTAATTAAATGTTAAATAATAATAATATTAATTTAAAAATTTATATAACAAATAAAAATAAATTTAATTATATTTTTATTTTAATTTAATTATTACAATGATTTTTCGTGTTGTTGTACCATTATAAAAGAATAAATAATGATGTTTTATAAAAATTACATAAAAAATTATTTTATTTTCAGTAATATGAAAATAATATTAATAAAATAATTTGAATGATTAATAATTTTTTGAAATAAATAATATTTTAATAAATTATTTTCAAATAATATTTTCTAAATATAAATGATCATATAATTTATATGAAGTCAAATGTAATTTTTATAATGGTTCAAAAAAAGTTATTGTCAAAAAATCCATAACTTCTTAATAAATTTCTATTACTATTACAAAAATAAAAATTAACTTTTAAAGATAATTATTTATTTTAAATGAAAATTTTTTGAATAATAACTTCTAAATTTTCCATCAATTCATTTTTCATAATTTTCATAGACCAAAAAATTTTTAGGTAAAAATTAAATAATGTATATATATACTTTGTGTATTATAACATCATAATAATCTAAAATTGATGTAATAAATAATATAAATGGTATCTATGACAAAATAAAGGTTTACCATTTAAAATAATGTGATTTTATGATAACGATTTTAATTTTATAAAGCTTTAATGAGTCCTTCAAAACCATTAATATATTTAATGTTTTTTTAAAAAAGTTCTTTATTATTATGAATCATTTACACATTATAATTAGTTTAAATTTATTATTTTATTCCATTTTCCTTATAAAATAAAAAAAATCCTATTTATTATAAACCAAGAGAACATCATGGAATGTTTGTGGTTTGGTTTTTTTATTATATAAAGTCAAAAACTTTGGTTTGAGAAATGATGAAGAATTGCCCAATATTTTCGAATATAAAACCACACAATATCAAATTTAAATTCACTCAAAATCATTGGAGATTTTCATTAATCTTACCCCCTCAATAGAGTCATCCTAATCAACTCCAAATCTCTCAAGATTCCCATCCCAATCATTTGGAGTCACACACTAATGTAATGTATTTGTTCTATTCTATGACTGAACCAAGAACAAATTTTATGTCATTAGTATAATAAGTATATTTCTATGAAGTTCAAAAAAAATAATATGAAAAGGTTTTGGAATTTACTACACAATTTTTTTCCTGAAAAATAATTGATAAATTTATACAAAAAACCAACATCACAAAATAGTCATAAAATGGGTTAATGAGAGAAAAATGGGTCCCTCGTCATTTTTGAATCAAGTCGTATATAATAGGTATACTGAAATACTAATACCATCTCTATGATTTGGAAATATAAATTAAAATATAATAACGATGCATGATCAGATTATTGTATGTGAGGATCCCTTATTAGACTGTGTGACTCCAAATGCATTTGAGGAGCTTCATGGGGGCATATTGGTGCCTTGGTAGGACTCTAGATAGAGGAGGGTAGAGTAAAGATATTCTCAACAAGTATTTAGTTTATGTAAATTGGATACTGGGTGGTTTTATGTAGATAATGAGTGGGTATTTTTTTAAAACATCTCAAACATAAGTTTTTTACTCTATATAATAAAATAACCAAAACCACATAACTTCACAATCTTTTTTCCACAGTTTCTTCCAAATGGGAGTGTATATCCATATATATAAAGTAAAATAGACCATATTAATAAAATTTTATTATTTATTTCAGAATATCATTTAGTTCAACAAAATAAAATTCATAAATGAAATTTAATTTTATTTAAAAATATAATTTCTATTTTGTTTTAAAAATAAATATTTTATAAATTAACAATTTGAAAAAAATAAAAAATTATTATAATAAAAAATAATATATTTATATATATGTTATTATTTTGTTAAAACATATTTATTTAATACAGATGTCAACACCCTAAGAGTGAGGTGTGAGACTATGATAATTTCATGGGGTGGTTCGATGAACATGGTTTGTGTCATTATAATTATGAGCTTGAACTTATCCCATAAATAGTTTATCTCATTATTTTGGTTTTAGATATTATTATTGGTTTGGTCAAGGGAAAATCATAGTTATTATACCTCTCTTGGAATATACATTAAATGGGCTTTATAGGGTATGATCCTACTAGTTATTCAAATCGCTTCCTTTACTATGTCAATTTAATTATTTGGGGAACTATATTTATATTAATCATGTGATCGCTATTAAAAGATAATATTAACAATGATAAATAGTATTGATATTTTATTTCATATGATTTTATATAATAAAAAAATAAAATATTTTGTTT
This sequence comes from Viscum album, assembly GCA_963277665.1. NCBI lineage: Eukaryota > Viridiplantae > Streptophyta > Magnoliopsida > Santalales > Viscaceae > Viscum > Viscum album. Next base: position 366,157,804 of record OY728166.1, on the reverse strand, counting down.
TCAATGAAAATATTGGATAATAATACATCTAATTAAATTAGAATGAGAATTATATTTAAAACTCTTCAGTTTATTATAATCATCCCCCTCATATATTTTTTATATAGAAATTTTTATTTCAAAAAATTAAATGAATGTGGTTAACTCAATTTCATAAATTCATTTTGAGACCATATCACATCTTCAAAATTATTGTTTCTCCCCCATAAATTGATAGGGATAATTTAATTGTTTTATATATATTTATATCTATGATATAAGATCTTCATCGAATTCTCTTTGTATAATATATTGTTTTCCAGTGGTACCACCTCTAGATTGAGTACATGTGAGGGGTCCAATATGCACAATCTCAATAGGGATACATAGATTAATCAGGTAATTGTGAGAGGATATATGGGAGTGCTAGTCGATAATAAAACACTCCAATTACATCAAGAATATCTAAGGGGATTATGCATCTTGGAATAACATTTCCTTCTTCCCAAATATCATTACATTATTCCATAGATGTATGTGGACAAAAAAATGACTTCAACATCAAACACTTGGTGTCAACGATGATTAATAGCATAACACTTCTATCGATTGTAGGAAATATATATGTTCTTCTTAAATGTATTAACAATTTCCACCATTTCTAAGACTATTTCAATACAAATTAGATTTAATTCTATAACTTCATACCAACATGTATGTATACTGCACCTCTTCTCATAATGGAATTAGTATGGATCCATTTGGATTCTCATAATGATGATATTGTTTTATCAGAACATAACTAGGTGAATATGTATTTAGCATACACATTTGATGTCAAAATATCATTCTATCAACATTCCCTCGGGTTTATGGATAGTCTGCTCAGACTAGCCATTAGTTAATGGTGATAATAAATGACGAAATTGAATTCAATATTCATATTGTGTTTGAGACTCTTCAAAAAATATATTTAAATCATGGATCCCAATCAGTTTCAATCAATAATGGTATTTAATGATGACTCAACATTTATCTAATTTATATACTTGAATATTGATTTATTGAAAAATCTTCTCAAATTATAATGAAGTTTGTAGTCTTTTTAAGATGATCCACCATAATCCATATAACATTACTCCCTCTTGATTTCATTAGAAGACCATGAAAAACATCGATGGTGATGTTTTCCCATTTCCCTATTCGTATGAGTAATGGCTTCATCATAACATTATAATTATTTTATTCATAGTTCACTTATTTACATGAAATACATATTGATGTATACGCATTAATCTATTTCTTCATATTGTCACACCAAAATTGATCCTATAGATCTAAATACATATCTATGATTCTTGGATGGATAGATATGGAAGATCAATGCCAAACATCCAAAAATGCATCTTTATATTACATTTTAATGGTATATATTTCTATTACAAAGATCATAAACACCTTATTATTAAAAATATAACTCGGTAGATTTCTGTTTTCTTACAGTATCCACTTTTTTCGTTATTACAATATCAACTTTTTGAGAATCCATTATCTTCTACATATGATACTATTGAGAAATAATTTTTTAACGTATTGATAATGTTCCATCTTTTGTGATTCAAATATCCATCCATTAAAAATATAGGATGTTTGGATCTATCCTAATTCTCATCAATGAATCAATTATTTGGTCCTTTTGACCTAGAATGTTTGTCGGTTTATTCTATTTCCCAAGATGGTATAGTTTAGAGATTTCATAGACCATGATCATATCTAGATTTATACATTGATGCATATTAACCTATTTCTATGTGAATATATACTTTAGTATTTTTGTTATCTGTTTATTTGTCATATGTCTCTAAAAAGAGATAATGTTTCCCTATATTCGAAGAGAGGATCATGAAATCCAAATCCAGACCATATGTGGTGTTGATGTGTTTGTGAACCATCAATGTCCTTGAAGCATAATATATATCATTATTGTTCTATGTCAACACACACTTAAAAATATTCGTTAAAGAATTATTCAATAACACAATTTGTTATCCACTTGTTCGTAGTGTGATTATAGAAATAGTGACAAGCATTTTTTCAGCTCCATGAATCTCTATTAACATTTATAATTCAAGGAAAAAATAATCCCTTTCAAATGAATATTCTATATATGATTATAAAATCATAAAAATATTCTCCTAATATGAAAATAATACATACCTAATCAAATGAAACGTCATATATATGTAGCGTATGTTATCATCGAAAATCCTTAAAATTCTTCTGAAGTGTCAACAAAAATCCTATTTCGTGTAATGATACTTCCAAATAATGATACATTCATAAATTAAAAGTCACATATATTATACTTTTTATAATTTACATCATTTAGCATGTTCTTTGTCATAATTCACATATAATCCTCATGATCCTCCTTCGTTTTGCAGTTTATTTGAATATCATTTACAAATAATACCAAATATTTGTCAAGGTAATCTCAAAATACTATATTCATAATGTCCATTATGGTTGATGTAGAATTAGTGAGACCAAAAGGCATCATAATGTACTAATTGTACCATTAGTTCGTATGAAAAATATTGTTGGAGATATCTTCCTTATTCACCAGAATTTGGTAATTCCCTAATCATAGATCCATCTTAGACAAGTATTATGCTACACAAATATAATCGAACAATTCATCAATCCATGGTAGATGATACTTTTTCTTCATTGTGATTTTGTATTATGGTAAACATAATTTTTGAATAATATGAACAATAACAATTATTTTTTTATTGTTACATTTAATGGAAAATAGGTTAATTAAGGATAACAATAATTCAATAATGAATAGAAAAAAGTATACATAATAGTATGAATATATATATATATATATAATTCATTTTAATTTAAATGATTATTATAATTATTTATTATTTTTTTGAATTTATAAATGATTATGTGAATAGTTTGTTAAAAATTAAATTTTGATATAATAAAACATATTTATTATTTTTAAGAATCATGAAATTTAAATTAAGACATTTATTTTTATGAAATAATCGAATTTTAATATAAATAATTTTTTAATATAACATAAATATTTTAAACATTATAATTCAATGTAAAATATAATATAATTTTGATGAATTCAATTTTAATTATTATAACAGTTCACGAACTATTATTGTTAAAAAATCCAACATCTCTCAATAAATGTCTATTATTATATTGAATTTTAAAAATCACATATTTCTAATATTTTTTGGATAAAATAATAAATTATTTTTGAAATAAAATTTTTGAAATTATCCACATGATAAATTTTTCATAATTTTCTAATATAGTTTAATTTTTGGATAAAAATTAAAGAATGTATAAATATACTATGTGTATTTTGACATCATTATAACATAAAAGTGATGTAATAAATACTATAAAGCGGTATCTATTATCAAATATATGATTTATCTTTAAAATATTATGAATTTACATTAATTTTAAATATTTTATAAATCCCTTATGAATCATCCAAAACTATTAAAATATTTTAAGGTAATAAAATCATTTCAAAATGAGTATTCTCAATGCCTCATATGCATGGGTATTATTTTGTTATTTTTGTCCCTTAGAATTTTAAAATAATTAAAAGCACTCCAAATTTGAATAAACCATTGGAAAAACCATTCGATGGTTTTTTTGTTTATTTTAATATATAGAGTCCAAAACCTATGTTTGAGAAATGATAAATAATTCCCCACTCATTTACATTATAAATCCAACCATGACCACATTTATCAATTTACAAAATTATCAGATAATGTAATTAGTCTTCCATACCCTCTCTAGAGTCCTCCCAAGGTTCCCCCACTCTTTCAAGGAGCTCCTACAATTAATTTGGAGTCAGACAATCAAGTATATGATCCTCTCATTCTCATCATTCTTCATCATTCTTCATTATCGTATTTATTTTATCTCCAATTCATAATGATTGGTGATGTTATTCCACAGTCCAGTTATATATAATTTTAGATATAATAATAGTACTCTTAAATATATATTAATTTTATATTTATTATATAAAAGAACAAAATTTACAACCCGGAAGATGAAGAGGTCTAGTGTCATTTTGAGTTAGGTACATATCAGTACATCTTGAACATTGGATAATAAGAAATTAATGAAAATAGTCATAAAATGATTATACAATTCCTGGGATTTTAAAACTACAAATGATATCTTTTGGACATACATAAAAAAGGGGTGAGATATCGAGCCTATAATAGGGTTAATCATGGAAAACTTTAATACATAATAGACAATAGGCATATCAATGGGTAATAAAATGTTTGAGAAACATAAAAATGGATAATAAAGAATGATAAATAATGACAATAATAACTTGGGAAATGTGGAAATAATAGAACAAAAAACACCATTGACATAGCTCAAACGTAACTACTAAGCCATCATGATTGAAAAAGTCACATTAATTAATAAGGTTCACTCTATCTCTCTCCACATGATTTATCATTATACTATACCAAATTCATTAGAGAAATATATAATTTTGGGAAGACCTGTAATTTTTATTTCATTCTATAGCTTATGTGTTCAACATAGATCATATAAGATGGATTCATTCATGATTATATTTTAATCTATAATCAATGAGTCTTGAATAAATTAATTTAAGGCCATAGTCAAAAATATTTTTTTTATAAAGGTGAACTCCATTTATAAGAAATGGGTATGACAATCATTACACATATATTTTGGAATGGATAAATTGACATGAAATTTTGGCAGCAAAACATTGTGAGATAAAAATTTATAATATGCGGTTATGATAGATAAATTGGTATTAAATTATTTTTGCATGAACTAGAAATTAATTGGAACATGAAAATAACTATCCTAACTTTATTAATTGAAAATATAAAGTGTTAGATAAGAAATATGATTGGATAATGAATAGAAGTAGAGGATCTCATACTAATGTTCGACATGGTAACATGTGTACATAATGGATCATTGGATGGATTAAAGATAATTAAATGGGTATCATATCACATGGTAATCAAAAGTAATGTAATAATATTTCAGTAAAACATATCAAAACAACAAAAAATGGTAACTATGTGGATTCCATAAAAGGGGTTATTAAAGGGAAATGATACGAGATAAGTCCCTTACTGGAGTGTCTGACTTCAAATGCATGGAAGAAACCTCTTGAGATCTGTGGGGAACCATGGGAGGATGATATAGAGGGGAGGAAAGTGTAAGGATGTTTTAAAAGGATTTTTAGTGACAAGTGATGTGATATTTGGTGATTTTATATAGGAAAATAGTGGGAATTTTATTTTTATGTCTCAAACATTGGTTTTGCACTATATATAATAAAATAACCAAAACCACAAACCACCAGATATTTTTACCTTGGTTTAAATAAAATGGATTGGTATTAATAAATATATATTTCCATGATCTAATATTAAAACAATAATACCATTGCTGCTGAGAAATTAAGTTATACTGTTAAATATTTGTATTTAAAACATTATAATATATTAACGGTCATGGGGAAATTAAAATTGATTTATAAAAATAATATATTCAAAAAAAATTCAAAATATATTAATGGTAAAATATTCATTTCATTCTGGATTCATTTTATGGGATTTATTTAATCACTTTTGGGTCATTATGAAGTCAAAATTAATAAAGTGTGTTTATATGGTTATTAAAAAGTAATGAGAATTTTATTATCTCATAAAATTATAAATAATTAAACATTTGATACGTTTGAATTTTTAATTCCAAAAATAATATAAATTTTTTCTAAAAAATTCTCTATATAATTTCAATTTCATTTTTTAAATAATAATGGATACTTATTGAGAAATGTTGGGGTCTTTGAAAAAAATTCGGTTTGAACCCTTATATAAATTAAATTTAAACTCATAAAAATTATATGATCATTAATATTTTATAGAAATTATTTAATAATGATAATTGATAAAAATATTATATAGTTCAATAAATATATTATTTCATAAAATTAAATTCCTTAATTGAATTTGAATATTATCCAAAAAATATTATTTTTGTTTTATTTTATCACAATAAAATTAATTTTTGAATTACAATAATAAGATTAAAATATATTCATTAATATACAATATACATACACATTTTGTTAGGTTTTTATACATATCCTTTTAATACACAAGAAAAGTCACAAAGGGTAAGGTGGGTAACAATAATACTTTCATTGCGAGGTTCGGTGTATATAGATTGGTCCATGATGTTGATGTGATAGAACTTCTCCTATAAACAGTTTCACACGTGATTATGTTTTTGGATCTAATATTAGGCTTGGTCAAGAATAAATACCAATAATTCAATATCCCTCATAATATCTGATACATTAGTATCATAGGGTACCATCCTATGGGTTTAGGGAAGCACATCCTTTTTTATGTCAATCGGGTTTGTTAAAAATATATATTTATACTAATCATTTTATCAATGTTCAGCTGATATTTTGTCAATGATAATGATTATAAAAACAAATTTATATATTATAGGATATAATAAAAAAAGTAATTTCATGTATTTTCTATTTCCATATTACATAATAATAAATTTAATTAAAAAGGGGGAATTATTAGTATAACAGTCCATATCGTTACAATCACCCTCGTTAAAGATTTTTTTCCCTTGAAATTTTAATTTACCACAATAAAATAGATTATTGTCGCCATATTTTGTCACCACCTCCAGTTTCCAAATCCCATCTAAAAAATTATGGTCTCTCCAAAACTCATTGACCTGGGGGTTTTTTATTTAATAGAATTAGGTTTTCCTTATCTATGTTCGTCACTAGCATCTCATCATTGGAAATATCTTTCTCCAATGCTACCACCTCTTTATTGTGTACATGTGAGGGGTCTGGTATGTAATTATTCAATAGTGATAAATGGAAGACATCTTGTACTTGAGATAGGTTATGTGGGAGTGAAGCATGGTGGGCCACCACTCTTTAATGATCAATGATCCCATATCAGCCAATGACTCTTTGTGTAATTTTTCCCTTTTTACCAAATCTCAACGCTTTCTTTGATAGAGAATTGTGGTGGAACAAAAGGTATGAAACATCGTAATATAGTTATAGTAAATGATTGTAATTATAAATATTATGTAATATCTCAGTATCCTTGATGAGCTTCTAAATGATCTTAACCATTTACACCATTTTATCAACCACATGAGCACCAATATGTTTTCATTCACCAATTTCATCCCATCATGTTGGTTTTCCGAATCTAAAATGTTAAATAGAATCATGTGGAGACATTAGGATGTTATATTGAATATTATTATTGTAATAGAACATAAAAATTAGTATACAGATTTCTCATCCCCATTTGGAGTATATATATCATTCTATCTTCCGGTTCTCAGGTGTTTGGATAGTCCTCTCAGATTAGACATCAGTTCGAGGGTGATAATCCATGTTCTAGATCAACTCTATATTTAGAGAATGTTGGATACTTTTATATAACCTAGTGTTGAATCCTAAATATTTATCATATATAATTTATAGTGATGTTTCATAGTGCATCACAACATCTCTAATGTATATACTTTCTTGTTGATTGAGTGAAAAATAATGTCAAATCACAATGCGGAATGCATTATTTATAAGAAGATCCACAATAACACATATATAATTATTCCCTTTTGATGAATTTGTAAGAGCATTGAAAAAGATAAAGGTTATTTTATCACATTTCCCTAATGCTATGGGTAATGTTTTCATTATCTTGATTGGTTATTTATTTTCATCATTCACATGCTAATAAAAAAGTCATCTTGATGTATATTTTAATATCACTTAATCCATTTAGTTCCAAAAATAGTGTTCCTTGAGATCTCAATACATTTTTTTGCTGATGGGGTTGATGGAGAATGGTGTTTAAGGTATATCATAAAATTAATCATTCTTTAACATGGGAATTGATGACACACATAGTCATGGAAAAAATCTCATAACTCATTTTTCATTAACATTTATCCTTAATGATTTCAGATTTTTTATAGTTTCTACTATCCAATGAATTCCCATATAATTTCTATGAGAATCCATTATCATTTCATGAATTGATGCTTGGAAAATCATTTGTGAAAGGATTGATGATGTTCATTCCCTTATGATTCCCATGTCCGTCCATTATGAATTTAACATCCTGATATCCCACTCAATTCTCATTAATGATAGAATTATGGGATTTTTTATTATATGTGCCTCTGCCATGTTATTTTCTTTACCAAGATAGAATTGGATTGAGCAGTCATAGACCTTGATCAACTCTAACCATTATTTTTGGAAACATATTCATCTCTTTATGTGTGAATATATATTTTAGAATTTTGTTATGAGGATATATTTTACACTTCCCCCTAAAGAGATACATACACTATATTATCATTGTGAAGATTTTTATTTCCAACACCAAACCATTTTTTCGGTAGTTATTTTTCAGAACATTCAACTCCCTTAAAAAATAAGAAATGAATTTTTCATTCTATATTAACACACATGTCAATATCTTCCTAAAAAAATTACTAGATACCATGAACATTTCACCTCTTTTGTATATTGTGGGAACATGGGCATTGATAAGTCTTATTTTCATATATTTAATGCCCTATTCACATTCATAATTCTATGAAAACATAACTCCCCTCCGATTATTCTTGGATTGAGGGTAGGAATTCACAATAAATTTCTAAAAAATTTCTGATAGTACACAACTAATCAAAGGAAATAATAGATATTTATTAACAATGTTGGACTCAACCATGACTCAGTTGCATTTGTTTATGAATACTCTATAGATATCCAATATCATGTGATGATATGTACATATAATGATCCATACATCAACCCGAACTCAAATTTTCAAAACATTTTATAAATATTATCCTTTCAGAGGGTCTTTAGAACAATTATTTGAATATTCTAATTATCATCCATGGTTTTAGAGTATATAACAATATCATCAATAAGGACTACAAATTATTTTTCAAGGTAATATATAAAAATCCTACTCAAAAATTCAACAAGTATTTATAGAAAATTAGTGATCCTAAAAGGAATCACTGTGAACTAATAGTGTACTGACACCATATGAAAAGAAGTATCATAAATATCCTCTATCTCCATCCTACCTTGGTAATATTCTAACAAAATATCCACCGTGTAGAAGTAATGTGATCGACGTAGCTGATCAAACAAGTCATAATTATCAGTAAGTAGAACTTGTTCTTAACGTGATCTTTTTGATCTCATGGTAATAAATGAAAATTTTCATCTAACCATCCATATTATTGAAATTTTTGACTGATATACCCTATGGTGAATCAATGGGGTGAATAAACCATTTATCTTGATTCTCCTATAGTATTTTTCTCATCTCCCCTTATTACAAAACATCCATTATATATATTGTCTTGGATAATTTTAAATCACTATTTATATTATTGACTAAAAATTCAACATCTATACTATGAGGAAGACCCTACAATTCATTGGGAAACACATTAGTTTATTCTCTCACAATTGGCATGTCCTTGAGGTTTATTCATTCCATAGACTCAATCATTTAATCTAGAAATGTCATCATGTAGGGAAGTAATATCCATGAAATTTACGTTGGTTCAAAATAATATGAATCCTCCTCTTTTCAACAGTTCTTTATTGGGGGTTGATTCATGATATGTAGATTGATTTGTTTCTTGTAAATATTTGTGTTGGCTCTATATAGGGAGATACAATCCCTATCCATAATTTCATCAAATTCCAAAAAGGGAGTATAAAAATATTCCATTGGATGTTAAACCCTATAATATTAATAGTGGATGAATAATATACATAGGATTCAATACTTTACCGATTTTTAAATTTCCATGGAAACACTTCTACAATGGTTTGTGGTGGTGTTTTAACGATATTACTAAAACAATTTGGTATGAAGGAATGAATATGTCAATAATAAAAAATTATATTCTCTATAATTCAATAAATAAATAATGTACCTATCGCCACATATATTTCAGGATCCTCTTCAAAGGTTGTGATGGAGAATGTTCACCCCTGAAGCAATGGATGTTGTCTGTTGTCTTTGGAAACCCTTAGGATAGTGCATTAATTGGTATAAATTCATTATTCCTTGATGGTGAAGAAATTAGTAATGTGATGAGGATTGATTAGGTCATTACATTACTCTATCATATTAGTGGGTTTTTCCAGTTGGCAATCTCTATCATGGTTCCCATCATTCCTGAACGTAAAGCATTTTCTCATCCACCTTATGATATTTATAGGGTGATTCTTTACAATGCCTTTGACAAGTGGGATGTTTAAATTTTATGACCTCATTAGATTTCCCCATTGGACCTCTATATTTAAACTTCACTTTACACGTCTTATCCTCATGATATCCTTTAAATTCACATGTATCTATTTTGAATTTGAGGGAACATCAGAAAATTTCTTCACAGATATCAAAAATTATGGATCTCTAGGGGTTTTCATTGAGTATGGTTTAGAAAATATATTACGTAGTAAAAAATTCATACAATGGTAATAAAAAATAATAAGGTTTATCATGTTAGTCCAATGAATTATATATTGTATGAATCAATATATTCACCATATTTTCTCATGAGGATAAAATATAACTTTTCATTATAACTCATAGAGTGTGAGGATAATATTTATCAAAAACATTTTCTCAGATTTCATCCAACGAATCGATTCAGTATATTTCTCAGTATTACTATTAATTATCAACATCCCCAACTAATTATCTTCTCCCTATAAATGATAACCAGTGGAACCTTATCTTATTTGGAGCATTGATGGATGGATACGACCATCTCAATGGATTTGATCAATTGTTCAATGATTAAATTTATCGTATTTTCTATTTAAATTCGAAGTCATTTTTCATTTAAATGAATCAATTGCAGATTTTTATTTCCTAATAGGATTTGGGAATACATCTGGATCTAGCTTTATAGTGAAAATCATAATCTAATAAGATAATATCATGATAATGTTTTTGATTCATTATCCCAATAGTTTGGGCATCTCTTTGGGGAGTAATCTCATTGCTTGTTAAAATGATTATTTACATTATTCCTCATATTTTAATCAACTGGGTATCATAAAGGGAAAATTATGAATGTGTGCTTTTAACCTAATAAATGCATTAAAGTTAATCTAATTAAATTAATTAGATAACATATAAATTATATAAACTTATATAACTTATGAATTAATATGCTTTAAAATATGTTATCTATTATCTGTATTAAAAATGTATTTTTACATGTTTTATTGCTTTCATAATGGTTGATAATGAGAATAGGAATTTACTGAATCATATCCTGGATGAATGTCAAAACAATTATATTGAAAAACCTTTTTCTGTGCACCAGTTTCAATTTAATTCTAGCTAAATGTATTTTTTAGGTTTAACCCCTTTATACATCAATTCCACCGCCACATACAAATTTTATATCAAGACACGGATTTGATTTATTGATAAAACAATTAGTCTATTCAACAAATTATCTATGGATGTTTTCTTATAAATGTTTTTATTAATAATGATTTTTTATTTTTAAAATTATGTAAACCACAATTTACCTTCAATACGAACTATCACAATCATGTTATTTATTAAAAATTAAGTATTGATTAATGAAATAAATTACATATAATAAAACTCGTATTATTGAGTAGTATAATGTCTTTGGGATTTAGGTAGAAATCATAGAATATTGAACATGGTATAAAAAATCAATTTTGAATACTAAATTATGATTGTTATAAAATTCCATTGATTTTAAAAAAATATTGGATAACCACTGGACATACCTAATAAATAGATGAGTTATAAAGATGATTATGTTAATAAATATAAAATTATATGCTAAATGTAATAGAATAGACATAAAAATGGGAAATAAATTATGTTAGAATCATAAACATAAATTATAAGGCATGATATAACATGATAATAATAACATGGGAAAGTGGAAAAAATTTAATTCATTGCCTCATAAAAATTGTTTAAGGATTCCTATTAATAGACAATGATAAAAAAAGTCCTAAAATGGAATATACTTGAGTATTTTCCTTAAGTTACATTTCATGAGACTAAGAATCAGCCAATACAGTGCATCACTATATAATTTCATGCACACAAATAACTTTAATTTCTATATCATGGTTATGTGTGCCGCATAGATCAGACTACATGGATTCATTCGTCATCAAATATTATTACAAGGTAAATATGTATTTTATTAATAAATGTAAGTACTAATGAAAATAATTAAAATTGTAAATTTTTTTACACCGTTGACTGGAAATTGCTATGGTGTTTACTATAAATTGTTTTTGTCATAGAAAAATAATAGTGCAATCTTGACAGCATAACGACATCACATAAAATTTCATAAATGCGTTGATGATAGTTATAGAGGAATATCACAATTTTGACATGAAATTTTATTTTATAGGGAAAAATAAATACAAATCCCAACATTATTTATTTGAAATATAATACATAAGGAAATAATGTAACTTGAATAAAGAAGATAAGGTGAGGATCCCATACTAATTTTAATCATTGTAACAGGTGTGCATAAGAGTTTATTAGAGGGATTAAAAATTTTAAAAGGGGTGGCTCTTCATATTGTAATAAAATAAATAGTACAACGGTTTTATAAAAACATACACAGAAAACCAGAAAATTAAACTAAGTTGCACGACATTAACAAGGTGATTGAATGGAAAAATGAAGAGAGAATTCCTTTACGTGAGTGTGTCACCCAAAATGCATGGGAGGATTTTCATGAGAGATTTGAGGAACATTATGCGGACTCTATAGAGGGTTGTAAAGACTTGTGATGTGATCCATGTATTATTAGGGAAGACAAATGAAATATTGGGTGGTATTAAATATAAAATGAGTGTGGAATTATTGTGTATTTCTCAAAACATATATTTTGGACCCTATATAATAAATTAACAAAAACCAAAAACATGACCACGGTTTCTTCCAATGGGTTATGAATAATGGGAGTCTCTATAAATATTTTATAAGGAAAAAACCTAATATAAATAAATAATACCCTTACTGATGTGGTAGTGAGTAATAATGTTAAATAAATGATTTAAAAACATTAAAATATAGTAATGGTATCTGAGGATACATAAAGACATGAAAATTAATAAAAATAAAAAAATTCAATTTATTTGAAATGGAATCCATATATTTATTAGTGGATACTGTTTATTGAATTTATTGCATCACATTTGGTTCATTATGATATTATAATACATAAACTCTATTAATACGGTTTTTATTTTTTACTGAAAAATACCATTTTCTCATAAAATAATGAAACATTTATTTTTGGATAATTTTGATCGTATGATTCCAAAAAATATTAATTTTATCAGAATAATTTTCTATATATCTGACTTATCACTATAAATATAGCAATATTTATTTATTGAGAAATGATGGATTTTTTCACTATAACTGTTTTTGAAATGTTATAAAAATTAAAATTTCCTTCATAAAACTTTTATGATCATTTATATTTGATAAAAACTACATAATAAATATAATTAATTATATATTATTTATTTCAAAAATAGAATAATTAATAAAAAATAATATCTTAATTTAAATTTCAAACCACATAGAATTACAATTTGTGTTATATCATGACAAAATATAATTATTACTCAAATGATTACCTAATCATTTATATAGTAAACATAATAATGAATAAATATAATAATAATTTATATAAAAATTAAATTTAAATATTAACACAAATAGGGTTATTTTTATGTAGTATTTGTTTAATTATTTGTTCCTTTAATTAACCTATTTTACTTTTATCATTGTAATTAATATTTATCACAGTTAGTATTCAAATTTTTTAAACAATAATTATTACTATATTAATTCATATAAATTATGATGAATAAAAATTTGGAATCCATTTTATAAAGTAATTATAGAGGTGGATTAATTTTATTTAATATAAAACATGCATGCTTGTTGGAAATCAGTTTTTTGTAAAATATATGTTATAAAGAAAATATATTTTCACTATTACTATATAACTAGTAGTATTAATATCATGAATATAAATTCATAAATATAGATATATAATATAAAAAGTTAATGTAAATAATATATCATTAGGTTTTGTTTTAATAATTTATAATGGAGAAACATTATTATTTTTAAAATATATTTTAGACAAATTAATTTTTAAGCAAAAAATATACTTATAATAAAATATTTTATAAAAATAATTTATATGTAATTAATTAAACTAAATATAAAAAATACTAATTATTTTACCTTGAATTAAATTTAAAATAATAATGTAAATTTTAAATTAATTAATTTATCAAATTAAATTGAAATTTTATATAAAAATATAAATTTTCACTTTTCAAGAAAAAATATACATTTTATGAAAAGTACTAAAATTTCAACTGATATTAATATTGATATGATGATATATATAATGTATCATATTTTATCAAATACATTTTATATATGTTCTATAAATTAATTATAATATTTTTTTCATAAGAAGAAATAAAAACCGTTTTGAAGAAAATAAATTTCAATTACCAATGAGTCAGAACCAAAATATGATTGATTATTTACAAAGAATTATTTAATATATATTATACATACATATATATTTCATGATTTAATTTCTCTCATCTGTATTTGGATATTAAATGGATTTGTTATTATGGTTTTTTAAATAATCATTTTTTGGGTTTAGTGTTGTTTAACACAAATGATGTCCAACATTGTTTTCTATTTGAACAATTATATATAATTTACCCTTTTATTTATATAAATTTCATATAATTTAATATTGTTTTAGAAAAAAATATCAATTATATGGTGTCATTAATCCTATCATATATAAATGATCATTATGTATCTTTTTTATTGATAAAATAGTCATTGATCATAGATCACATGATCAATATATATAGGGTTTTAACAAATCAAATCGATAGAGCCAAAGAAATTACTAAACATAATTAGTAGAATAATACACTACGAATCCCATTTATTATAGCATTAATGGGTGATATAATCACTAAGAGTTTCCCTTTACCAAGACCAAGTTGATATCAAACATCTTAAGCATGAGCGAAACAGTTTACATGATAACATTAATCTCATTGAGATCACGGGACAAACAATGTAAGCTGATCCACCCCATGAAAGTCCAATCACCTAGAACATTACTGTTTTTCCATATTCTGTGTTATTAAATTGATTTTTATCAATAAACAAGGTATATTAGTATGTAAATTATTTTTTGAGGAATAATGAATATATATTTATCCTGTAATGAGTCCTTTATAAATGAATTTTTTATGAAATAAAACACAAGTTTTATTTTTTGGTAGTATAAAGATTCACTTACTGAATTTTTTATAATTAATTATTTTTATTTAAATGAATAATATCTATATATAATTTTCTTATTAAATAATTATAATTATATATAAATTATTTTATATATTTTATGAAGTCAAATGGAATTTTTATAAGGGTCCAAAAACTATTATTGTCAAAAAACCCATTATTTCACAATAAATATTAATTATTATTTTGAAAGGAAAAAATGACCAATTTTGAAAATTATTTTGATAAAATGTATATTATATTTTTTAATCCTTATGTCAAAATTTTTGAATGTTTAATTTTTCTAAATTTCATGATACAGTATAATTTTATGGTAAAATTAAATATTGTATAAATATACATTCTATGTTACAACATCATAATGACCCAAATAATTATTTAAAAAATAC
Source organism: Viscum album (assembly GCA_963277665.1). Taxonomy (NCBI): domain Eukaryota; kingdom Viridiplantae; phylum Streptophyta; class Magnoliopsida; order Santalales; family Viscaceae; genus Viscum; species Viscum album. The sequence continues at coordinate 366,141,867 of OY728166.1, read as the reverse complement.
AATAATGGGTATATATGATCCAATATAGTTATTAACTTTAATATAATTTGATTTTATATTTATTATTTTAAATATAATAATGTCTTTGTGAATCCTAAAAAATCAATATCATATTTTGAAGTTTTAAAATCATATAATTAAGAGTATGACTAACTATCACTTAATCAGGTGTATTATATTATTAAGATTCCCCTTGTATATATAAAACAAATCCTCCCCACTCTGATTTTGAAAAATCCAATGGGAACAATAAATTTTAAATTTTTGAGTTTTGGTTATTTTATTATATAGAGTCGAAAACCAATGTTTGTGAAATAATTAATATATCCACACTCAATTCCTATAGAAACCCTCCCAATATCAAATTTACCATCACTAAAAATTCTTGGACCTCGTTTTTCATCATTTTTAAAATCTTCAGTCATCCAAAAAATTCCTATGCACTCAATAATATCTTTCTAAAAATTTGGTGTCACACCCTCAAATAAAGGAAATCACTCTTTTCATATCTATCAAATCACCAATTTTATGTTATGCATGTTATATTCCATTTATGTTTGTTTGGGACTATTTGCCTAAAAAATTAATATTTTATGTTTTTTTAAAATTTTATGACTTAGACCTTTCTCTCTCATTAAATCCCTCTCATGAAATTAATTTTACAACTGTTACCATGCAAAAAAAAATTTATGGGATATCCCTCTATCATTTTTATAGAAGAACCTCTATTATGTTATATATATTAATTTCATTTAATTAAGATTTGTTTATTTTATTCCATATACCACATGCCATATATTTGAATTATAAATGAATATAGACCAATTATCTCTCATTAATTCTCTCCCACAAACCATTATGTACACCCATTACCATGACGAACCTTATTTATGGATCTCTCTTTCTCATATTTATTCAAGAAAATCATTTTTCAATCCGTTTTAATTAATATTTTTTCATGTTGGGATTTGTTATTCCATTTACACATTACTATACATTATATATATAATAGAAGATATGCTACTTCACTCTCATTAAATCCCTACCATTAACATTTATGCAAAACTATTAGCGTGCAAATTTTTTTGAAGGTATCCCCCACATTCTATTATATATTCTTGTTTCATTATTATCATATACCTCATATATGAAATTTAAGATATTGGGATGTGTATTTAAATATACGTATTACATCCCTTTTGATTTCAAAATAATGAGTTACCCTTTCATCTCTCATTAACCCATTTTATTATTTTTTTAGCGACGTTGTTATAATGGTAATACTAAAGCACGAATTTCCACGAATTTGTTTTGTATTGAATACCATACCCATTACCTATCATGGATTTTCAATATTATTAATTTTTAAATCTTTGGCACTATACTTTCATGTTTTTATTCGAAATTGCTTGGGTTTGGAATAAAATGTGATTATGAATGAATTTGCATTGTATGATCTATGTGACACTATTAGTAAAGAGAGTTAAATGAATGTGATGTGTGCCCCATGAATTATATATCACTCCAATGAATTGGTTAATTTTTAGTTAATTATAGTTCATGTTTTGATATAGATTGAACCTTATTTATTTAGTGATATTTTTTTGTCATGATTTTTAGTAATATAGCCTTTTATTATGTTTATGATGTAGTGTATTAAGTTGTTTCAACATTTCCCATGTTTCCGAGATTATTATAATAATATATCATGTCTCAATATTTCTGTTTATGATTCTCACACCATTTATAGCCCATTGATATTATGATTGTCTAACATCTATTAATTTAGTTATGTTATAGCATGTTTATTAACATATTGTACTATAACTCACCGATTTCATATATATTTCCCAACTCAATCCCATGAAGTTTTACCTTCATTCATTTTAATTAAATTTTCAATAATGATGATTTTTGTTTATTATACGTTGTTATGTATTGTATCTAATTCTAATGGATGCTATACTTCTTGATATTTTATGTTGTATTGTGTGTAGCCATATGTAATAAATAATGTATTATTGTGTAATAATGTGAAGGTTTGTTATAGTTTGTATAAAAGTAAAATTTAATTATTTTTTGGATTAGAATAACAAAATTTTAGAAAAATCCATATGAATAAAAAAATATATAAGAAAATATCCCTTGATTTCAAAAATTATACATTAAGTGTTAAATCCTGAAAATACCTCCATGTCTCGATAATTCTAGTCGATGTGGCTCTGGCATCGATTTACAAAGGGGTAAAAACTCAAAATGCCACGTTGATCTATACATGACTGGGAATTCGTGCTTGAAAACATTCCTTGTTGTACACCAGTTTTGACACTTGCAAGAGATATTCTTTGGTAAAATCTTATTCTCATTTTGAACTATTATTATGGGACCAAAAAATACCAATAAAATACATGTTAGTAAATTGATAATTGATAAAATATATTAAAGCCTATAAATTCATAAGATTATGAATTAATTACAATATATAATATACCTCTCTAATGTCACTAGATTCTATTTAATTTATTTTATATTTTAAAAGTATTCTTCCCTAATTGGCCCTTTGTTCTAGAATATGGAAAAAAATAAGGAATGATGTAAAAAATAACTATTATGGGAACTTTCATGACTATCCAAAATAGATTCCCAACCCGATGGGAGTGGGAACCACAGACATTGTGATGATAATATCTCAGTAGGATAAGGTTTTGAATATAGTCCTGGAACAATAGGAGCAACCAAATACCACTAGGAAAGAAAAGTATGTAATTTAGTCCTTTATTTGACAAAGGTCCAAAACATCAATGGATCATACGATCCCTTATTTTTGTACTGATGGAATGAATGCATTGAGATGATCATCGCTTTAATATAATATTCAGAACATGAGAATCATATAGTAGTTTCTTATCATATGGGGGGAGAATAAAATCAGTGGTGAAAATTAATAAAGAATATGAAGACTATGGAATAGATTGAAGTGATTGGGTGGACGGAATTCTGGAAAGTGGTTCTTGAATCATAATTTCCATATAATATCTGAAGTAAAATTAAATAGGAATTTTCCCTAATGAACTATAATGATGAATCTATCATGTTGTATGCAGAAAAACATCCCATGACATACACGACATACCTCCATCAATTTTTTACCCCTGAATTGATGGTTGACCGCATCATTTTTGGTATGAATCCAAGTTTATGGAAATACATTTAGATCGATTACATTGATGGATTTGATGAATTATTCCAATGTTTCTTCAATGTATAGATGGAGATTGGTGAATATCAATGGTTTCACAAGGATATGAAGTAGAAATTGGAGATTAATGTGGTGGTCTGATTAAAAAGTTTAATGGTTCAATGAAATTTCAATACACCACATTTCATATTTGCAAAAATAATCACTCTAAAATTTTCATTTGGGGGATGACGAAATAATTTAGGTTAGTGATGTAAGGGAAACAATCTAGTGACCATCGATAAGAGTAAACCACTACTGTGATGGACGAATGAAATTCTCCAGTCATCCACCATTGCCTTGTTCATAGCATCAACTTCAATGAAACTGGAACTTTGAAAATCAATGCATTGTGAAAATGATTTTCAAAGACAACCAGCAACCTCCAAGGTAGAAAGTGAATGGTATTTTTGTCAGAAAGGTGTAAGTGGATCCCAAAAAAATATTTGTTATAGGAATGCTAGTTATTTAATCAAGAATATCAAATATACTATTTTATTACTATTCTACAGATTCCATTTTATCAATAATTCTTATTATTACTATTCAAACTATACAATAATCCATAGAAGTGGAGTTATCAGGGAAAACAACAAATGGGGGAATTATTTCATCTAATGTATATAACTCATCTCATATAAAAATCTAATGGTTGATAGTCAAAATAAATATCCACAAACTCCCTTTTTGAGGAATTTTTATAATTATTTGTAGGTATTATATTTCCTTAATAATAAACAACATGAATTTATTTGAGAAGGAAATCAATATTCGTATCATGAATAAACCCCTCATTAAGTACAAATGTAAGGATTATGATTTATCTTATTTAGAAACACCATTAAAATCATGGAATCATTACCTTATGAGCATGATTATCATTCTCAAAATATTGATCATTTTAAAATTATTATTCTCTAGTACATGCCATTTGTGTGGGTATATGTTGAACTATTTACCAAGGAATTTTATGGTCATCCTCCTAGTCAAGAGGTTTGTTTTTTTAATTGGCCTAATTTCTAAGGTGTTACAATTAGCATATAATACATAGAGAACTTATGTTGTAGAACATGAGGATATGAAGAATAAAATTTTGGAGAATATATATAAAGGATTCATACACCCATGTTCTTCACCAAGGGTTATGTGATTTCCCTTTGTTAATAAAATGGACAGTTTAATGATCCTTTTAATTAATTATCATGTGTTCAACAATATCATGATAAAATTTTTTTTCTCTATCTCGGTATGATGACTTGATCAATGAGCTATGTGGATAATAATAATACTCTATGATGTATCAACAGTCATGATATTAACTTGTTTGGGTGATGAAGAAGGATATTTTCATGACTCCATTCCCACAAGGTACTATAACTGTGAGTTTATAGTCACACATTTAAGGATATCTAATTCTATATATATATATATGTAATTGATGAATAGAGTCTTTATATAATACATTGTAAAATATTTGGTAGTATTTATAGATTATATTCTAGTATAATCCAAAACGAACGAGGTACATGATGAGTATATCAGAACTATACTAAAGACCTTACGAAGGAAGAATCATTATTATTATGTATATTAAATGTTAGATCTGTTTGAAGGATGTATCGATTTTATGACATATAATCCCATCAAAAGGGATATATGTGGACCCCTAAAGTATAGATGAAATTGAAGTATGGTTGATAGAAACATCTATGACAAATATAAATTGTTTACTTAGAATTTGTGGGTTCTATTATCAATTGGTGAATAAGTTCCTATGATTTTCTAATCCCGTATCTAATATTTTTCAGAAGGGAGTAATGTTTTCTTGATATGATGAATGTGGAGAGATATTAAAAAATATTAAAATGATTATTATCGTTACCCATGAGGTCACAGTACCCATAATCGGAGATTTTTTTTGGTATTTAGTGATTCTTGAAATAATGGATTGGTCTATATGTTTATGTGGAGTGAACAATTCATATCATATTATTCATGGTAGGTGAATGATCAAAAACAAAACTACACAACTGATGATTTGGGGATGGTTATACTAATATTTTCTTTGAAAATATGGTGGCAGTATCTCTTTGGGTACAATTGAGATATATATACATATCAAAAAAGTATAAAATATATATTCAGAATGATATAAATATGAACCAATGAATATGGTTATAGAAGATCATGATATAGGACTCATCAATCAATTACCACCCTAGTAATACAAACAAAGAAAGAGATAATATATGTAGATAGGTGCATCAATTCAAAATATTATGAGAATGTATTGGTATCCAATATTTTTAGATACATTAAAGATAAACATGAGAATTATTATGGAAGGAACATTAGAAATATTTCACTATTGGTTGATCAACTGTATATTATAGAAAAGATAAACAATTATAAGATTAATGATATGGTAATTCAGAATAATGTTCACACTATAAGAAAATATAAATCCTAAGAGATCGTTTTTTATGAATAAGTAGTTTTGATATATTTTTGAATACAATATATACCCTCAAATCATGAGTTAATTAATATTAATTTGGATGTTTCACATAGATAAACCTTCTCCATATACAGAAGAATATAGAAATTTTTTCAATATATCAGATAAAAATTTTTATAGGACAATATGAAGAAGGAGATCATGAAATATATGCCATGATTTGTTGTATGTCAGCATCCAAAAGAGGAAATGAAAATATCTATGGGGATGATGCAACAATTACCCATATCGACATGGAAATGAGAAAACATCACCATGCATTCTATCAGTGGTATTCCAAATGATCAAAATTGAATAATGATATAAGGGTTATGTTCAGTTGTCTTACAAAGACAAAACACTTCCTTGGTATTCAAGAGGATTTTTCACTTGATATAATATCAAGGATATAGATTTGGGAAGTGGGGAGGATACAAGGAACACCTCTAATAATATTATCCAAAAGAAATCCAACATTCTCTATAAGGTCTTCAACATTATCCAACACAATGTGAATACTAATTAAAATTTAAGTACAACATATCACCACAAAAATAAGGGCTAATATAAGCATACTATCTAGAAATTTTAGGACACATTGAAAAAATGATCAATTAACATCAATTAATGATGCTACCAACATCTTCCTCTGGTTGCATTCTATTACTAAAACAGTTTATAATCAACCTACAAAATTGCATCATATGATTCAATTTATGAGAAGAGGTGAAGAACACCATCTTGTTTGGATGATGTTGGGGAACACAAACTGATAGTTCTATAAATCCTAATGTAAATATTATAAACTTTATAAACATTCACCACCACATCAAGGACACTAATAGTCAAAAGAAGATATATGTTGACAATGTTTGATAAAACCATGTTATGGATGTTGGAGATATGGTATTCTAATGTATATCCTTATGGAATAAATTGATTTGATTTGGGATAATGGAGAATTATTTTCCAATAAATATCTACACCTTTGAGATACTTGATCTTATCAGAGCATTTTTCTATCGATTAGAACACCTAACTAACCTATCTCAAGAACAAGATTTCCTCCGTGAAGCCATATTAAGGATGTAAATTCTAAACCCCTCACATTTACTAAATCCATATGTTATTCTATTGGGGAATGATATATCCAACGAAGAGAATTTGGTAATGATTATTTAACATGGATGCATTTCTATACATAATTAGAATTAGAACATGTTCAACGAGATTTAGAGAAACAAAAAATATAAAGAAGTGATATGAGAACTAGATGGTCTGAGGAAATATATTAATCGTCATATATTTTATATTACAAAAAGGAAATTTCAAATGTGAAATTTTTTATTTGGTGAATATTTTTACAACATGAACTATAATAAATAAAATATTTGTTAAGGTTTTATGTAATTGTTTTATTATGTTGTATGTTTATAGAAGATGCTTTCACCACATTGGTTTTATTTAATCTATATTCAAATTATATTATGAATATTTACAATTGATATATAAGTCGTTGAAAAGTGATCACATGATTAGTATAAAAATATGGAAGAAAATATAATTGACATTGATAAAGGATGTGATGGAAATATTCGGTAGGGTCATACATATGAATTCCATTTATCAAAGATTTTGAGGGATGTTGCATCATAAGGATTTTACATTTGACTAATCGCAATCTAATATCGATTAACATAATCACGATATGATGCATTTATAGGAGATTATCATGTGAATTGAGATCACGACCCAAACCTTGTATGACGAATAACCTTCTGAATGTCTTGCCGGAACACAGTTTACACTTTGGGATTTTGAGGGTGTATTTATGGGATATGTATCAGTACCCATTTAATATAATTATAATAATTATTTTATATAGAATCATTAATATATTTAAATCCTATTATTCGTACTATCAGTATTTTTTATCTCAATATAATAAAACAAAAATAGTATTTTTGGTAAATATTCAAATTACTTTATGGAGTTTATTTTGAGGAAATAATGGATTTTTGAAATAACTCATTTATTAATAAAATATTTTTATTAAATAAGACTTATTTTATATAAATTATAATATATTTTTTATGAGGTCAAATTTAATTTTTATAAGGGTTCAAAAACTATTATTGTAAAAAATATTTCCATTTTGAATAATTTACATTTATTATATTAATGATTATAATGAAAATATTTAGATAATTATTTACATAAACTGAATTTTATTTTTATAATCATAATTTATATATTATCTAGTGGATAATCTTTCACAATTTTAGGAGTGGATCAAATTCTCAACTAAAAAATTTAAAACCTTATAAATATAATATATGATGTTTGGCTTCATAATGACCAATAATGACATCATAAATACTATAAAGGGTATCCATAGACAAATTTTCTTCCCGTAAATATAATGTGATTTTATTTATATATAATTAATTTTACAACTTTTTTGTGAATCATCCAAAATCATTAATATAATTTATAGATTTAAAATCATTTTTTTAAAATCGTTATTGAATTATACATATGTAAGGGTATTATTTTATTTATTTTTCATATTAGACTTAAAAAATAATGAAATACACTCCCATTTTGATGAAATATTGGGTTGTTTTTTGTTTCAATTATTTTATTATATATAATCCAAAACCCATATTTGAGAAATAATAATGAAATCCCAAGACAATTCGTTTTTTATCCCACACAATATACAATTTATATACACTAAAAATCCATGAATAAAATCCATACTATTTTCTACCATCTCTATATTCTTACCAAGGTTCCGCCAATCTCCCATGAATCTCTTCTAATTCATGTCTAGTCACACAATCATTCATGGATTCTTTTTCTTTCTTCATAAAAAAATGATTCATTTTTAACTTATTTCATATATTAACCTTTTCTTATGATGGGAATTTTAATTAAATTTCTATAATACATACCATTAGATGATAAAACATAAATATAATCATTTATTTCACATGAAAACATTTTATTAACTTTTATGTTCCGCCTTTATACGGTCAAAATTGTTAAGTGATTTTCCATGCTAAAAAATTGTGTACTGACTACCACCCCTATTTCCCATTAAGGGTGTTCTCCAATATAGACTTATAATTATATTAATTCATTGTAAAATGTGTATATTACACAATCTATTAATTTTTAATTATATATGATTATGAATTTATCCATTTTCAATGTTCTATGTGGAACTTTTATGCCTGAGAATAAAATGAAACTGACGAGTGCACCTAGAATTATATAGCTCTCCAATGCATTATGTAATGTTTATATTCGTGAGACATCATATTGGGATATGGAGTAATCCTTATTCCTTTATGGGATATTTTACATCATTATATCTTTTATCCTTTCCTTGATAAAATTTTATAATCCAATGTTTTATGTTTTTTCTATATTTCACATGTTTCATTTTTTATTGTCATTATATATCATGTGTCACTGTTCAACATTATGATTCCCACAATTTTTTCCCATCGATAAGCATACTGTATAACATTTATTATAATTTCAATTTTATTTAATATTTATTTTGTTAATAGGATTTATATTTTACCCCTTTATAATATATTTCCCAAGGATATCCCATATTGTTTAAAAAGTTATGGAATTTTAGAACCATATGAATAATGTTTTCAATAATGTTGTCTTATCCCATGAGACAACCTAGGGAATAAATAAGAAAGGAGTGAGATATAAATACAAGATAATTAACATGAAATAACATGAAAATTTTAATATATGTAATAAAATAAAAAAACTAGTGGGACATAATAAGGGGTAATTATCATAAACATGAATAATAAGGAATGATATAGAATGATAAAATAAATTAAATATGGGAAATGAGGAAATAGTATAAAACACTACTAGATTATCATTATTCAATGTAAACTTCCAATAAATAATAATAATCCAATTATCAGAGATAAGTTAGGTTCACTCAATTTACAAACATGATTTCACATGATACTAATATTTAGAGAATGTATTGGAGCATATATTTCTGGCCATACTCGTCACATTCAGTTCATTCTCATGCCTATGTGTGACACATATATCAATATAAATTGATTCATTAATCATCATATATGGTTCCACGATCAGGTAGTGTGGAAATAACATTTAATTACCAATTAAAATGAATATATGTTTATTAATATGAACATGAATGATAGGAAATGGTTATGGTAATCAATATAAATTTTGTGGCATTGAAAAAATTTCTCTGAAATTTCTACATCATAATGGAATCATATAAAAACTCATAAAATTGCATGATGACAGAAAAAGGTGAACTCAACAAATTTATTTGAAATGTGAAATAATTGGCCCATTTAGTGAAATATCCCATTATTAGATATCTAAAATGCAATGCATAAGATAATATATAAACATTAATAACGAGTAGAAGTTGAAGATGATTTTTTAAATTTTGGCATGGAAATAGTTATACATAACAGGTCATGGGAGGGATTAATGATATTTAAAGGGGTATCTCATCATATATAAGTTAAATTTAAAGATATGGGGTTATGAAATAAAATATAACAACATAAAAAAATGGGAATAATGAATCAAAACATAAAATAGGTTCCGGAATAAACATGGAGAGTGGAAGATCCCTTCCTTGAGTGTGTGACTCCAAATGATTAGGAGGAACATATTAAGTGGTTCGGGGTACCTTTGAAAGAACCAATAATGGGTATGGTAGATTATAAACATTCACCATAGATTATTACTAAACATGAATGGGATATTGGTTGTGATTATATAAGAAACGAGTGGGGGAATAATTTTTCATTACTCAAACATAGGTTTTGGATTGTATATAATAATATAACCAAAAAAACATTCCCAGAATTATTTTCCACTATTATTGGAAATTGGGAATGATTCTAATTAATTTATATGACCTAGGGATGATAATAAAAAAATAATTTCCCTGTTTGTGTGAATGTGAATCACACATGTAATTAATTTCTTTTTAAAACCTTAAAATATTTTAAAGGGATGAAGGACTCAAATTGACTTTATAAGAAATTTCAAATAAGCATAATAATAAATTATTTTAAATTTAAAATATCCTTTTGTATGGATATATTTTATAGTTTTTATTAAATCACTTTTTCTTTATTATGATGTCATAATACACGTCATATATTTATACCATATATGTTTTCTTCAAAATTAAAATTTCTAATATAAATATGAAGACATACCATTAGATAATTTTCAAATTATGATTCCAAAAATAATATTATTTTAATGAAAAAAATTCTCTCAATATGTGTATTGAAACTAATAAAATAAAAATCTATATTTTTTGAAAATTACTGGTATATGTTTTTTATAATAACAGTCTTTAAACCATTATAAAAGTTATATTTCTCTAAATAAAATGTATATCATAATTTATATTTATTAAAAAAATATAAAAAAATATATTTAATTTATGTTATAAATTTTTCCAAATATAAATAAAGTAATGATAATTGAATGTCAAAGTTACTAAAATATACAATATTTGTTTTATTGTATCACAAAAAAATCATTTATAATGTAAAAATAAGAAGAATTAAAATCATTTTAGAATATATATATTCATATAGTTAAGTTCATGATGTTTATTCCATTAATAATATAGGAAACTCTCTGTGGTTAAGGTGTGCAACTGTTGGAATTTCATTGTTTGGTTCATCATACATTATTTGGGTCGTGATCATGATGAGATTGATCCTCTCCCATAAGTGGTTTCTACCATTCTTAAGTTGTTGGATTTTATCTTAAGATTTGTTAAGGGAAAATACCATGGATTCTATATCCCATAGAAGCTCTGATAAATGTCATATATTGGGTATGATCATACTGGTTTTGGCCATCACATAATTATTTTGGGTAAATTGGTTTTGTTAAAACCCTATGATTAAATTAATGATGTTATCACAATTCGAAATCTATATTGTAAGTGAAAAATATTCGTAATGGTCATTTAAATCCAAATAGTTCAGGTATTTTCTATCACCAAAATAATAAATAAAACATTTAAATAAATCCAAAAGTATAATTTTTTTATAATAGTTTAGTTCATTATAATACTAAATCAACCGTATTTTTTGATACACATTAAATAATTATTTATTAAAAAAAGTACCCATAATAAAACCCATAAGAATGGGAAGTATAGTGTATTATGAAGTTAGATATGTAGAATGATATCTCGAACATTGGATACAATATCATTATTGAAAAGTTATATAAATTACTTCTAAAATTTCATGGATTTTAAAACTTCATAGGATTACCTGGGGACATACATAAAAAGGGGCGAGATATAAATCATAGTAAGGGAATAAAATATAAAAAGGGGATTCATGATAGATAATGGGTATATTAATGGAGAATAAAATGTATGATTATGTGAGAGTTATAGTTGTTAGGAAACCTCTCAAGTGTGATACATGAAGTAAATCGTGTACCTGATATAGATTATATGAGAGTGATAGTTGGTTAGAAACCTCTATATTGTGATCAAGCGTCTAAAAGGGGATGATGTATCATAGAATAAGCTTTCCATTATTTTAAAATTGTTCCACATTCACCCATGGCATTATTATGATGAATAATATGTCATCAACATCAGACTCTAGGTCTCATTGATGATTGTCAGTATAGCTCTCCTATCACCCGAATGGACCGAAGGCCTTGTTTTTTATTTTATTAAGGATAATATTTCTTTTAATGGTTGAAGAGAAACCCGTACATGACCCGTAGTCCCAAGGCACAAAGCCTGACATAACATGCAATACATGATCCGAAGGCTTAGAGGTATATATAACCAATACATGAACTGAGTGGTCTTACCCTTTTACATCATTTCCAAAACCATTTTAGAACATAGTAGTTTTTCACCCCACTTCACCCCATCATGAATGTGTTCTACACCTATTCCAATAATCGTCTTTATAGAGATAAATTTTCATCCTGGATTGGAAACTATTATTTTAAGTTAACTTGAACAAAGGAAGATGTTGGTCACACAATCCTTTGATGTCATTTGAGCATTCCCACAATATGTTCTCATGTTTCAAGATAGTTTAGTCATATTCTCTATCAGTTTTAGGATGACATGATATTTTAATGATCAATTCATTATTCATATAATTTTCGATATTCTTAAATAACATAGAGGTACATCTTGGATCTTGATCAAATACAATCAATTGTGGTGTCCAATGTAGCGTCATCAATTATCTAATGAGTATACATGAAAGTAGATGGATTGAGAATTCCTCTCTCATACCAATTCGGTGCCCTATCACTATATGATGACCCACTAAAACCCATGTACCATTAGTTTTTATTGATTTATTTAGATGGCTTGTGAAAAATTCCATGGGGATGTTTTCCTATTTCCATGTAGGTATGTGTAATGGTTTCATCACCCCCTTTTAATTTTTCTTTTCCACATTTACTTATTGAAATGAAATACATCTTTATTTATATTCCATGAGCTCCTTATTTATATTTTTTCACAAATAGTTTTCATCAAGATCTCAATATATATTTGTGATTTGTAGGTGGGTGGATAAGGATTAGTTATACATGTAATCCAATTGCTCCTAATGTTTCTCATGATATTGTGGTTCACATAGTCTCAACCCAAATCTCATAACTATATAATAATTTGAATTGAACTTCAAGGATTTTCCTTCTCATAATGTTTCATTTTTCTTCTAAATACCATCATCATTTTCCATAGTATCCATTGTCTTTTATATATAGTATGGTTGAGGAATCAATCGTTAATGGATTCATTATGTTAAATTCTTTTAAAATTTCCATGTCTATCATTTTCAAATTTATTAAGATTATATATCTATCAGTATTCATTCTTGATATAATTAATTGGTCCTTTCTTCTTATAGAATATTCCACTTTATTCTTTTTCCGTACTTAGTAGTGAATTGGGAATTCGTAGTCATTTATTTTTGATACATTCTATATTGTTGCATATTCATATCTACATATAATAATATATACATAAATCTTTTGTGATGTAATAAATAATATAAATGGTATCGACGATCGAATCAATATTTTTCTGTTAAAATTATTTTCATTTTATTAATATGTTAGTAATTTTATATTTCCCTTATGAATCCTCAAAAACCATTAATATATTTTTTTGTTTTTCGAATCATTTCTTCAAGGGTTTGGGTGACCACCAAATAATGTGGGCATTATTTTATTAATTTCCAGCCTTAGAAATATAATACAACGAATAAAAATCCCTTTTTAATATATCATGGAAAACCCCCATGAGATGTTTTAGGGTATTTGTTATTTTATTATATAGAGTCCAAAACCAATGTTTGACAATTAATATAAAAATCCTCACACTTATCCTATATTTTCCCACCCAAGAATGAATATATCTCCCCTAAAAATCCTTATATTATATTATAACTCTTCCCACCCCTCTCTATAGTACTACCAATGATCCCCAATTTATAAAGAACCTCTTCCCAAAAATATTGTGTCAAACATTCAAGTAAGGGATATTGCACTCTATTTTTTTTATTCAATCACCCCTTCTATTTTATGATTCTCAATTTCTAATTTTTCATGTTGCAAAATGTGCTACCATATTCACAATTCAGAAAATTTTATTTCTCTCTGATGAGAAACCCATTAAACTGAAATTATTCCTTCCCTTGAATGATTATGTACAACCATTACCATATTGAAATTAATTAAGTGATCCTCACCTCACCTTATCTTTATTATTTATGTTTATTTATTATCATATGACTTATATTTCCAATTATGAATTCTAGGTTATGTATTTCCAACACCATATTACAATCCATTTGATATTTAAATTTTTTGAAAACCCTTTCTCCTTCATCATCACATTTTTTTAATTTTTATTTGACTATGTGAGGATGTCAAAATGTCACTGCAATTTTTATTCTAATACTATTGTTTAGTGAATACCATAATTAGTTCCTATCAAGGGTGTTCTCCGTCATAAACATATAATTAAATAAATATGGTCGTGAATGTATGTATTTATCACAAAATGATCATTGAATAAAATATGATGATGAATGTATCCATGTTTTTTGATCTATCTGGAACACATACAAATGATAATTCAATGAAAGTGTCATGTGAACTTGTAATTATTTAACACGAGAATTCATTTGGTAATGTTGTGTCCCATGAGATGAAAAGATGGGATAATTTGTGAATGTAATTATTTTATGGGACTTTTCAATCATTATTTCTTGTTATATATACTTCACATATGTTTATGATGCATTGTCTTATGATGTTTCCAAATTTCCCATATTTTCGTTATGTCTATCAAGATCTATACTATCTTATTGTTAATGTTGATGATTCTTAGTCCATTTTGATCCCCAATAATATTTCTATTGTATAACATGTATTATCTTATTCCATTTTGTACTTTTACAAGGATTTATAAATCACCCCTACCTTACGTATCTTCATAGGTTATCCCATGTAGTTTTATTTATGAAAGAATATTATGAACATGTATGGATAATTTTAAAAAACATGATGTATTCCTTGTTTTATGCTTTTGTGTAATGTACCTAATTCAAAAATACACAAGACTTTTTGATATTATTGTTCGTATAATAATTAAAAATGTAATGTGTTATAATGAGAACGGTTGTTATAGTTATTATCAAACTAAATGTTTAGTTATTTTTGGGGATCAGATTAGAAAAATATAGAAAATACTTAGGGATAAAATTAAGTATAAAAAACATCCATATACTCTGGTTATTATCAAATATGTGTCTTATAATGAAAAGACATCCCATTACTGATAATACATGTGGATGTGGCTCTCAAATAGATGCATTTTGGGATAAAACTTTAAAACATTGTGTTAATCTACACTCGAACCGAAAAAATTGTACTATAATTGGCCTTTCTACACACTTGGATTGACACTCATTGGGGATATGAATTTATAAAGTTAAAAGTTAATTATTAACCATTTTTGTGGGAAACTCATACCATGAGATTGTAATTTTTTATATAGATCACAAAAAACATGGATTTATGCCTTAAAATTCATCACTTATGGAAGTATATGTAATTTATATGTTATCCCTTTAATGTTATCTGGATTTTATTCATTGTGTTTAATAGTTTTAAATTTATTATCCCTAATTTTCCCTTTATTTTTTTCTGTTGATGGCAATAGGAAGAAATTATCTCAATTTTTAATTGAGTGGACATAATTTATTACTATGGGGGGGGGGAATGTAACTCCTAGAGTTTTTAAAAGTTAAAAATATGTTCGATAGAAAATGTGATACATACATCACTTATATTACTTTATCATGCTTCATATCTAGGATTGATGTCAATAAAATATCATATTCACCCTCCATTCAATATACAACTAGTTGAAGATTCTATTGTACATATAATTGAAGGATAGATAATATATTCTCAAAGGAGTTGATCCATTATTATGTGATTAGGTATGAGATGATCTATTAAATGTTAGAGGTATTTTTTTCATAATGGACTCAAATACATATTGTTATTTTCCAAGGATATTTGGGTCCTCCTTCAGATTGAGGTTTTTATTTCAAAAATGATCCATTTATTAGAGTATCATTACAATGTATGTGATTCTTCCTCTCATCGGGTTGGGCACATCGTTGGGACAATCATCACATTTCTTATCACATTGAAAACTTACTGTATCACTCGTATTTATATCATTTTATAGAATTAATGGAAATTTAGGTTTGATTATTTTCAAACCATTAAACTCAGAAAACATAGTCCAATTACAATAATGTAGTATGACTTATTTTAAAACATATGAATTTATAGGCCTTAATCTCTGTTATCTATGATCTATTTCCTAACAAGTATTATTGCAGGTATTTTTCGAAAACCTTTATAATGTATTTTATTGACCATATTAATTTACTAGATCATATATCCCATGAGATTCATACAATGAGTGTAGAAAGGCCGATTTTTGTGCACTAGTTTCGGTCATGTCTAGCTCAATATTGTATTTTTATGTATTACACCCATGTACATCTATTCCAGAGCAACATAATAATGTAATATGAAAAGGGTGATGTATTTGATTAATAATACATGTATTATATATTTAAAAACTCAGTTATGTTTTCCTATACATAGTTATATTATTATGGACCTTTCTAGAGCTTTCATATCCTAATCCCAAAATATTAAACTTTTCAGTTGATTCCAACTGTAACAACCCATCTCATGATTATGCATTAATTCGTCATTAATTACAACAAAATCCAAAAAATAAAGATAAAAATATTGACAAGTATAATGTTATTTCTAATTAGTTACATAGAATAACATCATTCACACGAAATTCAAAAAAATTATAGAAAACATCCTTATCATTTTTCTAAAATTCCATGGATTCTAAAACTACATACGATAACCTTGGGACATATATATGAAATTGTTGAGTTATAATGAATAGTTAGAAAATAAAACTTTTATAAGGTGCTAAATGATATAAATTTGGATATTAATGGGAAAAATTTAGTATAATCATAAACATGAATAACAAATCATGATGTACCATTCTGATCATAACATGGAAAGTTTGGTAAGAACCTAAAACACTGCATCATAATCTTAAATCAAGGATAAATTCTAATAAATAATGACAAAAAATACCCAAAAATTAATATGTTTCACTCAATATACCAACATGGTGTCTCCTGAGATTCAACATTACCCTATTCATTGTAGCGCTATATAATTTTTGGCTCACCCATCACTTTCATTTCATTCTCATATCTATTATTTCCACATATATCATTAAACATGGATTCATTCAACATAATATATTATTTGATGATCAAGGAGTATATAATAAATACATATACCTCCCAATTAAATGAAATATAAGGGTATAAAGGTGAACTCCTTTGATAGAATATGTGTATGGTATGCAATATACAATTATTTTTATCCTAGAAACCTCATCTTG
This sequence comes from Viscum album, assembly GCA_963277665.1. NCBI lineage: Eukaryota > Viridiplantae > Streptophyta > Magnoliopsida > Santalales > Viscaceae > Viscum > Viscum album. Next base: position 366,124,041 of record OY728166.1, on the reverse strand, counting down.
AAACATTGACAACATAATGGTGTCATATAAAATATCATAAAATGGGATGATGATATAGAATGTGGTATCTCAAAATTCTAACATAAAATTGGTAATAATAGGGACATGTAAGAAAATATACAGACCATATGAATTACAAATAGAAGGCATAAGATAATATAGAATCATGAATAATGAAGATAAGGTGATGATTCTTTATTAAATTTCATTATGGTAGTAGGTGTACATTACAGTTCACAAGAGGGATTAATGAGTTTGAATTGGGTATCACAAAATATATACATTAAATTGAAATATAGCAGAATATGGACGAAAATAAACTAACAAGAACAAATGGATAATAATAAGCATAACATAAAATATGTTCTCGAATAAAAAGGGGGTAAATGATCCCTTAATTTAGTGTGTGTTTCCATAATTCTTGGGAGGACCTAATATATAGAATGGGATCTCCATGTAATGACTCATGTGAGGGTAGGGATGAGTAATGAAATGATCTATGTATTCTTATTGAATATAAACTAGTCCTTGGGGTCAGTTTATATAGGATATGAGCGGGGGTTTAATTATTAATTATCAAACATAGGTTTTGGACTCTATATAACAAAATAACCCAAAAAAATTCATCATTTATTCCCATGGATTCTAGAAAATGAGGGTGTATTTCATTATTTTATAGGGATAAAATCTGAAATTAATTATATAATCACCTTCTTTATGTGGAATTAAGACATACAGCTAAACAATTTTTTTAAACCGTAAAATATATTAATTATTTTAGAGGATTCAAAAATAAACATAAAATCACATTATTATAAAGTAAAAAAATACATTTTGTCATGGATTCCTTTTATATTATTTTATTTAATACATTTAGGGTCATTATGATGTCATAATACAGAAGGTGTATTTATACGTTATTTAATTTTTACCTGAAAAATCGACTATCTTAGAAAATTATGAAATATTCACCATTGGATAATTTAGCCATTCATTTTCAAAAATAAAATTCATTTTATATAAATAATTATATATATAATGGAATTTTTTTCATTTGAAATAATAATCTACATTTATTGAGAAATCATAGATAGTTTTTAGAATAATAGTTATTGAACACATATTAAAATTACATTTGTCTTAATAAAATTTGTATGATAATTGTTATTTAAAAAACATATAATTATAATATTTTATTGAAATATTATTTATTTCAAAAATACAATATTAAATAAATAAATTCCTCAATTGAATTTGAATATTACTTAAAATTATTATTTTTTATCAAAGTAAACTAAATATAGGATTAAAATATATTCACTATGGTATAATAAATTTATATACTAATATTAATATGGTCTTGATATATATTAATTTAATACACTAGAAAACACTCTATGAGTAATGTTTGTGAAATTGATTATTTTATGGGGTGGTTTTGCAAACATGGTTTGGGCTGTAATTCCGATGATCTTGAAATTATATTGTATATCATTTCTATTACACTTATGTTGTTGGTTCTCACATAGAGATTTGTCAATGTAAAATCCAAAAGATGATATCACCCTCATAATAACCAATAAATGGTATTCATAGGGATTAAACCTACGGGTTGAGGTCATCAATTCCATTTTCTATGTCAATTCGAATTGTTAATACCGAATATTTATACTAAATGTGTGATCATTATTCAATAAATATATTATCAACTCTAAATATTTGTAACAATATTTAAAATCCATTCAGATATAAAAAAACATCTATGTATATGTGTTTTCATAGACTGTAATAAATAATTGCACATTTAAATATATTCACAAGGTAAATATTATTTATAGAAGTTCTGTTCATTACAGTATTCCCCACATTAGAAATTTATCCCTATAAATTTTTATTCTCATCATTAAAATAAATGAGGGTTACTATATTATATCACATAATCTATTTCCCACATTTCTTCTTCTGACTTTTGGTTTCTCCACATTTCATTTATAATGCGAATTTTCATATTTCGTAGAAATATTTCTCTAAAATGTAAAGTTTTTTTTCTCTTCACCTCATATGAGAGACCATTCACCAATGGTACATCTTCTGTATTGGTTACATGTTAGGGGACTGATATGTACTTCCTAAAAATGGATACATGTGAGGCATCTTTTATTGATATTGGTTAAGTGGGATTTATTATTTATATTCTAGCACTTCGATCCAATAAAGGATCTCACAGGGGTCAATGTTCCATGGACTAATATTTCCCTTCTTCACAAAACCCATCAATTTCATACATATAGACATGTGGTGGAATACAATGACTCCAACTTCAAACTCATGGTTTAATTGATGATTGTCAGTATAGCTCTTATGTCATCTATGAGTATCCTTTATGTACTACTGAATGGTCTCAACCTTCTTTTATATTTTCTCAACCATTTTATGACCTAGTTGTTTTCATTCGAAAACTATATCCCAATATGTTTTCTCTTTTCACTTCTTCCTATAATGACTTTTAGATGGATCCAATTGAATTATTAATTGGAAAATATTAATTTATGATTACTAAACTAGAGGAAGATGTTGGTATCGTACTACTTTTATGTAAATTTGGAATTCTAACAACCTATCCTTCGGTGTTTGGATTGTACACTCATACTGGACAATGGTTTGAGGATCATAATATTTAGTGAATTTAACTCATTATTCCATGCGTGTTGAATATTATTTCAGAAAATATATTAAAATCTTTTATTTTGATTAGATAAAATCAATATTGGTACTCCATGAATCTTTATAACTTATCTAATGTATATTAATCAATGTTTATCTAGTGAGAATTCCTTTTCAAATTAAAAAAATTATGTTCTATTTGTAAGACGATCCCCAACACCTCATATAGAATTTTTTCCACGAGATTTATTCTATAATAAAGTAAAAAATACCATGATGATGTTATCGAATTCCCATGTTTGTATGGGAAATGGTTTCATCATCCCCACAAATTTTTTTCATTCATCCAAAATTTTTTGACATACAAGTCACATAGCTGTATATTATGTGATCTATTTCATCATATTTTACTACAATAGTTTTTCGGAGATCTCAATACAAATTTTTTCCCACTGTGTTAATTGATAATGTTTTTCTATGTGAGTCATTCAACAACATCATACGTAAATTGTGATTTTATGGAATTCATATTTGTGCCCCAAAAATCACAACTCCTTCTTCATTAAAATTTAATTCCAAGGATTTCACTTTTTGTATAGCTTCCACATTCTTCTGAAATCCCTAACAATCTCATTGAGAATCCTATATTTTTTCAAAAACGTATGGTTGATAAATAAATTGTTAATTGATTAATTATGTTTATTCCATTATGATTACCATTAACATCATTTCAAAATTAATTTATATTCCATCCCTCTCAATTATCATAAATGATTGAATTTCTGTATCCTTTGTACTTACATCACCTTTCACATTAGTCAATTTCGGGGAATGGTAGTGGATTGAGAAGTCATGGTCTGTGAATAGCTCTATCCATCATTGTTGTAACATATTCCTCTCTTTCTATGAGAATATATTTTAAAGAATTTATTAAATATTTATATTTCAAAATACCCCCCAAAGAGATAACGACTCAATATTTTCAATGATTATATCACTATATCCAAATATAGATTTTATGTTGGGTAGTTCTATTCATGAACATTCAACCACCTTTATTAATTTTCTATGTATATTTCATTCTTAAATAACAAATAACCTAATCCATTCTTCAAAGAATCAGATAATACCAGGAAAATTTATCAACTTATGGGTTGTGTGATCGCAAGAAAAATGATAAGCCTCCTTTTAATCACATTGGAGATCACATAAGAATCAAAATTCTATAAATCATGAATCCCTTTAGAGTTATATTTGTTAGATTTTTTGACCCTCATGAAGAATTTATCACAAATCAATGAAAGTAAGTAAATAATCCATGGAATGTACAAATATCATTCATATATAGTGGCCTAGGACATCAATAAATTACATCTATCTATGAATGGTCCACAATGATCTCATTTGTTGTGGTGATATGTCCCAATAATGAGGCATACATACTCTAAAACTCACATTTATTGTACATTGAATAAACATTCTCATCTCATAAGGTCATTAGCACAGTGCTCAGGTACTCATCATGATCCTCCCTTGTTTTGATTTTTATTATAATATCATCTATAATGTCTCTCATAAATTTGATCACTAAACATCTAAAGACTATACTCATCAAGTCAATTATGATATCTAGAGCATTAGTTAGCCTTAAAGAAATCACTAAGAACATATAGTGCCCAAACATCATTTTAAAATAATTCATTAAAATATCATTCTTCTTCACCCCAACTTTGTATGATCCTAACCATATATCCACCTTGGAGAATTATTGTTCCCCACATAGCTAATCAAACAAGACATAAAGTATGAGGTAGTTGATAATTCTTATTTGTCGTGATCTTAGTGATATCAATACTATCAAATAAAATGAATTTTTCCCATCCTTATTATTTAAAAAAGAATACCATTGCAACCCATAGAGAAGTACTTGGGAATATGAGCCTTTTATATTTAATACCATGTAGTTTTTTATTTATCCTTTCATGTTCCACAATATCCATTATGTATAGATTCATGGATAATGGTAACGCCCTAGGTATGTGATCAAATTAAAATTAAACCAATTTTCAAGGAGTAAGACCTCAAAATTCCTCAGTAAACACATAATCATATTCCATTAAAATATACAAGTCATTGAGGATGATTATTTTCATAGACTCAATAATTTGGGATATATATCATGGATAAATGGGAAATAATTTCCATGTTTAAGATGTTGGCCTAAAAAAATACTCATCCTCTTACTTAGACATTTAGAGAATATGGAGAATATTTCAGATTTGAGGACTAACCCCATTCTTATAGAATTTTTTATTGATGAAATATATGTAAAACTAATCCAAATCCATAATAGAACAAAATTCCATCAAATTGGGTATGGAATGGTTACATGGAAATATTATCCCACAATATTTGATATAGGAGGAGTTAAAAATTGCGAAATAATAATTCGACTATTTTATATTTTCCCCTACAGATCTTCTAACGTGAATTTTGTGGTTTTTTAATTTTTCTAATACATTTTTTTTATATTTAGAACCATTATAAAAAAGTATATTCATTATTTTCTAATAAATAAGTAAAGTATCAGTCCCCAATTCATTCGAAGAATCCACCTTGAATGTTTTAATTGAATTATCTTCCCTTTCTACCTTAATGGTTACTAGTTGTCTTTGAACAATTACCTTAGTAAATTGCTTTAAAAATTTCCCTATTTCCTTATTGTTGAAGAAATGAACAATGTTATGATGGATGAATGGATCATTCCTTTACCCCATCATAGAAATGGTTTTGTCCTATCAGAAATTAGAAGATATGATTCTTTCATTCCATAACCAAAAAAATCATCCCATCCCCATTAAGAAATTTATGGGTTTCCCTTTCCGCACCTTTAACGTGTAAGATTTTGAAATTTTTTTGTGATATTATATTTATCCATTGGACCGGTTGAATTAAACTATACATTGAGATTTTTATACCATTAATACCCTTGAGATTCGTAAATCCATATTTTAAAAAAATGGGATCATCATTCAATTTCCTCATAACTATCATTGCATAGATCACAAGGTATTTTCGTTGACTGGGTTTTATCCAACCATAGAAGCATTCAACCATGCATTCTGGTGTAATAGAAAATTTGGAGGAATATCAAGAATGTTTTGTGATGTGTTCCGCAAATGACACGATAGAATTTTCGTCTTTTTTCTGAAGGAATATTAAATCATTTTCTGTTTTGTATTGTAGAGTGTGAGGGAAATATTTTCCAAAAAATGTATTCCAAAATTTCTTCCCCACAATATCACCAATATTTTCCTTAATATTCACATTCATGATCAATGTAGACCACCGATGATATTCACCATCCACACTAAAAATGACCAATAGTTATTTTTTCATAACATTCGAGGATGTAGATGATCTTCTTTTTCCAGTTGATCAATTTTTTAAAATATAGGGGATCAAAAGATCCTTTGATAGTCAAAAGACATTGTCACATAATAGACACAATTTCATCTTATTCTTTGGTTGGTCTATGTGGTTTCTCCTCATAAACTATAAATATTTTCAAAACCTATGTTATTCGATAGAGTAGCATTATTATTTTGGCGATTCCCACTCCCATCTAGTTTTGAATATCACTGGGGAAGTTATCACACTTCATATCATGTTGAATTATTACCCGATTCCTCCCATTTTTTCTATTTTCTAGAATAAAAAATGAATTATGGATTATCAATTTTAAACTATTAATCAAATAAAAGATTATCGAAGAACATTAAATGGATGATTTATAAATTAAAATTATTTACTTCACTTAAGAATTTCTAGGATTTGATATATATTATCCATGATATATTTATAATCATGTATTCTTATGGGAATTTATTTGGATCCTTTAATAATGGATTGTAATAATATTATAAATTTTAAAAATTATATTCCCTTGGAGTGTCAAATTATGTTTGTGTCATGCAAATTTTTTTGTGCACTAGTTCTTGATCGATTCTAGCTCAATGCGTTTTTTTTAGGTACTACCCTAATGTATATATCTTCCATGGCCACAACCACTTATATTATCAAGAAATGTATTTATTTTATTGATGAAGCAGATAGTACATTATTACTAAAATTTATGTATTCTTTCATATAATTATTCTTATTTATAATTATTTATATGAGGTTTTTTAATACAAAACCCAAACATAACTAAAAATTTCATTTGATACCAACAATAACAACCCTATTTTTATTAGAAATGAATTCGTTATTAATTACATAAAAGTGCACATAAAACAACATAGAAGATCAAGAGGTATAGTGTATTTGTGAAGTATGTACACCAAAAAACATTTTGAACATGGGATAAAAGAACCATAGTGAAGACTTCCCTGACATGCTTCTAAAATTATATGGCATTGGAAACTGCATAGGATAACCTGCGGACACAAAAAAATTGGAGTATGATAAAATCCTAATAAGGTAATAAAGAATAAATAAGGTGATAAATCATAGAAAATATTAATATAATCAGGGAAAAAACACGTGAGAATCAAAACCATGAATAGTTAGATATTAAATATCATGATAATAATCATAGGGGGAATTTACACAAAATTTAAAATACTCGATCCTAAATATTTTTCTAGTCTAACTACCAAGACCACATGATAGGAAATTTCCATAATGGATTTAGGTTTACACCATTTCCTATCATGATGTCTCATGATATTATGAATTACACAATGCATTAGAGTTATATATCATTCTAGTGGAACATGTTAATTTCATTACATTCTAATTTTTATGTCATCCATATATATCGTAAAACACAGATTCATTCAGTATCATATTTTATTCAAAAATAAAGTAAATAAGAATACATACATGTATGTGTGACAAAAAATAAGTATATTTTTATCAATTTGAGCACCATTTTATTGAAAATGGATATGGTATTCACTACACAATTTATTTTATAGAAAATTCATAATGATGTTCTGATAACATAACAATAACACATAAAAATTAATAAAATGGTTTGATGAGAGATAAAGGGGCATCTCATAATTTTTACATGAAATGGGAAGGAAAAGAGTAATGTTAAGTCATATTCCAATAATATTAAATGGAAATAAAAGGCATAATCAAATAATGAAACTAGAATAAATAAGAGAAGGTGATGATCCATTACATTAGTTTGTGAATCCAACTAATTTAGAGGACCTTTTGGAAGTTTTGGAGGAACCTTGGGAGTACTCTAGGGAGAATATGGAAGGGCATGGTCGTGCTATATGGATTTTTTGTGAAGATAAATTGGATATTTTATGGATATTTATAATAAATTAGATTTAAATTCAAATTAATTTTTTAAAAATTAGTTTTGGATTCAATAAAATTAAATAACCAAAACAACATAATGTACCATTTTTTCCCATAGTATTTTCCAAAGGGAGTTTTTTTCATTATTTTCTAAGGAAAAGGGACTAACATAATAGAATAATACCAATTCTTCTATGCATGTGAGTAATACTCTTATAAAAATTATTTTGAGACCTTATAATATATTAATATTTTTTGGGGATTCAAAATGGTGTTTAAAAAAACATAAAATCACATTATTTTAAAAGGATAACATATATTTTCTTTTTGATATAGTTTATTTAATTTAGTAAATAATTTTGGTGTAATTATGATTTCATAATATAAAAATGTATACTTATTCAGTATTTAATTTATTACCTAGAAATTCAAATCTCTCATAAAATCATGAAAAGCACATTGGATAATTTCAAAGTTCTAATTATAAAAAATTATTGATTTTATCTATATTATTTTACAATTATGTGCATTTTCACTTTTAACAAACGATTAAATATTTACTTTTAAATGAGGTGTTTTTTTGGAAATAAATGATTTAGAGCTCTTATAAAAATAATACTTGATTTTATAAATATTATATTATAATTTATATTCTAAAATAAATTATTTAATAATAACATGTCAATAAAATATATTTTTTTACAAAATAAGTTTCTCATAAAAATAAATTCGTTAACTGAATTTAAATATGACCTAAATATTCAATTTATGTTTTATTTTATCAAAACAGTATTTAGAAATGATATAATTTTTCAGAATAAATTATTTTTAACTATCATAAATGTTGAATTTAAAATAATAAAAATTATATGATCATTTAAATATCATAAAAATTATTCAATAATGACATTTTATTAATTATTATTTATTTCAAAAACCCATTAAATCATTAAAATAAAATTACTATTGAAATTTAATACAAATTAGAAATATCATTTCTATTTTTCTATAATAAATTTAAAATCAGTTATAAAGTTCTAATAAGGGGGAAATATGAACATTATTATACTAAAACTTATGATATACATATTCATATTATTATCATTTTTATACTTATCCATTTAATATAGAAGAAATCACCCTAAGAGTAATGTGTGCGACTATGAGACTATCATGCCGTGGTTTGGAGAACATGGTTTGGGATATGACCTCGATGAGATTGACCTTCTCCGATAAATGATTTCTATCATGTTTATGTTATTGGATATTAGAATGGTGTTTGTTAAGGGAAATTCCTAGGGATGTTATTTCCCTTGTATTCTCTGATAAATGTGCTCCATAGGATACAATATGATTTGCTAAGGTGATATCTTACATTGTTTAAGTTAATTGGATTTGTTAGAACCCGATATTTATATTAATATTTAGATTAGTAATCAATGTCTATATTAAAAATGCTAATGATTTTAACATTTTTTAAATATTATTTTATATAATAAATAATAATTCAATGTTTATTCATTAACCATATTATATAATAGGCCATTTAATTAAATCAAAAGAAGAATTTTATTTATAATTGTTCTGGTTGTTATAATATTTCCCCAAAAAAATTTATGCATGACATTTTAATTTTCAATATTAAAACAGATAAGGTTAATTATTTTTCAGTACCTCTTTGGTAACCATGATAGTTCCTCAAACATATTATTTCTCTAAAAACACATTATGAAGGTGAAGTAAATTACATCATAAATAATTATCTCTTTGATCAATGATCATCATCAGATACACCTCACCAGAAAGATCATTCACCAATGGTGCATCCTATGTATTGAGTACATGTGAAGGGTCTGGTATATACTTCGTGAAAAGGGATACATAGAATATGTATTGAAATTTCAATAGGTTATATTGGAGTGATAATAAATTGGCCACCACTATGATGTGATCAATGATTTAAAAGGGTTTTATGTCCTCAAGTATCAAAATATTATGATAATATTAAACATTAGTTTAAGGGTGATATACCTTAATGAAGTTCAACTCAGTATTTTGAGCTTGTTGGAAACACATCCAAAACATAGAGGTTAATCTTGTGTCTCGATCAGATACAATCGATAGTGGTAGTGTATACATCCTCTCTACATATAAAATATATATCGATATATGTCAATCTAGTGGAAAATTATATCTAATCTCAATGAAGTGTGATGTCATTATAAGAGGATCCAACATAATCTAGATTGTATTATTCTCTGTTGATTTATTCAGAAGACCAATGGGAATGCTCAAGGTGAGCTTACCATTTATATGTTGGTATGGATAATCTTTGCATCATCCCCTAGTATTTTTTCCTTTCAGTGGTCAATTTTTGTAAATACAAGCCATTTTTATGTATACATAGTGATATTTTTCATCATATTATCCCACTAATAGTGAACATAGATATCTAAATACAACATTGATATTATAGGAAGGATATATAAAGTATAACTATGTGAATCATCAATCAAATCCATTTAGATGGGATTTTATAGAACACATATCCATCACCAAAATGTTATGACTCAATCATTATTAACATTGAACACAAGTATTTCAATTTTATAATAGATTCCGCATACTTCGAAATTACCACATAAAATAGTTGATAACCATTTATCATTTCCAAACAAGATGGTAGATGAATAATCTTTATGATATTTATTATGTTCCTTCCTTTATGATTCCCATGTCCATCCTCTTCAAGTATAAGAAGATTAGATCATTCCAAATTATCATAAATGATGAAATTTCTAGATTATTTCTTCATAGATCTTGTTTCATCATAATTTCATTCCTAAGATGGTAGTGAATTGAGTAGTCATTCACCTAGATCATCTCAAACCATATTAACCTATTTTCATTATAATATATCCATGAGGATTTTGTTATCCATATATATTTCACACTTCTACCTAATAGGATAATCCATCCACATTTTCAAAGATAATATCATTAATGAAATATCTACATAATTGTTTTCATAGTTATATTCATGAACTTTAAACTAACCTGACGCATAGGCTATTCCATTATCAATTTTTATTAACAAACATCCCAATACCTTCGTTGAAGAGTTAGTTAATAAAACAAAAACATCTCCACTTGTGGGTAGATTGAGCACATGGGTAGTGATAACCCGCATTGTTTACTCTTTAAATTTCACATTAAATTATATATTATAATAAAACACAACCCCTTTCTTTTTTACCTTTGTTATAGGGTTTGATTTTAAAATCTTAAGAAATTTCTCACAAATCCCTGATAATACCCATAAAATTCAAGGAAGCGGTGGATATAAGTCACAAATATTGTCCTTGACCATCCATCAGTTTCATATATCATTAAAATCTCTATAGATATCCCATTGTTTATGATGATATGTCCCAAAAATGAAATATAAATTAAACATAACTCATTTTTGAGTTAATTTTCATAAAGATTCTCCTTTCCCAAGTACATTAGTACTGTTATTTGATTCTCCTCATGATCCTCCTTAGTTTTAGAGTATATTAGAATATCATCTATAATATATATGACAAATTTCTTGATATAATCTCTATTGACTCTATTTATCATGTCATGATGAATTATAGAGCCTTAGTGAGTCTTAATATGATTACAATGGCCTCATAGTGCCCAAACCTTGTTCGAAAAAAAGCCATGGGATATACACCATCTCCACCCTAAAATCATAGAATCTAGACAACAGATCCACCAGAGATTACTATTATTCTCCATGAAGAAGATTGAAAAAGTTATAACTTAGTGAAATATTATTCTATTCATTTATCATGATCTCTTTGAGTTCAATATAATCAATTCAATGGAACACCGACCCATTCTTCATAATGATGAAGATGATTTTTCCACCCCATGTAAAAGAAAATGAGAATCTGAACCCATTATAAATATTATCGTGCATTTTTCCTTCAACTCCTCATGTTTAACAACAACCACTCTATATAGATTATTGGATAATGGAAACTCCCTAGGTATAATATTGATTGAAAATTCAACCAGTTTTCTATGAGGAAGACCAATAAATTCATTGGTAACACATCAGTAGATTCCCTCACAATTGGAATGTCTTCTATGAGGATTTTTTCTATTGGTTCTATAACATTATCTAGATACACATTCTTATTATTTAATAACATTCATTCATGTGATTTAATTTTATAGAATATTCTTCCTCCACGATGCACTTTTATTATAATAAGATTTAAGATATACACTATATGTATGAGGATGATAAGTGGTGAAGAAACATATCCTTGTATGTAGATCATGTAGAAGACTTCACTAGAACATTAAGGAAATCTTCAGATCCTAAATTGTTATAATGGAATGTGGTACTCCATGAAATCTTACCACATCCTTTACAAATATCAAAGAATTATGATCATGAGATAAATCCTCTATAATAGAAATTCTGTGTTCTAACTTCGTAAAGTGATCACATATAACCCAAATAGCATTAACACCTTTGGATATTTGGGAGAGTCTGATGAAAAGGTCCATAGAAATATTTCCCATTTCGATTTTCTAACAACGAGTTCCTTCCAGGTACAATCAGTTGCCCTGTAGAAATGTGGTCCCAACCCAAGGGCCCACCCATATGCCTGAACGAGTTAGCCGACTAATGACTATCCCCACAAGACAACACATTTCTTTTCCAGTGTGCTTGGTCTTCACTCACAAACACCCTATAAACATCTTAGAAGGCCACCCATCCTAATCACTACTAAATGCCAACAATGATAAACTATATAGTTCATACCAGGTAGGCTCACGAAAAGGAAGGTGCACATTTTTGACATGATTCATATCAATTACTCATTTAAAACATTATCATTATGGGTTGTTACATCCACCACCCCCCTTGTAGAGAAAATCGCCCTCATTGTAGTCCCGAAAACTCAACCCAAGAAGTGCACTACAAATAAGGTTGGGTTCCTCCTCTTATACAAAGTGTAACAACTACATATCAAAAAGTTCCCCCAGTTGCCTGGCAGACACGTGGTGCCCACCCTAGGGCCCACCCATGTGCCCGAATGAGTCATCTGACTAATGACTATCCCGACATGACAACAAATTTACTTTCTAATTTTATTTTTCCTCACTCACACTCACCCTGGTAATCTTCATAGAAGTTCTCTCATCCTAATCACTACAACAGGCCAAGCATGTTTAACTATGGAGTTATAATTAGGTAGACTCCCCAAATATAATTTTCACAATGTTGACAAAACTCATATCAATTACTAATTTAAAATATTGACTACTTATTAAAGAACATGTATTTGGGCCTTGACTATGTCTTGAGCACTACGGTCGAAGCTGGACGGCCTCTCATAGGTCACCACGCGACCTTGCCTGGTTCACCACACGCCTTGATTAATGGTGAAAGAATTAAATAAAATGAATTAATAATAATGAATTAAATTTAAATGTGTGTTAAAATAAAAATAATATGAGATAATTGATTATTAAATATTTCTTTAGTTATAAATATAATATTATTATTAGATGAGGAAATTAGTATGATTATTATATTTATTATTATTATATTTATTTTAGGTTTATTTTGAGTTTTATCTATGGGTTTATTTTGAGTTTTATTATTATTTTTTTAATTGTTTTTTCTCTTTGGGTGTTAGGGTATCAGGTCACACCCTCCCATGTATCTCATTGGGTCGCGGAAAACACCTCCTTCCTCAAACCCCATGCCCACCACACTACACCCCCCCTTGAGCCTTTGCATTGCTCCACCCTGCTCCCTAACCGGCCCATCGGTCTGTCGCCCTGAATTTCCATCCGGAAACCTCTCTAATGTCGTCATCCCAATGTCCTGGCCTAGCACCGCCTTACGTTGGCCCCTAGCATCTTTCTCGTAATCCCATCACACCACCACCGATATCCTGGAAAATTATTTCATGGGACCACCCACAACCTCCTCGGACAGCCGTCGGACCACCTTTAATCTCCTCGGCCAGCCACCTAACCACCCACAACCTCTTTATCATCTAACTCTAAGAGTGACCCACTGGAACCCCATGTTTTGTGCGCTACATTCTCCCTCTTCCCCTGTATAACGACCACCCTCAACCGACCACATCTCCGAGTGTTCTGACCCACACCCTCCTCCCCCAATCTATGGTAAAATTGTTCTTTTTGTAGGGTATTCACTTCTCTTAGTGTCTGATTGTGATATTTTTTGTTCAGTTTCATGTTTGAGGGTCACTTTTTTGGATTCATTTGAATCATTGAAGGTGAAAATGGTTTTCCCCTATACTTAATTGGAATATTCTTGGTTCAAGTAGGTGATTCCATGCTTTAACACTTATCAAAAATGTAATTTGTTTATTAAAATAATTATTTTATGTGCGATATATTGTTTTCATGAACTGTATTATGTTTCTGATGTTATTTTTATATCTATGTTTTTGAAATGGATCTTAGTAATGGAATAGGTTATATTTCATGTATGTTATTTTGGGCTACATTCTGTAAGGTGTTTTTTTAATTTTTGGGAAGCTGAAAAATGCACATTTTAAATATTTTGGCATGAGTGTGTGATGAAATTGTGTTTTCTTTTAATAATGGCTGTGTTTTTCATTTTGGTATTATTGTGGTAATTTCCAAAAGTGTTTAAACAATTATTGATCGGGTACGACTGGGGGGTTATAAGGGTTGGGATGTTCAATTGTTTTTTTAATGGTTTTTGAATGGGATATTTTTGAGTTTTTAACGGAATCCATATGGTATGGTTGTGTAATGTTTAATTAATTGAGAAACTCATTATTTAGGTGGTGTTTCAGATGAGTAACATGGTTGGAAGGGTTTTGGGGGTTGTTTGGTTGGTGTGAACTTTTTTTAGGGGTATTTGAGTTGTGTCTGTTTAAAAGATAATTGTAATTTTTTAAAAGATGGATATATTGCTTAAAAAATAGTTTAAAGTATGAGTGGTTTTATGAAGGCGTTTGACCATTGTTTTGGTCGGTTTTAATTTTTTGTTTTCCAGTGTTATAAAATGTTAATTTGATAAACTACACAAGTGAAAAAAATGTATTTGGTGTGAGGTTTCTCTTGTTTTTGTGTTCAATATGGTTTTATTTGGAGACATAGTTTGTAATTAGTCCCCCTTTCATCATTTTTTGGTGTTTTTTTTCATTGCACTGTGGGTTTTGTTCAACAGTGAGAAATAACTACATGTATATACATGGGTACACATGCAATTATGTATATCATCCTTGTGCATGTTCCCTCATGTAGTGGGGAAGATGTAATTGGGTCAATGTTTATATTTATATAAATATATGATAATGTATATGCGTTTAGGTGAAGCAGTCTCGAGTTTCAATCGTCAAGATTTTCATGCCCTGAGGTAGGTCCCACACAACACTTGCCTTTTATATTTAGAATTTTTTGCTTACATGATATTTCATAGACTTCCAATAAATGAGAAACATTATTACATATTTATATATAGAATAATTAGATGATGTAAATGATGGTTTTTATTTTATATATGAAACATGTATTATTTTCTTGATGAATTAACCCAAAATAGTGACAGAATGCCCATTTGGAGTTTGAACATAATTCATGAGAATTCAAGAGTGATTCTGGTTTGATGTCAAATATTCTATCATCACGTGTAAAAAATAGTTTTTTTTCACTTGAGTAATGATGTTTTTATTTAAGGTTGGTTAATAAACATTTGAAACTTCAATAAAAAAATAAATTATATTGAAAACCCTCTTTGGAGTGAATCAGGGGTGACCATGATGTGCACAATGATTTTGTCAGTTATTGGGCATGATATTTTCGTATTGGAATTGGATTATTATGTGATATTGTTTCCTAAACCCTTTTAATTACACGTGTTGGAATTTGAAATTGGATTAGTAAGTAAATCATTTAAAATGATTGCTACAGTACTTTAGAATACGGGTTTGCTAGTTTCCCTTAGTATGGAATTTTCTCTGCTAGGTGATTGGGCCCCTTGGTTAGGTCATGTAGAGAAACACTAAGCGTTAGGGAGTTATGAAGTCATTGATTATGAAATTACATTAGAATTAGTCACATGTATAATATGCCATGTATTGTTCATGAGATCCTACATTAGACAGATGATTTCTATAGTGCTTATTTTTATGTATCGGATGATTGAGGGTCCAGCTCGGTTGCTAGTTCATATGCGCTAATTTTCGATTTCCATTATTTTGTGTTGTTTGTTGTGTGTGTTTTTCCTATTGACTAACAACTAATTTTAAGAGATTTTAAATTGTTTTATGAAGCTGTTTTAATGTTTAATACACCATTTCCCTTCAAAAATTTAACTTGTTTTTATATTAAAAAGGGAAAAAGGTTGTTACCTGTTTTAAAAATGAAAGTGCATGTGGTAATCCATATTATATAAAAATTATTTCAAACAGTGAATTAGTAAATTCATTATTTAATGATAGTGTTTGGGATAGTTTTTTTTGGGAATGACTACTAAGTTTTAATACTCAAACATATTATTTTTTCTTATTTTTAGTTTCTACTAAAGGTTTCAACTCTTTTTTGGATCACCATGGGAAATGTTTGGTTTGGTTGATAGAGAGTGAATCTCAGGGTCACATGGAGTTTTAGTCGTTGTCAGGTTTGTATGATTTCTTTCCCAACCTTTCTCTAGAATGTAATTTATTTATATTATGTTTTTCTATTTTTTTTATGCTTCTTAGTTCAATTTTTTATTCAGTGAAATCATTCCCCTGTTGCTCTCTATTGATTCATGGGAAAATGTTGATATCCTAAGAGGATCAAGAATGCCTCTCTAGCCATAGAACAAATCATCTTTGTTGACCGGTCCAGTGTCCACAAAGGTTAGTTCGTAACACTTTATTTTATGGGTGATTGTTGTAACATCCCATTAGACATCTGTCCCACATCATTAACATGCTGAAAGACTATGTATCAAGAGACATATTCAGAGACATCACTTTTCATTCCATCCCACCCGAAGTAGCCTTTCAAGTCTCTATACATTTTAGTTCATCTCGGGGGAATTGAGAGTGAGGAACAATGAGTCTCATGCAATAACTCCTTCTTTAATTAAGGTAGGGGGAATACAAACTACATTCTTAAAACTTTTTATTTCATTACCATCAAGGATTAATTTAGGAACATTTCTCACATTATTTTTTAAAACTACATCTACCTTATATGACTCTTTAATATTCAATTTCATATACTTTTGAACATTCATTTAATAAACATATTATTTCTCCCATTCTATTAAAATTTTATGATCCATCCTTTACAAATCTATAAATATTAGATCTTTTGTAATCCTCATCGTTGATAAACTATCATGGCATTTTCGACTCAAATAATTTTTCACCTTGTTCACTTTTCCATGGTGGTAATATATTGAGAAGTCATAATGTTTAATCAACTCCAACCATATTAATTGGCACATATTCACCACCTTTTTTAATAAAATATTCAGTAAATTTTTTTTATCAATATAAATATCACACCATTCACCATAAAGATAAAGCCACCATATATATATATCACAAAAATTTCTGCAAATAACTACAAATCGTGAGTTGGTTAGTTTTTCTCATGAACTTTCAACTGTGGTGAGTAATAATATATCAACATATAATTTTTCATGTGAACACATCCCATCCCCTTCTTGGATGCATCATTATACCTCACTAACCTTTCTCCACTATATGGACATCTGAGCACATGTGCACTGGCTAAACTTCTTTTTTATATATTTGAAATTCGCTTCACATGACTCTATCCAGATGAACTTACCTACATTCTAAGTCAACATGGTGAGTTGATTAGATAGTCATGAAAAGTATTTCAAGAAATATCGATAATATCCAGCCAAACTTCAAAATATTTGGATCTTAGTTATCATTGTTCGTCTCGACCATCTTTAAATAACCTCTATTTTTTTATCAATAAATATCCCCTATCTTAAGATTATGTGATAGAAAAATGAATCCTTCTAATTCCAAATTCGCACTTCATAAATTTGGAATAAAGATTATCCTTTCCTAGGATCATTACTACAACTTTCATTTCATCTTGGTGTTATTACATTATCTATGAATATAAAATAATATTTCCTATAAAGACCTACCAAAATATATCAATATTGTCTCTAAATAAACTATAAATTAGATTCATGAATATAGTGGGGGAATTAGTATGACCAAAAAACATCACGTTAAATTCATAGTGTCTATACCTTATACAGAATTCTGTATTTGGTATATCCTCATTTTGACACTTAATTGATGATATCCTAAATGATGATCAATCTTGGATAAGTATTGATCTCTATGTAGTTGGTCAAATAAGTCATAAATGTGTGGAAGAGGATATTTATTCTTGATATTGATCTTGGTACATTCTATATAATCAATGTACAAACTCATTGATCTATATATATTCGTAAAAAATAAAGTGGTTCTCCCCATGGTGACACATTATTTCATATGAATACACTATCAAGAATCACTTGGAGATTCTTCTTCAATTATTGAAACTCAATTGAGCACATTCTATAAGGTTTCATTGAAATAGACATAGCACGCGTTTTGAGTTATATTTAAAAATCACTGTCATGATTAGTTGGAAGACCGGAAAATTCCTCTAGAAGGACATCATCAAACTCCCGTACAATTGGCATATTTATAATCATGAGTTTATCCCCAACCATCTGAGATAAAATACAATAATATATTCTAATCAACATCCAAAAGATGGATGAAATTTCTATTGGAAGGTTATATTCATCCTTGTTTCAATAGATGGTAATAAATTGAATTGGAATATGAAATGGGATATCCCATTCATGGAAATGGATATGAAATCTATATATAGAAAGCAAATCCATGCCAATAATCACATAAAATTCTATTATAGGAAGGATCACATGATTTTCAAGCAGCACTTTCCCTCGAACATCAATCAGATAAGAATTATAAACTTTTCATGTGACTATTGGGCCATTTAAAGTTGTCACATGTAAGTCAACATATAAATATTGATGAAATATAATGATACCCTTTGAAAATTATTCTGAAACAAAAGAGTGGGTCGATCCAGAATCAAATAAAACCTATGTTACATTAGGGTGAACATGAAGTGTAACTTTCACCACAATATTATTTTAATCCACATCACTGATAGTGATTTCATGTGACTTTCCTTTGTCTATAGACTTAATTGTTGGTTGAGTTATATCATCATTAATAAACCTTGGATTAAGGAATTGATTTACAGAATTCCCCATTTCCTTGAACATGTATCATTGACATGTGTGAGGTGCATTATATGTATCCTTTTCTTTGTTAATATTATTAGATAGATTTTTCGTATCACTTCCTCATTCAACAGCCTAATGAACATCATTTCCACTCTAAATTTTTTTACCCGTACCTCTAAGAGAATTCACTCCAAGTTTCATTCCACACAATCAGAATAAGGGAAAAAAATCTTCTTTTCATTGTGGTCAATATATTTTCCTTTTAATTAATTTTTTATCATATTATCAAAAACATATAACTAAGGGGTTACTCTAATAACCATATCAACATTGATATCACATTTCACAATTGACTCAGAGCTATTGATGTCCCTTATGACTAATTACCTTCAGAGATAATATTTTAAGCCACTAAAGTATTGATAAATTTTACTATCACTTGGATAATAATTCCAATTACATTCCATGAAAGTCTTGTAAAATGTTCTTCATTGGTACCAATAGATTCATCATCCATTTGATTAAGTTCAATAACAACATTTTCATTTTTGTTTGAATAATACAAGGAAATTACTTATTGAAATGTCAGTTATTGAACTCATCCCATACCATAGACTCAATTTCATCTCATTTCCTCATATTTTTTATAAGATTCCACAATTTATCATCTTGTCCTTCCAAACGGTAGACTGGTAAGATGAAATAATCATGTTCATAAAATTATATAACTAAAGAAATATTTTTAGTGGTAAACATCCATTGTTCAGTGACTAATGAACTAAAAGACCCCCCGAATGAAGGAGGACATTGTCTCATGAAAGAATCAATAGAATATTGCTCACTCATTTCCTCATTTGGAATTCTTTCACAATTTATATCTTGATAATGTTGTGTTAGCTTGGCTAAAATATGTTTTATTCCATCTCCCATAACCTTTGGTTTCTTAGGGGTAAAATCATTGCATTACTCACCGCATTCAACATCAACATTGTTCAATCAGTTTTCATCCATTGACTAAAACTAGGAATATTTGTTTGAGAAATAAAAATAATAATAGGAAACCATAGAATTAATAATAAAATTTTAGCTTAGGGAAATTTAGGTTTTTTTCAAGGTTATTCATGAACATCTATAAAACACTAGGATAGGATTGGAACCTATATATTTACATAACCATAGGGTTCTTACTAAGGTTATCTCATCCTACTTTAAAATGGTTATCAATATCTTTGATATGATACCAACTATAATGGAACATTCCATAGATATAGATATTAATTCAACATTGAAGAATATTAATTAAAATACATAACAAAACAATAGTCAGATCGTAAAGGTTTAGTATAATTAGAAACTAGGAAACATTAACAACTGGTTCTTAAAATATCTGCATTGTCTCAAACATATTTCTTCATACAAGATAGCCTTTTTCCATATCTTATAGAACACCATTACTCCTAACCTTGGGAAAATAAACATATGAATGGGTGATCTTAAATTATCATTAGGGGTAAAGAAGGTATATATCAATCATATTGTAATCATTAGAACAT
The DNA here is from genome assembly GCA_963277665.1 of Viscum album. Lineage (NCBI taxonomy): Eukaryota > Viridiplantae > Streptophyta > Magnoliopsida > Santalales > Viscaceae > Viscum > Viscum album. Next base: position 366,103,170 of record OY728166.1, on the reverse strand, counting down.
AACAATAGAAAAATCGTGTCCTTCATATAAAATATCATAATATCATGTCATGCGATAAATCATAAATGTGAAATGTAATCCCAATAGTGATAAAATATGATATTAAATTTTGTGTCATACACATATAAGCACAAAAAATCAATTCATATTAGTGATGTCTCATTTCCAAGACCATTATAGAAAACAATTTCCATTTTTGAACTAAGCTCACTCCTCGTTCCAGCCTAGTATTACTGAATGAGATTTACATTATATTCCATTAATTTCAATCTCCTGAGGAAGAAATATTTACCCATTTCAAAAGAGGGGTATATAAGTCCCAACCATCTCATAATTAAACCATTATTATGTTGGACACAAAATTATAAAAACATTCACCATAGAATATCCCCTGAAATAAAATGGGGTTCTTAAGCATAAATCCATCACACTTGTTATAACATAATAAAATCATTATAACAATAGGGTTATAAATATAATCTTATTTAAATAGTTTAAACTTATATGGAAAATAATTTTATGAAAACACTTGAAATTAATTGCGGGGGAAAATATCATTTCTTCTTCAAAAACGTTTTCCTTCCTCAAAATGCCACACAATTTTAGATGAAATTATTATATGTGAAAATAACCTATTAATGTTTTAAGAGAATTTTCAAGGAAATAAATAATTATATAACTAATAAAATCTATTCATTCTGTATATGTTAAGAAACATTATTCACATACTTTTTCCGGATATGTCAATAGTACCTCATACTAGAAATGACAAAAGATTTTAGTTATACCATTTAGTTAAATCTTTACAATGGATAAAATTAAATTTTAAAAACTATATAAGTATATATATAATATTTTGATATACATATATAAGATACATGGAAATGGATGGTAAATATACCCCAGTAAATACTTACGGTTAAACAATATCAGATAAAAACAAGATTTTCAATGTTATCCCTTACATTAGGTCTGATATGACTCACATGTATCTGAAACAAATGTATAATGAATAAAATGCTCTAAATAATTTATTTCAAAAACATAATTATTTTTATAACAACATTTATGATCATACTTTTATTAGTTTGATAGTAACATTTCTTTATTACTTGTTATTCAGGTATTAACTGCATTATGTTCTTATGCATGTTTTGTTGGATAAGATATTATTTCTATTTTAAGAATATAGTATAAACATTTATAGAAACGTATCAGTATAATATATATCATATTTAATCATTAAATTCATTTATATAATTATTCTTTAATAAATATTAAGTGGAACAAAACATATTGCACTGTAGAGATGGTAAACGGTACGTACACACAAACTAAGATACTATTCCCATAATTGTTTAATGGTATTTAAGTGGATAGTGTATAGTATCATAGAATAAAAATATTTTTATATCAAATATATATATATATATATATATATTAATTCCATCATTATACACATTCATGTTATGTGGAGGTGAAAAATGGATTACACAATGGCATGGAGATGATAAGTCGTATGTACGAACGCATGGTGATTTGATTTTTCATATGATGGGTAGAAAGTGGACAATGTTTATTTCATATTTACGATTAAATGTAAATATATGATTGAAAATGAAATTATTAGATTAAAATGAAACAAATAATGAAGTATATCTAGATGAATACAGATGTTTTAAAGATTCATTAAATGATATGACATATTCTTCGATGAACCTCATCTAAATCTCCTCTTAGAGTAGTAGTGTTGGTCTTTGAAGATGAAGATAACCTATATAATAAATATATAGAAATTTAGAAGAAACAATTGTAGGGTATAAGTGATATTTAAGGCTCAAAATGGTGTTAATAGGCAAGGTATGATGATCCATTTTATAATTTAGGTGAGAGGAATTTTTGAAAACTCCATAAATACGAATTTATAATAAAATAAAACCTAAACAATAAAACCTTAAAAATGTCCCAATTTATAATATTATAATATATATGGTTTTAATCTCATCATCCAATAAATTTTGGACAAGTAATTTTGTCCATTTAATCCATATCATTTAAATTGGCACATAGTTATTCTATTTAAATTTAATTGTGGTAAAAAAATATAAAATATTTAAGTATTATATATATTTACATATATAGTTAAAATTGACCATAAATGGATATTTAATTCCATTATTGAGATTATAATTTTCACTTTGTAATTTTGAAATATTTTTTTTATTTTTAAATACATTAATATAATGTTATTCTCATAAAATATCAACAGTGTCAATTTAGATAGATTTTATTTATATGATATTAATAAAATCAAGATAGATGATAAAATAGAATAAAAATATAAAATTTAGTCTTAACATTCAATATTCAAATATAAAATTTCTTTAGTAGATTAATTAGTAAATAATATATTTAGTCTAATATTTTAAAAACCATTTATTTGATATTTCTATTAATAAAATAATTTTTACATCACAATTTTGTCACCATTAATTGTAATTATTTAATATATAAAAATTATTAATATATTTGTATGATGTAGGTAAATATTTTATCTTTAGAAATACTATTTATAGTAAATATTATCTTCTAGTTATTCATATATTAAAATTAAAATACATATATGAAATTTGATTGTGACATTTTTTCGCATTCATTAGATCTTATTACACTAATGTAATATTCAGAGGTATGTGGATATAAAGTGATTCCATTTCTAAACACATATGATAAGTGTCTAATTTAGTAATCTAATAAGATTTTTATAAGTTTTATGGTAATTTTATAATATTATTTTTTACCCTTAATTACCTGATTTATGTTTAACCATGATAATAAAAATAATTACCATATTTAATATTAATAATGCCCAAAAATAAAGGTAGCCTATTAACATAATTTGGAACTAATAATTCCAAATAATTAATAATTTTTTAAAAATTACAAATATATAAGTTTTAGTACTGAATTTAAAATTAATCTCGTTGTTTAAATGAGAAAACGTGTTTTAAATGTTAAAACATTGCAAAAGATTAAAATGTGTTTAAATATGAATTCAATGTAAAATTGATTAAAATTAAATAAATTATTTTTAATGATAAAAATATACTCTATATATACTTTAAAAGCAATAAATATTATAATTTTACCATATAAATTATCTTCATGAAAAATGTTTTTTTAATTATAATTTAGTGCATTTTACTATTCATCGAAACAATAATGTTATTAGAAAAAAAAAATTTATACAAAGAAAATTATTATACCATGATTTAATATAAGATGTTTATTTTATCATATAAAAAGTATGAATGTTACAAAATCATAATTTAAAATGGATTATCCTTTCAATGGTTTAAAATTATCCTTTTTTTAAACATGTTTTTATACATCAAAAGAGGGTTTTATTCATACCTTATGACTAAAATATTCATTGGATTAATATAAAAAATATTTTATTAAGTATATAACACCTATATATCTTGTCAATTTCATTACCAAAATAAATTCACTTAGAAATTTAAATATCAAATTTATTTATAATTTTCATATATAGTTAATAGAAAATAAACTCAGAAAGCATTTTCATAAGTTAGTTATAATTATAATCTTTATTCTAATGACTAGGATATAGTTTTAATTTTAAAATAAGTTCATCTTGTGGTGTCTTTTACAACAAGTATTCTTTAAAATATATCAACTAAATAATAAAAATCATTTAAATAAAATTATATCATAATAACATTTGGATGTTGAAAATTTCATAGAAGATAAGCTTCCCTATTCTACATTGTTAGAGTCCATCTGATTTCAGCTACAACTATGGGCCTAGTTCAATATCTATGAAATGGTGGTTAGCTAAATGAATTTCTCATCTCAGTATATGTAATATGATTGACCATCCTCAAATGTCTTCACAATATTCATCTAATCACTGATCAATATCGCTGAAAAATGTTTTAATTATTTGACGGGAATAGAGTATCCCATCACTGACATGTCACTTAGCTATGGGTTCATGAATTTATAAACAATGTCGGTTGTATAGGTCTAGAGATATAAATGTTCTTGGATGGCTGTTTGGATGTCAACTCAAACCATACCTTAATTTCGACCATCCAGAATTAGGAATCCACAGCAATGTATGGAGGAATCACATAGTATATAGGTCCTAAGCTTGACCCTATTCTGTGAAGGTGACTCAATATTCTAAAACATAGACTATATATCCTCCAAAATTGATTCTGAAGTATGAGGACTTTCATTCCCAGATATTATGTCTCAAATTAAAATGCAAATCAACTAGTTCCCCATACCCTGTTGGCCATATAGCATCAAGAACGTTTCCACAAACACCAGAGGGTGACGACTAGAAATGTCAGACTGGGGTGTGATAATGGGGAAACTTTCTGATAATTGGAAGAGTGTAATCTAAATAAATAAATAATATAAAATAAATTAAGTAGTTAAAATAATAAAACTGAAATAAATAGCGGAATACTAGTAAGATTAATTACCAATCATTATTCCAAAAAAATTATGATGCAACAGGTTATATGGTATATGAATGCATCTAAAACATATAAAATTTAGTAATACACAATATATGTATCAATGAAAAAAATAGAAAAATATCGAGTTAGAATAATTGCAAGCCTTGGATCAGTCTCATTCTCTCTCACTCATGATCTTCACATTATGTACATATAGCATGACACTTTCCCTGATCCACACCTACAATCCGATAATCTATTTGGGGAACTGAAGCATGTCCCAAAATGGTTGTGAGACTGAAGCTCAATAGGAAACCACCCATGGTCTCTTATTACCTTTCATTTAATTTATATATAACATGTAGTGTATAATAGTGAACGAAGTAAACTATAGGTACATAAAAGTAGACGCAATAGATTTCTCAGAAGGAAATGTAATCAAGTATAATAGAAAACCCAATCAATACACGTTCTTTATGTTACAAGATGATTTATTAGTCAATATATATCATTATTAAATTCATTTTGATTCTACAAAAGTCTCAAGGTCTGGATTAGGCCTGATGACCTCCCCCCCGGTATAAAAGTAAACATAAAATGGTGACATAATAATAATTTAATCCCTTCTACTAGAGACATGTCTATGTATCATTCAATGGATTTTAGGTTCCCTCGTCATGTTAAATAAGATTCAATGAGCCTGACCACCCTATACATGGATCTCTCATGGCCTTTAAATAACATACCTCTCGTGCCCATCTATTATATTTTTACGGATAAAATGGTTCACCCATGGTATTTATGATGTAATTAGTCACATGAGTCCAACCATGTCTTTTCATTGAGATTGTGGCTCACTCACTACCAATTACATCTTTTATCATTTAATTCAAATATACACCCCATATCAAAATAAACACATGTGAATTAAACTTTGTAATTACTTTAAAAAAATTAAATGACATGGGCACAACATATATAATAAAAAAATGTAAATTAAAATATTACCGGGCCTAGCATGGATAACTCAGATGGGAAAACATATAAACAAACTACTTTACAATTTAAAATTTTAAGAGGATTTACATAATAGGTATTTCACATGGGAAATTCATATAATGATAAATACATTTTTAACGACCCAATAATATGAATTCATGTCAATCCCCGTAGGCATTATGTGATAAATGGTCGTCTGACGGAAAATACACCAATGGGGTGGCCCTATGTCATGTTTCACATCCCTAAAAATTCTTTCAGTTTATCCAATTAATTTCCTAATAATTATTAGGAAACAACAAAGTTAATTATTCAATCTATTTACACACTAAAAGTGGCTTCACAACACTTTGGAATTTATGAACATCATGTTAATAAAGAAAAAGCCCAAGAACACCTTCCACGTACTTGTCTGACTCTCCATATCCAGTGTCATGCTCTAATTTGACCTAAAATGGTTTAGATATACCAAATGTGAATATGATCTTGAAATTAAATAAATAGATTTAGGGAATAAATCAGGGAGGAATGATTAAGAGGAATCATTATCTTACTGAGGGGAATCCAACAAATCCTATAGTGTTGGAAGAAGAGATCAGACGATGGAATGAGATGAAAAATCCCCTTCAAATTTTCTAGGGGGCGCTGCTCCTCAAATGGGGTCTATTTATTTCAATTTGGAAAATGATTCTATAGACGGACATAATAATTAACAAAAATTATACTTTTTATACATGGGACTACACTCTGTGTCTGTAAAAGTCATATCCAGACCCTTACATGGTTGTGTGCTATGATTACATGGCATATATCTCTCTATGCAGGGCATATACATAAATTTGCACGTCGTATAGTCCCCATGTTTTATGAATTAGGACTACAACAATTCCTTGACCTCTTTCACCTCATTTTATTAAATATAACTTAAAATGAAGGATATGTACCTCAATGGAATAAACAAGATCTTATGAATATCCCCTTAATGAAATTATTCAATGAATTTACCTTCCATGGGTGATGGAAAACTATATGAGAATGAATCCAGCCACATTGATCATGCATCAGCCTCACTCTCCATAGTCTCATCCTACACTCGATTGTGCTGCCATATCACTCATACCAAATTAATAGAATAGCCATGGAGAACCTTCGTGTAATGATCCATAATATGAATGGGATGCTCCGTAAAGGACAAGTCTTCATTAAACTCTAACTCCTCATTCAGAAAGGTGCGAAATGGGTCCGAAATGTAATGTCACGACTAAAAAAATTGGAAGACATTGTGCATAGACCCATACCTATGAGGTAACTTCAATCCTTAGGCATCAAGTCAAACCCTATACAGAATAGCAGACATGACAACATATCTTGGTGAAAGCTAACATTGTCTCTTGATTCTCTCATGTCCCAACCATTTTGAATCATGTTGGAAAACTTGATCCTCGACCCTGATCTCCAAATTCCATTGATGGTGGTTGGAATATTATTTCTGATGAGACTATACAACAACCACAAGCTTCTTCATCAACTCAACCTGCTTAGTTGTCTCCTGGACAAGACGAGGTCCCAACATCACTGGCGCACCTACCCATAGTCAACATTGGAGTGATAGGAATGGCCTACTATACAAAGACTCTTATGGTACCTTCTGAATAGTATCCTATAAGCTATTATTGTAAGTAAACACAATAAAGTGTATGTGTGTATCCCACAAAACACTAAATTCTAGAATGCATGCCAATAGAATGTCCTTCCACCACATAAATCATCCGCTCAGACAGGAAATCAATCTCGGAGTGGTATGCTATGATCAAAATAACCTTTTTACCAAAATCCATCTCTATACCTATCCAAAAATGCAAATTAAAGTGGGAATCCCTATCTACAATGATATAATGGGGATCCCCGTGTTTTCATACAATCTACCAGATGGTCAAACTACAAATATCATCATCATTGAATGTTTCATTGATCGTAAATAAATGTGAAACCTTCATAAGTCTCTCAACCACAACCCATATTTCATCATTACCTAATGAGGACCTTGGTAAATCAATCATGATATTCATCATATGATTATTCCATTTCCATCCTAGAATGGGTAGCTGCTGCAAAAGTATTGTTGGTCTTTGGTGTTCCATCTTCACCTAATGATATGTGGAACATCTCATGACAAATTCTGCTACATCTCCCTTCAAACCTAGACACCGGTACTGAATATGAAAATCTCGATAAATCATTGTGACACCCGGATGCAAATCCCACACTGAATGATGAAAATCCCACATGAGCTCCTCATGCATGATTTATGAAACACATACATGACAACACATCCATAAAATCACATCCTCTCTTATGTTCAAACTAGGAGGAGAGTCCTCACCTTACAAATTCTCTTGTAGAACCAAGAATTCAGAATCTGATAGATTCTTAATATTCACTCTATTTTGTAATTTATTGTTAATATATAAGGATGTAAGTACAGTTTGTCCCATATTTTCATGCACCTCCCAATGTATCTTAGTGAACAACACTATCATATTCCACTCACTACTGGATGGTTGAACTGCATGTATCTGAGTCTTACTGCTAAATGCATCGTCCACTGAATTATTATTATCAAGCATGTAGGAAATATCAATGTCAAATGTCATAATGTATGCCACCCACCTTTGATGCCTTAAATTTAGATCACACTGAGTAAAGATATACATTTTTCCTTTGTGACCTATGTACAATGCAAAATAATCACTCAAAAACTAATGTATCCAACAATATAAGACATTAAAACCCACTTCTAACTTGAGACCATGAATCAGGTAGTTCCACTCATGTGGCCTCATCTACCAGGACTCATACATTGTGACTCATTACCCTCGCAGATGCACTACTTCCACGACGATACTTAATGTGTCACATTACATGGTACAACTCATCCTCGGATATAGAAAAATCAGTATTGGTTCTGACATTAATCTCCATTACGACTCATGAAAGGTAGTCCCGCAAGAATCTCACCATATATACTTCACAGATTCATTTGAAATCACTTTATCAGTGATGAAAAGCATGATAATTCCTATATGAAATGCCTTTAGTAATAAGGAAAACCTATAAATATCTACTCCTCAAAGACGTTCTTGGAATACTCCTCTGTAACTACTACTCTCACCTTATATGGGTCTACTGATACCACTGTCTCTGATATGACGTGACCCAAGAAGTGAATCTAATCCATCTAGAAGTGGCACTTTGATATCTTTTTATATAACTAATGCTCTATCACTACACACAAAAAGATATCAACATGTTTGGACTTTTCATGTAGTGTTAGAAAATACACTAGGATATCATCCATGTAAACCACAAAAATGAGTCAAGATAAGGATGAATCACTCAGTTCATCACTTCTATAAATATTGTGGGCTCTTTGGTGAAACCGAATGACATGGATAAATACTCATACAGTACATACATGCTCTGAAAGCCTGTGCATGGTACGTATGATGATATAACATGCACTTGATGATAACTGGTCTCAAATCGTTATTAAAGAATACCTAGCTCCTTGAAGTTGACCGAAGAGATCATCTATTCACGGTAGAGGATACCAGTTCATAGTGGTCAACTAGATCAATTTTGGATAATTAACGCATATCTATAGGTTATCATCTACCTTTTTCGCAAATGGACAAGTGAACCCCTATGAGAAGTATAGGGTAGGATGAAACACGTAGAGTACAAATAATCTAGTTAACTCATGAGATATTGCAACTCCATATTAGGAATCCTTTAAGGAGGAAAGAATATTGGTGCAACTCATGGTTCTTGGTCGATAGAGAATTCCACATCTCTTACCATATTTAAATTAGAAAATTCATCTAGAAAGACATATCTGAAACAATAAACCACTAGTGAAAAATTTATCTGATGTCATCACTAGTCATCCATATATAAACATGAAATCTATGATGTCACCCACTCAACCCACGATGCTCTAGTTCAGCTCGGATCAGTTTGACATCCCTTTCAACCTTGTGTAGAAACAATCCGCCCTATAGTGACGTGAAACTCACTTGGCGGTGATAATATTTGGAAAATTATATAAAGGACACTAGCCAATACATTCTATGGATGACATCATATCATGTCATATAAAAAACCTAGAGATACCAAAAAAAATTAAACCCCCCCCCCACCATCTTAATCAGGAACTGCTTGCACTATCCCACAACTACCATTCTAGTCCCTAATGGAGTGTCCGGTTTTATAAGGCCATCATAATTGAAAATAATGAGCCCTATTCTCTACAAAATGGGAAAATATATGAAACTATATTAATCCCATGTATCAAAGAGTGTAGAATCTAAAAAATTGGTGACTAGAATAGTACATATGATAGTAGAAGGTTTGAGATCCTTCTCCCGTCAGGTCTGTTACACTGCATAATTTTGGCATGTACAATGGCCCTGATACTCTATTTGGAAACCCTATGAAGACTCGTCCATCAGTCACTATGAATCTAGGGTTTGGATACCACTACCTCGACCACCATCTTGACCTGATTGACCTGCTGAATTTTAGTTCCTTGATATGTGAGAAGCTGTTGATCCTTCTATGATATGTGGAGTTAGTACAGACCCTCTCTCACTAGATGTTAGTCGAACCATCCTACAATAGTGCTGAAAATTACCCATCTTATCATAGGATCAGCACTTGACTATATCCATCAAGCACTAAGGACAAGTATTCCCAATTAATCAAAATTGTAAGAACCTGACATGGCCAGTAGATGATATGTTTTATGTACTAGATTCTCCATGTGTATGCTCCAGACAACACTTACTACTACTAATTGAAACACTAAAAGATCGTTGTGCTGAAACGCCATGAATCAAACCACCACATTCCATTTGATCATGTTCGATAATCAGTGCCTGGTTTACTATATAAGAAACAATAGCATGATGGATGATATTCAACTGCGATCAGATGTCATACCCTAGACCAGCCTCCAATCACCTAACTTTTGACAGATTTACACCCATCATAGTAGGTGTGAAGTGATGGAGCTCTGTAAAGAGGGTTGAGAAATCCATAAATAATAGATATCCATTACATAGATTCACAAACTCAATGACCATTTCATCCCACTGCATCTCAGGATTGAATTATTCATAGAAGACTTTTTGAAAATATTTCAATTTCATGTCCCACTTACTCTCTATCAGTATGGTAAAATCCCAACATTTCTTGCTTGAATCACACAACATATATGTCGCGATCATGACCCTCCTCTTAGGTGGCATCTCAGGATTCACAATGAAAGATTTCATAGCCCCTATCCATGACAATTCTCCAATAAAGTGGTTAGATGCTTATACTGGAACTCTTGTGTTAGTTATTCCATATATGTGGAAGGATGTGGTGAACCCTTAAGGGTTTGCATAAACCTCATAAATACTTCAAAGAAAATTGAATCATTAATTTTGTCCAGTATTACAGTTGTAGTTGTAACCGGACCAACTACAGTGTCTACTAGGAGCCCATGGCCTACCACCTCTGTAATATGATCATAACCACCCTCCTAGCATACAACTAGAGGTCTTTATTGTAGAATTTCTCAGTATATTATAGTACATAGACCATATTATATGATTATTAATCAGGGTACAAATTTCAATAGCATAATAAATAAACAAGAGAATATTATGCTCAAATGTTCACAAAAGATGTGTACATGACTTGTAGAAACCATACATTGTGTGTAAACTTAATCACTTTCATGGTCATGAACTCCCTCTGTCCTAGCCGTATTAACATCCTAGGTATGTGATGTGTTATGATGACACACAGTATATACTCCATCCTCCCCTCTCATTGACATAATTTTATATGTCCAGAGCTACACAGTTCTGCTTATGTAAAACTACATGGACTGTACATAATGCATATGACATGTTATAATCAAAACTCAACAACCCATGTTCTCTCTCACACGGCCTGAAAAATGGTCAAAACTCACATGGTGTGTACTCATATTACATGTAATTTTCTTTAATGATAATTTTCCAAAACAAATTAATATATGGTGTGTGTTCATATCATCACACGTCGTGTTGTCTAGGTTTCCAAACAGTAAGCCTCTGAAACATCTTCCAAACCCCTATTTTTTAAAATTAAAGTAATTGTGTTCAAATTACGATATGTGGGGGCCCATACTCCCCATGAATCTATGATTTGTATCCATATATATCATATAAGAACGTATTCTATATCATATGGATGAATCATGATCTACTAAATTCTGATCCAAGAGGACCTATACTGCATAGGGTCCAATATTTCGAATCCATATAATTCAACCATAACATGTACCAATACAAAAATAACTATAGTAGGCATATTTATAATGGTACCTAACATGAAAACATGCATATCTGGAATGAAATCTATCACAACAGTAGGCAATCTGTATTTCTTTCTAAATGGTATGGCATGAATGCATGGAAAGTGATTTCATACAAGATCCTATATGATGCATGAGATGGAATACACTCATCTCATTGGGTTGTAAAAAAATATAACCATAATGATATCAATAGTAATATAAAAATCAACTCTGTCACCCAACCATGGAATATCCATACGGCCGACTTCCATACCCAATGCATTGGAGGTTATAAAATAACCACCCGTCCTATTTTATCCTGGAACCACCCACCATATGGTTTATCATGTAACCAACTATCTAATTTCCAAGTACCATATTTACACATAAAATATTGAATATATAGAAATTTCACTAATAACATTTCATTGGAAATCACAAGAAGTAATTTCAAGATATTGAATTAATCATTCCATTTTCATAAACCTTTTAAAAATAGATTTTTGAATAAACGTGTCCCATACCACTTTGAGGAATTTAATAGAATTATAATTTAAAAACATTAATGTCATATACATAAATACTCAAAACTATTTTTGAAACAGGGAAATTAAAGATAATGATTTAGAATATAAATCATTAAAACATTTTAAATGATATTTTAGTTAAAGAGTTTTAAACAAAATGAGAGACTCTAGAAAACAAATAATTGAAGAATAAAATTTAATATGAACATTAATATATCAAGAGAATAAATTTATTTATGATATTATATAACAAATGAAATTATAAACACCATATAAGAGATAATTGGATAATAACAACAACGAATTCTCAACGGAAATGTAAATTGAGATAAAATACCTTATAAAGATGGTATCCTTAAATTAAAAATAAAAAAATCACATAATTATGTTCGAAAAGTATAAATACACCCAATATAATTGGATATTAAGTGTAATACAATTATATCTCATTCATATATTTTCATAGGACATTATATTCAAGAAGTACAAGTTTAACCCAAATAATTGAAATTGGTTTAAGAAGTTCCCTTACAAAAATTCGAAAGTGTAATGGTGTCACATTAAAATTTTGAAAAAGGTTTGTTGAGATAAAAAGGGTATCTCATCACATGGACATTTAATTTACATCAATAATGTTATAGTATAAGATATCCCAACATAATAATATTTATATTAAAATACATAACAAAAATAAGTCTTTTAAAAAGAGGAGGGTGAAAGGTTCCCTTACTGATTTGATAACTTACAAAACATACACCACATGATAGAAGGACCATAAAATGTAGATGTAAATACACATAAATGAATGCGTATTACACAAGTAATAGAATCATGGTCATTACATAAACCACTCAAAGGAAATAGTGGTAAATATTGCATGAATATCACCGGAATAAAAAAGTGATAAAAAAATCCCTTACCTCGTCGTAATTAAACGAGTCGTATGACCACAACATAATAACAACCAAATGAATCAAAAAATACCAGGAATATAAAGAGAATCCTGATAATATATATCAATGGTAGTATAAATTATACCACATGAAATAAATAAGTGGTGAACAATGGAAATATCACAGAATTAAAAGTGTGATAAGATATCCCCTTACCTCGTGTCCTAATTGACTCATATGTTCCATGTTCTTCCTGAATAATAAAAATATTTTATTATATAAATCATTAAGAAAATTTCCATTTTAATTATTCATGTTATATCACTTATTATCTTGCTATAACAACTAGATAATTATTTGTGTTCTTATTGGATATTTTATAGATGTTTGGAACTTGAGTTAAAAATGAACTTGTTATAATTACAATTTTTCCATGTTGTCAAAAGTCCATAATCTAGATATTTATATACATTTTTTATTTATCATATATATCATATATATGTAGTTTATTATTATTTATAATATTCAATATCATTTGGAGTTAGGAAATGAAATGCACCATTTAGGGAGAGGGTAAGCCATACGTACGCATGAACGCTACTTTTACTTCTACTTTATATTTAAAGGAATGAATGATTTATGATACATTGGTATTTTATAATTATAGTATAATATAATATTATATTTATGCTAGATAATTTCTTTATCTCCATCCTTTTTACGTTCCATGTATGTCATAAACGAATCATATCACCTTGAGGGGGAGGTAGTCCGCACTTCCTCAAATGAAATTATCGCGATTACCTATAATGGAGACCATAAATGTATTCTATAAATGAATTATTCATAAGAATAAATAAAACCTAAAAATATTATACATAAAATATAAATGTCTTTGCATATTAATGGCTACCATGTTATGCAGTAGGAGATAATCGAATAATCATCATTTCGTGAGGCATTAGTTTTCCATCCACAGAAACAATATGCTCCTCACCCATTAGATGAATGTTTGTATAAGTTTAGTTCTAATATTTGTTATAAAAACATTATAGTATATTGAAGATAATTTGTTTTGTTATAAAAAGAAGTAATAATAAAATTTTAGGGGTTGGATAAGTAAAATAATTCAAAATAAAACCAAAGAATTTAAGAGAACCTGTTATCATTTATTTGGGTAAATTCCTTTGGTTTGATCAAAAAGGACTTCTTAATGTTCCTTCTAAATCATGCATATCTTCTAGGAGGAAGAGGTGGATCTTGAAAGATTATTTGGGTTGGGGTTGGACAAGTCAATGGGCTTGAGAGGTGTGAGTAATGGGTTACAAGTGGTGTCCTTTTATAAGATGGAGGAGGGGTTCATAATTAATGTGTGAAAAATATTATTTTATTATATAATGTTATTCGGTTTATAAAGGTAAAAAACTAATTAATGTCGAAGATAAGATTACTAGTGGTAAATATAAAATCATCCAATAAGAATTGGACTGGTTTTGGATATTGTATTAATAATTATAATCGTATTTATTTTAATCATTTATTAATTAGGTAAATACTGCATTTTATTGTGTCATATATAATTTAATTTATCTGATGTATAGAAATTATAATAAAGATAACATGATATAGTAAATATTTCTAGTATTACAAATAATATTTATTGTCTAAATTATGACTTATATAACCCCTTTTAAAAATTTATTTACTAAAATATATTTGTTTTTGTATATTTTCTGATTACATGGAGTTAATTAATATAAAGTGTTGATATCATTCATAAGTGGATCCATGGGCTCCCAAAATAGACCCTAGGATTCACATTGTGGGATATTACTCATAAAATAAGGTTAAGAAAAATTTAAGGTAATTTGGTATTATTATCATAGTCTTTTTACCTTGAATTTCCCCATCTACCTTGAACAGCTGTAAATAAAAGCCAAAAGTTAATATTATCCAAAAATTATTTTCATCTTATTGAAAGGCATTTTAGTTACTAATTAAAACCATGTATGTCTAATTTTAGAAAAGTCAATTTTCTGAAGCAGTAATATTTCATTTAAATGAAAAAGGCAGTTTTTAACTACTTTTTTGTGGTTTCACTATTCATAAAAAATTGATGTTTTTCATAGAAATACAAAAAATTCATCCTAATCTATAATTAATATTCTGAATTAAAAAATGATGTCTCTTTTACAAAGTTAAAAACAAAGAAGTTTCATTAATTAATTTAAAATTAATTCATTTTGTCAAAATAAATTGGGTGTTTTTAAGAAATAATAACTATCAAAAGATTGACACTTGTTTATGTCCAATTTGTAACACCCCGACCCTAGTTACCCAGAGTCGGTGCATTATTACATAACATTGGCATGATCACAAGAAAGATCAAATCTCGAAATACCGATTGGTTTAGTAGCCTTGGAAACACTAGATGTATTCATAAGTTTTACATTACATCATAAAATGAAAAACTAATACTACAACATAATGTTTCCACAATCCACACTATTAACCCCTCATAAAATCCCTGCAGGTCATTCATAACTTACTTCTTCACATCCTGGGAAAAATAAAACATAGAAAAGGGGTGATCTCAAATGCCCAGTAAGGATAACAATATAGCGGAAACTTTCATAAATAAGAATAAATATTTAAGGAAATGCATTACTAAAACAAAAGCCTTTAAAACTTGAACTTCAACATAGTATGGAAAAAGTAAAAATGAAATAATGCCATTTACTTATTCACATGGATATTCTACTAATCGAATAATCACATGCAAAAATCAATAACCACTTTCATAATGTTGGAATGCATAATTCAAGACTATCATAACCACATAGTCAAGGCCTCGTGCCAAGACTACAAATAAGATTTTGTCAAGCCCTTGTGCCAAGACACTAGTTTGTCTCATGAGACCTACCGATGCATCGAGGAGCTATAGCAGGCTCCACCCGTCACTTACTAAGTCCAATGCATTCCCATATGAAAAGGTTTAAACATAACATAAACATTCGTATTAAAACTAGCATACGAAATGTCAATAATTTCACCATAAACTATGAATGGTATAAAAATAGCACATCCACAGTCAAACATATCACAAAACCTTCAATACAATATATTTGTTTTGTATTACAATAAATCAACTTCAAATAAGCGTAAAATCCACCAAAGGATGTTGACATAGATGAAATCAAAATTCTTTTTAAAGAAATATCTCTTTTTATTTTGAAATCATTTTAGATCCATATAAAATAAAACATTTTATTTGAAAATATTCTTATAAGCTTGTAAGGGAAGTTTTGAAGATTTTATAACGGCGGAAAATAGCCGCACCCGCCGTATAAGTTAAAAAAACATTCTTACCTTAATTCTGTCGAAAAGGTTAAAAAGACCTTGTTTTGAAAACGATGGAAAGATTCCTTTATAAACCACTTATAAAAGTCAAAAAGGGTATAAATGACTTTAACTCATATTCTAGTAAATAGTAAAAATGTTTTGAAATACATTTTTAAGAAACATGGATGTGGATGATAAAGAGATCCCAGTAGATTATTACATATAAACAACCTCGGATAATGAAGAGATTGTGAAATAACCCTTACCTTGTACTTTTCCTTGGTTGGGTTAGGTTAACCTCCTGTATAATGGTGAAATAATTGTTATTAAATTATACAAGAATCATATACATTAATATGATATCATATATGATCTTTTAATATTGATTTGATAATAATATCTTAGTATTATCGCTGTTTCGGGTGTGAACTTACTTGTTTGCTTTTGTATGTTTTGTTACGTAAGACATGTTTGTAAAGGATAAGTTGTATATTATTCAAATCCAGAATGGTATCAAGTCCTTAAACATCATTTTTAAATCATCAAATGATAATTATACTTGAATGGATACGATGGAGAATGAATCTCATCGCGTTCGTGGAGACGGTAGTCCGTACGTACGCACGAACGCTACTTCCATTTAATTTTTATTTTAAAAGAATCGAATACAAATGATACATAGGTATATTACTATTCCAGTATAATATAATATTTTATACATGTTACTTAAGTTCATTAACACCATCCTTTATACGTTCCATGTGTGGTATGAACGAGTCATATCATTTTAAGGGGGCGGTAGTCCGCACTTCCTCAAATGAAATTATCGTATGTATATACAACATGAAACGAATAATGGTATGAAATAAAATGGAATTACATAAGCTTATATATAAAATATATATCATTAATATCATATTTAATTACAGTTCCATCATAATGGCCACCATGAGAGGCGGTAAGATGTATTTGAACAATCATCGTTTCGTGAGGCGTTAGTTTGCCATCCACAGAAACATTATGTTCATCATCCATTAGATGGAGTTGTGTGTATGTGTAGTTTGAATCCTTCTTATAACAACATCCTAGTATATTGAGGATACTGGTGTTGTTACAAAAGAAAGGAAATAAAAAGATTTTGGGGGTTGAAGAAGCAAAATAAATGAAAATAATTTAAGAGAAATCGTTACCTTTAATTTAGGTAACTCACTTTGGTTGGAACCAAAGGACTTCTTGAAATGCTTTCTTCCTAAGGGGAAGCTTCAAGGAGGAGGAGAGGGATGTGGGGAGCTTAGTTGGGCAGAGTTTGGACGAGCCAAGTGGCTTGAGAGGTGTGAGGAATGAGTAGAAGTGGTCTCCTTTTATAAGGGAGAAGAGGGCTCTTTAGGAAAGAGTGAAAGTATTACTTTATAATATAATTATATTCGGTTTATAATGGTCCAAAAATCATTGAGGTCGAAGATAAGATGACTCATATTCTAAATAACATCAACCTATAAGAATTGGACAGGTTTTAGATAATATTGTAATCATTATAATCTTTTTTATTTAAATGATTTATTAATGAGGTAAACATTGCATCATTATTGTGTCATTAATAATTTCAATTATTTGATGTCTAAAAATTATAAATAAAATATCATTATGTAGGAAATCGTTTTATCTTTCTAATGAATATTTATAATCGAAAATCCAACATGTATAACCCTATGTAAAAATTGTTCTTCTAAAAGATGTAAGCTTATGCCATTTTTATTTTTATTTTAACTTTATTAATATAAAGTGTCCCTACCACATACAAGTGGCTCCAAGGGGTCCCCAAATTGACCCAAGGATGCTCATGGTCGGGTATGTGTCCACCAATAAGGTTAGGACACGTTTTAGGGTAATTTCGTATTATTATAATATTATTTTTTAACCCTTATTTACCGGATTTATCCTTAACCATGGTAAATAAAATATTTATCACAGTAATTATTCAAAATGTCTAAAAATAAAAGTTACCTATTTACACAATTTGGACATCCTGATTCCAAATATGGAATCCATTTTTCTAAATTCAAGACACAGAAGTGGCAGAAATTAATTTAAAATTAATTCCCGCTGTCAAAACAAAAAGCGTGTTTTTAAGAGGTAATAACTATCAAAAGATTGACACTTGTTTATGTTCGGTTTAATTGTAAAATTATGTCCAATGACCAACATTATATTAAACGGTAAAAATATATTCTAAATATACTTTAAAACCACTCAAATTCATAATTTATCACTATTAATTATTTTGATTAAAAAAGTTGTTTTTAATTAAAATTTAGTAATTTTCACTATTCATCAAAATATGAAAGTTATCCGAAATGTACCAAAATTTCACCTTAGGCTAAATTCGATATTCCGAATCCAAAAATGAAGTTCATTTTCAAATATAAAATATATATAATTTCAAAAAGTAGGTATTACTATTCATAACGGCTAGTTTGATCGGTTGTGGTGTGTGTTAAAACTCGACGTTTCGTACAACACACGCTACTGTTTTATTCAAAGGAAAGCGTACCGTGGAAGCTTGGGATGTTTCATTTTAAATTTTTTGATGTCTCCATTTAGTCAAAAAGTTTAAAATATTGTATTTAAAAAGGTTTCACTATCAAAAGTTGATAAAAGTGCAATACTGAAAATGAATCTGTTCTTGCATTATGACTAAGAAACTCATAATATGGATTCTAAAATTATAAGGATTATATAAAGTAAAAAAATGTAGTTAATGATATTCATGACCACTTTTAATGGCTTTTTTTTGGTAAGTCATGGTGCAATTGAACTCGGTGTTTCTTGTAGTGCATGTTATTGAATTATTTTGAAGAAATAACACACTATGAAATCTTGGGGTGTTACATTCTCCCCTCCTTCAATAAATTGCGTCCTCGCAATTTGAAATTGTTCTTCGAAAATAAAAGGTTGAAAATAGATAATATATTTGTGGGAAAATTCACATCGGAAATTGGGTTACTAAAATTTAGTCTTAATATGAGGAAAAGAGAAATGAAAGGGTCACCACCAAATTATGATCTCGATTAGGAGAACATTGGTTGCAATTAGAGATATATAATTGGAGGAAAAACGTAAATATTTATAGGTAGTGATTGAGGTCATCAATCACAAACAAGTTTATAATTGAGGTTCTTAAACTCATCAATCTATGATGATTTGAAGTACCATCGGTTCAACAAAATATAGGGTATTGGGATAACACATTTTTGACGTTTCAAAATATCTTAGTTGAAATCCCACATCGAAAAATGAATTAACGAGGCCTCTATTTAAAATAAAGAGTCGAAAGTATGAAGATTACCGAAAATAACACATACTAGGGTTCCATGTAGGAAAATATGGATATCGAAGAGAAATCTAACCATCAATTATCCGATGGAGAGTGGTAGAGAACATGGCTATGAAAAGGCCAACAATCCCAAAGCCATAAATTAGTGATGATTTAAGGTACCATCTAGGAAAACATTTTTGTTCTAAGTTGCTTTTCTTAATGTTGAAGAATTTATTTATGAGATTGGCTAATATCATAAGGATATATACTTACTTTATAATTAGAGTTTTATCCATTAATAAATTTCAACAACAAACTCATCTTTCACTCGTAAAAAAAATTCTATTTATACTATTCATATAGGGTTCCAAAATAAAAGAATTTATAATTCATCTACCAGATCTTTTAAAAAAACTACATTATTTAATCCATGACATTTCTTGGGACAGTGGTAGGTGATACACCCTTGTCGCCCTTCGGTTGCGGGTTCAAGTCTCGCAGCCTTGCTGGACGCGACGGGTTGCCGCCTGACTTCCGGGTTGTCCTTTTATGGAAATCCAAAATAATCCAAACTAGAACTATCCAAAATACTTCTATCCAAACTCACAGTCCAACATTTATAAGTGAGGTAAACATAATGTAGAACCTTTTTACCCTGTAATAGCATATGAATACCTTCATCATGTATTCTTTTAATACACCGAAACATCCTGAATTACCATATTCCTTATTGATTACATTCATGCTCCCTTATTCCATATAGAAAGCTGGATATACTTCATTAATCCAAAAAATGTTTTAAACCCCCAACAATGATGGAATATACAAATCATTAATCAGTTCCAGGGTAGTCAAGAATATCCAAAATAATTTATCCAAAACAATCACATATTATTCCAAAATCACTACCTCAGTATCAGAACTATATTATGATTTATCATTCTCTCAACCATATATTTTCCAAAATTTTATCCTGCTATTGAGTCACTTTCCTTTGTTCCACACAATCTCAAGTCCTTAATGAAATAGTACTGCAGTACAATCCTTATATACTCCATGATTATTGTAACAAGTACATTGTTGATACAACACTCAATTGACATAATCAACATAAGAACTCTAATCATTCCTCTTCATCTGTGGTAGTATCATAAATTGATTATTATCCGATAACATCATTTGAGGCATATTCTGATGACTGGGACATAAGTTCGCATAGTGTCCAAACTCCTTGCAAATGAAGCATTGTACATTTGAAACCATTTTCTTACCCTTGCAGTCACGTACTTTGTGCCCTTTTCCTCCACACTTATAACAAACTCCCATTCCTTTCAGGCAAGTTCCAGGGTGTTTCTTTCCACAGTTACCACATATGGGAAAATTCTTCTTTTCCCTCATCCCTTTATCCATCTTTCTCTCTTCCATCCTTTTCTTCTCTTGCTTCCCTTCAAATCCATATGACTCAGCAAACTCTTTACTTATCTTATCAACACATGATATTATTTCTTGACATGATGATAATACATGGGAGACTATTCCTCTTATAAATTCTAGCTTAAGACCATGAAAGATATGATCCTTCCTTCTCTTTGGATCATGTGCATTTCCGGAGTTCTCATTCCTTCTACTGGGTGCCATTTCTAAACAATGGCATACACTAGACCAGTTTATGAATCAAAATACATAATCCCATACTTATAAAACATTTAACAAAAATCGATCTATTTATGGATATAATCCATAATCATAAAAATGTCTCCTTTGAGGATGTATATACTCATTAACCCATCATAATGGTTTGTAAAGAAAATGATAATTATCCTAAGCATATCCCCCGGGAGTGTCGTAACCAAGAGTGCAGCAAGGCCCGTTGTCGTGCACCAGTTCCCGTTCGAGTCTAGCTCAAAGCGGTGTTTTCGGGTTTTACCCCTAGGTACATCTGTGCCAGAGCCGCCTCTACCTGCTCGTATCCAGACAGGGATGTATTGCTCGGAAAACTCACAAAATCTCTACAATACCAAAATTCTAGGAAGTTCTTCTACACTAATCCTCAAAGTTCATCTTAGGTCTACGTGCTCTAATCAGAGTTTATCTAAATCTAGCTTCCAAGGTTTGTACTAAACTTCCTCTGATACCAACTGTAACGCCCCGACCCTAGTTACCCAGAGTCGGTGCATTATTACATAACATTGGCATGATCACAAGAAAGATCAAATCTCGAAAGACCGATTGGTTTAGTAGCCTTGGAAACACTAGATATATTCATAAGTTTTACATTACATCATAAAATGAAAAACTAATACAACAACATAATGTTTCCACAATCCACACTATTAACCCCTCATAAAATCCCTGCAGGTCATTCATAACTTACTTCTTCACATCCTGGGAAAAATAAAACATAGAAAAGGTGTGAGCTCAAATGCCCAGTAAGGATAACAATATAGCGGAAACTTTCATAAATAAGAATAAACATTTAAGGCAATGCATTACTAAAACAAAAGCTTTTTAAACTTGAACTTAGACATAGTATGGCAAACGTAAAAATGAAATAATGCCATTTACTTATTCACATGGATATTCTACTAATCGAATAATCACATGAAAAAATCAATAACCACTTTCATAATGTTGGAATGCATAATGCCAGACTATCATAACCACATAGTCAAGGCATCGTGCCAAGACTACATATAAGATTTTGTCAAGGCCTTGTGCCAAGACACTAGTTTGTCTCATGAGACCTACCGATGCATCGAGGAGCTATAGCGGGCTCCACCCGTCACTTACTAAGTCCAATGCATTCCCATATGAAAAGGTTTAAACATAACATAAACATTCGTATTAAAACTAGCATACGAAGTGTCAATAATTTCACCATAAACTATGAATGGTATAAAAATAGCACATCCACAGTCAAACATATCACAAAACGTTCAATACAATATATATGTTTTGTATTACAATAAATCAACTTCAAATAAGCGTAAAATCCATCAAAGGATGTTGACATAGATGAAATCAAAATTCTTTTTAAAAAAATATCTCTTTTTATTTTGAAATCATTTAAGATCCATATAAAATAAAACATTTTCTTTGAAAATATTCTTATAAGCTCGTAAGGGAAGTTTTGAAGATTTTATAACGGTGGAAAATAGCCGCACCCGCCGTATAAGTTAAAAAAAACATTCTTACCTTAATTCTGTCGAAAAGGTTAAAAAGACCTTGTTTTGAAAACGACGGAAAGATTCCTTTATAAACCACTTATGAATGTCAAAAAGGGTATAAATGACTTTAACTCATATTCTAGTAAATAGTAAAAATGTTTTGAAATACATTTTTAAGAAACATGGATGTGGATGATAAAGAGATCCCAGTAGATTATTACATATAAACAACCTCGGATAATGAAGAGATTGTGAAATAACCCTTACCTTGTACTTTTCCTTGGTTGGGGTAGGTTAACCTCTTGTATAATGGTGAAATAATTGTTATTAAATTATACAAGAATAATATACATTAATATGATATCATATATGATCTTTTAATATTGATTTGATAATAATATCTTAGTATTATCGCTGTTTCGGGTGTGAACTTACTTGTTTGCTTTTGTATATTTTGTTACGTAAGACATGTTTGTAAAGGATAAGTTGTATATTATTCAAATCCAGAATGGTATCAAGTCCTTAAACATCATTTTTAAATCATCAAATGATAATTATACTTGAATGGATACGATGGAGAATGAATCTCATCGTGTTCGTGGAGACGGTAGTCCGTACGTACGCACGAACGCTACTTCCATTTAATTTTTATTTTAAAAGAATCGAATACAAATGATACATAGGTATATTACTATTCCAGTATAATATAATATTTTATACATGTTACTTAAGTTCATTAACACCATCCTTTATACGTTCCATGTGTGGTATGAACAAGTCATATCATTTTAATGGGGCGGTAGTCCGCACTTCCTCAAATGAAATTATCGTATGTATATACAACATGAAACGAATAATGGTATGAAATAAAATGGAATTACAGAAGATTATATATAAAATATATATCATTAATATCATATTTAGTTACAGTTCCATCATAATGGCCACCATGAGAGGCGGTAAGATGTATTTGAACAATCATCGTTTCGTGAGGCGTTAGTTTTCCATCCACAGAAACATTATGTTCATCATCCATTAGATGGAGTTGTGTGTATGTGTAGTTTGAATCCTTCTTATAACAACATCCTAGTATATTGAGGATACTGGTGTTGTTACAAAAGAAAGGAAATAAAAAGAGTTTGGGGGTTGAAGAAGCAAAATAAATGAAAATAATTTAAGAGAAATCGTTACCTTTAATTTAGGTAACTCACTTTGGTTGGAACCAAAGGACTTCTTGAAATGCTTTCTGCCTAAGGGGAAGCTTCAAGGAGGAGGAGAGGGATGTGGGGAGCTTATTTTGGCAGAGTTTGGACGAGCCAAGTGGCTTGAGAGGTGTGAGGAATGAGTAGAAGTGGTCTCCTTTTATAAGGGAGAAGAGGGGCTCTTTAGGAAAGAGTGAAAGTATTACTTTATAATATAATTATATTCGGTTTATAATGGTCCAAAAATCATTGAGGTCTAAGATAAGATGACTCATATTCTAAATAACATCAACCAATAAGAATTTGACAGGTTTTAGATAATATTTTAATCATTATAATCTTATTTATTTAAATGATTTATTAATGAGGTAAACATTGCATCATTATTGTGTCCTTAATAATTTCAATTATTTGATGTATAAAAATTATAAATAAAATATCATTATGTAGTAACTCTTTTTATATTTCTAATGAATATTTATAATCGAAAATCCAACATGTATAACCCTATGTAAAAATTGTTCTTCTAAAAGATGTAAGCTTATGCCATTTTTATTTTTATTTTAACTTTATTAATATAAAGTGTCCCTACCACATACAAGTGGCTCCAAGGGGTCCCCAAATTGACCCAAGGATGCTCATGGTCGGGTATGTGTCCACCAATAAGGTTAGGACACGTTTTAGAGTAATTTTGTATTATTATAATATTATTTTTTAACCCTTATTTACCGGATTTACCCATAACCATGGTAAGTAAAATATTTACCACAGTAATTATTCAAAATGTCTAAAAATAAAAGTTACCTATTTACACAATTTGGACATCCTGATTCCAAATATGGAATCCATTTTTCTAAATTCAAAACACAGAAGTGGCAGAAATTAATTTAAAATTAATTCCCTCTGTCAAAACAAAAAGCGTGTTTTTAAGAGGTAATAACTATCAAAAGATTGACACTTGTTTATGTTCGGTTTAATTGTAAAATTATGTCCAATGACCAACATTATATTAAACGGTAAAAATATATTCTAAATATACTTTAAAACCACTCAAATTCATAATTTATCACTATTAATTATTTTGATTAAAAAAGTTGTTTTTAAATAAAATTTAGTAATTTTCAGTATTCATCAAAATATGAAAGTTATCCGAAATGTACCAAAATTTCACCTTAGGCTAAATTCGATATTAAGAATCCAAAAATGAAGTCCATTTTCAAATATAAAATATATATAATTTCAAAAAGTAGGTATTACTATTCATAACGGCTAGTTTGATCGGTTGTGGTGCGTGTTAAAACTCGACGTTGCGTACAACACATGCTACTGTTTTATTCAAAGGAAAGCGTATCGTGGAAGCATGAGATGTTTCATTTTAAATTTTTTGATGTCTCCATTTAGTCAAAAAGTTTAAAATATTGTATTTAAAAAGGTTTCACTATCAAAAGTTGATAAAAGTGCAATACTGAAAATGAATCTGTTCTTGCATTATGACTAAGAAACTCATAATATGGATTCTAAAATTATAAGGATTATATAAAGTAAAAAAATGTAGTTAATGCTATTCATGACCTCTTTTAATGGCTTTTTTTTTGGTAAGTCATGGTTCAATTGAACTCGGTGTTGCTTGTAGTGCATGTTATTGAATTATTTTGAAGAAATAACACACTATGAAATCTTGGGGTGTTACACAATTTTAAAGTGAAATTATTTATAAAGACCACCATTGGATTAAATAGAAAAAATTTAATCTAATTACAATATAAAACCAAATAAAAATATAATCTATCCGTATAAATAAATAAGATTAAAATTCATTTTTGAATTAAAATACAATATTTTCTTTATTCATCAAAAAACTGATTTTTATCATAATAATACCAAAATTTTACCCAATGTGAATTTTGATGTCCCATATAGAAATAAGAATTTTATTTTAAAAATAGAACAAATAAAAGTTACCCAAACTAGATTTAATGAGGGTTACCCATTATATGGCAGTAAATCAACCTTTTAATGTATATTATGCTAAAAATTAGATTCATTCACATTTTAAGCCTCTAATGTTTATTTGATATAATTAAAAACATTCAAAAAACATGTATAATCATATTGTAGTTAGTTTTGTTTTTTCCCACCATTACAACGTCAAGGCATTAACTACTATTTAATATTATAATATTATATTATTATTTTTCAGTATGACTCAGCATTGTGTGCAACGTAAGATTTCAATGAAACCCATTGTTGCATATCAGGTATTCCATCGAATCATAGTGTCGCCTTTAAAGTAAATTTAATTTTTAATTCACAAATATTAATAAATATGAAACTTCCTTACACATTATTTTCCTTGGATGTTACATGTTCTCCCCATTCCTATATTCAGTTTCATTCATATATAATAAATGATGTTAAAAAATTATTTCTGGAAGGGATTTTATCTGGATGATGATATTGTCCTAATGTAAAAATTATTGATGGATTTAGTGGAAGAAATGATCATTTAAAGAGATGTGATTTTTTATTTTTCGGTTTATCATGATTATATAATCCTCTAAAAAATCTATTTGATTATGTAATTGATCCATGTTTCCCATTTTTGATTTTTTTTGTATTAAAAAACATTAAGTCACAATTATATATATCAGAGCCATAAATTATTGTTTTCATTCTAAAAACAGAGTCTGGGATTGTGTTTTCTTGGATATTATACTATTAAATATGAATTATGTAAAATGGTCAAGGGAATTAAATAATATATTAAACATGGTTTGAAATTCCTTTAGAGGAAGCCTATTTCAAAAGAGGATATGGATATCTTAAAGGCCTAATATATAAATATACCATTGAGAATGATGAAATCGTTGATTTAATTCATCAAACTCATCAACTCTACCATTATGGATATCTAACATATTGATAAAGAATCAAATAATTTTTATGTTATATTCAATAGATCCATCTTGGATGAAATATCAATATCATCCTTTATAGTCGAATATTAATCCTCAAATTATTTAGGTGGATGCACATGGTGTCCATCATACATGACCCATTAAATAACATGGGTATTCAATGACTATAATTTAATTTAATATTAATCAATTGGAGTGCTTTTAACTATAACCTAGACCAATTTGGTACTAAAACCATAATTTTTTTGTTATTATATGAAAATAAAAGTGATATTTCATAAACAATCATAATTTTCCTATAATTTCATTACACCATTAAAGGTTAAATATGTTGATAATGGAAAATATTCTAGGGGAATGTTGATATAGAATGAATATAATATGAGACACTTATTAAAAAATATTTTAAACATTTTCTTAATGTTTTCCTTGCTAAATAACATTTAACATTTTTTACTTTCTACTAGGTTTTTATTTCTTAACAATCATAATTAATTATGATGTACAAATTAAATTGAAGTCATTACCTTATTTAATTACATTAATTTGAAATTTAATGTTAATTTTAAAATAAATTTTTCATATGTTATAGAAAAATTAATTTTAAAAGAATCACAATTAATTGAATATAAAAAAATATTAGAAAAAACAAGTCTTCATATTTAAATTTAAATATTAGATGAAATTATACTTATTACATATTTTTTCTGGTAAAATGACTTGTTATAAAAAAACATAATGCTTTTTTTATTTTAGGGAAATCAAAAACTAAATCCCACAATGAGAATATATTATTCAGTGAAAAATTTGATTTAAAAATTATTAAAGTGATATAATAATTTTGTTCTAAATATGTTTGAAATATGATATATAATCTAAATGAATTTATTAAAATGATATATTTTATTCCATATATATATATATATTTATTATCAAGAAATGTTTTTTAAACTTCTAGTTTTCAATTAGATAATGATTAGATTACAAAAAACCAATTTTCTCAAAAATAATACTTTTCACAAAATATTAAATTTAAAAAACAAAAATTCATACCAAATAAATGTCGATGAGATGAATGTAAATATTAAATTTTTTTAATAAAATTAATGATACTAAATTTATAATTCATTTTATCAAATAAAATTAAATAATAGAAAATATCATTCCTCAAAAATAACCTTAGACAATATTTTCTCATAATAATTATTTATCATCTTGATTTTATATATATTAATGGCTTATTATAATAGTTTTTAATATAGTAATTTTAATAGAGATATTCTACTATGATGTTTTGTGTTTACATTATCTATAGTGTGTTATGAATGTTACTAAGAATATTTTTTAAGAAAGAAAGAAACTATGTCCATTACATAATACCCTCTTAAAATATTTTCACCCTAGATATAATATCACATAGTTGAAAAAATTGAGTGTAATTTTCTATATTACATCATATTGTTCCCCTGAATATTTAGCATACATATCTTGTCCTTATAGAACATTGACCAGATGAGTGTCCTTATTATTTTATACCGTATTTATTTAACTCATAATTTCTTAAGTATTTTCCTCATATAAGATATCATTTTACAGTTCAATGACTTCAAAATTCCATATATATGAAGGGTATAATATGTAATCCCATAAAAGTTTTACATATAAAAAATCATGTGCTCATAAGTAGTCATGATTGATTTCAATGTGATAAAATGAAATCCAAAAATGGTTTAGGATCCCGAATGGACCAATATTTATATATGATTATATTCACAACACATCACATCACCTTATTCTAACATTATATTTCACGGACTGGGTTAATCCATAAATCCCTTTTTATTGACAAAGTAATGACCTATTTTCTCCATCCCTCAAAATTAATTCCTTCATACTAGAGTCATGAATATCTTCCCATATAGAACATAAAATTGTTTCATAAAAAATCTAATATATAATTATTTCAATATGAGATATCTAATATTGGGTGGTGTTGATCCAAACATCCTTAGAAATCCATAACTAATGATCTCAATATATCCTTAATAGATTTATTTTTTTGGTCACACTAATTATATTCTTGATATAGACAAGAAGTGTTAAAACTCCTCTAGATCTCTAAATTTTTTATTGATTCCCCAAAACCATTATATTTATCAAAAATATCAATTAGATGCAGTGGATAGTGGTACTCAATACATCTATAAAACACCTATTATATATCTTGGTGAAATATTATTATAATAAATCTTATTATTTGATAATAGAATTATCTTGAATTGAAGGGTGATCAATAAAAATACATATAATATTATATTCTGCATATTTTTGGAGAGTTCTATAATGAAATTGATAGTGATATTTTTCTATTTACCTACTTCATTGGGTTATGGATCCAACATAACTATATAGTTTTTTAATCAACCTTATCCTATAAGAATACTATGAATAGATATATTATTATATAATATATCCATTAATAAAATTCCCCAAGAAGTTTTTCTATTGATATCTTTACATATTTAACCATCCCAGATAAATTGTGTAGCATAGTCTATGAGTGTTATATACAATTTTCTCGAGTATTAATGGTTATTATGGGACACATATGTGTGATTAAAAACATATAACATAAGATTTATCAATTTTAAACTTGAGAATATTTTCTAAATATTTCTGTATCTCCACATTTTCCTCATATGCATCATTGACCATAAAATGAATGGTGGATAAGAAATCAGTATGGAAGGATATAATTTATCCCCACAACCATTAAGGATTCAACATTAATCATTGAAAAAAGAAATTATTATTGGGTATTTTTCAATCCTCATCATTTATATAGTAGTATGGTCTTCCCAACTCTTGGAATCAACCACTTTACATTCCATAATCAGGTATAAATTAATAGAGTTATTATAATCCAATGTCAATTCAAATAGTATTCTATGGTGCATATTCACTTCCTTATATGGGGATATATATATATATATATATCATACTATTGTGATCAGTAAATATACCATACTTTTCTATGTAGTGATTATTTTTACCAACTCATTTATATAATGACTCATTTTTTCATATATAAATCATGAGATCATCCATTTTTCTCTTGTGTTTTTACTTTTTCTAGGTATAATAAAATATATTGTCAATATTATTTAAGATTAATCCAAATCACTAATTTATATCATTAAATTATATTACAAAACCTTAAATATTATTGGGTAATGTATGTACAGTTTATGTGACGAGCCTTTTCACGATTTCCTTGAAGCATTTGTCAAATTCCACTATCAAAAGGCACCTAACTAACATTTCTAATAACATGATTTTTTTATTTAATAGCCCTGATTATTTCCTAAAAAAGATTATAAAAATCCATTTAATCAATTATAAATACATATGTTAGTTATTTTTATTGATAGTGTTATTATTAAAGAACTTCAATTTTTTAAGGAACCATAGATATTACCTTTCCCATTATCGTTTGAAAATAATATAAATCCTTTTGTAGCCATAATTAAAATTTTGTGAATTTGGAATTTCACGACCCGCCTTCACTAAAAGGAGGGAAGGGTCAGCAGATTGCCAGGCCCTTCCTTCTTTAAGTTGTAGGAGAGATAATGACCCCCGAGTCCCGCCTCCAGTAGCCCCCGGGGTGGCGACTAGCACCAAGGGTATGAGTTTTCACAAATATGGGAGGCATTACCCTTTTTATTATTTAGGATCGGGAAATAGGACAAGTCAACCACCCAAAAAGGAAAAGAAACAAGTGTATATAAATAAACCCAAACAAAGCCCCCATGCATGTTTAAACAGTTTACAACAGGGTGCAAGTACAAAAAAAGATCAAAGTACAATACCAAAAGAAAACAAAGGTACGACAACAGCAACGACTCCAACTGTACGACTAGTAGGGTCCCGCACAGCCCTGGTATTCCTCCTGGAAACATGAAAGTAAACGTAGGGTGAGCATACAAGTACACTCAGTTGGGAAAACCAAGACTCTCGTGCACTAGTAGGGGAACGTGCTAAAGTCCCGTGAGAAAGGAGCAAACCAAACGCCTATTCAATGTAAACTAACCACCCCAGGCCTCACCAAGGCATGCTCCCCAAATAACGCAAGTCAAGTAATATATATAATCAGAGCACATCGATGTTTGGGTACCCCGCTCCACTTTCCCACTGGTTATTGAGACATCCTACGCATCGGACCAATCCCACCATTCTCACCGCAGTCCGACTGCCACACCCGCCTGCACACACCTGGGCCACAACCACACGCAGTCCCACTGCCGAAATCCCACCTGCACACACCTGGGCCTCAACCGCACGCAGTCCCACTGCTGAAATCCCGCCCGCACACACCTGGGCCTCAACTGTCTCACGTAACCATGCCCGAAGACACCCGGGCTAGAAGATCAACTGTCACGCCCGAAGACACCTGGGCCTCATCCCGAAGACACTTGGGAAACCACCTTCCGCACACACCTGGACAACCACAGTACTACCCTGCCCAAAGGTTCTTGGGCTAATAATGGACCTCAGACCATCATAGCCTGCCCAAAGATACTTGGGCTATCCGATAAAGGGAGCAGAAAAGGAGCTAATAACAAGCCACTAAGAATAGTGTTGGAAAAAACACCCTTCCCCCATAAATGGGGGTGTTCGGCACTGAGTGCTCAACTTGGGTGGGGCGTGAATAAGAAACACAAAGCTAAATGTATAGATATAGGTAACAAACACTCACCCAAAGCTTAGGTTTTCCTAGCCAACCTACAGAACACAACACCACTGCGTCCGAGTCACAGTTCACGACCCTTTCCCACAAAAACCATTTGTCCCATTCTTGTTTCCCGTTCAGTCAAAATGTTCAATTAATTTTAAGCACTACTGGGCAACTACCATATGCATAACCAAGGAAAGCATCAAAAGCAAGGATCAACCAAAACACTCACACCCAGTTCTGTCAACAGAGGATCTCTCCCCATTTTTGATATCAACGGGTACCCAGCCGGTCTCAAACTCACAACCACCGAAACCATACCAACAGGGAATCCCATCCCCAAATTCACACAACCACCGGGTAATTTCCGATTTAAAAGACCTAACAAACTCCATGATTTCAAACCTGTGTGTTCTAACCTAGAGTTAACATAGTAGGGTTTATCCTGGTGCTTCCAACTTATTCAGCCGGGTATACGTGATTAACCAATTTTACAGCAGGAGTTCACAATTTCAACAACCCATTTAAAACATCATGAGGGGATTAATAAGTGCACATACAATGACCACCAACGGCCTCAATTTTTAGAAAAACATAAACCAGCACAACTAAAAAGGATAATCACAAGATAAAGCATAAACAACGATCACAACCCCTTCCCCTTCTTTCTTTAGAACTTCGTTTATTATCTTTATTAAAGTTCGGTTCAACCAATTACATAGGAACAAAAATAATGCCCACCCCGCATGATACACAAAAGTGAGAGACGAGAGAAATTCCCTACCTGCTGAGAGACGACCAACGCTTATGTCAGGGGGGGAGGCAGAACTTCACGGATAACGACGCGGCGCGCCCGATGCACCAGAAGAGCCACGATCGAGGAAGGGAGAAACCACGGCCTAACCCCTAATTTATAAGATCCGGGGATGGTTGAGATAAAAACACTGAACCGTATAAGACGTGGAAGTCGTTGGTTGACCACGCGGCTTGACTCATCATTAAAGGTGCTGGGTGGTTTAAACTGAATCATGAGTTGATTCAATATTTAATTAAAACTTTTGTGCGCGTTTCGGGTCTTTAAGACATTTTTTAAACGAGGCAGAATAGGGTTTAAAACCCTATTTGTGAAAAAGGAGCATTACTGGAACAACTTGGCAAGGCCGGGTGACGTCGGCCGGTTCCGCCGATCGGTCATACCGATCGGTCTCACCGATCGGTCGCACCAATCTGTCACACCGATCGGTCTCACCGATTGGTCACACTGATCGGCCTCACCGATACGTACCCTTTAAGGATCCGGATTTTTGCTAAGGAAGAGACCAAGGGGGGTCTGGGTCATCACATCAGATACCTCTTAAACGATTCTCGTCCTCGAGAATCACAACAAAACAGAAGGAAAGAGAGGGTCCGGACAACTATCTTTGAAAGATACCTCTTAGGAGTGAAACCCTGCTAACTAAAAACACTCCCCTATCAAGAACCAAGCAACATACCATGCCAAACTACCCAGTCATGTGGGTTTGGGGTGTTCCCCTCCCCCATTTCAAGATATTATCCTCTTTGGGCGGCACTGACTCGCCCGCATGGGTTTAATTGCATCCACCTTAATGCGTCTTGATTAGGGGTCGGGTTCCCTCTTCCCTATAGCCGGGGATTTTCACACACAACAGAGGAAATAAAGTAGTACATTTCATATCCAAAAGTCAAACGTTCTACCACAACAGGTACAAAAGGAACAAAGCTCAAAACAACCCGGGGTATTGGGCACGCATCTGTGCTTCCCTCTCCCACGTACTCTCTTTGAGCCCGCCATGTATCCATAACACACAAACCAAGGGAATGGCTCTCCCACGAAGCACCTTCTCCTTGCGATCCTCGATCATCACTGGGTTTTCCACAAAGGTTACGTCGTCCTCGACGTCCAGCTCACCCCAATCAAGGACGTGTGAATCATCGTGCAGATAACGACGGAGCTGGGATACATGAAAGACATCATGTATCCTTAGCAGCGGCGGAGGTAACGCTAGCTGATAAGCCACTTCGCCGACCCTCCGCAACACTTCGAAGGGTCCGACGAATCTGGGGGAAAGCTTACCCCCCTTTCTGAACCTCCGTTGCCCACGCCACGGGGAGACCTTCAAGAACACGTGGTCCCCAACCTCAAACTCCAAGGGCCTTCTCCTGGTATCAGCATACGACTTTTGTCGGTCCTGGTCCGCCTTCATCCTTTCCCGTATGAGCTGAATCTTATCTGTCGTGTTCTGCACCACCTCCGGGCCAAGGATGCCTGCCTCTCCTACTTCGGTCCAACACACAGGTGAACGTCATGGCCTCCCATACAAAGCCTCAAACGGGGCCATACCAATGGGTGAGTGGTAGCTATTATTGTAGGAAAACTCTACTAGAGGAAAGTATCGCACCCATGACTCTCCTGAGTCCAGAACACATGCCCGTAGCATATCCTCCAAGGTCTGGATGGTGCGCTCCGTTTGTCCATCTGTCTGGGGATGGAAAGCAGTGCTAAGGCGTAAATTGGTGCCAAACGCATGTTGCAATCCTCTCCAGATTCTCTAGGTGAACCGTGCATCCCTATCCGAGACTATAGACCTCGGAACTCCATGCAACCGCACCACCTCATTCACGTACTTTCGTGCCAAAGCATCCACAGTACTTGACTCCCTGATTGCCA
Organism: Viscum album; assembly: GCA_963277665.1. Taxonomy (NCBI): domain Eukaryota; kingdom Viridiplantae; phylum Streptophyta; class Magnoliopsida; order Santalales; family Viscaceae; genus Viscum; species Viscum album. The sequence continues at coordinate 366,068,501 of OY728166.1, read as the reverse complement.
GAAAGTGAGCCGATTTCGTCAACCTGTCCACCACCACTCAGATGGCGTCGCACCCTCCTTGGACCTTGGGTAGTCCTGTGACGAAATCCATCGAGATGTCGTCCCACTTCCACTCGGGAACAGCTAAAGGCTGCAGTAGGCCGCCTGGAACCCGGTGTTCAACCTACACTTGCTGACATACTAAGTATTTAGCCACAAATTCTTCCACCGCTCGCATAACTCCGGGCCACCAGAACTACCTTTTCATCCCCTGGTACATCTTGGTAACTCCTGGGTGCACCGCCAGGGTGAGTCGTGGAACTCACTGAGAACCTTGCCACGCGTCACTCGTGGAACAAACAACCTTTTCTGGAAAAGCATCCGGTGCTGACCATCCTCTGTACATTCTCTTTGAGCATCGCCCTGGTCAACCCGATCACGCATCACTTCGCACTCAGGGTCTCCCCACTGAGACTCCTCCACATTTCGAAACAAAGATGAATTCACTATCATCTGATATAGGCAGCCTCTGCCACTATCCATCTTCGCATCCAGGTGTAAGGCAACCAACTCTTCCATTGCCTTCCAGGCACTCGCCGACTCTCGGACTGCATCCTTCTGCATCCTCCTGCTCAAGGCATCAGCCACCACATTGCCCTTGACCTCAGTATAAGAGATTTCAAAGTCATAGTCCTGGAGGAACTCCACCCATCTCCGCTATCACAAGTTCAAGTCCCGCTGGGAGAAGATATAATTTAAGCTTTTGTGATCTGTGAAGACCACAATGCATTCCCCGATGAGGTAGTGCCGCCATAACTTTAGCGCAAAAACGACCGCTGCAAGCTCCAGGTCCTGGGTGGCGTAGTTACGCTCATGGGGGCATAGCTGCCTGGACCCGTAAGAGATCACCCCTTGTTGCTTCATCAACACGCATCCCAGGCCCTGTCCTGAAGCATCACAAAATACCTCATAGGCGATCCCTTCTTCTAGTAATCTCAACACTGGGGCACTAACCAGCTTTTCTTTTAGGTAGCTGAAGGATGACTCGCACTGCTTGCTCCACACGAAAACCTGGTCTTTCGTGGTCAAAGCCATCAAAGGGGCTGCTACTCGGGAGAAGTTGGGTACGAATCTCCGGTAGTAACCTGCTAGTCTGAGGAAACTCCAGGCTTCCGCCACATTCTTGGGTGCTTCCCAAGAAAAAACTACCTCAACCTTTGATGGGTCGACTGCTACCCCCTGCTCAGACACTACGTGCCCGAGGAAGTGCACTTCTCGTGTCCAGAACTTGCACTTTGACAACTTCCCATAGAGAGGGTGCTGTCAGAGGACTTCCAAAACTGTCCTCAGGTGCTCTGCATGGCCCTCTTCTGACCTTGAATAGATCAGGATATCATCGATGAATACCACCACAAACCTATCCAGGTACTCCCGGAAGATGGAGTTCATACGCCCCATGAACACGGCCTGGGCGTTCGTAACACCAAAGGGCATGAACACGAACTCGAAGTGCCCATACCTGCACCTGAACGCTGTCTTCGGGACGTCGCTATCCTTCACCCTCAGCTGGTGGTACCCGGACCGCAGGTCGATCTTCGAGAACCATCCTGCCCCCTTCAGCTGGTCAAAAATATCATCTATCCTCGGAAGAGGGTAGCGATTCTTGATCGTTACCTGATTCAGCCTCCTGTAGTTGATGCACAACCTGTGGCCACCATCTGCCTTCCTTGCGAACAAGACTGGAGCGCCCCATGGTGACGCACTCGGACGGACATAACCCCTCTTCATCAGATCGTCAATCTGTATCCGCAAATCTCGTAGCTCCGAAGGTGCCATCTGATAAGGATCCATCGAGATCGGACGAGCGTCGGGTTGTAGGTCTATCCCGAACTCGATATCGCGTCGAGGGGGTAGAGTCGTCACCTCCTCAGTAATGATGTCCATAAACTCGCGGACGATATCTGGCACTTCCACCATCTCAGCATCTACTGATTCCACTGTCAGCTCGGTCAACAAGGAGAGGAGAGGTTCCTCCCTCCTGTTTCCCTTCGGACTGCTCTGCTCGCCGGTGAAGGTAACACGCTAGCCGTCCAAAACTTTGAACACCACCCTCCTTCGGAAACAGTCGATGAAGGCACACACAGAAAATAGCCAGTCGATGCCTAGGATGACATCGTACGGCTGAATCTGTAGCAGAAGGAGATCCCTAACCGACTGATGTGTCCCTAACATCAGTCTACATCCATGAAAAATGAACAGCAAGTCGGCCTGACCTCCAACTGGTGTGCTCAACACCAGGGGCACTGGAAGTCTCTCGGAATCTAGACCCAAGGCACGGGCTATACTAGGTGCAATAAAGGAGTGCGAAGCTCCGATATCGAACAAAGTATAAGAAAGAGTGCTAAACACATTGATCGTACCTCGAACAACCTCTGGCCCTGCTGGAACTGTTGCCTCTGTGGCGTGTAACTGTCCACGCCCAGCTCCCCTGCCCCTCGGCTGTCGGCCACCTCCCCGACCACGCCCTGGTCGAGGTCCCTGGGGAGCGCCCTGAGGTCAGCCTCCTCCTCCTATGTCTGCCTGCGGAGGAGCGGGAGCTCGCTGTCCCTGCTGCTGCTGCTGGAAGGGTCTGCCTAGAAACTGCTGCTACGGCGGATGCTGGGGATGACTGACACTACTATACTGCACCCGATCGGGGCACTGACTCCGGAGATGTCCAGGGCTCCCGCAGATGAAGCACCGTGGTCCCTAGCCTGAAGGAAAAGAACGTGGGCCAGGGGATCGAAACTGAAACTGCTGCAGTCTGATCCCTGTGGGTCGGAACCTGGAGGGTCCCGATGCTGGAGGCCTGGTGCTGACGGCCTTCCCCTTCGATGGTCCCAGCTGGATCCCTTCTCGTGACACTTCGCCCAGAGCATGCATCCTTTCCACCACTTCGTCCTTCTTCTGGACCTCTAAGTATGTCAGAAGGGTAAAGGGGGTAACATCATACTAGAGGGAGGGTCGGAGCGCCTCCTCCAAACGTCTTTCCCGAGACTCCTCATCGGGAAAGAGGTCCGGAGCAAAACGTAGGAGGTCCTTGAACTTGATTCCAAGTTCCCTCACGGACATACTCCTCTGTTGGAGGGAGAGTAGCTCCTGCCTCTTCTCCGCCTTCATTTTCGAGGAGAGGAATTCCGCCCGGATCTCCTTCTCGAAATCCGCCCAAGCAACCTTAGACTCTTTCCTATTCCCCAGGTGAAGAATCCACCACTGACGTGCCGCTCCTCGCATCTGGCTAACAGCCAGAGGAACCCAGTACACGGTCGGGGCCCGAATCAGGCCGAAGGATATAACTAGCTCCTCTAGCCAGCCTTCCCTCTTCATATCGGAGGTGCTGCCCTCATACTCCTCGAGGGCCTGTCGCTGGAAGGCCCGAAGAGTCTTCTGCCACTGGTCACCCTCTTCCTCTCGATCAGCTCTCTGCCGATCGGCTAAAGTAGTCTACGGGGCCTCGATCGCCTGTACCACACGTGGTCGCCTCCCAGGTGCCATAGCTACAAGGTAAACAAGGAATGCCTAAGCCCAAGTAGTGCATAATAAAAAGAATAACTTCTTAAAATTTTAAATTTATTCTTAATTCCCAAAATATCCTAGAAACATAAGAAAAAAAGTCATTTATGATGCATGTACCTTTCCTAGGGTCTCCACCCTGCAATCAGTGTGGTATCACTTGGTCATTCGGTAGGTCAAGAGTCCTTGCATCGGATCACGGGGGGCCCTAAAATCCCGTGTCCTATCTGGTCTTCCCTGGCCTAATTCACACACCAAGGTCACACAACGCTGTTTCCTTACCATCCCATGCAATCCTCACTGTGCCTAACTCCAAACTCCATCCTACCTCTCAAACTTTCCCTTTGATACCATTCTGTCACGACCCGCCTTCACCAAAAGGAGGGAAGGGTCAGCAGATTGCCATGCCCTTCCTTCTTTAAGTTGTAGGAGAGATAATGACCCCCGAGTCCCGCCTCTAGTAGGCCCCGGGGTGGCGACTAGCACCAAGGGTATGAGTTTTCACAAATATGGGAAGCATTACCCTTTTTATTATTTAGGATCGGGAAATAGGACAAGTCAGCCACCTAAAAAGGAAAAGAAACAAGTTTATATAAATAAACCCAAACAAGGCCCCCATGCATGTTTAAACAGTTTACAACAAGGTTCAAGTACAAAAAAAGATCAATGTACAATACCAAAAGAAAACAAAGGTACGACAACAACAACGACTCCAACTATCCGACTAGTAGGGCCCCGCACAGCCCAGGTAGTCCTCCTGGAAACCTGAAAGTAAATGTAGGGTGAGCATACAAGTACACTCAGTAGGGAAAACCAAGACTCTCATGCACAAGTGGGGGAACATGCTAATGTCCCGTGAGAAAGGAGAAAACCAAACGCCTATTCAAGGTAAACTAACCACCCGAGGCCTCACCAAGGCACGCTCCCCAAATAACGCAAGTCAAGTAATATATATAATCAGAGCACATCGATGTTTGGGTACCCCGCACCACTTTCCCACTGGTTATTGAGACATCCTACGCATCGGACCAATCCCGCCATTCTCACCGCAGTCCCACTGCCACACCCGCCCGCACCCACCTAGGCCACAACCACACGCAGTCCCACTGCCGAAATCCCGCCCGCACACACCTGGGCCTCAACCGCACGTAGTCCCACTGCTGAAATCCTGCCCGCACACACCTGGGCCTCAACTGTCTCACATAACCACGCCCGAAGACACATGGGCTAGAAGATCAACTGTCACGCCCGAAGACACCTAGGCCTCATCCCGAAGACACATGGGAAACCACCTGCCACACACACCTGGACAACCACAGTACTACCCTGCCCGAATGTTCTTGGGCTAATAATGGACCTCAGGCCATCATAGCCTACCCGAAGATACTTGGGCTATCCGGGAAAGGGAGCAGAAAAGGAGCTAATAACCAGCCACTAAGAATAGTGTTGGGAAAAACACCCTTCCCCCATAAATGGGGGTGTTCGGCACTGTGTTCTCAACTTGGGTGGGGCGCGAATAAGAAACACAAAGCTACAAGTATAGATATAGGTAAAAAACACTCACCCAAAGCTTAGGTTTTCCTAGCCAACCTACAGAAAACAACACCACTGCGTCCGAGTCACAGTTCATGACCCTTGCCCACAAAAACCATTTGTCCCATTCTTGTTTCACGTTCAGTCAAAATGTTCAATTAATTTTAAGCACTACTGGGAAACTACAATAAGCATAACCAAGGAAAGCATCAAAATCAAGGATCAACCAAAACACTCACACCTGGTTCTGTCAACAGAGGATCTCTCCCCAATTTGTGATATCAACGGGTACCCACCCGGTCTCAAACTCACAACCACCGAAACCATACCAACAGGGAATCCCATCCCCAAATTCACACACCCACCAAGTAATTTCAGATTTAAAAGACTTAACACACTCCATGATTTCAAACCTGTGTGTTCTAACCTAGACTTAACATAGTAGGGTTTATCCTGGTGCATCCAACTTATTCAGCCGGGTATACGTGATTAACCAATTTCACAGCAGGGGTTCACAATTTCAACAACCCATTTATAACATCACAAGGGGATTCATCAGTGCACATACAACGACCACCAACGACTTCAATTTTTAGAAAAACATAAACCATCACAACTAAAAAGGATAATCACAAGATAAAGCATAAACAACGATCACAACCCTTCCCCTTCTTTCTTTAGAACTTCGTTTATTATCTTCATTAAGGTTCGGTTCAACCAATTCCATAGGGAAAAAAATAAACCCCACCCCGCATGATACACAAAAGTGAGAGACAAGAGAAATTCCCTACCTGCTGAGAGACGACCAAGGCTTAGGTTAGGGGGGGAGGCGGAACTTCACGGATAACGACGCAGCGCGCCCGATGCACCAGAAGAGCCACGATCGAGGATGGGAGAAACCACGGCCTAACCCTTAATTTATAAGTGTCGGGGACGGTTGAGATAAAAACTCTGAACCGCGTAAGACGTGGAAGTCGTGGGTTGACCACGCGGCTTGACTCATCATTAAAGGTGCTGGGTGGTTTACACCGACTAATGAGTTGATTCAGTATTTAATTAAAACTTTTGTGTGCGTTTTGGGTCTTTATGACATTTTTTAAACGAGGCAGAATAGGGTTTAAAACCCTATTTGCGAAAAAGGAGCGTTACTGGAACAACTTGGCAAGGCCGGGTGACGTCGGCCGGTTCCGCTGATCGGTCACACCGATCAGTCTCATCGATCGGTCACACCGATCGGCCTCACCGATCCGTACCCTTTAAGGATTCGGATTTTGGAAAAGGAAGGGACCAAGGGGGGTATGGGTCATCACATGGAATACAACATTACATTTCATAACGAAATTAATAACATCTACATATAACCTACATGATCTTCATATATCAACATGTATATGATAAAATACTTTATATGGAAAATGAAAAACCAATCTACGAAGTCCTCAATACACTATTAATAAGATCCATGAATTTAGTGGGGGTACTAGTCAATCTGGATAGAATAAAAATAATATAATAGTTTTGATAATTCACATTAAAATATGTAATGTAAATATCATCACATTTTATCATTAAATAATTATAATAAAATATAATATCAATCGCTGAGAAGTATTATGATCCACTTAGATGACTGAAAAAGTCATCATTATACAGTAATGTGAATTTAAACATCATTGTAATGAAATTAAGAACAATATATATAATGACCCATATTTTTCATACATAAATACAGAATTATATAAAATGAATATTCCATACATAACATTATTCTATATTCCATAATCATATTACTATATTGTTTTTGGAAAGATGGATAAAACAACATATTAATATGTGACCTATATTATCATCCATTATGTTCATTATAACTAAAACTCTTCTTCAACATATAATTCTTAGAATATTTCGTCATAACATTTGGAAAGTATACAAAAAAAGATAAACCTTGATATATAGTAAGTGGAAAAAATGGGCATAACAATGATTAGATAAACATAATATGATTCTTTGGGTATGGTAAAAAGAACCCCATATTTTATAATAATACACTCTATGTCATAGATTATAATAATGGCTCATAACAGAAACCCATCTTTTTTATAATACTTTAAATAATGAAATCAATTAACATCATCCATGAATGCAAAACATTTTCATAATACATAACATTTTTTCCGAAACATATTTATAGTATATTATTTCCTCAATAGTCAAGGATCACTTCCAAGACTATCAAAATTTATTGGGTTCAAACAGTGAAACTGTAACATAATTAGTAAATGTTCAATTCGATGATTATAATAGTGGATAAATTACCTTTGTAATCTTTGTTAACTTCCCATTATAGTCCCCATCATCTCATGAGACATTAATCATTAGCCAATGCATTGGTGGGATATATAAATCCAAGACCACCCATTACATAATGATTATGACACATATTTGATCTATGAGATCATAAGTCATTCTTCATAGTATAACCACTATAATCAAAATTGGCTTCCTAAAAATTTTACCGTTTCATTATCTGTTAACCAATGTAAAATAAATTTTTGACCCAATTTTTTTGATAACGTGTCAAATAAATTGTTTTTAAAACCCTATATTAAACAAGTAATTTAATGAGGGGGTATCAAACCAACAGTCCATGTTATATGTTTATTGTGTACCCAAAATAAAAATAACCCCAAAAAAATTGAAGCCTATAAAATTATGAAATTGTGACATGAATTCATTTTTTTCATGAGAAATGTTAATAATAATAAAATAATAGAAAATCAAGATAGTGTGAAAGAGACATATGGAAATAATATTGTTGAAAATAGGGTTTTGTTATTGGATTTCATTGATTGAATTACATTCAATATTCAACATCTTTTAGTTTCAATAAGCTAAATTCATTAAAAGTTAATATTGATCTATTTACCACTCATATTAGTGTATATCATAGTTAGATACTTCTCCTTCATGATGATGTCATGATCACTATGCATTGATAAATTTTGTTCTATTATGAAGATGTGAACATATTACCTTTTAAATATTGGTTACATTTATTAAATTTTTATGTGTTTATAAATTCAAAAAAAACACCCATAAGTACATAGATAAGTTTTAAAATTATTCTAATAATAAATAGTAGTAAAATCATAGAATGTAAAATACACTAAAAAATTGTTCTAAAATTTTGAAATAATTTTAATATCTCTACTCCATTTCTATATGATTCCAATATTTTATTTAGATACTCATGGATGGAACTAAAATATTAAGATTAACCATTAGTCATCATCATAAAAATAATTCAAATTGATATGAAGATGGGAAAAATATTATCCAGAGATGAGACTTCTATAATTTAGTTTTTTGGTTCCATGTTCCGGAGAACGCATTCTAGAAATGATTATGTTCTCAGATATTTGAAATGTATTCTATATTAAATAATTCTATTCTATTCATTATGGAAAACCATAAAATTTAAGTTCAGTTATTTCTTTGTATTCTACTATAATATTTCAGTAACTCTTCGAATTCATCATTGAGTCACCGAACCCGTGTCTTTATTGATTATTTTTGACCTATAAATTATTAAATAGGTAACCATATAATATTATCAACTTGTCCACATTTAGTAAATTTGAAATGAACATAAATTTAATTCCTAACTGATCTATCATACTTTTCTCTATCTACCACTTGTCAACAAGGTATATTAAAATTTTCACATGATTTATCCCTATATAGAAAAAAATAGTCGATTCGAACATTGAATAACTCAACATGAATTTCATTAGTTTCACAAAAATTCCATCAACCCTATAATATCAAAAATGAGTGAATGAAAAAGATACATTTATCTTTTAAATACTCTATAAATTCAAATCTCTCCATATTTGTATACTCAAATGAAATCACAGGTGAAACAAATCATGCTAATGATATTAAACAATCCATATAAATAACTTTCAAATATAAAAAAATTATTCATCTCTACTTAATTCGAGATTTAATGAGAAGATTCACTTCCACAACACACAATGACTCACAAACCTATCATGGAGCTCAAACATAACATTTATCAACCAAAAATAATGTTGTGTCATATGCAATGTATAATGTGAAATTCAAGAATCATTTGATATGATTCTCGACATCTCTTCCTACTTGAGAAGATAATTTTCCTTTTTCAAACCTAACCCAGAATCAATCTTCTATACCTCTGGTATCATAATGTCAAATATTAATCATGTTTAAAACTATGAATTCCCTAGTACAATGTGATTCTTCATCAGTATGACATAAATTATTTTACCATCTTTAATGCAATTGAAGTGATGGTTATATATTTTTCATATCAATTTTAGGATATTAAATTCACTGATAGGCTTTAGTTTCTCTATCACATAACCAATGAATGATTCGATCTCAGAATCTTGAAAAATAGTAATGATTTTCTTTGGATTCTATTTCCAAAAGGTCATGTTGAACAATAATATTGAATTATATCTTATATGGAACAACTCAAGGAAAACCATGGTCTCTGGTTTGTTGTAAATACTTTTATGTTCATTATTTTACATTGTAAAATTGAATCAGTAATACTCACAATAAATTTATATTTTAGGCATGCATTTGATTATTTATATTTCAAGCATTCAATCCTTATGGAAGGTCTAATTTTTGAATTCTCTCATGATCCAAAAGTTATACTATAGCATTACTTTTTCAAATTTTGAAATTGTAGATCATGAACTCATTGAATACACATATTAAAATTTATAAGTTGGTTTTTAATAAAAAAAGATTATAAAATAAAAACAAAATTATATAGATTGTATTAAATATAAGTTTTAAAATTTAATTAAAATAAAAATTCTAAAAGATTAAAAAATATGTAATTTAAAATAATAAGTCATTATATAATTAATTATTTAACTAAAATAAATTAATAGTAAAAATTTATAGCAAATTAAACTATTTTTTATTATAATAATTTATAAAATTATTTAGGTAATTGTATTTCAAATTTATTTAAAAATAATAGATTATTATAGTATTATAAATAATAGATTACTAAAATTTATTAAAATTAACCATATTATTTATTTTATTAAAATATAAATACTAAAATCTACAATTTAATTAATTAGATACATTAATTTATTTAGAACACAATAAATTATTAATTTCTCTATAAAAACTAATAAATAAATCAATAAATCAATGGTTGAAACTTTTAAAAATATATAAATTTAATCATTAAGTAGATTAACAAAATATATTATTAAAAATTTAACAAGTATAATATAAATAAATTTTTGAAGTATATTTTTATCTATAATACATTAAAAATTACATTAAATATATTTAAAAAAACCAATTAATTAAATTACACATCAAACACCCCCATAATAAAGTATGTATTTCCCCTAAGAAACCATTATTTCAAATAAAAAAAGTAAAATTAATTTCATAGAATAAACATATGAATTATCACAAAGAATCAATTTTTAAATATATTCTTCTAAAAATAATCAATCAAGTATGAACTTATGATTTTCTATATCAAAATGACGATATTGATCAAATTTGGTTTCTATTTTAAAAAAGTTATTGAGATGAAAAATAACAAAATATTATTAAATAAAAATAAAAATTTATTTAACTAAGGATTCCAAAAAAAATATTTAAGTGTTTGATAAAATATAATCATACTTTAGAAGACCTAATAAATAAACACTCTATCCAAATGGGAATGTTTAATAAATACAATCAAGATAATTAACCCATCACATAACATAAATAATAAATGAATAAATGAGAAATGAGATAGAAATGCAGGCATAGATTTGTATTTTATTGTTTAATTAATCAATAAAATCCATTGTATAAATTATTAAAACTTTGTAAAATGATTCAAACCCCTTGATGATTATAAATCATATACCAAATGTCCAACCAATGCCAAAAATATTCAAGACTGTAAGAAATTGATGACACTAATTATATACATGGGAAATAATAAAATAGTTAACCTCTACTTGGTTTCTATTCAAATATCAAAATACAATTAAAATACAGTGAATAATAAATATTATGCATTTAAACTCCCAATTTTAAAAAATTATGGATTCTAGAGGTCTTGGGATTTATGATGGTCATTCATTATAAATAATTTATTTCAATTAAGTCAACTCTCCATCATTATAAATATTAATAATCATCCCAAAAAATGGAAAAATTTGTAGTTAATAATGTTAAGAATGATTTGGATAAGTTATATTTTAAAACTAATCTTATAAAAATACATTATATGGGATGACCTGAAATTTCGGGAAAAATTCAAATTTATAACGAACAATAACACACACAAAAAACAAAATTCTATTCCCATGTTGCCACTATAAGAAAAAGAAACTAGAAATAAAAAATTAATATTATTTTATTCTATATGGTAGTTCAATACTAGTATTCAAAAATCTATAACAATGAACCCTACAATTTTAAAATTACTGAACATAGAGGCAGTTAAATTTATGATAGTGTGCATAATGGTTTTAAATACCATTTAAAAAATTTTAAACTATAACCACAATTAAATAGTATCATATATAAAATTAAGGTCAGTAATGAAGAATAATATAAATTAGAATAATTACACACCTATAACATAACTTCTATAATAATTGATGAAATATATTTCTAACAAAAAAATTAATATGATTGAGAATTTATCCCAACTAAAAGATGAAAAATTAACATAATATTGTACTAAATTAAATGTTAAGAGTAATAATAACATGTGCGAATTATAATGGTGATGTTATACAATTTCTATATCTAGTTTTCGTTACTTCTTTTTAAATTCATTTCAAATGATGCTACACAAAAACCAATTGATCCAAACATTAAATGAACCAATCATGAGAACCAAAAAAATAATGATTAATGTATATTATGTGGAAAAAATAATTTTATATCATAGAATATAAATACATTTATTTATAATGAACAATTAAAACAATAACATAATATCCATTGTATTCCACCTATGGAATACTAATTTTATAGTCCCATCAAACTAAATCCACTAATTTTTTCTATCAATGATTATTTGATAATAATGATGTTTTGATATTCATAACCACAATGTTATTTGATAAGTAATGAAAATATGTGTCAAAATATACCACAACTAAAACAATAAATATATTTTTAGACAAAATATAAAAGAGTAGTATAAATAGTTATATCAATCTCTATTTCAATTCTATATCCATTACTTATAGCTTTAAGATAATCTTAATTAGCCTTGAAAACTCAATAAATTAATATAAAATTCACTCCAAAATTACACCAAACATAGTTGTTAGATAACACTTTGAAATAGTTTCATAACCAACTAAATCATTCATTCTAAATCCATTAATAGATCCTAAAAATAGTAATTGTAACAACTCAAAAGACCCCTACCAAATGGTTTCACATTTTATGACATATTTTTTTCCATAGTCCTCATGAGAGTAAAATTATATAACTTTTGGAAAAAAAGTATTGAATCATACTTGGGAATGTTCATTAAGGGAAATTGATAATAGATAAAGGATCAATGTATTATCAATTTGATAATAATAATCATTTTCAACTTGAATATTTAAAAAACATACCCATTATCAAAGAATAAAAAACAATCATATTTAGATATAAATATCTTATAAGATATATCTGAAAATTATATAGTATGTGTTGGAGAATTTGGATCCAAATTGTACTCTAGGATTGAAATTGTAATGTCACTAGATGGTTATCTGTGCGATACATAAATATATATATTTGACTTAATTAATGGAAAAATGACATTTCTATAACCTCATAAGGAAGTAAAAAAATCATATTGGACCTCAAGTCTGAATCATTGTTCATCAGTTTTGGTTACTATATAAAAATAATTTAATAACATATAAAAAGGGTGATGAAATATCCACTCAAATATTGTTTTTAACATATAATAGGATTCATTAAAATTATATCAAAATTCCTATGGTTTAAATAACCAAAATAAAATAAATTAATCTATATAATATTTGACCTGGGGAATATATTACCATTCTAAAAATAAATGGTATCAACTATAGTAGTTATGAATTTTATACCTAAAATTATCTTGAATTTCTCACCACACATTATATCAAGGATTAGAAAAACCATGGAAAATATATTCTTCAAAACCTTAACAAATACATTATCCTCCAATTTATTAGGATTGGTGACTTCCTTACAAGGTAATTAAAGAGAAGCTAAATGTTATTTCAAGTCTCTTATATCCATTTTTTTAGCAATGATAATGTAACATGGTTGAAAATAGTTCTTAGGTAACATAACAAATTCATCTTCCTACTATATACATTTTTGCATAGACTAATAATATTTCGTAGGTACATGAATTTCAAAGGTAATTCAATCTATAGAATAATCATATATTATTAATTAATTCTAATAATATTTAAGCTATTCTAATATATTTTATTGTGTAAAAATAACATAGGGTATTTTAAATGTAATCTTATATTACCCAAATAATATATAAAGGTAATGTTGACAGTAAATGAAGTAAATAACTAAATTAATTTCAAATATTCAGGTCCATTAATCATTAAAATCCATTATGGATAAGTGATTATGAGTAATTGTTCTTAAAAAGTGTTTTCTCATTCTCGTCATCCTAAAATATCTCCATTTTTATAACCTTTAAGTAGTTTCCACCCCATCTCTCAGGGTTCTAAGCATTTTTTATGTGATTATTCACTATTTATCTCTTGTTGGACCTTCATATGAATATTTAATGTTTACCAATATCTAAATTTTTCATGTAAGGTTATTTTAATTAATCAATATTATCATCCATAGGTTTCCCCATAATTTTTTCATGGCTTTATATGCCCTAAAATGTAGTAATACCCTTCATATTCTCCCTGAATATTATCTTATTATTTCTTGAAAAATAATCACAACCATTATCAATCAAGCATATAAACAATTCCATAAATGATTTTCTTAGATAAAAATTTATGAATATCATTCAATTATTGAAAATAAATTTGTTTTATTAAATTTTTGTATCATCATTTTTAAATTTCAAGGGGAATGAGAAATACAAACACACCATTTCAATTTTTTTTATCCACATTAAAGAAACCAAATTAATTTTTTTTTTGATGTTTCTCAATAACCATTATATGAAAGAACCAAATTAATAAAACGATATTATTGAATGAACCATGATTTTATATTTACAAGTGACATGATAGGTCATTGGATCAATAATGTGTTAACCTGTATTTGTAATTAAGAAATTTTTATGTTCAATTCCTCATGTAAAATACAATTTTTTTAGTTCTATAATATAATGTTTTTAAAAACATTATTTCATAAATATAGGAATAAATCAGTGAAATTTTGAGTTTATTCATTTGTATTTTTTTAAATGCAACTACAATAATCCATTTTCCCACATTTTTCTTAAAAATATGGTAAAAGTAACAAAAAATTCCTTAAAACAAGCGGTGGAAATTTATTAAGGTGGATTTTCCTATGAAATCCCTAAAACATATCTTATGACTCATAGAATAAAATATTTCATCTTGAATGAATATTTTGATTTTACTCCATAGATCTCTAGCTAAACACTCATGAAATAATCTTATAACAAAGTATTTATAAATTGTAACCCATTAATCAGTATTTTTTATCAAATTGATAAAACCAATTCCTCCCTGTGTTATTATGACAACAATAAAATGCTCTTAGTTTAGGCTCACAATAATTCAAATAATTGTGCTGAATATTCTAAATATCTTAATAAAATTATCCATTGAAAGTTTAATTTTATTTATTATATTAACAAAAAAATTTAAGTAGTATCAAATGAGTCTGTTTTACATCAACGTTAATAGATTGATGAGATATCATAACATAATATCTATTTATGGATATGATATAAAATAATAATTATATAATTATCATCCTTTCTACAAATTCAATTCCAGGAATTGGATTAATCTTTTCATATGTATTTTTGATCACATTGAACATCCCAGTTATCTATTTTTATAATATTATTTCAAAAATATGTTTTCTGACCAATAAACGGCTTAAATATTTGACCAAATCATTATTGAGAATATATAATATTAATATTAAATAAAAGCATACATATTACTTTTATAGTGATGAACATGATTTTATTTGGTAAAAAATGTTATTGAATAATGTTTGATAAAAAAATATAATGAATCAAAATAAAACAATAGAAAAAACTATCAAATGATGTTTCGAATTTTATTTTTTGAAGTGAAATATAAATAATTTTGAAATAGTGGAAATGGATGAGAAATATTAGGAGACGAGAAATATTAATATTTATAAAGACATTTCTATAAAAATAATTTTAATTGATTTAAATATGTTATATATTACATATTATTTATTTATAATTATTTTAAAACTGTATTAAATTAGGTGATCCAATTATATGTCACTTCTGTATACAACACAGTTCCATAACTATTCATTAAAAAAAATTGATCACTATAAAACATTAATTGTTTTACAATAGAGAAGGTATTTTTTAAATTTTTCAATTATTGGTACTTTGGTCCAAAAAAAAGTTTTAAAAAATCACTAAATTCACCTAAATAAACATAGAATATTAATAAAATGATACTCATCATATATGGGTGAAAATTAGAACACATCTATCAGTAAATAATTTTTTAATTCCTAAATAAATTATAATGTTTAATCCATTGCATAAAAATCCAACAATTTTTTTTAAATAACCACATTTCAAAATAATATATCACTATTAGTCAAAAAAATTAAAATTGGATTTAAAAATTATATAGTGCTGAAGAATGGAATAATATTTTCCAATGAATAATCATCATCCTTGCATGTTTTATTATTCATTGATCCCGAGAATGTGTACTAGCTATATGTCTATCCTCCACTCTCTGCTATTTATTCTCTAGTAAGTCATTATCCTATTTTATCCAACATTTCCATAGATTTTTTAATTTATTTCCACATATGTCACAAAAACTCTTCAATAAATAAATTTTTTATATCCCATGTCCCTGAAAATGTGTCACTGTTAATTTTATTTATTTCTCTATGCATGGCTGAAGAAATCTTATTATAAAAAAATCCTCCGGAAAACCTGATTACAATTTACAACACATGTGGATGTAACTTATAATTGATTCATTGTCCATTGGTATCACTTAGTATAGTGATCCTATGATTTAGAATGAGTCATAGTGTTTTTCTATTTGTATATGCAAGCTTTACATCAGGCTCAACTTTGCTCGACTGAAATTTCATCTATTTCTACAAATCTACCTAGAGCGCTATAATGCATCAATAAGTGAAGTAAACCAAGTTAATATATCATAATTATCCATAGATAATGTAAATTGTGACATTTTTTTACACTCAAATGCATGAACATGAGCATATCATCATGTTTATCCTACTAGACTATCAATATTTGTCTTATTCAGTGATTAACCATAGAATCCATATCCAATCAAATAGACGTTATGCGTAGATATTAACTCTAATGAATCATAATGACTCACATCCTCAAGGTCGACAACAATGTGAAATTTCATCAATAACATGGAATGTGAAAAATTACACTATACAAATGGAGGAAATCAGGAATCTTTTGTACTGAGTACTGATAATACATCATACCTAAAATGAAAATTTATCTTCATGGAACCATACTCATAATTTAATGAATCCTCTTTCATTATCAATGGTTATAAATTATATTAAATATTTAAACTTTTGGTTCCCTATTACTCAGTGCTAATTCATTTGTGAGACGCTAATGTCTATGCATCATTCAAAGTCATGGATGCATTATTTTATGATTTTTTAGATCATTTTAAAGTTGAATGCGGCAAAACTAGTCTTTAGTTTCTAAATTTCATTATCAGTAACTGACTAATCCATAGAATCATTAACAACAATAATGGTTGTATTGGGGATATTCTTCTAAAATATCAAGATAATGATTTCTAGTTGATTTTTTATTCTTCGGTATGGTCTGTGGAAAATAATGGAATCTCAATTTGAAAACTTGTTCTTGGTCGGAAATCATCAACCAATTGTGAATTAATTCTATAAAATTGACAAATATTTACTCGAGGACGATATAAATTTTATAGGCGTGGATACCTTTTTTGTAATTTTTAATTCCATATGAATGGTTCATTTTTAAAACATGTTGTAGTTCAAATGTTATAAACCAATATTTTAATTGAAATAAAATAGATAAAATAATATATATGAATAATTTGAAATCAAAATTCTTTAATTAATTAATAAAATGTTTTAAAAAACATAAAAAATTAAATATTTATAAATAATTAAAATATTTTTTAATATATTATATTGTTAAATTATATGATTCTAAGGGTTAAATTTTTTTATAAAATAATAAATATAAAAAATAGCTTATATAATAGAATAAAAATAACATATACTAATTAATAAATTAGATTAAAAATAAAAAACAATATTTAAATTAAATGACATCATTTAGTAATATCACACACCTAATAATAAAATTATAAATTTAATTTACATAATAAATAAATAACATAATCCCTGACACTCTAAATAAAACAAAACATTGATCATAAAATAGATTAATTTACCATTTTTCAATCAAATTGACCAAATAAATAATAATTAACTAATAAAATGTAATCTATAAAACACAAAAAATAAAATGATTTAGATTTGGAAATATTAATTAATTTAATATCCTATTAAAACGTTTTATAAACTTTTCATCCTAATGTATCTAAAGATTTTGAATGAAACGAGATTTATAGAACCATCTATACATCATCATCTTCATAATCAGTTCCATAAATGATATTAGATTGTTTAATTGAAACATAACCCTATTAAATCTTAATAAGGATCTAAGGATGTTATATTATATATAAACACCATTATAATATATTTAAAAATATTTCTTGATTAAATTAACATTTTAAACTTGAAATCACATTTTAATGTCTAAAAATTGACTTAATATTAAAGAAAATATTTACATTAAAAGTAAAAATTGAAAAATGTGAACATATATAAAATAAAATTGAGCTCAGTATGGTAGGAAATTATATTCCTTTCCATTATAATATACAAATGGTTCATTTCCCATTTTCAGCACACAATTCACAATATCACATTTTAAAAACAACAAGAATATTTATTTCCATCCATTTTGAAAAATTAAATATTTTTTAAATATGAATATAATGAATAATAAGAGAATAAAATTATCCTGGAATTTTTTTAGAAAACATGTATTAAGAATAAAAATGATTTTCTACCAAAAAAGGGATATAAATTTGACATTTACTCAAAAATGATATTTTTTCTTGAGTGCATAATGAAGAAAAATTGAATTAAAAACACGTATTCATATGAAAAAATAGGGTATTTGAAAATTCATGATATTAAAAAGAGTTATATATATAAATTTTATTATTGAAAAGAAAATCATAATTAGTCTTGGTAAACAATTAGACTATAATAGAAATCTCATACATCAAGTTCAATGTTCATTGAAAGAGGTCTATCCAAATATATAATAATAATAAATTTATTACACATATATAATATAAAAAAATAATTAACTATAATATCATATATGATCCACATAAATCCATTTTTACCAAATTTATAAATAATTCCATATTAAAATTTTTTTCCTGTGTAAACTGTTTAATTTTTCATGAGAATTTTAGTTTGGTAAATATAACCCTTTTGGATTGATCATGGTTTACAAAATACAAAATTTAAATAAATTTAAATAAATAATATAAATTTGTTTATATATGTTTATATTCATCAATAAAAGATATACATAATAAAATTTAATTACATTTTTCAATGAGATTGTGTGTTCCCAGGTACGGGTGAGTGATAATTTCACTTCTTATTTGATGGAAATGAGTTTGTGTAATATAGGATTTTTACTAATAATAAGAACTCAGTATATTTAATATTCGAAATTTTTTATTTCATGATTAATTCTATATATTTATTTAAGTTAATGGATAAAATAAATTTCAATAGTTTAGGTAATATGATTACCGATTTTTTGGAGACAACTTGTATATCATTACATAAACACCCATGGAAAGGTATTTGAAGATGTCTAGATTCTATAAGATGTTAATATTGATTCATAAAAGAAACGTTTACTGTTTCTTTCAATATATATTTATCAGAGTGTTAGAAATGAATAATGTTGTGGGGTTTCCCATTATAAGGGAGTGAAAATGCACAAATCCATTTACAAAAAAAATCTATATAAATCATTATGATGTAAAATGGATCCTTATGGAAATATATTTGAAAAATAATAAACTAATTGATAACATCATTACATGAAATTTACATATGTTTTTGTTTTATTTTAATTCTATTATTTTTTTAAACCCCATTGTTAAAAAATTTCAATCTTTACTGTGGTAATGACTTTTTTATTAATAAGTTGTATTAGTAAAAAAATATAAGGAAATGGTGATTAAATAAATGTTAATGGGAAAAAATTTAGAACATTAATCATGATAATTATCCACTTTCAAAAGTATTTCATATTTAAAATAATTTAATATAGTATTATATAACATCAAATATCTTTAATTTATTTTTAAAACTATTCATTAAAATAGAATTTCATAAAAACATGAGAACAATGTAATTATAATATAAACCATTAAACCCAACTATGTAAATTATCATTGCATATATTATTGATGGAATTAAATACCTCACGCATATTTTATTACATTTAATTTTTTTAAAACCAATTATGTTATTTTCATGTTAATTTAAAAAATATATTGATGGTATTGTGAAAGAATTTATGG
Organism: Viscum album; assembly: GCA_963277665.1. Taxonomy (NCBI): domain Eukaryota; kingdom Viridiplantae; phylum Streptophyta; class Magnoliopsida; order Santalales; family Viscaceae; genus Viscum; species Viscum album. The sequence goes on along the minus strand of OY728166.1, from coordinate 366,048,474 downwards.
TAAATTTTTATTGATAAAAAAAATAACATTATAAGTTTATTTAATACTTCTATCAAATAATGATTAAGAATCAAAATTTTCCTCTTTTGTACTCATAATAAAAATATTGAGTTATTAATGTCCAGAGCTTGTCATTTTTTACTATTTATTTTCATATATAATTATAAAGCTCATAATAAAATAAAAAATGGAAACAAGTTTCCACATAGTTCATATATTTATGGATATTTTCGAACTCCACTCATTTTTTATGAAATTATATAGTTCTTGAAACATTATAATTCTATATCCTTATGTTTTTCCCTATTTTTACTCAATTTACCCTTTCATGGGTAACTAGAATTTATCAATGTTACTTCTCGTAATGAAAAAAATATGGTACTATATAAAAAATTTAATATCTGGATTCAATTTATGCGATCCTTTATTAATGATTCAATTTTTATAACTGCGAGAAATTAATTTTAATTTTCATGGAAAAGTGTGATTACTTTTTTAAAGGTCACTTTATAATATTGAAATTATATTATTCTATCCCCATTCCTAGAAAAAAAATAATGTTTTTGAGTACATTATTGAATATATAATACGTACCCTTCAATAAAATAAATCACATATAGTGATTAATTTTATTTTTTTGATAAAAACAAACTTGGGACATAAAATCAATTTTTCAGAAAACATCTATTTTAAATTCTAATAATTATTATTTTCATATCTAAAAATTGATAAACGATGGATTCATATTAAAATTTTGTAAATTATTAAATTTTATTTATTCATTTATTCATATTTTTACACTTTAATCAAATGGATATGTGATAACTATAAAATTAAACAATAATATTCCAATAGTACATCATGATTCTTTTGAACACATTGTTCCATGTAAATAATGATATCAATGAAAAGTAATTTATCTATTGGTAACAACATCATAAAATTTCATGGTTATACATTATACCACATTAAAATTAATTTTACTGCTAAAATTTTGTTACTCTGATGAAAACATGAGTATTTCCATGTCTCATCACATCTATGGGTTCCCAAGTAGCTTTTTCAGTTTTTTGATACCTATTGATATCATTAAACATGTGAGTTGTCATATTTTTTAACACTATATATCCATGATAAAATATTTTCTATTATTGTTCTTCTTAAGATAATACAAATCTGTAGGGGTACAACCTATAATTTTAGAATATTTTATGGATCATGTATGCACTTTTTTAGGGGAGATACATTGAACACATAATTATCCTGGAGAGAGGTTTAGTGTGAGTGCCTAGTGAAACTCTAAAATACCAAATCGATGAATAATATTTAGGTGACCAATATATTGATCTCACCCTTATGTTCTTTATAAATCATATATACTCCTTCCATTGTGATATTCATAGTAATATCTTCTGATTAACTTTTAATTTTGGATATCAATAACGATGGTTATTATAATAATTCAATAAAATCTAATATTCTTTTTTGTGTTACTAAGTGGATTAGACATTTTCTATAGTTAACAAAAATAGGTTTTTTCTATATATATTTAATTATAAAAATCATCCTAGAATATTAGAGATCTTAAAATATTTTTATTGTTTTATTTAGACGGATTCATGAGAATGATCGTATAAAATATATTTTAGTAAGAATACTCAACCCTAAGATGGTTTTGGTCCCACCCACCATGGGAATAACTATATACCAAGTCCAGCACATGTCATGTAGGGTTTTATTAGTGGTATTTTAAGGACTAATTGTACGAGGATGGTATGAAATACTAAAACACTACTATAATTAATGATATTACTAAATATTTCTTTAGAACATCATGGTAAATTAATAAAAATATCGCAACCAATAGAATGTAATACTCAATGAAATATAAAATCATCCTTAAAATATATTCTTGAAATGAAATATTAAGATATATATTCCTTGATTGGAATTATTTGTGATGACATCAAAATATGGAAAACTATAACACAAATAGAATTATGTCCAAAAGACGATTTAGGGATTTTGAAGAAAAAATAGATGATTTTTTCCCAATTAATTTATAGTATTTTAAATGATTGTAACATACCATTATGCATGATTCTTTTATTTTTAACATGATTAAAATCCAATCAACTATATAAATAGTATATCATTTATGTCTTTATTTATTACCACAAATAATACTATATAATATGAATATACATATTTATATAATAGGATAAATAAATAATGATGATCTGTTTACATCATATAATACATCATTATTCATGTTTTTTAGCTTTAATAAACATATTTGATTACTAAAAAAATAATTTTATCACATTCATGGTTGATTTCAATATCCTTTCAAACATTCAACTATAGTTAAACATCTTCTTTTACCACTTATTACGTCATTACCCATTATATGGATAAACACACATTTAGGGAAGGAAATATTTCCCCCATACTTATAGATATATAGATAAATACATCTATAATATATATATTTTTAATCGTTTTATATCCATGTCATATATAAAATTCAATGATCCATTTGACTCTAAGAATCGACCACCTTATCCCCGTTACTAGGGTGGTAGTTAATTTCACATTCATAATAATTAATAATCTATAACTATATTCATGGTGGATGTTCAACTATTTATATTGATTACCTAATTTCTACATTTTTGATAAGTATATATATCAAAATGTTTACCATAATGTTAAGGAAACTGTATGCTCAATTCCAAAATTAATACAGCTAACTCCAAATCCTTAGATGGGAAATTTGTATCATGTACCTTAATTTGGCATGAGACAAAATCTATTTACATATTATTCTATGTGAGGATGAATCATATTCCCTTTATACTCTGCATCACTATGGATCCTAAACACTTCTACATTTTATGGTTTTATAATAATAGGATCACTAACTAACCATGTATCACCTATGGAAATTACAATATATTTCTTTTTTAAGAAATTCAATTTCATTAATTTGTTTCCATGCACAAAATCCTCGGTATAAATTATATGTTATATACTATACAATTATAGAATTTTTACTAATTGTTTGGGTATGAATAGTACGAAATAAATTATTTATTTTTTTGTTATTTATTTATTAAAAAAATATAAAACTCATTTAAAATTAAAAAAAATGTTTCCTAAAATAGATATTTTCTATTTAGAAAGGAAATTTAGTCTTTCATTGAACCTATAATTGAATAATATTATATACTACAATTATATAATTTAATTAAAAATGTTAACATAATTTTTGAAATAATAGTAGTAAAATTCTACTAGGGTGAAGCTGTGGTATTTTTATGGAATGTGTGTTTTTTTATGAATAATGAAAATATCAAATTTCAATTGAAAAGTTCCATTCAATTAAAATTATTAATAAAAACAAATATTATTTTAAGTTGGTTTTAATGTATCATTCATTCAAATATATATCTATTAATAAAATTTGGGTTATTAGAATCACATTCATAATTAATTTTTATATAAAAACATTGTAAACATTTGATCATTTTTCATTCATATCTGGCTTTTTCATTGCATTGATATGAATAAATTTAAATTAAACCTTTCCATATACATAAATTTAAACTGAAAAAATGATTCCATGAATTTAATCTATATATTTTGTATTATCAAATATTGTAATCATAATTTATGATAATTGTAGAACACTATGATTAATTGTTTTTTCAAATAAATAAAATTTCATTAACATATTTTTTTCATGAACGATTGTGTAATGATTTTTATAATGCCTCACCATGTTAATTTTTCACTACAAGAAACACTTGATCATCTATATTTACACTTTTAACTGAGTTTTAACAGAAAAATGATAAAATATTATTATTATTATCTAAATGAAAATATAAAATCTTATACAATAATTTTCAAGAGATTAATAGTAATAAAAAATATTTAAATATTATTTACAAATAATTTTATAATGAAATCATATTTATAATGGGTAAATTAATTTTATTTAATTTATGTATATGTTTTGAAAATACAATATTCTATAAATATGTTATCTACTATTATTTTTGTGAACTATAATTTTTTTAAATATAGTATGAAAATATATTTTAAATAATAGAGGTTAGTTTTCAATCCATATTTCTAAAATTATCTTATGTTGTATTTTTTTTGAAAATTTTTCAAATTGGTTGAATAATGAAAAATTGAATTTTTGTTGAATATTTTATTTTTCATTAAATGTATTTCAAATGATAAATTATATTTTAAATTGGATATAAAGTATCATTATTTTAGTTATACATATTTTAAAATAATTTAGGTAAATTGAAATTATTTAATAATTATTTTTTATTCAAAATCGTTGTAAACGTTTGGAAATTTTATTTTTACAAACACGATTTCTTAACACATATTTCAGATTAATATTAAATTGAATTTTAGAAACTTGGATAAGGAAATTTTGAAAAATGATTTCCATTTTTTCAATAAACTTAATTTATATTATCTAATAAATCCTATTACATTTTGATAGAAATATATAACAAAATAGTGCATATTATTTACCGCATTTAGTATAACAATGGGATTTCGAGGGGTTAAACTAAAAATATAAGTATTAAAAATAATAAAAACATGTACAACACCGATTTAATGGACATATTTCGACCAAATATATTATATATGTAAGGATGCTTCATTATTAGATCATATTTACTTCATAAAAGGATATTTGGAATTCTATCTTTTATTTTATTACAAGTTTCCCACTCACTTAACATATAAACAGATACCCACTATCTTCTATTCTTAACACATTAAAACCATTTAGGGTGAGAAAATACATTCCCAAATTACTTCAAAACATTAATCATATTTTTCTATAAGACTTATATGTTACATATATAAAATAAGGTAAGGTGTTTGTTCTAATCCTATGGAGGATGGCTCCAAAAGATGAAATATTAAACAATGGTTATTTTTAATTTATTTGCCACTCTACCTTATTAAATTATTATTCTACCATGTTGATATAAATAGAGAAATTATATTCCTTGAAAATAGATTTTTTAAATGTTATGTCAATGATGTACAATTGACTCCTTTAACAACAATTGCTGTAAAAATCATCATACTTGTGTATAGAGGACTACCATCCAATGAACCAATGTAAATCTTATTACCATTACATCCAATAACATATAGTTTTATTTATGGATTAAATTTTTACATTTATGTTTGTTGTATTACTATAAATTAGTAATTTCTATTTCAAACATAGCTTTATACCCACCATTTTGTGGGAAGATGATAACTCTACTCATGTGTACGAAGGACTACCACCAAGAAAAGTGATGTGAATTGTCAACTCATTAAATTGAAGGAATTTTGGGTGGGATTAACTAAAAAATTTGACATATTTGAAATAAAATGTTTCAGGAATTATAATATATGATTTAATAATATTTTTTACCAATCCAAAAAGCTAATGGGAACATGGTTCATGCAATTGTAATTACTACCACCTCTATGAATATTGATTTTTATTTTTTATAAATAAATTTTAGGGATTAATATAATTACATATTTATAAATGTATATGTTATTTATATAAATTCTATAATTCTAGATAAAATGAAATCATGACCAAATTAAGAGGACCAAAAATAAAAAATCAAAATATATATGAGAAATGAAGGGGCTATTACCCATACTATAACGTTAATAAGGATTGTTAATGAAAGTGTAACAATGAAAAACATTAAAATCATATATGGTATGATATATATAAATTTTTTTATATAACGTGTGTTTATTAAATGATATTTATTATACATGAGGATCTAATATTAATGAAAGAACATAAGACTTAGTTATGTGCTTTTTGTCTCAATTAGCCATCGTTGTGATATAAATTATGGCATCGACCGATATTATTAGATGAGGTTTATATAAATCAAAAATTACAAATATTATAATGAATTTATTTTTCTTCATGACAATTCATGTTCAATTTTATAATGTTAATTCATGCATCTTATGATTTATTGTCTCCATAGTCGTAATTATTTCATGTTATATTCTCATAGTTCATAGAGATTGTTTATTATAATGTATCCAATGATAAAATATTATGTTTAATCCCCCTAGAATCTAATGTATATTCATATCCACTTTTTATTAGTGATATTTTTAGGCAATATTAAAATTTCTACCCTCTTCGGTACTAAGTATATTTGTGAATGTTTTTAAAGAACATATACATTTATTTCCATTTTTGGTTGAAATTTTATTTTCATATACAATCATGTTTTTTTAAAATGTTGTCAATAATGAATTATTAATATCATATGATATTTAAAATAAATTTGTTCCTATGATTGATTTTATATAAAGAAAATTAATTGAATCTCATTATTGTATTCCAAACAGTGCCCATTAAGAAATTTACTAATAATGCGACTGAAATATTTTTTAATGTGTACAACATAAACAATACATCTTGTTAGGATGACCTTTATTATATTTTAATATTCCAATATTGTTTCATTTCAATTTTAATTGAAAAATAATTACAAAATTTTTAATTTTTAAAAAATTATACTGAATAGGGGAAGGGTTATTCCCTTCATGAAATATTTTAAATGACTAATAATAATACAATACTATTTAGGATTACATTAGTTGATGTTAAATGGGTCTTAATAAGGATATAACCAAATTATACCATTCTTATTATTTATTTTTTTGGTTTCTGTATATGATGGAATTTTTTTATGAATGCCATTTCTCTACCATGGGATATTCCACGATAACATTATATTGTAACTTGTTTCACATCCACATGTTAAAAATGACAAAATTATTATAAATCACGATTATCATTTAACGGACTATTCTATGATGAAATGATTAAATAATTATGGAAAATTTCTATTTTATATAGGTTATTAAATGATGAAGTTTTTATTAAACCCATTTCATTTTAATTTTTATGATACGATGAATTCTTTATACTCCTTTAGATCATGTAAATATAGTTTCTATTATAAACATGTGTAATGAGATTAATTGTGGATGAGAATCTCATCAGGTAAGTTATTATTGAAGTGAATGGAGGATGTTGGGTAATGATTAAAATATATCTAAATCATTACATAATACACCACCCACACTCAATTGTTTAAAATATAATGAGTAATTTAATTTCAATAACTAATTCCAAAATATGATGGTTAATTCTGATCATTGGATCAGAAACCTCTTAAAATGAGAGACTACCATGAACAAGTCATGGTATCTTGGTAAATTGATAGATGATATGAAAATGACATAGCCTGAAGGGAATTCCTGATCCCTAAGTGTTGGCTTCTTTCACCACGAATCATTCAAGATAAAATAATGAATTAATTTACCATAAAAAACTCGAAGACAAAATGGTTACAAGTTAGTATTCTCTTCTCTCCCAAATAAAGATGTACTAGAATAAAATATAGAATAACCATGGTGAGTATTGTACATCATAAAGGAACTATGTATCTAAAAATAAGGAATTCAAACACACTAGTGGAAAAAACATTTAACGCATCGCCAGTTTTAATATAAGTTCTATATAATAGACATGAAAAGTTGCTAAAAATGATTTATCACATCGATTATAAAATAACCGATGTGAAAAATATTGAGGTAAGATTTATCATGTCTTTTATTTTATAACATTTGTGGAAATACCATCTGGGCACTTTATCAAATTTGTTATTTTATAACCGATTTTATAAAGTAAATATCAGAGATTTAACATGTTTGTTATCAAAATAACTAACATGATAAAGAGAAATTTATCCAGTCAGTTATTTTATAACTCACAAGATAAATTATTTTCTAATTCAGTTATTAAATAACTAAGGATATCTACATAAATAAATAGTTTATCACGTCTGTTATAAAATAATCGATGTGATAAACCATTTAAATGATTTATCACTCCCCATATTCTATCATTTTGTTTTCTTTGATTTGGTGACATGTGACTCATCTCTCCTGTGCGGAAGACATAGAAAGGATTATTCAAAGTCATGACCTCCAACCTCATTTTTCCAACATCATTTGTCATCTTTATTGTCACCAGATCTATCGGGAAAACTCGTCACACTCAAGTAAGCTCCACATAGCTCGGTTTTAGTTTTTATTTGACATGATTCCCTAAACATATTTTGTGATATGTTATTTTTCTATCATTGTTTTTGATATCATTGTGAGTTTCATAGTGTTAATTTATACAATGCTAAATTATTTTCTAGAAAAAGAATCCATGGAAGTGATATCATGCAACATTATTCTTTTTATGTGTTCCATCATGTGTGTGTGCACGTACAGGGGGTTTAGAATGGGGTGGGGGATGTCTAAAGGGGTGGGGGATGTCCATGGGGTGGGGTGTACAAGGGGTGTCAAAGGTGGTGGGTTGTAGAGTCCAGGGGGATGTGAGGGGTTATACAAGGGTGTTGGAGTGTCTAAGGGGTTGGTGGTTGTGTCCAAGGGTGAGGGGGATTTCCAAAGAGGTAGGGGTTCCCTGAGTGGTGTCTACGGGGTAAGTGGGTTGTCCAAGTGGGTAGGGGGTATATGGGTGGGGGCTGCCTAGAGGGGCGGGGGATGTCAAGGCGGTGGGAGATGTCTAGAGGGGTGGGGTGTCTAGGGGGTTCCATAGGGGGTGGGGTGGTGTCCAGTGGGTTGGGGGGGGCTGTCATAGGGGGGTGGGGTGTCTTGGGGGTGGGGGAGGTCTTGATGGGTGTGGGGCTATACAGGGGTGGGGGATATCCAGAGGGGTGGGGGTGTCTAGGGGGTCTAAAAGGGGGTTGAGAGTTGGGTCCAGGGCGGTGAGGGGCATATCCAAAGGGGTTGGGGTGTCCAAGGGTTGGGGTCTAGGGGGTGAGGGGTGTCCAAGGGGGTAGGGGTATCCAGGGGTGGGGGTGGTGTTCAGGGGGGTGAGTGGGATATCCAAGGGGGTAGGGGGATTACATGGGTGGGGTGGGGTTCTATCTAGAGCCGTGGGGTCTATGTAGGGGGTGGGGGGGCTATCCATAGGGGGGGGTCCAAGGGGTGTCAAGGGAGGGGGGTGTCTTTGGTGGTGTGGGTGATGTCCAAGGGGGTGGGGTGTATAGGGGTGGGGGATGTTTAGAGGGGTGGGGGTTGTCTAGGGGTGGGGCACTGTCCAGAGGAGCAGGGGTGTCTAGGGGTGTCAAAGGTGGTGGGGGTGGTGTCTAGGGGGAGAGGGGACTGTAAAAGGGGGTTGAGGTGTCCAAGGGGGTAGGGGTGGTGTCCAGTGGGGGAGGGGGCTATCCAATGGGGTAGGGGTGTCCAGGGGGTGGGAGTGTCCAGGTGTTTGATTGTGCATTACAAGGGGGTAGGGGGCTGTCCAGAGGGTGGGGTCTATCCAGAGGAGTGGGGGTTCTATTTTGGGGGCGGGGGCTATTCCGAGGGTGGTGGTGTCAAGGGGGTGTCGAAGGGGATGGGTGTGGTGTCCAATGGGGTAGGGTTTTGGACAGCCCATCACCCCCTTGGCACCACCCCCACTCCCTAGACAACACCCATCCCCATGGACATCTCCCACCCCCTAGACAGGCCCCACCCCTATAGACACCCCCACCCCTTGGACAGCCTGGACCACCCCCTACCCCTATGGTAAGCCCCCTGGATAGCCACCTACCACCATGGACACCCCGTTGATATATATATCCCAATGGTTTCAGTGAAACCGTTGGAATATTTTAACTTTAGGTACTGTATACCAACAGTTCATGTAGAAACGTTGGTATAGGGCTATTGCAACGACCATCATGCCAACATTTTGTGAAACAGTTTGGTGCCCCAAGGGTTTCAGGGGTTATCTGAATAGTTTCACATCGTTTGGATCTCTATAATTTTTTGTATTAAATGTATACATATTTTAAAATTTAAACTACATATTTCTATTTTACAAAAGCGTGAATTTGGTATCCAGCTGCACAAGGATTTATTATTTGTGTACCATAAGAATAAAGGATCCAATATGAATTTAAAAATTTTATATCTATGTATATTTTCTTTTTAAATTTATCTTCTTGTATATATTTTTTTCAAATATGCATATTCTTTTTATATATTTCAAAATTGATTTTACATTCAAATTATGATATTTTTTACATAACTATATATTTATATTATCATAACAAGTTGTATAATTTTAATATTTTTTTAGGTTAATAATGATTCTTAGTTACATTATGGCACATCGAATGAGTAATAAATTTGAGGATGGTGTTGATTCCTTTTTGGAATTTTCTAAAAGAAATGTTCCATGCAGTGACATTTTTTCTACCCATGACTGAAATTATTGAATATGGTGATGTTGAAATGTATAGAGATCAAAGATCATCTGTTTTTCCATGGTTTAATCCGAGTTATATCCCTTGGATTTGGCATGGAGAAACTGGAAATAATGTCAAATATACTGACTATGATGTTTCATAAGATGGTAACTCAGATGGAATTAAAGAAATGATTCATGATATTGCAGTAGATAAAATTCATATAGAACCAAAAGTTACATATCTATATAGTAATGCTGAAAACCCCACTGTATCATGGTTGTATGGATTTTATAGTTTTTTCGGTGGTTTTAATATTGATTCACCTAAAGGGGAAACATGGATGGAGTGATAGATGTTTTATAGTGCTGCTGAAAATGATGAAAGACATTTTTCCAAAAGATAATGGCCTTCCAAATTCACATTATAAGTCCATGAAAATATTATGCCCGATGGGATTGGGATTCATGAAAATACATGCATGTCTGAATGACTTTATGATATATATGATGGAATATGATTTTTTTCAGAGTGTCCAAAATGTGGGAAATCACAATATAAGTTGAATGAAAAATCACAAGACGATGTAGAGATTACAAAGATCCCTTCCATGGTATTTTGGTATCTTCCAATAATTCATCATTTGAAATGATTATTTGATAATTCACATGATTCAAAAATGTTATGATGTCATACTGATGAGAAGATATGTGATTGAAAAATACATAATCCAAAAGATTGTTCACAATGAAAGAAAATTGGTGAGCACTATCTTAAATTTGGAAATTAAATTAGAAATTTCAAACTAGGGTTGTGCGCAGATGGAATAAATCCATACCAAACCCTAACTTGCACATATATTTCATGAAATATTTTATTTGTAATTTAAAACCTCTCTCTTGAAGTTTGTATAAAGATAAAATATGTCATGTTGAGTTTATTGATCACTAGTCTGAAGAAACTCGGAATCAATATTGTCTTTTTCATGTCACTGTTGATTAATGATTTGAAACTTTTATGGGAGGATGGTATTAGGGGGTATTATTCTTATAGAATTTAATTTTTACTACTACATGTAGTGTTTATGTTCACTATAAATGACTTCCCATCATATGGATTTTTTTCAGGATATAGTGTTAAGGGGCATAAAGCATATCCAATTTGCAAACAATAGACCTCATATTGTCAATTGCATAATGGGAGGAAAACTATGTACAAGGGTCATCAAATGTGTTTGCCTATGGATCACTCTTATAGAAGTCTAAAAAAGGAATTCAATGGCTCCCAGCAATTTTATATTTCCCCAAAACCATTATCCCCTGATGTGTAATTTTATAGGGTGGAAAACCATGATGTGAGATTGGGAAAGACACAAAAATCTGGTAATGATAGATATATTTGGAAGAAATGGTCAATATTTTTTAAGCTACCATATTGGAGATATCATGAAGTTAAACATAATATTTATTTCATACAAGTGGAGAAGAATATCTGTGATAGTTTTATTGGAATATTTTTATATATTAAAGGAAAGAAAAAAGATTTGATGAATGCATGATTATACATACTGTCAAGGGGAATACGTTTGGAGTTAGCTCACAGTTCTAATGGAAGATGAACATTTCTTCCCCCGACTTGTCATAAATTATCCAAGAGGTAGAAAATTAGCTTTTGAAAGTGTCTAAATGACATCAATGTGCCTCAAGGTTATTCATAACATTCTAAAAGTTTTGTCTCATTGAAGGATTTGATGTTTATAGGTATGAAATATCATGATTGTCAGATCACAATGCAACAACTTCTACAAGTTTCATTGCATTGAATAATTCCCATCCGTGTTAGAAATAAAATAATGATGTTTTGTTATTTTTTCAATTCAATATGTAATAAGGTGATTAATGTGAATGCTTTGAACATATTCAAAAAGGATTTAATTTATTTACATTGTCAAATGGAAATGTATTTTACTCCATATTTATTGATATAATGATGCATTTAATGATTCATCTAGTTTAAGAAATAATGTGTCGTGGACTTGTATATCTTTTTTGGATGTATCCTTTTGAATGGTATATGAAAATATTTAAGGGTTATGTTAAGAATCAATATTGACTAGAAGCCTCCTTTGTAGAAAATTATATTTCATGAGGAGGTATTAGAGTATTGTATGAGCTACTTGGTTACGGTGGAGCATATAGGTTTGCCTCAATCTCCCAACAAATGAGTTAATAATGATGGAACGGGGATTCATTCCATGAAATTCAAATCATTGTCAGCTGAAAAGATGAAGATGTTAGAGTTATACATCTTGAATAACATAACTGATTCCCAACCATACATTGCATTTTTTATTAATGAGTTAAAAAATGTCTTCCAAAGAATAATGAACTGTTGATTTTGAATGAGAACAACAAAATATTTTTTTTCATGCATTAAAAAGAACTTGCATGGTAGATCTAATGTTTTAAAGACATTAGGATGGATAGTGGGTGGTCCATGTTTATATCTGATAAAATGGTTCGGTTATGACATTAATGTCTATACATTTTATACAAAATCTCATAACAACAGAAGTGCAGTTCAGAATATAAGTGTATTGGTGTTTGGAGAAGTAATGCATTTTTTGAGATCTAAAGACCAGAACCCAATTTTTGCATCAAGTGCAATGAATGGAGTTATTGATGAAATATAGGAGTTTAATTACATTAAAATTAATGATCATGTCTTTAACTGTAACAATTTTATCATTACAAACAGTGTTATACATGATGAATTTGGAATGACAGTTTTTAATATGAATATATTGGAATACACATCTAATTCTTTTATAATGGAAACACTTGCAAAACAGATTTTCTATGTAGTTCATCAATCAGATATGCAGTGTTTTGTTGTTTTATAAGGGAATAAACAATATGTTGGTGAGGATCAACTAGATGATGATGCTGATTTATGTAAGATCCTTACATCCATGGAAGGATTAACAAAACATAATATTGATCATGTTGAAGACATGGTTTGTTCAATAAGGAACGATCATGACCAAGGAATTTGGGAAAACAATCCACTTGTACATTCTTAATATTATAGGTAACATATGTTTATTTCTGGTTTACATTTATTATTTTTATAAAATATTGGATATTTTAATTGTTTTTCATTATTAAAAAGAATATTAAAATAAATAAGTAGATGTTTTGGTTTATTTTAATTTTGTTTAGTGTAGTTTACTATGTTTACCAGATATTACCAATGTTTACAATAGTTTTTCATTACATAATTTATGTATTTTTCGATTTTCGTGAATGAAAATTACAATACCATATTTACTACATTTACCATCATTACAATTGTTTAACATTCTTACCATATTAGCCATGTTTACTATTATGTAACATAGTTCAGTTTTCCATTTTCTATTTACATTAGTATTTTAATATTTCAATTTTTATATTTGTGAACTAATGTTTTTTTGAAATATAATGATAGATCAAAAATTTGATCAACCACATGATTCTGGAGATGATAATAATGATCATACTTCTGGGTAGGAACATTCACATGCTCTTTTTGATGTTCCACAATCTTCCTCATGTTCTCCCATAATGAAAAAGAGTCCAAGAGTTGGTAAACGTGGGTGCACACGTTCACCAAAATTATCACATTCCCATATGTAGAACTAGATGATACACTTTGAGTTTGATGTGAATTAAATTCCTGGAGGTCTAAATGCAAAATATTTTAAGAGTTTTTGTGTCAAGTCAGGGTAAGATCATAATAAGAATTTTATATGATTATTGGAGAACTGTAGACAAATCGATAATATCTTAGTTGTGGGAGAAAATTTTGGTATGTTCTTTTGCTATTGTGTTCTTAATCATTAAATTTTTCTAGTATAATATGTTTTGACACTTTTTTATCAGATGACATTTGATATTCCTGAAACTGGAAAAGTCAGGAAGAAATGAATATCGATGGCTTCAAGGAGATAGATGGATTTTAAATCACCCCTCACATCTGATTTCATTTTTGGTCATAGGATTCAAGGAAATCCATGTAATATATATCCTTTCATAGATGAAGAAACATGGAGATAGTTTGTTGAATGTATAAGAAAAGATACATTTTTGTATGGGAAATGTAAACTGTTATATGTATTCATATATAAATGATCTTATTAATGTTTTTTTAATGATTTATTATTATGAATTTACTAGAAAAAGTCAATCTCATCAGGAGATCTAGTCTAAAAATGTATACCCTCATAGTTTATCTCAGGGAGGGTATACATTAAAGGAAAAAAATGTTGGTGGAAAATTTAACAAAACTGAGAGTTGAGTCTTCATGATCTGGAGAAGTTTCCCATCCATTCCCTCTATCTATACATGAAAAATAGAAGAGAACTCAGATGGGATAAAAGGGGAAATATCATTCGAACGATTCATGAATCATAGTTGAGAGGATTGTATGATATTTATGTTATTTATTTATGTTAACTATATTCATCATTTAATTTGAATCATTACAAATATATTAAATTAATTAAAACATGATTTTATGGAGGAGCAAAGCTCACATGGGGTATTTACAGCTTCTAGGATGCATGATATTTTATCTGCAGCATTGGGAAATCTTGAACATCTCGGTCGTGTACGAGGATTTCTGACGGATGTATCCAAACGAAATGTGTTGTCATGTTATTATACTTCTTCGGTTGAGCGTGTTTATAAATAAAATAGAATCCATTGAGGAATCATTTCATAATATTAATTCAATGATGGAGGAAAATATGAGTGCATCGGTACAGTCTATGTTTGTAGTCATGAAAAGACAAATTTAAACTGCAACTCCCACTCATCCATCTCCACCTCGAGACCCCATTATCTATCCTCAACCTCTGCCAATAGCTTATACTCCCCCACCTCAGCCTCTGGACCCCATTTCATATCCTACTCTTCCACTATAGCTTCCTTCTTATAGCGAGTTGTATGTTGATTATCCTCAACATCATATAGTTACATGTGGGCAGGTATATTGTATATGTGATAAATATCATCATCAACAGTTTGAGTTAGATCATCATAGGGTCATTGTAATGATATTATAGATATTTCTTCATTGAGTAACATTAACTACAGAAGATTTGACGACAGTTGGACGTAGTATCAGCCATTTTTTAGTTTGGCCATCCATAATTATGTGACTCATTGCCATAAGGTTATGTATGTTATATCTTCTATTTTATTTTTTATATTAAAGTTGTTTTATCATTTAAAAACTAATATATTTTGCTATTTATTTTTACGGGAATACTTTAAAGGTAAATAAATACTCTATAAGCAACAACAAAGAAAAATGGTTATGACATCAGATACAGATTCTAGTAGTATTGACAGATTATCAAGATATTCGATTTTTTTGTGAGTCATTTTGATTTTTCATTGGTAGATCATGTTTGTGGAGGTGCAATAACAATGGGGATTGTAAAAACTGATATTGTGGAGCTTGTTACTGGAGACAAGTTGGGCATCAACGTGGTGAAAAAAATTTCCATGTAAGTCTTGGCACCTTTTCACTGAATTATATTTATTAAAAATGTATAATTTAGTCTATTTTTTATTAGGTATCTTTATAAAATGCTGGAGAAGAATGAGTGGTATATTAATATAGATTCTTGGAACAACATTTGATTTCTCCTGAAGAACATGCATTGGATGAGGAACAGAGAATGCTTTATATTGCTGAATGATTTGAACAGAATATAATCACACGGTGTTGGATGATTCCTTTTTGTCAAATCTATGCAACATATCTCTGGAAAAGTGTCCATTATCTTATAACATAGAAAACCACTAACCTCAAATTATCTTTTATTAGTGATCATCGAATGCTAGGTGTTTTTTTCCATGGGAGAAATCAATTTATTGGACATGCAATGTTCATGGCGATGTGCAGAAACTTTTTAAGAAAACTTTAGAAAAGTTAGTTTCAATTTTAAAACAGTTTTATATATTATAACGAATTATAAATATATTTTATTATTATTATTTTTTTATAGGGGATTCGTCTAATTTTGAAATAACTCAAAGAAAATGAGTTCCAAGATCAAATATATGGAAGTAAAGGTAAATATCAATTTATAATTTTTTCTTTTTGATCTATTACATAAAAAATAATATTTTCAATTTATACTCATTCAAAATAAATTGTCATGAAAAAAAGGTGTCGTCGATTGCAGATATTATATGTTATGATTTATGTATGAAATAATTACAACTGGAACACTTGTGAACTTTGACAACGTATGATTCCATTTTAAACTTTTACATTGTAAGATTTCCATTTAAACGTTTCCATAATATTTCATTTTATTTATTGTTTATACATGTTAACTAATATCCTTTTAATTTGTATCTATTTCATTAACCTCAACCCTATATTGCTCAAGAGTTCAAACACAAACATGTGGAATGGCCAAATAAATTTATAGGTTTGATTGGATTTTAGTATCTTTGTACTTTCAAATGTAATTTTGAATATTTTCATTATAATTGTGTATTTGGTAGTCATTTAGGTTGGATTTAGGGTTTTTATGTGGAAATTATATCTTACGAATGTTATATATGTGACTAGTCAATTTTTATAAACTTCTTGTCTTGGTCCAGTTGTGATGTTTTTTTGGTATAAATTCTTATCTGGGGGGTTTCCAGGGGTGTGGGGAGTTGTCTAGTGGGGTGGGGGTTTCAGGGGTGTGGAAGGGAAAACCAGATTAGTGGGGGTGTCTAGGAGGGTGTGAGGGCTATCTAGGGGCTGTCTAAGGGTGTGGGGGTGCCTAGTGGGGCCAGGGGGATTTCCAGAGGTGTGGGAAGGCTGTCCCGGGGAGTGGGGTATCCAGGGTGTCCATGAGGGTGGAAGAGTCAAGGGGGTTTCCAGGGGTGTGGGGGTTTCTAGGGTAGTGGAAGGGGTGTCCAGGGGTGCGGGGGGGGGGGGGGGGGGGGGGCTCTAGGGTGTCAATAGGGTGGGGGTGTCCAGGAGGGTGGGCGGGCTGTCCAATGGGTGGGGGCTATCCAAGAAGGTGGGGGAGTGTCCAGGGATGTGGCCAGGCTATTTAGTGGGGTGTTAGTTTTTAGTGGTGTGGGAGGGCTATCCATGGGGTGGGGGAGGGCTGTGCAGTGTGGTGGGGGTGTCCAGGATGGTGGGAGGGCTTCCTAGGGGGTGTCCAGGGGTTGGGGGTTATAGGGGTGTGGGACGGCTATCCAGGGGTGTGAGGAGTGATATCTAGTGGGGTGGTGTCTTTCTAGTGGTGTGGGGGGGGGGATTTCTAGTGGGTTGGCAGTGTCCAGGGTGTGTATGGGGGTGGGGGAAGTCTAGGGGTAGTCCAGGGGTGTGGGGGGTTTCTAGGGGTGTGGGAGGGGTGTCATGGGGTGTGGGGGGTGTACAGGAGGGTGGAAGGGGTGTCTAGGGGTTGGTGGATTTCCAGGAGGGTGGGGGTGTCCATGGTTAGGGGCAGGCTGTTTAGTGGGGTGGGGGGTTTCGAGGGGTGTGGGAGGGTGTCCAGGGGGTAGGGGAGGGTTGTCCAGTGGGTTTCCAGGTAGGGTGTCCAGGAGGGTGGTGGAAGTCCAAGGGGTGTCCAGGGGTGTGGGGGTTTCTATGGGCGTGGGAGGGATGTCAAGGTGTGTGGGGAGGGATACCCTGTCGTGTGGGGGCTTTCCAGGGGTGTGGGAGGGATGTCCATTGGGGCGGGGGTGTCCATGGTGTCCATGATGGTGGGGGTTAGGCCAGGAGTGTCTAGGGGTGGGGGTGTCCAGGGTGTCCATGGGGGTCGGGGTGTCCACGATGGTGGGGGGCTATCCAGGGGTGGGGGCATCTAGGGGAGTGGAAAGGATATTTAGTGGGGTGGGGGTTTTTTGGGGTGGGGAATGGATATCCAGGGGTGGGGAGGGCTATATAGGAGGTTGGGGGTGTCCAGGAAGGTGGGATGACTATCCAGGGGGTGTCCAGGGGTGTGGGGGTTTCTAAGGGTGTGTGAGGACTATCTAGGGGTGTGGGGAGGGTTTTCCAATAGGGTTTTGGCTTTGTAGTGGTTTTGGAGGGCTATCTAGCGGGGTGGGGGTGTCCAGGGTGTCCATGATGGAGGGGGTTGTCCAGGGGGTGTCCAGCAGTGGTAGGGGGATTCCTAGGGGTTTCGGTAGGGTGTCAAGGGGTGTTTGGGGTGTCCAGGGTGTCCATGGGGTTGGGGGTGTCAAGGAGGATGGGAGGGTTGTTCAAAGGGATGGGGTCTGTCTAGGAGGGTGGGGGTGTCCATGGTTGTGCACAGGCTGTTTAGTGGGGTGGGGGGTGTTTCATGGCTATTGGATGGCTACCCAGGGGGTGGGGGAGGGCTGTACAGTGGGGGGGGGGGGTCTAAAAGGGTGGCAGGGTTGTCCAGGGGGGTGTCCAGGGGTGTGGGGGTTTCTATTGGCATTGGAGAGCTATCTAGGGGTGTGGTGGGGGCTGGCCAGTGGGGTGGGGCTTTCCAGGGGTGTTGGTGTGTTGTCCAGTGGGGTGGGGTGTCTTGGGTGACAATGAGGGTTGGGGTAGTCCAGGTGTGTCTAGGGGTGTCTAGTGGTGTGGGGGTTCTAGGGATGATGAAGGGGTGTCCAAGAGTGGGGGGGGGGGGTTCTTGGGTGTTCATTGGGGTTGGGGTGTCTAGGAGTGCGTGAGGTCTTTCTATGGGGGTGGGGGGACATCCAGGATAGTGGGGGGTGTCAAAGATTGCGGGCAGGTTGTTTGCTGGGGGTTCCAAGGGTGTGGGAGGCTGTCCAGGGGGTGGGAAAGGGTTGTCTAGGGGGGGGGGGTTGGTTTGTTTTTGTTCTATTTCAGGTATTCATTTGGCTGGGAATAGTTGTGGGGGTGTCCAGGGGTGTGTGGGGATTTCTAGGAGGGTGGGGGAAGCCCAGAGTGTGGGGGTGTCAAGGGGGGTTCCAGGGGTGTAGGGGGCGGGGGTGTTGTCCAGGTGGGGGGGGGGTGGCTTGTTTTTCTTCTGTTTCAGTTATTTCTTTGGCTGGGCATTATTGTGGGGGCTGTCAAGGGGTGTGGGGGATCTCTAGAACGGTAGGGGATGTCTAGGGGTGTGGGGTGTCTAGTGGGGTGGGGGGTTTCAATGGAAAGGGGTGGTGCTGTCTTAATGGGGGGGGGGGGGTTGGTCTATTTTTCATCTATTTTGGGTATTCTTATGGCGGAGCATAATTGTTGAGGAATAGTAAAATTAAAAAACAATCGTTATTATGTCTGTTCTTTTATAACCAATGTAAAAAATGCCACATGATTAATTTTAACATCGGTTATTTCATAACCCATGTAATTAATGGAAAGGAATAGTTTTTTACGTTGGTTATAAAATAACCGACGTAGTAGATATATTCTCACGTCGGTTATTATTTAACCGATGTGGAAAATAGCTTGGCATACCACTTTATCACTTGGGTTATTTTCATAACGATGTGATAAATTCTTCATAGGCATAATTTAAGATGTCAGTTATATAATAACCAACGTGATAATGTATATACAACGTCGGTTTTTTAATAAATGACTTAATACATCATGACTATGAAATGTTTTCCACATCGGTTCTTCAGTAACTGACGTGAAAAACACTTCTATTTTTTTAGGATGGTTTTCAAACAATGGACATAAAAAACAATATTTATAACATCTTCGTTAAAAAACATGACCAAAAACTGATGTAAAAACATAAAAATAACCGCCGTAAAAAACATTTTTTGCATTATTGACATCCCATGAAAATAGCTGATAACCTATCAACCAATTACCACCCTCACTCAAAGCCAAATGATTCAAGAACATCAACCACATCCAATTGTTTATTTCCATTTTCATAGACATGACATTTAAAAGTATACAGACAACTAAAGGAGAAGGTAGGGTTTGATCTATAAACAAATAGTAGGGCCACATAAAAAATTCCATAATCACTAAAATAATGATTAAAAATAAATTTATCTATTTAATTACTATAATGTATGTAACATCATTTTAGTTTATGTATATAACACTGAAAAAATGATTACATTTTTGAAAAAAGGAAGATATTTAAAAACATTAAAACTATATTTAATCAAAATTTTATGTAAAAAATATTATATAAATCAACTTTCATTATAAAACAGTTCCATAAATCAATAGATTTTATAATAAGAAAAATGAATTTAACCCCAATTAAAGGAACATACAATCCTCTCCCAATAAAATTAAAATTACATCCACTATCACTTTAGAAAAAATTAAAACTTCAACACCATAAGGGAAAATTACATCCACTCCTGCTAAAAGGAATATTACATAAATAAAATTGAAAATAAATCAATTTAAAAAAATTATGAATATAATTTCCAAATATAAATTTCAAACAAGACTTCTCATTTTAAAACAAAATTATTAGTTTACATGATTAAATTAAATTCAATAACATTATATAATTTTGGTCATTTTTCATGATCAAAATAAATTCATTTCCATCAAACCAATTAAAAAATAATCAATTAGTTTTAAAAAAACCACAAACCAATTTCAATTCTATTGAAATTATGGTTTTTATCAAATTACCAATCCCTTTTAGATCATGATTAAAATTATCATAATTATATGTTTTTAAATAAAATAAAATATAAAATCAATTTTTTCATAAATAAGAATTCATCAATTGTAGGGTAAATAGTAAGATATCCACATTCTATTATCCCTTGTTCATGATTCGACACCCACAATAGGATCTACCATTGAAGAATGAAGGTGTGAGATATCCATAAATTAAACCTGGAATCATGATCCAATCTGAGACACTTTATATATGTTCAATACATGATGATCCATAAAACTCTAAATATTATATAAGCATAGATTGGAGGAAACCATATTAGAGGAGTTCTAGTTACCTAGAGGAGATAGATCATGATCAAATCCCCCTTTATCCACAATTTAAAGGGTTTATACTGGCCAAAATCACCCATTGGGAGACACCAAGGATGATAAAATATTTTTTTTGGATGAATTGGTTGGTAAAATATTAAATCGGGGGGTGTTAGTCATAGAATGAGTTTTTAGAATAATTCAATCATTTTTCAATAATTCTAGGTCCTGGTTATATAGGTATATAAAATCATGTACCTTAACCATGAACAAATACTATATGGTACATGGATTTTACTATATGGGAGAATGGTTATATAAACTATGTGAAAACCATGAATTCTTCACTTTCCATTGGTCCATAGTTTGTAGTGGTTGGGCTCGTTGTTTGTGGAGATTTTCTTCTAACAATGCATCGCCAAAAACGACACCAAAATATTGCAAATTTCACCCTAATAACCCCTTAACATAACCCAACAAATGATTGATCAGTAATATTGTCAAGGAATACATGAAAATAGGTAATGGAATTTTAAAAACTACCCCCCAAAACCTTCTTTCCCAAAAAATAATATCATGATCATTACATGGAAAATAGATGAGTCCACTACTCACTCTTCAGTGCCTCACAATCACATGTCTAGTGAAATTAAGAAAAATGGTGTCGTGAAACAAAGAAAAAAGTTTCCTTCATCCAATGAATTAACCTTTTTATCAAAAAAAATTCTATTTGGGGTTCTTTTTCATGGATAAATCAGTCCCAATATCATCTACTCACAACTCATGTACTAAGTGTTGTCGGAAAGACACTTTTTTAGATGAAACTCATGTAATTTAAAATGTAACAACATCAAATATGGTGGCATTTAGATTTAGTAATAAAATTCCCCACAATATCAATAACTAAAAACTATTCCACACAATAAAAATCCAAACTCCCTTATCTTCAATGATATTATTGTCCCAACTAGTGTGAATTTCTATATAAAAAATATAAACTAATAATAAATAGTTATGGTATAAGATTATGATCAACCAAGAATTTATATAGACATTATTCCATAAACACTATCTGATGAATCAAATTAATATTATATCTTCTATATTGGTATAAACTAAGTTAAACCATGGATGTCTAACCCAAATCAAACCATATCAAATTGAATTTACATGTCCTTTTACACAAGCCTCAAAATAGGTCATTCTGATTCTATACTGGTAATTATTTTTATAAGATAACTCACTATGTCCCAAATGGTTATCCCAATATCCATAAAAATCAAGAATAAAAGCACCAATCAATGTGTCATGAAAATTAATATCACTCTCTATTTGTCTATCCATCTAGGATGGTATTCCGTACTAAAATGATCCTAATATACCATTTCATTTATAAGGCCTTACTAAAAATAATAGGTTAAATACGGATATCTATGGGATACTATAGAATATAAAACACCACATAGCTGAAAAAACTCTATCACATAGAGATATCTGAACTCCTCAAAATTGTTTTTATCACTAATGGTTGTAATGTGAGTTGATATAGTCAACGAAATAATTATAACCAATATCCCAATCTTTTTTAAATGGGTACATGGAAACCCAAAAACAATGATTATAGATATATTATCCCACATCAATGTCATCAATAGCAGTGGGTGATGAAAAATGGATATTTCTGGTGCTCTACCAGGATTTATTGTCAAGTATTCTAGTGAGAAAGAATTCATCAATGTTCCACCACATATCTGGACCCCAAAATAATTCCTAAATTTTAAATAGCATATTTTTGGATGTTGTGTGGAAAACCCAAAATGAATCAAAGAAATCCCCCATTACATCCTTATTAAGAAATTAGAAACAATGAAATGAATATGAAAATATATAATTCTAACCACGTTGGATTACCAACCTGAAATGGTCTACCCATAAAAAATAGATTTTCTAATGATACATAAATCTTCATCAATATCTTTATCTATAGGAATACTCTCAAAGAGAGGATAGGTCAGTATAACACATTCTATGATAACATTTTCCTGCTCCTCTGAGAATTCATTTATTATATATGTAAAAAAACCAGTATATTCAACAACATAGGTTATTCCTTCATGTCCTAGTTTTTTTATTCCTGCTGAAATTACCAACAAAGAAATTTCTTTTACCCATGGTACATGTATTGTCAAAAAAAATATTGAATATACAACACCCATCATGTTAGATAGAGGTAAAATTGTTTTTGTGAGAATATATAACCTCGGTTGCGATGGTAAAAAACATGGTAAAACATTGTTCAAAAAGATAATTCCCTGAACTGTTATTAACATGCATCTTGGATATATGTTTAAGTTGATGGTTTGGATAATTCATCATCTATTTCTTATGCTATCAAAAAGCATATGTTACCACCTGATCAACTGGCTTATGAACATATATAAAAGGCTTACCAGATGCATCACAGAATTCCAAATAGCCCTGATCTGCATTAGGAAGAGTTACAACTATTGAGTAATTCAAATAAATATTCAAATCAATAAAAAACAACGCTGAAATTTATAATCTGAAATGACATTTTATCCTTTTTGATTGTCTGTGGTCATCAAAGAATTCAACATTGAGTAAATATTTATTAATTAAAGATATTAATACACCAGACCAAATCATAACCGAATCTAAAAGACATTTCATAATTGTTTCCACTAAATTATAGGTTTCACTTTTTCAGGGTCAATGGATATATCATTTTCTAACACCATGTTTCCCAAGAACATTTCAGACCATATCCAAAAATCACATTTTTTGAGATAGTAATATAGTTAGTGACTCATTAAAATTTCTATAACAGCTCTTAAGAGACCCAGATAATCCTCTTTGTAATTATTGTATATCAGGATTTCACCTATAAAATCCACATTGAATGTTTCAAGATAATAGAGAATGAACTTTTTAATCAAATACAAAATGAATTTAAGGGAATTAGTTAGAACAAATGGAATGAAAAAATACTCATAATGGAAATAATTATTGTAGAATTATTTTTCTATAAGTCATAAACATTTATTCACAACTAGTGATAACTCAATCAATGATCAATCATTGAGAACCACCACTCCACATTCAATAGGTTGAACAAATAATTTATATTTTGAAAGAGATACATTGTATTTACCGTAGCACTAATGAGTTTCTATAAATTAATACATGTGTGAGGTGTTCCATCATATTTCATAGGAAATATAAAAGGCACTTCTAAAAGTGACACACTAATGTGTTTAAACACTCCCCTTAGAATATCAAACAACTTAGTCATTAACTATTTCATTTCAGCTTTTTCCATGTGTTGATAATGAATATAAAATTAATAAGTACCAGGTAAAAAACAAATAAAAATTTCTATATATATTATGTTGGAAAACTATATAAATTAGATGGAAACACATTAGGAATAATAGTAAAAATCAGATGTAGATCTCTAGTCAAAGGCTACCTCCCCAGATCCTAAGAAAAAAACTATATTACTTAACATATCTTTGGATAATAATGTCCTACTCTACTTGACCTCAAGACCCATTATACATAAAATATATGGAACGCCACATCAGTAATGGTAATTGAGACACATCGAATATATTTTTCCATTTCTACCTAATTTGAAATGTTCCAATCTTCTATAAATGTTCCATCAATTGTTTTAATGTTGATAACATGAAAATGAAATTTATTTTCAATTTTTTAGAATGGTAGACAAATTCAAGACATGGAGACCCTTCTCTCTCTTAATAATGAGGGGCATAGTAGTATACATCAGGTAAATAAATACCATCATAATAATATTTATATGTTTCCAAATAAATTTCGATATAAATGGGTGAGATAAAGAAGTATGAAATAATGTTTCCACTAATGAAGAAGATATAGTGGTGGTACCTTTTATAGTTTCCGGAAGAATATCATCTTCATGTAGATACTATTTCACTATATGATGAAGGTTTATTCCATATTCCTATGGTTGTAACCCCTGATATATTGAAGAATCAGATTCAACTATAGAACTATTAGGTGATGATTTGACCAGGGGAAAACATAGAGTATAAATGAAATGGAATTATTTATTTACATTCACCATGTATCCATAAGAAATATAAATACTTAGCTCCCCAGTACACAAAAAACTTGAATTCCCATTTTCATCACACTAGAATAATGTAAATGATCTATAATAGACACATTAGGAGGTCTAGGGTACTTATTTTTCAAGAACCTCAAAAAGAGTAATAACACTTCCTTGTTAATGTAAACGAACTCATATAAAAAACACAATATAAAACGGTTCTCCTGTCAACCCTAACATAAAATCTATATCATGATCAATAATTAAATTCTTATCCAACATATCTGCATACAAAATGAGATTCATTAAGAAAACATGATAAAAAATGAGGATGAAGTCCCCACATGAATCATAGAGTCATCAACTTCTTATTCAATACCATTTCATATGAAAAAGTACAATTGTGGAAAAGTGGGTTGCATACTCATTTATGGTCATATGAGCCAGTTTGACTTTGATTAACTACATATCGTTATAACAAACCACATGATCTAGATATAAAAAATCATTGAATATAACTGGAAACACCATCGACCCTAAATCAACAATATTTTTCATTATAACCATATTATCACACCATCTCCTGTATATAAATCTAGAGTGAAGGTTTCACATTCCACCATAAACCAGTTAGGGATTTCCATGAAACAATAAAGAAGTCATATCATTCTCAATCTATAAAAATCATCTTGAGGAACATTACATACTTGTATAACTAGTGGATACGATGAATGGAAATATTAATTGTGATTACAAGATTCATAGCTAGGAGGTTCCACAACTAGAGCATCAACTTGAATGAGTATAGTTGATTTACCTATAGATTTAAAAGAACATATAATAATATTATTGATATTATAAAACATGAAATAATATAGTAACAATGTCTCAAATGAAACTTCCTTTTAGTGCCTATTTAACGTTTATCATTGAGCATGATGCTACAAAAAAAATAGAAAAACACAAGGAATACATTATAGGAATACACAAATCAACAACTCAAACAAGAGAGGTGGGAAAATTATTCCCATCACATAAGATATTTTGATTTTCATTTCCAAACCTATCCAAATAAAAGTTAGTTAAAATAGATGAATCAAATCAAATTATTTATAAAAATGAATTTCCCATGAAACCAATCATTACTTCAGGCTCATTATGATTATATATTTAAATAAATATACTTGAAACTACAACTAGTATCTTGAAAATATATCCAAAAATATATAATCGTTTCATGGAGAGATGCACAACATGCACCTTTGACAGCACATTATCATCAACCATCCCATATAACATCATATAATAATACCGGAGCTATAACTAACATAACTAGAATGGATTTCCTATCCCAATGAGACATAAAATAGAACTTGGAATAATAAAATATAAATTAGTTAACATATTATTCCTAAAATTGAATATGTTAAATTGACTACAAGTCACTATGATCAATACTCCAATATGATAAATTAGATGAAAACATAGATGGATAACCAAACCTAAAATATTATATCATTAAATTACTCAGTATTTGAGAAGATAATAATAACAAATTCTATGAAACTAGTGGATAACATCTCCACTAGTTACCACCATAACCCAAATAACAATGGATTAAGAACATCCACCACCTCATAGTTAAAATTTACCTTTTCGAGATATGGAAAAAGGAAATATACAAACATACTTAAGAAAAGGTATGGTGTGATATATTGATTATATTAGGGTATCACCATGTGTAACATAACGAGTAATATAACCTTTAGAATTATATTAAATTAACTAATTTAATATAATGAATATTTGTTCATATATGTAAAACACAAAACATGATTACATTTAAAAAAGTTTGAAATTATTTTAAAATATTAAAATAGTAAAAAATGGATATTTTTTATTAAAAAGGTTTTTTGAAATCTAATTTCTTGAATAAAATTTTTCTATAAATCAACAACACTTATAACAAATCCAAAAATTTCTACCACACTTTAGTGAAAATAAAATTCACTACAATTTAACAGAAAATTACATATACTCCCACTGAGGATAAAATCACATACAATCCCACTTAAGATAAAATTAATTCCACTCCAACATAAGGGAAGAATATATCCATGTAATTGGTAGTCAATAAATTTAAAAAACATTACAATATAATTGGGTTGTTAAAATTTTAATCATGACTTATCATTTCAAAAAATATCACCTGTTTAATTTTTTTATTCCATATAAAACATCATTCTGTATAATATTATATCTTTTACAAACCTCACTTATCTTCCATCAAAAATTTTTTCATAATGACACTTATATTTTCATAAATTAAACCCACAATTTACATTACATTTTTAGGGTAGTTTTTATAATTTTCAAATTCCATTTCATATAATGAATCAAATCACAATAATAGAATTTTTTAAATGGATAAAAAATGAATTAAATTTGGTCAATAAATATAAGTTTTCAACCAGGAAGAAATATGTTATGTAATTAAAGAGATTAAACTAATGAACATGAATTAACACCCACCATGGGATCCAATAATGAATAAAGAAGGTGTTATTGATCATGAAAATAACATAAAATAATGATCCAATCAAATTGAGTTTAGAATCATCCATTTTTTATGATAAATAATAATATTAGGATCAAGGTCATAAAGATTATAAAAAACAACATGAAATGAGATACAATTACCTATTAGAGATGAATTGATATCAACAACTCATTTATCCACTAAATAAGTGGTTTAGAGGCTCCAATGTCTCCACTTGGGGGCTCCAAGGACAATAAATACATGTTATGGTGAAACAGAGTCACATTGGGTGTAGATTTGGGGGTCATTAAGTTAATATAAATTTTCAAAATAATTATATCTTGTACAAAGGGTTTCCTAGATATGGATACATGTCTTGATATCTCATGTTCCATATTTATTCACTGCTACTATGGGATGCATGGTTTATCTAATTTTGGTGTATGTGTTTGGAAACTGTACTCCAACAGTTCCTTCCCAAATGTTGATGGGGTACATAGTTTTTATTGGTGTGGTTCATGGCCTGGGAAAACCATATTCCAACTACCCATAACTCAGAATATCATACAAAATTAAAAAAACTCACCTACATCACAAAAAAATACCCAAAAAATAAATTATTAAAATTGTTTGAGACATACATGAAAATAAGTAAATGAATTTTATAATGGTCATGGAAAATATCATGTGACCACTATTTGTGATGATATGTGTGATAACTAAGTGTTTAATGGTACACTAACTATACACTCTAGAACTTATAGTACATTATTTGAATCTATATATACCCATTATATTGAATTAGACGAATTTTTTAGACAGTCAAAATGATAAAAAAAATAGATGTTGAATTAGTAGTGAAAACCACTTATGGTGTGGTGACAACATCTCATGTCAATGATTCCCCCCAGTTGATGTTTATATCAATGTTCTTGTAGTAAATATCTTCATTCATCCCCCGGTTCAATTTGATGTCATCTTGGAAATGGAATTTATTTATCTACATAAATTTTACATCAATTTATATTAGAGGGAAGTGTCATTTTTTATTCTAGACAATCATATGATCTTTTATAATTTTGATAGTATATATCAACATATGATAGAGATCATATCAATTTATTTTTTCTTAATTCCAATTTTGATGTGGATTATAACTCATAGGTTCGGGATATACTCAACTTTGATTATATTTATATTATGAAGGAATATATTTTTGTCCTTCCTAAAGAGGATCCTAGCATTCCACAAAAAGAAAACCACGAGATCTCAATAGTAATCAAACCTAGTTCCACAAAAACTTCAATAACTACATATAGAATGGCTCTGATTGATTCGTAGGAATTAGAAAATAAACTCAATGAAATCCTTGTAAATTCAATATTTTTGCAAAGTGTGTCACATTATTGTGAACCTTTTTTGTATTTTGAATAAAAAAATTAATTTTACATTTTAATTGATTATCTGGAGTTATATAAAATCAAAATTAATACAAAGTAACATATTATACAAATTGATGACTTGTTTTATTATCTTCACATAGTCTAATATTTTTAAAGGTTATCATCATTCATGATATCATAAATTGAGGTTAATGATGTTAGATTAACCCATTAAAAAATTCAATAATATTTATGTTATAAATGAATACATTTCTATGCCATTTCATTATACTAAATAACAATCCATAATTAAGGATTTATTGAATAGTGTAATTAAATATGATTTGATCTGTTTTTGGTAGTATTTATAGATGATATTATTGACTACTCAATGTGAAAGTAAGAGAATAAAGATCATATTGTTTTAAATAACCAATTCTATCATATAAAATTTAATAATTTAAAAATTTTAAATTTTGGCTGCAAAAGATTTCACTTTTTAGTGTTATAATCTCCATATATAGTGTATCATTATATCTATTAAAGAGATAGGGAATTGAATGTTGTCCCCATCTAGACATGGTAATTATAGTCCAAATAATTCTTGGTTTAGTTGTATATTATTGATGTTATGGGGAAAGATTATCATGAATAGTTAAATATATGACAGTGTTATCTCATAAAGTAGCTGTGTTCTTCTTGATAAATGAATGAGAAAACAATTTCATGGAAATAAATATAATATTATTCAATGAATGTGCGATTACATTACCCTATATTGAAAAATGAGTTTTAATATGTATTGGATCATCCAAAAAAGGATTTAGATTTATTTTTATATTGAATGAAATTTTTTTATATTATGCCTCACAAAAAACATAGGGTTCAAGATGAAAATTATGCAACACGTGATTTGAATTAAGATTTGGAAATGTTTAATTAATGAAATTTATTAATTTACTTTGTAGAAAAAAATTGTATATATATATATATATATCTTGATAATAAAATTGTTACGTATATATCCACATAGAAAGAGTTTAATATGTTTAGAATATGATGCTTATATAGGCTGAATTATTATGATTTTATAATGTATTACAATTTGATCAAAGTGCACATGGTGGATAATTTTGTGAGTGGAAAAAATCATAGTAGCTTATCCATGATAATGATTTCAAAAGATTCAATATTTAATGATTTTAAAAGGATGGATCTATAATTCCCAAAATAAGAGGAGACATTACCTACAGTAATTGAATGTCTAACAATATATTCATGTGAATATTGATGTATCCAAGAGGAAGTTGTAGATATATAATATGATGTTATAAAAGTTCCAAATATAAACCATTATCCTGATGGAATTAAATGGTTCAAGAAATAATTATACATTCAATCCATATTATATTTGAAGAATGAATTTATATATATATATATATAATATTTTTTTATTTATTCAATTGGGATGTACAAAAATGTATAGTTATTTGAAATAATGTTTATATTGGTATGGAATGTCATGCCCCAATCCCAGTTACCTAGAGTAGGTGCATAATTTTAATACTTTAACATGATTAAAAGGAATCATGCCCTGAAGGACTAATCAGGTTAACAGTCTCAGAAAATATATTACATACATAAATGATACATTACACTTCATAACAAACAACACAACATAAATAATACTTTGAGAATGATATTTTTCTCATAGAATAACCCTTCACATTAATCAAAATACAATTCTTGGAAACCTAGAAAAATAAAACATAATAAAGGGGTGATCTCATATGCTTAGTAAAGGTAAATAATTTAAGGGAAGCTATAAACTATTGAGGTAAGATGTGTAATAAAAACAACAGCCTTATAAACAAAAACATGAACATAATATGGAAAATAACAAACAAAACATTAAAATATAAACAAGTACTTGAATATAATGCTAGTCAAATAATAACATGTAATAACTACATCCAAAATGAGGGAATTCATAATTTTTGACGTCATAACATCATAGTCAAGGCCTTGTGCCAAAACATCAAATAATAAATTTTTCAAGGCCTTGTGCCAAGATAGTAGTTTCTCTCATAAGACTTACTGATGCATTTAGGAGCTATAGCGGGCTCCACCTGTCACAAACTATATACAATGCATTCCTCATATGAAAATGTTGAATCATAAAAAAGACTTTCGTATTAAAACTGGAATATGGAATGTTAATACCTTAACCATAAACCTTGAATGGAATAAAATAGAACATCCATAATAAAACATATCATAACACATTCAATAAAATAAGGAATATTATATTATAATATATCAACCTTAATCAAGAATAATATTTAGTAATTGATGTTGAAATAGTTCAAAATGATCTGTAAAACTCTATGAGAGAAATTCACATTTTTGAAAAATCTTTTAAAAGTCACAAATTTATAAATGAATTAATTTAAAAGTGATTTTGAATCAATGTTTCCCATAACAATTTGAATATTTTGAACGAATTTTCATTTTGAAACAATCATGTCGATATAAAATCATTTTAAAACATGGACATTAAATTAAATTATTTAGAAAAATAAATCATTAAAACCAATAAAATTGTGATCATGATAACGATTAATTTACATAAAACCATAAAATATTTATTTTGACAAAAAATCTGAAATGTGTACGTGGATGATAAAAATTTCCCCGTAAATACTTACACATTAACAATCTTAGATAATAATAAAATTGAGGAAGTAACACTTACCTTTAACTATCCTTTAGTTAATGATACATTTAACCTCCTGTATAATGGTCATATTTTGTGATTAAATAATAAATGAACTATATTCATATTTATGAAATCATGCATGATTCATTTATGGATTTATATTACCCATTTAATAAAAATATATATGTTTAAATAACATTCTGGGTAGTAATCGCTTTCTTTATCATACGTGTTTTAACTTTTAATTCTGGATCCTATAAATTATATCATGATTTAATTGATTCCATAATACAGAAAAGTGTTTTTGTATCATATACATTAAGAATATAAGTATGTATAATAGATTGATATATGAAATGTGAAACACCATTTATGGAGACGATGGGCCTTACGTACGTATAAACGTCGTTTCTGTTTTCATATCGTATTGAACAGATGTAAATGAATGAGATATGGGTATATATATATATTGAGTTTCATAATTATATCATATATTACATACTTATTAATAATATATATATTTATCATTATTTTTGTATGATGAACGTGGATATGAATGTCATCGTGTCGTGGAGACGGTAAGTCGTATTTACGCACGAGTGATGATATCATTCTATTGATTGTCAAATATTATATAATTGGATTATATATTATATATACAGAATAAATTTCATGTTATATTTATTATTTTCAACAATTATTCTCATTATTATGCCCATCCAAATAATTGAGTGTTGAATAACAAACTACACCACGACGTGGAGACGGTATGCCATACATACTTAGGTAGGGTGACTTTGATATACATAGAATGGATAGAATAGTGAATCTATGTGTATTAGATTTATAATAAAATTACCGTATGTAGATTTTATTGCAGTTATTATTTTTGTATTGGAAAAACATTGAAAGAGGATGTGGAAAAAGAAAATAATTTTGAAATAGGTAATGAAATAATTACCTCTTCTCCGGGTTCTTCCTTTTGATTTGAAAAAAAGGGATCTATAGGCTGGAATTTGTTATCAAATTCAGGCCTCTATATAAAATTTAGGGTAGTTTAGAGGAGATTTGTGAAGGGTATAGTTGTGCCAAATGGCTTTGGAGGAGTGAATTAAAGAGAAGAGGAGGTACCCATTTATAAGAGAGGTGAGTCTCACTTTAGGAAAATGTTAAAATATTATGTTATTATAAAATAATTTCCTTTTTGTAGTTCCTAAAAATAGATTTATTTTGATTTTAAGGTAGGGATGTGTCGAAATCCCTTCAACCATTAGGTTTTAGACATGTTTATGTCACCATATTAACAATTTCTTTTAGATTTAACCCTTAGTTTAATAGTTTATCTTTTACCATCTCTTCTTGAATTATTTTAAAAAATGGTTAGTAAACATACTATAAAATTCCAAGAGAACATGAAGTGGTTAATTAATGACCTATGTGTCATTATACAAGTCCTTGGACCAAAACATATATTTTTATTAATATTATATCATTTAAAAATATATTATTTGTTTTAAAAACCAACTTATATCTATTTTGACCCAATTTAGTATTTAGTTTTTGTGAAAGAAATAAAAAGATGATTACATAAAACAACATACATTAAATCAACCCAAAAATATAATATTATCTTATAAAATTCATGCATCGAATCCAAAGTCTAAATTTCCAAAATTATGATATTTATAATATAAATTATTGCAATCCTTCAGTAATAAAGTAATTACTACATCATCATTATGTCATAAATAAATTTAATTATTTAAGGAATGAAAACAATAAATAAAATACCATGATGTATGATATATTTTTATATTTGTAATGATTTTTTACTGTTGAATTTATCATATTTTTGTCCCTATAATAAAAATGGATTACTTATTAAAAATTATATTTAACACTTTTAACCCTTCATTAAATAAAATATAATCAATGTCCTAATCTAGACCAAATGGATCAAAATGATATTTTTTCGACCTAAGGATTATTTTGGTATAAAAACACATATCCAATAGAATGAGTAAATTATTGGGGTAATTTTAATATATTTTTACCTTTAATTGCCTTATTTACTTTTAATCGTGGTAAAAAAATTCAAAAGTTACTATTTACAAGAAATTGTGTTCATCCTATAAAACAAAATTTTATGTACCAATGTCAATAGTGTCTCTAGGATTTTATAAATTAAATTAAAAAAAATTGTCAAATTACATTTTATGCAAATCTTAAAAAGTACTTAGAAGGTGGGTAAATATGCCTAAATGATGGGTAAAGGGACATTAAAATGGTTCAATAAAATTTATTATATCTG
Organism: Viscum album; assembly: GCA_963277665.1. Lineage (NCBI taxonomy): Eukaryota > Viridiplantae > Streptophyta > Magnoliopsida > Santalales > Viscaceae > Viscum > Viscum album. The sequence goes on along the minus strand of OY728166.1, from coordinate 366,014,158 downwards.
ATTGTATTATAAAATGACTCTATTGACTTAAATGGAACTAATATATTTCTTATGTAGCTATTTAAAGATAAATTTTAATTAAAAATATTTATTTAAATGAAAAATTTAGTTTTTGTAATATGTATTATTTTTCACTATTCATTAAAAATGGAATGTTTCCAGAAAAAAAACCAAACATTATCTCTAAGATAATTTTGATATTCTGAATTCAAAAATTATATCTATTTTACCAAATTTAAAATATAAACGTTTAATTAAATAATTTAAAATTAATTGCCATTGTTAAAACCAGAAAGCAGGTTTTTTAGAAATAAAAACAATCAAATGATTGATATGTGTTTATGTCCAATATAAATGTAAACATACATAAAATGACCAACATTGGATTAAATGATAAAAATATAATTTCATTATACTTCAAAACTATTTAAATTAATAATTTAACAATATAAATTATTTTGATTAAAAAATTATTTTTAATTAAAATTTATTATTTTTCAATATTCATCAAAATTCGATATTTAACAGAAAAACACAAAAATTTTATCCAGACTAAATTTCTATGTATATAATCAAAATATGATGTTTAATTTGATATATTAAATATATAAAATTATTATATATTGTATTTCAAAAAGGTTCACCATTAAAAGGTTGTAAAATTGCATTTTTTTGAAAAACTCTTCTCTTGTGATAGAAAATGGATTTTTTTCATTTATTATGTCTAAAAAATACATAATGTGGATTTTAAAATTATATAGAATATATAAAATTCAAAATACAGTTAATACTATTTATATCCACTTTTTAAACGACTAATTTGATAAGTCTTGGTTCCCTCGAACTCGGTGTTGTGTGTGGTGCAAGCTATTAAATTACATTAAAAAGATATTTTATTAAGAAATAATGGTGTGTTACATTCTAACATCCTTCAAGAAATTTCATACTCACAATATGGAAAAAAATTCGAAAATAAAATGTGAAAATTTGAAAATACCTTTGTGGAAAACCCACATCAGAAATTGGGTTTCTAAAATTTAATCATAATAATATTGAATGGGAAATGATAAATTCACCAGGAAATGTGTGTTTCAAATAAAATAACATTGGAGGAAATTATAGACACATAATTGGTGGAAAATGTAAATATTTATATGGAGGGATTGAGGTTATCAATCACAAACAAGTGAAAATTAAATGTATAACTAAGGGCCTAAAATCCGTAAATCTATATTGATATAAAATAACATTGGTTCAACCAAAAAAGAAATTAAGATAACATATTTGTTGTTTAAGATCCTACCCCAAAATTTTAATAATTAATTTCCTTATAGAATAAGAAAATAATGAATAATTAAGAAGTAGTGTTCCATTCATTAATTAATTTATACCACAAACTCATCTTTCACTCAAATAGATAATAGAGCTCAAAAATATTCTATTTAACCAAATTGTATAGGGTTTAAAATTAATTATTTTATAATTGATCTATCAAAGAATTTAAAAAAAATAAATTATAAAAACTAGGACATCACGTAAGCTAGTGGTAGGTGATGCACAATTTTCAAACTTCAATTGTAGGTTCAAGTCTCATGGAATTGCCGGATGCGATGAGTTGTCGCCCGACCTCCGGGATGTCCTTTTTATGACAATCCAAAAATAATCTTATGAAAAGTTTTATCCATAAACATTAGTATCCAATGACCACTTTAATTCATTTCAACCTATAGAATTTTCCAAAATACTTTTGTCTAAACTCATAGTCCAAAAATTAATAACTATGGTCTACATAACATAATGAAGATATCATTTATCGCATAATAAATTGTGAATATCTTCATCATGTATTCAATTAAAACATGGTGACAATATTAATTACCATAAAACCTTATTGAAGACATTCAGGCTCTATTATTCCTTAAGAATACCAGATATATTCCTTAAATCCAACAATGTTGTAAACTCAAACAAATAATTAATTATTTCCAAGGCAGTAAAACATATCCAAAATAATGTATCCACATCAATCGTATCATTATTAAGATAATATTATGGTTTACCTTTTCCCTAGCAATGTATTTTCCAAAAAGTTTAATTTTTATTTAGTCACTATTCTAAGTAACTTAAAATCTAAAATCATTAATGAAATATTACTGCAGTGCAATCCTTATATACTCTATAATTCATATAACATGTACATCAATAATACAATACAGAAATGGAACAATTTATTAATAAAAACAGAAGAAAAATAATCATTCATATTCATATGTAGTAGTATCATTACCTTATTATTATCTAATAGCATAATTTCGAGTATACTCTAGTGATTTGGACATTGATTCACATAGTTTCCCTACTACTTAGAGATGAATAATTGTACATTTGAAACCTTTTTCTTACCCATTCAATCACGAATTTGGTGACATTTTTTTATATACATATATAAAACTCACATTCCCTTCAACCATTTGCGATGTTAATTCATTCCTCAATTATTTTATATAGGAAAATTCTTCTTTCCCTTCTTCCCTTTATCCTTCTTTTTCTCTGCAGTCCACTTTTTCTCTTTCTTCCCTTCAACATGATAGGACTCAAAAAATTCATTACTTATCTTAATAACAGAATATATTATTCTCTTATATGATGATAATACATGGGCTCTTATTTCCATTATAATTGTTGTATTAGGACCGTGAATGATATGATACTTCATACTATTTGGATAATGTGTATTTTTTGAGTTAGCATTCCTTTAATTGGGCGCCTTTTCTAAATGGAGACATACACTTGTTTAGATCATAACATAATTTACAATCCAATAAGTAGAAAAATTCTCCACAATAATTGATTATTTTTACACATCTAGTATCATAATCATAAAAATTGATTCTTCACTAACATATTTACTCATAATCCTTCATTATGGTTTGAAATAGATTTTGAATTGTCCTAATAATATCCCCCAAGAGTGTCATAAAAAAGAGTGCATCCATGCCCATTGTCGTGCTCCAGTTCTCATTTGAGTCTAGCTTAATGTGGTGTTTTCAGGTTTTTCCCCTAGATAAATATGTTCCAGAGATGCCTCTACCTGCTCATATCCTAATATAGATTTGTTTCATAGAAAATTCACAAAATCTCTACATTAACTTAATACTTGGAAATTCTTCTATAATAATCTTCAAAGTCTCTATTAGGGTAATGTTTCAAAATCAATTTTTATCTAAATATATTTCTAAGGTTTTTTCTATCCTATCTCTCATACCAAATATAATTCCTTGACCCTAGTTACCTAGAGTCAGTGCATTGTTATAATACATTGGAATTATTACAAGAAATCTTGTCTTGAAGGACCGATCAGTTTTACAGTCTTGGAAAATAGATTACATACATTATTGTAACATTATACTTTTGCAGATAGAACAGAACATAAATAATCCATTGATAATGCCATTATTCCTTCCGTATAACCCTGCCCATTAATCATAATACACATCTTGGAATCCTTGGAAAATAAAACATAATAAAGGGGTGAGATCAGATGCTTAGTAAGGGTAAATAATTTTTCGGAAGGTATAATATTTTATGGAATTATGTGTAATAAAGATGACATCCTTCTAAACAGAAAATTAAACATAATATGGAAAAAATATATCAATTATTACCATATAAACATGCACATGGATATCCTACTCGTCAGATAATCACATGTAATAACTGTTTTAAAAATGATGGAATACATAATTTCAGACATCATAACCACATAGTCGAGGCCTTGTGCGATGAAAAAAAATAAGAATACTTTAAAGGATTTGTTCCAAAACAATATTTTTTCTCATTAGACCTACCGATGCATCGAGGAGATAAAGCAAGCACTTCTCGTCACTTACTAAGTCCAATGAATTCTTCATATAAATTTTTTGAAACATAACATTAAAAATCCTATTAAAACTAACATATTTAATGTCAATACATTATCCATAAAACATTAATGGTATAAAAATATCACATATACAGTCAAACATAACACAACACATTCAATAAAATATGGAAGATTGTATTATAATAAGTCAACCTCAATAATGAATAATATCCAGTAAAGGATGTCGAATTAGTTGAGAAAGACTAGTAAAACTCTTTGAGAGAAATAACCATTTTTGTGAAATAATTAAAAAGGTACACATTTATAAAAGAAGTTATTTAAATTAGATTTTTTTAATCAAAATGACCCATTCCTCTTTGAAATTTTTTAAAATAATAAAAATTTTAAAATAATCATGTCCATATAAATAAATCTTTAAAATCATTCTTAGAACATGGGTATTAATTAAAAATATTTAGAAAAATAAATCATTAAATATTGTAAATTGATGATATTGATAAAAAACTACCTTACACAAAACAGTAAAATGTTTATCTTGAAAAATGTTTTATGAAACATGTAAATGGATGATAAACATGTCCCATTAAATACTTACACCTAAACAATCTCGGATAATTGTGAGATTGAGGAATTAACCCTTACCTTGTACATTCCTTTAGTCGAGGGTACGTTTAACCTCCTTTATAATTACCATATTGTGTTATTCAATAATAAAATAACCATATTTAGATTTAGGATATCATAATTTATTCATTTATGTCCTTATACTACCCATTTAATTAAAATTTCTAGGTTAAAATAACAATATGAGTAATAATCGTTTTCTTTATCATACGTGATTTGAATTGTTATTCATGGACTTATAATTTATATCATTATTTAATTTTTCTCAAAAAAACCATTATTTATGTATCCTATTTATTCAGAATATATGTATGTGTAATAGATTGATATATGAAATGGAAAACACCGTTTATGGAGACGGTAGGCTTGCATACGCATAAATGTCGTTTTCGTTTTCATATTGCATTAACAGAAGTAAGTGAATGATATGTATGTAAATAAATAAATATATATACATATATTCAGTATAATTATTATTTCATATATTACATACTTGTTAATAATATATATTTTTATAATTATCGTTGAATGGTGAACGTGGAAATGAATTTCATCGTGTCGTGGAGACGTAAGGCATAGGAATGCACAGGCAATGATATCATTATAATAATAGTGAAATCAAATGTAATTTAATGGTATATTATATATAAGTTATAATTAACATGTTATATTTATTATTTACATCAATTACACTTATTATTATACCCATCCAAATAATTAAGTGTTTAATAACAAACTTCAACACGATAGGGAGACTATAACTCGTACGTACACACATATGGTGACTTTTTCAGTCATAGGATGGATAGAATAATGAATATTTTTTGTACCATATTTATAATAAAATAAAAATATGTATAAGGTATTGGATTTATTATTTTTGTATGAAAACAAAAAAATATTAATAAGTGGAAGAAGAAAAGGACATTGAAAGTGGGGATTAAATAATTACCTCTTTTTCAGGGTTCTTCCTTTTTAATTGAAAAAAATGGCTCATTTGGAAACCTTTATGATCAAATTAAGACCACTAAGATGAGATGAGGGTATTTTTTAGGATATTTGAGAAGGGTTTGGCCGAGCGAAATGGCTTTGGATGTTTAAATTTAAGAGAAATGGAAGTACCCTTTTATAAGAGAGGTGAGGGTCACTTTAGCAAAAGCTTGAAATATTATGTTATTATAAAATCATTTGCGGTTTCAAATGTATCCAAATAAATTTATTTCTAGGATAAGGTGGTTATGGGTCTTAATCCTCTAAACTAATAGGTTTTAGGCATGTTTAGGTCACCAGATTAAAATTATATTTTAGATATAACCGTTAGTTAAAAAGTTTATCTTTTACTATGTCTTCTTGTATTAGTATATAACACATAGCTAAAAAACCTATAATAAAATTACAAGAGAACATCATGTGGCTAATTAATTAAATATATATCATTATACATGTACTTTTTCAGAACCATATATTTTTAGGAATATTATATCATCTACTAATAAAGTCTTTGTTTTAAATACTCATTTATGACAATTTTGACACTATTTAGTTTTACTCTTCGTGAAAATCATAAATTTTTTATTTATTAGATAAAAAATATTTAATCAACCCTAAAATGTCATATTAACATAGAAAATTCTTTTATGGAATCAAAATTTTTATTTTTCATTTATTTAGGTATTTATAATATTAATTATTTTAATACATCTTTATTAAGGTAATCACTACATCATCATCGTCTCATAAATAAATTTAATTATTAAAGATATATAAATTACAAATAAAATAAAATTATGTCAGAATTATTTTTTGATGTATAATTAATAATTATATTCGAATTTATATTACATTTAACCCTATATTAAATATGGTGTAGTTATTAAACATTTAATTTAAAATGTTTAACTATTCTTCAAATAAAATATAATAAATATCCTAATCTAAACCGAATGTAAAAAATGATCTTTTTTCCTATGATTTATTTTGGTTTAAATCAACTTATCCATTAAAATAAGGACATGTTTTGGGGTAATTTTAATATTATTTGTACCTTTAATTACCTTATTTACTTTCTACTTTGGTAAATAAAATCCAAAAATAACTATTTACCAAATATTATATTCATCCTATTGAACAATATTTTACATAAGGATGTCAAAAATGTCTCTAGATTGTTTTAATAAAATTCACAGAAGCAGTAAAATTACGTTTTATGAACATTTACAAATGTGCCATGAAGGTGGTTAAATGTGTATTGAATGTGGGTAAAAAGACGTTAAAATGGTTCAATAAAATCAAATATGTATATATATATATATATTATAAAATTACTCCAAGGGATTAAATTTCACTAATATATATATTATGTATCTATTTCAAGATTCATTATTAATTAAATATAAATATTTAAATGAAAATGTCTGTTTTTATGTACTATGCAGTATTTTTCAGTATTCAACAAAAATTGAAATTTGTCAGAAAAAAACCAAAATATCACCCAAAGATAATGTTGATATTCCGAATTAAAATATGATATCTATTTTAACAAATTAAAAACATAGAAGTTTCATTAATTAATTTAAAATTAATTATCGTTGTCAAAACCAAAAAGTGGATTTTTGAGAAATAAAAACAATATAAATATTTATATGTGTTTATATCCAATTTAAATGTAAACATTATTCCAATGACAAACATTGGATTAAATGGTAAAAATATAGTCTAATTATATTTCAAAACAATTTAAATTTATTATTTAACAATATAAATTATTTTTATTAGAAATGTTTTTTTCAATTAAAATTTTATATTTTTCAATATTCATTAAAATATGATAGATATCAAAAAACACCAAATATTTACCCAATATAATTTTTTATCTCCATATTCTACGTATGAAGTTTATTTTTTCAATTTAATATATTAATTTTTCAACTGGTAGATTTAAAAAACGATCACTAATAAAAGTTGGTAAAATTGCATTTTTTGAAAAACAAATCTTTTATCTAAAAAATTTTCTTTTTTCTAAACTTATGTAAAAAAACCACATAATATGGATTTTTAAATTATATTTAGTTTATAAAATTGAAAAAGAATTTATTACTATTCATAACTGTATTTTAAATGACTATTTTAGTAAGTTGTGGTGCACTCGAACTCAATGTTGTGTGTAGCGCCAGCTAGTGAATTACTTTAAATATATAACATATTGTGAAATCATGGAGTGTTATATGGAATGAAGAGTGATATAATAGATTTTTAATCTCATTTTTTGGTATTTTATAATAATATAGATTATTTAAAAATAACATAGGGGGTGTCACATCAATTACCCATTCTATAATGGCAATATGAAAACATCACCTTGTATTTGTTCCATCGACACTCCAAAACATCAAATGGTCTTAATGATATATGGTTTCTAAAAAATTTACATTAAATATTAGAAAAATTCATCTCTATTATATAATAATTCTATTTTGACCATATTTTCTATATATACATTATGAAAGTCATATGTTTTTATAGAGTTCCACATTATTTTCTATTGGATTGAGGTCCATAGATGTCCACAATGTTTAGGTGATTTATGTAGTAGGATCATAGTACAGAGTTAAATATTTTCATTGCATGTCATCCTCATATTGATGTATAGTGAGATAGAATAATTCGGACCCTATTGGATATTATGTTATATTTTTCTTTGGATTTTTAATTATTCGTTTGGATCAACACCTTCCTATAGTTGATTTTTCATTAAATAATACCTTTCACTAAATAATTCAAATAGATCCTTATCAACCCCACTATGGAAATAAATATCTAGAGCTAATTTATTGTAATGGAATTGGATAAATAATTATATTTGGATATAAGATATATTACAAAATGATAAAAATGGTATTTCAAATAAATTACATCTACGGTGCTCAAAGTCGAAATAAAATATATGTGGATAATTTATAGAATGGCGTATAAATTTTATTTGGTGACATTGGTTTTCTACAAATTTCACAATGGAGTAAGGGTATGAAATTTAATAATAGAGGGAGGGTGATCCCAAGGTATATAAGTACCTTTATAATTCCAGATCATATAAGGATAATAGCCTATAAGAGGTATCTTCCCCCAAACCTCTATCATGTCCATGATGTATTCCCTGTATCTCCCATAAGTAAATACGTAACTGAACCATCACATGTATTGTACTCAAAGGTCATACGACTATAAAATTATCATTCTTATAATGATCAAACAGTATATATTAAGGATCGTACAAAGAATCCGTAGAAAAAAATTTCTTATTTACAATGTAATTTTTCACGAAACCACTTGTTTGATGAAGGTACTTATGATTATAATGTTTTTCATTGGTATAGGTACCTTAATTTATTTTTGTGGAGTTGATGATATTCAATAGATAAATTCATTTTATGAGGTGTATAATGTAACATCCGATGATTATTTAATCATCATCAAATATATTAAATTTCATTACACAATTGTGTTTAAAAAACACAATGATAGTATTTTTGTACACTAAACACCATCTGAATCATTAAATTTATCAAACATTGGGTTTCCATACATTACATTATATTGTGAGTTTTAATATTACAATGGTATAACATTAATATTATTCTTCAAAAAATCATTATAACACATCCCTTAAACATAAAAATATGAATAGCAATAAACACTTATGATTAATTATGTGTAATGGTTTTATATAAATAATAAATATTAATAAAGAATTATATAGAATTAATTAAAAATATCTATATGTTGTGAAAATAATTTTTTCCTAAAAATTTGTTTTTCCTTATTCATTTTGTGAAAAATAAAATATTAATTATTTACGTATTGAAAAAAATTAATAAATTAAAAATTATTTCTTAAATCATATATTTAAATTCATCTTAGCGAAATTTTTTAGTTATTTTATAAAATTTTATTTTTGATGAATTGTAAAAGATAATGACATTTCATTGAAAATTTTATTTTTGTTTAACTTATTTATAAAGTGATATTATATTATAATATGTGCTTAAAGTAAAATTAGTAACATTACACATCCAACAATATAATTTATATCATAGTAACCAATTTCATATTTAAATTTTGAATCAAAGGTTTTTAAATATTTGAATATTTTGTTTGAAAAATATTCTTTTTACTTATGACCATGGTATTAATTACTATTAATCTTTTTCCACTTATATAAATAGAATATGTAGAAATATATTTTATATAAGGAATAATAATAATTTTTATTATCAAATTTTCCCAACTTATTTTTTTAAATAATTGAATTGTAAAAATAGTAAATATTATTTATAATAGTTAAGGTAAAAATGAGTTTAAGGTGTTAAAAATAAAATTATTAGGGTTAAAAATTTCCCAAAAAATAAAAAAACCTTTATTGTGTCTAAATATAGACTATTTCATATCTATAATTATGAATAGATACTTATTTGATACAAGATTCTTGAAAAAAAACATTGGTGGAATTATTTCTTTCGAACATTTACAGGTTTTCCACTCAAAAAAATTATAATAGGCCAACCCACTCCTCTATTTGTCAAATTATAAAACCATTTTGGTTCAGCTATTACCTGACCACATCAATTTATGACATTCCTATCATAATTTGAAAAACATATTTTTGGATATAATTCCAATAGATATTTTCTTTTGGTGAAATTCTAATGTAGATATCCAACGATATGGTAATGTTTATAAATGCATGTTTTTTTCTTCCACCACATCCATCAACTATTGTTATAAAAATATATTATAATAAACCCAGTTCAATTCATATAGTGATATTTTTTTTGTTAATGGAACAACAAATACCCATATCTTCTTCCATCAAATCAGTTAGGAAATTATCATTCATCAGTATGGTAGATTACGACATCTTGAAGCGATGCCTGTAATTTTTCCATTACTACCAATCATAGGTTATTATAAGTTTGAATAAAAATTTTATATTTTAATTTCATACTATTGTAATAAATTTGGACTTATTATATCACACAATTCATCACACTATTCATTTTTAGGGGATATGATAAAATAATTTATATGTACAAGAGACTAATAACGTGTGATGTACTGTGATTCATTATAAATATACATAGATGAACCTAAATGTGATTTTTATTAAAATTTGTGATATATTTTACATATTAAATAATTTTTATATATAATATACACATTAAATATTTTTCATTCACTTCAAAAAAATGGAATTAATGTTCTTGTGTGTATTGGACATACCATCTCTACGAACGATGTATTTAATTTTCTTTCACTAATTTTATTGATTAGAGTAAATTACTATATAAAGTATATATATTATATTTATATAATCAATACAATTTTTTGTATTACGAAATTATGATCAATTTATGAGGACCAAAAATCAAAAATAAAATCCTATACAACAAACAAAGATGTTATTTGTTGAAATGTAATATTATCATAGAATTATTAATAAATGGGAAATAAATTGTAATGAGAAATTAATATATTGTACATAATATATAAATATTTTTCTATATTAGTTGTATAATAAACATATATTTATCATAAAATAGGATACAATGTGAATGGTGGAATTCAAGACAATTGGTAAGGTATTTGTGACTCAATTTCCTTTATTTGAGAAATAAATTATGTTATGAACATATATTATTTCCCTGGGAGTATATACATTGAATTTCAAATTTAATATCACAAATTTATTTATCTTTGTGATACTTTATAGTTAATTTTATTTTTTAACCTTCATGGGTATTATGATTCAAAATAAAAATTGTTACAATGGTATTATGTAACAATCTCCTCGTTTATGAGGATTATTTATGATTATGGTTCTAATGATGATGTATATTGATTCATATATCATGAAAACCATGAATTTTATTATCCTATGGTCATTTAATACATTTTTATCAAACAATACCATTTTTACATTATTTGGTTGTTATAATAGTTCAGAAAATAATTTTATTAAATTTTGACTATATTTTTATGTTATATCATAAATCATTTTTTCGAAATCCATGTTTTCTAAATTTTTTTTTCAAAAATGTGTCATTATTATCCAATTATTTTTATTTTTATTTTTTCATATTTTTTTAACTTTTATGAAAATGTTTTGAATAGAATATTCATTTAAATTTTGAAACAATTAATTATTTTATTTTAACCAAAATAGTAATGACATTTTTTAATGATTTATATAATTAACTAAAATTACCATAATAATGAAATAATATATATATAATATTCCAATATTTTATTTTAATATTATTTTTAATGAAATATATATAAAAAATGTTTCTTTTTTTTAAAAAAATTATGTCTATCAGGGAAAGGATATTTTCCATATGAAATGATTAAAATTATATTCCAAAATCATTTTCCATCTAAGAATACTTCTATTGATGTTACATATAACTTACTTGGTATATCATCGAAGTTTACCATGCATTTTTTGAATGGTTTTTTATTATGATGAAATGATTTTTTTTGAATCCCAATTATCTTCCACTAGATATACCATGATTTGATTATTCTGAAATCCATATCTCTTCCTCAAGTTATACCATGATAATAATCTTATAAAACCTACTGATTTTTCTTCAGGTTATTCTATAATGGAATGAATAAATTATTTTAAAAACATCAATTTTCTGCATGTTATATTAGGTAGAAATGTTCATGAAACTCATTACATTTCAGGGATAAATATTTGATGAATGTTTTATTTTCTTGTGGAACACATAAATATATTTTTTAGTTTTATAATAGGTGGGACCTATATCTCCTTGAAATGGGTTGATTAACTATTTAGATCTCATTAGACATATAGGAATAGAATAATTATTAAAGCGATTTAGTATGTGAATTTTTCCACTATGATAGTATATAGTAGGAACATTATCTACTGTGATGGTTTGAGGAGTTAATACATTCATGTATTATAGCCTTGTAATTGATCATTGAAAATTGGGGAAATGATTTTTCATTTTTATGTGTCGGCAACAAATTAATTTCTTCTTCCAATATTATTGTTTAATGGATAAAATTATTTAGTTCCCTTATTGTTAATATTTTATGAACATACAATAATTAATTTATGACCCATTATTATCATCTATGATATGTAGGGTATATTTTTCAAATTTTATAATAATTATTTAAAAACATTATGTTCATGTTATGCTTCTCTATTTTGGTTTTTTTCTATTACCGAGGAACTGAGCATAAAATTTGTTTTGTTTCTTATCATTAGGTTTTGACGAAATTTATTTTATATGATATATCTAATATGGGTTCTAGTTACAATGATCGTTGCGACTTCCAGACCTCAGTTCTACATTTTGGTTCCCTGAACTAGTTTCTCACATGACCTTAGGCGCGCGTCACCATATGCCAGAGGATGAAAATTAGTAGTTAGGGATGAATAAATAACATGGGGAGACTATTCCATCCATAAAAAAGAATACGAAAAATAGAAAAAAAGCCAATGATATTACCGAAAATGAGAATTATACCATAATAAATCCCGATCATAATCACATGAGAAACTAAAATATGAAACAATATCCAAAAATAAAAATAAGATATGTCATTCCATATATGTACCATGTGTAAAATGGAAAAACAAAATATTAAAATAATGAAAACTCAAAATACTGTCTAAACATCCTGTATAGTTCCCTCATTCATGCTCTATCCCAACATATCCATCTAACATAGGTATTTTTCCTTCATGATATATTATAAGAATGAAGTCAATTTGGGTATTGATGAGGAAACTTGATTAGGGTTTGAGTACATCAATGTTGGGAACCTCAAAAAATGTCTACAAAAGTATCCTTACTCTAAAAGTGTATACAATTTTATAAATAATAATCTAAATGTGATTAATTAACCCATTTATATATTCAATTATTATTTATTTAAACCCATAATTCATCATAATCATGATGAAAACCAAAACATCAGTACCTACCACCACATGTGCCATATTTTGAATCATATCAAAATGGGAATTGAAATTTATTATAACAATTAATTCTATTTTCCATTATGGAAAATTTATTATAACATCTACTTGGAAAAATAGGCCAATGTAATTAAATTGGGAGTAGAACATCATGTATATCACCTAAAGGGTATATGGAACATCAACCCCTGTTCTATACCTCATTTATCAATCAATCACATATGGGTATTTGGATTTCCCATCCATGTCCCACATTGATTTATCAATAAATAACATATATTATATATATCACATATAACAAGTATAATACTAATTAGTCCTTTTATCAATTAGTCACATCAGGGTGCAACATTTCAGTTAATCGAAACTATCATGTTTCTTCATTTTAATCACACAGAATAATATGAATAATTCCAAATTATACAATATATTTACATTAATTCATATGAACAATTAAACATTCATGATTAATCCAACTGTCTCTTAATTCCCATTATATATATATTACTAAACACATTAATCAACCAATTTCAAAATCCTTATAACCCACTAATTTCATAATCACAATTCAACTGATGCAAATTTCCCTAGAATGAGCCTATTTCATTATCACTTGGAAAATCAATTTATTTAATTCAAATTGGGATGAAATTTCTAGATCATAGAATTTTAAATGGAAACATTTCATACACACAATTAAAATTTTGACTAAGAATATTAAAATTAAGACCACCTACCTCAAGACTTTTGGCAGATGTTCGCTAATGGATACACCAATATTCTATTAAATCTATCAATATAAAAATGAAAACTGAGATATAGAATTAACACTTAAGGTCTAGATTCAACAGATTAAAATTTATAAAAACCTATATATAAAACAACTCTAATAGAGGAAAACATTATTCTTCATCCCGAAAGAAATAATGGGGACAGATAAAACCAGAACATAAATACATTATATACCAAAATAGTTATAGACATATCAATAAAATATTTTATTCATTTATAATGTAGTTATATTCGAATTGGAATCTATCTACGAGCTTCAAAAAACTAATTAAAAATGATTGGGTAAATCGAGGTAGAATATGTGTTAATACCAAGTGATTAATGCTTTCTAAAATAATAGTTCAGGGAATAAAATTCCGAAAATATGATTTTCTGTGATAGGTTTATTTATTTCAAAAAACTCAACCCTAACCTTACTCCTCACCCTTGGAGTTATATTTTTTCTCCTATATGATGCATTGTTTGACAAATGATTCAATACCAATGAAAACCTCATTTAATTGTGGCTGCACAATATCTAGGGATGGGAGCATTGTTTGGGAAAATGTATACCAACTGTGCACTACCTAATATCTCTCAAAATTCATAATTGTTTTCAAAATAATAACGAAACAAACCCCAAAAATCCAAAAATTAATACATTAAAAAATAGAAAAATATAACCTTAAAAGGAGAACATGTAATCTCTATAAAAGTTTGGATATTATAACACATATCAAATTCCCTTCAAAGGATGCATCGATCTGAAGATCAAAATCATCACCATTAATTAGATGAGAAGTGTTTCATTGATTCCACCAATGTTTGGAAATATGTAAAAATCCATTCATATTACTATTTCACTGTGGTATATCCAATTAGTAAACAATCAACATGATTTTATCCATAATCTCAAGAGGAACAACAAATGTGGGTACCATAATTTACTTCCATTGAATCATAAGGTGAACCAATCAAGGAAAAACCTAATGGAATACATGGTTACCCATTAAAAACTCAATGGGTCATCTACATCAATAAAAATATGACATCGTACTATTATTAGAAATATGCAGATGTTTTCAAATCAGCTAAAATTTCTCTGACATCTGTTATACAACACTCAATCCAAACACCTTTAACTCACCAAACTCAATGAAGAATAGTGGTGACTTTAATTGTATACCATAAAGAGTCTCATATGGTGTAATATAAATATTTTCCTTATAACTATTTATATAAGATAACTCCATTATAGCTAAGTTCATTGCCTAAGACAAAAAACGTTAATAACACACACGTCTAGAATATATGAAAGTAAATGAGTAGTACACTCCAACATCCAATCTGCATGTTGGTGAAAGACAATACATATAAATACTTGTGTAACAATAACCTTCTGTATGAATTTACAATACTGTTACATGAAACATGATTCAAGGTTGAAATTTTATTACGTGAAATCAAATGCAGATGGATTATCCCCCAAGCATATAAGACTAACAATTGAGCCACTGAGAAAGCCGCTAGGTTATGAAATAAAATTACTAAATTCGTCCGTCAGTCCAAAACCACCCAAATTGACTCATTCATCCAATGAATCCATAAAATTCCCACCACGGTGTCCATGGTTATGTCGTCCCACATAAATTGTAGAATACAAAATGTCTATAACAAATCAACAATTCATTGATTCTTAGTTTCAAATAATTCTATGTTTTTTCATTGTGTCCTGAACCATTTAGTCTCTAATTACAATCAAGGAGAACAATATTACCGACATACAAAATAATACATTTTTATCCATCCTAAATGCAGCTTTCTCTTATAGTGATGATGTTTTCAAATCATCTCATCACACATACATGTAGCCAAAAATACATGTCTTGTAAAATTGATGACCTTATCTATAAAGGCCTTGAATTTCCATGTATTTTTTTAATAGATGGAATTTTTCAAGTCCATGAAAATTGACGGCGCTTGACTCTGAGGCCATGTGTTCCCAGAATGAATTTCTGAAAAAACAAATTCGGGTGCGTTCAGTAAATGTACAAGCATGTTTTCTTAACTTCTGAACTGGTTCTCGGAATTAAAATATGAGGACATTGTTGAACTCGTAGTGCCAGTATTCACTTAAAGAGACCTTCACCTTGACTATATTAGGTTGAGGTAGAATGATAGTTTTTCACTTTTTCGTGGAAAAAGAAAAATAAAAGTTGTGTTAACATTGTTATGTTTTATTTGAAACTCATATGTGAAGGTTATAGAAGTGGGGACCACTGAGCTTAAAACCACAAAATTTTATTTATAGTAGTGGGAACCACCCAAACCCCTTTAATGGGAGAATTCTTCTCTACTTCCCTAAAACAATTATACCAACTACCTATTTAATTGTTAGAGACAAATAACAATTAATGAGATCTGTCAGCATTTTAATTGTGCCAACATAATTGATCTATTGAATTAAAATTATGTTGGCTTTTTATTTCTGGTGGAATTGGGGAAAGGGTTAGAAAAAGAAAATTGGGATAGAACCTTGGAGGGATTCTTCATCCTCCACTGAAGAATGCACACTAGAATTTAAGAATGAGGAAGATGATTGGGTCGACTTCAGAATCATCTTGCAGAAGCAACGAATGCCAATTCCATTATCCCCAACAACTTTTTCTCCTTCCTCGCGACCTTAGACATCAAACCGTTGAGGTAGGGGTTTATTTATGTGTTATTATAGATTTTCCATGTTCTTCCCCTCTAAAAAAAGAACTCGGATCAGCACACTAACTAATTGATACACAAATTATTACTTTTTTGAATTAGGGATTAATCATTGCCTGAGGTTGTAGGGTCTCACGTTCATCATAAAATATTTAATTATTCTACTTGTTACTACCATAACGTGGAGGGTGAGGGCCAAACAGACATAGCTCGACCTCTCCACAATTTCTTGACATTTTTTTGTCTTCCTCGTAATGGAAGAAGGCGATGACCGGTGTCGTCGAATGGAACCGTTGGGACTATGATACGGTGACCAGCACACCATCATACGTGATGAAGGTGATGGTGAAAGCGCGACCCCTACGCCGCCATGCAGCTCTCGCGCTGCCCTACGACCCCAATGCCGCCCCACGACACCCACGCCGCACCGAAGCAACCCTGCCATTCCGGGCCCGGCTGCTCAGGTAGGGCTGCCCAGCGCGGGATGGGCTGAGTCGACCATAACCTGGTTGGGTCATCCTAGTTTGGGTTTGGTCGAGTCGATCAGACTGAGTCTGACAAGACCCAAGCCTACTTTGACCCATTTTCGCTTGATCGTCCATAACTTTGGCATTGGGAATCCATTTTAAGAACATTTAATGGTGCTAAAGCCTTGGGGAGATACTTTCTCTTTGGAATTCCCCACTTTAGATTTGGATAAAGTTGGGATAGTGTCGGGTTGGATCGAGTAAAAATCCAATTGGGCCCTTGGGATTAATAGACGAATAACATACAGTTCGCGCACCTGATTGACACAACGTCTATTTCATTGACACCCCTATTATGTGGCGGTCCATTGGAATTATTCATTGTGTGACTTCATGGTAGATGGATTATCGACCGATGGCTTGGGGATTGGACCATCCCAGAGACATGCGAGCTTAGTGCGGTAACCTGGTAGCTGGCTGTGATGATGTATTGGGATGGTGTGGGGGTTTGAGGACGTGCTGAAGATGTACTGGGATCCTGTATGGGTTTGGAGACGTACCTATGATGTACTATGATCTTATGTGGGTTTTACAATATACTAAAAATGTACTAGGATCATGGGTGGGTCTGACGACGTAAGGGAGATGTACAAGGATCCTTTGTGGGTTTAACAACGTACTGACAATGTACTAGGATTCTGTGTTTGTCTGAAAATTTACTAATATCCTATGTGGGTTTGGATAGGTACTAGGCTCTTGTATTGGTTTGATAATGTACTATGATCCTCTATGGGTCTGATGATGATTTAGGATCCTTTGTGGGTCTGCCTCTTAACATAGTATGATGAATTAGTAGTTACATCTAATAATCTCTACTACTATACCTATGTTATACCTTGTGTGAGATTATTTTTTACCTATGTGGTAATTTATAACGTGGTAATACATTGGTGATATTCTATAGTGTGTCATACCTATGTGGTACTTACCTTCGTGGGATTCCTTCCCTTGTGGAACATTTGAGATTTGGGCTAATTACTTGGGCCTTGTGTTTCCTCATGTTTGAAATGGGTTTACATGATAACTTAGGTATATGTATGTGAATATACATAAGTAGGGTTTTCAATTGTTTTCATGCTTCAGGATTATCCTTTGTTGACTTCCAAGACCTTGAGGGTTTCATGGACCCTACTGAGTATCATTATACTCACCCCTGCATGGGTTTTTCCCGCACCTCATTGTGTTTGGTGTAGACGACTAACAACGCTGACTAAGGATGAGAGTACAATGACTGGAGGTAGCTCAAAGGTGGAACTTATACATGGCATACCAAAAAGGAGACCGTTCAAGATTTGTACCTATCTTTCATGTAGGATCCTTGGCGGGTGATCCCAGAAGTTGCTCTAGTTTACTTATACTTTCAGTTTCTTGTACAATCTAGGTGGGATTGTTTTCTAGCCCATTTTTCTTATTGTACTCACTCTATTTGCATTTCAATTTACTTGATTTTGTATCTTAATTTCTACTTGGTTTCTTTTGTTTACATGTTATAATGGCAGTGCCTTCCCTGTTTTAGGGAATATGCCTTCGGTGGTAGATGCCAGCCCCTAGCCCATGGATAGCGGGCTTGGGGTAGTCACAACATGGGCCCCAGGGTACTGCTCGTGACAAATTGGTATCTGAGTAGTTGGTTCTTCCATATAATATAGGAATTTTATCTTCTTTATGGAAATAGTTTTATGTTTAGTGAGTGTGTTTATCTGTTTAGGGAATCTAGTGTTGGGGTGGCGGCCGACATCTCCATACAGCAGGACCCTGACTTCTAATTTCTGACATAGTACATGAGAACACAGATTGCGTGTGTGTTTTGAAGTGTTTTTGTTGTGATCTCTTTGATTTATCTTAATATGAATAAAAAATTGACCATGGAACACCTATTTCTTTCTATGATTCCTACATGCAGACAAATATATATGGTTCCAGATATAGTTTGCACTGATGTCCCCCTGAGAGATGAGGCCTCGGTGCAGGGCCCTATTCTAGTAGAGGAACCATCAGAGGAACTAATGGTACCACTACCTGGTGGGAAACCGATGCCAACGGCCCCAGTAGCAGAGGTTTCACACCACTTGAGCATGTTGCAAGAGTTTTAGTTGAAGATGACAACCAGGTTCAGGGGAGATATAGACCCCTGGGTGGGTGAGGATTGGCTGGAGACCATGGTGAGAGTATTCTGACTTCTAGGGACACTATCTGATGTCTTATTCATCCTTTCCACTAGTATTCTATAGGTAGTAGTAGGAAAATGTTGGAGCTTGATTCTTTAGGATCATGACGAGGTGACGCTTCTTTGGGAAGACATAGAGAGCATGTTTTGGGTAGAGCTACTTCCAATGACTCTTTGCGCAGTTCACACACATGAGCTTCTTCATCTGTAGTAGTGAATCATGATTGAGGATCAGTACTTCGTGAGGTTCACTGACCTCTCACGTTACTGAACTGACATGGTGTGAGGCCCATTCATCAGGGCCAGGACCTTCAAGCCGGGGGGCTCAGGAGAGAGATCTGGGTTTCGATTATTTCTCTTATCATCTGATACAGGATGGGGTGTAAGAGTGAGCCCTCTTAGTGGAGTGTATTCTTGCTGAGCGGTCACCATAAGCAAGACCCACCACATGAAATCTTGTCATAGATTCTTCTGCAGCTAGTAGGAGACACATTTCATAGAGGTTCAAGAGGACCAGACCAATAGGTGGATGACCACAAGACTTAGGATCATTTTTGCAGGGTACTGGAGACAGAGCCATTCATGTGAGGAACATGTAGGGGTTCATATGTGGCAAGCATGGTCACAGGGCACATGGTTACCCGAACTTCCATAGAAATGATCAGCAGATAGTCGAGGGATCGCCCTAGCAGAGAAAGAGGATCAACCGAGGAGGTCCACAGGGACCAGGTGGACATGGAAGAGGAGTTGGTCATGCAACTTGCGGTGGGTGATGATTCGAGATGTTACTGCCACCACCACCAAGTGGTCCACCCCAACCATAGGGGGGAGTAGGACAGGGGCGAGCTCAGCTCTAGGATGATAAGGCTTATGACCATGGAAAACTGGATATGATATGAGGTACATTCATTGTCTTTTACACCTAAGTTGTAGTAGTTATAGACATTGGTTCTATTCATTCTTTTATTTCCACTGCCCTCATTCGGATCTCAGAGATTCCGACGGCGTCTTTGGATTGATCCTTACATCTATAGACTCCTACGTGAGTGGATTTTATGATTATTAATTTGTTTCAGAAATGTGAGCTTACTCTAGGAAGTGAGAGATTCATCTAGGATCTTCTAGTAGTGACATCAAGGGCTCACGATGTCATCTTGGGTATGGACTGGTTATCTACATTCCAAGCTCATATTGACTGTATTAGGCTCAATTTGCACTGTTTCCACAGAGATGGGATTAAGTTTACCTTCCCTGGTGATAAGGGAGCCTTGTAAACAAGGGGTATTCTTATTCAGATTAGAGTGAATCCAATCACTCTTCAGTTTGCTAGCCTTAACCTCAGAGCAGTTGATGTGGAGAGTCAAGTTATCTTGTAGTGGTGTACTAGTTCAAGGATGTCTTCCCTGATGATGTTACAGGTCAACCTCCTCACAGAGATGTGAAACATTACATTGATTTTTACCCAGATATGGAAATGATATCTACACGACCATATTAGACGGATCTCACGAAGCTTCGTGAGCTACAGGTATAGTAGGAGGACTTACATGGGAAAGGGTTCATTCAGCCCAGTGTTTCTCCATGGACCACCCCGATTTTTTTCACCAAGAATGAGGATGGGAGCTTCAGAGTTTGTGATGATTATCAGAAGCTGAACTAGGTGTCCATGATGAACATATACACACTCATGAGGATTGACTACCTCTTTGATATGCTAAAGGGAGCATGGTGGTTCTAGAAGATAGATCTCAAATCAGGTTACCACCAGCCCAGAGTGTGAGACAGAGATGTATAGAAGATGAATTTTAGATGTCGGTATGGCCATTATGAGGTCTTGGTTATGCCTTTCGGTGTGACCAGTGCCCTAGCAGTGTTCATGGGACTCATGAATAGTATCATTCAGACATACCTTGATCACATTGTGGTGGTCTTCATCGACTTCATTCTAATCTACTTGGATATTTAGTAGGATCATGCCTATCATTTGCAGGTATTACTGGACATACTCTGAGAGCAATAGCTATTTGGTAAGCTCTTGAGGTTCCAGTTCTGGATCAGAGAGGTTCACTTTCTGGTACAAGTCATATTGATGGCTGGAGTTGTAGTGGATCTTGTGAAGATTGAGGTGGTATTTTCAGGGGATCCCCTTACGAGTGTGACAGAGAAGCATATTTTCATGAGTTTGGTCGGATACTACTGGAGATTTGACCCATATTTCTCTGTAGTTTCAAATCCTCTATCAGAATTAACGAAGAAGGGAAAACCCATTATGTGGTCTGAGGGATGCCAACAGAGTTTTTAAAAGTTGAGGCCGAGGCTGACTAATGCCACCATCTTGAGGCATCCATAGGAGGGCGTAAGGAACATCGTCTACTTCGACGCATCAGGGATGGGACTTGGATGTGTCCTGATGCAAGAGTGAGAAATTATCAAATATTGTTTTTGGAAGCTATGAAAAAATGAGAATAACTCTGCTACCCATGAACTGGAGTTAACAAGAGTGGTCTTCTCCTTGAATATGTGGCAACATTACTTGATGGGCGGGCATTTTACAGTATACTCGGATCATAAGAGTCTCAGGTATATGTTCTCTCTAAAGGACCTGAACCTGAGACAGTGACATTGGCTTGATTTCTTCTAGGATTATTAATTCGAGATATCTATACATTTGGGAAAGGGAACATTGTAGGATATGCACTCAGCAGGAGATCTAGTATATAGCTTCTAGGTGAGGTGACGAGGCTACTCACCATTTTGTAGATATCATTTGTGGATCATGATGGGTCAGGTTTTCCTCAGTATCTTACAGTCACTCCCGCACTTCTACAACTAGTCAGGGAGGTGCAGCGTGGGGATACCGATTGAGAGGTTCGACATGCTCAGATATTCACCGGACAGGCACCTGATTGATTTTTTGAAGGTTGGGAGCATGTCATCATATTTAGTGGATGAACCATGGTACCAGTATCACTTCAACAAGATGTGTTGAAGGTGTTCTACACATCCCCTCTAAGGGGTCATCTAGGAGTGGAGAAGATGTACTAGGATCTCTGACGACATCACTGGTGGTAGGGAATGAAGAAAGTAGTAGTAGAGTTTGTCTCTCGGCACCTCAATTGTCAGCAAGTGAAGGTAGAGCATCAGGTGCCAGCATGCCATGTTCAGCCTTTAGAGGTCCCAATGTGTAAGTGGGATGGGATATCCCGGGACTTCTTGACAGGACTTCCGTGTACATCAAAAGGTCATGATTCTCTTGGGGTGACCGTCGACCAACTCACCATGTCGGCCCATATCCTACCGACTATAGAGAATGGTTCAGTAGATATCCTGGGACGCCTCTATGTTCATGAGATTCTGTGGATACATGGATTACCCACAATGATTGTCCCTGACTATGAAGCGTTTTCGACTTCCTGGCTATGGAAGGGGTTGCATGAGGCTTTCAGGACACAAGTTCATTTGAGCACTGCCTTCCATCCTTAGAAGAATCTACAGACTGAGTAGACCATTCAGATCCGTGAGGACACGTTGCATTCTTGCATCCTCGACTTCGGTCATAACTACGAGGATCACTTTTTTTGGTTGAGTTTACATACAAAAACAGCTATCAGTCCACCATTGGGATGGAACCTTTTGATTCTTTGTACAGGAGACCTTGAAGTTCACCTTTGTTCTGGACTAACCCAGGGGATTCAACACTTGTGGGACCATAGATGGTACGGGCTACCACATAAAATATTATGATTATCTAGGAGTGGATGAAGAGATTATAGGGCAGGCAGAAGTCTTGTGTCAACAAGAGATGGAGACCTCTAGAGGTCGAGGATGCAGAACATGTCTTTTAATGGGTCTCACCTCGATGATGTTTTTGGAGATTTGGACAGTGC
This sequence comes from Viscum album, assembly GCA_963277665.1. Lineage (NCBI taxonomy): Eukaryota > Viridiplantae > Streptophyta > Magnoliopsida > Santalales > Viscaceae > Viscum > Viscum album. The sequence continues at coordinate 365,990,568 of OY728166.1, read as the reverse complement.
AGAAAGTTATCTCTGAGGTTCAATAGACCCTTCTAGCTCCTCAGCATAGATATCGAGGTCGATTAATTCCTAGAACAACCCCCTCAGTTGCACAGGGTGCATGACGTCTTCCACGTATCCCATCTAAGAATATACGTGCATGACCCATCTCACATCATCGATCATGGTAAGCTGGAAATTGATGATGAGGTGACGTTTGTGGGTCCTTTGTTTGTAGTTCCAGTAGAGATTAAGGATAGACAAGAGTAGGATCTTTGTGGGTGGTCGATACCTCTGGTGCATATCCACTATAGCACGGGATACTCGTGGAGAGCACATAGGAGTGGGTGGCTAAGATACATGATCAGTACCCCCACTTGTTTCCATAGTTTTAGTTGTGTCTTGCGGTGACGTAAAGACCTGAGGTGAGGAAAATGTAATGAACCATAATTTCATGTAATATTTTTTAATATATAGAATTTTACAAGTACTCAAAAATTAACGGCACCTGATTCTGAGGCCCTGTGTGCCTGAAATGATTCTCTGAACTTTCCTTCGAGTGTGTTCAGTAAATGTATGAGTGGGGTTTTGTAACTATTGAACTGATGCTCAGAATTGAATCTTGAGGGCACCGTTGAACTCTCAGCACAAGTATTCTCTTAAACAAACCATCACCTCGACCAAAATAGCACGAGGGTGAAAGATAGTTTTTCAATTTTTCATGGAAAAAGAAAAAGAAAAATTGTATTACATTTTTATTTTTAATTTGAATCACCCATGTGATGGTTATGGAGGTGGGGAACACCAATCTTAAAATCAATTATTAAAAATCCCCATTTTATTTTTGGAGCTAAAGAACAATTAATGAGATCTGTTAGCATTTTTATTATGCCAACATAATTGATAAACGTAATTAAAATTATGTTGACTTTTCATTTTTGGTGGAATTGGGGAAAGAGTTTGAAAAGGAAAATTGGGAGAGAACCATGGTGGGATTATTCACCCTCCAATGAAGAACACACTACAAAATTGAAGAATGAGGACGACATTCGAGCCGACTTCATAAGTGTCTTGCGAAAGTGTTGAACTCCAATGCTGTTATCCCCAATAACTTTGACTCCTTCCTCACGACTTCCATAAACAAACCTCCAAGGTAAGATATTATTTATTTGTGATTATAGATTTCCTATGTTCTTCCCTTATAAAAAAATAACACATATCAACTCTCTAACAAGTTGATCTTTGGATGATTTCTTATTGCGGGTTTGGGAATAATCATTCCCCGAGGATGTATGGTTTGACGTTATTCATACAAGATTTTATTAAGCCACTTGCTAACACCCTAATGTGGAGGCTATATGCCAAACGAACATGGCCCAATCACTCCGCAATTCTTGATTATTTTATATTCCTCCTAATGGTAGAAGGCGACGACCGGTTATAGTGAATGGAACTAGTGGGACTCGGATACGGCGACCGACACACCACTGGCCATGATGAATACAGTGCAACCGCGGCACCCGCGCCGCCCTACGGCGCCCGCACCGCCCTACGGCACCCGCCCCGCCCTACGGCGCCCGCACCGCCCTATGGTGCACGCACTGCCCTATGGTGCCCGCACCACCACGTGGCCCATGTGCCTCCCCCAACCACCTCATGGTTACCCCGCCACCTCTGGCTTGGCTGCTCAGGCCAGGACACACAGCTTCGGCTGGGCTGGTCCTAGTGGATTGGGTCAGGCCGGGTTGGTCCAATCGAGTCAGACCAGACACGGGACAACATCGACCCATTTTCTCTCTATCATCCATAACATTAGTAGCTGGCGTCCATTTTATGAATAGTCACTAGAACTAAAACATAAGTGCGAGATGGTCCCTCTGGTATTCCCCACTTGAGATTTGGATAATTTTGGGATATGGTTGGGTTGGATCGAGCATGACTTCAACCGGGCCCTCAGGTCTAAAAGGATAATAAATTATTGGTCGGGCATCTGATTAATTGACCTTCTATTGTATTGAGACCCCTATGAGGTGGCAGTCCTTTGGGATACTTCTTCATTGGAAATTGCGGAAGTTGGAGTATTGACCAGTGGCTTGACAAGTGGACTCCCCCGAAGACAAGAAAACTATGTGCGGGAACCCTGTTGCTGGCTGTGACGATGTACTAGAATCCTGTGTGTGTCTGGAAATGTATTGATGATGTACTAGGATCATATGTGGGTATAACTATGTACTGACGATGTACTAGGATCATGGGCGGGTCTGATGACGTAATGATGATGTGCTATTAAGTTGTGTTGGTCTGACGATGTGCTGACAATGTATTAGGATGTTGTGTGGGTCTAACGATGTACTTGGATCAAGTGGGGTTATGACGAGGTACTAGGATCTTGTGTGGTTCTGATGATGTACTACTATCCTCTCTCGGTCTTATGATGATTTGGGATCCTTTGTGTGTCTTCCTCTTAACAGAGTAAGATGAATTGGCTGTTACATCTAATCATCACTACTACTGTACATATGTTACACCTGGTGTGAGTTGAGTTTTTACGTGTGTGGTACATTCATTCATGGAAATACCTTGGTGGTATTCTTTAGTGTGGCGTGCCTTTGTGGTACTTACCTTTATGGTACTCCTTCTTTTGTGGTACAGCTGAGCATTGAGCTGATGAGTTGGGCCTTGTGTTTTCGCGTATTTGAGATGGGTTTACTAGATAACTTATGTATATGTATGGGAGTATACCTAAGTAGGGTTTTCAGTTTTTTCATGGTTTTTGGTTCATCATTTTTGGATTTGAGAGACATTATGTGTCTCAGGGTCCTTACTGAGTAACATTATACTCACCCCTGCATGGGCTATGCCCACACCGCGCTGTGCATTGTGCAGATGATGGACAACACTGACTGGGGATGAGAGTACAAGGACTGGAGGTATCTTGGAGGTGTACATTAGACGAGGCATACCACATAAACAACCGTTCAAGATCTACACCTACCATTCAAGTATGAACCTTGGTGGGTGATCACAAGAGATATTCTTCTTTACTTGTACTTTCAATTTCGTGTACTATTAAGTTGTCTTGTACTTTAGCCCCTTTTTCTAACAGTACTCACTCTGTTTACTATTATGTTTACTTGTGTTTGTATCTTGTTGTGTGCTTGGTTGTGTGTGTTTACATGTTATAAAGGAAATGCCGTCCCAGTTTTAGGGAATACACCTCTGGTGCAAGTTTCTATCCACTATCCTGTCGAAGGTGGGCTTGGGGTAGTCACGGCACGGGCCCTAGGGGACGGGTCATGAAATTTTCCTCATCTATAGACTAATATGAAGGTTAATGCCCATATTCATGTATATCACTAATGTCAATGCGCTCCAAATCCTCATATTGTATCACCCTAATCCAATTTAGATTTTTTTTCTACATTGATATTGATATGAGTGTCATTGGCTCCTTGATTTTTTGAAATACAACATGCATATGAGCAAGCAAGGTCATCATCATGCACACATAACTAGACCGATGAACATCCAAAGTCTTTGTTTTCCAACTAAATGAGTACAAAAAAAGGTTTTCCTTTTTGTACTTATATTGAATCTCAAGAAAAATAAATTACATATACTCAAACGATCACTTCTATTGAATAATCAAATATAAAAGAGATAATATATACCTTATGATCATGTGATTTTTATTCACATTAAACTTTTCACCCAATAAATAATGTCTCCAACACATCATGGTATAAACCACTACAGCTAAGTCTATTTCATGCATTGGTTGATCTATTCATATTGCCTCAACTTCTGTGACCTATACGCTATAAATTTTCACCATGCATCAATACATATCCACGGACAATCTCATATGTGCCACAAAACATAGTATACTCCTCAACTTTATTGAGTACTAATAAAATTGTTGTAGTATATAAATTATTATTAAATTCATGGTAGTGATTATCACATGAAAAAGACCATTAAAATTATATCAAATTCATAGAAAATCTATAAATAGGTTATTAAAACAAGTCAATGTCAATGATGAACCTCCTATAATAACATACCAATCCTAGAAAGAGACAGATATTAAAAATATTCATGGAATTCTCCCAATAAACAACGTCCATTACATTTATTAAGTCCACTGAAACAGTTTCCTATGAGATTAAATGACAGAAAAAATGTTCCAAGGAGATTTAGAATTTACATTTACATATCTCGGCATATATATGATTCTATCATAGTGTACTCAAGAGGATTTAAATATGTTAAGAATTACTATCACGAGTCTTTGAGTACAACATGTTATCATTCAAAAATAGAAACCACAAAATGATATAGGTATGAGTGGATGATTCAGTTTACTGGGGCTATAAACGTTGTCAGTGTGTCGGTTATCTCAAATGGCATGATTGATAACTCATAAAGGTATCTGAATATAGTCCATGAAATATCAGATGTCCAATATCTCAACAGATGATAACATGTTCTCAATAATGTAATGGAGAATATAAATGCACCTCTGAACTTATCAATAAGATATTTGATATATGCAAGATAATACATTTTCATTACTATCATTTAATTAAAAATAATGTAATAGAATCATAAGCTCAAATTCACACCATCCATCTTAAAAAACAATACTTGATAACCTCAGAGAAATGTAATTGTACATGAAAAACCATTATACATCAACTGTTCTAACTGATTATATATCTCTTGTATATTTTTTGTATCATTCCATAAAGTAGAGTAAAATCTATCTTAGCCCCATTAATGAGTTCAATTGTAAACACCACGTAGATCTATTGTGTAATATATAAGAATTTCCCAAGAAACACATCCTTGGACTGGTCTACTATCAGTGGACTGACCTCCAACTAGACACTCCCCATCATCTGGAAAAAATACTTATAACCTAGGCAATGATATCTCATGGATTTTGATGAATCGAACATTCCTGACCATTCTGGATATCTAACTGACAATCGTTAATGTAATTTTCAACCTCAATAAACATAAAGGTAATTCTCATATAGTAATAATCTATGGGTTTTGGTATGTTGCAGACAAAAAATTCCCAAAATCAAGTCAAATAATCCCATAAAAAGGATGTAAAGACCCCATTAAGAAACCTCCCATAACCTGAATGAACATACCTTTCATGAATTGATTTTTCTCTACCGTACAATGAATGGTTTTTCAGTGATAATAACAATTAAATCCCTGATCTATTATTATACAATTAAAAATAACTTATTACATAAACATCACTTGACACAACATAGAAGATCGAGAGGTCTACTGTCTTTGGGGATTAATATCATTACATAACAACTTAAACATTGAAATACAACATCTTTATTGAAAACGTTCTTTTCATGACCACTACATTTCCTCAAATATAGAATTTGATGCGTTAACCTGAAAACATTCATAAGAAAAGTGTGAGCTATAATACCTAGAAAGGGAATAATCTTGGAATAACATGAGAAATACAATACATGTTTGACTATAGGCATATCATTATAGAAAAAGAGAATAATAAAAAAGGCATGATAATGAATGTTAATCATAACATGTTAATGAGGCAACTACACTTAACATGGAATTAGTATGATACATAGATCATTTCTCATGGAGCATGAGTAAATCCTGATTGCCCATGAATCATGAGTAAACCCTCATTGCACTAGAATTAGAATGAGTAAACACCGATTTCACATGACGTATTATGATACTATACTTTACCCAATTCATTGGAGAACTATAAGGGAATACCCTTCTTAAACATTTCATTTCTTGCGTAAGTGTGCCACATGAATCAAATAACATGGATTCATAAAAAAGCATCATTTATTCCATGATAAAGGAATGTGTAATTCATAAATGAAACTTTATAATCAATATATAAATGTTCATAAAGGTGAATAACCTTCATAGAGAAATGGGAATGGTATTCACTACATAATGGAACTGGCTTGGAAAATATGAGCAATTTCGACAGCATAATGACGTGACGTAAGAATTCACATAAATGTTTAATGAGAGATAAAGGGGTGTCTTATCATATTTAAAAGACATGTACATTAACAGGGTCATATAGATACTTGTCCCAACAAATGTAATAGAAATTATATTCATGATACAAAACAATTTCTTGAATGTAACTGAGAGGTGGGAAATTCTTTTTGGAATTTTGACATAGTAACGGGTATACATGGGATGAATTTAATGAGAGAGAAATGTGTATAACATAATTCAAAAATAAATAGGGCTTTTTGGGGGAGGTGATAAACCATACCTCCACATTTATAATTGATATTAAAAGGGCATAACAACTTTATGAAAATTGGACAAAATGAGAAAGGAAGAAAAAAAACCTTACTTGGAAGTGTGCTTCTAAAGGCTTGAGAGAGGCATCTTGGGAGCTTGGATCACCTTTGGAGGATTCTAGAGAAAGGATATAAGAGGATGAATGAACTAAAAAGGCTTTTAGTGAGGAAGACGTGGGATCTTGGTTGGGTTTATATTGGAATGGTGAGGGGATTCATTATTATTTAAGATTGGGACCCTCACATTAATCTGATCAAAACCTCAAAACAGCCCATGGTTTTTGCCCATGGTTTTTGGAAAAAAGAAGTGGAAAAAACATTTTATAAGGCAAATGTCCGAACTTAATAAAATAATGGGTTTTATAATGTGTATGTGAGTCACACTCCCAAGGAAAACAATATAAAAAAACAAGATTTTAAATTAGTCATGAAGGGTCCATTAATGAATTTAAAATAAGTCAAACAAACCCAAAATCATATTATTTTAATATTAAAACATATATTGGCTGAAGGTAATGCTTATATAATTTTATTACATCACTATTGGGTCATTATTATCTCATTATACACATTATATATTTATAACGGTATTTAATTTGTACCCTAAAATTTGATTGTCTCAGAAAATTATGAAAAATTAACCGTTGGATAATTTTGATGTCCTGATTCCATAAATAATATTCATTTTATCAAAAATAATTTTATAAATATTTTTATTCTCACTTATAAAATAAAAACAAAAATTTATCTAAAATTCATGGGTTTTGACAAAAATGACATGCAACCCTTAATAAAAATTACAATTGCATTCATAAGATTATACGATCATTTATATTTTATAAAAATTAATTTCATAATAATAATATTTTATTAAAATATTATTTAATTAAAAAAATCCATTAAATCATCAAAATATATTTCATAGTTAACATTAACTAAAAATACTATTTGGGCTTTAAAAAAACTATTTATAATGTAACAACAATAAATTGAAAGTATAATCATTATTATATAAAAAAATAATATACATAAACATAATTCTATGTTATTGTCACATTACACCTTATAACATGTGCATAAGACCGAAGAGTAAGGGTTGCGATGTTGACAGACTCTTGGGCTAGCTCGAATAACATTGCTCGGGTGGTAATCCTTATCATCTTCCAATTCTATGATAAAAGGTCCTGCTCGAGAATAACATATTAAATGTAATCTTGGTCTTGGTTATGAGAGATGACCAATGATGGCACCTCCTTTTTGATCTTTGAAAAATGGGATTCGTATGGGGCATGTCTACTAGATGAGGCCAACACTTCCATTTTCTGAGTAAATTGGATTTGCTAAAGCCCTATATTTATACTAATCATGTGATCACCGTTTAACAGTTATATTAGCATTGGTCACAATTATTAACATAAAGATAATGAATTTTACATTTTATATAAACATTTTATATAAAAAGACATTTAATTAGATGAGGAGGGATTTCCATTAATGAATGTTTGGGTCGTTAAAATCTTTCCCCCTTAAGAAATTTCACCCTTGAAATTTCCTTTTCCCACACTAAAACAGATTTGGGTAACTCTACTTCATCATTTCCTCTGATTCCCATGTCGCTTATTCAATCTTGTGTTTTCACCAAAACACCTTGACGTGAGGCATTGTATTATTTTGAATAAATTTTACTCTACAATCTAATATCTTCACCGGTTTCTACTCATATGAGAGATCATCTTCTTACTGTATAGCCTCTGAAGAGATTACATGTGAAGGGTCTGGTTTGTACTTCCATAAGAGGGTAACTTGAAAGACACCATGTACCTTGTCCATGGTAGCTGGAAGTGCTATTCAATAGGCCACAACCCAAACATGATCAAGAATATCGAAGGTTCCTATGTAACTTTGACTTAACATCCATTTATTTCCAAACCTCATGACCTTCCTCGACGGAGATATACGTAGAAATACCATATCTCCAACTATAAACTCTAGGTCTCATCGACGATTATCTTCATAACACTTCTGTTGAATCTGGGCTATCATGATATGCTGCTGAATGGTTTTCAACATCTCCATCATTTTTTCGACCATTTCTTGTCCATGCAGCTTATGATCACTGACCTCATCCCAACACATCAGTGTTCTACACCTTTTCTCATGAAGGGCTTCATATGGTTCCATTTGGATGCTCGATTGAAACCTAGTATTATAATTTAACTCAACAAGAGGATCATGTTGATCCCATACTCCTTTAACATCCACTGAGCATGCTCTCAACATTTCCTCAAGTGTTTGGATAGTCCACTCAGATTAGCCATCAGTTTGAGGATGATATGCTATATTGATGCCCTGTTTAGTATTCAGAGCATGTTGAAGTCACATCCAAAACATAAAGGTGAATCTTGGATCTCGATTAGACACAATAGATAGTGGTACTCTATGTTTCCTAATAACGTCTCTGATATATATCTGTTCCAGTTGATCCAATGAGAAACCCTCCCTAATAGCAATGATGTGTGCATCCTTTATAAGACAGTCCAGAACAACCTAGATTGTGTTGTTTCCTTTGGATGTCTTCGGATGTCCAGTGAAAAAATCCATGGTGATGTTCTCTAATTTCCATTCTAGTATGGGAAATGGTTCCATATTCCCCTCAGACTTCTGTGACTTTTCCTTCACTTTCTCAAACACAAAGTACCTTGATGTATATTCGGTAATCTCATACTTCATATTATCGCACCAATAATGCTCTCAGAGACCTCGATACATCTTTATGTTTCATGGGTGAATAGAGAAATTTGAACAATGTGCATCATCCAAAATTTCCTTCTTCAGCTCAGAACAGGATTGAATCGATAGTCATTTCCCAAATCTAACAATTCCTTCTTTATTGACATTAAATTCACGGCTTGCACTTTTTTCTAAATTCTCATATTATATTTTTTAGCATATTTTAATGATCCCAAAAGTTACAGTTGAGTAATCATTTGTGATAGGATTTGTGATTTTCCCTTCTTTATGATTCACATGTCCATCTTTATCATTTCTAAGAAGAATGTATCATATTCAATTATCATTAATGATATAATTGATGGTTAATTTCTACCTAGGACATCTTCCACCTTGTTCTCTTTCCCAGGGTGGTAATGGATTGAGAATTCATAGTCTTTGACAAGTTCTAACCATATATGATGGCTCATGTTCAACTATTTCTATGTGAATATATACATGAGGATTTTTTGGTCAGTATATATCCCACATTACCCCCATAGAGATAATCCCACCAAAATTTCAAAGTGAATATCACTACATCAAACTCAAGGACATGTGTTGGATAGTTCTGTTCATGAACATTCAATTTCCTTGAAGCATAGAAAATGAATTTGTCATTTTGCATCACCACACATCCCAGGACCTTCTTCATATCATCACATAATACCAAAATAAGTTCCCCACTTGTGGCTAAATTTACCACGGTCACAGTGGTAAGCCACCTTTTCAACTCCGTGATGATTTGTTCGCATTAACTACTCCTAGAAAGCATTTCTACCTTCTCAGTTAGATTGGTAAGAGGGTTTGACAATCATGAGAAATTTCTCACAAATCACCAATAATATTCATCTAACCCCAAGTAGCTATGAATATCGGTTACCGATGTTGTCCATGGCCATCCCTAAATTACATCTATTTTGGAGGTATCCATATATATCACATTGCTTGTGATGATATGGCCTAATAATGAAACCACCTTCAACCAGAACTCATAGTTGTTTTACTTTTCATAGACCCTCTCCTTATACAAGGCCTTTTGTATAGTTCTTAGATGAACCTCATAAACATCCTTGGTTTTGGATTATATCAGAATATCATATATAAAGACTACCGAAAATTTGTTGAGGTAATATCTAAATACTTTATTCATCAAATCCATTACAATTTCTAAAGCATTGGTGAGTCTGAAAGTCTCTACTTTGAATTCATTGTGCTTGTATCTTTTACAAAAAAAGCAATATTGGAGATATCTTCCTTCATCACCCTTACATGATAATATCCCAACCACAAATCTGCCTTTGAGAAGTATTGTGCTCCACACAACTCGTCAAACAAGTCATAAATTCGTGGGAGATGATACTTGTTCTTTATCATGATTTTGTTAGGCTCACAATATTCGATGAAAAGGGGCATTGCCCCATCCTCCTTCATGATTAAGAGGACTAGTGCGCACTATGGTGAAGAACATGGGTTTATAAACCCTTTATTAAGATTATACTATAGTTTTTTCTTCAGCTCCACAAGATCCACAATATTCATTCTATACAAAGTCTTGGATATTGGAAATTCCCCAAGTATATGATCAATTGAGAAATCAATATCTCATCTAGGAGGAAGTCCATGAAATTACTCGGGAAACACTTCAGAGAATTCTCTCACAATAGGCATGTCTTCTAGAATGGTTGCCTCCTTAGACTCAATAATATTTACTAGATACGTGTGCTCATTGTGTAGTAATATCCATGCTTGAGATGATAAAGCTAAAGAATATTCATCTTCCTCCTTGCACTTAAAATTATTTGGGGGTCGATTCTCCATATGGAGAGTTATTTCCGTCTCACGGTAATTTACGTTGGCTCTATATAAGGAAAGACAATCAATACCATAAATTGCATCAAATTCCACCAAAGGGAGTACAACGAGGTTTTCCGGGATGATTAATCCATAGGTTATGATAGATGAGGTGTTTTATTCCAGGGATGCATTGATTTCCCCTTTTTCCATTCTCATAGACATCTTCACATACATGATTTGTGGTGGTGCTGGGAATGTTCTATTAAACATTATAGATAAAAAATAATTCATAGAACCTAAATCAAAATTTATTTCCTCCATTATTGAATGAATAAATAGTGTACATGTAACCACTTTATTTTTTGCCTTCTTTTTGGTAGTAGTGATGGAAAAATCTCTCCCTTGCTTCCTTAGAGGTTGTTGGTTGCCTCCGAAAACCCAAGACTTTGGGCACTGATTTTCAAGATGCACTGGTTCTTTGTAGTTGTAGCAATAGACCATGCATTGAGGTTCGAAAAAAGAATTCCTCTCATATGTCGTATCTACGAGTCTTTCTTTCCAATAGTTAAGAGCTAGGTTCCCTTCTATTCTACACCGAAAGCATTTCCTCATCCCGTTGAGGAAATTTTTAAGGTGATATTTTCCACACCGTTGGAAAATGGGTTGAGGGATCTTCTTAGCACCGTTGGAGTTATCCATCGAACTTCCATAATTGAATTATAACTTATGCTTCTTATCCCCATGATACCCCTGAGATTCTTTGATCTTCATTTCAACCTTGAGCACACATCAAAAAATTTCTTCATAGCTATCGATGTCATGGATCACCAGTTCTTTTTGGAGGCTACATTTCAACACAACAAATAAGCGGTCAACCATGCATTCTGGGGTAAAAAAAAATCTGAAAGCCTATCGTGGATGCCTTGTGAAGTTTTCCTTGAACGCTCCATCAAATTCTTCATCTTTTTTCTTGAGGGTAAGGAATACCCCTTCCATCTTATGGAAGAGGGTTCGTAAAAAATCTTTATTGAAAAACATCTTCCAGAAATCCTTACATTCCCATGCCTCGATCTCCTCCTCAGGCTTCGTATTTTTTATCAATGTCCACCATTGACTACTTCACCCTCCATACGATAAGAAGCTATATGAACCTTCTCCTTTTCATAACATTGAAGGATGGATAAGATATTTTCAATGGGGTTGATCCATTGTTCAGCGATTGAGGGATCAGATGATCCATTAAAAGTAGTAGGAATTTGTTTCATAAATCACTCGATAGTGACATGTTCATTAATATGGGGGTTGAACATTCCTATTGACCCATGTTTCTATACAAATCATGATTTAGCTGGAAGAGAATCATGACAAATTTTTCGATTCCCGCTCTCAATGAATTGGTACTCTCATTAGTACATTCATCGCATTAATCTTCACATCAGTTGTTATCTCGAGCCTCCATTTACCAGCCATTGGATCGAATAAAAGGATAGTTAGGGGTGAAACATTAAGGTAAATATACTGAAAAAACTAATGACTTATAAATAAATTTTATTTCCTTAACATATAAATCTATTGGCCTCAGTCTATGTTTTCTGTGATGTACTTTCTAACAAATATTCTTAGTGATTTTTTGTCCCTTAATAATGTTTCATACTAAGATTGTTAATTTACCAAAGAATAACCCCTTAGAGTGTCGTAACCATGGGTGAATTAAGGGTTGTTGTCGTGCACCAATTTCTGTTCGAGTCTAGCTCAAAGCAATGTTTTCATGTTTTACCCTTAGGATACATTTGTGTTGGACCCTCCTCTGCCTGCTCATATCCAAACATGGATGCATTAGCTTGATAAACCACCTATTCAATACTCAAAAACACATAGGCATGTTTTTATTATATATAGTCTTGTCTCTATGGCTTTACTAGGGTTTTTGAATCCTAATCCAAAAAATAACTAAACCTATCCTTTGATACCAACTATGACAAACCTGATATTTTATTACCCAATTAATCAAAATTTATTAAAAAAACTTCACATGATAAAACATAATATATTGAGAGGTTTAGTGTATTTGAGGCTTAGGATCATTATATAACAACTTAAAAGATGAAATAATACATATTTACTAAAATCTTCCTTTACATGACCACTACATTCCCTCGTACTTACCATTGCATGGGATAACCTGGGGTCATGCATAAAAAAAGGTGAGAAATAAAGACTAATAAGGCAATAATCATGGAATAACATGAGGAATATAATAAATGTTAGAGAATATGAATATCAAAAGAGCACAAGAGAAGCATAAATATAAATTCATCATAATGCATGATAATCATAACATGGAAGTGTGGCACAAACACTTAACATGGAATTAGAATGAGCCAAGGCTCATTAAAAATGATGCATGAGTAAATCCTCATTGCACATGAAGCATGAGTAAACCCTAATTGAACTTGAATTATCACGATTAAACATCCACTGCACATGACTTATCATGATAGTATACTTTACCCAGTGCATTGGAGCGCTATAAGGGCGAACCCTTCTTAAACATTTCATTTCATGCAAAAGTGTGCCAGATGCATCATATAACATGGATTCATAAAACATCTTCATTTCATAAAAGATAAAGAAATGTAGAATTCATATATGAAATAATATAATAAATAATAAAATTTGAAAAAAGTTGAATAACATTGATAAATAATTGGGCATGGTATTCACTACACAATGACATTGTCTTGGAAAATTGGTGCAATTTCGACAGCGTAATGACGTGACGTAAGAATTCATAAAAATGGTTGATGAGAGAGAAAAATGAGTATCATTATCATTAAATGACTTGGAATGTATGGGGGTAATAGAGATACATGTCCCATTTATTGTAATAGTAATTAGATTCATGATACAATAGAGTTGCTTGAATGTAAATGAGAAGAGAGAAATTCCTTTCGGAATCTCAGCATAGTAAATGGTGTACATGGGAAGAATTTAATTTATAGAGAAAGGGGTCTCCCGTCATTCAAAAATAAAGAGAGTGGTATGGGGGAGGTGTGAAACCATACACCAAAATTTATAATTTAAATTAAAATGTTATAACAACATTATGAAAATTAGAGAAAAATGTGAAAGGAAGAAAAAAATCCTTACATGGAAGTGTGCTTCCAAAGGCTTGAGATAGGCTTCTTTGGAGTTTGGGGAACCTTGGGAGGATTCTAGAGAGAGGAGTCCAGATGTTGGACGAACCAAAAATGCTTTGAGTGGGGAGGAAGTGGGATCTTGTTAGGGTTTATATAGGAAAGGTGAGGGATATCTTTATTATTTAGGTTTGGGACCCTCACATTAAACTTATCCAAACCACAGACCAGCACATGGTTTCTGCTCATGGTTTTCGGAAAACGGTAGTGGAAAACAATATTTTATAAGGACAAAAATAGAAATTCCTAAAATAATGGGGTTGCTTTTATGGATGTGAATCACACTCGCAAGGAATGAAATTTAAAAATACAAGATGTTTAGTAAGTATTGAAGGGTCCATTAATGCTTAGTAAAATAAGTCAAACAAAACCAAATTCACATTATTTTAATTTTAAAACATATATTGGCCGAACATAAATCTTATAGTATTTGATTAAATCACTCTTGGGGAATTAGGATGTCATAAAACAGATTATATATTTAAACGGTATTTAATTTTACCCTAGTATTTTAATGGCTTAGAAAATTATGAAAAATTCACCATTGGATAATTTCAACATCCTGAATCTAGAAACAATATTCATTTTATCTAAATAATTTTATAGATATGTTAATTTTAATTTTTAAAATAAACATAGACTTTTATAAAAAATTCATGGGTTTTGACAAAAATTTATTTCAATAATTAATTAAAAATACAATGACATTCATAAAATTATATGGTCATTTATATATAAATAAAATTAATTTCATTAAAATTATATTTTATTAAAAAATTATTTAATTTAAAAATCCATGACTTCATCAAAATAGATTTCATAGTTGAACTTTAACTAAAAATGTTATATGATCTTTAAAAAAACTATTTACAAGGTAACAATAATAAAATTAAATAATATTCATTATTATATACAAAAATAATGTACATAACCATATTGATAAGGTCTTGTAACATAAACCCTTATAACACCTATAAAAGTCCAAAGAATTAGGTGTGTTATGGTGACAGACTCTAGGGGTGGATCAGATATCATTGTTATGGTGGTAATCTCTATCAACATCAACTTCTCTCGTAGGCAGTCTCATAAGAGCTAAACATAATCAAGCTCGACATGGTTTTGGTTAAGAGAAAGGCCCAATGACGCCACCTCATTTCCGTGCTCTAAAAAATTGGATTCGTATGTGGAAGGTCTACTGGATAAGGTAATCGCCTCCTTTGTCTGAGTAAATTGGATTTGGTAAATTCCTATGTATATACTAATCAGGTGATCACTGTTCAATCACTAAATAATAAATGGTCACAATTCATAACATAAAAACAAATAACTTGACATTTTATACAAAAATTTTACATAAAGAGACATTTAATTAGTTCAAGAGGGATTCCAATAATGAATTTTTGGGTCATTAAAATAACCCTTAATAGAACACCGTCTCCAGACTCAATCAATTCACATGTTTTGAAAATATAATAGAATGTTAAAATTCTTTATCAAATAGGGCACTAAAAACTTTATATTCATCAACA
Source organism: Viscum album (assembly GCA_963277665.1). Lineage (NCBI taxonomy): Eukaryota > Viridiplantae > Streptophyta > Magnoliopsida > Santalales > Viscaceae > Viscum > Viscum album. The sequence goes on along the minus strand of OY728166.1, from coordinate 365,974,959 downwards.
ATAGTACTTAAAATTGATGATGGAAGACCCTATATATCTATTATTGTTGTATTAATAGAATGAAAAAATAATTCCCCTTTCCCGGTGCTACATCATTCATCTCATATGTTTAACTACATTGATTATGTGGGAGATCATTCTCTAGCATAATACATATACTCCCTTGACTTCAAATAACATTAGAACTCTTTATTTCATACTAATATGGGGTTGTATGCCCCCTTAAATTAACCTTATATGGATTGGATTCTCCATCACTACCAATCTATTATGGGTTCCTCCAGAATCATTATAGATGTATTTCCACGCCATAAGCATGGAACACTTCCAGTGTTCGGAAAAATTGTCTATGTGACCCGGCCTAGGACCCTAGTGGTAGATCAAATGTTTAAGGTCATGAGTTAATAACCCATCCTTACAAGCAATATACACTCCACTGCTCTCTTTCACATTTTCATATCAATGCTCCATGCTCTCATAAAATGTACCAATGGGTTGTCTAGGAAAAACAACATTCCCTCTACTTGAATGATCTCTCTATTTTCCCCCAGACACGTTAAACTGATTCACAAGATTTAAAAACATATGAAGAAAAATATATTAACATGTAACTTAATTTCACAAAAACCAAATCCTGAATGTTCTTCTCCACCCTAAATTCATCCTCTTCCAATTCAAAAACAATTATTTTCAAATTACTATACAATCTTTAATTCACCATCATTGAAAAAATACCCACGTTCATACACATAAATCATATTTCCCACTCATAACTAAGTGTCGAAAAGGTAAAATTCCTCTAGTAACTTCTTAGGAATGATGATCAAATCTATACTCTCCAACTATCCATCCTCACATTGGATTTTCAATTATCACATTTCTATACCATTAAACATGCAAGAAACTGGTTTAACTCTACTCTCTATAAATGTTACTAGGTGTTCATGGGTCATATTGATAGACTCAATCTTGAACTTAGCTACCACAGGTCTACACTCTCTAGTTAAGGCCAGAAGGTGTTGAAACTAGAACTCATGCATCACGTTTCTCTTCAAAACTGATCCTAAGTACCTTTCCATAAACTTCATAAGGTAAGATAAGATCCCATAAAACTGCTCACTAATTTTATATCTTAGAACTATCACATCCCAAGGTTCCATTTTCGGATACACATTCCCTATCATTTCCTCCTATCATCCTATCATAACATGAAATCATAAAGTCAGATCGATACAATGAAAAAAACATATATTCTCAAACATTTTAAAGAATTAACACATTTAAATATTATGGATTAACCAAAATCCATACAATTTATTCCTCCCTCATACCTTGGAAAACTGTTAATACCATGGCATTATCACTACACTAAACCACCCCCCTCTAGATCATTAATAACATGCTGTCAATTCATTCCCATAGATCATGTTTCTAATTATATTCATATTTATCCTGATATATTTATAATTATTTCCATCGTTTAAAATATTGCATGAAATTTATATGATAAATATTTTTCATTCAAATCACTGAAGATAATAAAATAATATCCATTTCAACAACTCACCCTAAATATTCAATTCCATGGGTTTCTAAAATGATGATTCCAAAATAATTTCAATGTTCATAAAATTATGCATGTATACACGGCCCTCATGATATAACGGTCCATGTTAAAATTCCAATAACAATAATAAAATCACACAAAATTTTCATCACTCAATGTGAAGTAACAACCAAATTTAACAACACTGGTCAATTTAAACCCCCCATGATTACATAGATTCTAACCCTATACATTGGTTTGATACTCACATTCACGAGCCTGTAATCATGGAATGGAACATCTTAATATCATATCTATCATTCCAAAACAGTAAGACAATATAATGGGAAAACTCAATATCATTCTATTCCACTTTTTTATATCCTGACCCGAGTGCCACATGTGGGTACCTCTAGTTGGTTGGCCACAAAACATCAGTTTATCCTCCTCTCATGTGAAAGGATTCAAAATAGTAGTGTGGTCTAATATATAACATGAATAGACTATACCATTCTTATGAATGCATCACATTAATGAAAATAAATAAAAAAATTCTAATGATATAATAATTACCATAATATAAAATTATAAATATAGACTACTATAACATGTTAATCCTAAATAACAAATAATATCAAAATCTAAAGCAGTAGATATTTCATTTCCAACAATATTCAAGTGATAAATAAAATCCCGGAAATAAAGACACATAGACAACACACAATAGGGTCCAGACCTGGTGACTAGTTCCCTCACACATACTCCACACAAGCTCATCCATATAACATAGTTCTATTTCCATAATTTTATTCCTGAAAACATTAATTTTATTTAGGTACCAACTAGGAATCTCGGGTATGGTGTGAGTAAAACTCATTAAGAAACCACCAACAAAAACTAAAACAATATATAGTCTATAATAGTGTATGAAGTTGTATAATGATTATGTTTCAAGGGATAAATAAAAAATTAATGTTGGGAATGTATTTCATCACAATAATATATAAATCATATTGATTTAGATGCTCTAAAATACCATTATTTTTTAGTAATATAGTTTCCTTAATTATATTATTAGTAATAAAATTTCTGGTGAATATTTTATATTGTTAAGGTTATAATATTTATTAAAGTATTCTAAATACGTTTAAAAATATTCATGATACACTATTCATGTATTTTCTTGTATTTCTCAATTTATTATTTTTATATATTATATGGATTTATTTTTAGATCAATAAACGCAAAGGAGTGCAATTCCAAGTTCCAGTGTGCCTGGAATAAATGTTTTAAAAAATTAAAATATTAAATTTCATGTGACTAATGTTTTTATAATATATTTTAATAACCTATAAATGGGTACCTAGATTAGAAATCGTAGGGAACCATTGAGTTTATAACTTTGTCTTTATCGTAGGAAATAAAAAACATTTTACGGTATGGGTCATTTGTGGAATGTCACCGTGGGAGTTTTAAATAAATAATATAAATTTATAAAAAAAATATTTTTTAAATTTTTATGAACGTTGCGATGAAGTAAAAGGTTTGTTATAGTAAACCATTTTGAAAATATCCAGGGCTAGTATCATAAATTTGGAAACCTCTAGAATCCCTGGAGTGAGATATTTGGAGAATCCCACGGTGAACAATGATAGAAAATTATATCAGATTTTGATGAACACAATTTTTCGTAGATCTCTCCAATGAAGAAGATGTGGGGGATAATATTTCTTAGATATTGATCCAAGTATTACATGAATTCATTATTTCGATTCATATTTCATGTCAATAATTCCTACAACACACAGAGACAAATATATGATGAAATTAGGCCGCTGATAAATTATACATTCGGGAATGGATGATATTTATGGGGATTACCAAATTTTACTATTAGGGATTGGTTTTTGATTCGTTCATCATTCATAAAGGAAGATATTGAGGATTGATCGTACAATGGATGAAGTTCTTTCCTGGTGATTATTTTGTGACCCTTCTATCCACTGATTTAATTTGTTCTTAATTCAAGTTCTTCATTCTTCCCCTAACACTGAACAATAAATAACTTCCCCATTAATTCATAGAAAAATGATCTAAAAGTAGTGAAACAAAGGAATTTTGTGGACTACATAGGTACCTGGTAAGTAGAATCAGTTACATGGTGTGTGTTCATCATTAGAAAACTCGACTTATACCCATGGAAGTACACTAACATTGGGTGGAGTACATAGGTTTACTAGACATCGTTTAATTCCCATAATAAATGGACTGAACCATTTTCACGAACTACCTCGTGTACTAGTACATGATCAAGGATACAAAGGATAACACCATGTACTAATACATAGTCAAAGTACATGGGTAGACCCTGAATGTTAGGACATGGAATGTAATCCTTACTACACTTTGTGTGTCCAACTTTACACGACACATGTTAGAATTACACAGGACATTTGACACAGGTAGTACTAGGGGTCAAGGGACACAGGGTGTTACCCTAATAATTGTTGTCTTCCACTTTCTACATGGCTTGATACTATTATCCTCAATATATTTTAAAAGTGTCAATAGGGTTCGTTCTCCTTTTTATTTTCTTGAATGTATGTAGGAATAATTGACTACTCATAAGACTATGATCCCGTCAGCAGGACATCCTAGATAGATTCATTGGAATCCCCAAAATGGCACATAGAAGGATCCTATATTAATTCTTCATGCCATTTTGTTAGTTACTTGTATTTATATGACTAACACTATGTAGGCACAAATCATATAGTAGGGTGGTTAGTAAATATTGATTTTTTGGTAACACCCCGTGTCCCTGGTTGTGATCCTAGTCCATTGTGTCATATAAGTCTTCATATCTATCATTGTATCTCTCCCATGGTGATCATCTATGAGTAGTAACTCCAATACGAATATCATGGGCGCAATCATTCATAGGATTTTGTTCTCCTAGATAAGTGGCTTTTTGAATCATTGAGAAAAATTCATAGTGTTGGTATGCAGTGATTGTGACATACCTCTATACTATGTATCATGGTTTAGTGAATATATATATTCTTTGTATATGTGATATAGACATATAACTCTGTAGATATGATTTAATTGTTCATTTTATTTAATTTGTTTTTGGTTTTTGTGTGTCTTACTCAGTATTGTTTACTACCCCTTAATGTTCTATTCCCGCACATGCCTCTTCTATTCTAGACAATCAATATATTGATTTATTCCTAGGTGGACCAATACAAAATGGTGATTTTTAAGAAAAGAAAGACCAAGGTGTATTCTTGTGGCTTTAAGATAGTAGTATTTGTACCATTTTATTATAGGTTGGACTTATGTTATGTACTTCTTGTTGTGGGATTTTATTCGGAACTATATCCTTTACATTCCTTTTATTATATAGTTTGTATATAGTGGTATTAATGTATTGTTTAATTAGTGGTTTTTACATTTTATTCTTTTTTTTGGCATGAAGATGTGTGAGTTAGTGCAGGATCATAGGAAGTGTCGACCATGTTAGTGTTGTGCCAACTCACTACTAGTCACTATCGCATGGCCTATTGGTGGTAGGCTTGGATAGTCGTGTCATAGGACCCAAAAGGATAGGTCATTATATAGTCGTACAATAAAAATATATGTTCTAATACAGGATTGAGAGTCTGTGAGATTGTTTAAGGGAACAATGTTATGTTTTTTGGGGTTTGATTTAATGATAGAGACTCCAGTGTTGGTGCGGAAGCCGACTCATCCAAAAACTAGGACACTTATAACAAGCCTTTCGACTCAGTACATGAGAACACTAGTTGTGTGGAATATAATGGTACATGGATTTTATATGAATGGTTTTTTGTTTCCATGTACTTCCTGAGCCATCTCTCTACATGTACTCATTAATTGGGGTATGTCTTGTATTCATACAGGATGCCTCTGCGACACATTCCAAATATTATTTTCTAGATTGATCATGAGTGTGACCCCATCCATGACGAGGAATTTATATAAGGAACAGTTCCCTTGATGTCACCACCAGGTGGTGCACCAACCATACTTCCACCAATAATGAAGTATGTGTTATGAACAGTACCAACAGATGAGGAGAAAATGTTGAGCGTGCATCCTGAGTTTTAGTGAAAGAAACCCTCTTGTTCTGAGGTGATCTGGATCCACAGGTAGGTGAGTACTGATAGGAGGTGGTGACCTGAGTTTTTCATCTAGTCTAGACATTGGAGCATCATATGGTGATCATGTTGGTGATCCTGCTATATGGCTCAATGAGACGATAGAGGATTTTGGCTGTTCAGAATCACTATAATGAAACTTTTTAATGGATAGTGTTCCAGTTCCTCTTATAAGAGGAGTTATCGTTTGTTATGCTGATATATCATTATTTTCAAAATATTCTCATGATTTAGAAGGTAAACATGACTGTAACACATTATTTATTAAGGTTTAATAAACATTCTAAGTAATCGATGGATATGGTTCGGAAATAGTACTTCAAGGATTGAAAATTTGAGTGAGGTTCTCATAGATCCATTTTTTCAATGTTTTCACTATGTGCATTAGAACATATGCTAGGTGGATTAAACAAGATTTCATGGTTTAATTATTCATGGATGAGTTTATACAGCCAATGATAGGTAGTAATAGATAGGAAAAAGAACATACCTTGGAAGCATGGATTTGACATTAGTCTCATGGAAATTGTTGTGGAAGATGTTTCAAGAATATATTCCAGGATATAGGATCTATAGTTCATGCCTCACAGGGTGGGTCCAGAAATCTTATTGAGAGGTGGATCCATTAATGTAATGATAGTGTACATCTCTCACTAGATTCTCTGAACCATTGTATTTTTGACAAGGTGACTGTGTAAGTACAACCTAGGTAGAGAAAATGATAGGAGCTAGTATATTTGAAGGTCTGTGGATGTGGTAGATGACCTTGGAGAGTATAAGGAGGTCATCAAACATTCCACACCCACCACCACGAGGAGGTCCATGCTAGGATGAGGGAGCTAGAGGAAAATGGTAGGGAAAACTGCACGTGGTTGAGGAATGTAACCCAAGGGATCTAGGGATGATTCAATGTATGATCTTTTTCTTTTCTAATTTAGATGTATTACTAATTGAAACAAGTGCTAGGAATTCTTTTCTCACCAAATACCATGTATGATAACAATATATTTTGGTTTAATCGTTGAATCAACCCTTACAATTGGTGGAATCGATGTGAGGAGACTCAATTGCAACACAAATATTTTGGAAGTGTGACCTCACCAATGTTGGAGAGTGTTTCTATTGGAAACTCATAGAGAAAGCATCAATGCCTGACGATGTTATTATTGGTTTAGATTGGTTATCTACAGTTCATACCCATGTTGAATTTTTTTTATGTAGGTTGTGGTGTGTCCACAGTGATCGAATGGGGGTTTCCATTCATTGTGAAAAAGAATACCGAGTAGCACAGGACAAAATGATGCATAGGATGGTGAATTCGGTTACTCATTAGTTGGATATCCGAACCCTTGGTGTAGAAAATGTTATGAGCATCCAATTTTTAGAGGTGGTGGTGGGGTTTGAGGATGTATTTCCTGATGATCATCTAGGGTTATCTCCCCATTTAGAGATAGAATTTTGTATTGATTTAAACCACAGGATTGTACTGATATCTATAACCGCATATCAGATGGCTCCCATAGACCTTCACTAACTGAGGTTGATGTTAAATGAATTTATGATGATGGGATTCGTGAAACCCAGTGTTTAACCCCTGGTAGACTTTGTTTTTTTAACAATATGGAAATTCTGAGATTGAGGTTTTGGGGTGACTACCAGCTATGGAATAATGTTTTTAATGAGAAAAAAGTAGCCACTATCAAGTATTTATTACATCATTGATCAGTAGATAAGAGAATAATTTTTCCCTATGTTTGACCTCAGATCATACTATTATTGGCTTTGAGTATTGGATTTGGATATATAGAATATGGCCTTAATATTTCATTATCATCACAAGGAGTACAAAGTGATACCCATTAGCATGATGAACACCCAGCAGTTTACATGGGACACATAAACAAGATTCATCATCCATACTTAGATTGGTTTGTGATATTCTAAATAGACTATATCATTGAGTACTCGATGTTAGTGGAGGAGGATGCAAGAAACTTAATGATGGACCTGGTCATATGCCGAGAGAATAAAATTTATGGAAAACACTCGATGTTTCAATTCTGGATTCATTCTATCCACATTATAGGACCTATTATCTCAGTAGATGGATTGGAAGTGGACCCTACTGAGGTCAAGGTTGTATTAGCATTACAGACACCTAAGAATGTTACGAAGGATAAGAGCATCCATGGAATAACAAGATGTTATCTGAAATTGATACCCAAATTATATAGTATATCATCACCTATGCCAGCTTGGAATCAAAATGGAAAGTCCTTCGTTTGGACAGAGAAGTGCTAGCCGGATTTTTAGTAGTTGAGGCAATGTTTTACGAGCGCTCTGATCTCGATATTTCCATAAGAGGGTGTCGAGTACGAAGTTTTCTTTGATGCATTAGGAATTGGTCAACGAAGGGCCCATATGGAGAGACAAGTGGCAATTTCATTTAGTCCATACCAGTTGACACTATAAGAAAAGGTCTATGTGACCTGTAATCTGGAGTTAATAGTGTTAGTATTCAAATTGATGATGTGGTGATAATACTAGATAAATGATAGATTTGTCAACTACTCAGATGATAATACTATCATGAAAATCTTAGCATAGAAGGACCTTACCTTGAGACAGAGGTAAAAGATAGTGTTTCTCTAGGATGATGAATTTGAGATTTTATATACTCTTTCGAAGGGGAATATAGTGTGAGACTCTCTCAGTAAGAGAACTAGTACATATTTGTTGAATGATTCGTCGAAACTATTGGCCTTGTTTCTCTAATCCAGTATGGATGGATATGGAGTAACATTACTCTAGTTGATATTTGTTACCCCTAAAATATTACAATGAGTCTAGGAGGAATTTATTAGAGTTACTGAATGCAAGAACCTTTTTGATAATATATCCATAGGGAATGACCCTAATAGATATTCAAAAGGTGGGGGAATGTCATTTTATTTCATAGGATGTACTATAGTTCCCTTGATGTTGTTGGAGGATGTTATGATGGATTTTCACTTTTCCCATTCAGTAGTACATCATGGATTGTTCAAGATGTATCAGGACCTCTGATATTAGTTTTTTGGGTTAGAAATGAAGAATAGAGTGGTAAATTTTGCTACTCGATGACATACTTGTCATCAAGTGAAGGCTAAGAACCCATTTTTAATAGGATTAGATCAACCCCATGACGTTACAGACTGTTAGTGGTATGGGATATAAATGGACATCATGATGTTTTTACAACATATATCTAGGGTGCACGATTCCCTCTAGGTATCCATTGACTGACAGAACATTTTATCTCACATCCCATCTATCTAAGAAAAATGTTCACTGGAGAGAATGGGATGCCTCTATGTTCATAGGATAGTTCAACTCCACAGAGTTCCATTATTTATTGTGTCAGATCAGGATTCTCAACTTAAATTATGGGTTTTGATGGGATAAAATGAGCCATGTGGGACCTAGTTACACTTGAGTGCAATGTTTCACAAACAAGAAGACAACTAGATGAAGTGTGCCATTCATTGTCTGGAGGACATGTAGTTGGATTTCATGTATGACATTGTCCATAGTTGAGAGAATCAACTAACACTGGTGAAGTATTTACCTATAAAAGAGACCATTAAAACATTGGTATGTAACTATTTGAGGCTTTGTAAAGGTGACCCTGTAGGTCACCACTTTTCTACACTAGCCTAAGAATGTCATCAATCATAGTATCATAGTTTATGTTAGCTACTACTGAGAAGTTAAAGATCATCTATGATTGGATGGGGACTGAATAGGTAAATCTAAAGGCTGATACTAACTCATGGAGATGTCCTTCATATTTTGAAGAATGATACCATGTGTTCCAAATAGTTTCTCCTCAATGTGGATTATAACAATTTGGTTGGGGAGTGAATAAACCTTTGAGATTCATAAGACCATATCAAATAATATGCATAGTTAGATCAGTTTCATACTGCTTATCTCCACCATCGTAGTTAGATCAAGCACATGATGTCTTAAACATGTTACAACTGATGAGGTACATGTATAAACAATCAAACTTCATTGACTGAGGAAAGATGGATTTTGAGGATGGAGAAAATTTATTAGCGTACCTAGTTGATATTGAGGATCATTATGAAATGATACATTTTTCCTAATTGATCCCTTAACTGTGTGTTCATTGGAAGCAGAAGAATAGCCAAGAGAACACTTGGGAGTGAGGTGTTCAGATTCAAACTCAGTACCCTCATATTTTTTTATCTCTTATTTGGGATTTTTGTGGACATAAGAAACTAGGGTGGGGAGAATGTAATGTCCCAGAATATTCCACGTATTACTTTTAAATATTATATGTATTTATTTTGATTCCAATCACTAAGATGACGTGTGGACCATTTTTATCGGAATAATTATTTGAAATAAATTATATTATTAAATTCCACATGCTGAATTGTTTCCTAAAAATGTAGAATTAATTCTAAATGGTTCTTGGATAAAAATTATATGGTTGTCATTGAGTTTAGAACAATGATTATACCATAGTAGGTACCTATCATTTGTCGGAGTATGTCAATTGTGGAATGTTGTTATGGGCCTTTTGAATAAGTAAAATAAAACGATAAACATAATTTTAGATTTATTTTTTCGATGCAGTGATGTAGTGAAATGTTTATTTTAATGAATCCATTGGTAGATATCAAAGATTATGATCATAACCCTAGAATACTGTAGAGTCCATAGAGAGATAGATATGGATAATAATCCCAATAGGAGGTGATAAAACATTAAATTAGCGGTCAATGAAATCCATTCTTGGTAGATATCACTAATGTCTACAAAAAAACAACTAATAGTCATCATATAGTAATAAAAATATAAGTATGATTTTTTTATATAATTTCTCTATTTCCATTATTTATTCCTAAGAAAAACGTAGTATAGTCCAAAAGATATTAGCCCACATATTGGTTTTACTTGTTGGATGGGATGATATTTGTTTGTCTTGTCGAGTGTTGGTTCTAGAAATTTGTTTCTGATTCCATCATCATTCTTATGAACATAGATCGATGCTAGAATGAACAATGTCTTGGGTTTATTCTTCAATATTATTCATTTTTATTTTTATCCTGTTATATCTTGCATCATTGATTCTTGTTTTTTGTTCTTCCCCCAACATTGTACAATCGATCGTTGTTCCATTAATTTTTCGAGAAACTCTTTGAAACAAGAGATCAATCATTGGGACAAACTGTTGGATGTACGATGATTGTAGTGGTGTATAGATCAAATCAATTTTGATGAAACCATTCTTTTGGTGAGCCGTGTTGGTATAGATTAAATCATATTTTTTTGAGCCGATTGATGGCCTAAAACTCATTTATTTAGTGTTATGGTGGTGAAATGACATTCGATATAGAGTTTCTATGTTAATCGAGCACCATAGAGACATCTATAAGATCGATTAAGGCTTGGAGAGGAAAAACACAAGTTTCTGGAAAACCAGATACACAAGGTGTATAGACCTGAATTCATGGTTTATGTTATTCCTAGGAAAATTAATCATATACCATGGGAGGAACATGGGATAGGGTGGAGTAAATGAGTTTCCTTCACAGTGTGTACTCCCTCACAAAACATGACCTGAACTAGTTAAACAGACTACCCCATGTTTCGGTACACATGCAAGGATACACAGGTTGATGTCGTGTGCTGGCACACAATGATCAATGTATAGGGGAGGACCCTAGATGGATGGACAATATTTTTAGTCCTTACTACATTTCATGTACCCTTATTCAATATGAAAATAATTGGAAAGGCAAAGGCTGCTGTATTCATACAGTACCTAGGGTCAAGGGACACAATGTGTGACCCTACTACACGTCATGTTCCAATTTCTACACACCATGATTCTATTTTCCTCAATATATTGGACATGATTCACTAGGACTTCATTCCATTTTCTTTTCAATAATGTTATGTAAAAATATCTTCATAATCATAGTAATATTTTCCCTTCACTAGGACTTACTAGGTAGAGTTTTTTGAATACCTCGATTGGCCGAGAGTACGATCCTTTATTCCTTCTTCACACCCTAGGTGGAGTTATCAATGTCTACATGACCATCAATATGAAATCACTATTCTTCTACATGTAGGGTTAATCCATATTGAATTTTTGGTATAACCACATGTCCCTACCTATGATCCTCATCTATTGCATCATATCTCACTTCAGATTTATCCTCATATCTATCTCATCAGGAGGCCCAAAAGGTAGTAAATCTCTTATATATATCATCAGTGTTTCCGGACGTAGGTGTGTGTTCTCCTTGATGAGTGCATCATGGAATTTTTGTGCTCAATTCCTATGATTGGTATGTAGTGGTTGTGAATTAGCTCAAGAGTTTGGGTTATTTTTGAGTATATCAGAATATTTTTGTTATATGTATTGTAGAGATATAAATTTATAGAGAAGACTATACATTTCTTATTTTTTATTGTTTTGTGTTTTTTGTGTGACCTATTGAGAAATTTTAATCACACCCATGTATAGGATTTTCATGCACATGTTATGTCTTATGAAGACGATCGACCTTTTGATGAATCCTAGGCATTCCAGGACAACACATTGCTTTTGTGAGACCAGACAAACTAATGTGTGATTCTTCAAATTTTAAAGAATAGTCCTAGTACCTTTTCATATTAGTTGGAAATGAGTTACAAATATATTATGATGGAATTTTATTTGGTCCTATTTATTTTACTTTCCTATTGTACTATGGTTGCGATATAGTGGTATTATAACATTTTCTACTTTTTGGTTTTTAAATTTCATAACATTTTGGGATTGAGATGTGTGTGTGGGTACATGTACATAAGAAATGCCTTCCATGTTAGTGATATTTCTACTCTCTTCTAGTCCCCAACAACTGGCCTATAGTATGTAGGCAAGGGGAGTCGTGGCTTAGGCCCCACTAGGATAGGTCATGACAGTTTATAAACTAATGTTTAATGTATAAATGTAATTTATGTTTCCTGAACCCTTGGATTGAGGTAACATGTACGGATATTATGCCAAAAACTATTGAAATTAATTTCATATCAATCCTACATATATATGGAATTCAAAATTTGGGAAAAGGGAATGAATGGAAAAAACTCTCTTTTATGGAACCCTATGTTTGATGAAATAAACATTTGGTACATCAACAATACTTTTTTAATCAATCTTACATAATTAGAACTATTATTATAATTTTTTCATCACATGAAGAAAATATACATTTCACTATTCTATGGTGGAGGTTTAATTAATGATATTTTTAGTGATTTTTACTACTATCTGGATGGAAGTAAATATCATTTTAATTTTTTTATAACTTATTAAAATGATCATATTAAATAGAGTAATTCATTAATATTTCTATAAAATGTTATAACTCCATTGAATTATTTAGATTTGAATGATTGTGATCTATCTTTCATGATACTTAGATCTACCTAGTTGATGGAATGAGAAGATAACTATATAATATCAAGATAATTTCCTCTATCTATGTGACAGTATAATTAAAAATATAATTAGTAATTAATTAAAACAGTAAATAATTAAAAAATCAAGTAACACTATTATTTTATTGGGAGAATACACTTCGTATATATATATACTCTAATCTTGTGAGGTTGTTTAAAGATTTTTTCCTGTTGAATGGTATTATTATTAATGACCACTCCAATGAATGATATCTTCAAATCTATTTATATATGAAGACATTCATCCTTGAATAAGAAGAATGTTATTCTTTCAGTTATTTCTAAAATAATGATCATGAACCAATAAATTAATTCAAATCCAACTCTATTTATTTATAGGACTTTGGGATTCTAGGACTCTATCATTGAAGAGTATAATCTCGTCAATCTTATATATAGAGAAATAGGTTCCCTATCAAAAATATGAAGGATATTTTTTCCTTTTTGTAAAATGTTTCATCTTCCAACACCCATTTGTGATGATCTTAAGATAAGAAGAAAATTTTAGTAAAAAACACAAAGATCATAGGGAGAGAAATGGCGGAGTAGACAAGGGAATCTTTTTTCACTGAATCACTATTTAAATTATTTATTCTACATTAATGTTTATCCACCACTCATGTTACTTATAGAAGATAACATTACACATCTATATAAATCTCGAAGAAATATAAAATCATAAATCTATCATGATTATGAAAAAGACACAATTCACCCATCCCCTCATTTGTATATTTTTGTTATTCTATCATATAAATTGGCATCATTGAATTTTTTTTTGATATTGAATATAATACTCCAATGTGTTTAAAATTTAATTGTATATAAAATTAATGATGTCAATGAATGAACCTAGACAAGGTTTTCAAATATTCATGATCTATGCAATAATGGTGATTAAAATTTAAATTAGAAATATCATATGTGTATATATATTAAAATATTTATTTAACGATCTTATGATGATTATCACTCCTCATTAAATTAAAGAGAAATAAGAATCATAGGATACTACAAACGAAGCTAAGTTTGAAATGAATTTAAAATAATTAGATGATATCATTTTTGAACGTTGTTGTGATAAATTAAAATTATTATCTAAATGTCATACTTTTTATAAAATGTGGAAGAAATATTTTGATCAATTTGAATGGGCTGAAAAGTGAATACAAATGATTTATGTTAATGAGAAACTAAAATTTGACACCTTCATAATGTACAATGGTGAAATAATCATAAAAATTAATTGATTTTTAATAGAAATAGTAAATGATGTTTCTGAATTAGAAGCGACAATTTATCAATTAGATAAAGGATTGAAAGTACTCAGAGCAGTACCCTCAAAATGTAATGAGATTCTAGATGTTATATGAGAATCATCACGAGTAAAATATATTACTATGAAGGAACTAATTAAAACATGATTATGTACAAAGATGAAATGAAAGAAGAATCTAAAATAATATACTATTAAAAATGGAAATTCATCCCTTAATGTTTCATAGATGAATAATGAATGGATATCTATAGAAGATGTAAAAATATCAAAATATTTATACAACTCATGTTCTGAAAAAGAATTGGATCAATTAGATAGGAAATTATAATTTTTATTTAAGATGAAGAGAGGCTTTAAAAAATAATTCCATATAGATGATAAAGGATCTGATAATGTAATATGATCTGAAATCAAGATGATGGATGATATTAATCATTATTTCCCAAATTTAAAATAGGAATGAATAAATTTTGTAATGAAAAACTAGAATAATAATAATTATGAGTATGAATGGAAGAGTGAAATGAAAGCTATATGTACTGTGTCTGAAGACTCCTATATCCCTTCCAAATAGGATTCAGTAAATGTGCAAGAAAATATTAATGTAAACATGAGATTTATGACTAAGGATTAAGAAGAGGTAAAATCATATTATTCTTATGATTCTATCATTGATTCATTCTCATGTATAAATTTGGATAATTATATCATGATTCTTGACGAAAAATATGACTCTTTCCTAGGTGAACAAACTATCTATGATGAAACCATTCATGCAAATGTCCAACAACTACAACTAAAATTTATGGAGCTTGGACGGGGAAATAGTATATGTCTTAGAAGATATCATAGTGGTCCTCAAATGAAAATAAATGAAAAACTCCCTCTCCCGTTATAGTGGTAGTCCTAGAATGTATTAAGGGAGTACTTCTATATAATCCTCAAAAAATAGAGGAATCCCAAATCCCAAGGATCCTGTTTCACTAAGGGTAATACTAATAAAATGATGGGTGATGTTCTACCCCTTCATGCTCAAGAAACCCACTCATCTCTCAATGATATATATTTCTTCCATAAAGGAGAATATCGTATAATCAACACGTAGGCATCTACCTTGTTTACTGTGATTGCAAATCATGGGTCATACAACACAGAACCAGTCCATGCACCATATGATGTTATTGTGATCAATAATGATGAACTAATGGACCCATGTATATAAATATCCCCTAAGATATAGGTTTAACTATCAAAAAACAACATTAAATAAGAATGTTTTCCTATATTAACCTGGTGATGATGTTATTGGGTTTGTTCCTCAAAGGGGAGCTTTAGATCTCATTCCATGAGTATATAAGAGAAGGAATTAATAGAACCTATATATACAAATTTAGAAGACATATTATAATAATAAAATATCATACCACTATTGATCTCCTATTTTGTGATGTCATAAGACACCAAATCATGTGATTGTGCACTGCCCCGACTACTATCTCCCCGAGCCTGGCATGGGAATCCTAGTTTTGGTGGTTGATGGACATTATATCATTTTGCATCTCCCATATCTTATATTTTGCATCATCCTGATTAACCTCCCTAGAGACCACCATACATTTTTATGAGAGTCTATGATCACAACGTTGCCTCTACTATGATGGTCCATTAGTTATCATCTGGTTATCCATGGTGTGTTTGGTAGGATATTTTTATGCTATAAGATCTCACCCATGAAAATCATAGAATCAATTCTATACAATCATCATCAGTTCTCATCTCTTTCCCTATACCACATGACCACACATTTGATCCTAAACGTAATAGGTTCTCCTCTGTTGAGATCTCACTAACTGGAGGCTACTAGCTACTACCGGAAAATAATCTATTTCATACCCACTGCTAGATCCTGATGTCTGTAATCCCAACTATAAAAATCCCTCTTTAACTAGTTCCTTCTCGTGACCGCACGATATGTTGGGATGAAAAACTGAACTAAAATGAAACAAATCTATCTCTGTAGTCACTGTTCAACCTTATGTTCTGGGAAGTAGGCATCACAGATCATGTGAAGGGAGTATTAGGTATGGTCTATAAACCTCAATGTGAAGTCATCCCCATTATACCACCCTAATGCAACTACATATGATCATGAATCTAAACTGAGAACAAATATGAGGGGTAATACTCCTCACAAAATACCTGATGGAAGTCGATCCATGATAGTGTTGACTAATTTTGCATCTATATAAAAATTTTCTAATGAGTTACAAACTACACCGCAGAAAAGTTGAGCATCCAACACATCCACTAGATCCATCATGCCCTAAATGATCTATATTAGATGGACTAAAGACACTAATCAATCCTTAGGTACCTAATGACCTCTCACTCCATGGATCCTCAGCGGCCTCTCATGTTTGAACTCGGGTAATATGTTATGCATGTTCGCATATTCATCCTTATCTGCTAGGAATAAATGTTTTCTGGCATGTTTATGTTCTAATATATTCCCACCTAGAGGAACGTTCACATGAAATTTACCCTAAACTAAGGACATATCGCCCATTAGATCATCATCACGATCCGTAAATGGTATCCTAGCTAGCTATCATTGTAGTGGAATCCTATAGTTTTAATTGATAAATACCTTAGCCTTTGTAACACAGAAATATATATATATATATATATATATCGTGAGAAAAACCAGGAAGTAAAATCATGGATTGAATCTTATACGATGCATTTACCATTGATCCATGCACCTAAATAATCTGTATGCCATGTCGACAAGTAGTTATTCAGGGTCATGGCGAATGTACTTGTCGGCTTCCCGCACCATCTCTGGATATCATGGCATGAGAGCCACGCTCTAAAAACATTAACACTATTTTTCTATTTGCTACCAAATATTCACAATAGGGATTCTAAAAACATAATCCAAAAGATCAATCCATTCCTGAAAACAATCTGTCACGACCTGAGCCAATACTAGCCTGGATCCAAAATTTCCACAAGAAAACCTATGTTGTCCAGGGGATAAAGAGTAGTGCTTATGGAATATCTTCCATGAGGTTGTCTATGAAAAGGTACCCCCCACACACACAGATGTAGATGTAAATTTTTAAATGGAGTAAAAGTAACAGAAGAACAATAAAAATAGAACAACCATTCATGTTAAACCTACAAAGAATAGAAGAGTACGACAGTATAACAAAAAACTAAAGTGAAAAAATACACACCCCACTAGAATGATGTACCAACCTATAAAATGGGAAAGAAAATTGTTGAGATATCATATCCCATGATCTCTATGTTGTGACCCCCGTACAAGGTCTAATGTATTAGGTATCCATGAGATACACTGAATTCACCATCCCCATTTGTTTCATATACACAAGACACAACATGTCTGAGAAAATACCATCCAAGATTATTATATACATATCCAATAGAATTTAATGAATGATAATGTGGTATATTTAAGAGATACAACATGAATAGAAATACATGAGATAGTAAATAGGATTTAAAATTAAGTGATGTGAAAAAATCAACCCAAAAAAAGATAAATTAACCTCATAAATACACAATGTACTTGAAAAAGTGTGTAGTTGAATTATTGGTTGAGTATTTTCCACCTATAGTAGTATATTAGTGTCATAAATCAATGAGAATCTAAACATAGAAAGCATGTGGCATACCTTGTGCATATTTTCATCTCATGGATATAGAGAACCAAGTCCTTAGCTATGGATACCAAAGTGTATATATATTCTCATAAAAAAGAATCTATAATGAGATAGTAAGGGAATATCCATATCACATTACATAAAAATAAGAATAGTAACCAATATTTCAAAAAGATCATCAATGTTGAACAATATCAAACATGTATTCCCAAAAGCAACTGTTAATGTCAATCTGTGCCTTGTCAAAATGTCCCACAGTCAAGGGGAAAGAATAACTTTGTAGAGGACACTATCCCAAATATAATAGTATATTTACAATAAGATATTTTATGGAGGTCCCAAACCCCAACCAGTAATAGGTTTTCACTCTTGAATATGTAGAGGTCCCACACACAGCATAGATAGAGGCTTCCACCCTAGAAGCCATCGTGGACTCATGCCCTGTAAGACTGGAGGGTTCCTCATAAGAAGTCATCAAGGAACTAAGACCACATTGAATAAATGATTCAGAATAGAAATTATATATAGGACCATGCCCTTATTTATAGGGTGGTTCCACTCTAGTTATCGAGGAACCATGCTTAGCTGGACTAGAGGGTTCCTCTAGAAAAGCTGTTGAGAACCGATACCGAACACGACTGGAGGGATCCACATCAAATATATATTTTGTACGCATTCAATTTGATCATTGGAGGGTTCCACAGCATGAGTTGGTAGAGTA
Source organism: Viscum album (assembly GCA_963277665.1). NCBI lineage: Eukaryota > Viridiplantae > Streptophyta > Magnoliopsida > Santalales > Viscaceae > Viscum > Viscum album. The sequence goes on along the minus strand of OY728166.1, from coordinate 365,956,010 downwards.
AAAATTCCCAACATGACTAGAGGATTCCTCTCTAAAATTTATCATGGACCCATGTAACACCTAGCTATAGTGTTCCACGTGTGATGCTACTATTGATCCTACATGATAATTGTTTTCATCAAACATCATCTAAACAAGATTCATTCCCATTATATTCATATCATATACCATCATATAAACAACATGGTTCACAATATATATAGTAGCTCATCCCATGATAATGACCTACTAAGAATTTTGAACATATTTGCTGTCAGGCCATATCCTTATGAATTTTCTATTTATTGAACCCATGTCCATGTACTCTTTGACATGTTTTTGTACTTCGGTCCATAGACGTGTTCCTAGCCATGTACTCCCATAACAGTCCCACCTATTTGATTCACCACATGACTTGTCTTTCCAGGGATAATCTAAATTTTTTATAGGAGGGATACAGACCATTCCATCTATATAATCATCTAAAAAAATATCCATCGTAGTCTGGGATCTATATATTTTCTGTTCAATGTGATAGATGGCATGAAACTTAGATTATTATTGACTATTATATCCATGATATTATTGAAAATTTGATAATTATCATCTATTTTGTCCTTATTTCCACCTATAATCATCATATATATGTCGAATATATCATTCATGGCCATCAAGTTGTCAAGAAATCGATTTTGTTGATCCTCATGGGATCAACAATCATCCCATACATTAATGATACTTCTGCAACCATGATTTTGAATAACGCTCATCCAACTGATCATCCAAAATCCTCAACCATTCCAAATATAATCTTGAGTCAATGATACATCCCTCTCTCTTAAATTTGTCATGTCTCTAGGGGTCCCATTAGGTATAGTACATCCTAGTAATGTCAAACACGGATGGGGGAGGGGGTCCAATCGGTGAAGAGGGAAAATGAATTTCAGGAAAAAGACATAATAAAAAGGTTTATCAATAATTATCCAGCCATTATCATCAATTGATCTATAATGGGGATAATCCTAGGGAGAAAACTAAATAAATAATTAAATCTCAAAACTAGGTTGTATGAAATTGTCCACAATTTGCACAGATCTAAGAAAGGGATCGATCTAATCAATTAATTTAATCACAAAGGGATTAAAACAAAAATTGTTGACTCCTATATAAGTATTTGTTCATTATTCCTCAAATAACTCAATCTACAATGATTTAAAAAAGTAGTTGTGTTTTCTATGATATGATATTCTTTGATCTGGTTTTTCATCATCATCCTTTGTGATCCTATAAAAGTAGAAGGGATGACAATATATTGACAATCCAAGGTTTCTGATGCAATCAGTGATAAAATTGTGGATAATAAAATATTTATCAGAATAATAATTAGGTCAAATGATTAATGAGTTAACACATTTATTAATTAAATCATTGAACATACCACCATTGAGAGGGGTATATAAATTCCCAGCACCAACCTATTTTATGTCACACCTATGATAAAAAATATATTCCATACTCAACCATGGGATCATATTTTTGATCTAGGCTTCCATTTAACTATTTTTCCTATTTTTTTAAGATACCATTCAAGAACAACATAAACTATGTTAAATAATTTATAACATTTATTCTAGTCATGTATAGCCTCGAAATCACACAATGTTTCATTATGTATGTCTAGAAATATATAAATAAATAATTCAGTGTCTTATATGTAAAAATGGGTCTCAATAGATAGTATAATTTCCAATACCATATGTATTGATTATATATGATGTTTACCTTGAATTATATTTGATTTAATGTGGATATATTGAAAAATTATCATCCTTTAATCAATATAGAAAATTATTGTTAATTCATATTGATTCATGAATTAAATATATAATTTTAGGAATGGTTAATGATTTAGACAAAATTTGATATATAGGGCCCATGATAAAATATAACATTGATGAATTCGTTGATTTCATGATAAAAATCCAAATTGAATGTGATCTTAACCGACGTATTTAATCTCTCATATGAATAGCCTTGATAATAGTAGTATCTGAATTCCTATTATCATTGGATCCATATAGCATAAATTTCATAAATTTTAAATTTTGAGATTATTTATTGTTAATTTTCCTAATGATCTAAATTCATTAAATTCATAGATAATTTATTAAATGGAGTGTGTTTTCAGTCATTTACCATTCCATATTGTGTGTGAATTATCATATCATTATATATATGTTTTTAAAATTAATATTTGTTTTGATATATACATATCCAAATAAATATCTTTATAATTTCATGTTATATTTGAATATACTTATTCCTTACTGATCTTTTAATCCCACCCAAGTGTTATTTTCATTCTCCATGAGATGAAGAAGAGTTTTTGGAATATTCGCAAGGATGTAAAATTTATTCCATTATTATAATTTGTATTTTATATCCCTTTTAGACAAGGGTATCAGGTATTTTTTTATTCTCTAAAAATACTAAACATATCAGTCCTTTTGGATATGGGGCCATGTATCAATGATATGTAATGAAGTTGTCACTCGATCTAAATGACTAGAGTTGAGATTATTACAAACATTCTCTTGTATTATATCTATTTATCCTCACATTCGTCTAAAAAATGGTTCTTATCACCGTTTAATGTTAAAATGTATAATATATTGGAAAACAATGAATATGTTTTCTCAATTAAACGATATTATATGTCTGTTTCATTAAAATATATATCTCATCCACTAGGGTATTTCATTCCCAATGTTTAATAACTACATTCATTAATAGATCTAAATATATAACCTGACATGATTGATACATTATATATCACAAATTTACACTCCGAAACTTTTCATACCACTTCTCCATCCATTATGGCCTTAATACATACTCATGTGACCTTAATTATCTTAATTTCCCTTTGAACATATAACAATATCATCTATAGAGGCTACCAAAAAATTTCTCATTCAAATACATATAGTTTGTATTAATTAAATATATGAATAAATAAGTGTAATTATTAAGAACCAATTGAATCACTATGTATTAAAAACTCCAACATTTTATTGAAGAAAAACTTAGGTTTATCATCTTTCATTGACAGTAATTGATAACATATATATTGTAAGTTAATATTATATATCTAATGAGCTCCATGTATTTGATTAAACAAGTCATAAATATTGTTAAAAGGGTCCTTCTTCATGATATTTATCTTTCTATGTCATGGAAAATAAATTTTGTGCCATAATGATCAATATTTATTCTTATCAAAAGGAAAACTATCACCCAAATTTCAGGCACATTTCCGAATAAACCCTTATATTGATTATCTGTTAGTCACAACATCAATTATAGTAAATAAATCAGACTGATTTAATATAAATTATTTCAAATAGGTTCTACACCATTAGTTACTTATAATTAATAGAAAACATCAATATTTAGTGGAAGAGTAGGTAATTTATCAAAAAATACATCATCAAACTCCCATATAATAGTATTTTCTGAAATATTGAGTTTCTCTCCAACCATCTGAGATAAACATCCCATTTTAATATGAATAAAGGCTTATATAATGAATATTATTTAAAGATAAAATTCAAATTAATCATCCCAATGATATGTTATCATATATTGGTTTGGAATATCAGTCTTGACTTCCAATCCCAATGAATTGATGTGGGGTTTGTGTAATTATAGGAAATCTATGCCTTATGAAAAATGAAATTAATCTTGATGGAGAATAATATTATTTTATAGAATTGAAACCCCAAAAAGATCAATTGTAGTAGAATTAGATACATTAATTATATTAATTATTCCATTAAATGTTTTCAATAATATTTAAATATATATTTTGTTGAGGATATGAATAAAAATTTTATATAATTTTAAAGACATAAATAAATTAATTATACTAATTTTATAAAATGTAATTGAATATTTCATCATATCTATTACCACCTCAACAACATCATTCAATCATTAATCCATTAATATTCAAAAAATTGGAAGCTTAAACATCAAGCATCAATAATGATAGCGATTAATAATTATAAATAATTAAAATAATGTAAAACTATTTACAACTTATTTTCAATCGATAAACATTTGATTTAACCATAGTCATTAGAGATGATAATATATTTAAATCCTTGATAATAGTTCATAATGAAAATATGAATTTACCCAATCATATAAAAAAAAATTCCAAACAAGGTGCATAGTAAGAGAAGAGTCATTTTGCACCAGAATGATTTTTGAGATATTCTTTACTAACTACTTTTGAGGACATTACCCATACATGTATATGTTATAAAACCACATCCACGTGTATTGTTAAGACATGTATGCGATTCTGGGTAAACAATATTCCTTTCATAAAAATAATTTTGGGCATTATCATATATTTACATATATATAATTATTCAATGTGTTATAAATACATTTTTGAAATAATTATTTCTAAAATTTATTAATCCATTCCCTAAAAATAACCATATAGTCCGATAGATTACACTCATAAAATTGATTATTTTTTTATTTTTCAATGCATAACAATATAATCATTTCTATAATCAAATTGGTCTCATGTGTTTTTATCTTGGAGACATAAATAGGTTGTTGATAAGTGATTTAAATCTAGATTCACATGGTTTTTAATAAATTATACCCATTATTGAAATAGCATCATTAAAACCTATCATTATAACATGGGGAAACAAAACATAACAAAGGTTGATATTTGATTCCCAATATGTAAAAGAGTGTGATAAATATCACCTTGGAAATATAATGTGATCATATTGGTATGATTACATGATCATATCATATGATAACCATAACCTTCATAACATAAATCTTAATTTTTCAATGGTGGAATAAATCTTGGTAGTTCATAAGACATGAATCAAAATATAATCAAGTACCATTGAAAATGAAATAAGAAAGTCGTATTACGAATTTTTTTTTTGGCATACACATAAAGAGTAGAAAATCATTTAATTAGTAGTTCAGGTTCACATTAAGCACTATAATTGCGGATTAGGTTCACTCCCAAACATATTTTATTATTATTAAGGTTCCAATCCCAACACTCTTACAGTTGTCAGAGTCTTACACTAAAATGGGTCCACTCTACATTATAGTCCTTATTATCTCTTAATATATCCATCATTACACAATAAATTATAAATATATATAATTATAGGATAAATCAATATATAATTAAAACCATAATACAATTTTGTGAATATCATAAATTAGTCATAATAGAATAAATTTTGGAAGTAAAATGGTATCCATAAACATTTCATTATAGAATCAAAGCCTATGCCATCGTTAAAATGGTATCAGAATGGTTTCATCAAAAGATATTTTATTTGTTTATTAGAAACATGTATCATAAAATCATAATTAAATAATCATTATCATAAGTGTAACGCCCTAAAATTTTTTAAAATAATTTTTCAAAATAATTTAATCTTTTTGATATTTTTCATTTCACACAACACTGCAAATAGCTTATGTAATATGAAGAAAATATTATTGGCATGTGTTTAACACACAAAAATATTAATACTTGAATACATGAATAACTTATATAAGATTGTGATACACCAAAAACTATGTTTTGAATGTTCTACAAACAATGTCAAGTTCCATTGATATCTTTTGTTAGATGAAAGACCTACATTTACAAAGCTATTATGTACTATTTATAATATTATTAAAATATTATAATATTTTTCACATATCCATTTGAATAGATGTCATAAATTAGATTAATTAAATTATAATATAGATTCCACATGTATATAATAATAAAAAATTGGTTGCCAATTAAAAACAAATGAAAATAAAACCCTTTGTAAAATATTTAAAGAATACATTTATGAAATCAAATATATTTGAAATATAATAATTATATAGAAATATTTTAATAAATTATATTAATAATTATATACTTATGTATATTATATTAATATATTTATTTAAATTTTAAATTTTCTGTTTTTTGGAAAATTGATAAGAATAAATAAATTTTTTATATAAAAAGTTGTATTATTCTAAATTATATTTTTACCTCATTTTAATGTATAAAAATTCTTAAATATAAATTTTGACACATTTATATTTTTTAGTTTAAAAAATAAAACTCATTTTTAAATTATAATATCAATATTATCACAGGGGGTTTTCTGGTATTTTCTTATGAAGATTTATTTTTTGATGAATAATGAAAATCAATTACATTAAATTGAAATAAATTTTTAATATAATTTATTTATATTGATAAATTATATTTTTTTCTTTTTGAATTTATATTTTTTTCATGTTAACATTAATTAATCCAATTTATGCCATTGAAATAAATTCCATATTGCAATTTAATATAAAAACAATTCAATCTTTTGAGTTTTTCACATTACAAACATGTCGTCTCATCTCGTTTGTGTGATTAGTTATAAAAAAAATTCTATCTATTATATTGTTTTAATTTTTAAATAATTATTCTATATTTATAATTACCATAATATATAATTTAAAATAAAGTATAAATAGTTTTTCTTGAAAAAAATACTAGAGAATGTGACTAAAATTTATTATGCCGATTAAGTTAAAAACAATTTTATTTTTTGCTTCAACATTAATTTCAGGAAAAAATTATTTAAAAAATTGTCATGATTGAGTTGGATGGAAATATTTAAACCCAATATACTATTGGATAAAAATATAAGAATTATTGGAGGCATATTATGTACCAAAGATATCTCAATAGTGTTTTCCTTATTTTATTTACAATAATACCACGCACTATCCAATATAAAAAGGGATCTCACACCCCTAAATTCATCAAACCTCTCATGTTATTTATCATAGAAAAATTATTCGAAATTATACTCCAAAAAACCCTCAAATAATCCTTTTTATTCCCTTTGGGATGAAATTAATCAAAGGGATCCCAATTTTTTAAACCAAAAGGAGTTACTCAAAGAAGAGGTAACATCACTCCAAACGCTCTTTTGTATTATTTTAATTCTATACCCCTCAAATATTATTATTATATGATTATATAATAACATAATTATAATTAATATTATAAGACAATTTTAATTTAATGGTTCTACCTACTCCAAAAAACACTTCCATCAAATGGGTAACGAACAAAACATTCATGTGTGCAACGGACAGCCACCTCATGAAGTGATCTCATTTGTTTTTTCATTAAAAACTATCATGGTTGGGGATAATGGTGGAAATAATATTTTTTGTTGTTATATAATATATTTATTATTTATTTATTCTTATTTACATATTATATAACACTTACCTTCATGCGTCCAAATTTTGGTAATTAATATAACTTTGTTTGTGGACGTCTTGACAACTGTCTCCTAAAACAGATATGATTTTTTCCAACATTACACGAAATTTATTATGTATGTGATTAATGAATGTGTATGATATATATGAATTAAAAATTATTCTCAAATTTTTTTATTTATATATAAATTTATTTTATTTACCTACATTCATTCAAAAAATCAATAAAATTGATACAATGTTCATGCGTATATAATGTTTATGACCCCATGAAAGGTGCATTTAATTTCAAATTTATTAATTTTTCTGATTATAATAAATAAATATTTATATACTAAATATTTATGATATTTATTAAATTACATAAATTCTGGAGATAACTAAATCATGATCTATATAATATAATTATGAATAATAATTCAAAACATATAAAAAATGTGAATATTACCCAAAACATACCACTAACATGGAACTGTTTATAAAAATGTAATATAAAATCAAAATTAAACAAGATATGGTATTATATATATTAATATATTTCATTGATATATTTATAATAAAATTTTATTTAGTATAATAGAGATTTTAATGAGTATGTTGAGAATCAAGTAACAAGGTTTGTGTTTTCTAGTCTCGCACATACTTCTCTGAGACTTATTCTATAATCACCAATTATTTCTCTTGGGTGGTGAATATAATGACCATGAATATGATATGTGGTTATTATACATGAATTTTTTTGTATTTTCATATCCATGTTAGGATATGTCTATCGTGGAGTTCACGGTTCAAAATTTACAAAATTGGTAATATTCATTTGTCTCAATTTTCATTCTTTGAGTAACATGCCATGTTTTGGACCAATATTCTTATACAAGGAGTATATAATTACCATTTTAATTTATTTCATTAATTTCCTAATTTTAATTATATTTTATTCTTCATGTCATGTTATTCTCTCATTGGTATTTTTATCAAATATTACCAATTTAGTAATTGTATATTCATATACTGTATCCATGAATATATATTGTTTATTATTATTATTACATTAATTAAATATCACGATCCATCTCCCATAAAATATCTTGAATTTTCTTCTCTAATGGTTTTTCTTAATATATTCACATAATAATTAAATTTTTCCACTTATTCGTAATTAATATCATCAATAATGTGTTATTATGAAAATGTAACTATTTTTCTCTCTTTTGATGAAATAAGTTTTATTTAAAATAATATTTTTCTAAAAAGGTTTTAAAAAATCTTATATTGTTTTAATATGTTATTTAATGTAAATTTTTACACATGATATCATTTTATATTGAATAGTTTTTAAAAAATAATCTTCTATTTAGGTTATGATTGAGGAATTTTTCTAAATATTTTACAGGGAAAGGGAATGTTTAAAATCATAGATTTATCTCTCATCATGATTGTAATATAATATAATATTCCTTTTCATCTTTACTAGAATAATTTATTAAATTTAATAGTTTCCCTAATATTCTGGATATTCATTATTTTTAAAGTTTTTTACATAGATATATGTTTTCAAAGTGTTTTAAATATTCCTTTTTATGATTTTAAAAAAATATTTTTAAAAAGTTTTCAAATATCCTTTATATGTTTCCAGGGATAATGGTTTTAAAAAAAGTATCATGATTATTTTATATGTTTTTAAGGAAAATGTAATAATTTTTTTTCAATATTCCTTTATAAATTTTCAAAAAAAAATTATCTTCTAAAATGTTTCATGTTTCAATTTTTATTTTTCAAAGAAATGAGAATAAAATATGTTAGAAAGATTAATTTATATGTTAAAAAAAGGCTTAATATTTTTTAATTCTATTTTATATGTTATAATATGAAAATGATTTGATTTTTTTCATGATTCCATTATAATTTTTCATCATTGTTTAAAAAAATAGTTTTCATAATTAATAATTATATAAAAATAGTTTTCATAGAAGAATATATATTTTCAAAAAGGATTTTTTTAAATATTTCTATAAAATTATATTCCATCAATGATTACATCCTTTGGTGTTACTCATGCTTTAATAAGGATATAATCACAGGGCTCCATTCAGGTTCATTCTCTTTCTGATTTATGTAATATATGCTTATGATTCCTATTTCTCCTTCATGGTTTATTTTCTTATGAAGAATGCATCTATTAATATTTTATAATTTTATGAAATTATTATACAACCTCTCTCTTTTCAATGTCTTATGATATATTGTCTTGTTTATGATACCTATATCATTTCGTGATTTTTTTAATGATCTTGTGTAACACATATGTAATATTCAATATTTGATTAGTGTGACATGTATCTCCCTCTAATGAATTTGGTAATTATTAATATCCAATGATATACACATAGCTTGAATGGTAAGTTAATTTGGTTTATCATATTAATTTTTCTACTAAGATAGTCTTGGGAGTGATCCATGACTACTAAGATGGTCAGGGGAGTGATCCAGTACAACCATGATGGTCTGTGGTTTTAACCTATACAACTTATTTATAGTTTTAAATATTTCATTACTACAATGTAAATAATTTTTTATTCTTATGTGTCTTCCACAATTCCATTTTTTTCAAGGATACACTTTGATGTATTGTTGTTATGATTTCATTATGATTAATGACTTTTTAACTACCAATAATTATGCAATGATTTTTGTTTACTATAAAATAATATATATGGAATGATCACAAAAGGTTATGATCATGTTATATAAATTTTATTCTAAGGTAATGCTTGCATATATCTTTTATTTACCCCTTATGAGAATATAATATCACCCAATCTTATGATTCATTTCCCATGGATTTCAATAATGATTCTATGTATTATTACTAAAGGGGAATATATTTTTGAGAAACAATTTAATTTATTACAAAATGTAATAATTTACCATAGTAACATTAAACTAAAATAAACTATTATGGTCCTTAGGCATGTAACATTTTAACGTGATGAATATTCATAAAAATGATTTAATATTGATGTGTGATGAACCTGTGTTGCAATAATTTATATAAAAGGAACTTTTTGGTAAACAATTGGAAACATGGATGAAAAAAATTATTGATACCGCTATAAATATTTGTAAGGATATGTTTGGGGATTTATTTAAGGACAATAATATAGTGTCATAGATTTATATTTGGGTTTCATTATTTGGGAATCCTTTAGATGATTTTCCATGATTATGTGGTTTTCATATATAACAATTATTACATACTCAATTATTATTGACATTAATATATGGAAGTTACTAGAAGGAAATAGGTTAATTTTTAATGCGATGGATGATTTGGGGATTAGAATAAAAATTGGATGATTTTGGGAGTAAAGGATTTTGTTATAATTCCTAATCACTATCGTGTCATTTTATTTACAATATGAAATATAGGGATATTTTAGACTCATAGAATAAGAGGATTATGGGATTTTATGAATGTTCACGTGGTAATGAACATAGTGGAAATATTTCTCATCGTCATAGAGGTCAATAAGGATGGATAAAATTATGATGGAATGTCTCAGATAGAGAATATGATGTTATCTGTGTGGAAAAAATGGGTCGTAGAGTGGTAATATTTTCAAGGCGTTCTTGTTATTAATGGTTGAGAACATGTGTATTACTCAACTCCATTGCATGAACTAATAATTTTATTCATTGAAAATGAATAATGTATTCCTTATTAATAATTAATGTGGAAGGATTGTATTATTTATGAATTTGGATTTATAAATTATGAATGGTGAATTATATTAGTATCGTTCAAATTTTAGTAAAATTAATTTACATGAATAAATTAAACGGTTTTGATGGAAATGATTTTTTTCTAATGAAAACGTTATATTCAAGGAAAACCATATTAATGTGATGATAACAAATATTATCATTTTGATGTTTGGATAATGTTGTTTGATAAGTATTTGTTGCATGTGAATAAGTGGATTGTATCTTAGTGATTTCTTTATAACATAATACAATTTTCATTTAAAATGTGGTCTATGTTATCAAAGATTATGTTTACAAGTTTTTGTATTTATGGAATGCATCCATAATAAATCATGCATTTTTATAATAACGATTTATGATAATTAATATTATTACTTTGTTTTAAGAGAATATCTTATAAAGGTATTAATATTTTAGGATTTTCACAACCAAGATATGCCTTATTATATATGGAGGATTAATGTTTAGATAATTAATTGAACATCCATCAAACTTATATTTTCATCATTCATAAGGGTTAAAAGGATTACCACTTATAGAATGGTTTTTGATAAACATCATATGAGTTTTCATATAATAAATTATTATCCCTCCATACGAGGATTTATCAATATTGGATAACCTATTATAATATTATTTATTGTGATCATTACTATGAAGTGATGGAATGACTTATCATTCTACATAGGATATTTTCTTAATTTATAAAAACATGTATAAAACTTTAATAACTATATTTTGGATTAAAAAAGATGTCTAAATTGGTCAAGATGCAACCAAAGGGTAAGACCGTGTATATGAAATGGAATGAAATAATATATATTTTTGTATATTATTTATAGTAAAATAATTCCTAAAATTTAGAAACAACCTATTGAAAAATATATATTCAAATACCATAATTTATGTTGAAATTATGATATTATAAATTTTAATATATTTATGGTTTTGAGACTATTAACATTCAATTAGTCACTAAATTTATAGTGATAAATGTACTTTATCAGACTTTAAAATTATTTATGCATTTCCTCCATGATGAATATGCATTCTCAACGAATGTTATCTTATATGGAAACATAGTTATGAGTTACATTGGTTATCCATTATGGTTGTAACATTTTCTTTTAAAGTATATATTAGTATTAAAATTTATGATGTCAGTGTCTAAGAATGGAACATCAAAATACAAAACTATTTATATCTGAGATGATTTTAGGGAGATATTTATTTAAATATGGTCATAGTATAACACCATTAAACGTTGTGAAATATTTTTTTCTAATTAATATAATCTTGTTGATGATTTTCAAATCATGTAACACAAAATATTGATTTTGTTATATGAATGAAATATGTTTGAAATGTATTCCTTAAAACACCATATTAATATTTCAGTAAATACAAATGTTATACTATTTATACACAGAGAAATATGATTTTATATTGAAAAACATAAATAAAAGTTCCATCGATAGATCATGTTACACATAATACCTATTTCTAGGAAAATAAAAGGTAATATTAATATTATTCTTAAATATAATTATAGTTTGTACATAGAGATTTGAATAGAGGTTATGAATAATATTAAATAAATATTGAATATATGGATTACATGGGTATATATATAAAATTATCTGGTTTTCAGTTAACATTAAATGAAAATAAAATCCTTTTAAAAAATACAGAATCTTTTGCTGGAAGGCAATATTTATGAAATCAAACATGCTTTACCTCATAATATTAATTAATTTCTTTTTAATTATTATAATAAATTGTATATATTATACACTAAAGACAATTTAACATTCATTCTATATATTTTGTAGACAATAGATAATAATAAATTAAATTTTATGAATAAAAAGATGATATTTTCTAAAAGGTAATTTTTCCACATTTTAATAGAGAAATTTGTTAAATATAATTTTTGAAATTTGAAATTTTTTTTACAGAATATAAATAATCTTTTAAAGAGTAATATTTAAATTTAAAGTGGGTAATTTTTTTGGAAATACACAGTAATGTTTCATGTTTTTATGAATAGTGAAACACTGAATATTAACGGAAAACTTTTTATTCATATAATTTATTTATTAATTTAATTTTATGTTGATTTATTTAGAGTATAATTATTTAAATTATACATCAATTATCTTAATTTTTAGCTTTGGAATCAATTTTACAATGAATTTTTATATAATATTAGATCATGCATTAGAAAATTTTACTTGAAAACCCCATTTTCTCATCCTGTCTACATGATTAATTTAAAAAAAATATGCAACTTATTTGATCAGAAATTGGAAATATAATTTTATATATAGAATAAATATAATTTATAATACATCATATGTTCAACATTTTCTTTGACCAAAAATATTAGTGAATGTAATTAAATTTAATTACATCTAATAATGTAAAAACCTAAGATTATTAAGTGGTTAAACATAAATTTAAATGTAATGATTACATAAAAAATGGTATAAATTCTATTTATATAAATATATCTACATGGTAACGTTTTTTATTAATTATTTTCAATCATTGGACAGACATTTTGTAAAATAAGCCTCCCAATAGTTTTTTCCATTTTTTATTTACTAGAATGACACTCTTCCTCCACTATAAAAAGTGAAATCATCCCTTTCACATCATCTCAACTCTCAATAAAATTTTCAAGGATGAAATATTCTCAAATATCTTCCCAAAATACATATATTATTCCTATAATACTCCCTTTTGGTTTAAATCAAACCAAGGAATCCATTTGATACAATCAAAAAAGAGTTACCCAAAAAAGAGGTAACATCATATCACAAGATCTTTTGTTTTATTCTTATTATAAACTGCAATAACATTTCTTATTCCATTATTATATAATATAATCATTTTACTAAATATTATAAGAATATTTTATTATATTTTATTGAACAAAAATTACACACACTACAATAAAATGCGTAATTAACATACAATTCATGTGTACAAAGGATAGTTGCCTCATGCAATGTTGTGGCTTGGAATTACATTGGAAATATAATATTCAGATGTTATATCAAATATTTATGGTTTATATATTATTATTAAATTAATATATGAAATATACCATTATTTTTTCCATTTTTTGTAAATATGACAACTTTATTTCTGGTTAGGTGGACTACCACCTTGTAAAAGTGAGGTGATTCAGTCACATTTGACAGGGAAAGTATTAAAGATGATTTTAGTTAATGTGTATGATATATATAAAATATGAATTAATATGTAATTATAGTATATATACAAATAGGTAATTTATTTTATTTCCTTCAAAATGACTAAGAAATTGAAACAACAAACATACGTATGTACAATCTACAGTTTCCAATTTATATATATTTAATTTTATATCTGTAAATTTTGTATTTTATTTTCAATATTTATATTCCGAATAATTGTAATATTTATAAACTATTTTTATTATGTAGATAAGTAAATCATTATATATTTATGATTTTGAATAATAATTATGAAAAGCATATATGAAAATCATTATGGATATTAATTAAAATGTAACACTAACATGGAATATTATATTAATTGGTAATATAATGACAAAAACAATGACTATATTTTATTATATAAAAGAATAATATTTTTTGGAATATTTATAATCACATTATAATTATTTTAAATGAATATTGAATGACATTTATGAGAGTGAAAACCTAAGGTAAGGGTTTTCTTGTCTCACTATTAATTCTATGAGACATATTCCATATTCTTCACTTGTTTCTTTTGTGTGGTCTATATACATACAATAAATGTATTGTATGATGATTATTATTATATTTTTGGGTATTACATATCCATTTGATTGTATCTATTTTTTTATGATTTAAAAATATATATTCTGTAAAGTACTTTCATCTCTATTTTATTTATTTGAGTCATATGCCCTATTAGGAACATATATTCATCTAAATTATAAATATAGTACCATTTCAAATGTTATATCATGAATATTACTGTTTTAATGATATTTTAATATTCTATTAATTTTATTATTTCATGGGGATTATAATTCAATGTTACCAAAGTGGAAGTCTTTTATTACTAGAATCTCCCAATTTATCAAGATTATTTTTTATTATTCATCCATTGATGAAATATAATAATCCATATCATAATAAATATAATTAATTTTATTATAATATGGTTATTCATGACATATTCAATTAAAAATAATAAATTTTCCACTCTTTTATTACATAATACAATTAAGAATGTGATTTTATGAGAATAAAACATTTCCAATCTCTTTATTCAGAAATTGATTTTCATTAAAAATATTACATTTTCTAAAGATTGTTTTTTATATTGTTATAACATTCTACATAGATCGTTAAAGGTAATTTTTATAAAAAAATTATCATTCATTGAAATGTTTTTAAAAAATGAATCTTCGTAAATTTTTTTAATTCAGGATGTTTTGTAAAGATTTTATCAGGAAAAAAGAATTTTCAGGATGTACCGATTTATCCAACTCCTGGATCATCATTTATTTTATGATTTTATTGAATGTTTACAACATTACACGATTCAAAACAATTCTTAATGCTTTACAAATTCATTTTTAAATCATTTTTCAATAAACAAATTTTTCAAAATGTTTTCAAATATAATTTATTATTTTTCAAAGAAAAATGATATCAAAATGTTTTCAATAAATAATAATAATTTAAAAAAATATAGGAAGAATTTCTATATTATTTTATATGTTATTATTTGAAATGGTTTCCACAATGTTTTAAAAATTCCTTTATATTTTTTTTTTAAAAAAAATTTATATGTTTTCATTTTTATTTTATATGTTTTCAAGGTAAAATTTTCAATATATGCTTTCTAAATTATATTTTATTTTTTTATTGGTAATGTTTTTCAAAATATTTTCAATTTAATTAGCAAGGATAATTATTTTTAAATTCAGTATGATTTTAAAAGTAGTTTTTCAAAATAATAATAGAAACTTTCTTCCTGAAATGGTATTAAAATATTTCTAAAAAATTATTGTACATCTAATTTTACATCCATTGGGGTTGTGAAATCCTTACTAGATATATTATTCACGGGTTCCATTCAAATTCATCCTCGGAGTAGTTTATGTTGTTTTGGCATGATTTTTGTGAATATTGTTTCTATTTCACCAATTTTATGTTCATGATGACCATTTATGTTTCATGTGTAATATGGTTATGATACCAGATTCTCTTTTATGGTTAACATTCACATGAATCCCAATTAATTTCATGTGTTATTATTTTTTAAATTAGTTTTTCAGCCTTTCTCTTTTCTATTGTTTATAAAATGGTGACATTTTTTGATACCCATTTCATTTCCTAATGGCTCATAAATTTATAACAACAATATACATCATTTAATTATTTTTTGTGTAAGAATTATATCTCCCTACAGTGAATTGGGTAATTATTTATATATCCTGATATTGACATGGCATGAATATTGAGTGAACTCAGTTTAGTAATGTAATTTGTTTTCATAGATGGTCATGGGATCGAACCTTCACTACTATGAAGTTCAGTGGAGTGAACCATGACTACTAATATAGTATGGGGAGTAAAAAATTACTTATAATATGTCATTTTTTTGAATTATTAAATACTATGAAAGTAATTTTATATGATTATGTGTTTGACACAATTTTATGTCTGATTCACATGTTATTATTTTCATTTCTTATACTCTTGGTTCCCTTATGATTCATGACTTATTTATTACAAAATAATTATCCCTTTATTCTTGTTTTTGATATTTATATTAATGTTAAGATATTATAATCATATGATCATCTTCTCAAAACCTTATGGTCATATTATTCAAGAATATCCCCTTTATTTATTGTTACCGAACCTCTAACCGAACCTTTTCTAATGTTTTGTTTCCCTTGGAAATGATGAATATTTTAATGTATAATTAATAAAGGGAAGTATATATTTTTTGGAAACATTGAATATAATTATATATTTTATAATATTTTGGTCTATTTTTAAAATATGGTAAACAATTATAGTCCTCCGACATATATGTATTTTATTTATTGAATATTCATCAAAAAAAGATGTCATATCCACGTATGTTAATAATGTGTTTCTATAATTATATAACCAATTAATTAAAGGGTATTATATCATTTTATTATATACCATTTATTGAATTATAAATTCCAGATTATCTTATCTTAGATTAAAATACCTTTATATAATAATTTCGAATATAATTTCTAAATTATAATATTTTGTGTTTGAAATAATCACTTTAATATTACAAAAATATAAAAACAATATGGAAATTAATTTATTTTAAATGAAATATGGGAACATATAACTACAACCACAATTCGTTAATTTTTCATGTCATAGGTATGTAATGTTGATTCCATGTAAGTAAAAACAATGTTTCCTTTTAAATTTTCCATAAAAAGTAAGCACTACCTCTTTCAGAATATGAATAGTTGTGTCTATTAAAAATAAAAATCCAAACACTTAATAAATAATTATAAGACACTAAATAATCATAGTATAATTAATGTGTTCTAAAAATACTTTTTAGAAAACATGGACATTTTGGAAAAGGTATTTAATTACTACGGATAGAAATAATGTTAATTTTTACATTAGAAAATTTATTATATATCTTGAGTGTATTAATATAGGAAAATTCATAAAAAAGATTATCTAAAACTGACAATATGATAATAATAATGATTATATTTTTTAAGTAAAAGTTATGATATTTAATCTTTGGAAACTCAATCATAAAAAATCGAGATAAGTAATAAGATAGTAATATAAAACCATTAACCGAAGTTCCACATTCATTGGAATTCAAATATACTCATTTATAATAAATTTAAATATATTAATATTCAATATGAAAAACCTTTAGAAAGATATAATATATTATATGAATCCCTAATAAAATTTCAACATCAATTTATTAAAAATTCATTATAAAAAATTACCAATTTTAAGTTGATAAGTAGTTTTCATATGGTGAGAATTTAATTGTTTTAGATCCATTATTTATAGATTTATAATGATCTATCATATAAAAAATTTAAATAATGACCTAAATATCATATATTTATTAATTATTTATATGTTTATTAATCCATAAAAAATAAATATAAGAAATGAATTACACCATTTAGTAAGATAGTACGTCGTATATACGCATGAATCTTGGTTTCACATTTCATCGTAAAGAAAAAATAAAGTTAAATTTTAATAGAAATTTCATCATTAGTTATTATATAATATTTTTCATATATATTCATTTAAATATAGTTATTACATTCCATGTAAATTATAATTGGTTCATTGAGGTCATTTTCTACATATACCCATGAGTGACATTATCAATTTCCAATAGATTATAAGGAATGAAATTAGATGTGATATTATAATTAAAGATGAATAATTATGTTATAAATATACTATTTATTCACCCATAAAATAATAATAAAATCTTCATATTATGGTTATGTAAGATGAATTATATCACTACGTGAATTCATTAGTGCACACGTACGCACAAGCAATATATTCAAACCCCATTTAATGGGAAAGAGGGTCAATAATGATGGTATCATGGCTATAATAACATTAAATTATATTAATTATACTAAATTTGATATTTTATGTTCAATAATTTTTATTTTGATGATTTATAAGGATGAATAAATTGGAACATTTTGGGTATGAAGTATACCTCTTATTTGAGAGACATCCTTTATATAATTTCTTAATTTCCAATTTAATATCAATATTAGAATACCAGAAATACTAAATTATTCCCATATATTTTAATAAACTAATTTTACAAGTGATGTTCATCCAATAAGGCATACTTGAGTGTAAAAAAATAGAGAAGGAGTGTCTTTTTACAATGTATCAAAAGGGATGACTTGGAATTACAAAAATGAATTAAATATAATCAAGTAATTATAAATTCAAATGAAGATAAAATGAAATAGATTCTATGATGATTATTATAATACATAAATATCATCCTATAGTAAATTTAAATATGTTTTTGTTCTTTTTTAAACAATATCATTTGGTTTAACCCCATGGTTAACAAATTTATATATAATCATGGTAATGATGTATTCTTACTAATGGTATTTAATTTTAATCATTAAGAAAAAATTATCTTTTAAATAGATAATAGATTATATATTGTACTATATATAATCATACATTTACACTTCTAATATATTTTTGAAATTAAAATAATTTAATGAAATATTATTTAACAGAAAATATCACAAATATCATTTATCGCACAATTCGTTCAATTTTACTATGAAGTCATCATTTGAGAAAATGAATATGTATATAATATTTTCCTATATTCCATATATTGAATTTCTATCCTAATTATTCTTGCAACATTATCAATGACACATAGATTCTTACATTTAATATATTTGAAATTGATTATTTTAATTTTCTATTATTCGAATAAATATTATATTGACACTCTAGAGGAATATAAGATGATTATATAAAAGAAAAATATTATAAATAATTGGAAAACGATAAAATAAATAATTATAATTTTAGATAAATCATTTGTATAGGACTTTTTTGTTATGATTTAAATTTAGTTTCATTATAGTCATGATAGAGACATTTTAGTTTTATTATTTTAATAAATTAATATAAATATAATTATAAAATAAAAATTGAAGAAATTGGTCATATATTTGAGAAATGGATGGAAATATATGAACATAAATCACTCATTTAGGCTATGTTCATGTCTTATTGAACTTCTAAATCCATACCTAAAACATGTAACACTATTATATGTATTTTACCCATACCTAGGTGACACAACTTTACAAAAGTTGTAATTTATTGTAAAAAAAGAGACCTATTAACCAAATATTAATATTCTAATTCTGATAAAATGTGACGTAGTTTTAAAAAGTTAATTTCCTTAAGTATCATAAAATCTTTTTAATATAAATTAACAAAACAGAATGAAACTATTTTTTTAGAAAAAACATTTAATCATATAAACAGATTTATTATTAATCAATTCCTATAAATAAAATCATATAAAAAATAACTAATATTATTTAATATATTCCATATAAATGTCAATAATATAATTCAATAATATTAAGTAATTTAATCTTTTAGTATAAAAATCATTGCATGCTAAATAAATTGTCTTTTATAAATAAATCAGTTTCATTGTCAACTGATTTTTATATTCATTTCTAATAAATTGATAACCGTTGAATTCATTTTATATTTTTTTCATAAATATATTATTTAGAATTGTTTTATTCTTATTAATACCGATATATCAAATGTATTGGAAAACCTATCAAATTAAATAATAACATTAAAATAGAATATAGAAGTTATTTTATATTTCATATTGCATCTAAAGTACATTATATTGGACACATTGTATCTTTATTGAGATATATATCATTAATTATTAGGGTTATTCTTGATAGTAAATGAATAGTCATATTATTCCATTATTCTCCTTTACTTGTAGGATTGTTCCTCCCCATGTGACAGTATGGGGAAAATTAAACCCATGATGAAATTATTCTTTACATTCTTCTTTAATTCCCCAAATTTAGACGGATTTTTTTCTACATAGTCTCCATGATATTGGTATAAGTCCTGTTGTAAGATCAATCTATTACTCAACCACATAATCTATGACAAGAACATATTTCCCATCATGAAATATATTAGTATTATCTTCTACAATATAAATGTCATGAATGTTGAATTATACAAAAAAATCATTTTATTTAAGAATACCCCAATGATGGAAATCAGAACCCATATTATATTATTTTATTATACACGGAGATAAACCATTTATTGATAGTTAAGAATAGCCTAATATATATTATCAAATTAGATATCCTTCTCTTGGTAATTGATATAGTTTTTATATATGGATAATTAATTTTGGGAATCCATATACTATCCCTAAATCTCATTTTTAATATAATTACATATGATTTAATTCCTTACTTAAAACAAAAATAATTTATCATATGTGATGAAAAAATGATTAACCCAGGGGATTAAATTATTTCTTTGAATTATACCTTAAATATTTTTATTCATTGAAAATAAATTTTTCCTTTTAATACTTTTAGGTCAATATTTATAATTAACTTTTAAAAAGTAGGCTTGTTTTTTTACAAAATATAAAACAAATCCCTTAATTTATAACATAAATATTTCCTCCAAATTATTTTCTAAATAAAATTGGTTCAACCAAATTGTGTAATCCTACTGTTTCTAGCTTGGTTAGTGGTTATCCCTCTTTTTCAAGAACCATGATATTATTGAGTTAATATTCTAAAAACCCTCATTGGTGTTATTAACTATATGTTAATGTTTTCCCAATATGAATCCAATTTCACATTTCTTGATTTTGACATAAATTGTAGACAAAAACCATACTAAATAAATTACATATTCTTATGATATCATCATATACATGGAATCATTTATTGTTTTTTACAAGGGATCACTTAAATTTTTTTCCCATATATTACTTCTTGAATCTCCAAAAATAACTGAAATGTTTCCCTAACACTGACTCTAGATAGATTAGATAAATTTTAGTTCATTTTTATAAAATACATAATAAAAAATAATATTTCCTATATAATAATACGAAAATTACTGATATGATTAATCTCATTAGAGTCTATTGAAATAATCATTATATTTCAAAATTCCTGAGATCATTTCTCATTAATATATCCATGTTAATCTATAATTTATACATCTCATTAGTAAGAATAATAATATAACCATGGGAATGAAAACATATTATTGGGGGGATCACAATCTCTTGATAAGTGTATAATAAAAATATTAGTGATTATGACTTCCAAAGAATAAGTAAAAAATATGTGCATTATAGAATTTTTATAATACCTATAATTCTTGTAATAAAATTTATGTGGGTATTAAATTACATGGAATAATAACGTTAACCCATAATATATCAATATGGATTCATAATAGTGATAATATGAATTATAATAAATTAACCTAAACCATGAATTATCAGATAATATGTCGATAATGAATAACGTCCATTAATTGTGTCACAAAGATTAAAATATGTAAACAATAATATTATGAGAAAAAACATCATTTATGACTATTAAAGGAATCTTAAATTTACTCTAAAATACAATTATCATTGTAATGGAATCATATCAAAATCATTTGGGGAATATATGTGACCCACCCATATCATGATTAAGAAAAAAACACCCATCATTTGTATTTAATGGATCTACATGTTGATGTTTAATAACAGAGCCACCCTTCGTTAATTTATAACATAAATAGCCACTATATTCATATAAATATGTTTGGTACTTAAAAATTCATTCACTTTTATAATAATAATTGACACCTATAAATATTTTTTTTAGAAAATGAAAATATAGAAACCATTAAACATTCATAAAGAACCCATATAAACAATGGGTTCTCCTAAAACATTCTAATTTTGATTAATAACATAATGAACTAAATAATTTTATTATGAAAGAATTATCACATACTATAATCACACAATAAATAAATAATAAATTGTGAGACATGAAACATAACTCCATTGGGGTTATATCATTTTAATGGTTATGAAATCAGAATCATGAAAATGGATTAATCAAATCATTATTCCATTCCTCATTGTAAACTTCATCGTTACGAGATCATTTTAAAAAAGTACTTATTTTAAGGAAAATTGAAAAGAAAAAAATCAAGAAAAGTAATTTGGTAATGGAAACATATTACTATAAATAAAATGTTAATATCATTTAAAATTGAATGTCGTGAGAAATGTAATATATAATAAATTTTCTAACTCAATGAAATGAATTTGAGATGAAAAGACAATTACCAATACCATTGATTTACATAGAAGATATTAATAATCTTTTTCATAAATATAGATATATTAATTATGTATTTCAAAAAAATACTCATAGACGTTTCTATTTACACAATTCATTATTAACAATTCACATAATGTATAATATTGGTTATAATATATTTTCGACGAAAGTTTCAATAACATTAACCATTTATGAGTTTGTTATAATGTTTCTATGATGAAGTATTACTAATGAAAATGTAATAATTAAATATTAATTATATTAGTTTATATCTTACAATAATTTATAAAGCTCATATATCATTCAATAATTTTTTTAGTTACATTTTTTGTAAATTAAATGTATATTGTCTCAACTTTTCTTAAATGAGTATTGAATAATTTCTAGAATATAAAAAATAATAATGATACCATTATAAGACCCAAAGGTTTTGTGTATTGGTAAAATTATAGTCTTATAACATTATTACATTATAAAACATTATCATTATTTAAATTCTATTTCTTTATCCTTACTAATATATAAAGATCTCCTTATTTCATGTTGTCACGTGTTGATTTATATCAACGAATCGGCTAAGATAATATCCCAATATGGGAAGGAATATGAAAAATTAATCTATAATAAATTACATAAAATAACTAAAATCATGACATCATAAGAATATTATCATCATTAACTTCATGAAGGGAATATTTCATAAATGCGTTAAATGTGGCATATACATAATAATGAATCACCATAACGTTTTTTTCAAATTCAAAATATATTTCTAACCAAATATAGAATAATAATAATTAATATCACAAATTATCTAATGTGATATATCACATTACCAAATGCAATGGAAGGAAATATAATTTTTACACCTCCTATCACAAAATAAAATTATAATAATCATGCATTTCACATTGAAGGATAACCATTGCATTCATTAAATTACACTTGCAAAGGAATGAATTTCGTGAAATATTTCACATATGATATATCATTTAATGAACAATAGAATTAAAAAATTAAGTATAGAGATCATAATTTCATATAAAATATCATTCTCTCATATGAAATGAAAAATAAATCAATCAGATTTAAGATATGTTTTAAAAACTGATCACATTTTTAAAAAAAATAAAATGATTAGAAAAAACAATTCAAGAGTAGAGACATTTATATCAATAACATAAAAGTTAAATAATATTTAAAGGATTTATTTTTGATAATACAGTAACAATAATATAGAAATAAATTCAAAATAAGAGATTTCAAGAAATAAAAAAACTTGTTCGAGAATCCCCTTGCAATAAATATAGAATTATTTCATCGATTTTCTATCACCTGAATAAATAAAATTGTTTTATTGTAACATTGAAAAATTACTGAATGGAATTTTTTTCCAATTTTTATGATTTAAAATAATTTAATTGTCCTTTTGTATTTCCATCATTAAAACTTAAATGTTTCTATATTACATTTTCCATAAAAATGATAAATGTTTCATGTAATTAGAATTTATTGTTCCATGTAATTTATATATTTTCATAATGAATTTTTTAATCTTAAATTTTATAATATTTATAAATTTATATATCACACATAATTTCATATAGCCATCATAAGGATTAGTGAAAATAGATTAATTGGAAATTCCCAAATTGATAGTTTACCGATAAGTAACAAGATATTTTCAAAATATGAGGTTTTATATGTATAATTTGTGATTATCTTATTAATAATAAATTTATAATATTAAAATTATCAAAATAATGTTGAAATTATATATAATTGTTTTATTATGTTTTGAAATAGAAAATAGTTGCAGTATATCAAATTTGTAAACGGAAATGAAATACAACGATGAAAGGGAACTAGCACTTTCAAGAAGGGATTCCTTTACCATGACCCTGAAACATGTTCAAATATTATAGATTTATTATTAAATAATGTTCCTATAGAATATAAGGATCTTATGAGAGGGTGTTTTGTTTTTAACCTAATTTTGATTTGAGGTAGTACTTTTTTATAAAGGTAGAGGGAGGGATTATTTATATTTGAGGAGAGGGGTTTTTAGATAAAAATATATAATTATTTATAAAATAAAATTTAATCCTTATAATATTGAAATTTTGATAATATGAATTATATATCAATATTAAATATTTTTTTAATGTAAACATATTTAAAACTAAAATACACTTGTTTATTAAAATATAGTGTTCAAAAATTAAAAAAATGATTTTAATGGAATACATTTGTCATCGGACTTTGGAATGTAATATATTGGTTCTAAATGAAATTTTATTTTATTTTAATGAGGTATTTAAAAATTTTAATATGTTTTAGTATACCCAATATTTTGACAATATACTAAATGCTGAAAACAGAAATTGATATTATTTATGTATAAACAAATAATATTATTACTATAGACCTGAAAATTGATGTATTTCTGAAAAATATCAAAAATCATTATTGGAAATATATGATGTGTTTATTTAAAAGATAAAATTAATTTTTTAAATGTTAATTTCTAAAATATATTTATTTAATTTTTACTCTTAAATTTATTATTTTTTACGAAATACTTTAATATATTTTTTAATTGAATCGTAGATTATACATTACTTCAGTTATTAGTCATGATAAATAATTTATTGAAGTATAAAATTGATATTTAATTAATTTAATCCTGAAAATTACTGATAATAATAAGATTTTTTATTTGAGGTCAAATTACAATTCTAATGGCAATGTTACTAATCTCAATGGTCATGTTATAAATCCAATGGGCATTTTTCTATTCTAATTTCCACATTTCCTCTTATAAATACTATTTAATTCATTAAATAATTATTCACCTCAATCTATATCATGGTTGTAAATTTTAATTTTCTATTATGTTGATTTTTTTACTATTTTTTTATTTATAATGTGTTTTCATGGGGGAGATGACTCTTGAATATTAGAAGGATCCAAGTTTTCCCATTAATATTTTAATAGTTTCTTTATTTTTACCCCCTGTTCGGTTTGAAATTTTATTCAATTTTATTTATGATTAGTGTAATGGTATCAATTAAGGAAATAAATTGTTTTTGGTTTTAATAGATTCTTATATGTATAGTATTCTGTAATATTATGTAAGAAATATTTATTTATAATTAAAATTAAAAGCTATTGGTTGTTACATTATTACATCCTTTGGAAATTTCATCTATGAATTTTCAAATCATATTTTTAGTTAATAAAAGATGGTGGTACTTATGTTAAATTTTTTCTATGCATCCTACTGTGCATCATCATAATTTTTATTCCACCAAAACAATGGGAATACTTAATTATTCTTATTTTTAATAATTTATTCTTTATTTTATAATATCTTTATTTGATTCTGCTCATTTGCGTTTTTATTCTCCGTTTTAACAACCTCAGGATATTGAACATGTGAGGGATAACACATGTATATGCCTTGGAGAAATATGTGGAAAAAATCACGATCATCCACAATATTTTTTTGAACATCAATTAAATAGGACACAACAAATATATTATCATGTATATAAAAGGGGATAATGTTAATAGGCTATGTCATCCCATATTTATTAAACATATGATTCTCTTCCATTATCATATTAGAATGAAAAAGTTTCTATAACACCAAACTCTATATACCTTTGATGGTTTTGTATTAGATTATTTTTTTTATATGAGAATATTTTAGATGATATTTTATTTCATAAAGCTTATCATCCATATCATTAACAAGATCATGTCATTATATAATTCGTTGGAAAAAGTAATCCAAAAAAGTTTGTGTACTATATCTCTATCCATAAAAAGACCTCAGTTGATAAATTTGAATACTCATAAGTATTTTTTTATAGTATGAGAGAATAACGAATGGGAGATGTTGTGAAAATTATCCATTATATAACATTGAAAAAGAATCCAAAATTTCCCTGAGCATCCATGTTGTCCATTCCTATTGGCTTTCAGTTAAATGGTGATATTGCGTACTAAAATTTAATCCCATATTTAGATAATGTTGAAGTATTCTCTAGTATATATAATTGAACATTTTTTCATGATTAGAGATGATTTAATGTTATACAACATTCATCCTCACCATTTTCCTTACGTATATTAAAGAAATTTTTATAATAGATAAATATTTATAAATTTTTATAAAGTGGGAAGTCATTGTGAGTATGATAGACCATTAATTTAATACCCATTTTTTCAAGATTTTTTTAAAAATAAATCACTATTATATCTCAGAATATCGATATACCAAGGGTATCTAGTAAATTATGTACATAAAAAATCAATACGATACATGTATAGAAAAATATTATTGAAAAAATATTTAACATTCTAAAACTTCTATTATTCCTATAAAAGATGATAGGATAGCCTAGGGACATAAATAAGAAATAGGGGATCTATAATCCCTAGTTACAGAACAATATATTATTATACATGGTAAATAAGTACACATGATTCAAGATAAAAATAAACATTACATAGGTAATAATGATCAATATCATGAATAATGAGTAACAATATAACATGATAAAGACAACATCTGAATTTAGAAACTATATAAAACATGTAATCATGAGAAAAATTCAGGGTAATCCAATAATAATTGATAATATAATGTTCATTAGAAAACCTCTTGGTAACCTTGCATGGAATATAATGAGATTAAAAATTAATGAATGATTTGTAGAATGTTTTGGGCACATCCATCATAATCATAATATTTACATGCATTAGTGTACTACATAAATCCTAAAATTCTATAATATCATTCTTATCTATTAAAAACATTATTTAGGTGTGTGGGTTTCATAAATAAATTTCAAAAATAAAATAATTCGTGTTATATAAAGGTTAATACCAATGAGTGGAAATTAGTAAGGTAATATACATTATAATCATTTAGTTTGAAAATAATATTGAAATTATGAATGCATTATAATAGTATATAATGAATAGTACAATTTATTAATTAGATTTAAAGGGGTATCTTGTGATATTGAAATAAAAAATAATTTATCAGGGATGTAAAAATAAACATCCCAATATTCATAATTGAAATGGAAATGCATATTTTATAGATGGTTCTTGAATAAAAAAGAGAAGAATAGGATCTCTTTCTTTGAGGGGTGATTTTAAAAACATGATATAAGTTCTAAAAGAGCTTATCGAAACCAAATAAGATATATATATAGTGATATGCAGATCGTGTATGTTATCCATGTTTTTTTTAATGATGAAAATCACATACATGGTTGGGGTTATATAGGGAAAATAGAGGGGAGTTCTGTATTATTTCACAAGCATAGGTTTTGGAATCTACAAAATAA
This sequence comes from Viscum album, assembly GCA_963277665.1. Taxonomy (NCBI): domain Eukaryota; kingdom Viridiplantae; phylum Streptophyta; class Magnoliopsida; order Santalales; family Viscaceae; genus Viscum; species Viscum album. The sequence continues at coordinate 365,927,582 of OY728166.1, read as the reverse complement.
TGAAATAAAAAACACAACCCTTTCATTGTATTTTTCCAATGGTTTATGACAAATTGGAGTAGTTATCATTTTTAATATTTAGATTAGAGCACAACCCATTAAAATATTATCATTTGTTTTGTGTATGAAATTCATGTTCATAGGGAATTTATTTCAAATCCTCAAAATATTGTATAGTTTTCAGGGACTCATTATATATTTAAAAATTAATCAACTAAAATAAAAAATTATTTATAATGAATAATATATATTTGTCCATCTGTACATTTTATGGAATATTAAAAATAACAAATCATTCATTTGATGTTATAATATATACCATGTATTTACGCCATATTTAATATTTACTCGAATATTCTACAATCTTAGAAAATTATGAAGAAATAAAATTTTTATAATTTCAACATGATGAATTGATAAATAATATTATTTTTTAAAAAATAAATATATATATATATAAGAAAATTAATATTTAAAAATATAAATCACAAATTATTGATATGTAGGGTGTTTTATATTATAATAATTTTATATACATTACAAAATAAATTGAATGTACATTATTGTATTATAATGTAAACATAATGAATATTTTTTAATAAAATATTTTTTTTAAATTATCAATTAAATTTTAAATTCCATAATTTATTAAAGGTATTTCTTAATTAAAATTTATTTTGATAGAAAAATAAAATTCATGTTTTGTCATATTGTAATATAATTTTTATAAAAAGAAATATTTAATAATTTATAAATTAAAACTAATATGTAATAAATATATTAATTAGTAGAAATAAATTTAAATATTCATATTCATATCAATAGGTTCTAGATGCATAGCCCATTATTACACATGTGACATCCAAGAGGGTAAGGTTTCTAAGGATGAGTTTTAATTGGCATGGTTTGAAGAACATTGTTTTATTATGACTCATCCTACTGGGGCCCATGTAGTGAATCCCCAAATCCATTTCCAATAGTCTAGGGCCTAGTGACATGTACCAAGTAGGAGTATCACAAAAATGGGAGGCATTTTCAGAATACTTGTACGGACACACACATCTCAAATCCAACAAAATTATGAAATGTAAAAACAACTAAGTAAAAAAATGATTGCATACCACAATATAGAACAATCAGAGTTTAAATGAATGTAATGTAAGAAAATTATTTCTAGAATATAAGCCCCAGAAAAAGATCCTCCAAACAAAAGTCTATTCTGTATAAAAAAGGAACTGGGACTGTTATTTTTACCTTTAGGAACACACCTCGCTCTATTTGGTCTCAGAAAGAACCATCAATTCCTAGTCAAAAGATTAACACATTTCATGTAGTAAGGAATACATGTGGAGTGTATTGGGTTTTTAAAACATGTCTTCCTCCTCCCTCTCACCATAGATGATCACCCAGGTTCCACATCGGTGCTCAGTTCAAAAGGAAAATCTTGAACGAAAGTCATCTGGTTACTCTAACATTGAATGGATAACTTGGTTCCTCAAATAGCTTAAAAAACATGAATAGTGTAATTAATTTTCATTACCAAATAATGAAAATTTGACACCGATATTATTTCAATCCACCTCCACACCCACCATGGAACCTCCATCAAGTCATCCTAATGTTAGATCGGTAGTTTTATATTGTTGTTCTAAGAATCAATGGTGAAATGATCTATTATTCAATGCTTGGGAGAAGAATGAAGAATGTGTGTCAATAACACTATAAAATAGGGGATAAAAAATCACAAGGAACAAGTCTAAATAATGAACCACAACCGTTATTTATTTTAGGCTCGATCCATCCTCATAAGAACTATAAATGTATCAAGAAATAAATATCTAAGAAGAAATACTGAAAATCCCTCAAATATCATCAATAATACATATATGATCAATCTTCATGCTATCATATTTATGGATTAGAATTTATTCATCATTAAAATCAAAAATATATAAGAATAATATAAATAATACATCCTACCCTAATTTTGTATCACCCACTGATGAAGATCAGTCATCGCGTCATTACCATTGGCGAGATCTATCAAGAATATTGTTGGTCGATCTTTTATTCAAGGTTTTATCATCTCCCTAAAAGAGTATTATCTAGATCATTCTTTCTAGGGCCTCAATTGTATTCCATTATTGTGTGCCTAATGCCATAAATTTTAAATAAACTAATCGCATTTTCACTACTTAGACAAAAGGAGAACAAAATAAATTAATTTCAAATTATTTTATTCATTTAAAATACTTGTGATGAATTTCCACAACCGACTTGTGCTAACCAATGATAGGATAATCCTAGAGTAAATCTGTTTCCTTGAATGTAATGGTGCACCTGGATTTATAATCCATGAAAATATTTAGATGTTATTCCACTCTATTAGAAAAACATTTCATGTCTTCTATTTAATAACTTATTATTTTTCAAACAATTATTCTTGGAATATGTGGCCCCAGAATCACATGATGTCTCAAAACCTAGTCTCAAACATAATATGTATAATATTTTAAAATAATATATATAAAATATGATAAATTTTATTCTACATAGCTTGTCGATTTACATCCTCAATAATCTAAAACAGAGTCTGTTGAAAAAGATTTGAGTACTAAGCACGAATATAATCCTCCAACTCTTATGTACCCTCTTGGAGATTACCGTGCTAACACCAAATAGAAACTATAGGATTATATTTCCCTGGAAGTATCCCCTCATTATGATCCACGATCTAGACTTGGTACTCACCAAAATTTTCTGTATCCTCGATATCCAGCTCACCCTAGTCGATGACGTGCAACCAGTTGTGCATTTACCTCTTTAGCTGTGACACGTGGAAGAAATTGTATACCCAGTCTAACTGTGGAGATAGGGAACATTAGTATTCCACCTCACCAACTCTACAAATTATCTAAAAATGTTCAACGAACCTCCATGATAACTTACCATCTTATTCAGATATCTTTAACCCACATTGAGGTGAAACCCATATGGACACATGGTCTCCATCCTCAGAAACCATTGGTCTCAGCTACCTATCTACATAAAATTCATGATGTCACTTTTTAGACTTCATCCACTCATTTATGATCTCAACCTTCTCTATAGTTGTTCACAATAACTACTGGCCCATTTTGTGTGACTCTCATTCTCATTCTAGTAATGTGATGACCTACAATGTAACACATAAAAATCCTTGAATAGAGCCATACGATTTGTGGGTTTTAATTTTTTTTGTGAAAAAAAATCCAACATTGGTAATAGATCCTCTCAACTAAAACAAATGAATAACATACCATCCCACATCGTATCCTCTAGAACCTGAGTGGTCATCTCCATCAGAACATCTATTTGGGGGTGAAATATTTTTATCAAGCACATGTGGGTACAAAATGCCTCCTTTAATCCCATACACAACTCGGATGTAAAAATAGAATCATTATCTAAAACATCCATCAATGGATCACCATAGAGTTTAACTATATTATACATGTATAGGTGTCCCAATATCTCTAGTGAACTCTCCTATCGAATAACTAGGAAGTGGGATAACGTGGTGTGGCAGTCAATGACCAACCAGATGGAATCACACCCCCTTGAATTATTTGGTAAACACATAACAAATTCCATTGAAATTCAACACCATTTAAATTATAGATCCTAAAGGGCGTGAGAAAAACCTCTTGATCTTGGTGTTTAGTCTTCACTTGTTGGCATGAAAGGCATTGAAAAACAAATTTTTCCACTCTCTTCATTATCCATGGAATCCAAAACTGACACTGGAGATACTTTTAAATATTCAAAAAGCCGGTATGTTCTTTCAAAGTTTATATATGAAACTCTATCAGAACCTCCTCCAACAAATACACTAGTACTACTTTATGTACTCTGAATATAAAGATGTGCTACACACTATTTGAATAAACATTGGGAGCATGCCCCATGGATATCTAATCACGTAGGAACTTAGATTCGGAATCCCTAATATGTGTCTCTCTGATTCCCTAAAAGAGTGGATGGGTAAAAAGCATTGACTAATGGAAAGCTACTCTATCTCCATCCATAATGGGTAAATACAACTACTCCAACTTTTCTGACACATCACTCAGCAACTACGAACTAGATCTCATAATAAGAGTAACTCCCACCATGTTACACTTCCTAGGATAATAGAAATTCTCATAGTCACAGACCTAGATAAAATCTATAAATCCCCTCTGTCTCATGTTTATATCATTTTAAGAGATAATATTCTTGATACATATGTCCCCAGAGTAGATGATGACCTAATCTCCCATCATATATTTTCACCACATCTTCAACACTAAAACTACTACATATAACTCATGATCATGGGTCATATAGTTCATATCTTGTGTTCTCAACTAGTTTGAACCAATGGAAATCACCCCATTCCTATGATTCATGATACAACAAATCCTTCTTCCAAATGCATCGTAGAACACTACATACGTGACACTCTCCTTCGAGAATCTGATGATCAGTGCACTCTTCAAACTCTACCTAAACTACTGAAAATCCATCTATCACTTATATATCCACACAAAAAGGATACCTCATTCGATTAAAATCTATCATAAGTGGTGATATAATAGAGAATGTAGGTATGAATATCTAATAATATACCAATAGCATGACGATTCATCGCACCTCCATCACGTTCTTAGGTGGATACCATGAAAACACTACCACAACCATGGATGTGCCATGTAATACTCCCTATACTAAGATAATTTGTTCCAAAAAGTGGACCACCTAAATTCAAAACTATAACATCAAGAGTTCCATATATTGTTGTTTCTCTCAGATTATGTCCAAAACTATCCTTATGTGTCTCGCATGTTTATCTATTGTCATCAAGTATACAAGGATATCATGGAATACCATCATAAACTGGTCTATATAAGGACGAATGATATGATTCATGCATCCCATGAACACTGGTAAGAAATTGACACACCAATGGGAATCCCCATGTACAAATAATGATCCTAATGACATATGATAGGAGTATTTGGTAAATCATAATCTTGTACCCATAGGTGTATATAGCCTAATGTAAGGTCATCCTTCAAGAACCATAGTTCCCTTTTTAACTGATCAAAAATGTTATTGACTCTCCATAGTGGAAACATGTTATCCATGCTCAATGTGTTGAAGCCCCAGTATTCCATACACAACCTCAATCTTGTGTATGCCTTTTGAGGAAAATAAAATTGGGGTTGCCAAAGGTGAAACACTGGGTCTCACGAATCCCTTCCACTCCAAGTGATACAACTACACCCTCAGGTCTCGAATCTCATTAGGATCCATCTAATATAATGGAATAAATATTGATTTCATCCCAGGGTTTAAATCAATACAAATGTCTATATCTTGGTGGGGAGGTAACCCTTGAGCATCTCCAGGGAAGACATCCTAATACTCTTCCACCACTACTGGAAACCATAAACTCATAACGTTTGTTGCACCAATGTTCATGTCATCCAACTAATTAGTAACTGATTGCACCCTCCTATTCTTGATTCCATCTTATACTATATGGGTTTTCTTTTCACCAAAAATGTTAATCCTTGGTTCATCAGTACGAACACACCGCACCATTTCCCTAACACATTCAATCTTGGAATTTGAATTTAGCTAACCATTACAAGCCACAAATGATGTCATAAGGCCGCAATGCTACCAAATATATGGCCTAACCAAAACACTCACCTCCAAGGGTCATGTCACACTACAAGAATTGTTGTGTGATAACTGAGTAATCTCTAGAAGGTTTCTCAACGCGTAAGGGTTGAGTAAGTTGTGCAACCAGGATATCTAGCTCTCGAAAGACATATGTTGTGAGAATGGAATTACTGAAACATGGGTCTATCAGTACTACAACTAAAGTAGGAAAGTCACTGATAATTCCTTGAATCACTCCTGTAGCCCTTGGTCAGATTCTTTAACTGCATACAGCTATCCCCTCCCCTATCCTCCAGGTCCCTGAGCCTGGTATGGACCATCTGGGCATAATGATGGTAGCAAGTCAAAATTTATACCATATCCTGCTGCTCTCATAGATCTTGTGCCACATTTGAATACCAGAATATATATTCCTTCTCTTTTCATTTTTTTTCATTGATGGTCCATCCACAGTATCCATGTCAGCAGTACACTGTGTTAGCCAATATTGACTGAGATTTCCTTTAATGTCACAAGAATAGCATTGCATCTCTCTAAGATGACTGGACCCACCTGGTGAGGCCAAAACTGTAGATCATATATCCTATTAAATCCTCCTATAAAATCACCCACATAAAGGTCACTAAGAATAATGTTTGATCCATGTTTCTAAGTTCTCTACTCCTTCTCATCCACTACTGATTATCACTAGTTGTATCTTCTAATCCAATAATCTTTCAACCACCAAATCCCAGTCAAGAACCCCAGAATAAGTTGGAATGAACATATGGATAACACTATCTTCTATGTCACAATATAGACCTCGCTTGAAGATCTAAGCCTTGATGTACTGATCGTGAACCATATATATTAGGTACGTCCAATGGTTTGTGATCATTGAGGTATAATCATCCTCTACCATAATTCCCTACTATGGATGGATAAGCTACCCAATATGTTGATATCTCAGCATAACTGGTGATAACTCCTCACTAAAAATGTTTTTGAGTTTTTTCTATAAGATACATTCATTTTTATGAGTATAGGTAACAAAACTACACCATCCCCATATTTATATATGTCAAAGGCTCACCACTAGGACCACCATCTGACATGTTGGTGTCCCGACTAGATGTGAAACTTGGGTCACATACTCAAACCTGCCCCCAAAGACCTGTGGGTTGGGATCACCTCTAAAACTGAGTGGTATCTGTTATTGGAACTCGTGAAGTGATCTCAGTCTTCTCTCATCATCTTTTGGAACTACAGGTTCCATGGATTGCTTTAAAGATGGTGTAAAGGATGGTGAACCCCCTAGAGGTTACATCTGGAGAAATTGATCCAATATAAAATCCTTATATATAATGGGTTCATCCATATGATCAATTTTTTGAATCATAGATTGTATGCATGAAAATAGAATCCTATAAGAAAACAATATATTGTGTGGCCAATTAGTATATCTGGAGAGACGACTAATGAAGGACATGTAAACGACTGCAAATTCGTATACGATGCATGTATAATTATTATCCCAGAAACTAGTTTTTTCATATACTAGTTAGAAATGATGGTTATCATAGTCCTAGTGTATAGTTATCTCATCCTCCACAACAAAACTGGAGTCCCAGAATTGAAATCTGATCTCAAAACACATAACCATGGTGACCCAAACCAATCTCACAGACTCTTGTTCCTATGGTAGAACCTAAAACCTATGATATCATTATTTCATCACCCATCCAATTGGGGCATGTATTGTGACACCCCTACCACAGCTCTAATAGGCCAGGGGATGGTTTACTAGCACCGAGATGGAAGATTACTATCAGGGTAGGCATCACCTTGGAAAATGTATGTATGAACACATCCCCAAGCCCACAAAATGATGACTTATAAAAACCAATATGTAAAAAACACATTGATACCATTATATCTCATAACTAGAGTACAATAAAATGTAACGTGTAGTAATAATGGCCAAAATACTAGCCCACCAAAAAGATTATATAACCACGGTTAGAACCTGTAGGGAAAATGTACTGGGGTTGTGGTCTGTAGTTATAGTAATACACCTTGATCTGTGAGGTATCACAAAGAATCAACTCGTCATAATACACATAGGACTCAAACAAAATTAAAATTTTATACTCATGAAATGAAACCCACAGGCATAGCTCATGCATGGGTGACTATAAAAATACATAGTAGGAAACCTCAAAACCACAATGAAATATAACAAAGTAAAGATATAACCATCTCTTCAAAGGTATATGTATACAACACATAAAATAAAAATATATGTACATATTAATCTAGTACACATATTCTAGAGGTAACTCACTACCACGACATTCCTACCCATGGAATTTAGCTCGATGATTCCATAAAGCACTCATCCACAATAACACACTCATGTGTCTGATAGAACTAATGGACTCCATCAGAGAGCTACTTCTCATCATGACAATCCACAAGAAAGTGACATTGATAGATCTAAAGAGAGATATGGTACAATAGATGTGGATATTATCCAGCTCCAGTAAGTGATTCCAACATCTCAAGAACAATTAACCTACCATGTTGAGGATTTGTTCCCATGTAGTGTTTGTCACATTGATACTGCGGACACCACCTAGGGTCTGATGAATGAATATATGATTATCTCCGAGCCACTTAGGGGATTCCAACAACACTATCCAGGAAGCTCTTTTTAATGGATCATAGAACAAGGAGTAGGAAATGATTAATACATACCTTAAGGGAATTGATAAAGGAAAAAAACCCTAATAAAAATTGTCCATGATATAGAGGAAATGATAATTAATTCATGTATAAAGTGCTATATGAAATTAATTACGGCAACATGCCATGTCCCTTGACCTCAGTTATTACCCATGTACAACGGTCCGTGAAATTTAAACATTACTGAGTAGAATATGTGTACACGACGTGTATAACATGTCACATTTTGTGTCCTTAATTTCATGGTCCACACATGTACTCAATGAGTCTTTGAGTACCATGTATCAAACCATATATCCATTCTTGTGTACTAGTAAATGTTGTAATTCATGTAACTCATACAGGTCGTGCCATGTGAGGGAGTACCTGCAGTTTAGGAAAACTGTGTACTCCACATAATGTCCATATACATCCCATATACATGCCATGTGGCCAAATGATGAAGAAACACCATATTACAGGGACTAAACTCATATTGTATCAGGTTTTCTTGAAAAAACATTCTTCCACCCTCTCAACTCATTTGATAGCTTAGGTTCTTATTTGATGCTCGATTTTCCTCAAAACTCAATATCTATGGTCATCATATAACACTAACACTAAATCTATATAATTATATCATTAAAAAATCTTGGAAAATGTAATCATAAGAATTATTTTTCATTATTGATGAACCTTGTTTCGGCACCAACAATCATAAAATTCACCATTGATCCCACTGTAACACCTCCATCGAGTTTTCCAGATGCCAAATTTCTAGTTTGTGGTTGTTACATCCTGAATTGAATTCCCAACAATAGATTGTTCAATTTTTTAGGAAATAATGAATAATGCATGACATGATTGACCAAAATTGGGGTTAAAAAGTTTACAAGGAACAATCTTGATGAATATACCTCAACCATTATTCCTTTCGATCTTAATTTGTTCTCGTATGAATGAAAAATAATTCAAGTGATCAATCTATAGGAATAAATCTCAATGAAGCGCACAAATATAATCCCATCTAACACTTACGACCGATCCATGGGATAATCTATTATTTAATTAGTCTATGTTCATTGTAGGAATCAATAAATGGAAATATAAATCTCAATAACTCATCCTACCTATATTTTGGGTCACATTCTGATGAAGATCGGTCATTGTGGCTTCACTGGTAGTAAGGTCAATCTAGTTCAACATCCTTTAATCTTTGATACTAGGGTTAGATTTCTCCAGATGATAGGATTCTCCAAATGTCCCTTATCATGGTCTCTATAAGATTCCGGGTTTATGATCCTAACCATGTATCTTTGGAAAATATTTTATATTAAAAAAACAATCATTGCATTGATACATTGAAGAAGAACATATAATTTTTTATAAATTTAATTTATTCATTCAAAAAATTTTTCAAATGTTTCCATAACCATCCCATGTGGACCAGTATTAGGTTTTTCATAGTTTAAATTTAATTCTTTCATCATGATGATTCACTCTTATTTTTTATTTGGTCACCTATGATGATTTTACAATATTTTTTAATGAAATAAATTCATAAATTAAATTTTATATTTTAATATCTTTTTAACAATTGTATTAGGAACACCGTTCCTTGGAATCTCACACTGTCTTAGTTGAAGGTATCAAACATAATCTACATAATATTTTAAAAAAATATACAAAATATCTTAGATATTACTGGTTGGGGATGTGATCTCGATGATTTTCAACATATCACATAAATTGTTTTGATCAAGATATTGTTTCTGAATATCCTCTTATGATTAGTAATGTGATGCCCCCAATGATATTTTATATAAATGACCAATTAGAGTCATCCAAACAAGATACCTATATCATACCGCTACAATACAGAGGTATGATAGGAATATTGACAAAATTATTGAATGTAACTAAAAAAACATACAAATAGTGTGAAAAAGTTAAAAAAATTAATTTCAACTAGATATAAAAAACCTAAAACCAATGTTATAATCTATGAAAATTAAGAATATAATAAGGACATATGTCACCATGTAACCAATAGTCACCCCCAAACAAACCTAAACTGAAAGTAATGAAAAGAAGATAATTCTAATTGATACATGGGGCTATTTGCATTTCATGGATCCTAAAATATAACATATACAAGCATCCAATGAAAAAAATTGGCTGTGATAACAAATCCATGTAGTACACACCCACAGATTCTATACAATGGGTAATATCAAGAATGTAATTGTTCTCGATTTAAAAAAAAATTGAAGGATTATTCAAATATCCAAACCATTCATAAATAATTTTACATTATGTTTTATTAAAATAAATCCAGATTCTCAAGGCTATAAATATGACAACTAAAAGTTAAAAAATAACTATTCATATCCATGCACAGTAAGGAATGAAAGAAAACATATTTCCATAAAATACCCTCGAGTGAATACATGTGATAAAACCTCATATAAATGAACCTATGATAAATAGTCTATGATAAAAAAATCATTATATATAACCCTAAATTTCAATGAACCTCATTTTGGTCCTTATAATATATAAATACAAACAATACATTAAAGAGGTAAAACATGATTTATGTTAGATCCAACAAATATCGATTCCTTCCATGGAAAATTGATATCCAAAAGTTACCTCCAATTGATGTCACACTGACTACTGTTACCCATGCCTATTTCCAACCCCACAAATGTTTCACATAGTACTATTATTATTAAAATCAATTTCGAAACGTTGATTACAATTTTTTAAAATATTTTCAATGTTATGAAAATACTCATTGGTGGTTTAAATGTGTTGATCATTTTATATAATTTCTTTTATATGTTCTAGTATCATGATATTCTTCTCTATAATATCATCACAATATGATGGAGTCTAAAACCTCTCCCTATATTCATAATCATAATGTTCGGTTTGAATTCTAAAATGGAAACAACTTTTATAGTTGAACATTACAATTGGAATGTGGTGATACCAATATCCATGAAAATCCATTGAATGTGATATCAGAATAACATCCATGGTTATTCATGGTACTTTCATACTGAAAATCCATATGAGGGTGATAAGAAATGGTTAAGATCCATTTTCTATTCAACAATTGAAAAATGATTAAGAAATTTTTTGATTTAAACCTTATATCATGACCAGATACAAGAGAAAATAGAATCTATACAGTCTTACCACTTCACTAATGTGTAAAATACTGAGTTTTTCTATAGAATTATTATCCTTATTGGTAATAAAATGTGAAACTTGTTAAGACAACTGAGTACCATGTAAATGTTTTCATTTTATTTACATGTCATCTGTTGTCCAGTGATGAAATTAATCTTTTTGTAATGAAATTTATATATTTTTATTCAAAAATTTGTTTCATAACTATAGAATTATATAATTCATCCTTATCATATTTTCATATAAAACATTGAGATACAAACTATGAATTATCAATCCTCATGTTATCCAACTGTATATTCGGAATTTAACCACAATGCATCATAGTGATTCAAACATGATAGGGGAGGATGATTTGAATGAATCTTCCAGGTGTTCCCCCTTCAGTTCTATATTTTATGGAACACATATATGGGTTCCATAATATTGGAATCCATCATCAATAATGTCGATCATTGGAATATTTTCAACCTTCCTATACAAAATCATGGATTATTTCTTGTCCATTATGGTCATCTAGATAAGGGACAATCATGAAGTTACATGTTCATGGTTTTGTGAATATCCTATAACAATTCCCATATCCATCATTTTTATGTCCTAGAATATTGGATCCCTTACAACACTCATCATTGTTTGAGTTTCGTCATCCCTTCTATACCAAGCATATATTACATTTTTTTAATTGACAGGGTTATAAAGAAATTATATGTCATAATCCCCGATCATCTCTAACCACATATAGTTTATCGTCTTAAGATTATTTTTAATATAAAATTTAATATTTATGGGTCATATATATATAACTCTTCTCCAAATAGATATTGTTTAACCAAATAATTATTGTAAAGATCATTATACATAATTATTAATCAGCATGTGGGTTGTTATTTTCATTTATAATTAAATGGATGGAGTCATATTCTATCATATTTATATTTATAATTAGTAAATAACTCAGTCACATTTTGGAGGAATCACAGTAGATAAGAAATACATCCCCACTAGTGGGTAATGTGAGCATAAGTGCAATGATTTTCCTATTTTAAGATATTTTAAACTATACTCACATTCATCAGTCAAAAAACCATGAAGATTTTTTAGATAGATTGGATAAGTGGATTGGATATCCTAAATATTTTCTGAAAAAGTTATTATAGAATCCTATTAATCCATGTAAAAATGAATTCTCATCATATATGTTAGTTTTAGACACCCTTAAATTGTATATATTTTATGAATTATCCATAATCATCCCATTTTTTGGTGATGATATACCTATTGATAATTTATAGGTCATATATAATTTTTTTGAGAACTCAACCACATATTTAAAAAGGCTAAAAATAACTTTTTTATGAAAAAATTTAATATATTCCATAAAAATTATACATCCTTAAACTATGATCCTTTCCTTTGTCCTAGAAGTTTTATCGATATATTATCACTATAGGGAAACCATATCCATTCTGGAGATGATGATACCAAAGTATTATCATCACCATCCGTGAATTATAATTTTATGATAGTGTGATTCCTGAAATAGATGAACATTTCATTATATAATTTTTTTTGGAATTATTAAAAAATAAAAAATTATATAACATTGATAACATCAAATTACTATAAAAGAAGATTAATATTATTTTCAAGAAATATATTCCCAAAATCATTAACATGTTTTATATAAATTACAAATATTTCCCCCTGAGAATATAAAATCATTTTTTTCTGGTGATATGGTGTCAATACAAAATATAAATGATATGATAATATGGAATGTACTTATATAAAACATGACATACAAAACTATAGAGTGAAGGGTACATGTAAATTAGTAATAATGATTCATAATTGTAATGTACCATCCTTGACCCCATGTTCATGGATACTATAGGTGCACATCTAGATTTTTCTCCTTTGGAATAAAGTACTGCATTTGATAATTCCAAGTATCTCTACATTTATGACATCAAATGGCATATGCTACCTTATATATTATATTTTTTACCTTCATAATTATAGAAATTATTTTATGGAAATTTACTACATTGTAACACAATTATCTACACATAATACATCTCAAAATTCCATTAAAACAATCCCCAGGGTGACCCTTTCTACATATTCATTAAAAAAAATTAGATATTCTTCCCACTATCTAAATTATCAGATCATCATACTAAATCTGTCATCATCAATATCTTTTATGTTTTTGGAAATTGAACTCTATAACCATTTTTTATTTTGAATTTTGATATGATTTTTCTGAATAGAAATATTTAACAACCAAATCTTCCATCGTTCGCTTCCTTTTTAAATAATCCTATAGCATGCGATGTACGCAACACTATGTTTAAGAGCTCAATGACCTATCAAACTAGAAAATAAAAAATAGTTATGAATAGTATTAAAAACATTTTTTATTTTATATATCCCATATAATTTTAAAATTCATTTTTTTATTCATATACATAATAGAAGGACAAATTAGATTTTATATAAAACAAGTATTTCTCAAAAAATGACTTTTTTCATTTTTTAATTGAGAACCATATTTAAAAATAATATTTAGGACCGTTATATATTTAGTTCTATTAAAATATATTATTTTTTAGAATAGGGAAATAAAAAATTACATTGTATAATTATTTGGTACTTCTTTGATAACATTCATATTTTGATGAATAGTTAAAAATAATAAATTTGAATCAAAAAAATCGTTTTTAGTCGACTAAATTTATAATGTAAAATTTTAACATTGAATGGTTTTAATTTATAATTATATTATATTATTATCATTTAATATAATTTTGGTCATTGGATGTAATTTCACATTTAAATTGGACATAAACACTTGTCAATCTATTCTTAGTTTTTTCTTCTTAAAAACATGATTTCATATTTTGGAAATGAAAATAAATTATAAATTAATTTCTACCAATAATGTGATTTGAATTTGGTAAAATTGAATAAATATTTGGAAATAGATATTCCAAATTGTATAAATAGTTACCTATTAGTTTTGGACATTATGAATTGTAACTTTAGTAATTATTTTTATTTACCATGGTTTAAAAGTAAATTAGGTTACTAAGGGTAAAAATTATATGATAATAATACTAATCTACCCTACCACATGTCATAATAATATTGGATGATATATGTAGGACCATGGGAATTTTTATAATGATTTTATGACCCACTGGGTCCACTTGGGTGTAATAATGACATGATACATGAATTAATTTAATGAAAAGATAATTATAGCATAAACATATATCTTTTATTAAAACAAATTTAATATAGGGTTATATGACCGTTCACTTTGAATATAAATAATCATTAAAAAGATATACATATTTCCTATGCCATGGTATTTTATTTATAATTTTTAGGCATTAGATAAATATATTTATTTATTACATAATGATGTTGCAGTGATTAACATATTAATGAATGATTCAAATAAATGAATTTATAAATATTAAAATAACTATAATGTAAAAACATTTATATAGTACATGAATTTTATGGATTAAGTTGACATATTATTTACTATTTATGCCTTTTTTCTAATTAATATTTCTTATTACATTAAATAATATTAATTACTAAATAATTTCAATAATTGACATAAATTGGGTTTTCAGACGAATACTATTTTATTAAATAATATTAAAATACTAGAAATATTTTATTTCGCCAAATGATTAATGTAATGTAAAATATTTCATTAATTATCATAATTGGATTCTCGTCGAATTACATAGTAAAAAAATTAACCATATAGTTTAAATATACAAGAATACACTCTATGTGGGAAACTGTTTGACTAAGGGTTAATCCAAAATATAAGGTTAATTTCATAGTTATTTTATTCTTCTACATATTCAATATATATGGTTTCTATACCAGAATAATATATCCAGTATAATCCATTTACTGATATGTTAATTTAATCGCTGGACAACAATATTCATCACTTTATCCATCATACAAATAATAATATCACAATTTGTGTTTACGTACGGCTTACCATCTCCATGTCGTGGTGTAATTTTTTATTCCACATTTAATAATTTGGATGGTTATAATGATGAGTATAATAGAAATAAATAATTGATATTAAAATATTATGATTATTTATAATTAATATAACATCTATTTACATATCATTTAGTCATTAATGGAATGATATTTGCATTCGTGTGTACATACGACCTACCCTCTCCATGACGGGAGGAGATTTATTCTCCACTTTAACCATTATAGAATGATCATAAATATATTAATAATATTTATAATATTTTGGATATAATATGGATAAATTAATTATATATATTACATATAAATATTTTCCATCCACTTACTTCCATTCAAGATGATATGAAAATGGAAACAATGTTCAGGCGTACGTATGACCAACCTTCTCCATGAATGATGTATTTAATTTTATATATCCATATTATATATATATATATTCTGAATATATATTATATTTAAATAATATTATAAATTCATGAATTAATTAAATCATGATCTATGTAATATGATGAAGAATAAGAATTCAAAACATGTATGATAATGAAAGTGATTATTACCCAAAATGTTGCATTATAATGGAATAGTTAATAAACGGGTAATATAAAGGCATAAAAGAATCCCATATCATATAATTAATATTATTATGATTATGATATATGTTAATAATATGTTTAATAAAATTATACTGGAGTTTCGGACACGTACGAAGAGTATCATACCTAATGTAAGGGTTAATTACTTAATATCATTATTACCCGAGATTCAATATGTGTAAGTAAATACTGGGGCATATTTATCATCAATTTACAAGTTTCATAAAACTATTCTTAAATTGATTCTTTTAATGGGTTCATTTAAGATAATATATAACTAAAAATTCATTTTAAATGTTTTAAATATTTATTCTACTAAATCTTTCCCACTAATGTCCATGTTATCAAAAATGTGTTTATGGATTTATATCTATGGAAATGAATGTTTTAAAATTATAATTACATTAAAATATTTTAATGTTTTATAGAAAACTTTAAATCATAAATATATTTTAAATTTATTGTTTTCAAAATTTTGAAACATGTAATGTTATAAAATTAGATAGGGATATTTCCATCATGGAGTTTTAATGAATTTCTGAAAATATTTGCATCTATGTCAGCATCCTTTGTTATGATTTATGCGTTTATGAGGTGGATTTATTATGAAATAATATTCTATATTGTATATAAGGTTTTTTTATTGTTTGAATTTGGATGTACTATTTTTAAACCATCCAGGATTTATGTGTAATGAATTTATATTTCATACTCTAGTTTTAATACAAATATTTATGTAATTTTCAACCTTTTCAAATGAGGAATGAATTGGACAAAATGAGTGACGGACATGGCCCACTATATCCCCTCAATGAATCGAAAGGTCTCATGAGAAAAATTAGTTTATTGGAATAAGGCCTTTATATAATATTTTTGTATTGTCTTGGCACAAGTCCTTGATGTAGTGGTTAACATGTTTATCATTATGCATCCCCGCATTATGATATTAGTTTTTGATTTTAATGTGACTATTTGACTATTACAATATCCATGGGAATGTTTAAATAACATTATTTGATTTACTTTTTCAATATTATGTTTAAGGTAATGTTTTAATATGTATGTGTTTTAGTTTAGTACCATGCCTTAAATTTTATGCTTATTTTTTAAATATTCTTCTATATTTTTTTCCATAGTGAACATTTTAACTCACCAATTCCTTATATCCTATATTACTAGGATACAAAGAGGAGTTTTATTATTGACATGTTGGTTAAGATGGGGGAATAATGCAGTTATCAAAGGATTATATAAGGATTATTTTATTTTATAAATTGTAATGTAATGTATACATATGTAATATATTTTCCAAGACAACCTAAAATGACTAGTATTTTTTGATGTGATTTATTTTAATCCTACTAATGTATTAAAATAATGCACCAGCACTAGGCTTCTAAGGAAGGGGTAGTATATTTAGTATCAGATGATGTTTAGAAACAAACATGTAAATAGATTTTCAAAACATATATTAGGGACCATAACCATAATATGGACTTTGAGGATAAGTATACAAGAACCCCTAGAATTTTGGTCATGATCATGTATAACCTAGGATTGAACATAATATGTTATTGATTGAAATAACCTTCCATTTATTATGCGTGTTTCAACAATGACATGTGTTTTTTAACCTATGATTTCAGGTTTTAGTTAATGGAGGAAACCATAAAAAAATTTATTAACATTGTGTTTGTTGGAAAATCTAGTTAATTTTAGCAACAAAATTGGATATTTATTAGAGAGAATTATATTGTGATGATTTAAAATTAGTTATAATAATAAATGATTAATAATGTGACCTTTGATGACTTTCCTAACAAATTGTGTTGGAGGAAGATGAAATGTGATAAGGGTTTAAATTTTAAGAATCATAGAGGAATAAAGATTCAAATTCCTATTTGTCAATAGGAAGTAAATGAGAACCTTGAGAAATACCTGAGATGGAGGGGAAGTTGTATTATCTGCAGAAAAAAGGGGTATATAGTGACCAATTGTTATGGAGTTCAATGTCTCATCTATGGAAATCATTGGAATTACCCATCTCAATGATGATACATTATAATATACCTCTAAACCAAGGAAGTAACTATTCCATTAAAACCTATAAATTATATAGATTGAATGTATTAATGTATTTGGATTCAATAATTTTGAATAGTGAATTATATAAGGAGTATTCCGTTTATTTTTTTTAATTATTTTCAAGAATATGTTGAATAGTTATATCAGATAATAAAATTTATTTAAGGGTATTATTAGGTTTAGAACATTTAATTAAGGTAAAAATAACAGTGTATATGTACCTTATGTCAAGATAATGATGTTTGAATAAAGATATGCTGGGTTTGAGTATGTATCATGGATTATGGGAGTTTCTTGAGGACTAATTATAGAGTGGTAAACAAGTTGGTTTTGTTACCCTGGTTAAATTGTCCAAATTTTTGGGAGTTAAGGAATAATATACTATGTTTTGGAATAAGATAACATGCATTTTTTCAATAAGGATATCTAATAAATTATTTTGTTACCATGACTCAAGAGAATACATGATTATGGTGTTTACTTGTTTGGAATGTGACAACCATGAATTCACCAATGAGATATGGAAGATAAATGAAATAGTGATTTGGTTCGCCAATTTCTTAAGTTGTAGATTTTCATTGAATTTTTGAAGGATTGTAAAGATATCCATTTATGGATTGTATAAGTTATAATTCAGCTGATGTTTTTTAGATTAATGAATTATCTCTTTATAGGTGGACCTATTAAAATGTGATATGCTCTCCTAACTAATTTTTTAGATTTATGGAATGATCTATAATTCTATTTATGGATCACACGATATTCCTACAGTTCAGGAATGAAAAATTCAACTTCATTTCTTTGAATAAGAGATGAAGTGGAATTTTTTCAAGGCATGAACAATAGTGAGGTTGTATTGAAATCCAGTAATTATTTCATCTCATGTTCCTCCACTATAGGTAAAGGAGCTTGAATGCCAAATTTTTTCCTTGTAATTTATTTTTATGACGAAGCAAATTGTCCTTGGGATCATTATAGATTTACAACATTCAGATTGTTACATTTCACTGAATAATATTACATATCACTCTCCATCGAAACAAGATGGCTAGTTTTCTCTTAAATTACCATGTATTTCTAAATGGAACCCAATTACATGTTCTTTATGTTAACCATCATTTGTACCATTCTTTATTTTAAAATAGCGGTCTCATTAATCCATTTTATGATGTGGGATTTCAACTATGATATTTTGAAATGTAAAAACCCAAGTTTCTAATACCTATTTTAAATTATGAGGATTCTTTTTATTGAAGGAGTAGTTAATTTAACACCCCAATATTCTATGGTATGCTTCCTTTTCAAATAATTCAAAACCGTGCAATGTATGCAACACTATGTTCAAGAACACCATGACCTATAAAACTAGCCGTAAAAATCATTTATAAATATTATTAAGAACATTTTATATTTTACTGTCCCATATAATTTTAAAACTTTTATTTTTTGTTTCATATACGTAATATAAGGAAGAATTTAATTTTTCATATAAATCAATTATTTTCAAAAAAAATGTTTTTTTCTCACCTGTTATTGGAGAACACATTTTAAATCAAAAATGTCACACTTTATTTATTAAATATGAAAAAATTAAATTCTTCCTTATAATTGGGATATAAAAATTTATTTTGGATAGTTTTTTTGTATTTTCTTATAACATTCATATTTTTATGAATGCTGAAAAATACTAAATTATAATTGAAAACAATTTTATTAATCGAAATAATTCATTGTAATAAATTATAAATTTTAGTGGTATTAATGTGTAATTAGATTATATTTTATTCATTTAATATAATTTAGGTCATTGGATGTAATTTCATGTTTAAATTACATACAAACATATGTTAATATTATGATATTTTTTACTTATAATAAACATTCTTTCTTCTTTTAACAATTCAAATTAATTTTAAATTAATTTATCCAATTATATATTTTGAATTTCAAAAAATGGATGAAATATTTTGAATCAGTAGGTCCATATTTTTTAAATAGTTATTTTTTATTTTTTGACATTTTTAATAGAAACTTATTAATTATATTTATTTACCATGGTTAAATGCTAAATTATGTAAATGAGGGAAAATATATTTTTATTATAATATTAAAATACACTAACATGGTTCTTAATCCTATTGAATGAGATATTCCTTAACATGAAAATCAATAAGTCGATTTTAGGACCCCATGGGTATACTTGGGTGTGATAATGGCATGTTATAAGAAGTAATTTAATGTAAAGGTAATAATAACAAATATTTTTACTTTTTATTAAAAAAAATTAATATAGGATTTTGTGACTGATATATTTTACTATAAAAGGTAATTTTAAATTCAAAAATATTTTCTACATCATAGTTTTTTATTTATAATATTTAGAAATTACATACATATATTTATTTAAGACACAATGATTATGTAGTGAGTATCTTATTAATGAATAATTCAAATAAATGAATTTATTAATATTAAAATAAATTTAATATTTTTATTGCATCCATGAATTTTTAGGATGAAGTTGGCATATTTGTGATGATTTAATTACTTTTTTTGTAAGTAATAATGTTTTTGTGACTTTAAAAATAATCAATTACTAAATAGTGTCAAAATTTACAAAAATGAGTTATTAAAACAAATAATATATTATTAAATGATAAAAAAATATTAAAAATTAATAATAATCAAAATTACATAGATTATAATTCAAATTTCATTTATTATCAACTTATTGTTCTTGTGTAATTTTATAGTAACAAAATTAACCCTAAGGTATAAAAATACAAGAAGACACTGTAAGTGTTAAACTGTTTAAGTAAGGGTTGGTCCCAAAAGATAAGTATAATTTAATAAACGAAAATCTTCTAAAAACATGGTATGAGAGTATTTTCTCAGAAAATAATCATGTCCTATAAATAAATTACTTTTCAACTATTGGAATATGAAAATCAATTTATAATAAATAACTATTTTAAGCTTTTCATAAAGTGCTAATCACCTCTCTTATAAAAGGGAACTTCTCCTTATCTTTAATTCACACCTCCAAATCCCACTTTTCTCAGACAAAACCTATCATAATATCTTTTTATCATCCCTATAATTGTCCTAGAGGGAAGAAATTGGTAAGATATCCAACTTAAAGAGTCCTTTTCTGAAAATCAAAAGGAAACACCTGTAGAAGAGGTAATCGTTTTATCCTATTTTTTGCAAAGTTCAATTCTTCCTCAATTTCATCTATCTATGTTGTTTCCATTCCAATGTAATAAATATTTTATAATAAATAAATTGTGATCATTATATAATCATGTAACAACTATATTCATCATTTTATCCATCCTATGAATTCTAACACCCACATGCGTGTGTGCGTACGACTTACCGTCTCCACGTAGTGATGTAATTTGTTATTCAAAATTACATTAATTTGAAGGGTATAATTATGACTATAATTGACATAAATAATGAATATGAAATGATAATAATTTTTTAAATTTAATATACCATCCATTACCATATCATTTAATCATTAACGGAATGATGCCGTTGCTTGTGTGTACGTATGGCCTACCATCTCCATAACGAGATGAGATTCATTATCCACATTAACCATTTAAGAATGATTATAAAAATATATATATATTATTTATAATTATGAAATATATGACATAATAATTCTATGTTTATGATACATATATACTCTTTTCTACACATATATGTCTTTCACTTACATCCATTCAATACGATTCAAAAATAGAAACAACATTCATTCGTATGTACGACATGGAGTCTCCATTAGTGATGTATTCCATTTTAAATATCTATCTATTATATATATTTATATTAGGAATATATATGTTATATAAATCATATTATACATTATTTATGTAATTAAATTATGATCTATCTAATATTACTAAGAATAATAAGTCAAAACACGCACGATAAACAAAGCGAATATTACCCGAAATGATGCATTAACTAGAATTTATTAATAAAAAGGTAATATATTTCATAAAATAATCATATATGATATCATAAATACTATTATGATTGTTATTTAATTTAATAATATTTTTAAAAACATTATAATGGTGTTTCAGGAACGTGTGGATATTATCAGGCCTACAATAAGTGTTAATTCCCCAATCCCATTATTAGTCAAGATTGTTTAGGATTAAGTAATAACAGGGAATATGTATCATCCATGTCCATGTTTCATAAGATTGATGTCAAAAGGATGCTTTGTATGGTTTTATGTGATGTACACTTTATCTAAAACATCATTTTAAATGTTATAAATATTTATTATTGTAAATAATTCTCCATAATTTCTGTGTTTTCAAAGTTGTTTAATGGATTTATTTATATGAAAATGAATGTTTTAAAATGATTATTACTTTAAAATATTTCAAAGTGGTATTCAAAACTTTTATTCATAAATAATTTTTAAATTTATTCTCTTATAATTTTTTCAACGTTTCTTGTTTCAAATTAGAAAGATATATTTCTCCCTAATAGTTTTAATGGATTTAATAAATTATTTTCAACTCTATCAAAATCCTTTGTTGGATTTTTCTCTTGTATCATGATGATTTATAATAATACAATATACTATATTTTATTGATGATTCTTTGATATTTTTGACTTTGGATGTGTTATTTTTATACCATTCATGGTATACAGTTAATGTATTCACATTTCTCATTCATGGTTTAATACGAATATTTATGTTATGTTTCATGATTTTCATATAATGAATGAATTGGAATTAGTATATGATAGGTGGGAAAACTATTTCTTCTCTATGCATCAGTAAGTCATATGAAACAATCTGGTGTCTTTGCAAAAGAAATCGACAAAATATTTGTGTATGGTCTTTGCACAAGGCCTTGACATAGTGTTTAACATGTATGGCATTATTCATTCCCACATTATGAGACTACTAAATTATTTTACATGTGACTATTGGAATAGTATAATATCCATGTGATTGTTTAAATGAAATTATTAGATATATTCTTACCATATTTTAATGAACGTAATGTTTTAAAAGTCTTTTGTTTTTGTTTAGTACCATGCCTTAATGTTTATTCTTATTTTTATAGTGTCCACTATATTTTTTATCCTTACTGAGTATCTGAGCTCACCCCTTTCTTATGTTTTATTTTCCCAGGATTCCCAGAAGAGTTTTATGATTGATATAAAGGGTTAATGTACAAGAATTATAGTGTTCTTAAAAGATTATCTTTGATGTATTTTATGTTAGAAATTGTAATGTAAAGTACATATATGTAATCTATTTTTCATGACTGAAAAACGGGTCAGTCCATCAGGACATGATTCATTATAATCATTACAATTTATTAAAATAATGCATCGAAACTGGGATTATGGGGTCGAGGTATTATAAAATATACCTTAAATAAGCTTCTTTCATGTTAGTTATCTGGTTAGGGAATTCATAACATTACCCATCACAATCTTTATTGACTCAGTTCCTGATATTTCAAGACATTTACTTACAGAAATAAAAAATTATGGATTAAAATTATTAAATAGTTATACAAATAAAATGGATACATATAATGTAAAATAGAAAAATCATAAATGAAATATAGTTCATAACCAATTAATTCCAATTCATCAAACCCAATTATCAGTGATGTATTTACCTCCATAATATATAATAGACAACCTTTAATCCCAATTTAATTTTTCTTAATAAGATTTTGAACTTACCAATGAATATATATAGCATGTGAATAACTACTTTTGTATTAAGGAATAACTATATACACCGGTTTTTGATTGAGTATCGATAAATATTTTATTTTCATGGTTGTTAAATCAAGGTACATTTATTCAAAATCAACATACATTTTTATTATCCTGAATGAGATGTATATTCATTGGATCCACATATTCTATACATCAGCAATGGTTTATGGTTTTTTTATGTTCAGTCAAATATTTAATGTTTATAATAGATATTTATCATCATTTTCCAAAAATTATCTAAACATTCCTATGATACAATCTACAACAATTGTTTTAATTAATCGAATTTATTTCATGATTTATTACACAAAATGAAACTGAATAAAAGATATAAGATAGGAAATACAACTATATTTAATAAATTAGGTAAATAATATATATAAATGATTCGTGGGTAGAAAACATTATTTAAAACATCTATAAAATTACAATAAAATAAGCCAATCATCTAAAACTACATGGGATAATATATGGAATTACAAAAGAAATGGGAGAAATATGGAGCTCAATAGTGGAATAAAATACAATGGAATTGTGTAAAATAATACATATGATACAATAGGAATAAAAATGTAACATAAGGGTTCATAATCATAATCAGGAATAATGGGTTATGATATATCATGATAAAAGAAACAGTGGAATGTGGAAACAAAATAAACCATGGAATCATAATCATAAGTCAATAACAACACATCATAACAAGTTGTTCTCATTATAAAATCCCATTAACTTAAATAAAATCTATGATATTAAAACCTTACCCACTACATTGGATCCCTTTTTAGGTGCACCTATCATAAACATATCATGTACATGCATAAGTGTGAAAGTAGACCATATAAAATAATGATGAAGTTAATATATATTAAACCCATTTATTTATCAGTGGGAGTTAATTATTTGTATTTCCATTAAACATTAAACATAGTTATATATAGGTGAATACAAATTGGAGAAAATGGATATATTATCTCACTTCACTGTCATTTGGAAGGAAAAATCAAAGTTCAACTTACACAACATGAAAACAATACATAAAAATTTATAAAATTTGTTATTGATAGAAATGGGTGTATAATAAATTGGGAGTAAAAATGATAGTATTATGGATTTCTCATATCAGGCCCAAAAATTAGAAATCATAAATAGAAAGGCATAAAATAAATAAAGTTATTGAATAAGGAGGATGAGGAGTGGATCCCTTACATTGAGATGGTGTTTCCAAAATCCTGAGATGAGCTCTGTGAGAGCTCAGGGGAATGAATTAGTCAGATATATTAATTTATGTCATTTTTATTAGTTTCTCAAATTTTTTATAATGAGAGTAAATTGGATCTTGAGTTTTCTTATAATAGATAATATTGTGGGGTTATTTAATATTCGCCAAAAGTAATATTTTGTCGCTATACAATAGTGTAATCAAAAACAAAAACCATACAATGATTTTTTACCATGGTTTCTAAAATATAATAGTGGTTAAAAATATTTAATTTAACAATGAACTGAACACAAAAAATATATTATCCTTGGTGATGTAGATGTGATTCATTTCAAAAAAAACTGTATTTTAGACTAAAAATCAAACAATTAAAAAAAATAAAATGTCATAATTTTAAAACATAATGTTTTATTACATGATTCACATAAACATCACATTATATTATATGGAACCTACAAATATTAAAGAACATAAATAACTATTTGATGATCACTTGGTAAAATGATTTTCTTTTATGAGAATTTCCGCATGGGATTCTTCATAACTCTTTGAAAATGAAGATGTTTGATTCCATTGGTGTTGTATTGAATATTGAAAGCATAACCATGTGAAATTTAAGAAGATTTTTCATTTGTGTGGGATTGATAACCTATACAATTAAATAATATTGTCTTGATGATTTTCAATAATTGAAATTAATTCAGTGTCTGATCAGATTATAGTCTCTGATGATGATATTTCTAAGAAAACCGTGAAAAGATAGATTAGACATAAATTTTATTTTGTTATTACATCTGTTCTTACTTATATTAATGTTTATTTAGATTGATGAATTCTGTTGTTCATTAGTTTTTCGACTATTTAATAATTGTATTTATGGATGATATTTTTCAATATTATATTGTAGAGGAAGAACAATTGGATCAACTTGATATTTTCTCAAAACTCATAATTAACATCATTGTATAGGAATGTTTAAAAATATTAATTTTTGATCCTGGAACTGGTGTTTATGGGACAAGATTTCTCTAATTATGGAACCGAAATTAATCACAAAATATATATGATGTTATAGAATGGGAGTAACAAAAAATTGTATTTTATTTTTAGATATTCTTTATCTTAACTGGTTATTACATACATTTTGTTAAATATTTATCCATGCTTAAGAATCTATTGAATGTATTCTCCCTTAATAGTATTTAATTAGATTAGAATGATAGGTTTCAGAGAACATTTGAGGAAAAGAATGAGAGATTTAAATCATAATTTTTGTTATTATTTTGGAATCATGTTTGCACTATGGTTTTGTTTGTGATACAACAGGTACGAGATTAATAAATGTTCTAATAGAGGGGAAGCTGGTGGTGGACATTTTCTCTTACCAATTTAATTATCAAGTAAATTATTATCATACCCATGATCTCGAGTTGGATGTAGGGATTCATTTTTTCAAAAAACACATTCAATATCTCATTAATGAGCAGTTCAATGTGAATTCATATCATAATAACATGGAATATATTATCACCTAAAGATACATGAATTTAAGATGACATACATAGATTAATATCTTTAATCAGTTGACATTGATATTATATATTAACCCATATTATTGAATATCTTAACTGATTAATTTAGTAGGATGTTATTTAATCCATGCTTGATGATTAATTTTGTGTATTGGTCATTTATGAGTGTGTTCACTATGATGAACATGGAACATGGTTTGAAAATTTTCTGGTTTTCTTTTATTTTTTGAATATCAATTAATCATTTAATTAACATATTTGTATTTGGAAATAAATAGATAAGGATTGTGATTTTTTAGAATAATACAATATTATGGGGAGAACTAAAGTGATATTTCATGGACACTTCATGGGGAATTTTGTTTATAATGTATATCAGTTACTCTCTTATCACTGAGGATGGATTCAATGGATAGTGGGCATCAATATATTTGGTATGTGCACCATAGAACTACCATGATGAACCATTATTGAAGGTCTCATTATTAGTTGTTGGAGATTGTGTTTTCAAATATATATTTTATTTTAGAATTCATTACCTTCCATAAGATTAAAAAGGGAAACATATTCTATCTATCTTGTTACATAAATTACCCCTTTCAATATGGAATTTGGATCATTTTTTTATTAATATCTATTTTGGTTTTAGAATAAATATGATTGGTATGTATTTTATTTGTATTATCATTGAAAAAATCATGAAATCATATCATTTATGTCACATAAATAACTTATTTTAAAGATATTTTTAATTTATTTTTCATTCATTCTTTGTTTTTGGGGTTTCCCATGCTTTTTCAGAGGAATGGGTGAGTTTTTAAGAATTGGGCCAACCCATGAGCCCAAATCTAGATTTAAAATAAATTTTTTTATTTTATAACTCATTAAATTTTCCACATTATTTATTCATTAAAATTCCTACTCATCCTCCCCTGACCTATTAACACCAAAATATAAATTTTAGGCCTTTATAAATTCGTAATCATGGGGGATTTTTGTTTTTATTTAAGGATTGGTCCAACCCGAAAGCCCATTTTCCAGTTTTAAATTTTTTGTTTAATTTTTTGATATCATATTCATTATAGTGAATTTTTCGGTGATTTTACCTCCATCTCAACCATAAGAATCCCAGACACACTCCCATTGACATTCTCCCCACTTTGGTACTCGTTTTCATCGCGATTAAGTGATGATATTATTTGGGTTTAAAAAATTGGGAAGATTTGTGGAGGTATGTTATTTCCATCATAACTATCTAAATTCTTACTATTTTCCCCAATTCAAGTTCTTAAATTATCTCGTAATCCTTGTTATATCTTACACTGAATGGTTGGATGTTTTCAAATTTATATTATGGTGAATTTTTGGTAATTTTATTAAAATTATTTTGAGTAAGTGTTTGTCTCTCCAATTTATTCATTATCCTTAGGGTTTCCTCCCTCTTTCAATAAGTTATAAAATGTCCAGAAGTTAGGGTTAAAACATATGGTTTTATTTTCTATGTTTTTGGTTAAATATGGTGGTATAGTTTTGGATTTATCATCCTTGTGATGCGGCAGTGGTGCAGTTTATTTTTCGCACCAAGTTTTGAGGGAATCAACACTATCGGTAGGTGGTTCCATGTGTAAACAATTATTGTTCAGTTAGCTTAATTTATTTACATTTTTAATATTCCTAATTTTTTGGGTGTGTTAAGAAAACTTTATATGATTTATTTGTTTAAGTGTTCAATTTTATATTTTTTTAAAGTGAAATTGAGTGTTTTAATGTGTTACTCGTGGGGTATTATTTATGTGTATTTTATAACATATGGAATTGGTTTAATAAATCATGTTTGGACTTCAATTTATTGTTTGGTAATGTATTAGTGTCATTTGGGCCTAAAAATATGGTTTTTGAATAGGTTTTATGTGTAAAACATTTTTATACTTCTTGAGAGCATTTTAGGAAAATGTGTGTTTTCATTTGAATCTTTTGTAGTATTATTCAAGGTGATTTTATAAAACATGGAAAAGTGGTTTTCTAAATTTCTCTAAGGATTAAAATACTGTTTTGGATATAAATTTGGTTTCGTTTTTTTGTTAAATGGTGGTTTTGAAATGGGTTTTCTGTGTAAGATATATTGACACCACTTGGCATCTTTTTATAAAAATTGAAAAAGTTTTAGTTGGTCAAACAAAATGGGAAAAGGGTGAATTTGTAATTTTTGGTATGTGTGTTCACCTATAAATTGTTTTTTAATGTCTAGTATGGTTTTAATATGTCAATAATTTATATAATGTTTTGTAAATTTCTGAAATGTTTTAATAAATTTTGATGTTGGAGTGAAACTTGTTTGTGGGTTGTTTCTTGTAAGTATGATGATAAAATAATTTTAAAGGTAAAAAATGTATTCTGTAAGAATAGAGTGTTCTGTTATGAGATTTTTACTATATTTGAATGGTTTTATAAATTTTTTTAAGGGATTTGTGGAAGTGTTAAAAAAATGTGAAAAGTAATGTCGTCGATTTTGTTGTGAGTCGGATTTCAAAATCAATCTGAATGAAAAGTGGAATTTTTTTACTTGTGTTTTATACATGTGGGATTTTTGGTGAATTTATGATATAGAAATGATATTTTCATGTGAAATTTATATTCATTGAATTGTTGAACTCGTTTGAGCACAAAGGGAAAACCCGGGTATCTAGGTCGGTGGACGTGTACTGGTATGCTAGTGAATCCGTGGGGTTTGGCCTCAATTTCAGTTAGCATGATTGACACATACAACTATAACATAACTATGATGGTGATGATTTGGGACCACTAGGATATGGGAATGTTCCCAATTAGTGTCTTGTGCCAGAGAACAAATATTTGTGATAGTTAATCTCACCGAGATACGAGGTACCTGGGATCCACAGCTAGCTAGTTCCTAGGCGTTATTTCCCAATGTTTATGCTCACTGGATATTTTGTGCTTACCGTCGGTATACGGTATTAGAGGGTGGAAAATACAGTAGCTATGGTATTTATTTTAAATGTTTTTATTATTTAAATTAACCCACCTGAAAACTGTTTTTTATTTAATGTTGCATCTTTTAGATATTTTAATTAGCATCTCATGTTTTTGAAAACTGGCATGCTTTTATTCATTAAATGTTTGGCACATGGAATCTATTAGTGGTGGTATCTTATTGAGCTTTGTCTCACACCCTAATAACACCCTTGTTTGTAAGTAAACATTTTTATTTTTGTTGTCACAGGTTGGGTACAGTTTTTAGTTCCAGTGGTTCGGGTTTCTGGAATGTCCTTGGTGGTGATGTCTTTTGGATATGGATTGAGGGTGGTGCCCCTTGCCATGAGGGTTCGTGGTCTGTCCTTATTTGGTTATGTATGTATGTAATGGTCTTTAAACATAGTTTTAACTTATGTAATTCAGTTCTGAATTTTTTTTAAAAGATAGTTTTAGTTGAAAAATCCAGATTTGTTTTATTGAGTTTATTTGTTGTTTAATGTTTATAAAATCGGGTAAATCATTCCCAATTATCATTATATGATACATGCAAACTTGTTACAGTCCATGGGAATCGGGAACGCCCTTCAGGCCTTGACACGGTCTGGGTGTTGTGCCGGTTTGATGACGACCAGATCTGGTTCGTGGCAAAATGGTATCAGAGGAGGTTCTGGTTAACTCTTTGTGTCATGTTATTTGGTGAAGAGTTAGGATAGTATAAAGTTATGATTGTAGAGACATGGTATTCTAGTTATGGGTAGTGTGCCTGATCCCCACACCTCATTACATGATTCATGTTTCCAGGGGAAGTCAGGACATATCTAAGTCTTTTGGTTTTCTTGGTTTGACTATGGTTAGGGGAAATGAAAAGAGAGTTGGGTTAATGGTCTCAGTGATCTCGCAAGGCTTGGCAAGCCATGTGGAGCTGGAGATCATCCCTAGAACACTATTTGTGACTGTTAAGTGATTGAAATATGGTCACCAACCATATGCCCAAGTCACCCACTGAAACAAATTTCTTCTCACATTGTCTTGTGTTCTTTAGTTTTGAAATCATGGAACATTGGTTTTATAGTGAATTGGTTTTAAGAAGCGTAAAGTTTATTTGAAATGATTTTCAAATAATCAGGTTGTGGTTTTGTTAATGAAATTGTGGAACTGAATTTATATAATTTTTTATGAAATGGAAAATGGTGTGCTTACACCACTTTTGAAAGCTGGAACTATATTGATGTTGGTTTTGGAAATTGTTTCCAATAGAGTTTTTAAACAATCAAAGGGTGTTTTAATGGGATGATAAGTTTTGAAATTGATGTGAATATCGTGAAATTGAGTTATTGTATAAATGGTTGTGTCTTTCTAAATTTTTTACTAATATTTGAATTGGGATTTGGATCTCCTGGTTAGCAGTTTTGAGAAAAAGGATTTGTTGGTTGACCATTTTGGTTTTGAAAAGTGGAAATAATATTTGTTTTAACCTTTGGTATTTTCTCGAGAAATCACATGCATGGGGTTATATGGGATGATGGATGGTTTATGGAATGACTGAATGTGTGTTGGGATAGATATGAGGAGGGTGCCTGGTGTGACACAAAAACATGCATGTGTGAGGCACATGGGATTCCATTGGTGGATATACTTACTGTTAAACCGTTTGTTTTAAACAACATGGTTTTAACAAAAAACATGATATCATGATGAATAGTTTGGTATAGTGTGTATTATGGGTTTTTGATAATGTTGATGTTGTGGGATGTTTTGTGTCCATGAACCCCTCTTGTTTGAACTGTGTTTGGGTTTGTGTTTGGTCGGTAAGCTGGGTAGAATGACCGTTTATTAGTATCCTCTCAGATATGTTTCAGGACACCTTTATGGTGGAACCCATCATGTGTTTGGATCTGGTTTTTTTCATTCATTGACCAATGGACCAGCTTGGTTGGGTCTTTATGTTCTATTTTTGGATATGGTATGCCCACATAAAGGGTTAATGCATAACTTATGTGCAACCCATATTGTTTTTCCATTGGAAATCCTCCAGTTCATCAATATAAGGAACATTTTTTTCTCAAGATCTATATATTGAATCTACACCCATTCCTTTATTTGATTTATAGATCCTCTTGTAACAGGAGAGTGCTCGTGGAAGGTTGAAAGTGACCTTAGTTTCTCATGTGTCCTGATTCATCGAAGGTGGATGTGGTTTAGGGTTGTTAGTGTGGATGAGTGTCTCAATGGTGTCTAAGAGGGAAATTGGGTTCTTCAATGTTTCTTTGAAGCATGAGTTCATGTTAAACCATCAGTGTGGGATATATGGTTATGATAGGATATTGTGGCCACTTTCTAGAATTGTGTGTTGTTTGGGGATGTTGTATAAGGTCCCTCTCCATGCATTGTTTATATCAGTCACAATGGTCATGTTTGGTGATTCCTTATGATGTCATGTGCTCTATTGACCGTATAGGTGAATGTCGTGAAATCCTCTGAGAGTCCCTATTATGTTGGGCGAATATCTCCCTTGTAAAAACATTAAAATCTTCCATTTTAGAGGAAGGTGAGTATAAGTGTTCTTTACTTATGTTGTTACTCACCCAAACATACAAGGTGTGATGTGCGTGCATCTTCTAAGCCCTTGTTTTTGTGAAATATTAGGTGAGGGTAAATTGATTTTGGAATGTGTTATGTCTTCGTATACTTATCGGGGATTACAATGTAGTTTTTTGTTGCATCGAAAGAAGAATTCTCATTCATGGTGTTTCCAAAGCTTAATTTCAAGGCCGAAGATGCTTCAATCATTTGAGCTCCAGCCATAGGTCTCGAAGAGAAGTTGGCTCGTAGTCAGGGGAAATCACAAGGTCATTTAAACCCTTTTACAATGTCTTATCCTCAGTAAGAAAGATAAGAAGAGTTTAAACATATGATTTCACCATCTTTCTTCTGTTGTTCCTGTTCAGTGGAAATATGTGGAGGGAATTGTATCCATGTCATCACCCAAGGGTATTCCATCCCCCTTTGGCTTCCGTTGAGTATTTGTAGAATGTTTTTAATTTTGGATATAAAGGTTGAGAACACAGTTTACAATTTGTTAGTAGTGACCATACCCCAGAAAACCATGTAGATAGAAGTATCGCCACTGTTCGTGCATGGTTTCCCAAACCGTGCAGACTACCCATGTGGTCATCCAAAATCATTAAATTTTTGGGTTTTTCTGTGTTGGCCCATGCTCGTCGGTTAATATGGATGGTTCTTATAGTGGGGAGAACCACTATGATTCTCATGTATGTTTGTAACATCCCAAGTAAGTAATGAATAATTGATATTTTTTTCTATGTCTATTAATGAATTAGATAGTGTTTTAGAGGTTTAAAATGAAAATAAATCATATCTTAAGCATGGAATACACTCATATTTTTAAAAGATTGTTTTACTGCCTTTTAATGGAAAAACATTTTTAAATCTATATTTTGAAAATTTTATAAGCTATGTTTGTCAAAATAAACTTATTCTTTATGAATGGGACATCAAAATTTACTTTGTGTGAATTTTTGGTATTTTCTGATAAAGTTTATTTTTTAATGAATAGTGAAAAATGTTGTATTTTAATTCAAAACATATTTTTAATGTAATTTATTTATATTATTATATTATCTTTTTAGTTGGTTTTAAAGTGAATATAGAATATATTTTTACCATTTAATCCAATGGTGGTCATTGGAATCAATTTCACTTTGAAATTGGACTTAAACTAGTGTCAATCTTTTGATACTTATTGTTTCATAAAAACACGCTATTTGTCATGACAGCAGGACTTAATTATTAAATTAATTAATGTAACAAATATGATTTGAATTTTTAAAAATAGAAATAATTTTTTAATTCATAAGATCAAATATATCTTTGGGTGATGTTTTGTTATTTTTCTGAAAAACATCAATTTTTGATGAATAGTGAAACCACTAAGTGGTAGTTAAAGAAACTGATTTTTCATTTAAATGAAACATTGCCACTTCTGTGATTTGATTTTCAAAAATCCGACATACATGGTTTTCATTAAGAAGTAAAATGTGTTTGAATGAGATTAAAATAATTTTTTGGTGAATAGTAACTTTCAAGTTCTTAATCGCGATTAGAGGTAATTATTGTAGTTTAAGGTAAAAAATACGGTTTTAATAATATGAGATGAGCTTGACACATGTCCTACCATTTATTGGATGTGTCATGGCTGACCAAGAAAATCCATGGGTCCACATGGGGACCCCATGTAGCCACTTTCGAAGGAAAATGACATTAATATGTTTTAATTCAATGTTAAAGTAAAAATGTCACAAACATGAGTTATTTTACTAAAACAATTTTTACATGGGGTTATAAAAGTCAGATTTTTGAATATAAATAGTAATTGGAAAGATAAAATGAATTCCTACATCATAGTAATTTTTTTAAAAAATTTAGACATTAAATATATTAAATTATTTATGACATCATGATGATGCATCAATTACCTCATTATTTAACGATTTAAATAAAATGAAAAGATAATGTAAAATCTAAGACCTACACTTGTAAAAAACCTATTGTTTGGGTATATTTAGAACCCTTATCACCTTATACTCGAATTATATCAATGTGGGACCTTTTAAATCTTAAAATCATTTTAAAATAATTCAACATTTCTTTACATTCCAAGAGTGCCCCCCCTCTCCTCTTATAAAGGCCCCCACCTCTACCACCTTTCCCACACTTCAAAAGCTTTTGGATTGGCCAAACACTGCCCATTTTGTCTATCCATATCCCTATATAACTCTTAGAAGCCTCACTTTGGGCAGAAGTCTTCCCAAGGAATCCTTTGAGCTCAAACCAAAGGGAGTTACCCGATTTTAAGGTAATGTCTTCACTTGAGTCCTTTTGTTTTATTTTGCTTCTCCAACCCCCTATACTCTTTTTATTAATTTCTCTTGTAACAACTCCAGTATTTTCAATATACTAGGATTTTCTTATAAGAAATATTCGAGCTACACTTACACAAACCCACATCTAATCTCTAAAGAACATACTCTTTCTCTGGATGGTGAATTTCTACCTCACAAAACTATAATTGTTCAACACTCATATAACACCTTCAAAGGTGGCCATTAAGATGTCACTATATTTATATATGATATATAATATGTTTATGTTTTACTTAAGCTTCTTTATTTTTCATTTATGGCATACCTTTATGGTTTCCATTATGGGTAAATGCAATATCATCATTTTAGGAAGTGCGGACTACCGCCCCCTCAATGTGATTTGATTCGTTAATCCCATATGTGGGATTTGTAAAGGATGTAATTAATGATATTATTTGTTATATTTTACTGGAATTATAATATACCATTATATAATTATGATTCCATTTCATAAAATATGAAATAGAAATGAATGTAGCGTTCATGCGTACGTACGACTTACCATCTCCATGAATGGTGCATTTCATTTCTTACCTCTAAATGTTATGTAATATTATAAATGAATGTGTATACTAGATATATATGATATATATGATATCTAAATCATGAGTATAACTCTAGATATAATGGATACAAGGACAACTTGTAATAATAAAGAGTTTATTTTTGACTCAAGAACCAATGATCGTTAAAACGACCATTAATAACTTAAATAATTACATAGTGTTAATGACATGGTAATAAGTGACATAAAAGGAATAATTAACTTGAAAAAGGTTCATAAGCAAGTATAAATTATCTCAAGTTTATTATTCAGGTTGTTAAAGAACGATCTAGTCAAGTCGGACCCGAGGTATGGGACTTCGTCTCAATCTCTTTTCATTGAGGTATATTTTGTCTTATACACAACCTTCTTTTATTCGGTGTATGAACCCCTTTGACTTTTACGTTTATTCAAAATGAATATTTTTTATACGAAGCATTTACTTAATGAAAAAAGTGAATGTTTTTGTCGTACCTATGAGGCGGCAATGTCTTCTCCGCCGCCGTGACCATTTTTTGAGTGTAGGCTTCCTCTACAAGACATACTTTTTTATTAAAGAAAAATAAATTCCCTTTTTTACTTTTCTTTTATTTTTGTATTGAAAATGGTTTTCATAATGTTTTTATTATATCAATGTGTTTTGTTGATATCTTGTGATTGAAATGTGGAACTGTTATTTTTCTTTTATGTATGTTTTATGTGATACGATTATGTTATGGTTCTTAGGTATTATTATGAAGACGGGTGGTTCCATGATAAACTAAGGGTGGGTGAGCCCGATATAGCTCTCCAATGCATTGGGTAAAGCGAAGGAGTGGAACGTTAAGGTTTCTCCAAAGAGATTTAGGGAATATAACATGATGGGTACTCCAAACATAACCAAGAGGGTTACTCCATACGTAAGAATGTTATGAATGCCTGAAGTTACCTTTATGTTTTATGATTTCTATGCTTTATTCATGATTTGATGAGGTATGTTAAAGTGCTTATGTTTTATCGGTAGAGTATGATTTCATTCTTATGTATATATGTACCCATGTTTCCTTTCCATATTTTTATATCCCTTACTGAGATTTTTTATGCTCGTGCCATGTTTTTGAAATGTGTTTCACAGGTCGAGGTAAAGGTACATGATATGATGATAGTGTCAAGGAGGTGTCAAGAAAGAATCCATGTTTTATTTTAAATATATTCCCGTTTATGGGAAAAATGAATACTATCTTTTATGTAACCACTTTTATTAAATGTGGAATGTAATGCATGATTTATGATCTAATTCTCTAAAACTCTAAACCTGGAAAGATTCTCAAGGTGTAATCTTGTAATAACTCATGATTAAGTAATGTTTAAGGTTGGGTACTTATAGTGGGTATGAGAGGTCGGTTTAGATAACATTAGGATTTAGAATTCTATTAAATGATTATCCAAAAAAAATTATTGTAAAATTGAAATGATATAGAATTTGAAGATTAACATGTTGCTTCATCTAAGACATGTTTGTTCAGAATGATTTTCCACAGAGGAAACTGGGAAGCAGTGCTAGGAAGGCATACAAAAGGAAATAAAATTCCGAATCAGCATCCTGAGATGGTCGGAATTGGAACTGAACAGTTTGATGCAGTAATGGCGCAGTTGACTCAAGTGATAAATGGTGGTGGTATCCATGCATGAGATCAGCCAG
Source organism: Viscum album (assembly GCA_963277665.1). Taxonomy (NCBI): domain Eukaryota; kingdom Viridiplantae; phylum Streptophyta; class Magnoliopsida; order Santalales; family Viscaceae; genus Viscum; species Viscum album. The sequence goes on along the minus strand of OY728166.1, from coordinate 365,890,546 downwards.
ATCAACCACAGAGCAACATGTTAGTGGTGGAACATTTCATGAGGCAACATCCCCCATCATTCAGAGGATCATCTGACCATGTTCTAGCTTAAGGGTGGATTAAAGCACTGGAGAAGATTTTCGATATCATGGGGTGTTCTGACAATCAAAATCTTAGTCTTTCTATATACCATTTGGAGGGTGAAGCAGATTAGTGGTGGTCGATGGTTAAAAATATCAGGGATGCTGATGAGATTGATTCTCTCAACTGGGATGAATTTAAAGGTATGTTTCCTGAGAAGTATTTTCATACGGCTGTTCGACTTAGGATGGAAAAGAAATTCTTGGAATTGAGGCAAGAGGAAGACTCAGTGGCTGCCTATGAAGAAAGTTTCACTCGATTGGAAAGGTATTCGCCAAATTTTATCCGAGACCTTCATAGTAAAATCAATCGTTTTTACTCAGGATTGAAGCCAAAATATCGAAGGGCATTAGCTTCTTCTAAGTTCAAAAGTTATGAAAAGCTTGTTCGATGTGTTGAGAAGGTGGAAATGGAGTTTTCCAATGATCAAGTGTTCTATATCAACCAACAGAAGAAGAGACTGAGGTGGCAAGAGAAGGGAAAGAATTCTTCAAAAAAGTTTGATGGTAAGAAAACTAAGTTTCTAGTTTGTGATAAATGTGGTATAAGGCATGCTGGGGAATGTCTTCTAAATTTTCGAATGTGCTACCAATGTGGTAAGATGGGACATAAGGCTCGTGATTGCACTAAAAAAGATCAAGGTGATGGGAAGACCAAATTTCATTTACAGTTAGTGAAATGTTTTATGTGCAATGAGATGGGTCACTATGAAAATAAGTGTCCGACAAAGAGCTCGAGTGATGGGAAGCATTTAGACAACATGTAGAAAGGGGTGGTGAAATCCTTTGAAACTACTTCAGCAGATTTCGGGCCATCAAATGAAGTTGTATTAGGTACTTTGTTTTTGTTTTTTCAGATTATGCCAGTGTGTTTTTTGATTCGGGGTCTACACATTCTTTCATCTCTGAAAACTTTTCTAGTAAAATGGGAATACCATCTCAAGAAATGACTCCTGAACTTTTGTTAAAAACACATGGGGGAAATGTTGAGGAAAAAAGAATTTATAAGAATCTTCCTATCCTTATATGTGGAAAGAAACTACTTGCGAACCTTATTGTTTTACCTCTAGTAGAGTTTGATATTATCTTGGGTATGGATTGCCTCTCTATTTACCATGCTAAGATTGACTATATAGCTAACAAAGTTTCTTTTCAGAAATACTTTCAGTTTGTTTACAAGAATGAACCCTTACTGTTGATACCTTATCAAGAGGCCGAGAAACATGTAAAAGATGTAAATGAATGTTACCTTGCACACATCGTTGAAAACAACGGAACTATTCAGATTAATGATGTGCCAGTGGTAAATGAGTATCCTGATGTTTTCCCTGATGAGTTCCCTTGAATAATACCAGATCGGGAAGTTGAGTTTACTGTTTACTTAATTCCTAATGCTAAGCAAATTTCAAAACCCCCTTATCGAATGGATCTAATTGAACTTTTAGAGTTGATGGAGCAATTGCAAAATTTATTAGAGAAAGGTTTCATTCGACCTGCCACAATACCATGATGTTCTCCTGTTTTATTTGTTAAAAAAAAAGATGGTTCAATGAGACTTTGCATTGATTATAGAGCCTTGAATAACATAACTATTAAGAACAAATATCCTTTGCCTCATATCTATGATTTGTTTGATTAGCTCCAGGGAGCTCAGTATTTTTCAAATATTGACATGAGATCAGGGTACCATCAGCTGAAGGCAAAGGAAGCAGACGTTCCGAAGACTGTGTTTCATACAAGATATGTCCATTATGAATTTGTAGTAATGCCTTTTGGGCTAACAAATTCACCTGCTGTATTCATGGACTTATTGAATAGAATTTTCCATGAGTTCTTGAATAAGTTTGTGGTGGTTTTCATTGATGATATTTTGGTGTTTTCTAAAAGTAATGGGGATCATGAAATACTTTTAAGGGTTATTTTGAAAACATTAAAAGAAAAGAAATTGTATGGTAAATTCAGCAAGTGTGAGTTTTTGTTGCAAAAAATTTCTTTCCTTGGTCAAATTGTTTCTAAATATGGGATAACTATTGATCCTGCAAAAACAAAGGTCGTTGAAGAATGGCCAAGACCCACCAATGTAACCGAGATCCGTAGTTTCCTTGGTTTGGAAGGTTACTACTGAGGGTTTTTTGGAACTTTTTCACGGTTATATAGTCCAATGACGAAGCTAACTCGGAAGGGTTTTAAGTTTATCTGGAAAAAATAATGTGATGATTGTTTTCAAGAACTTAAAAGAAGATTGGTGAATGCTCCAGTTTTGGCACTACCTTCCAGGAATGGGGTGTTTGTTATCTACAATGATGCTTCATTTAAAGGACATGGTTGTGCCCTAATGCAGAATTATTAGGTAATTTCTTATGCTTCATGACAGTTGAAAACTCATGAGGTAAATTACCCCACACATGATTTGGAATTATCTATTGTAGTTTTCTCTCTATAAATTTGGAGGTATCATTTGCATGGAGTAAACTGTGAAATATATACTGATCAAAAAAGATTAAAGTATATATTCACTCAGAAATAATTGAACATGAGACAGAGGAGATTTCTAGAATTAATCAAAGACTATGATTGTAAAATTCATTACCATCCTAGAAAAACAAATAAAGTGGCTGATTCTTTGAGTTGAAAAAGTAATTCTTCATTAACAATGTTGCATTTGTAATGTGCTCCACTGATTAAGGATTTGATGAACATTGGAATAGATGTTTTTGGTGCAGGATGTTCTTCTATTTTGTTTCAGGTTTCAGTGAAATCTTCTCTATCAGACAGAATCAAGCAAGCACAGAAGCAAGATAGTGAGTTGCAGAAAAAGGTAGATCTGGTTCAGAAGGGTAATTTTCCTGAATTCATCACTGATAATGATTGTGTTTTGAGATTTGGGAAGAGATTGTGTGTGCCTTGTGATTCACAGTTGAAGAGATATTTGTTATGTGATGCTCATAATTCTCCGTTTTCAGTTCATCGTCACAGTACTAATATGTACAGTGATCTGTGGGAGTATTACTAGTGGGATGGAATGAAAATAGATATTGCTGATTATACAGTGAAGTGTTTAAATTGTCAACAGGTTAAAGTAGAGCGGTAGCTACCGAAAGGGATGATTCAGCCTTTACCAATACCAGAATGGAAATGGGAGAATATATCCATGGACTTCGTTGTGGGATTGCCGAAGACACCTCGAGGTAATAATGCAATCTAGGTTATTATTGATCGCTTGAATAAATTTGCTCATATATTTGCTATACAAGATAATTTTTCCCTAGATCAACATTTGCTTTTGTACCATAAAGAGATAGTCATGTTGAATGGAGTTCCTATCTCCATTGTATCTGATCATGATCCCAGGTTTACTTTTATCTTTTTGAAAGGCCTTTAGAATTCGTTGGGTACTAAATTAAATTTTAGTACAACTTTTCATCCTCAATCAGATGGGTAGTCAGAACGAACAATTCAGACTTTGGAAGATATGCTACGTGCTTGTTCGATGGATTATCAGGGATGTTGGGACCAACATCTTTCTTTGGTTGATTTTTCTTATAATAACAGTTTTCATTCCAGTATACAGATGGCACCATTTGAGGTATTATATGGGAAGTGGTGTCGAACACTAGATTTTTGGGATGAAGTGGGTGAAAGGAAGCTGATGGGACCAGAATTGGTAGAAGAGATGGCATAAAAAGTTCAGCTGATACAGAAACACATGAGAACAGCTCAGAGCAGGAAGAAGAGTTATGCGGACAATAGGAGGATAGATCTCTCTTTTGAGGTAAGTGATCATGTTTTTCTCAAAGTATCACCATGGAAAAGTGTGATGCGATTTGGTAAGAAAGGAAAGCTGAGTCTATGGTTCATTAGACCATATGAAATTATGGAGTGAGTTGGATAAGTTTCTTACAGAGTGGCTTTACCTCGGAGTTTATCTCAGGTACACAATTTTTTTCATGTTTCGATGCTGAGAAAGTACATGCCAGATCCATCTCATGTTTTGAATCCAGAGGTAGTTCAGTTGGAAGAGAACCTATCTTATGAGGAACAACCGGTCCAGATTCTTGACCACAGGGAGAAAGTGTTATGGAATAAGGTGATTCATCTGGTAAAGATTTTTTTGGAAAACCCACATGATTAAAGAGGCAACATGGGAATCTGAAAATGAAATGAGGGATAAATACCCCCACTTATTCGATAAGTAAATAAATTGTGGGGACGAAATTTTCTAAAGGGGGGAAGGATGTAACATCCCAAGTATTTAATGAATAATATATATTTTTATCTATGTCTATTAATGAATTATATAGTGTTTTATAGTCTTGAAATGAAAATAAATCCAATCTTAAGCATGTAATACACTAATATTTTTAAAAGATTGTTTTACTGCCTTTTAATGGAAAATCATTTTTAAATATATCGTTTGAAAATTTTATAAGATCTGTTTGTAAAAATAAACATATTCTTTATGATTGGGACATCAAAATTTACTTTGTGTGAATTTTTGGAATTTTTTCGATAGAGTTCATTTTTAATGAATTGTGAAAAATGTTGTATTTTAATTAAAAAACTATTTTTAATCCAATTTATTTATATGATTAGATTATCTTTTGAATTGGTTGTAAAGTGAAATTAGAATATATTTTTACCATTTAATCCAATGGTGGTCATTGGAATCAATTTCACTTCGAAATTGGACTTAAAGTAGTGTCAATATTTTGATACTTATTGTTTCGTAAAAACACGCTATTTGTCATGATAGCGGAAATTTATTATTAAATTAATTAATGAAACTTATATGATTTGAATTTTTTAAAATAGAAAAAATTTTTGAACTCATAATATCAAATATAGCTTAGGGTGATGTTTTGGTATTTTTCTGAAAAACATCAATGTTTGATTAATAGTGAAACCACTAAGTGGTAGTTAAAGAAACTGGTTTTTCATTTAAATAAATATTTTTCAATTCTGTGATTTGATTTTCAAAAATCAGACATACATGGTTTTCATTAAGAAGTAAAATGTGGTTAAATGAGATTACTATTATTTTTTGGTGAATAGTAACTTTTAATTTCTTAATCGCTATTAGAGGTAATTAGTGTAGTTTAAGGTAAAAATAATGTTTTAATAATATAAGATGAGCTTGACACATGTACTAACCGTATTTGATGTGTCATGGCTGACCAAGAAAATCCATGGGTCAACTTGGGGACCCCATAAAGCCACTTTGGAAGGAAAATGACATTAAAATCTTTTAATTCAATGTTAAAGTAAAAATGTCACAAACCTGAGTTATTTTACTAAAACAATTTTCACATGTGGTTATACAAGTCAGATATTTGACTATAAATAGTCATTGGAAAGATAAAAATATTTCCTACATCATAGTAGTTTTTTTATAATTTTTAGACTTTAAATAAATTAAATTATTTATGACATCATGATGATGCATCGATTACCTCATTATTTAACGATTTATATAAAATGAAAAGATAATGTCACATCTAAGACCTAAACTTGTCAAAAACCTATTGGTTAGGTATATTTAAAACCCTTATCACCTTATCCTCGAATTATATAAATGTGGGACCTTTTAAATCCTATACTCATTTTAAAATAAAGTAACATTTCTTTACTTTCCAAGAGTGCCCCTCCTCTCCTCTTATAAAAGGCCCCCACCTCTACCACCTTACCCACACTTCCAATGCCTTTGGCTTGCCCAAACCCTGCCCATTTTGTCTCTCTACATCCCTATATAACTCTTAGAAGCCTCACATTGGGCATATCTCTTCCCAAGGAAGCCTTTGATATCAAACCAAAGGGAGTTACCCGATTTTAAGGTAAGGTCTTCACTTGAGTCCTTTTGTTTTATTTTGCTTCTCCAACCCCCTAAACACGTTTTATTCATTTATTTTGTAACAACTCCAGTATCTTCAATATACTAGGATGTTTTTATAAGAAATATTTGAGCTAAACTTACACACACCTACATCTAATGGCTAAAGAACATACTGTTTTAATGGATGGCGAATTTCTGCCTCAAAAAACGATGATTGTTCAACACTCATATAACACCTTCAAAGGTGGACATTAATAAGTCACTATATTTATATATGATACATAATATTTTTATGTTTTACTTAAGCTTCGGTATTTTTTATTTATGTTATACATTTGTGGTCTCCATTATGGGTAAACACGATATCTTCATTTTAGGAAGTGCGGACTACCGCCCCCTCAAAGTGATATGATTCGTTAATGCCATATGTTGGATGTATAAAGGATTTAATTAATGATTTTATATATGATATTATACTAGAATTATAATATACCATTATATCATTTTGATTCCATTTCATAAAATACGAAATAGAAATGTAAGTAGCATTCATGCGTACGTACGGCTTATTGTCTTCATGAACAGTGCATTTCATTTCTTACCTCTAAATGTTATGTAATATTATAAATTCATGTATATACGGGATATATATGATATATATGATATCTAAATCATTATTATAACCTTGAATATAATGGATACATGAACAACTTGTAATTATAAAGAGTTTATTTTTGATTCAAGTACAAATGATTGTTAAAACGACCGTTAAAAACTTAAATAATTACATAGTGTTCATGACATGGTAATAAGTGATATAAAAGGATTAATGAACATGAAAAATGATCTTAAGCAAGTAGAAATTAACTCATGTTTATTATGCAGGAGGTTAAAGAACGATCGAGTCAAGTCGGACCCAAGGTATAGGACTTCGTCTCAATCTCCTTTCATTGAGGCATATTTTGTTTATACACAACCTTCTTTTATACGGTGTATGAACCCCTTTGACTTTTACGTTTATTCAAAAGGAATCTTTTTTATATAAAGTGTTTACTAAATAAAAAAATGGAATATTTTTGTCCTACGTATGAGGCGACAACGACTTCTCCGTCGCTGTGACCATTATTTGAGTTTCGACTTCCTCTACAAGCCATACTGTTTTTTTAAAGAAAAATAAATGCCATATTTTACTTTTCTTTTATTTTGGTATTGAAAATGGTTTTCATAATGTTTTTATTATATCAATGTGTTTTATTGATATCTAGTGATTGAAATGTGGAAATGTTATGTTTCCTTTATATATGTTTTATGTGATACGATTATGTTATGGTTCTTGGGAATTATTATGAAGACGGGTGGTTCCATGATAAAATAAGTGCGAGTGAGCCTGATATAGCTCTCCAATGCATTTGGTAATGAAAATGAGTGAAACGTTAAGTTTTATATGAGGTGATTTAGGGAATATACTGTGATTGGTATTCCAAACATAACCAAGAGGGTTACTACCTATGTAAGAATGTTATGAATGCCTCAAGTTACCATTATGTCTTTTGATTTCTATGATTTATTCATGATTTGATGAGGTATGTTAATGTTATTATGTTTTATGGGTAAATTATGATTTCATTCTTATGTATATATGTACCGATGTTTCCTTTCCATATTTTTATATCCCTTACTGATCTTTTTTATGCTCATCCCATGTTTTTGAAATGTTTATAACAGGTCAAGGGAAAGGTACATGATATGATGATAGTGTCAAGGAAGTGTCAAGAAATAATCCATGATTTATTTTAAATATGTTTCCATTGATTGGAAAAATGAATACTATCTTTTATGTAACCGCTTTGTTTATGTGTGGAATGTAATGCATGTTTTATGGTATAATTCTCTAAAACTCTAAAACTGAAAAGATCCTCAAGGTGTAATCTTGTAATAACTCAAGATTAAGTAATGTTTAAGGTTGGGGCCTTATAATGTTCCTTTGGAAATTTTCAATGGAATTCTACCCTATGTACCAGGGAGTCTGTTCATGACTCCCCCTATTAGTGTCGTGATTCTATCTCAGAAAAAAATTATCGGTTGTCTCTTATGGTGGGGAGCGTATTTGTATCGCCCTGTAATAGTAACTTATATTTATCCATGGCCTTTAAATGGTGTAGATATTCTTATTCGGAGCTATCTAGCTACCAAAATCTTCCTTGGTTAAATGTTGGGACTGGAGAGCGCCCAATCGTTTATTTAACATAAGGTAAGTGTAACCCTGTTCAAAGTTGTTGTTCGTCTGGGTGAATTTCTTGAGTCTTGTTCGGATAGTGTTTGAGGAGTTTTCTTTTGGGATAAAGTCTTAATGTGATTGATAATTTCCGGAAAGTTGAGTATTTTTTGGCTGTGTGAGTAATCCTTAATTGATCACTGGAGGTGTTTTGGTCTTTGGGGTGAAACCTGGCAAGGGAGTACCTATTGGTTTCTCAGTTGGGTTTGGTTGTTGCTTTGACCATGCTGTGACTTTCCATGCTGAAAGTTTTCAAGGTGCAGACAATTGTCACATACATAACTTATTTTAAAGTTATTTTTAATTTATTTTCCATTCATGCTTTGTTTTGGATGTTTCCGAAGATTTCATGGAGGAATGGGTGTGTTTTCATGAATTGGGCCAAACCATGAGCCCCATTCTTGATTTAAAATAAATTTTGTTTCTTTTATAACTCATTCATATTTCAACATTTTTTATACATTAAAAGTCTCACTTGGCCTACCATGAGCTATTAACACAAAAATTAAATTTTGGGGCCTTTATAAATCCATAATAATGGGGGGTTTTGGTTGTTATTTATGAATTGGGAAACCTGAAATCCCATTTTCCTGTTTTAAATTGTTTCTTTAATGTTTTAATATCATATTAATTATAATTAATGTTTCGGTTATTCCATCTCCATATCGACTCTAAGAATCCAAGGAGAGCTCCCATTGCCTTTTCCCCCACTTTTCTGCTCGTTTTCATCGTGATTGAGTGCTGAAAGTTTTAGGGTTTCTAAAATCGGGCAGATTTTAGGAGGTAAGTTCATTCCACCATAACTCTCTCAATTATTACTCATTTCCCCCATTAAAGTTCCTAAATGATCTCATAATCCTTTTTTATCATACCTTGAATGGTTTGATGTTTTCAAAATCAGATTCTAGTGGATTTTGGGTCGTTTTATTCAATATTTTTTTGAGTAAGTTTTTATCTCTTCAATTTCTTCATTCTCCTTAGGGTTTCCTCCCTCTTTTAATATGTTCTACAATGTTAAGATGTTAGGGTTCAAAGATATGGTTTGATTTGGTGTCTTTTTGGTTAAATATTGTGGCCTAGGGATGGATTTATCATCTATGTGATGTCACGGTAGTGTGGTTGATGTTTCACCCCATGTTTTGTGGGATTCAACACTTTCGGTAGGTGGTCCCATGTGTAAAAAATTATTGATGAGTTACCTTGTTGTATTTAGTCAATTTTTCTTATTCCTCATATGTTGGGTGTGGTGCGAAAACTTTATACGATTGATTTGGTTAAGTGTTCAATTTTATATTTTCATTTTAACTTGAAATTAGCTGTTTTAATGTGTTACTCTTGGGGTATTATTTGGGTGTATTTTATAACATATGGAATTGGTCTAATAAATATTTTTTGGACTTAAAATTCAGGTATGGAAATGTATTAGTGTCATGTGGGCCTAAAAAGAGTGTTTTTGTATAGGTTTTCTGGGTAGAACATTGTTATACTTTTTGAGAGCATTTTATGAAAATGAGTGTTTTCATTTGAATCTTTTGTAGTATTATTCAATGTTATTTTATAAAATTTTAAAGTGGTTTTATAAATGTCTATACGGCTTCCAATTCTATTTTGGATATGAATTGGTTTTGTTTTTGTTCTTAAATGGTGGTTTTGAAATGGGTTTTGTGTGAAAGATATATTGACACTGCTTGGCCTCTTTTTATGAAAATTGAAAATGTTTTAGTTGGTCAAACAAAGTGAGAAAAGGGTGAATTTTTAATGTTTGGTATGTGTGTTCACCTATTGAGGGTTTTTTAAATGTGAAGTAACGTTTTATGATGTTTAAATTTTTATAATGTTTTGTAAATTTCTGAAACATTTTAATAAATTGTGTTGTTGGAGCGAAACTTGTTTGTGGGTTGTTACATGTAAGTTTGATGATAAAATAATTTTGAAGGTAAAAAGGAATCATGTAACAATTTAGTTTGCTGTTATGAGTTTTTTAATATATTGCAATGGATTTATAAAATTGTTTAATGGATTTGTGGAAGTGGTAATGAAATGTGAAAATTATTTTGGGCTATTTTGGTGTGAGTCGAATTTCGAAATCAGTCTGAATGAGAAGTGGACTTTTGTTACTTTTGTTGTATACATGTGGGATTTTTGGTGAATTTGTGATATGTAAATTATATTTTCATGGGAAAAGTATATTCATTGACTTGTTGAACTTGTTTGATCACAAAGGGAAAACACGGGTATCAAGGTGGGTGGACATGTACTAGTATGCTAATGACTTTGTGGGGTTTGGACTCAGTTTCACTTAGCAAGATTGACGCTTAGAACTCTAAATAAACTATGATGATGATTATTGGGGACCACTAGGTTATGGGTATGTTCCCTAATAGTGTCTCGGGCATGAGAAAAAATATTTTTGATTGTTACACTCACCGAGATACGAGGTACCTAAGACCCACAGCTAGCTAGTTCCTAGGGGTTATTTTCCATTCCTTGTTCTCACTGGATATTTTGTGCTTACCATCAGCATACGATATGAGAGGGTGGAAAATTAAGTAGCTATGGTATTTGTTTTAAATTTTTTTATTCTTTAAATTACCCTACCTGAAAACTGTTTTTATTTAATGTTTTATCTTTTAGATATTTTAACTAGCATCTCATGTTTTTGAAAACTGGCATGATTTTCTTCATTAAATGTTAATCTCATGGAATTTATTAGTGGTGGTATCCTATTGCGCTTTGGATCACACCCTACTTACACCATTGGGTATAAGTAGACTTGGTTATTTTTTTTTGCAGGTTGGGTACAGTTTTTAGTTCCAGTGGTACGGGTTTCTGGCAGGTCCTTGGTGGTGATGTCTTGTGGAGATAGCCTGAGGGCAATGCCCCTTGCCATGAGGGTTCGTGGGCTCTCCTTATTTCGTTTTTTATCTCTGTAATGGTCTTTAAACATAGTTTTAACTTATGTAATTCAGTTCTAAAATTGTTTAAAAGACAGTTTTAGTTGACAAATCAAGATTTGTTTTATTGAGATTGTTTGTTGTTTAATGATTATACAATATGGTAAATCGTTCCCAATTATCATTGTATGATACCTGGGCACTTATGTCAGCCCATGGGGATTGGGAATGCCCTTCGAGCCTTGGAACGTTCCAGTTTTGCTGCCGGTTTGATGGCGACCAGATCTGGCTCGTGACAATTTCAAACTTAATAGTGATATGGTGATAGTTGAAGAGATCGAGAACCAATGTTTCTACTCGATCGTGAAACTCAATGGAGTGAATTATAATTTTTTTCTGATATATATCCATTCTTTTCCTCTCAAATTTAATGATATGCTTACGATAATTTATTTATACCATATTGAAATTAAGCAAAATGATTTACCTTAATACATATGGGTATAATGAGAAATATATTCACGTTCTTGAGGATTTTCTTTTGGAGGGTTATTAATTTCCAATGAACTTTTGAAATAATTCTACCCTTTTCATAATTCCCCAAAAAAATTATTCATAGGTCTGGGATTAAAATGATACCATTTAGAGAATTTTTTTGGGTTCTCATTATGATATAGAATGTTTTCAGTTGTGTTGCAGGAATGGTAATTTGTTATACCATGTCATGTTCGAGAGATGACAGTGAATGTTCAGTTGATTTTAAAATGGTTTGAAATATGTAATAATATTATAAAATATTATATATACCATCATCATCTCCCATTAATTTTTTTACAGATACTGGGTTTTTCTCTGGGTTTCACCATTCCTGTGACATCATCATTTGGGTATTTAGGGAATGATGACATATAGTGTTTTTGGCCCTATCACGGTTATCGAATGACCTAGAAATGTGGATCATTGATATGAATGTATGTCTCTATATATTTATATAAATGAATAGTTTAATGATTCAAATTTTATAAGGTATCAATAATACCCTTACAATGTTATAATATGGGAGTAATTTGATCTTGAAATCAACACCTAAATTGTTCAGTTACTAGTTCAAATGATGAATATCTGCATAAGGTGAAATGTGGGAAAATTGTTTCATTGTTTTGTGTACATTGTATGTGAACATGGGATATCAGTGAGACATTAAATAAGGATTCATGGATGATATTATAGTTCTATTTTATTTTTTTAGTTCATAATATTGATCTCATTCAATGGATAGTCATTTTTTGGGTGGGAGGGTAGTGAAACCATCCATGTAAAAAGAATGTTTAATTTTGTGTCTATATTGTCTCTTATAAGGATATAACAGATACTAAGTGGGGGGGGGGGTTAAAACTTATATATCTATGGGGATATTACCTGAACATTGTTTGGGTGACTATTTAGCAGTATCCTTGTCGTAATTGGGTGATATAGATCTATGGGAACCATTAGTGTATATTTGAATTATTTAATATCCTACATAACCAAGTGATTATCATTTAAAAGCAAGTAGGAATCTAGGATTGGGTCAAAAGGATATTTTACAGCTCATTCAATTATTTTCTTACATTTTAACTAATTCAATTTATATTTATGCTTCCATTTTTATGTAATTGTAGCTAACACACTATCAATAGATCTCATTGAGGTATGTTTGGTTTTCATATTGATTTTAGGGGTTTTCCGAAAATTTATTCGTGATCTCTATTCCCATTTTCTCACTATAACTAAATTTTTATTTCATTTATAGATCTACTGGGATTATAAAAGAATTTATGATGTTTCTTATGGAGCATGTCCTATGAGTTCCCAATACATTGTATTTTATTCTAATGTATTACAGGTTGGCTAGATATTTTCCTTTGTAATTGTAGTTGTATCAAAAAATGGTTCTATATCATGAAATGCATGAATTTTATACACATTCATTTGGATATCATTATGATATTCTGCTATTTGTAATGTATGATGTATATTTAAGAAATATTATCATGGGACCCATATAAATGGTTTTCTAAAGGGGTAATTCATTAAAAGTAGTTTCATTTAGTTCAAGACTTCGATAAAATTCCACAAATTTGGTTTTTACTCAAAAATGGAGTTTCAATATGGGATAATATTCGTCATAAATGAAAATGTTTTATGAAATCATGATCATGTTTTACATTTTGGATTAGAAAAACATAGCACATTGGAAAATTTTGGAATATTTGTTTGTTTTGTTATAAACATAAATAAACCTTAGTGAGTATGGAAATAATAGGGGATATGATATTGATACTAATATAAAATTGTTGGAATTAGTATAAAAGGTTTCATGTAATGTTATCATTTTGTTCATTTAATGTACTAGTTTCAAATAACCATACTCAATAACCCATTTCTCTTTTTATAAACATTTTTGTTCTTAGGATTTTTTGATAACATTTATATTATCTAGTGATATAGAGAAAATAAATTATTACCTTATATTCTATAACTATGAATGATTAAATTATTAATTTTTCTTGGGATATGGTTTGTTTTGAATGGAAATACATGTAATGATTTACGTAAAAAATTTAAATAATGTATCTATATGAAACTTTTTATGTCTTAATGATAGAAGTAATTGTTTCCAAGTTCCATAAATTTCATTGATTAATTGAGTTATCCAACTAGGAATTTATATCTCAGCATTCATATGGATTTTGGTGTATGATGATTTGGATTTTATGATACCAAATAATGGATGCGAATCATGCAACTCACTGATATATCTTGGTTGAATCTCACTTTACAGTGAGGTGGGTTAAAGCTTATAAATGGTCACCAAGAGACTTATAAATTAAAATTGTTTTTTCTATCATGATTACTCATTCATCTTAAATTTATATGTGTCATGGTTGTTAATATTTATTCCACATAATAATATAATTTTTTATATTCTATTTTATATAAAAGAATGATGATGTGTTATGTATCTAGGCGAAATCATTCCATATTAATTTTTTTGATACCCAATTAAATTTTTCTATCAGGTGCATAACAAGATTTTTCTATATGCATTTTTTAAAACTAGATTTTTTGATATGTTGGGTTATCCATGGATTCTTGATTACAAATATAATACGAAAAGAAAACATCTATCATTTATTCATTAAATTTAGTATATCCATTAAGAAATGAATTCCAATTTTCAATAACTATTAATGTGGAGGGTTATAAATATTAATTTTTGAAATGATATGATATTTATTACCCTATTATGATTCTAGAAATATGATATACTATATACCAGTTTTTTTATCCATCATTTAAGAAATGATATCATCATATAAGTTTTGATCCACTGTACTCCCTCCACAAAGGGATAAAATAATTGTTTATTATCTCCTTAGGTGGATGGTTTTAGAAGACTATATAATAAATAAATATAGTATTTATGATATTTGCAATATTTTTAATCCATGACTATTGATAATATACTAGAACTATTAAACTGAATCATGTATAAAATATTGAATAGTTAAAACCTAAATAATTTTTATTATAATTAATTATTAATACAAAGATGGTATGAAATTTTGTGTGAATTGTGCATAGAAATTTTTATGTAATTGTGATTATATTTGGAATTTGTAATAATGTTTTATTTATTAATCAACTAGCTAATTTTTTTTACTATGTATAAAAATGATGTGTGGGTTTATGATCAAAACTCATATTTAATAGAGAATATATATATATATTAATTTATTTTTTTGGGAATTTTTAGATATTTTTATATAAACATATTATATATTAATAATTTTTAGGGTTTCAAGTATACATTCAAAATTCCTCAAATTGGTATTCAAAATACATAAAAAAAAATTTGATCAACGAAAAAATTATTCATTCCTTTAACTATGAAATATTTTTCATCCTGGTCTATTTTTTATCTTTCTTCAATTATTTTCCCCACAATAGTAAAATGGTTCTTTATTTTCATATTAAACTATATTTTTAATTTTTTACAATGGGGTAAAAGTATTATTTTTAATGTCTTTTTATACAATTAAATATTGAGTTCCATTATAAATGTATGAAAACGATTGATTATTAATGCTCACTTGATCGAATAATTCACCCATTGTCATATCCTATTATATTAATGTAGCATACAAATAAAATAAATATATATTTTTATATAGATTAATTTTCCAATTTGTTTTGAAATTTTAAATTTTCTAAATGTTTCTTAAATAGAAGAATATTTATTCTTATTTTTTAAAGTGTAATTATTAGGATTTTATTAAATGTATTTTAATTAGTTTGAATTGAAATTAATTATTATTATAATTTTATTAGGATATTTTATAATTATACCATTCATGTTAATTACATGGACGTATTATGATGGTATATTAAGGATTTTTTCATGAATGAAATTTCTTTCTTATGGGTTAATTATGATACAATGAAACTGAGAATTTTGTTTCATGATGTGGCATTACTATATATAGTTTTTATATTTCAGTGTTAGGGAAAGAAATTATATAACCCTATAATTCATTTGATAAAGATTCATATCTCCTGATATGATATGTATGGGAATGGTAATTGGCCTCAATCTACTATTTTATCTTATCCACTATGTTATGAAGGTCTTATAAATTTTCATTAAAAAGGGTGTGATTTTATTTGGTTCTGAGTTTTCCAAAAAAAATATGGCATTTTTTAGTATAGGATCTCATATATCATGAATAATTTTTAAGGATAATATTCTCCAATGGATCAATTATTTTTTGAGAAATCATTATTTCATGACTTCGGATTTGTTAACTATGAATTATTGGGTATGATTTTACATGTTATGATTTTTATCATTCAATTATACTCATGTTATGATCACTTATGATCATAATTTTCAACATCCAATGTATGATCCTGTATTTTTCATGGTATGTTCATTACTGAATTTTCATTTTAGCATTGGAGGCCTTGTATTGATTGGAGTCAAAAATTATTATTTTTTAAATATCTTAAATATTGTTATTATATATATATTTGATATTAATTAATCAAGTTCGGGTAAATTTATTATGTTATTTATGGTTTCTTGGTATGTTGAAAAGATTAAAATGTGGTTCGGTTTCTTTAACATGGAATTGTCTGAAAAACCCATACGTAGAAAAATTTCATGCAATGTAACTAATTTACACATCATGTAATTTTTAGGTGATTTTAATAAAATAACTTTAGGTGATGAGTTTTTGGGAGTATCCCATTAAAAATATTCACATGAAATATATCTACATTAAACACTGTATAATTCCATGATATGTTGTTTTAATGTATTCCATGTGGTAATTTATTATATCATATTGCCTTAAAATTTCTCATATCAACCCTAAAGAGAATTAGAAATAATTTCTGAGTTCCAAAATACATTTGAGACATCCATTTGGTGAATTAATCTGTGTTTGTCTTTTTGGTTAGGTTTTCCCTTATCTCTCTTAGTCATCCTACTACTGTAGTGAAATACTTTGTCAGTTTCTATTTTTGGTTTTTATGTGGAGCATTTTTTATCTAAGAACTTCATTGAGATCATCTTCAACTACTTCTTCATGGGAATATTTCATTGGATCCATTATTGGATCGTCCATTAATTGTAGGGGTTCTAAATTTAATCACTATAGTTTAATAATAGTAATGTATATTCAATATTGTTTTACACCAATGTGGCATAACATTGAATCAATTAAATATAGAATGAGATTATACTTTGGATTTCTATGGTATCAATTTGATATTTACCTGTCTTATGGATATCTATTGTGTGAGGGAACAATGAATAAAGTTGAATTTTCTAATCGATTAAAGTGTTTGTAGCCTGAAATTCGATCAGAAGTGATTTTGTTATATTAAATCCATATTTTGTGGGTTATTTATTATTATTCTAACTATTGATAAATTTTGACATAAATTCATGTGGTATAGGAAATACATACGGTAAATCAAAAAATTAACCACTAATATTTATGATGTGATATTAGTTTATCTAAGCACTATTAGAGAACATGGGTTCCTTATTGAAATGCTCATATATCTAGATTAACCCTAGATCATGCACACTTATATATTTTAATGATGATATTCATTGGGATTAGCCCAATCTCGTGCTATAATTCTTATAGTGAGAGCGATCTTCCTAGTACCTTTGTGTAATGATTATAGGTATTTGACCCAGATTTTGTTATTATTATAGGTCCTTGACCTTGATTCTTATGACTATAGCATGGTTATATGGTTCTAGATGTCAAGATCAAAAGAAATACTCTAATATATTTCAATAAGTAAAATAATTAGGTTATTTTACCAGGGTATTATGGTTTTTGTTGAATTGGTTGTAAGACAAGATTAAAGATATTTTTCTATGTAGTTGAAGAAGGTTGTTGTTGTATTTTTTTAATTCTCGAATTAATTCATACTCATATTTGTCAATTTATTAAATACACCACTTATAAAACATGTTTTTTATACGTAGTGGTGTCAACCAAATTTTTTATACTCACACCCTATCCAGGAGTCCATTTGGTACCCGTGTAGAATACATGAATGCTGGTTTGGGACAGGTAAAAGTACATTGTTGTTGATTGTTTCTTGCTGGATTGTCTAGGATTTGGTGGTTGGATTAACATTGGGTTCGAGACTTCAGAAATTTGACTGGATATTTTAGTATTGTATTTTTTTACTTTTATTGTTTATAATATGGAATTAAGTTACATTCCATCACATCATTACATTATTCCTATTATTATATAGTGATTATTCAGTTGTGTTTTATTATTGGATTCCAATTTGCCTATTATTTTATTATTTTCATTAAGATGGGTTATTTTGACTACTATGATTCTTATTATGAGGGGATATAGTCTCCCCACAATAAATTTCACACCCCCACTACTATGATGTAGCCTTTGGAAATTGGCAGGAATGTTTGAGGTCTTGTACCCAACCCAATTTTACATCTGAGAGGGTACTAGATTTGGTGAAATTATAAAGTGGTATCAAATAAGAATGTATTATTTTATTTTTATTTACTCTCTCAAAATGGTAAAAATGAGACTAGGATTTCTCAGGATGTGGTAATGATCTTGTGAATTGGAGTAGCTAACCAATGTATGAGAAAATATTTGAGTTCCATGGGATAATATTTCTGTTTGTACTATTTTCTTGTTATCATTGATGTTACATGAACTTAGATGATTCAAATTCATTGTGAGTTTATTGTTTTATAAATTAGCTATTTCCTTACAATTTTACTCATGGTCGAGTATGTCATGATATGGGGATACATACTTCATAATAGGATCATAGTGTTATACTAACATGTATTTTTCATAAATAGAGGTATATAAATTAGTTCATGTGGTATATACATTCCATTGGAACTATGATATGAGATATCTATTACACTTTATAAATGAAATGAATTGACATGTCATGCCAAATAACTTTTAATCCATGTTTACTGATGCTAGAATTCAGTGGTAGTCATTTTTATTCATATTTTGAGATTGACCTTATTGTTATCTAAAATACTAAGGTGTATTTTTCTTGTAGATAAAGTTCCACCTTTTCATATTTTACTTGAGAGTCTAGAGAGTATGAATCATCATGCTCCATACTTAGCCAAATTTGATATTCCTCTATTATTAGGGATCTAATTGATGATCATATTCATAGTGCATTCATGAAGGATATAATATCCATGGAAATAGAAGTAAGACCCTATGAATTTGATTTATTGATCAAGTGAGTCTAGGTAATTTTTAGAAATCTTGATACACCAACAGATATTAGGGTGAAAATTGCTAAATATATGCATTGTGGGATTTCCAACCATTTTGGGTTATTATTGAGGAAGCGTATATTAAAATGAGTTGTGATTGAAGGAATTTTAGATGAGGATCATTATCCATGTCTATCTCCATATAGTAAAGTATTAATAATATTGTGATTTCATGTATCTGATCTAGGAGGGAATGTCAGTGAAGGAATATGTTCAATGTTTCACCAGCATATAGTTATTTTAGCCATTATTTGATTCTGATGATATATAAAAGGATAGATGTTCTGAGAATGATATTTGTTATGAGATCAGGTTTCAAATGTACATTTATTGTTTGACCAATTTTGAGGAAGTGATGAACCATAAAGTCATCCTATAAGGGAATCTGAGAGAGGACCCGAGTAGTGGACAATATTTTTTAGTTTGGAGAACTGGGAGCTTTTTTGGGTATCAAAAAGTAATGCTATTATATTCATTACATTGTATTAGTTATAAGAGCAGTCATAAAATTGGATAGACATATCAAGACCATGTTCTATTCAAGTTGTATCATCATCAGCATCATGTATATTTTTATTATGTAAGAAGATGTCTGATAGAAAAAAATAATAACATGTATAGTTGGATGGGAGTATGGAGGTATATGGTGGTGAAGGATGAGGGGATCCCATATAACAAGGTTGGATCCCTCAGGTTTAAAGGAATTCACAATATGAAGGAAAATGGGGTCAGATTAGGTTATATTTAGAGGTTTTTTGAAAATTCTATAGTAGACCTAAAGAATGGGATCAGGATAGGAACCTGAGTCGGGATAAGGCTTAGCTACACCTCATTAGGCTGGTAGCAAGAGTTCTACTAGCTATTCAGGTCGATGAAGGAGACATGGTACCCCAACGATGGAGTATTAGTATCATGAAAGGCAAATATCATAGGGTATCAATGTTCTACACCATGGTAGATGGATATGCTCACTATATATTATGTAGAGTACTATAGAAAATGTGGATGTGGGAGCATATACTGCCAGAGGTATTATTCTTGTATGGTCTTCTTTAGCTATCATTTTTTTGGTATTTAGCCATCAAAATATTTTCTATTTTCTATTATTTGAATGGTTGGGATTTCTTAGGGAAATCATGGATGATGATTTCACCATCCATATACTATTTTGATTGTAATTAGATAATTTTAAATGGTGAATGGAATGTTCTATAATTATTCTTTATTACCATTTTTTGGGAATCATTCATTCTAAAAATGATGGGATTCACATTTATTCATGGTATATATTGGTTTGTTCCGTAATATTTTTATATCAACTATTATAGGAAGATAGTTACATTTCCATATCAAAAATGAGGCATCTTTTCTCACCGGTGTCCGTGGGATCTTTATGATGGTAATGCATAGACAAAACATTATAGAATGGATTCTAACATGGATCAGATAAGAAGCCATGCTATAGTATATCGTGGAAAGTAGTATGGTTATTTTCATATGGTCTTGAAGTGTTTCCAGGATTTTTTGCTGATGTGTATCATTGATTAACTTTAGAGTGAGAGATCGACTTCATGATCGAGTTGGTGCTGAGAGCCGAGTCGGTTTCAATCATGCCTTATAGAATGGCACCATATGAACTTCGATAGTTTAAATTATAATTCAATGATATATAATCTATAGGCTTCACTAGACCTTCAATACCTCCTTAGGGTTCACCAGTTCTCTTCGCCAAGGAGACTGATTGGTATTAAAGCTTATGTGTGGATTAATAGGATATGATACAGATGATGAGTGAGAACCTGTATCCCCTTCCACGGATCGAGAATCTCATTTTTCATCTTAGTGGTTATATGATATTATATTATATTTATTTATGATAAGGATACCATTAGTTTTTAATGATGCAATAATAAATACCTAAGACTTCATTCAAGAGTTTATATGGCTTGTATGAATTTTTAGTGAGGTTGTTTAGGTTAAATAACACACTAACCATATTCGTTTAAATTATAAATTTATCCTTTAATGATTTTATAAATTGATTTCTAGTGGGGTTTTCAATGATATTATAGTGTGCTTATAGAAAGTAGATGATCATTCCATATATCATGACATCACCCTCAATACATTGAGAGAGAATTGGATTTATTCATGGCTAACAAAATGATGTTTCTCAATTAATAATGTAACATATTAAGTTATGATATCTCAGAGGAAATAATTTTAGTGGGCCCAAAGAATGTTTCAAACATTTTATCAAGGGAATATCCCATGAATATCATCTTGATTCAGAGCATTTTTTTTATTATTTTATTATAGGCGGTTTATCTATGATGTATCTATTTTGGAAGAACCAATGTCTTGGATATCCACGAATGGGGTGATTTGTTTTTGGTATACTTTTTAATAGATTTATTTTCAATATTTTAATGGTAGTTTTAACTCAAAACCTATCAACACATCACATATTATGGGTAAAGAAAATATTATGATCTTTGATGCATCTTGAGTGGGACATAGAGAAATTATGATACAGGATAATCAAGTGAATTCATATGGCTCCAAGCAGCTGACACTGCATTAGAGGAATTAACTAACAAGAGATCAATAATTCATAGTAATGGTACATGACATGTGATGTTGGAGACACTATCTCAATGGTGAGTGTTTTGTGGTACAAAATATCATAATACCCCAATGCAAATATTTTCTAATAAAGACATAAACTGTCAGCGAAATAGGTGGGTCAAGATTCTAGAGTATGTCGACATATATTTTGTTTATATACTAGATAATTGTATTATTGTTTCTATTTCTTTGAATATAGAACAAATAATGAGGAAGTATATGATACATTTTACCAAGGGACTATGATAGAACTCCTTGAAAAAATGAATTTTCATGTTCGGGAGTTATATGGATGAGTAACTATGATGTCAACATCAAATATACCAATTATTTAAAATGAAATTATTTCCAAGATGTTACCTTATATGAAATGAATTTTTTGAGGGAATACATAAATTGTGGGGAGACACCATCCACATGGTCCCTTAAAAATGAAAATCTTCTTATTTTCGATTACTGAGTATGGGTTCCTACGAGATTATTTTACAAGATGATGAAGAAGCTTAATGATTCCAGGTCAGAGGTGCATCCATGTTTTACAATGATCTACGATGATATTTGTATAATGTACTTGTGTTTAGTAATAAAGAATGTGTTAGTTAGGTCCATGGATATATGATTTAATTTCCAATAGGCGAAACAGGAGAATCAGGGGCCGACTATTATTTTTCATCCCTTCCCTATCCTTTAATGGAAATAGGATGGTGTCACCATGGATTTTGGGATAGGATTATCATGGAAAAACCGTAATAATGATTTTTTCATAGTGATTTTGGATGGATTTATAATTGTAGAGAACTTCTTAACTATTAAAGAAACATTATAGTTGATGATCATGGCAGCATCTATGTACACAAGGAGGTTTCATTACATGGTGTTCAAAGGAGTATCTTTTCAGTTAGATTTCCTTATTTCACATTGAATTTTTAATGGGACATTAAAAGGTGATAGTACTAGAAGCTCTTTTTAGCACAACATATCATCCTATGAGTGATGGTTGATATTAGTCGATTATTTTCTATTAGAGGATAATTTACAATCCTATGTGTATGATTTTGGTGGTTCATGGGAGAAACATATTGCGCTCAGGGAGTTTTCATATAATAATTCCTTTCAGGAATTAATCTAGATTGAAAAATTTAATTCGTTGTATATCATGTTGTTTTATTTGACTCTTTGATTTTTTGTGTGATTGAACACTTGTTGGTCCTAGTATCGAATTGGAGACATTTGAATAGGTTCATTTGATTATACATTAGTTGGTGACTGCAAAGAGCATGTATAAATTCTATACTGGAAATTATAGATGACAAATAGAATTCATGTATGATATTCATGTCTCTTTAGAGTGTCAGCTAGATTAGTGGAACAATGTAAAATGAAAACTCATTTTATCTTCCCTAGGATTGTCATATCATTTGAGAAAGTGACAATGGTCAGTCTATTTGCATAACGTTTATCACGTCATTAATGATACAGTTCCATGAACAACATTTTCTGTGTTTCACTTCTAAAATGATATCATACAGACCTTTTCATGTAATATAAGTAGAAGACATATAAATTTTAAATGATGATTTATTTGACGCTAATTTGATATGGGTATTTGATCATAGTGACAATTGTCTTTGGCGTAAGAATACTCTATTGGTATGAGAATAGTGGTATCATAGTCATATTCAAGAATAGACCATGTAGGAGGAGTATGATATGTAAAAACAATGGAATTTTTTTCACAAGGACCACATAATGATGATTGGTGCCCCACGAGGATGATCTTTTATATGGTTGGGAAGTTGTAAAATTGAGTCTTTTTATATGTACAACCATCCAAGAGTTTTTCATTCGATCCACATTGGCCATGTCTTATTCAAATATATAAATCATTTTTTGGGAAAATGGTAATTTTTTTGAGATATATGTTTTTATAAGAATTAATGATGTTTGGGTATTTTAGTTAAGGGTTTGACAACATTTTAATAAGTTGAAAATATTTTTATGGGGTTGGATTTTTTGATATGAAAATAGATTGAATACACCCATCAGTTGAAAATTTTCACACAATTATCTGAATTACATGTTGTATACTTTTCGTGTATTTTTATTAAAATAATATGATGACATGGGTTTTTGGTATATTCTATTTAAAATATTACAAGATGTTTAAACACCTTAAACATTACATAATTTCCAACCATATCATTTTAAATCATTTTGGGCTGTCGATTTCTTATTTTATCTCGACTATTTCATTATCCTATCAACAATAGGGAATCATCCAAGTGACATTGGCATTCCAACCTAAATTCAGGATATCCAATTTCTGGAATTGATAATTATAATGTCTTTTTGGATAGGTTTTCCATTCTCTACCTAGGATTACAATATGTTTACCTGAAATCCTTTGAATGTGTGCATTGTTGGATTTGATCTAGATAATTTTTTTTCTAGGAACCACTATGATATAATCTACAACATCTACCCCTTGGGTGATTTCCATTGAAAATGTTATCTGATTTTTAGTTAAATTTAGCAGGTCTAAATATAAACCCTATGGTTTGATACATTTCCAGTAAATGTAGTATTTTGATTGCACCATATTAACATGCACCTGAAAAATTAAATAATTTATGGGATTATTCGGTGGAGACTTTTGGTTTTAATTGGATATATAATTTTTTAGAGATACTAGTATGGTGATCGAACCAGGGATATAATTAAATTGGTTAATGGATTGAATTATGCTGCTCATGACATGAAACCCTGGTTGATTTCTTAATTATGAATCCCTAAATTTTGTATACAATCATATATTTATGATTATTGATCAATTGAGATATAAATGAACATTGTATATTAAAGGATAATTGTAAATCATATAATAAACTATTTAAATTTACGATGTGCTACTATGATATACAATTTGTATGACAAGACATATGTTCTATGCTGAAATGGTTATATATCAGTATTTTCCCTAACACATGTACACTTATTACATATAATGATGATATTTATCATGGTTATAACAACCCCATGCTCTAATGATTATTGTGACTGGTCTCTTCCTAGTCCCATGATGTAATTTAAAAATAAAATAACATGAATTTTTGTATTGTTTATTGGTCTTTGAACCGATTAATTGGGAAATACCCTAATTAAATGTATTTGTGTTCATGTTGGTAACGCATTCATTGAGATATTAAGGTATGGAACTTAAAGAGTTTATTTTACCATTTTTATATGGTTGTGGATTGATATATTTATATGACATGATCAATGATATTATGGAAAGAAGCCGATGAATGTTTTTGTCTATTTTATTAACTTTTGAATTAATTAATACAATTATTTATATCTTTATTTCATAAACATAATTTCAGACCATTTTGTCTATAAAAGAAAGTTTTGACCTACTGAGATATATTCACAATCTATATCAACATCAATTTGTATTTTATGTAGATTACATGGATATAGGTTTTTGAAAATGGGAAATGGGACTTGTTTTGTGTTGTTTTATACTGGATTTACTAGTGTTTGGAGGAATGACTATTATGGTGTTCATGACATAATACCTTTTAGTCTTGAATTAAGTGTATGAGTCTTTTACTTATATTGTTTCTAACATGGATGTTTTCTACATTCCAACATGTCATTACATTACTTATATTATTATTTTAGGATTAATATGGTGGATTTTATTATTGTTCTAATATTTTTCCATTCATGGATTTATTTTGATTAAATGGATCAGTTATACTGCTATGAAACTTCATACGAATGAGAATAGTCTCCTACAATACATTTCACACCATACTTCGAGTGGGCAGCCTCTAGTGTACGAGGATACATGCTTCTGGTCTCGTAACCATCCCATTTTTTCCACATGATAAAGTTACATATCAGGGGACATTTCATTGTATGTTTACCCATACTAAAAATATAATCTTACTCTCTCTTATGATCAGTATTTCGTGTTTATGAATAATAGTATTATATATGAAAAATCATGAAGGATACCTGTTTAGTCAATAAGGTTTTTCTTATGACTTTTTCATTCTTTCTTATTTTGAAAATCACAAAAACCTTATACCTAAGCAAAACTATATTTTACTTATATAAGGAAAATTTATTTCCTTAAAGAAATTTACCCTAACCTAGATTTTTCATATACATTGAAACATTTTTTCTTAATTATAAAAATCGGATTCATACCCAAAACCTCAGAATCATATAATACTAAGGTATGAAGCATTCTGTTTTAGGATCCGAATTCGGGACAAAAACTCTGATAATGTTCCACTCCAAATTCTAGATACGAACTCTTACAAAGTTCAAATCCAAATTATAGACCCCTTACTTTTATTAGTTCAACTCTGAACTTTTATTAGTTCGACTCCGAACTTTTATTAGATCGACACTAAACATTAATTAGTTCGACTCCGATATTTTAACTAGTTTGACTCCAAACTTTTATCTAATTTGACTTCGAACTACTACATGTTCGATTCAGAACTTTTTATGTTCAGATTCTCATCTCTGGAAATACCAGACTATGAATTTCCATAGAAAATCCGACTCTGAATTTCAATAGAATTCAGTTTCCGAATTCCTATAAAATAGAATCTGATCATTTTTTATTATAGACTCCGAATTCCATTTATTTTAGACTCTAAACTTTTATTTACTTACATTAAAAATTCTAGTTTTACTTATACCTACAGTTGTTTCATTATAAAATGATTTCATGACTTCAGTTACACAGGTTTTGTTATAAACATATGTCGTTCCTTCTATTTCTTAAAAACTGTTGGTATAGTGACACATGTACAGGTCCCTCCAAATTTTAAGGAAAATAAGACCGTTGAAGGAGGGATCCAACCATTCCAACCGAGCCTATAAATAGGAGCGCATTTGAAAGAGAGATCAAAAACAAGTTGATCACTCTAGAGACCACACACTGTTAAGGTGATTTCTAGAGAGGGAAACTTTTCATGCTTTGTGTGTACTGAACTGCTCGTTCAGATTGGTTAGTGAGACTCCGAATGTTGGTGATTACATTCGAGGGATTCCATG
This sequence comes from Viscum album, assembly GCA_963277665.1. Taxonomy (NCBI): domain Eukaryota; kingdom Viridiplantae; phylum Streptophyta; class Magnoliopsida; order Santalales; family Viscaceae; genus Viscum; species Viscum album. The sequence goes on along the minus strand of OY728166.1, from coordinate 365,863,859 downwards.
GATAGGAAGATAGAGGTGCCAACTACCTTGAAATTTGAGGGCTTCCTTGCTAAGGAACACAAAGGTTATAACTACCTTGAAGTTGAGGGCTTGCGGGGATAGCAAGACAGAGACTCTGATATTCGTACCGAGGGCTTACCCGGGTGTGGGTAAGATAGACATGCTTGAATGTATAAATCAAGGGACCTTTATAAAAGGTTGTTGGATACCCTTCTCTATGGGTTAAAAGATTTATATCTTGTTAATTGTAGTTTTACTACTCGTTTTTCCGCTTTATTTGTGTATTGTAAGGAAAGTATAATCTTCTATATTTCCTTAAACTTGTAATCTAATTCAATAAGATTTTATATGATATATGGTAGACTCACATTTTGTATACTTTGGTTAAGTTTAAATTTCTAGATCCATATTTTTGGAACCTATTTTTCGGAATCACGTTCCTATTTCAAGAAACTGTATAGAACTAGATGTTTGTAACTTCATTGATTTCCCCAATCTTTTAATTGGTGTTACAGCTATTGTGAATTTTATTAGTTTAACTTTGTTAAACATAGATCTTTCCTTGGTTAAGGAAAATTTAAAAGTGTACAATTCACCCCCCTCTTTTATATTGAACATCTACATCATTTTTTCGATCCTACAATTGGTATCAGAGCTAGTGTCTGAAATAATTATACTCACATATACGTTTTTTTCCTTGCTCAGTTTTTCCTTGTTCTATATTTTCCATTCTTAGGAATAGTTTTTTCTTGAATTTTAACTTTTGTTTTTAACATGTTTTTGTGTAGAATGATTTTCTTAAAAATGGAAGGTTTAAATGTTGGCTCCATCGACAATATAAATCATACTAGACCTCCTATTTTTGACTGGAATGACTATGAATATTAGAGAGATAGGATGTAGAATTTCATTATCAATACTGGGGTAGATAATTTCGTTATTCTTACTAGAAGTTATAAAATTCCTGATAAGGAAGTAAGTGATTTCACAAACCAAGAGAATCTTGATTATCAATTAAACTATAAGGTACGCAATACTATACTATGTTTATTGACTAGGAACATATATAGCCAAATTTCTTCATGTGAAATAGCCAACTGTATATAGAAAAAACATGAAGTTACTCATTTTGGTATATCTAAAGTGATTGAGACAAGAAGAGCTACGTTGAGAGCTGAGTATCATGGTTTCAATTTTCCTTATGGTGAACCCATTTGCAATGTTTAACAGAGGTTTATGACAATTGTGAATAGTCTACAATCTAATGGAGAGAATGTTCTGAATGATGAAGCTCTTGTGGATAAGATTATAGATATTATGACCAATGAGTCGGAATCAAAGAGAACATATATTGATGAGAACAAGAAGGTTACTCAGATTTACTTAGATGAGCTATTTGGAACTCTTCTTCACCATGAAACAAGAACGAAGAGAGATGCTGACAACATCAATAAAAATAATGGTAATGGTACTATTTCTTTTACTACAACATCAAATCATATTAAGGCTAAGACTCATAATAGAGTAACTAGATCCAAGTATAAGAAGGTTATTATCTAATCTGAATCTAGTGAGAGTGAAGTCTCAGAGAATGATTTAGCAAATCTTACTCGAAGGATGAACAAGATTGCAGGTCATAGAAATTTCCAATCCAAGTATAACAAAATGCATAGAAAAGATAGACTATATAGAAAGTGACTTATTACGAATGTAAGAGAGTTGGACATATTAGACCAGATTGTCCTTTACTCAAAAAGATAGAATGAAAAGAGAGGAATTCTAAAAGGAATTGGAAGAAGTATTATAAATCTAAAGCTAAGAATGTTCTGAAAGCTAATGATACATGGAGTTCTAGTGGTGGTGAATCTTCAGATAAATCTTCTGATTATGAAACTTTAGGACAGAAGAATCTTGGTCTTATAGCCGGACTACCCATTAACAATCATTGCATTATGGATAAGGTACACAATGCTGAATCATTGGACAATGTTTCCGTAAATTATAATGATATTATATATAATAACTCTTCAGATGAATAATTCTTTTCTAATGAATAAAATATGTTACCTACCTATGATAATGTTTCTAGGTTTTCTGAACTTCTTGAGATTGAGAATTCTAAACTCAATAAAAAACATGATAAGGAAAACTCTAGGAATATTATTCTTACTAAATAAATATCAGATCTTTCTAAATATCTTGACATGAAAATTGCAGATTTTATAAGTATTTTAAAAAACCTTGAGGAAGTAAATTCTGAGAATAATAAACATTCTAAAGATCTAGAAAAAGTAATTTCTAAGAAAAGTGTTTTTGATCCTAGATCTAGTACCTAAACTAACGATTTTTAAGATAACAACATTGTTATAAAACTAAAGTTTGAAATTTTTTCCTTAAAAAAGTGTTTGTCAAACATTACTCATGGTAAAGAAAATATTGGTAAGATGTATTCATAAATATGACCTTTAGGAAAAAAATCCAGATTTGGTTATAACCATGAAAAACCAACTTTTAATAACAACTACTTTGTTCCTAAAAGTGCCCCATTTTTTAATAAATGTCAATGTGGTGGACACTGGGAAGAAATTTATTCTTTAAACAAAACCCTAGAACTAGGATTTTATAAGTCTTACATTTCTATGAAGACATGGGAAACCAAAATATTACTATCTAGAAATTCCAGATCCAAACATGTTTTGATTCCGAAAGTCTAAATATTTTCTTTTTTTAGGAAGATAAAGGATGTACCAAAAACAATACATGGTTCATGGATAGTAGATGTTCTCTGCATATGATTGGTAGCAAAAGCTATTTTGAAATGATTATCAAGACGAAAGGAGGAAGAGTATCTTTCAGATAAAAATCTTAGGGTGAAATTATTGGTATAGGTAATGTTTTTCATCGTGGTAAAACATTGATTTAAAATGTTTTGTTCATAAAAGGTCTTAAGAACAACCTCATCAGAATAAGTCAGTTGTGTGATGAAGTATACCTTGTGAATTTTAGAAATGATAACTGCTTAGTACATAATTCCAAGGAAGAGTTTATTCTTTCTTCCCATAGGTAAGAGAATGATTACACTTTGAACATAGAAGAACTTAGGATCCAAGACCTACCTTGACTTAGTGAAATGGAAGATCGATCTTTGTAATGGAATATAGGACTAGGTCACTATAACCTTAAGAACTTATGTAAACCCTCTAAGAAGAAACTAGTTAAGGATGTAACGGAGCTTAGATTTGATTCTTCTAAAGTTTGAAATCCTTGTCAATATGGAAAGAAACATAAATATAGTATTAAATCGATAGGCGAAGTCTCAACAACTGATGTGTTACAATTGGTGCACATGGATCTTTTTTGTCCAACACAAACTGGAAGCATTGGATGTAAATACTATGTGTTTGTTCTAGTTGATGATTACAGTATATTTATATGGGTTAATTTTCTAGAAAATAAATCTGAAAATTTTTCTTATTTCAAAAGTTTTAGTGCCCAACTTAAAAATGAGAAAAATCATCCATAGAAAAATATTCATAGTGATCATGGAGAATAATTTCTAAATTACAATTTTGAAACTTTTTGTATTAGAAAAGGTATTAATCACAACTTCTTAGCACCTAGAACTCCTAATCAAAATGGTATAGTTGAAGGAAGAAATAGAATTCTTCTAGAGATAACTAGAACCATGCTGATTGAATATACTATAGCTATAAATTTCTGGGATGAAGTTGTAAGTACCAACTTGTTATACTATACATCAAGTTTTGATTGGACATTTTCTTAATAAAACACTTTATGAATTATGGAATGGTAGAAAACCAAGTCTATCCTACTTCATGGTTTTTGGTTGCAAGGTATTCATCTGGAATACTAAATATAATTAACACAAATTCACACCAAAATTAGATGAAGGAATTTTCTTAGGCTACCCCACAACTTCTAAGGCTTATAGAGTTTTCAATAAAAACACTTGTACTGTTGAGGAAACAGTGCATGAAAAATTTGATGAATCTAATCATTTTGTTTTGAAATCATCCCAAACTACATCCTCAGATGTGTTTTCAAAAACTGGTTATCATCCTTTGTTAGAAGTTTTTTAGGATAAGGAAAATATTCCAGAAGATACTTCGGAAACATTTACCCCAGAGGACTTTCTACCCTATGTTGATGGACATGTTTTAAAAAACCCAAACCATGTGTCTCTTAAGAATCATCCTACTTATGTTATCATTGGTGATCTATATCAACATTTAAGGACTTGAATTTCCTTGACAAATTAAGTAGAACATCTAGCATTCCTTTCCCAATTAGAACCAAAATTCACTGATGATGCTTTAGGTGACGATGATTGGATTAAATCCATACAAGATGTACTGAATGAATTCGAAAGGAATAAAGTCTGGAACTTGGTTGCAAGAGCTAAGGAAACTTCTGTTATTGGAGTAAAGTGGGTCTTCAGAAATAAGTGTGATGAAAATGGAGTCATAGTTAGAAATTAAACATGACTAGTTGCTAAAGGCTATAATCAACAAGATGGAATAGACTTTGAAGAAACCGATGCTCCGGTAGCTAGACTTGAATCTATTTATATCTTCTTTGACTTTGTAGCATTATTCAATTTTAAACTGTTCAAATGGATGTGAAATGTGCATTCCTTAATGGTTATGTTCAAGAGGATGTTTTTCTCAACAACCTCTTGGAATTGAAGATACAAAACATCCTGATCATGTTTTTAAACATACCAAAGATTTGTATGGACTTAAACAAGCCCCATGAGGCTGGTATGATAGACATACATGATTTTTTCTTCAAAATAAACATGTTAAGGGAAATGCAGATCCAACCCTTCTATAAAGAAAAATAAAAAAATGTTTTGATTATCAAATTTATGTTGATGACATTATATTTGGTTCAACTCAGCAATCTTTAACTGATTCTTTGAAAATCTAATGAATTCTGAGATTGAAATGAGTATGATAGGTGAGTTAACATTTTTCCATGGTTTTAAAATTTCTCAAACACCAGAAGGAACCTATATATCCCAACATAATTATATTAAATATCTTCTTAAAAAGTATGGATATGAAAATACTAAGAGGTTAAGTACTCCAATAGGTACATCAAACTCTTTAGATCTTAATGAAGGTGGGAACCCAGTATATCAAACATCTTTTAGAGGTATGATAGGAAGTCTACGATACTTGATAGCTAGTCAACCAGACATGATGTTCTCAGTATTCTTATGTGCAAGATATCAATACAATCCTAAGGAATCCCACATAAAGGCAGTGAAAAGAATTTTTTTCTACTTAAAGAGAACCATGGATCTAGGATTATACTATACTTATGGAAATTATTTTATCTTAAAAAGCTTTTCAGATGCTGAATTTGGAGGATGTAGAATGGATAGAAAGAGTACATCCAAAATGTGTCATTGCTTAGGAGATTCGCTATTTTCTTAGTCATACAAGAAGAAACACTTAGTAGAACTCTCTTCTACTGAAGCTGAATATATAGTGGCTGGAAATTATTGTTCTCAAGTGTTGTGGATGCAACACACACTCACATACTATGGCTTGAGTTTTACAAAGACTCAAATTTTGTGTGATAACAAAAGTTCCATTTCCCTTTGTAAAAACCCCGCACATCACTCTCGTGGAAAGCACATATATATTAGGCATCACATTCTTAGGGATTACACACTTATAGGTGATATCATTCTTCAGTTTATCAAAATGCAAGATCAACTTGCTGATATTTTCACAAAATCATTAACCTATGATAGATTTGAATACATTAAATAGAAGTTAGGAATGATAACTGTAAGTCAATACTTCTTCATTAACTTCTTTTTGAACAATTCTCCTTACAGTAAAAACCTCCTTCTCATAGGGGGAGAACATTTGCATGTTAGTTTAATCAAAATGTATCGTTTTTTATTTTGTTTTGAAACTTATGTAACGAAAATTTTTATTAAATTTTTTTTTTGAAAAATTTCGGAAATGAAATTCTTGGAATGGAAATTTTTGGAGTTGAACTATCGGAATGGAATATATCGGAAAGAAAATTATAAAAATAGAAATTTTTAGAATTGAAATTCTCGGAATGAAAACTTTCAGAATGGAAATTTTCAGAACTGAAATTTTTGTAATGAAAATTTCTGGTTTAAAACATTATTGTATGGTTTTTCCATAATGAGAGTTTTTGTAATGGATTTTCCGTAAGGAAAATTTTCGCAATGTATTTTTCGTAATGAGAATTTTCTCAATGGATTTTCCGTAATGAGAATTTTTTTAATAATACTTCGTAATGAGGATTTTTCGTAATGAGTTTTTCATTTTTTTAAAAAAATCCTCAAGAAGAATATTACTAACTAAGAACAATATTTCTAGACAATACGAAATGTATGATTTCCTTAATTAAATTTTCGAAGTCATATTTTTTTTATGGCATTTTCGTATGAGTTTTAAAATTATTCGGATTCTAGATTACCTTAAATTCAAATGTTTTTCTTAAAACCTCAAAAGATCATATTCAAGTCTTCAATGAGGGAATGTTCTCAACCATTAGATCAGATCAAATGGATATTCAACCGTTAGATGGTTTTTGGAAGACCAAAGGTCAACTTCATCTCCTATATAAAGGGTACCTTAAGAGTCGTTCCACATCGGTTTTTCAAAGCATTCGCGTCTCGAAGCCCTGACTCTGTTCATAAAGACCATTCCAATCTTTGTCAATGTTGTTCCGAATCGTCCAGAACTCTCCACTCTGAATGTCTATTGAAGCTACATCTCATGAAATTTCTACCTCAAAGCTAATCTCAAAATGGTTAGTCTTCAGGGAAAGGTTATTGCATCCGTATTTCTACAAGTTTGGTTCTCTTATATCTAAGAATATCAGATTGAATGACTGGGAAGATGTTTTCTTGACTAAGTCAGAGAAACAGGATCTGGTTTATACAGATTTACTTGTTTAATTCAAAGGGTTTGTTTCCTTCCAGCAAGAAGATAGCTGAGACTTAATTTTCTTCAAATCTTATGGTAAGACTTACAAATTATTTTACACCAAGGCTGCAAGCATGGTGGGTTTGTCTTACAAAGGGAAAGCTTAATATTTCTCACATAAGCTTCCGGATGAGAAAGGAAGTTTCAAAAAGGTGAAGGCATTAAAATTTCTTGGACATAAAGATACCAAGACTGCTAAGATTTCTCATCTCTCTTCGAATAATTGGGTTCTATAGTTGTGGGTACAAGGTTTTGTCGTATCAATAAGGGGTGACATGGATAATATGAAGAAGAGTGATATTTACGTCCTAGATTTCCTAGATAATATAAGGAAGATAAATTTGATGAGGCGTGTTTTGATTACAGTTATGAATATAAAATAAGGGAAATTGGGAGCTCAAATCATTATGCACCCTACCTTACTATCAGAGATGATAGTGCGGTTCTTAGATTCATTCAAGGTTTCTTGTAAGTCTAATGCTTGGAATTGTAATCTTATGCTCGTCAGTGATGATATATTAAAAAGAATGAAGATGGTTTTTTCTGTTGAATTTAGATAATTCTACCCTTTACCATAGGGAGAGGCTGAGGCCATTCTGAAAAATGTGGAGAAGGCTGAACAAGTGAAGAAAGATTCTATAAAAATGAAGCTTAAGGAAGTGGTTTCGGAAGAAAAAACTCCCAAATCTAAGGATATGCAATCCAAACCTCCCAAGACAATGAAATAGAAAGCTTATACATAAGAAGTGTAAGCCTAGTGGAGGGAAGACAAAGAGAAGAGAAAAGAAATAGACAGACCATTCGTATTGGACCAGGCAGAGGCTAAGGCCTTAAGGGAGAAACCTGCGGATGTGTTAGAAAAAGAGGCAAAAGAGAAAAAGATGAAGAAAAAGGTGTATGAAGCTGAGCTTTTACAATCTCTGTTAAGAGATACTGAAATAGCCTCTGAGAGGATTCCCATTCCAGAAACCTTTGATGTCTAACCTTCTTTACCAGAGACTCCAGCAATGAACTATATCACTCCGATAAAATCCAAGGGTAAAGAGGTAATTGATGAAGTATAAAAAGAAGCTGCTGAAGAAGAATAGTAATAAGTTGTTCAAGAAGAATAATAAAAACAAGAAGGAAGTGGTGTTGTTTTTGATGTGATTAAATAATTAGAAGAGTATAAAGAAAAGGTTGAATCTGCAAAATTACCCACTTCGTGAAAAGAAGTTGAGAAAGAAAGTAGGAAGGATGAAGATATTCATGAAGAAGAGAGGGACAATTTTTTATCTGATGAGGAAGAATATTATGAGAAGAATTTCCTTGAATAAGGGGTAAAAAGGAGAAACCAGATCAATACCTGATTTTTCAATTATCAAAAAGTGTGGTAGAATCTCCAGATGATCAACCAAATACGAAAGCTGACAAGGGGAAGAATGTTTTGATGGATACACAAATAAAATATATTATCCAGAAGAAATAGGTTGGTGGTTCTTATAGAAGGAAGTTGGTGCAGAATAAAGAAGAACAATCTCCATGAAAGTTATTGGATTTGAATTCATCAGCACATGGTCATGATTTTTTGGTTGTATCCATGACAAAGTTGGTGGACACCATTCCGATTTTCCCCACCATAGACTCTAGATGCCAGATGATGCATCGTAGTTTGAATCAGAAATCAGAATCCTTATCTATAGTGATGGATAATTGTATAAAGATTGAGGCAGACCATAGAAGTTTCTTATCAATTATGATGTACACAGGAAATCTTGCAAAAAATTAACATTGTGGTCTATGAAAATTGAAGAAGACATGGCTGTGTATGATAATTTTCTGAATGAGGTTAAAGATTCCTTTGACCCTGAGGATAAAAAGAACAAAAATATTCGGGAAGTGTTGATCATTGAGAAAAGTTCTAACAATCAACCGGTTAGAGATCTGAATGGGAAGCTTCACTCAGTAGATCAGAACTGGAAAGGGGAAATAGATTTACGGATTGAGTTAAAGGAGAAGCTGGAAAAGCAAGATGGATTACTAAAGATACATGAAGAATCCATGAAGGCTTAGGCAGCAGCTTTGAATTACAAAGAAGAAAGGATATAATCCATGGAGAGGCAAGCCGAGGAAGTCCAAAGAGATTTCAAGAAACTAAAAACCTTGTTGAAGAAGCTTATTCCAAAGGAAAAGGGGGACACATAGATAAATCCTATCTTTTGTTGAATTTTTTTTTCTTTGTAAAAATTTTCTCAACTCTAATTAAAATTTGGTTGGTTGTATCTTGTTATATACTATTGTTTCAGGTACCATATTTTCTTTTCCATTCCAGTAACTTCTTTTGGAAAATCACAATGGGGGAGAAGGATAAAGAACCACTAAAAAGATTAGAAGGACAAATTTAAAATAAAGACGAAAAATTTCTATGTGAATATATCCTTAATGTAACGGGGAGTTTCTCACTACAATGTTTTTCATTCCCATGATAATGAAAACTCCACTCTGGAAATTCAGAATACAATACTAAGAGTTTCAATCCCTAAGGGGGAGATAGCTATATTCACTATTATCCATGAACAAAGGGAGATAAGTTTTAATTTAAAAGTCTAATGAAAATTTTCAAAGTCCTTATATTATTTTTCATAATGATATTTGTGGTTTCCAAAAAGGGGGAGATTTTTGAGTCAATTTGGTTTTTCTTATGACTTTTCCATTCCTTCTTGTTTTGAAAATCACAAAAACCATATAACTAAGTAAAATTATATTTTACTTCTATAAGGAAAATTTCTTTCCATAAATATATTAACCCTATCCTTGATTTTTATTATATATAGCAATTTTTTTCTTATGTATAAAAATCAGATTCATACCCAAAACCTCGGAATCATATAATACTAAGGTATTAATCATTCTGTTTTCGGATCCGAATTCTGAATATGAACATTGATAAATATCCACCCTAAATTCTAGAGACGAACTCTAACAAATTTCAACTCCGAATTCTAGACTCTGAACTTTTATTAGTTCAACTCTGAATTTTTATTAGTTCGACTCTGAAATTTTATTAGTTCAACTCTGAACTTTTATTAGTTCGACTCCAAACTTTTAACTAGTTGTACTCTGAAATTTTATCTATTTCTACTCCAAACTACTACAAGATTTACTCCGAACATTGTAAGTTCATATTCTGAACTCTGGTAAAACCACACTCCGAATTTACTTATAAATTCAGACTTTGGATTTCTACAGAATTCAGGTTCCGAATTCTTATAAAATAGAATCCGAACATTTTTTTATTATAGTCTCTGAATTCCATTTTGGTTAGACTCTAAAAATTTCTTTACTTACATTCCAAATTCTAGTTTTACATATACTTACACTTGATTCATTGTAAAATGATGTTGTGCCTTCAGTTACACATGATTTTTATAAAATGATGTCATCCATTATATTTCAAACAAACCATTGGTTTAGTAACATGTGTATAGGTCCCTCTGAATTTTAAGGAAAATATGACCGTTGGAGGAGGGAGCCAACCATTCCAACCGAGCGTATAAATAAGAGCTCATTTGAAAGAGCTCAACAACAAGTTGATCACTTTAGATACCACACGCTGTTAAGGTGATTTATGGAGTGAGAAGCTTTTCATGATTTTTGTGTACTAAACCAATCATTCAAATTGCTTAGTGAAACTCCGAATGTTGTTGATTACATTCGAGGGATTTTGGGGATAGAAAGACAGAGGTGCCCACTACCTTGAAGTTCGAGGGCTTCCTTGTAGAGGAAGAAAGAGGTTCCAACTACCTTGAAGATGAGGTATTGCGGAGATAGAAAGACAGAGACTCCGATCTTCATATCGAGGGCTTACCCTGGTGTGGGTAAGATAGACATGCTTGAATGTATAAATCAAGGGACCATTATCCAAAGGTGTTGGATACCCTTCTCTTTGGGTTAAAAGATTTATATCTTGTTACTTGTAGTTTTACTACTTGATTTTCCACTGTATTTTTTTATTGTAAGGAAATTATAATATTCTTATATTTCCTTACACTTGTACTATGATTAATTTATATTCTATGCTCTTTAAGGTAGAATCTAATTTTGTAAACATTGGTTAAGTTTCAATTTCCGGATCCATATTTATGGAACCTATTTTTCGGAATCACTTTCATGTTTCAAGAAAGTGCATAGAACAAGAAGTTTGTAACTTCATACTTTTCCCAAATCTTATAATTAGTGTTATAGGTGTTTTGAATTTTCTTAGTCTAACTTTGTTAAACTTAGATCTTTCCTTGGTTAAGGAAATTTTAAAAGTTTACAAATCACCCCCCCTCTTGTATATTGAGCATCTAAATCATTATTTTGATCCTGAAATACCATGTGTGAATAATTATTTATCGATATACTGATTATCTCCATAAATAATTTGATTTTGTACCTAGAATCTAAATTTAATGAACTATTATAGTTCTCTGAAATGGGTTTTTTAGATCAGTTATATTTTTTCCCCGAAAATTAAGGAATAGGTATCTGTGTTATAATCAATATTGTATACATGGTAACAAAGTGGTGATTAATTATTTTTTTGAATTAGGTTATATAGAATTAGGGTGTTGGCCCTAAAATAAACTTTGGTTAATGTGATATAGGGTGAACCTAAAACCCCAAGGGGGGAAACAATGTGTTAGAGTTTTTGACATCTATGGAATGATATTTATTATAGTAAGACTTCTTACATAGAATAATAATGAATAATAACCATAATAACTATTTCTAGTGTTATTATGTGATGAGAACCATAGTAAAATCATAAAATTTATGATTATTATAAATTTATTGACAATAAAAATATAATATATGTTTCTACTAAGTAATCTATATTTTTATAAATATATGTGGGTATCACAACACAACCTCAGCAGTTAGATATTGAATTATTATAGAAAAATATTAATCATATGATAATTAAAACCAAATTCAATAACTATTCTCTAAATTGTTTTATTTTTATACTTAAAAATTTATTCTTGTACCTCTTGTTGAATTTGATGTGATTATGGCAATGATTTATCTCTCTCTCTCTATATCCAATATTAATTTCTAACGAACGAATGTCTCATTTCATATTCTAAATCCACATATGATAATAATTTTGTATATAATTTATTTGTGGAAATTAAATCAATTATATATATCATACAATCTATGTATATGGAAAATTTATCTATAATTTTTTAGGATAAAGTAGATATTTAATAAATTAATATTTTTTAGGAGTATGTTAATTTTTTTGAAATATATTTCTATTTTTCTCTAAAATTATAAATATTATTTTTCAATAGAATGTACCCTCAGTGCTAAATCTATTTAAATAACTCAGTTGGGACATTATTTTTTTATTTTCAATAGTTTTTATTTTTTATCAATTATTTTTAATGACATTGATACATTTAAATGACGTTAATATGTTAAATATGATATATTGAAGAATCTATTGAATTCTTGGTTGATTTATTCACATTTTTTTAAGTTGATTCTATAATAATATTGGTAAATAATGTTTGAAATAATCCATTATTATTATCTTTTGTATGTTCTTTTGATGTATTTTATTTTTACATAAGAAGATTAAGGAACTCTTCTTCATGTATCAAACATGTTCATAATGTTTTAAAATAATTTTTTTATTGACAATAAAAAATTGAAAATATTTCCTTTAATAGCTTACATAAGAACTTTACAAGACCTGAAGTGATTGAGATTCCTCATTAATATAAAAAAACTTTATTGATGGATGTTGTGATAAATATCAGATGGATTCTAGTTAATGGATTAAAATGATTGGAGTAAAAAAATAGAGATTATCAAAAATCTGGATCAATAAAAGGAAAGAGGATGCAGTATTTTTGAGTGCTTAATAGATAGAAAGAGATAAAAATTCTTAATGATTGGGAGAAATAAAATATGAAAGGAGATAAGATGATTTTTAGAAAAAATTTTCATCATTTAATGTACATAAAATTTTCAACCAAATTAAAATAAAATATCTCCATGTTAATTTTATTTTTTTGATCAATCATCACATTACATTGTTGTTATTATATTAGTTAAAGTAAAAAAATGAGTAATCAGAGCCTATGCAAACAATATCACATGTGATATTGACGATAAAATGTTCATTTTTATAAAAATATTTTTTCTCGGAATAACTATTATTCTATATAAATATAAATATTTTATTTATGTTTAAATTAATTACTTTAAAATGTCCCAAATAAGGCTTGTAAAAATATAATGATATTAAATAATTGTGTTTTGATTAATTATTGAATAATATTACCTATAAAATTATTTTATCAATGATATATTACATTTTATGTTGATATAAAGTTAAAAAAATTGTTTTTTAAAGTTAAATATACACTGATAGGTTTTCGGAATAATATATTGTACGAAATCTTGTTTGCTAGTGATTGTTTGTTGATTTAATTTGAAGTGGGTTTTAAAAAATGAAGTTATTTATGAGGACATAAAATGTTTTTGGAAATAATTCACCATATATATTTTTTCCGCATCAATCATAATGTTCGTAATGTTGTTTCATGTTTAATTAAATGTTTCAATAACATGAAAATAAGATATTAACAAGTCATATTAAAATAGAATCCCAATCATTAGATAGAGAATAATCCTCCAACCATAGAATAACTGCTTTTAATAATATGTTTCAAATGAAAATGAGAAATATTATTAGATGAAATAAATAGATGAAACTATAAAAATATCCTATTTCAAGTAATAAATTGACTTTGAGAAGAAGTGAATAGACCTAAGGATGTATGCATATGTGAACAAACAAACAGAGTGGAATGAAATTTTAAAAAATTATAGAAGGCATGTGATGTATCATTTTAGGGTTTATAATTTTATAAAGATCCCAAAAAAACAATAGAAAATATAGATGGAGAATAATAGATCATTAAATACTAATAAATATATAAAAACAAACTGTCAAATGTTATCCCGACTGACATAAGAGGTTATGAGTGAATATTTTTGAACATAAATTTATATATATGATAACTATGTTATTCAAAACTATTAAATCATTTTATTAGGGTTATTGATGAATTTCAATGTTCTATGTAACTATTTTGGGAAATAAATCTATAACCTTTCGATGAATATTCCAATGATATAATGGGAAAAGATTCACTTGATTGATGATGTTCATAGAATTTGTTCTGGATGGCATGATTGAATAACATTGAAAATGTTTTGTATGTAATTCATTATTTCAATGTTGAGATGATAATTCCATATATCAATATTCCTAATGGGAGTTGATGATTATTGGAAGGTTAATAATGTTATAGATAGTTTTTTAATATCTCAAACATTCTAAGTGAAGTGGTAATCGTTCAACAAAATTAAAAAATATTTAAAATTTAAAAATTCAATTTTTTTTGTATGAAGGAAAATATATATGGGTTACCATAATTTCCAAATATATTTTTCCTATAAAAAGGGTTTTAGCAGTGTAGAAATGAGTGGAACACTATTCAACTATGAAGGAGAAAAATTTATTGCAAATTTCACTATAAGAATTTACTATCACCAAATAATTAATGAAAATATCATTTGGGGAAGATTCTATAAAGGAAAAAGATCATGATAGGGATGAGGTAATTATTAAAGTGATTAAACTAGACAAAACATTGAGTATTTAAAAAAATAAATAAGAAGTTATTTCATGAATATGGACTATATTATGCCAACGATATGAGATAAATATTCTCTACCAAATCAAAATATACTTAATGATCAAGAAGGAGAAGAAGAGTCGGTCATCCAAATACCATAAATTGTTTTCCTATTTTTCAATAATTAAATACATAGAGTGAATATAAAGATAATGGAGGATGTGAATTTGGATTATCCATTTATATACTGATCATAGTTGATTAAAATATTGGAAATATTGTTTTCAAGGTATTGAATGATGGGTCAAGTGTAATGTTTATTTCCTATTATTTTCAAATTAACAATATGAGGAAAAATAATGTGAATAATACAGAAACACTCTAGAAACCAATAGAGTATTCAATATCTGAATTACATTCATAGGGTTAAAATGAACCTTAAAAAGAAAGATATTACTTCATATTTGAATATTTTGATTATTTCCATACCATTCTAATGACTAAGTGCCCTTATTCATTGGTGATCCTTTTGATAATATTGTCTAAAATATTTTACATTCATTCATATATATTCATAATATAAAAATATATAATGGGATAATCGATATTATTCTTTGACTAAGAAGTAAATTTATTAATGGTTATAAAAAGTTAAATATAAATCAACACTGATTCAACCCCCATGTAGATTATTTTATGATTTGGTACTTACAATTGGTATCATATCCATGGTCCCCATACAATATATTATTTAATTTATATTATTTTTTTATTTGTATTTTGTTCCTTTTATGTATTTACAATTAATTTCAATTTTTGTATATATTTAGGGATTGAAATTAAAAATGATATTTCTACCGAACCAGGATGATACAGTAGAGTGAACAGGAAAATAAAGCGGAAGAACTTATAGATGATTATAAAGGAATTTAATTTATTAAATTCACCATTCCATTATAAAATATAAAATATGTTAGGATATTAATGTTAAGAGTAGGTAGATCATTTTTCTACTAAGAAGAATCTTATCATTACTACTTTATCAAAATCTCATAAAGTTTGTGAATATTCTTGTACAATGTGAACTGAGGACAAATATCTGAGTATATGTTTTGATGATGTTCAATATACATCCACTAAATCTATATAGTGTTATATATTAGGGGATATTATATATTTTTTCTTATTATATATAATGTCTCTTGTATGAGGATTCATTAAAATTATGCTGTTTGTAATCACAAAACATGATTAAGATGAAGATAAAATGGAAACAAAATTGATAAAAAGTGTTATATATTTTTAAAAGGTGTTGAAATGGAATGGATCAATTGATCCATGATAAATGGATCATAAAATAAGTACTTCCAAATTGGAATAAAAAGGGATCAATGAAATTGGTGAGTAATAAATCATCTAGTGAAATCTGAAGGGAAATATCTATTCTCTTTAATAATATTTGAAAAAATACAATTGATTACAAGGATTTAAAATTTTGTAGTGAAACATAATAAAATATAATCAAGTGACTATTTTTAACAAAATTATGTTATGGTGTATGATGTAAAAGTCGAAAAATTTAACAATACTTATGAATAAAAGGAGGTTATGATTGAAGATCATAAAAACACCCTCAATATGACATTTTTATAATTATATTTCCAAATTTCAAATATTTGTTCAGAAATTTGTTGAGACATAAAAATAGAGGTATATTGTTCTTACTCTTACTAAATGATATTTATAGGATTATAATGATGTAAAACCACTTATATGTGATGATAATATAAGTACATCATTGAAAAATCAATCTAAAGTTATTTTGATGAAAATGATACCATCCATACCATAATATATTAATGTAAAAAAATTATTTTTTGGGAAAAATATTTTTTATAATAAAATTGTACTATAATAGACGATTAAAGATAAAATAAAACCTAAAATAAGTTTTATGGGGATATAAATTATGTAGATGTAATTTCTCATGGAAGAAAAAAATATTTAATAAAATAAAAAATACCATACATAACAAATAAAAAGATATAGGTTTGTGGGTTAATGTTGTACTATAAAATATTTTCGTTTTGTGCATTATATAATTTGTATAAACCACAAAATAAAAAATCACAAAAAATATGAATCAATGGGATATATTTTTGTGATGAAGAACCAATATCTAGAGGTAAAGAAAAATTTGACAAAATTATAAAGTATTAAAGTGATTGGAAAAAATCAAATATTGGAAATGATTCAGGTTACAAGAATAACTTATTCTCATGTCAACATATATTATTTTTTGATTAAAATAATAATGTAATCAATTCCCTTCAAGAAATATGAATCATCCTTGGGAAGAAATTTGAATAATTTTGTAAACTATGTTTTTACAAATATGATATGTTTGATGATAATGGATTGTAAATTTGAGAGGATTAAAAAATTACCTAAATAAAAAAAATACTAATATGAAGGATAACACATATTATAATTTATTTTGACCATCCAAAACATTCATAAAATTATCTAAATTTTATCATAATAATTTTTCCCTAGGATTTTGAAATAATTTGAAAAATTAAATAAAAAAAAGAAATGAACTGTGGAGATTGGAAAGAAGGTTTTTTCCATAATTATAATTATTTCATATGTTGGAGGTCCATCATGCCATTAAGTATTCCCCACAAAATTTTACATTAATAATTACACAGAAAATAATAATTCTATGAGAAGATATAACTCTCATGAGGTGATGTTGGTTCATTAAAAACCATGAGGAATGAATGTTCAAACAAAAGGAAATTTTTTTTTTCTATATGATTCACTCTCCTATATCATAATTGAAATTAATAATTGAAAGAATAATTAATATATTTTAAGGTATAACTTAGTATAGAAAATTATATCAACTGTGCTATTATTGTTAAGAAGGTATAAAGATAAATCCCCTTCATGAAAGTAACATTATTTGTATATATTATTTAAAAAACATGGAAATAAAGGTGAGTCTTGTAATATGGGAAATAACATGAGTAGGAATAATGTATTATAACTTTTCATAACCATTTATAGAATTATTCAATCTCATAATGTTTCTTATATTGTTTTATTGACGATTCTTTTGAATGGTAAATTCTTATTGAAGATATTATAATTATAATGTCTGGATAACCACAAAAAAATTGTTCCATGTTTTTTATTTCCAAAACATTAATTTATTAGATATTATCTTCCTAAAAATTTACAATTTATGTTTAATTTTTATAATTTTGTTTTTAGTGGTAGATAAATGAATTTTTTTAATGTTTCTACCCCAATTATTTTGTCAATAAAATTTTATCATGATAGGAATTAATAAAAGATCATGTCATTGTAAAAGGTATTTAATTATTATTATCTCCTTCATGTTTTATAAAATTAAAAACCTAAAAATAAATCAGAGTAATTCAATTAATTAATGACATAAGAAAAATGGA
The DNA here is from genome assembly GCA_963277665.1 of Viscum album. NCBI lineage: Eukaryota > Viridiplantae > Streptophyta > Magnoliopsida > Santalales > Viscaceae > Viscum > Viscum album. Next base: position 365,845,697 of record OY728166.1, on the reverse strand, counting down.
ATTATAGGAGTTCTCCAATGGTACTTATCATAAAACTAGAACATGATTTTTTATGAATTTCTTGTTGTGAGTGTAGTAGTTATATGATGATATTTTTCATAAAATATTTATGCCTTATTAAATAATCTTTATACTATAATTAATGTAGAAAAACCATGATGAAATGGTATTATGTGTCGTTCATGTGGTATGAAGATTATTTTGTAAGTGAAGACCTTTCTGTCTAAATAATGAACTCTTATTTTCTACACCAAGAATGGATCATGTAGACTTGGAGTGAAATTATGGATGGAACATTACATAATATCTATCTGATAGCCTTTTCATATGAACAATGTATTTAATTTTAATAACGGTGAGAATAAATGAGATTATTTATTGAAGTAACTAAATCGAAGATAATGACTGATTAATGATTCATATATTGACAAATTAATATGGAAAAAAATTTAAGTTGTTTTAATGAAATAAAAAGTGGAATATGTTTTATCCCACTCCTTTTCTCAGTTGTCTTTATTTTCAATTGTTTTATTCATTTTCTATAACTATCAATGAAATAGAAAGAATAAATTTATTTCAATAGGTTAAATAAGTTATAAAAAATAATTTTCCCAACATTGTGTTAATGTATCCATGTTGGTAAAAAAATATGAGGTGATAAAAATATTCCTGAATCAGGGATCAAATAATGATGTATTATTTTCTTAAATAATTTTTCTGAAGAAATTTATTTTTACTGATTAAAATTGGATAACTATTCTTCATGTCTCAAACATGTTCTTAATAATTTAAATTAATGTTTATTACTAACCATATAGATATGAAAATGTTTATTTATGTATTTATCGTCATATTATTTATAGATTATAATATATTTTTTTCCTCATTGTGAATGTAAATAAAAATAGATTGATGTAGTGATGATTATAAAATAGATTCCAGGGTATTATCCATTGTTATTTAGTTCAATAAGATGGGGTTAATCTAATAATATTGATTAGGATAAGGTTATAATACTTACATTTTTGAGTAAAATTGAACTAAAAAAGAGAAAAATGACCAATAAATTTTGAAATTGTTGTTAGAAACAATAAAATAATAGATGAATGATGATTTTCACTAATTACATTCATAGTTTTGATGGATAGAAAATAATTAGTCAAAAAATGTCATATTTTTCTTACGTATGTTTACATCATTTATAAAAAATAAAAATGATTTTTTGTATGTGATTATTCCATAAAAACATGTAGAATGATCATGATATGAATTAAATATATTTCAATGAAGTTTTAAAAAAAGGTGTGACTAGAAATGGGACTTATTTATAATTGAAGACATTATAATTTCTAGTAATTTTAAATCACATTAATGTCCTACATGAAATAGGATGATATAGATTTCGATATCTATATCTTGTATGTAAAAAATATCATACTAATTATATTACCATTAAAATTTAATATGGCACTTCATATTGAAGTTGGATACAAAAACATCATATACTACTAGATAGAATCCATCAGATAGAATTTATCACATGATCAATCATAGGGTTATTAATAGATATAAATATCTATTAAAATTTATATGATAATAAAAATAATATATTATTGAATGATCGATGTAAGGAATTTGAATTTTGGGAGAGAAATGTGTCTACTACCATGGAATATCTGAGGAAATGAATAAGTTTATAATAGATATGGTATTTCAAATTAGAGGTGATAGATATAATACATCATTCAAAGAGTCATATCTGGTAAAGTATATATATTGTATACTATTGTAAATTGACTAAAGTTTGTGCCTGGATATGAATTTGAAAAAAGAGTATAAGGAAGTAATATCGGTTTTAGAAGGAATATTAGAGAGACTTTTTAGGTGGGTGATAAGAATGGGAAATCAAATGGATAAGATAATAGGTAGAAGGAGTGGAATTGATCTCAATGTGTTAAACAGATAGATCCAATATAAAAAACATTTTGGGACCCAATAGAAAGGAAAAGTTAGCCATGGAATAAAATTGATGAAACTATAAAAGGGAAGATAAAATATAGTCATCAAAATAAGTAAAATGAAAAATTATACTTTCTAAAGAATGGGAATGCTTACGTGTTTTATGCTAATATGTAATTTTGTGATGTTTCAATGATATGCAATGAAAAATGTAGTATATTTAAAAAAAATTGACTATGTCTAAGGAAGCAATTTCAGATGTAATTTTCATTGAATAATATAATGTTGCTAATGTTCCTAATGTAATTAATTATTGAGATACTTTTAAGATCATTGATCATTTCAATAATAGTAATTGAATTTTTATTTATAGAAATCTTAATGATGTTATAAGATGTTTGTTGAAATATTCAATATTCTAGAACAAATGTGATTGATTTTTGAAAAATCACAATATGTGGCTTGTTCAATATTCATTTTTTAGTAGGAAAAATAGCATATTTGAGTCCCCATGAATACACATGAATTTTATCCTCTATAAATTGTTGAAAAAATATATAAATGAGTGGAATAAATATCACAAGTAAAGGAAATTAATTTCTTAAGAATTTTCACCTTAATAATTTACCATCTATAAAGTATGAGATAGGTACTAGTTTTGGGATAATTCATCAGAAGAAGAAGTGTTAGACAGAACATGGGATATATATGGAGCACAATATCTAGAAAAACCATTATATATTAAGATAATTAAATAATAATTGACCAAATGAAAAAGTTACAGAATGAAAAAATTATATTTAAAGGATAATATATATCATATGGTCCAATAAATAAATATCTAAAAGAAGAATAGTTTATCATATTTATGCCAACCCGAATTTCATTATCCATTTGTTGAAGAAAAAATACAGGGAAGAAGAATTGAATATAAAAAATAATTATAGAAGAAACTATAGTGGAAAGAGAATAGTTGGTGGATAAATTAGATGGACTTATTTCTTAATTATGAAAGGAGAATGAATAATTAGAATGTGTCTTAGAAGGTATTGTGCTTATAAAAAAAAGATTATGTAAAATGTGATAAAAAATGTAGCAGTATGACATCCAATTCATATCTTAAAATATTGAAGGCATTTTTATTGATAAAAATGTAATTAAAAATATGGTGAAAATTTTGTTCATATGTAGTAAAAATAACCATCTAGTATCATTAATGAAGAAATTTCAATGCACTATAGTGAAATGCATGTGAAATGATAATTCATCCATTCTATAACCATATATAATTTATTATTTAAGGTTAGATTTGATGAATTTTATTCATTAAAAACCATTTCATGGTCCAGATACTGTTATTTAGTGTGATACCTTTTAATAATATCATCATCAAAATATTACATTCTTTCATAAATATTCACATGAGATGGAAAATGGAATATGCGACTTTATATCATATCATGTCAGAGAGATAGATTGATTAATTGTGTCAAAAATTTATATAGATCCTAAAATTGACTCACCACACCCTCTCAGTATCGTGTATATTGCAATTTTTTCCTTATACACTCTTTATTGAAGTACCCCTATTGAGATTCATGAATTGAAAAAGAAGCACATTCATAATATAGAAAATAGATACATATTCTTAATTTTTTCTTCATGGGGTGCACTGTCTCATTTTTTTGAAGACATATTGGCCATAACATCATTTTATTTATTAACATGAACATAAAATATTAACAATAAGAACAATTATCCTCTATCATATATTGATTACTTTTTTAATCAAATAGAAAAATCTATATAATTTGTATCATCTCACCTTCCCAATAAATGTCTTTATTAAATGGAAAAAAATTAGGCTATTCCCTAAATTTCTTTATGTATAATGTAATGACATAATTAATTTATAATAATTCCATTTAGACTTACTAGTTACCCCTCCCTTGATATTATCATGGGTCTAATAAATAGTTTCTATACAAATTACCCAGAACATTTTGGAAAAGTACTTATAAGTGTTATACTCATATATTGATAGAGAAATAAAGGACATTGTGATCATTTTAGTGTTTTTCATAGCCTTTAAAATGAGAATGTATATTCAATATATTTAATAAATTATATTCCACTTATATGAAGTATCATTCAATGATCATATCATTAACAGTTATGTTCTATCTATACATATTTTAAAGATAATTTTATTGAACAATATTGATGACCAACCATGGTGAAATAAAATATAGGTTTCTCCTTAAATATTTATATTATTAACACATTGTGAGAAATTTATCATGGTTTTCAAATCCACTAAAAATGTTGACGTGAAATGGATTCATTGAGATACCATCGATTATGATCTTCTAGAAGTATTTCTATAAATATAAGTTATACATTTTCTTATTACTTATTAAGGTGACCCAATTCAAACCATAATAAACATAAAATATCATGTTAAATATTGGATCAATTATATATAAAGGCCCTTAAGGTTTCGTTATTTTTATAAATATGAAGGGTCCTACATTACAAAAAAATAGGAAGATATGGTTTAAAATATATATATAAATCCACAACCAAAGGATCATAAAATAATAATATCTTCATTGAAATAACAGAAATAAAATTTTTCTTCATCTCCTAGTGAAATGATACTTAATAAATGGGGAGCTCAGATGCTTATAATGTGTAGAAAATAGAGATATCAACCTAACATGATCAAAAGGGTATGAGAACCACAACATAATTTTTTTAATAGCATACCATGTATATAATATATCAATATATTTTATCATAGAATAATTTTTTTATGTTATTAAGATATGAATCATAAAGCATTCGGTGAACATTAACCATGGGACCTTAACATTGTCACTATACATGAGTTTCTGTCAAAAACATAATTATAGAAAATTATTTTCTTAGTATTCATGGCTCATTTATAGGACAATCATTTCAGATTATGTTCAGTCCATAACAATCAGAGAATTCAGGGTTCACTCCCAAGACTATTAGAGTCTAATGGGATCACTCCCCAAACCATCATAGTTTTTAAGAATTAAATCCAAAATTATAATATATTATATAGTTTCTTACTAAACTGTGTTCAGTCCCAGTTCTTAATATTCATTTATCATGAGATATTTGTCATTACCCAATGAATTGGAGGGTGAAAATTTTATGGTCCCATATCTCTCATAAGGAAAATCATACAAATGTGTTGCACCAGAACATATAACATTCATTATATCATAACACAAAAAATTAAATGGGCTTCATAGTAATTCAATTATAGTATAACATGTGAGATAGAAATTGGTTTTATTAAAACATAATCATTTCATTCTAGAATAACCATTGAAAAATGAATGAGCTTCATAAAAATCATATAGTCATAAAAATCATATAGTCATAAAAATAAATCATACATGGAAATGATGAGGATAATATCATTATATCATATTCTGACTAAATATTATTTAGAAATAAATAAAGTTTATCATAACATAAAAAAACATTAAAAATTATTTAGCATCCTTTCAAGAGGGAAACACCATTTTAAATTTATAATTTTTTATATAAAATTTGAAAAATTTTCAAAAATACTATGGAATAGATTTTAATATTATGAAATCATGAAAATTTTTAAATAAATCTTCAATTTATTGATTTTTCCTGATTGTGGGAAACACTATTCATGATTTATAAATTAAAATAAAAAATTTAATTAAAGGTATGTTGGAATAAGTCAAAAAGAACATTTTTTAGAAAACAATTAAAATAGAGCCATTAATATTTTTATAAAAATTAAAACATGGAAAACAATTAATTTTAAAAACAAATTTATAAATGAAATAAAATATATTTTTTATCATTTTAATAAAATTAGAAAGTGATGAAAAATTATTATCGACCAATGAGTGATATACAAGATGTTAGCCTAAAACTTTTTTTTAAACATTAATACATAATGTGATATAAATTCTCTAAAAAATATATTCTATATAAATTTTCAATGAATAATAAACCTCATGATCTTCTTGGGAGAGAGATCATAATATTTCTTCATTGTAAACATTATCATACACAATATTGATAAACAATTAGACTAAATCATAGAACACATACAACATGGAAACATTTGAATTGTAATCCACATGAAAGAATAACATAAAATGATACATTAAATATGATGATCATATAGATAATAATATTATAACCTATCAATATGTTGTATATACACTTCATAAACCAATATATGTGACTGAAATACATGTAACCCAAAGAAGATAATTCGAGATAATAAACCCTTATGTCATTGGTAACATTTGATCCCTAATCAACACAAAATAATTGAATCAACTGAATAGTTAAACATAAATAAAATATTTTTCATCATTATATAACATGTATTAGGTTTAGTATATACACTAAAAAAATTAGATGAGTGTTGAATTTCTCTTAAGCATTCAATAAAAAAAGTGTGACTAGAATTCCCTTACCTCATATATGAATTCCTTAAAACATTTTTGAACCTACAAAATTATAAATATTGGTTTACTATAAAATTAGCTGCCAATAATAATCATATATATCAATCAATATATTATTTACATATTATCATTATAAAATTTTTTAATAATCCATTATTAAAATATTTGTTTCATGTGATATGTTCTTTGTTTTTCATGTATTTTTTGTTCATTTTCTAGGTCAATTTATATTGATCCCGATTCAATCATTTATATAATTATATAAATATCTTATATATTCATTATATAAATTTTTAGAGTCATCATTAGAGGTGGTGATAGAAATTTGAATTATACCATTCATGGATATTGGTAGGCCATAAGTACAAATGAAAGATTTTTTCACTTTTCAATAGATAGAATAAAATAAAGGTATATGTTAAATCATCATTACAGAATAATCATTATATCATATATATATATATATATATATATTGTTTTTTTAAATTTATCCATATTATCATCCATGTATTAATGATATGAAAAATGAATCATATCACTTTGTGGAGGTCGTTATCTGCACATACCCATGAACGATAATTTCCTTTTCCAACAGAATAGAAGGATAGAATGTATATAACATAATATGATTATAGAGGTATAATTATATAATATTTATAAAATATAAAAATAAATATCATCATAATAATATTCTGTGAAATATACTGGTGTAAAATTATTGGTATCATTACATGGAGAGGGAAAGTCATACACACACTTGAGTGATTCATTCAGTTACCATTTTATGGGGAAGAGATCGAATAATGGTTATATAATATTAAAAATAAAAATTAGGAATTTCTAGGACATGGAATATATAATTTTATGAAAATTTAACTTGTCATAGATGAGGAAATGAAGAAGGTTAAAAATAATGTGACCAGTTATGTAAATTAACCAATCATTAAAAGAACACATTTAGATATCTTATTATAGATAATAGGAATTTCCTTTTGAGAATAAAAGGACCTCAAAAATTCATATAAACATGATTTTAATTGATTTTTTTATGTTGATTCAACCTTTAATTATCAAAATATTTGATGAAATGATAGGATGATGGACCCTTTCATAATTAAGTCTAGGGTAACTTTTGGAATTTAAAAAATGATTAAATTAATATATAGTGATTCTCAAGAAATGTTTATAAAAATGGAAATAATTTCAAATATAAGGCAAGATGTTTTTATAATTCTAACATTCGATAGAATGTTTATGAAATGGATCATATTTTCCTGACTTTATTTTTTCAATTTTTTTGGAAAATTCCAACAGCAGAATTGATACAACAAGTGATTACATGTCTTGGTGTTCCAAAAATAGTTCGGTTTAAAAGGTTATGTTTTCAATACTACGCAGGAGTGATTTTAGGGAATATTGGAATAACATATAAATGGTTTCCTGGATCAAAATTCCAAGGTCACCATTGAGCTAAGAGAAGTAGATTTATCCATGGCATGACTTAACTTCAGTTGGTGTGGTTATTTTGTGAAAAAACATGACAATTACATAACCATAACTAAAAATATTGAATTTTTTAAATGATCATAACCCATGAATAGTAACTTGGAATGAAAATACGATAACACCAATGTGTTCATAAGGGGTTGTTTTCATTAGGTAAGGCCTGACCATGGCTGATACAGGCCAACTAAAAAGATAATTTTTCAATGTCTTAATGTATAATAAAATAAACATAAAATTATTGATTCATTTATTTTGGCATTTCACATAGTAGCACTGACACTATGACACCAGGATGGGTTAGCCCATTTTATTTTAGTAATGAAATTGTGTGGTTACCCGTCAAAATAGTGACACAGCAACGCTGAAATCTGTTTTCATCATTTAGTAGATTGGTAAGGGTACATGATTAGATTCAAAGCTCTAGAAAAATTACCTTGAAGCTCAATAGAATATAAGTGTTTGTGAATCATCTCATTGTAGAATGATGATGACATGATGTTTTTAGATTGCTCGTGTATGTATCATCAATGATGAATAATGGTCTTCACCGATATATCCACACCCTAGGTAGGGTTATTGTTTTGAATTCCTTATTTTCCTCATTCATGGAGTTAAATTATCATTGTGGATCAACCAAAGAATAGGTTGACCCACAGTTCACTAGTTCTTACAAGAGGGATTAATTGTGGGAAATTTTATGAGGAATATATTTATTATGGGTTCATTATCCATATCATTCTTATGGAACATATTGATCCCAGTATGAAAGAAATGGTTGAGGATCATTCCTCTAGTTTCTCTTTGTGAATTTTCCTCCAAATCGTTCTTCGCATTCTTTATGCTCTTCATGTTCTTCTTGTTCCTCAAAGGAATATTAATGATTTATTTGTGAATCCATTTCATGGATCAACGTCCTGTAATTGGAGATCCAACATCGTGATGACCTTGAATAGGTGTGATGACTATAGTGGCAGACTCATTGAAATGATTCAAGAGGAACCACCATTCGATCATTTTTAGTAGAATGCATCTCAACGTTGATTTAGGATAAGGGTGAAGAATAACATGACCCCATGATTTGGGAGGTTCCATTGTTTCAATAAAACAATCACCATAGGCTACCTGTTGGCCTATATAAGAGACCACGGGTGTGACAACATCGGTTATCTGAAACAGTTATGGTGGCATCGCGAGGCGGTGGGCAGAGGTGGTGGATCTAGCAGTTTTAGTGGGGTCATAGTGGGGTGAGGCCACCTACATAGTGGCTAGTAAGAGTGGGGCACCAACCTATCCAGGAGGCTAGGATAAGATAAATAGGGAAGATGATAGCTGGAAGGGTGGTTATAAGTGGGAGAAACCGAAAGGCCATGCAAGACTGCGACTATAGAGGTTGGATGCTACAACCAGATGAGGATGGAGGTAAGGCGGCCAGTGGAGGTGAAGGAGTCTAGACCAGTTGGATCACATCGAATGAGGGATTGTGATAGCGATAGCCGCGTTCTAGGACTAGTTTATGGTAGGAGGATGTGATGTTGACTGGGACATTGTGGAGTTCGTAGAACATGCCTGCCACCAGCATGGACCCAACAACGGCGTCGCCCAGCCGGGTGGACCCTGAAGCGGTGGAGGCCATGGGGAAGGTGACACCAGGGGGGTTTACACGCCATCTATGGAATACAATGATCACCATCATTTTGCAGTGCATGTGGCTATGTAGCACATTCGGTATGGCAGTTCCCATAGAAACGCTTCGTGCAGGTGAACGGTTTCCCTAATCTTGTGGACTAGGTTGGAGAAATAAGGCTACCCCATGCAGCCATGTGATCCGGACCACTCGACCAAGTGAGCCAACATCTAGAGGCCCATTTTTTCAACCCAAACTGACTGTGTAGAGTATTCTGGTTTGGGTCGTGTCATACCAGGACCGTTTTAGACCCGTTTTCAATAAATATGTCATAAACCAAAGGTGTGTTATTCAAGACATCTACGGTTTTGTGACCCTTGTGATGAGGAAGTCCTTTTGAGATGTATTTTTTGGTAGTTTTTATGGATCATTATATTTACAGAGTTTTCCTTGGTTCATTCCTTGAGGGTTTAGTGAGACATTATATACACACCACTTGATAGTAATCCCCTCTAGAGTTTGATATCCGGGTAGAGATGTGGGATCCCTCCTTGGGACTATAGAAATCCTATATCACCCCTAATAGTGTTTTGTGGGAATTGACCAGACTTCTGAGCACATGGTGTTAATTCTTATCTTGTGGGCTACATCAATAGAGTTTTTGATATCCTCCATAAAGGATCCCCTACATTATGACCTTCAATAGTTGGTTTGTTGGTATTCTATGATAATAATCACAAATATTGTGGAATAATACAGATTGGGTTGTCATTATTCTCCAGGAAGAGTACCATATGTGAATATCATGACTTTGACTCATGTATTCCCCTTTGGGTGGAGACCAAATTATTGGGACCTATTTGTAAAAGACTCTGAAGACGATAAGGATTTGGGAGTGAGTTCCCATGGAACGAGCTTTCCCTGAGTAGAATCTTATTGACAATGATAAGTTGGGATATCAAGACACTATGTTTTAGGGAGACTGGATGTCTTAGGGATTCTTTGTGACGTATCAAGAAAAGGTGTTCTCTCAGATACTTTGGTTAGTCAGGTTCTACGTGCTTATTATCAAATTTTCCCAAGGTGTGATATCTCCTAGAACAAGCATGATATGAGAGAAACCAAATGTCTAGAAATGGAGGAGACCTTGAGTATTGGAATCCTTTATGAGTATACCTATATGTTCTTGTTATATTTCTATAGATATTTACCAATATTGAGAAAACTATTCCATCTTAGTGATGCATTCTTATTAGTCTTTTACATCGTTTTTCTGGGAATCCTGCTGAATTTTTTTTTAATCACCCCTAAATTTTCATGCACAACATGTGTCTTGTCTTGTGCAGATGTTTGATGCATTGATTGATTCCATTGCGGACCAGGGTTATGTGGTTCTTAGAAAAACCCAATAGGCATGGTGTGATTCTATGGCTTCAGACAATAGTTTTTTACCAACCATTCATGTTTGGTTTTCGGTGGAGCAGTTCAGTGGACTTGAAGCTTTTTTATTTTTCCAATATGTGGGGATTCTAATTTGGCCCCATTTAATTTTAGTTTGATACTGTCATTCTAAGGGATTGTATCTTAATGGTATGAATGTTTGTTTACGTATTGTATTAAGATTCAACACTTTTTCAAGGAGTGTGTTCATGTGTACATGTACTTAGGAAAATGCCTCCCATTTGTGATATATGACTATTCAATGAAAGAAGTAAGCCATTGGCCTATTGGGGTTGGGCATGGGGTAGTCACAACACGGGCCCTTCTAGGATGGGTCGTGAAAGAGTTGTATCAAATGAGGTAGGTTCTGTTAAAAGTACAATGAGTCTATGTGTTTTGGTTTGGAAGAATAATGATGAATGTTTCTTGTTCGACTTTTATGCTAGGTAATCCAGTTGTTGCGTAGTGGTTGATATATCCATACAACAGGACCCTGAATTAAACTTTTCATCTCAGTACATGAAAACACTTGTTTTAAGGGAAAATTTTTAATTCATGAATCATATAAGAATGGGTTGTATTTTTCGTGTCCTTTAAGAGTCATCTCAGTAGATATACTCTATATAATGTTGTTCATCTTATTATACATCAATATGCTTTCACATTGATAAATATATAGGATACCACCATGTGATCCTAATGATGATACATGGTGTGATGATATGTCAGTGCAGAAATTTTTACCATATACAAAACGTCCAGGTGGTGTACAAGCTATACCACCACCTGTAGAGATGGACATGGTACCCATAGTAACTGCGAATGAGATGTACATGCTAAGTTCAAATCATGGGTTTTAGAAACAGAGTCGCCATAGGTTGTTGAGGATGAGCTTAAGGTTGAGACCGAGTTATTGTTTCTATTCAGGGCACCAGAATATCAAATGTTGGTCCTGTAAGTGAGCCTTCTATGTGGATTGGTAGTGCAATTTTGGGGATCATATTACCCAATCGTACGATGAGGTGAATATTTTGTGGAGGCGATTAAGAAACATTCTCACATAAGGATATCTCACCATAAAAGATAAGTTCTATGAATGTCGAAGTTCTTCTAATGATTTGGATGGACAACATTTCGGTGGCTAAGATTTCATCCAGGCATACCGACCATTCCCAGTACTCAATGAATATGATAGATGCCCAGTGACATATGAATCAGACCAACATAAAAGGTGTGCTTATGGAAATTCATGCCAATGTTATTCCTCTGTGAATTCATATTTGTTATATTGTTCTATAGAAAAATTTTATGGTTGAAAGTCCCTTGACTAAGAGAATGCATCTTGTGAAAGTCAACAGTTGGAAAGAAGGGGAAAAAACCTTGGGGGAAGGAAGGAAATGACAGTATTAGAGACTAGATGTGTGAGAAATTATGAATGGAGGCCGCAATTCAGGGGATATATAGCTCATGGATAATATAGTGTCTCTATTATGCATGGAAAGGGGAAATTCCTTTCATATTACAGCTAGGGACATCTTGATAGAGATTATCCAACTAGTCTTACTGCTTATAGGGAAATTGTGGATGGGCCACCAAGGTAGAGACAGTTACGGGGACAAATGGATCATTCCGGTGTATGATGTGTCAGAGTATCTAGGAGATTAATAGGATGTGGTGTACATTTTTTTATGTTACCACCATATCCTCCATGTGGTCCACATGATGCTCAAGCTGTTGGAGGACAGGGGAAAGGACAAGTGCACATAGTTGAGGGATATGATTCAAGGAATCTAGGAATTAATTGAGGTAGAGTTTTTGTCTAATATTATCTATTATATTAATAGAAATAGGTTCTAAAAATTATTTCATATCACTAACCTTGTTCTAGACCTAGTGTTTCCCGTTAAACCATTTTCTAGACCCACACATAGAGAGATTCCTTTAGGATGATACTCGATAATCACCATTATGAATATAGTGTGATCTGGCCCTTGAGGTTACTGTTTCAGTTTTACCCTCTTGGTTGTATCATTGAGGACATGAAACATCATTATTGGAATACAATGGTTATTTAATTCCCATTCAGTGATTGAATATTTGAGGCAATAGGGTGTGGTATGTTCATAGAGATGGAACAACTTTTTCCATGTTCAGAGAAAAAGGAAACACATGTAAAATAGGACAGAGTCAAGCATTGGAAGGTAAAACCAATAGGTTCTGATTAATATATCCTTACATTCATATTAGTAGATTCTATATGTTTTCAAAATTCATAGAAGTAGTGGAAGACTACTAGATGTATTCTCTAAATATTTTCCAATATTACCTCTCCATAGAGAGATATAATTAAAAATGTTTTTACACCCCAGCATGGCACTGATATTAGAATCAGCACAAATAATGGGTTTCAATTATCCTTGGATGATGAGGGTTAATTTGAAGGACTTGTTGGGGAAGGCCTTAGTAAGACTCAGTGTTTGAGATTATGTGTAGATTATCGGTGCTTTTACCAAGTGACCTTGGAGAATATGTATCGACTACCTAAGGATTAGTGACCACATTGATTAGTTAAAAGGGGTGTAGTGATAATCTAAGGCGATCCTTCAATAAAGCTATCACTAGTTGCGAGTATGGGATGAGGATATACCAAACATAGGTTTCAAATGCCTCAATAGTCACTATGAGTACTTGGGGATGACCTTCAATGTAAAGAATGACCAATTAGTGTTCATTGTAATCACAATACAGATCATTTATCCTTGACCTAAGAGGGGAATCCTTTTGCATGTACATATAGGTGATACTAAACTTTTCAGCATTTGAGACAATGTTTGATGAGCACCCCAATCTTGAGAGGGAAGTGGTAGTCTTTATAATGAATGTTTGGTGACCCTACCCAATGGGAGAGCAGTTTATCATCTACACCAACCACCAGAGACTCATGTATATCTTCTCTCAGAAGGGCCTAAACTTGAGAAAGAGGAAATGGCTGGAGTTCCCCCATGACTATGACTTTGAGATAGTCTACACTCTTTTGAAGAAGGATGGGGTGGAAGAAATTCTTAGAGGAATATCTAGTTATCAATTAATAAATTATGAACCAATGTATTTGTCCTTGCAATAGTTGTCCATTGTGGAAAGAGATGAATATGTTTACCTCCAGTCATTAGTTTTTACCCCCACTCTGTTAGTGAGTCAGGGAGGCACAAACCAGTGATAGAAACAATGATAATTTACATTCTCATATTTCTATAGGGAATACCCCTGATGAGTATTTGAAAGGCGGGGATAATGTTGTTCTTTTTAGAGAATTGATACTGGTATGAGTGGAATTGTAGGTGGTATTTTAAGGTAGTTCCATGAATTCACTTTTTTCACCATGGTGTGCCCAGTTTTTGTGACAAATGATTATTCCTAGAGTGGTGATATGAATTGGTATATGCATATTTGTGTCTAGATAGATAACAGGGATCAAAAAATAGTTTGATGATGGTATTACTATTTGATATGAATGTTGAGTTCTTAATTAAACCAATTTTTTGGTCTATCAACGCACTGTCTTGATCCCCATGTGGATGAAAAGGATTTCTCCCTTTTACACTTTGGGTTCCATGAAGTATGTAGAAAATGAAAGCAATGGTAGTCTTGAAAAGTATTCCACATATGTCAGGGATTCGTTATACCATCTTGGGGATCATTGAACGACTCACCAATTTGTCCACATCTCATCTTTTTGGGAGAAGAGTTCATTATAGAGCATGGGATGACACTATGTGTACTAGATATTTTGACGACATGGGATCCCATCAATGACTGTTTTATATTAGGATTCTCATTTTTCACCATGTTCATGAATGTTGACGATCAGTAGGAGAGGATCCTTTTTGGGCATTTGATTCCATTAATGTATGCCCAATGAGCGCATGAGAATAATTGAGAGAGAACGTGGGAGCATGAGGCTAAAATTTGGGCTCAATACCTTTATCTATTTGGGTATCCATCAATTTGGAATTTTGGGATGTAAAGATATAATGTGGTAATAATTTAATGACAAATATTATCATGATTTTTTTAGATAATGTATTGCAAAAAATCTATGACCAAGCATAGAGACGATATGCTATTCTGAGACCCAGTGTGCTTTGAAAAATTTGGCCAAAATTATAATGTTTTTAATATAGCTCAAGGAATTTTCTGAAAAAGTAGAATAAAATCTAAATGGGTGCCTAAATCAGAAATTTGAGGGCACTATTGAGCTCAAAAGAGTGACATTATCTAAGGTTCCACAAAACTGTTGTCGGCGTGGGTATTCTATGAAAAATCATGAAAATGGAATAACCGTAAATAAAATAATAAAATAATGTAATTTTATATTTGAAATAATAATAACATGTAAATGGTAACTCGTATTGGAAATTCCAAATCACCATTGATTTCACAGGGGGAAATTTTATTGGTGAGGCATAACCACGACTTGCACAATCCAACTAAGAAAGATAATTTTTGGATGTTTTAAAGGAGACTTTATTGAACCCAAAAAAGTAAATATTATTATTTTTTATTTCTTTAGATATGCAGTGATGTAGTGAATACACGATGGGGCATCCCATTTTCTTTAATAAAAGAAAAATCATGGATAAACTAAAACACACTGAAGAAAAAATACTATAACACATTTTCTACATTTAACAACTTAGGAAGGATACGAGATAAGAATAACTATTCTAGTTAAATTCCCGGGAAACTCTATATAATAAAATAATATGGTAATCCTCTCATTGGAGAATGAACAATGATGATGAGATGACTAATTGAGATTTATCGTGGATGGATCAACGACGATGACATTCGTTCTTCACTAATCGATCCAAATACTAGGTAGGTTGCACGTTTTATATTCCTTTTCCCCCATTCATGGAGTTAAATGATGAACGTGGATAAAACCATGAATAGGTTGAATAGAAGTTCACACCTTCTTGGTGGACTAATTAATTGTGGGAATTATGTTGTGGTAGATTAATTTCATTGGTTTCTATGTTGACGATTCCTACAAAAATTGATTGAGGCCATAATGAAAAATAAGCCAATGATCAATCCTTAGGATTCTATGTGTGCATCTCTCCCCTAGACGTTATTCTCGATCATTGTGTTCATCATGGGAATATGAACAAAAATTGATTTAGGATCTGTTTCATGGTGAAATAACCCAAAATCAAGGATCCAAAATCATGAAGACGTAGTGGTGTTGCGATGAGGATGGCAGTCGATGGATTTTCATGTTTTAGGAGTATTCTATATTCAATATTTTTTCATGAGGAATGCATCCCAACATTGATATTAGCCTTGGGTGAAGAAGAAAGATACCCAAGGATCGTAGAAATCATCAATCTCGAAAATAAAGCAACATGAGGCTATATGATGGCCCGCAGAAAAGTCTAGCGGTGCACTGAAACCGGCAATCTGAATCCATGGTAGTGGTTGGAGGCAGCAACTCATGCTATTTAAGGTGGACCACGGAATGGGTGAGGCCACCAACATAATTAATCGTGGTGGAGGCGGAACTGGATAGAAAATGAGTTTGGTCCTCGAAGACTGGGAATGATGGCTGGCAGTAGTGGAATCCATCAGTCTAGGAAGGACTAGGATTGTGAGACGGCCCATGGTAATGGAGGTTGTGGGTGGCGACAAGACGATTCCTGAAGCGGCACCCAGAAAAGGATTTCAGTAGGGTGGCCAGTGGATGTAACAAGGTGTGGTCTAGTTGGATAATGCTGGAAGAGAACCTATAGAGGTGAGAGTTCTAGGCTGCGACCATGATGCAGTCGGAGGCCATATCGATGACTGGGTCATGAAAAAAAATTTGGGACATGACAATGTTTGCGGACACAGAGGCCAACTCTGTGGGCCCCACATCGGTGGTCGTTGTAGGGCAGGAAAAATTGTGGGGATCTTGGGGAATGTGCCTTCCGAAAAATGTAGTGGCCTTGTTGACTGAGTAGTGCACACAGTTGGTCCACGTATAGGTGAATGGTTGGTCTGCTCATACGAACCTAGGTCACCCCAAGGAGCCTATGGGGCTGGTCTGTTCGGCCCAGAAAGCCGTAGTGAAGTATCCTAATGGTATGGGCTATATTGGTTGTCCTATACTGAGCCGGTCAGTTCAGGACAACCCATATCAACCGGGTCGAGATGGTTAAGTCGAACTAGGTCGGTATGGTTCAGACCCGGACCAATTCAGACATGTTTTCACTAAATGGACTGTAAACAGAGTGTTTGTATGTTGAACCATCATTGACATTGGGGCCCTTGTGATGATGTGATCATTTTGAGATGGATTGGTATGTTTTTATCATAGACCATTAAATGTATGGAGTTCCCCTTGGTTCATTCTTCTAGTGTTCAGTATGACATTACATCCACATCACAGTATAGTAATCTCGTCTAGAGGTCGAGTCCCAGATAGAGTTGTGAAATCCCACCTTCAGAATGGAGTGATAATTTATCTCCCATGGTGGATTTTTGTAGGAATTTAGGTGACCTACAAGAATAGGGTTATAATACTCCATCCTATGGGCTAAATCAATAGGGTTTTTAGTGTCCCCGATGAAGGATCCCCTACTTTGTAAGCTGCATTGGTAGGTTTGTCGGTTTTATATGACATGAATCCCCTATATTGTGGATTAATATATATTGGGTTGTTGGTATTCTTTGAGAATAATTCAATATCTGTATATCATGACATTGACCAATGTATTTATCATTGGGCATGGTCCAAATTAGTGGCACCTCTTTGTACAAGTCTGTAAAGACATCAAGGCTCGAGGATTGTGTTTTCTTAGAATGAGTGTCCATATAATAAAATCATGTGGATAATGTTTAGTTGTGATATTGAGACCTCGGGTATTAGAAATACATGATGTATCATGGGAAATTTTTTATGTATCGAAACTATTTTTTCTATCAGATAATTTTTGTAATCATGTTTTATGTAATTATAATCATATATCTTGAGTAGTGAGATCTCCCATAATTAGCATGCTACAAGCAGAACCATATGACTGGTAGTGGAGGAGACCTTGAGTCTTGGAATCCTTTACGAGCATTACTATATATTCATGTTATATGTGTTATAAATATATAACTACATAGAGATGACTGTATCCTCATAGTGATGTTTATTTTGTAGACATTTACTTCATGTATTAGGGTGTCTAAATGAGTATTGTTTTAATCACCCCTACACATGATTTTCCTGCACATGTCATGTATTCTGTAAATTATCGACGCTTCGGCAAATACCATGGTGGACAGGGGCCGGCTAGTGGTTAGAGAATCCAAAATTATGAGGAGTGTATATGTGGCTTTAAGAAGTTTTTTGGTACCTACCCTTTAGGAATGGTTTTCAATAGGGGAGTTCTAGGGACTTGTACCATTTGAATTTTTATTTATTTTTTGGGCTTCATTCTATCCCTGTTTACATTCAGGTTTCTACTATAGTACTCTGTGTTGGTATATTATTTGTATTCAAATTTTTTACATAGTGTTTTATGTTTCATCAATTTTTTAGGGAGACGGGTGGGTGTGTTGGGGTACTTAGTCTAATGCCTCGCATTTGTGTGATATTCCTACTCAGTGCAAGTCGCCATCCCCTTGTATATGTGAAATAGGTTTGGGGTAGTCAGGGAATGGACCTTTCTAGGATGGGTCATGGAAATTTAGTGGATAAAGTTGTTTTTAAACATTTTCTTTTTGTTGAACACCCCATTTAACCTTTTTAATGTTATCCATAGTAATAATCTATTCACCCTTTATGGTTTTAATTTTACATATAATTTATCGACGAAATCATAAAATGGAAAATAATGATATTTTTAACATATAATAACCCAATTTACCTCTACATATATTATTTATAATTAGTAAACAATTTAATTAAACATTTATTTTACAATAAAACATTATTATAAATTCAGATAATTTCTATAATAATTTGACTTAAAATACATGATAAAAAAGTCGTTATTCAAATATTATACTTTAAATTGAAATTAAAAAGTTATATTAATCTATTATTTTAGTGTGTCGCTATAAACCAGTCAAATTATTATTTTTTAAATATCTTTGAAATTATTCATTTTATTTTTATAAT
Source organism: Viscum album (assembly GCA_963277665.1). NCBI lineage: Eukaryota > Viridiplantae > Streptophyta > Magnoliopsida > Santalales > Viscaceae > Viscum > Viscum album. The sequence goes on along the minus strand of OY728166.1, from coordinate 365,826,520 downwards.
AATTGATCAAATAATATATCATTAGAATATTCCCATTTAAGGTAATTCGTTACTAATTAATATTATAAATAAATTCTTATCATGAAAACAATTACATTATTTTACAAGTATTAATTTATATTATTTTTATAAATTTATTTATCTCATATGATAATGCATAAGTGATATTTAAAACCAAGAGGACTAACATTTATAACTGTCATATCTGTAAATATCATATAGTTCATTTTCTTGAATAATATTATATTAAATAATAAACATTCTAGCATAAGGTTATAGGGATATAATTTCATTAAACCAATATGAAATATGATGAAAAATTATGTATATATCAATATTTTCAAATGAATATGAACCAAATATAATTATTACTAATGTGATAAAATTTACATGGATAATCCCTCTACACAAAAGAATGTGTCCCATACAACAGATGATTTAAAAAAAGGAATGTTTTTCCATCAGGCAGACGCACTCCTGTTTCAATACTGGCTTTGGCGAACATCAATCCAGTTGATTATACTCTCAAGAAGGTTTAGTTGTCTCATGAGATCCTTAGATCATCTTTATGGCCTCTCTATCATGTGTGGTCCTTTTGTGATGTCTTCTACGGATCGTCTAGTGCGACACAACAGACCTGTTTCTTGATGGCGAGTCATGTTTCTCTGGTGGTGTTGCCGGTTGGCTATTTTGATTCATTGGAGATTCCCACAAGTCATTTTCGAAGGCATTTTATTGCCTCAAGTGGAATTTTATGGCTCCCTTCGGGGATGATAGTCTGCCCTTATTGATCTTAAAATGCACTGTGGATTCTAGTTGGTTGGATTGTGTGGTGAGGATCACTGCAACTAATTGTCACTACTTCTGTCTGGTCTGGGAATTGGAGACAGATTTTGTTAAGGAGTGGTGAAAATATACATGATCGTTCTGTCCATTGCACTTCATCTTGTCTCCTGGGTCTCTGGAGGCCCACAATTAGATGGAAGGTTTCCATGCGGAGGTCTGGATTGGTCTTCCTGGCCTCCCTCTTCCTTTTCCTAAAATTGTGCTTCTCAAGGACATAATAGATTATCTAGGGGTTTTCTTATGTGAAAATGTTCGCACCATCTCCTATGATGATATTTTAGTACCATGAATCTATGTCGAGGTGGATCTTTTTCTCCAAACCCTTGAAAATATCGTGTTATTAGTTAAGGATGAGGTGGCTTGGGATCAAGTGCTCATCTTCACGGTGGACCCATACATTTTTTCTAATGTTTCCTTCTAGGAGATTCTAGGTAGGTGTGTGAAATAAAATTTTCATGTGGACTAGGATGGGTGCACAGGGAATAAACACCTGAGGTCTTCCATCATCCTCAGCCTGGAGGCTTTGTGATTGACCCACTATTGGTAGAGGCCATAGAGCTAGTAGATGATCTAGTTCCCATGGAGGCCCCAACTATTTTTCCACATTTTTCATTTGAAAGGTCAAGGTTCATTAATCTATTTCCAAATATCATCTAGTTATCTTGTGTAACATTCCCTACAAGATTATTCCATGTATTATTAACTTGAGGTTATCCAAACTCTTACCCTAGTGGATCCCTATTGAGCTGCACAGTTTAATGTGGGGCCACTCTATTTTGGGTGCAATTTCATTGGGGTAGGAGGTTATTCGGGACATTAAAATTAAAAATCACATACACAAAATGGCAATCACACTCTACATGAGCAAGGATTATGATAGGATCAGATGTCACATCATTTATAGTGTTCTTTCTTATATGGGTACCTCGTTAAGGTTAGTGGATTTCCTCTTTAGTTTTTTTATCTCATCGTGGATGGATCTTTCTTTCCTGGTAAAGTATCATGATTTCATCAATGATATTATAGGTATCAATTATGGGGAACCAATATCCACAAGTGTCTTCATCCTTTCTCATGACACTCTTATCTACCTAATAAAATGACTCTTGTCTAATAGAGTTGTTCTCCCATATATAAAAAAGAATCATCTTATAATTTCCCACCTGATGTTCGCCGATGACATAATAATATTTATTAGTAGTGGTAGGGACCCTGTTCGGGGAATTAATCGGGTTTTTGATGAGTAATGCTACAGGTGCGGGTGGGTACATAGAAACTCTGAAAGTAATGTTTTGTTATATTTAAAGAGTGCATTCAGTCGAGATACTTCCTTATTTCATTACTTGGATATGCATCGTGGATCCTTCCCCATTGATTATATGGCATGTCCAATTTCATAAGGAAGGATATAGGTTTCGGACATCGACATTATTGTTAATAGGATCATGTATCACATCCTTAACTTTAAGAACTACTATTTTTCTTTTGGGGGTCATATTTCACTCGTTAACAGTGTCCAATCATTAATTATAGTCCACACATTGCCCTCCATAAATTTCCCATAGGGTTTCAACATATATATTTAAAAAGGTTTATTGTAGCTTTATCTGGGATTCCTTGTCTGAGGGGAAACGCCATCGGGCCTCATTGTAATGGCTATTGAGACCCGCCCATGAAAGAGGGATTAATGTGAGATTCCCCCAGAATATGATTCACTGTTTACACGGCATGCTCGCTTAAAAATTTCTTGAAGAACACACTTTATGGGGTACGTCAATGTCTCTCAACATAGGGGGTAATGAGGATTATATGCATATTTTTACTTCCCCCCTCTAGTTTAATATCTTTCCTCTCAACTAATTCCTTCACCAACATTATCATTGGATCATTTTTGAATGGAATATTCTTGACTACTGTCAGAATTAGGAAGGCATTGTTCTTAGTTTTCCTTGTATTCCAGCTCTAATGTCCACCCTTGTGAAATATGGGAATTATCTTATGCTTACATTAGAGGTTTTGGGTTGGGATCATTATGAGTTTCTCAATTCCATTTTGATTACTTCTAAACCTGATAGGTGTTTGTTCACACTCTCTACCTATGGTGCTTTCAGCACTAAGGATTTCTGGAATCTGTCTTCTTCTCAGGATCAAAAGGAAAAGAGGAATGATATGGTGTGGTGCAAATGAATCCCACCAAAATATAACTTCCTCAAGTGGAGCATCAACAATTTTTCTATTCTCACTGAATAGAGAATAAAAAATCTAGTATTAGGTTTGCCTTGAGGTTCATTTTTTGTAACATCATGTAGGCGGAGAGAATTAATCACCAGTTTATTAAAGGAAATTGGGCTCCTGTGAATTGTACTTTCGTTGAGGCTTCCTGGATCTATCACGTCAAGAACATAGGGTAACTCTTTTCTAGAATGGTGGTTCCTTGGTACTCATGACCATGATTCATAAAGGATGGCTTGTGTAGTGATTCTCAATTTAGGGAGTTGGAGATTCTGGAAGAGTAGAGACAATGATTGGTTTGAGGGGTGACTGCCCACGGTGAGATCTATCATTTAGAGAACTCATTTTATGTTGAACGAATGAGTTTTTATTATACAAAACTGGCAGGATTGTCGTTATTTTCCCAGTATGCATGTCATTACACCATTGTCTCATCCCTCCATGGACAGAGCGTAGGGGAGATGGGTTCGATGGCTCCCTCCTGGTACATGATTCATGTTTAACACTAATGGGTGATACATTCTAGTAATCCTAATGGGGGAGTGGTGCACAATTATGGGGGTAATGTGGTTCTTGCCTTCACTTCCTCATTTGGAAATGGTAACTCCCACATGGTTGAGGAAAAAGAAATTCTTATAGGGTTAAATCTTTTCACTCATCTGAACATTGACATCTCTCAGGTGGAGACAGACTCTTTGATCCTGCATCATTCCTTGAATGGTAAAGGCTCCACCCCATGGTATATAACCTTCCTTTTTCAAGAAATACAAATTCTTCCATTCCATCAACATCCAAGTTAATAATACAAGGCACAAGGGAAATATGGTTGGGGATTACCTTACTTCTATGGTGGACCAATGCTCCATAAACACTCATATACATAATCATAATTACTTGAAGCCAGAGGGTGTTAATTTGATCATAGGGGATGCTCTTGATTTTCATTATTTTAGGCCCCGTTAAATTTTTTGCATCATTGTTAAAATTTATATATATTTTTATCAAAAATTTAATTTGAAATCATGTGATAAAATTTTCCGTTTTTTTATTCATAATGCATAAAAATAAAAAGATATTATTTAAAAAAAAATTGAACCTGCTTAATCCAAAAATGTAATCCATTATTCACAATTTATTTTATATAAGTGGTATAAATTAATTTTAAAAAGTATCCCACAAAAATAGATGAAAACCATTTTTTTAAAACCCTTATTTTTATGCATAAATTTTGATATATTATTATACCATGTTTAAAATAAGATAAAAATAAAAATAAAATTTATTTTAATTATATATTATATAATTTTTTTAAGAGTCCACTAATAGTGAAAAATTTTATTTATTAAGATTTAAACTCATTGCACTCATAAAAATTAGTTTTTTAATAAAAACACCTTTTTTAATTAAGAAGAATATATTTCAAATTCAAATATAAAATTCATTCAATTATATATATTAGGTTTATTAACAATTTAAGAGAACTAGTTTTACATTTAATTTTTTTAAATAAATGTAACTTCTGTAAATTGATTAATTAAAAATACATTTGTTAATAAAAATATTTATTTTTCACTATTATCTATAAAACAAATATATTCATAATGAAATAATATAAATTTTTACAAAAATAAAATTGATATGATGATTTAAAAAATGTAGTTAGTTTTATACAAAAAAAATTATAATTGTTTCTATAATGAAATATAATATGTTTTTAATATGAAAATAATAAAAATATTTTTTGATTGAAATGTATTTTGTAAACATAATATAAAATTACGTAAAATTGAAATAATATTTAATAAGAATTAATTAATAAATTTATATAGATCATAATATATATAATATATATATATATATATCAAACTGTGATTATTTTTACACCTAAATTACTACTTTATTATTTGTGGGGTCCCTATACCTAACAGGTGATGTACTTTGAATAACAATACATGTTGACATTTCAATATATACATGTTTTTTCTAACTACAGTAGTTTTTATACATCTATTACCACTATATTAATTTTAATTTCCTTACATTACATGTCATATCAAAATGTTATAGTATCTCATTGGATATAATCAGAACCTATGGATACTATGACATGAATCTTAATATAAAGTCCAATGTCCTCAATACATCAAAATAATAGGACACAGATGATGTAATCTATCAAGTGATGTGTGATCATAATCATTTAGGCTTATAATCATTAATATTGAACATGGTGATCACTATTAGTTATGATCATTAGAATATAGCCTATAATAGGAAAAACACATTCTTTTGTTATCATTTGTTGTTCTTTTATATGAAAATATTGAAATTGTATCCTGACATGATATCAATAAAGGTTTTTTCAATTTGAGAGTGTACATTGATTCAAGGTGAAAACAAGGACAATAATATCATGTGGAGGTATATCTTATGGGTTTCTCATTGGTGGAATAGATTTGGTAGAATGATTAATAAATAATATTTCACGTCTAAATTTGGGATGTGATATATCTAGTTGGTTTATAAGGTTCATTGTACCATAATTATTCCATGCCTATGGTAGTTTAATGGATGTCAATCCAGTTATATAAAAAATATTTTAATAAAGGATGATGATACAAGTGTTCATCCATCAATAAAATATATTTCATGAAAAATATATTATATTACAAAGTGTGTATTCATAGGTTTGTTTTTATTACAATTACAATTACTTATCCCATTAAATAACTTCACGGGTTGCTAAAATATGCTCTTAGTATGTTAATAATTTTCAGTAATAGTGACATGATGGAATATACGAACACACCAAATAGATTATTTGAAAATCTTCTATTTTCTGGTGTGTGGGATTATAGAACATGATGGGCCCCACTATGTGGCCAATGAATTATCCATGTCGTATTGATCAATGATGAACAAATAAATTCCATATTATTAATTCAATAAATTATTGGGATGAATTTATTTTTTTAATGTATTTACAAATGTTAATATCAATAAAAGGATTGATATTATATGAATATACTTTTTATTATTTTATTTTCATTTAATATCATTACAAATTACTAGATGATTTAATGGATTATGTTTATCACATAACAAAATTAATATATATAAAACATATGTGATTTAATATATATAATATTTATGAAGCATTTAGTTAATATTAATTATTTATTTATTACACCTTTAGTGTATGTTAAATATATGGGGATCATGGAACCATAACTAGGTATTTTGACTTCCATAGTATAAGTGATTTGATAAGATCTATATTGGGACTATTCAATGAGTCAGATTTGGGAGTTTATATCTCCTACCAATCCTTTTGGAGAGAATCATTCATTATGAATGAATAATCAGAGATGGAATTCATGGATCAATGACAGAAGTTACAAGTGATCATCACAGTGTCAAAGTGTTCGCTAGAGAACTATTCCAGCATATAGTTTATGACAATCATTGTTCACATAGATTCAAGAATCATGTGTGTTTGATCTAGAGTGTTTTTACAATGGATCATTTGCGAAATGGTCCCCACTGACTTACAACTAATACATTCACTTTAATTTTTAACAAAGCACTTCCACAATTAATTAATTTAGTCAAATTATATCATGTGAGATCCTAAGATAGTTCTGAGGCTCGGATAAATGGGGAAATTGTATTTTTATCACCCTAGTGATGAAAATTTTCAAATCCATAGCCTATAAGATTCCATAGAATGTCATGGTAGTAGTCATTTGTTTCTAAGTGATCGCGTGAATTTTCAGAGATAAAAGACTTATATTTATTTAAATTTAAATATATGGTTTTAAATCAGTACCAATGAATCTGACCATAATTATATCCATTCTTAGTTTTCAAATATAGGAAAATCAATAATAATTTATTCATTAAAATATTGTTTATAAAATATTAATTTTTATAACATTAAATTTATTTTTTAGAGTTTATATTTTAAATATGATAATTCATCATGTATTAATAGAAATAAATTTGATTATGGGGACCCAATGTTAGTACACTCATGAAAAAAATTAAAATTATCCTAGAATAATGTTTCCAGATTTCTTCTTGAAGCAATTTAAAATTCAACATATTGTGTGGATTTTATAACCAAAAGATAAAAAAATAAAAATGGTTTAGTTTTTTCTATAGTCCTTGTGACTATAATTAAAAATGTGGAGGAATCTATTTTGAATTTCATTTTACAAAGAGGGACCTGAAGTATTGACTTAATTGAGAACAATAAAAAAAATATAGATAATACCCCCCATCTATCCTTTTCCTTTCTCCACTATCCAATACCTTTTCTCAGGATCCCTCTCACATCGCATCGATTTCCCTCTCCTATAGTGAAGGACAGAGCTGGGGTGCCACCCTTATTGCGGGCTTCCTCCCTCATGAGATCTATATGTCACTCGATAATCCCATGATCATGCCACAATGTTACAGTTGAAATTTGGTGCCCTAGACCCAACTTGTGTTATACATTGGATTACCACTACATGTATACTGTTTTATATATATACATGTTTTTATCTTTACATTATTGTGTTAATACTTCTGCATTAAATTTTATTGTGGTAATTTCCTTAGATAATGATTCTTAACAAATGGTTATAACAGATCCCATGATGTAATGAGTACCTATAGATACTATGATAGTAATATTAATTTAATGTCTTATGGTCTAGGTACATCATTTTGACATGACATAGATGATTTGATACTCTATGTTGATGGGTTCTCATAAGAATTGAGGCTTCTTCTCATGAAGTTCTCAGTTGATGATCTCTGGTAATTGAAATCATGAGGACATGCTAGCTATTAGAAACACAACATATTTAAGTTGTTGTTGGCTTTTCAAATCTAACAAACATTTATAATGATCTCCTGAAATAAGATCATTACCAATGTATTTCATTTAATATACTACTTTTATGCAAGGGAATAACCATTAAAATGAAATCATGGTGAGGTAGTATGTGTTGGGGACATTATTGGGGACAAGAAATTGATTGAATGACCAAGAAAAGATTTTTCTCTTCTGAGTTTAGGAATAGATATATCAGGGCTTATTGATTAGGATCGTAGCTACTATATTAAACCTATGTCCACGGTAGTTGATGGTATGACCGTCCACACAAATCAAAAATATTAATTCTTGGAAAAGGGTGATGAAACAAGTGTGAGTCTTGTTTTATTGAGATATCATTGACTAAGAGATTATATTACACAGAATATGATTGTTGGAAGGTAGTTGTTGCTTTAAATTTTCCTTATCTCTTTAGGGGCCATGATGGTTTTCTAGACTCCGCTCTTGGTTTATGATTTGGACACACTGCTATTGAGATAATTAACTAGATGTTCACTCCATTAGTGTATTCACATGTTCTACATATTCTAGTGAATCAGAATTTTTGACCAAGTGGGCCCCATGTGAGGGGGTCTGTGAACACCCCAGTTTAACTGATCACAATAAAAAATAATTCAATTATATTATTCTAGTTTATAATAATGATTACTGATCTTTTTTCTCATGGTATTCACAAATTCATTGATCATAAATGTGAATATGAGAAAAATATAATTTTTTGAGTGAATATTAGTTGTTAAATGTTCATCAAACTAATAAGAGAGATTATAGTCTGAGTTAATGGATCATATTTTATTAAATAACTTTTTATAGTGTTGCAAGTGACAGAAAAAATATTTTTGACATTTATGACAAGATTATGATTTCATATATGTTCGCAAAAGTCTAAAATTATTGTCATAATTTTCCAAGGAAAATGTCCAATTTGGGATTGTATAACCTAAGTATAAAATCTCAATTTACCCTCTAGAATTTTGAGCACCACCATTTTCATGAATTTGGAGTGAAAATATCTCTTATCTTCATGTGTCAAGTTCACAGAGAGTGATTCTGGATGGCGAAATGGTTAGATCGATCATGCTTTTTCAATTGAGTATGCATTCTTCAGGAAAAAAGTCACATTTTAATGCTATTTGATTTTCCACACTAGCACCTGAGAAACATAGATTGATTATCATGGAATTGTGAAGTGCATGTGGATGATCTAGAGGATGTCTAGTTTGGCGTCTTTCTGCCATGACACTTCGATGAAGAGTGAATCAAATTTAAAACATGAAACAAACAAGGTATGGTTTAAACCTTCATAAGATTTTATTTTTTATTCCAAAAATGAATTACATGTGATCCATTTAGAAATATAGGCATTGTGGTAAGTGGATTTTAGGTTTTTACCATGAATCCATTCTAAAAAATTTGAAATTGTGCTTTCTTTATTGCTTCTTATACGACCTAGGATCAATCAATTGACATCAGAGTGACCATATAATTATTTATGTCGAAAAAATAGAATTTCAATTATATTTTCTATGATTTTGAAATATGTTTTTGGTATAGTCCTTATGAAAATAATGACATTTCAATCAAGGTTCGTATCACCAATATATGGATGATCAATGATCGATGGGTTTTGCCTGACGTTTTCCATAAAAGTTAATGTTTTAATGATTCTTTCTTTTTATTTCTACCATTTTGATAGATCATTAACTATAGTGTGATTTAAGCACATTACGTGGTAATAGAATATACCGAATATTGGTTGGGGTTGTCCATTCCCAAAAAAATCTTCCTATGGAATATTGTTTAATTACACGGTTTGATGTTTCCCTTAGAAGCTATATTAATGAATCTTATAGAATCTTGTTAAATTAAATGGATAAATATTCCTAAGGAATATAGTATAATGCTTCACATGGAATCTTTTTGAATTAATATGATAAATCATCCCAAGGAATCTTGTTCAATTAAATGGACAATTCTTTACAAGGAAGCTAGTTACAATGTTATCCTGTAATCTTCGTAAATTAAAAATACAAAACATCCCATAGATTCACGTTTAATGTTTTTCATGGAAGATTTAATAATTAAATTGGAAAATCATCCCATGGAATATTATTTCAATATTTTCATGGATGGATTATTATTTAAAAGGAGAAATCTTCCCATGGAAGCTAATATAATGCTTCCAATGTAAGCTTGTTTAATTAAAATTACAAAAAATTCCATGGATACTAGTTTCAAGCTTCTCATGTATGTTTATTTAATTAAAAATACAACACATCCAATGGAATATTGTTTAAATACTCTCATGTATGATTTTTTAAATAAATGGTAAATTTTTACAATGGATGCTAGTTTCAATATTTTCCTTGAAGCTTATTTAATTAAAAATACATATAATTCCATTGATTCATATTCAATTATTATCATGGAGTATTTATTAAATATATAAGGAACAATTATTTTTCTGGAATTTTATTATCATTTTATATTTTATAAATAATATATCCATTAAATGGATAACCCATATCGGGCTGGACTAATTTTGACCTGGTCCGACTAGCCCGACCCTTTTAACCCATCACTCATCCTATATTAATTATTAGGGATCTTACATAGGTAATAATAGAACCAAAATATTAATAAATAGAATTTAAAATGTTATATTTAATTTTAATGGAAATAATAACTTTATTCCGGGTTCTCAATGAGGTATTTAAAATTAACTAAATTATATTAATGCAAGTTAGAAGATTAAAAAAACTGTCAAGTTAAATTTTTGAAAAATTAATTTTTCCTTATGAAATATAATTACATGTTAAGTTATAATTATATTAGACCGATCCATGTATTTTGTATTGTTATTTATTTACTTTAAAACTTTCTTTAATTTTTTTTTGAAATGTAATAATTATTTTATTTCAATTATATGTGCATCTTCCCTCAATCATTAATCTGTATAAGGGAATCTGATTTCACATGTAAGTGAAACAAATGTAATATCGCATATCGAGTTCCCCTCACCTATGTGTGAGTGTACATTTCAAATTTGTAGGAGTTCTTAGTCATGCGGTTGAAGTCAAGAGTCGACGTAGACCAAACAGGGAGAAAGAAATGGAGTTGTGGGTGCTTCAATTCATGTCAGGTATTGACATAAAGAATTACTCTCATGTATTAGTTAATTAATTGTTCAATTAATTGGTTAACCAATTGTTAGTATCTCCTGATCATGTCATTATTTATTTATTTTATAATTTTCATTGATTATTATTTTATGAATATGTATTTATTATGCACGATCAAATAGAGTAATAATAAGCAATCATGAATGACAAAATGAATATGTGAAGTGATGACGTTTTCTGTTTCCTAAAGAGTCATTTATGAGTGTTATAACATATAATGAGCTTAGAAAATAGAAAATGGATTCTTTTGTCACATTAAAAATCATAAAATCCTCAATGATATATTATGTCTTATTCATCATCCATCATTTTACATTGAACAAAACCAGGTGTTTGAGGTGTCGGTCATTCCATAGCTGATGGTTCCTCTTATTATCGAGGAGTTATTATAATATTTATGGGTTACATTAATTAATGTGGTTGTAAGGATTATCCATTATTTAAGTTTCTATCATTTTATCAGAAAGCATTGAGTTAATCTTGTTCTGAATTTAGAAGCTGGTACTTCACTAAACAAATCACAGAACATTGAGTCAATGCGGTCGGCCATCTAAAATCCTACGTTGAATCCTTTTGTATTTGGGTGGCCATAACTTATTGAATGTGTGGGGAGGATCAAAGTTCATTTTCACTACAATACTCAAGAGTCAATGTTTTTTGATTCTAGCAGTGTGGGTTCATAGAAATCGATAAATATATTGGGAGACAATTAATTTAATAATTAATTATTCAAAATGTCTCAACTGTTAATAGAAATAAAATTTACTAATCTAGTAAAATTAATTTTTTTAGAAAATTTAATGTAATACCACAAGTATAAAAACATCAATAAATAATGGATATGGTAAATGTCTTCACTATCATGACCAATCAATTATTTTATGGGTGCTTGCTCATTATAATATGATATTGGAAACTAAAGATGTCTGTGTCCTCAACATATATTATGTTACCTCAGGGATGTAAGGGTTAAAATAAATTTTAGATACAAATTTACATAGCATATGATAGTTATATTACTACGATTTTAGCAACATCTGGTGTTAGTTGTGGTTTCTACACAAGGACATGGATGATATTACATGAACACTCACCACTAATCAGTTTGTAAGGAGAAATAAAAGTAATAATATAAATAGGCAATGGTTACATTGGATCATTTTAAATTTAAAGGCATATTATGATCATTGAATACGTCCTGTTATAATAAACATTCCTCTGCATTAATCAAAATTCATTTAAATTTGAAAAATAATCATGTATTTAGTAAACACTTCATTATCAATTGTGGTATCGATCACTATGTAAATAAGAATATTAGAAAAAGTATCATCTTTAATTTTTATGGATAATAAATTGAAAGGCAAGGAAATAATTAAAATTGGCATTTAATTTCATTGACACATTAGTAAATTCCTTTAATAAATGAGGTAATAATAAAGGTTATTTTCATTTCAAATTATAAAATAATACAACAAATGTTTAAATGAAATAAAATATATTAATGAAGAAAGTTACCCACTTCTTCTTAAAAAAATAAAAAATTGTAATGTTTCTGTTATACTAATTCTGTATTATATAAAATATATCCGTGACATATGTGTATTATAATATAGTTACCATGTAAATATTGAAACATTTCTGGAAGTTACGTGTATTCTCCAAGTGTCTACGAAATGGTGATACCAAAAAAAATATTGAGAAGTAACTGAATTACTAATTTTCATGTAAATGTGTCATGTTGAACTATTATTGAGTATGAACAAGAAATTTATCACACATTTTCTTGGATAGTTGGAGAAATTATTCCAAATTAATGAATCAATTTTTCCTTTTGTATTTTATACTCAAAATATACATCAACAATATTAGAATTGCAGGAAATACTTAATGAATATAAAATGTAAGTCATATACCCATTTGTCGAAAGATAATTATTTTCCATGTAAAAATGAATGTGGATGTCATGAATAATACCCAGTATGATATTTAGGCATGGAACATCTATATATCTTCATTTTTATTGATGTTTTTAGTTTTGAAAAAGGAATCATTAAAAATAATGGTATTTCATAAATATTTTGTACACAGTTCAAAAAATGAATGTGGACCTTTACAAGAGTAAAATAGATGTATTTATATACATCATATGATTTTTTTAGGTTACTAATGAATTATAAAATAGAGGGTACTAAAGGTCAGTACTACATGAGTTGCTTCGGCTTGGCATAGAAAAGAATATTGTGACCCAGAATTCATCGATCATAATAATGTATCATGGAGTAATTCATAATTTCAAATTACCTTATACACATCATGAAATTTATTCTAATTATGACTATCGATGATTATGTCTTACATGTGATCATTTATCCAAAAAATGTAATGTGCAGAAATTTCAAAATGCACATTTTATATGTGAGAGTATTGATATAAGTTGCATCAATGTTGCAACATTAAAAAACATCAATTATATTTCCTGATGTGCTTCAGAAATAATGGAATAATCACATAATATTATTCAAAATAAAATGGATAATGAATATAAAATGAGTCAAAGTATGATAATACATCCATTATGTCATATGGACATGTGTTTGGATGAAAATAGTTCGGTATGACATAAAAAACATGCATTAAGAACAAACACAATGTGCAACTATTGTAATTCCCTATCAATGTTTAAGGATGTTACCTAAATCCCTAAACAAAATGTGGTAGTCAAGTGAAATAATAATATTCTTTATAAGGGTACACAAATCTTTTGAATGAATGGGAGATTGATTGACTTTTTTTAGTCAATGCTTGAGATGCACAATTAATTTTCATGGGAATTAGTTCTATAAGTTCATGTGCATCGTTGTATGTTATCGAAAAACATAATGCATTGTGTGGGTAAAACCATGGTGATGTTTGTTTATTCACCACTGTCATTTATAGATTATTCGTTGTGAATAATAATTCCTACAGTTATACAGTATATAAAAATTATCTAAATGTTGTAAGACATACTAAAATTCAATAAATGGATTTCATGTTTTAGTATGAAAAGGGGGTATATTTTGAATATTATCTAAATGTGGTAAGACATATTTCGAACCTTGATAGTCGTACATATGGTGACATAGTGTCACAAAAAATCAATTTGGAACAATTTGAGATGTGAATTGTATTCTTATTTCATGGGATATAATCCCTCCAGTTTTATATGTCAGAGACATGAGAAGAGATATATGTGGCCAATTTTTGTCCATACGCTTATGTGATGGATCAGTCACATATTCTATAATAGATACAAAATTTCCAAGATAGGATTTATAGTAGGCAGATATCAATTACTTCCACAAGCATTGGTTGTGAAGTAGTAATAACTATCTGATTTTACTTTGGATGTTACAAAATATAAGTACATGGAATGTGGAGAAGAGAGGATACAAGTTTTGAGGGGAAAAAACTAGTATCCCCTTGATCCATGAGATCTAATATAATAGTTAGGATAATGTAATGAGAAAGACAAGCTCATTTAATCCATTGGTAGCCACAGCTACAGTGACATAGTATATTGAATCTTTTAAGGCAGCTAAGAAGTAGATAAATTCAACGATCAATTCTAATTCATGCATACACACCTCATTTAAAAAGTATCATCATAAGCTAAATTTTGATATTATTACTATAGAAGATGTAAATATATTATAGTGGACTAAATGGATATATTTTGGGATGCCATCTTTTGAGATGTTTTACACAAGAATATGAGGTTTTTATGGCTGAATTGTCACACGATGGATCTATGGATGGCCTCGAAGCTAAATCAGTTACTCAATAGAAACCTGGTCTTTATCTGGTGAGTAACCAACATGTTTAGTTAGCATGATGAATCTATTTAGTGTGGGTGTGTTGAAATTTGGTGCCTTATACCCAACTTATTTTATACATTTGATTACCACCTCTTGTATAATATTTTTCATATATAGATGTGATTATCTGTCCATTATAGTGTTGATACTTCTCAACAGACTTTTTTTGTAATAATTTGCTTAGACTATGTGTTGTATCAAAGGGGTATAGCAAATACCAGGGTATAATGGGAACGTATAGATACTATGATAGTAATATTAATATAATTTCTTATGTTCCAAGTCCATCATTCTAACAAGACACATGTGATATGATACTATTAGGTGAATGGGGATCATAATAATTGTGACTTCTTCTCATGATGTACAAACATTATGATCTATATTTGTGGGGATCATGGGACATTCCTACTAATATGAACACCACATATTTCATCTGTAATTGGTTTTTCCTATCTACATACTTTTTGTAATGGTCTCCAGAAATGAGATAATTATCAATGTGTGTAATTTAATATTGTACATTAATGCAAGACACAAATCATTGCAATAAAGTAGAGGTGAGGTCATTTTTGTTGGGTAGATTATGGGTGAGATGAAATTGATTGAATGATCATGATAGTATTTATCACATCCGAGTTTAGGAAGAGATATATTACGAATGGGTGACTAAGATGTTATCACCTTGGTTAAATACATGGATATGGTAATTGATGGTATGACCAAACGAATAGATCAATAATTAATAATGTAAGGAAAATGAGTATGACAGAAGTGTGAATATAGATTTTTTAGGTATCATGGTTGAAGAGATTGGATTAAAAAGATTGTGTCTGAAGGAAGGTAGTCATTGCATTGAAATTTCCTTACCTCATTAGGGGATGTGATGGATTGCTAGACTCTGATCTTTGTATATGGGTTGGACTCACATCTATTGAGATAAGTACCAACAGGGTCGCATACATTGTTTATCCATAAGTTCCACTTATTTTAATGAATATGAGTTTATGAAATAGTGGGCCTCATGTGCAGGGTTCAGTGAACGACCGATTTTAACTGATCACAATTATAACTAATTCAATTATACTCTTCTGGTCTAGGATAATGATGATTGAATTTATTATCATGGTATTTGAGCTTTTTATTATCATATAAGTGATTATGATAAAAAATAAAAAAAAATTGAATGAACACTGGATGTTCAATGTTGGTAAAATTATTTTGATAGTATACGGGCCATGTTAATTGTTCATATTTTATCATTTCACATTTTATAGTGTTATTAGTGGATGATAAAATATTATTTATATTTATGTCAACTTCATTATTTCATATATGTTTACCATGTCTAAAATAATAGTTATCACATTACTGGGTCCAAAGTGCAATTTTTGAAAGTATTTCCCATGTATAAAAGCACATTTTAGCCATTGGAATTTAGAGTTCCAAAATTTTCATGAATTTAAAGTTATAAAATTCACTTCAATTCATTTCTGAAGTTCGTATGTAGAGATTGTGGAAGAATAACAATGTCAGATAGATCCCATTCTCTCTATCAAGTCTGCTTTCTTCAGGTGATCAAAAAGATTTCATAAATCATTTTGATTACCCATACTATTACATAGGAATTGTAGATCAATGATCCTATAATTTTGAATCACAAGTGGAATATATAAAGAACATATTTTTTGATTTCATTCCACCATGACACATTGATGATGAGAAAATCAAACTGACGACTACAAATGAACGAAGTATGGTTTAATCATTCATTGATTGTATATTTTTTTTTCTTAAAATTAATTACATGGGATCCTTGTAGAAATATTGGAAATATATTAAGTATATTATTTGTTTTCAACATAAATCCAATCCTAAAAATATATATTTTTACATTATTTAATGCTTCCACTGTGCCTCAGTTCCTTCAGTTCCACCACCCATCCAGTTCGACCAGACCAGCTAGACATCGCACCTATATAGGTGTTACTACATTTTGTCCCACACAATCTCGAGTTATCATATCTGTAATATACTCATGTTCCACCACTATTTCTAGTTCCAAAACATCACATTGTAACCATCCCTTGACTGTCGATTTCTAGTTCCAGTCTGACTAAGGCTACCTGGCCAACCACCATCATTGATAGTTGATTGAGACCACATCTATCTTCCACTGAAACACGACCAACCCCTTATAGTCTCACCCCATTTACATGCCACACTACACTGGTCATGATCTATATATTCTACACATAAATTGTCATGAGGTACCCCCATCATTGATTTCATAGGTAATGTCATACTCGATTCACCACACAATGGGTTGGGGCCAGTCTACCGAGCCTAGAACTAGTCCACACATGCCTTCCCAACCAAAAATACCATTCATTCCCGAATAGATCTGTTATGCAATGGGATAGTGGTTTAGTGTTTGGTAAAAATAATATAATAATTACATAGTTAATTTTATTATTCTGAATTTAGTAATAAATTTAATTAATTAATATTAATTTTAGGATTGATGTTAAAATTTTTAATATTATGAAATATTAATTTAATATTAATTCTAAATTAAATATTTTAATTATTTTAATTTTTCGAATTAATGTTAAATAAATGAATGGAATAAAAAATAATTTATTTTAATTTATAAATTTCATGAAAAATATTTAAATACCATAACAAATTATGTTTATTGAAATTTATATTATATTCCTTGTTTTTATTTTTAAAATTGAATAGTCTTGACCTAGTAACTGATCATGTGCACATTAGGGAATAATAAATTAATTATTATCTAAATACATGTGAATATTATAATAATTATGTAAATAAATGATGGTTTGTGTGTCGTCCTTTCATTCAATTTGAATAAGAATCTTCATATCCAATTTATAAATTCCATATTCCACTAATGGACCCCCTATAATATGTGTGAGTATATTTTTACATTATATGATGACGCTTTAATTTTCATTCCCTGCAAATAATAGGTGATACTCCAGATGACAAGAAAATATCGAGGGATGGGGGTGACTATTGTAAGAACCCAGATCTTCGTTTCAGGTACACTTTTCCTTTTTCTAGAGTTTTTAAGAAAAATAAATTTTCTAGAAAATTTAAAAGTACACACTGTGCACTCTTCCCCGGCTCGAAGCCGTGTGATGGCCATTCCCAAGACACACACATGGTGTGTAGGGGTGACATGGAGACTGATTTTGGAAGAGTACGGAAAGACCCACTACATGCCGTGTACCTTAAAAATAAACGTCGTGTACTTTTTCTTTTGTTTCACTAAACGGACCGGGGTTACACCTCATCATCATAAACCTTTTATTTTAGGGCTGGTTCATCCAAGAGCGACCTGTATAGTCGGATCTTTCCCGAGCTCCTGCCTCTCCGTCCATTCTCCGATTCGGGCAGGGTCAATTGTGTTGGAAGCACAGCAGTGAGTTTTTCCTTCTACTCGAGCCTTGTTTTCCAATTATTCCTCCTTCTCTAGTTATATAAGGTCTAACGTTTTGTGATTTTTCACATATCTACAACGTTCAAGGGGGAATTACCCATCGTGGTTCATGTATATCGATCTCCTATAAACTAGGTAGGTGGTTTGTGCCTTACAGTTCAAAGTCTCTGAGTTTTATGTGCAAATTCCACCCATAACCGTGAACGGGGTATTGCGTGTTTAGCTTTTTAGCCTCGTTGTTTACCTCCCTTTCATGTATGATTTTGTAGAGGTAATTTGACCATGTTAGAGGATAAATTGTTGTGCTTGAATATATTTTCCTTACTATTTTCTATTTACGACCTTTGGGTCTCGGTTGCCTTTGGTCGCTACACCTGTTTTTGTGCCTTGCATTTATAGGTTGAAGTTAAATTCATGACATGCTTGTGGCCTTGTAGACTATTTAGATAAGTAGATCTATAGGTGTACTTTGGTTATCAAAGTAGCTTTATAGGTGTACTTTGGCCTTATAGCATTATTATGCACAGACTGGCACAGAGCTTAGAGAACCTGGTGCTGTAGACTATAAGGGATAGACCGAGTGAGATTCCCGGAGAGTCATAGATATTACATACTACAGAGAGGATGGAACAAGTGAGCTCTCAGAGAGTCTTGTATTTTGTAGACTATAGGAGGGTATACTGAGTGAGCTTCCTCAGAGAGTCTTACCTTGTTTGAATCACATTAAGAACCTTCCCCGTCTAGAGGGGGAATTGACAGAGTGAGCTTCCTCAGAGAGTCTGTGGTATACTAGAGGCTATAGGATGAATTAACTCAGATAGATTCCTCAGAGAGTCTCTTGATGATAGGGCTAAGAGGGTTAGACTACATGATCTTCCCCAAGAGAATCCCTAACTACCCTATACTATAAGGGCAATTGACCGAGTGAGCTTCCCCAGAGAGTCTCATAAATTCGTATGACCAAGACAGAGGGGTAACGCTGAGTGCACTTCCAAGAGGGTTGTGGTACATCTAGGATAGGACCAGAGGGGATGGCTGCGAGTAATTCCCAGAGGGATTCTGGCTTGTTAGCTATTTGTTTCACTACTGTTGTTTTGTTGTTGATTGATTGCTACTATGTATCATCCTGTTTTACTGCTTACTATTTATTGCCTTCTTCTTCTTGTTGTTGTTTACTACTTATTGCACTTTTACCAACGATATACTCACTAATTGTTAGGCACAAATCTTCGGGTGAATTCCTACTGGGATTTTATCTCACACCATGTTTGGGCCATGATTTTGGGCCCAAGAAGACTATTTTGTTGAATGTATAGACCTGGGAAAGCGTCCTTCGACTTCTGGAACATGATTGCTTGGAGCAGGAGAGTGTGGGACCGAGCATTGCCTCACAATGTGGAGGAGATGTTTACTTTTATTTTGTACTTGTTTGGTACTGCAGTGCTTTCCAGCATTGTGACTTGTTTGGATGCTTTCCTAGTTATGTATCATGCATCATTTCTTATATACATATGTGCTCCAGTTTACTGATTTAATTTTACACTATTATATTTTTGGTTATTACTACTTCCACTATTGTATTTTATTCATCTTCCGCTGTGTACTCTTCCAATGAGGGCATAGTTTCCCCACTATCACACCAAAGTCCCTCGCTACTAGTCTGCAGCCTCTGGCATTTGTTGAAATGCACTTGAGGCCATGTGACAAACCGGGTACGGGGTGCCTCTAGGTGGCTTCTGGAACCGGGACGTTACAAAGTGGTGTCAGAGGAATTCTTTTCTCTTGTGTTACTATTTGGAGACTTAGCCAGGGATAGGACGGATAAAGTACTTGTTAATAAGTTGTACCTGGGAGTAGCTAACCCGTGTGCCGGGAAAATCCATACTACCTCGTTTATTGAAGTTCTGTTTGTTTTGAGATTTTACGGTTGATACGATTTCACCTAGAGTGATTCACATGCTTTGTACTATTATTGTTTTGATATTACGGTTCTATTTTTGTCGCAACCCGATGAGATGAGGGTATTCCATAACATGCATCATATAGGAACTTGTATAAATCACATGCCATGCATTCTTTCAATTCCTTTTAAGGTGAATTAGTGATTGCATGCTATTGTGATAGACATTGTGTAGATTATGCAAGCTGTTGTGATATATGCTTGATAGAATCTCCGCTTCTTGTTAGAGAATTGTTTTTATTTTACTTTGTTTAAATGATCGCCAAATTTTGATTCTTGAGGGTTTATGGGCCCTATTGAATCGAACATTGGTGGATCATGATCTAGTTTCTTCTTGTACATGACTCTAGGGGATTCCAAGCATTGATTCGCGGGGAGTATGGGCCCTCACGGATCTGAATTTGGAACCTCTTGGCCTTTTTTTCAGTGTTTCTGGGCCTCTGTGAATTTTTTGAGCTACTTCCCAGAAAAACCCAGAATACTCGGTGTGTACTTTCTGGTTACACGCCGTGTAGTTTTTAGGCCATGTCTTTGACCGTGTGAGCAGAAACACGGTGTTCTGGAAATAACTTCAGAAACACGCCGTGTAGTGGAGATCCTTGTACCGGGCCGTGTCACTAACAACACGGGTCGAGGAAGCTCGAGTAGAAAATGCCGTGTTGTAATGGAACACACCGTGTAGTTCGGCCCAGGTACCCAGCTGTGTCATAAACAACACAAGCTGACGTGACCTTCTCTAAGACACGCCATGTTGATTTTGGAACATGCCATGAAGTCTTTCCCAGGTACCCAGTAGATGGCCTTGTAACTAACAACATGGGTCATCAATTTAGTGTCCAGTAAATGTAATGTCCCTAGGAAACTCGATGTGTAGTATGAGGCTAGTTTGAACCATGTGAGTTAGCCATGTAAAGAGACTCGGGTAGGGGTTTAGAGTACAAGTACATGCCATGTGTGTGGAAAAAACACCTTCCAGTTTGGGGTGTTACACGGCCTGTAGGGCAAGGGTACACTCCCATGTCAGTGGCTTAAGAGGACACGTCGTGTAGTCAAGTTTTGTAAACTTGTGTGTTTTTCTTCCCCTATTCCAGTTTTTTACTCTTCTGTTCTCTATCCTTGTTTTTCAGATCTAAGGTATACATTTGTTCTTTCAAAGCTATGCCTCCAATATGTCCTCCGGTTGTACGTCTTTCGTCAAGCAGTGATCAGACGCTAGATATGGCTGATCAGGGACTTCTTACTAATCCTCTAGTCAAGCCAGCCATGGCACCAACTATCATACCCGTTGTAGGCGCCAAGGCACGGTTCAGGGAGGACTTCCTGAGGATGATGAATACCTTCCAAGGATCGCTGCCTCCTGCCCTGTCAATGGCTGAGTTGAGGCGGGTTTTCCAACAGTAGCATCCTCCTACCTTTTCAAGGGATGGAGCACCTCAGGCTGCAAATTCGTGGATAGAGGCCACAATGACCATATTTGAGAACCTAGAGATCCCTTCGGAGAAAATAATAAAGATGGCTACTTATATGCTCCGAAACACCGCTATGAGGTGGTGGGAGGTGATCTCACAGTCAGGGCGTCAGCAGGATATGTCTTGGGCCGAGTTTCGATGCACCATATATGACTACATATATCCGGAGACCCTAAGGGCTGATCGATCCCAAGAGATTATGAGTCTGAAGTAGGGTACTCTCTCTATTATGGAGTACTCGTCCTGCTTCACTAAGCTACTACATTTCACACCGATCCTAGCACGTGATGAGTTGTCCCTTGCTAGGATGTTCGAGGACGGTCTCTTGCAGGAGATCCGTTCCCAGGTTAATATCCTCCAGATGACATCGATACCCTCCATCATCAACTAGGTGCTGATCACTGAGCGCAATCTGAGGGATTCTGGGGCAGTGAGCCAGGGCGGTTCGTCATCCAGAGATGGTGTTCCTCTTACGGAATGTAGGAAGCGTCACATATAGTCTTCTCAAGGATATCGAGGTTCACGGGATGCATCATCAGGTAGCCAGGTTGTATGCTACCAGTGCGGTATGAGTGGGCATACTAGGCCTCAGTGCCAGAGAGATCTGATGGAATGTCGGTCTTGTGGCAAGATGGTCCATCTTCATAATTACTTTCACATATTGTCACCTTCAACTGGTGGTAGGGGTTCTTCTATGACCCCGTTTTTTTGAGATGCTTCACTAGTTTCCCACTCGTCAGGGAACTGGAGTTCTTCTGGCTATTCAAGCCGAGGTGGAGGTCACGGTTGTGGTGGTCAGTCACCAGGTCATCGATGACTGTAGAGTGGATCAGCTCAGAGAAGTCAGCCATGGGTGCAGGGCCACGGTGCTGAGCAATCTTTCGTCGTGGATCAGACCTATCAGGAGCAGGATCCGGACCCTTCTACAGTTCGAGGTACAATATTAGTAGCCTCAGGTTCATCTTCAACCCTTTTAGATACTGGTGATACCCATAGCTTTATCTATGTTGTTGTCATGGAGATCCTTGGGATCTGTATCTTTTCATCTGCCGACTTGTTGACTCTTGAAACACCTTTGAGAACGAGGACATATAGTGTATGTCAGGGCAGAGAGTTCAATATTGAGTTTGCAGGGTGTCATTTTTTATGGGAAATCTATGTCCTAGAGATGATGGGCTATGACTTAATTCTCAGGATTAGTTACTTTCCAGGCAGTCGTCGATTTCTATCATCACAGGGTGAGTTTTGTATCACTAGAGGGAAGAGAACTTCCTCATAGAGGCGAGTGGGATGTCCATGCGGGTAGATCTGGACCCAAGCATCATGGGCTTTGGGAAGTTACAACCAAGATTTCCAGAACATATCTGGATGACCAGGGGACATCATAGTTAGAATTTCCCCGAGTGGTGGATCATTTCATGGATGTCATTCTAGATGACTATTCAGGTTTGCCTCCGGAGCATGAGGTAGACTTATCGATTGATATCATGACAAGAGTGGCACTGGTGTCTATTCCTCCTTATAAGATGGCTACACCAGATTTGCAGGAGATCAAGAATCAGTTGGAGGAGTTGCTGACAAAGGGTTTCATCGGACCCAATACTTCTCCTTGGGGTTCGCCTGTCCTATTCACGAAGACGGCAGATGGTACCCTTCGACTTTGTGTGGATTATCAGAAGCTTTACCAGTTAACGGTCAATAACCTATATCCCTTATCGAGGATCGATGACCTCTTTGATCAGCTTCGAGGAGCTCGTGTGCTCTCGAAGATCGACTTGAGGTCTGTTTATCATCAGTTTCATGTTAGACCATAATATATACCTTTGATAGCTTTCCAAAGATGGTATGGTCTTTATGAGTATACAATCATGCCGCTCGATCTTACAAACGTGCCTATAGTCTTCATGGCACTGAGGAACCGAGTGTTCCATCCGTACATGGAATCCTTTATCGTGGTCCTCATGGACGATATCTTGGTGTACTATCAAACTGGACATGACCATGCCATACATCTTGAGATCAGTCTGAGTACACTGAGAGAGAATCGGTTGTATGATAAACTCTCGAAGTGCCACTTTTGGATGGATCAGATTCACTTCTTGGGTCATGTTATCTCAGAGATAGGAGTGTCAGTGGACCCATAGAATGTGAGAGTTGTATTTTCCTGGGAGCAGCCGAAGAATTACTTTGAGGTGCATAATTTCATAGGGTTGTCCGAATACTACAGACACTTCATTAATGACTTCTCGTGCCTAGTATCACCGTGGACAGGTCTAACCAAGAAGAGGATGATGTTTTTATAGTTAGATTCTTGTGAGTCAGCATTTTAGGAGCTGAAAGGGAGGTTGACGTCAGCAACGATACTAGTCTTTCTAGAGCCTGGAAAGGGCTACATTGCCCAAGCTTGCATTCTGGACTTTTGATATTCCTGGGAGAAGCATATCCCTCTGGTGGAGTTCGCCTACAACAAAGGTTTTTAGGTGACCATTCAGATGGCACCATACGAGGCTCTGTACGGTTGGTCATTCCGATCACCCTTATGCTAGCTGGAGGCAAGAGAGGCACCTTTTCTAGGACCTCATCTGGTTCCGGAGACCTCATAGCAGATATAGTTGATTTGGGAGAGGATGGCTACAGCAAAGTCTTGACAGAAGTATTCTGCTGATTAGTGGAGATGACCTATGGTGTTTGGTGTTGGAGATCAGGTTTTCCTATGTGCCGCAACGAGGTTGGGAGAAACAAGGATTCGGAGACTGGGTAAGCTTTCGCCACGGTACGTCTGACCATATGAGGTTTTGGAGAGATTTGGGCCAATTTTATATCGGTTGCAGCTACCTCAGAGGTACCGGGCTATGCATGATGTCTTCCGTGTCTCCCAGATCTGACATTACTTTTCATACCCATCTCATGTCTTTCAGCCAGAGGAGTTTGAGCTCGAAGTGGATGCGTCGTTTGAAGATCATCCTATCTGAATTTTCAATCGTCGTATGAAGGTTCTATGAGGCTGGTTTGTCCCTCTAGTACAAGTGCTATGGATGCATCGGAAAGTATAGGATGAGACTTGGGAGAGGGAGGTCGAGGTTCGATCGTAGTTGCCAGAGCTGTTCGAGGATCCTTCTTCTACGCCCACCTAGGGAAATGCAAGGATGAATTTCTTTAAGGGGGGAAGTTTGTAAGAACTCAGATCATCGTTTTAGGTATGTTTTTCCTTTTTCTTGAGTTTTAAAAAAATGGAGTTTCTGGAAAATTTTGAAGTACACGTCATGTTCTTTCTGAGTACATGCCATGTACTCTTCCTCTGCTCAAAGGCATGTGTTGTCTGTGCTCGGGCCACACACACGGTGTGTAGGGGAGACATGGAGGCCGATTTTGGCGGAGTATGGAAAGACCCACTACATGTCGTCTACTTTAAAAATAAACGCCGTGTACTTTTTTGTCACTAAACAGACTGGGGCATGCCGCATAATCATAAACCTCTTCTTCTAGGTCTGGTTCGTCCGAGAGTGACCCATACGGCCAGATCTTCCCTGATCTCCTGCCTCTCTCTCTCTGTTCTCCAATTATAGTATGGTCGATTGTGTTGGAAGCATAGCAGTGAGTTATTCCTTCTGCTTGAGCCTTTTTTCCAATTATTCCTCCTTCTCAAGTTATCTAAGTTTGAACATTTTGTGTGTTTTCTCAGATCTATGACATTCTGGGGGAATTAGCTGTTGTGGTTCAAGTATATCGATCTCCTAGGATCGAGGTAGGTGTTTTGTGACTTACTGTTCAACGTCTCCGAGTTTTATGTGAAAATTCAACCAATACCCTTAAAAGGGGTATTGTGTGTTTACCTTTTTACCCTTATTGTATTCCTTTCTTTCATGTATGCTAGTGTAGAGGTAATTTGACCATGATGGAGGATAAATTGTTGTCCTTGAATGTATCTGCATTTCTTTGTTCTGTTTACGACCTTTGGGCCTCGGTTGCCTTTGGCGGCTACACCTGTTTTCGTGCCTTGCAGTTATTGGTTGAAGTGAAATTCATGACATTCTTGTTTCCATGTAGACTGTTTATCTATGGTGCTCTGTAGGTGTACATTGGTTTTCCAAGTAGCTATATAGGTGTACTTTTTTTATAGAATTATAATGCACAGACTGGCACGGGGCTGAGAGAACTTGGTGTTGTAGACTATAAGGGATAGACCGAGTGAGCATCCAAGAGAGTCTTAGAAATTACAGAATACAGAGGGGATATACCAAGTGAGATCCCAAAGAGTCTGGGATTTTATAGACTACACCAGGGTAGACCGAGTGAGATTCCTCAGAAAGTCTTTCCTTGATTGAATCTCTTTAAGAACCTTCCCAGGCAAGAAATGGAATTGACTGAGTGAGCTTCCTCATAGAGTTTGTGGTATACCTGAGGTTATAGGAGTAATTGACCGAGATAACTTCCTAAGTGATCTCTAGACATTGGGGATAAGAGGGTTAGACTACGTGATCTTCCTCAAAAGAGTCCCTAATTACCCTAGACTATAAGGGGAGTTGACCGAGTGATCTTCCCCAAAGAGTATCATAAATTCGTCTGACCAAGCCAGAGGGGTTAGGCTAAGTGCACTGCCCGGAGGGTTGTGGTACATCTTGGATAAGACCAGAGGGGATGGCTCCGAGTACTTCCCAGAGGGTTTCTGGCATGTTTACTGTTTGTTTCAAGCTTTTTGGTTTGTTGTGGATTGATTGATGCTATGTATCATCCTGTTTTACTGCTTACTGTTTACTGCCTCCTCCTTGCTTTTGTGGTTTACTGATTATTGCACTTTTACCTACAATATACACACTGACTGTTAGGCACAAATCTTTGGGTGAATGCCTACTGGGATTTTATCTCACACCCTATTTGGGCCATGATTTTGGGCACAAGAAGACTATGTTGTTGCAAGTATAGAAAAGGGAAAGCTCCCTTTAACTTCTAGAACATGATTGCTTGGAGCAGGAGAGCATGAGACTGAGCTTTGGCTCGCGATGTTGAGGAGATGTTTACTTCTATTTTGAACTTCTTTTGTAATGTATTACATTCCAGCATTGTGACTTGTTTGGATGCTTTCCTAGTTATGTATCATGCATCATTTCTTATATACATATGTGCTCCAGTTTTCTGATTTAGTTTTCCATTGTTATATTGTTGGTTATTACTGCTTCCGCTATTGTATGTTATTCTTCTTCCGATGTGTACTCTTCCAATGAGGGCATAGTTTCCCAAGTATCACATCCAAGGCCCTCACTGCCAGTCAGAAGCCTCTGGCATTTGGGAAAATCTTCTTGAGGCCATGTGACCAACCGGGTAAGGGGCGCCTCTGGGTGGCTTCCAGAACTGGGACGTTACAACCATTTATATGAGTCATGACTCGAAAATAATATTAAAACCACTGTGTCAGGATTGATATGTTGTTTTTAAAATGGATCACTCATAATTAGATTTTCAAGACTAGTCATATGGAATTATTTTCTTTATGTACTGTTTTTTATGAAATTTCATGATTACTATTAGATCACATAAAATAATAAACATGTAAAATGTTGACGGAAGTGAGAAATGTTTTTCTATTTGTGATTATTAATTTGTGGGTGAAATAACATTTATTCAACATATCAAATAAAAATAAATTACATTCTTCAATAAATATTATAATTCTTCAAATATATATTATGTCCTAAATGTATTGTGTTGCTCAAATTTCATAAAATTTAGTTGTTTGAGGTGCTGATTAGATAAAGTTGAGGGTGTTTTCTACTACCATGGAGTTTTTATGAGTGTAATGGGTTGACAGAACTAATGTTGGTGGAAAATATGTTCTCAAAGTTTGATTTATACAACATTCAATGAATCATGATGAGGGAATCAAGGTTGGGATTCCAATATGTCAGGACATTACTCCTATATTCCGGGAATCATGAGTTGATGTTATTGTCTCTACATTATCCTACTTAGATACTCTCAAATTGTTGGTGTACCCAAATACTATAGTCTTTTAGAATATTTTCCATGGGTGATTTCCACTAGAGTACTCATGTGACAATGTATTTAGAATCAAATAAATAAGGTTATTGAGGTACGATTAAATAGTGGATGATTTTTAATGGTTTAATAATATATTATTTAAAATTGATGATACAGAATTCAAGATAAATTACTGAGTGATTAATTAAACAAGTTCAGAAAAATAAGGATATAACTAACACCTAAATTTCATTATCTCTATGGTATCTCTCTAGATAATGAAAATATCATGACTGGCCAAAACATTAATGAGTTGTATTGGAGTTTGTGCATAGTACAACACCATTAAATGATGATTTAAGTGATGAATTCATTACATCCCACATAACCTCCTTATACAGTATGAAAGGTGGAAAAATTAAAATAAAAAAATATTGTAGATGTTGAATTATATGTAAAATTCACCATGTTTTTATATATATCTACAAATTTTTATAAAATTCATGAAGAAAAATATTCCGAAATGATGATTACACATCTCAAATAGTTATACCTTAAAAAAGCAATAAAAATAACGGTATGGAAAATCACATGCACTATACTATATCCTACATTGAAAAGATATCCAAATATGACCTCTTGTAATAAATATGATTAGGTGCATTGAGAGACATGATGTCCTTGAGTTCATGATGAACCATGAAGTAGAAACTGAACTCATTATTTCCATGTTACCATCATGATTTTAGACTTTTATTTTCATCTAAAACAAGAAAAACATTACACAGTTTCTCCAATATATTTTTTATTTTTTATACAATACAATAATTATTTGAAAAATAAAACATCATCAATCATTGTGGTGAACAATAGAAGGATGGGAAAGTATAAAGGGTCAAATGAGTTGTCCAACATGAAGACATCGATGCCACATCCTTCCAAAAAATGAATGATGTAGAGGAAGGGTATTTAGTAGGACGATTAATTCTTCTTATATGGAATGAAAGGCCACTAGATGAACAATTTCATATCCTAGAAGCATAAGTAATATGATTTTTCTAATTCCTATATTTTGTCATTGAATGATATCTTTTATTATATACAAGTTATGAATTCGATTTGACACATGGTTCACATATTAATATTCATATTTAGGAACAATGTAGATTTTAAATGAATCCAAAAGGTAAAAGGGAAACTGTAATATAAAAATTATGTTATTCTTGCATCTTAAGTAGTCAGACATTATCACTTAATATTTCCATGTAGATTTTCTATTATATATAAATATTGTTATGATATACTCTTAGTAAAAAGAAACATAATCTCAATATTATGTATGTACACTATGATATTTTATTTCAAATATTTATATAAATAATGTCTCTTAAATAAAGATATCATTTTTTATTGTATGGAACATCATAACAATGGCTTATATATAATTGAACTCAAAGACCAGAAAACGGACATCAATGAAAAACTTGTGAGAATAACTCATACAATAGCCATCTATAGAACATCAATATTGGTCATATAAATTAAAATCATTTAAAGGAATTATGTGAAATAGAGTATTTAGTCAAAACTAAGTTAAAAACCCCAAGAGGTACGTCTGGATTGTTTTTAAGGGAAAATGATTAAAACACACTTTCTGGAAAGGGAGTAATATCTACTCAATTACTGGAATATAGTCATACTAGAGTATGTGATCAACGCCAAGTATGGGAAAGGTGTTTCTTTTCATAGATCAGAACTTTTCACGATGAATATAGTATGTCTGGTTATATCTATTTAATTGGGTATATGTTATAATCCATTCAAATGATTAATGAATATAATAATGATGATGAAAACCAACTTGGTAAGAATATTAATGAACTATAATAAGGATTAAGCGTAGAGTATCTTTATAAATATTTCATTAACCACTTCAATTTTTCTGGGATAGTATCCCAACATATTCCTCCTTAAAAAACATATTTGGACAGTGTTAGTGAAAGGATGAATCAGACACATCTAGTCATGGTCAGATCAATGATTAATCCAGAGGCACATCTATTATTCTTTTTGGGACACGACATCAGTAATGTGGTATATACCATTAAATAAATACCAAAAAAGATATAGTTTTTATTATTTTTTATTATTAGAGTGGAAATAAACGCAATCATTCAAACAAAAGTGTGTAGGGTTGTAATTATTTTTTCAAGACTATACTTAGAGAACTATTCACATCCAGATGAACATTATGAATACTTATAGGTTATCATGATGAAAAAAAATGATATTATCTATATAAAAAATAATATAGATAGGTTATTGTGGAATGAGAACCCATATTTATATAAGGGGAACACATTTCCAATGGAAATGGTAAGAGACGTATTGAATTCAATGATGTTAATTCTCTAGATTAATTGGATTGGGTACAATAAAAATCTAAAAAATAGATAGTGGGAGGTGATAAAATTATCAAGAAAGGGTACAATATATGTTAAATCATGATTTTAGAGAACTATAGTATACGGTTTTTTTCTCTATTTTATGTGACACAATATACCTTGAGGATGATGAACCGATAACATATAAGGAAGTAATTGAACGAAAATTTCCTGCAAAATGGAAAATTACATGTGTTTCGTGATGGAGTCCACCTATTAAAACCTTGTATGGGTTTTATTAGACCACCCGAATGAAATGAGAATCATTTTATGAAAATGGTTTTTCAATAAAAAGTCTGACAGTGATGGTAAATTTAATACATATAAATAAATACAATTAAAGTATATATTAATAAAACACCATGGAATAGAGTATGATGAAACCACCTCACTAGTAGTAATAAGGAATTCTATCAGGTTATCTATTTTATAAATAGACTTCTATGATTATTTGATTTTGTAAAATTGATGTAAATATTGATTTTATGAATGTGGTGTATCGCCCCGACCCCAATTACCTAGAGTCGGTGCATTATTACATAATATTGGTATGATCACGAGAAAGATTAAGTCTTGAAAGACTGATTGGTTCAGTAGCCTTGGAAACACTAGATATATTCATAAAGTTTTACATCATAAAAATGAAAACTACAAGAACATAGTCTCCATAGACCACACTCTTATCTCCTCATATTATCCCTGCAGTTCATTCATAACTTACTTCTTCATATCTTGGGAAAAATAAATCATAGAAAAGGGGTGAGCTCAAATGCCCAGAAAGGATAACAATATAGCGGAAACTTTCATAAATAAGAACAAACACTTAAGGCAGTGTATAACTAAAACAAAAGCCTTTTAAACTTTAACTTCTACATAGTATCGCAAAAATAAAATGAAATAGTGCCATTTACTTATTCACATGGATATTCTAGTAATCGAATAATCACATGAAAGATCAATAACCACTTTCATAATGAAGGAATTCATAATTCAAGACTAATATAACCACATAGCCAAGGCCTCGTTCCAAAACTACAAATAAGTTTTGGTCAAGGCCTTATGCCAAGACACTAGTTTGTCTCATGAGACCTGGTGATGCATCGAGGAGCTATAGCGGGCTCCACCCGTCACTTACTAAGTCTAATTCATTCCCATATGAAAAGCTTTAAACATAACATAAACATTCGTATTAAAACTAGCATAGGAAATGTCAACACTTTCTCCATAAACCATAAATTGTATAAAAATAACACATCCACAGTAAAACATATCACAAAACCTTTAGTACAATACAAAAGTTTTGTACCATAATAAATCAACTTCAAATAATCTTAAAATCCATCAAAGGATGTTGACATAGATGAAATCAAAACTATTTGAGAGAAATATCTCTTTTCTATAAATCATTGAAAAGTCACACATTTTTAAAGGAAGTAATTTAAAAGAGATTTTTGAATCAATGTGTCCCATACCACTTTGAAACTTTTGAAAAGAAATATCATTTCAAAGACTTCATGACCATATAAATAAATCCTTAAAATCATTTTGAAAACATGGACATTAATTAAAAAGATTTAGAAAGAAAAATATTTAAAACATTTAAAATTATGATCTTGAAAAAGAGTACCTTTCATAAATTCTTAAAATATTCATTTTGAAATAATTTAAAAGTCACATAATTATAAAATAAAAACATTTACATTGAAAATATTCTTATAATCTTTTAAGGGAAGAATTGACGATTTTACAACGGTGGTAAATAGCCACACCCTCCATATAAGTTAAAAAAACATTCTTACCTTAATCTGTCGAAAAGGTTAAAAATCACCTTGTTTGGAAAACGACGGAAAGATTCCTTTATAAAACTCTAATAAATAGTCAAAAAATTCTATAAATGACTTTAACCCATATTATTGTAAATTGTGAAAAAAATTTGAAATATATTTTGAAGAAACATGGATTTGGATGATAAAGAAATCCCAGTAGATTATTACGTATAAACAACCTCGGATAATGGAGAGATTGAGAAATAAACCCTTACCTTGTACTTTTCCGTAATTGAGGGTAGGTTAACCTCTTGTATAATGGTGAAATAATTGTTATTAAATTATAAAAGAATCATATACATTAATGTGATATCATATATGATCTTTTAACATTGCTTTGTTAATAATATCTTAGAATTATCGTTGTTTCGGGTGTTATCTTACTCATTTTCCTTTATATGTTTTGTTACGTAAGACATGTTTGTCATGTATAGGTTGTATCTTATTCATATCCATAATCATATCAAGTACTTAAACATTATTTTTAAATAATAAAATGATAATTATACCTGAATGGATACGATGGAGAATGAATCTCATCGAGTTCATAGAGACGGTAGTCCGTACGTACGCACAAGCGATAATATCATTCTTTTGATATTAAAATAATATATAATTGGATGGTATATTATATATAAATAATCATTATCATGTTATATTTATTGTTAAATTAATTATACATCATTATTATACCCATCTAAATAATAATATTATGAATAACAATTACACCAAGACGTGGAGACGGTAAGCCGTACGTACGCACGTATGGTGACATGTTATTAAAAGGGTGGATAGAATACTGAATATGGTTTTACCATAATTATAATAAAATCACAGTATATATAAGATACTAGAGTTATTATTTTGGAATGGCAATAAAAAATAAAGAAGAAGTGGAAGAAGAAAGGAATTTGAAAAGGGGTGGTGAAAACATTACCTCTTCTTCGGGTTCTTCCTTTTTATTTGATCAAAAGGTCTACTTAGGTTGGATTTTTGATCAAAATAAGGAATCTAGGTTGTATTGAGGGAAGTTTAGAGAGTATTGGGGTAGGGTTTGGCCGAACCAAAAGGCTTTTAAGGTGTGAAGAAATGAGAAGGAGGAGTGTCCTTTTATAAGAGTGGTGAGAGCCATCTTTGGAAAAGCTAGAAATATTAATTTATAATAAATTAATATTCGGTTTATAATGGCTCCAGAGTTTATTATTTAAAGGATATGGTGGGGATAGGTCTAAAACCATTCAAACAATAGAATTTAGACAGGTTTGGGCCATTATATTAACCTTATCGGTTTGTTTTAACTCTTAGTTAATTAGTTTGACATTTACCATGTCACATTGTATTTTTATATTATAGAGTTAATAAACATACTATATACATCCAAGAAACCCCCAAGTGGTCAATTAATGATACACATATCATTATATAAGTCTCTTGGCCGAACCATATATTTTTAGGAATTTAATACCAATTAATAATATAATATTTGTTTCAAAAACTATTTTATGTCAATTTTGACACCATTCAGTAGTTGATTTTTGTGAAACTCATAACAGAATGATTACTTCGAACAAAGTAAATTAAATCAATCCTAATATATCATATTATCCATTAAAATTATTTTAATTCATTAAAAGTCTCAAATAATATTTATTTGGGTATTTACAATATCAAATATTTTAATTTTTCACTATTATGGTAATTACTGCATCATCATTGTGTCATGACTAAATTAAATTATATAATGTCTAAAAATTATAAATAAAATATTATTATGTAGAAAATCGTATTAAATTTCTAATTAATATTTACAATCGAATTTATATTATGTATAACCCTATACTAAAAATGTTTTAGTAAATAAACATTGATTTTAACTCTTTTAACTCTTCTTTGAATTAAATAATAATAAATGTCCTAATCTAATCCAAGTGGACCTAAATGATAATATTTTATTCTTAAGGTTGTTTGTGGTCGATATAAACTTGTCCAATTGAATTAGGAAATGTGTTTGTATAATATTAATATCATTTTTACCCTTATTTAGCCTATTTACTTTTTACCGTGGTAAATAACAGTAAAAAGTTACTATTCCCCAAAAATTATTTTCATCTCATTGAACCACATTTTATGCCTTGATATTAACCGTGTCTCCTGGATTTTATAAATTCCAATCACAGAAGAGGTAAAATTCTGTGTTATGAAAAATTAAGTTTTTTAACTACCACTTAGTAGTTTCAATATTCATCAAAAATTGATGTTTTTCAGAACAATGCCAAAATTTCACCATAAGCTATTATTGATATTCCGATTTCAAAAATGATCTCTATTTTTAAAAATTCCAAACATATATGTTTCATTAATTTATTTTATAATTAATTCCCATTGTCACAACAAATAGCGTGTTTTTAAGAAACAATATATATCAAAATATTGACAATTTTTTATTTCCAATTTCAAAGTGAAATTAATTCTAATGAAAACCATTGGATAAAATAGTAACAATATATTCTAATTATGATTTAAAACCATTCAATAGTATAATTTATCATTATAAATTATTTTTATTAAAAAAGTTGTTTTTAAGTATTTTTCACTATTCATAAAAATTTGAAGTTGTCAGAAAAATACCAATAATTCAACTTATGATAATTTCGATATTCCTTATCCAAAAATGAATTCCATTTTGAAATATAATATATATATATTTCCAAAAATTAGTTATTACTATTCATAATGGCTAGTTTTATTGGTTGTGGTGTGAGTTAGAACTCGAAGTTGCGTACAATACACACTACTATATTATTCAAAAGAAAGCGTACCGTGGATTCTTGGGATATTTCATTGTAACTTTTTGATGTCCCCATTCTAAAAATTAATTATTTTTGTCAAATTGAATATATAAAAGTTTTAAATATTGGATTAAAAAGGGGTTCACTATTAATAGTCGGTACAAGTGAAATAATGAAAATGAATTTGTTCTTATATTATGTCTAAGAAACTCATAATATGGATTCTAAAATTATAAGGATTATATACAATTTAAAATTTAGTTAATACTATTAATAACCTCTTTTGAACGGATTTTTCATTAAGTCATGGTGTGCTTGAACTCGGTGTGGTGTGTAGTGTAAGTTATTTAATTATTTTGAAGAAATAACACACTATCAAATCATGGGGTGTTACATTTTCCCTTCCTTCAATAAATTGAGTCCTCAGAATCTGAAATTGTTCTTCAAAAATAAAATGTTGAATATAGAACATATATTTATGGGAAAACCCACATCGGAAATTGGGTTGATAATGTTTAGTCATAATATGAGGAAAAGAGAAATGAAAGGGTCACCACCAAATTATGATATCTATTCGGAGAACATTGGTGGTAATTAGAGACATATAAATGGAGGGAAAACATAAATATTTATAGGTAGTGATTGAGGTCATCAATCAAAAACAAGTGTAAAATTTAGGGCCATATATTCATTAATCTATGATGATATAAAATACCATCGGTTTAGCAAAACATTTGGTATTAAGGTTACACATTTGTTTTAAGATCACTTCACTAATGTATAAGAATTAATTTCTTCATTGAATAAGAGAAGAAGAAAAATAAATATTTGACAAGTAGAGTCTTAACCTTTAACTAAGTTCTACCAAAAACTCATCTTTTACTCTATAAGATAATAGAACATAAAAATAATATTCTATTTATCCTATTCGTATAGGGTTATAAAAATGAATTTATAATTCATCTAGAAGAACCATTAGAAATACGAAATTATTCGAACCAGGACATCACGTGGGTCAGTGGTAGGTTATACACCCTTGTCGCCCTTCGGTTGTGGGTTCAAGTCTCGCGGCCTTGCCGGACGCGATGGGTTTCCGCCCTACCTCCGGTTTGTCCTTTTTATGGCAATCCAAAATAATCCAAACTAGTACTATCCAAAATACTTTAGTCCAAAATTTATAAGGAATGTAAACACAATGAAGATCCTTTTTTTCCACGTAATAACATGTGATCACCTTCATCATGTATTCTTTTAAAACACTGCAACATTCTGAATTATCATAAAACCTTATTGATTACATTCATGACCCCTTATTCCTTATAGACTAATAGATATACTCTTTCAATCCAAAAAAAATTTTAAACCCCAAAAATGATGGAATATACAAATCTTAAATCAATTTCAAGGTAGTAAAAAATATCCAATATAATTTAACCAAAACAATCACGTATTATTCTAAAATCACTACCTCGGTATCAGAACCATATTGTCGTTTATCTTTCTCTAAACCATATATTTTCCAAAAATTTAACCTTCTATTGAGTCACTTTTATTTGTTCCACACAATCTCAAGTCCATAATGAAATAGTATTGCAGTACAATCCTTATATACTCCATAATTATTATAACAAGAACATTGTTGATACAACACTCAAATGACATAATCAGCATAAGAACTGTAATCATTCCTCTTCATCTTTGGTAGTATCATAACTTTATTATTATCCAATATCATCATTTGAGGCATAGTCTGATGACTGAGACATAGGTTCGCGTAGTGTCCAAACTTCTTTATAAATGAAGCATTGTACATTTGAAACCATTTTCTTACCCTTGCAGTCACGTACTTTGTGCCCTTTTCCTCCACACTTATGACAAACTCCCATTCCTTTTAGGAAAGTTCCAGGGTGTTTCTTTCCACAGTTATCACATGTGGGAAAATTCTTCTTTTACCTCTTCCCTTTATCCATATTTTAAGCTTCCATCCTTTCATTCTCATGCTTCCCTTCAAAGCCATAGGACTCAGTAAACTCTTTACTTATCTTATCAACACATGATATTATTTCTTATTATGATGATAATACATGCAAGACTATTTCTCTTATAAATTATGGCTTATGACCATGAAATATATGATCAATCTTTCTCTTTGTATCACGTGCATTACTGGAGTTCTCATTCCCTCTATTGGGCGCCATTTCTAAACAATGGCATACACTAGATTAGTTTATGAATAATAATACGCAATCCGAAACTTGTAAAACACATAAAATAAATGAAATAGTTTATGGATATAATCCATAATCATAAAAATGTCTCCTTTAAGGAATTATATACTCATAAACCCTTCACAATGGTTTGTAAAGAAAATGAGAATTATCCTAAGCATATCCCCCAGGA
Organism: Viscum album; assembly: GCA_963277665.1. Lineage (NCBI taxonomy): Eukaryota > Viridiplantae > Streptophyta > Magnoliopsida > Santalales > Viscaceae > Viscum > Viscum album. The sequence continues at coordinate 365,789,182 of OY728166.1, read as the reverse complement.
GTGTCGTAACCAACAGTGCGGTAAGGCCCGTTGTCGTGGACCAGTTCCCGTTCGAGTCTAGCTCAAAGTAGTGTTTTCGGGTTTTACCCTTAGGTACATCTGTTCCAGAGCCGCCTCTACCTGTCTATATCCAGACAGGGATTTATTGCTTGGAAATCTTACAAAATCTCTACAATACCAAAATTCTAGGAAGTTATTATATACTAATCTTCAAATTCCATCTTAAATCTATGTGCTCTAATCAGAGTTTATCTAAATATAGTTTCCAAGGTTTGTACTAAAATTCCTCTGATACCATCTGTAATGCCCCGAACCCAATTATCTAGAGTCGGTGCATTATTACAAAACATTGGCATGATCATGAGAATGATAAAGTCTCGAAAGACTGATTGGTTTAGTAGCCTTGGAAACACTAGATATATTCATAATTTTTTACATCATAAAAATTAAAACTACAACAACATAGTCTCCATAGACCACAATATTTTCTCCTCATAATATCCCTACAGTTCATTCATAATTTACTTCTTCATATCCTGGGAAAAATAAAACATAGAAAAGGGGTGAGCTCAAATGCCCAGAAAGGATAACAAAATAGCGGAAACTTTAATAAATAAGAATAAAACTTTAATGCAATGTATAACTAAAAAAGCCTTTTAAACTTGAACTTCAACATAGTATGGAAAAAATAAAATGAAATAAGTCCATTTACTTATTCACATGGACATTGTACTAATCGAATAATCACATGAAATATCAATAACAACTTTCATAATGATGGAATGCATAATGCCAGACTATCATAACCACATAGCCAAGTCCTCATGTCTAGACTACAAATAATATTTTGTCAAGGCCTTGTGCCAAGACACTAGTTTGTCTCATGAGACCTACTGATGCATCGAGGAGCTATAGCGGGCTCCACCCATCACTTACAATGTCCAATTAATTCCCATATGAAAAGGTTTAAACATAACATAAACATTCTTATTAAAACTAGAATACGAAATGTCAACACTTTCTCCATAAACCATGAATGGTATAAAAAAACATGCCCACAGTAAAACATATCTCAAAACCTTCAATACAATACAAAAGTTTTGTATCATAATAAATCAACTTCAAATAAGCTTAAAATAAATCAAAGGATGTTGACATAGATGAAATCAAAACTATTTGAGAGAAATATCTCTTTTCTCGAAATCATTGAAAAGTCACACATTTATAAAGGAAGTAATTTAAAATATATTTTTGAATCAAAGTGTCCCATACCAATTTGAAACTTTTGAAAAGAAATATCATTTCAAATACATCATGTCCATATAAATAAATCCTTAAAATCATTTTGAAAACATGGACATTAATTAAAAAGATTTAGAAAGATAAATCTTTAAAACATTTAAAAATATGATCTTGATAAAGAGTACCTTTCACAAATTTTTAAAATATTCATTTTGAAATCATTTAAAAGTCACATAATTATAAAATAACACATTTACATTGAAAATATTATTATAAGCTTGTAAGGGAAGATTTGACGATTTTATAACGGCGGTAAATAGCTGCACCCTCCGTATAAGTTAAATAAAAATATTCTTACCTTAATCCTGTCGAAAAGGTTAAAAAGCACTTTGTTTGGAAAACAACGGAAATATTCCTTTATAAAAGTCTAATAAAAAGTCAAAAAATGGTATAAATTACTTTAACCCATATTAATGTAAATGGTGAAAATGTTTTGAAATATATTTTGAAGAAACATGGATGTGGATGATAAAGAAATCCCAGTAGATTATTACATATAAACAACCTCGGATAATGGAGAGATTGTGAAATAAACCCTTACCTTGTCCTTTTACTTGATTGAGGGTAGGTTAACCTCCTGTATAATGGTGAAGTAATTTTTATTAAATTATACAGGAATCATAGACATTCATATGATATCATATATGATCTTTTAACATTGCTTTGTTAATAATATCATAGAATTATCGTTGTTTCGGGTGTTAACTTACTCGTTTTTTTTATATTTTTTGTTACATAAGACATGTTTTTAAAGTATATGTTGTATCTTATTCATATCCAGAATGATATAAAACCCTTAAACATTATTTTTAAATCATAAAACGATAATTATACTTGAATGGATACGATGGAGAATGAATCTCATCGCGTTCGCGGAGACGGTAGTCCGTACGTACGCACGAGCGACAACATCATTCTTTTGATATTAAGATAATATATAATTGGATGTTATATTATATATAAAGAATAATTATCATGTTATATTTATTGTTTACATGAATTTTACGTCATTATTATACCCATCCAAATAAAAATATTTTGAATAACAATTACACCACGACGTGGAGACGGTAAGCCGTACGTACGCACGTATGGTGACATGTTATTCAAAGGGTGGATAGAATACTGAATATGGTTTTACCATAATTATAATAACATCACAGTATATATAAGATACATGAGTTATTATTTTATAATGCTAATAAAAAAGAAAGAAGAAGTGGAAGAAGAAAGGAACTTGAAAAGGGGTGGTGAAAACATTACCTCTTCCTCCGGTTCGTCCTTTTGATTTGATCAAAAGGGATATTTAGGATGGATTTCTGACAAACTAAGGCATCTAGGATGTATTTAGGGAAGTTGAGAGAGTATTTGGGCAGGGTTTGTCTGATCCAAAAGGCTTTTAAGGTGTGAAGAAACAAGAAGGAGGAGTTCCCTTTTATAAGAGGGGTGAGGGGTACCTTTGGAAAAGCTAGAAATATTAATTTATTATAAATTCATATTCGGTTTATAATGGCTCCAAAGTTGATTATTTAAAGGTTAAGTGAGGGATAGGTCGAAAAACATCCATCCAATAGAATTTAGACAGGTTTGGGCCATTATATTATCCTTATATTATTGTTTTAACTCTTAGTTAATTAGTTTGACATTTACCATGTCACTTTGTATTTTTATATTATATAGTTAATAAACATACTATATAAATCCAAGTGACACCCAAGTGGTATATTAATGATAGACCTATCATGATATAATTATATTTTTCAATCATTAGATTTTTATGAATTTAATATCAATTGATAATATAATATTTGTTTTAAAAACTCTTTTATGTCAATTTTGACACTATTCAATAGTAGATTTTTGTGAAACTCTTACAAGAATGATTACTTCGAAAAAAGTAAATTAAATAAATCCTTATATATAATATTATCCTATAAAATTATTGTAATTCATTTAAAGTCTAAGATAATATTTATTTGGGTATTTATAATATCAATTATTTTAATTTTTCTCTATTATAGTAATTGCGACATCATCATTATGTCATAAATAAATTAAAATATTTAAAGTCTAAAATTTATAAATAAAATGTAATTATGTTGGAAATATTATTATATTCCTAATGAATATTTACAATAGAATTTATATTATTTATAACCCCATATTATAAATGTTTTAATAATAAACATTGAATTTAACTCTTCTAACTCTTCTTTGAATTAAATAATAATAAATGTCCTAATCTAATCCAAGTGGACCTAAATGATAATATTTTATTCCTAAGGTTGTTTTTGGTCGAGATAAACTTGTACAATAGAATTAGGACATGTGTTAGGGTAATATTAACATCATTTTTAACCTTAACTACCCTGTTTACTTTTAACCGTGGTAAATAAAAGTAAAAAGATACTATTTACCAAAAATTATTTTCATCTCATTGAACCACATTTTACTCCTTGATATTTACCATGTCTCCCGTATTTTTGAAATTCCAATCAAAGAAGTGGTAAAATTAATATTTATGTAAAACTATGTTTTTTTAACTACCACTTAGTAGTTTCACTATTCATCAAAAATTGATGTTTTTCAGAACAATGCCAAAATTTCACCCTAAGATAAAATTGATATTCCGAATTAAAAAATGGTGGATATTTTTAAAAATTCCAAACATATATGTTGAATTAGTTAATTTTATAATTAATTCCCGCTGTCACAACAAATAGCGTGTTTTTAAGAAATAATATATATCAAAAGATTGACAATTGTTTATTTCCAATTTCAAAGTAAAATTAATTCTAATGAACATCATTGGATAAAATGGTAAAAATATATTCTAATTATGCTTTAAAACCACTCAATATTAAAATTTATCACTATAAATTATTTTGATTAAAAAAGTTGTTTTTAAGTATTTTTCACTATTCATAAAAATTGGAAGTTCTCAGAAAAATACCAAATATTCATTGTATGATAATTTCGATATTCTGTATCCAAAAATGAAGTCCATTTTGAAATATAATATATAAATAATTTCAAAAATTAGTTATTACTATTCATAACAGCTACTTTGATTGGTTGTGGTGTGTGTTAGAACTCGAAGTTGTGTACAACACACGCTACTATATTATTCAAAGGAAAGCGTACCATGGAAGATTGTAATGATTCATTGTAAATTTTTGATGTCCCCATTCTAAAAAGTAAATTTTTAGTCAAATTGAATATATAAAAGTTTAAAATATTGGATTTAAAAATGGTTCACTATTAAAAGTTAGTAAAAGTGAAATACTAAAAATGAATTTGTTCTTACATTATGTCTAAGAAAATCATAATATGGATTCTAAAATTATAAGGATTATATTTATTTTAAAGATTATTTAATACTATTCATAACCTCTTTTGAATGGCTTTTTTGGTAAGTCATGGTGTGCTTGAACTCGGTGTGGTGTGTAGTGCAAGTTATTGAATTATTTTGATGAAATAACACACTATGAAATATTGGGGTTTTACATGTGGAATTGGTTGAATATGTAAATATGACCCACCTCAATGGTTTTTGTGTGTTAAATAATGAAAACAAAATGTTTAAGAATCAAAAATACATTTACGGTATGATGAAGGAATCAAGAACATTGATTTTTTTTTATGTCATAAGTGAATTTGATTTTTTAAGGAAGGGGAGAATTGTGTATCTAATAAGGATAATGGGAATTCCATCATTTTCTCAGTGTTATATGTTGATGTAATTTTAGTTGTGTGAAATATTGTGATTGTATTACAGTCAGTTAATGCATGGATAAACTAATGATTATCTATTGAAGATATAGGTGAAGTAATCTATATTCTAGGGATCCTAATATATAATGTCAGATAACATAGGATACATGGGATAAGTGAATGTACATATACAGACTAGGTGCATTAATTTTATTTTATGGAATAATCCAAGATAGGTTTGTTTCCAATTTCACATGGTATAAAAAACTCCAAGAAAATGTGTCAATAAACAGAAGAGGATATTTAATGGAGTGGATTCTCTTATTCCTCGGTTGTGGGATCTATCATGTATTCCATAAAATGTACTGAGTTTTATGTTTCATTTTCATTATTCATGTTGTGAAGATATCCACATAACATATGATATTTCCTTGGGGATAATTGAAAACAATCCAGAATGACCTTAGGCATACAAAGGCAATTTTGTTCATGTGTAGTGGAGATGAGGAACTAGTAATGATAGGATACACTAATGCCTATTTTCAGACATATCATGATGATCTGAAATTGAATTTAGGTTATTCATATTTTTTAAATAGTGGTTGACTAAGCTGTCAGATCTAATAGAATATTACAGATATTCATTATATAGTTGATTTTGAGTATGTAGTGGCTTCTGATGTAGTAAATGAATCTAAATAGATGTGATGATTTTTCTATGACATCAGTATTCTTCCTAGAAGTTAATAAACTATTCATATTTATTGTAATAATATTATTGTAGGGTTTATTTCTAGGTATCCAAGATCACACAATAGTATAAATCATATACATCAACAGTTTCATCTATTGAGAGAATTTACTCCAAGAAGAGAATACATAGTTATAAGAGTAGTCACATGGGAAAATGTGGATGACCCATTTAATAGTTCTATATATCACTAGAATCGTGATTATCATGTTAGTACTAATAGATTGAGACTTGTTAGATGATTTTTCTAATGAATGTGGGAGTTTTTGAAGTGGTTTCAAAATAAAAAAATCTAATTTAAATTAATTACCATTAAATATAATTTGTTTTATGTTAATGTTTTCTTGTAACCAAAATAGTGTGTATAATTATTAATCCACTATATTTCTGGTAATTCAATTAGATTACATGATTTAATACAATGCTATAGTAGTTACTGTAATATAATTACATCCTGTAGATTCTCTGCTGGTAACAAAATAGTTATGTACTACTGTATAAATACATCCCAGTGATAATTCATCGATGATGTGAAACTAGAAGGTGATGGGGGATCATAAGCACTAGGTATATTTATCATGAAGTACAATATTTTTGTTATCAAGTAGTTGAGCTCACAAGGATAGACCTTCAAATAGTTAAAATGTAATTTTTAGGAATAATTTGTTCTTCCAATCTACGAGCATGTGTATTTGACTCCTGTGATTAGATTATTATAATTGTCTTCCATTTGATCATTTACTTTGATGTAAACTGAATATATGGACCATAAATTCATGGGGAGGTTGTTTTTTTAGTGTGTCATTATTGGTATATAATTTCTTGAGTGGTAAAGATTTAATTTGTTGCATCAATGTTGAATATGTGATATCATTATCTTGGTTGATTAATATGAAAGTCCATTATAAATCCACAACCATAGTTGTTGAAGGTACCTCACTTTTTTAGGTCAACAAATAATTATTTAATAAATGATAATGAAAGAAGTTTTCATTAAACTCAATGAGAAATATTATCAGAAAGAAATAATATTACACTAAGCATGTCTGTAGGTTGGTTGACGATGCAATGACTATTCAAAGTCTCATGAGGGGACTTGATGGATTGATATAATCTATTCTTGGTTGATGAATTCTATTCGCTATTATGGATATGAGGTCCTTTATGGTCACACACAAGTTATTCTCCAATCTCCCTATTTTGGTGAATTAGACCACAAGACATGGTGGCAACCAACACGGGGTTGGTGTGTTTTCTAAGTATTATGGATCACCGATTAATTAATAAATTCATTATTATTCATGTGTTTAATAACAAGGATGATTTTTTTAAAAATTATTTATAGTCATATAAGTAAATATAAGTATTATAATTATAAAATTATATATATTTTTAATTTTCCAGGTGCATTTAATATTATTGGGAAAAATAATACCTGAGATAATGAATCAAGTTTATCACATAATAAATTTAATGTATATTTTATTATTTGATAATATAAACATAATATTTCTTATATAGGTAGTTCATAATAATAGGTTTCTTATCTTATTTAGTGGCTGATAAATTTATGGGGGTCAGGGAACCAAACCTAGGTATTTGAACATCAGCTATATATGTGAATTGATTTGTTCTTTACCATGAAGATTAACTAAGAAGAAGTTGTGATCATATATCTCCCCTAAAATCACAGAGAGAAAATTTATTATTCCAATATAAGTATGTGAGAAATATTTCAGAGATAAAATGAATATGATCATGGTGATCATTGTGGTATCAAAGAGATTATTTGAATTCAATTCTAGAACATATAATTTGATAGAAAAGATGCATAAATAGTTGTGATGAATGTGTGGATAATACATTGGGGATTGAAATTCGATACTTCAAGATATAGGTGTAAGTGATATCCAATAGAATTGTGCTGTTAAAATATGAATATGGTACTTAATTATTAATTTTATTTTCACTCTATAAACCACACGAGATCTTAAACACATATCAAGGATTAGATCACTCGAGATGATGATGTTTCTTCACTATCATTTTTAAATGTAATAAATCCTTGATCCACAGATTATGGTGTGTACCTCGATACTAGAAACATCTACAAATATGTTATAATAGTGATATTTAAAAAATATTTTTTTTGTTTGATTAAGCGTTAAATTCATTTAGTATACACTTTCCAAAATCGAATGATTATTTTAAAACCTCATAAGGTTACATTATACTGCATTTAATTAATTATTTCTATACAATTTGAAATTCATCATAAAAACCAGTGTTTTTATATTTCAGAATATAATTTTCTAAAAATAACATCACAAAAAGGGATAATAAAACAACCTCTTGAAAATAAGGATACTGAAATTTGAAGGTCATCCAAAATATAACATATCATGTTTTCCAGAGATGATAGCATTAGTGGAAAATGAATACATTGACTTGTAAGAAAAACCAAATATACTTAATATAATAGAAATAGGTATAGAACATTGATCAGATTAAAATTATTTTACCCTGGAATGTTAATGACCAAAAAGAATCATAAATCGACGAGGTGTAGAAAATAACATTAATTCATCAAAATTTTAGGTAATTTGAAAATATTTCCTTTATAGCTCTTTTTTATGAGTTTTGGAGTTCCATTAAATTATATTCTAATTAAATAGGAAAAGAACATATTGGATAGTTATAATTTCTTCCATATTAAATTTTCAACAATAATATCATTTTTTCTCCAAATTATGGTTATCAAGGTAAAATTTTTCTCACATTTCTATGAAAATAAAATCAGGTTATAATTAATTTGATAATTAAATAATATGATTGATATTTATTCCATTGTGTCCATTAATTATACAATAACTAGTTAGAACAAGGTAATATAATTCCCAAAACAAATAATCATTCACAATAATGAGTAGTACATTTTAATAAAATATTTTCACAATAACATCAAAAGAATAGCTTTGATCATTCAATAAATAATTAACCAGATACCCCACAGTAAATATAAAACTTCAATATTATATAATTGTTTAACCTTTTATGTTTTCTCATACCTTTCAAATAATATCCCAAATAAATAATTTAATTTCTTCCAAAATAATGGTTCTTATTAAATCTCAAATATTATGTCAGGATTACCTAATCCACAACCCAATAAAAATTCTAATTTTCTTTCCAGAAATGACCTTGATAAATCACTATATCATATTATTCTATAGGGACTTCACAAAAAAATGAAACAACTTTAAATACTAACCGGAAAGGTATTCCCCAACAAAACTATAAATATATATCAAAATATCACCATTTTCCGCAATATAAATTTTAAAAAATAATATCTATATACCACTATACAGTGGACAATATTTTACATGAAATAAAATAATATACTACACAAAATAATTATTGAAACCTCAATTGATTATTCATTATAAATAATAATAAAAGTGTACATATAACCTCCGAATACAATTTTTTAAAATCATAATGGTGGGTTTGATGACTTTTACATTATGGCCATCCTTAAACTTTCAAACCAATTAAGATATCCATAACACATATTTTAACCACAAATGAAATTATCTTAAAATATAAATTTGTATAAACAGACCACGCATACAAACTGAGATAACACATAATTCAACCTCCCGAATCTGATTCTAAAATCATAATCGTTATATTTATGTCATTATTACTGATAAATGTGACAAAATTTTAACCGTCAATAAATTACAATATCATAGGAAATGTTTTATCACTAACTTATAATGAAACATTAATATTTTATTTAGATAATCAAGAAAAATCATACATAACATGTATATATAAATAACATGTTCATTAAAACAATAAATCATCTCCCATAATATCTAATCAATTAATATATTTCTTTATAATAACAAACATAAACAATTTCATCACAACATGGTGAATGTAATCATATGGAAGGGGGATATTAGATTCTCATAAACGATAAAAAATAGTGATATCAATATAACATGAGTATAAGGGTTTGATGATTTTAGAATGTCATTTTAAAAACCATAACCAAGATAACATAAATCAAAATATTAACTGACAGAATAATAATTGGTAGTTCATAAGAAACAAATCATAAAATAATCAATGAGAATGATACATAAAATAATAAAATTTCTATAAGACATGTGTTTTTGGATTATATATAGTAATTGAAAATTGGTTCTATTGTAGTCAAGGATCACTTCTAATGTTGTCATAATAATAGGGTACACTACTCAAACCATCATAATATTAAATGATCACTCCCTGTGATATCATAGTGGGTTAGGATCACTCACCAATCCATAGTAGTAGTTATGGTTCACCCCTAAAACAATCATAATAGACATATTCCCCTGCAGAGTATGGCTCACTTCTCATTCAAATATTATTTATCAAATTGTGGATAAATATTAACCAAATACGTTGAAAAAATATATAATATAAGGACCATCAAAATAAGTTAAAATAATAAAGAATTGGGTCAAAATATCATAGAACATTAGCCATATCAAAATCCATGAAAATAAATGGGTTTCAAAAAAAATTCCACATCATAGAACTCATGGAAGAAAAATGGGTTTGAAAAACATTTCTTCATTTAACAATTTCATAACCCATGTCAAATGAATGGGGTTTATAAATATTTTTTCATCATATTAATATTTAATCTGTATAATTTATATGTAGTGTATCAATGGATTATTTCCATTATAAATAATACCTTACATTGAATAATGATATTTTAAATGAGATATGCCTTTAAAAGATCAATTGTGACATTTATTGAGGAAACAACATTTTTTATTTGAAATTACTAAAACTATGTACCAATATTTCCCAAATATAGGGGAAAATATTATATTTGAAATGGATTATAAAAATAATTAATGTATTCTTCAATTATTTGAGTGGTCAATAAGGGTTGAAATTTAATTCATTTCATATTAGTTAAAATTAAACATTAATTTATCATTTTTATTGAAAACATAAAAAGATTATAAATTATAAAAATTAAATCAATATTCATATTATAACATTTTAAAAATAATAAATCATTATTAAAAATTAATTCATTTAATAATGGTAAAATATAAATAACAATCTTTAGTATTTTTTTTGGATATTTGGATATTTTTGAAAAATGATTCCTGACCAAATAGAGAAATTATTTAAAATATTGATTATAAAAATTAATTTGAATTCAAGATTACATCAATAGAGGAAAATTAAATGAAATCACAGATTCATTATAAATTAATATATTAAAAGAAATGTTTTGAGTTTATTGAGTGGTAGATCATATAATTTATTCATCAAAAACATAATCATATAAAATTATGGAAAACAATGATAATGAAACATAAATTTTTGACTTCTTAGATAAAATTTTATTTATAATACACATGGATGAATAAATTCAAATGAAGCATCAAATATAATTATCATTTTTAAAGACATGAAATATCATTTTAAATATAATTACTTTCCATTTATAAACAAGATATGTTCACATCATTAAATATTTCCCGAAGAAGATAATTTGAGATGTTATATCATCGACACTATACATTGGAACCATAAGCCCCATAGAAGAATAAAATACATTGAAAATTTAAATATAAGAAAAATTAGTATATTCTCGATATAAAATTTCATATGGTAAGAATATACAACACACAGAAGGTAGCATTAGTGATTTTCGTATATGCATCTTTATGAAAATAATAATAATAACCCCTTAACTTAGGTCTGATGTCTCGATCCATGCTGGGATTCCATCTTACCCGACACTCATAACAATTCATGGCATGGACCAAAGGTAGTTCCCAATCCCTATAGGCTAGAAACTAGTTCTTGGGTGTAAAAAATATTATATGAGAACAATTTCACCCTTTTTTATTATAATAAATCACTAATATAATGAATACTCAAAATGGTAGATAACCAATTCCTAATAAGGCACAAAAATAATGAAAATTCAATGATTGAATCTTTAACAAAAATCCAAAAAGCTACTACAAAAGGACATAAATAACGAAATATACCAAAATGGAACCATCATACAATAATAAGTACATCAACATCATTCCACCACCACTAACTTATGAAATAGGTGTAATTATATAAATTGGATCCACCAAAACCATGATATATATTTCTTTTACCAGGGTCACACATAACGTAGTCTACATACTCCCAAAACTATTTCTATGGTGTCAAAAAACCCATGCAAGATTCCACAAAAATTAAAGGAATCCATGATATAAGATTAAATTAAAACATAACAAGCACATATTCATAATAATATTTAAAAAAAATTTACAAAACATTTTATGGAAAAAGTTCTCAAGAAATACATTTCAATGAAAACAATTTTCAAAAACATGTTTTCTTGAAATAAAAATATACATGAGGTCTACCACATACTGATTGATAAAACCATATCACATAATGTACATTTCATAAATTATAACCAATAAAAATCCGTATAGGTGACTACCTCTAGAGGGAACCTATAATCATAGTACTATGGAGATCAACATTATCCACTAAACAACCAGTGATGTCCTTATTCATAGTAGTGTTCCCATGATTGATCCACTATAGGGGAAAGCATCCCAATTTCTAGTGGCCTCTTTTCATATCACTTGTAGAGTTAGTATTTAAATTTTCAATCCTTCTTGATGAATCTAGTCTCAACCACTAGAAAAACTTGTATTGTACTAGTTCTATTCTTCCCTCTTAGATACTCGGGATTCCCTCTATGATCAAATGAAATTCCACATATCACATAAATCCACAAATTCACATTTATATGCCATGCATCACATGAACATAAAGAAGTAACCATTTTACATGACAACACCATTTCGAAACACATTATATACTATATGATCAATTTAGGAATTCTATTATATAGAAAATAAGAAGAACACATGGGAAATCCTATCATGTTAAATTAGAAAATACCCTTCAAGAATATATAAAAAATAAAAAAAATATCATAACATGATCCCCAATTTCAAGAAAAAAATGTGACACAATATGGATGATAATATTCAACGAAACAAATTTCACATTAATAACCCACTTTGGAAATAAAACTGACTTTTCAATCCCTTTTAAGAAACATTTATCACATTATAGATAAAGAATAATATTTATTAAAGAAACCCCAAAATTATGAAAAAATGAAATAAACTACTTTCTTTTTAAAAACCATATTTACACTAATATTAATTCTAAAAAATTTCCAAAACCTGTTTCAAACAACAAAAATAATCCATAAAACTTGTTTATGATCTCAAGAAATCATATATAATCATTTAATAATGTATATGAATATAAGAACCTACCTTACGTATAGAAACATTCATTAATTTGTGGGAAACCACAACTGCATCACCACAAGACCCTAATATGTAACGATTGAACATAAATCATCCATATTTCCCCTTACAAACAATTTTATCCCCTCCTTAGGTCATACACCCCTCTAGAACATAGAATCTAAATAATGATGGAAGAGGAACCCCAAAGAGGGTGATTAATCAAGCATATACATACTTACATGATATATCCTTGAAGAATTTTGGCCAAAGCCACAATGTATTTGGGTTTCAAGGCATCATGAAGGCTTGTATGAGGATCCCATGGCCGAAAATATTGAATAGGGATGATTTATGATTAATTAGATTTATATTTGAAGAGGGAAACGAGGTAATCTCTCTATTTTTAATGACTTAGATTGGTCACATCGTTTTGCTACATGGTTTGAAAATAACGTGGAGACCATGCACCATTATCTTCCTTTTAGAAAAAAGATGCATGATTGTCCTACATGGGTTGGATAACCATGCTCCAACAATGTTGTTCGCCACTACACAAAAAATGAAATTGGTCACATGTTTACCTCGTAAATGGTGCAAAATATGGAAAAAATTATGCAAAATATATTTATCAGGATTTCCAGACCAAAATCAAAATTATTTACCAAAAAATAAAGAAACCCCAAGGGATAAATTTATAATCTAAATAAGTATATTAAATACATAAAATGAAAACATAGATGTCATAATTATCACCACCATGAAAACAATCTAACCCCAAAAATTCAAACTACTTTTTGATCAGGGAATAATGATGGATACTTCTCCTCAAACAAAATACTTCCCCTCACATGTATCATGTAAATCATTTCAATGTTGGGAGAAAGTATATCCAATAGAATAGAAATCCCATGAATAATGTTCTCTAAAGAATCCACAAACCTTATTGGTTATTTGGATATAAAAAATTAGGCTCCAAATCCAACTCTCCAAAATTCAGAAGATGAGACAGGTATGGGTTATATTTTTTTGGAAGGGATACATGATTGAAATCATGAAATTATGTCATCTGATAAGGAAATGATAATGTGTATTCCCCTTCCCCAATCCACTTGGTAACCTCAAAGGGTTGTAGATACCTCAAGGATATCTTCCCTTGATTAACCAAAAGACGATGACTAAATCAAGGTTCGACTATTAGAAACACCGGATCACCCAAAAAAAATCTCAAAAACTATAATCAGTATATTATTAAATAAGTCTATAAAATGTTAAAAAGTTCATCATTATCGACATAAATTGATCACAATTGAATCCAACTTGGATTTTTCCTAAAAATGCTTTCTCACCCCCTTCATCTAAATAAATAAATGACCAATAGTGATGACCATACAAAACATTAAAGGGGTCCATTTGAATCGAGGAATGGTAGCTATTATTTTAAAAAATAAATTATCCCCAAACGGTGATCCCAAGTACCTTCAAAATATGGGACACATATTCAGAGATTGTCTTCAAATATCTGATTCAACTGCTCTATCTGACCATAAATATAAATGTGGTATTCTGTAATAAACATTATCTATGAACCCATATATTTATAAAGGTCTTTGGAAAATGGTTAGATAAAATAGGGAATCCATGTCAAAAACAGTTTCCGATAGAACACTGTGATGCCTCACTACCTCCTAAAATGTAAATCAGACCAACTCATTCACCTACCTTGAGTCTCTGATTTGAATGAATTATGTTGATTTGGATTGATAATCAATCAACACCCATATGAAATTACTTCCATAAAATATACAAGGAAAGAAGATAATGATGTCCATTGAAATATAATATCAATTCTAGATATTTCATGACCCATCCCCTGAGGTCGGTGCCATGACTACACCAATCCCACCTTCCATAGGTCAGGGGCTGGCGACTAGAAAATAGAGAGTCGTATCCCTAAAACTGGCAAGGCATTGCCTCTAGACCAATAAACTCAAACATCCAAGTACACCTCAATATACGAGTACAAAATAAAAGGTATAGAAATAGAGTGCGTGCAATATGTAAAAAGGTACAGGATACAAGACCAACTGAAAGGTACAAGTAAAACTAGAAAGTATAAGTAAAACAGAAAACAAATCATACAAACACCCACCAAGGATCCTATATGAAACGTGGGTACAACACTCAAATATAGTTCTCCACGGTATGCCTGATCTAAGGTCCACCTCCAAGATCCCTCCAGTTCTGGTACCCTCATCATCAGTCAGCATTGTCTATCGTCTAAACAAGACACAACAAGGTGTGGGAATAGCCCGTGTATGGGCGAGTATAATGATATTTAGTAGGGAACATGAGACCCCCCTAAGGTCTCAAATATTTACTCAAGGAATCCCCACAAAAAAAGAAGAAATAGAAATCAAATATACTTATGTATATTCCAATACATATACCTAAGATATCAATATATACTCCTCTCAAATTAGAGGAACAAATACCACAAAGGTAACACCAGGAATGTAGAAGTACCACACTGGTAACATGACAAAGGTATAAGTACCACACTGGTAACACCATGAAAGTTCAACTACCACACATGTAACACCATGAAGGTAAAAGATACAGCTCACACAGGTACTAGTTAAGTATATAAGTACATATAATTATCCATGAATCTAGATCATCATTTTTTGTGAAGAGGAACTCCTGGTGACCATATGGAGTCTGGCCCATATAGGATTGATATATACTAACCCTTGCAATAACCCACACAGGATCTGACCCTCACAGGATCAATATGCACTAATCCACAAGGGATCGCTGAGCACTGACCCACGTAAGATATTACCCACAAATGATCACTATGCTCTGACCAAAATAGGATCACTGAGCACGGACCCACATAGGATATGACCCACATAGTATCGATGATAACCCATGTAGGATCGCTTGGTACTAACCTCCGTATAATATGTCACCGACCTTTGCCTCACTGCCAGCCATTGGATACCCTCTATTAGCATTTTTGGGAGATATGATTCTCAAGTCATCAGTCATAACTCAACCACCATGAAGTTCCATGAAGAAGAATCCAAATAGTCCATCATTTCATAAGGGACCCAAAACATCAGACAATGCGTCAATTGGACACCTTGTCTGTAAGTTATTTTTGTTTTCTCTCGGAGGGCCTGATAGGATTCGAGGTTCGATCCAACCTGTCTAAACTCTAACATTATTCAAAACTCACGTGGAGTACACCAAACTGACCATCTTGATCCATGGATTCTAGTGCCACAAACGGGTCGCCAAATAGATTCCTTGTTATCTAGGTATAGCCACAAACGCGAAACTATGTTTGGATGGGCCCATTCCCGATCTGACCCGGCCCGACCCAGGTCCATCCCAGATGGACGGGGCCACATGGGCCCAGCCTGCTGGGTGCAGCCCGATGGATTGGACGGGGGTGCGACACGCTGGGCGACCAAAGGTGAAGCCCGTGGTCTGGTGGCCAGCAGTGGTGGGGTCCAACCTAGACGCAACCTAGGGGTGAAGGTACCCCACCCCCACCAATATTATGAATGGACCGATGGCTGTTTGGTCACCCTCATTGCTTGCGGGACCGTTGAAGTGCTCTCGCTCGGTGTGACAAGGCCCACCTGGTGTCGGCCTCCCTCTGGTCTCCACCGTGGAAAGCGTATGTATACTCCAGATCTGGTGCCATGAACGTGCGTCACCACTCCACCATGCAGTCGACTGGAGGTCATCCAACCCAGGATCCCCCATTGTTGATGGGCCACAACACCCTACTCAACTGCTGGAACTGACGGGCATCGCCCCACCTCCTTGGGTTCGACCATCGTGGTGGCTGTTGTCTTCTCACCGCCAGGTCTAGTGGGTTGCAGTATCCTTCAGTGGAGGGGTTGCGACGCCGCTGTCATCATGAACCACATAGAATATGCCAATTATATTGTTTTGGAGGAATCGTTCCATGTTCAATCGGCATACACCCTCTGTCTTATTTCAGTAAATGGTGGTTCAAAGATTGAAACAATGATTCATCATGAAGAATAAATTTAAAGAACAATTTCATTAAATTATTTTCTCGTCGCAGACGTCACGAGTAATGAAATGAATTCGATGAAGGAACACCGGTATTCATCTCTCAAAACACACACTTCTAAACCACGCTCCAATGTCAACATTCTTGATCCAAAACGTTGTTCTTCATTGGAGAATATTTATTTAAAGTTTCCCCCAACATCTTCTTTTCCAACGACATTCCAACAATGAAGTAAAGACCAAACATTAATTAATTCAATTAAATTTGGAACATTACATCTAATAACTTGGATCATTAATTTGGGAGAATTAAAAATGCTAATTCTTAATAAATAAAGAGGTTTCTTGCTCGGGTGGTCACCACCTCCATTATTCAAAAAGTGGGTTTCAAAAAGAAAAATAAAATTTTAATTATTTTTATTTTTCTCCCATAAAAAACTAAAAAACTAACTTCCAACCTCGACCTAATGCTATTGATGTGATGTTCTCCTTATGAAAATATTGATACTTCATGTTCAACAGCGTCCTTAGATATAAATTCCGAGAACCTATCCTTAAAATCTTGCATCTTCAATATTTGCAGACTGTAAATATTCCCATATAAATAAAAAATTTATTAAAAAATTCGGGTATTTACATTCTCCCTACAATAGGTCATTGCATCCCAGAAAGCCACAACACAAACTAGATAAACAAGTGGGGGTACTGTGCACAAATCTAAGACTCCCACTCCCATGTGTTGTCTTGGAGGTTCTCGTGCTGCCATCAAATGTGCACCAGTGGTATCATCCGTCCATGATGTACCAGCTCCTGTCGATCCTCAATCTCTACTGGAACCTCTGAAAATGTCGCCCCATCATCAATGTATAGCTCGCCCCATTAAATGATGTGTGAAGGATCATGTGCGTATCTTCCCAGCTGGGATATGTGGAAATCATCATACACCTAGTGCATCTGAGGGGGAAGAGCTAAATGGTATGAAACCTTGCCAACTCTGCCGAGGACCTAAAAGGGTCTGATGAATCTCAGAGAAAATTTTACACACTGTCCAAATCATCAAAAACCTCATCGAGGTGTGACACGTAGGAAGACATAGTCACCATCCTCGAACTCAAGAGGTCTTCGTCTCCAGTCAGCATAGGACTTTTTCCTTCTATATGCAGTATTCATCTGCGCCTTCATGATATGGTCCTTCTCCATGGTAGCCTGTAACATCTATGGTCCCACGAGTGCTGCCTCCCCTGGATCAGTCCATCACATAGGTGATCTGCAAGGTCAAACATACAACGCCTCGAATGGTTCCAAACCAATAGTGGAGCGATAGATGATATTGTATGTGAAATCCACAAAAGGCAATTGATCCTCCCATATAAAGATGAAATCTAGGATGCAAGAATGTAGTGTGTCCTCGTGGGTCTGAATGGTCAACTTTGTCAGCCCATCTGTCTAATGATGGAAGGCAGCGCTCAACCAAATTTGTGTCCTGATTTCCTCCTACAACCCCTTCCATTTATGGTAAGTGAAACTTGCATCAAGAATGGAGATATTCATACATGGAACTCCATCAAGCCATACAATATCCTACACATAGAGGCATCCCAAAATCTCTACTGATCCCTGCTCAATTATAGGTAGGATGTGGGCCGACATGGTTCGTCAGACAATGATCACCCAGATAGAATCATGACCCCTGGATATGCAAGGTTGTCCTATCATGGAGTCCATGGAAATTCCATCCCACATAAAATGTGGAACCTCTAGTGGATGAACTAATCTTATTGGAAACTGATTCTCTACCTTCACGTTCTTGCATGTGAAGAATAGAGATACAAAATCTGCTACAACTTTCTTCATTCCTATCCAGCAGTGCTATCGTGGAAGGTCCTGGTACATCTTTGCCACTCATGGATGTACTGATAGAGGGGACATATTGAACTCCCTAAACATTTCCACTCTAAGTGAAAATAGTGCCATAGTACATCCTTTGAAGACCTCCTCGTTCGAATATTCATCTCTTCCCATGCGGTCCTTCAATCGTCTACTGGTCATATGTATGGCTGGTCAGGCAGTTGTGAGCCATTTAACCTTTCCTGCCACACGAGTAACATTGCTCGACCCTTTCCTATCCTGCTCTGACTCGATATCCCCGCATAACTGACCATTTATCTTACGGTCTTCCACCAGTAGTTTTAGTCCACTTTGACTCTTGTGTGATCTTTGTGCAACCAAATGATGATGACTCTAATACGTGTCATCTGGTGGTGGGTCTCGCAGCCAGTGACTGCTTAGCATGGAATATCTCCAATAATACTATTCGGTATAATACCAACACTTATGTATGGATGATGGGATAAACCATCGAAGCTATAATATCTCGTCTGAGCCCCTGCTCTATGGATTTAGCCCTAAAGAAAGGGTCCCACTCCAAGTTAGTGGAGTTGAGTGAGAGGTCTGTGAACATCGATGAATATTGAGCCACGATCATGCGACCCTATTGTAAGTGTAGAAGCTCTTGTATACACATTGAGCACATGGTCGCTGGGAATAACTCTACCATAAAAAGGCTCTCGAAGTATGTCCATATGAGAGTGGCCTCATCACAGGCTTGGATCATCAATCTATATAATCTTATAACTACTGCTTGATGTAAAAAAGCAGCATGGATCACCATGAGATAGGCGGATGTCCCTACATGTAAAAAAACTCTAACAAGAGCCTCTAGCCAGTCCTGAACCCCCTATGGATCTGTCTCACCCTAGATCCCTAATGACCATTGGCATAATAACTAATGAAAAATGCTCAAGAGACATGCACCCTCTTTTAGTAGGGTTGGTGGCATGAGTTGGCCAATGGGTAGTGGTGTTGATGGTACACCACTCGATGCTAGAACTACCATATGTGGGCCCTGCACAGAATCATCATCACTCGGTGGGATGTAATCAAGTACTATACTTAAAACCCTGGATGTCCATCTACGTGGAGTCATCCTGAATTAAAAAGGTGCGCCATAGTCAATATGTATTACCTGGTTAGATGACTCAAAGAGATCACAAAGAAAACTTTTCAAAAACACACACAGAATCAGTGTTTTCATTAACTGAGTCAGAGATTAGAAGTCATGGTCTGGGTGTATGGGTATGTTGGCTGCCACACCAAAACTGGACTCCCCGAACTGATATTTCGATAAAGAAAAGATAAGAGTCTTTTTATTCTGGAAGAACAGAACTCCTATGATACCAATTTTTCACGACCCGTCCCCCGGGGTCCATGCCGTGACTACGCCAAGCCCACCTTTAATAGGCCAGGGGCAAGAGTTGAGCACCCGAGTGGAATATCCATGAAACCTATAAGGAATTTCCTCAAATCCTATAAACTCACACAACCAAGAACTTTACAAAATAGGAGTACAAAGTGAACTGTAGAACAACAAAGTAAGTACAATAATTTAAAAGGGAAAGGATCGATGACCAACTAAAAGGTACATGTAAAACTAGGATGTATAATTAAAATTGAAAATAACTCCTATTACCACCTTCCATGTATCCAACCATAAGTGTAGTTACAACTCTCAAATGGCCACCTTTGGGGTACACCTTGTCTATGTTGCACCTCCGAGCAGCCTCCATCCTAGTACCCTCATCCTCATTTGTTACTGTTTTTCATTTTCACAAGACACAACAAGGTGAGGTCGTAGCCCATGGAGAGTTGAGTATAATGATACTCATTAGGGACCCCATGACCCCCCTATGGTCTCCAAGAGTTCCAAAAAGGAAAACCCACAAAGCACGAAGCAATAGACCGCAAATGTACTTAGGTATATGACCATACACATACCTATGTTATGAGGATATACTGATTTTACACAAGATGAAAGAATACCACAATGGTAACACCATGAAGGTAGAAGTAAGACACATGTAAAACCACAATGGTAGAAATAACACATAGGTAACACCATGATTGTAAAAGTACGACACATGTAACCCCACGATGGTATAAGACTCATCTCACACATATTTTAGTGATGTATAGATGTACATATGATTAGTCGTGAGGATAGATAATCATATTTTTTCAAGAGGCACTAATACTGACCATACAGAGTTTGAGCCACACATGATCGATAATTACTAACCCCTGCAATAACCCACCCAGAATCTGACACACATAGGATCGATATTCACTAACCCACACAGGATCGCTGAGCGTTGACCCACACAATATCTGACCCGCACATGATTGATATACGCTGATATACACATGATCACTTAGCGCTGACCCACATATGATCTGACCCAGACAGGATCAGTGCTGACCCACACTGGATCACTCGGTACAAACCCCTGTATGATCTATCTCCAACCTCCACCTCTCTACCAGCCAATGGATTGCCGCTAATAGTATGTTTTGGAGATCGGATCATTTAGGCATCATTCGTATATATATTTCCACAATGTTCCTTGAAGATGTATCACAAAGGTCTGGCATGTCATTAGGGACCCAATATATCAGACGGTGCGTCAATCAGACGCTCGGTCTATATGTTATTAGCATTTCTACTCTGAGGGCCCAGTTGGATTCAGGGTTCGATTCAACCCAGACGCAATCAAACACTATCCAAAACTCAAGTGGAGTGTATAAAAAAGGACCTTCTTGATCCAAAGAATTAGTTTTTTTAGATTATTTTCTCGAAGGAAGCTTGGTTATCAAGATATGACCAGAAAAGGAGAAACTGGGTATGGATGGGCCCGCGTCCGGTCCGATGCGGCCGGACCCGGCCTGGACTGACCCAGCCCGGATTGAGGTGACCCAGCCCGACCTAGGTCTGGACAGGATGGCATAGGCCACGGCGGGCCTAGAATGCTTGGCACGACTCATTTGGGGTTGCCCGATGGCATGGCCCGTGGTCGGGTGGCCCGTTGTGGCGGGCTCCACCCTAGCCGCAACCTGGGGGGAAGGCACACCTGGTATTTCAAATGGCTTGATGGCCGTTCGGTCACCCAACTAGCACACAATACCTCATGAGTGATCTTGCTCGGTGTGATGAGGCTAGTCGGTTTCCCGTCCGGTTCTCCTCCCAACAGTGCGTTCGCACACCGCCCCGCCTCCTCGTGGTCAGCCGGCATGTAGGCCGCTGTCTTCTCACTACCACAACCAACGTATCCCGATCTCCTTCGGTAGTTCGGTTGTGATGACACTATCATCACGGCCCATTAGGAACAGGTTTATGATAATGTTGTTGAGGAATGAAAACTTTTTTATTCAGCTTTCACCATACACATTATATCCGTAGAAGGTGGTTCAAAGATTGAAATACAAATTCATCACTAAGAATAAATATAAAGAATAGCTACCCAACCATTTTTTCTCCTTCGAGACGCCCTGAGGAAGGAGATGAAGTTGATTAATGGGTTTTCAACATTCGTCTCTCCCCCATCTCGCTTCCAAACCATGCTCCAATATCAATGTTTTTAATCCGAATGGCTGTTCTTTGTTGGAGAATAATTCTCTAAAGGTTCTCCCGAGCTGTTTTTTTTCCAATTATTCCCCAACAAATAAGTGAGGAGGCCACATTAATTAATTCAATTAAATTTGGATCATTAAATCTAATAAGAAGGCACATTAATTTGGGAGAATTACAGAGGCTAACTCATATTAAATTAGGAGGTTTCAAGCTCAGGTGATCCCCACCTCTATAATTCAAAAAGGGGGTTTCAAAAATAAAAATAAAATATCAATTATTTTATTTTTTTATTCTCCCATGAAAAACTGAAAAACTAAATTCCACCCTCAACCTATAGTGGTCAAGGTGAATGTCTCTGTACGAGAATATTGATGGTGTGAGTTATACGGTATTCTCATTTTTCAATTCTGAGCACCTGCTCAAAAGTTAAAAAATACCACTAGGACGTTTAGTGAACGTACCCGAAATTAATTTCAAAAACTCATTGCAGGCACACTAGGCCTCAGAATCACACGCTGTAAATTTTTACAGAATCATAATATTACTATATAAATACAAAAAATTATATCAAAAAACAGGTCTTTACAATATTGTAATGAGTAGAAGCTGAAGTAAACCATATGACTTTTAGTTCTCTATTTTATCCTATTGAAACATATAACACCAAGATACAGAGTCAACTACATCTCAATTTTTACCTAAAAAGAATGTAACATCCTAGGTAAATGAATAATAATACATATTTAATATTTATTAATATTTTTGAATTTAATATTAATTATAACTTAAAGGGGTTTCTATGTTCGATAGAATACCTGATACGCAACAACAGGTTTCTTTGAAATCTTACGTTGCACACTGATAATATAATATTATTATTTTAAATGGTAGTTAAATCCTAGTCATTTTATTGGAGGAAATTAATGAAACTAACTACAATATGATTATAAATGTTTGTTTAATTTATTTACATTTATCTGATAAAAAGCTATAGGCTTAAAATATGAGTGAATATAATTTTAAGCATAATTTACATTAGAAGGCATATTTACCGCCTTTTAATGGAGATCACTATTTAAATATAGTATTGGTCATTTTTATATCTTCTAATTGACCAAATAAAATCTTTATTTATAATGGGGACATCAAATTTTACATTGGGTAATATTTTGGGATTTTTCCGATAAAGTTCCTTTTTTTAATGAATACTGAATAATATTGTATTTTAATTCAAATGTTCCTTTTAATTCAATGGTTATATTGTCTTTTTAATTGGTTTTAAAGTTTATTTAAAATATATTTTTACGATTTAATCCAATGATGGTCATTGGAATTAATTTTAATTTGAAATTGTACATAAACAAGTGTCAAACTTTTGATATTTATTGTTTCTTAGAAACATGTTATTTGTTTTAACAATGGGAATTAATTTTAAAATTAATTAATGAAACATTTTTTCTTTTAACTTGGAAAAATAAACATCATTTTGAAATTTGGATTATCAAATATAGATTAGGTCGAATTCTTTGTATTTTTTCTGAAAAACTTCAATTTTTGATGAATAGTTAAACCACATAGTGGTAGTTAAGAAAAATAACTTTTTCATTTAAATTAAATTTTACCACTCTGGTGAAATGAATTTAGAGAATCCTACTTACATGGTTTTTATCATGATGTAAAATTTGGTTCAATAAGATCAAAATATTTTTTCGTTAATATTAACTATTGACATTTATTTACCGCGGTTAAAGGTAAATTAGGTAATTCACGGTAAAATGAATATTATAATAATTCTAAATTACCTTAAAAATTATACACAACTTATTTGTTGTGTTATTAACGACCATGGGAATCTTTGGGTCGAGTTTGGGACCCCATTGAGAAACATGGGAGCGATAATGACAATTTTGATTAATTAACATAAAGTAAAGGCAAAAATGTCAAAAGAAAATATCTTTTAGTAAATTAATTTTTATAAGGGGTTGTGTAAATTATATTTTTATATATAAATATTTATTGGAAAGATAAAAATATTTCCTACATTATTGTATTTTGTTATAATTTTTATACATCAATTAAATTAAATTATTTATGACACAAGAATGATGCAGTATTTACCTTATTAAAAATGATTTAAATAAATAAAATTATAATGATTAAAATATTATCCAAAACCTATATAATTCTTATTGGATGATTATATTTCGACCATGAGTCTTCTTATAATTGACTATAATGATTTGTGGACCTTTATAAACCGAATATAATTATATTATAAAATAATCTTTTCACACATTCTTAATGAGCCCCTCCTCTCACATATAAAAGTAAACCAATTGTAAAAAATTACACATACCTCTCAAGCCATTTGGCGCATCCAAACTCTTCCCAATTAATCTACCTATATCTCAATACTAATCCTTGAATCCTTACATTATGAATAAGCCACATCAATAAGTCCTTTGGTTTAAGCCAAAGGGATTTACCAAAATTAATGGTAACAGTTTCTCTTAAATTGTTTTATTTTATTTTACTTCTCCAACCCCTAAACTATTTTTATTCATTTATTTTGTAACAAAAATAGTATCCTCAATATACTAAGATGTTTTTATTATATTTAGTATAACTATAATTACAAACACCATTATCTAATGGATTATGAACATAATGTTTCTATGGATGGAAATCTAACGCCTCACGAAACGATGACTGTTCGATTTTATACTACCGCCTCTAATAGTGGCCATTATGATGGCATTGTATTTATATATAATATATATTATTTTTATTATTGCTTTATTCTTCTGTAATTCTAAATAATATAATGATTTTATGGTTTCCATGGTGGGTAAATACGATAATGTCATTTGAGGAAGTACGAACTACTGACCCCTCAAAGTGATGTGATTCGTTAATGCCTTGTGTGGGATGTATAAAGGATGGAGTTAGTGATATTATATATGATATTATACTATAATTATAATATACCTATGTATCATTATGTTTTATTCCCATTAAAAGAATAAAAAGTAATGAAAGTAGCGTTTATGCGTACATACGGCTTACCATCTCTATGAATGTCACATTTCATTTCATACCTCTAAATGTTATGTACTATTATAAATACATGTATATACTGGATATATATAATATATTTGATATCTAAATCATGAATATCATTGTGGAAATAATGGACTATTGACCACATGAACAACATGTAATTATAAGAAGTCCATTTTTAACTCATGTACCAAATATCGACAAAACGAACATTATTAAATTAAAGGATTACATAATTTTTATAATGTGGTAATAAGTGATATAAAATGAATAATAAAATTGAAAAAGGTTTTAAAGAAATTATAAATTAACTTTAGTTTAATATTCAGGATATTAAAGAACGAATGGGTCAAGTCGGACTTGAGGTGATGGACCTCATCTCAATCTCCTTTCATTAAGACATATTTTGTTTTAATACACGACTATCTTTTATACGCTGTATAAACACTCTTAACATTTCAAATGGAATATTTTTATATGTTGTGTTTTACTAAATGACAAAAAATTATGTTTCTTTTTAATGTAATAAGTGACAATGACCTTTTCCGCCGCCGTGAGAATTATTTGATCCTTGGCATCCTCAACAAGTCATAAAGTTTTTAGAAGAAAATAAATACCATATACTATTTTATTTATTTTGGTATTGAAAATGGTTTTGATAATAGATTTGTTATGTCAATATATTTAAGTGATACATTGTGATATAAATGTGGAAATGTTTTCTTTCCTTTATATTTGTTTTATGTGTTATGATTTTATATTGGTACTTGGAAATTTGATGGGTGGTTATGTGATAAACAAAATGATGGGCGGTGTCATGAATACCAAGATAGTTGGTTACATTGTAACCTCCAATGCATTGGGTATGGAATTCGGCCATATGGATATTCCATTTAGTGATCTGTGTGGAAGTCGACCATATGGTTATTCCATTTAAGTATGTTTATGTTCCATGTTACCTTTATATGTAATGTGTTCTTTATATGGGTTTTATGATAATATTTTGGTTACAAAAATGTATGTAATGATATTTTATTCAGTGAAGAGTATTTACTACTTCCTAATGGTGAAAAGTATTAATTCTATTAAATCATTAATGGTTTACTTGTTGTTTTGAAATTCTA
Organism: Viscum album; assembly: GCA_963277665.1. Classification (NCBI taxonomy): domain Eukaryota; kingdom Viridiplantae; phylum Streptophyta; class Magnoliopsida; order Santalales; family Viscaceae; genus Viscum; species Viscum album. The sequence continues at coordinate 365,762,344 of OY728166.1, read as the reverse complement.
ACTATTTTCCTTCATTGTGTATCCCTTGCTGATCTTTTTATGCTCATCCCAAGTTTTGAAATGTTTTTCATAGGACATAATGTGTAATAGGGTCAATGATGGGATCAAGGAAAAATCATCATATCTTGAACATGGAACAAGACATGTCAATTTTTTAAAGAGTTTTTATTTTATGAAAAATATAGAAATTGTGTAGAAGTGTCTACTTTGTAAATTTTGAAATGTAAAAGTTATGGCCTAACCCTATAAAACTATAAAGCTAAAAATATCTTAATTGTGAATTATTCATTTGATTAAAGTTTATGTAATGTTTTAAGGTCGTGTCCTTATAGTTGGTATCAGTGGTCGGTTTAGACAACATTAGGAGTTAGGGTATTGTTAAATAAATGTCCATAATTTAATTTCGCCTAATATTGAAATCATATAGCATTTACAGATTACCATGTTTCTTCGCCTATGATATTTCTATGTTCAGGATGATTTTCTGCAAAGGAAGTAGGGAAGCTATGTTGGGACGACATCAGGAGGAAGAAAACCATCCAAATTAGCAACCTGGGAAGGTCGGAATCAGAACTGAACAGTTTTATGTAATGATGGAACAATTGACTCAGGCTATAAATGGTTGTGGTATTCATGCACGAGATCAGCCAGATCAACCACAGAGGAACTTCTCAGTAGTGGATCATTTCATGAGGCAAAATCCCCCATCATTCAGAGGATCATCTAATCCGGTGCTCGCAGAAGGGTGTATTAAAGCACTGGAAAATATTTTCGATTTCATGGGTTTTTCAGAACATCAAAAGGTTAGTGTTGATGTTTACCATTTTAAAGGTGAAGCTGATCAGTGGTGGTTGATGGTGAAATATATTAGGGACATTGAGGGGATTGATACTCTTGATTGGGATGAATTAAAATGTATTTTTCTTGAGAAATATTTTCCTATGGTGGTTCATCTTAGGATGGAAAAACAATTCCTAGAATTGAGGTAGGGGGATGACATTGTGGCTGCTTATGAAGCAATGTTCACTCAAATGGCAAGGTATACATCAAATATCATCCAAAATCATGATAGTATGATAAATAAAATTTACGCAGGACTAAATCCATGCTATCGAAGAGTGTTATCCTCCTGTGAGTTCAAACGTTATGAAAAACTTGTTAGATGTGCGTAGAAGGTGGAAATCGATTTTGCCCATGATCAAGTGATCTTTGAAAAATAATAGAATAATAGGTCCAATTGGCAGGTAAAGGGAAAGAATTCGTTAAAGAAGCCTAGAGGTAAGAAAACTAAATATCCATCTTGTTAGATGTGTGGTAAAACAAATCCTGGAGAATGTTTATCAAAGTCTTGAAAGTGCTTCTAATGTGGTATGTCTAGTCATGTTGCTCGTAATTGTATAGAAGATGATCAAGTAGGGAATGAAAATCCATCGATAAGATTTTTTAAGTGTAATGAAATGGTTCATTATGAAAATTATTGTCTAGTGAAGAACTCAACTGAGGGAAAGAAGTCGGACTAAAATAATAAAGGTGTGGTGAAATCCTTCGCAACTACTTCAAAATTTTTTTGTCTATCATATAAAGTAGTATTAGGTACACTGTTTGTTTTTTTAGATTATGTGAATGTGTTGTTTGATTTTAGGTCTACACACTCTTTAATTTCTGAGAATTTTTCTAGTAAATTTGGAAATCTATCTCAAGATATGAATACAAATTTATAGTAAAAATACCTTAAAGATATTTTGAGACAAAAAAACATAAGAACATTCTTGTCCTTGTGTGTGGAAATAATCAACCAGCAAACCGTATTGTTTTGCCTCTAGTAGTGTTTGATGTTATTTTTTTAATGGATTTGCATTCTGTTTATCATTATAAGATTGTCTTTAGAGCTAAAGAGGTTTCTTTTAAAAAATATTTAATGTTTGTGTACAAGAATGAACCCTTTCTTTTGATAACATATTAGGAAGCTGAGAAACTAGTAAAAAATGGACATGAATGTTACCTTGAACATATTATTGAAAACAGAAGAACTGTTTAGATTAATGATGTGCCAGTGGTAAATGAGTATCTTGATGTTTTTCATGATGAGTTTCCTGGTATAATACCTCATCAGAATGTTGAATTTATTATATTCTTAGTTCCTGGAACTAAGCCAATTTCAAAACCCCCTTATCGAATGGATCAAATTAAAATTTTAGAGTTAAAGATGAAATTTTTGGAGTTATTAGATAAAGGTTACATTCAACCTAGCACGTCACCATGGGGTGATACTATCTTTTTTGTTAAAATGAAATATGGTTCAATGAGACTTTTCATTGATTATAGAACATTGAATTACATCACTGTTAAGAATAAGTATCCTTTTCCTCATATCTATGATTTGTTTGATCAGCTCCAGGGAGTTCAGTATTTTAGGAATATTGGCTTGAGGTCGGGGTACCATCAGTTGAAAGTAAAAGAAGCAGACGTTTCGAAGTCCATGTTTCTTACTAGATATATACATGAAGAATTTTAGTTATGCTTTTTGGGTTACCTAATGCACCTCTTGTATTCATGGATCTTATGAATAGTATATTCAGTGAGTTCTTAGATAAGTTTTTGGTTGTGTTCATTGATGATATTTTGTTTTATTCCAAAAGTAAATTGGAGCATGAAATTCATTTAAGGGTCATCTAGGAAACCTTAAAAGAAAATTAATTTTACTGGATATTCATCAAATTTGAGTTTTGGTAATAAAAAATTTCATTAATTGGTCACATTGTTTCAAAAAATGGTATAACTGTTGATGCTGCTAAAACAAAAGTGGTTGAAGAATGGCCAAGACCCACAAATATAAATGAGATCTGTATTTTTTTTGGTTTGTTAAGTTATTACTGGAGGCTTGATGACAATTTTTCACGGTTATCTAGTCCAATGACTATGTTAACTCGAAAAGGTTTTATGTTCATCTGGACAAAAGAATGTGATGATTGTTTTCTAGAATAGAAAAAAAGTTTGGTGAATGCTCCAGTTTTGGAACTGCCTTCCAAAAATTGTGATTTTGTTTTCTACAGTGATGCTTCATTTAAAGGACTGGGTTTTGTCTGAATGAAAATTGATCAGGTAATTTCTTTTTCTTCCCATAAATTTAAACCACATGAGTTAAATTACCCGACACATGATTTGAAATTACCTTCTGTTGTTTTTTCTTTAAAAAATTTTAGGCATCATTTGTATGAAGTAAAATGTGAAATATATAATGATCACAAAAATTTTATGTATATATTAACTCAAAAAGAATTCCACATTAGATAGAGGAGATGGTTGGAATTAATCAAGGATTATGATTTCACGATGCATTACCATCCGGTTAATGAAAATTAAGTGGTTGATGCTTTGAGGCAAAAAAGTAATTCATCATTAACTAAATAATGTTTGGAACAAGATCCTTTGGTTTTTGATTTGATGAACTTTGGAATAGAATTTGTTGGTATAAGAAATTATTTCGTTTTGTATCAGGTGTCAGTGAGATCATCTCTATCAAACAGAATAACGCAAGCCCAGAAAGAAGACAGTGAGTAACAGAAAAAGGTAGAGTTGGTTCAGAATGGTATGTTGCCTGAATTTAACATTGATAATGATTGTGTTTTGAGGATTGGAATGAGATTATTTTTTCCTTGTGATTCAAAGATGAAGATTGTGTTGTTATGTGAATATAATAGTTACCTATTTTCAGTTCATCCTAATAGTACTATGATGTACAAAGATCTTCGGGAGTATTACTAGTGAGATCGAATGAAAAAAGATATTACTAATTTTACTATGAAGTGTTTGACTTGTCAGCAGGTTAAAGCAGAGTGACAGTTACCAAAAAGAATGCTTGATCCATTACCAGTGTCAGAGTGGAAATGGGAAAATATATCCATGGAAATCGTTGTGATATTACCAAATATATCTCGAGGTATTAATTCAATATGTGTTATAGTTGATCGGTTGACTAAATATGCTCATTTAAATCCTATTCAAGATACTTTATCTCTAGATCAACTGTCTTAGTTGTATGGTAAAGAGATAGTCAGGATATATGGATTTCCCCTCTCTATTGTTTCTGATCATTATCCCAAGTTTACTTCTAACATTTGGAATGGCCTTTAAAAGTAATTTGTTACTGAATTAAATTTTAGTAAATCTTTTCACCCTCAATCAGATGGGTAATCAGAACGAACAATTCAGACATTGGAATATATGCTATGTTCTTGTTCAATGGATTACCAAGGAATCTGGGACCAACACCGGAGGAAGGTTCATTCTTTTGAGGTAGGTGATCATGTCCTTCTCAAAGTTTCCCCATGGAAAAGTGTGATGCATTTTAGTATGAAGGGAATGTTGAGTCTGAGGTTCATTGGACCTTATCAAATTATGGAGAAAGTTGGATCAGTTGCAAATAGTGTGGATTTCCCTCCATGTTTATCCTAGGTAAGCAATGTATTTCATGTTTCGATGTTGAGAAAGTGTATTCCAGATCCATCTAATGTTTTGAGCCCATATGTAGCTCAGTTGGAAGAGAATATCTCTTATAAAGAACAACCAGTTCATATTCTTGACCATAGAGTGAAAGTTTTGTGGAATAAGATAACTCAATAGGTAAAGGTTTTGTGGAAAAAATATGGTTAAAGAGGAAATGTGGGAATATGAAAATGCTATGAGGGATAAATACACCCACTTATTTTGAAAAGTGAATAAAAATTGTGAGGACGCAATTTCTAAAAGGGGGAAGGACATAACATTCCAGGTAAATGAAGAATAATACATATTTCATATTTACTAATATTTGTGAATTAAATATTAATTATACTTTAAATTGGTTTCTATGTTCGATAGCATTCTCTATACACAACAACATGAATCTTTGAAATATTACGTTTCACACTAATAATATAATATTTTTATTATAAATGGTAGTTAAATCCTAGCCATTTTATTGGTGGGAATGAACAGAACTAAGAAAAATATTATTATCCATGTTTGTTTAATGTATTTATATTTATCCAATTAAAAGTTAGAGGCTTAAAATATGAATGAATCTAATATTAAGAAATATTTACATTAAAAGGCCGATTTACTGACTTTTAATGGGGAACCCTCTTTAAATCTAGTTTTGGTCACTTTTATATTTTCAAATTAAACAAATATAATCATTCATTATAATGGGGACATTAAATTTTACTTTGGGTAATTTTTCAGGATTTTCCGATAAAGTTAATTTTTAATGAATAGTGAATAATATTGTATTTTAATTCAAAAGTGCCTTTTAATCTAATGGTTATATTATCTTTTTAATAGGTTTTAAATTATAATTATATTATATTTTTACCATTTAAACCAATTTTGGTCATTGGAATTAATTTAAATCTGAAATTGGATATAAACAAGTGTCAATCAATTCATAGTTATTATTTCTTAAAAACACGATATTTCTTTTAACAGAAAAAATAAATATTAAATTTAATTAATGACACTTTTATGTTTTTAAAATGGAAAATAATCATCATCTTTTAATTTGGAATATAAAATATTTTATAGGCTGAATTTTTTTATTTTTCTGAAAAACATCAATTTATTAGGAATAGTGTAACCACTTAATGGTAGTTAAAAAAATATCATTTTCATTTAAAGGAAATTTTACCACTTCTGTGAATTGAATTTCGAAAATCCGACATACATGGTCTTTATCAATAAGTAAAATTTGTTTCAATAAGATGAATATAATTTTTGGTGAATAGTAACTTGTGACTTTTATTTACCATGGTTAAAGGTAAATAGGGTATTTTAAGGTAAAAAGAATATTATAATAATTAAAAATTAACTTAACACTTGTCCAAACCATATTGGTTGAGTCATTAACGACCAGGGGCATCTTTGGATTGATTTTGGGACACCATTGATTAACATGGGAGTGATAATGACAAATTTGATTAATTAACTTAAAGTAAAGGCAAAAATGACAAAAGAATATATCTTTTAGTAAAATATTTTATAGAACAGGTTATATAAATTATATTTTTTACTATAAATATTCATTGGAAATATAAAACTATTTCCTATATGATAGTATTTTTTTTAATAATTTTTAGACATCAAATAAATTAAATTATTTATGACACAAAAATGATGCAGTATTTACCACATTAATAAATGATTTAAATAAATATGATTATAATGATTAAAATATAATCCCAAACCTTTCCAATTCTTATTTTATGATTATATTTAGACCATTATTCATCTTATCTTATAATATAATGATATTTTTGACCTTTATAAACCGAATATCATTATATTATAAAATAATATTTTCACACTTTCCTAAAGAGCCCCTCCACTCACTTATTAAATGAGACCACTTCTAACCAATTCCTCACACCTATCAAGACATTTGTCTCATCCAAACATTACCCAATTAAGCTCCCTACATCCTTATCCTCCACCTATAATATTTAACTTAGGCATAATGCATTTCAAGAAGTCTTTTGGTTCAATCCAAAGGGAGTTACCCAAATTAAAGGTAACTGTTTCTCTTAAATTGTTTTCTTTAATTTTTTTCTCCAACCCCTAAACACATTTTATTACATTATTTTGTAACAAAAACAGTATCCCCAATATACTTGGATGTTTTTATGAGAATTATTCTAACTACACTTACACACACCTCTATCTAATGGATGAAGAACATAATGTTTCTATGGCTGGAAAACTAACGCCTCATGAAAGGATGTTTGTTCGATTTTCTCCCTCCACCTCTCATGGTGACCATTATGATGGAAATATATTTATATATGATATATATTATGTTTATTATTTCCTTATGCTTATTTAATTCCCAATTATATCAATCCTTTATGAATTTAATAGTTGGTAAATTTGATAATCTCATTTGAGGAAGTGCAGACGACCGCCCCCTCAAAGTGATGTGATTTGTTAATGCCTTATGTGGGATTTATAAAGGATGGAGTTAATAAAATTATATATGATATTATTCTAGAATTATAATATACCTATTAATAATTATTTTTTATTTCCATTAAAATAATAAATAGAAATGAATGTAGCATCCATGCATACGTACGGCTTATCGTCTCCATGAATGGTGCATATCATTTCTTACCACTAAATGTTATGTACTATTATAAATACATGTATATAATTGAAATATATGATATATATGATATCTAAATCATGAATATAATTCTATATATAATGAAATATTGACCACTTGAACATCCAGTAATTATAAGAAGTCCATTTTTGACTCAAGTACCAAATATCGAAAAAATGAACATTATTAACTTAAATGATTACATAATGTTTATAACATGGTAATAAGTGATAAAAAAGTAAAAATAAACCTGAAAAAGTTTATTCAGTAGGTGTAAATTAACATTAGTTTACTATTCAGGATATTAATGAAAGAACGGGTCATGTCGGAGACGAGGTAAGGGACTTCATCTCAATCTTCTTTCATTGAGGCATATTTTGTTTTAATACACTACATTATTATATACTCTGTAAAAACACCCTTGAATTTTCAAATGGAATAATTTTCTATGAAGTTTTTTACTAAATGAAAAAAAAGTATATTTGTTTTAACGTAAGTGGTGACAATGAGATTTTCCTCCACCACGAGTATTATTTGATCTCTAGCTTCCTCAACAAGCCTTAATGTTTTTAAGAGAAAATAAATACCATATAATCTTTTATTTATTTTGATATTGAAAATTCTTTTGATAATGGATGTGTTATTTCAATATATTAAAGTGATATATTGTGATTGAAATGAGGAAATTATTTTTTTCCTTTATATTTTTTGTCTATTTTATGATTTACTATTGGTACTTGGACATTTGATAGGTGATTACATGATAAACCAAATGACGGGTGGTGCTGTGAGTTCTAGGATGCGTGGTTACATTATAACCTAAAATGCATTGGGTATGGATGTTGGCCTATGGATATTCTATTTAGTGATATGTGTGGAAGTCAACCATATGGTTATTCAATTTAAGTATGTTTATGTCCCAAGGTACCTATATGTGTTATGTGTTCATAATATGGGTTTTATGGTAATTGTTTGGTTACAAAAGGGTAAGTAATGATATTATATTCAGTAGAGAGTATTTACAACTTCATAATGGTGAAAATTATTACTTATGTTAAAGCTTTCATGGTTTACTATTTGTTTTGAAAAACTAACTATTTTCCTGCATTCTGTATCCCTTACTGAGGTTTTTATGCTCATCCCATGTTTTTGAAATGTTTTTCATAGGAAAAAATGTGGAAAAGGGTCAAGGATGGTATCATGAAAAATTCATGCTATCATGAACATGGAACTGGACATGAATCTTTTTTTCATAAGTTTTTATTTTATGAAAGAAATGTAAACTATGTAGAAGTGTCTACTTTGTAATATTTTGAAATGTAACAGTTATTACCTAACTCTCTAAAACTCTGAACCTAAAAAGATCCTCAATGTGAATTATTCATTTAATTCATGTTTATGTAATGTTTTAAGGCCAGGTCCTTATAAAACAGTACTAACGAAACATGTCATATTACATATTTTTAGAACTAGGATGAATGATCATATGATATTGGTAACTAAACATGATCACCACCTTCCTTAAGGATGATGACACCACAAATGACCCTTTAAGCACAAAAATCCATATAGAGAATACAAAAATTAACATTGTGTCTCCCCACTAAGAATTAACTCCATAGATTGTCGGAACAGCTTATCCATCATATTATCTTGGGAAATTCAATACATAAGTGAAGGTTATAGCTTCACGTTGTCTAAGAACACACCTCCACTATGGTCCTTGGCCTCTCGGTAAATCTGATTAAAAAGACACATCAACATCCAGTCATCGTTGGACTTCTTCTATGCTTTCACTATTACATTTCTGTTTAATGTATATTCCACAACATTACTGTTATTTTGGTAATAATCTATATCAAAATAAAACCCCTCAAGGAACTCATCCCAATGATGTTACATCACATTAAAATATTTTTGGGAGAAAAGGTAGGACAAACTCATATGATATGAACTGATCCCAAAAAAGAAAAAGTCACCTCTTATTTAAGTAATTCATCAGTGTATCAAATTACATGTAATGTTTTGGTTAATTCATTTCATTTGGTCATATTTGGCAAGAACCACAGGCCATCACATGATCATATGGCATCATTATACCCCAAGACCCATAGATGAATAATAATAATTGACCACACATCCCTTTCTGGGATCTGTAAACACAAAAACATGGAGAATGGTCAACCACCACATTAGATTCTAAAAGGCTTCCTTCCACTCATGAATCCATTTAAATATCAACCCATTCTATGTATGTTTAGTCTTGTATGAGACCTACTAAGAGAAATCATGGACCAACAACCCTTAATACCTTACCATACCAAAAATCCTTCAGTTCTAAAAAATAAGTTATTCAATTGAAATAAATTCAATGATCTTTTTGGGGTCCACTAAAATCACTTATTTCAAGATCACATGGCCCAAAAAATGTCACTTTTTCAATCCATAAAGTTCATTTTGAAAACGTTTCATATATACGATGGTCCCAAAGAGTGGAAAACACTATATGCAAATATCACTCCTGATTCTCCAAATAGATGGAATTAAATAGGATTCCATATAGAATTACACTGAAAAATGAGTCAACGTACTTATGGAACACCCATTCCATGAGTTCTATAAAGACCACATGAGCATTTTTCAACATGAATGTCATGAAAATGTACTCTAAATGGACACACCTACTCTTGATGTATTTTTTCATAACATACAATTCTCTAACCCTGACATGATGATACCTAAAACCCAAATAAATCTTAGATAACTATCTCAACCCATTATGTTGATCGAATAGGTAATCATTAAGTTTAAAAGGGTACATGTTCATGATCGTTACATTGTTCATCTTTTTTTAATCAATACAGAACTGGACAGATCGATCGTCCTTTTTGAAAACATAACTGAAGTGGCCCAATGAGAGACTCTCGAGTGAATGAATCCTTTCAATTACAAATCATAAAGTTGTACCATTCATTACCTAATGTTAGTGAGGCCATACATATGACTGAATAGATATTGGCTATGTTCCCAGTGAAAAATTAGTAGATAACTAAACATACCTGTATGGAGGAAAACCTGAGAAATCATTTAGAAAAAAATATGGGAACTCATCCACCATATGATAAAATCCGTCCTCAAAATAACCATCATCATCCTCCAATAAGAGTGATTATATATAAAAAATGATATTTCCCAACATCGGAAGTGGAGGTATAACCTCTCCCGCCCAAGGATCCAATTAACCTTAAAAAAAATTGAGTACTTTAATCAGGCAACTCAAACTCGACTTACAACATGTAGAAATCAATGTTTGGATAAAGTTTCACCATCTAACACATACAAGGATAAAATTAAAGAGGTAATTATCTAACTAGAAAATTTCATTATTACTCAACTGATGACACTGTGACTTGACAATATGGGCATCTGAAACTATAATCTCACTTATTACCATGCGGCATTACCAACTCCATTGAAAACAACATACTATTTTTTGGAAACATTAACACATCAAAATGGTTGAAAAACATGAAATGAATCACTAGTATCAATCATATTAGCAGGAAACGATGATGTAATAAGAATAATAACTCAATCAATAAAAGTACATACACTTGATATCACTGGAAGTCAATAAATCGTATGGAGTTTCTATATCCCATCATGATATTGAGAATGACCACTAGCATGCAGCTCTTCCATAAAATGAGAATTTAGAAATAATGATGTATTCCTTCCTCCACAAACTACTATCTGAGAACCCATTTTCTTGGATAGATATGACTATACTATAATACATTTTGATTCTTCATATATTTCATTACTTGATTAGGGATACACCACTTTATAAATACACTGTAAATGTTCCATTATTTTGAATCGGTTTCATGGCATGTTTTTATAATAACATGTAAGTCACATTTTCCCTTCTATCCCACACTGGTGGCACATGACCATTCAAGCATCAGAGGCCAAAGATGAAGACAACCGGGAATAGTGGCCAGAACTACCACCTCCCTTTTCCCCTTCTCATCTTAAATCCTCTTCATCATAAAAAAACTACAAACATCAACTACTGATTCTTATTCATAAAACATGACTTTATTGGATTATCAACTTTGGCCATTACATCACAGTCGACCACATCAACGTAAGTATTCCACATTTACAAGAAGACATGGGATCAAATATTTAGCTGTAACCTGATCATGAACATCTAAGCATTCAAAAACTCATTAGAAATGAAATATGGTGAATACAAATCTATCTTTGAAAAGAATATAGAAGATTTCATAATGTTATAGTCATTCTTGATGGGCTCCAAAAACAAACATGATGTGGATAAGGACAAAATATAATAGAAATATTTCTCATTGATGATAGATTTGAAATCATTCTAGCTCATCTACTCGTTCTTTCCATCCTGCAACACCATGTCCCACCACATTATACTGGAACCTTCCAACATAATGGAATCACATTTCTCCCAGAAATACTAAAAAGTATTAGGAAACATGAACCCACTCACTATATTCTAAATCCATTCCTCTTCATCATGAGGTTTCTGGATACCTCAGAATGAGGAATATGTTTCTTGAGTAACTCTAAATATTTTACATTTCTGATGATTGTATCATTTTTTCAAGCGTGAATAGGACCAGAGCCCTCGCCTTAATCAATTTATTGCATACCAAGAACAACATCATCTACTAACCCCTCATAAATTGGTTAGGTAGAACACTCTACCACATCTTCCAGTTGCATCCCATGACGTCTCCATGTATAAATCATTCTACATAAAAACAACTGAATCAAGTAAAATCTTGTAAATGCACTATTCTAAAAAAATTTAGTGATTAAAAAATATCAAATGCCTGATGAAATAAAAACTTAAAAAATTCTGTAAAAAATTCAAGATGACTGTACCCCTCCACCCTCACCGAGTTTCCATATACAGTTTGTAGCATGTTCATCTCACCTCGAGGAGAAGTTATTCTAAATTCACAACAGTTGTTAGGGAATCATGTCCTATCAAAGGTTGTGCTAGCCAGGCTCGCAAATCACAACCCAAACCTCAATCCTATATAATCATATTCTGATCCTTCCAAAATCATCCAAAATAACATGAAACAATGATATTAATATTCTCTGATACCATTTTCTCATGAACCAAACCATGATTCCATCTAACCCAACAGCTGTCCCGATTCACGGCATAGCCCGAAGGGAATTCCCAATCCTCACGGGAAATAAAATAGTTATAGTGTGACAAAAATATTCATTGTTAAAGATTTCACCCATTTTTATAACCATAAAAGACCATAAAATAAACATAAAAATGATAGATAACTTAAGACAAACACGGCAAAAAAGTGTCATAATTACAAGATGATATCATTAACAAAAAACACAAATGGTACTATAATAGAATGGGAATAATAGACTATCCCAAAAATGAACCTCTATGAAATAATACAGACATCACCCTTAATCCCCCTACACAGAAACTTGAAAGAGGTGGAACTGTAGAAACTAGATCTAGCAACACCATGATACATATTTCTTTTACTTGGTCCATACATAACATTGTATATATATACCCAATGGTGTATGAATTGTGTGAGACAAATCCTAGTAGGTTGGCACCTAAATGAATGGATTTGATGTTGTACCATAAGATGAAAAATTAACATGAAAAGTTTCATATAAATATATGAAACATTTTTAAAAAGTATTTTAATGAATACATGCTAATGAATGAAATTTAAATGAAATAAATATTCAAAAACAATATTTCATGAAATATAAATATAAACAATGTCTAATGTATGCCGACAGCTAGAACCAAATCATATAAGCTTCATGGTAAAAGTGAGTACCATTGGAAAATTCCTATAGTTTACTATATCAACTGGACCCTAGAAACCATATACCTTGAAGATCAAAATTATACACTAAAATACCTACAATGTCTTTATGCACAGGATGTTTGAGGGTAAAACATCCCACGATCTAATGGTCTCCAAAACATCATTCCGACGAATGATCCACTAGATGGGAACACATCCCAAGAGTTGGTTGTCCTAGATAATGTCACATTTATTGTTATATTTTAAATATTAATTCATACTTGATGAATCTAAGAATGAGTCACTTCTAAATCAACTAATATACAAGTTATAGCTTTCCAACCAAGATACTAGTTTCTTATATTGTAATCAAATTCATTTCCACATATTACAAATATAATAATATTCACATCTACATTCCAAGAATCACCAGCACCCAAGGAAAACACCATTTTCAGAAAAACCCATTTAGAAACACATTCAGTACAACTTTTCTGATTTATGAGATCCATTTTGAAAAAAACATATGAAGAACACATTTAAAATACCATCATATTCTGTTGGAAAATCACCATTGAAGATCATACCCACATTAAAACTATTTTCATAACATGATTTACTTTTCAAGACCCAATAAAGGTTCAAAAAGAGGAATCCAATATTCAAAAAAACTACTTTGATTGGAGAACCCACATTCAACATAATTACTATTTTAATCTCATTGAAAACAATTTAATCACCTTCCACACAAGGCATAAAATATATTTAAGAAACATCAAAATGGATCACCCATGAAATGAAACTAATTTATTTTCAAAACCCATATTTACTCATATATTCAAGCCAATCCATTTCCAAAAAATCATTAGTAGTAAAACAATAATTCCTAAACATTTCTACGAACTCATGAAATAATATCAAAATCAAATAAATATGTAAAATCATTGATCCACGTACCTCAGACTTGGATGTAACCATAAATTAATGAAACTACAACCAAACCCCCACAAGATACTAAACATGAACGATTAAACATTAATCGTCCATCTTTTCCACAACAATTAAAGATCAACCCCAATTAAATTCATAAACAATGTGGGAAAATAGAAACTCAAGTAAGAGAGAAGATGAATCCCAAAAGAGGGAGAAATATAAGGAAAATAGATTTACCTGATGTTCCCATGAAGAATTAGTGTGAAATCCAGCCACAAATTATGACTCCAAGGCTTCAAGGATGAATGGAGGAGGCTCCCATGGATAAAAATCCAGATTTTAGAAGATCAATGGTGATTTTATATTATTTTTAAAGATGCAATAAATGTAATTTCTCAATTTTTAATGACTTTTATAGGCTATACAATTTTCCTACACAATTTTCAAATTTTTAATCAATTGTGTGCCCATATCTATCTTTGAGGAAAAAGTATCATGGTTAGCCTACATGGTTGGAATAACTGAGCACCAACTATATGGTTCAACACTTTCCAAAAAATAAAATAGGATGAACAATTTCCTAGGAAAGGGAGCACGGTTTGAAAAATAATGTTCCCACAATATACGACATGATTTTCAATCCCAATAAAATCATTTTCCCAAAATATTTTTGGGTACCCCGTTGGATATATGCAATAAAAAAATTAATAAAAGAAATACCACAAAATATGAGCACATATATGACATCTTTCATCCATCATACCTATCAAAACATTTTTTATAATAAATATAAGTTTATTATCCTTCAATTATGGAAACATTATCATATAAATAAAAAAATAAATGACTATTTCATCTTATTTTATCGAACATTAAATTATAACTTTTATTTGTATTTCTTTTCTAGTTGATATTTGGTTCATTTTTCATGTATCGTACAATTTATTAGTTTTGGACCATGTACATTAATCTTGGTTATGTAATCTATAATATTATATAATAATAATATAAATTAATTTAATACATATTTTGTTTAATCAATACTATTTGAGATATAATATCGAATTTTGTTTTTCATGATGTTTTGTGGTCGTATATATGCATGAATGTTAAGTTCATGTTATTATGGATGGAATGAAAGAAAGTAAAATAATAATTCACCATTATAAAATAACTATTATATTACATATTTCATGTATATTCATTAAATGTATCATTATTACAATCAATGTAAAATTTAAATGAAATAATAAACACATTGTTTGTTGAGGTGGTAATCCACTCGTACGAACGTGCATCATTGTCCTTTTCGAAAAATTGAATGGTAATAAGGTAGATGTGGTATTCTGATTATATATGTATTATTATGTTATAATTATCATATATAATGTTTAATTTTATTTGTAAAACATTACAATAAATTAGACTGTCAAAAATAAAGTGTATCACTATGTGGATACGATAAGTCGTACGAATGCATGAGCAATACATTTTGTTTCAATTAAATTTGAAGTATCATGGATAATGGTGGTATAATTATCATATTAAAATTTTATTATATTTTAGGATAATGGATTTATTATTTTTTGATAAATTACATATATTTATTTTAGGTAAATATTATCTAAAATTATATTGATCATTTAATGATATTACCTAACATGAGAAGATCTTATTTAGATCTCATAATAAGCATCAAATTTTTGGTCTAATGGGAGAAAAAAACCAATAAATTGACATAATTTATTTTGGATGGTTATTATCAATCTACATGATTCAATAGGTGTGTTGAAGTGATTGGAGGAGGTAATATTTTATAATTTTTGTGATGGGTACTTTAAGAATTTTAAAAATGATTAATTTGTTAAAAATTCATTATCGATAAAATTGATTCAAACTAGGCATGTATTCAGAGATAAAGTAATATGTGGTTTTGATACCATCATTTAATATAATTTTGATAGGTTTGTGTGGTGTTATAAACATTTTATTTTTGTTTAACACCTTAGTTAACCTATTTTAACATTAACCATGACATCAAATTTTCTCTCTTAAGAGGTTATACTTATTATTATATAGAAAATATTTCAATTAGAAATGGAAAAATAAATTATTTTTGAACACATCACATCGTAGTCATTATTATTTTTTAATAATTT
The DNA here is from genome assembly GCA_963277665.1 of Viscum album. Taxonomy (NCBI): domain Eukaryota; kingdom Viridiplantae; phylum Streptophyta; class Magnoliopsida; order Santalales; family Viscaceae; genus Viscum; species Viscum album. The sequence continues at coordinate 365,746,268 of OY728166.1, read as the reverse complement.
TAAAATAATGTAATTATATAATATTCAATTAATGGAATATTTCCCATTTTGACACATTTTAATTATTTTAAATTTAAGTACATAAAAAATAATAAGTAATTAGAATAGTCTTTTTAAACAACTCTAATAAGAAATATTAATTAATAAAATTCGGGTAACAATTTAACTCACAAATTTTTTTAATTTTTATATTATTAAATTTTTCATAATTGGATAATAATTTTTTTCATTGGGAAAGAATCTATTGTAGATTTTTAAGGACTAAAAATTAAAATAAATATACAACATTAAAATAATTTACTTTTATTAAAACAGAAATTTATGTCTTCCCATGGATTACTTTTTCCATTATTATAACTCATATGAGATATTTAAACATTACAAATTGAAACATTGTAACATTATTTTCCTTAAATATTATATATTAAATTTTCATTGAAAACATGCCATTTAACTTATTAATTTTTATACTATGTTGATAAGGTAAAAAGTAACTTAATCACATAATAATTTTCAGGTTATATTTTGGCCTTAGTAATTAATTTTAACCCAGATTTGCCTTATCTACTCTTTCGTGATGTGATACATTTTACCACAGCTATAATCATAATTCCTATAAACAGAAGGGTAGTATTTCCCAAACATTAACATTCCCATTAAAAATATCAAATAATTTTTTTATATTGAATTTATATATGTTTTAGAATATTTTTAAATAAAATATGCTCTATAATGTTATGAAAATTGTCATTTAAATAAAATATTGAAGAAAAATCATGATTTATTCATATCACATTATTAGAAAAATGATAAATTATTTTTAAAATAATTTTTTCATATATAATATATATATCCCAAACTTCATTCACCAACACTGATAAATATAATTTACAAAAACAAAAATAAACTTTGTATATAAAAGGATTTTCAAAAAAAATTATTTTTCATTTTAAAAATCTTTTCATAAAAAAAGAAACATAAAATTGATTATAATGATGATTATTGGATTAATTAAAATAATAAATAATAAATATTTATTTCAATATTTTTTTTAAGATATTGAACATTGTGCATTCCTTATCCAAAAATCAATGTTTCACTAAAAATCACTATTTTTAAATATACATAGAAGAATAAATATTTCTCAAAAAATATTATAAATTCACCAAATTTAATTTGGATATTATTATTTTAAAAATGATGTAAATTATATAATATAAACTGTTAATAAGTGACAACAATGAAATATAATATTTAGTGATAAGAAAATTAATATAAAAAGATTACATGAAGTTTATTTTTTATTAGTAATAAAAATTAATTATAATTGAATCCATATATTCTATAAATTAATATTATAATTTTATTCATGTAGGATCACATGATATATATATATATATATATTTGATACTGGGATAATTTTTATTCATAACAAAAAAATTTAACGACTAGGTTATAGTCGCTATATTAAAAAAATAATATTTTCTAGTTCATTTTTCTCAATGAAGTGGTTTATATACTCTATTGCATATATTTTCCTTCTTTTGAAATATTATGGTGTTATATACATGTTATTGTGGACCAATTCATGTGTGAAAATTTTAATTCACCTAGAGAGAGTGTTACCTCGTGCACCTATTCTCACAAGACCCAATGGTGGGGAAGAGACTTGGAAAAATATATTAATTCATCAAATGACGAATTTAAATGTGTTGTAAAAAAATGAAATAGTATATGAATATTCCAAAAAATAAATAAATAAAAAGGATAAATATTTACTTATTTAAGAATTAGAGATGGAAAAAACATTTTTTTGGAAATATATTTTATTTATCTCTAGGGTTAATGTTTTTAAATATATTATCATAATAAAATCATGAACTACAAATTAAACAAAATGGAGTTGGATATGTAGAAAATAAGATTCATTGGATTTATTAATTATTATGACTCACAAAAACATGAACCATATGGTAAGGTGAAAAAATAGGTTCATTCACTTATTTAGGTGGACCATGAAGTGTATTTAGTAGTGAGGATTGAAAATGAACCAATACCTACATATTTTACAATTATGGACCCTCATGTCATGATGTAAGGGGAGAATTTTTATATTAATTAAACTAATGTTCAATAATCCATTGATGTGATTATTACATAGTTGTACATGGATAATTTAGATATAAAAAAATTAACATAAGGAATGTTCTAGAGATCAATAATCACCATGATATGGTGATATGATTTTGGGACCAAATATGTGTCCATTCAATATATAAATTAAACTAGGAGATATTAAATAATTCACATATATCACCACTATCAATCCATAAAAAATGATATATATATATATATATGTAGAGATATGATATAGAATTTCATGTTGGGAAAAGAAAAATGGATATTTCCGAGTACATATCCTTATTCATTGTAAGTTGACATGTTAAGGAGGAATGTATGATATCTAAGGTGGTGATGTAACCATTTTAGACACATAAATATATAAAAAAGAAAATATAACATTTTATTTCTTTATAGGGCTCTGGTATATTTCTAAGATCCATAAACTCATTTAGGTTATAGTCAATCACCATATGACTTCATTATATTTCATTTTTATCAAAATAATATTTCTATCTTATACAATAATTTTGGATATGAATTATGGAAGTGGTATGTTTCTTGTATTAAAACTCCCAGTTATAAATTCCATGAAATTATATATCATTCATCACTAAGTATCAAATTCAGTGTTTCATATTATCATTGTATAACATCCTCATAATGTTTTTTAGTCTCAGAGGAAAATTAAAACTATAGAATATATCTTAATATCTATATTTATGAATTTCATAGGTTGTGGGTATCAACACATTCCTCTAGTGAAGTTCTCTTAAACAAATTCCCTTGAAGCTTCAAATGTATATCTATAGAACAATCTTTATAAAGAGGTGTTGTAATCAATCATCTTTGGATAATTTCAGAGAATAAAATCTATTGGTACAAATGGTAACATGGGGAATGGTAGATAATATTAGAAACATTCAATAGAGAATCATAATTGTTATTTATAAAAAATTTATGGTCACAATCATTTTTTAGATATAGAATTAAAATATAGGGAGAAAGGATACATTTGAATGTATCCTTAAATGAATTTAATTTGATTTATAATTAATGGAAGGTTGAGATCCATGTGTATTTTTCTCTACTGGATTCGGGATTATATCAGGTCGGAATCATATCACATGAAAATTCTAGAAAAATCTCTATGGTTAATGATATATTCCATGTATATCTTATTAATATTTAAATAACTGAATATTACATTTCACTGAACTCAAAGGCTATATATCTAGACAATGATATCTCTTGAGGAATTACAATCCTGATTTTGGATCATAGATATAATGTGTTGTCGAATAAGACAAAAAACACATTCAATTTTTTTTGGGAAAATAATAAATATAAGGAATGTATTTATGAACAATTGGTTGTGATAAATAAAAGTATCCAAATATTTATAAAAAATATAATAAAATCTAAATATTGAAATTATTATAATGTGGGTACAATGTACCACTCCATGATTTAAAAATAATTTTTCCTTTAAAATAAATTTTATGAGTTCAATAGATAATTATGAACACAAAACATAACATTTGGAAATAATTATTTCATAGTATATAAAATTTCAGACATTAGTATAGATTTAAATGAAATTTATAACAAAATATTAACCCCATTTTGATAGAATAAAATAAAATTATTTATTAGAAGATTGTTTCAATCAATTTTATTTAACATTATATTTTGGTTAGATTTTTTAATTTTGAATAATTTTATTGATTAAATTTATCAAAAAATATTCTTTCATTTTGAAAAATAATAATTATGAAAATTGTGGAATGGTTATGTAAATAAAAAAATAGTGTAATAATTCTCAGAAAAATATAAATAACTTTTATACAATTTTTTTTAATATTATATGTTTTATTTTAAAAATAAGTTCTGATATATATAGTATTATAAATATGGAATTTATCTTATATGCACTGAAAAATAATGAATGAAAATTCAATAATTAATTATAAAAATGATAAAAAGAATATAAATTAAATTGATGGTAAAATATATATTGTTCAAATTACTGATTTTATTATGTATATAATGTATTTTAATGTAAATTAATTAAAATAATCAAAAAAATTTGATGATTTTAATGAAATTGGTAATGGAATTATATTTAATTTAAAAAATTGACATCCATAGAATTGTTATTACTATGAATATAATAATAATCAACTTATTTTATGGATCAAAACTTTATTTTATCTAAATAATTTTTTACTAAATTTTTTTATGTAAACTTAAATTAATTTCTAACTCATTTTGAAATATAATTTAAATAAGTTGTCTCTATCATGGAAATGATCATTTGTAAATAAATAAATATATATATATAAGAAATTCTATTTATTTTCATTATAAATAGTTACCATGCTAATTATTATGTCACCACAATTAAAGCTAAAATGGAATAAAATGGTTAAACCGAATGATTGATGATTTAAGTATCCATATTATATTATATATAATATTATTATTTCAATTTATTTAGAAAAAATATCACATTATATTATAAAAAATTCTATTTTGGTTTCACTGACCGTAGTAATTAAAATTATTATTAATAAATGTTGTTAATATTTAGGTGGGTTACACTCCATTCACTAATTAACGAGAACTAAATGTCCCCACTTATTTATGCACAATAATATCATTATATATAAAATTATATAAAAAATTAATATTCCAACTGTTGTCCCCACATCTTAGACAACTATATCAAACTAAAATTCCATCCCTAAAAGGCACAATGATAGATACAAAGGGGTATACCAAAGGGAATAGTAATATACTTAAGTGAGTTCCTTCAAAATTAATTCATCTTAAATAACATATAAATATATTATATCCTCCTCAAAAAAATGAAATCAAAATACTTATTATGCATGAATATTATTGTTTTGGAGTTATTGGTAACTACATCTTATCAATAAAATGGGAAAAGAAAACATTGTTATTGCAGATGTGTATATTACAACATCGATGAAACATTTTATTTAATTCAACATCACTTACTCAAATGGATTGGTATAAAGATATATATATAATGAATTAATATGATATATTACATTATTATAATTATATAAACAGTAAATTTTTCCAAACTTCTAGGAAATCAATCTATTGAAATATTAATGCCCACTTGTGTGTATATACAGATTACCACTTCCCCGAAGTGATGTAAATGATTTTTCATCCCCAAATTAAATATCAAGTTAAAAATAAGTATATAATATATAAATATGATATTTAACAATTTATTAACATTCAATTATAATTTCCAATGTGAATGTACTAGAACAATCAAATAAAAACAAGAATGTAATTTAAAACACTTGAACACTAAATATTTAATTTAATAATTAATTTTTAATGAAACGGTTTCTGAAATTGTAAGTGAATTGTACTTTGTAAGTTATATTTAAATATCAATCTTGTTTATATTTATAAAAAATTAAAATTTTCTCAAATCGATCTTATATGGGTGTCAACTAATCATAGAACTGAGGTGAGGTTTTATATTTCAATCTAACTTATAATCGAGATGTATTATTTTTAAAAATATAATACTTTAATTTTATGATATTTATATCTGAAACCTCATATATGTTTTTGTCAAATCGAGTTAATTATTAATTTTTTACAAATTCATTTAAATTTGACTCATATTTTGTACTCAAATGATCAAAAGATTATTTTATTGAAAAAAACAACATTATTTCATCTAAATGAATGTATATTTTGTTCCTATAGGTAAACGTTCATTATTATATTTCATTAATTTATTATATATATTAAAAGTACTATTTATTATTAATTTAAAATATATTTTACAATTTAAAAAGGGTATTGTTTTATCATTTTTTATACAGGTTAATTTGGACCTTTGTTACAATAGTGCTAAAATAATGTTTTGAAAAAATTACGGATCTGAAAAAGTTTTCCCATTAAAATATTCATACCTATTAATGAAGATTACATTATTATATTTCCTTATTTTTCAATAGAAATACTATTTAAATTGACAATTAAATGTTTAGTTTATTTATAATTATAAAATTGAAAAAATTATTTGTCCTTTTTCATGGATTATTTTATTGATTTTATAAGACTATTTTCTCACTAAGTCAACATAATTTATTTATTATAAAGATTCTTTGGGGATATAATGTATTTATATCATAAAAAATATTTTTTTGTATGTAATATAATGATAGTTTATGTTGATTTTATGAATCTATTATTTCCCTAGGGATAATTATGATTTGATAAAATGATGGATGTTTTTGGGATGTTGTGGAAACTATATGCATGGATATAACTATGTGATGGGTGATATAATAATAAAATTTATCTCATAAACAAGGATTAAATCATAAATACTCATGAAATAATATGATAGGGAATAATTAGTGAACCTAATCAACAATGGGGCCCTATGAATAATGTTTTTTGCATATGAATTGAACCCAATCTACATTGGGACTCTGTCTAGTATATTCTGGTGGTATTGATAGTTCTCTAACACTATGAACTAATTTTCTAAGATTTTTTTAGAAAAACTATTTATTATTAGTATATTATATTCTCATGGATTATGATTTATTATTGAGGATAACATTGGTGAATTGATCAGGACATTGTTATGAAAAATCCATTTTACATGACACTTGATATATGTTATTTGACTTTTTGTGTATATTCTCATAGGATAAAATCATGTTCACATAACCATATTCTCAAATTTATGGTTACATATGGTTTTCATTTTAAAACTACCATGCATATAATTATTTATCATCTGATCCCATCATTTATAATTTCTCTCTTTACATAAGTTATGATGAAAGGTATTGAGTATTAACTATATATAAGGGAATAGTGTTTGAAGAATGATTGTGAGATATGAAAAATATTATTCATATGTATTTTGACTATGTATATAGTGTCTAAATACCTGAAACCCTTATATTTTATGTTATTCCATTTGGTTCATCGGTATTCAATATTTTTTCATTATTGTAGTTAATTTTAGTTTCATATGTATCAGTGGTTCATGGCTGCATAAAAATAATTTACTGCTATTTGGTGCTAATCAGGATGGACAAAAACTAATTTGGAGGCCACGATGTACTTTTTAGTGTCCTTTATGAAATATAAATTTACAAAATTCCCATTTTTATGGAGTTATATCGTGTGGAATATGTTGGGATTCTTCCTCTTAAATATAGTCAAAGGTACCTCACCACACTATGGTAGAGGACGTGCTTTGACTAAAACTACTTAGTCTTCTATAACTCTCATTTATAAACACTATGGTATATTTCATAGAAATATCAACCATTTCATTTTTTAGAAAACAAACACATGAATATAGTATTTACATAATTTAATATTCCTAAATGGATTGGAGATCTCTTGGTGGTGGTTACTTGAGTATAATGAATCCATTACTATGGATTCTTTCCTTATAGTATTGATCATTAAAATCCACACTTGTGAGGCTCATGTATATTTTTCTTCCTCCACTGATGTTGAAGGAATTGATCTATCCCTAGTTGGATATGTATTTGTCTTGGGAAAATGGTTATTTCACTTTATTTATAATTTATTCTTTTATATTCCTTTGGATTTATTTAACTAAATTATTGATTTGAAATATATGAGGTTTTTTTAATTTCAAATTACGTATCATGTAAAATGGTTTTCAATTGGTATTTTCATTAAAAATAGTTTTTAGTATTATATATTCTTGATGAAATTCCTTTAATATGTGTTTGATTATAAAATACATTTTTAATCATGGGTGTACTGATTATTCATTTTTTAAAATGATTTGTATATATTTTAGTGTGTTTTATTTCGATGTTTTTTCAAAAAAAGGTACCATGTTAACAATTTAGGATCCATGGGAAATTATATATGAAAATATTAGTAACTATGGAAGCTCATGGGGTTGTGAATTTGATATCAATAGCTTTTGAAAGAAAAATATATCATAGGATTCATATTTATACATTCAATGTAATCCTTGTGATTCCTAGTTTGAAATTATTTTTGGATTGACACTATATATGTTTCCTAGTCATTCTTTAAGTTATGTTTCATGGACAAAATTATTACATGGTTATATTTTGTGTTATTAATGCTTTTATTTTATACAAATATATTGATATTTTTTTAGATTTATATTTTCATGTGTTTATAAATATTTACTGTTTTCCATTGAAAAAATTAAAAAAAAATTATATAAAAAATTTATGAAAATGAAATTATTATATAAAATAAATTTATTATTTAGCTATAACTGCTTGATTAATCATAATAAAAATTTTGTAGAATCATGTTGGAATCCTACTAAGAATTTTATAAAACACAAATTATTACATTGGGAGTATGAATATTTTTTTTCATGATAAATATAAAGGGAAGGTCTCCATGTGGCTCTCTAGTTTTCAAATAAAATTTCAATTGATTGGAATAATCATGATTGGTGTTCACATAGAGATGTAGTTCAAATCCATGGTCTTAATATTAATTTATTTCTAACCGAATCCTTTTGGGTGTGTTTTTATGTGTCATTCTTGCATCTATTTGCATCTTTAATTTATTCTGGCTATTTGTCATGATTTTATTATACGTGATGCATGTTATAGTTATCATGTTATTATCTACCTTGGGTAATTCCATTTTACATGACCTATCATGTTGACCAAGGATGGTTTACTACAATGTTATATAACTCTTAATACCGAGATAGATGTTTCATAACACTAAATTGTTTGGGATTTGTGTTCATTTTATAGAAAATTAAGAACATTATATTTTATGTTGTATGTATATATGGGTTTCTAGGTAGCTGTCATTATTATATGTATTGGAGTCACCATAAGATGGTCTGGGTTATTTTAACAAGATTTATACTTTGATTTAGGATTTTTTTGATGAAAATGGTTCTTATAATATATTTACATTATCATCTAATAGTGTTATTTATCTTCCATAAATCTACTGATTATGTAAATTTTTAACACATATTGTATGTTATGTATATTCTTGTTGTTTTCACTAATCCAATTTTATATTTTATATTTGGTAGAAAGTTACACATAGATGATCTCTTCCAAATATCAGAGTGATTTTTTGATAATGGATGCACTACTAAACTAAAAAATGGAATCTTAAATATTGTAAATAGTTATCTGTACAATATATAGCCTATATGAGAAAGATGTTAGAAATATTATATGGATGGTGGTTCATGTTTCCTAAGAGATGATGAAAAAACCACCTATCATCCTTCATGATAATGGATCCCATGTATCCAAATATATATTTGAACAAATTTGGATGCTATTTCATTTCATTGTTACTCTGAAGTATTAAAAGGTATATTTTACCAATTATATTCATTAAATATATGGAATAAAATGAGTGGAATACGTTGTGAAATCAAAGATAGGGGAGGATATTAACTTTATCATTTTCAAGAAGTTATATAAATAATAGTTTTTTCATAATAAATTCTGGGTTGAAAATAAGTAGGATTCATTATCCTTGGTGGATGGAGGGGTTTATTTTTTTTGGGATTGTAGTCATTTTATTTTGTTATTGAAGTTATAACCTGAGTATCATTATAAGCGATTCCTTCAATATCAATGAATAAATATGGGTTTGACAACCAATATTTTTTATATAATAATCCATTAGGGCCTCCCATATTGTATTATGGGGATAATAAAGTTTCTGTGGATTCAGTGGAATTATGTAAGATGATTTGTTTCATTTTGGATTTGGATGTATTAGTGGATAGATAGAGTGTATCTTTAAGATATAAAGATAAATACTATAAGGGTTCTTAGTTTACGATTACAATATTTCCATAGGCTTCCTAAGGATAAAACTAGTTATATTTATATCAATTTCGTAAACCTGTATATAAAAACCATCACTATATATTTGAACCATGTTCTTTCTATTATTGTGGATAATATATTTATATTCATAATTTTTACATCGGAGTATCACAGTGGCAGAGGCATGTATCTATGATTACTAAAGTCTGTTGAATGCATTTTGGTGTAGTGACCATAGGTTTATTTCACTATTATAGTAACGGAGAAAAACCCAGAGTGGATAACATTAATGTAATGCTCAAGACTTTCATGAGAAATATTTTGTTTTTATCAAAAGAATCTTTCACTACACACAATACTAGCTTGGCTTGCTTAACACGCAACCGCGGCCTTCCTCAATAGCTTGCATCGTACGCAATACCGAATTTCACTGAACAATGATATGCTATTAAAATATTATTAAAACTAGACTTTGTGAATAGTAATAACCACTTTTTAAAATTATATAAATTTTATTATTCAAAATGGACTTCATTTTTGGATTAGGAATATCGAAATTATCCTAGGGTGAAATTTTGGTATTTTTCTGAAAACATTCAATTTTTGATGAATAGTCAAACCACTAAGTGTTAGTTAAAAAACAGAATTTTCATAAAAACATAATTTTACTGCTTCCGTGAGTGGAATTTCGAAAATCTAAGAGACACGGTTAATATCAAGGACTAAAATGTGGTTCAATGAGATGTAAATAATTTTTGGTGAATAGTAACTTTTTACTTTTTTTTTCCACGGTTAAAATTAAATAGTTTAATTAAGGGTAAAAGTGTTATTATTATTACCCTAACACATGTCATAATTCCATTAGATAAGATTAATTCTACCAAAAACAACATTAGGAATAAAATATGACCATTTAGGCCCACTTGGATTAGATTAGGACTTTTATTACTAATTTATTTAAAGAAGGGTTAAAATAGTTAAAATCAATGTTTAATATGTAAATAATTTTTAATATGGGGTTATACATAATATAAATTAGACTATAAATATTCATTAGAAATAAAAAAAAAATTCCTATATAATGGTGTTTTATTTGTAAATTTTAGATATTAAATAATTTAATTTATTTATGACACAACGATGATGCAGTAATTATCTTATTAATGAAATATTGACATAATTGATGTTATAAATACCAAAATAAATTTAATTTGATACTTTTTATGAATTAAAATAATTTTCTAGGTTAATATGACATGTTATTATTGATTTAATTGACTTGGTTCGAATTAATCATTCTGTTATGATTTTCACAAAAATAAATTACTAAATAGTGTCAAAATTGACATAAAATAGTTTTTAAAAAAAATATTATATTATTAATTGTTATTTTATTCCTAAAAATCTATGGTTCGGCCAAAGGACTTATATAAGGAAATATATATTAATAATAAACAACCTTGGGATTGTTTGGATTGATATAGTAAGTTTATTATCCTTATAGTGTACGAAAACAAGAAGACATGATAAAAGTTTAATTATCTAACTAAAAGTTAAATCTAAAGGATAAGGTTAAAATTGATACATGATATTGTCTAAATTCTATTGAATGAGAGTTTCTAGACCCATACCCACCTTATCCTCGAAATATATCAATTTGGAGTTATTAAAAACCGAATTTTACTTTATAATAAAATAAATTTTTTTTGTTATTCCAAAGGTGCCCCTCTCCTCCCTTATAAAAGGGAACCTCCTCCCTCTCTTCCTCACAACACTTTGAGACTTCAATCTCGTCCAAACCATGCCAATTTCATCTCTCCACTTCCCTAGAGACATCCTAGAGGTCCTGGTCTTCTTCAAATACCAATTTTAGTGCCCTAAAAGGAGGTCTCAATGAAGCGCTTCAAAGAAGAGGTAATGTCTGTTACTGATTCTTTCATCTTTATTTCTTCTTCCACTTATTCTTAATTAGTTAATTCATTATGAAGTAATAACATAAGTATCACTCATATACTTATATGTTATTATAATTATTAAACAACCCTATTTCACCATCTATCCATCTTACGGAAAACGAAATCACCGCGTGTGCGTACGTACGGAATACTGTCTCTACGTCGTGGTGTAATCTATTTTCCACCAATACCATACATGGATGGGTATAATGGTGTAAATAATGACTATATATGATTATTGTAAAGTTATATTGATTCTGAAATAGTATACTTACAGTCCAATACAATTCCACGATCATGGGAACGATATCATCGCTCGTGCGTACGTACGGAATACCGTCTCCAAGATGTGATGCGACTCATTCTACATTTTCTTAATTTCATAATGATTATATAAATGAATTGAATGAATTAATATGATATATATTACACTAATACCATTATGTAAATGAGGTATTTATAACCTAAAGAGAAGAATAAGAATTTATTTGACAAAACACGCATAAGAACAAAAAGTAATAAACACCCGAATAAAAAATAGTAATGAAATGTTACTAATAAGAAGCTAAGAATATGACCATATATGATATCAAAACAATAAGTATGATTCTGGAATAATTCAATAACATTATTTAAATCATTATATAGGAGGTTCGGACACTTACGAAGCAAATTGGACCTAAGGTAAGGGAAAATATCACAATCTCATTTTATCCGAGATTGCTTATACTTTGGTATTTACTAGGGTGTATTTTGACATCCACATCCATGTTTCCTATATATGTAATATTTTTTCCATCCACCTACAATTGTTTAAATCTAATTTTACTCTTCGGTGAGTTTTTAGTAAAAGATATAAAGGGAATCATTTGTCACTTTTCGTACAAAAGTACGAAAAGAATGTTTTTTTAACATATACAACATGAATGGATTTTTAAAACATTATTTCCATGAAGATTCCTTTACAAGTTTTCAAGTTTATTTTTATTCAAATTCATTTTCTTTAGAATTGTATGACATGTTAAGAAAGGAAAAGTGTTTTTGAAGTAGAAAGGATATTTTCCTCAAGAATGGAGTTGTAGTGTTTTATCAAAATTATTTTCCATCTAAGATAATATAGGGTTTTGTTTCTATCCCTATTATTACATTGGTTTTATTATTTTGTGATGGGATTATTTTTATGAATTCCTTTATCTTATATGAATTGTTTCATGATGTCACGATGTTTAAGAATCCCATTTTTATGACATGGGTTATGCAATGATGTATGATTTATGTTTTTGTGGCCCACATAAGAATGGTATCATTATGTGATCGGTGGGACCGATATCTCCTTCCAATTCATTGGGTAAAGATTTTATATCTCATTAGATAGACATGGTTGAAAAGGCAGGTTAAACCGGTTTAGTGAAATAGGACTGAAACGAGGAGTGAACTCGGTTCAGAAATGGACTTTGTCCACTAAGATAGTCTTGGACATGAGTCTTGAATAATAAGAAATGATTCTCTATGATTATGTGTGTATGCCAAAAAGTTTCATGATTTAAGTTATGATTATTGGGATTACATTTCACTACTATGATTTATCCCATGTTATGAAATTATGATCTCTTTTCCAGGTTAAGATTTCCAAAAGTTATGTTCTTATGAATATGATGTGATTGATATTTCTTTTGTTTACCCTTAATTATCATTTGAGCTCACCCTTTTGTATGTTTTATTTCCCCAGGTCAGGAAGAAGGTTATTATTAAGTAAGATATGCCAAAAGGGACTATAGATATGATGAAATAAATGGGAGACAGTGTAGATTCTATATGAACCAATTGTTTATGTTTCCCAGTTTCTAAAGACACTATACCTATACGGTCCTTTCATGGTTTTGTTACATGTTGTAATAAGTGTTCTTCAATTTTGAAGTAATAATAATGCATGTAAAGTATGGGTTGTTATAGTTGGTATCAAAGGAAAGGTATAGTCAACCTTTGGAAACTAGGATGTGAAAACCATAGTAAGAACCCTAAGGATAAGTCTAAGCATAGAACACAATCTTAGCGTTTTAGAAATGGCAATGAATAACCTAGGATAAGACCTTAAGTGTGAAATTTTATTCTTGATTATGTGGTTTTCCTATTATAATTAGTGTTTCTCACACTATTCTTCTTGGTTTTAGTCAATGGTTGGATCCCGAAGGAACCGTGTTAATGCGGAATGCGACGGGCAATGCGATGATTGTCCCCCTGAGCAACCAAACGTTATGGGAGCTGGAATAAAAAATCATGTAGCCATGCTCACACAAATTTCTCAGGCTATGAATCATGAAGGACTTCAAAACGAGCAAAGTAAGGTGAAACATTCTGTGGAATCCTTCATGAGGCAGCATCTGCCTTTATTCAGCTGGTCTACTGATCCATTAGTTGCTGAAAAATGGATTACTACTACCGAAAAGATATTTTCAGTTCTTCAAAGTTCTGAACAAGATAAAGTCATCCTATCAGTGTATCATTTGGAAGGAGATGCTGATCAATGGTGGAATCTAATTAAGAATGCGAGGCAAAGGGATGAAATTGAGTCCATGGAATGGGACGAGTTCAAGAACTTATTTTTCAATAAGTACTTCCCTCGTATTCTCCGAACATAGATGGAGAAGTAGTTTCTTTAACTGATGCAAAAGGATGATGAATCTATTGGTACCTATGAAGCAAATTTTACAAGACATTCAAGGTACGCTTCTGGTCTTATTATCCAACCCGAGTGTAAGATCGATCGATTCATTAGTGGCTCAAAACCAATTCTTCGAAGGGACTTATCCATAATGGACTTCCATATCTATGAGGAAATCGTTCAATGTTCTCTCGAAGTTTAGATGGAGGTTAGAGTAACCCATCAGTCATATGGGTTTGATAAAAAGTGGAAAATAGAATTCAAAGGAAAATATAAAGAGCACAGTAAAAAGAAGATGAGATTTCTCTTATGCTAAAAGTGTGGAAAGAAACATGGAGGGCGTTGTCTTAAAGAGACAAGTAAATGTTTCAAATGTGGAAAGGAAGGTCATCAGGCATTTGAATTCCGCAATAATGGGAAGAAGATGTCTAATGATTCAAACATAGGAAGGGACAAAGAGGATGAACCTACTACACTTCACTGTTTCAAGTGCAAGGAGATGGGGAATTATGCCAATAAATGCCCTAATCCAAGGGTTTTTGATGATGATCTACATCAACAAAATCTTAAGGAAAAAGACAAAGGAATGTCACATGCAATTTCTATCAGCGATGTGGAGTACGATAACGATGTGGTGAAAGGTACACTTACCATCCACTCAAAATTAGCAAATGTTTTATTTGATTCTGGATCCTCCCACTCTTTTATTTATGAATATTTTTCTAAGGGTATCACCATATTACCTCAACAATTAGATGTTGAGTTAGCTGTGACAACACCTAATGGCACAACAGTCGCATCAAATGTTTATAATTCTTCCCCGATTGAAGTTTGTGGGAAAGTGATTCCTGAAAATCTTGTGATCCTTCCTATATTGGAATTTGATGTGATTCTTGGCATGTATTGGCTTTCTTTATATGGAGCTCATATCAATTGCCAAACAATGGAAGTCACATTTCATATTCTAGATCAATCTATGATTGTCTATCGATGCAAGGATGAACATAAACTTCCGGTGGAAATTTCTTCCATCTTATGGGTCTTGATTCCACTACATGAGGGTTATTTATCTCAAATGTTTGGGGAGAATCTCAGGACTAATAATATGCCCATTGTACGAGAGTTTGATGATGTCTTTCCAGAGGAATTGTCGGGTCTTCCACCAAATCGTGAAGTTGAGTTTTCAATAGAACTCTTACCGGGTGCTTTGATTATTTCAAAGACACCTTATAGAATGGCCCCAATTTAGTCGCAAGAATTAAAGAAGCAACTCCAAGAGAATCTTGATAAGGGATACATATGCCCTAGTGTGTCACCTTGGGGAGCACCTATTATATTTGTTAAGAAAAAAATGGACCAATGAGACTCGGCATTGATTATCGTGTACTTAACAAGATCACTATCAAGAACAAATATTACCTCCCACGCATTGATGACTTATTTGACCAACTACACAGAGCTCAATACTTTTCCAAGATTGATCTTCATTCAGGGTATCTTCAATTAAGTTCAAAAGGGAGGATATACCAATGACAGCTTTCCGTACAAGGTATGGACACTATGAATTTATAGTGCTTCCATTTGGTCTTACTAATGCCCCTGCTATCTTCATGGGTCTGATGAATAGAGTCTTTAGAGACTATCTTGATTAATTTGTGGTAGTCTTTATAGACGATATTCTTGTCCATTCAAAGATCAAGGAAGAACATGAAGATCACTAGAGAATTATATTGAAGACCTTGAGAAAAGAAAATATTTATTCCAAATTTACCAAGTGTGAATTTTGGCTTCAAAAAGTTTAATTTTTGGGCCATATAATCTCAAAAGAGGGGATATCTATGGAACTAGAAAAAACAGAGGTTATCGAATGATGGTCGAGACAAACAATATTAACTGAGATTCGAAGTTTTCTTGGTTTGGCTGGATATTATCGACGTTTTGTGATAGATTTTTCAAGATTATCTAATCCACTCACCAGGTTGACTTGGAATGGAGTTAAGTTTGTTTGGATGGATGAATGTGAAGAGAATTTCAAGGAGTTGAAAAGAAGGTTATCCAGTGCACCTGTGCTCACACTTCCTTGTATTGGAGAAAGGATTGTGATCTATAGTGATGCATCCAAGAAGGGATTTGTGTGTTTTCTTATGCAAAATGATATGGTGATAGCTTATGCCTCACGACAGTTGATAATCCTTGAGCAAAATTACCCAACACATGATTTGGAGTTAGCTGTGGTAATATTTGCATTAAATATTTGGAGGCATTACCTTTATGGTGAAAGGTGTGATATTTATACTAATTATAAAAGTGTAAAGTATATTGTCACACAAAAGGAGCTGAATATGCGCCAAAGAAGATGGTTAGAGCTGATTAAGGATTACGAATGCTCAATTAATTACCACACTGGGAAAGAAAACAAGGTGGAAGATGCATTAAGTCGAAAAGACCATGCCAGTTTATCCATGATGAGGATCACAAAAGATCCAATATTTATGGATTTACAAAGGCTGGATCTTGGAATTAAAATCGAAAGGGAAAAATCGTATCTTTCTCAAATTAATTTTCAAACATCTATACATGTGAAGATTAAAGAGGCGTAGAAAGAATATGTAGAGTTACAAAAGAAGGTGAGAAATATTCCTGAATTAAACCTTGATTTTGATGGGATAACAATGTTCAGGAATCGGGTCTGTGTTCCTCCCATCCCCGAATTAACGAAGGAGCTGCTGGATGAGGCTCATAGTTCTTCATTCCTTATTCATCCTGGAAGCACGAAGATGTATAGGGACCTGAAAGAGTACTTCTAGTGGGATGTCATGAAAAGAGATGTTCCTGAATTTGTCTCTCGATGCTTGGTTTGTCAGCAAGTTAAAGGTAAGAGACAGAAGTCTAAGGGGATGTTACAATCATTACCCATAATCGAATAGAAATGGGAAAACATCACTATGGATTTTTTCACAGGACTTCCTAAAACATCCAAAGACAATAATTATATCTGGGTCATAATTGATCATCTTAAAAAGTCTGCACACTTCATTGCTATTAGAGAGGATTTCTCTCTCGATCAGCTTGCCAGGATATATGTAATGGAAGTGGTAAGATTGCATATAGTACAACTTTCTATTATATCTGATCGGGATCCGAGATTTCCCTCGATGTTCTAGCGAAGTCTTCATCATACTCTGGATACATAGTTGAGTTTCAGCACTGCTTATCATCCTCAGACAGACGGTTAGTCTGAGTAAACAATTCAAACTCTAGAAGATATGTTGAGAGTTTGCTCTATGGATTTCAAAGGTGGTTGGTATCAACACCCACCTTTGGTGGAATTTTCTTTTGACAATAGTTTTCACTCCAGTATTCAGATGGCTCCTTGTGAATATCTCTATGGAAAGAAATGCAGGACTCCAACATGTTGGGATGAAGTTGTGGAAAGAAATCTATTAGGACTTGATCTTGTTGATGAGATGAAAGAAAAGGTATGATCTATTCAACAACACATAAGGGCAGCTCAGAGTCGACAGAAAAGTTATGCCGACAACTGAAGAAAATACCTTGAGTTTGAGGTGGGTGATAAAGTGTTCTTATAAATATCTCCCTGGAAGAGGGTCATGAGATTTGGAAAGAAGTGGAAGTTGAGCCCCAGATATATCGGTCCTTTCAAAATACTGGATTGTGTTGGGAAGGTATCTTACCGATTGGATCTTCCACCGAATCTCTCTCAAGTTCACGATGTGGTCCATGTATCTTTCCTGAGAAAGTACATACCTAATCCTTCACATGTACTCAGCTCAGAAGTTGTACCGCTAGATCAAGATCATTCTTATGAAGAACAACCGATAGATATTCTGGATCGTAGTGAAATATTCCTACGAAACAAGACCACTCGATTGGTGAAAGTTTTATAGAGGAACCACCAATTATAAGAAGCTACATGGGAGCTTGAGTATATGATGAGGGAGAGGTATCCTCATCATTTTGTTACAAAGTGACTAATTTCGAGGGAGAATTTCATTTTAAGGTGGGTAGAATGTAACGCTCGAGGCTTTTATGAGAAATATTTTGTTTTTATCAAAAGAATCTTTCACTATACACAAAACTAGCTTGACCTGCTTTACACGCAACCACGACCGTCCTCAATAGCTTGCGTCGTACGCAATACTGAGTTTCACTAAACAATGATATGCTATTAAAATATTATTAAAAATAGCGGTTATGAATAGTATTAACCACTTTTTGAAATTTTATAAATTTTATTTTTCAAAATGGACTTCATTTTTTGGATTCGAAATATCGAATTTAGCCTAGGGTGAAATTTCGGTATTTTTCTGAAAATAGTCAATTTTTGATTAATAGTGAAACCACTAATTGGTAGTTAAAAAAACTGAATTTTCATAAAACATAATTTTACCGCTTCTGTGAGCGGGATTTAGAAAATCTGAGATACAAGGATAATATCAAGGGCTAAAATTTGGTTTACTGAGACAAAAATAACATTTGGCGAATAGTAACTTTTTACTTTTTTTACCACGGTTAAAAGTAAATAGTGTAATTAAGGGTAAAAGTGTTATTATTATTACCCTAACACATGTACTAATTCTATTGGATAAGTTTACTTCAACAAAAAACAATGTTATGAATAAAATATGTCCATTTAGGCCCACATGGATTAGATTACGACATTTATTATTAATTTATTTAAAGAAGGGTTAAAATAGTTAAAATCAAAGTTTTATAAGTAAATAATTTTTAAAATGGGGTTATACATAAGATAAATTCAACTATAAATATTCATTAGAAAGATAAATATATTTCCTACATAATGGTATTTTATTTGTAATTTTAAGATATTAAATAGTTTAATTTATTTATAACACAACGATGATGCAGTAATTATTTTATTAAATAAATATTGACATAATTGATGTTATAAATACCCAATTAATTGTAATTTCAGACTTTTTATAAATTAAACTAATTTTATATGTTAATATGACATGTTATTATTGATTTAATTAAATTTTTTTGAACTAATCATTCTGTTATGATTTTCACAAAAATCAATTACTAAATAGTGTCAAAATTGACAGAAAATAGTTTTTAAAACAAATATTATATTATTAATTGTTATTTTATTCCTAAAAATCTATGGTACGTCCAAATGACTAATATAAAGTTATATATATTAATAATAAACAACTTGGGGTTCGTTTGTCTTGATATAGTATGTTTATTAACCTTATAGTTTAAGAAAACAAGAAGACACGGTAAAAGTTAAATTATCTAACTTAAAGTTAAATCTAAATGATAAGGAAACAATTGATACCTAAACTTGTCTAAATTCTATTGTATGAAAGGATTTTGACCCATACCCACCTTTTATTGTAAATATATCAATTTGGAGCTATTAAAATCAGAATTTGACTTTATAATAAAATAATATTTTTAGTTATTTCAAAGGTGCCCCTCTCCTCCCTTATAAAACGGCACCTCCTCCCTCTCTTCATCACACCACGTTGAGCCTTCAAGCTTGACCAAACCCTGTGAATTTATTCTCTCCACTTCCCTATAAGAATCCTAGAGGTCCCGGTCTTCTTCAGAGACCTATTTTAGTGCCCTAAAAGGAGGTCTCAAAGAAGCGCTTCAAAGAAGAGGTAATGTCTGTTACCGATTCTTTCTTCTTTATTTCTTCTTCCACTACTTCTTCTTTAGTTTTTTCATTATGAAGTAACAACATAAGTATCACTCATATACGGATATGTTATTATAAGTATGAAACAACCCTATTTCACCATCTATCCATCCTACGTAAAATGAAATCATCGCGCGTGCGTACGTACGGAATACCGTCTCCATGTCGTGGTGTAATCTATTCTCCACCACCACCTTACATGGATGGGTATAATGGTGTAAATAATGACTATATATGATTACTGTAAAGTGATATTTATTCTAAAATAGTATACATACACTTCAATACAATTCCACGATCATGGGAATGATAACATCGCTCGTGCGTACGTACGGAATACCGTCTCCACGATGTGATGCGACTCGTTCTACATGATCATAATTGAATAATGATTATATAAATGAATTTAATGAATGAATATGATATATATTATACTAATACCTTTCTATAAATGAGGTATCTATAACCTAAATAGAAGAATAAGAATTTATTTGACAAAACACGCATAAGAACAAAAAGTAATAAACACCTGAATAAAAAGTAGTAATGAAATATTACTAATAATAAGCTATGAATATGGTCATATATGATATCATAACAATAAATATGATTCTGGAATAAGTCAATAACATTATTTAAATAATTATACAGGAGTTTCAGACACTTATGAAGAAAATTGAACCTAAGGTAAGGGAAAATATCACAATCTAATTTTATCCGAGATTTCTTATACTTTGGTATTTACTGGGGTGTATTTTATCATCCACATACATTTTTCCTAAATATGTAATATTGTTTCCATCCATCTACAATTTTTTAAATCTAATTTTACCCTTCGGTGATTTTTTCTAAATGATATTAAAGGAATCTTTTGTCGCTTTTCGTACAAAATTACGGAAAGAATGTTTTTTTAACTTATACGGAATGAATGGATTTTTAAAACATTATTTCCATAAAGCTTACTTTACAAGTTTTCAAGTTTATTTTTAATCAACTTCTTTTATTTTAGAATTGTAGTACATGTTAAAAAAGGAAAAAAATTTTTGAAGTAGAAAAGATATTTTCCTCAGGAATAGAGTTCAAGTGTTTTATCAAAATTATTTCCATCTAATATAATAAAGGGTTCTGTTTGTATCCCTATTATTACATTGATTTGATTATGTTGTGATGGAATTATTTTTATGTATTCATTTGTCTTATATTAATTCTTTTATAATGTCAGGATGTTTAAGAATCCCATTTTTATTACATGGGTTATGCAATGATGTATGCTTTATGATTTTGTGGCACACATAAGAGTGGTATCATTATGAGATTGGTGGGACCTATATCTCCCTCCAATTAATTGGGTAAATATTTTATATCTCATGAGATAGACATGGTTGGAACATCAGGTTAAACCGGTTCAGTGAAACAGGACTGAAATGAGGAGTGAACTCGGTTCAGAAATGGACATTGTCCACTACGATAGTCTTGGACATGAGTCTTGACTAATAAGAAATGATTCTCTATGATTATGTGTGTATTCCACACAGTTTCATGTTTTATGTTATGATTATTGGGATTACATTTCACTACTATGATTTATCCCATGTTATGAAATTATGATCTCTTTTTCTGGTTAAGATTTCCAAAAGTTATGTTCTTATGAATATGATGTGATTGATATTTCTTTTGTTTACCCTTACTGAGCATTTCAGCTCACCCTTTTTTATGCATTCATTCCCCAGGTTAGGACGAAGGTTATTAAGTAAGATATTCCAAAAGGGACTATAGATATGATGAAATAAATAGGAGACAGTATAGACGCTCAATGAACCAGTTGTTTATGTTTCCCAGTTTCTAAAGACACTATACCTATACGGTCCTTTCCTGGTTTTGTTATATGTCGTAATAAGTGTGCTTCAATATTGATGTAATAAAAATTTGTGTAAAGTATGGGTCATTATAATTAATGTATGTGATCTTTATCTTTATCACACAATGTAGAATGCTCTAGAGGAAACTGAAATAGGGCCATCAATTATGAGAGGTGAGGTTGTTTTCAGGTTATATGACTGACCAAATAAATTTTTTTAAAACACATTTAGGGAAAAGTGTGAAACAAAATATGTTAAAATAGGATGATAGGAGTCACAAGATATCACGAAATTATTGAAATGAAATTTAATAATATTAGATTAATCATCCCTATAGTGTTTTCAGGTGATTTAATTGAACCTGTGTATCCAGATTTTCGATAAGAATGTTTTCTATGAAATCTACCCACTTATACCAAGTTTTATTATACACATATTTACTTATATTCCCATCTACTCCCGAGGGTGTACAGAAAGTATATAGATTAAAATGACTATAATTCCATTCCATGATAGCTATCCATGAGGTCATGTAAGATTCTCATGATCATAGTCATGAAATGATAAATGACATAATTATGATTGAATGAATTAATATCATTTAATCATTGTTTTTTTGTTATCATTGATAATTTTTCATCCATTATTATAGTTTTTTTACTCATGTATATCAGGGGGAGCGGGATCTGGGGATTTTGAGAGTTGGGTCAATTGATCCTATAGCCAAAATGATATGTCATCAAATTATAGGGTTTTTTATTTAGTAAATATAGGTTTTCTTATGAATTTTTAACTCCTTCATATATTGAAAACCACATACACCTTTTTTTAAGGAAAATCTTATTTTACAAAAAAATATCATAACAAGATAAAATTTTCCTTCCCCAAGGAAATTTTATCCTTACTAGTGTTTTCATTGTTCTTTTTATAATTTCATTAAATTCTAACTCATTTTATTTCTAATTGTAAAATTTTGTTTCGCATCTAAAATCATGTAATTCTATAAATCTTTAGATATAGAGTATTATGTTTTTAGGATCCAAATTCGGACTCTGAATTCTCTGAAAATCATACTCTAGATTCTCAAAAATTCAGTATCTGAATTCCCTGAAATTTATACCCCGAATTTCTTAGTATTATGACTCCTAATTACATAGAATTCCGTTTTCAAATTCCTTAGAATTCAGATTCTGAATTCCTTGGAATTCTGAATCCGATTTCCATAGTATTCGGATTCAGAATTCCTTAGAATCCAAACTCTAAATTCCTTTGAATTCGTATTCCGAATTACTTAGAATTCAGACTCTGAATTCCCTAAAATTCAGATTCCAAATTTCATATAATTTAGACTCCTAATTCCATATAATTTAGACACCAAATTACATAGAATTCAGACTCTGAAATATATAGAATTCCATTTCATAATTCCATGGAAAATAGAATCCCAACATCCATTTTTAATAGTCCTTCTGTTTTTATTTTCATATAATATGAAATATATAGAATTCAGGTTTCTAATACATTAGAAAAAAGAATTAGAACATCCTTGTTTTAAAGTCTCTAATCTTTTTATTTTCATAGAATTCGAACATTATTTTTACTTAGGCTCTAGAAAACTGGTTTTGGTTAAGTAATCATATTTTTTTACCCTTGTTAAAATGTTTGGGTCATTACACTCATGAATTAGTTGAATGGATCGAATGGATAGCTAACATGTTAGGGTTCTTGTACACTCCAGAATGGTCAGGATGATGTGTACTTTGTTACTTCTAAATGGTCATAGTCGAAGGTGGTGGGACTCAGTGATTCAATGTGGGAAGCATGAGCAGAATAGTTTAAATTAAATCAAAGATGTCATTAATTACCAATATTTCCATGATTTCTTGGGGTATGAGAGATCCCAAGAGATTATGGAACAGTTTTAGGGGAACTAGTTTGCGATGGATTATGAAAACCATTTTGTTGATCTAGATTGGTATGCTGTTTATATTTATTATAATGAATAGATAGAGGATTAGATGTTTGAGAATCGGTTATGGACAGAGATATATTCTATGGTTTTTATGTTCAAGATTAAAGCTTATGATGAAGTTGTCAAATGAGCTTGTGTGGTAATTATTTACTGTAACAGATGTTCAAGTTCCTCTAGATCCATGTCAGTTATGAGACGCCACATTTCATCACAAATGAATCGGAAACATGATTAGAAAGTGAAGAAGTGTACTAGAATTTCACGTATCTTTCTTTCCAGCCTTCTTCTATGGATTTTGATGTATGACCTATCATGTGACACCAATGTATGAAGGCTGGACACAATCAACCTTTTTGTACGTATCCTCCAAAATTGTGTCACTGATGTAGAGTTTTGGGTAAAATGGAATGATTTCATAGAGATATAAGTCCCTATCATGGAGGTGGTGGATCTCTGGCTTCTGGGGAAAGGAATGATTAGTTAGATCCTCCATGATGTTGGGATGTCAGTTTGGTGTCAGAGGTGGAAGGACTAGATCTTGTTTTTCATCAGAGTCTTCCTAGTGCAGAGCCGCATGCTAGTGGATGTGTTCAGACTCATGTAGATACCAAGCACCATTATAAAGTGGAGTATACAGTAGTGGGGTGTGATTATGGGCCATCAACTATTTAAGGTACCATTCTGATTTCATCTTCATAACCTATTGTTATATTTGAGAATGGTGCATATTTGTATATTATATATCCCAGTCTTGTGAACCAATTGAATATTCCTAGAAAGCTGTCATCTTTTTCAATGGATTTGGTGATGGCATTGGGTATGAAGAAGGATCAGGGCCTCGAGTGCCCATCGTGGGAGATCTACATCTCAGGATTTGAGATGGAAAGGGATTTATTTTTCATAGACATGTAAATGTTTTATGTGATCCTTAGAATGAACTATATTGTTCATTTAACAATGCCTAATTCCTATCATCGGTGGTGATTTAGTTTCATATTACATTATGAAATTGATCACGTTTTCCTCAGAGAATGGGTTCCTCATTCTAGTTGTGCTGAACATCCACTCTCATAGTTAGGTAATCATTCATTCCAATTATCATCAATCGTGTTGGAGGGTGATGGTGGGGCTCTTGAGGGAAGGTTACCTAATGTAGAGGATGAGTTCTCACAGGAATTCCTCAAAAAAAATTCAGGGTTTCCCATAGAGTGGGATGTGTATTATCCATCGATATGTTTGGAGGAACACAACTAATATATATTTCCTCAAAACTTATATCCACCACCGAATAGAGGTAAATAATGATATAGCTGGAAGATTTGGAATTAATGGTATTGATGGATTATTTGGAATTCAAAGGGTTCATTCACCCTAGAATCTCTCCTTGGTCCACTCCTATGTTTTTCACAAAGAATAATAACGGATCTATCTGGTTGTGTGACAACTTCTAAAAGCATAAAAGGTAACCATCGTGAATATTTACTCTTTTACATGGAATGATAATTTTTTCGACTAGATGAATTAGTAAAATTTGCTTTCAATTATTTATTTGCATTTAGGGTACACAATGTCTGATAAAAGAGGACGACATATCCAAAACGGCTTTGCTATGTACATTTGTCCACTTTGAGTATTTATTCATTCATTTCATATTAAAAAATTATCTAGTGGTATTTATGGAACTCAAGTATAGGGTGTTCCACTAGTACATTGACTCCTTCATTTTGGTATTTTTTGATGACATCCCATTCTTCTAGAGATATGTAAGAGAGCATGACCATCATTTGCAGAATGTGTTGCACACTTTTAGGGATCATCGAATTTATGCTATGTTATCAAAGTGCACCATCAGGATTAGAAATGTGATGTTTCTAGCCTATGTTATCTCAGATCAAGGGGGCTTAGCAGACCCCAAGGAGATCAGTGAAGTTATTTTGTGGTAAAATCAAAGAACATGTTTGAGATCAAGAATTTCCTTGGCCTAGTTGGTTATTATAGGCGGTTCCTTCAATATTTATGAGAGCATTCCTCATCTAGGACTGCAGTCACCCAGAATGGGGTGATGTTTTAATGGGTCCTAGAATATCAAACATATTTTGAGGAGGTGAAGTGGTCGTTAACTAGAATTCCCATGTTGATCTTTCTAGAATTGGTAACAAGGTTAGTGGATTATTGGGATTCTTCAGTTATGGGTTTCTTGTGTGTTCTTAAGCTGGACGATCATGTGGTGCCATATGGTTCTCGAAAACTCGGTACACATGATAAGAATTAACCGGCCGACAACCAACAGAAAACATCTATGATGCATGGTGTGAAGAAATGTTGATAATTCTTATTTAGGGAGAATTTTGTGGTCTACTATGATTAAAATTGCATAGCGTATATCTTCTCATAGAAGCACTTCAATATGAGGCAGTGTTGTTTGATCAAAATTTTTATCGATTTTTACAATGATATCATATATACCCCATTAAAGGGTAATGTGGTGGATAACTCCATGAGCAGAAATGTGATCGTGCTTGTATTGAGGAATTATAGTGATGATTGGACCTTCAGGGGGTCCTTTTCCAATTAAACATAGATAATAAAGGGCATGATAGAGCTTTATTTTAGGTGAATATGTAGTTAGATATGTCTCTTCTAGTGTTGGTTTTATTTGTAGAATCCTGGTGATGAGTTGTGTTAGTGGTATATGTAGTTTCTTCATGGTGGGGAGACATCCCTTAATTGGTCATTCTCTCATGATCAAACATTGTTCATCAAGGGCAGTTGTGCGGTGAAATAATCTATAAGGAATGTGGTGATGTAGAAAATCCACCATTCTTTATGGAAAATTCATCCTAGGTCTACCAATATATATTATGATATGTGTTGGATGTTATGTTGCCCAGGCATGAGACTGGACATAAGTGACATCATATTGAGATGTTATACTTCTCATCATGTGAAATATGAGAATCATAGGACCTCTGGTTTGCTTCATCATCTGTCCATTCCTACCTAGATGTGGGACGAGGTCTCTATGGTTTTAATTATTTTTTTAACTCATACACTTTGAGGATGGTATTCTATTTTGGATTTGATTGACCTCATGACCAAATCATACCACTTCATTCCCATAAATGATTTAGTGAAGTTGTATGAGCTAGGATAATTTTATGTTTATGAAGTGGTTAGGATTCATGGTGTTCCATTAATGAATTTCTTTGATACAGACACTATTTTACCTCTCTTTTATGGTTATTAATTCAACGGTATTTGGGTTCAAAGATTAAATTGATAATGATAGAGCATCCCCAAACAGATGGCCAGATGGAGCATGAAATTTAGATTCTAGAAGATGTTATCTATGTCTGATTTGAATTATTGAGGTTCATGGGATAACCATTTGGGATTGATTAAATTTTATTAAATATTAGTTATAAATATTCCAATGGATTGGATCATTTTTATGCACTCTATGGTCAGCATTGTCAGTCTCCTCTATGTTGGAATGATTTATGTGAGAGCTCACTTTTGGGACTGATCCTTGTGATAGAAACATCTGATAAAGTCAATATAATCTAAGAGAACTTGTTAATAGCTAACAGTTTCCATAAATCTTATGTTTATCAAAAGATTCTGGATATAGGGTTTTATGTGAGTGTTCAGGTATTCCTGATGGTGACTGGTCGTTTGTGTCATCATAATATTGGAATGAAGGGAATGCTAATGCATAGGTCTGTCAGAACCCTTGGAATATCTGAGT
Organism: Viscum album; assembly: GCA_963277665.1. NCBI lineage: Eukaryota > Viridiplantae > Streptophyta > Magnoliopsida > Santalales > Viscaceae > Viscum > Viscum album. Next base: position 365,718,394 of record OY728166.1, on the reverse strand, counting down.
GAATTTGAAATGTGGAATACCAATTTGATTCTCATTCTTAGTTGATGTCTATTCGCGACATGTTTCATGTCACCTATAAAAACAAATATAATCTTGAATAATCTCAGGTGTTGTATTGGGAAGAGATGGAGAAAGAGCAAGATGTGTTAGGGCTTGAAGGACAAATATAGATATTGTATTTCAATGTGAAAATGAATTATGGGAAGTCCATTCTATTAGATTGTATCCTTTGGTAGAATGGGAATTATTCAGGTGAGACTTGGGACCATACGTCTTGGCTCGAGGAACAGTAACCATTTTTTTCGCTCATGTATTGGGCAGACATTATGATGGCGGAATGATTTCATTGTAGATAAAATTGTCACATCCCTGATTTTAAGTTATTATTCTATTGTATTTTTGGATTATATTTTCTACTTATGTTTCCCTTTGAATTTTTTAGGGAACTAGAGGATTTTGGGTGGACAGGGAAATGTCCATCGTGGGTTCACAATTAGTAGCAATTGTGTGCCCAACAAACCTAAATGCGTGGTTGGAGATAGAACCTACTGCATGAACATAATACGACTGTTCCCTTATCCCAGGTAACCGTGAGGTGGGTCATTATTAGGAAATAAATCGCCTCATGGTTAGCCTATGGTTTCCAAAACAATGCGGACTAACCATGCATGGTTCCCAAGTCATTAATAATTTCCCTATCCTTTAATGTTTAAACCTAAAAACACCCCACCTCTCACCAACTCAGGAATACCTTCCCTATGCATGCCTCACCCTCCTTCCTCCTCCCTTCAAACTTGACTTTTCAGTAGGATTTAGGGAAATTCCCATCTAGTTCTTTAAGTAAGTGCAAACTCTCTTTCATTCAATATCTATTCTAGGGTTTCCTCTCTTCGTTTTCATCACCCCTATTGTATTTACTTATGGTTATGATTTTTGGTTTGAATCATGATGATTAGGGATGAATATTGATGATTAGGTATCAATATTGTTTCCATGTGGTGCAGTCACGGTGTAGTTGGAGTTTTGATCCATTTATGAGAACCTTCTAAATCAAAGGTAGGTTATTCTGTGTTTAAACATTTATTGGTGGTTTTTTTACTATCGTGTTCTATATCATATTATTGAGTTATGATATTGGTGGGAAAGATGTTTTTCAATGAATTTGTTACAAAATTTATTAATAAATGGAACTTATTTGTGATAATGGTGAATATTTGATGCATGCAAGATGTGTTCTTTTGAAATTAATTATTAATTGAGATATTTTTTTTATTATGTGGTGTTTGGAATTTCAATTATGTTTGTAATGTATTTGGTGTGTTTTTTATTTTTTTTACAGAGGTATTTAGAGTGAGAATTTTGTATTTTGGTGTCTGTGGTGCCTTGTTTGGATAGTTTGTGTGAATTTCTTGTATCATGAGGCAAAACAAACATTATTAAGAACTATAGGAATCTCTAGTAGCTAGGAAGGTTGACTAGGAATAGTGTTTTGGTGATACAGAAGTGGCTATGGCCCGGTTTCACATAAAGAGATAAAAGATGACAAAAATAACTACAAATGTTAATAAAGATCAGAGGCCAGTAGAATTTTGGATGTTTCTCCTCTCTATTGGATCATGCATGAGAGTGAGGATGGTTGTGGTTCTTATACCACTTTATGCTGAGATGCAAGGTTCTAGGGTACTATTGACAAGATAGTACCCATATAACCTCTCAAATGTTGAGATCTATTTGGATATGTTTCACTCATTGTCACAATACAATGTGTCATTAAGGATTACATAAAATTTAAATTGTTTTCATTTAAAATTTCATTCCTTTAAATGTTTTCTCACTGTAACATCATTCCATTAAATTGTTCTTCCATTTTCTTTCATTTATTAAACTTAGCAGATTATTTTTCAATTAATTTTTTGATAAATGAATCATGTTTGGATTGAATCCTACTAGGAAATATCTCACATCCTAGTTAAACCCTCAAGTGTATGAAGACATTGTCATGTTTGATACAGGTAAGGGTAATGATTTTAGAGATGGTGGATCCGGATGCTAGTTATTATCATCAGTAGCATTTCAGTTATGGATTCAGGGTGATGCTCTAATTAACGTGTGGTTATTCTTGGAGATGGTTTTTCAAACTTTTTAGTTGTATATCCCTATTATATTTTTATAAAATTGAATAAATAAATTTAAATCCTTGTAAATGATTATTTGGTATGGTTTTCCAACTTTATTTTATTTTTGATTATTTTATATTTTTATCTTCAGATAAATTGTTCCCACTTTCATGTATTAATAGCCATGCACATGTTCCAACATACAGGGATTAGAAATGCCCTCTGGGTCGTGGGACAGACCTGGTCAGGCACCGGGTTAGATGGAGACCCATCTTGGTTCGCAACAGCACTACACACCAATTTAACATGTTTATAACAAATTCAAATAATACATCTATCCAATTAAAATGATGACATAATATTCCTGTATCTATACTAAAAATGATATCCCTATGGTATTGATGTGGCCCCATCATTAGTCTACATCCCCGAAATATATCAACATGTCTAGTATGAACTATATATTTCATACTCAAAACCAATGGAACTAAAATCCTCTCTATCCCTAGTCCCATATTATCGGATAGATTGAGTGGAGAAATTGAGTGGAAATATCTTGAATCAATCAAAGAAGAAGAAATAGTACTAAAAAATATGATCGTATCTCGAGCGATCACCAAACATGCTAGAAATGATGCCTATGAAGCGTATAGCTGAACACACCCATCTTTTATACCCATATACCAATGACTACCTCCTCGACCATGCTAAGGCAGAGGTCCCTGATTAACACCATGAGGCCGACCTCTACCAACTCCATCTCCCCTCAGTAGAGAGTGAGGTTGTTGTCCCTACTATTGGAACTGCCCCATACACAACTGCTGTAGAGACCCGATGCTTGAAGTACATGAATATTACATTACTTTTGCGGAATACTTAATACATAAGAAAAAAAACACACAAGTACCATATTAGTTTAGTGTCTTTGGAAATTCGGAATATAATCTTCTAATCATGGTGAAAGATCTTCAACATCTCCCATAAAGATCTTCCTTTTTTTACCTAAAACCTTTCTTTATATCCTGGGGAAAAGAAAACATAAAAGGGTGAGCTCAAATTCTCAGTAAGGGTAAGAAAAAGAAATATCAATCACATCATTTTCATAAGAACATAACATTTTGGAAATATTAACCTGCAAAAGAGAGCATAATTTCATAACATGGGATAAATCATAGTAGAGAAATTAAATCCCAATAATCATAACTTAAAACATGAAACATTGTGGATTATACACATAATCATAGAGAATCATATCTTATTAGTCATGACTCATTTCCAAGACAATCTTAGTGGACAAAGTCCATTTCTGAACCGAGTTACCCTCATTTCAGTCCTGTTTCACTGAACCGGTATAACCTACCATTCCAGCCATGTCTATCTCATGAGATATAAAATCATTACCCAATGCATTGGAGGGAGATATAGGTCCCACCCATCTCTTAATGATACCATTCTTATGTGTTCCACAAAATCATAAACCATACATCATAGCATAACCCATGTAATAAAAATGGAAATCTTAAACATCGTGACATCATAAAACAATTCATATATGATAAAGGAATTCATAAATATACTACCATCACAACATAATAAAATCAATGTAATAATAGGGATATAAACCAAACCATTTATTATCTTAGATGGAAAATTATCTTGATAAAACACTTAAACTCTAGTCTTGAGGAAAATATCCTTTCTGCTTCAAAAAAACTTTTCCTTTCTTAACATGTCGTAAAATTCTCAAAGAAGTCGATTAAAAATAAACATTAAAACCTGTAAATGATGCTTCTTGGAAATTATGTTTTAAAAATCAATTCATGCCGTAAAAGTTAAAAAAACAATCTTCTCGTACTTTTGTTGGAAAAGTCAAAAAGTACCTCGTACGAAAAATGACAAAACATTTCTTTCATATCTTTTACTAAAAACTCACCGAAGGGTAAAATTGGATATAAACTATTGTATAAGGATATAAATATTACATATTGAGGAAAAATGGATGTGGATGATAAAATACACCCCAGTAAATACCAATGTATAAGTAATCTCGGAAAAAATGAGATTGTGATATTTTCCCTTACCTTAGGTCCAATTTTCTTCGTAAGTGTCCGAACCTCCTGTATAATTATTTAAATAATTTTATTTACTTATTCTAGAATCATAATTATTTTTATGATATCATATATGGTCATATTCGTAGCTTATTATTAGTAATATTTCATTACTACTTGTTATTTGGGTGTTTATTACTTTTTGTTCTTATGCATGTTTTGTCGAATAAATTTTTATTATTCTCTTTAGGTTATAGATACCTCATTTCCAGAATGGTATTAGTGTAATATATATCATATTAATTCATGCAAATCATTTATATAACCATTATGAAATGAAGATCATGCAGAACGAGTCACATCACATCATGGAGACGGTATTCCGTACGTACGCACGAGTGAGGATATCGTTCCTATGATCGTGGAATTGTATTGGAGTGTATGTATACTATTTCAGAATCAATATAAATTTATAATAGTCATATATAGTCATTATTTACACCATTATACCCATCCAAGTAAGGTGGTGGTGGAAAATAGATTACACCACGGCTTGGAGACGGTATTCCGTACGTACGCACGCGCGGTGATTTCGTTTTCCATAGGATGGATAGATGGTGAAATAGGGTTGTTTCATACTTATAATAACATATCAGTATATGAGTGATACTTATGTTATTACTTCATAATGAAACAACCTATGAAGAAGAAGTGGAAGAAGAAATAAAGATAAAAGAATCAGTAATGGACATTACCTCTTCTTTGAAGCGCCTCTTTGAGATCTCCCTTTAGGGCACAAAAATTGGTCTTTTAGGAAGACCAGAACCTCTAGGATATTTCTAGGGAAGTGGAGAAGATAATTTGGCAGGGGTTGGCCAAGCTTTAAGGCTCAATGTTGTGTGAGGAAGAGATGGAGGAGGTCCCTTTTATAAGGGAGGAGAGGGGTACCTTTGGAATAACTAAAACTATTATTTTATTATAAAGTAAAATTCTGATTTCAATAGCTCCAAATTGATTTATTTCTAAGCTAAGGTGGGGATAGGTTGAAATCCTCTCATACAATATAATTTAGCCCAGTTTAGGTTCCTATATTAACCTTTTCTCTTAGTTTTAACTCGTAGTTAATTAGATTGAAATTTACCATGTCACTTTGTATTTTTATATTATATAGTTAATAAACTTACCATATACATCCCATCGACCCCCAAGTTGTGTTTTATTAATATATATAACCTTATCTAAGTCATTTGGCTAAATATTAGATTTTAAGGAATAAAATAACAATTAATAATATAATATTTATTTTAAAAACTATTTTATGTCAATTTTGACACTATTCAATAGTTGATTTTTTAAAACTCATAATAGAATGATTACTTCGACCAAAGTTAATTAACATAATCCTAACATGTCATATTAACATATAAAATTAGTTTAATTCATATAAAGTCTCAAATTATACTTATTTAGGTATTTATAATATTAATTATGTCAGTATTTCATTAATAAGATAATTACTCCATCATCATTGTGTTATAAATAAATTAAATTATTTAATTTCTAAAAATTACAAATAAAATACCATTATGTAGGAAATCTTTTTAAATTTCTAATGAATATATATAGTCGAATTTATATTATGTATAACCCCATATTAAAAATAATTTACTTATTAAACCTTGATTTTAACTATTTTAACCCTTCTTTAAATAAATTAATAAAAAATGTCCTAATCTAATCCAAGTGGGCCTAAATGGACATATTTTATTCCTAATGTTGTTTTTGGTCGAATTAAACTTGTCTAATAGAATTAGAACATGTGTTAGGGTAATAATAATATCATTTTTACCCTTAATTACCCTATTTACTTTTAACCGTGGTAAAAAAAGTAAAAAGTTACTATTCACAAAAATTATTTTCATCTCATTGAACCACATTTTAGTCCTTGATATTAAACTTGTCTCTCTGATTTTCTAAATTCGACTCACAGAAGCGGTAAAATTAGGTTTTATGAAAAATTCAGTTTTTTAACTACCACTAAGTAGTTTCACTATTAATAAAAAAATGAAAGTTTCCACAAATATACCAAAAATTAGATCTAAGCTATATTTGATATTATGAATTAAAAAATGATATCTATTTTATAAAATTAAAAACATATCAGTTGCATTAATTAATTTAAAAATTAATTCTCGTCGTCAAAACAAATAGTGTGTTCTTAAGAGATAATAACTATCAAAAGATTGACACTTGTTTATGACTGGTTTAAATGTGAAATTACATCCAATGACCAACATTGTATTAAATTGTAAAAATATATTCTAAATATACTTTAAAACCACTCAAATTAATAATTTATCACTATTAATTATTTCGATTAAATAATTTGTTTTTATTTATAATTTAGTAATTTTCACTATTCATCAGAATATGAAATTTATCCTATAAGTACGAAAATTTCACCTTAGGCTAAATTCGATACTCCGAATCCAAAAATGAAGACCATTTTGAAAAATAAAATTTACGAAATTTGAAAAAGTGGTTATTACTATTCATAACGGCTAGTTTTATTAATATTTTAATAGCATATTGTTGTTTAGTAAAACTCGTTACTGCGTACTACACACGCTACCAAGGAAGGTTGCGATTTCGTGTAATGCAAGGCAAGTCAAGGCTGCATGTTGAGCAAGCTCCTTTTGGTGTAGTGTACAACATAAGACATTAATGAAATTAAAAAAAATATTTTTTTATAAAATCTCGGGCTGTTACATTCTACCCCCTTAAAATGAATTTCTCCCCTGAAATTTGTCGGGGTTATAAATGGTTTACTACTCCAAAGTTTCTTTAATAGAAACCCACATCGTAAAAAGGAATACCAAAACTTGGATTTAAAAACTAAAGTATGAAATGTAACGATTACCCAAATAAACTAATCACTGGGTTTCCACATAGGTGAAAATATCGATATGGAAGAGAAATCTAACCATCATGTTCTGATGGAGAGTGGTAGAGAACCTGGCTATGGAAAATCCTGCAATCAAAAAATCCATAAATTTGTGACGATCTAAGGTACCATCTGATTCATCAGATATAAGAGCACTAGGACAACATTTTTGGTTTTCAAGATCATTTCCCTAAAGTTGATGAAATTGGAATTAGAAGAAATACTTTCGTGATTTTGTTATAGTCTCACTATTTGTCATTATTTGGACAATTTCCACTTCATCTCATAAAGAAATGAAGTTGAATTTGTCATTCGTGATGTGTTAGCAGATCATGTGATAAAATGATGGGTCATTCCATCTGTCTAAAACAAAAGGTTAGAAAAGTTATCAAAAAATACATAAGTCCATCTATAGTGAGATTAATCATATATAGTTCCTAAAATGGACTTATACTTCATATATCATACTGCTTAATATAATAAAACTAGTTTATTCTAAACAGGGACTTCCTATAGAACAGTGGTAAACGATAAAGGCCAGTCACACTTCGGTTGTGGGTTTGATTCCCACAGCCTTGTCCGACGCAATAGCCTGTCGCCCGTCCTGCAGGTTGTCCTTTTTCTAAAACTACATTACTATAGCATCCCATCAATAATATCAAAATAAATTATATCCTTAAACAATACTAACTTATGTCCAACATAATCTATTCCAATCTTTAGGCTTATCCATAATACTGTTGTCCAATCTCATATTATAGTGAAAACGATTACCAAAGAGTTCATATAACGAGCATGTTAATACCATCGTTGATCCCTATATATCATGAGATATGTCTTGTTGGTCACATTCAAAACATTCGAAGGCCCTAATCATGTATTCTATTGAAAATTTAATACCCATTCAACCTTAGTGAAAACATTAATGTAGTTAAAAGTTAACACTTTCCATATACCAAAATCTTCAAAATTCTATATACTCAAACCATGATATCACTTAGTCCATATATCAATAATGAGCTCATGAATACTGTCAAATATTTCATTTTCTCGTTTTCCCTTCATTATGCGCATATCATCTTTTTTCCAAAAAATATCTCAATCACTTTCCATGTTTACCAGTACCATAAAATTATTGAAAACCACAATAGACCAATACATAAATATTCTAATACTCAACATTATTTTGGAATCCCATTACATAAACACTTAATAATTCCACCACATCGTTGTCATAGTCAACATCACCAATGGTGATTTCATGTGACTTCCCTTTGTCCTTTGCCTTATGTGGTTGCTCATGTTGATCATCACTAACCCTTGGATTAGGGCATTTATTGGCATAATGTCCCATCTCCTTTCACTTGAAACATTGAAGTGTTGTAGGTTAATTCTGTGCATCCCTTCCTTTGTTTGCATCATTAGACATCTTCTTCCCATAATTACGGAATTAAAATGCCCGATGACCTTCCTTTCCACATTTGAAACATTTACCTGTACCTTTAAGACAATCTCCACCATGCTTCTTTCCACACTTTGAGCATAAGGAAACATTCATCTTCTTTTCACCATTATTCTGAGATTTCTCCTTGAACTCCATCTTTCGTTTCTTGTCAAAACTATGAGATGGATAAGTAACACCAAATTCAATTTCTACCTTGATAGCACAATGCAAAATTTCTTCATAGCTACTGAAGTCTCTTATAGCTAATTCCCTTTGAAGATTTGGTTTTAAGCCACTGAAGAATCGATCAACTTTACTTTCAGGTTGGATGATAAATCCATATGCATACCTTGCAAGCCTTGTAAAATTCGCTTCGTATATACCAACAGATTCAACATCCTTTTTCTTTATTTCAGGAAACTCCTTCTCCATCATTATTCGAAGAATACGAGGTAAGTACTTATTGAAAAATAAGTTCTTGAACTCGTCCCATTCCATGGACTCCATTTCATCTCTCTGCCTTGTATTCTTGATATGATTACACCATTGATCAGCTTCACCTTCAAAATGATATACTGCTAAGATGACTTTTTCATGTTCAGAACATTGAATAACTGAAAATATCTTTTTAGTAGTACTGATCCATTGTTCAGAAACAAGTGGATCAGAAGACCCATTAAAAGAAGCTGGACGTTGCTCATGAAGGACTCAATAGAATATTGTTCCCTTCTCTGCTCATTTGGAAGTCCAGAATGATTCATAGCTTTTGTAAGTATAGCAGTAAGATTTTTCACTCCATCTCCCATAACATTTGTTTGTTCAGGAGGACAATCATTTCATTGTCCATTACATTGATCAGCACGGTTCCTTCGGGTTCCATCCATCGTCTAAAACCCAAAAAGAATAGTGTGAGAGGAAAAAATCATAATAAAGGGGGTGTAACTTCAATATCTAACATCTTTGGTTTAATATAATATTGTTACCATAGTTCTAGGACTATATCCTATACATATACTTATCCTTAGGGACATCCCTATACATACCTTAGAAATATCTCTAGGGATCTCACTAACGTTTTCGCATCCTAGTTTCCAAAGGTTGACTAAACCTTTCCTCTGATACCAACTGTAGAGACCCGGTGCTTGACATACATGAATATTACATTACTTTTGCAGAATAATTAATTCATAAGAAAAACAAACACATAAGGACCGTAATAGTTTAGTGTCTTTTGAAACTCGGAATAAAATCTTCTAATCGTGGTGAATGATCTTCAACATCTCCCATAAAGATCTTCCATTTTTTTACATAAAACCTTTCCTTATATCATGGGGAAAAGAAAACATTAAAGGGTGAGCTCAAATGCTCAGTAAGGGTAAACAAAAGAAATATCAATCACATCATTTTCATAAGAACATAACATTTTGGAAATATTAACCTGCAAAAGAGAGCATAATTTCATAACATGGGATAAATCATAGTAGTGAAATGAAATCTCAATAATCATAACTTAAAACATGAAACTTTATGTCATAAACACATAATCATAGATAATCATATCTTATTAGTCAAGACTCATTGCCAAGACTATCTTAGTGGACAAGGTCCATTTCTGAACTGAGTCACCCTCATTTCAATCCTGTTTCACTGAACTGGTATAACCTACCATTCCAGCCATTTCTATCTCATGAGATATAAAATCTTTACCCAATGAATTGGAGGGAGATATAGGTACCACCCATTTCTTAATGATACCATTCTTATGTGTGCCACAAAATCATAAACCATACATCATAGCAAAACCCTTATAATAAAAATGGGAATCTTAAACATCGTGACATCATAAAACAATTCATATAAGATAAAGGAATTCATAAATATACTTCCATCAAAACATAATCAAATCAATTTAATAATAGGGATAGAAACAGAACCCTTTATTATCTTAGATGGAAAATTATTTTGATAAAACACATAAACTCCAGTCTTGAGGAAAATATCCTTTCTGCTTCAAAAACACTTTTCCTTTCTTAACATGTCGTACAATTCTAAAAGAAGTTGATTAAAAATAAACTTTAAAACATGTAAAGGAAGCTTCTTGGAAATAATGTTTTAAAAATCCATTCATGCCTTATATGTTAAAAAACATTATTCTCGTTCTTTTGTTGGAAAAGTCAAAAAATACCTCGTACAAAAAACGACAAAACATTCCTTTCATATCTTTTACTAAAAACTCATCGAAGGGTAAAATTGGATATAAACTATTTTAGAAGGATATAAATATTACATATTGAGGAAACAGGGATGTGGATGATCAAATACACCCCAGTAAATACCAAAGAATAAACAATCTCGGATAAAAATGAGATTGTGATATTTCCCTTACCTTTGGTCCGATATGCTTTGCGCATGTCCGATCCTCCTGTATAATGATTTAAATAATGTTATTAAATTATTACAGAATAATACTTATTTTTATGATACCATATATGGTCATATTCTTATCTTATTATTAGTAATATTTCATTACTACTTGTTATGCGGGTGTTTATTACTTTTTGTTCTTATGCGAGTTTTGCCGAATAAATTATTATTATTATCTTTAGGATATAGATACCACATTTACATAATGGTATTAGTGTAATATATATCATATTCATTCATTCAATTCATTTATATAATCATTATGAAATGAAGATCATGCAGAACGAGTCGCATCACATCGTGGAGACGGTATTCCGTACGTATGCATGAGTGATGATATCGTTACTATGATCATGGAATTGTATTAGAGTGTATTTATACTATTTCAGAATCAATATCACTTTATAATAGTCATATATAGTCATTATTGACACCATTATACCCATCCAAGTAAGGTGGTTGTGGAAAATAGATTTCACCCCGGCGTGCAGACGGTATTCCGTACGTATGAACGCGCGGTGATTTCATTTTCCATAGGTTGGATAGATGGTGAAATAGGTTTGTTTCATACTTATAATAACATATCAGTATATTAGTTATACTGATGTTATTAATTCATATTGAAACAACCTAAGAAGAAGAAGTGGAAGAAGAAATAAAGATAAAGGAATCGGTAATGGACATTACCTCTTCTTTGAAGCGCCTCTTTGAGATCTCCCTTTAGGGAACTAAAATTGGTCTTTGAGGAAGACCAGAACCACTAGGATATTTATAGGGAAGTGGATAAGAGAATTTGGCATGGGTTGGCCAAGCTTGAAGGCTCAATGTTGTGTGAGGAAGAGAGGGAGGAGGTGCCCTTTTGTAAGGGAGGAGAGGGGTACATTTGGAATAACTAAAACTATTATTTTATTATAAAGTCAAATTCGGTTTTAAATAGCTCCAAATTGATTTATTTCGAAGATAAGGTGGTTATGGGTCGAAATACTCTCATCTAATATAATTTATACAAGTTTAGGTTCTTATATTAACCTTATCTTTTAGTTTTAACTCTTAGTTAATTAGATTGACATTTACCATGTCCCTTTGTATTTTTATATTTTATATTTAATAAACATACCATATACATACAAGAGACTCCCAAGTTGTGTTTTATTAGTATATATAACCTTATCTAAGTCATTTGGCCGAACCATAGATTTTTAGGAATAAAATAACAATTATTAATATAATATTTGTTTTAAAAACTATTTTATGTCAATTTTGACAATATTCAATAGTTGATTTTTTGAAACTCATAAAAGAATGTTTAATTCGACCAAAGTTACGTAACGTAATCCTAACATGTCATATTAACCTAGAAAATTAGTTTAATTCATAAAATGTCTCAAATTATACTTATTTAGGTATTTATAATATCAATTATGTCAGTATTTCATTAATAAGGTAATTACTGCATCATCATTGTGTTATAAATAAATTAAATTATTTAATGTCTAAAAATTAAAAATAAAATACCATTATGTAGTAAATCTTTTTATCTATCTAATGAATATTTATAGTCGAATTTATCTTATGTATAACCCCATATTAAAAATTATTTACTTATTAAACTTTGATTTTAACTATTTTAACCCTTCTTTAAATAAATTAATAATAAATGTCCTCATTTAATACAAGTGGGCCTAAATGGTCATATTATATTCCAAAGGTTTTTTGTGGTCGAATTACACTTTTCCAATAGAATTATCACATGTGTTAGGATAATAATAATATAAATTTTACCCTTAATTACCCTATTTACTTTTAATCGTGGTAAAAAAAGTATAAAGTTACTATTCACCATAAATTATATTCATCTCATTGAACCCCACATTAGTCCTTGATATTAACCGTGTCTCTCGTATTTTAGAAATTCTTCTCACAGAAGCGGTAACATTATGTTTTATGAAAAATTCAGTTTTTTAACTACCACTCAGTGGTTTCATTATTCATCAAAAAATGAAAGTTTCCAGAAAAATACCAAAAATTAGATCTAAGTTATATTTGATATTATTAATTCAAAAATGATATATATTTTATCAAATTCAAAACATATTAGTTTCATTAATTAATTTAAAAATTAAATCTCATCATCAAAACAAATTGCGTGTTCTTAAGAGATAATAACTATCAAAAGATTGACACTTGTTTATAACTAGTTTAATGTGAAATTACATCCAATGACCAACATTGTATTAAATTGTAAAAATATATTCTAAATATACTTTAAAACCACTCAAATTAATAATTTATCACTATTAATTATTTTGATTAAAAAACATGTTTTTAATTATAATTTAGAAATTTTCACTATTCATTAGAATATGAAAGTTATCCGAAAAGTACCAAAATTTCACCTTAGGATAAATTCGATACTCCGAATCCAAAAATGAAGACCATTTTGAAAAATAAAATTTACAAAATTTCAATAACTGGTTATTACTATTCATAACCGCTAGTTTTAATAATATTTTAATAGCATATTGTTGTGAAGTAAAACTCGTTACTACTTACTAGACATGCTATCGAGAATGGTCGTGATTGCGTGTAATGAAAGGAAAGTCAAGGATGTGTGTTGAGCAAGCTCCTTTTGGTGTAGCGTACAACACAAGACATTAATGAAATTAAAAAAATATTTTTTATAAAATCTCGGGCTGTTACAACTGCTACTTAGGTGGGCTCTAGACCAGCCCAACTCCGCCATACTGAGCATGAATAGCCACTGGTCACCAACTTTTGTGATTACCAGGGACTATAAGAATAACACATACTGGCCCAGGGCTCACAAGTTAGGCCTGAGGACCAAAACGATGAAACAGAAACAATTGAGGTTGCCCTATCACTGGTTAGAACATCAAAGGCCCTCGCACCTAAGACCTTCTACCGATAACCTTTCCCTTCGAGGAGGTAGGTTGAATCCCTTATCATGGTAGACGTCTTCTCGATTTCATCCTCTCATCTACATATTCCTTCTTCTTTACGTCAATGTATTTCGGCATGGTAAAGGGAGTAACTGCGTACTAGATAGACGGAAAAAGTGCCTCCTCAAATCGTCTTGAAAAATAATCCTCATCCGAAAGGATATCAAGATCAAGGTGAATGATATTTATGAATTTAATCCCCAAATAACATACCAACATACTCCCCTACTAGAGGGAGATTAAATCCATTCTATTCTCATACTTCATGGTCGATGAAATGTATTCTTCACTGAACTCTTTCTCCTGATTGACCCAAATAACGTAAACCTCCCTAACCTCGCTAAGGTAATGTATCCACCACTGATGCATAGCTCCCCATATCTAGATCACCACCAAGGGAACCTAGTACTTCTTTATATCCCAGATCTAGTTGAAAGATATCAGAATCTCCTCGATCCCATACTCGATCTCCAGGACAAAAAAACAGCCCTCATATTTTCCTAGAGTCTTCCATATGAAATATCGTAGAACCTTCTTCCATTGAACCTCCTCATCTACCTGATCAACCCATTGGTGATTGATCGGGTTAGCCAACTGATCCTCCAATTCTTACACAACATGCAGATGATGACCAGGTTCCATGGTTTAAAAAGGTGACAATGAACTCATATATCCATGTTGAATGGAATAATTTATAAAAATTCATTTAACGCATTTCATTATCCATTTCTTAATTTCCAAAATTCCCATATTTTAGTAGTAACACAAGTCATTATGATGTATTTATCATTTCTCGGGATGCTACCCAACCAATGGTGTAACATCAATTGGTTTTTTGGTCGGATTAGAGTCCTTGCATCAGATAATAGGGGTTCCTAAAATGACATGTACTATATGGTCTTTCCTGGCCTATGTCACTCACCAAGATCACCTGACATAGTTTCCCTGCCAACATATGTAATCCACACATCACCTAACACTATACTCCATTCAATATCTCAACGATCGCATCTGATACCATTATGTCATGACCCCCATCCTCCAATAATTCTTTTCCAGAGCATGCAATAAAGGCAAAGAGATAATGAAAAATGAGTCCCACATTTATTATCCCCGGGGCGGTGACCAACACTGAGGATATAAAATTTCACGAAATTGGAGGCATTCCCCTTTTATAGTAACCATTATCTGGAGATAAGATATATCAAAATTAAAAGAAGTTCATGAAATATATATAAATTAATCCAATGTTTTCCCCACATGCTTTTTTTGATATTAAACTTTTAGAAATACCATAAAACACAATGGTAAGTACCAAAAGGAAAAACCCATGTAGTGACATGATATCGATACCAAATTCAGAGGAAGTAATTCCAAACAAATTCCTCTTAGCCCAACTGGAAACCTAAAAGTAATATTATAATGTAACGAGATAATAAATGTATACATTGTAGGAATACCAATTCATATCATGCCAAATTAGGAGAAGAATGCTGCTGCTCCAATTAGAAAATATAAGAACCAATAGAACCTAACAAGGTATCCTACCCATCCCCACCTCACCGAAAGAACACTGGACAAATAATTCAATTCAAGTAATGTAATATAGAAAACATCAATATTAGGGTACCCCACAACATTTTTCCACTCATTTTCCACTCTCACAACCCAATGGTAAATGTATTGGTGCTCCCATATCTTCTTAAAGTACCACATCACAATACACCATCACAGACCTCACCCTCGGAGCTTGTCCAACTACATGAAAAATGAAGAACATAAAATATCACCTACACAAACCATTCCCTCACAATCACATCCCACATGTCGACACCTGGACCATATACAACATCCAATCATGAAAAGACCTAGGAAAACAAAAAAAATATCTACTATAATACACTTGAGAAACCACAACCCAACTCTCCCCAAAGACACCTGAAAAAATAGTTCTCTCCCCCACACACATATGCCTCAAAAACCACTACATGACTAAAGAATCATGGTCTATCACTGCCTAACAAAAGATGCTAGGAAGACTGGGTAACCAACCATCCACCCCCATAAAGATTTCTGAGAGACAAACCATCCCTCGTGAAAATTGGGGTTTTCAACACATATTTTTCAACTAGGGTGAGGTGTGTTTAGAAAACACAAGGAATAATATATGTATGTATATATAGTATCAAACACTCAATCCCAACAAAACAGAAATCTATAAAAACCACCTTATAACACATCAAAATCTACTGCTACCAATAAATAAATTTATTAGCACCATAAACAGTCAAATTGTATGTTGATAAATGAATTCCATATATAACATAACCCAAATCAATTGTACCCCCATCAAATTCATTTTACACATTTTCTTTCATTATTAGTAAATTAAATTTTTCATTAAACATCTACCTAGACAAATAATAACCATTTTCAGACCCAGCAACACATCTCATGAGAACTAAACCATAAAAACATACTATATAAACACACCCCACTATCACAACTAGTAACATAAACATAGAACAACATGAAACTGCAGAACATCTAATCAAACATTTCTAATTCATTCCAGAGTCATTAAATCTAACTAACTGAGATTTAATTACACCACCTAAACCACCTTCACCATATAGATGTATTCGTAGCCCCAACACCACACAACCACACAAGGAACTAGATTAAAAAAACCCACACACGTCACACAAACTCACCATACAAAGTAGGGTGTACTATTATTTATCAAAAACTCATTCTAAAATTCCACTGATTATTCAGGGGTTATCATAGAACATGTTCTATCAATGGGAATCTATTTATTTAACTGGATATACATATTTAATCAATAGTATATATATATCCATTAAATATATTAACAACAAAATCCATCACGTGTTATCTTGAGTTAACATACAAAGACCACTAACGTCTATGATTTTTAGTATATAGCCTATACAGATCACAATATCAATAAAAATGTAGCATAAGCATGTGTCACTTTCCATCAACCGTGTTTTATTGGATTTAAGAAAATTAAATTATATATATATTAAATTTTGATCCAACTAAATTCGCATGGGAAAAATTCATACACCCTCTCAGCATGATACACAAATAAGAGGGATGAAGGGATCCCTACCTCAAGAAAAAGACGATCAACACATCCTCCATTCATCAAGAAGGGGGTGCAAAAGGATCTTGGGAAACCTGATACAAGGGTGAAACATAGATGCATGAATCATCAAAGAAGAAAGGGTCTAGGATTCCCTGGGAATAAATAGAAAATATAATGAAAGATTGAGGGAAATGTGTTAGTATTTGAAGAACTAAATTGGAGATTCATGGGATATGTAAAATTTTGAAGTCCCCATAATATTTGGTTTTGACCATGAGTTTTGACTAAAATAAATCCTCCACAGAATTAAGAGAATTAAGATATAATTTCACTTCATTAAAAATGATTAAAAAACATTTTATCATGGTTATAAACTCAATTTACATCAAATAAAATGTTAATGGGGATAATATGGAAATACAGGAAAGTACTAGAAATTTTTAAAAATTGTCAAAATGACTCAACATTGTGTGATTCACCATTGTGTGTAGTAAGTTTTGAGTCACCATTAGAAGATTAAATGTTTGGTGAGTCACTTTTTCGACTCACCATTATGACCCACTATTAGCGAGTCACCATTGCGAGTCACCAACGTGAGTCACCATTAGAGAGTCACTGTTGTGAGTTACCAATGTGAGTCGTTGTTAGTGGGTAACTGTTGTGAGACAATTAAGTGATTCACTTTTGGAATGATTTACCATATCCACTTAATATCAGACATGATACCTTTAGTGACATACTATCATGAATCACTAGTGCGAGTCAATGATCCTAACTCACCTTTGGAAAAATTACATTTTTTAAAAACTATTGTAAACAGCTACTATGACCTCCCAGAACACCTCAAACACTTGATTTTCACAATGGAATGGATTAGGGATTCTAGAGAAATTACATAAGATACCAATGAATATATTATCTCCCTTGATAATTCAAAACCAATCCAAAAATAAAGAGGGGTCCAAACCACCTCCCAGTAAGATACATCTCAAGGTGGTTTCTATTCTTGTGACACAGCGAGAACATCAATGTTCAATGATAACCAACCTACGATGCTCGGATGGTGGAGTGAATCCAAAACATCCAAGAACACATCCTATGAAATTTAATACTCCAATTTATCCTAAGAAACACCACACAAGCCCCATAATACACACAGTTTGGACCTATTAATTAGGGAATTATTACCTCTATTCCAACATACTATCCACTCTGGTTGTCGCTGAGAAACCTGCATAAGTTTAATCACATATCAATTAATTCATCTCAATTAGGAATCTATTATTACAATTTATAATGTCAGGGCTTTATCACATATAACAGAACAAGTAAAGAACTCATCTCATAACAAAAATGGATTATGAATAAGATTACTATAGGAAACACAACATGATAAAACTCAGAACAACTATAGGTACTAGGAACACATCTACATCTCATTTTAACAAGTAATATCCTCTTGTAAAAAATTACTTCACAACACAAAAACTAAGGGAATTCTCCTTCCATGAAACACCTTACCCTTAAAATCCCGAATCACTACTAGACACACTATGAACGTCTTGTAATCTTTAACAACTAAATCTCTCTAGTCAATGACATGAGAGTAATAATGAAGATACTGATGAATCTGAGAGATGTGAATGACGTCGTGGAAACTATCTAACTGTTGTAAAAACTCTAAATTGTATTCCACATTGCAAACTTGTTCCAACACCTTTATGGATTCAGTGACCCTCATATAAGACTTACTCCCTTTTCCAAACCTATACTGCCCATATCGAGGGGAAATAATCAAGAAAATGTGGTCCCCAACCTCAAACTCTAAGGGTATCATCCTGTGATCAACATAAAAATTCTACTGGACATGTTTTACTTTCATCCTCTAACAAACTAGTTAAACATTCATTGTTGTGCTCTAAACTACATTGGGATAATGAGCAGCTTTATCCACAACCTTTATCCATCAGCAAGGTAAATGACACAGTATCCTGTACAAGGAATCAAACGGATCCATTCCAATGAATTAATGATGGATATTATTGTAATAAAACTCTACCAATTATAGATGTCTTATCAAAGATCCACCCAGGACCTAGATGCATGCTTGAAACATGTCCTCCAACTTATGGATAGTCCATTCTCTATACCCATTTCCATGAGGGTGGAAGGCCGTGTTGAGGCCTAAGTGTGTTCCAAATGCATAATGTAATCCCCTCCGAACACATGAGGTAAAATGTGTATCACGATATGAGATAATGAAACTTGGAACTCCATGAAGATGCACCACCTCATCCACACACCTCTTGGACAAGCAATCCATTTATCCCAACTCCACAATCCCTCAGAAATGTTCTGATTTCATCAGCACATCCCCCACTACCAAGATTTCATTATATAATCCCTAAGACCTTTGTAATACTGTTAAAAATTCCTTTAATATTTCATCACATTTACAAAAGGGTCATTTAAAGGGCTACAACGAACCACCGGGTAATGGGTTTTCATCCTTCACCAGATGGAAAACAATGCACTATTCCGCAAACACCACCATTTCCAATATCATCTCTGGCAACCAAGACTGCTCTCCCATGACATGGTAAATATTGAAAACTCTCTCAGATAACACTAAAGGTGTGTTTTTAATCTCATGATGAACTCCGTCATGCGTCGCCACTTGAAAAAAAATCCATCCATGAAATAACATCTGATTCTCACCATCCTCTGACCATCTATCTAGAGCATCCCCATTGTCAATGTGATCAGACAACAACTATTCCTCTTTGTGTCCCCTTTATTATTCCTCCACGTGCTACAAAAAAGATTACGATACCGTCATATGAATAGATATCCCCTACCACCATCCATTCATATATTTAGGTTTAAGGAATCCACACCATCCATCACCTTCCAAGGTTCTATAGATTGTTGAACTATCTCCCTCCGTGAATTTGTACTCAATGCCTTAAGCACAAAATTATCTATTTATGAGGTGTTATAGACCTTCAATTCATAGAAAACCAAATAACCTCCCTCAACTAGTCGAAAAGATCATCTGTCATCAACAAAGGTTAATTGTTCTTAGGTGTTACCTGATTAAATGTCTAGTAGTAAAATAACAACCTCAAACCACCATATTCCATTTCAAAAACAAGGCTAGAGAACCACATGGTGAAACACTGTGCCAGAATATTCTCTTCTACATCAGATCATCTATCAGAATCATCAACTCTCGCAGCTCTAAAGGAGACATCTGATAAGGTTCCATCGAGATCAAATAAGGACCATATAGCATCCCAGACTTTTTTTAATTTACTATTACATCATTTTAAAGATAAAAAACACAATAGTATTAAATATAGAGGATCCAAAGGATTATTTTGTTGGGAAAAATATGACCATACTTAAAAAATACAACATCAATCATAAAAATTTATTTAATTTCATCTTCTTTAGTTTCTTATTGGAACATGTCATCTCCTTAGTACATGTAGCCACATGAGGATATACATAAAAAGGGTTGAGCTAGAAACCCAGTAAGAGGATAGATAAGGACAGTATAGCATGGTGTGTGCATAATCATAGCATAGGAAAAAGATCATGAACATGAGAGGAGAAATAATAAAAGACATGAAATTTGGTAATGCAAAAAAATGAAACATCATGTATAGTGGTTAACTACCACACATACTTGTGAACGAAGATAGAATCGTGTTCACACATCATTTAACAATTACTCATGAGATTAATCACTTTATCCAATGCATTGGAGCACTGTATAATTCCAGGCACACCCGTCACATTGAGACATTCATATTCTGCTATATAATTCTGGGCGCACCCATCACATCCTAACATTATCATTATCAAGCTTTCCACATAGAACACATATAAAAAAATTAAATACCTAACACATGTAATGGAATGGGGTTAATCTCATAAAAAACATTCATAAGCTTTGGGGACCCAAAATAAAGATGGAATAACATACATGTTACAAGAACTGTCCAGTTTGAGTGAGAAGTAAAAGGGGTGTTCTTAAAAGAAGATTTCATTTGGAAAAACTTTTGTTGGACATAAAGACCTATGAAGAATATGTATATCAAGGAAATTTAAATTCAATGATGAATAAATTATCTTTAAGGAGTATCCACATGAAAAATTGAGTGAAATAGGGAGAACTCGAAGGATGAAAGTTGGGTTTAAGAATTTCCCCTTACCTGTATCTGAATTCTTCCTTCTCATTAATGTCCAGTATAATGAGATTATATTCATTAATTAGAAATTAAAGAATTATTTATACATTAATAGAGTTCATTCTGGTTTCATTATGTAATTTTATGTTCCTTTGGATGACTTATATAGTTTAAAAACATTGTTCGGGGATGTTCGTTTTTATGGGTTTTCTTCGGCGGTTCACATGTATTCATAAATTGATGTCTTGGTAGAACATGAGTAAACATACATAAATTATTTTACATTTCATTAATGATATTACAAGAGTTTTAATGATCTTATAATTAATTATGTTATATCCACGTGTATGAATCATTAGATAAGTATTAAATGATGATTTTTTGGGTTAATTTGTGCAGTTTTTTGATCACAATGAAGTTGTTTTAATTTATCACTTAGTATTATGTTCATAAGTCAGTTACAATAAATTAAATAGGACATAAAAAATATAAGATATTCTGTTACAACCATAAAAATGGTTTCATGGCCAGATCTGAAGGTAGAAATGGAAGAAGAATTCATGTTGTTCATTAGGTGATAAATTAACACCTCACAAACAACGTTCTCTTTAATAAAATAAAATGAAGAGGGAAAGGAGGTTGGATGATATAATATATCTTTAGCATTATACCATTCCAGTATATGTTTAATACTAGAGTTACAATACAATTTAGATTATGATAGGTGGGGAGAGATCAATAAATGAACATGAACTTGAAAGGAAATAAAAGGAGAAGAGGGAGGGAAATTACATCTTGAATCCTCCTCTTGAGAACCTCCTTGATGGACTATGATTGTCTTTTGATGAGCCCATAAGATCTTGTACGTGGGGTATGTGATAGGGGAGGTGTTTGGGCAGATATTAGAGAATGCTTGGAGCTAGAGAGGAGTGAGAAAATGAGGGTGTGAAGGGAGGCTTTTATAGTGTAGGGGAGAGGGGTTTCCTTAATATAAAATTCATTAGTTTATTAATTTACTCTATCATAAGGAATAGTGGGTCTTGAATGACCACAAAAAGTAATTTGATCATATTATATAGATCCAAGTGGTTTTACATCATCAAAACTTCATCAATGACTCAATTAATTAGCTTATTTAGCTTATTTTTGTAAATTATAGTGTTTCACTATTCCTCAAAAATTCAAGTATTTCAGAAAAATCACAAAAATTTACCCCTACAATTTTTCGACACGTAGAATCCAAAAATGAAGATCATTTTTCAAAAATAATTTTCTAAATATTATTAATTTAATATATACTTATAATTAAAATTTAATTAAAACCGTTTTTATAGTGCGTTAAAAAATTACGCATGGTCTTATAAAATTACCTAAAAACTATAAGACATTTATTTTATAAATAATATCCACATTTTAAGAAAATAAATTTTCATTTAAATTAATTAATTAGTTATAATTAATTATTTATGACTTACAAAATTCCAAAACGTTTACTAAGGTCAAATTGTCACATTCTAAGATGTCTTAATTTTATTTAATTATTCATGGGTAAGGTTACTCTTATGTTGGATTATTTACTATTCATAAGGTTCATATTTCTATTCATAAGGGTATGTTACTATTCATAAGGGTAGGTTACTATTAACCAAAAATTATTTTTGTTACAATAGACTCCAAAAATCATCTTGAACACAACCGTGTATGTCATATTTTCGAACTTCAAAACATAGAAGTGAAAAACTTATGATTAAAGGCCACATAGAACATAGTAGATCATTATGTTGTCTATTCATGTGATTTAATGTCATAAATATAAGAAGTGAGTTTCTATTGAAACACATTGGGTCGTTACATTCTTCACCCCTTAAGAAATTTTGGCCACGAAATTTTACTTTACAAAAATAGGTGCGGGTACTTCTGCTTCATTTCCACTTATAATTCCCAAGTTGCTTCCTCAAACTTATGGTTCCTCTACAACAAATTGAGTAGATGGGTTTTCTTGTTGCATAGAACCTTATCTCTTCCATCCAGAATCATTACTGGCTACTCCTCATAGGGGAGATCATCTTCTAGGTGAACCACCTCTTAGTTTAGTACATGTGAGGGGTCTGGTATGGGCTTCCTCAGTAGTGATACATGAAACACATCATGAAATTGATCTATATTTTGTGGAAGTGCAAGAAGATATTCCATGCCTTATATACAGTCTTGGATCAAAATGGGGCCAATATACCTTGGGCTTTGCTTCCCTTTATTCCCGAATCGCATGAATCTCTTCCATTGAGATATTTGACGGAAGACTTTATCTCCAACATCAAACTCCAAGTCCCTTTGACGGTTTTCAACATAGCTCTTTTGCCGACTTTGAGCAGATTTGATGTGTTTCTGGAAGGATTGAACCTTCTCTATCATCTCTTGAACAAGATCGTGTCCATGTAGCTTCTGTTATCCAACTTCATCCCAACAGGTTGGGGTTCTACATCGCTTTCCATAGAGAGCTTAATATGGAGCCATGTGCATACTCGAGTAGAAGCTATTGTGGTATGAGAAATCATCCAATGGGAGATGCTGATCCCAAACACATTTGAATTCAATAGAGTAGGCTCTTAGAATATCTTCAAGCATCTGAATAGTCCTTTCAGACTTGCCATCAGTTTGGGGGTGATAGGTCGTGCTGAAATTTAGTTCAGTACAGAAAGCATGTTGAAGGCTCCTCCAGAACATAGATGTAAACCTTGGATCATGGTCAGAGATAATTGAGTGTAGAACACCATACAGTCTCACCAGTTCATTAACATATATCATTGAAAGTTGATCAAGCAACAGATCTTCCTAAATAGCAATAAAATGGGCAGTCTTGGTGAGTCGGTCAACCACAACCCATATCACATTATTTCCCTTTGCTGTCTTCGAGAGACCCATGAAAATGTCCATAGTAACATTTTCTCATTTCCACATGGGTATAGGTAATGGCTGCATCATACCCTTCAACTTTTGTTGCACAACATTAACTTGCTGACATACCAAGCACCTTGATATATATTCCGCAATCTATTTCTTCATGTTATCCCACTAGAAGTGTTCTTGGAGATCACTGTACATATTGGTACTCCTTGGATGGATAGATAAATTTGAGCTATTTTCATTGTCTAATAGCTCCTTCTTTATCCTGGGTGATGAAGGAACACAAAGCTGCGTTCCAAACCGAATAACACCAGCAATGTCGATATGGAAATCCTTCAGCATCCATTCCTTTACAACAATAAACCTCTTTTGTATCTCTACATTATCCCTTTGTTCTTCCTTAATCCTCTCCTGGATGGATGGTTGCTCAATCATTTGGGCAAGGTTGGATGTATCCCCTTCCCTTATGATTTCCAAATCCATTTTTTTCATATCCATGAAGATAGGGTCATTCTCAATCCGTAACATGGATATAGTAGCAGGTTCTTTTAGGCTTTGAGTATCAGCTACCTTTTTCGCCTTTACAGGATGATAGTGAATAGAGAAATAGTAATCCATGACTATTTCTAACCATCTCCTTTGAATAATGTTGATCTCCTTTTGTGTGAAAATATACTTTAGGCTCTTGTGGTCAGTGTATATGTCACACTTCTCGCAATAACGGTAGTGCCACCAGAATTTCAAGGCAAAAATCACTGCTGCCAGCTCTAGATCATGCATCGGGTAGTTTTTCTCATAGATCATTAACTGTTGTGAGGTGTAGGCTATCACATTATCATTTTTCATGAGTACAAAACACAATCCTTTCATTGAAGTATCACTAAATATCACAAAACTTTCTCAACTTTTCGGTTGTTTGAGTACAGGTGCAGTGATCAGCCTTCTCTTTATCTCCTTGTAGATTCCATCACATTCTTCCATACAGACATACATTACCCCTTTCCTTATTAACTTAGTTAGTGGGCTTTACAATCATTAGAATATTCTCACAAAAAGTCGGTAGTACCCATCAAATCTAAGAAAACTACGAATTTATATGACACTAGAGGGCCTGGGCCATTCCTCGATCGCCTTTGTTTTTGTAGGATCCATAGAAATTCATTCACTTGTGATCACATGTCCCAAAAATGTGACATGTTTCATCCAAAATTCACAATTTCTGAACTTGGTATACAACATATCCTTTCTCAATGTTTCCAACATAAGTCTTAGATGTTCTACATGTTCCTCATTTCTCTTGGAGTAGATGAGAATATCACCGATAAACACTACCACAAATTTGTCGAGGTAATTTATAAGGACTCTATTCATCAAATCCACGATGATTGTAGTGGAATTAGTAATTCCAAAGGGAATCACCAAAAACTCATAGTGCCCATACCTTGTACGAAAGGCAATCTTTTGAATTTCTTACTTCTTCACCTTTACCTGATGATATCCAGAATGATGATCCACCTTTGAGAAATATTGAGCTCTTCTTAACTGATCTAACAAGTCATCAATCCATGGGAGAGAATAATTTTTCATTTTGGCAATATTGTTGAGTTCCTGATAATCAATACACAGCCGCATCGTTCCATCATTCTTCTTCACAAAGAGCAACGGTGCACACCAAGGTGATGCACTAAGGTGTATGAACCCTTTTTCTAGATGCTCTAACAGCTGATTATTTAACTCTTCTAGTTTGATAGGATCCATCCAATAGGGACACTTCAATATTGGACTAGAAATGGGAATGAGTTCAATTGAGAACCCTACCTCACGATCCGGGGGAATTTCGGGTAACACTTCGGGAAATACATCACCATATTCCCTCACGATGGGTATTTCTTCAAGGTTGGCACTTTTCTTCGACTCAACAATTTGGGCGATGTATTCTTCTTCATAGGGAATCAACACCCACACCATTGATGAATTTTTAAAATGATATTCATGATCTTCCTTGAATTTGTAGTGGATTTAGTGATGGTTCAGAATATGAAAAGATATTTCCTTTTCCTAATCATTGATATGTGCTCTATATAACATGATCTAATCCATTCACATTATAGAGTCAAATTCAACCAAGGGAATTATTACAAGATTTTCCGAAAGAATCTTCCCAAAAATGCCAATAGGAGAAGAGTAAAACACTTTGGTTGCAATGACTGCACCGCTTGGTGTTTTTAAAGATATCTCTACTTCATGGTTTCGGGGTTTCAATTCTATATTTCGAACAAACTTGCAAGATATAAAGGAATGAGTAGAACCAAAATCAAATAAGTCTTTTCCCATTCAATAGTGAATATGAAGTGTACCTTGTACAACTTCATTATCATGATCCACCTCCATAGTAGTAATGGCATAATCCATCCCTTTTACCTTTGGATTTGGTGGCTGCTGACGCTGATTACCCTCGAGGACTTGAGGTTTAGTAAAATGTTTTTCATAGTGCCCTAGATCCCTACACTTGTAACATTGAACCATGAGTGGTTATCTCCTTTCTTCGGATATATTCTCCTACCTTTCCATGACTTTTCAACACTCTTGAGCATGGTTTCCTTCTTTCCCACAGTTGAATCATTTCCCCATCCCTTTGAGGAAGTTCCCATGGTGCAACTTCCCACATTTTTGGTATGTGGGTGATTGATTTTTCATCCAACATTTTTCATTAGATCCGCCAGCTTGAAACTCCATCCTTCTTTTCATATCACCATAGCTATGGGACCATTCTTCAAACTCCATCAACACTTTGAGAGAACACTGATCAAATTCTTCATAACTCCCAATGTCTCGAATTTCAAGAGCCTTTCGAAGGTGTGGTTTTAATCCACAAAAGAATCTATCAATTTTACTATCATTGTTGATAACAAAACCTGATGCATACCTTGTGAGCCTTGTGAAATTCGCTTCATAGGTTGTGAAAGATTCTCCTTATTTTTTTCTTGAGCTCTAGAAATTATCTCTCCATCTTCATAGGAAGATTTCGTGGGAGATACTTATTAAGAAACATTATCTTAAAGTCTTCCCATTCCATATCTTCAATTTCCTCACTTCGCTTGGTGTTCTTAATGAAAGCCCACCATTGATCGGCTTCTCTATCTAGGAAATAAACGGCTAGAGTCAACTTCTCTATCTCAGAACAGTGAAGAACAGAAAATTTCTTCTCAATGGAGCTGACCCACTATTCCACAACTAGTGGATCAGAAGATCCACAAAACGTCTGTGGTCGTTGCCGCATAAAACATTTGATTGCCAGTTGCTCCCTCTTGGGTGAAGGATGATATTACCCATTATTATGTTTATTATTCATAACCTGAGATAATTGTGTATGAATCTCCATGATGTTTTGAACTTCACCTCCCAAATCATTGGGTATGTCATTCGGGCAATCGTTGCATTGGCCCTCGCATGAGTTGTTGGCCTAATTTCTCATGGTTCCCACCATTTTCTAAAATAGAAAAGGATAGAAAAAAACATAAGTAAACAAGTAATGAATACATAAATTATTCATTTAAAAAATTTAAACTGAAACCATAAAATATGGGATCCTTATTTATATACTCTAGTGTGCATATTTTCACTTAGTCTCATACTAGAGGTTTTCTCTAGGGTTCACTAATCCTAATTCCCAAATTTACTAAACCTTTCCTTCGATACCGACTATATTGTCCCAGCCTTTTCTTACATTACTATTAAATAATTTTAAAGATAAACAACATAGTGGTATTACAAAGATAGAATACAAAGGTTTAGTGTCTTGGGAAAACTAGGACCATACATAACAAATAAAACATCAAGCATAAATATTTATTTAATTTCTTCTTATCTAGATTATTATTGGCACTTGTCCTATCTTTAGTACATGTAGCCACCAAAAGATATACATAAAATGTGGGGAGCTAGAAGCCCAGTAATAAGATATTTAAGAACAATATATCATGGGGTGAGCATAATCATAACATAGGAAAAATATCATGAACATGAGAGGAGCAAAAATAAAAGACTTGAAATGTGGCAATGCATAAAAATGAAACCTCATGTCATGGTGGTTAAGTACCACATATACATGTGAACTAAGATAGCATCCTGTTCACACATATTTTAACATTTACTCATGATATTAATAACTTTACCCAATTCATTGGAGCACTTTATAATTCTGGGTGCACCCGTCACATTGATACATTCATATTGCGCTCTGTAATTCCGGGCACACCCGTCACATCATAACATTATCAACATCATGCATTCAACATAGAAAACATATAAAAAATTTACATAACTAACCCATGTAATTTAATGGGTTTCATCTCATAATAACACATTCTTTATCTTTGGGATCCAAAAAGAAAAAAAAATAACATACATGTTACACGAACTGTCCACTTTGAGTGAGAAGTAAAAGGGGTGTTCTTAAAAGAAGAGTTCACATGGAAAACATTTTGGTGGACATAAAATCCATTTAAAAACATGTATATCCCATAAAAGTAATGAAAATGATTAAAAAATGATCTTTAAAGAGTAACCATATCATGAATTGGGTGAAAGAGGCCGAACCCGAAGGACGAAAGTTGGGTTCGATAATTTCCCCTTACCTTGTATCTGAATGCTTCCATCTCCTCAATGTCCCATATAATGACATTATATTCATTAATTAGAAATTCTAGAACCTTTAATAAATTAATAGGTTTCATTCTGGTTTCATTATGAAATTTTATGTTCCATTGGATGACTTATAGAGTTTAAAAACATTGTTTGGGGATGTTCATTTTTATGGTTTTTCTTGGGTGGTTCACTTGTATTCATAAATTGAAGTTTGGGTAGAACATGGGTAAACATCCAGAAATTATATTACATGTAAATAATGATATTAATAGAGTATTAATGATCTTATAATTAATTATATTAGATCCATGTGGATGAATCATTAGATTAGAATTAAATTAAGATTGTTTGGGTTAATTTGGGCATTTTTTCTATCACAATGAAGTTGTGTAAATTTATCACATAGTAATATGTTCATAATTCAGTTAAAGATCATTAAATAGGACATAATACATATAAAATATTATTTTTAAACCATAA
Organism: Viscum album; assembly: GCA_963277665.1. Classification (NCBI taxonomy): domain Eukaryota; kingdom Viridiplantae; phylum Streptophyta; class Magnoliopsida; order Santalales; family Viscaceae; genus Viscum; species Viscum album. Next base: position 365,689,112 of record OY728166.1, on the reverse strand, counting down.
ATATGGTTTCATGACCAAATCTAATTGTAGAAATGGAAAACGAAAGCATGTCGTTCTTGAAGGTGATAAATTAACACCTCACGAACAATATTATCTTTAATGAAATAAAATAAAGAGGGAAAGGGGGATGGATGATATAATAACCCATTAGAATCATAAAATTCCATTATATGTATAATACTGGAGTTACAATACAATTTAGATGAAGATAGGTAGGGAGAGATCAAGAAATGAACTTGTACTTGAAAGGAAATTAATAGATAAGAGGGAGAGAAATTACCGCTTGAATCCGCCTCTTGAGAACCTCTTTAAGGGCCTAAGCTTGTCCTTTTGATGAGACTATAAGCTCTTGCCCGTGGTGGATGGGATAGGGATGTTTTATGGGTAGAGTTTAGAGAGTGTTGGAGCTTAAGAGGTGTGAGGAAATGATGGTGTAATGGGTGGCCTTTATAGTGGAGGGGAGAGGGGTTTCTTAGTATAAAATTCCTTAGTTTATTAGTTTCCCCTAAGAAAAAGAATTGTGAGTCTTGAATGAAAATTAATAGTAATGTTATCATGTGATCCCAAACCAAGTTGGCTTACAGTAGCAGAACATCATCGATGACTCAATTAGTTTTCTTATTTAGTTAATTTTTGTAACGTATGGTATTTCACTATTTATCAAAAATTCAAGTATTTCAGTAAAAAACACTAAAATTTACCCCAACTATTTTTTGATGTGTAGAATCCAAAAATGAATTCCATTATTCAAGAATAATTCTCTAAATATTATTAATTTAATATTTAACTAAAATCATAATTTACATAAACAAACAGTTTTTAAAATTAAAACTAGTTTTATAGTGCTTTCAAAAATTATGTAGGGTCGTATAAAATTATCTAAAAACTATAATAAATTGATTTGATAATTAATGAACAAATTTTCTGAAAATAAGTTTTCATTTAAATTAATTAATTAATTTTAATTAATTATTTATGACTTACAAAATACCAAAAACGTTTAATAATGTCAAATTGTCACTTTCTAAGATGCCTTAATTTTATATAATTATTCATGGGTAAGGTTACACTTATTTTGGAAGATTTAATATTCATAAGGTTCATATTACTATTCATAACGGTATGATACTATTCATAAGGGTAGGTTACTATTCAATAAATATATTTTTGATTCAATAGACTCCATATATCATCTTGAACACAACTTTGTATGTCAGATTTTTGAAATTCAAAACATAGAAGTGACAAACTTATGTTTAAAGGTAACTTAGCACTTAGTAGTTCATTATGTTGTGTATTCATGTGATTTTATGACATAAATATAAGAAGGTCGTTTCTATTAAAAAACATTGGGTCATTACAAACTGGGCTATAAGTCAATCCTGAAATCTATATAACATCGAGGGGTAATAGTCGCAACATCTTTCATAAAAACATCCAATAACTCCCAAAAACACTTGGGAGTTCGTTCTATACAACTTTAACTGACATATCGACCACGAAGAAAAGAATTGGCTCCACACGCTAACTTCCTAGCTGATATATCTGCCATCGAATGCACGCCACACGATGTCCATCAATGTCTAAATACAAGAATCTCCTTAGAAATTTGTTGAAAACCGCATGCATAAAATACAACTAGTCGATGAAATGGATGATATCATGTCGATGCATCAGTAACAAGAATATACCCTCATGGGACTGATGAGGCACCATCATATATCTACATCCCTATTATAAAAAAATAATTGATATGAGCTCTAATGGGAATACTCAACACATGGGCATGAGAATCCTCTATATTCCAAATTCTTGATCATGAGTTATACTAGGTGAAAAAAGGTGTTAGTAGCTCTCGAATAAAAAAAGAAGAAGCATGAATACTAAACAAGATGATTGTACCTTGAATGATCTTCGTCCCAGCTAAAACTACTACAAATGTAGAATGAAAATGACCCCACCTATGTGTTCTACCCCTTGGATAATGACCATGTCCTCTACCAACCCCAAATTTAGTCCTCTGAGGAACACCATGACGTCAGAAACTCCCTGGTTCATCTCTATTTAGTGGAGTGTGGTGTTGTTATCAATGTTTCTGAATTTCCTTTCCTACAATTACTTCTAAGGCATGAATTGGAACTTACCACCTCTACCATAATGATCTTGAACAACCAAAGACCACTGGAATATAAGATTCCAAAGGACTATATAGATATAACATTCCATCTGTCAGCCCACATGATAGTCAAGAGGGCTAGAAGGTCGAAATTGAAACTACTGAGGTATCCTTCGGGTCAGTCAGAACCACTAAGGCACTGGCGCCTGATGCCTGTTTTTAATATACTTACCTTCAAATAACATTGATGAATCACCTCTCTTTTTAGAAATACTCTTGATTAAATCCTCTTAACATTCTAATCCTTATTATGTACCTCCACATATGTCAACAATGTAATGGGACTAACTGCATACTTGGGAGAAGGAAAAAAGTGCGTCCTGTAGGCATCTCACATGAGACTCCCCATCTGGAATGACATCTGGTGAAAAAATGAATTATATCATTGAATTTGATCCCCATATCTCATACTGACATACTCCCCTTCTGTAGGGAGTGTATCTCATCCCACTTCTCATGCTTCATGTTTAATGAATATAATTCTACTTGGAACTCCTTCTCCAAATCGACCCACAGAATGTCATCCTCCTTCTTCTACCTTAGGTAATGTTTCAATTGATGGGGAACATCTTCTCTAATCCGAATCACCACCAAAGGAACCTAGTACCTTATTAGATCCCCAACCAAGATAAAGGTGATAAAAATATCTTCATGCCAACTCATTGTATCCATATCAAAAACGCTACCCTCATACATCCCCAGAGTCTGCCTCTAGAAATATTGTAGCATATTTTGGCACTGATCATCCTACTCTACATGATAAATTCTACATGGATCCATCAGTTCATCCTATGAATCCTCCATTTCATGCACTGCATATGGAAAATGGCTGGGTGGAATAGATAAAAGGTAAATAAGTAACTCCTAATCCCAAATAGTATAGAATTTTTTTAGTAATAATTTTAACTCATTATTTATATAAATTCTAAAAAATAACCAATTCAAACAAGAACATATGTCATTATGATACATGGTTATTTCCTAGTGTCTTTACCCTATGAACATTGTAGCCTCTCTTGGCCATTCAATAGACACAAATTTTATAAATTGGACCATGTTGGTGATAAAAACTCATGTCTTAGTTTATCTTCCCTAGCCTATGTGATGCACCCATATCACGTAACATTATTTCCCTACCAACCCATGTAATACATAGTGTCAAAAACTCTAAACTCCTACCTATCTCTAAATGATTATCCTTTGAAACCATTAATCATATTCCCTACTCTCTGATGATTCCCCTATAAAGTTGGTAATGAAATAAGAGAGATAATGACCCCTGGAGTCCATCCTTTAGTAGGACCCAAGGTGAAGACCAGCACCAAGGGCATAAAACCTCAAAAAATGTAAGGAATTAATCTTTTTATTTTAATTTCCTGACCCCATATTCATAAATATGTTGAATTATTTTAAATAATTTTTATTATTTCATGGAATCTAGTCCCGAAAGACCGATCAGTTTAGTAGTCTTAGAAAATAGATTACATACATGAACATTACATTTCACTTTCTTTGATAAAACAAAACATAAATAATCCTTTGAGAACACAATCATTCCATTAGATTAACCCCTCATATAAAAAATAATACATTTCTTGGAATACAGTTAAAATGAAAGAGAATAATTATGTGAGCTCAGATGCTTAGTAAGGTTAAATAATTCAGCAGAAGCTATAATCTTTTAATGAAATATATATAAAAAATACCTTTTTAAACATAAACATTAACATAAAATGGATTGAATAAATAATACATTACCATATAAACATACCCATGGATATTCATATAGTATTATAATCACATGTAATAACTAATATCATAATAAGGGAATGCATAATACAGGACATAATACTACAATGTCAAGCATTTGTACAAAGAGCATTCAAAAAAAATTCTTTCAAGGATTTCTGCTAAGAGACTATCTTCGTCATGAGACATACCATTGCATCATGTGGATATTATGGGACCCACCCATTACTTACTATGTCCAAATAATTCCTCATATAAAAATGGTGAATCATATCATAAACATTCATATTAAAACAAGCATACAAAATTCCAATACTTTAACCCTAAACCATGAATAATATTGAAATAACTCATCCACAGTCAATCATATCATAACTCATTCAATAAAATATTGATGATTGTATTTATAATAAATCAACCGCACTCATGAATAATATCCAATAACATTTTTTAACAAAGATGAAAATAATCAGTTGAACTCTTTGAGTGAAATATCCCTTTTTCATGGAATAATTTAAAATCCCACAATTTATAAAAGAAGTGATTTAAAATATAAATTTGAATCAATGTTTCCATTACCAAATTGAATCATTATAATATAATTATCATTTTTAAACAATCTTGTATATATAAAAAAATCCTTACAATCATTTTGAAAACATGTAAATTAATTAAATAGATTTAGAAAAAATTATTAAAACGTTAAAAATGATGATCTAGTCAATGATTTTATTCCATAAAACCATAAAAGATTCCTTTAAAATTTTATTTATGAAACATGGAAATTGATTATTAATATGTACTCACACATATGTACATACAAACAATCTTAAATAATAAGGATATTGAGCAATTAACCCTTACCATTCGTCAGATACTCTCCCTACAAGTCTAAAACACTTGTATAATGTCAATAAACATATTATTAAATAAAATTAGAATCATAATTCTATTTATGATATCATATAATATTAATTAATGACTTTATATTACCTGATTATTAACAATTCTAAATCAATTCAATATTTCTGGCAATATATCTTTGTTTATCATACGTGTTTTCACTTGTTATATTTGATCATATTATATAGATCGGGATTTAATTGAATAAATAATGTATAATATTATTTATATATCATATATATTTTTAATATAAATATATATAATAGATATATATATAAAATGAAATACACAGTTCCTGGAGACAATAGGCTGTACATAAGCATGAACGTTGTTTCCATTTTCTTATCGTACTAAATGGATCTTAGTGGATGACATATAAGTGTATATATATATATATATATCATTCATGTAGAATTATTATGTCATACATTACAAAATTATTAATAATATATGATCTTTAATAATCATTCTTGGGTTTTTAATGTGGAGTATGTATCTCATCACGTCGTAGAGAAAGTGGGCCGTAAGTATGCACGATTGACGATATCGTTCCATTAAAAATTAAATGAAATAAAACTGAATGATATATTAAATATAAAGAAACATAATCATGTCTTATTAATTATTTATATCTATTATACCCATCATTATAACCATCCAAATAATGTAATGTAGAATATCCTACTACACTATGATGTGGAGACGGAAAGCCATACGTACGCATGCATGGAGATATTATTATTTATAGGATAGATAAAATTATTAACATAATTGTCCCATGACTATATAAACATATCAGAGTTAGGATGATATAGTATTTATTACTTTGGAATGGAATCAATGTATAAAGATGACGTATAAGTTGAAAATAATTTTGAAAGAAGGGATAAAATGATTTCATCTTCTTCAGGTTCTTACATTTGATTTGAAAACAAAGGACCCATAGATTGGAACTATGACAAAATTTAGGCCACTAAGATAAATTGAGGGAGTTTTGGGGTAGAATTTGGTAGGTTAAGTCCTATCAAAATTCTATAGAGTTGTGAGTTTAAGAGAAAGTCATGTATCCTTTTATTAGAGAGGTGAGGGGATCATTAGGAAAAATCCTGAAATATTATTTTATTATAAAACAATTTTCTTTTTCTAAAAGATCAAAAAAACTTTATTTCATGTATATGATAATTATGGGTAAAAATAATCTCATATAATAGTTTTTATAAATGTTTTGGGCATAAAATTAACCTTATCGTTTAGATATAACACTTTGTAAAATAAGCTAACTCTTACCATGTAATCTTTTATTTTTATAACACATGGTAATCAATTTTACTGTAAAATTACAAGGGACCCTAATGGGGATAATTTTTTAAAATTTTAAAACTTTCTATGTTATTTTTCTGAAGATTATATTTTTTGGATTTTTATTTCATTTAATAAATAGTATTTGTTTTAAAAACTCATTTATGTCAATTTTGACACTATATAGTAATTGAACATTGGTAATGTCATAAAAACATGATTCCTTCAAACCAATGAAATTAAATAATCCATAATATGTTAATGGAGTCAAAAAAATCATTTATAGGATAAAAATATTTAAATTAGATTTATTTTCATATTTAAAAATTCATTTATTTGAATAAGTGATTAATAATGTAATCACTGAATCATCACTATGTCATAAATAAATATATTTATCTAATGTATAAATATTATAAATAAAATAACATGATTTCATAAATATTTTTATATTTATAATGAATATATATATTCATAGTTATCATTTATATAACATTATATTAAATTTTATTCAGTAAAATATATATGATTATGTTATAATTATCTATACTTTAAATTAATTATTATAACACGCCATTATCACATCAGTGTGGTCCCATGGGGACCTAAAATCATCATACCGAAGCTCGTGGTCGGAAATATCTAATCCAATAAAATTATTAAATGTTCTAGGGTACTTTATATTTATTATAATACTATATTTATACATTTATATATCATATTTACACTTTAACCATGGTTAAAAAATTACTGAAGTTACTACTGACAATGTCAAAACAAATAAAGGTACATATCTAAAAAATTAGGACCATAGTTTGCAAATAAAAACCCCATTATTCTAAATTGAAAACACAAAATTGGAAAAACTTAATATAAAATTAATTTTTGTTGTCAAAACAAGAAAACAAGGTTTTAAGAAGTAAAAACTATCAAAATTATTAACAAGTGTTTATGTCTAATTTAATAGTGAAATTACTTCCAATGACCGAAATTAAAATAAATGAAAAAATATATAATCTATGTATACTTTAAAAGCACCCAAATTTATAATTTAACACTATAAATTATTTTTGTTAAAAATATGTTTTCAGTTAAAATTATGAATTTTTAACAATTCATCAAAATATGATAGTTATCAGAAAAGTTCCTAAAAATTTTCCAAACTCAATTTTTATCTCTTGACTCTAAATAAGAATTTAATTTCATGAAATTTATTATACATAACTGTCAAATATGTTATTCTAAAATGGTTCTCCATTAAAAGGTGTAAGAAATGCATTTCTGAAAAAATGCATCTTTTGTGTGAAAAATTGAATTTTTCTTTATATTATATATAAGAAACCAAAAACAAGAATCTTAAAATTATATGGGATATATAATATTTAAAAAATTGGTTAATAATATTCATAACCTGTTTTAATGTCTATTTTGATAGATTGTTGTGCTCTTGAACTCGGTGTTACTATATCACAAAATAGTAATAATATTTATGATATCATATATTATTCTTTTATGATTATATATTACCCATTTTTTAGGAATTCGATGTAAATGCAATAATTCGGGTAATATCACTTTTTTATTGTACGTTTTTTCATTTTCTATTCATGATAATATTACATAGATAATGATTTACATACATCCAAAATGTATTATATGATTTATATATCATATATATTCATAATATAAATATATATAATATATTGATATAAAAAATGGAATACACTATTCATGGAGACGGTAGGTCATACGTCTGTATAGACGTTGTTTCTGTTTTCTTATCATATGGAATAGAAGTAAGTGAAATATATTATTTTTAGAGATATATATATATATATATATATTTCAAGTAGACTTATTGTGTCATATATTTTATAATTGTGAATAATGTATAATTTTTATAATCATTCATGGATGGTTAATGTGGATAATGTATCTCATCATGTCATGGGGATAGTAGGTTGTATGTATGCACACATGATGATATCATTCCTTTAATTATTACATGATATGGAAATGGAACTTATATTTGTTTCAAATAATAATAATCATGTTATATTCATTATTTATGTCTATTATACTGAGCATTATACCCATCCAAATAATGTAATGTGGAATAACCAATTACAACTTCTCATGGATACGGTAAGTCGTATATACAGAAACATAGTGATATTATTATAGCAGGATAGATAAAATTATGAATATAATTGTAACATGAATATATAAAAATATAATAATATTGATGATAGTAGATTTTTTTCTTTGGTATGGAAAAAATACAGAAATAAGATGTAGAAGAAGAAAAGAACTTTGAAATAAGGGTTAAAATGATTACCTCTTCTTCAGGTGTTTCCATTTCATTTCAACAAAAGGGATATTTAGAATTTCTCTATGTCCATGTTTCATCCTCTGAGATGGATTTAAGGTGGTTGGTTTGATAAATGTGTATGTTTTGACCTAATAAAAAGCCTTTGGTGGTGTGGGTTAAAGAGAAAGGGAGGCGCCCTTTTATAAGAGAGGTGTGAGGAACTTTAGGAAAAATCTTCAAATATTAATTTATTATAAAATAATTTTAAGATTAAAATAACTAAAAATTGATATCATTGTATACTAATATATTTGTAGGTAGAAATGAACTCAAACAATTTGTTTTTATTCATGTTTATGTGAAAAAAATATCCTTATCATTTATATTTACTCTTTTTTAAAATAAATTAACTCTTAGCATGTCCTTGTGTATTTTTATAATAAATGGTTAATATATTTAGAATAAATTTAGAAGATAACCTAAAGTGGATACATTATGTCATTTTTATCAATATTAAAGTTATTTTATAGAACTTTATATTTTTTGATTTTTATATCATTTTGTAAAATAGTGTATTTTTTAAAAACTCATTTATGTCAATTTTGACACAATTTAGTTATTTATTTATTAAAGCAATAAAAAATTTATTAATTAGAAAAAAAAGAATATAATCATCCCTAATAAGTAAATTTAATCCATAAAATTATTATATGGCCTCAAAATATTTAAATTTCATTTATTTTAATTTTTTCATACACATTTATTTGAATAATTCATTAATATGGTAATCACTACATCCTCACTGTGTAACAAATAAATATCTTTATATCACTTATAAAAATTATTAATAAAATACCATGATTTATTAAATATATTTATTTTTATAAAGAATATTTATATACCTAGATATTAGTAATATAACCGTATATTAAAATTGATTTATTAAAAGAAACATGTTTATGTTATAATTATCTTTACATTAAATTAATTCTTATAACAGGTCATTATCACACCCATGTGGTCCCATAAGGACCTAAAATAGTCTTATGGATTCTTATAGTAAGATATTTATCATCAAATAGGATTAGAGAATTTGTTAGGGTAGTTTAATATTATTATAAAATTATTTTCTACCCTTATATACCAGATTTACCCTTTGACCATGGTAAATAAAAATAATTACTGAACTTTCAATAAATAATGTCCAAAACATTAAATTTACCTATATAAAAAGAATTACTATATGATTAAAAATATAAAATACAATTTTCCGAATTCATAACACAAAATTGGAGGAAATTAAATTAAAATAATTCCCCTAGTTAAAACATGAAATCATGGTTTTAAGAAGTAAAAAACTATGAAAAGATTGATATGTGTTTATGTCTAAATTAAATGTGAAAATACATTCAATGAGACAAAATATATTAAATTAAAAAAATAAAATATAATTTTACTTTAAAATTACTCAATTTTATAATATAGAACGGAAAATTATTTCAATTAAAAAGGTATTTTCAAAAAAGAATTAGCTTTTTTCATTATTCATCAAAATATGAAAGTTACCAGAATATTATCAAACAAGTTATCCAAAGTCAATTTGTATTTCCTGGTTCTAAGGAATAATTTTATTCAATGAAATTTAAAATATTAAAGTGACAAATATTGTATTTAAAAAGGGGTTTCCATTAAAAGGCATAAAAACATCATTTTTGAAAAATACTTCTCTTATCTTAAAAATTGAAATTTTTCTTATATTATGTCTAATAAAAACAAAATATGAATTATCAAATTATAAGGTATATATAAAATTTAAAAAATGTGGTTAATATTAGTTATAAACCATTTTTAAAAAGCTTGTTTAATAGTTCATGATGCGCTTGTATAAGTGTTGCGTACACCACAGAATATTGAATTATTTAGAAAAGAAATTGTATCGTGGAACCATGGGGTGTTACATTATCCCATGATTCAATAAATCTCATCCTCTAAATGTATAATCAAGATTGAAAAACAGGGTTTGGACATTTCAATATATATTAGTTGAAATACTACATCAAAAAATTGATTCATAAGGCCCCTATATTAAAATAATGATAGGTAAGTATTGAGGTTACTAGAAATAACCCATACTAGGGTTCCATATAGGAAAACATGAATATATAAGATAAAAATAACCACCATGTTCTGATGGGGAGCGATAGAGAATATTATTCGGAGAAATTAAAAAAAATGCCAAATGTCTACGATGATCCAAGGGACCATTTGATTCATCACAAAATTAAGTTAAAGTAAAACTTTTTTGGTTTTCTAGATCCTTTATATAATGTTAAAGAACATTAGAATAAATTATTATGTTATTTGAATACAATATCATCATTATTCGTGACATGAAAAATTTCATCATCATCTCCAATTCAAGAAAATAAACACGAATTTTTTATTTCTGAAGTGCTGCAAGATCATGTGATCCCTAAAAAGAATGATAGGTCATTACATCTATCAAAAAAGGTCATTGGGGGTTATCCCATATGCATAAGTCCACATATAGTGAGATAATAAATTAATCATCCAAACATAAAAAGGATTATAACATATACAATCTATAAGTGTATTACCATAAAATTGATACAAAATAGAAAATCTATAACTTTATTAAGAGTAAAACCAAATTTTCATAGAATTTATCTCCCATATATCTTAGTAAAGTCATTGGTTGTCGCATTTCAAATATGTGAACACCTTCATCATGCATTCTATTTATTCATGGTAACAACCTGAGTTATCAGATATACTTATAAAAAATATACATGTTTCCTTGTTCAAAAACATACTGAATTATTCCTTAAGTCACACAAATTTTTATACATAATCCATGATATTATAACCTTCACATCAAAAAATTATTAATAAGTTCTAATGAAACTAGCATAATCCAATTTACATATTCTGATCCAATATATCTTCATCCAAACATTATTATCTTAACATAATAAACAAATCTAGGGTAATCTTTACCTTAATCATATGTTCTTTAAATATAATCTTACCATTAAATCAATTTTCTTGTCTAATATAACTATTCAACATATTCTTGAAAATATATAGTAAAAAACATAAACTGAAAACACTTTATATAAATCACTATTCATCATTCCTGGATCCAAATACATATGTATATCAATTCATCCAATTTAATAGTTGTCATAGAATAACCCCTTCCTTGGTATGGAGGTGTATTCTTATGTCTGGGAATTAATATGGGTAATTACCCACAAGGTTTTTCTTCCCATATTCTGGACATTATGAATATGAATCATCTTTCTTATACGATTCTTTAACATTAAAAAATTATCAATGTTCATCACCCACTTATGTATTGTTTGAGGAACATTTTCAATGATCGTATTGTTAATCATATATCATGATAACCTATTTGGAATAATGATATAATCTTTCCCTCTATTCATTATCCAATTTTTTTGTTCAAAATCACTATATTTTCCATCAAAATAAATGTTAATCTAATTCCTTCTGGTTTCCTCCTTTAACTCAAAACAAAAAAGAACATTTTAGGATACTCATATCATTAAATAAAACCATGTAATCAATGGAATTTACTCTCAATCAATAATATTTTAGGTTCAATCTTATATTATCCATGATAGTTACCAAAATTATAGGGTATCTTAAATACTTTCCCTCAAAGTCTCTCATAGTGTTATGATCCCAAATCGATGTTTTATAATCTATTTCAAAGGTTATTGAAAAAAATTCTTTGACACCAACTATAATGGCTATCCCAAGAGTCATGGTGCTGGTGCATTATTTTAATACAAAGGCATGATTACAAGAAATTAAGTCTGGAATGGACTGATCAGATTAACATTCTTGTTAAATAAATTGCATACATGAACAATACCTTACATTTTCTAACACAAATAAAATAATAAATAACCCATTAAGAGAAAATTTACTTCCTTTCTTAACCAATCATATCAATAATGATACACATCATTTCATCCTGCTAAAATGAAACATAACAACGTAGTGAGCTCAGATGATCAATAAGGGTAATTAATTTATTAAAATCTATAAACATTTATGGAAAAATTGAATTATAAAAAAAATAAATTTTTTAAACTCAAACATGAACATAATATGGAAAAACTAAATAAAAAATTATTATATAAACAAACAAATAGATATTCTACTTGTCGGACAATCAAATACAATAACTAATCTCATAACAAGGTAATGCATAATACCACATATAATACTAATATGGAAATGCCTTGGGCCATGACCATTGAAAAGTATTCCTGAAAGGACATATTCCAAAGTACTAGTATGTCTCATGAGTCTAGCTATTTCATCTAGGGGATATATATGGACCCACCCATCACATACTATGTCCAATACATTCCTCATATGAAAAGGGTGAACTATAACATAAGTAATTGTATTATAACTATTTTACAATATTCCAATACATTGACCATAAACCCTAAATGATATAAAAATAGCACATCCATAGTAAAAAATATTATAAATAATTCAATAAAATATTTACGTTTTTATTAAAAAAAATCAACTACAATCAAGAATAATATTCAATAAAGGATTTAATCATAGTTGGAAATAATTTGTAAATCTCTTGGAGAGAATTTTCTGTTTTTCAGGGAATCGTTTAAAAGTATCACAATTTATAAAGGAAGTAATTTAATAGATATTTTTTAACCAAATTGTCTAACTCAACTTTGAATCTTTTAAAAGGAATTAACATTTTAAATCAATCATTTCCATATAAATATATCCTTAAAATCATTTTGAAGACACAGACATTAATTAAAAAGATTTATAAAAATATATCTTTGAAAAATTTAAAATGATGATATAGTTAAATATTCCCCTCCGTAAAACCTTAAAAGAGTCATTTTGAAAACATCTCTATAAAACATGTAAATTGATGATAAAAATTATCCAGTATATACGTACAAATAAACAATGTCAGATAATAATAAGATTGAGGATTTGACCCTTACAGTAGATATTATACTCTACGTACGTGTTTGAAACTAATGTATAATGTTATTTAAAATATAATTAACTTATATCAGAATAATAATAATATTTATGATATCATATATGATTCTGTTATGACTTTATAGTCACCATTTATGAACAATTCCATGTTAATGCAACATTTCTGGTAATATCGCTTTAAAAATTGTACATGTTCTAACTAGTTATTCTTGATCATATTAGAGAGATCGTGATGTAATTAGATACAGAATGTATAATATGACTTCTATATCATATATATTCATAATATAAATATATATAATATATATATATATATATATATAATGGAATACAGCATTCATGGAAACAGTAGATCGTACATATGCATGACCGTTGATTCTATTTTCTTATTTTATTGAATTTAATTATGTGAAATGACATATAAGCACATAAATAAATAAATATATAAATATAGTTATAGTATACTAATTATGTCATATATTTCATACTTATGAATAATATATATATTTTTATTTATTCATGGATTGTTATAGAGGTGAATGTATCACTTCGCGTCATGGAGAAAGTAGGTCGTATGTACGCACGAGGGACAATATCATTCCTTTAATTTCTAAATGATATGGAAGTGGATGTTATATTAGTTATAAACTATAAACATCATGTCATATTCATTATTTATTTATATTATACTAGTCATTATACCCATCCAAATAAAGTAACGTGGAATAACCAATTACACCATTTCATGGAAAATGTAAGTCGTACGTCCGCACTCATGGTGATAATATTATTTATATCATGGATACAATGATGAATATAATTGTCCCATGATAATATTAAAATATTATAGTATGGATTATACAGGATTTATTAATTTAGTATGGAAACAATATAAAAACAAGAACTACAATAAGAAAAGAACATTGAAATAAGGGATAAAATGATTACCTGTTCTTCAGGTGATTTTTTAATTAACTGAATGGACCGAAGGCCTTTTATTATTATTTTGATAATCCATCATCCAAGGGATGAGGTGAAACCCATAAATTTCCCTATGGCTTAATGAAAATTACATGACTCATAGGTCTGAGAGGAAATCACCCAGGCAAGACAACTTATAACTGATCCTCCCAAGCACAAGTCTTAAAATCACCACTCAAAATTCTCAATGCTGGTCAGATACCTATCCTTGCAGAGTTGCATTGGCCCAGTATAGATGGCAATGCCATACCCTCTCATTCATCTAATTATTGTTATCTCTGATATAGTGAATGTGTATGCCCTAATCCTCATCCCAAGCCTTGTCCCTTATTGTCTTGCAACTACATATGCATATTCATGTGGCCCGAAGGCCTTGGGCTGGATCAAAGGACATACGGTGGCTTGAATGACTTTATAGATAACTATACAGAATGCCTTGGGAGGACCTAAAGCCTTTCCAGACCCGATGACCAAACCGGTGGCCCAATGGCCCAGATGGATGAATAGTTGTGAATGCTATAATACCGAATAGTAACTTTTATAGTACTAGATATAGTACTAATATAGTAACCCGAAAATATGTCTTCATCTAGATTTGATCCTGGGTCTCTTGGGTTCACATTTCGAGTCTTCACCAACCGGGTTGAGGTGCATGTGCTTCGGGTGTCTCATTTTGATTTAAACAAAAGGGCTCTTTATGATTTCCCTATGTCCAATTTTATAACTCTAAGATGAAATTGTGAATGTTGGGAGGTGAAATGGGAAGGCTTTGTTGAACCAAAAGGCTTTATAGGTGTGATTGAAATAGAAATATAGGTGTCCTTTTATAGGAGGGGGAGGGGCAATTTGGGAAAAATCGTGGAATATTAATTTATTATAAAATTATTTTCAATTTCAAATAACTCAAAATTGATTTATACTCTATGACTAGGATGGGTCAAAACCCTCTCAACCAATAGTTTTTAGACATGTTTAGTTCATAAAAATAACATTATCTTTTACATTTAACCCTTTGTAAAACAAGTTAACTCTTTCCATGAACTCTTGAATTTTTATACTACTTGGTAAATATACTTACAATAAAATTACCACAGAACCTAAAGTGGTCAATTTATGACATTTTAGTCAATATCCATGTTATTTTTTTAAATATTTAGATTTTTATGATATTTATAACATTTATTAAAATAGAATTTTTTTAAACTCATTTATTTCAGTTTGGATAATATTTAGTAATTGATTTTTTAAAGTTATAAAAACATTATAAGATATATGAAAATGACTTATCTCATTACTAATATGTCAATGGAATCCAAAAAATTTGTGGATGACATCAAATTGTCAAATTACATTTATTTTAAAATTTACAAAATTATATATTTGAATAATTCATTAATAAGGTAATCACAACATCACCACAATGTCATAAATAAATATTTTCATATAATTTATAATTTATTTAAATAAAATACTATGATGTAGGAAAACGTTTTATCTATCTAATAACTATTTATAAAAATAGATATCAGTTATATAACCCTATATTAAAATTTATTTAGTAAAATATATATGTTTTTGTTATAATTACCTTTACATTAAATTAATTTTTATAACATTCCATTATCACACACTAGTGGTCCCATGGGGACCTAAAATAGTCATAAGGATTCTCATGGTTAGAAATATCTCATAAAAAATGATTAGAAAATGTGTCATGATAGTATAAAATTATTATAATATTATTTTTTACCCGTATTAACTTGATTTACCCTTTAACCATGGTAAATAAAAATAATTAACAAAGTTTCTATTTATAATGTCTACAAATTAAAATGTTCCTATCTAAAAAAATTTGTAAATTATAATTCCAAAAAGTAAAAACAATTTCCCAAATCTAAAACATAGAATTGGTAGAAATTATTTTTCGATTACTTTCTGTTTTCAAAACAAAAAGTGTGTTTTTAAGAAGTAAAAACTATCCAAATATTTACATGTGTTTATGTCTAATTTAAATGTGAAATTACTTCCAATGACCTAAATTATATTAAAAAATAAAAATATAATATAATTATACTTTTAATCTACTCAGTTTTATTATTTCCCACTATAAATTATTTTGATAAAAAGTGTGGATTTCAATTAAAAGTTAGTATTTTTCACTATTCACTAAAATATTCAAGTTATCGCAAAAGTAAGCAAGATTTATCCAAACGTAAATTTTATGTACCTATTATAATGAAGAATTTAATTTTCTCAAATTAAATATATAATGGATCCAACTATTGGGTTTAAAAATGCTTCTCCATTAAAAGGAATTAAAAATGTATTTTTGGAAAAAACATCTTTTATCTAAAAAATTAAAAAATTTCATATATTATATAGAAGAAACACAAAATATCAATGTTAAAATAATATGGGATATATAATATTTAAAAATTTGGTTAATAATATTCTTAACCACATTTTAAATAGATAGTTTTATAGGTTGTGGTGTGCTTGAACTCAGTGTTACGTACATCCCATGCTATTGATTTATTTAGAAAAAGAACTGTAACATGGAGGATTGGGTTGTAACATTTATATTAACATATATTGAGTGAAAATCTATATAAATAATAAAAAACCCCAAGATATATATTTTTGTGTGTATATATATATATATGAAGACAAAATACATCCCACATGCATGTTTTCAAATAAAATGGATGAAAATAAAAAAACCATGGTAAGTTCCAAAGGAACAAAGCTATGAATGAGATGGATGTTTTTCCAGAGTCTGAGCAAGTAATGCCCAGTTTGGACACCATATTACTCCTGGAAAACAAAAGGATGTTTTATAAAAAAGGGTGAGAATAAATATATACTCATATGGAAAACCAAAGTCTGTTGTGCAAAAATGGGAGAAGAATACTAATGTTCCCATGAGAAAATTGAAGAACCATCAACACCTAATAAGGTATCCTAGACACCAAAACCTCACTAAAGGAATTATCTACAAATAACACAAGTAATTTAATATAATATAAGTATCATTAAAAAAGGGTTCCCACAAAACATTCCCACTGATTATCCACTCTCACACCCTTTAAAAAACGTCAGGGTGGTCCCACCCATTCTGAATGTTCTGTGTCACAACCTGAATGCACACACCAAGGTCTCATAACAAGTCATGTATTCTGGAAAATGAAGCTCATAACATTTCACCTTCAAAAAACGAGTCCTCAAAACCATTTCATGTCCACAGACAAATGGGACACATACCACGTCACATCCCAAAAATACATGGGAAATCAAAAAACATCTCATACCAAAGATACTGTCAAAACCAAAATTCATCTCATTATAGAGACACAAAGGAAGACACAACTCATCCAAACACACATAGGCTACAAAAACCACTACCTTACCAAAGAATAATGGGCTATCACCACTTGAAATAGGGATACTGGAAGAGTTGGAGGCCATACAACCATTCTACCACTAAGATATTTGGGAAAGACACACTCTCTAAGAAAATGGGGTGTTCATAAAATAGTTCTCAAATAGGGTGGGGGTTCATATAGAAAACTAATGGAAATATATTGGAAATTATAAATATTATCATACACTTATCCCCAACTTATGGGTTCTCAATCAAACAAAACAATTAGATGATTTTTACAACACTAATTCTACGTCTAAATTCATTTATTAACACCATTAAAAGTTGCTTCTTATGTTGATAAATTCTATCCATGGACAACAAGACACAACTCAAAGTTACTCATCCAATTTATGAATCCAGTTCTAATACTTTATTAAACAATTCATTTTTTTATTTTATCACTACTCGGAAAACTACATTCTATATGGAAACCCAGAAATACATCTCATCACAACCAAACCCAAAAGACATGTTGTATGACAACACCACATCCATCACACCTAGTTATATAATCACATAACTACCTAAACTTGCAGTCCAACTAATCCAACCCTACCCATCCATTCTGAAATCGGGCAATATCTCAACCTGATCTTCCATTACACCCCTTGTACCACCCCTCATTACTGTCATGTTCTCATCCCTAACACCAAACAACTACCCAAGGCACAATAAAAAACACCACATAACCACACAAGCAACGAGATAGAATAAAACCTCACATAACACACAAACAATAAATGGAGTATTCAAAGTTAACAAACATTGGATCTTTAATTCCACTATGATAATTCATGGGTTATACAAAAAACAAGTTCAATTTAGGGGAATCCATTTTTTTTAACAAATATAAATAGATAATAAAATGCATATACATATTTTTTCAACACATGATCAATAAAAAGACAACACAAGTCAACATGAGTGCATAAACAAGGACTACCAATGACCATGATTTTTATTATATAGCCCATATAGGACTCAATATGATTAAACAATCAAATAGATACATGCATCACCATCCCCCAACCCATGTTTATTGGCTTAAATCTAATTCAACTATCTTTATTAATTTTTTATTCAACTTCCTTCTAATGGGAAACAATCATACACCCACCCCCACATGATACACAAATAAGAGGGACAAAATGATCCTTACCTACAAAAACTAGAGATCAACACCTCCTCCTTACACCAAAAATGGGGTGCATAAGGCTCTAGTTAAACTTGATACTAGGCTAAAACATTGGCACCCAATCCCTAGGGGGAGAATGGATCTATGATACCCAAGGTATCAATAGGAAAGAGAATGAATGAATGAGGGAAAGGTGTCCAACATTCAAAGACTAAATCCGACACTCAATGGATTTGACACTGTTTTGAAGTCCCCATTAAAAGTGGATATTGAAAACATGGATTGTAATATTGAAAGGATTTAAAAATAAATTGAATGGGAACCTTGTTTTAAGTATATATTTATAACCATCCTTTAATTATAATTTTTACACTTCAATGTTTTGAATTTCTAAAAAAGATCGTCTAAAAGTATGCTCGGTATGTTATTTAGAGACTGATGAAACTGACATGATTTTTCGTGAATAGTAACCCACCCTTAGTAGTAATAATATGGCCTTAACGAATATTAATTTGTTTAATAATTTCATTTTCTTACGTCTTTATGATAATTGCATCTTGATTAATTTATCAAGGTGATGTAAATTGATTTATAGTTTTCAAATTGTTCATATATTAAAATAATGTATTCTTTTATTTAAAAATTAATGTAATTATTTATCAAAAATTATTTTCTGAAAATGGATTTCATTTTTTATTTATACACATCTAAAAATTGTTAGGGTTATTATTAAGTATTTTTCTAAAATTATCATTTTTTTCAATATTGAAATTCAGTATTATACCGTATATTAATATTAACTGTTAAATTCGGTATTCATGACATCATAAGTTATGTAATAACAATTGGTTCAAACTATAATTTAATTATCACTATATTTGATCTCATGAATTTAAAATTTTCATTTTCTTGAGAAGAAATATTATAATAATGACTAACATAATGAAAATACCTCCTCCCCTCCAGTTAAATACCACCCTCATTCCCCTCTTACTACCACACCTCTCAACACTTGATCCTTTCTTATGTTCTTCCCAATAATACATCCAAGGATCTTCCCCATGTCATTGATTTTATGGTATCTTTAAAAGGCTAAAACAAAAGTCATTATGTTGAATTTCAAGGGGATGATTTCAAGAGGTAGATATCCTCTTTTTTCTTTCTTCTCTATTAATTTTCATCTATATTCTTCTTATTCACTAAAATCCCATTATACAATTGGAATGAATGATATAGTATCATAAATATTCTGGATTTTATCATGTATAGGGAATAATAACCATTATAAATCTTCTCCTACCCCACTTATTCCCGAAATTAAAACACTGTCTATGATGTGTCGATTTACCAACATCGTGCATGATGTGACATCAATTTCATTTAATTTTTTCATGATAGGTAATGAAACCAATTTTATGGTTGATAAAAATTATAATTTATATATTAAATCTTATATAAGGTTCTGGATTAATTTTATAAACATTTTATTAATTAATTAAACAAATAACTTCATTACGATTGAAGAATCTCCAAAAAGACCAAAAAAAATATAGATAATTTTTTAACTTATGAATGATCTTCACATAATAATTCAAATGATAAATGGTTTAATTTATGGTTATAAAAAAATCTATATTCCATAACATTCCAATTCCGGTGTTTCACTTCCAATTTAAAAGAATATCCCTCATGAACCGATCATGGAAATCATGTATTAAAAGAAAACAAAACAATGCAAGGAACAAAATACTAACAATTAATGTGTGAAATAATGTAAATAAATGATCATATAAGGTATTAAAAAATTTAAATGTTTATTTAATATTTTAATAAAAATATTTAACTATTATAATGGAATTTTAAATGAGTTATAAAGTAATAATAACCCGAGGTAATGGAATTCTAAACCCAATTTCCAGTTTTTGGGTTAACCCTCTATATATTGATTTACATTGTAATAAAAGAAATTTCTTGATGAAATTTGTTTATATTATGTTTAAATATGTGTATTTGATGTTCTTATACATGTTTTATCCACTTTATTACGTTTCACATCAATTATATGATTTTTATAAGGGGATTTTCTTTTAAAATTATATTTTAAAATTCAATTTTACAAAATTCAAATGTAATGATTTTGAATAATTATTCATGTTCAATTATTGTGTTATAGTTCTTGAAAATTGTTTAATTTTTAGGGAGGTACCTATATCTCCCTCCAATTAATTTATTATATTTATGTTGGAGGTCATAAGTATGGTTACTCCAAGTGTAACTGTGATGGTTACACAAATTGCAAGGTAGTCATGAAAGTTACAAATTATAAGGTAGCTGAGATGGTTACAAGATTATATATGTAATGAACCAATATACCTTTATGATAATATATATATGTTATTATTTCTATGTTAATATTGGGTAAATATCATATTTCACAATGTTAGTATATATATTGGTGAAAAGTATATCTTTTGAAAATGATTTCATATGTTACAAGTATTCATCGACTAATGTGTTCTTTACTTCTTTTTATATCACTAAATGAGATTTTTTTTCTCATCCCATGATTATAAATTATTTTAAGAGGTTATAATTATGTTTAAGACAAAAAAGGAATCCAAGATAAATGTTCGATGAATTTTCAACGAAGTCATGTCTTATTTGGAATGTTTTATATTATGTATGAAATGAAATATATTTTTAAAGAATCCACACTGTATTAATATATAATGTTATGAATTTATTAAATCCCAATTATCTAAATATCTAAACATGAAAATAGCTTCAATGTGAGAGGAAGTGATTTATTCACTTAACTCAAGATTATGTAATGTAATAAGGCCAAGTCCTTATAATTGGTATCATAGGATGGTTTAGATAACATTAGGGGATAGGATGATGTTAAAGAACACCATAAATGATTTTTACACTATGATTAATTTGAAATGTTATTGAATTAAAATATTAAAATGTTTCTTCAACTAGGATATTTTTTTTCCAAATGTCTGTCCGCAGAAGACACAATGAATGTGTAGAAGATATGCACCCATGGAACAATATATTCCCAAATATGCACTTTGGAAGGGTAGGGATCAGATCCGAGAAGTTTGTAACATTAATGGCTCATCTTACACAAGAAATAAATGGTGGTTGAATCCATGAATGAGAAAATACAGTGGTACCACAATGGAACCAGATGATAGTGGAACATTTTTGAGACAACACCATTTTCTTAAAATGGATCATCTGACCTAGTAGAGGGTTAATGATAGATTTAGGCCCTTGAAAAGTTATTTGATGTTTTTGGAAGTTCATATAATCAAAAGTCATGTCATTCAATTTTTCATTTTGAAGGTGAAGCTGATCAGTGGTAGCCAATCATAAGGCATATCATGGATAGAGGGGATATTGATGCCTTAGAGTGGAATGATTTAAAAAGTCTTTTCCTTGAAATATATTTTCTTATAGTGGCGAAACATAGGATGGGGAAGTAATTCTCACTTTTTATAAAAAATATAAGGATTCAGTGGCTATGTATGAAGCAATATTCACCAGAATTACTAGGTATGCTTAAACTCTTATTCTATATGTTAATATAAAAATAAATTTCTTTTACATAGGATTGATGCCAAGGTATTGAAAGATGTTTTACTCCAATTAATTCAAAAATATTGAGAAACATGTACAATGTAATGAGAGGGTAGATATGGAGTTTTATGATGATCACATGTATTTTTAAAACAAGGATAAAAAAGGTCCAGATGTCAAGAGATGTGTAAGAATCATCCCAAGATATCTGTTGGTATGAAAATCCAGTTCCCAGTTCATGAAAACTATGTCAAAGAAGAACCCTATGGAATGACTTTCCAAACTAGGATGTCTTTTTGATATTGTAAGTTTGGACATATGGCCCGAGATTGTAATAAAAATAATCCTAAGACAGACCCTATTCTGTAATATGATATGTGATTTAAATATGGTTAGACAGGTCATTATGAAAATTACATCCCAAAGAAAGATTGAAATGATTCAAATAAGCCATAATTTAAGTAGAATGGATTAGTGAGATCCTTTGTAACTACATCAGTAGATGATGTTCAATCCAATGAAGTTGTGTTAGATACCTTTTTTGTTTTCATAGATTTCTCTATTGTTTTGTTCAATAATAATTCTACACATTCCTTTATTTCTAAGAGATTTTATGTTAAATTGAATATATCACCTCAGTAAATGATACTATAATGTATTTTCAAAAACACTATAGGGAAATATTATAGAAAAGAGGAATTATAAAAATATTTCTATTGTGTTCTGTGGAAAGATAATACCTAAACACTGTGTTTTTTTCCTTAGTAATGATCTATGTAATCATATGAATGGATTTCCATTCTGTTTATCATGCTAATATTGATTGTAGAGATAATGATTTTTTTTTTCAGAAATAGTGTCAATTTGTATACATGAAAGAACCCATAAATTTTATAAAATAACCAGAAGCTAAGAAACTATTGAAATATCTAAATTAATGTTATCTTTCTCATATTGTTGAAAACAAGGGAATTGTTCCAATTAATGATGTGCAATTGGTAAATGATTAACGTGATATTTTTTCTGACGAGTTACCTAGTGTCATTCTTGATTGAGAATTATAATTCACAATTGACTTACTTCTTAATGATTGGAAAATTTTAAAACCCCCATATTGTATGGATCAAATGGAACATCATGAATTGAACAAAAAGTTGTTGTATTTTCCTGATAAAGTATTAATTCAGCCTTGAGCTTCACCATGGGTTGTACTTGTTCTGTTCATTAAAAATAATGATTGGTCCATGATACTTTTCATTCATTATACATCTTTGAATAGAATCACTCTTAAAACATGTATCATTTTCCTCACATCAATAACTTGTTTTATCCTCTCAAGGTAGATTAGTACTTTTCCAAGATTGATATGAAATACGGATATCATCAACTGATGTTGAAGGAGTATGACATCCCAAAAATAGATTTTCATACTAGATATGTTCATTATTAACTTTTTGTTATTTTTTTATGTTAACTAATGAAACTGGTGTATTCATGATTATTATGAATAGAATATTTCATGAGATCATGGATAAGTTTTTGATTTTGTTTATTTATGAAATTATGGTATTTTCTAAGAATAAAGATGATCATGATCAATATCTAAGGGTGGTTTTACAAACCCTAATGAAATGATACTATTGGGAAACTTCTGAAACTGTGTTTTTTGGTTGAAATCGATTTCTTTTACTTGAATAATTAGAAATAAAAATGTAATAATAGTTGATAATTATAAAAAAAGGTGGTTGATGAATGGTTAGAACATTCAAATATTACAGATATTCATAGTTGTAATGGATTTGATGGTTTTTTTACGAAAGTTTGTCAAAAAAATTTAACTATTATATAGCTCGCTGACTAGGTTATTGCGAAATGGGGTTAAATTTATTTGGAAAAAATAATGCGATGTTAGTTTTCAAGAACTGAAGTAGAGATTGGTGAATTCTCTAGTTTTGGAATTTTCTTCCTGAAATGGTTAGTTTGTCATCTACAATGATGCTTCATTGAAGAGAAATTGCTGTGTTTTGATGTAGAATGATAATTTAATTGGTTATTTTTCAAGAAAACTAAAACCCCATGAGTTAAATTATCCCACACATGATTTGGAAGTGTTAGATGTGGTAATTTATATGATAATTTGGTGGAAAAATTTATAGGGAGAGAAATGTCAAATATACACTGAGCATAAAAGTATGAAGTATATATTCACTCAGTAGGAATTACACACAAGGTAGAGAAGATGGATTGAATTGATAATGTATTATGTTTGCACAATAAATTACCATCTGGGTAAAGTAATCAATGTAGCAGATTCCATGAGTCAAAACAGCATGCGTCATTAACCGTGTTATATTTGGAATATGATTACTTGATTGATTATTTAATGAATTTTGGCATAAAAGTTGTTTATATAGGAAATATATCTTTCTTCATTTAGGTTTTAGTGAAATAATCATTATCAGACAGAATTATGAAATCACTGAAGGGAGACTGTGAGCTACGGGAAAAGCTAGAATATGTTAAAATTGGTATGTTTCAATAATTTAACATTGATAAATATTGTGTTTTATTATTTGGATAAAGGATGTGTGATCCTTGTGATTCCTAGTTGAAGAAATATTTATTATGTGAAGCTCATAGTTCTCTATTTTTAGTTCATCCTATTAGTACTAAGATGTACATAGACCATCAGTTTTATTATTGGTGGCATGGAATTAGAAGAAATATTGATGATTTTTCCAAGAAATATTTGACATTTCAACATGTTAAACTAGAGTGGATGTTACTAATGGGGATGCATAAGACTTTTTCAGTGCCATAGTGGAAATGAGATAATGTATCTATGTAATTTTTGGTAGGTCTACCTATGACTTCATGATGAAAGAATGTGATTTCAGTTATTGTTGATCAACTGAAAAAATCTACAATTTTTTTTTCTATTAGAGATATGATGTATTTGGATTAGATTTATTGACTGTAGCATAATGATATTTTAATGTTACATAGAGTTTTTATTTATGTTGTATCTGATCAGGATCCTAGGTTCACTTCTATCTTTTTCAAGGGGATTCAGAAGAAGTTGGACAGTGAATTAAATTTCAGTACAACTTCTCCTTCTCAATCAGATGGGCTGTCAGAATAAAACTTTTAGAATTTGGATGATATTCATTGAGCACGTTATATGGAATAAAAATGATATTGTGATCATCATCATTGTTTAGTTTATTTTTCTTATAGTATTAGTTTTCATTCCAGTATACAGATGACACCCATTGAGGCATTGTATGGGATGCAGTGTTGGAATCAAATGTTTTGGGATGATATTGGTGAAAAAAAGTTGATGGGGCCAGAATTAGTTGAGGATGTGGCAGAGAAATTAAAGATGATCTAGAATCTCATTAGGACAATGCAATGAAGATAGAAAAGTTATGATATAACATATTTAAAGTATTATTTTTGGAGTTATGTGACCATGTTTTTCTTAAAATAAATCATTGCAAAAGTGTGATGCATTTTTTTATGAAAGGAAAGATAAGACATGACTCATAATTTATTTTGATATTTAGGATAATGTTGGACCAGTCACCTACTGAGTAGCTTTTTATCCATTTCTATCTCATGTATATAATGTTTATCATGTTTCAATGTTGAGAATGTATGTTCCAGATTCATCTCACGTTATGATCCTATAGGCATTTCAGCTGGACGAGGACCATTCTTATGACGAGAAAATAGATTAAGTTTTGATATATGGGAACAAGTATTCAAAAATAAGGTAATCCACTAGGCAATGATTTTTTGGAGAAAACACATGGTTGAATAAGAATCATGGGTGTCTGAATGTGATATGAGGGAATGGTACCTCATTTGTTTAATAAGTAAATAAAATGTGAGTATGTAATTTATAGTAGGTGGGGATAATTTTACACCCCAGGTATTAAAAATAAATTGAATCGGTATCATGTTTTAAGTAGATATTTATAACTAACCTTTAATCATAATGTTTCAACTTCAATGTTTGGAATATCGAAAACGGGTCATCTACCATTGTGTTCAGTAAGTTATTTGTAGCTAGATAGAACAAACTTTATGTTTAGTGAATAGTAACTTATATTTATGAATAATAATATGAATATTAATATGATCCTAGTGAATTGTAAATTGTTTCAAAGATTTATTTTTTTAAGGCTTTGAGATAATGAAATCTTGATTACTTTTTTACAGTGATATAAATTGAGTTATTACATTAAAATTGATAACTTTTGAATAAAGTGTTATTTTATTTATAAATTAAATTAATAATTGTAGATAATTATTTTTAGAAAATGGATTTCATTTTTGATTTCTACATGTCCAGAAATGGTAGGGGTTAATTTATTGGATTTTTCTGAAATACGTGAATTTTTTATGAATAATAAAATATGGTAAAATAACCTATATTAAAATTATCAATTAAATACACTATTTATGACATTTCAATTGATGTAAGACAAATTATGTCAAAATAAAATGTCATTATTACTAATTGGGTTAAAATTTATTTATGGATATTCATAGTCAAGAGAATAAATATTATAATAATTTCAAAAATAATGACAAATGCCTCCTCCCCTCCACTATAAACATCAACCTCATTCCCCACATCCTCCCTAACCTCTAAAGCCTTGATGCGTACCTAAGTTCAATCCAATACTCCTCCCAAGGCTCTTCCCCACGACCTAGAGCAACTGGTATCACAAAAAGGCCAAAACCAAATGCCTTAAAAAGGATCTCAATGAGAAGATATCAACATGCAAACATCTTGTTTTGTTTTCTTTCATTCCGTTTCATTTTCATATTTATTCTTCTTCTTTAGTCTTCTCACCATATCCAAGAGGCACTAATGAACCAGTATCTTATATATTGTATATTTCATCATATTTTTAGGAGACTTACCAATTTAATTCTTCTCCTCTCCCACTTATTTATGATATAATAACAACGTCTGTGATGTGTCAATTTACCGACATCATGGACAATGTGATATCAATTTATATTTCATATTTAATGACTAGTCATGAAACCATTTTTTTATTGGACAAGATTAAAATATTTGTTTTATATGTTATATAAGGGTATTTAATCATTTTATTCACATGTTATTAATTTATTAAACAGATGAGTTCATTATGATCAAAGAATCACCAAAATGAGCTAAAAAAATACCAAGAATGTTTTAAAATATGAATCATCATCATGTAAGAATTAAAAATATTGAATGTTAAAATTTATGGTTTTGGAAATATTTATGTACTATGAAATTCTATTTCTGGATTTTCACTTCTAATTGGCATGAATATCCATCAAGAACTAGACATGGAAATCATGTAAAGAACAAACCCAAGACAATACAAGGAACAAAATCCTAACAATGAAAAGGTGAAATGATGTATTGAAATCATAATATAAGGAACTAAAAATATGAATATGTTTCTATAATATATTAATAACCCTATTTTAACTATTATAAAATAGGTTTAAATGTGTTTTAAATAAATAAAAAGGTGAGGTAAGGGAATTCTTAACCCAATTTTCATTCTTTGGGTTAACCCTCTACTGCATAGTTTACATGGTATAAAACATTTTTGATTGAGGGATTTTTTTAATATGTTAAATTATGTATATTTATAGTTTATATACATATTTATCCCACACTATTAATTCTCAATTCAATTATATTATATTTATAAGGGAATTTTATTTTATTAACATCATTTAAAATTTTGTTTTATAAATTAAAAAATAAATGTTTTAATGAAATTATTCTTGTTGTATGATTGTGTTATGGTTCTTGGGAATTGATTATGATGATGAGTGTGACCTATATATCTCCCCAATGCATTGGGTTTGTTTATGTTGGTGGTCGGCCAGATGATTACACCATGTGTAACTACGATGGATACAAAAATTGTCAGGTAGCCGTGAGAGTTATAAATTATAAGGTAGTCAGGAGGGTTACAAGATTATGTAAGTAATTCCCCAAGAAACCTTTATCATTCTATTTATGTTATTATGTTTTTGTGATTCTTGATTAAATCCAATGTTTCAAAAAGTATGTATAAATATATATATATATATATATATATATATGTTACACTTATATCTTTTGAAAATGATTTCATCCGTTACAAGTATTTGTGGACTAATGTGTTCCATCCTTATTTTTATATAATTTACTCTTCTTTTTATTCTTATCCTAAGATTTAAATTTATTTTTAGAGGTTATAAGGATGTGTTAGAAAAATATGGAATCCATGTTAATTGTTTGATGAATTTCCAAGGAAATTTTGTTTTATTTTAAGGATTTTATATTATGGACGAAATGAATACTATATTTATGGTATCCACTCTATATTAATGTTTAATGTTATGAATGTATTATTTTACAATTATCTAAATGGTTAAAATTGAAAATATCCCCAATGTGAGAGGATGTTATTTCTTTACTAAATTCATGATTATATAATGTAATAAGGTCGGGTCCTTATAGTTGGCATCAAATGATTTTTTAGATATCATTATGGGTTGATATTATGTTAATAGAATACCATAAATGATTTTTACTCAATTATTAATTTGAAATGTTATATAATTTTAGGATTACCATGTTTCTTAAACTATGATATGTTTTTTTAGAATGGTTCTCCACACAAGGAACAGAGAAGCTGAAGAGGATATTTACTGATGGAAGAATATCCATCCAAATCTGCAGCTCAGAATGGTAGGGATTGGAACCGAGGAGTTTGTGAATGTAATAGATCCCCTAGTGCATCAAATAAATGGTGGTCTAATCCATTAAAGAAAACATACAGAGTTTCCACAATGGATCATGATGATGGTGGGACATCTAATGAGACAACACCCACCTTCTTTCATGGGATATTCTGACACAGTAGAGGCTAAATGAAGGATTAAACACCATAAAATGACATTAAATGTTATTGGATGTCAGATAATCAAATGATATATATTGAAATTTATCATTTTCAATGTTAATATAATCAATGGTGGTCAATGATAAGGAATATTAGGGATAAAGAGGATATGAATTCCTTATATTGGGATGAATTAAAAAGTCATTTCTGTGGAAAATAGTTTCCTATTGTGGTGTAACATAGGATAGAGAAGATATTAATTGAGTTGAAGAAGAAGGAGGAGGATTCAATTTATTTTTATGAAGAAAACATAACATGAATGGCATGTTATGCTCCAAATATTATTCTAGATTGTAATAGATAAATCAAATTCTTTTACTCAGTATTGAAGCAATGGTATTGAAGGGTGTCGTCCTCCCAAGAATTCAAAGGTTTTGAAAAAATATCTGATGTGGTGAGAGGGTAAGGATAGAGTTTGCTGATGATGAAATGCATTTTGAAAATAAGTATAACAAGAGTTTTAGATGGTAAGACATGGGTAAGAATCAACCAACAAAATATGATGGTATGAATGTCCAGTTCCCTGTTTGTGAAAATTGTGGCCAAAAGCACCTTAAGAAATGCCTTACCAAACTGGGAATTGTTTTAGATGCGGTATGTTTTGAAATATTACCCGATATTGTAATGAAAATGATCCTAAGTCTAACCATGATGTTCAATCTGTTACGTGGTTTAAATATGGTGAGATGGGTCATTAGGAAAATTCTTTCACAAAAAGAGATATGAGTGATAAAAAGAAGCTAGACTATAACTAGAAAGGTGTACTGATATACTTTACGACTACATCAATATAGGTCAGGCCATCCAATGTAGTTGTATCATGTACCTTGTTTGTTTAATTATATTTTTATATTGTTTTTTTTATACAGTGTCTTCACATTCGTTTATTTCTGATGAATTTTCTGGAAAATTAAAAATATCACCTCCACAAATGAGGCCAAAACATATTGTTAAATATTTGGGGGAAATATTATAGCTATGATAAATAATAATAATCTTTTTATTATGGTATGTGAAAATATTTTACCGGAGAACCTTGTGGTTTTTCCCTTAGTATAGCTTGATGTCATTATGGGAATGTATATCCTTTTTATTAATATTTATAAGATTGAATATAGAGACAAAGAAGTTTTTTTTCAGAAAGAGTTATTGTATTTATACAAGAAGGAACCCATAAAAATTATAACAGATCAGGAAGTTGAGAAACTATTGAATGATGGCAATGAATTTTATATTTCTCAAATAGTTGAAAATAAATAAAATGTGTAGATTAATTATGTACTATTGATAATTAAACACCTTGATGTTTTTTTGGATGAGTTACCTACTGTCATAACTGATCGGTAAGTCAAATTCACAATTGAATTATTTTCTGATGCTAATCCAATTTCAAAGACCCCATATCATATGGCCCAAATAGAACCTCTTGAATTTCAAAATCAGTCGTTGGATTTTATTTATAAAGTATTTATGCATCCTAGAACATCACCATGGGTTTCTCTTGTTTTGTTCCGTAAAACAGAAAGATGGTTCAATGAGACTTTTTATTGATTAAAGATATTTGAATAACATCATTGTTATAAAAAAGTATCTTTTGACTCATATGTATGACTTGTTTGATCACCACACATTTTTTCCATTATATAACATCATACCCGTGATCAACTAAATCAGTTATAAATCAATAAAGAGGTATGATTACACATTCTACAACTATCAATTGAATCTAATCAGTATAAATGTTAATCCCTGTTTTTTATATGTCTTCAGTAGTCTAATGGTACTGAGTTATTTTCAGAACCTCATCTCATCAATGGAAATAAGGTTTATATAAGATAAAAATTCAAAATTATGAATACATATTGGGGGATTTTTCAATATATTTCAATAGTTGTTGAGATCAAAAAAAATTTAGTGGAATTTTTATACAAAAATATCACTCAATATTTCATTTAGATGGTTATTTATAAATCCATCTATGAAATGAATTATAAACCCCCAACATGATGAATTTTCTTTGGATAAAGGAATCTATGAGGAACAAATTTAGATGAAAAAATGATATATAATTATTAATACATTCAACAAGTCATATGTGTTTATCGAAGATGAAAATGGTATTTAAATAATCATCAGAAATATCATGAGTTATAGGATGGTGAAAAGGTATTCTCTAAATATCTCCCTTAATGAGGTGATGATAGTAGGAAATTAGGTAAATATAACCCCATTATATATTAGTCATTTTGAACTTATTAATCATATCAGGATGATATAATAAAAACCTATTATTCCACTGATTCCCTCTAATGATCTTGATTTGTTCCATTTATCTCTCATGAGGATTTTTTAAACTTGACCTTCACATATAAATGATCTAGAAGACATGCTTCTAGATAATTCAATTTTTATTGATGAAAAAACATTAAAGATTTTCGATAGAATAGATAATGTGAGATAAAAGAAGAACTCTATCTTGGTCAATGTATTATGTTGTAACAAATAATTTAAGGAATCTATATTTTAAACTAAGGATGTAATGATGTAATAATATCCTCAGTTATTTGTATAAGAGTAACAATTTTAAAATGTGATATTAATATTAAGGTGTATAGTGTGTAGAACCATTAAATTTTTGGAAATTTATTCTCTTTAAATAATTTTATTTTTTGTAATCATATTTTATATAGAAACACATATTTAATCAATTAATAAATGATAATATTTATATTTAAAATACTTTTTATCATATTATTATAAAGTAATCTAAAACTCAATATAATGAGAAATAAATACTATTCTGAAATAGTAGTTTTTTTGAATAACAGTGTATATTCAAATTCATAAAATAATAAATCTACGTGGGTTGGTAATATAAGGACCTGACAATAAAAGAATACATAATATTGAATTAAATGTATAATTCACATTTAGAATATTTTCAGGGTTATAGTTTTAGATAATTATGACATATCTATTACATCTCAAATGATTACAAATTAGACACTTGTACTTAGTTTCAATTTTTTTCACAAAATAAAAACTCCTAAAAAAATATTCAGTCTACTTCAAGTTTTTAGACAACATGAATTTTCCTTGATCCCATCCATGACCACATTCATATTTAAGTATTCTGAAAAACATTTCAAAACATTGGATGAGCATAAAATGCTCAGTAAGGGTTATGAAACAAATAATGGAAACATTAGTTCATCATTACACATGTAACATATGCTCTTTAACATACCTCATGAAATCATAAGATATATGAATAACACATTGAAAACAAAAATCATAAATGTAAATTGTGGAATTCATATCATACTTACATTATAGTTATCACATCTACATAGGGAGTTACATTTGGAATACATGTCATAGTATATTCCCTAAATATCACTGGATAAAAATTCATGTTTACCTCTGTCACGTTACCCAATGAATTTGAGAGATATCTCAGGCTCACCTGCCCTTAGTATAACGACCCATACTTTACATATATTGTTAATACTTCAAAATTGAAGCACACTTATTACAACATATGACAAAACCCCAAAGGACCGTATAGGTATAGTGTCTTTAGAAACTGGGAAACACAAACAACTGGTTCATAAATCTTCTACAATGTCTCCCATTTATTTCCTCATATCTAGGGTCCCTTTTAGCATATTCTACTTAATATCCATCTTCCTGACCAGGGGAAAAGAAAACATAAAAGGGTGAGCTCAAATGCTCAGCAAGGGAAAATAAAGGAAATAAAAATCATATCATATCTTTTTGAAAATCATAACCTGCAAAAGAGATCATAATATCTTAACATGGAATAAATAATAGAAGTGAAAATGAGATCCCCATAATCATAACATGAAACTTGAAACTTTGTGGCATGCACACATAATCTTGGAAAATCATTTCTTGTTAGTCATGACCCATTGCCAAGACTATCTTAGTGGACAAAGTCCCTTTCTGAACCGAGTCACCCTCGTTCCAGTCCTGTTTCACTGAACCGGTATAACCTACCGTTCTAGCCATGTCTATCTCATGAGATATAAAATCTTTACCCAATGCATTGGAGGGAGATATAGGTCCCACCCATCTTATAATGAATCTTTTCTTATGTGTGCCTCATAATCATACATCATCGCATAACACATGTAACAAAAATGGGATTCTTGAAACATCATGACATCATAAATCAATTC
Source organism: Viscum album (assembly GCA_963277665.1). Lineage (NCBI taxonomy): Eukaryota > Viridiplantae > Streptophyta > Magnoliopsida > Santalales > Viscaceae > Viscum > Viscum album. The sequence continues at coordinate 365,655,324 of OY728166.1, read as the reverse complement.
ATATAAGATAAAGGAATTCATAAAAATAATTCCATCACAACATGATCAAATAAATGTAATAATAGGGATAAAAACAGAACCCTTTATTATCTTAGATGGAAAATAATTTTGATAAAACACTTGAACTCCATTCTTGAGGAAAATATCCTTTCTTCTTCAAAAATATTTTTCCTTTCATAACATGTCATACAACTTTAAAATAAAAGAAGTTGATTAAAAATAAACTTGAAAACTTGTAAAGGAAGCTTCTTGGAAATAATGTTTTAAAAATCCATTCATGCCGTATAAGTTAAAAAAACATTCTTCGTACTTTTGTCGGAAAAGTCAAAAAGTACCTCGTACGAAAAACGACAAAAGATTCCTTTAATTTCTTTTACTAAAAACTCACCGAAGGGTAAAAATGGATTTAAAAAATTGTAGGTGGATGCAAATAATATTACATATTTATGAAACATGGATGTGGATGATAAAATACACCCCAGTAAATACTTACGAATAAACAATCTCGGATAAAAATGAGATTGTGATATTTCTCTTACCTTAGGTCCGATTTGCTTTGTACGTGTCTGAAGCTCCTGTATAATGGTTTAAATAATGTTATTGACTAATTCCATAATCATACATATTGATATGATATCATATATGGTCATATTCTTAGCTTCTTATTAGTAATATTTCATTGTTACTTGTTACTCGGGTCATTATTGCCTTTTGTTCTTATGCGTGTTTTGTCAAATAAATTCTTATTCTTCTTTTAAGGTTATAGATACCTTATATCCAGAATGGTATTAGTGTAAAATATATCATATTTATTCATTCAATTCATTTATATAATTACTATGTAATGATGATCATGTAGAACGAGTCGCATCACATCGTGGAGACGGTATTCCGTACGTACGCACGAGTGATGATATCGTTCCTATGATCGTGGAATTGTATTGGAGTATATATATATATTATTTCATTATCAATATTACTTAATAATAATCATAAATGGTTACTCATTACACCATTATAACCATCCTTGTAAGGTGGTGGTGGAAAATAGATTACACCACGGCTTGGAGACGGTATTCCGTACGTACGCATGCGCGGTGATTTCATTTTTCCGTAGGATGGATAGAAGGTGAATTAGGGTTGTTTCATAATTATAATAAAATATCAGTATGTAAGTAATACTGATGTTATTACTTTATCATGAAACAAATAAATAAGAAGAAGTTGAAGAAGAAAGAAATTGAAAAGATCGGTAATGGATATTACCTCTTCTTTGGAACGCTTCTTTGAATCCTCCACTTAGGGAACTAATATGGGTATTTGAAGAAGACCAGGACCTCTAGGATTATTCTAGGGAAGTGGAGAGGAGAAAATGTCATGGGTTGGCCGAGCTTGAGTGCTCAAATTGGTGTGAGGAGGAGGGGGAGGAGGTGCCCTTTTACAAGGGAGGAGAGGGGCACCTTAGGAATATCTCAAAATATTATTTTATATTAATGTCAAAATCGGTTTATAATAGTTCCAAAGGGTCTTATTTCGAAGATAAAGTGGGGAAGGGTCTAAATCCTATCAACCAATAGGATTTAGACAAGTTTAGGGTATTATTTTAACCATATAAATTAGATTTAATTCTATGTTAAATAATTTAACTTTTACCACGTCTTTTTGTTTTCTTTCACTATATGGTTAATAAACTTACTATAACATGCCAAACGAACCCCAAATTGTTTATTATTAATATTTATATTCTTATATAAGTCATTTGGCCTAATCTTAGATTTTTTAGAATAAAATAACAATTAATAATATAATATTTGATTTAAAAACTATTTTGTGTCAATTTTGACACTATTTGATATATGATTTTTGTGAAAGTCATAACAGAATGATATGTTCGAACCAAGTTGATTAAATAAACATTAATATATCATAGTAACCTATAAAATTAGTGGAATTCATAAAAAGTCTCAAAATACATTTATTTTGGTGTTTATAACATCAATTATGTCAATATTTCATTTATAAGATAATTACTGCATCATCATTGTGTCATCATTAAATTAAATTATTTAATGTCTAAAAATTACAAATAAAATATCATTATGTAGGAAATCGTTTTAGATTTATAATGAATATTTATAGTTTAATTTATCTTATGTATAACCCCATATTAAAAATGATTTACTTATTAAACTTTGATTTTAACTATTTTAACCATTCTTTAAATAAATTAATAATAAATGTCCTAATCTAATCCAAGTGGGCCTAAATGGTCATATTTTATTCCCAAGTTTGTTTTTGGTAGAATTACACTTGTCCAATAGAATTAAGACATGTGTTAGGGTAATAGTAATATCATATTTACCCTTAGTTACCCTATTTACTATTAACCGCGGTATAAAAAGTAAAAAGTTACTATTAACCAAAAAATTATTTTTATCTCATTAAACCACATTTTACTTAATGATATCAACCGTGTCTGTCGGATTTTCGAAATTCCATTCACAGAAGCGGTAAAATTATGTTTTATGCAAAATTCTGTTTTTAACCTACAACTTAGTGGTTTCACTATTCATCAAAAATTGAAAGTTTTCAGAAAAATACCAAAATTTCACCCTAGGCTAATTTCGGTATTCCGAATCCAAAAATGAAGTCCATTTTAAAAAAAAATAAAATTTATAAAATTTCAATAAGTGGTTATTACTATTCATAATGGCTAGTTTTAATAATATTTTAATAGCATATCGTTGTTTAGTGAAACTCGGTATTGCGTACGACGCAAGCTATCGAGGAAGGTCGTGATTGCATGTAAAGTAAGCCAAGCAAGTGTGTTGTGAAAGAATCCTTTGATGATATATAAAAACAAAATATTATTCATAAAAATCTCGGGTGTTACATTCTACCCCCCTTAAAAAGAATTTCGCCCTCGAAATTCGTCACTTTGTAACAAACAGATGAGGATACTTCTCCCTCATCATATCCTCAAGCTCCCATGTAGCTTCTTCAAGTTGGTGGTTCCTCCATAAAACTTTCACCAAGCGAGTGGTCTTGTTTCGTAGGACTTTTTCGCTACGATCCAGAATCTCTATCGTCTGTTCTTCATAAGAAAGATCTTGCTCCAGCGGTACAACTTCTGAGCTGAGTACATGTGAAGGATCAGGTATGTACTTTCTCAGGAGAGATACATGGAACACATCGTGAACTTGAGAGAGATTCGGTGGAAGCGCCAATCGGTAAGATACCTTCCCAACATGATCTAGTATTTCGAAAGGACCGATATATCTAGGGCTCAACTTCCCCTTCTTTCCAAATATCATAACCCTCTTCCAGGGAGATATTCGTAAGAACACTTTATCACCAACTTCAAACTCTAGGTCTTTTCTTCGGTTGTCGGCATAACTTTTCTGTCGACTCTGAGCTGCTCTTATGTGTTGTTGAATAGATCTAACCTTTTCTGCCATTTAATCAACCAGATCAGGTCCTAATAGATTTCTTTCCCCAACTTCATCCCAGCAAGTTGGATTCCTACATTTCTTTCCATAGAGAGCTTCATAAGGAGCCATCTGAATACTGGAGTGAAAGCTATTATTATAAGAAAATTCCACCAAAGGTAGGTTTTGATCCCAACCTCCTTTGAAATCAATAGAGCAAGCTCTCAACATATCTTCTAGGGTTTGAATTGTTCTCTCAGACTGACCGTCTGTCTGGGGATGATAAGCAGTGCTGAAACTCAACTCTGTATCCAGAGTATGCTGAAGACTTCGCTAGAACTTCGAGGTAAATCGCGGATCCCGATCAGATATAATAGAAAGTGGTACTCCATGCAATCTTACCACTTCCTTTACATATATCCTGGCAAGCTGATCTAGAGATAAATCCTCTCTAATAGCAATGAAGTGTGCAGACTTTGTAAGACGATCAACTATGACCCAAATAGCATTATTGCCTTTGGATGTTTTAGGAAGTCCTGTGACAAAGTCCATAGTGATATTTTCCCATTTCCATTCGTGTATGGGTAATGGTTGTAACATCCCCTTAGACTTCTGTCTCTTAGCTTTAACTTGTTGACAAACCAAGCATCGAGAGACATATTCAGCAACATCTCTTTTCATTCCATCCCACCAGAAGTACTCTTTCAGGTCCCTATACATCTTCGTGCTTCCAGGATGAATAGAGAACGATGAACTATGAGCCTCATCCAGCAGCTCCTTCTTTAATTCAGGGATTGGAGGAACACATACCCGATTCCTGAAATTTATTATCCCATCACAATAAAGTTTGAATTCAGGAACATTTCTCACCTTCTTTTGTAACTCTACATATTCTTTCTGTGCCTCTTTAATCTTCACATGTATAGATGGTTGAACATTCATTTGAGAAAGATAAGATTTTTCCCCTTCCATTATAATTCCAAGATCCATCCTTTGTAAATACATAAATATTGGATCCTTTGTGATCCTCATCATGGATAAACTAGCATGGTCTTGTCGACTTAATGCATCTGCCACCTTGTTTTCTTTCTCAGGGTGGTAATGGATTGAGCAGTCGTAATCCTTAATCAGCTCCAACCATCTTCTTTGACGCATATTCAGCTCCTTTTGTGTGAAAATATACTTTAAACTTTTATGATCAGTATACATATCACACCATTCACCATAAAGGTAATGCCTCCAAATCTTTAATGCAAAGATTACCGCAGCCAACTACAAATCTTGTGTTGGGTAATTTTGCTCATGGATTTTCAACTCTCGTGAGGCATAAGCTATCACCATATCATTTTGCATAAGAACAAACCCCAATCCCTTCTTGGATGCATCACTGTAGATCACAAACCTTTCTCCACTACAGGGCAGTGTGAGCACAGGTGCACTGGATAACCTTCTTTTCAACTCCTTGAAATTCTCTTCACATTCCTCTGTCTATACAAACTTAACTCCTTTCCGAGTCAACTTGGTGAGTGGATTAGATAATCGTGGAAAATCCTTTACCAAACGTCGATAATATCCATCCAAACCAAGAAAACTTCGAATCTCAGTAACTGTTGTTGGTCTCGACCATCTTTCGATAACCTCTATTTTTGCTGGATCTACAGATATCCCCTCTTTTGAAATTATGTGACCCAAAAATGCAACTTTTTGAAGCCAAAATTCACACTTGGTAAATTTGACATAAAGCTTCTCCTTTCTCAGGATCTTCAATATAATTCTCAAGTGATCTTCATGCTCTTCCTTTCTCTTTGAATAGACAAGAATATCGTCTATAAAGACTACCAAAAATTGATCATGATAGTCTCTAAAGACTCTATTCATTAGATCCATGAAGATAGCAGGGGCATTAGTAAGACCAAATGGCATCACTATAAATTCATAGTTTCCATACCCTGTACGGAAAGCTGTCTTTGGTATATCCTCGCTTTTGACCCTTAATTGATGATACCCTGAATGAAGATCAATCTTGGAAAAGTATTGAGCTCCGCGTAGTTGTTCAAATAAGTCATCAATGCGTGGGATAGGATATTTGTTCTTGATAGTGATCTTGTTAAGTTCTCGATAATCAATGCAGAGTCTCATTGATCCATCATTATTCTTAACAAATAGAATAGGTGCTCCCCAAGGTGATGCACTAGGGCGTATGAATCCCTTATCAAGATTCTCTTGGAGTTGCTTCTTCAATTCCTGCAACTCAACTGGGGCCATTCTATAAGGTGTCTTTGAAATTGGCAAAGCACCCGGTAAGAGTTCTATTGAAAACTCAACTTCACGATTTGGTGGAAGACCCGGTAATTCATCCGGAAATACATCATCAAACTCCCGTACAATGGGAATATTCTTAATCATGAGTTTCTCACCAACCATTTGAGATAAATAACCTTCATTTAGTGGAATCAATACCCATAAGATGGAAGAAATTTCCACTGGAAGGTTATGTTCATCCTTGCATTGATAGACGATCGTAGATTGATCTGGAATATGAAATGTGACTTCCCTTATTTGGCAATTGATATGAGCTCCATGTAGAGAAAGCCAATCCATGCCAATAATCACATCAAATTCCACTAAAGGAAGGATCACAAGATTTTCAGGAAGCACTTTCCCACAAACTTCGATCGGAGAAGAATTATAAACATTTGATGAGACTATTGTGCCATTAGGTGTTGTCACAGCTAACTCAACATCTAATTGTTGAGGTAATACGGTGATACCCTTAGAAAATTCTTTATAAATAAAAGAGTGGGTGGATCCATAATCAAATAAAACATTTTCTACTTTAGAGTGGATGGTAAGTGTACCTTTCACCACTTCGTTATCGTACTCCACATCGCTGATAGAAATTGCATGTGACTTTCCTTTGTCTTTAGCCTTATGATTTTGTTGACGTCGACCATCATCATCAACCCTTGGATTTGGGCATTGATTGGAATAATTCCCCATCTCATTGCACTTGAAACATTGAAGTGTAGTAGGTTCATTCTGTGTATCCCTTCCTTTGTTTGCATCATTAGACATCTTCTTCCCATTATCGCGGCATTCAAATGCCCGATGACCTTCCTTTCCACATTTAAAACATTTACTTGTCCCTTTAAGACAACTCCCTCCAGGTTTCTTTCCACACATTGTGCTTAAGGGAAATCTCATCTTCTTTTCAGTGTGCTCTTTAGATTTTCCTTTGAATTCCATCTTCCTCTTCTTATCAAACCCATGTGACTGATGGGTTACTCCAATCTCCATCTCGACTTTGAGAGCACATCGAACGATTTCCTCGTAGCTATTGAAGTCCCTTATGGCTAACGCCCTTCGAAGACTTGGTTTTAAGCCACTAAAGAATCGATCGATCTTACTCTCAGGTTGGATAATAATACCAGAAGCGTACCTTGCAAGTCTTGTAAAATTTGCTTCATAGGTACCAACAGATTCATTATCCCTTTACTTCAGTTCAAGAAACTCTTTCTCCATCTTTGTTCGGAGAATACGGGGAAAGTACTTATTGAAAAAAAAAGTTCTTGAACTCGTCCCATTCCATAGACTCAATTTCATCCCTTTGCCTCGTATTCTTAATAAGATTCCACCATTGATCAGCATCTCCTTCCAAACGATACACTGCTAGGATGACTTTATCATGTTTAGAACATTGAAGAACTGAAAATATCTTTTCAGTAGTACTAATACATTGTTCAGCATCTAATGGATCAGTAGACCCACTGAAAGAAGGTGGACGCTGCCTCATGAAGGATTCAACAGAATGTTGCTCCTTCCTTTGCTCGTTTGGAAGTCCTGCATGATTCATAGCTTGAGAAAGTTTTGTGAGCATGGCTACAAGATTTTTCATTCCAGCTCCCATATCGTTTGGTTGCTCAGGGGGACAATCATTGCATTGCCCATCACATTCCGCATTAACACGGTTCCTTCGGGTTCCAGCCATTGACTAAAACCAAGAAGAATAGTGTGAGCATCACTAATTATAATAGGAAAACCACATAATTCAAGAATAAAATTTTCATGCTTAAGGTCTTATCCTAGGTTATTCAAGTCCATTTCTAAAACACTAAGAGTGTGTTCTATGCTTAGACTTATCCTTAGGGTTCTTACTAAGGCTTTCACATCCTAGTTTCCAAAGGTTGACTATACCTTTCTCTGATACCAACTATAACGACCCATACTTTACATACATTGTTAATACTTAAAATTGAAGCACACTTATTACAACATATGACAAAACCACAAAGGACCGTATAGGTATAGTGTCTTTAGAAACTGGGAAAGATAAACAACTGGTTCATAAATCATCTACAATGTCTCCCATTTATTTCATCATATCTAGGGTCCCTTTTAGCATATTCTACTTAATATCCATCTTCCTGACCTGGGGAAAAGAAAACATAAAAGGGTGAGCTCAAATGCTCAGCAAGGGAAAATAAAAGAAACAAAAATCATATCATATCTTTTTGAAAATCATAACCTGCAAAAGAGATCATAATATCTTAACATGGAATAAATCATAGAAGTGAAAATGAGATCCCCATAATCATAACATGAAACATGAAACTTTGTGGCATGCACACATAATCATGGAAAATCATTTCTTGTTAGTCATGACTCATTGCCAAGACTATCTTAGTGGACAAAGTCCCTTTCTGAACCGAGTCACCCTCGTTCCAGTCCTGTTTCACTGAACCGATATAACCTACCGTTCCAGCCATGTCTATATCATGAGATATAAAATCTTTACCCAATGCATTGTAGGGGGATATAGGTCCCACCCATCTTATAATGAATCCTTTCTTATGTGTGCCACATAATCATACATCATCGCATAACACATGTAACAAAAATGGGATTCTTGAAACATCATGACATCATAAATCAATTCATATAAGATAAAGGAATTCATAAAAATAATTCCATCACAACATGATCAAATCAATGTAATAATAGGGATAAAAACAGAACCCTTTATTATCTAAGATGGAAAATAATTTTGATAAAACACTTGAACTCCATTCTTGAGGAAAATATCCTTTCTTGTTCAAAAACATTTTTCCTTTCATAACATGTCATACAACTTTAAAATAAAAGAATTTGATTAAAAATAAACTTGAAAACTTGTAAAGTAAGATTCTTGAAAATAATGTTTTAAAAATCCATTCATGCCGTATAGGTTAAAAAAACATTCTTCGTACTTTTGTCGGAAAAGTCAAAAAGTACCTCGTACGAAAAATGACAAAAGATTCCTTTCATTTCTTTTACTAAAAACTCACCGAAGGGTAAAAATGGATTTTAACAATTGTAGGTGGATGGAAATAATATTAAATATTTATGAAACATGGATGTGGATGATAAAATACACCCCAGTAAATACTTACGAATAAACAATCTCGGATAAAAATGAGATTGTGATATTTCCCTTACCTTAGGTCCGATTTGCTTTGTACGTGTCCGAATCTCCTGTATAATGGTTTAAATAATGTTATTGACTTATTCCAGAATCATACATATTGATATGATATCATATATGGTCATATTCTTAGCTTCTTATTAGTAATATTTCATTGTTACTTGTTACTCGGGTCTTTATTGCCTTTTGTTCTTATGCGTGTTTTGTCGAATAAATTATTATTCTTCTTTTAAGGTTATAGATACCTTATATCCAGAATGGTATTAGTTTAACATATATCATATTTATTCATTCAATTCATTTATATAATTACTATGTAATGATGATCATGTAGAACGAGTCGCATATCATCGTGGAGACGGTATTCCGTACGTACGCACGAGTGATGATATCGTTCCTATGATCGTGGAATTGTATTGGAGTATATATATATATTTTTTCAGTATCAATATTACTTAATAATAATCATAAATGGTTACTCATCACACCATTATACCAATCCTTGTAAGGTGGTGGTGGAAAATAGATTACACCACGGCGTGGAGACGGTATTCCGTACATACGCACGCGCGGTGATTTCATTTTTCCGTAGGATGGATAGAAGGTGAATTAGGGTTGTTTCATAATTATAATAACATATCAGTATGTAAGTAATACTTATGTTATTACTTTATCATGAAACAAATAAAGAAGAAAAAGTTGAAGAAGAAAGAAATTGAAAAGATCGGTAATGGATATTACCTCTTCTTTGGAACGCTTCTTTGAATCCTCCACTTAGGGAACTAATATTGGTCTTTGAAGAAGACCAGGACCTCTAAGATTATTCTAGGGAAGTGGAGAGGAGAAAATGGCAGGGGATGGCCGAGCTTGAGTGCTCAAATTGGTGTGAGGAGGAGGGGGAGGAGGTGCCCTTTTATAAGGGAGGAGAGGGGCACCTTAGGAATATCTCAAAATATTATTTTATATTAAAGTCAAAATCGGTTTATAATGGTTCCAAACGGTCTTATTTCGAAGCTAAAGTGGGGACGGGTCGAAGTCCTATCATCCAATAGGATTTAGACAAGTTTAGGGTATTATTTTAACCATATCAATTAGATTTAATTCTATGTTAAATAATTTAACTTTTACCATGTCTTTTTGTTTTCTTTCACTATATGGTTAATACACTTACTATAACATGCCAAACGAACCCCAAATTGTTTATTATTAATATATATATCCTTATCTATGTCATTTGGCCGAACCTTAGATTTTTAGGAATAAAATAACAATTAATAATATAATATTTGATTTAAAAACTATTTTGTGTCAATTTTGACACTATTTGATATATGATTTTTGCGAAAGACATAACAGAATTATATGTTCTAACCAAGTTGATTAAATCAACATTAATATATCATAGTAACCTAGAAAATTAGTGGAATTCATAAAAAGTCTCAAATTACATTTATTTTGGTGTTTATAACATCAATTATGTCAATATTTCATTAATAAGATAATTACTGCATCATCATTGTTTCATAACTAAATTTAATTATTTAATGTCTAAAAATTATAAATAAAATACCATTATGTAGGAAATCTTTTTAGCTTTCTAATGGATATCTATAATAGAATTTATCTTATGTATAACCCCATATTAAAAATGATTTACTTATTAAACTTTGATTTTAACTATTTTAACCCTTCTTTAAATAAATTAATAATAAATGTCCTAATCTAATCCAAGTGGGCCTAAATGGTCATATTTTATTCCTAAGTTTGTTTTTGGTCGAATTACACTTGTCCAATAGAAATAGGACATGTGTTAGGGTAATAGTAATATCATATTTACCCTTAGTTACCCTATTTACTATTAACCGCGGTAAAAAAAGTAAAAAGTTACTATTCACCAAAAAATTATTTTTATCTCATTGAACCACATTTTACTTACTGATATCAACCGTGTTTGTCGGATTTTCAAAATTCCATTCACAGAAGCGGTAAAATTATGTTTTATGCAAAATTCAGTTTTTAACCTACCACTTAGTGGTTTCACTATTCATCAAAAATTGAAAGTTTTTAGAAAAATTCCAAAATTTCACCCTAGGCTAATTTCGGTATTCCGAATCCAAAAATGAAGTCCATTTTAAAAAAAATAAAATTTATAAAATTTCAAAAAGTGGTTATTACTATTCATAATGGCTAGTTTTAATAATATTTTAATAGCATATCGTTGTTTAGTGAAACTCGGTATTGCGTACGACGCAAGCTATCGAGGAAGGTCGTGATTGCGTGTAAAGTAAGCCAAGAAAGTGTGTAGTGAAAGATTACTTTGATGATATATAAAAACAAAATATTATTCATAAAAATCTCGGGTGTTACACTTAGGGTATCATGTAACCACCCATATATGTAAACAGTGCCCAAGAACCATAACACATAAAGCACACATAATGGAATGATAACATTTCCACATTTCAATCACAATATATAATTTAGATATATAGAAATAAAAAATCCATTATCAAAACCATTTTCAATAATAAAATACATAAAAGAGTATATGGTATTTATTTTCCTTTTAATTCTTTAATACTTGTTATGATATCCAAAGATCATTCAATACTCATGGGAGTGGAAAGGTCATTGTCACCATGTACGTTAAAATGGGAAACATTCCTTTTTGACATTTAGTAAAGTGATTCGTAGAAAAATTTTACCTTTAAATGAAAGGAAAATTAAAATTTCTTTATACAGTGTATAAAATATCATCGTGCATAAATCAAAGAACAAAATAAATAAGAAAGATAAGATCAACCCAAGGAATTGGAATTGGGTTAAGAAGTTCCCTTAACTCGTGTCTGACTTGACCCCTTCATTCTTTAATCACCTGAATAATAATTTAATGTTAATTTCAACTTTCATAAGAATCCTCTTTCATGTTTATTATTCCATTTATATCACTTATTACCATTTTAAAAAATTTATGTAATCATTTATGTTCATAATGGTGGTTTTGTCGATATTAGGTACATGATTAAAAAATGAACAACTTATAATTACAATTTGATCATGTGGTCAAATATACATTATATTCAAAAATATATTAATTATGTATATTTTATATATATCATTTACATCTTGTACATGTATGAATTTATAATAGAACATAACATTTGGAGATATGAAATGAAATGCACAGTTCATGGATATGGTAAGTCGTACGTTCGCATGAACGCCCTTCCATTTCTATTTTTTATTTTAAGGGAATTAAAACATAATGATACAAAGTTATATTATAATTACAGTATAATATCATATATAATATCATTATCTCCATCCTTTATACATTCCACATTAGGAATTATGGAGTCATGTCACTTTGAGGGGGCGGCAGTCTGCACTTCCTAAAATGAAATTATCGCGTTTACCCATTATAGAAACCATAAAGGTATGATATAAATGAAAAATACAGTTGCATAAAGAAGACATAAACATTACATATATCATATATAAATACAGTGACATCATAATGGCCACCTGGAGAGGCGGTACGAGTTAATTAAACAATCATCGTTTCGTGAGGTGTTAGTTTTCCATCCACAGAAACAATATCTTCATTACCCATTAGATGGAGGTGTTTGTAAGTGTAGTAAGAATCCATTTCATAAAAACATACTAGTATATTTAGGATGATGGAGTCTTTATAAAATAATGGAATAAAAATATTTTAGGGGGTTGGTGAAGTAAAATAAAACAAAAGAACTTAAGAGAAGATGTTAGCATTAAATTGGGTAGCTCCCTTTGGTTTGAACCAAAAGGGTTTCATGAAGTTATTTTTGCCTAACAAAAATCTTCTAAGATTAATATATGGATCATGGTATTTTATTGGAAAAGTGGATGGACGAGCCAAATGCTTGAGAAGTGTGAGAAATGGGTAGCAATTGAGGGCTTTTTATAAAGAAGTGGAGGGGGTCTTTTGGAATGTTTGAAAATATTATTTTATTTTATAAATATTTTTGGTTTCAAAATGTCCAAAAAAATTAATGTCAAAGATAAAGTTTTCCTGTTAGAAATAAAATCATCCTATAATAATTTCACAAGTTTTGGATATTTTTTTCATTCTTATCTTCTTATTTATTTATATCATTCATAATGACGTAAACACTACATCATCATTGGGTTATAAATAATTTTATTTATTTGCTGTCTAAACATTATACAAAAATTACCATGATGTATGAAATGTTTTAGGCTTTATAATGAATAAATATCGTCAAATATATCAATTATATAACCCTACATTAATTGTTTTTGTAAAACAATACATTTTATGACATTTTTATTTTAACTTTTAATAAAAATTTATTATGGTCATTATCTTACCCAAGTGGCTCAATGGGGTCCCATAATTGACACATGGATTGTATTGGTCGGCCATGAAACATACAATAAAGTTAGGACAAGTGTAAAGGTAATTTTATATCATTATAACATTATTTTCATTTAAATTACCTTAATTACCTTTAATCGCGGTTAATAAAATTAAAAATTAACTATACACAAAAATATTATTTTCAACCCATTGAACCAAATTTTCCATACTATGGACAATTATGTATGTCATATTTTTGAAATTTAAATCACAAAAGCGTTAAAATTTCAATTAAATGATAAAGCCAGTTTTTTTAATTACTACTTAGTGGTTGCACTATTAATAAAAAATTGAAAGTTTTTAGAAAAGTTCCAAAAAATAACCCTAACCTAAATTTGATTTTCTGAATTAAAAAATGAAGTATATTTTACCAAATTCAAAACATATATGTTTCATTAATTAAATTTCTAATTAATTCACATTTTCAAAACTAAAAAGAGTGTTTTTTAGAAATAACAATCGAAAGATTATTACTTATTAATGTCCAATTTCAATGTGAAATTACTTTTAATGGAAAATATTGAATTAAATGGTAAAAATTTAAACTAATTACTATTTATAACCAATTTAAAAGTTAATCTAACCATATAAATAAATTTGATTAAAATGCAGATTTGAATTAATATACATTATTTTTAACTATTCATTAAAAATGTACTTTATCCGAAAAATTCCAAAAATTTTCACAATGTAAATTTTGATGTCCTGATCCTAATGAAGGATTTTATTAGGTCTAATAGAATGTATGAATGTGTCCAAAACTATATTTAAATAGGGGTCGCCATCGAATGTTTTTAAATCAACCTTTTAATGAATATGAGAGTATTTATGCTTCAAATTGAAATCTATTCAAATTTTAAGTCTCTAAATTTTATTAGAAAATTGTAAAAACATTTATCAAACATGTATGATAATATTTTCTAAAGTTAGTTCTGTCAATTAATTCCAATACAATAGCTAGGCATTAACTACATTTAAATTTTAATATTATATTGTTCGTGTGCAACGTAAGATTTATAAGAAACATGTTGTTGAGTATCTGGTACACTATCAAACATAGCTACCCATTTAAATTAAAATTAATATTTAATTCAGATATATTAATAAATATGATATATGTCTTATTCTTTATTTACCTGGGATGTTACATCCTCCCCCCTTTTGGAAATTGCGTCCTCTTAATTTTATTCACTTATCCAATAAATGGGGGTATTTATCCCACATAGCATTTTCAGAGTCCCATGTTTCCTCTTCAGCCAAATGGATCTTTCAAAAAACCTACACCTAATGAATTTCCTTATTCCGAAACACTTGCCCTCTACAGTCAGGAATATGGACTGGTATTTCTTCATAAGTGAGATTCTCTTCCAACTGAACTACCTCTAGGCTTAAAACATGAGATGGATCTGGCACATATTTTCTCAAAATTGAAACAGAAACACATTGTGTACCTGGGAAAAACATTGATGGAATGCCACTCTGAACACATCTAATCCAACATTATCCAGGATCTCACAAGGACCAACGAACATTAGACTAAACATTCCCTTCTTACCAAAACGCATCACAATTTTCCATTGTAAAACAATGAGAAAAACATGATCACCAACTTCTAAACAAAGATCTTACCACCAGTTATCTACATATCATTTCTAGTGACACTAAGCTATTCTCTTGTGCTTCTGAATCAATAGAACTTTCACTGCCATCTCTTTCACCCATTCTAGTCCCATTAGCTTCATTTCCCCTACTTTATCCCAAAAAATATAGAGTTCGACATTGCTTTCCATATAATGCCTCAAATAGAGCCCTCTTTATACAGAAATGAAAACAGTTATTATAAGAAAATTTGACCAAAGAAAAATGTTGGTCCCAACTCTCCTGATAATATTTCAAGCAAGTACGTAACATATCCTCCAAGGTCTGAATTGTTCGTTCTGACTGCCCATCAGATTGTGGATGAAATGTTGTACTAAAATATAATTCAGTACACAATTACTTATGAGAGCCTTTCCAAAATTTAGAAGTAAACCTGGTATTATGATTAGATACAATGGAAAGGGGAAATCTAAGAAACCTAACTATATCTTTAACATACAACCGAGAAAGTTGATCTAGAGACAAAGTATCTCGAATATAAAAGAAATAAGCAGATTTGGTCAATCGATCAACTATACCCCAAATTGCATTATTACCTTGAGATGTCTTTGGTAATCCCAAAACGATGTCCTTGGATATATTTTCCCATTTCCACTCTGGCATTGGTAATGACTGAAGCATGCCTTTTGGTAACTGCCGCTCTTCCATAACCTATTGACAAGTAAAACTCTTTACAATAAAGTCAACAATCTCTCTATTAATTCTATCCCACTAGTTATATTACCAAAGATCTCGGCGCATATTAGTACTGCCGGGATGAACAGAAAATGGAGAACTAAGATCGTCACATAACAACTCATTCTTCAAATGTGAATCAAAAGGCACACATAATCTCTTCCAAAACACAAAAACAAAAACATTATCAATGTTAAAATCCGGAAACATACCATTTTGAACCAACCCTACCTTTTTCTACAACTCACTGTCTTCCTTATGTGCTTTCTTAATTCTTTCTGATAGGGATGATCTCACTGACACTTGAAACAAAATGGAAGAACTTCTCCCACCAATAACTTCTATGCCAATGTTCATCAAATCAAAAACCAAAGGATCTCATTCTGAATGTAGCATGGTTAATGAAGCATTACTTTTTCAACTCAAAGGATTAACCACTTTATTTTGTTTTCTCAAATGGTAAAGGATTGTGCAATCATAATCCTTGATTCTTTCCAGCCTTCTCCTTTATCTCATGTTCAATTCATTCTAGGGGAATATATACTTTAAACTTTTGTGGTTGGTATATATTTCACATTTTACTTCATTTAGATGAAGTCTCCAAATTTTTAAAGTATAAAACAGTAGCAGGTATTTCCAAATCATGGGTAGGGTAATTTAACTCATGAGGATCCAACTAACGTTAAGCATAAGCAATTAACTAATCATTCTATATAATGACATAACCAAGTACTTTCAACGAAGCATAATTGTAGATAACAAATTCACCATCTCTGGAAGGCAGTTCCAAAACTAGATAATTCACCAATATTCATTTCAATTCATGAAAACAATAATCACATTCTTTTGTCCAAATGAACATAACACCTTTTCGAGTTAATTTAGTCATTGGAATAGATAACTGTGAAAAATTCTCAACAAAAATCTGGTAATAACATTAAAAACCATGACAACTACGGATCTTGGATATATTTTTGGGTCTTGTCCATTCTTCAATAACTTTTGTTTTAGTAGGATCAATAGTTTTGAAATTTTTTGAAACAATGTGACCAACTAATGTTATTTGTTGTAACCAAAACTCACACTTGCTGAATTTTCCAATCAATTTATTTTATTTTATGGTTTCCAAGACAAACTTTAAATGAATTTTATTTTCCTATTTTCATTTGGAAAAAATCATAATATCATCAATGAACACAACCAAAAAATATATCCAAAAACTCATTGAAAATTCTATTCATAAGATCCATAAAATATAGCAGATGCATTGGTTTACCCAAAAGGAATAACTACAAATTCATAATGGCTATATCTATTACGAAACATGGTCTTTAGAATGTCTGCATCCTTTAAATTCAACTGATGGTACCATGACCGCATGTCAATCCTTGAAAAATACTGAGCTTTCTGGAGCTGATCAAATATTCATTAATATGAGGAAAAGGATACTTGTTCTTAATAGTGATGATATTCAATGCTCTATAATTAATGAAAAGTCTCATTGAACCATCATTATTTTAAACAAAAAAGACAAGAGTACCCCATGGGGATGTTCTAGGTTGAATGAAACTATTATCTAATAACTCTTTCTATTTCTTTTTTATCTCTAAAAGTTCAATATGATCCATTCAAAAAGTTGGTATTGAAATTGTCTTAGGATAAAAAGTAAGTCAACAGTAAATTCGACATCCCAGTCAGGTGGAATGCCAAGAAACTTATCAGGAAAAACCTCAAGGTACTCATATACCACTGGAACATAATTAATATAAATAGTTCTTTTTTTCAACAATATGTGCTAGCTAAAATTTTTATCCATCTTTTACAACTTTCTTATATTCATGATATTTTATCAAAATTGGGGTCTAATTATTTTACACAAACTGAACATCTTTCAAAAGTGAAACCAGTTTAGCTCTGTAGTCAATCATAGCATGATAAACAGAAAAGAAAATCCATACCCATAATAACATCAAACTCTACAAGAGGCAAACTAATAAGGTTTACAGGTATATTTTTTCCACAAACAAGGACCTGAAGGTTCATATAATTTATTTTTCTCTCAAAATTTTCCCCATGTTTTTTTACCTTAATTTCAGGAATCATATCTTGAGATGGAATTCCCAATTTACTAGAAAACTTTTAATAAATGAAAGAGTGTGTAGACCCTGAATCAAACAACACATTGGAATAATCTGAACAAAAGTAATAGTGTACTTGATACTACTTCATTTTATGGCCCATCATCTACTAAAATAGATGAAAGAGGTTTCATCACCCCTTTATTCTTGTAGTATCACTTCTTTTCCTTAGTTGAGTTCTTCATCAGACACTCATTTGCATAATAACAAATTTTATTGCACTTAAAACATCTTACTGATTGTAAATCATATTTTGCCTTACTATTACCCTGATCATTTTCAGTTCTATTGTGAACCTTATGTCCCATTTTACAATATCAGTAGAACATAACAGAAATCAAAAGACATTACCAAGAATGCTTTTTCCCACAATATTCCCAAACTGTAAACAAGAGTTTTTTACCATCATACATGGTTGAAGAGTTCTTCCCTTTTCCCCTACCACCTTGACCTCTTATTTTGTTGTTATTAAATGAACTATTGATCATCGGAAAACTACACATCCACCTTCTCCGAACATCAAACAAGTTTTTCATAACTTTTGAACTCACAAGAAGTTAAATCACTTCGATACAATGGCTTAAATACTGAGTAAAAACTATTGATTTTACAATCAGGATATCATATGAAATTTGGGGCATACCGTGATAGTCGAGTTAAAATTGAATCATAAGTATCCATTGATTCATCCTCCTTCATCAATTCAAGTAATTATTTTTCCATTCTAATATAAATCGCCTTAGGAAAATATTTCTCAAAAAACATACCTTTGAATTCATCCCAATAAAGAACATTAATCTCCTCACAATCCCTAATAATTTTTACAATCGACCACCATTGATCATATTCACCTTAAAAATGGAAAATAGTGAGACTAAAAATTTTCTTTCCTAACAACCCCATAACATCATAAATATTCTCTAGTGCTTTAATCCACCCTTCTACTAGCACATAGTCAAGTGATCCTCTAAATGATAGAGGATGTTTCCCCATGAAATGCTCTAGTACTGACTTGTACCTCTGTGGTTGATCTGTCTGATCTCATGCATGGATACCACCACAATTTATAGCTTGAGTCAATTATGCCATCACTTCAAAAAACTGCTCAGTTCTGATTCTGGCCATCTCAGTTCTTTGATTTGGAAGGTTTTCTTCCTCTTCATATCATCCCAATATAGCTTCCATATTTCCTCTATAGAAAACAATTCTAACCACAAAAATATCATTGGAGCATCATTAGAGTAATCTTTAAATTCTATATTATATCAATATTAACATAAAATAATATATGGATAATAATTTACCAATACCCTAACTCATAAAGTTGTCTAAATCAACCTTTGATACCAACTATAGAGTCATATCCTTAAAACATTACAAAATGTTGAATTAAATGAATAATTTACATTGAGGATCATTTCGGGTTTATAGTTTTAGAGAATTAGGACATAACTATTTCATCTCAAAAGATTTCAATATTGACACTTCTACTCAGTTACCATTTTCTTTCACAAAATAAAATCTCTTGAAGGAATATTGTCTTGTCTAGTTCCATGTTTTATAGAGCATGACTTTTCTTTGATCCCATCCTTAGCCCTATTCATCTTTATATCCTGTGAAAAACATTTCAATACATGGGATGAGAATAAAAAGCTCAGTAAGGGATATAAAAAATAATGAAAACATTGGTTCATCATTACATACATAACATAAGAATATTATCATGCCTCATGAAATCATACGATTTATGAATAACACATAGAAAACATAAATCATAAAGGTAACTTCTCGCATCTATATAGTACTTACATTTTAGATATCACAACTACGTAGGGAGTTACATTTAGAGTACCCATCATAATATATTCCCTAAATCTCTTAGTAGAAACATTCAATTTTACCTCTGTGATTTTACCCAATGAATTGGAGAGTTATATCAGGCTCACCTGCACTAGGTTTATCACTTAACCACCCATATATGTAAACAGTTCCCATGAACCATATCACATAAAACAAACATAAACGAATGAAAAACATTTCCACATTTCAATCACAATATATAATTTAGATATATTGAAATAAAAAATGAATTATAAAAACCATTTTCAATACCAAAACTTGTAAAAGAGTATATGGTATTTAATTTCCTTTTAAAAACATTATGGCTTGTTAGGGAATCCAAAGATCAAATAATACCCATGACAGTGGAATGTTTTTAGTCACCACGTCTATTAAAAATGAATCATTCCTATTTTTCCTTTGGTAAAATGCTACGTATAAAAAAAATTCCCTTGAAATGAATAGAAAATTAAATGGTTTTCATAAACTGTATAAAATAAATTCATCTATAAATAAAAGAATTACAAAAATAAGAAAGATAAGATCAACCAAAATAATGGTAATAGGGTTAAGAAGTTCCCTTACCTCGTGTCTGACTTGACCCGTTTGTTCTTTAATCTCCTTTATAATAAATTAAAGTTAATTTCTACTATATTTAGAATCCAAATTCAAGTTTATTATTCCTTTTATATCACTTATTATAGTGTTAAAAACATTATGAAATCATTTAATTTAATAACGGTCATTTTTTCGATATTTGGTACCAGAGTAAAAAATGAACACATTATATTTACAAGTTATTCATGGGGTCAAATATCAATTATCTTCAAAATAATATTAATGATGTATATAGAATATATATTGTATAAATCTATTATATGTATGTATTTATAATAGTACATAACATTTGGTGATAAGAAATGAAATTCACCGTTAATGGAGGTGGTAAGCCATACGTAAGCATGAACGCTACATCCATTCCTATTTCTTATTTTAATGGAATTAAAACATAATTATTCACAGGTATAATGTAATTGAAGTATAATTTCATATATAATATCATTATTTACATCATTTATACATCCCATATAAGGAATTAACAAGTCATATCACTTTGAGGGGGAGGTAGTCCGTCGTTCCTAAAATTAAATTATCGCATTTAAACATTATGGAGAGCATAGAGGTATGATATAAATGAAAAATACCAAATAATATAAAAAACATAAACATAATATATATCATATATAAATATAGTGTCATCATAATGGCCACAATGAGAGGTTCTAGGTGTTAATTGAACAATCATTGATTCATGAGGTGTTAGTTTTCCATCCATAAAAACATTATGTTCTTTACCCATTAGATAGAGGTGTGTGTAAGTGTAGTTATAATACATCTCATAATAACATCCTAGTATATTTAGTATATTGTTGTTGTTATAAAATAAAGGAATAAAATCTGTTTATAGGGTTGTAGAAGTAAAATAAAACAAAAGAACTTATGTGAAGATGTTACTGTTAAATCAGGAAACTCCCTTTGGATTGAACCAAAAGGGTTTCTTGAAGAGATTTATGAATAATGTAAGGCTTCTAGGATGAAGACAGGGATATTGGGATCTTATTTGAGTAGAGTTTGGTAGAGACAAAGGGCTTAGAAGTGTGAGAAAAGGGTAGGAAGTGAGGGATTTTTATAAGGGATATGAGGGGCTCATTTGGAATGTTTGAAAATATTATATTATAATTGAATTATTTTTGGTTTCTAATGTTCCATAAAACATTAATTATCAAGATATTTTTTGACCTTGTTTGATATTAAATCATCAAATAATAATTTTACAATTTTGGGATATTTTTTTAAATATTATCTTCTTATTTATTTAAATCGTTCATTAATGATGTAAACGTTACATCATCATTTTGGCATAAATAATTTTATTTATTTGATATCTAAATTTATAAAAAAAATCCATGATATAAAATCTTTTTATCTTCATATTGAATATTTATAGTCAAATACATCAATTATATAACCCGGCATAAAAATTGTTTTAGTAAAACAATACATTTTATGAAATTTTTATTTTTACTTTAAAAAAAGTTATTAATTTCATTATCTTACCCAAGTGGATCCATGGAGTCACAAAACTGACCCATGGATTTTCTGGGATGGAAAGGAAATATCCAATAATATTAGGAAAGTGTAAAGTTAATGTTATATCATTATAATAGTATTTTTACCTTAAATTACCCTAATTACCTTTAATCACGTCTAATAAAAGAAAAAATTAATATTCACCAAAAAAATCATCTCATTGAACACATTTTTACTTACTATTGACAAAAATTTATGTAGGATTTTTTAAATTCAATTCACTGAAGTGGTAAAATTTATTTTAAATGAAAAAGAAAAAAAATTTATTAACTACATAGTAGTTTCACTTTTCATAAAAAATTGAATGTATTTCGAAAAATTCAAAAAATTCACCCTAAGATAAATTTGATATTCCAAAATCCAAAATGATGTATATTTTGAAAAACTAAATACATAGAATCTGAATTAATTATTTTTATAATTAATTCCTATTTCCGAAACAAAATACGTGTTTTTAAAAAATAATTATCAAAAGATTGATACTTTTTAATGTCTAACTTCTTAGTGAAATTACATTCAATTGAAAACATTGGATTAAATAGAAAAATTATAATATATATAAAATTTAAAACAAATTAAAAAAGTTAATATAACCATATAAATAAAATAGATTAAAATGATGATTTGAATTAAAATAAAAGATTTTTGACTATTCATTTAAAAAAGAACTTTATCGGAAAAATTCCAAAAATATACACAAAGTAAATTGTGATGTCCCGATCCTAATGAAAGATTTTATTTGGTCAAATAGATTGTATGAAATTATCCAAAAATATATTTAAAGAGGGTTCTCCACCAAATGGTGGTAAATCGTCCTTTAGTAAATATTAGTGTATTTATGCTTAAAGTCGAAATCTTTTCTTATTTTAAGCTTTTAACATTTATTGGATAATTCTAAAAACATTTATTAAACATGAATAATCATATATTAGTTAGTTATATACATTTACCCTACTACAATATCTAGGCATTGACTACCATTTAAAATAATAATATTATATTGTTGGTGTGCAACGTAAGATTTCAAAGAAACCTGTTGTTGCGTATCACATATGCTATCTAAAATAGCAACCCATTTAAAGTAAAATTAATATTTAATTAAATAATATTGACAAATATTAAATATTTCTTATTCTTTATTTACCTTAGATGTTACAGTTAATTATTATTAATATCATTAATTCTTTAATTAAACAAATATTTTCACAACTAATCAATTATTTATCTAGGAATATGATATGAATAAATACCATTACATGATTAAAAATATATTTGTTATAAACATAGTTTTTTACAAATGTTTCACACATACATTTAAAATAATTTAGAACATTTATAGTTATTTTAATTATATAAAATTAATTTCATACATATAATTAGGAGGATAAAATTTTGTTAATATTCCCCTTTTGTTATCAACATTATTATTAAATATAGAATAATTATCAGCAAAATAAATGGTAAATTGAGTTAATGTTGACTAAAAATAAGTTATAAGTTCAATATCACTCATCCCGATTTTTATTGGATGAAATGAATTTATCCTTTAATAAATTCATATTTAAATTTTCTTTTTCAATTTATACTTTTCCATTAAAATGACATTTATATTATTTATCTCAATGAATGTTTCTAAATGCATCTCTCCTAATAATAATAATCATAATGTATTAATCTAGGGGAAAATTTATTTAAAAATGATAATTAGTATCAGTTTTTTACATAAATAAATAATATTCATCAACTATTTTTTTATGTATTTATGTTTTATATATTTTTGTTAAATTCTTACACATTGCCAAAATAGTATTTATAAAATTTTTGTAAAAATAAAATAAATTTCGTTTAAAAAAATAATATTTATATATATATATATTTTATTAATTTATAGTTTTTACTGAAATACATTATATCTATAAGAGTTTTCTTTAAAATAATTTATTAAAATTAAATCTGTTTGTTTTTCATTTATTCCAAACTAAATTAAAATTTCCAAAATTGAGAGTATTAATTTTCTATAACAAAAAAATTAAAATATAATATTAATAAATAAATAAAAATTGTAATAAGATAATTTTATTATTATATGATCTAAAATTTCAATATATGGCCATTTTTGGGCCAATTGAAACCTTATATATAAATAATACAACCCATAAATATTCTTAAATGTGTCACCACAATTATACCTAAAATTGGTTAATTAAGGGTTTATCAAAATGATAATGTTTAAAATAAAACTAAAACATGTATAAATTATTATTTATAATGTATTACAACTCTTTCCTACCATTTCTATAAATACATGACCATTTTAAATCATTTTTATTGATAATTAATTTACAAATATTTAATCATTTGAGAAATTCCAAATGTTACTCTATCCTCAAATATAAAATAGAACATCCTACCTAACTTACAGAAAACACATTCTATCTTCTAAATTAGACGAACAAAAAAATTTAACCTTATAGAATTCTCCATACATATTATATAGGTGATGGTAATCCCAAAATATCATCATTGGATCCTGTTAGAGTAGACATAAGATATTTAATTCACATAAGAGATATTCTCGTGACATAGTAACATTTTTTCTACTATTCATTACCACATATAAATATATGGTATTTATAAAAAAATAAATAATAACTTATAATAAAAATTATAAAATTATATTTATATTTTGGAATCAACATTATAAACCATCTTTAAAATTAAATGATTATTGAATGTATCGCTCATGTATTTGTTTGGCTCACCATCTATACAAAGTGATACAATTCATTTTTCATTACCATATGTCATGGATGTGTATTATGTTGGGTATAATGATTTCATATGATATTTATTAAATAATTAAAAATATGGAATTATAATATCACATCTACTTACTTACCATCCAATATTTTTTAGAAAATATAAGAGCAATTGTATATAGAATTGGACTAACACTTCATGAAATTATGTGATACCATTTTAATTTATATTATACATGGATAGAAATGAGAATGGATTTGAAGAATATGTATGATATATATGATATAATAATTCTCCTAGAATGTTGTGTTAATATATACCTTTCTTTTTTCTTATCCATCGAAAAATGAAACATGTGTTCATGGATATATATGGAATACATTCTCCATTAACTATGTTATTACTTATTATATCTCATACCTTAATGTGTGAATATATATAACTATTTAATAAATATAAATGATATCAATTTATCTTTCAGCCATTGGAAAAAAATCTTGAAATAAAAATGTAATGTATTTTCCATAAACTTCTGGTATTTTATCTATTTATAAAAAGGTGTTTAACATTATCTCCAATGTTGAATTTGTTTTTCACATCCATGGTTTCACTTTCCAATAGTTTTTCTTTATATGGAAACATATTTACATAATTACCATTTTGATAGTAGTTAACCATTCATAAGTTGATGTTTTATTAACCCTTTATATTATTTAGGTTTTCTATAAAAGAATTTTCATATGTGAAACACATAATTACTAATAACACGTTATAATTATGAGTATGAAATTATTTAATGGGGGTTGTAACAACCCATGTTGTTATGAAATAATTTTTTCAATTATTTTAATTTTTTAATAGCATGAATTATACGCAGCAAAGGGTTTTAAAATACTATTATATGTTGGTAATATTATTATTGAAACATGACCATTGTAACCTAGATATTAAATTTGATGATATTAACATGAATGAAATAATTTTTAAAATTAAATTTTAGGGTTTAGATTATGAATATATATATAGATACATAATTTTTATTAATGATATTACAATATTCTAAAATATACTTTTTTCGAAATGAATTATTTTAATTTATTTTTCTGAACAAATTATAAACTATATCATAAAACTATTTAAAAATTTATTTTAATTTTTTTTAAATATTAAAATAAAAAATACCATTGATTGGTTTTTTTATAATCTTCTCTAAATATTATCTTTTTAATAAATTATAAGTAAAAAAATATAGATAAAAATAACTCTTTGAATGAAGAATGTATGTTCTACATTTTATTTTATAATGGTTTTATAAGTGTTATTAACTAAAATATATATTTATAAATAAAATCAATTTCATTTTAATTAATTACATACTATATTTTCATATTAAAACATTTTATAATTATTAAAAAAAATTCTATAAAAACCTGATCATTCATCTTGTCAATGGGTATTGATATAAATATAATATTTATGATTCTTTTAGTGAAATTAGAATAATTGATTAAATATATCGAAAAAAAATATTTGATATTAAAAAATATGTTCATCATTATTTTTTCATCAAAATGAATAGTAGAACATTAAAAATTAATTATATATGTTAATGAAATGATGGGTTTACCTAGTGTTAAACTAGAAATATATTTCCTCATATGACATATAAACATGTAAAAATAAAATATAATGTTAATATTTATAACTTTTCTCATATATTAATCTAAAATATAAAGTTTCTTTATCATTTTTAATGATTAAAATGTAGGGAAAACGTTTTTTTTTCAAAACATCCAATTGTTCTATTTCCCACACTTATAATTGGGACTCCAATATCTACCCATATTCACACATAAAGATTTTTTTTAAGGAAAAACAACCCCAATCCATTACAAAATTGCATAACTCAATCCCTTATTCCATATTTTTATTATTAAGACCTTAAATGAAAATTGTAGGTGGAAACATAACGAGGTTCCTCAAAGAGGATGTGTTGTTTTTAATTATGCGTTCTCATTTTATTTATTCCTTTATCCCCATAAAATATTATTTTATCATGATCATTTTTTCCTCTGGAATTAGGGCGGACCTCACTGATTGACGGTTCAAACATTCCAATCGGTTTCTAACAGGTTTTTTTGTAGAACCAAAAACATCCAATGATTCCATATCCATTTGGACCTATATTCCAAAGGTAGGTGCTCATTAGTTGTGGACTGATGAGGCTTAGGAATTTTCATTGGTCGAGTGGATGAGAGGTCAGACTCAGCACACCTTTTGAGGGAAATTATAGTCTACTCCGGGACTCTCTTTATAGATTTAAGTTATCTTCGTGAATTCTTATTACATTACCAATTATAAAATGAGATTTCCTTTACTATGAAATTCAATGATTTATATGTAAGAAATTCAGAGAAACTTTTATATGTATTCGAGGTTCTTCATCGATGAAGAATCATCTATATTTGTTAGAGATTTTAAGGTGATGGTATCTTTAAATACATAAAAGTCTATTAGTCATTATGATGACCATACTAGTTTTAAAGCCAATTAGTGGGGCACTTGACGTTTATTGTCATTCAAGAGGACATGGATTATTTCAGGGTTGGGATCAGACCCACTGATGGGATACCTATGTATCCTTTGTTTTGGAAAAGAAATCAGAACCCACTTAGTTAGAGTAAAGGAGTATGATGTTTATGCATGATTGATGGATCCATGAAAGATTTCATGACTACTTTTACACTCTAACCAAATGTGAGTCATGGTCGGTGTGAGAAACAAGAGGTATTGGTGAAACCAGACAATTGTTCCATCAAAGATGCAATGATATGGGGCTTATGTGTGTATGACTGCCCAAATAGATAAGGATTAAGATTTAATTTAGGGAAGAAATCTCGGAACATGGTCCATAATGGTATATGTGTTTCATGGAGATTTGGATACTCTAATTTGGGGATTACTCTTAAAGAAGATGCCCAAGATAGGAGGGGACTTATGATTGGGTTTTACTCCTGAGAAGGAAGCCCAGATCAAAATGAAATTAAGACTGGGGCTTACTCTTGAAAAAGTAGCCCAGGTTAATGGTATTTGAAAATTAAAGGGACTTGGGGCTTACTCCTAAGGAGGAGGCCCATATTTGAGACTCAGGATTACTCCTGAAAAGGATTCCAAGGATAAGAGAATTATGGTTGGGGCTTACTCCTAATGAGGATACCCATATTTGGGAATTTTGGGACTGGGGATTACTCCAAAGGATGCTGCACATATTAATGAGGATATGAACAAGGGATTATTCCGGAAATGGAGGCCCAGGTTAAGGATTCTCTCATCTTAAAGGATGAGTTTGGATGAATGAAATCTCAATCATTAGTGACAAAAAGATGTGTAAATCACTAGGTTTTGTGAGATGTTCCATAGATTTCCTTTCAGATAAGGAAGCCAAATCATGAAATCATGCCATAAATGGCTATGAAGAGTGTCTTGAAGACTGAATCTTGAATAGGATAGGTGGAATGGCATAAGAGGGGTGAAATTGGTAGGAAAGGCACCCAAAAGATAGGGGCATTCAAGTCTTGGAAGGTGTGCAGTTACTGCGTGGGCACGCAATTCCTGGTCGTGCAAGTATACCTACACGGCACATGGGTACTTGCGTGATTTTTCAGCCCTTAGAGTAATATTAGGGCGATCCTTGATCAAAGCCTTTACAATTATCCCTAGAGGCTTTCCAGAATATGGCGCGCAAGTTATGGTGAAGAAGTATGGCTGCATGCAAGTGTGTCAATTTCACATAAGGGTAAAACCCTTAGGCCTGCATGTGTTATTGAATTATAACACTTAGAACTTACTCCTCTTGTTTAGACCTTCCATTCTAGGTAAAGAATTACCTTACAAGTGTTCAAGAGACCTGATGAAGAGACTTGGGCGTTTAGAGCTCTATATATGAATTCTGGTAAAATTTCCTCTCGAAATGGGGGGCCCACAGGGTCTATTTATAGGCTGGAGAAGACCCTGAGCAGTTATCACTTTGGGTCTGCAAGTTACATCCACGACCATTAGGCGGCGCACAAGTATACTTTTGTGACAATGAGGGAAATTGAGCAACCCAAAGGGAAAAGAACCCTTGTTCATTCCTTTTTCAATTTTTTTATGTTTTATTCTAAGGATGAATCAATTTGGGTTCAACGTATTTCCCTTTTCAATTCGTTAGAATCTGTGATGGAAAGTAGCATCAACAAAATTCCCCCCTAAGAGTTGGATCCAGAAAGAAAAGAGGATTTGACTCTGAGGAATAAAGAGAATCCAGGGGTCTTTGTGGTTATTGGCAGTTTAAAGTGATGCATGTCGGACATAAAAAGGCTAATGCTTAAGGTCAAAATAGCTTTGACCAAATGAATTATAATTGACTCAATTCCATGAAAATATATCTAAAAATATATTTCCATACTCAAGTATGAGGGATAATATGTTGAATATGACTTGAGAAAATTTGATTCTGAGGAATGATATTAAAAAGAGCTAAAAAGACATTAGAAGAAGTAGTTCCCACGAATGAAGTTACAATTATTTAACAAACTCTTTAAGGGGTTAAATTATGCAGGTCCACCTAAGGGCATTGGGTGCATAGTCGAATAATACCATCTTTTTGCTGATAGGTCTGTTATGTAGACTATTTATGTAAGGCCGCCTAAGGGCACGTGCAACATAATAAGGCAAAAGAACTCTCAGAAGTATACTTTCCTGGTGCTAAAAAGCCAGTGATTGTTTATGAAGATTCAAATTTTCCAAAGTATATAGTTGGTTGTATGGAAAGAGGTACTTGAATATGGAGAAGATATTTCCAAACAAGATTATCAAATAACTGGATGAATATCACTCCTACGAAGGGTTGAACCAAACATAGGGAAAGAGAATATAAACCATAGACTTGAATACTTTCAGATCATGAAAAAGGATATGGGACAAGTATGTTAAGGATGGCTATTTCTGCGGATCCCTACATATTCTCATTATGAAAAATAAGGACAAAAAAGGGTTCTTCCCAAGAAAGAAGTTACCAATAATTAACAAACCCATTAGGGGGTTGAATTATGCAGGGACCGCTAAGGGAATTGACTGAATAGTCAAATAATATCATCTTTTGGCTGACAGGTCCATTATGTAGACTCTTTATGAAAGGCCGTCTAAGGGCACATGCTTCATTGTTTGGAAAAAGAACTCTCAGGATTTCAAGCCTTTTGTGATTAGAAGTCAAGAAAAGGGGTTATGAATATCAAAAAGTATTCAAGATTAGGATTATGACACATAAAGATAGGTATTGTCCAATGTATGCAGAGATACATAGATCAATGCTAATCATACTCATGTTGTGGTTGGGTCCTGAATGGAAATGTTGGATTTTACTACGTATTCCATAATGATGGGAATCAAGCCATACATAGATCATGAACTACAGTTTAACGTTGTGTGGGACAAAAGGATTAGAGATCTTAGTTTAGGGTCATAGAGCATGAACTATTATAAGAGATACACAGTGTATGATTCCATGGGGACTTTTCATCCAAGGGACTGAAAGTGGAATTTGGGGTTAGTCCCAAAAGACATGGGGCTGGATTAGAGGGACATTGGAACGTTCCTACATATACCTTAAGGATGGGAATTAAGCCCACATAGATCAATAAGTAACCTATTTACAAATTTGGTTCATACTTGTGAAGGGTGAAAGGAGATTTTAGTGAAATAAATGTTTAACACATGATAAAAGGTTTAGTCATTTCCATGTATGCACGTAGCCTTTGGAATGAAACATGATTGATAGATCAATATAAATAATGGTTCCCTCTCAGGTGAGGGTATCAAAGAATATTGTAGTTTATTTTCGTACAAGACAAAAAGTGTTGTACAGTTTAACATCATATATCAAGGATGAAAGTGAACCAATGTAATGATATTGATTCTAGGGGTGGATTCAACAATCAACATCGTATGAGATGGAGGTGAACTGATGTGAAGAGATTGGTTTTTGGCTTGAACCATGGGGTTGCCTACGTACCCAACTTGGAAGGCAAAGATTGAAGTCCGTTTATTTCAATTAATGAATGAATTAGTGATCAAGTTTTCATTGGGGACAACGAACTAAAAAATAGTGTTGGGACTAATACATGGTCAGTATCCCAGAGAGAGTGTTATGGTTTATGTTTGATTTAAGCTCACGTGAGTCATACTCGGTGTGAGAAACAAGAGGTTACAACAACCTTAAAGATGAACAGTTTAATGTCATGTTATACAAAAAGAGGAATGTGTAGTTTAATGTCATGCAGTAATGACAAAAGAGTAAACTATTTAATGTCATGTTTTACATATTCGGGACTTTTTTCATAGTTTAACATCATGTTAGACAAAAAAGAGACGATACAGTTTAGCACCATGTTGGATGTAAGGGCCAATAGTTTAAGGTCTTATGCGTGGACCATTGGTTATATAGTTTAACATCTTGCTGAACGTAAGGGAATTCTATATAGTTTAACATCATATAACAAGGACGATGAAGGGGGGCATAGTTTAACGTCGTGTTGGACGAATTAGGGAACTTTTTCACAGTTTAACGTTGTGTGGGATGAAAGTAATACAAATAGTTCAAGGGCATATGTAGGGACCATGGATGATGCAGTTTAACGTCATGTTGGACGTAAGGTATGTGCAAATAGTTTAAGGTAGTATGCATTGACAGTTGTTGTATCTTGTGTTGATACAAAATATTTCTCCAGAAATCTAGCATTGGTTGGAGTAGTGATGAGTTATCCATCCATTGAGATTAAATAATAAGCTCCATTGGAGTAGACCTTATTTATTGAGTAAGGTCCTTCCCATTTTGGCTCAAGAATAGGAGGTTTCTTTCCTGGTATCATTGGAGTTTTGAGAACTAATACCAATTCTCCCTGAGTGAATAAACAAAGACAAACTTTTTGGTTGAAAGCTAGTGCTATTTGATTCTGATAGACTTCCAAGTGTTGCAGAGTGCACAATATTTTCTCATCTAACCGTTCAAATTCATCCAATCTCTTTTGAGATTGTTCATCATTAGATGATTGATCACAAATTTATACCATGATAGAAGTTAATTGAACTTCAATGGGAAAGAAGACTTCTGTTCCATATACCAGTGAATATGGAGTTGACCGAGTTTTAGTGCGGGTGGTAGTATGATAAACCCATAAAGCATGAAAGAGTTTATCAGGCCATGATTTCTTATCTTTATCCACCATCTTTTTCAGTATATTTGATAGAGTCTTATTGAAAGCTTCTATATAGAAATTGGCCGCTGCATGATACCGAGATGAATGATTGTATTTGATGTTTTATTCTTGATACAAATTCTTCACCTCAGATGAATAGAAGTTGGGGCCATTGTCCGTCAATAAGGTATGATTGAAACCAAATCTGGAAATGATGTTAGACTTGATGAAGCTAACAATGCTTTTAGAACTAAATTCCTTGAGAGTTACCACCTCTACCCATTGGGAAAAGAAATCTATAGCAGTAAGAATATACTTATGCTGCTTGGCCGTAGTTGAAGGGTAAGGTCCCACCACATCCATTCCCCATGTGGCAAATGGCCACAAGTATTTAGCTGTATGAAGTAACTCTGGAGGTTGATGAATGAAGTTGTCATGTACTTGGCATGAATGACACTTCTTTGTGAAATGAACAAAATAATGTATCATTGAAGGCAAAAAGTATCCAAGCCTTCAAACTTGATCAGATATTCTATGTCCAGACTGGTGGCCACCACAGACTCCTGCATGCACTTCTTTCATGACAACCATTGTCTCTTCACCATTAATGCATCTGAATAGAACTCCATCAAATCCACGCATGTAGAGAATTTTCTCTCGGTGATATGGGCTATCATAATGAGTAAAATTGACCACACGTCACCAGGTTTGTTCTTTCCGGGCTCTATCTGGTGGAAGTATTCTATTTTTAAGGTATTCCCTGATAGGTTCCATCCATCCCGTAGTGTGACCATATGGTTCAAATATGGACTAATTTCATTTATTTCCTCTGTTCAGGCTCGAACATAAGGTGAAATTGTACGAAATTGGGCAATACTGATGGTTGTCTCATCCCTATTTGGATCTTCCAGAGTTGTGGCTATATTATCTAGTGTATCAACTTGGGCATTTTGTGATTTTGGTACAAAAGAAAATGTTGGTTCCAAATGGAAATCCTCCATTAACACTCTAACATAATCATACATAGGGATTATTTTGTCTTTTCTGATGGCATAATCCCCATTGGCTTGTTTGATTACCAGGTCTGAATCACCTTTCACCATTAAGTGATTCACTTGTGCTTGAATCAACATCTCCAATCCTACAATGAGAGCTTAGTATTCCACTTCATTATTTGTAATACCTTCCCACAATAAGAAGTAATAGGGTAACACTACCTTTTCTGTAAAAATGAGTACAATCCCTAAGATAACTTTGTTGAATTTTGGATTTTTCCATTTTCCTTCCTATTAGACTTCTGGAAGCACCAACAAAGTACATTTCCCATGTTTGAAGGCTTTCTTGAACAGATAATACGTCCTCATCAGGGAGTTCAATATTTGAAAATGTGTCTTCCACTGAAGGGTGTACATCTAAAAAATCAGAAAGAGCGTGGCCCTTAATTTCCATTTGAGACACATACTTTATGTCGAATTGCTGCAAAATAATTTCCCATCTTTACAGACGTCCTGTAAGCATTGGACGACTAAGGATGAATTTGAGCATGTTATTGCGAGATACCAATTGGACCTTGTGATGTTGCAGGTAGTGTCTCAACTTCTGAACTACAAAGATTAATTCCAGGTAGCACTTCTCAATATTGGAATACCAGGTTTCTACTTCGATCATAGTTTGACTGAGATAGAAGAGGTTGTTTTCATTCCTATCATCATTATTCTGAGCAAGAAAGGCACCCAATGATCGCTCTAGAGCTGTCACGTAGAGGATAAGTGGTCTTCCTTAAATAGGTGACATAAGTTCTAGTGCACTCAAGAGATATTTCTTGAGAATATCGAATGCTTCTTGACATTCTTCATTCCACTGTTAAGTGAGTCCCTTCTTCATCAATTTGGTGAAGGGTAATGTTTTTCCTGCCTGATTGGCGATAAAACACCGAATATAGGCTAGGTGTCCTTGAAGTCCTCTCAATTCTGTCAAATTTCAAGGAGGTGACATGCTAAGGATTGACTTTATCTTCTCTGGATCGACCTCGATACCACGATGGCATATAACAAAGCCGAGAAATTTTCCTAATGTTACTCCAAAAGCACATTTTAAGGGGTTCATCTTCAAATTATGTTGTCTAAGATTGCAGAAAATGACTTCCAAATCAACCAAGTGATTAGGATGTTGTTTTTATTTTACAACAAAATCATCCACATAACATTCAACAAACTTTCCCAAAAGGGTTTGAAGATACGATCCATAGCACACTAATATGTTGTGCCTGCATTCTTTAGGATGAAAGGAATTACCCGATAGAAAAACACACCCTGAGGGGCTTTGAAGGGTGTAGATTCCTCATATTATAGGGCCATTCGAATATGATTATATCCCTTATATCTATCCATGAAGGAAATTACTTCATAGCCATCTGTTGCATCAATCAAGAGTTCTGTAATAAGAACTGGAAAATCATCCTTAGGACAATGCCGATTAAGATCACTGAAATCAATGCAAACTCTAATTTTCCCATTCTTTTTTTACTGGGACAATATTAACCGACCATTTGGGATATTTAGATTCTCTGATGAAGTTATATTTGATGAGCTTATCCACTTCAGCCTCAATTTTGGAATCATAGGTTGGGTGTGCTTTTCTAGAAGCTTGTTTGAATCCTCAATGTTCTTCTAGAAAACCCAAATGATGAGTGGAAACATCAGAATCAAACCCTGGCATCACTAAATAGTTCCAAGAAAATATTTAACTATTTTGCTTTAAAAAGGAAATATACACCTCTTGTTTTTCAAGAGTCATGGACACACTGATTAATGTGGGGCGTGGATCTTATTTTGTACCCAGAATGATTTCTCTGATTTCATCCACAGTAGTAGAGATACCCTCTTCGAATGATAGAGGAGCATCTCTGAGATCTTCCTCTTCTTCTTCAACATGTTTTATTTCCTATGTTTCCTCTTACATAGTTGATGATGAAGCATAATTTTCATGATCATAATAGATGTCAAAATTTACACATCTTGAAGAAGAGGCTTCCATTTTTAACACAATTTATGATGAAGGGTCTTCTTTGGGTAATAAAGAAGAGATGATGGATTGAGAATCGACATCATTGTTCACCTCTGATGTTGCTATAACTTCTTCTGTCCTGATTGATGAGTTATAGACTTTTTGGATTTCAGTAGTTGAAATGAAGACGTCACTATTTGTGCTTTCATCACTGCTTGGTGGGTTACCAATTTCTCCCATTTTTTCTGGCTCGATTGCCATAATTGACTTTATGGATATTTCCATAAGAGAATTTTGATTTGGGTCTATCTTGTTAATTTGACCGATTGGGAACACATAATTTGTACTCACATGTGTAAATT
Source organism: Viscum album (assembly GCA_963277665.1). Lineage (NCBI taxonomy): Eukaryota > Viridiplantae > Streptophyta > Magnoliopsida > Santalales > Viscaceae > Viscum > Viscum album. Next base: position 365,620,190 of record OY728166.1, on the reverse strand, counting down.
GATTTATTGGAATCTTCTCCAAACCATATGGAGCATTAACTTTGGTAACCTCCTTTGTTATGGATTACTCCATTCCCTTCATGTGGTAGAATTCCGACTCAATGTATTGAGATTCACATGTCTTTAATAGGGCCTTATCACCATATAATGTCTCAAATTGACCATCTAAAAAAACATGAGACATTGATGGTATGATGAAGGGATAGCTGCATGCCGATGTAGCCAGGGTCTTCCATGAAAGATGTTGATAGCTGGGTCTTGATCAACAACCATGGAATCTGAATTGGACACAAGATCTCCAAACTGAGTTCTGAGTGTAATCTCACCCAGTGGTTCTTATTCATTTTCATCATATCTTTTAACATCAATGTAGAAGGAGATAAATCAGATTCTGTGAGGCCTAATCGGCAAAGTGTATGAATGGGCATGAGGTTGACTCATAAACCATTATCAATGAAAACTCATCGGATGTCTACTCCATTGACCATTACAGATATGTTCAAAGGTCTAATATGTCCATGCACGGAATTATCTTCATCTTAATCTATGAAAGATATTACTGCATGGAATTTTTCAGGATTATTCTCTACATGGTAGACTTCAGCTGCAAAATTTTTAGTTTCATACCCCTGAGGACTGGACAAAGCCTCAAGGACTGCCTCTCGAAGATCCTTTGATAAATTCAAAGCATCCATAATTAATAACATGGATGGTACATGGGCCAGGTGTTCCAATATATCATTATTTTGATCCAAAGGATTGCGTTTCCCAATAGGAATATGTGGTTTAGCAGGTTCCTTTGAAGTTGATGCTTTGTAATTTGATGCATCTTGTACCAGGATAGGAGTTGGTAATACTCCTGGATTTGGAAGATTAGACCGATTAGGTCTATTTACTTGATGAGAGGAAGAAGATGGATCCTTCAACAAATCATCCAAAATAATTGTACTAGGGTAATGTCTGCCTTGTGTGGAAGAACATGCTTGTTCTTGTTGAGCTCGTTGAATGTCTCTACCACAAGTTTCTGCCGCATACACGTTTCTAGCAGGGGTAGAATTGGAATAGTGGCCTCTGAAAGATCCACGTCTTCCCTTATATCCTGAGCCTCTAGAACTTCATATGATTCCTCTATTTGACATAGGGAATTTGGGCACATCAAAATAAAAACTGCGACTGGAATATGGCTCTGTAAATTGAATCATATTAACAGAACTAAAAATCAACTCTTCTTCTGATGAAGACTCTGCGTGATTATCCTGTTTAGGCTGTGGCATTTGGTGGGGCAGTGCACGTGCATTTGATGTAGATGGAATAATGTCTTCCAGAGTCAAAGACAACTTAGGCATTGACACATACTCATTTTCTTCGGGTTATTTTTCTTTCTTTGAATAATGTCATTTCATTGAGGATTTTCTCTTTGATGAAGAGGGTTTTGTTGCGACATTTATAGAAAAAGGCACAATTGGTTTCTTCAATTGCATATTCAAGATGGAATGAGTTCGGTTGATCATTTTTCTGACCATCCAATCAACATAGTTCTACACATTTTTGCTTTTGACTTCTTTCCATTCACCTACTTCCTCTGGAACTATAGCGGTGACACATACTACCTGAGGTGAAGAAACGTTTAGTTTGACTTTTCCCGAATCGAACATATTTTGTAGGAGGTATTTGAAGATAAAACACTCCTGAATGGGATGCCCCTACATTTGATGAATGGGGTAATAATTGGGATGGTCTTCATCTCCTTCTTTGGATTTTGGGCCTTGGAAACTGAACCAAATTTTTTTCCAAAGCTGAAATGAAGTAACCAGGAACTTGTTCATTTCGGAAACAGTATGTATTTCTCTTCAGATCCTCAAATTGTTTTTGTCATTGATATTTGTGATCATATTGACTAAACAAACTTCTATGTTGGTGCTCAGGAGGTGGATCCCTTCGAGAAGATGAATTTTTTGAAGTAGAAGCAGGTACAGGTGCTTGTTTAAGCATAACTGTAGTAGTCTCTGCTTTACCCATTCTCTTTTCTGGAGCTGAGGGAATTATACAAGATGTATCCCTTGTCATTATAAGAGAATCTTAAATCTGTTGAGCGATTGAAGTATGGTCTCGAAACCCTCCAGTGTATTTCAAAGGGATTAATGGAATGCATAATTCGTCACACAGATTTGCCACACAGATTGGAAATAGTCCTTCTAAGGGAGTGCTAAGCTTTGGGAATATGTTAATCCCTTCTAGAAAGCAATGAAATCTAATACCCTTTAATTCACCGTTTGCTTACAGTTTTTAAGATAAAAAACTGTTGTTTTTGGAAACTTTGAGTTGAATTGGAGAAGGAATTTTTGGCGAAGATCCTTCTACTTGGTAATTGATCGGGATTTCAAGCTTGTATACCAGAAAAAAGATGGTCCATACATGGTACGCATGAAACATATGAGTTTCACTACTTCTTGTTGTTACGGAGTTCCCATCATAGGATCACAACAAGACATGTAATGCGTCAAATGATGTTTAGGATCACCTGATCCATTTAAAATAGGGAATACATGGTTCCCAAAACTTGATAGAGGAAGGATTGAATCTACCCATTCAGGGTAAGAACTATTTTCTGGTTGAACCTGTGCATGTTTCCCTTCCATAGTCTCTAACCGAGATGTTAATGAATCAATGGTAGTTATTAACATTTGAGAAACATCCGGTTGAACTTGGACTTGGGCAGGTGCAATGACTTGAGCATGGACATGTATGGTAGCTGGTACTGAAACTGATGGATGCATTTCCAATTATTGATGCACTGGACCCGTAGGATTAGATCTGTTAGGGTGTACTGATAGAGGAGGATATTCTTGATCCATCTTAGTAGATGCAACAAATTCCCTTGATTAACTGATTCCAACACGCTTAGAAAGAAGACTACCCTGAAGTAGTTCTGTATTCATCCTTCTTAATTCCTTCATTTCTTCCTCCTATTTCACAAACCATTGCTCAAGTGAAAGCGATTGGCCTTCTCTATAGGAAGGGTATGTAACCTGATTCTTTCCATTAAACATGTTGACTCCCTTTCGGAGCGAGGGAAGTGGATTACCTAAAGGATTACCAAGGTTCTGAGTAATCCTTTTATTTCGTGTATGCACAACTTCTTCATTTGTGTCTGTGCGTACAACTTCTTGTGAAGGAACCTCTTCATCTGAGTCCCCTAAGTGAGCCTCATCTAGTGGATCTGCAACAATGGAATTGATGACATTAATTGATACATAACGCATCACATCCATTCTATCATCATTTCTATGATTTTTCCTTCTTCCACATCCCTAATGAGACATTGCCTTTTGTTGATTCGAATCCTCAAGAACTTATTTGCGAACTGTAATTTAGAGAGAGTCTTTTTATAGTTTGGATCTTCGTTCCTCTTGTGTATTCTTCCCCAAATGAGAGAAGACCAACTTTCGCTGAGGAAGGGATTGATGATTTGAAAAAGTCCCCAGTCCGGTGGACTGGGGTTGTTCCTACTGCCTTTTCTCAACTCCTCTAATCCTATTTGTTGATTCTGAGGGATGGGTTAAAAGAGTCCCCAGTCTGGCAAGATGGGGTGGCTCTTGACATGCTATGTCTGAGACATTCTTTAATGCTCTCCTGATCTTGCGAACCATAGTCTAGATATTGGCTTGATGCATCAATTGATATCCAATTTTTTCACCCGGTTCAAAAGACCGTTGGATGATTTCTGACACTTCTATCACTTGTCGAAGTGCTTGATCCATATGAGAGGCATGTTAGATATTCTCATTTGCTTGATGCAGGGTTAATTCAACAACTTGTTCTCTATATTCTTGATTTTGAGAGGAACTAGTTCATGCCTGTTCTTGAGAATGTATTTTATTTCAAACAGACCCCATTGTGGCCGACCATGGGAAATAACATTGCTTGATACCATTTTCAGTGGGTTTTGCTGACTGGAGAGTAAAGTAAAATGTAGTGCTCCATGAACACCCCATCCTCTAACAGGAATACCAGATGGGGCATTGGAAATTAACTGGGGAAATCATCTTAGTACGCGAACGCATGAACGTTGAAGGGAACTCTGCTGCTTTTCAGCCTTCGGATATCGAGAGACTGATAGAGATGTCAAATCAATATGACGTTGTAACCCTTCTATTATCTTATGATGATTTTTATATTCATCATAAGATAATACTTTCTTTTTCAACTGACAAAGAGTTTTCTATACATTAAGACGAATATCATGAATTCCATATTCTGTCAACATCTCTGGAATGTCATACTGAGAGTCATCCAGAGGCCAGAACATAACTGGAACTTCACCCTTTGATAGGTGTTTTCTCATGTTCATCATTTACACATTATCATTTAATGACGATTCTTCTTCTTGATTTGACCAGAGCTAGTGTTTCCTTGTTGCTTCGTCAGATTCCTCAATATTGGTAGAGGAATCACTGATTAAACTAGAAGATTCATGACTTAGGGGTGGTTCTGAGAACGTCATACACCATGCGATATCTTCACGTTGAGAAAGTATTTCACCTGCTATCAATGAAGCATCCGACATGATTGGTTTCGCATTTGAAGTGCCTCAAGATAAGATGGATTTATCAGCACTACATTGTCCACTGGAGCATTTTCCGGGCAATGTGAAGCACTACTATGGAGAGGACTTTTGTACTGAAATTCATCATCATGGGGAGGACCACCATGGTGGGTTATAGCAAAAGATGATATCTCTTGCTCCTTGGTCTTCTAGCCAAACAGAGTGTTAGTGTAGCTCTCATATGAAGATGAAACTTCAAGATCGACCGAAATGTCATGAAGCAAGCCTCCTTGAGGAAGTTTCTGTTGAAGACATTCTGAATTAATGTTCCTACTATTGTGAAATGAGGGAGTAGAATCTTGGTTTCCAACCGATAATTGTTCGAGGGCTTCAAGAACTCCATCATCGAGCAAGGCCTTGTTACAGATTGGCTCTTGATCTCTTGACTGTGCTGGGTGGGTCCTCCTTTTAGATGCCTTCTTACTCGCCTTGGAAACCACTTGTTGATGAAAGTGGCTAATTTGAGCAGGTGTATGTTCCTGATTAGGAATGTTTTCCAAGTTAGGCTGATGATCTCTACTCAAATCAAGTGTGTGTTCCTGCCTTGGTTGTCCGTATGATATGGGGGAGTATGCCCCACAACCCTCTTGCACTTGAACAGATGTGTGTGTCTGTTCCGGAGAGAACTGTTGATGTGTCACTCCACTGGTTGGGATAGATTCATGTGTCTTTCCCTAAGATGCTTCTGAAGCTATTATAATATCTTGACAGGCATCCAGGATATGATCAGAGATTTTCTTCTGCTCTTTCACCATTTACAGAATGTTCTTGGTGACTTCAACTGCCAGAATGGGGATATACGTCCACTCCGTGCTTGGAGTAGGTATGTGTTCCTGCTCCTGTCCTCCTTTTCATATCGGTAAATCCTGACAGTACTCATGTGTGTGGGAATAGAGTTGAGTTTGCCTTCTATTTTTCGCCAAATAATTCCGACTGACTTTTCTGAGTGCAACCAAGCGAGACTGTTGGTAGGCTTGGTCAACACTAGCAACTGTATGTTCTTGCTAATTGTACTTTGCCAAACGTGGTTGATAAGATCCATCATATGTAGTCAGACGAGCTTGCTGACTAGCTGATGACATATAAACAGGTGTATGTTCCTGCCTATAGTACTCCACTAGAATTGCCTGGTAGGATTTGCATGATGCTGGAAGGCGAGTCTGCTGTATAGTGGAATTACAAAGGACTGGTGTATATGCCCGCTCATTTCTTACCACCAAGTTAGGTTGGTGAACTTCTACAGAGATAGCAGAGATGAGAATCTTCTCACTATTGATCGGATTTCACCTCTGAAAATTCGTCTTGTTTTCTCAGGTTTGAGGAACCTGAGCTGAACACCTGGAGTTGATACCCTCATCATGTTGAGGGTGCACTGCCGCACGAGTCTGGCGGTGATTGTTGATGGGAGCCCTCAGGATGGACTCCCACTTCCTTGAATTAAATCCCTAAGGGACCTTCTCATTCACCTCCCCATAATATGGGAGTGAATGGTGATAGCGTTCTAGGGATAACGACCTTAAATAGTTGTAGACGTTGGTTATAACCGCCTACTTCTTGATCGCTGGTCGTCGTTTTCCAGACGACCAGGTTGAATTATTTATCATGGAGGGCTTTTCGAGCAGCCTTTGGAGTCGAAATAATATTGTTTTGACGGTACTCCTTAACGAGTGCATTTGATACCCAGTATTGAAGATGCTGAGTAGGAGATGTCTTCTTCAGAGCAGACGATACTCAAGCAGGAGTAGCATCAGTGGCATTTGCAGCAGAGGATTTTACGGCAGACGTATTCACGTGTGTGAACTTAAGAGAATCCATTCTGGAAATGCAGATGATCTTGGAAAAAGAGTGCATGTTTGATATAATAGACATAATCAAGATAAGTCCAGTCACTAAATCATTTGGATGTGAAAATATGCCATTAATTTCTTTGTTGGCCCTCTCATTGAGTTTAAATAGGGGCCTAACAAATAAGAGAAGCATAATTTTAACTTGGTTTAGGATTCATGTCGGGCTCAACATTTTTTTCCCTCAAGAATTGGGGATGACCTCACTGATTGAAGGTTCAAACATTCCAATCAGTTTCTAACGGGTTTGTTCGTAGAACCAGAAACATCCAATGATTCCATATCCATTTGGACCTACATTCCAAAGGTAGTCGCTCATTTGTTGTGGAATTATGAGGCTTCGGAATTTGCATTGGTCGAGAGGATGGGAGGTCGGACTCATCACACCTTTTTTAGGGGAATTATTGTTTACTCTGAAACTCTACTTATAGATTTAAGTTATGTTCGTGAATCCTTATTACATTACCAAGTTGAAAATGAGCTTTCATTTAGCCTGACAATCAATGATTGATATGTAGGAAATTTGGAGAATATTTTATATGTATTCAAGGTTTTTCATCGATGAAGAATCATATGTATTTGTTAGAGATTCTTAGTTGATGGTATCCTTAAATACATAAGAGTATCTTGGTCATTATGATAACCGTACTGGGTTTAAATCCACTCAGTGGGGCACTCGTTGTTTATTGTCATTCAGGAGGACATGGATTATTTCAGAGTTGGGATCATACATGATGATGGGCTACCTACGTATCCTTTGTTTTGGAAAAGGAATCAGAACTGACGTAGTTCGAGTAAGGGAGTATGATGTTTATGCATGATTGATGGCTCAAAGAAAGATGTCATGATTACTTTTACACTCTATGCTCACGTGAGTCATGCGCGGTGTGAGAAACAAGAGGTATTGGTGAAACCAAAAAATTGTACCATGAAAGATGCAATGATATGGGGCTTATGTGTGTATGACTGCCCAAATAGATAAGGATTAAGATTTACTTTATGGAAGAAATCCAGGAACATGGACCATAAAGGTATATGTTCTTTATGTAGTCTTGGATACTCTAATCTTGGGGCTTACTCTTAGGGAAGATTCCCAAGTTAGAACGGGACTTATGATTGGGTTTTACTCCTGAGAAGGAAGCCCAGATCAAAAGGAAATTAAGACTGGGTCTTACTTCTCAAAAGGAGGCCAAGGATAAAGGGATTTAAAATTTAAAGGGACTTCGGGCTTACTTCTAAGGAGGAGGCCCATATTTGATACTGGGGATTAATCCTGAAAAGGAATCCCATGTTAATATAACTATGGTTGGGGCTTACTCGTAAGGATGATGCCCATATTTGGAAATTTTGGGACTGGGGATTACTCCTAAGGAGGATTCCCGTATTAATGAGGATTTGGAATGGGGCTTATTTTTGAAAATGAGGAACAGGTTAAGGATTCTCTCATCTTATAGGATGAGTTTGAATGAATTAAATCTCAATATTTAGTGACATTGAGATGTGTAAATCACTGGGTTTTGAGAGATGATTCACGGAGTTCCATTCAGATAAGGAAGAAAAATCAAGAAAGCATGCCATAAATGGCTATAAAGAGTGTCTTGAAGACTGAATCATGAATAGAATAGGTGGAGTGGCATAATATAGGTAAAATCGGCAGGAAAGGCACCCAAAATGATAGGGGTGCGCAAGTCATGACAGGCGCGCAGGTACTGTGTGGGTGCGCAAGTCCTGGGTGCGCAGGTATACCTGCGCGGCACATAGGTACGTGCGATATTTTTATCCCTTAGAGTAATATTTTGGAGATCCTTGATCAATGCCTTTAGAATTATCCCTAGAGGCTTTCTAGATTATGGCACACAAGTTATGATGAAGAAGTAGGGCGACAGACAAGTGTGTCCGTTTCCCTTAAGGGTAAAACACTTAGGTGCACAAGTGTTAGTGAATTCTAACACTTAGAACTTACTCCACTTGATTAGACCTACCATTCTAGGTAAAGAATTACCTTATAAATGTTCGAAAGAACTTAAAAATAGACATGGTCATTTAGAGCTCTATATCTGAATTATGGAAAAATTTCCTCTCGAAATGGGGGGCGCACAGGGACTATTTATAGGCTGGAGAAGACCCAGAGCGGTAATCACTTGGGGCGCGCAAGTTACATTCCTGACCATTAGGCAGCGCACAAGTAAACTTGCGCGACAGTGAGGGAACATGTGCTACCCAAAGGGAAAAGAACCGTTGTTCATGTCTTTTTCAATTTTTGATGTTTTCTTCAAAGGATGAATCAATTTGGGTTCAAGGTATTTACCTTTTCAATTTGTTAGACTCTGTGATGGAAAGGAGCATCAACAATGATATGAAATTATATGTATCTACTGTATAATTTATGATATTTTGTTAATATACTGACCATCAAATATCACCTCTTCCACCAGGTGGGAAATGAAACCCTTGATCATGTGTAAAAGGGAATACCAACCCACAAACTGAGGTTATTCATTTTTCATCACAACCACTCATGATGTGATATAAAAATGGGTTTGACATATTTAATGATATTTATGATATAATTAAACATTTGAAAATAGTATATCACATATACCATCATAAATTTTATTTATTGGGAATATGATTATTTTGCTCATGGGTGCGAGGTACAACCATTTCGTGAAATGATCTGATTCGCCGTTCTCTAATGAATTACTTGAATGGTTATAAGGATATTGTAATTGAATTTATGTGATATAAATGTATCAAAATAAAAAACCAAATCATACATGAAATATGATTCATTTATTTCCTCAAACATGAATTTAAAAAAGAAAATTATTTATAAATTATAATTATATAGTTCTAACCAAATAAAAAATGATGTGATATTTTTGTGTATGGTTTAGTAATAGATATATAATAGACCTATAATTACTACATATTAGGTTTTAACATTTTCATTCTATTTCAAGACATATGTTAAGGTATATTCATATCACGTTTAGTTTTTTACACAAGCTTTATGCACCACTAGTTTACATTGAGTGGTGTATATATATCACATGAGTTTATTTTATTATTATAATAATGAAAATTATGGAATATATAAAATCCAAATAATTTTCATTTCCATTTTTTGGGACTATTCAGAAATATATAGATAAGTGTTAACAAAATAAGGTTTTAGTTTATTTGATTATCTTGATTTTTTTATGAATATGCTTCCTGTTATGAGATCATATCATAAAAATCTCATGAAAAAATTGATTTTATTCTAAAATTTTTATATCAGGAAAATAAATTTTACATTAATTTTACTCTCTTTATATACACCTAATTCTAAAGTTATGTTTTAAAGGAATGACCCCATTATTTCTCTCTTTTTTTCAAAATATATTTCCTTCATTGTCAATGTTTTATAATAATGATTTAATGTATGATTTTAATCCTCTAAAATTAATTATTAAATTAATTTTTAGATATGTTGTAATTTTTAAATATTTTTTTTATATGTAATATTATTTTTATTATCTAAAAGTCGATCTTTGGTGTTTTTACCAATCATTTTAAATATTTTTTCTGTTTAATTTATACGAACTGAATAAAATTTTCCCCACTATTCAAATAAAAATTAATGTTTAATTATTATTTTTTAAATATACTTTTTAGTGAAATGTATTTTCATAATTTATCAGGAAATTTTAACCTTATATGGTTTATTTTTAATTTAAGAGGGTTTTATTCATAAAAAAATGTTCTATTTGATCATTAGAAATAATTTCCCTTGTATGATAACACCATTTCACATTACTTACGATTTAGTGGGGATATGATGTAGTTTTAATGTTTTTTTATTTCTCAAGATAGTTTATGATTATTACGATAATATTTTTTATGAAATATATTAATTTTCCATGGTTTATTCCATGGGTAAATGAATAAATATTTATCAGACCCATTACATTTTTTGGTTTATGATATGAGTAATTTTTTATTATATTGTGGCGAAAATGTATGATTCAAATTATGTTATGGGTTGTACTAATTTCTGCATATAATAGACATGGAGAATGTTAATTTATCATAAGATAAATAGTAATATAATATTGATTGAACGTAATTTAGTATGGGGATTTTTCCACTATGATAGTATTTGTACTGAAATTTACTACAAAGATGGTTTGGGAGTGTATGATCCTGACCTTTTACGAAGTCACCTCAGGCTCATTTTCACATTCTTTTTGATGTTTTTCAGAAAATTCTTTTTGGATTTGAGGTTTGAGGTGCATTTCAGTGAGTTTTATTGAAATATTAATTAATAGGTGGATGTGTATGGTTTGTGAACAATTTGAAAAATAGTGTTATATTCCCAAATATCTGTGGGAACCTAGACAGAGAGGTACACATGGTTGGCACATGGTTTACCCTAACTGTGCGCCCCTGCATAAGAAACTGTGTGCAAGGATTTGTATTATCATAAAATTGTTTTTAAGTCACATGAACCCTCATAACAAATCTATTAAGACCTATTACTAGGATTTATTAATTCTATGCAATCATAGAGCCTTATGTCGGGATTACAAGGTGATTCAAACGCCGTTCATCATGATCTAGATCCTGTATTGAATATCGACTATATTCCCTGTAAGTGCATTTTATCCAGTTTCATTTTCCACTTTTTACTCTACATTTATTTGATATTTTCATTGTAGATATCCAATATTTCCATAGATCTAATCCTATGAGTTGAGATATAGATCTCTAATTGTGGATCTAGGTCAATATTTTCATGATTGTGATGACTTAGATATTAATTTTGTGTTAAGGTATTTAGTTCTAGATATCGATTGTTTTTATTGTGCCAATCAGATTTTGTGGAATTCCGCGGGGAAAACATCAATGAAAAATAGAGGTAGGTGGTCTAAATCTAAATCCCATAGCTTTGGATTTTATATGTGTATGTGAGATTTATTAATTTCTAGAATACCTTTTTAATTTATTTTTTATATTATTCTAATTAGGAATCTTCTTTTACTATATTATTTTTGGGAGACATGAACGATTAATCGATGTTTTAATCATGGATTTACGGGGCTTCCCTAATAAATAATTTATTTGGGAATTTTTTTATGATTTGCTATATTGTACATAAGATAAAAATGTGGTTGGGTTTGATATAATTAATCAGGGTGAATTAATTTAGAAATGATTTTTGGATATGTTAGATAATTAATGGTAAAGTAATTATGTTCCATGGCGTTGATTAAGAAAATTATTTTTAAGAATAGTTATGAAAATTTGAGATTTTTTCATATAATAAAATGTAATTATTTAATTATGTAATAATATTTTTGATGATTGATAAATTAATTGATTAATTGACAAATGAGTTTTGTACATAATTAATTTGATGGGTTAACTAATGGACTTATATATGTCTAACTAATAATTGGACTAGTAATGTAATGTTGTGGTTAATTATTTGGATTTAATGAATTATTTACATGATTCATAATGTGGGTGCAAGACATGGGATTCTAGACAGATTGAGATATTGGGACTTGGAGATGGCATTCCTCCCCAATAATTGACAAGAAGTTGGGATATGGGGTGTAAGACATGGCCATCTTCACCGAATTTGATGTGGGGTTTTAGACATGGTGATCTATACTGAATATGATTTTCGGTCCTTGTCATGGAGTTCACCTCCTAAATAATGACAATAATGAATTATGAATTAAATGGGATAAATGAATTAAAACTAGGTTTAATGTAGCGATTACAGAATAAATGACGATGTGATAATTGTTTAATCTTACAATTTATTTATTCATTTATAGAATTTCATACACTTCTCTTTTACTAAACTTATTTAGACACCATTGGTGGTGGCCTACTGAGTTATACTCACAACCTATTCGCACTACCTGATCGGCACTTGAGCAATCCTTGTTGTTGTAGGATATGACAAGGGAAATGCCCTGTGATAGGTTGCTATTTGGAAATGGAGCATGGGGGAGGGGATATGATGTGCGTTAGGACCTACATTTGAGTCTTCGTGTCATTAAATTTAGTTTCATTATAGACACTTGACACCTGAATTATCATATCATACATTATATTTTTAGTTGAGTATTGTATTTCTTATTTTGACTGTCATGTGACTTCGTATTGTTTTTGGTATTTATATGATTATGAACATGTTTATTTTAGTTTTCATCCAATTTTATTTTATTGTAATAAAATATGATATAATATCCCCACGAATGACATACCAACCGATATCTTCTAGTCATCAAACTATAGCATATAGGGAGGCGTTCTTGAGGGAATGTAACCAACTATCTCAGGGCACTATTTAGTGGGACCCAGGTCAATACATTACAAATTTGTATCAATGAATTTTTGGTTCTTTATTCTTCATTTTTATTACTATTTTGGGAACGTTAGACATGAGACTAGGAAGAGTCAGGGAATGGTAATGGGATTGTACATGGGATTTCCAAACCCATGTACGAGTGAAATCATCATATATAGGGTGTAATTTTTGTGATTTAATTTGTCATAGTTGGATATTATTTCAATGTGGGTGACAAACATGTGGTGTGATGTGATATTTTTTTAAAATATTGCAGAACATCGATTACTTGCTTAAAGAGGCATGTGAATTAAGTCTGGATTCAACATCCATGGAACAAAGGTTTATTATGACATGCAATATTTTAGGAACTCACAGAAAATTGGGTTATGGGTATTCTGATAAACTTTAACTCTTTTTCCTTTTTGTGAGACTGAAATAATGATGCAAAATTAGAATAAATGTGTCTAATTAGAAACCTGAATAATGATATGGGATTGAATAATTAATTAGTGAATTTAAAAATTTTAAAGGATATAATGAATTAAGTGGGGGAATTAAATAATTAAAATATGCATACCCTTACTAAAAATCCATAGGAGTTTGATGGGTATGAGTTGGGATAAGGATTCACTGTAGACATTATGGAAAGAAAGGGGGAAAGGACATGTTAAAACTTCATGCGTTTCTTTTTTCACCTAGGTAATTGATATAAGGTTTTTTTATGATACCTAAGACGTGTTTTTTATGTTGTAGATATATGCGTCCATGAAACGTGTTGAGAGGGAGACCGATGGGTATGGCTTAGAAAAATCATCAATATATGGAACTTGGGGCACTATTAGTGTACGAATAGGAGGTAAGGGAGCATTTATAATTAATCTCTTCTCATTTCATGATATTCATGGAGAGAGACCTAGGAAGGCTTCAAAAAATTAGGACTTAGTTGACAGTGGAGATTCAGCAGTAGCACCCTCTGACTTTTATTAGAGAGGGTGGACCTAAGGGAGATGAATTCTTGATTGAATCCATAGAAAGAATACTTGAAAATATGGAGACCTCAGATCAGAGGAGGGTCATGTTGGATTCTTATATGTTATGGGGTCAGCAAAGCAGTGGTGGGATATCTAGGTATGACTTGGACAGACAGATTATATGTTATGGAATGATATTCTAGAAAGTTTCTTGTGACACTTCTATCTAGAGAGACTGAAAAAAGGGTAGAATTCATAGTCTATGCATATGACCCATGGAATAATGTCCACAGTAGATTTTAACGAAATAGTCAAAAATTTATAGTGGTTTTCTCTAGTGTTGGCAGTAGATAAGGCTTCTTCAAAAAAGACATATTCCGAATCGATATATGTGAGATATTAAGTCCCGATTGAATATCGTTAGGCTAAAGAAGTTCTCAAATGCGGTGAATCCCGAACCCATTAAAGAGGGGGATTGAAAGAGGTTTCCAGTACATGATAGGTCGATATCACTGGACAATCATGGAGTTTGCTTTCTGAGAGCAGGTAACACCATTTCAAGATCCACAGTCAGAACAATAGAAATAAATGTTTACAATCAGGATGAATAGTTGGACAAGATCATACACATGTGGTTTTCCTCCAATGTGGTATGATGGAACACTATCACACACATTGTCCTCGACCATGAGTGGAGTGCCGATTTTGTAGCTAGATTGGGACCTACGGAAGTTCTTTCACAAGCAGCGACATGCTAGTGCTAAGGTAGTAATTATACAAAGTCAAAGAGTGGGAATGGGGTTTGATACACTGGATAATTATGGAATCTGGAGTTCTACTGGATGATAAGGTAGAGGTAATGGATGTGGTAAATGAGGGTATGAGCACATGTATCAACAGTGTGGTGATACCCATGATGTAAGATGGCACCAAATGGGAGAGGGGTATTATTGTTTCTAGTAGTGCAGCCTACACTTGTGGATAGAGATGGTCTGTCATCGATAGTGAGAGTTACTATTTGAGTATCTTCTTCTATAAATAGTCCCTTGTTTGATATCAGTGACTCTTATTTTTTTATATCTATAATTATTTTTAATGGTTTGATCCTATAGGTGGATTCTCTTAGTGGAGGGATGCATATCCATACACCATTGTCAATGCAGTCTAGAGATATCTATTTACATATTGGATGTTCACTAAATATCAGAGATATTTTTTCTTTATAATCTCTATATCCTTGATATGACAAGATTCGACTTGATTATGGGTATGGACTAGTTAATCACAAAGAAAGCTTACAATTATTGTTACCACTGAAGAGGGACATTTATGTTTCTTATATATGTCCAACATTTTCACTGTGTAGAGTGAGATATGCATGAAAATTGATTTGGCACAATTACTCAATTAATAGGATATCTCAAAAGCAAATTTTCAAATCCTTTGTTAGATGAAAGTGGTGGTAAGAAAAATATACATCTCCCAATTGTGGAACAATTACAAGATGTATTTCTCTAAGACTTATCATGGTTGAAACTAAAGATATGTGCACAATTCCCAACAGAACTCATTCTAGGGGATGATCCAATATCTATTCCACCTTATAAAATGACATAGACTGAGCTTCAAGACCTCCAGACATGGATGTGATATTTATATGATAATGGGTTTATTCGTACAAGTACATCACCTTGGGGATCACTTGTCTTGTTTGCAAAGATGGAGTAGGGGGGTTTACTCTTGTGTATCGATAACCAGATGTTGAATAAAATAACCATGAAGAACTGATATCTTATTATACGCATCGATTATCTGTTTGAACAACTGAAGGGGTATTTTCTTGAATTAAAAGAATGATTTGATATCAGGTTATCATCAATTGAGAGTTTGGACTTTTGATATACCGATAACTTCTTTCAGAAGCATATATGGAATTAATGAGTTTTTTAAAATGTTGTTGGGATGGAAAAGTATTAAATTAGTGTTTATAGACATGATGAATAGGATATTTCATATGTACATGGATCAGTTTGTGGTGGTGTTCAGGGAAAATATCTTGGTGTACTCTATGACTCATGATGATCATGCCCAACAACATGGCATTGACTTGAGTAGATTGATAGAGAATCAGTTATATTCCATGATATGTAACTGTCAGTTTTGTATTGACATGATACATTTATGGGGAATATAATCATGGAAAATGGTGAGGAAGTGTACTATGAAAAGGTATAAATAATGGTTTATTTTGAGGTTCCCACGATTTTTTTTGAAATTTAAATATTTTTGGGATTATCAAGATATCACAGGAGGTTCATCCAAATTTTTTTTATTGCCTGCAGTCCTTTCTGATTTCATAAAGACAAGGGTAAAGTTTGAGTGGAAGAAATTATGTCATAATTATTTATGGGAGTTGACGAAGCACTTGACATCTACAGTAACCTTCATCTTTCCCGAGACTTTTGAGTAGTACGTGGTGTATTTTGAAGATTCAGGGATCAGACTCAGAGCTATGTGGATACAAGGGGATCAAGTCATTGTTTATGGGTCTCAAAATTCGAGGCAACATGAATAATATTACCCCATGCACATCCTTGATTTGGCAGCCTAGGATTACACTATTAAGTGCGGGTGACATTATATTTTAGGTTAAATGTCTATGGTTTATTACAACTCACATGATATTAAATTATATCTTTTCACAGTTTGATTTAAATATACTTTAGTGAATATGGTTATAATATATGCAGTCCTCTGATTTTGAACTAGAAGGTATATGAAAAAAGAGGATGTTTTTGGCTCATGCCATGGGAAAGAAAAACCAAACTCAGTTGTTATGCGAGTCAAATGTATACTTGAACACTATGACCATTCTGGTTGAAATTCACATGGTGGACTAGGAGAGTAAAGATTATATGAATCTGCTTTTAGTAGTATTGGAGTCAACACTCTTTAGATAGATCAAGGATATGATGTACAAGAATTTAGAGTGCCTAGACTTTAGGGAAATCCTTGATGGTGGGAAGACACCTTCGCACTGGATGTTATATGAGGATGATAGCATTTTTATTAAAAATTAGGTTGTCATTCCTATGGGATGGAGAGTGGGGTTTAGGCGAAAATTTCATACCTCAAAGTGGGCAGTACATCATGAGCTGAAAAAATTGTACTGTGACCTATGATGACAGTTTTGGAGTCACGGTATGAAAAATGACATTTCATTTTTCATGAAAATTTGTTTCACATGTTAGTAGGTGAAATAAGAGCATCAACAACCTAGAGGACTATTGTTGTCTTTGCCTATTCTGTAACGGAAATGGGATGACATGACTATGGATTTTGTGGTAGTTCTTCCAATGATGCAAAGGATGAATGATTCTATTTCGGTCATTGTGGATCCACTGATGAGATTAGAACATTTCTATCATATATGGTAAACCATTAGAATAGAATAATTGGTATTACTATATGTTATTGAGATAGTTCGTTTTCATAGGGTGTCAAGGACTATAGTTTCATATCACGATTTTCGCTTTACATCACACATCAATAAGGGATTGTAGAAAGTGCTCGGAACACAAGTTTTATGGAGTATGACTTTCCAAACATAGAAAAATGGTCATTCAGAGTGCACTATATAGGTTTTAGAGGATATTCTGTGGGAACATATGCTTAAATATGGTGGTTCTTGGGATAAGTACATGGATTTTGTGGGGGTTTCCTATGAAAAAGGTCATCAATATACTATAAATATTTCTCCATATGATGTTATTTTTTATATTCCATGAAGATAACTGATATTCTGGATAGAGTTTGGTGATTCAGAGCAGTTGAGACAGAGTATCGGGTCCAAGACATCCAAAGAGGTGCAACTTATGCGAAAACAATTGGGCGTGGCTTAGAGTAGTTAGAAGTCCACTGATAATAGCCAGAGACAACCCATAGAGTTTACATATGGTGATCAGGTATTCCTTTGGGTAAAAACTAGGTTAGTTCACTACCTGATATAGAGTCATGGCATGTTGGAACCTAGGTTTGTAGGATCATTTGACGTAGTGGAGAGAATTAGGCTGGTGGCGTATTGATTGGCCCTTCCACATAATGCCAGTGCTATTAATGTTTTTTATGTATCACAGTTATTTATGTTTAAACCCAACCCTTATAATTTTATTGATGTAGATATTGATGACCTTGAGATAGATGAGTCCTTTTAGGACCACATGATATGAGTACTGGATCATAGTGAGAAAATGTTGTGTTGAAAGACAGTGTTGATAGTTTGTGTGTTATGAAAACATGGGAATGTTCCAGAGGAATCTTGGTAATTGTAATAATACATTATGGCTCAATGAAAAAATATTTTTTGGCTCATAATCATTGTGAATTTTGGGAGTGCATCTCAAGGATGAATTGTAATATTCCAGGTAGATTGAAAGATCCCGACCTTTTACGATGTCATATCCCGCTCTTTTTCATGTATATTTTTGTTTGTAAATAATTTTTTTTGGAGTTATGGTTTGAGGTTAATTGGGGAATGTATTAAAGAAAAATTAACTGACATGGGGATTTGAACTATTTGTGAACCGTTTTACAAACCATGTACCTATACCTTAGTAACCGTGTAAACTAAAGAAAAGTGGTCTCCACGGTTGGTGCATGTTTCACCCTAACCATGCACCCCTACCCAGGAAACAGTCCATGTGGGGTATTATTATTCAAAATTTATTTTTAAATCACTTGACCTCCTTGAACCCCATAATTTTTTCCTAGATTCAGTATTAATGAATTCTAGGTTGTCAAAGATCCTTTTGGAAGAATGTCAAGGCAATTTGAACACCATTTTTCGATATCTAAAGCCCAGATTGAAGATATTCTCTCTTCCCAGTATGTGGATTTCATCTAGTTGATTATTATTATTTTTCATATATCTATATTTGATTTTTTAATGGATTATTGATACTATTTACATGGATCTCAAAATATGACTTGAGATATTGATCGATGATTTTGGATCTTGGTCATGATTTGTAATATCTTGATGCATTTGATCATAATTTGGTGGATAGGTATTTTGATCCAGATTTGGTCAACATTGTTGTGCCTCTTAGTCTCTGTGGATTTTTTCTAAGAAAAGATATATAAACAAACTAAGGTAGGTTGTGTAAATCAAACTCCCTTAGTCGTGGAGTTGATATTTGTATGTGAGATTGATGAATTGCTTGAATCCTTCCGTAATTCATTTCATAAATTGGGATAATTTGGAATGTGATTTCAGTTTTTGATAGTTTAGAGATATATTTGATTAATTATTTATTTATTCAGGAATGTAAGGGGCTACCAAAATATATTATTGATTTTGGAAATTTATTTACGATTTGAAATATTGTATTTGAGATGAAGAATGTGGATTGGTTTGATATAATTATTCAGAGGTAGTTAATTATGAGATGATGTTTGGATATATGTGATAATTAATGGAGAATTAATTATGTTCTCTGATGATTATTGAGATAATTAATTTAAATATTAATTATGAAATTTTGAGATTTCTGTTGGATAATTAATTGTGAATAATTAATTATGGAATAATTTTTATGTTGATTGATTAATTAATCTATGAATTTATTAATGTGTTCTATAATTATTGAATTTTTTGGTTTACTAATGGACACTAATATGATTAACTAATCATTTACTAGTAATCGAATGATGTGGTTAATTATTGGGAATTAATGAATGATTTAAATTATTGAGAATGTGGGTGATTGACATGGTTCTCTAGACCGATTGAGAATTATGTACATGGACTTGGTGTTCCTACCTAATAGTTAACCAAGTTATAATGGTATGAAGTGTTAGACATAGATATCATCAAAAAATGTGATGTGGGGTGTTAGACATTGTGATCTACTCAAAAAGAGATTTGGGGTGCTTGACATGGCGTTCAACCCCAAATGAATGAATATAATGACATTTGATTTAAGTGGGAGACATCAATTGAAACAGTTTCTAATGTGATAATTAAAGAATAAATGACAATGTGATAACTATTTAATTATGTTTTTCATTTATTTCTTAATATAATTGAAACCACTGTGTTTTGACTAGAATTAATTTAAACACTATTGGGGGTGGCTTGCTGAGTTGTTCTCACAACCTATTAGGCCTCCTGATCAGTACCTAGGTATAATTTGTTCTTTCTTGACAAGTTAAGGGAAATGTCACAGTAAAGGTTGTTTTTTGGGGATAAATAATGAGTTAGGGAAACATAAGTGGTTTGAGGCCCACTATGGAGTCATTGTGTGTTTACTTTTAGTTTCATTTTAGACACATGACACATTCATTGTCAAACCATGCATTTCCTTTTTAGTTCAGTATTGTATTTCTTATTTTGAATATAATGTGAACTAGTATTTTTATTATTATCTATATGCTTCCACTCTTGTTTATAGTAATTTTCCATCATTGGTGTTTCATTATTAAAAAGAGATTGTAGTC
This sequence comes from Viscum album, assembly GCA_963277665.1. NCBI lineage: Eukaryota > Viridiplantae > Streptophyta > Magnoliopsida > Santalales > Viscaceae > Viscum > Viscum album. The sequence goes on along the minus strand of OY728166.1, from coordinate 365,599,919 downwards.
TCCCAATGACTTACTTACTAGAACATCAAAACTAGTTAGAACCCTCTAATGATTGGGGAGGTGCGCTTTAGGGCATGTGACCAACTAGCTTAGGGAACCATTTAGTTGCACCAGGGAATGGAAATTATAGATAATGATCCCATTATATTATGATATTTTAATAAATAAGCATTTAATTTTAAGTAAATTAATTTCTATTATTATGTGTATTCCAAAAACATATTTATTATGCCATTATTATGACCTCATGTGTCATGTTCATGGATTCTATTAGGATTCAGATACTATGATCAAATAATATTTATTCAATGTATTACGTTTACAATATATGATATGATGTGACTAATTTTAAATTTTTTTTTCTCTTGTTCTCATATATTTATTCTCATGTTATCTTAATATCTATCATGTTTTAACTAATGAGAATTTGACCTCCTCTTTAATTATTTTAACTTATCCTGGGTTACAAATAATTTTATTTTTATGATTTTTTATTGGGGCTCTAGTTATTTTAAAATATAGTAGGAGATTATATAGTTCATCAATGAATCAACTATTTTTGTATCCATGTATGAAAACTAACTTGAACTAAATGATTTTGGAATGGGTTTTATTGTTTTGTAATTAATATTTGTATAATATGATGTTATATCATTATATGGAAACTATGGGTAGGTATCATCGGTATTAGACCTATGTTTATATAAACCACTAAAAACTATGATGAGAATGTTTTTTTGATAACCACATGGATAAAAATATTTTAAATATATTTATTAATTGTGTGGCTGTTGTCTGACTAAATTAAACTCAATCTAGAAAAAAAAGTGGATGTGGATTAGGAAACATCCTATATAGGTGTAATAAATTTGAAAAAATCACATTTTTCTAGTCATGTACCTCACTTTGTTCCTAATAATTTTCCTTCCTAAAGGCATGTGTTGACATTACAAGGGTATTTTAATTAAAAATACACAAAATATTTATAAACCATCATGAATGAACTGAATAATGACCAAGAATGAACTGGTTTAATCCTATGTTTTTATATAATGAATAAAATCTATCATGGATTTGACATCCTATAAGTGATTTTACATGATTATATATCCCCCACAATGATTATAGTTTCTTATAAAATTATTAATTTATTTTATTCAATTGATGGAACCCATGGGAACCATTTTAATGTTGACTGTGATGATAAGTGATAGTAATTTACTCTTTACAGACCTATTGTTATGGGAGCTAGAATGAAAAATAACATTCCTATGATCACATTACAATCCAATAATATAAATCATGCTGAAAATACAAACATGAAAAGGATAAAAACCTTTATGGTGTGTCCTTAATGAGGCAAAATCTTACTCTTTTTGTTGTTTTACTAATCCATTAGATTATAGGAATTATATTAGTTCTATTGAGATGATATTTTTATTTATACAGTATTAGGAGAATGAATTAATTAATTTTAGTTCTCTACCATTTTTTAGTATAATATTATTAATGGTATACTGTTACCATGAATATGAGTTAATAAGATGACATTGACTCCATTGGATTTGATGATTTTAGGGTCATATTTGTCAATATGTAATTTCATTGTATTCATTTAACCAAAATAGTGAATATATTCCCCGATTTCAAATAGATGGACGATGAATCTGCTGGTACCATTGAGTGATATTTTAAACGTCATATGATGTATACATCTTCTATTGCATTTTAACATAAAATTACATTTAATCGATATTTAAATGGATTAAAACCTAGTATTGAAGGTGTGTTGGTCATAAGGGACTTTTGTAGATATGGAGAAATATTTTGTTATGATGTTAGAGTGGCAATTGATATTTGGATAACCAATCAAACATATGGTTGTGAAATTAAATGAATAATAGAAATCAAGGGAAACTATGAAACCATAGATAATAGATTACGATAATTATTTTATGATCAAATTTCTCATTTAATGAAGGATGATGTTTTCTTCTGGGTATTGTTAGTTGTTTTATGTGTGATAAGAAAGGTAATCAATAAATTGATAAAAAATTGAATATAATATGTTAATAAATGATGAGAAAAAATACAATGATCTATATAATTCACCACCTGCACTTTGTTGTATCAAATGTATGGATTATGGGAATTATTCAATCCAATTCACAATTTCAATATTTAATGATGATTATTATCCAAGTAATACAACATTGAAAATTGAAATAGGTAAATATCAATAAATCACATTGTTTTATGAGGCTTTAGATTAATTGTACACATACCATTCAATATAGATCTGTAAAACTTTATTTAAAAATGGATCTACCCACTGTTTTATAAGAAAATAATTTTTTTTTGTGTATAAAAATTCAACTCTACTGATTACATTATTTAATATTATTTAAATACACTAATTGAATAATGATAATTTCTTATCTATATGATACTTATATAGTTTATGTCCAGGGGACTGTATATTTTATAAAGCATTTCATTATTTCTTGTTGAAGTTTTATTTTATATACGTACTGGAATGTATTGATCGTCATAAATCACATATCATTTATTAGGGAATGGATGAAATGTTTAATATTACAAACGATCATATAATTTTCTATTTGTATAATCAGATGTATGAACATCTGATGGAAACCACATCCATTGTATGGGTCATAAATCCCTTTCAAATGGTTTTCTTATAGTAGATGATTTATAAGAAATTCAACTTAAATGATATTTCTATTATATAGGGGTTGAATGATTTATTTTTGAATAGGTTTCTATTAATGTACCAAATCATCTGGAATATTTATAAATACAAATAATATGTGGTCTTATAACTATTTCAATCAAAACCTATTTAATAGACTCATTTGAGATTTATAAATTGAAAAATAATATCCAAGAAAATATAGAAGAGGGTTTATTAAACCAAATGTGTCACCTTATGGTGTGCCTACTGTTTTTTTGAATGAAAGTCTAATTCTAGAAACTATACATTGACTATCAAAAGGGGAGAAATATCACAGCCACAAATATGTATCCTCTACCCCATATTGATGACCTTATTGAGTAACTATTTAGAACTCAAAACATTTTCAATATTGACTTTCATTTTATATAACATCAATTGACTGTTAATAATAATGATATATCCTATATAGTATTTCATTAATGATACAAACACAATGATTAAATATTGATACTATTTGGTGTAAAAAATTCTTCAATATCACTATGGATTTAATAAATAATGTCTTAACAAATTATCTTTATCAACCTATTTTTAGTATTTGTTTAGTATATTGATATATAATCAAGGAAAATAGAATAGAATTAATATCATTATACGATTTTATTGATGAATTTAAAAAAGGATAATTTGTATGAAAAATTTACTATGTTTCAATTTTCACAAAAAGAAGTCTAATTTTTTTGTCATAAAATCTCATGAGATTGAATATTAGTGAATCCATAAAGAAATATATATTGATTTTTGTCCAAGAGAAATAATTAACAATATGTTAAGAATATATCATGATTTGGATGTTTATTATATTTGATTTATGGAGAATTTATCATATTAATATAACAGACACACCATGTTAACCCATGAATTTGAAAATATCATTTATACATATGATCGTTATAAAAATATTAAGGAAATAGTTATAAGGTTAGAAAGTGCTCCTATTATTATATTACAATATAATGGAGAAAGGTTTTAATCTAGAATCTTGCATTAATTAAGGTATTTTGATTCATTATGATGATGAATAATATAGTGATCACTTATTCCTAATGGAAATTAATGGTTCATGAACAAAATAACTCAATTCATTATTTTTAGTTAGATGTAGTAAATATTTCTCTAATGATATGAATGAATTATCATTATGGGAAAAAATGATAATTATATACTTATAAATAATTTTTATATTTTGTATTCACATATATGGTGTTTAATATTCTCTAGAGACGATGGCTTGAGATCATTAAATATTACAAATTCATAGTAAATTTCCAAACATTATATAAATGTTGTCGGATTATTTTATTCAATAGAATCATTCTAGCATATCAATGATGTGGGTAAATAATTTAAAATATTAATGGACATTAAATGGATGGATCTTGAAATATTTATACATAGAGAGAAATTATCTTTCACAAATACATGTAAGACAATATATCTCTATGGAGTTTAAGGTCACATGGAAAACATATGTTGAGTAGTTAGAGAATGATATATATTATACTAATAGGTTCCTTTATTATAATGGAATTATTTGGTTAATGAATTGTTTAGGTGACAAAAAACCAAATTTTAATAAGGATCTATAAGAAAATTCACTAGTTCATCATTATCTTCTTATCATGGAAGTAAAAATATGTATTGATATTTGAATGATTATTTCTAGTTTGATGACATGAATTGTGATATTGCATAATATGTATCCAAATCCATTGGATGTAATTATGTTAAGGATAATAGGAAAAAAATATATAGTTATATTATAACTGATAATGATACCATAATATAAATAGGAAAACATCACCCTGGATTTTATCATTGGGCTCTCCCAAACATCTCAAGGGAACAATATTTCGTGTGTTCAGGACAACCATCTTATAAAGTATCACCCTTCATTGATATTAGATAAGATTTATATATAGAATTTTTTTTCAAGATATACACTTTGGACACAATAACATTGAATGTAGTATCACATTCTATTGTATCTGATCAAAATCTTCATTTTAACTTTTTGTTCTATGATGTCTTAAATCTTATTAGTATATGGAGTTATGTTTCAAAAATTTGAATCATCCCTATATACATGGTTAACCTGAGATAATAATTCGAATTATATAGGACATACTATGATATGGTTCTATGTATTTTAAATATGGTTAGTACCAAAAACCTAGAAAAGTAATTTTTGGTACAACATTAGCTTACACTGTGGTATTCAGATGGATCCATATGATGTTATCTAGGGAAATATGTTTACAACATAAATGTATTATGATAATGTTGGAGAAAACAAATATATGGACCTAAGATTACTGTTGAAAGTGGTAGAGAATGTTAGATCCCTTCTATAACATATAAGGGTAGGAAAATATTATTTGAATATTTATGCTACTAATCGATGACATAATATGATGTATAATGTTGGTAATAATGTGTTTCAAATAATATATTCATCGAAGATGTTAATGAAAATTTCCAATATGGGAAAATGATGTCTACAATGTATGATGAGGTAGATGTAACCCCATATGTTTGTGTAAGAGTGGTGAATTTAGAGTTTGATTGACATATTTTGTGGGGTAGAATTTAATTCAATGATTATTTATGTAACTATATTTTTTATAAAAAAATATATTTTATGTCATATGTTACACCCTATTAAGAATTTGAAAAACCATGATATACTACTAATATTATTTTTATTCGGGATCTTTATAACATAACCATTAAATTTGGATTTTCAAGTAGGAATTACAATATTATTAAAATTAAGTATAATTATTAAAACAATAAAATATATTTATAAATAATTAATTTATTTTTAGTATTGTTATTATATACCTCCAATAAAATCTTTTAGCTAAAAAAATATATCTGTATTTGTTATTGAGAAAAAAACAAAATTAATTTTTTTACACATTCATAAAATTTAAAAAATCATATAAAGAAGTTATATAAAATATAAAGGTCAAAATTAGCTTTGTGTTAATTTTATACAAATATCTAGAATAAATATATTATTGATGGACAATAAAAATACTATTTCTTATTAAAAACTAAATTTTCTTATAATATAAATTTAAATATTGGTGTTATTTCTATAGGTTATTAAAAGTAAAATTAGTTACACTATACATTTATTAGTGTAATTTATTTCATTTTATTTTATCCCATATAAAATATTAATTTTAAAAATTTTAATACGTATTTCAATTTTATAAATAGAAAACCGCATATTCATCTCGTCAATAAGAATATTATTGAATAAAAATTTTAAAATTACATTAATATAAATTGTAAACTAGTTTCCATATTCCCAATTTGAATAATAAATACTATATAGTATGTTCAAATTAATTTTTAGAAAAAATGAATTGTAAAAAGAGTAAAATTGAATTATAATGGTGAACATTAAAAGATGTTTATAGGGGGTTTAACTGAAGATAAAATTGCTAAAATGAGCTAAATCCTTTCCTAAATACAATTTAATGGCGATATTTAAACATTATGTAAGACAATATTCTACCAAGAACCATTTTGGATCCTTTTTAATGTTGAAAATGTGTGTACAACTATTTTTTAATAAATTTGAGGTTTTAATTTTCTCCACTTAGAAAACGGTACCCCTATCATATCATATTAACACTTTTAAAACAAATCATTTTTGAAAATACCTACCCAAATAATATAAATTCATACCTAATCATATTATATAGGTCTTATTTATACTAGGTAACAATCAAATGATTTATTTTTTGTGTATACATATTAGGTTTCTGCAATGAAGATTTATTGTCCTTAACTATGAATTTTTATTTTATTTATTCATCTTAAATAGTAAAATATTATTTAAATATATTGATATAATATAATAATGATATAAAATATAATTATATATTACTATTTTTTTGTAATGACCAAATCCTATATCTTCTCATGTCTAGTGGAAATTGAAACTCTCAATCATGTGTATGATGGACTACATCCTCATGAACTGATGTAATTGATTTTCCATCATCCCTTCTCATGGAATGATATAATGATGGATTTGACATATGTACATTATATTTATAAAAATATTTATTCTTCATTATTTTCAATATCAAATATAACTTATTAATTTCCATTTAATTGGAATATGAAATTGTTTCTCATTTTTATGGAGTACAACAACATCATGAATTGATGATATTTTATTTTCACATAAACAATTAATTAATGATAATATGGTCAAAATTAATGAATATATGTGATATATATGGAATAATAATTACTCTGAAATCTTGATATATTATTTACTATTCAATTTTTTATCCTTCGTGAAATTAGAAATAATGGTCATGTGTGTGTATGAGACTTCATCTATATGAATAATGTAATTCATTCTATATCTATAATTTTTATAGATTACTCCTAACACATAAATAATGAATAAATATTTTATTTATAGCATCAATATTATTATTCATACTATGGAACCAAGATAAATTTAAAAGGACTGAAAATACAATACACAAATATACATGGAAAAAATCAACTATTACTTTAAACATGATTTCAACCAAGAAATTATTCGTTAATTAGAAATAAACGGTTTTATGAAAATCATATAATGTATGATATATATTATTATAATTTTTTATATATTTATAATTATAATGTATTTATTATATATGATGATTAAAAGTGTAAGAATATAATTGATTCTTCAGATAATCGATTTTGGTATCACATTTATTTATATGAGTTACATGCATTATATCCCTCTCATTTATTATATGTTGTGAGAAATATACCCTTGAATTTATTTTAGGAATATTATTAGAAAAAAATCAATACCGAGATCCATATAATTTTATTGTGTTCATTGGTCTAATGATTCAAAAGAAACCTAAGGTGTTGCGACTTAAATGTTACAATTTAGTTGTTTATCGAGATTGATTATGAATATGGACCCAGTGATAATAACTTATGATATACCCCCAAATATATATTAATTTTTTTATACATTATTTATTTCTTTAAAATACACATTTTTCATTCAATTTCACTTCTTTGTTTACATATGAGTCCATAATAAGTACTTTTAAAAAATTGAAATTATTACTCTCTTCATTAAAAATTATTTTTCATCCATGCCCATGTTCCATAAATATTAATTATATAATGTTTTTAATGGTAAGTCTTTATTTATTATAAAAATTATTATCCATGTTTTAAATTTTAAAACTCATTTAAAATTATTCTTCTTGTAATTTTCCAAATGTGTTACTTTTGGAGTTTTTCCAAAGAATAGGAAAGGAATAATTATTTTTATGTGTATACCAAAAATATAATTTTCATATCCATAAATAATCAATGACTTAAAGATTCATTTATTAGTTTTAAAAACTGTTTTTAAAGAAATGGAATTCTACAACTTTTTATAAATTTTTTAAAATAATTAATATTTGAGAATTGAAAATGGGTTTTACTAATGAAATGTTCCATGTGAGAATTTAAAATGATTTTACATATAATATGAAATACTTTGATATTTATTCATATTAAATTGAGAAATGAACCGAGGATACATTACTTATTTTTTCACTGGAGATTTTACGATCAGATTGAAAGGATGTTTATGAAACTTGTTTTTTACATGGGTTATAGAATGATGAAATGATTAAAAGGGTATGAAACCATTATCATTTAATTTTTTATGATATAATGAATGTTATATGATTTTATAGCACACATATGTATTAATATCATTATGTGACTGGTGGGACATATATATACCTCCAATTCATAGGGTGAAGATTGACATAAAAATTGATGAAGATGATTAGAATATTTAGCGAAGCCCATTTAATAAGGCACTATTTCTACATATATTGTATTGGTAGTGGACCTTCAATAAAATAATGGTATGGTGAGTGAACCAATTAAACTATCATATTATTTTCAATGAACATTGACAATTAAGGAAATATTTTGAATTCTTGTGTGTATTCCAAATATCTATGTCTTCACCAATATTCGGCTCTAATGGATCATGTTCCTTGATTCTATTAAGATTCATGAATTATGAAATTACATGACGGATGTCAATAATCATGACTATTATATATTACATATAGGGAATATCTTCAAAATGTTATTAACATGTTATTATACCCTTATGATGTTATCATGTTGATTTCATCCATGTTTATCCTTAATGAGAATATGAGATCACCCTTTATGATTTGAATACCAATGATATGAATAATTTTTTTATGTAAGAAATGTATAAGAATATTAGTTGTTGAGAATAATATAATGGAAGATGTAGTAGTTCACTAATGAACCAGTTGTTTATGTATCCATATTTTAAAAGTCTCTAGAACTAAATGATTCTAACATTAATCATTATAACATGTTGTAAATATATTTATACTAATAATTAATATACATGAAATAAATTATTTGGTATATATTGATGTAGAAGATAACAAACGTTATTTAAAAATAAAAATATGATCAAGAGTATATACAACAAAGAAAAATGTTTTTAAATGAAACAAGATTTACTATTAAGTTATGAATATTATTTAATCATGACCAATATAACATATCCATGAAATTGGTATGTATGAATACTATTAAATAATTTATTAATAATATATAATTTTCCTAATAGATATAAATTATTTAACAAATATTCACTAAAGAAGATCTAAATTTTTAATATTCTTATTTTAAACTTCGATGAATATGTCTTCATAAAAATTATTTTTTTGTTGTTTTGAGAGTATATTATAAATAATTTGCTGAAAATATTGAAGTATTAATATTTAAAATAATATTAATTTGTGAAATCATAATATCAATAGTAAAAAAAGTGATAAATTTTAGTTGTTTGAAAATATGGGATTAACAATGAATAATATAAAATAAAAATATTTGAAAAAATGTTATTTCATTTGAAATGAATTATGTAATCAAAAAGCAATGTTATTATTTATTATATGATTCAATGTAACATAGGTATTATTTAGTTATATTTTTAACACTTAATAAATATCTAATCATATATATATATATTAGATTTTAGAATATGTTTATTATCTATTTTAAAAACTAGTTTTTTTTATTGATTTTTAAAGGGTGTATTGATTCATCATTTTATTTAATTAGAAAAAACCCAAAATAAGGAATGATTTAAAAAAAATTAAAATTATAAATATCCATAAATATTAATTTAAAATAAATAAATTTAGATCACTCCTAATAGACATTATATAAAATGAATATATTCTTGAATATTGCATTACTACAAACACCTCTATTTTGTCATGTTTGCAGGATTTATTTTCATAATTAAACTATATAACATATAAGAAATGAGTTTATTAAAATTTATTTCATATTTATCATCAAAAAATTTATATTATCCAATACGTTCAACATTATTTCGTTTCATAATGAATAGTGAAAAGAAAAACTGTTATGATTACGGAGAAAATAACTTCACCCGAGGATAAACTGAAAAGATAAGAGTTTAAATTAACAAAAAAATTATAAAATATATTTTAGGTATGTATTAGACCATATAATTTCTAATACATATTAATTTTACATTTTTTATTTTTTTCCATGTAAAATTCATAGGCATCTGATTTTCATTTCCAAAATTACAATGTCTCGATCACCACACGTATAAAATGCCACCCCAATATTATAATAATAACACCTTAAAAATACCTATTTATTATAAAATACCATTAAAAATACCTTCCATAAATCCCCCACCATGTGATATATCTATATAATTATTAATAATTCTATCCGACCAAATATTGGAGTGATATCCTAATAAGATTTTCCCTATTATAGTTATTATGCATTATTAATTGTGTATTTCATTTCAACATCATCCTAAATTAAAATTTATTCAATTATGGTGAACATATAAAAAATATTATCAAAATATTCATAGTTTTCATAATTAAAATATATTATCCTAAACCCGTTATATTTCCATCAAATAGGAAATGTAATCAACACTTGTGTTTATGGAGGACTATGGTTACACGAATAGATGCCATTCATTTTACATCATATACTCTCAATAATATTCATAAAAATTTATTTAAATAATATATATATTATTTTTAACATAATTATACTTCTGGAATTATGATATATTATATGAATTCTTATATTCATGTTTTTTAGGATACAATAACATAGTTCGTGTGTACGAAAGACTACCTCCTCAGAAAGAGATGTGATTCATTTTTTATTATCACGTTAAATTGAATGTATTAAAGATTAATTTAAAAATATATATGATATTAACTAAATAAGTATGATAATAATTAAATATTTATAAGTATTAAAAAATAATATTTAATTTTATTTCATTCCATTCCATTCACTGAGAAGTGATAACATTGTTCGGTCTTATGTGTGGACTAAAACCCAATGAAGCAATGTGTTTTTTATCACAAAGTTACATGTATGTTATATATAAGTATATAATAATAAATTATATTGTACATTTGATATTATTTTCATCTAGTAATGAAAAAATAACACTTACCATAATTCCATATTCATTGTTGATAATGATAATTTTACTAATCAATACATATAGCCAATTGTTTCCATTATCACAACGTAGTTAATTTTTCATAACAATAATTAATGATTGTATTTGAATGAAAATTTTGTTATCGAAATTATAATTATTTCATAATTATTGTTTTATATATGTTAATAAATTTATCTTTTACACTTTATTCATCTTACTGATGACATTTTTCACACAAAAGAAGAATATAATCAAATCGTTTGATATAAAAATAATTTAACATATTATCATTTATAACATTTTAATAAGAAAAATAAAAGGAAAAATAAACATGAAAAGATTTATTAGTGAATTAAATCATTAACATGAGTTTATTATTCAAGAGGATATTGAATTTTCATGATGAGATAGACTCAAGGTAAGGGACATTATCTTACTCTCCTTCCATTGAGGCATAAATTGTTTTTTCAAATATATTCTATTATTAATTATATTTACAATAAATAACTAGATGTTATATCAATAGTTTATCCATTTTTATTAAATTTATTGGTTTTATAATTATATTCTTTAATGGTATGTAAAATTCAAACTGATCTAAAGTGTTATGAGACATGTATTTAAAAATCGCATGCTATTATTTTTTGTCGAGATTATTTTTCATCTATTTCCCTATTAATAAAATAATTTAAAAAATTAAAATATTTTTTAATATATTGGAATTTTAATTGAGTATAGATCCCTTAAATTTTGGTATAATGCAATTTTATGGACCTAACATGGATTCTGAATGTGTTTATAAAGTTCTCAGGGGTGTTTGGTGCTTTTTCAGTGCATGGAACCCATCATTTTTGAAACAATGGCCATGGTTAATGGTTAGTCTAAACCATAGAGACTAACCATATAGGTTACCCTATTCTACTTGTTCCCATGTATGTTTTCCAAAATGTTTTTAAAACCATGTTTCTAAATTCCCCCTGCTAGATTCTGGGGTGAATTTAATTGTTTCCCTTAATGGTATAAATATCTTGACCTAACTAATCTTTCTCATGTTACAACAGAAATAACCCACATTACTATCTTTTTGGAGGTATTTTATGGACTAAACCACAAATTATGATATTCTCTTTATCAATGATATTATTAATCTTCTGTTTATCATGTTGGAGGTGTAATGATAAGTATTCCAGTTTTATTAAGACAGTCTTAATTTCTCTTTATATCGACCTAGTTATTGAGGTGTCATACCTTATACTCTTTTTGTTGATCTCACCCAATTAAATCAAAATTTGCAGCCAATACTAGAGGAGGAGAGTCAGATGAGTACTAAGTGGGTGGTATATAACTCATCCATCTTGTTCGATGATTCGAGTTTTGACATGTGGGTCCACCCGATTTCATCGGTTTACATTTATTAAATTTGTATACCATGATTATATTCATTTTAACCATATGGTTTTTCTGTTTTGGTAAATTTGATGAGGTTTTAGTGGTTATATTAACAAACCAGAAACCCCCTTATAGGGTAATATTCCATATTTGGGTTTTTAGTGTTGTAAAACTTTTGTGCTATTGTTTGGGTGCATTCGATCTTGACCACACTAACGGAAAGAATCCCTAAATTAATTACATATTGAATATTGGAATAGTGTATTGATTGAATCTTGTAACTTCCACATCAACCACATAAAGTATGTTCTTAAATGTAATAAATTCATTCAAATGATATTATTGAATGCATAATTAATTATATGACTTGAACTAATATAGTGTAAAGAAATATATTCTTTTACATCATTATCACACCATTCCATGTTCATAAAAGGTATCTTAGTGAACCTTGTTAACTAAAAATTACATATATTGTTTTAATTTAAGGATATCATGCTACTTGATCTTAATAAACTAATAAAAGGAAAATATTAATCCACGTGAATTTGTTAAAGGAATAGTTATCATATGACCTTGTTAATAGATGTGAATTAAATATCAGGTTACACTTTACAAAAATGTTCCATGAAATCATTATAATCAGGAATCACTCATGTTATCTTTGGTGATCCCAGTAGAAAAACTTGGGTACTAGGGAACTCCACTTTAATTAAAGGATTCATGTTTCCTTGGGTGATTCCTACTCGAGAACCTAATCCTATTATACTTTTGGATGTCTTGTATGACACCGTTGGATCCCTCCATTATTTTTAATGGATTCATCATATACACTCCTTGGATATAGTGTGACTTGATGTGCCTTGGTTACATCCTTAGGCCTGACCACTACATATCTATCATTTTACCTTGGATAAATTCATTAAACTTGGTTAGAAATATTATTGTCTACATTCCATTGATTATGATACATAGATTACACACATAAATTTCTTATATAGACTCAATTCATATTGATTTATCCCTCTTAAGGATGAGGTTTCCATGGTGATTAACATATAAAAACATCATATTTACTTTCCAATCATGTTTTACTTTTTACACCTTAGAACCTTCACTATTTATACTTTCATGTGGTGATGTATGTTCTGGCTATAGATCAAATGAACTATTAATATAAATTTTAAATTTTAAATTAATGAACTGGTTTCATTTTTAGACACTAGTTGATGGATGATGTAATTAAACATCATTTAGTTACATTGAACTAATTTACTTTATATATGCATGTTTTCAAACTATTACATTTCCATTACATGGGGTAGATGTTATATAAAAAAAATTTGGTGGCCCACTAAGATATATCATACACCCTCATTTGGATCCAATTAGTTCCCATAGTTGAATAGTTCTATATAGTAATTGATAAAGGTAATAATACTTCATTGGAAACTTGATTGCCTGTTGTGTTTGTATAGAGATGGTACTAGATGATTGAGCTGTAGATCGGGATTCTTAAGATAGATTTTGATTTTTTTCAGTATTAGGATTTTCATGTACTCATACTACTTTTTGTCAATATTTTCTATCATTCTTTTGATGTGACATATATATTCATTTATTGTTGTATTTTAATCATGTTATTTTAGTTATTTTTATCGTTGTATCATTATGTTATGATGTCTATTTGTTTATATTTCTTATTATAAATTACTGTGTATATAATGATCTACTATAATAAACTCTTCTGATAAGGAAATAGTCTCCCCACAAACACACCATATGACCACACTTCTAGTTAGTGGCCTATTGCATTTAGGGATATATGATTAAGGACTTGTATCCAACCAAGATTGTGGAACCTATTAAGTGGAAAATGTGTCTGCGACATCAAATGTGGTATTAGAGTAGTTCCCTTCATAATATAATATTTTGAGACAATATTTAGGAGATTAATAATTCTTGGGATTTGGTCATAATAATTTCATGGTTGTCTAAAACCCATGATTGGGTTAAAATCCGAGTTTCATGAATTATGGTTGTTTTTTCCCTATTACAGTTGACATACATTCACTGTTGGGTGAAAGACATGTTTTGTATAGTTTTTTATTTTTATTCTTATCGAGAATTTCAATTCATACTTTTAATGATGATATTGTGGCAAGGATATTTGTTACAACATCATTATAGGGACCTATAATTTACATGTCATGAATATTTTTGTGCCATATAGGTGAATATCACTACTTTCATTGCTTGATTTTCTAATGATAGTCGTCTATGCCATTATTGTATATATGAAAGTTATTATATTATTCAATTATTGAGTGATTTTTTATTTCAATTTATTTGGATTTATGGGCCCTTGTGGGATTGAATGTGTAATTTATAGAATGAATCCTTTTATTAGAAATTCATGTTTGTGTTATTCATAGTTATAAGGAGTATGGTACATGATTCAATGGGATAGAAATCATTTTAAAATAAAATTTATTTGTGTTTTAAGAAAAGTAAAATATAAATGTGGAATGGTTTCATGTCATTATCCATCCATTTAATGTTTATGAAATATAAAAGTGTGAACCTAGTAGTTAAATGTTAAATGAAACGAAACAGATTCCACTAAATGATGTGGGAAAGTACATTTCACCATCCATCTACTAAAACCCCTGAAATAAATATATGAGTACACACTAATTGTTGGATGTGTAAGAGGGTAGTTGGGGTAGTATGCCTTGGGATGTGTGTTTGTATACATACATATTATGATAGTGACTCAATCATTACAATTTTATGGGTTTTAAAGGTGTGTTGTAGGTAATTGTAGACCAATACTACCATGAAATCCTCATGTCATATTCCAAAAAGGTGGTGATGACCATGATCTATATGTGGTGGGCCCTGAGAAACAAGTTTTACCACCAAGAGATCCACTAGTGGTACTACCTTCTATAGCTTACCAATGTACTAAAGAAATATTATGATTCAGTTTTCTATGTATGATACAATACATGAGTGGTACTCCATGATAAACAACTATGATGTATGGTATAGTTTTTGAGTTTTAGCTACAATATCCTCCAACCTTATCAAGGGATTTCGGTCCTTATGTTGTTGAGCCTTTGCTAGAGACCCACCTATCTATCATTTAGCGTCTGGATATGCCTCCAGAGTAGCGGGCCAAACAATCAACTTATATGTTTCATGATTCATCTATTTGATGTGGGATATGTGTTAGCCCTGTTAGGTCATCATAAGGACATTTTATGGGTTGATTTACAAAACTCCATCTATGTTCAGTTCATTCCATTGACATTGAGATTTGACATTGACAGAGTGTTCATGCATCTCTATTAGGGTTATATGTTTGTTATTGAGTATTCAATATGTTTCATGTAGTTACAATGCTTTCCACCGCTCCTAAAAGGTGACGAGATTTCACTTGCGAGACAATTTGAGGATTGGTTCAAGTATGCCATATGTACTGAAGTGAATTATTTGAACCTAGCATCCAATTATTATATTATAAATAAGTCTATAATCACTGAGTGAATCCTCAATGATGATGAATGTACTTTGTATAAAGGATTTGTGGCAAGATAGGTCAATAATTATTCCTGATACCAAAATAGATCTCGTAATGTTTTTCATTGGTTAGTGGAACCAAAGTACCCCTGGAGTTATCATTGGAGTTTTCCATCAGTGTGGAAGACATGGGTATCATAATCTCCAATGTGATAGAGACCAACCAGAGGGTCATGTATTAATCTGTATATGTCGTCTTCAGCATTCTTTTAGGTCCTTTCCATCATCTTCTATTGGATGAGGTTCCACAACTTCTCCACCTTTAGGAGTGACATCTTTTATACCACATCAGGCGGAGAGTTGTAGTATCATTGGCAGGGATAGTTGAGGAGGATGTCATTTAATGGTTAGAAGACTCCTGATCACTAGTAGTGCCAACAGATTAGTTTATACCATGGTAGTCTAACTATTACTTAGGGTCATGTATTTGGTCAATTTCAGGAACTACAACTTATACCCAAGGAATAGGCTAGTTGGGAATCTACATTTTGAGTTGAAATTATTGTAATATAAACTATAGTATCATTTTTATCTGACTTAGGTACTTCAAAACAATTTATCTCTTTATTAATCAAGGAATACCTTAGGATGGAAATACAGGGTTACTATTTTGTAACAACCCTTGATATACAAGTAAGGGTATGATAAGAGGGCATACACTAGGGAAGGTAATTCACTTTTGAGGTAAGTATTTAATCTTTTATATAGGACATATTTGTTCTTGAGATAACTGGATTCAATTCCATTCTAGGGATGTATTGGTTAGTTCTGTCTCACACCATTATATACTGCAATATCTGAAGGGTATCATTTATATCACAATTGGGTTTCCATTATCTTCACAAGGGGGAGTGGGTTATCCAAGAAATAAGAGACTGACCATAATATCATTCCCTACGTGGGATGACCATCAATATTTCTAAAATAATCATGAATGATCAAGGTATATACAAGGAAGAATTCCCTCTAATAGTAGATCATTCCAAAGGTGTCATTCAAGATGAATTGTATGGATTAGCTCTAGAGAGGGAGGTATAGTTTCTGGTCGATCTTGTTCTGAGAGCAGCCTGAGTATCCACATCTCCATATGTGATTGATCCTACTATGATCTAGGAGAATAAGAAGATGTTATATTATCTAATGGAAAAAGGTTTTATACTACCTAGAACACCCTCATGGAATTCTCCCATGATTTTCACCAAGAAGACGGATGGGACAATTTGTCTATGTGTAGATTATATACAATTAACCATCTTGTGATCAATAACTGAAGCCCACTACCTCGAAGAGATAATATATTTGACTAGATCAATGGAGAGAGGGTCGAATATAAGAACATACTAAGATAAGAATATCATCAGGTGTGAGTTAGGACATCAGGTATTCCACATGTAGCATTCTGTACCCAGTATTGTTTTTTTGAGTACATAGTCAGGTAATTTAGTCTTCCGAATGTGCCCAATATTTTAATGGATCTGATGAATAGTGTTTTCCACCTATGTTTGGATTATTTTCTTTTATACCTTGTGGATGACATTATTGTATATTCTTTCACTCAAAGAAGGAATTCTAGGAACATTGATATTACTGTGAGTACACTATGAGAGAAGATGATTTATGATATGCTTTATATGTTCCACTTCTAGATCAACAACATTCCCCAATTGGGATGTATTATATAAGAATCATGCGTCTCTATTGACCTAGAGAATGAAAGTGTGGTTATTTACTTGTGGGAAACCCAAGATCATGTTTGATATACGATGTTTCTTAGAGATGGACAGATACTACAAGAATTTAATATAAGACATATCACACCATTACTCACCTCATAATGGCCTTAAAATGAAGGGTTAAATGATTATGTGGATAGAAGATTATGAGAAATCATTTTAATTGATTAAAGGAAGTTTTTTATCAGAACCTATTATGATTCATCTAGATCTTTGTATAGGTTATATATACTTCTATGATGCATCATGGATCAGCCTAGGAGTAGTGACGATGGAGGAGGAAATATTTATTTCATATAGATTATATATGTTAAGGCCTCATGAGATAAATTACATGATGTTTGACTTCAAACTAGTAGTAGTTTTCCAGGATATATGTTTCTAGAGACAATATATATTGGGAGATTACTCAATGGTTTAAATTGACCATAAGATCCTCAAATGTATATTTTCGCAAAGTGGCTAATATATCATACTGTAGAGACTGCTCGAAAATCTAAAGTCATTCAATTTTGAGATTTTCTAAACACTTGGAATGGGAAATGTAGTTGTTGATGCATTGAGATGGAAAACTAAGGCACATGCTATATGGGAATCTAGTGACGAATGGATGTTAATGAGAGTATTTTCATAGCTACATATAATGTTTCTTGATAGTAAAAAATAGTAAATCCTCTCAACCATGACAGTTTTTACTTCCCTCATTGAGTGGTGATCTGAAACGCCTCTAGATTGGACTGTGGACAGAGAAGACATACTGTATATACATAGATATGATTGTGTTTCAATATATATGAGGGAGATGTTAATGTATGAGTCTTATATAACTTATTGGACAGTTCTTCTATAACTATACCAAATATACCGAGATATGTGATTCAAGTATTGGTGTCCTAGGAAAAAACATCTGATAGAAGGATTTATCACTAGAGGTTTTACCTATTTGAAGCTGAAAATGAATCAGAAGAGACATTAAGGCTTTTTATAGGTATATATAGTCTTGTAATGAAAAATGGGGTGATATTTCAATGGATTTCATGGTTGGTTTACCTTGTCTTCATAGGGGTACTAATGTGGAAGGGGTAATCATTGACTAAATAATAAATTTATCTCACATTGATCATATTCAAGAGAAATTTTTAGTTGATGAGACAAGAAAATAATATATTCATGAGATCATATCACTCAAAGGGTTCGTTCATAGTATTGTTTCAGATAAGGATTCTTGTTTAATGTCACGGTTCTATTAGGGATTAAAGAAAACTATGGGTACACAGGTGCTTCTAAACACAACATTTCACCATTAAACTAATGGGTAGTCTGAACAGAAGAGACATGCTATTAAGGAAATACTCAGGTAATTTGTCCTGGATTTTAGTTTTTCATGGGATAATCATATACCTCTCATAGATTTATCATATAAAAACATCTTTTAGGAAATAATTATGATGGATCATTTTGAGGCCATGTGTTGTGGGTAATGTTGTTGACCTCTATACTGGCTAGAGGTAGGTGAGGTATAAATACTATGTACATGACTTGTGTATGAGACTTCAGAGAAAGTTTCAATGAGATGGATTTATATTTATAATGTTTGTCTAGGAAAAAATATTATATTAATCACCTTTGATAACATATAGACTTCATGTATAGGGATCATGTTTTCCTATGAGTATTTCCTAGGATCTAAAATACACAGATACGAAGGAAATGGAAGTAGATACCCCTTTTTATAGTACCATTTGAGATTTCAGAGTGAGTCATCCTGGTAGCCAATAGATTTCTATTACCTCATCTGTATCATTCCATGTTTTACATCTACCATTTTTCACATATTTTCCATTATCATGTTGAACCAACTTATACTTTTGATCCAAAATAAGTAGACCTTGATGTCGATGATTCATTTGAGGAGTATCTTATACACATCATTGATCAGAGCATGAAGAAAATGCGAGTTTGATCTATTTATATACAATGATTTATATGGTAGCACAAGTATTTATATGATTACACCTAGGAGAGGAGGACTAAGTAATGGAAAAGTGACCTTATTTGTTCTCAGAAATTGTTTTCCTTCCATATGAAGGAGAGCTCAGGGATATTTTCCTTCAAGGAGAAAGACTGCAATACCACAGATTTTGACTATGGTTTGAATCATATAATTTTTTTATAATTCACTTTTATGGAACTAAATATAATTCTTAATGAGTTAACTAAGGTATCAGGTGTTTTTGGGGCCTGTGCAGACCCCTAAAATCATTTATTATGGAAAATGGACCTATCACATACTTAGAGTGAAACATGTGGGGATGACGCATGGTTTCTCTAAACTGTGTGGTTGGTATCCAATTTCTGGTATATCCATTCTACATTTTTGGTGTATGGTTCACTAATAATTTGGACTAACTATGTTGTTCCCCCTCTTCTTTAGGTTCTTGTTCATTGTTGGCACATTATTTGGAAAACCATGCATCCACACCATGCACAAACTATATTCTAGGAATATTTACCTTTTTTATTTTAGTGATCTAAATATATAAACCTATCTTCCGTTTTTAAGTTTGTATGGAAATAACCCACTTCATTCTCATTTTGGAGCTCTCAAAAGGCATAATCCAGGGATTTAACGATCTCTTTCATCTGGGATTCAATGGATATTTCGTTTTTTACATTGGATGAACAAGGGTAAGTAACTGATTCTTATGAATATATTCTTCATTTATCATTATATTGACCTAGCTATCAAGGTGTTAGTATATATAATATTTCATTCATGTCTATTTTGATCCAACCCAAATTAGAGGATGATATAAGGGGAGGATAGTCATTTTAGTACTAGATGTGTGGTCTGAAACCCTTACACCAAGTTCGTTGATTTTTTGTTTCATGTGTGGTGCCCTTGATTTCATCACGATCTAGTTATTGAATTTATATTCCATGATTATGTTCATTAAAACCAAATGGTTATTCTCTTTCAATAATTGTCCTTAGTTTTTTGTGGTAATATGAATTTTAAACAACAACCCATGTATGGTAATATTCCATAATTGGGATTTTAGCATTTTGAAAAATTTGAGCCACTATTTGGATGTGTTCAAGCATGAACACAATAATGATAAGTCTCTTTATATAAATTGCCTATTGAATCATGAAATTTTAAATTTATTTTAACTTTACACATCCACATTACCCACCTAAGGTATGTTCCTAAATATATGTAATTAATTGATATTATATTATGGAAATATTACATAAGTATAAGAATATGCATTATTAAATATAAACTATTGAGTGGTTTAGCATCATTAACAAAAATTAACATGTTCATGAATGGAAGAGTATTTAATATTATTAATTGAAATTGATATACATGGTTTTAATTAAAATGTTCCATGCTGTATGGCCTTGTCATACTAATGAATGTAATGGTTATAACCAAGTGACATTGTTAATAGAATATTTATCATGAGACCACATTAATTAGATTGAATTAAATTTAAGGTGAATATTTATTCCTATGGACCTTGAAATATTTTTTGGAAGTATTGAATCGTGTTATCTCCTATATTAGTGAGTGTAAAAATTGGGTACTTGAGGACGTCACTCTGATTCAAGGATGCTGTTTACATTGGTTTAGGAATACCCGGGAACTAGTTCCTTTTCAATATTTGGATTGCTGGTATGACACAATAGAATCACTTCATTATTATTACATGATTCATTAGATTCACTGCTTGTATCGAACATGACTTGAGGATCCATGGTTACATACTTGGGACCAACCACTACTTATCTACCATTTTACCTTGTATATATTTCATGGAATCGATTATAAATATTATTTTGTTAATTAATTGGACGATTCTCCTTGGATTATATTCTCACCACCATAGCTAGACTCGTTTAATATTGTGTTAGTGTCCCCTTATGTCTATGTTCTCATGGTGATTACCTTGGATCCAATTCCTATTTAATTATCAATCATGGTTTCCTTATTACATCTTCAAACCATCACTATTTATACTATCATGAGGTGATGTCATTCCTGGATTTTCCTCATGTGACCAATTAATATAAATTTTAAATTGAATAATTAAAGAACTAGTTACATGAGAAACTCAAATTTGGGGTTCAAGAAGGTACATGGCATTTAGTTATATCCCACTTCATTACTTTATATATTTATTATTTCACATCGTTACATTTCAATTACACATGCCAAATGTTATAAACATCATTAATGGTGTCCCACTATGATTTATCTCACACCCTCTTTGTGAACTGTTTGGTAGTAATGGTTGATTTTATATATATTTTTGTTAATAAATGAAATCATTATGCTTTAGACCCTTCACTACTTTCGATGTTAGTATAGAGATGGTAGATGATGACTGCGGTAGAGCTTGTGATGATTGGGATAATTTATGTACTTACCTTTTGTACATTGGTGTATTCATGTATGTCTGTTACATTGTATCCATATTTTTCATCTTTTGAGTGACATGACATATATAATCAATAATTGTTGTATTTTATTACAGTTATTTCAGTTATTGTTATTCTTATCTCTTTCTATTGTGTTATCTATTTATTTATAATGCATCTACTACATACCATTATTTGTAATTATTTGATGAGCAATTCTTTTTTGATGAGGGAATATTATCCCCATAGACATACCCTAGGACCTCAATACTAGTCATCATCCTATGGAATTATCTGAGATGTGATTGAGGTCGTGTAGCCAACTCGGCTCAAGACACCTATAATTTGGCATCCGGTTCTGCAACATCACATAAATGGAATTGAATATTTTATAACTGATATTGTTTCCTTTTATTAATTGGTTTCTAGAAATGATATTTTCTCAGAATATTCTGATGTCATTACAATATTAAATATTAATGATATATTTTATCATATTTCATCTAAAGTACTTTTTCTACCACTAGAAAAATATTGAATGATTCAAATCATTTAAAAGATTTCATGTTTATTAAATGAAACCAATCTTTCAATTTTATGGGTATTTTGTTAATAAATTTTTTTTTAAAATAAAATGGTTTCTTTGATATATTAATGTTATTTTCATGAGATACTAAGAGAGTTTTCTTGTGTTTTATGATGTATTGTTTTATGATTAAAAATTATTATTCATGATATGAGTTATGAATTATATTGGTATGATTGGTTGATCCCCAATATATATCAAGGTTGAGAATGATAAATCTTATAATATGCATGTCCATAGATAACACTCCAATACAGTAGGTATTTATTATGTTATCTATCGAGTTACATTGGATTTTGGTCGTATGGTTGTTACAATTTTATGGGGTTATAAGGGTCCTACGATGATGACATCCCATTGAACATAAAATTAATTTCTTTCCATGATTATTAGATTTACTAGATATATCCTGATTTCTAAAATTTAGGATTTTATTCTTTTAATGCAGTGATGATCACCTTTCATGGTAAAAATGTATGATTTTTTCAAAAAAATGCATTGTGTTTAATATTATCATAGGAATAATGGTTTTATTATATATATAAACATTATTGATATTTTCTTTCCCCATAAAATGTTTTCATAATTTCATTCTCACGATTCTAGGATGGTTAAAAGGGAATTATATTCCATGTTGAATTGCATGATATTTTTTCATGAAAATGACTAGTTTTTTTAAATGATTTATTTTATGATAAAAATTTATAAATATCAATGTTTCAAATATGTATTTTTTTCTTCATTTTTAAAGTTATGAAATATTTCTAAAAAATGATAAACTTGAACAGATTATAAAATATATTAAAATTAATTTGATACATAAAATTAAATTTTATGGGTTTATTAAGGTGGGGTACATATTGTTGGTATTAGTGTAATATATAAGATAATTTTATAGGTTTGGTTAATGATAATAGTGTACAGACTAATGATATTAACTTATGGTTATGTTGATGTGATATAGTATTTGTAGTATATAATGATTATTCATCTAAACATTGTGTGTTCGAAAAGGTTTTCCTTAGAATAAAAATGGATTTTGTAGTTTGATGGAACAAATATAAAGATACCCTTTGTAATCAGAATCTCAAAATAATTAGAATTGGAAATTACCAATTTATTGCGGGTTTGAATTAGTTATCATAGGATATTAATTATGTTGTAATCCATGATAGAGGGAAACTATATTTTCCAAAGAGAATCATTTTGATTAATAATCATTACTTGAGAAAACGATCTCATACTTTGGTGTATCTTCATTTCCAGTTGTGGTTAATGGATGATCCATTCTGTGAAAATATTTATTTTAATCCTTATATATTAAATTGTTATAATGTTACTCAATATATTATTAATTTTGAATGTGATTATGATTGATTTTCGTATCGAGTTAATAATACCTAATATGAATATAATTTTAATAACATGGAATATGAAAACATTAAAGGTATTTTCCTTGAAAAAAAGTATTTCATTACAGTTTTTCAACTCAATACGGAAAAACAATTCATATATTTTAAGAAAAAAAATATAGATTTTATTTCCATGTATGAAGTTAGTTTAAAAATATTTTCAACGTACATACCATATTTTTGTAGGGATTTTAAATGTAAAATTAATATATTATAATCAAAATAGAAACCATTTTTATCTAGAGATTTTTCTACAAGTGAATTTAACAGCTATGAGAATGTATATTTTTCTAATGAGATTTCTGATATTGAGTTCCTCCACACATATTATCCCTAAGATGGAAATTTTAATTAAATTTATGGATGTTTGTAAATGGGTATGTATCCACTAACTTAATATAGAGGTAATAATATAATTTTTCCATATTTTGATATGTTTGGTAAAAAAAATATAAAATGTTATATAAGAAATGGGAAGTGCTATAACTATAGAATATTAGAAATATGGATCTTGACAAAATGGAAAATCTGTAGATAATTAATGATAATTTTATGGAAATATGAATTAGTTTCAATGATCAGGAACTTTATTCCATTATATTCCATACATAGGCACTCAGTATGGAATCATCAAGAGTAAATAAAAACTTGTGTGGTAAAATATTTCTATACTACTATAGTTGATTTCGTTCCACCAATGGAAGTGTTAACACATATGTTACATGTATAATAAAATTATTACAATACCCTTTTTCTCTGGATATTTTCATTCATTCGTTTATTGTAAATTAATTTAAATTTGTAATATCAACTAATTATTATACAATATAACTCTACATAAAATATCATTATTGATGTATTTAAATTTTTTTACAGGAATACTCTTATTTTAATTAATGTTGACATATTTCCTATAAATATTTTTAAACTAGACATAGTGATGTTTGATATCATCTTGGGTATAATTTTGATTTATATTTATCATTCCATGATAGAGTTCCCATATGTGATTGTTATATTGAATTATTTCATCCCTTCAATAACATATAAAAATATAATTTATTTATTATAGGTGGATGTGAAATTTATCTATCCCATGTTGTTGAAAGGAAATAAATTTTTGTAATTATTGATTTCACTATATTAAATGTTTTTATGGATGTATTGTTTGTTTATTTTCTATATGTTATATCCAATATTGTGGCTTAATTGACAATATATTTAGTTTATAATGCTAGGAATATTTCAAAAACCCACCTTATCTAATAGCTCATTTTGAAAATTTAGAATGGAATAATAAACTAATTATTTTTTAAAGGATTAATTTGACCTGGTATTTTACCATGGGGTTATCCTATTTTTATTTTTAATAATAATAATGGTTCAATGTGACTTTCCACTAATTATAGATCCTTGAATAAAATCACTATTATGAACAAATATATTCATTTTAATCATATAGATGACTCATTGGGTTGGCTTTAAAAAGTGAGGTATTTTAGGAATTTGGATATCTAACAAGGTATCCTTTGTTAAAATATAAAGATAATGTTATTTCAAAGACAATGTTTCATACTATATATGTGAATTATTATTTTTATTATATTCATTTTTACTTTTCAAATTCACCAAGAATATTTATTTTTCTAATGAATATACATTTCCTTGATATTATAGATATTTTTGTGGTTTTTTATGCATGATATTTTTTTTACTCTAAAATTAGGGAGGATCATGAATGAATCCTATGTATTTTTTTAAAATCCTTGAATGAAGAGAAATTATATGAAATATTTACTAATTGTGATTCGTTGTTGCAACAAATTCTCTTCCATGGGATGTTATTTCTAAATATGGAAATAATTTTTTCACTAAAAATATAATGTTGTTGATTGTTGGATTAGGGGAACAAATTTCATATAGCTTCATATTCTATTGGCATAATGGGTTTCTACCAATTATTTAAAGAAGAAATTACATAGTTTTCTATCACATTGACCATGTTAACATCAAAAAAAATATATAGAAAAATAATAAGATGGTAGAATTTAGGAGCCAAAAAATATGTTATTTAAATGTTCTAGTTCTAGAACTACCCTTTAAAAATATTCAATTTTCTATCTAGAGTGATAATTTTTTGAAAGGACGTGGTTTTTTCCAAGTGTGGTTTCATCTGTTAATTACTTTTTCATCATAGAAAATAAATATTTATGAGTAACATTATAACAACTCTTCTCTTTATTTCAGACATAAACATAATTTATTACCTAAAATATTCACCTGATACAACATAGAATATTGGGAGGTTTGGTGTATTTGGGGAATGGAACATTATATAAAAACTTATTACATGTAATAAACATCTTTAATGAAAACATATTTTATAAGACCACACACTATTCCTTCGTACATAGCATTGCATGGGATAACCTGCTGACATGAATTAAAAAAGTGTGAGATATAACTCCCATTAAGAGAGTAAAAAAATTCATAGCATGAATAATATATTACATGATAGGAAATAGGCATATTAATGGTTTATAAGAGATACATGAACATAATTCTTGATATATCATGATGATCATAACATGGAAATGTGGAAACAACATTTAACATGATATTATAATGAGGAAAGTATAATTGCACATAAACCATGATTAAACCCCAAATTTACTTTAATTAGAATGAATAAAACCTCATTTCACGTGATTTATCATGATACAAGTCTTTACCCAATGAATTGGAGCACTATCAAGGAACACCCTTCTTAATCATTTCATTTCATGCATAAGTGTGACACATGGATCAAATAACGTGGATTCATTAAACACCATCATTTATTACAAGACAATGGAATGTATAATTCATATATTAAACTATATAATCAATAAGTTAATTTTCATAAAGTTCAATACCCTTGATAGATAAATGGGTATGGTATTCACTACATAATGACTTTGGCTTGGAAAATCATGATGCAATTCTGGTAGCTTCATGATGTTACATAATAATTTATAAAAATAGTTGATTATAGATAAATGAGAATCAAATCATATGTATATTAAATGGAAAATAGGTGGTTATATATATAAATTTCCCAAAAACATTTAATTTAATTTTGATTCATAATATAAAAGAATTTCATGAATGTTAATGAAGAGAGAGAAATCTCGTACAGAATTTCAGCATGGTAACAGGTGTTCATGAGAGTAATTAATGAGAGATAATGGGGTCTCTCATAATTAAAAAATAAGGAAGGCAATATATGGGTGGTGTAACATCATACCCCAACATTTTTAATTGAATATACAACAGTATAACAACATAATGAAATTTGGACAAAATGAGAGAGGAAGAAATTCATTCCTTTGATGTGTGATTCCAATTATTTAGTAAAGGCATGAGAGGGGATTTTTGGGAGATTGAGGAGCCATAGGAGGATTCTAGAGAGAGGATGGATGTTGTTGGTTTTGATTCAAATGGGTTGAGTGAAGAGGAATTCAATATTGAGTTTGATTATATAAGAAAGGAGTAGAAATTCTCTATTATTTTGGTTTTGGACACCACATGTTAAACTAATAAAAACCACATCCCATCCCATTGTTTCTTCCCATGGGTTTTTCAAAATTTGAGTAGAAATTTCTTTTTATAAATCCAATGTCCTAAATTATTAAAATATTAGGCTTGCTTATGTGGAGGAGAATCAAACTCACAGGAAATAATTCTCAAACGATAAAATGTTTTATAAGTCTTAGAGGGTCAAATGGGGCACTATAAAATTAATCAAACAAATATAACATCTAATTTTAAATGTAAATCTTATATTGGAAGATAATTCCATTTATTTTATTTTATTACATCACTATAGGGTTATTATGATGTCATAAAACACATTATATATTTAAACAGTTTTTAATTTTTAACCAAAAATTTGATTATCTCAGAAAATTATGAAAAAATCACTATTGGATAATTTATACATCATGATTCCAAAAATAACATTCATTTTATCTAAATAATTTTCATGATATGTGAGTTTTAACATTTAATATAAAAACTGACATTAATCAAAAATTCATGGGTTTTGACAAAAAACATATTTCAAACCATAATTAAAATATAAATTTTATACATAAAATTATATAATAATTTATATTTTAAAAAATTAAATTAGTAATAATATTTTCTTAAAATATTATTAAATTAAAAAATTTATTAATTCATCAAAATAGATATCTTAATTAAATATTAACAAAAAAATAATATTTTTGCTGTAAAAAATATTTATAAAGTGACAATAATAAAATAAATGTGTATTCTTTATTCAATACAAAAAATATATAAATAATCATAGTGTTAAGGTTTTGTTACATAAACCCTTATAACACTCACATAAGACATAAGGGTAAGGTGTGTGAGGGTGATAGACTCTTGGGGAGGGTCAGATAACATCGCCCAGGTGCTTATCATTATGAACATACCCAAATCCTATAGTTGGTTAGATTCAATCTTAATTTGTTGAAGATAAGATTGCGCTTGGTCAAGATAGAAGACTAGTGATGGCACCTCCTTTTCGATTTTTATAGAGCAATTCCCCGTGATGAACCCATCACTTCCTTTTTTGAGTAAAATGGATGTGTTAAATCCCAATATTTAAATTAATTATGTGATCATTGTTCAACATCTATATTAGAAATGGTGGAAATTCGAAATCGTATTTTGAAATACAAAAATATATAACCAAGGAAGTGAATATTTTGTATAATAATTTTACAAAATAATACATTTAATGAGATCAAGATGAATATTCATTAATAAATGTTTTGTTTGTTAAAATCTCTCCCCCATAATAAATTTCCTCCTTTAAATTTCTTTTTTCCCAAACTAAACTAGATATAGGTATCTCTGCTTCATCACTTCCTCTGATTCCCACATTTCCTCTTCAGACTTGTGGTTTCCCAAGAAGCCCTTGATGAGAACCATTGTATTATATCATAGAAAATTTTCCATAAAATCTAATATCTTCAGTGGATTATCTTCATAGGAGAGGTCATTCTCCAATGGTACCACCTTTTTCTGGAGTTCATGTGATGGGTTAGGTATGTACTTCCTCAAGATTAATACATGGAATACATCATTACATGAGATGGGTTTGGTGGGAGTGCTAGTGGATATACCACTGCTTCAATGAAAACAAGGATCTAAAAATGGATGATGTAACTTGGACTAAGCTTTCCCTTAATCAAAAATGTCATTATTCTCTTCCCCAACGATATGTAGAGGAATACTATGTCTCCAATATCAATCTATATGTCTCATTGATTATTATCATCATAGATATTCTGTCCAGTCTGAGCATATTTAATGTGTTTCTAGATGGTCCAAATCATCTTCACCATTGCTTCGACCACTTCTAGGCCTAGGAGTTTTATCTCCCCTACATCATCCCAGAATTTCAGTGTTAAGAACCACTTCCAATATCAGTATTCATGGGGAGCCATTTGGATGCTTTTGTGGAAACGTCTAATGTATGAGAACTCAACCCAAGGAATATGTTGATCCCATCCTCCTTTGAAGACCATTGACCATTCTCTCAACATGTCCTCAAGTGTTTGGATAGTCTGGTTAGATTGGCCATTAGTTTGAAGATAATAATGGTACTTATGTTTAAATCAGTATTTTTACATTTATGAAGAATATTCTAGAACTTATAGGTGAAACATAGATCTTGATCAGATGAAATCGATTGTGGTACTCTATACAACCTTACCACTTATATGATGTATATCTGTTCCAGTTGATCCAACGTGAAGTCATTTAATATTTAAATGATGTTTATTGTCATTGTATGTTGATCCAAAACAACCCATATATAAGTGTTTCCTTTGGAAGTATTCAAATGTCTATTGACAAAGTCAATGGTGGTGTCCTCCCATTTACACATTGGGGTGGTTAATGGTTTTATAATCCACTTAGACTTTTACCGCTCATCCTTCACTTACTGACATATGAAGAACTTTGGTGAATAATCATAAATTCCCTTCATCATGTTATCCCACCAATAATGCTCTCAGAGATCTCGATATATCTTTGGGTTTCCTGGGAGAATGAAGAAATTCAATCTATGTGCATCATCCAAATGTTCTTTCTTTATCTTCAGACATTATAGAACATATAGTATTGACCCAAATCTCACAATCCCTATTTTATTAAAATTAATATAAAATGATTTCCCATTAAGGATAGGTTCCTTTTTCTTCGGAATTCCCACATCACTCTTTTGAGAATCTTTTATGTGTTCCAAATGAGACGGTTGAGATATCATTTTTGGAAGGATTGATTATGTTTCCTTCTTAATAATTACCATGTCTATATTCAAAAAATAAAAAAAAGATTGGATCCTTTTCAATTCGCATCAATGATAGAATCTCTGGGTCCTTTATACATCGATCATCCTCTACCTTGTTTCCATTCCCATAGTGGTAATGGATTGAGAAGTCATAGTCTTTGATCATCTCTAAACATCATTGTTGGTGCATGTTCAACTTTTTGTGTCAATATATACTTGATTCTATTTCGATCCATATATATTTCACACATCTCACCATAGAGACAATTTCGTTATTTCATTAATGAAAATATATCTACATCCAACTCCATATCTTGTGTTGGATAGTTTTTCCCATGAAAAATCAAATTCCTTTAATCATGGGAAATAGATTTTTCATTTTTCATTGAAGCAGATCTCATGACCTTATTTGAATAATCAATAAATATTAAAAAAAATTCTACACATGTGGGTAGTGTGAGAACAATCATAATTATAAGCCTCGTTTTCAACTCATTGAAGCACTCTTCACATTCATCCTTGTAAGAAAAATTTACTCCATTTTGAGAAAGCTTAGTAAGAGGGTTGGAAAATCATTGAAATGTTTCACAAATTGGTGATAATGTATAACTATCCCCAAGAAGCTATGGTTTAATGTCACCAATGTTGGTCTTAGACATCCCTCTATTGCAGGTTTCATGGAGGGATCCATAAATATCACATTGCTTGTGTTGATATGACCCATGAATGAGAATTCCTTCAAACAGAACTCACAGTTTTTTAATTTTAATAGAGTTTCTCCTTTCGAAAGGTATCTAGTACAATGATTAGATTATACTCATGCTCCTCCATGTTTTTATAGTATATAAAAATAACTTCTATAAAGACTACCAATTTTTTTTCAAGGAAATCACTATTGACTCTATTCATCCTGCCCATGCTGACTACGAGAGAATTAGTGAGTCCAAAAATAATTATTATGAATTAAAATTTCCCATATCTTATATGAAATGATGTTTTGGGGATATAAGACTTCACCCTAACTTGGTAATATCCCAACCAAAAATCCAAATTGGAGTGTATTGTGAACCACATAGCTGATTGAAAAAGTCATCAATTCATGGAATATGATACTTTTTATTTATCTTGATTTTATTGAGATCACAATAATTAACGCAAATGCACATTGACACATACATCTTCCTAACAATGTAGACCGGTGCACCCCATTGTGAATTACATTGGTGTATAAACTCATTATCTAGATTATCTTATAGTTGTTTCTTTAGCTCATCAAGAACCACAACACTCATTCTATATGGAGTCTTGTATATTGGAAACTCCCCAGTTATAAGATCAATTACGAATCAAACATCTCTTCTAGGAGGAAAAATAGACAATTACTTCGGAAAAATTTCAATGAATCCCCTCAGAATTGGTAAATCATCCTCCAATAGTCCGAAGGACTTCATTTTTTATTGATTTTTGATAATCCTCCTTTAAAGGGGTGAGGTAGAACCCTTACAAGATCCATAGGAACATGAATTACATGGCCCGTTTATCTTAGATAAATTAATAGCCTCATGTCTTAAAACATTAAATAAAACCCATACTATCTACTTGGAACTCTTCCTAGCCTTTATCTTCAGCGTAAAACCAGCACTCCAACTTCGCATAGTCGTTCGGCTAGGCGTTACCTTGCATCTGTAGGCTTGTCCCGATGGTAGGTTCCATACCCTTTCATTATTGTTATCTGTTTAACTTCTGTTATGGTGACAGATCCTTGCTTATCCTCTTTCTGATGTTTTTTACTTGTTGGTTTTCTTATTTCCTTTTTTACTTAATGTGGCCCAAAGGACTTGAGGTGGCATGAAGGCCTTACTGACCCGAAGGCATGGGTGGCCCAGTGGCCTTAATAGACTTGTGGAACAAATTGGTGGCCAAAAGACCTAAATGGGGGAACATTCTAATCTTCAATAGTTCCAAATAGTGCCTACTACTGTTCTTCTATAGTTTTCCATAATCATTTACCAAAGGCTAAAAATTTGTGAAAAATGTAAACTTTTTCAAAAAGAGTTGATTCCCACAGTTTTCGCACAGTTTGCATAAGCATGTGACCAAATCGTATGGTTTACCTCTTTATGTAGTTGAAGGTGCACGATTGGTGGAATTTTTGACCAATTGTACTGCCAAACCAAGCGGCCTATTAAAATTGGAAAAAATTACCATTTCTTTTCTTTAACGAAATGTTTTATATTTCCCCTTATCTTAATTTTTTTCTAGTGGATAGAACCCCCTTGTTACCCAATTAATTGTTATCCTCAACATAAATATAATATTATTAATAAATATTTGATTAGGCATTTGATTTCTCTTCAATTATTCTCTTTGGATATACACTGGTGAGATCTTAATTCCTTTTTCACCACTAATCATTTTTCTTTCTCTTGATGGTTTTATCAATGTGTCTACCTGTATATCCTATTTCTAGGGTGTTGATCCATTAACCATATTTCGTTTGATCTAGGCCAAATAGAGGATGATAATGGATTTAGATATCCATATGAGTAAGAGGTACGTGGATTATAAATTATTCACCATGTTTTGATGTTTTATAATATGTTCCATTGTTCCACATGGATGTTTGACAATGTTATTTTTCATAAATTGTATCTCACTTAATTTTCATTCATATTTATAAACCCAGTTACATTATTACACCCATTAAGATCCATTACCATAGATGGAACCATCCCTTTGGGTGTGACCCCATTCATTCTAAATTTTATACCAGGGAGATAAATCAAAACCCTCTATTGGTTTATTTTTCATCACTTTTAAATGACGATATCATTTTGATATAGAATAAATGTGGTGGAATTCCATGTCCAAAACCCTTTTTATATTTAAAAAATTTAAATTATTGAAATTATATAGTAGCGAGTACTGAACCCATAACGCCTCACTGAATTGAAAAATGGTCATACCCTTGTAAACATGAAATGGTAGTGAGTTATGATCATTCCTCCGATCGTATTAAATCAAATGGATCTAATTATTCAGTAGATGTGGAAATTAATACCCTTTCTAATTATAATGAATTTTAATGATGACCATTATGCATAATTATACTAAGTGGGGCTGTGGAGGCAGCATGCTGTAGGATCACATGGTGTTGTGACATCTAAGTGAGGGACATCATAGTTCTAATGAGGCAGAATATTATGAGTGTTTTCCCTAATCATTGTGGCATGATAAAACTATTTTGGTCCACCCATTTACATGTATCAACTAAATTAGACATTTATGGGGAATCATGGGACATCACAAGACTTGATGGAGTTTAGGTGGTGTCTAAGAATCATAATGGGAAGGTGGTTGATTGAGCTTATGGACTTTACATGCATGAAACTACCTTAAAATCTAAAATGTTGGGGGTCATAAAAGTAGTTTACATTTTTGAACAATGAAACTGTAATAACATTTTGTTGGAATGTGACTCAATGACTATTTTTCACGACATAATAATGGGTCAGATACATCATTCATGGAAGCTAACATGCAAGTGGGTCAAATTTCATGACCAAATATCTACTTTGAACTACATCATTACTGACACTTTTTGGGGAGGTGAAATTCATTGTGGATGGACTTGAAAATAATTTTATCACTGAATAGGAAGAAAAATATATAGGATATGTAAATACACCCACGATTCCACATCTTAATAACATAAAATATAAAATACCTTCATTTCTTCTAATGTAATTTTATTTAATATATTTTCATGATCCTTACAAATCACTTTTCTAAAAAACTATATAAGAAAGAATTACCTTACATAATTTTATGAGCATCAAAATACTTGTGATGAAATATTGTCATGAAGCCCCTATTATGTGATACGTTCATGAAGATTCTTATAAAATTGTGATCCGATATGAGAATGTGGTCACTAATATAATAGTGATACTATATGGTCAAGGGATAATGTGATACTTGGCATGGTGTCCTTAATATGGAATAACAATCATGAAATTTATATTATGTGATACTGCACATATAACCTACTTTTCTATTTTGATATTGGCTATGGATTCCCCTATAAATGAGATAATGGTAATTGTGAATTTTGAAACTTACCCTTATTTATTTCCTTATATGGTAAAGTCGGTAGTGTGAGCCTGGTCCCTATTTATTAACCTGAGCACACCCATTTCCATTTATCATTAGTAATTTTATTTAGTATATCTCAACACATCCATGTTCTACACACATGTTAGATATTTAAATACTTAATTGTTTATGGATAAATATGATTTGTTTTAGACCCTAGTCAAGCCTCCAATGGAATCTATGAAGACTATATGTTTGGTGGTGTAGAAAACAGGATGTTCCTTTTATAGATGTGTGAAATTACATCATGTCTTAGGATAGAGATGTTGAAGATGGCATGGATGGTCTTCGAGGTGCTTGGATCATATTTTGGCCTTTGTATACCTTTAGTTTATTTTTTAATACATGAATTCAATCTTATATTGTATCTATGTTTTCATTATTTGTAGATACATGAAATACAAGATCCGGATCTCTATATATGATTCATTTTATAGTTAGTAGTTGATTATTACTTCTTGTTTATTTATACTATATTCGTAATTTATCTATATATTGTTTTGTAATGATACTCTGGTAATGCAGAAATGGAATCCCCAAAGACAAACCAAAATCCCTCGTTGCTAGTTGGAAGCCTCTAGTGGTCAATGATAAGTTCATGAGACCATATGGCCCACCAAGCATGGGGTACCATTTAGTGTAATCTAGGTTCATTACAACACTTACAATTATACAATTAAGTTTGTATATTGAGGTGAAATAAAATGTAGAATTATTCCCTTTAACATCACCATGATTTCATTCATTTACAAGCCCACCAAAGAAGGCCACATATGGAGACTTAATGATGATTCTGTTAAGATAATCAATATGGATGAAATAAATATTCACTGCTAAAAATCAATCAAAAAAATTCTAATATATTAAAAAATACAAAAATAAAAAATTATATAAAAAATAAGACATCACATGTACCAATGTTTTATTCAATGGAGTAATGTTTGTTATTTAATTAAACCGCATTCACCGTTTAAATTATAATATCCTCATAACTTTACAATTAAAATAAATTATTCTAAACATTATATTTATTAAATTTTCATGAGATTTATGTTCATAAATAAATGTAATTCTCGATTACACTTAATATTTCTTAGATATTGGTTATATGAAGCTAACCAAAATAGTGGTATTCTCATTATATTGATAATCTTATAATTTACCTAGTGTGTAAGAGGACGTCTGAAGTAGAAAACCGTTTTCTTATTCCCATGCAATTTATATTTTTTGAACATTAAAAATGAAAATGCAATTACATATTCATTGTCATTTTGGGTGATCATTATAGAAAAAAATGAATAAATATTCCTAGTGTAAAATAAAATTGTCTCTATCTTGGAATGTGAAGGAATTTATCAATTTGATCATATCGGGTTCATTGAAATAATCTTATAATAAATATTATATAACTAAATACATGAATTTTAAAAAAATAATTTAATTGACAAAAAAATTTAATGGGTTCAGGATTTTGGAAACTCCCTTTTATATCGCATTTTTTTGAAATATAAAAATTCAAAAATTTGATCTCAAATTAAGAGCGATAGGATTGTTTGAAGAGTTTTTTGTCTATTTATTGGGAGATAAATATTTTTATTATATCAGTTATTTATTTAGAGACAAAAATTAATCTTTCAAGATTTATTTTAATATTATTGTTAAAAATACAATTTAAGCTATTTTTTTACCGTCATGTGTACTCCCCCAATTTGAGAAGAAAACTTTACCATATGGAATTGAATTTGAGTATGTAATTGATGATAAAAAAATAAAAATAATAGTTGAAAAATATCCTAGAATTATATCATGATAATTAATTAATAGGTTTTTTGAAACACAATAAATGGAAAGTATATCTTTCATATGGTGATATAATTTTACATAACCCTTGTAATTTAAGGCCTTTATTTTATTATAATAATTTAGTAATACTAGTATGATAACCACCAAAAAATTTCTAAAATAGTTTCTTTATTATTTTAGGAAATGAAGACTTTAATACACACATAAGTTGGAATAATATTAAACATATCTTATTTAGTGCTGATTTAACCCATTTAATTGTTCTGATGAAAGTAAAAATAATATTTTTTGAAAAACACATTTTTGATTTATTTTCTCAAAATCAATAAATGTAACAAGGTGTTCAGACCAATAAAAATACATGGCATCACCATACACTGATTATTAATTCCCTGAAAAGGATAAAATACACATAAAAACATGGTATACACAACAAATAACCCTAACTGAAAATAATATCATGGAATTACTAGAAAAACAAAAGGTTGCAAGTAAAACTATTATCCAAAACCAAATATATCATTTCATTGGGAGGTATATTTTGTGATAAAATAAATATGTCTACCAATTATAAGATATTGTAACATGAAACCAAGAGTATTTAACTTATCCCATTGTGAAACTAGGTGTCAACATAACATTATTTCACCACAATATAACTATATATGAATATCATGATGACTCAACACCTCGAATTTATACCTATTAATTTTATAACTTAGACAAAACAATATTTTCATACACATGGGGGTGTATGAAAAATGTTATCTAGGAGTCTATTATGATCCAACTATGCCTTACATATCAAACCTATATTTGAATTAAAAACATTATATTATGAAAATAATGATTGAATGTATTATAGATCATGTTAATTAGAAATAATTAACAAGATAGATACTGGTATAGAAAAATACATTGTATTAAGAATAATTATGAAAAACTATTATCAATTATGTCATGGATAACACCTTATCCATTTTAATACTAAGGAAATGAGATATTATAAATCATCTATCAATGTCATGATATTTATTATTTGAATAAATAAAGTATCATGTCACTGGATAATGTGGGTGCACATATACATTATTATAATAGCTATTAGTTATGTAAACTCAACCCATATAAATTCCCCAACAAATTTTCCCAATGTTCCCATGTGTTTTATTCAAATTATAAATTATCCATTAGATATGGATATGCATTAATACTATCAAAATATATTAAATTTTCTATCAAAAATTACCACACTTATAAACAACGTAAAAAAGATGAACATTCATCACAATGGAACCAACAATTAATATGATAATAAATATATAATATTATTATAAATGTTTATATTCATTAAACAACTGATTAGAATAAATATTTATACAATAAAAGAAAACAAAATTAATCATATGAATAAAAATATGTTATAATAGTGATAATAATTCTATACTCATGGAAATACACTTATAATTTTAAATAGATCCTAGTGGTGAATAAGAAATACATAAACACCAAAAACATTATCAATAAAATAAGTATAGATATATATTATACAATTATGGATTTTGGGAGAAGAAAATCCATGAAAAAATAATTGAATAAGTTAATAAAGTTGAGAGCAAGTGTTAACTATGTGATTATTTCAAATAAAATATGAGAAAAACTCATGAATCCAATCCTAAAGATGTGGAGGATGGTGATATTTTTTTGATGGATAATAGACGTTGAGTATAGTGAATATCTGATATTTTATGGTTAAATTATATTATTAAATAGTTTATAAATATCATCATTTTCAATTTTTATAATCAGAATATTTTATATGTTCAAATAAGATTGATGAAATTTTTCAAAAAAATACTACTGAAAATAATAAACACTAATTTTCTAAATTAAGCTAAAAACAAGTTTACATAGTTTTTAAAATGTAACATTAAAAAGGAAAATGAACTGAAAAATTCATTTAAAACCATTGAATGATATATATCAACAATTTAATCCCATTAACTATCAACATTATTTAGGGTAATGAAATATGTTTTACATATAAATAGTATTTGGATTTTAATATTTTCTAAAATTTCACTCATCTAATATAAAAAACTCATTCTCCAAACTTTTTCATACATTTATAGACGTTTGTAATGTACATACACTTAAAAATATATTTCCAATATCCCTACCATTATTAAAGATGTAAAAAATTGTATATAATCCCAATAATGACATCGTTTTAGTGTAATAATAATGTATTTACCCAAGGAAGATGTAACATTCTTCAAAGTGATTTTTATTATTATTTATTTCTTCACCGATGAAATTATTATTATTATATGACTAAATAATAAAATCAATATACTCAATAAGATGATATATTTTTTCTTGGGTTCTATATACACCCACACGATCATTTATGAAATGAGAAACAAAATCACCATTCACGTGTACTGTGGAAGACCACCTAACTTAAATAGTGTCATTTGTTTTCCCATTTA
The DNA here is from genome assembly GCA_963277665.1 of Viscum album. Taxonomy (NCBI): domain Eukaryota; kingdom Viridiplantae; phylum Streptophyta; class Magnoliopsida; order Santalales; family Viscaceae; genus Viscum; species Viscum album. Next base: position 365,560,666 of record OY728166.1, on the reverse strand, counting down.
CACCTATCAAGGTTGGGTATTATGAAGGAAATAATTATTTTTAATGAAAATTATTATATTTATGATGTCATTACACTTCTTTATTGATAATATAATATATACCTTTCATGATTTTCATTTTATGGAAGTATGATAACAATGTTTGTGGAGATGATCACTATCGAATCCTCAAAGTGATGCGATTCATTCAAAAAGTAAATGGATTGTATGAAGGATTTATTTAGTAATAACATCTGAGATGTTAGAAATTTATATTATATCAATGTCAATATTAAATTTCTATAAATATAATATAACATTTTCATTATTAACTTTTCTAATACTGAAAAAATGATAATTTCATTGGGGGACATGTCGACTACCACCACCTTGAAGAGATGTTACATATTATACATCAAAAAATGATATAAATAATTATATATAATAATTAATATGTTAAATATGATATAATGGTCATTCTATAATGATAAATTCTACTTTACTTCATTCTATGGTGATTATTTAATAATTGGAACAATATTCATTTGTACGTAAAATCCAATATCTCCATGATTGTAACATGGGTTATTTTTTTCCTAAACATAATATATGATTTCTTTTGAAAATGGATGTTTTTTATAATTAAGATAATTATTTGATGATTATAATTATATATATATATAAATCATATCCTATTTGACCTTAGTTAACTTTTAAAAGTCATTTTTATACATAAACTGAATACTATCAAATTACTATCTGTAAACTAAAATTACTATGTAGTTTTATAAAAAAAATTATAATTTAATTAAAATTAATGATAAACTTTTTAAAGTTTCTGAATAATATAGATAATTAACATAACTTTATTATTCAGGTCGATAATGATAGACATGGAATGTCAAACTCAATGTAATGGACTTAATCTCAATCATTTTTCATTAAGGAATCTCATGATGTTATAAACACAAATTCTTTTATGAGGTGTATAAATATCCCATTTGAAATATAAAAAAAAGGAATAATTTATTATCATGATATTTAATGTTTTTTAAATGTTAATCCTTTATGGGGTTATTAAAAAAATTCAATGTTTTATTGACACGTTGATTCAAAAATCTCTTCTATATTTTTAAATAATTAAAAAAAATTCATCTATGTCAAAATTATCAATATTATTTGTCAAAATTATTTATATGGATTGAAAATGATTATAAAAAAAATTATATTTATTTTGATATTTTTATTACTCTATAATCATTTATATTTTTAATAGAAAAAGAAACCCACCTTTATCATTTTTTGTATTTTGTTACTGAAAATGTGTTATGAGATAGATTCATTACTTCCGAAATGTGAAATTTATTCTTATAAGTTAAAATATAATATTACGTGTGAAATATTCATAACGATGTTCATTTATGTGATAAAATTATTTATGGTACTATGACATTTTATGATTAGTTACGTGATAAACCAATAATGGGTGGTTCCATACTAAACCAACGATGGTTTATTCTATGATAAAACAATGACGGCTATTTTTGTGATATCCATCTAGTGAAATAACTATAAAATTAATACATATAGTTATTCACTTTGTAAGAGTGACATGTATGGGTGTCGACCACATGGTTATTCACATTATAAGATTGAAAAATATAATAATGTCCTTGAATATCTATATGTTTTTAGGCTTTCTATGTTTATAATGATAATGTTGTGATATAATAAAAGGGATAATAAAACACACTATTTTAAAATGAAATTATTTAATATTTCATATATGTGAGAGTTATAACATTATGAGGATGTTTTCATGGGTTTTCATGTTTTTATATGACTGAATGAACTTATTCTTTGTGCATCTAATGCTGAGATTTTTGTGCTCATGCCACATTTAAAAGGTTTTCACCGGAATTATATATGTTTAAATGAAATGAAGTTCACATTATGAATTTCATTGAAATATTAAATACAAATAATAAATGTTTTATTTTAAATGTATAATATTATGAGATATATATATACAAATTGGAATTACCCCGTTTATTTCTATTATATTGTTATGTATGAGTTATGACCTAATTCTCTAAAAATCAACAACATTAAAATATTAACAATTTGAAAGAATTAAATTTATTTATTAAAACTATAAAATTTATTGTTTAAGGTTGATAACTTATAGTTACAATCAAAGGAAAGGTGTATATAACATTATAGGATAAGATAGAGTTAATGGCATGCCATCAGTGGATTTTAAATTATAGTTGGGTATAAATGATATAGAATTTAAATATTATATTTCTTATTTATCTAATTAATGGTTTTTTTCAGAATGATTTTTTTCAGTGTTAACAAGGAATATATAGTTAGATAAAATTGTGAAGTTAATATCCTTCTGAATAAACATATGATATTTTTGGAACTTGAAATATGCACTTTTTTTAAGTGATGAATCAATTCTAACTAACCATAAGTGGTTATGGTGTCCATGAATTAATGAAACCATATTTATAATATAATAACATGATGATAGTAGAAAATTTTATAATACATCATCCCCCATCATTTAGAAGACATATGACCCCATTCAAGTTGAAGGAAAGATTAAATTATTAGAAAAGATATTTGATGTATTGGGTTGTTGGATCACCAAGATAATGCTCTTGTAATTTAAATTTTTTAAAAGGAGAATCCAAACAATGGTGGTCAATGGTTAGGATTACCAGAAAAAATGAAGATATTGATGCCTTGTAATTGGATGAATTTACGAATATTTTCCTTCAAAAATATTTTCATAAGGCTATATGATTTAGGATGGAAAAACAATTCATTGAATTGATTTAAAAGGGTGATGATTGAGTTTATTCATATGAATAAAAAATCACATGTTTGGAATGGTATGTCCGATGATTTATCCTGGATCATGATGGTATGATAATTAGGTTTTCACTTTGTTTAAGCAATGATATATTTGGATTTTGGATTCTTATATGATAAAATTATATAATAGACATTCTCTCTATGATTAAAAAGTAGAATTGAAGTTTATTTTTGATAATTTGTCCTGTGGAAAAAGACAAATTAGAGGTCAAATTAGAAATAATTTGTAAATAATCCATTAATGATATGTAAGGGTAACATCAAATTCCCATATTGAATGTAGTGTGGTAAATTCATTTAGATGAAAATATTAAAATGTCTAGAATGTAATTATACTGTTGTAATATTTTTAATATGGCTTGTAAAACAAGGAATAATATTGGGATAGCCAAATGAATCTAATATTAATAGGTTTTACTTGTAATGAGATTGTTCATTAAACCAATGTGTTTCAAAACACTAATACCCATTATGGAAACCATAATTTTAAAATTAAAAACATTATGAAAGAATATTTTTCTAATACTGTGGTTGATGTCAGGCCATAAAATTAAGTGGTGACATGTATGTTTCTATTTAATTCCAATTATTTTGATAATTTTTTTGACTATAGATATTCAAATTCTTTCATTTATGATAAATTTTCTAGAAACTTTCGAATATCCCCTCGTGAGTGTAAGATAGAACATTTAGAATAAATCATTATGGGAATATTCTACAGAACAAGATATATTAGAATATTATTTTTTTATTATTCGGATGGTACTTAGTATTAATATTTTTAAAATATCCCAGATGAGATTGAAATAATTTTTTTATGGATTTAATTTCAGTTAACAAATATAAAATAGAATTAAAATATAATAATGTTTCATTCAAAATTTTTATACATATAATAATAAACTAAGATGATGAGAAATTGATTAATGATGGTAGTGAAACATATCAAGATCATATTGTTGAAACAAAGGAAACAATTATAATTAGTGAAATCTTGGTAGTGAATGAATTTACATATGTTATTCTGAATGAATTACCTGGTGTAGATACTGATCGAGAAGTGGAGTTTTCTATTTATTATGTTCCTAATTCTAAGCATTTATCCAAACCCCCATATCAAATTTCAGATGTATAGCATGTGTAACTGAAAAATTATCTGAAATAGTTCCTTGATAATGGTGTCATTTCACATAACACACACCCATGGGGTTTTTCATATTTCATTTATAAAAATGGCATATTTTTTCATAATAATTTTCATTGATTATATATTATTTAATAACATTACTGTTAAAAAATGTGTCATTTTCCTCATATCGATTATTTTTTAATGACCTGTGGGAGCTAAGTACTTTTAGAAGACTTATTTGAGGTCCGGGTACCATCAAATAAATGTAAGGGATGATAATATTTTGAACACAACATTTCAGAAGCAATATGGGAATTTTGATTTTTATAGTTGTGCAGCTTGGTTTATATAATTCACCTATTGTATTTATGAATCATCTGGATAGAGTCTTCCATTATTTTTAAGCCTAATTAGTTTTTTATAGATCATATTTGATATATTAAAATATATACGTGTTACATTAAAAGCACATAAGGATTTTTTTTATAATTCCAAAATAAATAATAAACAATATAGAATTTATAGAAAGAAGAAATTATGTTAATATAAAATTATATTCGATGAAAATTAAATAAAAAATTTAATTATTATTTACTTAATAAAATAATAGTTGTTGAAAAGTGTCTGAGACTTATTATTGTCACATATATTCATATTTTTTTGGATTAGTTGGTCAGTACCAAATATTTGGTGAAAACATTTCTCTATTTTCAATCCCACTAACTATGGCAATATGAGAAGTAGTATTGTTAATTTGGATAATAGAATATGATTTTGTTTTGATGAATTGAATATTATATTTGTCAATGCTTCATCTCAGTCCATTACTTCCTGAAATAGTTATTTTTCATATCTAGTTATTCATTATTAAAAATTATTTGTTATGTCCTGATGAAAAAAGAAAATTAAATCCCTTATGTTTATATTTGCGGATTAATAATAAGTTAAATTACCTTACATATGGTTTTGTATTAAATGATGTTGTTTCTTCCCTAAAATAGTGTAGACATAATTTTTGGGGAGTGATGTTTTAAATATATACTGATCAAAAGAGATTAAAGTATATATTTTCTCAAAAAGAGTGGAATATGAGAGAGAGAATATGTCTATAAATATTTATTGATTATAATTGCATGATTTATTGTAATCCTTGGAAACAAAAAAGGTGTAAAATTCTATAACTCAACTACTTAATGTTATAATAACCATTTTATATTTTTGAATCTTACCCTTCAGAAATGATTTGTTGAATTTTTTCATAGAAATTGTAGATTCAAGAAAATCATCTTTTTTGTATCATCTTTCAAGTTAGTATATTATATAAAAAATAATTAATACTCATTGGTAAGAGGATCATGGTTCGAAAAAAAAATTATAATCCTATAATAATGGTATGTTTTAATTATTAACATAATGTAATAAAGGTTATTTAACTTTGTAATAAGATAAATTCATTCTTGTTATTGGAATATGAGGAATGATTTCTTGAAAAAACCTTATAAGTCTATTTTCTACATTCATTTGGGAAACACTGATATTTATACAGGACATTAGTTGTATTACTATTGTGGTCGAATAGAAGTGACTATTTCATAATTTACCATAAATTATTTGACTTTTCAGCAGAATAAAGAAGAATGGAAACATTTAATGGAAATTTTTAAACCATTTTCATATTCAGAGTTGAAATGGGAGAATATATCAATGTATTTAATGAAATAATTGCAAAATAAATATTGAGGTAATAATTTAATTTGAGTAAATTTTGATCGATTAACAAAATCTACACATTTACTAGTCATTCTAGATACTGTGTATTTATATCATATTTTCTAATATATCTAATTTTTTTTCCAGGTTTCCCTAATTTCCTCAATCCATTATGTTAGACCATGATACTAGGGTCAAATCTAATTATTTTAAATGAAATTAGAAGTTGTTCGGTACTGAATTTAATTTTCAATACAACTTTTAATATTCAATGTGATAGATAATATAAAAGGACAATTCTGCCATTGGTTGTTACACTTCAATCTTGATTAATGGATAACCAGGGAGATTGAGAATGAAATATTTCTTTGGTTTAGAATTCATATAATAATATTTTTCATTACAGTATAAATATGGATCTATTGGAGGAATTATATGGAATGATGTGTTGTAAAACCTCTTCTTAAGATGATATAGGATGAATAATGTTAATGGGACTAGATTTGTTAATAAAAATGTCAGAGAAATTTCAGTTGACTTTCTATAACATGAGAAAATATCAAAGTAGGAAAAGATGTATGTGCATAACCAAAGGAATGAAAATTATTTTGAGGTGGGTGAACCTAACTTTCTTAATGTTTCTCCATGGAAAAGTGTGATGTGTATTGGTAAAAGTGGAAAATATATCCATGGTTCATTGGACCATATAAAACCCTATATAATTTTTGATTAGATTCCTACTGAGTGGGTTAATATACCATATCAACCAAGGTAAACAAAATAATCATGTTTTATTGTTAAAGATGTATATAATAGATTAATCTTGTATTTTGAGGCCTACTGTTTTATAGGGGGAGGAAAACATTTATCACAAGCAAGAATCATTGTAAATTATTGTCCCAAGGTAAGATGTATTAATAAAAAAGTTAATTCACTAGTGTATAGTTTTTCTAGAAAACCCATAAGTTTGAATAAGAAACAATGGAATCTAAAAATGGTGTAAGGTAAAGATACCCCAACTAGTTTAAGTGAATAAAATTTGGAGGTTGTAATTTCTTAGGGTGGAGAATGCACCAATCTAGGTAATTATAGAATTGTTATTTTTAATATTTATTAATATTTATGAATTATAGAGTAATTTTACCTTAAATTTGATACTATTTAAAATAGTTTATATGAAACAAAACAATCAGTTTCATCAAAATATTGTGTTAGATGCATGATAGAGTTATATTGAACAACAATTTCCATGAAAATTAATATTTTATGTGGATATAATAACCAATAAATTATATTGGTATGTGTGAATATTGCTGACTATAATATGTTTACACACTTTTATAAAATATATTTATATTCATAAAATAGTTTTTATACTCTAAATTTATGAATAAATCCAGTTTTACTACTAAAAACTGTATAATTCTAAATAGAATTATTTTTTCTTTTTAATGACTAACATTTTTGAAACCTATACTATTTTAATTTAAACATTTTCGTACAAAAAATTAAACTCATATTTATATAATTATTATTTCAAAATTTATTTTCTGTGAATTTAATGAATTATTTAGAGAAGATTTATTTTTTGAGGAATACAAAAAAATTTAGAATTTCAATTGAAAACTGCATTTTGGTCTAATTTATATATATAGTATAATTATTTATACAATTAATTTTAAAGTGTAATTGGTTAAATTTTATATTTATTAATCTAATTTTCGTTTATTACAAAATTTTGTATGTTTTATATTGAATGAAAAACCTAATAAAATTTTGAACATCTTCAATTTAACAACCCATTATGACGTCTCATATTTGAGATAAATTTTAAATTTATTTATACCACTTATATGATTTTAATTTGAAAATATAGAATTTATATTTTTAATAATAATAATTTATATTTTATTATATTTAAAACATTATTTTTTATATAAATTAATCAAGGATACTAAAATAAATTACATTGAATTTGGTAATAATGAGTTTACTTGGTGGTTAAACAGTAATCATAAGGGGCCAAATGATTGAGAAAAATGTCACAATAAAATTCATGTCCTTATTTAAAACATTTTCTCCATTTTATATAAAATATAAAATTATTGAGGCACATAATTAAAGGGTGTCCTATCAATAATGATTACCTGTTTATATTTACAAGAATTCCACTCATCCTTCACTATAAAAATGAACACACAATCCTCAATTCATCACACATATCAACCATTTTTATCATACGAAAACTAAAAATATAGAATCCCAAAATACCTAATCAAATCATATAATCCTCTCTTTGGTAATAAATCATACCATCGAATTCCTTAGGTGAAAACGAAATGGAGTTACCCAAAAAATATGTAATATTATTCAACATGAATTTCTTTTTTATATCATTATCCAAAATATAAATTTTTCTTATTACATGTTTATATAATGACATAATTAACCAAAAATTAATAATAATTTTTTTTCTTTCAACCTATAACTATAAACACTTTTATCAAATTTTTAATGAAATTACCATTCATGAGTTTGGCAGACTACCGTATCATGAAATGATATCAATTTTTTAATTTTACACCCTATCATGGTTGGAAATTATGATGGAAATACTATTGTATTATAAATTATATATTTGATATTTACTCTTTCTTTATAAATATTTCATTTAAATATAATTCATGAATTCATTATTTCTAATTAGTGGTAATATGATAACATCATTTGTTGAAGTGTAGACAACCGCCTCCTCAAAGTGATGTGATTCGTTCACACTTTATATGGAATGTATTATGTATGGGTGTAATAAGAAAATGATAGATACATGAAATATATATTATATTAATCTCCTTATAATATTTATTTATTTATATTATTTCATTTCACAATATATGCTTTTCGTAAACTAAAAATGATGATATAGTCTATGGACATGTGGACAACGACATCCTCATTGCAATATGACTCATTTGTATTAAAATTTATATATATAAGTATATATAATTATTTATTTTCATAATTATGATATATTGATTATTATATATTTTTAACTGTTATTTACCTTCTTTTTTGAATGATAATTGAAAAATGGTAAAGTCACTCATGTGTACGTACGACCTATCATATCAATTATTGAATTTTTATTAAATTTTAAATAAACATCATCAATGATTAGTTTTAAAAGTATCGTTGATGTAAAAAATTAGATAAAAGTATCACGAGTATTATTATGTGGATGTTTAAATAATGACATATTTACCCTAATTTGACCAACCAAATTAATTTTTCACCCATGAACTGAATATCGTAAAAACACCTAATAATGAATTAATTAGTTATGATGTTGTATAGAACTGTATAATAAGTGGAATAAAATTAATGATAACATTTTATAAGGATCCAAATTCATTAAATAAATAACATTATTTCATTATTTTGGAAGATAAAGATAGATGTGGGAAATCAAACTGAAGTCAAGGAACATAATCTCAATCTCCATTCAATGAGGCATATCTTGATTTTATACACAACTCTTATATTATGAGGTGTATATAAACTAACTTTGAAATATCATATAACGAGTGCATAAATTCTCATTTTTTTGTGTTTTTTTAAAATTTAATTCTTTATGGGGCATGCAATTCAAATTTTTCTATGTAGAATGGGATACTTTGACAAAAAATCTATTTTATAATATTTAAATATTTACATTAATATTCATTTCCACCATGTTATTATTCTGGAATTTATTTTAAATATTTATTTATTTGAATATAAAATTATAATAACGTAAATTTTTTTTCTATTTTTATATTTGGATTCCTCTATAATCCATCACATTTTTAAAAGAAAATTGAAACCCCACATTTCTATTTTTTGGATTATTATTATTAAAAATGGCTTTAGAAATGGATTTTTTATTTCAATAAAATAATATTGTGTATTATAGTTAGAAATTAAATTTTATGACCAACATGTTTAAAATTGAATTATTTTATGTCTTTTGATTAAAAAATGGTACATGGATATTTTGACCGTGGTTATGTAATAAAAAATGATTGCATGTTCTGTGATAAACCATTGAGAATATGTCCCATGAAAAACCAATGTTGGTTGGTTCCATGATAACCTTAAAATTCATTGGGTATGGAGGAAAAATTTATTGTTATTCCATATGTAGGTGGGATGTGTATGGAAGTCAATGAAATAGTTTTTTCATTTATATGAATTAACTGTATAATAATGTCCCATTGTAGGTTTATGTGTTTTCTATTCTTCCAATGGATTTAATGGTAATCTTGGGATCTCAAAAATTGAAAAATAAATTTAATTTTTTTGGATGATTGTATTTAACACATTTTAAGAGTGAAAGATATAACATTATGATAACATTTTCAGGGGTTTCATGTTTTCACTAGACATATAGTTTTAATTCTTTGTGTTTCCAATAGTGAAATTTTCGTTCTCATTCCACAGTTCTAAATTTTTTAATATTATTTACGGATGGGTAATGAAAAAGAATAAGTCAATTTTAATTTCATGGATATTTTACATGAAAATAAGTCATGATTTATTTTTTAAAATAATCTATTATTTAATAAAATAGATACAAAATAAATGATTCAACTTTGTATTTTATAATTTTATGTAACATTGAAGGCCTAATTATTTAAAAATATAAAAATGAAAATATATAAAATGTAAAATAATAGTATTTATTAATGAAAAATTAATTTTATGTAATTATTTATTATAATCCCCATACTTTGGATTTTATTGGATCTTTTCAATATTATCTTAGATAAGATTGGGTCTCATGAGAGAGTAATCAACTCCTTATATATAATATAGTGGATAATGAACTTTTTTCCATCAATATCCAATATCTGGATATCTTAAAAATGGAATATTTTTAGTTTTACAAAATAATCACAAACATCCTATATAAATATATATTATACTAGTGATAACCAAGATATATGGAAAAATAATTTCTTCTAAAATATAGTATACTTAATCTGTTTTGTCGATCCATTTAGTAGTGGTAACCAAATGTCATCTTTAGATAAGTTCCCATTAACCCATGATTTATAATTCAAAAATGATATAAAAAATGGTTTCCATATTAGATATGATGGAGATGTGACCAATGTTCATTCTCAAACATCCATAGTGTATATCATACCATTGACCAAAACATTTTTCATTTCCTTTTTATTTATTACATGAGATTATTTGATAATTTAATCAATCAATAACCTGATAAAATTATACCATTAATGTGCACCAATAATTTTTATGATAAAATACATAGATAACACATCCAATATTTTTGTAGAAATTGGAAGATTTTGATAAAAGTTAAAAGTTAGTTCATTTTTCTTCTTTAATTTTTTACAGATGCATCATTAGGAAACTATGTCATCAATATCTTCCCACTAGACGAACAACAAATATTTTTGTCCGTATCGATACACAATATGGTTTCGCCAGGGTGAACATCCCACTAGCACTGTTGTATGTCACCAAAAACTTCAATCCTCAATAAAAAAGGAACACCAATCATGTTCATAAAAAAAATAGAGCATCCAGATCATAATGATCATTCACATGTGGTTTATATACCATATAAATATTCCTTAATACATAGGATGTCTATATCTTATAAATAAATTTATTTGAAATGTCAATAGATAGATGAAATTATTAATTCTACCAAAATAATGTAGCATTTTTCTTCAATATCACTGTTATCTATAAATAAGTCATAAGGATCATAAGATTACACTCTTCATAGTATTCCATAATGGAAATTAGTAGAAATTACCTACTCAATGAATTAGACAATAAATTTAAAAGTCATTCCACATATATAAAATCCTAATTTTTATTAGATTAATATTAGATCTGTATTATGAAAAATAACATAAATTTAACCAATTCCAAAATCACAAGGATTACTATCTGTAAAAATTAGATTCAGAGATAAAATGTATATAATAAAAATTTAATAAAAATTAATTTCATACTCAATGTCACTCTTAGTCACTCATTTTATTCTGAGTATATGTAATCACCTAAAAATATAAATAAATTAATGGGTGATGTAAAATCCAAATATGGTGTGTAATAACATTAGATGATTATGAGAAATAACTCAATAGTACATGAGTGGGCATAATCATTGTGAACATATCACATGAACAAGATAATCCTCCTAAATGTGATGGATATATCAGAAGAAGGAAATGAATATTTCTTATGTAGAATTAATAAACATTATAATATTGTTTCCAAATACCGCACATAGTTGGGTAGAAATAAATCATCTTATTAAGACATATCATATGACAGAAAATCATAACATCAAAATTTGATAAAATAGAATCATGCTCACAATTACCTAACATAATTAACAAGAATGATCAAAATAAGAAAATTATATAATTAATAGAGAATCTGTTACATTGTTAAATTCTATTAATAATGCATGCCACCTCTAAATAGAATACATTACAATCATAGTAATAAAATAATAACATAATGAAAATGGGATTAATTTTTTTTATTAATTAATAATTTAGTGTAAAAACATTTGGGTCACTAAATGAAAAATGGAAATCATATATTATCAGAAAAAAATATCCTTATTAAGTATAGAATTAATATCTCAAGAAGAGTCAATGCAATGTTTTGGAAAATATTACTATCTTTAAAAATCTATGAATCATGATTAAAAATTATATTCGAATGCCTGGAAAATGTTTTTCTGTAGAAATAATATTGAATGAGTTATCAAAATATTATTTATATACATTATATGAATATCCACATAGAAAATAGTTTGAATTATGAGATATATAATAAATAATGATTTTGTTTGTAAGGTCTCTATACTATAAATCATATTATATTTCTATTCACTAACACCTCATATATATAAATTATATTTTTATAAATATTTTTTTTAAAAAAATTCTAATCATATTTGTTATAATAACTAAATTAAAATTAAGGGATTACATTTTACAATACTCTTTCATAAATGAAAATTTTTCTTATAACCTATTTTAATTAAATTATACCTTCTTCATTTAGAATAACTATTATAGTTCAATGACATTTATTAAAACATAAAAATAAATTTTAGAGAATTAAAATATATATGATTAATGGAAATTTCATTCTATCTAGTTAACTAAATATTGATGGGACATTGTGAATAGTGGAGGAAAATAAGTATGAAATATAAATATGCACTATGACTAATAATTATGGTACTTCAACATTATTAATATATGTTTATCATACTATTCAATTAATTATTAACTATATGGTTTGAATATATATATATAAAAATTTGAATAATATAGTAAAATATGGGAACAATTTGATGAAAATATATCATATTCATAGTGTTTCTTCATTTCTAAGAAACTAAACTCGACGAATTATTTTATTTGGATTGATAAATAACTTCTATATTTTTTTTAAGTGAATCAGAGAGTGGATTTTGAAATATTTTTGTATAGAGTAATTAAGGGATTTTTTCCAAGGATATGTATAACAATGATTCATAGTTTTGAAGAGGGGTATTTTAAGTTGTAATAATAATTAAATTATTATATGTATTGTGTACCATTAAATTTAAATGTGTATTAAATTATGAAATATATTTCAATTAAATAAAATGACATGAGGCCTCAATAAAGCATTATAATTTCAATTTATTTGGATACTTAAATGGAAATGTAAAATATCAAAAAATAATTATTTAACAAGAAATTACATGAGTTTATCCTTTTAAAAAACACTATATGGGCTTGGAATAAGAATAAATGGAAAAAACTATCAGATTAATATATTTTTGGATAAATTATCATTTGTTTCTAAATGATTAGTTCATTATTACATTATAGAAAAATTAATTTAAAATAGTATTGGTATAAAAAACAATAGTTTTAATATACATAAAAAAATTGATGTTTCTCAAAAAATAATAAAATATTTACCAATGAAAATTTATAAAATGATTATTTTTAAAAAAAAATCTATACTATTTAATATAATAATTTATATAAAAATTATGATTTTTGGGAAATACAGTAAAATAAGATTTATTTTAAATGTTCATATATTTTTTTATGTTTTCTATCTTGATATTAATATTAAATAATTAATTTTTCTTATAAATAATTTATATTATAATTTTTTCTCATGATGTAAAATTACTATTCCTATACTTAGGTTAATATTTCTATAATGATATTACTATTCCTATAGTTAAATTAATATTTCAATGGTCATATTATACCCTAAAAATACATATCGATAGATTAGTTAATTATTCACCAAAATTCTTCCAAAGTATACATGTTTTAAATTCATTTCTGTTGGTTATAAGAGTCAAAATTCATAGAGACTTGAATGATATAATTTTTTTGATTCTAGTTAATCTATTTTTAATCAATTTTAATATTTATAATTTTAATGGGTTTACATTATTACTAATGTAATTATATCCAATAATTAAAAATTTTGTTTTTCATTCGATTTTTATATATATATTATTATAATTGAAAGAAAATTATTCGTGAAATAGAAAATATCTATAAATAATGATTGGTCACATTTTTCCCATTTAATAAAAATATAGTATTTCAACTAATATTATCAGTATAGAATATGTTATGGTAATCTTATTTCAGTTTTTCTTCTATTTCACATGGATTTTTCAAATATATTTTCAGGACAAAAATATCTGACAAGTTGAGATTTTTTATATTGTAGAACATTGTCTCTATAGTCAAATATCATCACTTTTTTCTCTATTTAAGAGCATTGATGCCCCAATTTTTCAACCTCCTACATTAATACACATGGATGTTACGACACATACTATCTCAATATAGAATCGTAGGACACATCATTAATTCGAGTAATGTTTGGTGGTAGTGATAGCTAATAGAACAATTCCATTTTATGAAAAAAATATCATTAAAGGGATAATTAAACTACGAAAAATCATTCCCCTATTTATATATCTAAGGAATTAATTATTTGATGACTATCTGTGTAATAATTTGTCTCTAACTACAATCATTAAATCACATCAATTATTATCAACATAGCAATTATTATGAATCTAAATTGCTTTTATAATTTGTTTTATGGAATGATTCTCAATAACATTTTTATCATTAGATTAGTTATATGTTTCTTTTATTCACTAAAATAATTTCAAACTAAATACTTTCTAAATTTATTCATATATAGAGCTTCATATAGATCCATTTTAATACTAATTTAAAAACTATTTTTGTAGGAAAATTTAACTATTGGGAGGTGTTGATCCAATCAACCATAAAATTCCATTAAGTGGGTTCTTCGAATATCATTGAGTATATGAGTGCTACATTCAGATTGGATATCAATTTTAGGGATATGGTATGTACAGAAATTCAATTTTTGTCATATCTTGTTTAATAGTTGTCATCAATTTATTGGTGAACCATGAATAAAGGTAATAGAAGTTAAAAAGTGGATACACATTTATCCTCACCACATCCTTTATATATATTATAGATTATTGTACAATATGGTAAATTATCATGAATACTAATGTACTAGGATGCATTAATAATTATATCCACCATGATCCATATCACAATTTTTCTTTGGATGTCCATGATATATTAGTGAAAAATAAAGGGGTGATGCTTTCAAATTTGCATGTTTTATGGGCAATTGTTTCATCATCATTTTTTACATCCAAATTTTTTAACTAAAATAAAAAATAAAAAATATCCTTGAAGTGTTTTATAAAATTCCTTTCATTATATTTCCCCTAATAGTGATCTTGAAAATTATTCGACATAATGTTTCATATGGGGTCGATAGAAAAAGAATATTTCTTTTCATTATCCCACACATCTTTCATTAACATGGTCTAATAAGGCACATACTGTCTAGTTCCCAACTAAATGAAATAATCTCTATAATTGTGAAATTCTTGATACATCACATCATTTTCTACTATATACTCATTTTTAATATCTAAATCTTCCATCTATCTTATATGATATTTTATTGGATATATGGTTGTGTAATAATTTGGTCATGGAATAATTTCTTCCCCTATAATAGGATTTCTAGATCCATCATCCATTTACTCTTGATGATATGGGCATTCTGAATCCATATTATGGATTGTGTACTAGGATCAATTGGTCATATAGCATCATATACATCGTTCACCATAGCATAATGATAGTGAATCAATCAATCGTTTTCATTGATATATATAATTATCATCACATAAGCATGTTGAACTCATTTTGAGTGAATACTTATTTTAAAAGTTTAAAATTTATATATATTAACATTTTACACCATATAGTTACAAAAACAAAATATTCAAAAATATATCAAGATTTATAATTCTATGTCATGCATCATGTATTTTCTCCCAAGGATGATCAATTATCATGAGGTGTAGGCTATCACTATAAAAAAATTCATGATAAATAACCTAATGTGTTTATTTAAAATATTCATTATATATCACAAATCATTATCCATGTGAGAATACTATGACAATAGGTGTAGTCACTAGCCTCTCCATGATCTCTTTGATTCATTCATCACAAAATTATATTTAGAAAAACGACACACATTTAAACATTAACATAGTTTGTGGCCGATAAAACCGTGATATGTTTCTCAAAAATAGAAGCATTTCGATGAAAATATAGTGAATTTTCATATTTCCATTATAGTAAACATTCTAATACCATCATTAATTTCCATTATTTTTAAAGTTTCTATATAAATTCCCTCAACTATGATTTAATTCCCCAAGAATGTGACATATTACATCTAGATGACATAAATGATTAAAAAAGTAAAAAAATTTTCCTTTCATAATATCATAATCACAATACTAATACTATATTAACATTCGTATTTATATTAGAGAAAATTATTATATGAACTATAAATAATATGAATAATTTATCAAGGATTTCGCTTAAAAATCAATATATCTAATCTATAATTATTTTAGGGAAATTTTGCATCTAGAAGGGAATCACTATAAACTCATAGTGACCATATCACACATGAAAGTTTATCAATGAAATGTAGACCTTAATAAATGTTAGAAGACAATATATAGAATGAAAATAAACCATTCTGTATTACAACCCAACTTGATATTTATTGAACAATTTGCAAATCCATGGATTTGGATAATTGTTAATCATAATCACTTTATTATGCACATTGTAATCAATGAAAAACTACACCGATCCACCCATTTTTCTAAAAAGAAATTGAGTTCACCCCATGGTGATTCTTTATATATACTAAACCCTTCATAAAAATTACTATTCCTAAAATTCATTAACGGTTCCATCTATATTGGGTTTACCATATAGGGGAATTTAAAGATAAGAGTTGATCTATGTATGATTTATATTGAGAACTCTATCTAATTATCTATTTGATATCTATAAATCATTTAAATAAATACATTTATAATATTTCCTCACAATATACATAACATTATTCTTGATAAAATTTATTGACTCAGCTATTTTTTATAATTAGGATTCATTATTACATACAAAAAACCACACCAATGAAGTATTTTCCATTAGAATTTCATGATATTCCATTAATTTTTATTTGATTATGGGATGGTTTAGAGTATAAAAATATATTTACTCTTATAAATATTTTATTTATGTTTATATAACAAGGTTTATTCCTTTCCTATTATAACCTCAAATTCCACCAAGGGAATTTTTTGACATTCATTGAATAGATATTTCAATATACGTAAGATTTAGAAGTGTTCAACAATTGAGTTTAATTGACCATGCCTCAATGATTATTTATAGAGATATCATGTTCATGTAATAAAGGATGTTATTATGATATTTCATAATATATATAGCACCTTAATTAATGTGTACAAGTATAATAAAAAACAATATCAATTATTTTGGTAATAGGATGTCTAGAAGTAAGACATTATTGGAATTTTACACTATATCAATGGTGATTGCATAAACATTAAGCTTTACACATGGATTTTATGGTTGGTTAAACTGAATAACTATATAGATAAATGGTATAGTGAACTATATTGTATAGTTACCTTGTTCTTTATAGTTTTAGCTTTTAACCATTGGATGTGTATATGGAGGTTACTTCTATTCCTACATCATTTTGGTTGAATTTTTCAAATCATGTTAATATTCATAACCATGGTGGCCTTGTCCACATCAAGTAATTCACTTCCGTGTCCCATTAATTCATTTAACATGAGGATTTATTCCACAATATTATCATGGTTGGTGTATTTTTTATTATTTCATTCTAAGTTACTATCCCATCATGAAAATATATCATTTTTTCCTTATATACTCAAGAAAGGGAGCATTTTAAAAAATCCATTTATATTTTCTGATAACATATTACTAATTATTATTAATTTTCAATTTACCAAATATTTCTTTCCTTACAAATATTTGGTTATAATACTGTAAATATTTTATCTATATTTCTATAAATTATGATATTAAAACATGAGATGTACCTCACAAGTTTGTGATTTTTTTTTCACAATTCATGATTGATACACTATAAATTTTATTATGGTCTATAATTTACGTCTCTATCATTCTTGGAAGTGTACATGTGAAATAAAAATTTAAAATTATTTTATTAATGTATTCACTATCTGTTTCATCCATTTAATATTTTTTATTTATATTTATTTATCAATTCACATCAATGATTATCCTCCCCATCTAAATGAAATATGACCATAGTAAAATTATCCTTTTTGGAATAGTATAGAGACTTAAAAATCTCCCTTAAGTAAATCCTTTACCCTATTACAAGTGAATCAGATGATCTACTAAGAAACTATGGCGATTTCATCATAATGGACCTGATAGTGAGATTCTCTTTCATGGATATAGTAAAACCTTCTACATAGTGCTTATTATTATTCATAACCTAAGTTATCAAGGTAAGAATCACTTATAAGGATTGAATAAAACATATCACTTCATTAGTAATGTTATTTAGATAATTGTTATATATTCCATCAAAGTGTTTTTGATATAGTTTATCTCGGTTCCCATAGTTCTCTAAAATAAAAATTATTTGAAAAAAATAGAATTAAATAAAGAGATATAATTTTTTTATAAATAAATCCTAAAACCATATTTTATAGTATTCAAATGTTTGGAATTTATTTAAATTATGTCTACTAGATTCTTCAAATTACATATATTCTAACAGTATAAGAAATAGTTATCTTATCAATTATATCATATATAATATTATTTATTGAGTTACGAATTAATTGTACAGTATCCACCAAGAGTACCAAATCTGGTGTGGCTTTTTGGACTGTTTTTGTTTTATACAAGGTGAAAAATCCTAGAATATCATATCTAACCATTTTAGGGTTATATAACATTCATATGTCTGAATCTTTTCTGTATTAAATTATAATATCTAAAAATTGATTTAATTTCATGGAACCCTTATTATCATATTATAACAACACATAACCCACACTCATAGACCCTCTCCTGAAATCTATAACATTTAATTTTCATATTTGAGGTTGATAATTGAGACTAAAATTTCTAAACTAATGTTTTGAAAATAAAAAAGAATAATTAGATCACATACAACCTCAAGGATCTTTTTGGTTTAGAGATTTAGGGTATTAAGAAAAATATTACATAGAAATATAATATCATAATGGAGTCCTAATTCAGAAAATGAACATTTCTCCCATATTAAATAGTATTTCTTATTTAAGAATATTTCATCAAAAAAATTGATATTGAATCCTTTATAGACATAAATCATTCAACATAATTCTTTAAAACATGTGGAAATATAAACATAAGAAGGCTGATCTCAAATGCTCAGTAATGGGAAAAATAATTAAACAATAAATTTCATTAATGAGAATAATAGTTAATAAGGGATCATGCAATAATATCTATTCATGAAAGAATCATAAATAATTTTATACCCATAAATACAAGGATAATCAAATATTATTCAAAATAAATAAAAATGAACCATGTTTCACAAACTCTATCATTATAAATATAATAAACCTATATAAAGAATAATGAAAAACATAATGGTATATTTTTACATCATTATACCTTTCACCCATATAAATGGAATGATCATTGCATTCTACTACCATAAATTCACTCTTACAAATGTAATAGACATATGGAAAACATACATGGCTCATTCACTGGAGGGTTTCACAAACCAACTGGTCGTTGGTATATCATGGAACCAACGATCATTGTTATATCAAGTAACCACACATTATATGTACAAGTTCTATTGTAGAACCATCCCACATAATAGCTTTCATAAATCAATAAATACTTTCATAACATTATTAACTTGTGGAATAGAAATAAGTTCTATAAAAATATATTTGAAACCAAATAAGCCCATATAAAATGAATGGGTTTCATAACAATGTCTGTATGAAATATTCCATCCATGGGAATGAAATTTGTTTTATAAAAATATTCTTGATTCCTGATTATCCCATGGAATAGAAATGGGTTTCACAAAAATAAGAATAACCCTTTACAAATTTTGTTTAATATAATTATATTTGAAACAAGATTAACCTCTCTAAAATAAATTTGTTCTATAACAATCTCTTCAAAACATGGTTAAATCATAGAAAATAAATGGAATTCAAAAAATATATTTAAAAAATGTTAATCCATCCAATGAATGATTGAGGATTCTATCAATTAGAAATATCCAAATTTGAGGATAAGTGACAACATTGTTTTTCCATTGATGAATGTAAATCACCTCACATGATAAAAAAACATTCTTGAGGAAAATGACCATAAAACTTTCTACAGCATCCCATACAATTTTGAAGAATTTGAATAATTAACCCCCTTATGAGAAAAAATTAAATGAATCATACAATGACATTTAATGGTTTAAATTCATGATATATCTGTAAAATATATGGTATTTATACCTTTTAAATAAATAAATCTGTATCACATGAGAAACTTCATTAAAAAAATTGGGACAATAAACCATTACTATATTGGTATCATTATAAACTAAACCCCATAAAAGATAGATAATAAATTTGATACGAAAATCCCCATAAATTTAATTATTATAGTATCATATTTAATTAATCATTATTTTATACATCACACAACAAAAATAATTGTCGAATAAGGAAAAATACTCACAGAAAAAAGTTACAATTGAATCCCTCTTACAACTCTGGTGTCATCTAAATTAGAAACTAAAAAAAGAAAGAATCATAAAATGAAACATTTAATTTCAATTAAAATAATATAATTGAATATATTATATATAAAAGGGTAATTTTATAACCCAAGAAAATAAATTACGTGGTGATTATGACGTATG
The DNA here is from genome assembly GCA_963277665.1 of Viscum album. Lineage (NCBI taxonomy): Eukaryota > Viridiplantae > Streptophyta > Magnoliopsida > Santalales > Viscaceae > Viscum > Viscum album. Next base: position 365,539,479 of record OY728166.1, on the reverse strand, counting down.
CCTCACTAGAGTAATAATGTAACAAGAATCTGTTACTAATTGACTAAATTTTAAATATTTAGATAAATGTAACAATAAAATAAATTAAATCAATTAATTTCAATAAATAATTTTAATTCGTAATATAACATTTCATCTTTAATTATATAAACCATTAAAATGGAACTAGGTCCATAACATTACAATATACTTCAATGAAATGAAATTGAGTCAAAATCCCTTACCTTGAGTCCGATTTAGAACCTTGTCCTCAATTTTTATGAATAATAAACTTATTTTAATTTTTATTTGATTTATATTCTTTTAACGTTTATTATTACTTTTATTTCAATTAAAAAATGTTGTAAAAAATTACATAAACAATTAAATTTACATCAGGTGTTTTGACCATAATAAGTTTATCAGTAAAAGAAGAATTTGGTAGGTCAACAATACTCAAACAGTTCATTATGTAACTATCTAAAGAATAATTATAAGTACATAATTATCATATTAATACATATATTAAAATTTAAAAAATATTCATTACAGGTGGTTATGAAAAATGTAACAACATTAAATCATATAGATCACATTGAGTGCATATACATGATTAAGGTTATCATTTTTCAACGATCGTTATCTAGAGAAGGAAAGTAATGTTTATATATAAATATTTATCATAACTTCACAAATAACATATTTTTTAACCATGTATAATATTTTTTCTTTTTATAGATAAGAAAATTTAATTAGATCACGTCGACAGTGCGGTATTCCACACATCCAAGAATGATGTTATCACATTTTCAATGTTTGAAAGGCTAATAAGGAAAATGAATAATTAAAATTAATGAATGTTATTTTTATATTTATATCATATATATTTAATCTTTTTTACATATTATTAATTGAACTCATTGAAAATACATTCCATGTAATGTGATAATGTATCACATCACTTTGATGAGGTGGTAGTCCACATGTCCACAAATGATGTTACATTACATACCAAAAAAAATTGATATAACGATGATATGTGTTATATAAAAATTATACAAGTATTTAGATAAAAACTAATTTCATATATGTTATATAAAAATTGTGTTCCATTCATAATTCCAATCAATTACAGGTGTAAAATCAAAAAATGAACTGTATCGTTTCACGATGAGGTAGTTTACCATACACAAAATGTACACTCACTACCCATTTGATAAAAGTCAGTGTATATTAATTTATAATGATTAACATTAAAACATATAAATATAGTTATTATTGTTATTACCTAATATATTAATTTAAAAAGAATATTTTAATAGTTTGATAAATAGATAAAACATAAATGCATATTGACGAATGTTAACACTTTTTTGGGAAACTCATATTGGTTTCCACAAAAGTGTTCTTATGGTTTTTTTCTTCGCAATGTGAGATCTCATGGGTTTGGGGATGAATTTTGTGATGTTATATTTTTATTTTTTGATGATCCAAATGGATTTTGATATGTGAGGAAATTGGAAGGTGGAGTTAATTTTTTAGTGCATGTAGAGTGATATTATTCTAAATTAATTAGTTTAAATGATTTTAGGAGGCTCCCCATACATAATGGGAATCCAAAATAACAAATAAAAAATTATGAAATATCGTTAACCCAGACCAACAAAAATAATTATTATTTATTCCCCAATCATTATGTTTCTTGATTATTTTTATTTTAGTATTCATTTATGTAGCTTCATTTCAAACCATTGTAATTTATCCATCAAGAGTAATCTAAGATGAAACCTATTAAAAAATTTATAAAATTTGATTCTAAAATATTAAATCAAATTTATTGAATAAAAATATAATAAGTGTTAGAAATTAATTTTTACAGAAACACATATAACAAATAAAAACACTAATTGTACCCTAAATGCACTGACAAAAGTTTTACGAAGTATAGGTTTTTATTTAATTATAAAAAATTTATTATCCCATAATTTGACCATATATGACAATAATTTATTAAAAAAAATTAGTTTTTAGAAGTAGTGATTTTTATTCATTTGTAAACATTTAATAATATATTAAAAATATTATTTAATAACTAAATAAATAAACCATGCATTTTAATTTCATAAGAATATAATGTAATTATATAGTCTATAAATATTAATTATAAATTAATAGGATAAAAGTAAATCATTTATATTACAATATAATATTTATTTCTTTACCTATGTAGCTTCTATCGTACTCCAAATCCTTATAAGGGTATAGGCAGATAAAGTTTCATTTTGGTCATTTTCTTCCCTTAACATATTATATTGGTAACTTTCATGGAAACATATCAAAATAACTCATAACAATTGATCATAATGTGTCTAGGGTATAAATAGTTACATACAATGTGTGATTTACAAATGTTGGGTCATTTTTAAAAGTTATATTATATGATTAATCATTATGTATGATGGGTTTTACCTTAATCATAGTTAATTGTTATTAATTACTTTCACCATTATTGTAGGACCTTTCCATCATATTCTATTGGATGAGGTTCCGCACCTTATCCACCTTCATGAGTGACATATTTTACACCAAATCAAGCAAAGAGTTGGTGTAACGTTGGCAGTGATGGTTGAGGAGGAGGCAATTTTATGGTATGAAGAGAAATGATTACCAGTAGTTCCAATAGAGCAGTTTATATAATGGTTGTCTAGATATTACTTAGGATCGTGTATTTGGTCAATTTCATGAATTACAAATGATACACACAGAATAGGCTGGGTGAGCATCTATAATTTGAGGTGAAATTATTGAAATCTGAACTATTGTATAATTTTTATCTGACATAGGTGATACAAAATAATTTATCAATTTATTAATCATGGAAGACCTTGGTATGGAAATACAATGTTACTGTTGTGTAAGATCCCTTGATAAACCAGTAGGGGTATGATCATAGTGCAAACAGAAGTGTAGGGAAATCACTTTTGAGGTATGAAGTTATTCCTTTCTATAGGACATATTTGTTCTTGAGATTATTAGATTCATTTTCATTCTAGGGATGTATTGGTTTGTTCTGTATCACACTATTATAGACAGCAATCTCGAAAGGGAATTATTTATTTCACTATAGGGTTTCGATTATCTTCACAAGGGGGAGTGTGTTATCCAAGAAATAAGAGAAAGACCATAACATTATGGGATATGTGGGCTAACCACCAACATTTTTAAAATCCTCATTGAGGATCAAGGTATATACAAGGAGTAATTCCCTCCAATAATGTATCATTTCAAAGATGTCATTCAAGATTAATTATATGTATTACTTACAAATAGGGGGGTATAGTTTATGGTCGGTCTTGTTCTGAGAGTAGCTCGAGTATCCATTTATTTGTAATGACCCTGAAATTCCAAGGAAAATTTTTTCATCCTTAATTTGGAATTTTACGAGTCTTTTGTTTCTAACGGCACTTGATTCCGAGGCCCGGTGTTCCTGGAGTCAATTTCTGAAGATTTGTTCATCTTTGTTCAGTAAACATACATGCGAGTTTTTCTATCTTTTGAACCGCTTCTCGGAATTGAAATATGAGGACACCGATGAACCTGCAGTGCCTATATTCTCTTAAGAAGACCTTTACCGTAGTTGTGTTTTATGTGGGTTGAGAGTTAATTTTTTTTGGGATTTAGAATAAAATAAATAAAATTGTAGTACATAATTTTATTTAAAGATGTTAGTTATATCCTACAAGGGGAAGATATAGGTGGGGACGACACCAACATAAATTCCCATGAGGGATAATATGAGGTGTTTCCCACACGAACCCCTAACCCTTCAACTCCCTTAAAATCCTAATTAATTCCCCCTTAATTAATTTGAAAACTCTCCCATTAATTAATGTGATCTTTTCACCTCCCTCTCTCCCTTTAATTTTTTCCAATAATTTTGATTAATGAATTGAACCCTATAATTAATTAAATAATGTGTTTCAATTTTAAAAATTCATGTGTGAGTAAAATAATATCCTTAGATATTATTTTTTGTGGCACTCATTGTGTTGAGAGAATTTTGGGAGAGCACTTGAGAAAGAGACGAATAGAGTTCTTCATTCGATGAAGAACCAACGAAGAATGACGATCATCTCCTTCGATCATTGACCAAGACAAAGGAGAAGGATCCACCCGCAAGGAACATCGATGACGCGCCATCCTCGGCCCCTTCTACCCTGATGTCAACAAGTTGACGCCACCTCCCCGTGACCCTGTCTATGAACAAACCTTATTTTGAGGTAGGGGGATTATTTAAATTTTAATTGAATAAAATTGTTCTTCGTACGTCATTGAAACCATGTTATATCGTTGGCCCTATGATACCGCGTAACGCAGAGGGTGCAGGCCAAATGAACACGGCCCGATGACCCTCTGATGACGCTTGATTTATTTTGATTGAAGAGGTGGAGGTGACCAGAGGAAGCGGCAGTCGTGTGCTAGCCGTGTGGATAAGAACCGCGGCATGCATCCGTGGGCCGCTCGGCCGAAGAAAAACTAGCTGGCCTTACCCAGCCGGGCTGGTGGAACCGCGGCACCCCATGGCGTAACACTATGGAGGACCGCGGTCTGCAGGTTCCATGCCAGAGGACCGCGGCCTGGCCATGCAGGCCGCTCGCACTAGGAGGACCGGCCGGATAGGAGGGTTGCGCCGTCGGTTCAGGAAGTCTCCCCCTGCCTTCCAGGCTGCCCCGCGCCGTGCTAGGCTGGACCGTGTTGTGTCGGGCCGCATGCTTCACCGGGCGGATCTGACACTAGCCAGGTCGGACCCGCCAAAACCCGGTCGACCCGACCCGCCAACCCACTGGGCATAACGGTCCAGGCCCGTTATGCTAAAATGAGATTAACTTCACGTCTGTGCGTCCGATTGATGTGCCATCTGCAGCACTAGGATAATAGATATGAGGTAGTCCTTTTGTGATGCTCTAAGTGAGTTTTGAACGACTTTGGAAAATGGCTGGGTTTGGAACGAGAAAAATTCCAACCGGGACCTTGGAACGGAAAAGCCAATAACTCTCAAACCGGGCGTCCGATTGACGAGTTTTCTGTCGCGTTGGGTTCTTTTTATTGAGACAGAACATTGAAATACATCAACTCAAGTATTTGTGATAGTTTATTTATCGAACCCTTGGCTCGAGGAGTAGACCCTCCCGAAATCGAATGTCCTGTGTGAGGGAACCCTAGAGCTGGCTGCGACTGCGATGAAAATCGTACTGGAATCCTCTGTCGGTTCGACGACGATGACAATCGTACTAGAATCCTCTATGAGTTCGATGATGATGACAACGGTACTGAAATCCTTTGTGGGATCGACATCGATTACTACTGTACTTTTATCCTAAGTGGGCCCGACAGTTTGACTTCTGTTCTAGTATCCTATGTGGGTCCGACAGAGTAGCTAGTCTAGTATCCTATGTGGGTCTGACAACATATCTAGTATAGTATCCTACGTGGGTCCCACAGCTTAGATGAATCACTGACTACATCTGATAATCTATCTCTATATGAAAGATGTATATATATGTGAGTTTAGTCTTGAATTTCAATCATTACCATCGATGTGATTGACTTTCTTTCCTGTGTGGACTGGGATGTCTTGGGCCTAAGAGTTGGGGCCTAACTGTGATTGATATCTTAGGTATATGTATAGAAATATACATATGTAGAGTTGGTTAATACTTCATGATTGTATCTTTCATTGTGGATTCTGGGAGACCTTCAGGGGCCTCGGGGTCCCTACTGAGTATCGTATACTCACCCCTACACGGGCTATACCTGCACTACGTTTTTTTGGATGTAGAAGATGGACAACCCTGATCGAGGTAAAGACTTGTAGATCTAGACAGTACATGGAGGTGGACCACTTGACAAGACATACATAGAGCAGACATATGGACCAGAGGTACTGGGGAGACCATCTATACCCACCATTCAGGTGGGATTCCCAGAGGATGACTCAGTGGTTTCTATTTTACATTACTATAGTTGTACTAGCTTTTTAGTTGTACTGTACCTACTGTTGGGCTTTGTATTCTCAGCCCCTTTATTTTAAGCACATAATTTTGTATACAGTTCTTCATAGTGATTACTTCAGTTGCTTACACTATTTTTCTTGTTTACTTCCATAAAGGAAAGGCCTTCCTTATATATGGATTTATGCAACTGGTTCTAGTCACCAGCCCCTGGCCTACGGAAGGCGTGCTTGGGGTAGTCATGGAATGGGCCCTGAGGACAGTTCATGACAAATTGGTATCAGCGGTGTCAGTTCTACCATAGAACTCAAGACTTGGAATATTCTTTTCTATGAATCAATAATGTTAAGAGTGTTTTGGTTTTCAATCAGTCCAGAGAGTTCAGTGTTGGTGTGGTGGCCGACGTATCCATAAACTAGGACCCTGACCTATGATTTTTGACTGGGTGCATGAAAACATTGATTGCATGTGTGTTTCAAAAGATTTCGTTGTGATTAATTTATGTCAGCTCACCAGGTATAATGTTTGACCGTGGTGCACCTGTTTCTTTTCAGGATGGTCCCATGAAGGCATCCATCTAGGGTTCCATATTGCGTACGAGATGGTAGCCCACCAAGGGACGAGGCCTTGGTGCAGGGCCCCATCACAGCGGAGGCACCGGTGTTACCACTACCCACTGGGCCACCGATGCCACATTTCCCAACAGTAGAGATTGGATTCCATTTGAGCGTGTATTATGAGTTCCATTGATAGAGGCCGCTCAAGTTTCACGGAGAGAGAAACCCTAGGGATTATGAGGATTGGCTGGAGGCTGTCGTCATGGTTTTCAGATAGGTAGGGACACTAGCCGACCTTATGGTGATTCTTGTCATGAGTCTCCTGCACGCAGTAGTATGTAGATGGTGGATCCTGATGCTCCAGGTGCATGACGAGGAATTTTTACATTGGACAGACTTCGAGAGTCTATTCTACTCAGAGATTGTTTCATCTACCCTTCGTGCGGTGCAGATACAGGAGCTACTTCATCTTTAGCAGGGCATCATGACAGTAGATCAGTACTCACTGAGGTTCACTTACCTCTAAAAATACTCCACAGAAAAGGTACGAGACCAATTCTTCTAGGACCAGAATTTTGATTAGGGACTCAGACATGAGATCAGGGCTTCGATGATCTCCCTCAGTATTCTGACATGGGCGGGAGTACTGGAGTGATCCCTTCCTATAGAGATATTTCTTGCTGAGGCGACACCAGCAGTGAGACCCACGGCAGGGCGACATGTAGAAGATTCTTCTGCAGCTGGTAGTAGAAAGAAGACACAGAGTTCCATGTCGACCAGGCCATCAGGTGGGAGATCACATGATACATGTTCGGTTGTGTGGGGCACACGGAAAAGATCCACCTATAATAGGAGCAGGTAGTGCTATTCACGTGCTGGGCAGGGACACATGGCTTGTGACTGCCCGACCCACCATGAAGAAGAGAAACACACAATAGAGGGACCTCCCAGGCAGAGTCAGAAGTTCAACCATAGTGGTCTACTAGGAGCAGGCGTACAAGGGAGGGGAGCTGGTTGAACAACGGGTGGTGGATGACGTTTTGATGCTCTACCACCACCACCACAAAGAGGTCCACCCCGACCACAGGGAGCTCGAGGATATAGGTGGGATCAGCTTTAGGAAGTCTAAGCCTATGACCACGGTGCACCTAAGATGATTCGAGGAACTATCTGTGTCTACTCCACCCTTGCTGTAGTGTTTATAAACACAGGTGCTAGTCATTCTTTTATTGTCACTATCCTTGTTTAGAGCTCGGAAATTCTGATAGAACTGTTGGCTCGATCCTTATGCCTAGAGATTCTTACTGGAGGAGACTCGATAATTACGCAATGCTGCTGACAGTGTGAGCTTACTCTAGGAGGCGAGAACTTCGGCTGGGATCTTCTTGTAGCGGTGTCGAGGCCTTAAGATGTCTTCATGGGTATGGACCGATTCTCTATAGTCGATGCTCAGATTGACTGCATTTGGCGCAACATGCGGTGTGTCCGCACAGTTGGGTCCAGGTTCACCTTCACCAGTGAGAAGGGAGAATTTGGAGCGCAGGATGGATTTACGTAGAAGAGAGGGCAGCCGATCACACATCAGTTGGCTAGTCTCATCCTCGGAGCAGTTGATGTGCGGAGACCGAGTTTTCTTATTGTGGTGGATCTGTATGCTGACGTTTTTCCTGATGACATTCTAGGACTATCTCCTCGTAGAGAGGTAGACTTCAACATGGACCTGTACCCCAAGAAATCACTAATATCTACCCTATAATATCTGAAGGCTCATGCAGAACTTCATAAGCGGCTGGTATAGCTAAAGAACTTACAGGGGAAAGTATTTTTCTAACCTAGTGTTTCACCCTGGGAATATCCGAATTTTTTGGCAAGAAGGAAGATGGGAGCTTGTGACTGTGTCTCGACTACCATCGCCCAAATAAGGTGACCATGAAGAACATGTACCCATTCTCGAGGATTTATGACCTCTTTGATCAGATCAATAGAGCACGATGATTCTCAAAAATAGACCTCAGGTTAGGCTATCATCAGCTCAGAGTTCGAGATGAGGATGTGCAAAAGAAGGCCTTCAAGTATCGGTATGGCCACTACGAGTTCTTGGTTTTTCCATTCTATGTATCCAATGCACCAGCAGTGTTCATGAGTCTCGTGAACAGGATATTCAAGCATTACCTCAGTAATTTTTTCATAGTCTTAATCGACGACATACTGATATACTCGACTACTGAGGAAGAGCTCACCTACCACTTGCGAGTTGTACTAGATACACTCCAAGATCACCAACTTTTTGGTAAGCTCTCGAAGTTTCAGTTCTGGATTCGAGAGGTTCACTTCTTGGGACAGGTCATCTCGGAGGCTGGAGTTGCAGTGGATCCAGTGAAGATTGAGGCAGTACTTACTTGGGAGCCACCTAGGAGCCTGATGGAGGTGCACAGTTTCCTGAATATGGCTGGGTACTATCGGAGGTTTGTGCCAGACTTCTCCTGAGTTCCAACACCACTTTCAGCATTGATGAAGAAGGGGAAACCCTTTCTATAGTCATAGAGATAACAGCGAAGATTTCAGGAGATGAGGTAGAGATTGACCAGTGTGCCCATCTTGAGGCTACCAGAGGAAGACGTAGGGTATGTAGTTTACTGATATGCATCAGGGACTAGAATCGGGTGTGTCCTGATGCAGGAGCGAGCAGTTATAGCTTATGGTTCACAGCAGTTATGAAAGCACGAGTAGAACTACGCTACCCATGACCTGGAGTTAGCAGCAATGGTCTTATCCTTGAAGATGTGGTGACACTATTTGATAGCAGATCATTTTACAGTATAATATGACCATCGGAGACTCAGATACATCTTCTCGCAGAAGGGCATGAACCTGACACCGTGGTGATGGCTCGAGTTCCTCTAGGATTATGACTTCGAGATAGTCTATACTCCTGGGAAGGGGAACGTTGTAGCAGATGATCTCTATAATGACCCAAAGTTTTTCAATGAAAAATCCCATCTTATATTTATGTAATAAAATCACATGAAATAACAACATAATGAACTAGTTAGTGATAAGTGGCCTTTAAACAGATGTTTTTCTCTTTTGTGTTTCGAATCTCAAAAATCTGCCACACACGGTTCTGTTCAAGATGTTTTTTAGAGTCTAATAAAAGAAAAACAATTGGTGAAAAGAAACCTACCATGATGAATAGTAACATAACGTTATAAATAGTGATATACACTAATTAATAGTAACCTCACCTATGATAGTATAAAAATAGTATTCATGTTGGAAGTAAAATATACCTATGTTTTTGAAAGAGTTAACTCATGTTTTAAATCTAGTTTTTTATAATAAATTATTACTTTAATTAAATATTAAAATAATCATATTTAGAAAAATATATTTGAAAAATGGAATTCATTTTTGGATTCTACACGGCGAGAAATGGTTCAGGTGAATTTTTGGGATTTTTCTGAAATACTTGAATTTTTGATTAATAGTAAAATATGATAAATTACAATAAATGCTAAATACTGCATCATAGGTGATGTATGGATGATGTAAGATGAAAATAAAAAATAATCCATGAATAGTTTATTATATTTGATGATAATTCTCAATTATTCATAGTCTTGGCCTTAAATAACAAACCAATACATAAAATATTGGGAAAACCTGCCCTCCCTCACTATAAATACCCCCTCTCCTTACCTCTTTCCCACACACCTCTCAAGCCTTTTTCTTATCCCAAATTCTGCCGAAACATCCTCCCAAGCTCCTTCCCTACGTCCAAGGCCTGATGGTCTTACCAAAAGGCCAAAATCAAAGGTTGTAAGTGGGATTTCCAAGAGATGAGATCAAAGGGTAAGGATCCACTATCATTTTCTAGTGTTTTGTATTCAATTCCCTTCTTTTCTTATACCCTCTTCCCCTTCCCTTATCCAAAAGTCATGAATGCTCTAGAATCTCATATATTTTGGATTCTAATCAAGTTTATGTAAAATTTCTAGCATCATGCTTCTTCTCCTCTCTCTCATGTTCTAAAATTAAAACACATTCCGTGATCGACATCATGGATAATGTGTTTTCAATTTCTTTTATCATCACTTTTTCTGGTCATGAAATCATTAATGTTATGTTCGACCCAGATTATTATGTATTTTATATATCCTATTTATGGTTCTATAAACCTTATATAGTCATGATATCAAATAATAATTCAAAACACGTTAATTATGGGTAAAATTGCTTAAATTAATTCAAGTGTTTATCATTAATGTCTTATGTCATGGTTCTCATTCACTCCAATTAACCAAATGAATTTGGTAACCATCTATATCTTCACTAATGCTATATAACATCAATTCTGTATAACCAATTTCATATTACATTTTATCCGAACCTAAATACAAGTGAACATATCATTAAAACCAAGGAAACAAACGGACTTGAACCATGAAATTGAACCTTATAATCAATCAAAATGGGTATGAATGAACATAAAAAGGTTATACTAAAAAATTTACACATTTTTAAGGTTATTTAACTATTGATTATTAAAACTATTTTTAATATTCAATTCATTAATATCATGTGGATAACACCAACGGACTTAACGTTAGGGATCCTCCCCTTTTCTCTCTTAATCAAGATTGTCTTATATATTTTGCATTTTTATGTGTACTAGAAAATGATGGGATATGTTTACGAACCTATCCCATACTTCCTTCTTGAGTTATAATTGATGAGAGACCCCATTTCTCTCTCATAAATCCCTCCTGGTCTCACCTGACACCTTGCCGATAAAATCATAACGAATTCTACCCGAACCTTCTTGGTTCTTTCGAGTTGCCTTATCATTATTTCAAAATGGTGTTATCATAACTATATATGTGAGGCTTATTAATTCTGCTTAGTTGTAAAAAATTCTTATATGAAGACCCTTTTATCAAATTCTTTTGGGGATATAAATGATTTTGAATTATTTCATCCTTAGAACTTTCTGATAAGCTAACCTGTTTTAAGGGGACTTTCGAAAATCTTTAGACAAATTTCAAGGGCACACTATCCTATGTTTTAAAATACCATTGTATTTATAAATTCATTATTTTTATTATGAATACCTTATTGTTTAAATTCTGGTTTTATATAAAACAATGACCTATTTTCTATTTGAAAATCTATAGAGTATTTTCCTTAAGACCGCACAAAATTGTTTTAATGCTAATGTTTCTAAAATACATTTTTTGTATGTTTCACTTATATTTGACACCACTTACCATGTTATATACCTATATTACCCTATGAATGTCCATGTATGTTCTAAATCCTTTTCACTCATGGACACTTTCTTGATTCGCCTATTGGATATGTTTGGTGTCATGATTGTGGTACCCAATTCTTTCCATGGGTACCCTTATGATTATGGATGGTTGAATATGAATGATTGTATATGTGGTAATAATATTAATGTGGCAACGATATTCATGAATATTCTTAGATGTTTGCACCCAGATGGTGCCCCAATGCATTGGGTAAGGTTATGTCACATGAGATGTGATGTGAAACGGGATTGGATGTTATCCTTAACCCGTAATAAAATGGGAAATAGGATTGGCGGTTAGCCATGACCCGTACTAAAGATATGATTTAATATTCTGCCACATTTAAATGATTCCATGTTTATATGATCCCATGCTTATATTGAATTATTTCATAAGTTTCATGCTTTGGATATCATTGTGTCATGCCTCTTAATTCATGTGCTTGAGGTGTATCCTTATGTTCATTCCCTTACTGGGCATTTTTAGCTCATCCCTTTGTTCATGTGTTCCCCAGGATACCCTATGCAGATGTATGGGATCAATGGAAGTTAGGAGCTCATTATGGAGATTAAATAAAGAAGTGTTTTCTTAGCCCCATGTTTTATTTATATATACCTAGTCTTCTATGATACTAGAATTAACGATCCTTGGCTTGTACTCAGATGATGATTTATGTTTAAAATAATGGAATGTTATATGTAAAAGGCTCAAGTCGCTATAGTTGGTATTAGAGGATGGTCTATTCATTTTTTGGAGAATAGGAATAGAACACATTATTGAGAACCTTAAGGATGACACTAAGTATAAAAAACACTCTAATATTTTGGTGAGTATAGAGTAAGTGGTTTACCAAACAAATACATCCCTGTCTGGGTTCGAGCAGGTAGAGTCAGCTCTAGAACAGATATATCTATGGGTAAAACCCAAAAACACTGCTTTGCGCTAGACTCTAAAGGGAACTTGTGCTTGACACCAGGCCTTGCTTCACTCACGGTGATGACACTCCCTAGGGATATGATTTGGTAGATTCACAAGCTTAATAAAAACCATTATTAAGGGACAAAAAGAAGCCCATGAGAATATAAGTTATGAAATAGATCGAGGATAACATACATATAAACCTAAGGAATCACAAGTTAGGATGTAATTATTCTTTATAAGTTCGTACTTTTATGTTCAAAGAATCTTTTTATGCTCAATTTCTATGTATTCAAGACCTCTCATTATATGTTCCTTTTCTTAGATAATGACAGGAAATAGAATAACACGTTCTAACAACCAATGTGAGAGGAAATGTAATAATTTCTTTAATGTAATGCCTGATGTGATGTAAACGGGTGCTCAAAAATTCATGTAAGTACTTGCTCAGTTGGCTCGAGTTATGAATAATAACTTGAATCAGGTGTAAATTCCCCCTTCTCCATAGAAACAACAAGTTTCCGTAGAATCCTTTATGCGGAAAAGGCCTTCCATGTTTAGGGGGTCTTCTGATCCACTCCTCGCAGAACAATGGATTAACTCCATGGAAAAAAATTTCCCTATCCTCCAGTCCTCTAAAGAAGATAAAGTTGTATAGGCAGTCTATAGTATTGATAGGGAAGCTAATTAGTGATGTACAGTGATCAAGAATATGACGTCCCAATAGGAAATTGATTCTATAGATTGGGATGAATTAAAGAGGATTTTTTTGAACAAATATTTTTCTCGAACCCTCCGTCTCAATATGGAAAGAGAGTTCTTTGGACTCACGTAGAAGGAAGATGAATCCATCGGGGCGTATGAATAGAACATTACAAGACTTTCAAGGTACGCCACTAGTTTTTTTATGAACACCAAAAGCAAGGTGGATCACTTCTTTAGCGAACTAATGTTGAGTCTAAAAAAAGTGTTGGTGATTCGAGACTTTGACAGCTATGAAGTGATTGTTTGTTGTGCCCTCAAGGATGAAATGGAGACTGAAGACTCTCAGTGGTCTCATGGGCCTAGTGAAAAAAAATAGAAAATGGATAACAACATGGGTGGTTCATCAAACAAATCCCATGATGGAAAGAAGCCCCACTTTTCCCTTTGATAGAATTATGTGAAGAAGAATATTGGTGAATATGTCAAGGGAACCACGAATTGCTTCAAATGCGGGAATTTTGGTCATCTATCCAAGAACTTCCCAAGGTAAATGAAAAATCCCACTAATGTTGAAGAAGAATGGAAGGTTCAGATCAATAATCAGCTTTCAGTGCAGTGTTTTCACTGCAAGGAGCTTGGGCAATATGCGAAAAATTTCTATAAGACAAGGGTTGATGGAGGCAATCAACAACAACCTCCAAGGCAACAAGGAACGGCTTATGCTATCACTACTTCGGTGGTGGAGCCATAAAATAATGTGGTGACAGGTACACTTGTTATTAATTCTGGAAAAGTGAACATAATATTTGATTCGGGTTCTACGCATCCATTCATATCATGAATGTTTAGTAGAAATATTCAAACAACACCTCAAAATTTGGAGGAAAGTTATATGTGAGAACAATTAATGGGGAAATTATCCCATCCATGGTTTATAACACATCCCCAGTTAATGTTTATGGACTTAACCTCCCAAAAAATCTTGTCATATATCCTTTAGTGGAGTTTGATGCTATCTTGGGCATGGATTGGCTATCTTTGTACAAGGCCAACATCAATTGTTGTGAAAGGGATATTACTCTTCACATCCCAAAGCATCCTCTGATTTTTTACAAGTGAAAGGATGAAGATGAGTCTCTTTTAGAATATTCATCTCATGTTTGGATATTTCTTCCTTATGAGCATGCATTCCCAGCTCAAATGATTGAGAAAAATGAGAGAATCATGTTTGAAGACGTGCCCATCGTGAGGGATTACAGTGACGTATTCCCCAAATAGTTTCATGGTCTTCCCCCTGACTGAGAGGTTGAGTTATCAATTGAACATATCCTTGGATCTCTTCTAATCTCAAAGACACCTTATAGACTGGCCACCGTAGAGCTAGAAGAGTTGAATAAGCAGTTACAGGAGAATATGGAGAAGGGTTTTATATTCCCGAGTTATTCACCATGGGGTGCTCCATTCCTCTTCGTCAAGAAGAAAGATAGATCAATGCGCCTCTGCATTGATTATCGTGAGCTCAATAATATCACTATAAAGAACAGGTATCCCCTTCCATGGATAAATTACTTGTTCAATAAGCTTCATGGGGCCATTTATTTATCTAAGGTGGATCTTCAGTCGGGATATCACCAACTAAAGGTGAGGAAGGAAGATATACCCAATACTACCTTTCGAATGAAGTATGGACACTATGAGTTCATAGTGATGCCCTTTGTACTAACTAATTCCCCATAAATTTTCATGGATTTATTGAATAGAGTCTTTAAAGATTACCTCGACAAATTCATGGTGTCATTTATTGATGATATTATGATATAATCCAAGAGAAAGGAGGAACATGAGGAGCATTTGGAAACTGTGTTAAAGAATTTGCGATGGGGGAAGTTTTATGCAATGTACAGTAAATGTGATTTCGGGATCTAGGATTTATTATTCTTGGGGCTTGTTATCACCATGAAAGGGATATCTGTGGACCCTTACAAGATGAAGGAAATTGAAGAGTGGCTGAGGCCATATTTTGCAATGGAGATCCGCAGATTTTTAGGTCCAGCTGGGTATTATTGACAATTCGTGAAGAAATTTTCACGATTGTCAAAAACAATGACTAAGGTGACAAGGAAGGGAGTAAAGCTCATATGGACATAGGAATGTGATGAATTTTTCAAGGAGTTGAAAAATATGCTTAACACTGCACTGGTACTCACACTCCCTTCAAGTGGAGAACTATTTGTGGTGTATAGTGATGCCTCTATGAAATAATTAGGATGTGTTATAATGAAAAATGATGAAGTGATAGGCTATAACTCAAGGCAGCTGAAAATACATGAGCAAAACTATCCCATGCAAGATGTAGAGTTGGCGGCTGTGATCTATGAGTTGAAAATATGGTGGCATTATCTCCATGGGGAAAGTTGTGAGATATATACTGACCACAAGAGTATAAATTATATATACACACAGAAATAGCTTAATATGCACCTAAAAAGATGGATAGAGCTCATCAAGGATTATGACTGCTCAATCCACTACCATCCTGGTAAGGCAAACAAGGTGGTGGATGCTTTATATAGAAAGGATCCTACATCTTTATCAATGATGAGAATTGAAAAGGATACAATATTTTTAGATTTTCAAATGACGGACATGAGAATCATTAATGGAGGAACATCCTCAATCCTTTCTCAAATGATTTCTCAATAATCCCTCTTGGAGAAAATTAAGGTTTATCAAATAAAGGATGTGGAAATTCAGAAAATTGTGGAAGCTGTTATAAATGGGAAATCCTCCGATTTCAAAATTGACGAGAAATGAGTTGTAAGATTTGGGACACGATTATGTGTACCATCTAATACAGAGATAAAAAAAGAGATATTGAGTGATTCACAAAGCTTGACCTTCTTTATCCATAATGGGAGTACCAAAATGTATCGTGATCTCTGAGAACACTTCTGGTGGTATAACATGATGAAGGAGATTGCGGAATATATATCAAGGTGCTTAGTACGTCAGCAAGTTAAATCTGAGCGACAAAAGTACAAAAGTATGATTTATCCATTGGCTATACCCATGTGGAAATGAGAAAATGATACTATGGACTTTGTCATGGGTATCCCAAAGATGTCGAATAGAAATGATGTGATATGGGCTGTGGTTGACCGACTCACCAAGGCATCCCATTTCTTCAATATTCGGGAAGATCTCTCACTTGAACAACTTGCAATGATATATGTGAAGGAAGTGCTGAGACTGCACGTTGTTCCACTATAAATTGTCTCTGATCGTGATCCAAGGTTCACATCTAAATTCTTGAGGAGCCTTCAGTATTAATTGTGTACTGAATTAAATTTCATCACGGCCTATTACCCCAAATTAATCGCCAGTTTTAAAGTACTATTCAGATGCATGATGATATGTTTAGAGCCTTCTCTCTATAATTAAAAGATGGATGGGATCAGCACCTCCCATTGGTTGAGTTCTCATACAAGATTAGCTTCCACTCAATATTCATATGGGTCTATATGAAGCTCTATATGGAAATTGATGTAGAACTCCGACCTATTGGGATGAAGTTGGAGAAAAAAAGCTACTTGGACCTGATCTTGTTTAAGAGATGACAGAGATGGTTCAAGTCATCCAGAAACACATCAAAGATGCTCAATGTCGGGAAAAGATCTATGCTGACAACCGTCGAAGAGACTTGGAGTTTGACGTTGGAAATAAATTCTTCCTTCGAATATGTCCATGGAATAGATTCATGTGATTTGGGAAGAAAGGGAAGCTAACCCCAAGATACATTGGCCCCAGTGAGATCCATGACCGCATAGGAGCCATGGAAAATTGGAATTCTCTTCCACCGAATATGGCTCGAGTTCATCATGTTTTTCATGTATCACTCTTGAGGAAATAAATACCTGATCCCTCACATGTACTAAACTCAGAGGTAGTGCAGCTGGAAGATGATCTCTCCTACGAGACGCAGCAAATAATGATTCTGGATCGGAGAGATAAGTTTCTACGCAATAAGACAATACATCTTTTCAAAGTCTTTGGGAGGAACCATAAGTTCGAGGAAGCAACAGGGGAATTGGAGGATGCAATGAAGGAAACATACCTACACTTGTTTTTGTCTTAGTAAGTAAAATAAAATTTTTAGGGAAAAATTTCATAAGGGGGGATTAATGTAATGACCCAATGTTTTTCGATCGAAATTACCTTCTTATATTTATTTAATTAAATCACATGAAATCACAACATAATGAACTATGAATTGATAAGTGGCCTTTAAACATAAATTTGTCACTTTTGTGTTTCGAATCTCGAAAATCTAGCATACACGGTTGTGTTCAAGAAGTTTTTTAGAGTCTAATAAAAAACAATTTGGTGAATAGTAACCTACACTAATGAATAGTAACATACCCTTATGAATATTGATATACCCTAATGAATATTAACATCAACTATGATAGTATAAAAATAATATTCAAGTTGGAAGTACAATATACCCATGATTTAGAATGAGTTAATTCGTGTTTTAAATCTTGTTTTGATAAAAAAATATAAATTTAATTAAATTATATAATAATAATATTTAGAAAATTATTTTTATAAAATTGACTTCATTTTTTGATTCTACGCTTCAAGAAATGTTTAGGGTGAATTTTTGGGATTTTTCTGAAATACATGAATTTCTTATGAATAGTAAAATATGATAAATTACAATAAATGCTAAATACTGCATCATAGGTGATGTATTGCAGATGTACGATGATTATCCCGAATAATCCTTGATTATTTTAGTATATTTTATAATAATACTCAATTATTCTTAGTCTTGGCCTTAAATAATAAACTAATACTTAAAATAATTGGAAAAACCTCCACTCCATCACTATAAATACGCCCTCTCCTTACCTCTTTCTCACACACCTATAAAGCCTTCTTCCTAGCCCAAATTCTGCCCAAACATCCTTCCATGATCCTTCCCTACGCCCAAGGCCTGTTAGTCTTACAAAAAGGCCCAAATCAAAGGCCTTCAGAGGGATCTCAAAGAGAGGAGATCCAAGGGTAAGGATCCCCTTTCATTTTCAAGTGTTTTGTTTTCAATTCCCTTTTTTCTTATACCCTATTCCCCTTCCCTTATCCAGAAGCAATTAAAGCTCCATAATCTCATATAGTTTGGATGTTAATAATTTATATGTAAAATTTCAAGCATCATTCTTCTTCTCCTCTACCTCACGTTCTTAAATTAAAACACCGTCCATGATCGACATCGTGGATAATGTGTTTTAAATTTTATTTATTGTCATTGTTTATGGTAATTAAACCATTTATGATATTGTTGAACCAGATTATTATGTATGTTATATATCATATTTATGGTTCTAGAATCCTTATACACTCATGATATCAAATAATAATACAACACAAGTTAATTATGGGTAGAATCGCTAAAATTAATTCAATTATTTATCATTGATGTCTTATGTAATGGTCCTCCATCACTCCAATTAACCAAATGAATTTGGTAACATTCTGGATGTTCAATAATGATATATAAAATCAACTCTATAAAACTAATTTCATCTTACATTTTATCCGAACCTAAATCCATGTGAACTTATCACTAAAACCAAGGAAACAAACGGACATGAACCATGAAATTGAACCTTATAATCAATCAAAATGGTTATGAATAAACTTAAAAGGGTTATAATAAATATTTTAAATGTATATAAGGTTCTGTAACTATTGATTCGTAAATGTAATTTTATTATTTGTGTCATTAATATCAAGTGGAGAACACCAACGGACTTAAGGTAAGGGATCCTCCCCTTTTATCTCTTAATCAAGATTGTATTCTATATTTTTCCTTTTTATGTGTATTAAAAAATGATGGGGTATGTCTATGAACCTCCCCCATACTTACTTCTAGAGTTATAAGTGACGATAAACCCCATTTCTCTCTCATCAATCCCTCTTGTTCACACCAGACACCAGGCCAATAAAATCATAACAAATTCTACTCGAACCTTCTTTGTTCTTTCAGGTTGACTTATCATTGTTTCAAAATGGTGTTATCTTATCTATATATGTGATTATTATGACTTCTGGTTAGTTTTACAAGATTCATATATCAAGACCCTTTCATCACATTCTTTCGGAGATATACATGATTTTTAATGATTCCCCACTTAGAACATTTTGATAAGCTAACCTGTTTTAAAGGGAATTCCCAAAATATTTACCCAAATTTCATGTGCACTCTATCCTATGTCTTAAAACATTATTTTTTTTATAAAATAAGTATTTTTATTATGAAACCCTTATTTTTTAAATTCTGGTTTTATATAAAACAATTTCTTCTTTTGTATTTTAAAATCAGTAGAATATTTTCCTTAAGACTGCACAAAATTGTTTTAATGCTAATATTTCTAAAATAAATTTTCTTTATGTTGTCACTTATATTTGAAACCAGTTTCAGTGTTATATTCCAATATTCCCATATGAATTTCCACGTATGTTCTAAATCCTTTTCATTCATGGAAACTTTCGTGATACGCCTGTTGGATATGTTTGGTGTCATGATTGTGGCACCCAATTCTTTCCATGGGTACCCTTATGTTTGTGTATGGTTGAATATGTATGATTGTATATGTGGTAATAATGTTAATGTGTCATGGATATTCATGAATATGTTGATATGGGTGCACCCAAATAGCACCCCAATGCATTGGCTAAGGTTAAGTCTAATGAGATGCGATGTAAAACGGGATTGGTGGTCATCCTTGACCCGTACTAAAATGGGAAAAGGGATTAGCGGTTAGCCTTGACCTATAAAAAAGATATGATTTATTATTCTGCCAGATTTATATGATTACATGTTTATATGATCCCATTATTATGTAAAATGATTTCATAAGTTTCATGCATTGGATATCATTATGTCATGCATCTTAATTCATCTTCTTGAGGTGTATTCTTATGTTCATTCTTTTACTATGCATTTTAGCTCATCCATTTGTTCATGTGTTCCCCAGGGTACCCTATGCAGATGTAAGGGCTCAATGGATGTTAGGAGCTCATTATGGAGATTAAATAATGAAGTGTTTTAGCTCCATGTTTTATGTTATATGTACCTAGTCTTCCAAGACACTAGACATAAAGATCCTTATCTTGTACTATGATGATGAATTATGTTTAAAATAAAGAAATGTTATATGTAAAAGGCTCGTGTTTCTATACTCTTAGTAGGAGATCTTGCATTCAGTTTCTAGTAGAGGCGACAGAGAAGCTAGCCACATTGCAAATATCCTTTGCGGATACAGTTGGAGCAGCTTTTCTATAGTATCTCACAGTCACTCCTCCACTACTTCATCGAGTTAGAGAGGCACAACAAGGGGATGTTGATTGTGAGATGCGACATGCTCAGATATCCTCAGGGCAGGCACCAGATGGATTTTCTGAAGTAGGGGATTACATCATCTTCTTCAAGGGACGTACCATGGTACCAGTTGCACTATATGAGGAGGTGATGAGGGAGTTCCACAATTCCCCTCTAGCGGTACATCCAGGAGTGGAGAAGATGTATCAGGACCTCAGATGACAACACTGGTGGCTAGAAATAAAGAAGGCAGTAGCAGAGTTCGTTTCACAATGCCTTACTTGTTCTCAAGTGAAGGCATAGCACCAGTTACAAGTAGGCTTGGTACAATCCTTCAAGGTTCCTGAGTGGAATTGGGACGGGATATCCATGGATTTCGTGATGGTGCATCCACGTACATCTAGGGGAAACGACTCTATCTATGTGATCGTAGACTGACTCACCATGTCCTCCCACTTCCAACCAACCAAAGAGTAGGGATTAGTTGAGAGATTTTGGATGCCTCTACATTCAAGAAGTCATATGACTTAAAGGTGTTCCATCCACTATCATCTCTGATAGAGATGATCGTTTCAATTCCCGACTATGGGAAGTATTACAGGAGGGTTTTGGGACACAGTTTCGCTTGAGCACTACCTTCTATCCACAAACAGATAGTCAGAATGAGAGGACCATTCATTCTCTTGAGGACATGCTCTGTACATGTGTCCTTCACATTGGTCAAAGATGGGAGGATCACTTACCCTTGGTGGAGTTTGCGTACAACAAAAACTACCACTCAACAATCGGGATAGCGCCATATGAGGCACTGTACAACCGACCATGTAGATCATCGTTGTGCTGGACTGACCCTAGGGAATCAGCACTTGTCGGACCAGAGATAGCTTAGGCTATGATTGAGATGTTTTAGATCATCCAGGAGCAGATGAATACTGCACAGAGCTGATAGAAGTCCTATGCTGACAGGAGACAGAGACCACTAGAGTTCGAGGATGGTGACCACGTTTTCTTACGGGTCTCACCCCGATGAGGTCTATGAAGATTTGGTCGGGGCGGAAAGTTATCATTGCATTTCATCGGACCTTTACTGGTCCTCATCAAAGTAGGAGAGGTAGCATACCCCCTGGCTCTACCACCTTAGTTGCATCGGGTGCATGACGTCTTCGACATATCTTAGCTATGGAGACACGTGCATGACCCGTCCCACATCATCGACCACAGACAGCTTGACATTGATGATGGGGCGACATTCATAGGTGTCCCAGTGGAGATCGAGGATCGACTGGGGAAGGTCCTATGCGGATGTTCGATTCCTCTGGTGCACATTCCCTGGAAACACTAGAACCTCAAGAGATCACTTAAGAGCGGGAGGCTCAGATACGAGCTCCGTACCCCCATTTGTTTCCCTAGTGTGTGGTGTAGCTTTACAAGGATGTAAAGCCCTGATTTGGGAGTAATGTAATGACCCTAAAATTTCAAAGAATGTTTTTTTCTAAATAATTTGAAATTTTGCGAGTCTGTGGTTTCTGACGGCACTTGATTCCGAGGCTCGGTGAGCCCAGAATAAATTTCTGAAGTTTTGTTCGAGTACATTCAGAAAACGTACATGTGGGTTTTTCTATCTTTTGAACCAGTGCTCAGAATTGAAATCTAGGGACACCGATGAACTCGTATCAATGGTATTCACATAAGTGGAGCTTTACCGCTGTTTTGTTTTACGCGGGATGAGAGTTAATTTTTTTGGGGATTTAGAATAAAATAAATAAAATTTTAGTACACAATTTTATTTAAAGATGTTAGTTATATCATACAATAGGATGTTATAGGTGGGGACCACACCCACATAACCTCCCTTTATAAGATAATGTGAGGTGGGTCCCCCACGAACCCCTAACCATTCAACTCCCTTAAACTCCACATTAATCCCCCCTTAATTAATTTGACATAACTCCCCTTAATTAATATGATATCTTATCCTCCTTCTCTCCCATTTATTTTTTTCAACACATTTTATTAATTAATTGAACCCTATGACTAATTAATTAAAGTTTTTGAATTTTGAAAATTCATTTGTGAATAAAATAATATCCTTAGCTAGTATTTTAGTTTGGCAGTCGTTGTGTTGAGAGAATTTTGGGAGAGCAATTGAGAAATAGAAGAATAATGTTATTTTTTCAATGAAGAACCTTAGAAGAACGATAATCATATCCTTTAATCTTTATCCAAGCCAAAGGAGAAGGAATCCCCCCATAAGGAACGCCGATGACGCACCATCCTTGGCCCCTTCTTCCCCGACGTCAACGAGATGACGACACCTCCCCGCAACTCCGTCTACAAACGAACTTTATTTCGACGTAGGGGGTTTGTTTCAATTTTAATTGAATAAAATTGTTTTTCATCCCTCGTTGAAACCATGATTTATCTTCAGCCTTATGATAATGCCTAACACAAAGGGTGTGGGCCAAAATAACATGGCATGATGACCCTCCATTGACCCTTATTTTATTTTGATGGAAGAGGTGGCGGTGACTGGAGGAAGCGGCGGTCGTGTGCCGGCCACATGGAGAAGAACCACGGCCCGCATCCGCAACCTGCTCAGCCAATCCATAATCGGCGGGCCGTAGCCGGCCAGGCTGGTGGAACTGCGGCTCCCCATGGCGTCGTGCTGTGCAGGACTACAGCCCGCGCTCTGCGGGCTGCTTCGACTGGCGAACCGGCTGGCATGTCGGCCGACCAGGTTGATGAAGGCCACTGCACCCACAACTGCCGCACAGGGGGACCATGGCACACCCATGCGGGCCACTGTTTCCGGGAAGACTGATGGATTTGTCCAGCTAGACAGGAGGGCGGCACCACTCGGTGCGTCCAGTTCGGGATGTCGGGGGGCGATACCCCCCTCCCCACTGCATCGATTGGCCACCTAGGCCGAGTCGCGACCCATGAGGCCGGGTCGCGCCACGATGGGCCGGGTTGCGCTGTTTTGGGCTAGGTTGAGCCTCACCAGGCCTAGCTGCACACTTCACCGGGCCAGTCTGACACCATCCGTGTTGGACCTGCCAAAAACCTGGACAACGTGACCTGCCAGCCCACTGGGCTTAACGGGTCGGGCCCGTTAGGCTTAAATACAAATAACTACACTACTGTGCATCTGATCGACACGCCGTCTATGGCACTGGGATCCTTGTGACGAGGAGTTCCTTTTTCGATACTCAAGGTGAGTTTTGGACGAGTTTGGAAAATGGTCGGGTTTTGAATGAGCGTAATTCCAATAGGGACCCTAGAACGGAAAAACCAATAAATCTCAGACCGGGCGTCTGATTGATGGGTCGTCTCACGCATTGGGTTCCTTTTGATGAGATGAAACTTTGGGATACATCAACTAAAGATTTATTAATAGTTGATGTATCCACCCCTTGGCTCAATGAGCAGACCCTCCCGGAATCGAGTGTGTTGTGTGCGGGAACCCTAGAGCTGGTTGCGACTGCGACGACTACTGTACTGGAATCCTCTATGGGTTCGACAATGACTACAACCATACTGAAATCCTATGTGGGTTCAATGATGTTGATAACTATACTATAACCCTTCATGGGTTCAAAAATGATGACTACGATACTTGAATCCTATGTGGGTCCAACAGTTTGACTTCTTTTCTAGTATCCTACGTGGGTCTGACAGATTAGCTGGTCTAGTATCCTACATGTGTCTGATATCATAGCTAATCTATTATCTTCTGAGGGTCAGATATCTTAGAACAATCTATGACTAAATCTGATCATCTCTATCGCTATACGAAAGATGTATACCTATGTGGGTTGAGTCTTGACTTTCAATCACTATCATCGATTTGATTGACTTGCTTTCCTGTGTGGATTGGGTTGTGCTTGGGCTTGAGAGATGGAGCCGAACGATGACTGATAACTTAGGTATATGTATGGGCATATACCTAAGTATAGTTGGTTGATAATTCATGATTGTATCTTTCTTTGTGGATTCTGGGAGACCTTCGAGGGTCTCAGGGTCCCTACTGAGTATTGTATACTCAGCCCTGCATGGGCTATGCCCACACTACATTGTGTTTGATGCAGACAACGGACATCACTGATCGAGGTGGAGACTTTTTGGAGTTGGACGGTACCAAGAGGTGGACCACTTGATGAGACGTAATCAGAGCAGATGGACAGACTCGAGGTACTGAGGAGACTATTTGTACCCACCCATGAGGTGGGATTCAGGGAGGACGACTCGGTTGTTGCGGTTTTACATTACTGTAGTTATACTATCTTTTTATTTGTACGTCACCTACTATTGGGCTTGTATTTCCGGCCCCTTTCTTTTCATCAATTACTTTTGTATACATTTCTTCTTAGTTCTTACTTTAGTTGCATACTCTGTCATGTTTGTTTACTTTTATAAAGGCAATTCCTTCCTTGTATAGGGATTTACGCAATTGGTGCTAGTCGCCAGCCCCTGGCCTACGGAAGGTGGGTTTGGGGAAGTCACAACACAGGCCCCAAGGACGGGTCGTGACATTCTCCATATGGGATTGATCCTACTATCTATAACATAATAATAAGAAGTTATATGATCTTGAGGAATATAGTTTTATACAACCTAGAACACCCTCTTGGAATTCTCCCAAGCTTTTCACCAAGAAGAAGGATGGGACCATTCTTCTGTGTGTAGATTACAGACAATTTACCCATATTATGATTAGAAACTGAGGCCCATTACCTCAAAGAGATAATCTATTTGATAGACCAAAGAAGATAGGGTCTAATATAAGAACATACTAAGATCAGATTATCATCATGTGCACGTTAGGAAATCAGGTATACCACGTGTAGCTCTCTGTACCTAGTATTGTTTGTTTGAGTAGATAGTCATGTTATTCAGTATTCTGAATGTGCCCACCATTTTCATGGATATGAAGAATAGTGTGTTTCACCCATATTTGGATTATTTTATCATAGTCCTTATGGATGACATTATTATATATTCTTTCACTCATAGAATTCATTCCAATAACATTGATATTACTATGGGTACATTGTGAGAGAAGACAATTTAGGATATTATTTATATGTGCCACTTCTAGATCAATAATGTTCACTTCTTGGGATGTATTATCTCAGAATCATGTGCCTCTATTTACCTAGTGAATTAATGTGTGGTAATTTACTTAGGGGAAACCCAAGATCATGTTTGATATACATTGTTTCTTAGAGATGGATGGATATTACAGGCATTTCATATAGGACATATCACGCCATTACTCACCACTTAAAGGCCTTAAAAATAATGGTTTAATGATTATGTGGTTAGAATATTATGTGAAAACATTTTAATAGATTAAAAGATTATCTTAGAACATATTATGATACTTCAAGACCATGGTAAAGGTTATATAAACTTCTATGATGCATCTTGAATCATCCTATGTGTAGTTATGATGGAGGAGGAAATATTCATTGCCCACAGATTATATATATTGAGGGCTCATGAGATAAATTACATGATGTATGACTATGAGCATTTAATATTCTTCCATGACTTATGTTTCTGGAGAAACTATCTATTGGGTGATTACTAAATGGTGTAAACTAACCATAAGAAACTAAAATGTTTATTTTCAAAAAGTGGTTAATATATCAGACTGGATAGAATGTTCAAATATCTAAATTCATTTGATTTTTGGATTTCCCAAACACTTGGAAAGGGAAATGTAGTTGCTGATGCATTGAGATGGAAAACTAAGGAACATGCTATATGGGAATCCATTGATGAATGGAAGTTAATGAGAATATTTTCTGAGAAACATATGAAGTATCCTGATAGTAAAAAATATTATACCCTCTATGCCTTGACAGTTTCCACTTCCCTCGTTGAGTGGTGATCTGACACACCTCTGGATTGGTCAATGGACATAGATGACATAATACATATACATAGATATGTTTGGGTTTTAATATATATGATAGAGATATTAATGTGTGTGTCTCATACCACTCAATGGGTGGTTCATTTAGATGTATCCATAATATACCGAGATATGTGATTCCAGTATTGGTGTTCGGGGATGAAACATCTGATAGAAGGCTTTATCACTAGGGGTTCCCCCTATTTGTAGGTGAAGATAGATCACCTGTGACATTAAATATTGTTACAACTACTTATAGTATTGTAATGGAAAATGGGATGATATTTCTATGGATTTCATGGTAGGATTACCTAGGGTGCTTAGTGGTATTGATGTTGTAGTGGTATTCATTGACTAAATAATAAAGGTATCCCACATTTTTAATATTTGGGAGACATTATTAGTTGATGAGATAAGAATATAGTATGTTCATGAGATCATATGACTCAAAGGGTTTGTTCATAGTATTGTTTCATATAGGGATGCTGGTTTCATGTCATGGTTCTATTAGGGCTTACAGAAAACTATCGGTATGAAGGTGCTTCTAAGCACAACATTTAACCCATGGACCGATGGGTACTCTGAACATAAGTGACATGTTATATTGGAAATACTCAGGTAATTTGTCATTGATTTTGTTTGTTCATGGGAAAATCATATACCTCTCATAGAGTTATCCTATAAAAAATCTCTAAGGAAATAATTCAGATAGATAATTTTGAGGCCTTGAGTGGTAAGTAATGTTGTTGACCCCTATAATGGATATATGTAGGTGAGGTATTAATACTTGGAACTTTACTTGAGTAGGAGACTTCATAGTAAGTTTCACTAAGAAGGAGTATATTTAAAATGCTCTGTCTAGGAAAAAATATTATATCAATCACCTTAGATAATC
Source organism: Viscum album (assembly GCA_963277665.1). NCBI lineage: Eukaryota > Viridiplantae > Streptophyta > Magnoliopsida > Santalales > Viscaceae > Viscum > Viscum album. The sequence continues at coordinate 365,511,798 of OY728166.1, read as the reverse complement.
TACATAGTTCATGTATGGGGATCATTTTTCCTATGAGTATTTTATATGGTCATAAATAGACATAAAATAGAAATGGAAGTTGATGCCTCTTTTTGTAGTACCATTTGAGAGTTCAGAGTGAGTCGTCCTGTTAGCCAATCGATTTCTATACCCTCATAGTTATCATTCCATGTATGATATTTTCCATGTTTTACATCATTTCCATTATCATGTTGACCCAACTCAAAATTTTTGACTTAAATAAGTAGACCATGATGTTTATGATTCATTTGAGGAGTATCCTATACACATCATTGACTGGAGCATGAAGAAAATATGAGGTTGATCTGTTCCAATACAATGACCGGACCATTTATAGGACTAGACCTGGGAGAGGGAGGTCTATGTAATGGAATAGTGACCATATATGTTCTCAGATAGTGTTTTTCTGCCATTGGAAAGAGAACTCATGGATATGTTCCTTCAAGGAGGAAGAATGTTAGAACTAGGATTTTGAATAAGGTTTCAATCTTCTAATTTTGTTGTAATTAAATTTTATGGAACTAAAGAACATTCTTAATGTGTTAACTAAGGTATCAGGTGTGATTGGGGCTTGTTCGGATCCCTAAAAACATTTTTATTGAAAATGGACCTATCAGACACTTAGAGTGAAACATATGGGGAGGACACATGGTTTCTCTAAACTATGTTGGTGGTATCCATTTTCAGGTATATTCATTCCACATAGTTGGTGTATGATTCATTAATCATGCCGACTAACTATCCGAGTTCCCCTCTTCTTTAGGTGGTTGTTCATTATTGGCAAATGGATTGTAAAACCATGTGGCCAAACCATGAATAAATGATTTTTTTGGGAATATTTACCTTTTTTCATTTAATAATCTAAATTTCTAAACCTATCATCCCTTTTCTAAGTTTATATGGAAGGATCCCACTTCATTATCATTTTAGATATCTCTAAAAAAATAATCCTGGGATTTAAATATCTCTTCCATCTGGGATTTGATGGATATTTTGTTTGCCACATTGGATGAACAATGGTAAGTAATTTATTCTTATTAATATATTTTTCATTTATCTTTATCTTGACCTAGTTATCGAGGTGTGAGTCCATATAATATTTATATAATATATATTTTGAACCAACCCAAATTATTAGATGATACTAGGGGAGGAGAGTCATTTGAGTATTGGATGGGAGGTCTGAAACTCTTACATCAAGTTTATTGATTTTTTTCATTCATGTGTGGGGCCCTCGATTTCATCAGGATCCAGTTATTGCATTTATATTTCATGATTATGTACATTAAACCCACATCGTTATTCTCTTTCAATAATTTTCATTATTTTTTTGTGATTATATGAATAATCCACAACACCCCATGTATGGTAATATTCCATAATTAGGATTTTAGCATTTTGAAACTTTTGAGCCACTATTTGAATGTGTTCGAGCTTGAATAGAGTAATGGTAAGACTCCTTATATAAATTGCCTATTGAATTATGAAATTTTGAAAATATTTTACCTTTTCACATCCAAATAACCATGTAAGGTATTTTCCTAAATGAATGTAATTAATTATAATTATATTCTTGAAATCATACTTAAGTATAAGAATTGGCCTTATTAAATATAAATTATTGTTTGGTTTAGCATCATAAACACAAATTTACATGTTCATGAATGGAAGAGGATTGAATATTATTATTTGAAATTGATATACATGGTTCTAATTAAAATGTTCCATGTTGTAGGGCCTTATCAAACTAATGAATGTCACAGTTTGAACCAAGTGACGTTGTTAATAGAATAGTTATCATAATACCACGATAATTATAATGATTCAAATTTAAGGTGAATATTTATTCATACAGACCTTGAAATATTTATAGGAAGTATTGAATCATGTTATCTCCTATATTATTGATTGTACACATCGGGTACTCGAAAACGTCACTCTGATTCAAGGATACTGCATACATTGGGTTTTTCATACCTTGGAACTGGATCCTATTCAATATTTGGATTACTGGTATGACACCATAGAATCCCTTCATTATTATTACATGATTCCTTAGATGCACTCCTTGGATCCATGATGACATGAGGATCCACAGTTACATCCTTGGGACCTACCACTGTATATCTCCCATTTTACATTGTATATATCCCCTGGACTCGATTAGAAATATTATTGTGTTAATTAATCGGATGATTTACCTTGGATTATATTCTCACCACTTAGAAAAACTCATTTAATACTGTGTTATTGTCCCCTGAGGTCCATGTTTTCATGGTGATTACCTTGGAACCACTTCTTATTTAATTATCAATCATGGTTTCCTTGTCACACCTTTGAACCTTCACTATTTATACTATCATCAGGTGATGTCATTGATAGATATTCCTCATGTGACTAATTAATATAAATAGTTAATTTAATAATGGATGAACCAGTTACATGTGAAAACACCAATTGTGGGGTTCAAGAAGGTACATGTTATTTTGTTATATTCTATTACTTACTTTAATTATTTATTCTTTGACATTATTACATTTTTATTACACATGCCTGATGTTATAAACATCATTATTGCTGTCCCAATATGATTTATCTCACACCCTATTTGGGAACTTTTTCCTAGTAATGGTTGAATACATATATATATATATATATATATATATATTGATGCTGATAAATGAAATCATGATGCTTTATACCCTTCTCTACATTCAATGTTAGTATAGAGTTGGTAGCTGATGACTGAGATAGAGTTTGTGATGATTGGGATAATTTATGTATTTCTCTTTTCCACATTGGGGTATTCATGTATGTCTGATACATTTTATCTATATTTTTAATCATTTGAGTGACATGACATATATAATCATTAGTTGTTTTATTTTATTCCCGTTATTTCAGTTATTTTTGTCCTTATCTCTTTCTGTTGTGATATCTATTTAATTTTTATGTATCCACTACATACCATGATTTTTAATTATGTGATGTGTTATACTCTGTTGATGAGGGAATATTTTCCCCATATACATACCCTATGACCTTGATAATAGTCAACATCCTCTAGAATTATCAAATATGTGCTTGAGGCCATTTTGCTAACACAACTCAAGACACTTATTAAATGGAATCTTGTTCCGGGACATCACATAAACGGAATTGAATATTTTATAATTGATATTTTTTCCATTTATTCAATGGTTTCCAAAAATAATATTTTCATATAATATCCTGATGTCATTACAATATTAAAAATTAATTATATATTTTATCGCAATTAGTATAAAGTATTTTTTCTACCACTAAAAAATTATTGATTGATTGAAATAATTTATAATTTTTAATGTGTATTTAATGAAACAAATCGTTCAATTTTATGGGTATTTTGTTAATGAATATCTGTTATTAAAATGAAATGATTTCTTTTATATCTGAATGTTATTTTCATGAGATCCTAAGAGAGTTTTCTTTGGTTTTACGATGTACTGTTTGATGATTAAAAATTTTTATTCATGATATGGGTTAGAAATTTTTGTGGTATGATTGGTTGATCCCCATTTTATATCTATGTTGAGAATGAAAAATCTTATAATATGTGTGTCCATAGATAACACTCCAATATAGTTGGTATTTATTATATTATCTATAGAGTTATATTTGATTTTGGCTATATGGTTGTTACAATTTAAAGGGGTTATAAGGATCCTACAATGATGACATCGAATAGAACATAATTTTTTTTCTTATATTGATAATTAGATTTCATTGAAATATTTTAATTTCTATTATGTATGATTTTATATTTTTATAGTAGTGATGATGACCTAATAGGGTAAAAAAGTATGATTTTATGAATAAAAAATCATGGTTTCTAATTTTTTCACCAGAATAATGGTTTTATTATATTTGAATACGTTATTGATTTTTGTTTCCTCATAAAATGCTTTCATAATTTCATTCACCCAAATCAAGGATGGTTAAGGGAGAATAATATTCCATGTTGAATTTCATGAATTTTTTTCTTGAAAATGAATACTTTTTTATATGATTTATATTATGATAAAAATATATAAATTTCATTGTTTACACATTGTATTTTTTTCTTCATTTTATGAGTTATGAAATATTTATAAAAAATGATATACCAGAATATATTATAAAATATATTAAAATTAATTTGATACATAAAATTAAATAGCATGGATTTATAAAGTCTTCATACCTATTTTTAGTATTAGGGTAATGTGTAAGATAATTTTATAGGTTTGGATAATAATAATAGTATAATAATCAAAACTATTAACTTATGGTTATGTTTAAGTGAAATAAGATTTGAATTATACAATTATTATTCATATAAACATTGTGTGTTTGAGATGGTTTTCCAAATAAGAAATATGGATTTTGTAGTTTGAGTGAACAAAGAAGAAGATACCCATTTTAATTAGAATATCAAAATATTTAGAATTGGAAATTACCAATATATTGCAGGTAAGTTTTAGTTATCCTAGGATATTAATTGTGGGGTAATATATATTAGACTGAAACTTTATTTTTCAAAGATAATCATTTTGATTATTCATAATTACAAGAGAAAACACTCTCATACTTTGGTGTAACCTCATGCCCAGTTCTTGTTAATGAATGATCTATTCTGTGAAAATATATATTTTGTGTCCTTAAATATTAAAATGTTAAAATACAACTCTCTACATTATTAAGTTTCAATGTGATGTTGATTGATTGTCATATCGAGTTAATAATACCTAATAGGAATATGATCCTAATTACATGGAATATGAAAATAGTAAAGATATTTTCCTTGAAAAAAAGTATTTCCTTATGATTTTTCAACTCAATATGGAAAAACAATTCATATATTTGATGAAAAACTATAAAGATTATGTTTCCATGTATGAAGTCAGTTTTAATATATTTTCCATTTACATACCGAATTTTTATAGGGATTTTGAATGTAAAATTAATAGATTATAATCAACATCGAAACCATTTTTATCTAAATATTTTTATACAAGGGAATTTAACATCTTTGTGAATGCATATTTTTCTAATGGGAATATTGATATTGAGTTCCTCCAAACATATTTTCCCCTATATGTAAATTGTAATTAAATTTATGGATGTTTAGAAATGTGGAATTATCCACAAAATAAATATATAGGTAATAAAATAATGTTCCCATATTTTGATATTTGTGGAAAAAAAATCCTTGAAATTGTTATATAAAAAATGGAAAGTGTTATAATTGTGAAATATTGGAAATATTTATCTTCACTCAATGGAAAATTGTTTGATAAATAAAGATAATTATATGGAAATAAGATTCAGTGTCAATGATCTAGAACATTATTCCATTATTTTCCCTATATTAGACACTCATGATGGAATCATCAAGAGTAAACACATAAATGTGTAGTGAAATATTTCTATAGTACTATAGTTGATTTCTTTCCACCTAAGAAAGTGTTCACATATATGTTACATGTATAATAAAATTATTAAAATAGATTTTTTCTCTATATATTTTCATTCATTCATTTATTATAAATTAATTTAAATGTGTATTTTAAACTCATTAATATACGATATAACTCTACATAAAATATCATTATTGATGTATTTAAATTTTTTTTACAGGAATACTCTTATTTTTTATTAATGATGTCATATTTCGTACAAATATTATTGAACTAGATATAGTGAATTTTGATATCATCATGGCTACAATTTTAATTTATATTAACCATTCCATGACATAGTTCCCATATGTTATTGTTATATTGAATTATTTCATCCCTTTGATAACATTCCAAGAAACTGATTTATTGATTAGAGGTGGATGTGAAATTTATCAATCTCAAGTTTTTGAAAGGAAATAAATTTTTTGAATTATTGATTTCACTATATCAAAGGAATTTATGGATGTAATGATTGCTTATTTTTCTTCTATTATAACCAATATGGTGTCTTAATTTTCAATATAATTTGTTCATGATCGAATGAATATTTCAAAAAGCCGCCTTATCAAATGGATCTTTTAGAAAATATAGAATTGAATAATAATCTAATTACATTATAAAGGACTAATTTCACCAAGTATTTAACCATGGGGTGATCTTATTTTGTTTGTTAATAATAATAATGGTTTAACAAGACATTCCACTAATTATTGATCCTTGAATAACAACCCTATTATGAACAAATATATTCAGTTTAATCATATAGATGACTTGTTGGTTTGGCTTTATGGAGTGATGTATTTTACGAATTTGGATCTCTAACAAGGTACCCTTAGCTAAAACAGTATGAGAATGTTATTTCAAAGACAATGTTTCATACTATATATGGGAATTATGATATTGATTATATTCACTTTCACATACCCCATTCACCTGGAATATTAATTTCTCTCATGAATATACATTTCCTTGATATTATGGATATGTTTATGGTTTTTATGAATTATATTTGTTATACTCTAAAAGTTGGGAGGAACATGAATGAATCCTATGGACTTTTTTAAAACCTTGATTGAGGAGAAATTATATAAAATATTTACTAAGTGTGATTCATTTTTGAAACAAATTATTTTTCATGGGATGTTAATTCTTAATATGGAAATAATTTTTACTCTAAAAATATAATGGTGTTTATTGTTGTATAAAAAAAATTTAATATAGATTAATAGTATATTGGCCTATTGTGTTACTAAAAAAGATTTATTGAAATAATTACTCAGTTTTTTATAACATTGAATATGTTAACATCAAAATAAATTATACAAAAAGAATATAATGATAGCATTTAAGATCCAAATAATATGATATTTAAATGTTCTAGTATTGGAAATACCATCTAAAAATATTTAATTATCTAGAAACATAGATAATTTATTGAAATAAATGGGTTTAGTCCTAGTGACGATTCATCATATAGTTACTTTTTCATTCTAGAAACTAATGATTCATGAGTAGCATTATAACAACCCTGCTCTTTATTTAACACAAAAACACAATTTATTACCTAAAAGATTCACATGATACACAAAAGAATATCGAGAGGTCTAGTGTTTTCAGGGATTACGAACATTACATACCAACTTATAATAAGAAACAAACATCTTTATTGAAATTATCTTTTACAAGACCACACACATTTCTTTGGTAATTAGAATTGTAGGGGATAACATGATGACATTAAATAACAATGTCTGAGACATAAATTCCATTAAGGGAGTAGAAACGACATATCATGACTAATAAAATTCATGATAGGCACTAGCCATATCAATATAGCATAAGATATACATGAACATAATGGCCTGATATATCATGGTGATCAGAACATGGAAATGTGGAAACTACATTTTAACATGAAATTAGCATGAGACAATATCTTCAAACATAGATAATGATTAAACCATAATTTCACTTGAATTATAATGATAAAACCCTCACTTCACTCAATGTATCATGATATTAGTCATTACCCAATTAATTGGATCACTATAAGGGCACACCCTTCTTAATCATTTCATTTCATGCATAAGTGTGCCACATGGATCAAATAACATGGATTAGTTAAAATCATCATTTGATACAAGATAATTGAATGTTTAATACATATATGAAACTATATAATAAATATGTTAATGTTTATAAAGCTCAGTACCCTTGATAGTGAAATGGGCATGGTAGTCAACACACAATGACTTTGGCTTTGAAAATTTTGGTGCAATTCTGGTAGCATCACAACGTGACATAATAATTAATAAAAATGGTTGATGAAATATAAAGGAGTATCCCATCATATTTATATGAAATTTATAGTTGGGGGTTATATATATACACATCCAATAATATTAAATGTAATTTAGATTCATAATATAATATAATTTCTTGAATGTAAATGAGGAGAGATAAATCTCTTACGGAATTTCGGCATGGTAACTGGTGATCATGAGAGGAAATAATGAGAGAGAAAGGGGTATATAATCATTAAAAAATAAGTATGGATGTATATGGGAGGTTCAACATCATACCCAAACATTTTTAATTGAATATAAAAGGGCATAGAAACATAATGAAATTTGGACAAAAATGAGAGAGGAAGAAATCCGTTCTATTGATGTGTGATCCCAATTGTTTAGTAGAATCTTGAGAGGGGATTTTTGGGAGATTGGGGAGCCTTAGGAGGATTCTATAGAGGGTAGGTAAGGGGTTGGTCGAGATTCAAATGATTTTAGTGGAAATGAATGTTATATTGAGTGGGTTTATATATGAAATGAGTTGGAATTCGTTATTATTTTGGTTTTGGACACCACACTTTAAACTAATATAACACACATAGCTTCCCATGGTATTTTTCCATAAGAATTTACAAATTGGAGTGTAAAAATTTAATTTATATGTCCAATGTCCTAACTTATTAAAATATTCTTATCTCTTATTTGGAGGAGAATCATACTCATAGAAAATCATTTTCAAAATATAAAATGTTTTATAAGTCTTGGAGGGTCAAATAAGGCACTATTAAAATATTCGAAGATAAAATCTTATTTTAAAGGTAAATCATGTGTTGTAAGATCATACCATTTATTTTATTTTATTACATCACTATTGGGTTATTATTATGTCATAAATCACATTATATTTTTAAAAGGTATTTAATTTTTTCCAAAAATTCAATTGTCCTTAAAAATTAAGAAAATTTATCAATTGGATAATTTCTATATTAGGATTCAAAAATTAATATTCATTTTATCTTAATAATTTTCTTGATATGTGAATTATTACATTTAAAACAACCACTGAAATTTATCGATAATTCATGGGTTTTGACAAAAACGACATTCAAACATTAATTAAAATTACAATTTTATTCATAAAATTATATAATACTTTATATTTAATAAAAATTATTTATTAATAATATTTTTTTTAAAATATTATTCACTTAAAAATCCATTAATTCATCAAAATCGATATCTTAATTAAATATTAACAACAAATAGTATTTGTTCTTTAAAAAAAATTCAAAGGGACAATAATAAAATGAATGTCTATTATTTATTCTATACAAAAACAATATACAGAATGATAGTTCTAGGGTAATGTGACATAAACCATTATAACAGGCACATAATAAATATGGATAAGCTGTGCGAGGGTGATAGAATCTTGTGGTGGCTTAGATAACATCACTCAGGTGGAAATATCTATTAACATAATCATATCCTGTAGCTGGTTCCATTCAGGCTTAACATGTTCAAGATCATATTGGGATTGATTAAGAGATAAGAATAGTGATAGCACATCCTTTCCGATATTTATGGAGAAATTCAACTGGATGAACCCATCACTTTCTTTTTTTGAGTAAAATGGATTTGTCAAATCCATATATTAAAAATAATCATGTGATCACTGTTCAACTACTATATTAGAAATGGTAAAAATTCATAAAGGTATTTTCAAATCAAAAAACATAAAACCAAATAAGTGAATATTTTAAATAATAATTTTAAAAAATTATAAATTTAATAATATCAAGAGGAATAATAAAAAATAAATGTTTTGTTTGTTAAAATCTCCCCCCTTAATAAATTTATTCCTGGAAATTTCCTTTTCCCACACAAAACCACATGCAGGTATCTCTACATCATCACTTCCTCTGATTCCTACATTTCCACTTCACACTTGTGGTTTCTCCACAACACCTTGATGAGAAATGTTGTATTATTTTCTAGAAATGTTTCCCTACTATCGAAGATCTTCAACGAATTATCTTCATAGGAGAGGTCATTCTCCAATGGTACCACCTATTCCTGTAGTACATGTGATGGGTCATGTATGTGCTTCCTCAAGAGTGATACATTGAATACACCATTACTTAATATCGGTATGGTGGGAGTTCTAGTGGATATGCCACTACTCCAATGTGATCATGGATATGAAAAGGGACGATGTACATTAGACTAAGCTTTTCCTTCTTCACAAATCTCATAATTCCCATCCACAATGATATGCCGAGGAATACCATGTCTCCAACATCAATATCTATGTCTCATTAATGATTATCATCATAGATATTTTGTCGACTCTGAAAATATTTAATGTACTCATATATGGTCCTAAACTTCTTTACCACTACTTGGACCACTTTTAGACCTAGGAGTTTTCTCTCTCCAACTTCATCCCAACATTCCAGTGTTGTGAACCATTTCCAATATCGGGCTTCATATGGAGCCATTTTGATGCTTGAGTGGAAACTACTAATATAAGAGAACTCAACCAGCGGAATATATTGATCTGATCCTCCATTTAAGACTATTGGGCATGCTCTTAAAATGTCCTCAAGTGTTTGGATAGTCTTCTCAGATTGGCCATTATTTTTAAGATGATAATCTTAATTAAGTTTAAATCAGTATTTAGAGCATGTTGAAGAATCTTCTAGAACTTATTAGTGAATCATGGATATCAATAGGATGTAATCAATAGTGCTACTCCATAAATCCTTACCACTTCTATGATGTATATATTTTCTAGTTGATCCAATGTGAAGTCATTTCATAAATCTGTGATGTTTATAGTCATTTTAAGATGATCCAAAAAAACCAATATAGAATTATTTCCTTTGGATGTCTTCAAAATTATAGTGACAAAGTCCATGGTGGTATTCTCCCATTTCCACATTGAGGTGGTTAATGGTTTTACAATCCACTTATTCTATTTCCTCTCATCCTTCACTTTTTGACATACCATGCACTTCAATGTATACTCACCAATTTCCTTCATCATGTTATCCCACCAATAATGATCTCAGAGATCTTGATACAACTTTGGGTTTCTTGGGAGAATGGAGAAATTCAAACTATATGAAATATGCAAAATTTCTTCCTTATACTTCATATTTTATGGAAAATTTTGTCTTGACCCAAATCTCACAATCCCTTTCCATTAAAATTCATCTACACAAATTTCCATTTTAGGAGAGGTTCCTCATTCTTTTGAATTCCCCCTTCATCCTTCTGAGAATCATTTTACCATTCCAAAAGAGATGGTTGAGAAATCATTTAGAAAGGATTTATGATTTATCCTTCTTTATGATTACCATGTCGATATTTTACAAATATATAATGATCAGATCCTTTTAGATTCGCATCAATGATATAATCTATAGGTCCTTTGTACATATATCTTCCTACACCTTTTTTACATTCCAATGGTGGTAATGGATTGAGCAGTCATAGTCTTTAATCATCTCTATCCATATTTATTGGTGCATGACCAAGTGTTTCTGTGTGAATATATACTTGAGGCAATTTCGATCCACATATATTTCACACTTCTCCCCAAAGAGTAAATGTCGCTATGTTATTAAAGAGAATATTACTAGATCCAACTCCAGATCATTTATTGGATTGTTTTTTCTCATGAACATTCAATTGCCTTTAATCATATGCAATAACTTTTTCATTTTTCATCAAAAAACATCCTAGGACCTTTTTCTAAGAATTACTAAATACAAAAAATGTTCTCCACTTGTGGGTAGTGTGAGAATGAGCATAGTGATAAGCCTCTTTTTTAAATCTTTGAAGCTCGCTTCGCATTCATCCTTACAAGAAAATGTTGCTCCATTCTGAGTTAGCTTTGTTAGAGGGTTGGAAAATCATGGAAATTTCTCACAAATCGGTGATAACGTATAAATATCCCGAGGAATCTATTGTTATTTGTCACCAATGTTGGTCATATACATCCCTCTATTGAAGGTTTCTTGGAGGGATCCATAGATATCCCATTACATGTGATGATATGACTCATTAATTATACTTTCTTCAAATTGAACTCACAATTTTATACTTTTCATAGAGTTTTTCATTTCGCAAGGTCTCTAGTACCGTGCTTAGATTCTCCTCATGATTGTCCATGGTTTTAGAGTATATTAAAATATCTTCTATAAATACTACCAAAAAATTTTCAAGTTAATCTTTATTGACTCTATTCCTCATGCCCATGATTATTTCTAGAGAATTAGTGAGTCCAAAAAGAATTACTATGAATACATAGTGCCCATATATTGTATGTAATGAAGGTTTGGTGATAGACTCTTTCACCCTTACATGGTAATATCCCAACCGAAAATCCACGTTGGAGAAGTATTGAGAACGATAGAGATGATTGAACATTTCATGAATTCGTGGAATAGGAAACTTTTTTTTATCTTTATTTCATTGAGATCACTATAATCAACACAAAGACACATTGATCTATAATTATTCTTGATGAAGAGGACTGGTGCAACCCATTGTGAATCACATGGTCTTATAAACACATTATCCAGATTATCTTATAGTTGGTTTTTTATCTCCTCAAGCACCACAACATCCATTCTATGAGGATTATTGGATATTGAAAACACCCTAGTTATAAGACCAATTATGAATTAAACATCTCTTCTAGGAGAAAAACAAGACAATTCCTTCGGAAACACTTCAGCAAATACCCTCACAATAGGAAAGTATTCCACCAATAGCCCAAAGGCCATCAATTTTTTGATGTATGATAATCCTCCTTTCAAGGGGTGAGGTGGAAACCTTACAGGGCCCGTAGGAATAAGTATTACAAGGCCTGTTTCCCATAGAGGAATTAATTGCCTCTAGAAATCAAGCATTACATAAAACCAAGATTAACTACTTGGAACTCCTCCTCTAATTTATATTCATCGTGAAATAAGATCTCCACCTTCGCATGGATGTTCAGGTAGGATTTCCCATGCTTTCACAGGTTTTTCCGAATGGTAGGTGCCATACCCTCTCATTCTTGCAATCTGTTTAGCATCTGATATGGTGAAATATCCTTTCTCATCCACTTTATAAAGCTTGTACTTTGTTGGTAGTATTGTTTTCAATTTCACTTAATGTGGCCTGAAGGCCTTGAGGTGGATTTAAGGCCTTACAGACCCGAAGGCATAGGTGGCATGAAGTCCATAAAGGACTTGTGGACCAAATTGATGGCCCAAAGTCCCAAACAGAGGAATATTTTTGGCTGAAACAGTGCCAAACAGTGCCTACAACAGTTCCTCTACAATACTTGCTATAGTACTGCACAGTTCCTACTACCTTACCAACTATAGTCCTGCATAGTTCCTGCTACAGTACTGCTACAGTACCCTGGAAATTAGCCTCTTCATGGATTTGATTCCAGGTCACTTGGATGCACTTAAAGAGTCCTCACAAACTAGTCTGAGGCTCATGTTCTACAATATGCATTTCTTCAAGGATGATTACATCCTTAGATTGAATCATCAGAGGAAGATATGTGTGTTCAATGGGAAGTAATAATTATGTTTGAGATGATGGTGCTATGTAAGATTCATCATCCTCCTTTCACTAACACATAATAGGGTGTCGATTCACCATATGAAGAGTGATTTCCCTGCAATAGCAATTTATGTCAACTCAATATAATGATATCCAATACATTACAATAATTTTATCAAATTCATCATGGGGGATTATGAGGAGGTTCTCTAAAAATATCAATCCACAAATTATGATTGTGGAGGAGTTATATTCATGGGATGCAATGGTTTCCCCAATTTCCATTCTAATGAACATCTTTACTTCTATGATTAGTGGTGGTGTTGTGGCTGTTCTACTAATCATTTGGTATAAAAAAGAAATCATAGAACCAAAAACAACAAGTATGTTCTATATTATTGAATCAATAACTAGAATATCTATCACCACTTCATTTTCAAGGTTCAATTCGGCGGTAGTGATGGAAAAATCTCTCCCTTGCTGCCTTGGAGGTTATTGGTTGCCTCTGAAAACCCTTGCCTTAGGGAATTTGTTTTCAAACTACCCTGGATAATTGTAGTTGAAGCAATGAACAATTTTTTGAGGTTAAGCGGAGTGTTCTTCTCCTCAGTCGTATCCATATATTTTTTTTGTCATCAGTTAATGACCAGGATCCCTTCTCTTCCACACCTAAATCATTTCGTCATCCCCATCAGGAAATTTCTAGGGTGCTTGTTTCAGAAACTATATAATGTGGGGTGATGGATTATCATACCACCATTGGATTTATCCATCGGACTGCTAGAATTAAAGTCCACCTTAAACTTATTGTCCCCATGATACCCCTGAGATTTTATGATCTTCATTTCGACCTTGAGGGTGCATCTGAAAATTTCATTGCAGCTCTCGAATTCATACATCATTGGGTCTTTCCATAGGATAGGTTATAGCCCACTAAGTAAGTAGTCAACCATGAATTCAGGGGTAAATAAAAATCCAGCGGCATATTGTGCAGACCTTGAGGATTTTTTATCGTACGCTCTGATGGATTCATCATCTTTTTTCTTGATGGAAAGTACGTACTTTTCTATCTTAAGTTGCATGGTGTGAGAAATATATTTACCGAATATCATTTTCTGGAAATCCATTCATTACAACACCTCAATCTACTCCCAAGGCTTCGTATTTTGGCCATTTTCCACCATTGAAAATCTTATCCCTCCATACGATAATAATCTCAAAGAAACTTCTCTTGTTCGAAATATTGAAGGATGGATAAGATCATTTCAATGTAGTTGATCCATTTTTCGATGACTAAGGGATCATATGATCCAATAAATGTAGGAGGACATTGTCTAAAAAATCTCTCGATTTCGGTATTTTCTTTCTTGGGGGGGGGGGGGTCCACATTCTTATTTACCCATGTTTCTATTCAAAAAATTATTTAAATCAGACATTATTATGAAAATGATTTCAATTAACGCTCTCATCAGATTGGGCATCTCATTGGAAAAGTCATCACATTGATCTTCACAAAGATTGTTTTCCCAATTCCTCATATTACCACCCATTGGCTAGAATAAAAGGAATGTTATGGATACCACAAATAGTAGAAGACAATTAAAATAAAGGATAACTTATAAGTTACATTTATTGCCTTATCTTATGAATTTATATTATCCATGATCTACTTCCAGTAATATATTCATAGAGGAATTATTTAAATTACCCTAATAATGGTTAATATAAAGATTATGAATTCACCAAATCATATCCTCCTGGAGTGTTTCAACCAATAGTTAAGCAAGGCCAATTGTCGTGAACTAGTTCTCGTTAGATTCTAGCTCAAAGAGGTGTTTTCGGGTTTTACCCCTATGTACACATGTGCCTGAGTCTCCTCTAGCTGCTCGTTTCTAGATAAGAATGTAGTTTCATGATAAACCATTTACTAAATACTCACCAATATTTAGTGATTTTTTTATTATACATAGTCTTATACATAATAATTTCACTAGGGTTTTCTAATCCTAATCAAAAAAATAACTAAACTTATCCTCTAATACCAACTATAAAATTCGTGATCATTATACCATATATAAACATAATTTATAACATAAAATATTCATAAGATACAACATAGAAGATAGAGAGGTCTAGTGTCTTTGGGTCTTAATAACATTTCATAAAAACTTAAGACATGAAATACTCATATTTATGGAAAACTTATTTTACATGACCACACTCATTCCATCGTACATAGCATTTCATGTGATAACATGAGGTCATTCATAAGAAAAGTGTGATATATAAATCCTGGTAAGGTAGTTTACAAGGGAAAACATGAAGAATACAGTACATGTTAGTAATTAAGCATATTAATGGATCATAATAGAAATATGACCATAAATTCATGATATAACATGATAATCATTGTATGGGAATGTGGAAATAACCTTTAACATAAAATTAAAATGATCCAAGGATCATTGCACATGGAGCCTGATTAAACCCTCATTGCACTTGAATTAGCATGACTAATCCCACATTTCACTATACATATCATGATACTAGTCTTTACCTAATACATTAGAGCACTTTCCAGGAACACCATTCTTAATCATTTCATTTCATGAATTAGTGTTCCACATTGATCATATATCGTGGATTCATTAAACATTATCATTTATACCATGATAAAGGAATGTAGAATTAATACCTGAACCTCTATAATCAATATGTAAATTTTAATAATGGTGAATACCCTCAATAGAGATATTGGCATGGTATTCCTTAAATAATTTTGTTGTCTTGGAAAACCACGATTCAATTTCGGCAGAATAATGACATGACATATGAATTAATAAAAATGGTAGATGAGATAGAAAGGAGTATATCATCATATTTAAATTTAATGGAATGTAAGGGCGTCATCTATATACATGTTAGAACATATTTAATTGAATTTATATTTAAAATATAAAATAATTTCATGAATTAAAATTAGGAGATAGAAATCCCTAACAGAATTTTGGTATGGTAACAGGTGTACTTGGGAGGTATTAATGAGAGATAAAGGGGTCTATCATCATTGATACATAATTAGGGAAGTATATGGGAGGTGATAAATCAAAAAAATTATAATTGAAAAGAAAAGGTTATTTCAACATAAATAATCTTGGAAAAATTTTGAGAGGACGATTGAGTGTGTTTATATAAAAAATAAATATAATTCTTTGTTATTTAGTTTTTGGACACCACACATTAAAATAATCAAAATCTCAATCCATATAATGGTTTTCTCGATGGGTTTCGAAAAATTGTAGTGGAAAAAATTATTTCATAAGAGAATTGACTGAACATATTAAAACATTTGACTTTCTTTTGTGGAGTTGAGTCACACTCTCATGTAAATAATTTTAAAAAGTGAAAATGTTTTATTAGTCTTTGAGGGTCCACTAAGGAGACATAAAAATAATGACAAAAATATAAAATAACATTTTTTAAGGTCAAACATATATTGGATGAAAAATACCTTTATATTATTTTATTTCATCACTATTTGAAATTATGATGTCATAAAACAAATTTTATATTTAAACATTATTTAATTTTGTTCCAAAAAATCGATTGTCTCATAAAATTAGGAAAAATTCACTATTGAATAACCCTGATTCCAAGATTCCGAAAATAATAACCATTTTATCTAAATAATTTTCTAAATTTTTGAATATTTACATTTAATATAAAAATTTAAATTTATCAATAATTCATGTGATTTGACAAAAACAACTTTCAAACAATAATAAAAATTATAATCGTATTCATAAAAGTTATATGATAATTTATATTTAATAAATTATAATATTGAAATAATAATTTATTAAAACATTAATTAATTTATAAATCCAATATTTCATCAAAATGCATTTGTTAATGGAATATTAACTAAAAAATACAATTTTTTCATTAAAAACTATTTAATAATAATCCTAATAAAATGAATGTATATTCATTATTCTATAGAATAATAATGCACACAATCATAGTTCTGGGGTGTTGTTACATAACCACTTATAAAACATGCATAAGAACTAATGGTATGGTGTGCGATGGTGATAGACACTTGGGGAGGATCAGATAACATCACTCAAGTGGTAATCTCAATTAATTTCCACTTCTCTCGTAGGTGGTTTCATTCAAGCTTACCGTTTTGAAGATCATCTTGGGCATGGTAAATAGAAAATCCTAGTGAAGCGACCTACTTTAAGGGCTCCAAAAAATGGTTTTCATATGCAAAAATTCAATTGGATTAGTCCACCACTTCCTTATTCAAAATATATTGGATTTGTTAATGACTTATATTTATAATTATCATGTTATCACTTTTCAACAGTAATATTAGCAACGTTAATAATTCTTAACGATATTTTAAAATCCAAAAACTTAAAACTAAGAAAGATCAAATTTCATATAACCATTTTACAAAATAATACATTATATTATATTAAGAGGAATTTTCATTAATAAATGTTTGGGTGGTTACACAATTTATCCTAGACGTGATCATGAATTATATTTTATGTGTTTCTTTATTTTGGTCAAATAATTTATATAGAGTGAAGTGATATATATATACTTATCAGAATATTTGTTTGTTTATTTATTTGATGAAAATAGTTAACCATTAGGTAGATAATATTTCTGGAATAAATCATAGATTAGGATTATATGAATCATTATCAACCTAAGAAGGAAGAAGGTATCTGATACTTTAATTACTAAAAAAATAATGTTATGTTTTCAATGATAATCATAGAACATGACCCATTGATAATAATTCTTGGTATTTTTTCATTTTTGTTTTTGATGTAGTAATATCCTCTTTTTTTGATTTAGGTGTTACTATAATATTATATGATAGAGATAATTCAAAAATATCATTAGGATGATAATGTTTTAAAAAATAAGGTTATATATGTTAATAAGGTTATGTTTCCTAATTTTAATAAGGAGGGGTAAGGTGTAATTATATTTTATAAAATATTTTGGGTTGTTGGTGATTCCCATTTGAAGAGAGAGTTTTGAGTGAGTCTCAGAGTTCATAGATTTCCATTTATCCAAGAATCAAAAAGATGCATCGATTCGTTCTTGATTATTATTGGCGGGATGTAAAGAATTGATATATTACTGAATTTAAAATAAAATTATTATCTTAATATAAGATTAATGAAAAATAAAATTCACTAAATGTAATTATTAAAAAATTTAAAATTATGGAGTGGATATGGGAAAATTATTTCAATGGATTTCATGAGGATAAATCCATGTATGTCAATAGGTATCAATAGAATTTGGTTTATTGGTGAATGATTATCAAAAAATATATATTTGATTCCAATTATATTGGAATTCTAAAATATATCTAAAGTATATAATCCTGATACATAGAGTTCTAATTACATTGGTTTCAACTCCTGATATCAGGTTCGCATTGAATTTTTAGAAGGAACATCATAAATCATTGGGTTGTGAATTACATTTCAATAAAACATTTCATACACAACCAAATGGAATTTTTGAGAGGGAAATTGTTACCATGGTTTATATACGTCATTATCATTTAATGTATTATTATTTAATTTTAGGTCAATATATTTATTTGTTTGATTTATCTTATTAAAATATTATTCAACATATTATACATACACTATTTTTTTAGGAATTGTGTGGAAAAAGGTACATGACACGAACTATTTGGGATGAAGTAAGAGAAAATAATTCTATGGGACTTGTGGTGGTAGATTAAACTCCTCATATTTTATAATTCATTTGAAAATATATATTGATTCCATGGAAAATATATAGAATTTAGTGGATGACTAGAGGAGTGATATTTCATTTGACTTTGGTGCTAATGTTTTTTTATAAAGTATCACCATGGAAAAGTGGAATGATTTTTTTGTAAAATGGGAAATATCTTTCTATGGATAAATTTATCTAATAAAATGAAATAAAAGATATATTAGTTCTCATATAAGTGGCATTGCCACTAATTTTATCCTCGATAAATTATTTCTTTCATGATTCAATGTCCGGGAAATATATTCTGGATTCATAAAATTATTTGATCCATAAAGTATTTTAGTTTGAAGAAAATGTTTCATATGTTGAACAACCTATTAATATTATTTATGATATATTGAATTTGTTTCTGAATTAGGTGATTCTCTATTGTATTCTTTTATAGAAAACCCATGTGTTGAAGAAGAAATGTGGAAAATAAAAAATTCATTGAGGGAATTTCATACCCACTTATTGAAAATTTTTATCAAATTGAAAAGATATAATTTCTAAAAGGGGGAATAATTTAACAACCCTGTCAATGATATAATAATTTTTTCCATGTTTAACAATATTCTTAAAATATACAGTAATATAGCTTAAAAATTAAAATTTATCTTTATTAAAACCATAATGAAATATATTTATTATATTCAATTATAATATCAAAAATTTAAATATAAATTTATAAATTATACAAATTTAAATTTATAAAATTAATTTATTTATATAATTATATCAAAACAAACATGTGGTTAAATTTTAGAATGTTTTTTCACAAAATTGTTTTTTATTATTATTAAAAATAATTATATTTGTAAATATTTCCTATCATTTTAAAGAATAAATTAATTTAGAAGTGCCATTTTTTATTAAAATGATTTAAATTAACGTAATAATTTTTTTTAAAATGTTATTACACTATTAAATTGAAATATTCATAAATTGTATTTCTGTTTATGTCACTTTTTATGTTGAGTAACATGTTTTTTTTAAAATATTTTTACGTTCTCAATGATAATCTATTTTAATAAATAAAATACACATAAATAGGAAGGTAAAATATGGAATTTATAGATAATATATCAACAAAGAGAATAATTTAAATTCATCCAATGATTATTTATACCCTTATGCTAAATATGAAATCGTATTTTTCTTAGGAAATAAATTTCATTAAAAACAACCTTTTCATTGTGTTTGTGGGATATATTTTTTTATTTAAATTCATCCACTTCTATGAAAAGACATTTTCAAAATCTAATCCATAATTTGAATAATTTTAATATATATTTTCAATTTATGTAATGATTTATTTTGATAATGAATACTAAAAACTATATATATATTTTACCTTGATTAATATAATATCGGATTTATTAGTTGTTAATGTAAAAAAATATTGTTTATAACGACATAAAAATGCTTGAAAATTTTTGTGGTATTATTTAATTCTTATAATTTCTATAGCTATATAATGGTTTATTTTGCATCTTAATTTTAGAAAAATAATACGGATATGACATTTTATTTTAAAATATTATGACTGTGTGAGTTACCTCATTTATAAAAGGAATCATACTATCATATCCTATACACACCATTAAATACTTAGGGATGAGATATTACCTTTCTGAATACCTTTCATAAGACCCTTAACATGACCAAGTTCCTATTTTTTATCATAAAGCAGTACTAATAGTTATTTTGGTTCTCGCCCAAGGAGATTTATTTATGAAGATGTTTAAAACTTAAGCCAATGTCTTTCTAATTTTTTATCATCCAAATCCTTCATTTATTTATCAAATATGATCATAAAATAAGACCAGTTTATAAAATTTATATAATTATATAATTTAATATGTAAATGAAGTAATAAAAATTAATCTAATATTCTATGAAATGGGAAATTTTTTAATATTTCGTTTTAGGGAAGACTACAACCCAACAAACCATGTCATTTATTTATCATTATTTTTAATAAAGGATATACATAATGATTGATCTAATGCATATTTATTATTTTTGTAATATAATTAGAAATGTTTTAATATATGAAATATTTATTCTAAATTCCTATTTTATGTGGGATGTGATAATATCTCATGTATTTACAGTGAACTACCACTTCACGTACTGATGTGATTCTATCTTAAATAATGCTACACATGATTAGAAATAAAGTGAATGTAATAGAAAATATGTGATATATTTGATAAAATTTTAATATTCAAAGAAAATATATCATTATGAAATCATAATATATCATTTTATTTTATACAATCCCATGCACGAAAAATGATAATGTCATCTGTGTATACATGTGAACTTCCACATCCATGAAGAAGTGAGAATTTGTTTTCATAACCACATAACATGGACAATATATTAGTAAATTTAATGAAATAACATCATAATTATTATATTATGATCAATTTTGAAATAAATCATATCTTAACTTCTTTCCATAACGAGTGTTGAAAATGGAAATATTACTCAAGAAAACACAAGACCTATAGTCCCCATGATCATAATATAGTAAATGTGTCATCAATGCCTGTCATGAATTTTTGGTAGCAAAATTGATGTAAAAAATAGTATAATTATTTTATTTTTGTATTCCATAAATAAAAAATTAATTACATATAGGACCGTAGTAATCTAGCTGAATTGTTTTCTGAATCATAAACCAAATTTCAAGAATACAGAAAATGAAGAAATAATTGATTAAAAAATTATATATAATATGTCAATAAGTTAGATTAACTGGATAATAATTTTGAAAATGACTAATATGTATGAAATTGATTATATTATTTTTATTATTCATGAATATAAATAACATACATGGGGTGTAATACTCAACATATTGTAATTCACCTCAATTTCCTTTAATTGATGCAAATTTTGATTTTATACAGCTATGTTATTTTATGAGGTGTATATACAACCCCTTTTAACATGTTATGTTATGAATTTATATTTAATCATATTATTGATAGACTTTTAATGTCATTCTTTTCTTGGGACATAAAATTCAAATGCTTCAAAACTGGTAAGGGATTATTCTTTAAAATTATTCTTTTAATATATTCTTTAATACTCTTTTTTATCCATTTCCATATTTTTAAAACTATTTTTCAAATCTATTTATTCTAAAATGAATTTTTAATAATAGAATTTTTTAATTTATATCAATTTTTTCTAAGTTTAATATTTTCAAGGAATTTTTGACATTATTATAGAAAATGTGATGTTCTATTTAAACATACAAGAAAACATTCTTTTCATATTCTGTATCTGTTTTTTGATGATTGGATTTATTTAAAATTATTAATTCTTTATCAATGAAAACACCACCTTATCTATTCTTATTATCTTTTAAAATAATTATTTTTTAATTAAATGATTTTTCTTATAAAAAAATATTTCAAAGGTAATTGAAAGTGTATTTAAAGGGTTTTTTTGAATTAAAAAATATATGATTTAAAAGTTTTATTCATCACATTATCCTTTAAAATTGATCAAACAATGGGTTAAGCCCCATTATATCTCCAGGGTGACCCCAATATCACATATATGATGAGTTCACCTCGATAACACTCCAATTCATTGGGAAATAGATTTTTTCTATATAGAGATATATTGGATGTTATCCAAATGGTTATTCAAATGATTAATGGTTATTTAATGGTTATATAATTATTCTTTTGTGCCAATGTACAAAATTAAATTCCTATTATTTTTATTTTTCCCATGGAAATCATTCTATTTCATTATTTTATTATTAAGATGTTTTAATGAGGTATATGATCACCTTTAAATAGTAAAAAGCTAATCTTTTTAAAAAAATTATGGGTTTTTTATTATTTCACTGAACAAAGAAATTCATTCTTTTTATGTCACTTATGGACATTTTTTTACTCATAATCCATTTTAAAATAATTCATATTGCATTAGGATGTGTAATGGAAAAAAGTTTACTTGTTCAATTTTGTGAATATATTTCATGAAAATAAATGATCTTTTCTTTAAAATTTATTTTATTAATGAAAAGTTATATATTAATAGAATGTGTCAATATTGAATTATATGATTTTGTGATTTAGGATTTATGATTCAATCCTTTAAAATAATAAACATGAAAATATACTAAAATATAAGAGAAGAATCCTTTAACTAAATCTGATGATTATACAATGTTTTCAAATTATTCCTTATACCGCTTCCATCAAAGAAGAAATGAAGCAATCATTCATGAGTAAAGTGGAATACAGTAGCACAAAACAATGTAATTTAATTTCCCCCATCACATATAATGGATATTACTAATTATGAATTTAATATTAATATAAGATAACCATGAAATATTAACCATTATATATAGCTATTATGTTATACACCATATTTCCTTACAATACATTGAAAAATGATAATGTCATTCTTTTGTAGAACACACTACCACCACACAATGTGATGTGATTTTTTTTACTGTGTCACATTGATAGTATTTTTAAGTTAATTTAAATAAATATTATTATTTTTTGATATAATTATCAATATTTATGGATTAAATAACACTAACCATTTTTCAATAAAGATTTTTCATAAATTGAAATTTTTATCATGCCTATGAAAATCCAACATCATAATTGATTCTATCATATTTGTTTTATCCTAAACATCCTTCATGATTGATTATAAAAATAAAACTTGGGTATTAAAATTATAATTATTTCATGATTATTATTATTTTGAAAATGTTACAATGAATCCTATGAATGTGGTTAGAACACCAATGGCATTTTGAAATTATCAAATAGGTATCATCAAAACACCACATAAAAAGATAAATGATTATGTAATTAAATATTTATTTAGAAAATTGAAGTAAATGTACTATGTATAAGAAAAAAATATGTTTTCTATATTATTTTATAAATTTTTAGAGTTTTTAGAATTTAATAAATTGCGAAATGGATATTTTTTATCACTAAGTATTCAATGTAATCTTTGAAATACATTTTCATTAATGAAACCATCCTTCGATATTATAGATTTCATATTAATTATGTATATATATCTGTCACATATATAAGTATAATATTATACCTGAAATTGATATATTAATAAATCTGTTATTATCATCACTGAAATTCCTTCATTTTAATGTTTTTATTCATTATTATATAAACCATGATTACACAACATATTTTATTCCATTGGAAATTATCATGTTTATTCCATATGACTGATATAATTTCTATGGACTAAATAATAATGAAGATTTAATGATGGGGGCTCCCATATAGTATTATACTGCATTTTGATATGTTTTTAGTCTCATTAGACATCATCTATGGTACTATAGAGTAAACCAAGTCCTTTATAGGCCTTTGGATTCCATGTTATATTTTCAAGATAATTTTTATGACTATTGTTTATGTCATGTTATGTGTTTCTACCATTACCAATAATGATATGATCTTATGATACCTTTATCATTTCTTCCATTCTTATATCTTATAACACATGTTCCTTTTCTTTTATGATAAGATGTTACACCTTTAAATCACTTGTTATGTTTATTTATCATGTTTATTTATTTTCTAGTATTTTAAACTTGCCCTATTATTTAATGTATTCCCCAATTATTCAAATATTGTTATATAATCTCAAATTGATATAGGATAACATTATGGAGTTTAAATAAATAAGTTTTAATTTTTTCATAATAATGATTTTTTATTTACCATTTCTTCATTTGAAACTATGAATAATAATCCATAAGTCATAATAAATTAATTTATAAGATAAAAATAATGTAATAATATGAAAAAAAGGATTCAGCCACAATAAAATAGGAATTATAAAATAATATTTAAAAACATGTCAAAAAAATTAACATATACTCTATCACTCTTCCAATATTAATTATTTCTTTTTAAATTAACATTAAACATTTGAAATATAACTTAATACATAATTTCATCAAGAAAAACAATACCAATTTTTATTAATGATATATAGACCTAGAAAATTTCAATGACTTCTCCTTTTATATTCAAATCCCACAATAGTTTCTATATTAAAAAAATAATGATTAATGTTATTACATATCTATTTTAATGAAATTCTAATGATTATGATATAATTTGTTGTAAGTGATTCATTATACTTGAGTGTAGTGTAAATAAACATATTGAATCCTATTTATTTTAATAAAAGAACTTTATTAATAATGGAGTAGTGAAAACATAGTCCAAAAATTCAATTTTAAACCAAACCATGGATAAAAGTGAAATATAACTACATTTTTTTAATTATGAAATTACATTTATGTATATATTTTGAATTAGTGAAATAAAAAATATTCTATAATAAAATTATCACACTCTCAATGTCACAACCCGATGATAATATTAACATTACCTTAACATAGTGGTCTTCATAATGAAATAACATTCACATAAACTATGCCATTTATTGTTTTACTAAAAAAATATGATTATATTACATTAAATTTTACATAATTATGTTTTTTATAGGTTAATACAAATATATTTCTCTAATAAAAAATTCTCCAAATGAATTATAGTTCATATGATAAATATGTCCAACACATTTTCTACTATGAATATATATATATATATCTTGATTTTACCATGGAAAACATGTAAGAAATATATTTGATTTCAATAATGTGATATAAGATCCATTTTAGTACATTAAAATAATAATCCTTTAGTGAACACCTATAATAAATATGAAAAGAAACTATTATAAAATAGATGATCCTGAATATATCATGTGTACTAAAATCCATGATAGTTTCTTAGGAAAAATTATATTATATTCTATACATTTGGAATTCAAACAAATAAAATCCAACTAAAATAATATTATAATCCTAATTGTATTCCCTTTTTTTAATATCATAGATATTTATTAGGAGTAATTATACTATAAAAATACTATGTGGTAATTTTATAGATTAATTTTATGTGAAGAAATATATTCCTTATCATTTCATTGAAATATTGAATAATTTACACATTTTTTATCAAAATAAATGATAAAATTCTATTAACATCTAAATTTTTTATTTTTATTGACATAAAAAATGATGATGAGTCATTTTATTAAAGATTCCATAATATATATATTTTACAACCTCCTCATTTTATACTAAAATTACATAAAAATATTTCAATAGTGAATTTAATAATCATTTGAATTTACACAAATAATAAAAATACATTATCAGAATTCACACAAATGGTTCATCAAAACTATGTAATAAACAATAATGATTTTCAATATAACCATATTTTATAATACCACTAGTGATAAATACTGACCTAGAATCCATTTAAAAATATTTTTCTATTTTCTTAATGATTAAATAAATTTTTTCTTCTGAATTAAATAAATTTTATGAGATATATTTTCTCAAAAAATTCAAATTAATTAACATGAGAAAACCCCTTATAACTCAAAATTCCCATATTAATTTATGTTGTAATAATTCAATGATTTTGTTTGAGAATTCTCATATTTTTCGAATAAAGTTATTTATTTTCTGATGATTAACCAAATATGATGTTTGATTCATCCATGAAAATTACTAATTTTCCTTTTGTTATTTAATTAATATTTTATTATTCATATGTCCCATCACATTTCTATTCAACACGATATATCAATGAGGTTTGAGATGGTTCCCTCAAAATCTTGTTTATTTTAAATGATACAATGAAAACTTTTAAAATGTTTTAGAATCATTTTTATCAAACCATTCATTAACTAAAATGGGTGTTATTCATAAAATCAGATGTATACACCATTATATTCATAGTAAAATCCACTGGAATTTTTAAAATTTTAAAATATTCAACATGTTATCTAATTAAATCAATATATATTTCTTTAATTTCTCCTTCCATAAAATTCTACAAAAACTAACAATTTGATTAATAAAAAATTATTTTTTATTATCTTAATTATTTATTTTTATAAAAAACTATAAAACCCTCCATTTTATGGATATTACAATATATTTTAATAAACATAATTATTATTTTACTTCATTAAATTAAAAACTACTATTTTATAAGTATATGATTAGAGAATTATATTCATAATTTTTTTCAATATTTAATTAATTAAATACCCCAAAATTTTAATAATATATGCAAATAAATTACATTTTTAACGAAAAAATTATTATTTAATCATATTTTAAAAAATATATTGGTTATTAATGAATAAAATAAATTTAATATATTTATTGAATATATCCTACAATGATTCAGAGTGTTTTGATATGATTTATTAAGGGTGAATGAAATATAAATGATTTTCCACCTTAAATCCTCTTATGAATTGATTATTAATTAAATATGACTCATCCATGTCAGAAGATGTGGTTAATATCCTCATTTGATAATAAATTATTCAGATGAAATCATATGAAAAATAGCATTGATATCAGATGTCATTTTCGACCATAATCCAAAACGGTGTAGGATTTCTTTTACCAAATTCCCTTAATGTTTGATATCATTGCCTATTATATAAGTTATATCTTATCACATGTTGATATCATAGTTTTTACAGTGGTAATTTATTTTAAAATTGGTGAAAAAACACCCCACACTTGTCACACCATTTGATATGGGTATTTTTATTCTTAATATACACCAAATACTAGGGATAACCCAAATCACATCATAAGATTTACAGATATCATAACATGGAACAACACCACAATGGAATAAATAATAATTTTATTTTCTAAAATTATAATAAAAGTTAATGATAAACTATATCATACATAATTCTATCATTACACACACAAACACTAAAGAAATATGAAACACACACAAATGAACTAACATATTTTAGGATCTTTGGATGATTATATGTGACCACTATGATTATAAATAAATGTTGTGAGATTGATCCAAATTAATATATGTATGAAATCAATGATGATGTAACATAATGAAAATAATAATTCATGATTATGGTCTATATTAGTTAATTCATGAGTATACAATCTATATGTCATATGAAAATGAAAAACTGTTTCATAGATCTTTTGATGATAATATGATGAATAGAAATGATCAAATATTTATTAATAAATCCATAGTGTTTTTATTTACATAAATTAAGTCCTAATACTATTATTTATGTAATCTCTATTTTAGGGATCGCAGAGGTCATTTCCCATTAATTATTTTTTATTTTTTATTTTTTATTATTTCATTATATTTCAGTTTTTAATTGTTATCTTCTATTCAATATATTCACCAACTCTCCCTTTTGTTATAGAACATCTCAAGGTGATACACCAATGTTTATAATTAATATCTCAAAATATAAAATTATTATTCCATTATAGATTTTGATTCAAAACAAAGAAGAATTAGAGGTATTCCAATGAGGTTGTTGATTTCTATGATTCTTATCACATAATACCTTATTTTCATTTTTTTTGTTATTTTTAAATTTAGCCTAATTTTTTTAGGAAAATTATATGGTTGAAAATTTTTATAATGGGTGAGTGGGATTTGGATAAAAATCAATGATTTTAGTGATTGAATCAATGTGGTTTAAGGTGTTTACCTTTTAGTAATCATGGACATAGATTCATTTAATTCATTATATGATCCGTGGGGTACTATATATTTAAAATTTGCTTACAATTAATTTTATTTTGTGGATGTTAAGTGTGTAATTATATAATTTCAATTAAAATAAAAATATGAAAAAAGATAATTTAGTTTAATAATTTAATTCAATTCATTTTTATCATTGATATGTGTTTTTATTTTTCATCATTTAAATTGTCATTCTTGTTTTACGATTATCAATTTCATTTACAGAGTCAGATTTTTTGAAAACAAAAATACATATTTAGTTAAAATTTTGAGTTCTTTGTATTAGAGACTCCAATTTATAGATGTTTATGGTCTACCATGGTGCTAATTTCTAAAAGAATATAATAAATATTCTACAACATAATTAAAATAATGAATCCAAATACAGTTGAGGTAATGGATTTACACATAGGTTTTACCAATACAGGATGGATAGTGATTCTATAAACATAATAAGGAGGGAATGAAATATTTGGAAACGATTATTACTCAAATTTTTATTCCTTTTTTGATGGATGATAAGAGGAACATAAACTATACACATAGAATGAAAAACCCATCATGAATTTATACAATTTTTCATTATATGTTATCTTCTTTAAATAGAAAATAATCCAAAAATATTTGGTTTTATATTCCCAATCAAATAGAGATTATCAAATTTATTCCAACGATTTTAGCATTGGAATGATTTTCTAAATGACACTTCATCTTAATGGAATAATCATCCAAATTTCTTATGCTATTTCGAATAATCTAGATTAGACATGGAATAAAATGTGTGATATAATGATATGAGTACCCATGGCATATAAGAACTATGTGATTATATTTATTCCAAATATATGGAATTTTACTTGTTTCAATTAATTTCAATAGTCATGTTTTAGACTGAAATATATAATTCTATTTATTCGAAACTAACATCAATGTTTATTATAGGGATGAAAGATCATTGACATGTTTATTTTTGTTTTTATATTTATTTATTTATTTTCATCCATGTTTTCTTGATGTAGTGTTGTAGTATTGTTAAATTAGCCCGATTTGGAAATAATCCTCATTCCAATAAACTATATTTTTTCATCGCAAATTTTTTTGTATAACATTTCAATCCCTTACAATATTTTTTATCATATAACATAATATTATAATATCATGTGAAGGTACATCAAAATTATGAATCATGTGTTGTTTATTTAAATCCATAGCTATCCAGCCAGAGAATTTCATTAGGTCTATATACACTCAATTGAGGTTGGATGGCTAGTACTATTTTTGTTGATAAATGTTATCGTACATAAAATTACATAATGTGTTAGTGAAAAATGTTTTTATATTTGGGATATTGATTAGGTAAAGAAATTGAGTCATATAATAATTTTAAAAAACAAAATAAATATATACTAGTTTAATAATAATTGGAAATATCTCGTGGATGGGTAAACTGTTATAATCATTTATTGATAATTTTTATATTATTTCATAATATTATATCATTATCACCAAATGTAACCTATTATTTTATTGGTAATAAATTTATATATTTATAAGAAATTAATATAATGTATAATTCCTAATGTACATTAAAATTTATCAGTAGATATGGTTCACAATTCTTTATGTTTACGAAGATACCCTAAATCATACTTTAATATGATTTTAATATTTTATATAATTTTAATTCTGATAATATTTTTAAGTTTAAAGAGTTATATTTTCAATCATTTCACATTGTTTTTTTAAAAACTATTTACTTAAATATTATTATTTTAGGATGACATATCACATTCATTTGGACTAACAATAAATAATTATATCAAATCTAAATTTCATAATAGTGATATTTGAATGAAATCTAGTCAACATAAGTGTATTTGTAAAATCCTATGTTTATGTTGGGTTTTTAGGTTTATATTATGTTTAGGAATTCCGAAATGCATTCAAAAAATGAAAATTAATAAAATTATAAATTTATATGGATATATTTTAGGTTGAAAAAAACAATTTCAAGCGGAAATGAGATAACACATGAAATGATAATGAAATATTAATATTCTAATCAAAATCAACCACTATTATAGATGGTATCACCGGAAATGAATAAATATTACCATTTACATGTAAAAAGATTTTATATTGGTGATTGGATTTCAAAACATGAGATAATGTGTTGTAATAAATTATAACAACTAATCCACTATGATGATTGAAGGACAAATAAAATCATTAACTATGATATTCTATCATAAAGTAACATAACACACTTTTTGTTAATTATTAAAGTTAATTATAAATTATAATAGATGAATAATGGATTTCATTTAAGTGGTATAATATATTAGGAATGAATTCTATAACATGTCTTGATTTCTACACACATTAATGGAAGTTATGTTTGCATGGGGATTCCAATACTTATAAAAATTCATATCCCTACGTTGGGTATATAATAAAAAACGTATATACTCTATAACTATTTATGTCGCATTTAATGATTCTAATAATCTATTATTTAATTTCATATATCCATTTAGATTGAAAGAGAACATTTTATGTATGTGAACCAACACAATTAACCCTAAAATAGGGTGTTGTTTATTACAAAGTTATCATATTACTTGAGATCACATTAGTCCCAAGATAAAGGTTCATTGATCTCTATGTGTCATGATACATAATGGATAAATTTTATGACTAAATATAATTTTTTACATATATTAATTCTAAAATTGTATCCAAAAAGAATATTATAAATGGTATAAAAATCCCTAAGTTGGGGGAATAAGAATAAAAAACATAAAATTGATCTCAATAGGAAATTAAGAAAAACTTTACATTGGAAGGAATCATGTAATAAAAAAAATAGAACTATTATGTAGATAAATGATGAATACACATGAATAACATAACCGATGGATGAAATTACAACTGAATATTCACATGTATTAATTTTAATAATATCATAACGATCAATATTATGATAAGTCAAAATGTTGGGAATCATAATCATAATATTGTGGCCATGTCCTAAGGAAATAGGCTGGGAGGGTTATTGGAACTACCAATAGACTACTTTTGTTGTCTCATGTGTCTTACATATTCATTAATAGGCTATATAATCCTTGAGAACACCTATTAATATAATATCTATTAGGATATTTCATATAATAAATTGTAATAAACAATTTATGTCATACTTCCCATGGATTAAAAACATAAAAATAATTTGCATAATTTATCAGTGGGGATTATTATATTGGAAATTTTTATATATAATAAACAATTAGAATCCCGGATTACAGTTATCTATAATAAATGAATTTATAAGGGTATGTTGTGTAATTTCCTTGACTCTTTAACAGAATTATTATGGATTCACAATTTTCAAATAAGTGAACTAATGTGATGAATATCAATTTTTAGTTATTTGAATAAAAAAATTACTAAGTTGAATCAATTTAATTTTTCAATAAAATTAATTAAATTTAAAATATATTTGACATGTCTAATGATATAAAAATAATACTCAAATCCATTCTATGACATCCTTGAGTACAAAGATCATAAATCTTGTGTAAAAGATAATTATGTAATGTATTTGAAACCAATCTATGGTGACCTCTACATAATATAAATATTGAAAAAACATTACTTCATATTGATTGAAAGTGATCCAATATACTTTTTAGTATCAAATCATTATAGAAAGAGTTTATTAACTAACAATAAAAAATACACCATTAATAAATCCTATAAAGATCAAACATATCATTTGGATTTGATCACCATTAGATTATCTAAATAAAAAAACAATCAAAATTTTTCTAGTTTCCAAACTATACCTAAAAAAAGATATAATTTAATCATCTAAATAAATACACTCATTAAAAATTTTAAAACCTATAAATTTCATTCAATAATTTCATAAATATATTTGGAAAATTAAATTCTATATTCCATGATTTATGAGAAAAAATTTCGGGAAAATTATCTTCTCAATATTCTCATAACTCTAAAAGAAAATGTTATTTTTATCTCATTGATATGTGGTGTGAATGTATTAAATGGATTGAACGATTCAAATAGAGATACTAAAAAATTGTATAAAAATTAATTGAAGTATGTAAATTTGAAGCAACATATGGATATAACTATGATGTAAGAACATGGTTTTTATTTTAGGTACATATAATTTTAAAAATTGTCTCATTATTTATATTGGAACCAATATGGATACCATATTATTTTAAAATGGTTTTAAGGGGATTACCATGGTTTTATAATATTACATCCTCAACCGGTTATGAAAAAACTAGGCCACATAGTTAGTAGACACCATCTAACCTAAAGTGCACAATATCCCCTAATTGTGTAGTGATGTGAAGAATAGATGGTAGGGCCCACAATTTTTCCAAATCATGAGATTGGGGGTGCTTGCCTATAAAAAATGTCTATAATTTTAAATAGATGTGATTGAATTGTATTTCTCACACTTTACCAAACAATGTGTGCTAACCATTAGTGTACCCTCATTATAAATCAGGAGACGCACAATTGGAATAATGATTCACCAACAATGTGTTCAAACTGTGTACCCAATGGAAAATGTGTAAAATTATCATTTTCCTCTAATGAAAATTTTTAACCATTCCCCTCATATTATTTCTTATCCAATGGAAGGAACACAACTATTATGAAATTTTGAGCTCTACTCTACCAAAATATATAATTCCAGATAAAACATTGATTTAGTGTTTGATCCACCTTCTATCAAGATCGTTGGGTAACCTCTAGTATGATCATTATTTAATTTTCACCATTCACCATTTATCATATTCTGGATAGAATTTTCCAAGTGCACTATGTCATTCCATATTTTCACAAGATTGACAAAATCGTAATATTTTTTTGAATCTTGTCCAAATTAAGGAAGATATAAGATGATGAGAGTCAAATAATTATGAAGTATGAGTTCTATAAATTTATCCAATTTTTATGATGTTTTATAATATGGGATGTCATTTCAGAATATGGTTTCAATCTGTGCTTCCCCGAAATTCTATATTCCTTAAATTGGTTCCCTATTCTGGATCCCAATGGCCTTATTATTCCCCCTAAGATCAATTATCATTGATGGTGGTAATTTTTTGGTTTTTACCTGAAACATTTATAATAGGATTTTATGGAAATAAATCCAAAAAAACTATTAGAGTGTTTGGATTTACTTTTAAATAATGATATCATCTTTTTTGGTGTTAATGTGGTAGCATGGAATAAAAGACACCATTATCAATTATGTCAAATTTGAATGATTGGATTTAATATATTGAGTAGCAGTCCCACATAACGTAATCTAATAGAAAAATGGGATTTCCCTTGTTAACATGAAAAGATAGTGAGTTATGAATTATTCGTTTTTTAATATTAATGATAATGGATATTATTAGTAAATAGTTGTGAGCATAAATAACATTCTTAATTATAATTAATGGGCATAAGGAACCTTATTTATAACTATACTAAATGGGAATAGAGACCCTCCTACATTATATAAAATTGTAATGATTTCCCTTAATTATTATTATAAATTGACATGATGAACATTAAACACATTAAATCAATATAGGAAGGATGATACATGATAATTATACAAAATGGTCTTGACCTCCGTGGTAATACTATACATGAATGTCACCCCTTGTGATATTATACGGGTATGAATTCCTTTTGGATATGATATGAGCATGGAGAAACATACAAAATGATTATATGATATAGGAATGGAAACCCTTATATAATTAACATAATATATGTGCATGGTGTCACTATTATGTGATACAGAGAATGGTGTCCACATTCAATGATACTGGGCATGGTTTTCCGTTTCATCGATACATGGAATTGTGTCCCCTTTAATATTGTTATACTAGGAAAGGAATCCATAATAAATTTGAAATTGGGAATTATTAAAATAGATA
This sequence comes from Viscum album, assembly GCA_963277665.1. Taxonomy (NCBI): domain Eukaryota; kingdom Viridiplantae; phylum Streptophyta; class Magnoliopsida; order Santalales; family Viscaceae; genus Viscum; species Viscum album. Next base: position 365,476,969 of record OY728166.1, on the reverse strand, counting down.
ATTATGAAATTTTATTCCAAAATTGTCCCATGCATGAAGTGTTTTCCTAGTTTTCATACAGGTACTAGAGACAACCCAATTATAATTATTACTACTTCATTTCATTACTATATATACACACTTCCATATTATATTCAGAACCGAGATGTTTATAGACTATATTAGTGGTGTCTGACTGAGATTTATCACACACCATATCTAGAGTATCTATGGAACATAGTCAGACTATTTGCTTCCATGTGTAAATAAAAAGATGTGTTGTCTTAAAAATGTGTGACAATATAGAATATCTTACGATGGATTTGGTAGTAGATGACTAAACTAGATCTTGGGATGCTTTGATATGATTTTGTCCTTATTTAATCATTGTTTAATTTTTATAGGATGTATTTCATTTCTCTTTGTACCCATGTTTTCATTATTTGTAGATAGAATACATGTATTATCACTATTATTGTATATGATTCACATTCCAGTTAATAGTTAAATATTACTATTTGTCTTTTTTATACTAATCCCACTATATATCTGTAGAATTTAATACTTTTACTCCTTAGTAATGAAGTAATAGTCTCCCAAATAACACACCCAATTCCCTTTCTTCTAGTCACTCTCCCTTTGAATATAGAGTGATTCACCTGAGGCCATGTGTCCCACAAGGATCAAGGAACCATTCATTTAAATCTAGGTCTGGGAAGTTGCAATGGTTTTCAGAAGATTCATTTCTAACTATATTTTTTAAAACAAATATTTACATATTAGGAAGTCTATGGGATTTGGTAATGAGCTATGCCTGAGAGTATTTAAGACCTGTACATGGAAAATATAAATTGTCGTGAATGGAAATTTATAGGATCTTTTTCTTCTTATTACTATTGAATTGATTCGACCACTGTGTGATGTATTTGAATTTTATTATTACTATTGATATAATTAATATTTATCATTTTTATTTGACATAATTAATTGGGGAAAAGGAATCATTGAGAATGCATCATATTGGGATCCTTGTAAGAAATTAAAATTCAAGATATATTTGATTCCCTATAAGAAAAGTGTGATGATATATTTCGTAATGATTTCTGAGAGTTCATTTATTCATATAAATATAATTATTAATTTCTAATGATACATTAGGGAGATTTTGAAAATCATTATCAGTATTTAGAGTTCCTTCCATAAAAAAGATGTGTTTTACTTAAGAAGATATAAAATTCTCTCTTAGTAGTCAACTATGGAATGTGATGTCGAGGAACACTAATCACGTGGACTGGAAGGTGTTGTGTTATATACTAGGTGGAAACCACTATTTGTTTCATAAGGTGAGGAACACTTATGTATTGAATGTGTTGAACTATCATGTCTATACATATAAAGTGAATAATGATATAAATATGAAATTTAAATCAAATTTTAATTAAAAACATTGAGATGGATCTTGTATCATCCTTATTAGTGGGAATTAGGTAATGCCTCTATTGTTTGATGTCATGTATTATGTCTTTGAAGATATCCTTAAGGTGTATATTTATAATTTTATAGTATTTATTCCACATTAGTCTTTTTTCATTCACCCGTAGGGTGGTTATGACCCTGATCTGAAGTTGTTGGGAACTGAGAAATTAGTTATAACTCTTGTAATTTATTATTTAGAACCTCTTATAAATACTGACATAATTGATGGTGGATGTTTTCTAAGAGATCTAAAGATGTTTAGGCTAATGATTTTGGGAGATCCACAGACTAATAATTTTTATGGGAGTTGACTAGGGAGTTTGAATAGTAGTATCTGCCCATTTTTTGGGGTCACGTTGAGCATAGGCAACAAATTTATTGTTCATGAAGGTCATGTCTATATTCGAGAATCTGGAGACACATCCTAAGAGGAGAGTGAATATCTCTATGTGTATTAGTTAAGGATCTTCCAAACATTTGTGGGATATTCAAAATTAGAATAGACATTATATTTAATCAACATGGAGGGACATCCACTGGAGCTTATTTATTTATTTTCCATAGATAACATAATGGTCGATCATGACATGAATTTCATGAAACTAAAATTGGGTTCGATGAATGTTATGGATCATTTACCTTATTTTACATAGACAATGTTCTTTACACTTATCAATTATGATAATAAACCAGTGAATTCTAGATTATTTAAGGATCGTATAAGGAACCCTATTAATTTTTATGTAAATGAATTCTTGAGTATTATTGTTTTTGTTATAGTGAACCATTCCTTTATCACCATGGGGATCTTGGGGAATGCAGAAGGTGTTAGTTAGGATGATTCATAACCCATAAACAGCAGTACTTCTAATAGCAGTAAGATGTGATGCTTGGACTTTTCACATGTGATAAGTGGAAGCTAGTAAATAACCATAAAGAATTAGATGGTATTTCATTAGTGTTGAATTAATGTAGATAAGAATACATAGTTCCCCAAAGACCCCACAAGTTTTGATGATATTGTAGGCTGAGACATATACTGTGTTTCTATCGGACCTTCCTATCTGTTTTAAGTGAGAGACGATCTTTCTTATCTCCAACATTAGTATAAGGTTTAATATTGACTTTCTAATGAGGTATTTGTATTACTAATTTCCATACCAGAATATGAGGAGGTCATGGATGTGGTATCTAGACGTTAGATATTTTTCATGGATTTGATGAATATTATTATTTTTCCCTATATGGAATCCTTTTCAATTGTATTTATTGTGTAAGAATTGATATATTATCATATTCATAATGATCATTATACTCATCAAGATATTGTTTTGAATAAATTGAGATACCACTAGTTGTATACTATGTTCATTAAATATAATTTATGTATCAATAAGATTTACTTCATTGTTCATATTATTTTAGAGGCAAGAGTTTTAGTTGATCCAGATAAGGTAAGTGCTATGGTTACCTGGGAGAAGCCTAGAAAAATATAGATATAGATTTTCTAGGGGTTTGATTTTTACTACAGGTTTTTCATACAAGGCTTCTCATGATTACCAACACCTCTTATTGGTTTGACTGGGAAGGGTGTAATGTTTTTATGGTATGAATCATGTGAGAAACAATTTCACGATTTGAAAGGGATATTTAATTCCTCATAAAAAATATTCTTCTAGATCCAAGATGGATATATAATGTATATTATAATGCATTTGGTATTGGTATAGGTGAATTTATAATATATGAAGACAGATTTGTTGAATTGGGTTCCAAATAGCTGTGGCCTCATGAGAGGAATAACCTAATGCACGATCTTGAGTTGGTATCCATTGTATCCAACTTTATTTTTGGGAGGAATTTTCTTTTTTGAGAGATTTTTGTGGTGTTCATAGACCATTAATTACACATGTATAAATTTATACATAAATACTTAAATATCAGGTATTGAATATGGGTAGAATATTATAATCTAATGACTTCATTCTATAATAAATTTCAGGAAATGATAGTGATGTTTTAAATTACCTAAGCAGGACTCATACACAAGTCATTTATGTGTGCAGTAGAAAATGGGAGCTTTTGCATCTAGTTTCTAAAATTATAATTTATGTTAAGAGATATCATGCATAGTTTCTACATTCATTACTATTAGTGATATATTCACTTTTGGAGATTATGATGATGAGGTGGATTTCATATCCTGATGGATTTGTCCTATCATTTAGGATTTATGGTGATGAACTAAATCTAAATTTTACTATCGATTATGATGAAATCTAATTTATATATGAAATATTTGGGATCCCATATATATGAGAGACTAGATGATGAATGAGTTAGATGATTCACAATGGGTACCACAATGGGGTATCTTAATGATATATCATGATATGTGGTTATAGTAATGGTTAACATATATGATGTTTCATATATAATTTTTTAGTTGGTTTTCCTCCTGTCAGTAGGTGAAGCTGGAGCACCATTGACTTTAAAATTTCTACAACCATTTCTGCCCCTATAATATAAATGAGAGGATGGTGCAATTGATTTTTTTCAGCTTACTATCATCTCCTCAAGGGAGGGACATTGTATTAGTACACATGGATCATCTGAGGAAAGGATACAACTTACTTCTTATATGAGAGATGTTAAATATTTATGAACAGAAATAATTTTATAAATGTTAGATAATATGACTACATGGGGTCCAGCATAAATTCATTTCAGATAGGGATTCATTTGTTACATTGGGGTTTTGGATGTGATTACATATTGTTAAGGTTACACATGTGCTTCTATGATTAGTTTTTCACCCTAAAATGATGATTATTTGGGGAGAAATTAAAAATTTCAAGAATTCATGTTACAGAAATACATCTTTGTCGTCAAAATTTCCTGGGAGAAGAATATCACTCTTGTTGAGTCCGCCAACAATAACAGTGGTTAGAAGAAATTCTGATGGATCCTTATGATGCTCTCTAATGTAGTCCATGTCATTCAACCCTATGCTGGATAGAGGTAATAGAGGATTCACTACATGGTCTTCAAATCGATAAAAATAATTTTGATACAGGTGTGATAATTATAATGTATATGGAAGCTAATCATTATATTCAAAAATATTATGTAGACTGTTGTTGAAGACCTCTCGAGTTAAAGGTAGGGGATCATTTTTTCTTATGAGAATCTCATTGGAATTGAAATAGATTGATATAGAGGCATGGTATGATTTTGAATTATTTTTTTGGCCATATTAGATTCTGGGGAGAATTGGGGTGGTAGAATATCAGATTTTATTGCTTTTGTGTTACTGTTCAATGCTTGATGTCTTCCACATAACTGATATTCATCGATATCATAGTGACCTATCTCATATATTGGACCATAAGTGAAACAACCCAGGTAAATAAAGAGTATGAAAATTTCACATTTATCCATATTTGTGAATAAAATATTATTATTACGTTAAAGGGAACACTATGCTCGATGGCGTACCCAATATGCAAGAACAAGTTCCTTTGAAATCATACGTTGCACTCTATTAATAAAATAATATTATTTTAAATTGTAGTTAACATGTAGCCGTTGTATTGGTGGGAATGGATAGAAATAACTAAAATATGATTATATATGTTTTTAAATGTTTTTACATTTATCCAATAAAAGATAAAGGCTTAAAATACGGAAAGAATTCAATATTAGCCGTATATGCCCTAGTTTTCACTAAAGGTTCACTTATCGCCTTTTGATGGTGAACCGTCATTATATATAGTTTTGTTCACACTTATACATTCTATTGGACCAAATTTAACTCTTCTAAAGAATTGGGACATCAAAATTTACTTTGTGTAAATTTTTGGTAACTTTCTGATAAAGTTCATTTTTTAATGAATAGTGTAAAATGTTGTATTTTAATTCAAAACCTATTTTTAATCTAATTTATTTATATGATTAGATTATATTTTGAATTGGTTTTAAAGTGAAATTAGAATATATTTTTACCATTAAATCCAATAGTGTTCGTTGGAATTAATTTCACTTTGAAATCAGACTTAAACTAGTGTCAATCTTTTGATACTTATTGTTTCATAAAAACACGCTATTTGTCATGACAGCGGGAATTAATTATTAAATTAATTAATGTGACTTATATGTTTTGAATTTCTTAAAATAGAATTCATTTTTTAATTCGGAATATCAAATATAGCTTAGGGTTAATTTTGGTATTTTTCTGAAAAACTTCAATTTTTGATGAATAGTGAAATCACTAAGTGCTACTTATAAAAACTGATTTTCCATTTAAATGAATTTTTTCCACCTTTGTGTATTGAATTTCAAAAATCTGACATACATGGTTGTCATTAAGAAGTAAAATGTGGTTCAATGAGATTAAAATAATTTTTTGGTGAATAGTAACTTATTAAGTTTTTAATCGAAATTAGTGGTAATTAGTGTAGTTTAAGGTAAAAATAATGATTTAATAATATGAAATGTCCTAGACACATGTCCTACCCTCATTGGATATGTCATGGCCGACCAATACAAGCCATGGGTCAACTTGGGGACCCCATGGAGCCACTTTGGTTGGAAAATGACATAAATAACTTTTATTTAATGTTAATGTAAAAAATGGCACAAACATATATGTTTTACTAAAACAATTTTTAAATGGTGTTATAAAAGTCAGATTTTTGATTATAAATATTAATTGGAAATATTAAAATTTTTCCTACATCATAGTATTTTTTTAGACATTAAATAAATTAAATTATTTATGACATCATAATGATGCAGCGATGACATCATTATTTGACGATTTAACTAAAATGGAAAGATAATGTAAAATCAATGAACTAAACATGTCCAAAACTTATTGGATGGGTGTATTTCAAACCATTATCACCTTTTCCACGAATTATATCAATGTGGGACCTTTTAAAACCGAAACACATTTTCAAATAAAGTAATATTTCTTTACTTTCCAAAAGTGCCCCTCCGCTCCTCTTATAAAAGGCCCCCACCTCTACCTCCGTACCCACACTCCCAAAGCCTTTTTCTCGGCCAAACTCTGACCATTTTGTCTCTCCACATCCTTATCTTACTCCTTGATGCCTCACTTTGGTCATAAGTCTTCCCAAGGAAGACTTTCAGCTCAAACCAAAGGGAGTTACCCGATTTTAAGGTAATGTCTTCACTTGAGTACTTTTGTTTTATTTTGCTTCTCCAACCCCCTAAACTCTTTTTATTAATTTCTTTTGTAACAAATACAGTATCATAAATATACTAGGATGTTTTTATAAGAATTATTCGAGCTACACTTTCACACACCTAAATTTAATGGTTAAAGAACATAATGTTTCCGTGGATGGCGAATTTCAGCCTCCCGAAACGATGATTGTTCAACATTATTTCAACACCTTCAAATGTGGCCATTAAGATGAAACTATATTTATATATGATATATAATATTTTTATGTTTTACTTAATCTTCTGTATTTTTCATTTATTTCATACCTTTATGGTTTCCATTATGGGTAAATGCGATATCTTCATTTAAGGAAGCGCGGACTACCGCCCCCTCAAAGTGATTTGATTCGTTATTACCATATGTGGTACGTATAAAGGGTATATTTAATGATATTATATATGATACCATACTGTAATTAAAATACTATTATGAATCATTATGTTTTAATTCTATTAAATATGAAATATTAATGGAAGTAGCGTTCATGCGTACGTACGGCTTACCGTCTCCATGAACGGTACATTTCATTTCTTATCTCAAAATGTTATGTACTATTATAAGTACATATATATAATGGATATATATGGAATATATTACATATAAATTATTGATATCATTTTGGAATTATAACATATATATATATATATATCTCATTTTGTTTTAATTCCATTAATGTGACAAAAAAAGAAAGTAGCGTTCATGCGTACGTACGGCCTACCGTCTCCATGAACGGTGCTTTTCGTTTTTTTATCTCCAAATGATATGGAATAGTATAAAATGAATATTTACTGGATATATATTATATTTTAATCATTAATACTATTCTGGAAATTATTTACTTATAATTACATGGGCAATCTTTTTTCAAAGCAGTTCATTTTTGACTCATGTACCAAACATCGGCAAAAACGTCTGATATGAACTAACATTATTAAACAATTATTATAACATTATAATATGTGATATGAACTGAATAATAATCTCTAAAGGAGTTACTTAGGCAATTATTAATTGACCAAAGTTTATTATTCAGTAATATAAAGAAACGAACAAGACAAGTTGGACTTGAGGTAAGGGATCCTACTCCTCTCTTTCTTTTTAAGTACACTCTTTTAAGTCACTACTTTTAAAGCTCATATTTCTTGTTGTTGGGATGTTCTTTTTTATTACTCTTTCTGTAAACTTTATGTTGATATGATGAGAGACCTTATTTCCTCTCATCAATCCATTTTAGAAGTTTTATGTGGCGCCACTAGCCTGCCGAGTTTTCGTAAGGGATTTATCATCTCACTTTTATTCCCGTGAGATTTATGCTACATTTGCCACAACTTCCTTTGAGTGGTGTATGTACTGCCCATTATTCTACTCTTTGTGTAATATAATTTCGTTTATGAGTATTTACATCAACGATGTGTTGTCCTTCTTTCATGGGGTGTATGTTTTGAAAGATACCCAAGTCGGTAAGGGAACCTTTCACCCTCCTCTTTTTAAAAGACTTCTTTTGTTAGGTCTTTTAATTTACATATTGTTATGTTGGGATATGTTCTCATATATCTTTATTGATGTAAATTTTATGTCCAAGTGATGAGATAATTTTTTTATCTCTCATCAACTCATTTTTATGTGACGTCGTTAGGCTGTCAAGGGAACTTCTTAACCCAATTTCGATTTCTTTGGGTTCAACATGTAGTTATTGAATATGTCATCCTTTGAATATGTGTGAATGACCTTTTGTTATTTTACACTTAATATCCAATTATATTTTGTGTATTCGTTTGTCACACATAATTATGTAATTGATTTATCCTTAAATCAAGGGTACCGTCTTTGTAAAGGACTTCGTCTCAATCTCCTTTCATTGAGGCATATTTCGTTTTATACACAACTTTATTTTATATGGTGTATAAACCCTTTTGACTTTTACTTTTATACAAAAGGAATCTTTTTCTATGAAGTGTTTTACTAAACAACAAAAAGGAATGTTTTTTTTAACGTACGCGGTGACAACGACCTTTTCCGCCGCCGCAAGTATTATTTGGTCTTTGGCTTCCTCAACAAGCTGTAATGTTTTTAAAATAAAATAAATACCATATACTCTTTTATATATTTTGGTATTGAAAATGGTTTGGATAAAGGATTCTATTATGATATATTGTGATTGAAATGTGGAAATGTTATCATTCCTTTATATTGGTTTTATGTTTTATGATTTTATATTGGTACTTGGACATTTTAACGGGTGGTTACGTTATAAACCATATGACAGGTGGTGTCGTGAATACCAGGATGGGTGGTTACGTTATAACCTTCAATGCATTGGGTATGGAAGTCGGCCTTATGGATATTCCATTATGTATGTATGGAAATTGGCAGTAGGGCTATTCCATTAAGTGATATGTGTGGAAGTCGATCGTATGGTTATTCCACTTAAGTATGTTTATGTCCCAAGTTACCATTATATATGTTATGTGTTCATTATATGGGTTTTATGGTAATCCTTTGGTTACAAAAAGGTAAGTAATGATACTTTATTTAGTGAATAGTTTTTACTACTTCATGAAGGTGAAGGTAATACTTTGATAGAGTATACATGGTTTACTTGATGTTTGAAAAAATAACAGTTTTCATTATTTGTGTATCCCTTACTGAGCTTTTTATGCTCATCCCATGTTTTTGAAATGTTTTTCACAGGTCACGGGAAAGGTATATAATAAGATGATAGAGTCAAGGATGTATCATGAAATAATCCAAGTTTTATTTTAAATATTTTACCGTTGTTGGGAAGAATGAATCCTGTCTTTTATGTAACCACTTTGTTTAAAGGTGGAATGTAATGCAAGTTTCAATATCTAATTCTATAAAACTCTAAACCTGAAAAGATCCTCAACGTGTAATATTGTGATAACTCAAGATTATGTAAGGTTTAAGGCTGGGGCCTCATAGTTGGTATCAAAGGTCAGTTTAGATAACTTTATAGGTTAGGGTATTCTCTAAGCACAAGTGACATTACCATAATGGTTTGGATTTTAGAAAGAGTCCTAGTTTTAGATAAAGTGAATGAGTAAGTGTATCTTAGTGTTTAACTTTCTCATTAGTACATGATGGTTTTGTTGAAATACTCACACTGACATTTCTGTTTTATGTGAATGGATGGATCTAGCAGGCACCAAAGAGACAACAGGTTTGAAGGAAACTGTGGTGGTTCTCTGATTAAGATACTAGATAAAATGGAGGATTCAATGAGGAAACTCATGGTTTTCCTAAACCAAATATCAAGGAGTCATGATCAACCACTTGAACCTTGGTATGTTCTGTAATGCATCATGTACGAGATGACCAATCGATGTGGAAGTTCAGGTAATAATTATAAAGGTAACCATTACAGTTTATATGATCCTTACTTTTGAGGTAATTATGGATTATTATATGATATGTTGGAAAATGAAAGGCATGAGATAAACTTGAGGTTAAAATATGTAATTATAATTTTTTATGATTTTATCCCTTTTTGGGGAATGATTTGAGAATTATATAGTTTTGGAAAAAGGACAACATGGAGACCGTGTGACAACACGTCGCGTCGGACAATTCTGTAGGAATCGAACCCACAACCAAAGTGCGACTGGTATTTATCGCTTACCACTGGACTACGTGAAGTCCCTGGTTAGTTTGACTGATTCTTTCTAGTTATACTATTTTATGAATTAAGAGTAAGTTTATTTTGGTTTATTTATGAAAATGATTAACCTATCATGGAGGATATGTGATTAGGTTAATTACTTTTCAATACGAGACTTTAGGAGAAACTGATGTTGTTTGGAGATAAATGTTACAATTTAACTTGGAAGACTATGTGAATAAATCCTTCAAATATTTGGGTTACAATCTTAGAATGGTTTACATTGAATAATTTTATGGAAAAATTGTTTATCTAAGGGTCCTCGTTGAACTTTTGGTTTTTTTGGACAAATTTTGGAGGTTAAGAATAGATTTTCTTTTTATTAAGGGTTATCGTTTTCTAGATTATCTGATCTTATACTAGCCTTTTTGGTTTTGGTTTTGGTTAAAGTCTAAAGACATGGGAAGTATATAGTTCTATTTTGTAGATTAGGTGATTCTCTATAAGTTGATTATAGTACTCTTAATGCGAACAAGTCTCCCTAAAAACTCATCTTTTGGAAAAAAAATATGAGTTTGATTAAGGAATCTAGTAAAAGTTGAATGTCAACATGATAAGGGATTATGTTTCCTTATGAATAAATTCCTCAATAAAATTTAACATAAAACAAAAATGTTGTCTATTAACTTTTTATACTGGGGAACCCAATACTGTTTAACCCATCACAAGTTTGTGATTTTCTTATGGTTAACATTCTCCTAGACATGTTTACTATCACTCTCACCCAAGAACATGACACTTTGATTTTTCTTCCATGTCTATGTTTTTCTGCAGATGGGTTAACTCGGGTGACCTCTGTACTTATCTTTCTTTATTTTAATGTGATTGTTTTACCGACTCTTGTTCTGATGTGGGACTTTCAAGGATGTTTCCAACTCCAGTTTTATAATTGCGAGGACGCAATTCCCAAAAGGGGGGAAGGATGTAACACCCCAGGTAAATAAAGAGTATGAAATTTTCACATTTATCCATATTTGTGAATAAAATATTAATATTACGTTAAAGGGAACACTATGCTCGATGGCGTACCCAATATGCAAGAACAAGTTCCTTTGAAATCATACGTTGCACTCTAATAATAAAATAATATTATTTTAAATGGTAGTTAACATGTAGTCGTTGTATTGGTGGGAATGGATATAAATAACTAAAATATAATTATATATGTTTTTAAATGTTTTTACATTTATCCAATAAAATATAAAGTCCTAAAATACGGAAAGAATTCAATTTTAGGCGTATATGCCCTAGTTTTCACTAAAGGTTCACTTATCGCCTTTTGATGGTGAACCTTCATTAAATATAGATTTGTTCCCTCTTATAAATTCTATTGGACCAAATTAAACTCTTCTTAATAATTGGGACATCAAAATTTACTTTGTTTAAATTTTTGATATCTTTATGATAAAGTTCATTTTTTTTAATGAATAGTGTAAACTGTTGTATTTTAATTCGAAACCTCTTTTTAAACTAATTTATTTATATGATTAGATTATCTTTTGAATTGGTTTTAAGGTGAAACTAGAATATATTTTTACCATTAAATCCAATAGTGGTCGTTGGAATTAATTTCACTTTGAAATCAGACTTAAACTAGTGTCAATCTTTTGATACTTATTATTTCATAAAAACACGCTATTTGTCATGACAGCGGGAATTAATTATTAAATTAATTAATTTGACTTATATGTTTTGAATTTTGTAAAATAGACTTCATTTTTTAATTCGGAATATCAAATATAGCTTAGGGTGAATTTTTGGTATTTTTCTGAAAAACATCAATTTTTGATGAATAGTGAAATCAGTAAGTGGTACTTATAAAAACTGATTTTCCCTTTAAATGAAATTTTTCCACCTTTGTGTATTGAATTTCAAAATTCCGACATACATGGATGTCATTAATAAGTAAAATGTAGTTCAATGAGATTAAAATAATTTTTTGGTGAATAGTAACTTATTAAGTTTTTAATCGCGATTAGTGGTAATTAGTGTAGTTTAAGGTAAAAATAATGATTTAATAATATGAAATGACCTAGAAACATGTCCCACCATCATTGGATATGTCATGGCCGACCAAGAAAAGCCATGTGTCAACTTGGGGACCACATGGAGCCACTTTGGTTGGAAAATGACATAAATACCTTTTATTTAATGTTAATGTAAAAAATGGTACAAAAATGATATGTTTTACTAAAACAATTTTTAAATGGGGTTATACAAGTCAGATTTTTTATTATAAATAGTAATTGGAATGATAAAAAGATTTCCTACATAATAGTATTTTTTTAGTCATTAAATAAATTAAATTATATATGACATCATAATAATGCAGCGATGACATCATTATTTGACGATTTAACTAAAATGGAAAGATAAGGTAAAATCTATGAACTACACCTGTCAAAAAATTATTGGATGGGTGGATTTCGAACCCTTATATCCTTATCCACGAATTATATCAATGTGGGACCTTTTAAAACCGAAACACATTTTCAAATAAAGTAATATTTCTTTACTTTCCAAAAGTGCCCCTCCTCTCTTCTTATAAAAGGCCCCCACCTCTACCTCCTTACCCACACATCCAAAGCCTTTTTCTCGGCCAAACTCTGCCCATTTTGTCTCTCCACATCCCTCTATTACTCCTTGAATCCTCACTTTGGCCATAAGTCTTCCTAAGGAAGCCTTTGAGCTCAAACCAAAGGGAGTTACCCGATTTTAAGGTAATGTCTTCACTTGAGTACTTTTGTTTTATATTGATTCTCCAACCCCTAAACTCTTTTTATTCATTTAATTTATAACAAATCCAGTATCATAAATATACTAGGATGTTTTTATAAGAGGTATTCGATCTACACTTTCACACACCTAAACCTAATGGTTAAAGAACATACTGTTTCCGTGGATGGCAAATTTCGGCCTCCCGAAACGATGATTGTTCAAAATTCTTTCAACACCTTAAAAGGTGGATATTAAGATGACACTATATTTATATATGATATATAATATGTTTATTTTTTACATAAGCTTATGTATTTTTCAATTATTTCATACCTTTATGGTTTCCATTATGGGTAAATGTGATATCTTCATTTAAGGAAGCGCGGACTACCGCCCCCTCAAAGTGATTTGAATCATTATTACCATATGTGGTACGTATAAAGGGTATATTTAATGATATTATATATGATAACATACTTTAATTAAAATACTATTATGAATCATTATGTTTTAATTCTATTAAATATGAAATAGAAATGGATGTAGCGTTCATGCGTACGTACGGCTTACCGTCTCCATGAACGGTACATTTCATTTCTTATCTCAAAATGTTATGTACTATTAAAAGTACATATATATAATGGATATATATGTAATATATTACATTTAAATTATGGATATCATTCTGGAATTATAACACATATATATATATATATATCTCATTTTGTTTTAATTCCATTAATATGACAAAAAAAGAAAGTAGCGTTAATGCGTACGTACAGCCTACCGTCTCCATGAATGGTGCTTTTCGTTTTTTATCTCCAAATGATACGGAATAGTATAAAATTAATATTTACTGGATATATATGATATTTTAATCATTAATACTATTCTGGATATTATTTACTTATAACTACATGGGCAATCTTTTTTCAAACAAGTTCATTTTTGACTCATGTACCAAACATCGGCAAAAACGTCTGATATGACCTAAGATTATTAAACAATTATTATATAATTATAATATGTGATATGAACTGAATAATAATCTCTAAAGGAGGTACTTAGGCAATAATTAATTGACCAATATTTATTATTCAGGAATATAATGAAACGAACAAGGCAAGTTGGACTTGAGGTAAGGGATCCTACTCCTCTCTTTCTTTTTAAGTACACTCTTTTATGTCACTCCTTTTAAAGCTCATATTTATTGTTATTGGGATGTTCTTTTTTATTACTCGTTCTGTAAACATTATGTTGATATGATGAGAGATCATATTTCTTCTCATCAATCCATTTTAGAAGTTTTATGTGGCGCCGCTAGGCTGCCGAGTTTTCGTAAGGGATTTATCATATCACTTTTATTCCCGTGAGATTTATGCTACATTTGCCAAAAGTTCCATTGAGTGGTGTATGTACTTCCCATTATTATACTCATTTTGTAATATAATTTCGTTTATGAGTATTTACATCAATGTTGTATTGTCCTTCTTTCATGGGGTGTATGTTTTGAACGATACCCATGTCGGTAAGGGAACCTTTCACCCTCCTCTTTTTAAAAGACTTCTTTTGTTGGGTATTTTAATTTACATATTGTTATGTTGGGATATGTTCTCATATATACTTATTGATGTAAATTTTATGTCCAAGTGATGAGATACTTTTTTTTATCTCTCATCAACTCATTCTGATGTGACCCCATTAGGCTGTCAAGGGAACTTCTTAACCCAATTTCGATTTCTTTGGGTTCAACATGCAGTTACTGAATATGTCATCCTTTGAATATGTGTGAATAACCTTTTATTATTTTACACTTAATATCCAATTATATTTTGTGTATTTGTTTGTCACACATAATTATGTAATTGATTTATCCTTAAACCAAGGATATCGTCTTTGTAAGGGACTTCGTCTCAATCTCATTTCATTGAGGCATATTTCATTTTATACACAACATTATTTTATACGGTGTATAAACCCCTTTGACTTTTACTTTTATACAAAAGGAATATTTTTCTACGAAGCATTTTACTAAATGATAAAAATAAATGTATTTTTAACGTACGCAGTGACAACAACCTTTTCCGCCGCCGCGAGTATTATTTGGTCTTTGACTTCCTCAACAAGACGTAATGTTTTTAAAATAAAATAAATACCATATAATCCTTTATGTATTTTGGTATTGAAAATGGTTTTGATAAAGGATTCTATTATGATATATTGTGATTGAAATGTGGAAATGTTATCATTCCTTTATATTGGTTTTATGTTTTATGATTTTATATTGGTACTTAGAAATTTTAACGGGTGGTTACGTTATAAACCATATGATGGGTGGTGACGTGAATAACAAGACGGGTGGTTACGTTATAACCTCCAATGCATTGGGTATGGAAGTCAGCCTTATGGCTATTCCATTAAGTATGTATGGAAATTGGCCGTATGGCTATTCCATTAAGTGATATGTGTGGAAGTCGACCGTATGGTTATTCCACTTAAGTATGTTTATGTCCCAAGTTACCATTATGTATGTTATGTGTTCTTTATATGGGTTTTATGGTAATCCTTTGGTTACAAAAAGGTAAGTAATGAAACTTTATTCAGTGAAGAGTTTTTACTACTTCATGAAGGTGAATGTATTACTTTGATAGAGTATATATGGTTTACTTGATGTTTGAAAAACTAACAGTTTTTTTTCTTTGTGTATCCCTTACTGAGCTTTTTATGCTCATCCCAAGTTTTTGAAATGTTTTTCACAGGTCACGGGAAAGGTACATGATAAGATGATAGAGTCAAGGATGTGTCAAGAAAGAATCCAAGTTTTATATTAAATATGTTTCCGTTGTTGGGACGAATGAATCCTGTCTTTTATGTAACCACTTTGTTTAAAGGTGGAATGTAATGCAAGTTTCAAGATCTAATTCTCTAAAACTCTAAACCTGAAAAGATCCTCAACGTGTAATCTTGTGATAACTCAAGATTATGTAAGGTTTAAGGTTGGGGTCTTATAAAAAGGACCATGAGTAAGATTAATATTCCTCCATTGAGTAGTATCCTATATGAATTATCAATCAAATAATAAATGATCTCGATATATGGTATGTTCCTTTAGTACAGATTCTATTGCAGCACATATGACTATATGATGAGTGATTGGAGCTGGATGCCAATGTATGTGATCTGTGGTAAGAGTTGATCACAAATGTTGTTTCACTACTCATGTATGTTGAACTCCATGATGACTACCATTATTAGGGAAAGAATTAAGAACCCAATTTTTATATTGGGTATGGATCCTTTTTAAACTTATTCTAAATCCTTATTTTGGTCATGATAATTATTCCCTATCAGGTAAAAATTGGTTTAGGAAGTTTCTAAGGATTGTTAGGTGCCCAAAACCTTTGCCAGTGGAGAAACAACATGGAAACAAATTACTATAAACCATGGTACCAATAATTCATGGTATATCCTAATTGTTTAGGGAATGATTGATTAACATATGGGACACATTGTTTTCCAAAAACATTTACCAGTGGAGGAAAATTGGTGAAAAATTTATACTTTCTCAAGCAGAGGTGATCCCACATTTTTTGTATTGTTTTGATTAGCATGTGACCTAACTATATGGGTTACCTGCTTATGTAATTGTAGCTGCACTATTGGTGGATAGTTTGGCCAATCATTTGGACAAACCATGCGGCCAATGAAAATTGGTAAAAATTACCATTTTTACTTAATGAAATGTTTTATATTTCCCCTAATCACAATTATTATCTAGTGCATAAAACCCCTCTTGTTACCCAATTTTTTTCCCTAACATAAATAAAATCTTCATATTAAATACTTTTTTAGCCATTTGATCCATCTTCAATTAGTATCATTGGATAGACACTAGTAACATCTTAATTCCTTTTTCACCACTATTCATTAATCATTCTCTTAATGGTTTTATCAATGTGTCTGCCTATAAATCCTATTTCTTGGGTGTTGATCCATTCAACCTATTTTTTCTGATCTAGGAATAAATAGTGGATGATAATGGAAACATATTTCCATATGAGTAGGTGGTATGTGCATTATAAATTATTCATCATGTTTTGATGTTTAATAATACGTTCCATTGTTCCACATAGATGTTTAACCATCTTATTTTCCATAAATTTTATCTCTCTTAAATTTATTGCATATTCTTAAACCCACTTACCTTATTACAGTCATTAAGATCCATTAAATTAGATGGATCAATCCCTTTGGGTGTGACCCCACACATTCCAAATATTATTTCAGGGAAATAAATTAAAAACCCTCTATTGGGTTATTTCACTTCACTTTTAAATGATAATATCATATTGATATAGAATAAATGTGGTGGAATTCCATGTCCAAAAACCGTATAATATTTCAGAAATAGAAATTATTGAAATGAAATAGCGGTGAGTACAGAGCCCACATCAACTCATTGAATTGAAAAATGGTCATACCCTTGTAAACATGAAATGGTAGTGAGTTATCATTATTCCTCCGATCGTATTAAATCCAATGGATATAATTATTAATTATATGTGGGAATAAATACCCTACCTAGTTATTATGTATTCTAATGATGTCCATTATGCATAATTATACTAATTGGGGATGTGCAGGAAAAAAGCTGTAGGATCAAAGGGTGTTGTGACACCTACGAGAGGGACATCATTGTTCTATAGAGGATGAATATTATGGGTGTTTTCCCTAATTCTCATGGCATGAAGGAAGTATTTTGGTCCACCCATTTACATGTATCAACTAAAATAATCATTGATGGGGAATCATGGAGAATCACATGACTTGCGGGATTTTAGGTGGCCTTTAAGAATCATAATTGGAAGGTGTTGGAATGTCTTTATAGACAGTGATGGCATGAAACTACCATAAAAGCTGAAATATTGGTGGTCATCAGAGCGGTTGAAATTGTTGATCAATTAAACTAGAATATTATTTGGAGGGAATGTGAATCAATTACAATTTTTACGACGTAATTATGGTTCATATATCTCGTTCATGGAAGCTCACATGCAAGTGGGTCAAATGTCATGACCAAATATCTACTATGATCTACATCATTACTCACACTTTTTGGGGAAGTGAACTACATTGTGGATGGACTTGAAAATAATATCATCACTAAAGAGGAAGACAACTATATGGGAAATGTAAATACATCCATGACTCCACTTATTTCTAGCAACCAATGTAAAATACCTTCACTTCATCTAATGTAATTTTATTTCGTATATTTTCAAGAGCCTTACCGATCACTTTTCTAAAAAACTATATGGGAAAGAAATACCTAAAATAATTAGACAGGAAACAAAATAATTGTGATAAAATATGGTCATTATGACCCTATAATGTGATATGATCTTGGAGATTCTTATAAAATTATGATACAATATGAGAGTTGGGACACTAATATAACAAAGATACTATACGGTCATGGGATCATGTGATACTAGGCATAGTGTCCTTAATATGTAATATAAATCATGAAATTTCTATTATCTGATACATGGCATAGAACTTACATTTTTATATTGATATTGGAAATGGATTCCCTTATAAATGTGATAATGGTAATTGTGAATTTTGAAACATATCCTTAGTTATTTCAACAAAGGGTGAAGTAGGTAGTGTTAGCCTGGTCTCCTTTTAGTAACCTGAGCTAACCCATTTCCAGTTATTACAACTAATTTTCATTACAATATCTAAACACTTCAATGTTCTACACACATATTATATATTTATAGACTTAATTGTTTATGGATAATTGGGATTTGTTTCAGACCCTAGTCGAGTCACCAATGGAAACTAGAAAGACCATATGCATGGTGGTGTTGAAAATGGGATGTTCCTTCTTATAGATGTGTGACATTATTGCATGACATAGGATAAAAAAATTGGAATATGACATGGATGTAACTCAAGGTTCATGGATCAGATTTTGGCCTCTGTATACCTTTAGTTTATATTTTAAAACATTAATTTACTCTTAACTTGTATCTAGGTTTTAATTATTTGTAGATAAATGACATACATTATCCTAATATCTGTATATGATTCAATTTATAGTTAGTAGTTGATTATTAATTATTGGTTGTTTATAATACATTCGTTATTTATCTATTGATTTTTTTTGTAATGATACTCCGGTAATGCAGGAACAGCCTCCCCATAGACAAACTGAAATCTCTCATAGCTAGTTGGAAGCCTCTAGTGTTCAAGGAGATGTTTATGAGACCATGTGTCCCACCATGAATGGGGTAATGTTTAGTGGAATATATGTTCATTACAAAAAATACAAATACACAATGAAGTATGTATATTGTGGTGAAATAAAATGTTGAATGATTCCCTTGAACATCACCACTATTTAAAAATTTACAGGCCCCCCAAAGAAGGCCACATATGAAGACATTATGATGATTCCATTAAGATAATAAATGTGGATGAAATCAATATTCACCACTAACAATTCATCAACTGAATTCCAAAATATTAAAATATACAAAAATAAATAATAATATAGAAAATAATAGATCACTTGTTCAAATGTTTTATTCAATGGAGTAATGATTTTTATTTAATTAAACCACATTCACCCTTTAAATTATAATATCCTCATATCATTACCATTAAAATATTTTATTGTGGAAATTATATTTATTAATTTCTTATGAGAATTATGTTCAAAAATAAATGTAATGCTCGATTACACTGATTATTTATTAGAGGTTGGATATAAGAAATAAACAAAAATAGTGGTACACCCATTGTAATGATAATCTTCTAATTTAACTATAGTGTAACTGGATGTCTCATGTAGATAATGATTTTCTTATTCCCACACAATTTATATTTATTGAATAGTGAGGAAATAATGGAATTACATAGTACCTATCATTTTTGTTTTATTATTATAGGAAAAAATGATTGAATATTCATAGTTTAAAACAAAATTGTCTATATCTTGGAAAGTGAAGGAATTTATCTATTTTATAATATTGGGTTTATTGAAATAATCATATAATG
Organism: Viscum album; assembly: GCA_963277665.1. Classification (NCBI taxonomy): domain Eukaryota; kingdom Viridiplantae; phylum Streptophyta; class Magnoliopsida; order Santalales; family Viscaceae; genus Viscum; species Viscum album. The sequence continues at coordinate 365,456,798 of OY728166.1, read as the reverse complement.
AGTCTTTTTTGATTAAATACATGAGTTTTGATAAAAAAAATATAATTGATAAAAAAATTTATAATGGGTTCATGATTTTGCAAACTCCCTTATATATAGTTATTTTTTGAAATATTATAATTCAGAAATTTATTTTCAAATTAAGAGCGATATGATTTTCTAAAGATTTTTTTTCTTTTTATTGGTTGATAAATATTTTTATTATATTAGTTTATTATTTAGGGAAAAAAATTAATCTTTTCAGATTTATTTTAATATAATAGTTAAAATACAATTTAATCTATGTTTTTACCATCATCTGTACTCCCCGAATTTGAATAGACACCATTACGATCTAGAGTTAAATTTTGTATATGTAATTGAAGATAGAAAAATAAAGATAATAGTTGATAAATATCCTAAAAATAAATCATGGTAATTAATTGATAAATTTTTTGAATCCCAATGCATGGAAAATATTTCTTACACATAGTTAAATATTTGGAAATAACCTCTGTAATTTATGGCCTTTATTTTATAATATTAATTTGGTAATACTAGTATGATAACCACCATAAAATATAAAAATGGATTATTAATTATTTTAGGATATGATGTATTTAATACACACATAAGTTGAAATAATATTGATCATATCTTATTTAGTGTTGGTTTGGCCCATTTTAATAGTTGAAATAAAATAAAAAATTATATTTTTTATGAAACACATTTTTGAGTTATCTTCACAAAATAAATAAATTAAACAAGGTGTTCAGAACAATAACAATACTTGGCCTCGCCACACACTGAATATTAATTCTCTCAAAAGGTCAAAATAATCATAAAAACAATACATATACAACGCAAAACCATAACTGGACAAAATATCATCAAATAACTAGAAAACCAAAAGGTTATAAATATAACTATTATCCAAAGCAAAAAATATCATTTCATTGTGCGGTATATTTGGTGATAAAAGAAACATGTCTACCAATTGGAAAATATTGTAATAGGAAAAAAGAGAATATAACAGATCCCTTTATGAAACTGGGAGTCAACCAAACACAATTTCACCACAATAAAACTATATATGAATATTATGACGACTCAACACCTTGATGTAATACCTATTAGTTTCATACCATAGACAAAAAAAATTTTAGACACATGTGGGTGTATAAAAAATGTAAGCAAGGAGTCTATTATGATCCAACTATGACGTACATATCAAATCTATATTATAATTAAAAAACATTATATTATGAAAATAATAATTTAATGTATTATTGATCATGTTAATTAGAAATAATTAACAAGATAGATACTTCTAGAGAAAAAATATAAGGCCCTGGCCTTAAACCAAACTTAATCGTGAGTTATTTCAAGAATACACATTGTGGATCTTTTTAGATTTATAGACTTAGAGAATTAGATCATAAATCATGCATTACATTCCACATTTAAACAAAGTGGTCATATAAAAGATAGTATTAATTTTTCCCCATTAATGGAAACATATTTAAAATAAAACATGGATTCGTTCTTGACAGTTCCTTGAAAATATCATCATATCATGTACCTTTACCTTGACCTATGAAAAACATTTCAAAAAAGTGGGATGAGAATAAAAAGCTCAGTAAGGGATATAAAAATTCAGAAAGGAAAGAATAGTTATGTATACATATGAATCAATGAAATCATACGTTACTCAAAAAACATAAACACATTAACATACCTCATGAAATCATAAGATTTATGAATAACTCATAGAAATCATAAGACATAAAGGTAAATTTAGGCATTCATAACATTCTCACATAGTGATTAACCCTCATGGTTATGTTCGGAATACCCATCACAGTATATTCCCTAAATCTCTTCGTAGAAACCTTAGCGTTTAACCCCTTCACATTACCCAATGCATTGGAGAGCTATATCGGGCTCACCCGCCCTTAGTTTATCATGGAACCACCCGTCTTCATAAAAAATGGCCAAGAACCATAACATAATCATAGAACATAACTTAAGCACAAAGGAAAGATAACATTCCCACATTGCAATAACAATACAACATTTTAAGATATTGAAATAATGAATCCCTTCTAAAAACCATTTTCAAAACCATTTAAAACATTTAATAATGATATTTTTTAATCAAAGTGTCCCATAAGACTTTGAAGCTTTTAAAATTTTAAGCCATTAGTATCCATATAAATAAATCCATAAAACCATTTTGAAATTATGGATATTAATAAGAACAAATCATTAAAACAATTAAAGAGATATTTTAGTTAAAGGGTTTTTACCAAAATTAGAGACACTTGAATATAATAATTGACGAATAAAATTTAATCATAACATTATAATATCATGAGAATAAATGTATTCATGATATATTATTCCAAAGAACAGTTATACACCATATAAGAGTGAATTGGTGCATAACAACAATTAAGTTTCAATAGAATTGTAAAATGAGATGAAATCTCTTATAATGAAAGTATCCTTAAATTAAGGATAAATCAGTCTCATAATTATGTGTCAAAAATATAAATATACCCAATATATGTTGATATTAAGTGTAAAAAACCATTGGTAATTCACACATATTCATAGGAAGACATATTCAATAACTACAAGTTGAACCCAATGAAATCGAAATTGGTTTAAGAAGTTCCCTTGGTAAAATTCGACAGCCTAACTGCATCACTTAAAAATCTATAACATTAGTTGGTGAGAGAGAAAATGGTATCTCATCACTTGGACATTAAATTTACATCAATAAGGATATATTAGAACATATCCCAACATGAAAAGATGTAAATTAAAATACATAACTAAATAAGTCTTTTTAAAAGAGGAGTGTGAAAGGTTCCATTACCGATTTGGGCAACTTTCGAAACGTACACCCCATGAAAGAAGGGTCATACAATGAACACGTAACGACCCATAAATGAGAGTATATTTTAAAAATAGTAAACTAATGTGTAGTAAATACAACGCACAAAAGAAAATAGTGGCCCATGTAGCATGAATCTCACGGGAATAAAAAGTGAGATGAAAATCCCCTTATGAACATTTGGCAGCCTAACGGCACCACATAAAACATACAAAAATGGATTGATGAGATAAAATAATGTCTCCCATCATATTAACAGAAAATTTACAGAAATATTAATATTAAATAACATCCCTGAACATAAGAAATAGTATCTTAAAGTATGTTACATAAAAAAGTACTTAAAAAGAAAGATAAAGGTAGGATCCCTTATGAAAATTCGGCAGCCTAACGGCTCCACTTAAAAATTCAAAAAATTAATTGATGAGAGTAAGAGGGGTTATATCATCATTTAAAAATACAAATTACAGTATGTTTAATATAAAATAAAATCTTCCAACATAATAACACGGAGCATAATTGAAATGACATAAAAGATGGTACTTGGAAGAAAGAGTGAGGTCGGATCCCTTACCTCAAGTCCGACATGTCATGTTCATTTCGTTATATTCATGAATAATAAACTTTTGTCAATTTATCATTGCTTATTTTCCTCCTTTAAAGATTATTATTCATTTCAAATCACATATTATAATGTTATAATAATTTGTTAATAATGTTAGTTCATATTAGATGTTTTTGTCGATGTTTGGTACATGAGTCAAAAATGAACTTCTTTGAAAATGATTGTCCATGTAGTTATAAGTAAATCATATGAAAAATAGTACTAATTCTTTAAATATCATATATATCCAGTACATATTTATTTTATAGTATTCCATAACATTTGGAGATAAAAATAAATGAAATTCACCGTTCATGGAGATGATAGGTTGTACGTACGCATGAACTCTACATTCATTTCTTTGACATATTAATGGAATTAAAATAATTGAGAGATTTATATATAATAATTACAGTATAATATATTTGTTTTATAGGTCACATAAGTTCATTAATTTTATTCTCTATACATTCCATGTATTGCATGAACGAGTCAAATCACTTGAGGGGGCGGTAGTCTAGACTTCCTCGTATGAAATTATCACATTTTTACAACATGAAAAGCATAAAGGTATGTTTTAAATATATAATACAGAATCATATGGAAAACATAAATACCATATATATCATATATAAAATATATTTACATCATAATGGACACCATGAATGGTGTTAAGAAAAGATTGAACAACCATCGTTTCGTGAGGCAGTAATTCGCTGTCCACAGAAATAGTATGTTCTTTAACAATTAGACGGAGGTGTGTGTATGTGTAGATCTAATCCTTCACATAAAAACATTTTAGTATATTTAAGATACTTTTTCTGTTACAATAGAAAGGAATAAATAGATTTTAGGGGATTGGAGAAAGAAAATAAAACAAAAGAACACAAGTGAAGACATTAACTTTAAATCGGGTAACACCTCTTGGTTTGAACCAAAAGGGTTTCTTAAAGAGAATTATGCCAAATATGAGGCTTCAATGATGAAGAGAGGGATGTGGAGAGATGAAATGGGAAGGTTTTGGCCGATCCAAAGGCCTCACAAGTGTGGGTAAGGAGGTAGAGGTGGGGGACTTTTATAAGGGAAGAGAATGGGAACTCTTGGAATGTTATAAAAGATTACTTTATTATAAAATTCATTTCGGATTTTAAAGTTCCCAAAACGATATATTTAAAGGTTTAGGTTATAAGGTTTCTAAATATACACATCCAAAAGGTTTTGGACAAGTTTAATAAATAGATTTACCCCTATCTTCTCATTTTATTTAAATCGTTCATTTATGAGGTAATCACTACATCATCACGGTGTCATAAATAAAATAAGTTATATAATGTCTAAAAATTATAAAAAAATATCATGATATAAGAAATATTTTTAGTATTATAATTAATATTTATAGTATAAAATATGACTTGAATAACCCCATGTAAAAATTGTTTTAGTAAAACAATACATGTTTGTGACATTTTAATTTTAACTTTAAATAAAAAGTTATTAATGTCTTTTTCCAACCAAAGTGGCTCCATGGGGTCCCCAAGTTGACCCATGGATTGTTTCAGTCGTCCATGACTCATCCAATATGGTTAGGGCAAGTTTCAAGGTCATTTAATATTATTATAACATTATCTTTACATTAAATTACACTAATTACCTCTAATAACGATTAATAAACTTAAAAGTTACTATTCACCAAAAAAATATTTTAATCTCATTGAACCACATTTTACTTCCTAATGAAATCCATGTATGTCATATTTTTGGAAATAAAATCCCAAAAGTGGTAAAGTCTCATTTAAACGAAAAATCAGTTTCTTTAACTACCACTTAGTGGTTTCACTATTCATCAAAAATTGATGTTTTTCAGAAAAATACCAAAAATTCACCGTAATATATATTTGATATTCCAAATTCAAAAATGATTTCTATTTTAAAAAATTCAAAATATATAAGTTACATTAATTAATTTAATAATTCATTTCCACTGTCAAAATAAATAGCGTGTTTTTAAGAAACAATATCTATTAAAAGATTGACACTAGTTTAAGTCCAATTTCAAAGTGAAATTAATTCCAATGACCACTATTAGATTAAATTGTAAAATATATTCTAAATACACTTTAATCTCATTTAAAAAGATAATCTATCCATATAAATAAATCATATTAAAAATAGGTTTTGAATTAAAATGAAACATTTTCACTAAAAATGATCTTTATCGGAAATATAACAAAAATTTACACAAAGTAAATTTTGATTTCCAGATTCTAAAGAAAGTTTTTATGTTGTCAAATACAACATATTAAAAGTTCAAATGTATATTTAAAATCGGTTCGCTATAAAAAGGTGGTTAATTGACCTTTTAAAGAATATTAGATGATTTATGCTTAAAATTGGATTCATTTTCATTTTAAGCCTCTACCATTTTTTGGATAAATGTAATGATATATCAAAAACATATGTAATAATTTTGTAGTTATTTCTATTCATTACTGCCATTACAATGTCTAGGAGTTAACTATTATAATATTATTATATTATTAGTGTGCAACGTAAGATTTCAAAGAAACTCGTTGTTGCGTATTGAGTACGCCATCGAGCATGGAATTCCCTTTAAAGTAGTATTAACATTTTATTCACAAATATGGATAAACATTAGATTGTAATGTTATTTATTTACCTAGGATGTTACATCCTTCCCCCCTTTTGGGAATTTTGTCCTCACAATTTCAAAATTGGGCTTGGAAACTTCATTGAATGTCCCACGTCAGAACAAGAGTCCGTAAAACTATCACTTTAAAAGAAAAGGAGAGAAGTACAAAGGTCACCCTAGTTAAACAATACTAGGATTCCACGTATGAAAATATGGATATGGAGGAGAATAAAAAGGGTCATTTTCTGATGGAGTGTGATAGTAAACATGTCTAGGAGAAAGTTAACCCCAAGAAAATCACAAAATTGTGATGGGTTAAATGGTATTCGATTCCCCATTAGGAAAAGTGAACAAACAACCTTTTTGTTTTAAGTTACTCTTAATTGAGGAATTTATTTTTTAGCTTAACTAAATCATAATGAAACATACTTACTTGTCATGTAGACTTTCAACTTTTACTAGATTCCTTAATCAAATTCATATTTTCTCCAAAAGATGAGTATTTAGAAAGACTTGTTCACATTAAGAGTACTATAATCAACATCTTGAGAATCACTTAATCCACAAAAGAGAACTATATATTTCCCATGTATTTAGATCTCAACCAAAACCATACCAAAATGATTAGTACAAGCCAGATAATACCCAAAATGGATATTTGTTTCAAAAAGAAAAACTACTCCTAATCTCCAAAATTTGTGAAACAAAACCCAAAGTTCAACAAAGACGATTCAATAAAAAATTTGTCCATAAAATTCATCAAGGTAAACCCAACTAAGATTGAATCCCAAATATTTGAAATATTTAATCACATAGTCTCCCAAGGTACAAATTAACATTTACCTCTAAATAACATCAGTTTCTCTTAAAGTATCATATTGAAAAGTAATTAACCTAATAACATATCCTCCATGATAGGTTAATAATATCCATAGATAACCCAAAATCAACTTACTATAGATTCATAAAATTATCTAACTAAAAAAATAATTAGTCAAACTAACAAAGGAATTCACGTAGTCCAGTGGTAGGCGATAAATACCAGTCACACTTTGGTTGTGGGTTCGATTCCTATAGCATTGTCCGATGCGAAGGGATGCCACACAGTCTGCGTGTTGTCCTTTTTCCAAAACTATATAATTCTTAAGATTTTCCCCAAAATGAGATAAAATCTTCAAAAATAATCATAACATATTTTAATATCAATTTTATCTCATGACTTTCATTCTCCATCATAACATATAGTAACCCATAATTATTTCAAAAGTAAGGATCATATAAACCATAATGGTTTCCTTTATAATTATTACATGAACTTCCACATCGAGTTGGTTCTCTCATATAAGAGGTATTAGAGAACTCACCAAGGTTCAAGTGGTTGATAATGACTCATGATAGTTGGTTTAGAATAACCAAGAGATTTCTCATTGAATCCCCAATTTCATCCAGTCTCTTAATCAGAGAACCACCATAGATTCCTTCAAACCCACTGTCACTTTGGTGCCTGCTAGATCCATCTATTTACTAAAACCAAAAAGGTCAGTGTGAGTATATCAATGAAATCATCATGTACTAAAGAGGAAGATAAACACTATGATATACTTATCCAAGTTATCTCAAACTCATTCCAACCATAAAAAATAACAATGACTCTATCTACTATAATAACTTTTGTGGTTATACACAACTTGTATCTTATGCCTAAACAACACTATAACCTCTAAAGTTATCTAAACCGACCTCTGACACCAACTATAAGGACCCGAACTTAAACCTTACATAATGTAGAGTGATTTAATGAATACACATTGAGGATATTTTCAGGTTTAGAGTTCTAGAGAATTAGATCATAAATCATGCATTACATTCCACGTTTAAACAAAGTGGTTACATAAAAGATAGTATTCATTTTTTCCCATCAATGGAAACATATTTAAAATAAAACATGGATTCTTTCCTGAAACTTCCATGAAACTATCAACATATCATATACCATTCCCTTGACTTGTGAAAAACATTTCAAAAACATGGGATGAGCATAAAAGGCTCGGTAAGAGATATAAAAATTCTGAAAGGAAACAGTAGTACATGTATACATAAGAATCAATAAAATCATACTTTACTCATAAAACATAATCACATTAACATACCTCATGAAATCATAAGATTTATGAATAACTCATAGAAATCATAAGAGATAAAGGTAACATGAGGCATTCATAACATTATTACATAGGGAGTAACCCTCATGGTTACTTTTGGAATACCCATCACAGTATATTCCGTAAATCCCTTCGGAGAAACCTTAGCATTTAACCCCTTCGCGTTACCCAGTGTATTGGAGAGCTATATCGGGATCACCTGCCCTTAGTTTATCACGGAACCACCCATCTTCATAAACAATGACCAAAAACCATAACATAATCATAGCACATAACTTAATCACAAAGGAAAGATAACATTCCCATATTGCAATAACAATACAACATTTTAATATATTGAAATAATGAATCCATTATAAAAACAATTTTCAAAACCATTTAAAACATTTAATAATGAGATTTTTGAATCAAAGTGTCCCATACCACTTTGAAGCTTTTAACATTTCAATCCATTAATATCCATATAAATAAATCGTTAAAACCATTTTAAAAACATGGATATTCATAAGAACAAATCAATAAAACATTTAAAGTGATATTTTAGTTAAAGGGGCTTTACCAAAATCAGAGACACTTGAATAGAATAATTGAGGAATAACATTTAATTAGAGCTTTATATTATCATGAGAATAAAGGTATTCATGATATATTATTCCAAAGGAGAGTATATACACCATATAAGCGTGAATTGGGTCATAACAACAATGATGTCTCAATAGAAATATAAAATGAGATGAAATCCCTTATAAAGAAGGTATCCTTAAATTAAGGATAAATCAATCTCATAATTATGTGTGAAAAATATAAATACACCCAATATAAGAGGATATTAAGTGTAAAACAGCCAGATTTCATTCACACATATTCATATGATGACATATTCAATAACAACAAGTTAAACCCAAAGAAATCGAAATTGGGTTATGAAGTTCCCTTGGTAAAATTTGACAGCCTAACGGCATCACTTTAAAATTCATAACATTAGTCGATTAGAGAGAAAATGGTATCTCATCACTTGGAAATAAAATTAACATCAATAAGGATATATAAGAACATATCCCAACATGAAAAGATGTAAATTAAAATACATAACAAATTATGTCTTTTTAAATGAGTAGTGTGAAACGTTCCCTTACCGATTTGGGAAACATTCGAAACGTACACCCCATGAAAGAAGGGTCATACAATGAATATGTAACTACCCATAAATGAGAGTATATTATACAAATATTAAAATAATGGGCAGTACATACACCACACAAAAGTAAATAGTTTCCAATGTAGTATGAATCTCACGGGAATAAAAAGTGAGATGAAAATCCCCTTATGAAAATTTGGCAGCCTAACGGTGCCACATAAAACTTCCAAAAAATGGATTTATGAGATAAAATAGGGTCTCTCATCATATTAACATAAAATTTACAGAAAGAGGAATATAAAAGAACATCCCTCAACATAATAAATAGGATCTTAAAGTAAGTTACATAAAAATAGTACTTAAAAAGAATGATAGTGGTAGGATCCCTTACGAAAATTCGGCATCCTAATGGCGCCACTTAAAAATTCTAAAAATGAATTTATGAGAGTTAAAGGGGGTATCTCATCATCTTAAAATAAAAATTACAGTCTGGTTAATATAATATTACATCCTCCAACATAAGAACATGGGGAATAAATGAAATGACATAAAAGAGGGTACTTGAAAAGAAAGAGAGAGGTCGGATCCCTTAACTCAAGTCCGAGTTGTCTTGTTTGTTTCTATATATTATTGAATAATAAAAATTGGTAAATATATAATGGGTTAATTTCTTCCATTAAATATTATTATTCAGTTCATATCACAAATTATAATGTTATAATAATTGGATAATAATGTGAGTTCATATTAGACTTTTTTGTCGATGTTTGGTACATGAGTCAAAAATGAACTTCTTTGAAAATGATTATCCATGTAGTTATAAGTAAATCATCTCCAAAATAGTATTAATGATTTAAATATCATATATATCAAGTAAATATTCACTTTATACTATTCCATAAAATTTTTAGATAAAAATAAATGAAATGCACCGTTCATGGAGATGGTAGGCTGTACGTACGCATGAACGCTACTTTCATTTCATTGACACATTAATGGAATTAAAAATAGCTGAAAGATATATATATTATAATTACAGTATAATATATTTTTTTTATAAGTCACATAAGTGCATTAATTTCATTCTTTATACATTCCATGTATTTCATGAATGAGTCACATCACTTGAGCGTGTGGTAGTCCACACTTCCTCGTATGAAATTATCGCATTTTCACAACATGCAAAGCATAAAGGTATGTTTTAAATATAAAATAAAGAATCATATGGAAAACATAAATACCATGTATATCATATATAAAATAAAGTGACATCATAATGTCTACAATGATAGGTGTTCAGAGAATATTGAACAATCATAGTTTCGTGAGGCAGTAATTCGTCGTCCACAAAAATAGTATGTTCTTTGACCATTAGACGGACGTGTGTGTAAGTGTAGCTCAAATACATCACATAAAAACATTATATTATATTTAAGATACTTTTTTTGTTACAAAATAAAGGAATAAAAATAGTTTATGGGTTTGGAGAAGCAAAATAAAACAAAAGAACACAAGTGAAGACATTACCTTTAAATCGGGTAACTCATCTTGGTTTGAACCAAAAGGGTTTCTTGAAGAGTATTCTGCCAAAGTGGAGGCTTCAATGATGAATAGAGGGATGCAGAGAGATAAAATTGGAAGGTTTTGGCGGAGCCAAAGGCTTGATATGTGTGGGTAAGGAGGTTGATGTGGGGCCCTTTTATAAGAGAAGAGTAGGGGCACTCTTGGAATGTTATAAAATATTACTTTATTATAAAATTATTTTCGGATTTTAAAGGTACCAAAAGGATATATTTCGAGGTTAATGTGATAATGTTTCTACATATACACATACAAAAGGTTTGTGACAGGTTTAAGACTTATATTTCACCCTATCTTCTCATTTTTTTAAATCGTTCATTTATGAGGTAATCACTGCATCATCACAGTGTCATAAATAAAATAATATATATAATGTCTAAAAATTATAAATATGATATCACGATGTAAGAAATCTTTTTATATTTCTAATGAATATTTATAATAAAAAATATGACCTGTATAACCCCATGTGAAAATTGTTTTAGTAAAACAATACATGTTTGTACATTTTAGTTTTAACTTTAAATAAAAAGTTATTAATGTCATTTTCCAACCAAAGTGGCTCCATGGGATCCCCAAGTTGACCCATGGATTGTCTTGGTCGGCCAAGACTCATAAAATAAGGATAGGACAAGTTTCAAGGACATTTAATATTATTATAACATTATCTTTACCTTAAATTGCACTAATTACCTCTAATCGCGGTTAATAAAACTTAAAAGTTACCATTCACCAAAAAAATATTTTAATCTCATTGAACAAAATTTTACTTCATAATGACAACCATGTATGTCAGATTTTTAAAAACCAAATCACAAATTTTGTAATGTTTCATTTAAATGAAAAATCAATTTCTTTAACTACCACTTAGTGGCTTCACTATTCATCAAAAATTGACGTTTTTCAGAAAAATACCAAAAATTCACCCAAAGATAAATTTGATATTCTGAATTCAAAAATGATGTCTATTTTAGAAATTAAAAATATATAAGTTACATTAATTAATTTATTAATTCATCCCTGCTGTCAAAACGAATAGTGTGTTTTAAGAAACAATATCTATTAAAAGATTGACAATAGTTTAAGTCCAATTTCAAAGTGAAATTAATTCCAATGACCATCATTGGATTAAAATGTAAAAATATATTCTAAATAAAAATTAATATCAAATAAAAATATAATCTATCCATATAAATAAATCAGATTAAAAGTATGTTTTGAATTAAAATGCAACATTTTAACTAAAAATGATCTTTATCGGAAAAATGACAAAAATTTACACCATGTATATTTTGACGTCCAGCTTCTAAAGATGGTTTTTATTTTGTCAAATACCTCATATAAAATTGTCAAATGTATATTTAAAAAGGGTTCTCCATCAAAAGGCAGTTAATCAACCTTTTAAAGAATATTAGAAGATTTATGCTTAAAATTGGATTCATTTGAATTTTAAGCCTCTAAAATTTATTGGATAAATGTAGAAATATTTAACAAACATATGTAATAATTTTTTAGTGATTTCTCTTCATTAACTCCATTACAACGGCAAGGTGTTAACTATTATAATATTATAATATTATTAGTGTGTAATGTAAGATTTCAAAGAAACTCGTTGTTGTGTGTTGGGTACGCCATCGAGCAAGGAATCCCTTTAAAATAGTATTAACATTTTATTCACAAATATAGATAAACATTAGAATGTAATATTATTTATTTACCTCGTATGTTACAAAATATACATTGTATCATGAATAATTATGAAAAACTATTCTCAATTATGTCATGTTATAACAAAATATCTCTTCAAATACTAAGGAAATGAGATATTATAAATCATCTATCAGGTTCGTGATATTTATTAGTTTAATAAATATAGTAACATGTCATTGGATAGCAGGGTGCATATATTCCTTATTATAATAGATACTGGTTAGGTAACATAACCTATATACAATCCCATACTAATGTACCTGATGTCCCCATGTGTTTTAATCAAATTAAAAATTATCCATTTGATATGGCTATGTATTAATACTATCAAAATCTATTAACTATTCTATCTAAAATTATCACACTTACATTCAATGTACAAAAGATAAACATTCATCAAAATGGATCCAAAAATTAATTTGATAAAAAATATATAATGTTATTATAAATTTTTATAATCATTAAATAATAGATAAGAATAAATATTTATACAATAAAAGAAAATAAAATGAATCATCTGAATAAATATCTGTTATAACAGTGATTATAGTTCTCAATTCTTGGAAATACACTTATAATTTTAAATAGATCCTAATGGTGAATAAGAAATATATATACACCAAAACCCTTATCAATATAATAAATATATAAGTATATTAGACAATAATGGGTTACAGTAGAAGAAAAATCAGTGAAAAAATAATTTAATATGTTAATGAAGATGAGAGGATGTTTTAATTATGTGTTTATATAAACTAAAATATGAGAATACCACTTGAATATAATCCTAGAGAAGTGGATTATGGTGATATGTTTGTGATGGATGATAGAGGATGAGTATGCGGAATATGTGAAATTTTATGGTTAAATTAGATTATGTTATAGTTTATAAATATCCTCATTTTTTATTTTTTTATAGGTAGTATGGTTTGGTTTCATTGTTTCCCAAAACATAAAACAACCATATCGACCACAATTTCTTCAAAGGGTAACATGTATGGTTGGAATTCATGATATGGTAACGATTTCACAATATATTTTAGTTAATTTGAATAAATGTTTATATATTTTTCTCATTTTCCATGTCATTTTTACAAGCCTTACAATAACTCTAAAATAACTATAGTATACCCAATTTTAAAAAATTTAAATGAAAAAAACATAGATATTTATTATATGAATATTATCAATATAAAACATATAATCTAATAAAATGTGGTTTTTATTGAGATAATTTTCTACAACATATATATTTATTACCCCATAACTTATACTTGATGCATTATTAAAGGAAAAAATATTCAATTTTTACATCACATGAGATTCCCTCTCCAAAATCAAATGTGAATACAATTCATACTTGCTCAAAATATAAACTAATCAAAAAGATTCCCTATAGAACCCTTCTTATAGGATTAATTTATCTAATATAATCATTATATAATCAAAAAATATTATTCCATCTTGAGTAGATTCTAAATAATGTCCCAGGATGGTTTCAGATGGATTTTCTTTAATTGAGAATGGTTTAATAAATTATGAGTATCCATTAACTAGGATAGAAGATAAATTCAACATAAAAACTTCTAAATTAATTCAATGATCCGAAAAGGGTCTTGAATCCTCCGGTAGAGAGTCCACTGGTCCTAAATTCTATATTTACTCTAATAGGGTAACACACTAAGAGACACCCAATCAACTACCTAAATTTATAATTAGTAACGAATGTATTTAGAATATTAATTATTATAACCACATGTCACTACTATGCACTGTTTACAAAACCCTAGGTAATGATTGAATAAGAATTTTTCAAATTTGTTTATATTTATGACTTATATATTAATTTTAAATGATAATGGATTCCATTTCGAAAAGATAAACTGAAATTCATCATTTTTTTCGTTGAAATCATGTGTTGGATGTAATAATAAGTTATACTGAACAATAATATATAGTTAATATTATTATTCTAAATGGATGTAAAAACCTAGTTATTATAGTGGAGGGTTTGAATATGTGTAACTATATAATGCTTAAACACATTTAAAAAATGTTTTTACATTCGTACTATAGATTTTATAGTCATATCATAAGAATTAATCAACTTTTTTTCTAGAAGACTATATTTTTATAAAATAAATATTACAACATTTTTTTGGGGAACATTTCTTAAAAATAAATATACGATTTTTTAGAATATTTAATTTTGAAATATACTCCTTATATTTTAATATAGAATAGAAATAAATATGTTGGGTGATGTTTTGGTATTTTGTAGACAGGTTTATTTTTCTTAAGAATAGTTAAAAGTAAATAATTTTTTTTGGATAAAATTATATTAGTCAAATTTATTTTTATAGATAAATTTTTATTAAATTATTTTTAAAGTAAATTTATATTAATTTTACATATATTAATTGAATATAGGTATTTTATTTATATTTTATATAGAATCGTGATATAAAATCCTAGAAAAATTATAATCATAATCACTTTATAAACTAACTTGGTCATCCCGTCTACGAGATATTTTTAATTAATTTCTTGAAATAATTTTTTTATGAATTTTTAAAAATGTATTCCATATTTATATCAGAATATTTTATAATTTCTCATATGTTCGATGAAATGATTCACAAAAATTGTAGTGAAAATAATTAAAATTAATTTTCTAAATTAAGCTAAAATAAGTTTACATATATTTAAACATATAATATTAATAATAAAAAAAACTGTTAAATTATTCAACAACCACTGGATGATATATTTCCACGATTTAATCCCTTTTACTATTTATTTTATTTAGGGTCATGAAATAAGGTTTACATACAAATAGTTTTTACCTTTTAATATTTTCAAAAATGTCACTCATCCAATATTAAAAAACTACCATCCAAACTTATTTAGACATTTATATACTTTTGTATTATAAATACACTTAAAAATATATTTCCAATATCCCTACCATCACTAAAGAAGTGTAACATTGTATATAATCCCAATCAATACATCCCTTTGGTGTAATCAGAATGTATTTACACATGGATGATGTAACATTCAGCAATGTAAATTTTTGTATTATTTATTTCATCACTCATGAAATTATTATTATTCAATGATTAAATAATAAAATCAATATACTCAATTAGATGATATATTTTTTTAGTTATGGGTACTATATACACCCACACAATCATCTATGAAAAGAATAACAAAATCACAATTCATGTGAACCGTAGAAGACCACCTCCCACAAATAATGTCATTTGTTTTAACATTGCCACCTATCAAGGTGGGGTATTATGAGGGAACTAATTTTTTAATGAAAAATATTATATTTATGATGTAATTAAACTTATTTATTCTTAATATACTTTCTTCCTTTCCTGGTATCCATTTTATGGGAGTAAGATAACATTTTTTAGAGATGTGCACTATCGACTCATCGAAGCGATATGATTCATCCAAAAATTACATGAATTGTATGAAGGATGAATTTAATTAAAATATCTGAGATGCATGAAAATTATATTATATCCATGAAATAATTTAATTTCTATAAATATAATATAACATTTTCTGTTTTACCTTTTCTCACACTGAAAAAATTATAATGTCATCCATGGACGTGTGGACTACCACCACCTTGAAGTGATATTACATATTTTACATCACAATAATGATATAAATAATTATTTATATTAATCAATATGTTACTTATGATATAATGGTCATTATAGAATAATAAATTCTACATTCATTCATTCTATGGTGACTATTGAATAATTGTATCTTTATTCATTCGTACTTAAATCCCACTGTCTCCATGATTATCATAGGGGTTATTTTTTCCTAAACATCATAGATGATTGATTTTGAAAATGATGTTTTTTTATAATTATGACAATTATTTGATGATTATATTTATTTATATGTATAAATAATGTACTATTTGACCTCAGTTAACTTTAAAATGTAATTTATATACATAAACTGAATACGACCAAATCACTATCTGTAAACATAAATGTTTATGCAGTTTTATAAAACATTATAATAATTTAATTAAAATTATTGATAAACTTCTTAAAGGTTCATAATAATATGGATAATTAAGATAAATTTATTTTTCATGATGATAATGATAGACATGGAATGTCAAACTCAATATAAGGGACTTATTCTCAATAATTTTTCATTAAGGAATATCATGATGTTATAAACACAAATTATTTTATGAGGTGTATATATAGCCTATTTGAAATATAATAAAAAGAATTAATTTATTAACAAGGTATTTAATTTCTTTAAATTTTAGTCATTTATGAGGTTATAATTAATGATTTTCTAAGTGGTATGTGACACATTGATTCAAAATTATCTTTCTAAATGTTAAAATATATAAAAAACCATTTCATATATGTATAAATTAATGATATTATTTGTCAACAATATTGATATGGATAGAAAATTATTATTAATAAAATTTTATATTTATTTGGGTATTTTTATTCCACTATAATCTGTTATATTTTTAATAGAAAATGAAACCCCACTTTTATGTTTTTAGAATTTTGATATTGAAAATGTGTTTTGAAACATATTGATTTTTTTGGAAATGTAAAATGTATTTTTATAAGTTAAAATGAAAAATTATGTTTGAAATATTCATAACTGTGTTCATTTATGTGATAAAATTATATATGTTACTTTGATATTTTAATATTAGTTACATGATAAACCAATAATGGTTGGTTCCCTACTAAACCAATGATGGTTTGTTCTGTGATAATCTAACGACATCTATTTCTGTGATAACCTTCTGGTGAATTAAATATAAAATTAATACATATAGTTATTCCCTTTGTAATAGTGACATATACGGATGTCTACCACATGGTTATTCACATGATAAGAATTAAAACTATAATAATGTCCCAAGATACCTAAAGGTTTTTAGGCTTTCTATGTTTATAATGATAATCATGTGTTTTTAGGCTTTCTATGTTTATAATTATAATCATGTGATATCATAAAAGGGATAACAAAAGACACTATTTTAAAAGGAAATTATTTAATATTTCATAAGTGTGAGAGTTATATCATTAGGATAATGTTTTCATGGGTTTTCATGTTTTTTATGACTAAATGTTTTTCTTATTTGTGCATCTCATAGTGAGATTTTTGAGCTCATGCCACATTTTAAATTTTATTCATAGGATTTATGGATGATTAAAGGAAATGAAGTTGACATTTTGAATTTCATTAAAATATTCCATGAATATAAATAATGATTTATTTTATATGTTTAATATTCAGAAAAAAATTTATACCGATTGGAATTACCCTGTTTATTTCTACGATTTTGAAATATATGAGTTATGACATAATTCTATAAAAACATACACCATAAAATATTGGAAATGTGAAAGAAATTAACATATTTAGTAAAACTAACAAATTTAATGATTGAGGTCCATAACATATAGATACTATCAAATTAAAGTTGTATACAACATTTGAGGTTAGGATAGTGTCAATGGAATTCCATCAGTGGATTTTACATTTTGGGTGAGTAAAAATGATATAGAATTTAAATATTAGATTGCTTATTGATCTAATTAATGTTTTTTTCATAATGGTTTTCCCAGTGAAAACAAGGAATATATATTGGGAAAAAATTTTGAAGATAATGTCATTCTAAATAAACATTTCATATTTTTGGAACATGAACTGAGCAGTTGGTTTCAGTGATGGATCAATTCCAATTGACCATATATGGTTTTGATGTACAAGAAATAAAGAATTCATATCTATAATAGTGGAACATGATGATAGTAGAAAATTTTATGAGACATCATCCACTATCATTTAGTGCACATATGACCCCATTAAAGATGAATGAAAGATTAAATCATAGGAAATAGATATGATGTAATGGGTTGTTGGATCACCATGATGAAAATATTGTAATTTATTTTTTTTAAAGGTGAATCCAAACAATGGTGGTCAATGGTTATGATTACCAGAAAAAATGTAGATATTTATGCCTTTTAATATGATGAATTTATGAATATTTTCCTACAGAAATATTTTCATTAGGCGATACGATTTAGGTTGGAAAAAAATTCTTTCAACTGAGAAAAAAGGTAGATGATTAAGTTTCTTCATATGAATAAAACATCACATGTTTGGAATGGTATGCCCCATGATTTATACCAGATCATGATTGTATGATAAATAGGTTTTCACTTGGATAAATCAATGATATAAATTGGTTTTTGATTCTTATATGTTAAAATTATATGATAGAAATTCTCGCTATGATGAAAAGGTAGAAATGGAGTTTATTGTTGATAATGTGTCATGTGGCAATAGAAAAAATTAGAGGTCCCATTGGAAATAAATGGGAAATAATCCATCATGGAAATTTAGAGGTAACAAAAAAATTCCCTTCTTTAGAGAAGTGTGGTAAAATTCATCTAGAAGAAAATATTACAATGTCTTGGAAGTGACTTTAATCAAGTAATATTGTTCATATGGATTGTCAAAACATGGAATAAGATTAGGATAACCAAATTAATCTAATATTACTATGTTTTAGGTGTAAGGAAAATGTTCATTAAACCAATGTGTGTCCAAATAGTAATACCCATGGTGGAAACCATCATTATCAAATAAAAAACATTGTCGAAGAATATTTTCCTACTAATGTGGTTGATTTCAGTCTATAAAATGATATGGTGACACGTATTTCTCTATTTAACTCCAATTATTCCGATAATGTTTTTGACTATAGATATTCACATTCTATCATTTATAATAAATTTTCTAGAAAATTGTGAGTATCCCATCATGAGTGTAAGATCCAACATTTGGAAAAAATCAGGATGATAAAATTATAGAGAACAAGATGTATTGGAATATTAATTTTTTCATTAGTTGGATGGTCTTTAGTATAAATAATATTAAGATATCTCTAGAGGATGTTGAAATAATTTTGTGTATGGATCATATTTCAGTTAAAAAATATAAAATTGATTGAAAATATAATAATCTTTGATTCAATATTTTCATATATATAGTAATAATATATGATGATGAGAAATTGATTAATGATGGTAGAGAAACATATTTAGATCCTATTGTGTAAAATAATGAAATAATTATAATTAGTGAAATCCTGGTAGTGAATAAATTCATATATGTTTTTTTGAATGAATTACCTAGTGTTGATCTTTATCGGGAAGTGGAATTTTCTATTTATTATGTTCTTAATGATAAGCTTATATCCAAACCCCCATAACAAATTTCTCATGTATAAGATGTGTAACTGAAAAATTATTTGAAATAATTCCATGATAAAGGTTTCATTTCACATAACACATCCTCGTTATATTTTTCTATTTCATTTATGAAAATGACATATTGTTCTATAAGACTTTTCATTGATTATAGACCATTTAATAACATTACTATAATTAAATTGTATCATTTTCCCCATATTGATGAATTTTTAATGACCTATGGGAGATAAGTACTTTAGTAAGACTAATTTGAGGTCCGGGTAATATCAACTGAATGGTAAGAATGATTATATTTTGAAAACAACGTTTTAGACGAGATATGGGAATTTTCATTTTTTTGGTTGTGAAACATGGTTTATCTAATTCACGTACTATATTTATGAATAATTTGGATAGAGTCTTCCATAAATTTTTTTGGCTTAATTAATTTTTTTATAGATCATATTTGAATATAGTCTAAAATATACAAGGTACATGAAAGGCACATAAGGATTGTTTTAAGAATGACAAAAGAAAAAAGAAACTATATAAAATTTATAGAAACTATGAATTATGTTTGTAGAAAATTATATTCCATCGAAATATAATAAAAAATATGTAATAATATTTTACCTAATAAAAATCAAGTTGTTGAATAGTGTCTGAGACCAATTTTTGTCACATATATTCATAGTATTCTTTGATTAGTTGGTTAGTACCAACAAATGGTGAAAAAATTTCTCTGTTTTCAATCCCACTAACTATGACAACATGAAAAATTGATTGGTTAATTTGGATAACATAATATGAATTTTTTGATGATCTGAATATAATATTGTTCAATGCTTTATTTCTTTCCATTCCTTCTAGAAAAAGTGATTTCTTTCATATCCAGTTATTCTTTATTAAAAATTATTGGTTATGTCCTAATGAAAAATGAAATTTAAATCCCTTATGTTTGTATTTGTAGAAAACTCATTAGTTAAATTATCCTACATATGATTTTGTATTAGATGATGTTGTTTCTTCCCTAAAATGATGCAGACATAATTTTTGTGGAGCAGTGTTTTAAATATATACTGATAAAAAACATTAAAGTATATATTTCCTTAGAAATAGTGGAATCTAATATAGATAATATGTCTAGAAATGAACATGGATTATAATTGCATGAATTATTGTCATCCTTGGAATGAAAAAAGGTGTAAAATGCTTTAACTAAACAATTTAATTATACAATAACCATTATACATTTTGTAATATCACCCTTTGGTAAATATATAATGAGTTTTTTCAATGAAATTGTAGATTCAAGAAAATAATGTGTTTTGTATCAAGATTTAGGTTAGTATAATCAATAAAAAAATAAATAATAACAATTGGTAAGAGGTTCAAGGTTTGAAGGAAATGATATAATCCTCTAATTAGGATATGTTTCATATTATTAATATAATGTAAAATGGGTTATTTAAATTTGTAATATGATAATATCATCCTTGGGATTCTAATAAGAGGAATGATTTCTTAAATAAATATTATAAATATATATTATACATTAATTTGGGAAACACTAATATGTATACTAAAATTTAGAAGTATTACTATTGTGGTGAAATGGAAATGATTATTTATTAATTTACCATAATGTATTTGTCTTTTCAGCATAATAAAGAAGAATGAAAACATTTAATGGGAATTTTTAAACCATTTTCATATTCAGAGTTGTAATGGGAGAATTTAGCAAGGTATGTATTGAAATAATATCAAAATAAATCTTTATGTAATAATTTTATTTGAGTTATTATTGATCGATTAACTAAATCTACATATTTCTTATTCAATCTTCATAGTATGTCATTATATCATATTTCACACTATATCTAAAATACTTTTTTCAGGTTAACTAATTTCCTCTATACATTTTGTCGGACCATGATCCGAGGTTCATATCTAATTATTCATAATGAAAATTGAATTTTTTGGGTATAGAATTAAATTTCAATACAAATTTTAATATTCAATATAATGGATAATCTAAAAGAATAATTCAACTGTTGGATTGTACACTTAAATCTTGATTAATGGATTACCAGGTCGATTGATATTGAAATATTTCATCAGTTTACTATTATTATAATAATATTTTTCATTAGAGTATAAATATGGATCTATTAGAGGAGTTATATGGAATTATGTGTTGTAAAACCTCTTTCTGAGATGATATAGGAGGAAAAATATTAATGGGACTAGAGTTGGTAAAAAAATGGTAGAGAAATATAATTTGAAATATGAAGTCATGAGAAAATATCAAAGTTAGTATAAAATTGTGTGCATAACTAGAGGAATGATAATTATATCGAGGTGGGTGAACCCATCTTTCTTAATTTTTTTGTTGAGTCAATAAGGTTTTCCTTATTACTTTTCCATTCCTTCATGTAAGTAGGTGATTTTTGAGTCATTAAGGTTTCCTTATGACTTTACCATTCCTCTTGTTTTGAAAATCACAAACACCGTATCCTAAGGTAAATTTCATTTTACCGAATATTTTACCCCTATAAGGAAAAATTCCCTTCCCCAACGAAATGTATCCTTACCGTGTTTTCATTGCTCAATTCATAAAAGTGTAAAAATAGGATTAAAACAAAAAACCTCGGAATAATATAATACATAGATATGATGAATTCTGTTTAAGACTCCGAATTCTGGTTATGAACACTCATGAAGTTCAACTCCGAATTCTAGTTACTAACTCTCATGAAGTTCACATTCAAATTCTAATTACAAACATATGTAATGTTTGACTCTAAATTCTGATTAAGAAATCTAATTACGAACATTTCTATTTTCTGACTCTGAGTTCTCTGAATTCAGACTCCAAACTCCTATGATCACTGACTCCGAATTCTCATGAACTCCGACTCCGAACATGATAAGTTCAAGTTTGGAATTCTTATAGAATCCAGACTAAAAATTTCTGTGAAATTCAGACTCCATAATCCTATATAATTCATGTTCTAATTTCCTACAAAACAGAATCCGAATCTCCTTGTTTTGTAGACTCCGAATTCAGTTTTTACTTAGACTCTGATCTTTCAATTTTAATTACATTCCAAATATCAATTTTTTTTATACTTACACCTATTTAGTTATAAAACGATGTCGTGATTTCTGTTACTCACTAAATGTTGTTTGAGTGACACATGTATAGGTCCCTCTGAAATTCATGGAAGAATATGATGGTTGGAGGATGGAGCCGACAGTTGGAATAGTGCCTATAAGTAGAATCTCATTTGAAAATAGATCAACACTGAACATTGACAACTCTGCCCACATGCTGTTGAAGTGATTTCTAGAGAGATAGGTTCTTATAAACTCCCAGGATTCATGTAGAATGTTTTTAACTGCTCATTCGAACTTTTCTTCGTGCAGATTTTCTTGGTGTAGATGTTTGATTTCCTTGAAATCAGAGACTTTGGGTTGTGATGTCAGAGGTTCTGATTTCCTATAAATTGAGGACTTGTAGGGATATAAAGATAGATACTTATCTTCAGAATTAGGTCTTACCTGGGTTTGTGTAAGACATAATTTCTTTAAAGTATAAATCAATGGACCTCTTAGCTAGGGTTGTTGGATACCCTCCTCTTTGGGATAAAATATTTATTACTTATTACTTGTAATATTTTGTTTTTTGCTGTGTATTATAGGTTTTTCGGAAATTATAACATTATTATACTACATTAAACCGTTACTCTGATTTTATATGATTCTATATGATTTAAGGTAGAATCTTAGTTGGTGTAAACTTTTGTTATGTTTTATTTCCGGATTCACTTTTCTGAAATCAAGGAAGATAATATAACTTAGAGGTCTTGAGAAATTTGGTTAAAAAAATTTTACTTAAGGATTTTATAAAGTATACCATTCACCCCCCTCTTGTATTTGAGCATCTCATTTTACATATTCAATCCTACATATGGTATTATATAGTATATCATTCTCATACATACCATTCTAACAAATTGGTATCATAGGGTTGGTAAAATCAGAATTAATCTCACATTTATATTCAGAAGAGAATTCTTGGAATTTAATTTTTGAAATTCTTATTTTTTTTCATGCTTAGGATATCTTCCCTTGATTACAAAATCATACTACAAATAAGTTTTTGTTCCAAATACTTTTTTATGGATAGAAGGTTTAAATGTTGGTTCCATTGATAATTTAAACCCTATCAGACCTCCTCTTTTTTATGGAAATTTTTATGAGTATTGGAGAGATACGATGAAGACTTTGGATATCAATAATGGATTTGATAACTATATAATGCTGACTAGAGATTATATGATTCAAGATAAGGAATTGAGAACCTTTACGAATCAAGAGAAATTAGATTATCAAACAAACATCAGAGTTAGAAATACTTTGTTATGATCCTTGACTAGGTACATCTATAGTCAAATATCCTCGTGTGAAGATGTGAACAGTATCTAGAAGAAACTTTAAGATACACATTTTGGTACATCTAACTTCATAGAGACAACAAGAGCTATTTTGAGAGCTGAATACCATGGCATTAACATTCCTTATAGAGAACCTGTAAGTAAATTACAACAATGGTTTATGACTATCATGAATAGCTTACAATATATGGGGAAAAGGATTGGTTGATGTTACTCTTGTTGACAAGATCATAGATATCATGCCAAATGAATGGGAGTCCAAGAGGATACATATTGGTGAGAACAATAAAGTCGTTCATATTTCCTTAGATGAGTTGTTTGGAACACTTCTTCAGCATGAAACCAGAATGAAGAGAGATGTTGAAAATGTTAAGAAGAAGAATGGGAATGAAGGGTTTTCTTTTATGACCACTTTTAGACATATGAATGCCAAGACCCCAAAATGGTAACTAGATCGAAGACAATGAAAGTCATTAATCTGTCAGAATCTGGTGATACAAAAATATCTAAGAATTAATTAGCTAATATTTCTAGGATAATGAACAAGATTATAGCTCAAATAAATAATCAGAATAATTACAAGAAGAAATAATATAGAGATAATAAAGATGGAGAATTTACCAGTTATCAATGTAGAAGAACTGGTCATATCAGACCTAATTTTCCTTTTTTGAAAAAGAAAGAAAATAAGAAAATTAATTCCGAAAGGAATGTGAAGAAATTCTATCTATAAAAGCTGAAGAAAAGTATTAAAGCTAATGATACTTGGAGTGCTAGCTGTGGAGAATCTTCAGAAAGTGAATCATTTGAATATGATTAATCATCACAGAAGAATATGGGATTCATTGCTACTACTCCTTTCCCCAATACATGTCTTATGGCCAAGGTACACTCTGTCGAGGCTTTAAAAAATTTATCTCTTGATAAGAATTACTACTCCAAAAATAGTACTTCTAATAAAGATACTTAATCCTCAGAAAATGAAGAAATACCTTCATATAAAGAAGTATCTAGATTTTCGAAGTTACTTGGATCAAGAATTTGTAAAATTTTATTGAAATTAGACAAGGAAAATACTGGTGAATAAATTCTTACAAAAGATATTTCAGATCTTTCTAGATATCATTAAGAAAAAGATAAGATTTTAGAAAAAAATCTAAAGACCTTGAGAAATCAAATTCTATTAAGGAAGAACATTCTAAAGATCTTAAGAATTCTATTTTATAGAAAAATATTTTTTTAGAAAAATTTAACTCTAACGAAATGATTCATGAGGAAATTAATTTATTCATCAAAATAAAATTTGAAATATTTTCTCTTAAGAATATTCTTGAAAACTTTTCCTCTGGGAAGGAAACTTTTGACAAGATGTATTCTCAAATTAAACGTCAAAGAAACACTACTGGAGTAGGTTATACACACCAAAAACCAGTTTTCAAAAACAACTGTTGTGTTCCTCCTAGAGCCCCTTTTGTACTAAATTTTAAAGTGGTGGGCATTGAATGAAAAATTTATCCTTTAATATTGTTCATTCTCTTGTGTTTCATACAACTTATTTTTTTAAACAAATGTGGATCCCCAAAATCATGTTGTCTAGCAATTCTGGATCCAAGAAAGTTTGGATTCTGAAAGTCTAACATTTTTGTTTTTGGGAAGATAAAGAAGGTACTAACAGCAATACGTGGTACATGGATAATGGATTTTCCAGGCATATTAATGGTAACAAAAACTATTTTGAAAATATTATCAAGACTAAAGGACGAAAATTAACTTTCGGTTATTTTGCTCAGGGAGAAATTATATGTGTAGGTAATTTCGTTCTTCTTGGAAAAACATTGATTTCAAATTTTTTATTTGTTAATGGTATTAAGCACAACCTCATTAGCATAATTCAGTTATGTGATATAGGTTACCTTTTAAATTTTAGGAATGATATGTTCTTAGTACACAATTACAAGGAATAATTTATTCTTTCTTCGAATATGCAAGAGAATGTTTACACACTAAACATAGAAGACCTTAGGCGTCATGATCTACCTTGCCTTAGTGAAATGGAAGATCATTCGTGGTTATGGAATAAAAAGTTAGGACAATGTAACCATAGGAACATGTGTAAAAATTCTAATAAAGGACTAGTTAAGGATCTACTAGATCATAGATTTGATTCATCAAAAGTTTGTGACCCTTGTCAATATGGATAGCAACACAAATATAGTTTTCAATCTTTCTATGAAGTGTCAACCCGTGATACATTACTGTTAGTGCATATGGATCTCTTTAGTCCTACACAAACTGGATGCATTGGGGGAAAATATTATGTATTTTTCTTGGTTGATGATTACACTAGATTTATGTGGGTGTATTTTCTAGCAAAGAAGTCTAAAGCTTTTTCTTATTTAAAAAGTTTTAGAGCCCAAGTATAAAATGAGAAAAATATTCCATTGAAAACTATTCATAGTGATCATGGTGGAGAATTTAAAAATTCTAATTTTGAAACTTTTTGTTCTATAAAAGGAATCACTCGTAACTTTTCAGCACCTAGAATAGCTCAACAAAATGGTGTTGTTGTAGAAGAAATATAATTCTTCATTAGATAACTAGAACCATGTTTAGTGAGTATTCTTTAGCTAAACATTTTTGAGCTGAAGCTGTATATACTTCTTTTTATACTATAAATCAGGCTTTGATTGGACCTTTTCTTAATAAAACTCTTTATGAGTTATGGAGTGGTAGAAAACCTAGACATTCCTACTTTAATGATTTTGGGTTCAAGGTATTAATTCTAAATACTAAATATAGTCTACATAAATTCGCACCAAAATTTGATGAAGTAATTTTCCTAGGCTACTCCACAACTTCTAAGGCATATATAGTTTTCAACAAAAACACTTGTACTGTTGAAGAGATAGTACATGTTAAATTCGATGAAACTGATCCTTTTGTTTTTAAACAACCCCATCCTACATCATCATATTTTTTTCCCAAAACTGATTATCAATCATTCATAAAAGATCATTCTAATAAGGAAAATGTTCAAGAAGATACTACTGAAACATTTACCCTAGAGAATTTCCTACCCTATGTTGATGAACATGTTTTACAAAACCAAAATAAATGATTTCCAAAGAATCATCCTAGTGATAGTATCATTGGAGATGTTAATTTACCTGTATGGACAAGAAATTCTTTAAGAAATGAAGTAGAAAATCTAGCTTTCTTTTCTCAATTAGAACTAAAAATCACTGATGAAACATTAGGTGATGATGATTGGATAAAATCCATGAATGATAAACTAAATGAATTCTAAAGGAATAACTTTTGGACATTAGTTGAAAGACCTAAGGAAACTTCTGTTATTGGAGTAACATGGGTCTTCAAAAATAAGTGTGATGAAAATTGAATCATTATTATAAATTAATATGGATTAGTTGCTAAAGGCTATAATCACCACGAAGGAATAGACTATGAAAAAACATATACTCCAGCAGCTCCAAATGAATCTATTCGTATTTTACTATCCTTTGTAGATTTCTTCAATTTCAAACTTTTTCAAATGGATGTGAAATGTGCCTTCCTTAATGGTTATGTTCAAGAGGATGTTTTTGTTGAACAAACTGCTGGAATTGAAGATATAAAACATCTTGATCATGTTTTTAGACATACCAATGCTTTGTATGGCCTTAAACAAGCCCCTTGACTCGGGTGTGATAGAAATACATGATTTTTGCTTCAAATAACTATGTTAAGGGAAACTCAGATGCAATACTTTTTATAACTAAAGATAAGAAAAATGTTTTTATTGTTAAAATTTATGTTGATGACATCATATTTGGTTCAACTCAGCAATCTTTAACTGATTCCTTTGTGAATCTAATGAAATCTGTGTTTGGAATGAGTATGATGGGTGAGTTGACATTTTTTCTTGGTTTTCATATTTCACTAAAACCATAAGGAATATATATATCCCAACATATGTATATTAATGATCTTCTTAAAATGTATGGATATGACAATAATAAAAGTATATGTACACCCATCGGTACCTCAAACACACATGATCTTGAATGAAGCTGGGAAAACTATAGAACAAACAACTTTTAGAGGTATAATAGGAAGTCTACAATACATGACATCTAGTCGTCCAAACATAATGTTTTTAGTATGATTATGTACATAATATCAATCCAATCCTAGTGAATCTCATTTAATGGTAGTGAAAATAATTTTTCGCTACTTAAAGAAAACCATGGATTTTAAACTATTTTATACTTTTGGAAATTATTTTATACTAAAATATTTTTTGGATGTTGACTTTGGTGGATGTAGAATGGATAGAAAGATTACATTCGTAGAATGTCATTTATTAGGATATTCATTAGTTTCCTGATATCGCAAGAAGAAACACTCAATAGCACATTCCCCTGCTGAAGCTGAATATGTAGCAGCTAGAAGTAGTTGTGCTCAAGTGTTGTGTATGTAACACACACTCACAGACTATGGCTAGAGTTTACTAAGAATCAAATATTGTGTGATAATACAAGTTCCAGTTCCTTTAGTAAAATCCCTACACATCACTCTCATGCAATGCACATAGATATTAGGCATCACTTTCTTAGGTATCACACACTTAAAGGAGATATAATTCATTGGTTTATTGGAACACATGATCAACTTTATGACATTTTCTCAAAATCGTAACCCTTCAAAATATTTAAATACATTAAACAGAATTTAGGTATGATAACCCTAATTTAATCCTCTTTAATTAACTTCCTGTTAAATCAATCTCCTTACATTAATACTCTTTTTCAAAGTGGGAGTACATATGTTATTGAATATTTTTCAAAATTTTCATAATGATGTTTTCAAAATAATTCATAATGAAGTTTTAAAAGAATTTTTTAATGATGTGTTCATCATTTTTATTGTTTTTTTTTTAATTTTCTTAATGAAAATTTTTGTAGTTGTTTTTTCAAAAAATTTCGTAATGAAAATTTCCATAGTTGGTTTTTCAATATTTTTCATAATGAAACATTTCATTGTTTTCATTTCAAAAAAATTCGTAATGAAAATTTTCGTAAGTGGTTTTTCAAAATTTTCGTACTAAAAATCGTCGGAACTGAAATTTTCATAATGGAAATTTTTGGATTTGAAATATTAGTAATGGAAATTTTCTGTTATGAAAATTTTTGTAGTGATGCTTTTTTTCCGTATTCATGTTTTTTTTGGAATCCAATGTTCTTCAAGAAGAATATTCCTCAGTATGAATAATATTCCTATCAATTCGAAAGGTATGACACTTTCTTAGGTTTTCATAATCACTCTTACTTGCTGGTAGTTTATTTTTCTTATAAAATTTCTCAGATTCAAGTATTCATAAATCTGAATTTTTTTAAAACCTCAAATGATCGGATCATATCAAATTTTCCTTGCAGGTATCATATCAACCGTAAGATCAGATCATAAATATTCCCAACCATTATTTTCGATTTGGATGATGAATGTTCACTTCATCACCTATAAAAAGGGTATCGTTAATGGTTGTCCCATATCTTTTTTCAAAGCATTTGCATCTCGAAGCTCTTCCCCTCAACAAAATCCCGTTCCAAAATTTTCTAAAGTGCTCAATTCTGAATGTCTGTAGAAGTCCCCTCTCAAGATAAGTATAATTTCAAGCTAATTCTGGAATAGAATATTTACAGGGAGAGGTTAGTTCATCTGAAATTCTTCATTAACTATGTCTAAATTATCTCCAAGAACATCAAGCTCAATAAATGGGAATGTATAGCTATTTCAAAGACAGGAGATTAGGTTGTGGTCTATTCGTATTTTCTTATATAATCCTATGAATCAGTTTGCTTCTTCATGGAAGAAGGTGGAGAAAATTTCTCTTTTACGTGGTACGGAAAGACTTATAAATTCTCTGACACCAACGCTATGATATTGGTGGTGTTTTTATATGAAAGAGAATCCAAATTATTCTATCACAAGACGTCAGAGGTTCAAGGTTGTTTTATTAAGTAAAATGTTATGGAATTCCTTGGGATCAAATATATAAAGACAAAAAATATTTCCCATCTGTCTACAAAGAATCAAATTCTACAACTATGGGTTCAAGGATTTATTATACCGAGGAAGGGTGATAAGGACACCCTAAAGAAAAGTGACATGTATTTAATGGAATTTTTGGTAAACCTAAGTAAGTTAAATATCATGAGACACATTCTCATTATGATGGAGAATATAAAAAATGGGAACTTGAGAGCTTAGATTATCAAGTATCCAACCTTACTCTCCAAGATGATAGTTCAGTGTCTCGAATCCTTCAAGATCCCCTACATTTCCAAGACGAGGAATTTCAAGGTCATTCTTATTAGTGATGATACCCTAAAAATAATGAAGGTTGGTTTCCCCAAGGAGACAAAAGAATTTTATGATCTGCCCGAGGATGTGGTAGAAGCCAATTCAGAAAATGTTGAATAAGTTGAACCATCAATGAAAGTAGGAAAGAAGAGAAATTGGAAGGAATTGGATGTTGAAGACGAAACCCCTAAGTCTATGGAAGTCAAATTGGTAACTCATAAATCAAAGAAGAATAAAGCTTACCCAAATGAGGTGGTATCAAAATGGAGGGAGGATAAGACGAATATAAAATAGGGGGATCCACAGTTCGGTTTGGATCCTACCAAGGCTAAGGCCATGAAAGAAAAGGTAGACGATGAACCAGAAAAGCAAACAAAGGAAAAGAATATTAATAAGAAGATATCTAAGGAAATTATTGTCCAATATCTTTTGCAAGACACTAATGTAGCATCTGAACAAATCCATGTTCCGAAGTCCATCCCAGTATAACAATTGCCTGAGACTCCGGGTAAAAGGTTCATGTATCTTGAAAGTCAAAGAGAAGGAAGTTGAGAAGAAAGATGCAGAAGAAGTACAAGAAGCAGAGAATAGTGGTGGCTTGGATGATGTGATCAAGCAAGTTGATGACTATCATGAAAATTAAAGTTCTTTCAAAAAGATTTCAATCTAGACTTCTCAAGCCGGATCCTCAAAACTTGTTACTCCCGGAGCTGATGAGAAGGGTGAAGAAGAGGAAGTGAATAAGCTATCAAAGGAAGAGAGTCATAATCATGACATCATTCTTCTTTAGGATATTAAAGCTAGAGTTGAGAAGGAAAAAGTTGATTAAGATAAAATTATACAATTATCCAGAAGTGAGAAGGAATCTCTTGATGAGTAAGAAATTCCAAAAATTAGTAAGGGTAAATAAGTGGTTGTTGGTACTACAAAAAATATATTATGAGGATGAATGAATCTATAGGAACCATTAAAACGGATCTGGTAGAGTTAAATGAATAACCATCTCTAATTAAAATGTATGATTCAAAGTCATCTACCTGAGGACATGATTTTGTGGTTCAATCCCTGAAGAAGCTATTGGATACCATTCTGATCATTCCAGCAATTTATTCTAGATGCCAGATGCCTCTACACAACATGAATAAAAAAACAGACTCTGTATCCATGGTGATGGGTAGATGTGATAAGATTGAGGCTGATCACAAATATTTATTATCAACTATGAATCTCAGAAAAAATCCTGCAAGAATATGACCAGATGGTCTAAAAAATCATTGAAGATATGGAAGATCTTGATTAGTTTCATGAAGATGTCAAGGATGCCTTTGGTACTAAAGATTCCAAAAATAAAAACCATTCAGGTAGCTTTTAGGAAAAGCTAAATCTTGAAAAATAATACTTGGATTCAAGAGGCAAAAGATATGAATGGGAAGTTTAGTTATATTGTTCAAAGTTTGATAATATAAATGTATCTTCAGATTGAGATCCATGAAAAGTTAGTGAAGAAAGAGGAATTGATGAAGGCTTAGGAAGAGTCCATGAAGTCATAGGATGATAGGATCAAGGTATTAGAAAAGCAAGTTGATAAAGATCACAAAGAGATGAAAAGGCTGAAGGACATTATGAAGATGCTAATGCCCAAAGAAAAAGAAGAATAATAAATACCAATACAATCATTTATTGTAACTATTTTTCCTTGTACTAATTATTTTAATCGTAATGAAATTTTTGGTTTCTTGTTTTGTCTGGTAGTCTATACTAATATTTTAGGTAGTATTTTTTTTTCCATTTCCTCAAACTCTTTTGGAAAATCACAGAGGGGGAGAAGGAAAAATAATTCTAAAGAGGAGAAGGAAAAAGATATCCAAGTAAAGAAGAAATATTCCTAAGTAATGGGGAGTGTATTTAACTAGGAATTCTCATTACGAAGATTTCCACATTCAAATGAAAATTCTTATTTCAGAAATCTAGAATACGATCCTTAGAGTTATAAATCCTAAGGGGGAGTTAGTTTTATTCACCATTGTCCATGAAAAAAGGGAGATAATATTTAATTTCAAAGTCTAGAAATTTATTCTAAGTCCTTATATTCAATTTCGTAAGGATGTTCGTGCTTTACAAAAAGGGGGATATTGTTGAGTCAATAAGGTTATCCTTATGAATTTTCCATTCCTCCATGTAAGGAGGTTATTGTTGAGTCCTTAAGGTTTCCTTATGACATTACCATTCCTCTTGTTTTGAAAATCACAAACACCTTATCTTATGGAAAGTTTCATTTTACCCTATATTTTATCCCTATAAGGAAAAATTTCCGTCCTCAAGGAAATTTATCCTAACCATGTTTTTATTGCTGAAATCAAAATTTTTCTAAGTGTAAAAATTTTATTGGAACCAAAAGCCTTGGAATCTATAATACTTATATATAAAGAATTCTGTTTAAGACTCTGAATTATAGTTATGAACTCTCATGATGTTCAACTATGAACTCTGGTTACAAAATCTCATGATGGTCAACTCGGAATTCTGATTACGAACTTATGTAAATTTCGACTACGAATTCTGATTACGAATTCAAGTTACAAAAATCTCAATGTTCTGACTCTGTGTTCTCTAAATTCAGTCTGCGAACACATATGAGTTGTGAATCCAAATTCTCATGAACTCCAACTCCAAACATTGCTAGTTCAGGTTCCAAATTCTTATTGATTCAAGACTCCGAATTCCCTTGAAATTGAAACTCCAGAATTCTATATAATTCAGGTTCTGAATTACTACAAAAAATCCAAATATCCTTGTGTTGTAGACTCCGAATTCAGTTTTTACATAGACCCCGAACTTTCAATTTTACATGCATTATGAATATCATTTTTTGAGTATACTTATACCTGTTTAGTTATAAAATGATGTTGTGCTTTCATTCACTCAATAAACATTGTTTGAGTGACATGTGTACTAGTCCGTCATAAATTCATGGAAGAATATGATCGTTGGAGGACGTTGTTGACCGTTGGTGCCATGCCTATAAATGGTACCTCATTTGATAAGATCTCAACACTAAACTTTGAAAATTGTGCCCACATGTTGTTGATGTGATTTTTAGAGATAAAGGATCTTATAAACACTTTGGATTCGTGTAGAATGTTTTGAACTGCTCATACAAACATTGCTTCATGCATATTTTCTTAGTGTAGAGGTTCGACTTCCTTGAAATTAGAGACATCATGTTGTGAAGTCAGAGGTGCCGATTTCCTTACAAATCTAGGGCATGCAGGGATAGCAAGACCGATATCGATATTTGGATTGAGGTCTTTCATGGGTTTGGGTAAGATAGAATTTCTTGAAAGTAAAAATCATGGGACCTCTTATCCAGGGTTTTTAGATACCCTCCTCTTTGTGATAAAAGATTTATTACTTGTTACTTGTAGTATTTTGTTTTTCGCTGTGTACATTAGTTGTTGATGAAATTATATCTTTCTTAGAATTCCTTTTTCATGTACTCTGATTATATAGTATTCTATATGCTTTAAGGTAGAATCTTAGTTGGTGTAATCATTTGTTAAATTTCTTTTCCAGAATCACATTTCGAGAATCAAGCAAGATAATAGAACATAGAGGTGTTGTGAATTTTGGGTACGCTAAATTTCAATAAGGGTTTTATAAAGTATAAAATTCACCACCCTCTTGTATTTGAGAATCTCATTTTACATATTTGATCCTACATATGGTATTATAGAGTATATCATACTCATACATACCATTCTAACAGTTTCTCTGTGGAAAAGTGTTATGTGTATTTGTAAAAGGGGAAAATATTCCCATGGTTCATTGGACAAAATAAAACCCTATATAATTTCAGAATACATTCCTACCGAGTGGCTTAATATCCCAGATAAACCAAGGTAACCAAAAAATTTCATGATTCAATGTTAAGGATATATATAATAGATTAGTCATGAATTTTGAGGCCTAATGTATTATAGGGGAAGGACAACATTTATCATAAGGAAGAATCATTATAAATTATTATCCAATGATAACACGTATTATGGAAGAATTAAATTCAATATAGTATATTTTTTCTAGAAAAAGAATATGTTAGAATAAGAAACAATGGGATCTACAAATGGTTTGTGGTAATGATACCCCAACTAGATTATGTGAATAAAATTTGGAGTTTGTAATTTATCAGGAGGGAGAATGCACCAATCTAGGTAATGATAAAATTATTATTTTAAATATTTATGAATTATAGAGTTATTTTACATTAAAATTGATTTTATTTCAAATAGTTTATATTAAACAGAACAATGAGTTTCATCAAAAAATTTTTGTTGGATGCATGATTGAGTTATACTGAACAATAATTACTATGAATATTAATATTTCATGGGTACATAATAACCTATCAATTATACTGGTATGTGTGAATATTTCTATCAATAATATGTTTACAAACATTTATAAAATCTATTTATATTCATAATATATATTTTATACTCAAAATTTATGAATAAATCCAGTTTTACTATTAAAAACATTATAATTTTAAAAAGCATTTTGTTCTCCTCTTAATGACTGGATTTTTGGAAACCTAAACTGTTTCACTTTTAACATTTTCATTAGAAAATTTAAACATAACATTACCAAATTATAATTTCATAAATTAATGTTTGTGAATTAATGGAATTATTTAGTGAAGATTTATTTTTTCAGGGATATTGAAAAATCCTGAATTTAAATTGAAAACTGCATTATCATATAATTTATATATATAGTTTAATTATTTTTTCTATTAATTATAAAGTATAATTGATTAAATTTTATATTTATTAATTCAATTAATGTTTATTAGATAATTTTTATATTTTACATTCAATGAAAAACCTCACTAAATTTTAAACATATTCACTTTAACAAAACATTATGACGTCCTGTCGGTGAGATTAATTTTAAATTCATTTCAACCACTTCAATGATTTTAATTTGTAAATAAAGAATTTATAATTTTAATCTTAATAATTTCTATTTTATAATATGTAAAATATTATTATTTTATATAAATTAGTCAAGGATACTAAAATATATTATAGCGATTGCGGTAAAAATGAGTTTACTTGGTGGTTAAACAGTAATCTTAATGGGCCAAATGACTGAGAAAAATGTCACAAAAAATTTTATGTCCTTATTTATAAAATTTAATTCATTCTATATAAAATATATAATTATTTTGGCACATAATGTATGGGAGGACTATCAATAGTGTTTACCTTTTATATTTACAAGAATGTCACTCCTCCGCCACTATAAAAATGAACACACACTCCTCACTTCATTACATATCAACCATTTTTATCATACAAAAACGATCCCAAAATCCCTAATCACATAACATAACACTAACTTTGGTAATAAATCATACCATTGAATCCATTAGGTGAAAATGATATGGAGCTACCCAAAAATGATGTAATGTTCTTCAACATGAATTTCTTTTTTATATCATTATCCAAAACATAAATTATTCGTATTACATGGTTATATAATAAAATTATTAAACAAAAAAATAGTATAATTTTGAATGCATTATACCTATACCTATAAACACTTATATCAAATTTTTAATTAAATCACCATTCGTGTGTATGGCCAACTGCCGTCTCATGAAACAATGTCAATTTTTTAAGTTTTTACCCTATCATGGTTGGAAATTATGATGGAAATACTATTATTATATTATATATTTTATATTTTATATTTTATATTTCTTTATATATATTTAATATTTATATAATTTCTAAATTCATTATTTCGAATTAGTGGGAATATGATAACATCATTTGTCGATGTGTAGACAACTGCCTCCTCTAAGTGATATGATTCGGTCACATATTACATGGAATGTATTATGTATGGGGTTAATAATAAAATGATAGAAACATTAAATATATATAATATTAATGTCCTAATACTATATATTAAATTATAATATAACATTTTTCAATATATTCTCTTTTCAAAGTAAAAAATGATGACATAGTCTATGGACATGTGGACTATCGCATCCTCTATGCGATGTGACTAATTTGTATAAAAAATTATATATATATTTATATATAATTATTTATTTTCATAATTATGTTATATTAGTTATTATCTAATATTAAAAGTTATTTTCCTTCTTTTTCGAATGATAATTGAAAATGGTAATGTTACTTATGTGTACATACAACCTACCATATCGATGATTGCAATTTTATTTCATTTTCCTAACCATCATCAATGATTAGTTTAGGTATCGTTAATTTAAAAAATATGATAAAAATATCATGATTATTATTATGGGGATGTTTAAATAATTTAATCATTAACCTTATTTGAAATACCAAATTAATTTTTAACATATGAACCGAATATGGTAAAAACCACTAATCAAGATTTAATTAGTTATGATGTTGTATAAAACATTATAACATGGGAAGTAAAATTAATGATAATATATTATAAGGATCAAAATTGATTAAATAATTAACAAAATTTTATTATTTAAGAAGATCGAGATAGATTCTAGAAATCAAAAGGAAGTCAAGGGACATAATCTCAATTTAAATTCAATGAGGCATATATTGATGTTATACACAGATCTTATATTATCATGTGTATATAAATAACTTTAGAAATATCATATAAATAATTTATATATTCTCATGTTTTTTATATGCTTTTAAAATTTAATTATTTATGGGTCATACAATTCAAATGTTTCTATGAGGTATAGGATACTTTGACACAAAAATATATTTTTAAATATTTAAAAATTTAAATGAATTATCATTACCACCATGTTAATATACTTGATATTATTGTAAATATTAATTTATTTAAATATAAAATTATAATAAAGTAAATTTTATTTCTATTTTCTATTATTGATTCCTCTATAATACATCATGTTTTGAAAAGAAAATAGAAACCCCACATTTCCATTTTCTGGAATATTATTATTGAAACTGTGTTTGGAAATGGATTTATTATTTCAATAAAATAATATTTTTTTATTATAAATAGAAATCAAATTTTTGGACCAACTTTTTTAAATCTAAATTATTTTATTTCTCATGATTAAAAAATGGAACCTGGATATTTCGAGGATGGATATGTGATAAAAATAATGGGGGGTTTCATGATAAACCAATGAAAATATGTCCCATGAAAAACCAATTATGGTTGGTTCCATGATAACCCTAAAATTACTTTGGTTTGGATTCTGAATGTAATTTTATTCCATATGCATGTGGGGCTTCTATAGAAGTCAATGAAATAGTTATTCCATTTATAAGAATTAACTGTATAATAATGTCCCAATGTAGGTTTATGAGTTTTCTATTCTTTCAATGGGTTTAATGGTAATCTAGGGATATTAAAAATTGAAAAATAAATTATATTATTTTGAATGATATAATTTAACATAGTTGAAGAGTGAATGATATAACATTATGATAACGTTTTCATAGGGTTTCATATTTTTACTGGACTTACGGTTTTAATTATTTGTGTTTCCCTTACTGAGATTTTTGTTCTCATTCCACATTTTTAAATTTCATTAATACGATTTAAGGATGGGTAATGAAACAAAATAAGTCATGTTATATTTCATAGATATTTTACATTAAAATAAGTCATTATTTTTTTAATAAACTATTATTGAAAAAATACATACTAATTAGATGATTCAAATTTGTATTTTATAATTTTATGTAATAGTGAAGGCCTTATTATTTAAAAAATTAAACCTAAAAAGATATAAAATGTAAAATAATTTAATAACCTCATGAAAAAGAAATGTTGTGTAATGCTTTAGTATAGGCCTCGTACAATTGATTGTATTAGATCTTTTCAATCATCTCTTACACAAGACCGGGTCCCGTGAGATAGTTATCAACTCCTTATATATAATATAGTGGATAATGAATTTTTTTCTATAAATATCTGAGATCTAGAAAACTTAATAAAGTAATACTTTTATTTGTAAAAAATAAACTCAACCATCCTAGATATATATACATTAAACCGGTGATAACTAAGATAAATGGCCCATAATTTCTTCTAAAATCTAGTCTTCTAGATATGTTTAGTCCATCCATTTTGAAGTGGTAACCAAATGTCAACTTTAAACAGGTTCCCATTAACCCATGATATATAATCGAAAAATGATATAAAAAAGGGTTTCCATATTATACATGATGGATGAGTGACCAATATTCATTCTAAAAACCTCATTAGGGTATATCATACCATAGTAAAAAACATTTTTTATTTCCTTTTTATTCTTTACATGAGATGATTTGATAATTTAATCAATCATTAAACAAATTAAATTACTATCATTAAAGTTTACCATGAATTTTTATGATCGATTACATGGAGAACCCATCCAATATTTTTGGAGGAATTGGTAGAGTTTTATAACAGGTAAAAGTTAGTTTGTTTTTATCATTTACTTGTTTACAGATGTATCATTAAAAATTGTGTTATCAATATCTCCCCACCAGACCAACCACAAATATTTTTGAATGTATAATAACACAACATGGTTTCATCATGGTGAACATCCCACTGGCACTGTTAGATGTCCCCAATAACTTCCTTTATCAATAAAAAAGGGACACCAATAATCATCATAAATTAAAGGGAACATCCAGATCATAATGATCATTAACATGTGGTTTCTGTATCATATAAATATCCCTTAAAACATAAGAATTATATATCTTGTACATATATTTATTTGGAATGTTAATATATAGATGAAAATTATAATTCTACTAAAATAATGTAATATCTTTCTTCTATTTAACTTTCATCTTTAGCTAAGTCATAACGATCATGAGATTACTCTCTTTATAAGACTCCATAATGGAAATTATAAGAAACAACCTACTCAAATAATTAGACAATAAATTAAACATTCCATCCATATATATAATAAACCTATTTTTTATTACATTACTATTAGATTGTTATTATGAAAAATAACATAATGTTAACAAATTCTAAAACCACAAGGATTACTATATGCAAAAAATTAGATTCATACATAAAATGTATATAATATAAATTAAAAAAACTATTTCATCTTCAATGTCACTCTAAATCATTCATTTTATTCTAAGTATATGTAATTTATTAAAAATATAAATAAATTAATGGGGTGTTTTAAAATCAAAATATGGTGTGTAATAACATTAGAGGATCATAATAAATGACTGAATAGTACATGGGTGGTAATTATCATTATAAATATATCACTTGAACATGATAATCCTCATAGTTGTGATGGATATATCAGAAAAAGGAAATGAAAATTTCTTATGTAGAATAAATAAACAATATAATATAGTTTCCAAATACCGCACATAGTTGTGTGGAAATAAATCATCATATTAAGACATATCATATTACAGAAAATCATAACATCATAATTTGATAAAGTATAATCTTGTACACAATTACCTAACATACTCTAAAAAGATTGATCAACATAATGTACTTACTAGAAAATTATATCATTGATAGACCATATGTAACATTGTTATGTTCTCATAATAATTCATGACACATGTAAATAGAATATATTATAATCATAGTATTGAAATAAACACATAAAAAGGAATGCGAATATTTTTTTGTTAATTAATAATTAAATGAAAAAACAATTGGGTCACTAAATGAATAATGGAAATCATATATTATTAGAAAACAATATCATTATTGAGTGTAGAAGTAATTTCTCAAGAGGATCCAATGTGATGTCTTGGAAAGTATTACCACCTTGAAAAATCTATGAAACATGATTAAAAATCATTTCTAAATGAACGGATGATGTTTTTCTACAGAAAATATTATTATGTTTTTTTCACTAACACCTCGTATATAAAAATTATATGTTTACTAATAAATTATAAAAAATTAATTCTAATCATATATGTTATAATTATTAATTTAAAATTATGGGATTACATTTTACAATAATCTTTCATAAATTCAAATTGTTCTTATAACCTATTTTAATTAATGTATCCCTTATTCATTTAGAATATCTATTATTGTTCAATGAAATATATTAAAAAATGAAAATAATATTTATAGAATTAATATATATAATGATACACATATATATAATTTTCAATTAGTTATATCCATCAATGATTGTGGTGATAATAAGATACTTAGAAATTTCATTCTATCAAATTAACTGAATATTGATGGGACATTGTGAAAAGTGGACGAAAATAAGTATGAAATATAAATATGTCCTATGAATACTAAATATAGTACATCAACGTTATTAATATAATTTTATCATACTACTCAATTAATTATTAACTATATGGTTTTAAAATGTATAAATAAAAAGTTGAATAAAATAGTAATATATGGGAAATATTTGATGAAAAAATATCATATTCTTAGCAATGATTCATTTATATGAAACTAAACTCCATGAATTACATTGTTTTGATTGATAAATAACACCCATTTTTATTATAATGTAAATAAGAGGGTGGATTTTGAAATATTTTTGTATATAGTAATTTTGGGATATGTTGTTTCCCAAGGATATGTATAACAATGATTCATTATTTTGAAGTGGGGTATTTTAAATTGTAATAATAATTAAATTATTATATAAAATTTGAACCATTAAATTTAAAATCATATGAAATTATGAAATATATTTCAATTAAGTAACATGACATGCGGCCTCAAATAAACATTATAATTTCACATTATTTTTTTAAACAAAACAAAAGAGAAAATATCAAAAATATAATTATTTAAAAAGAAATTACATGATTTTAGACATTAGGAAAATACTATATTGTATTGGAATAAGAATTTACAGAATGAATTATCATATTAATAATTTTTTGGGTAAATTATCTATTTTTTAAATGATTAGTTCATAATTAAACTATTTCAAAATTAATTGAAAACCGTATGGCTATAAAATTACTAATGTTGTAATATACATAAAAAACTGATATTTCTCAACAAATTATAAAATATTTAACATTGATAATTTAAAGAATTAATATTTTGAAAATTAAATTTATTTTAACAAAAATATTTTCTTGTATATCTAAAATAATAATTTAAATAAAAATTATTATTTTTGGGAAATACAGTAAAATAAAATTTATTTCAAATGTTCTTATGGTTTTTTAAGTTTTCGTTATTGATATTAAAATTTCAGAATTTAATTTTTTTATTTTTATAATTAATATATGATATATATTATTAATATTATAATTTTTTATCGTGATGTAAAATTACCCCCTAAAAATACATATCGAATGGTTAGTTCAGTATTCCTTAAAATTACTCCAATGTTTACATATTTTACATTCATAAATTTATGATATGTTAACTAATATTTTTTATCTATCCAATTGTGTTGTTGATAGGAGTCATAATTCATATAGACTAGAGTGATATAAAATTTTTGATTCTAGTAAATCTTTTTTTTAAACTATTTTAATATTTATAAT
The DNA here is from genome assembly GCA_963277665.1 of Viscum album. NCBI lineage: Eukaryota > Viridiplantae > Streptophyta > Magnoliopsida > Santalales > Viscaceae > Viscum > Viscum album. The sequence continues at coordinate 365,414,411 of OY728166.1, read as the reverse complement.
TTCAATGGGTTTAGATTATTACTAATTTAATTATATCCAATAATGAATCATTTGGATTTTCCTTCAATTTGTTATATATATATATACATATATATATTATTATAAATGAAAAAAAATTATTTATAAAATAGAAATTATATATAAAGAATGATTGGTCACAATATTCCCATTTGAAAATTTTGTTTATAACATTTCAACTAATATTATCAATATAGAATATGTTACTGTGTAATTATTCCATTGATTCTTCTATTTTACTTGGTTTCTCTTCAAATATATTGTCAGGAAACAAGTATCTGATAAGTTGATATTCATTACTTTGTATAACATTGTCTCTATAGTCAAATATCTTCACTTTTTTCTCTATTTAATAGCGTTGATGGCCAAAATTTTAGAACCTCCTACATCAATACACATGGATGTTACGACACGTACAATCTCAAGAGAGAATTGGGGAACACATCATAAATTCGAGTCATGTTTTGTGGAAGTGATAGCTAATAGAACAATTCTCTTTTAAGAAAAAATATCATAGTAAGGATAATTTCACTATGGATAATTGTTCCACTATTTATATATCTCATGAATTAATTATTTGGTGACTATATTAGAAATAATTTTTCTCTAACTACAATCATTAAATCAAATCAATTTTTTTCATCATAGCACTTCTTCTGAATCTAAATTGTTTTTATAATTTGTTTTATCATATTATCCTCACAATCATTTTAATTATAAGATTAGGTATATTTTTTTTATTCACTAATATCATTTTAAACTAAATAATTTCTAAATTAAGTGATATATAGATCTTTATATAGATAAATTTTAATACTCATGTGGCAACTATTTTTGTATGAAAATTTATCTACTGTGTGGTGTTGATCCAATTAACCATTAAATTCTATTAAGTGGGTTCTTTTAATATCTTTTAGTATATGAGTTCTAAAATAAAATTGGATATCATTTTGGGGGTCATGGTGTGTTAATAAATTATATTTTCATCATATCATTTTAAATAGTTGACATCATTTTATAGTTTAATCGTGAATAAAGATTATAGATGATCAAAAGTGGATACACATTTAGCCTCATCACATCCTTTATTTATATAATAGATTATTTCACAATAGTGTAACCTATCATGAATACTAATGTAATGGGATACATTACTAATTATACCCACTACAACCCATATCACATTTTTTTTCTATGTATTTCCATGATATATTAGTGAAAAATAAATGGGTGATGGTTTCAAATTTCCATGTTTTATGGGAAATGTTTTTATCATCATTTTGGACATCTATAATTTCTATATAAAATATTAAATAAAAAATATCATTGATGTGTAGTATGAAATTTCATTCATTATATTCCCCCAATAGTTATCTTTAAAATTATTTTACATAATGTTTCTTATATGGTTGATAGAAAAAGATGATTTCTATTCATTATCTCACACATCTTTCTTTAACCTAGTAAAATAAGGCAAATAATTTATAGTTCCAAACTAAAGGAAAAATCCCTATAAATGTGATATTCATGATACATCACATCGTTTTCAACTATCTCCTCATTTTGAAGCTCTAAATCGTCCATCTATCCCCCCATTATCTTTTATTAGATAGATTGTTGTTCAATAATTAGGTCAAGGAATAATTTATTCCCTTTTAATAGGATTTCCAAATCCATCCTCCATTTACTCATGATGATAGGGGAATTTTGAATCCATATTCGGGATATTTCTCTTTGATCAATTTGGAATATAACAGCTTATACATTGTTCACAATACCATAATTATAGTGAATCAATCAACAATTTTCATTGATATCTATAATTATCATCACATTAGCATGTTGAACTAATTTTGAGTGAATAGTTATTCTAAAATTTTACAATTTATTTATTTGGAACATTTTACACCATATAGTTACTTATACATAATATCGAAACAAAATATAAAAATTTATAACTCTATATCATGCATTAGGTAGTTTCTCCCAAGTATGATCAATTATCATGAGGTGTAGGATATCACTATAAATAAATTCATTATAAAAAACCTCATGTGTTTATTTAAATTATTTATTATATATCACAAACCCCTATCCCTAAGAAAATACTATATGTATAGGTGTAGTGATTGATCTCTCCTTGATTTCTCTCATGCATTAATCACAAAATTATATTTAGAAAAACTATACACATTTACACATTAACATAGTTTGTAGCCTATAAAATTGTGATATGTTTCTCAAAAATAAAAGTATTTCATTGAAAAGCTAGTGAATTTTTATATTTCCAGGACACTAAATGTTCTAATACCTTCATTAATTTCCATTATTTTTAAAGTTTCTATATAAATTCCCTCAATTATGATCACATTCCCCTAGAATATGACATATTAAATCGAGATGGCATAAATGATTAACATTATACAAAAATTATCCTTTCATAATATCATAATCATAATATTTATATTATATTAATTTTCTCATTTATCATAGAGAAAATTAGTATATGAGAAATAAATACTAACAATAATTAATCAAGGATTCCACTTATTAATATATTTATCTAATATATAATTATTTTAGGGGAATTTTTCATCTATAAGGTAATCACTATAAACTCATAGTGACCATATCAGACATGAATGTTTATCATTTAAATATATTCCTTAATAAAAATTAGAAGATGATATATAGAATGAAAATACACCATTTAGTATTACAAGCCAACTTGATATTGACTAAACAATTGAAAAATATAAGGATATGGATAATTATTAATCATAATCACCTTATTATTCTCATTATAATCGATGAACAACTACACTGATCCACCCATTTTCATGAAAATTGATTGATTTCACCCCATGGTGATTCATTATAGATATTAAACCATTCATAAAATTTATCTTTCCTAATATTCTTTAATGGTTCCATCTATATTGGGTTTACCATATTGGGGAATTCAAAGATACGAGTTGATCTATGTATGATTTCTGTTGAGAACTCTATCTCAATCCCTAAAACATGTAAATAAATACATTTATATTATTTACTCACAATATACATAACATTATTTGAGATAAATTTCATTTAATCAACTATTTTGTATAATTATGATTCATTATTACATACCAAAATCCTCACCAATGAGGTATTTTCCATTAGAATTTCATGATATTCCATTAATTTTTATTTGATTATTGGATGGTTTAGAATACAAAAATATATTTACTCTTATAAATATTTTATTTATGTCTATATAAAATGGTTTATTACTTTCCTGCTATATCCTAAAATTCCACCAATGGAAGGTTTTGACATTCATTGAATAAATATTCCAATATAAGTAAGTATGAGAAGTGTTCAACAATTGTGTTTAATTGAACATAAACCTTTGATTTTTTATAGAGATATCATGTTCATGTAATAAAGGATGTGATTATGCTATTTTATAATACATATAGGAGCTGAATTAATGTGTAAAAGTATAATAAAAAACAATATCAATTATTTTTGAAATAGGATGTGTACCAGTAAGACTTTCTTGGAATTTGAGACTATATCTATAGTGATGGAATAAACATTAAGCTTCACACTTGTATTTTATGTATGGTTAAATTGATTAACTAAGTAGACCAATTGTATAAATAACTAGATTGTATAGTTACTTTGTACATTATAGTTGATGCATTGAACCATTTGATGTGTATATAGAGGTTACGTCCATTCCTAAATAATTTTTGTTGAATTATTAAAATCACGTTAATATTCATCACTATGGTGGCCTTATCTCCATGAGTTATTTCATTTCCTTGTCCCATTTATTCATTTAACATGTGGATTCATTCCACACTATTAAATTGGGTGGTGTTTTTTTCATTATTTCATTCTTATTTAATATCCAATTATGAAAATATATCCTTTTTTACATACACAAGAAAGGGACCATTATATAAAATCAATTTATATTTTCTGATAACAAATAACTAATTATTATTAATTTTCCATTTATCAAATATGTATTTCCTTACAAATTATTGGTTTTAATCCTATAAATATTTAATCTATATTTCTATAAATGATGATACGATAACTTGAGGTGTATCTCACAAGTTTTGTGAGAATTTCATCAAAAGTGATGATTTATTCACTATTAATTTTATTATGGTCTAGAATTTATCTCTCTATCATTCTTGAAAGTGTACATGTGAAATAAATATTTAAAATTATTTTATTATTGTATACCCAATCTGTTTCATCCATTTAATCTTTTGTATTTATATTTATTATCAATTCACATCATTCATTAGAATCCCCATCAAAATGAAATATGGCCATAGTAACATTATCCTTTTGGGAAGAGTATAGAGACTAAAAAATCTCCCTTGAGTAAAACAATTGCCCTATTACAATTGAATCTGATAATCTACTAAAAATCTATGGTTATTTCATCATAATGGACTCGATGGTGAGATTTTCCTTCATAGATATAGTAAAACCTTCTGCATGGTGCTCATTATTATTCATAACCAAAGTTATCTAGGTAAGAATCACTTATAAAGATTGAATAAAACCTCTAACATCATTAGTAATGTTATTTAGATACTTGTTATATTTTCCATCACAGTTTTTTTCCTAGTTTATCTTGGTTCCCAATGTTTTCTAAAATAAAAATTATTTGAAAAACAAACAAAATAAAATAAACTGATATACTTTTTATAAATAAATCCTAAAAAAATATTTTATAATATTCATATGTTTAGAATTTATTTAAAATATGTCTTCTGGATTCTATACTTTACTTGTATTCTAACATTATAAGAAATCATGATTTTATAAAATATACCCTATATAATATTTTTTATTGAGTTGATGATTAATTTTAGAGTATCCACTTTGAGTACCAAATCTGGTGGGGTTTTAGGATTTTTTGTTTTATACGAGGTGAAAAATGCTAGAATATCATATCTAACCATTTTAGGGTTATATAAAATTCATATGTCAGAACCTTATCATTATTCAATTATAATATCTAAAAATTGATTTAATTTCATGGAACCCTTATTATAATATTATAACAACCCATAATCCACATTCATAGACCTTCTCCAAAAATCTATATCAATATATTTTAATATCTGAGGCTGATAATTGATACTCAAACTTTTCAACTAAACTTTTGAAAATGAAAAGAAATACTTGGATCACGTACAACCTCATGGATCATTTGGGTTTAGAGATTTAGGGTAATATGACAAAATATTACATAGAAAACTGATATCATAATGGAGTCATAATTCAGTAAAATAACATTTATCCCATTAAGCATAGTATTTCTTATATAAGAATATGTCCTATAAATTATCCTTATTGAATCCCTTATAGACATAAATCATTCAACATCATTATTTAATACATATGGAAAGGTAAACATAAGATGTTTGGTCTCAAATTCTCAGTAAGGGGGAAAATAATTAACAATTAAATGCCATTAATGAGCATAAGAGTGAATAAGGTATCTTGAAATAATAACTATTCGTGAGTGAATCATAAATAAAATTATACTAATAAATACATGGATAATAAAATATAAAGACATGGAAAAATAAATATTCATAAAAATTAATAACAATGAACCATATTTGGCAAACATAATCATTAAAAATATAATAAAACTATATAAATAATAAAAAAACCATAATGGTATATTTGGACATTATTATACATTTGACCCTTATAAATGTAATAATCACTTCATTCTACTTTCATACATTCACTCTTACAAATGGAATATACGTATGGACAAAATTCATTCCCAATGCACTGAAGGGCTGTCACAGACCAACTGGTCCTTGGTATATCATGGAACCACCCATCATTTTTAAATAAGATGCCACACATTATATATACAAGTTCTATTTTGAAACCATCCCACATAATAGCTTTCATAAATAAATAAAAACTTTCATAACATTACTAACATGTGGAATAGAAATAGGTTCTATAAAAATATATTAGAAACCAAATAATCCATTATAAAAGAAATGGGTTCCATAACAATGTCTATGGGAAATATTCCATCCATGGAAATGAAATGTGTATTATAAAAATCATTTTGAATAATGATTATCCCATGGAAAAGAAATGGGTTTCAGAAAAATATCATCAAATGTATGAATACCCATTTCAAATTTCTTTAGTAAAAATATATTTCAAACAAGATTAACTTCTCTATAATAAATGTGTTCCATAACAATCTCTTCAAAACATGGTTTAATCATAGAAAATAAATGAAATTCATAAAAATATATTTAAAAAATATTTATCCATCAAATGAATGAATGAGGATATAATAAATTATAAATATCCTCATTTTAGGATATGTTACATATTTATTATGACATTGATGAATGGAATGGACCTCACATGATCAAAAAATATTCTTGAGTAAAATGATCATAAAACATTCTAAAGAATCCCATATTATTTAAAAGCATTTGAATCATTAACCCCCTAAAGAGAAAAAATTAAATGTATCATATAATTTCATTTAACAAATTTTATTCATGATATAATTTTAAAATATCTAATATTAATAACTTTTAAATAAATAAATCCTTATATCATGAGAAACTTAAAAAAAATTGTTACAACAACCCATTTCTGTATTGGTATCATTAAAAACTAAACCCCATAAAATAGAGACAATAAATTTGGTATGTATATCCCCATAAATTTAATTATTATAATTATAAATTTAAATCATTGTTATTTTATACATCAAACAATAAAAATCAGCGGTGAATATGGAGAAATTCTCACTGAAAAAAAAGATACACTTGAAACCCTCTTACAACTCTGGTATCATCTAAATTAGAATCTAAAAAAGTAATAATAATAAAATGAAATATTTAAAATCAATTTAAATAATAAAATTGAATATATTATATAAAAAATAGTAATTTTATACACCACAATAAAAGTAAGTGGTGATTATGACGTATATGTCACTAGAGTAAAAGTGTGACAAGAATACATTTCTAATTGATTAACTTTTAAATATTGAGATACATAATAATAATAAAATCAAGAAATCAATTAATTTCATTATATAATTTTAATTAATTATATAACTTTTCAAATATAATTTTATACACAATAAAAACGAAAATTGGTGCATAACATTACAATGTACTTCAATAAAATGAAATTGAGACGAAATCCCTTACCTTGAGTCCGATTTGGAAGCTTGTACTCTATATTTATGAATAATAAACTTATTTTAATTTTTTTATTCGATTCATATTCTTTTAAATTTTATTATTACTTTTATTTAACTTTTAAAAATGTTGTAAAAAATTACTAAAACAATTACATTTACATCAGCAGTATCGACTATAATAAGTTTTTGAGTCAAAAAAGACTTTGGTAGGTCAAGAATGGTCAAATAGTTCATTATGTAACTATCTAAAGAATAAAAATAAGTACAAAATTTTCATATTAATCCATATATTAAAATTTTAACACTATTCATAAATGGTGGTTATGAAAAATGAAACTACATTAAATCATGGAGATTATAAGCAGTGCATATGTATGATTAATATCATCATTTTTCAATGATCATTATCTATATATGGTATGTAATATTTATATATACATAATTATAAGTATCTAATTAATAACTTATTTTTTAATCACGTGTAATATTTTTTATAATTTCTCATATGTAAATGTAATCAGATCGCATCGATAATGTGGTAGTCCACACATCCACGAATGATGTTATCATATTTTCTGTATCTGAAAGGATAATAAGAAAAATGAAAAATTAAATTTAATGAATGGTAATTATTTAATTTATGTCATATATATTTAATTTATTTTACATATTATTAAATAAACTCAATGATATTACATTCGATGTAAAATTTTAATGTATCACATCGCTTTGAAGAGGTGGTAGTCCACATGTCCACAAATGATATTACAGTATATACAAAAAAATTGATGTAACGATTATATGAGTTATATAAAAATTAGATAAGTATTTAGATAACAATAATTTCATATATATTATATAAAAATAGCGTGTCAATCATAATTCAAAACAATTATAGTTGGAAAATAAAAAAACAAATTGTATAATTTTGTAGGGAGGTAGTTTACCTTACACAAATTGTACACTCATATCCCATTCGATGGATGTCGGTGTATATTAAAGTAGAATGATTAACATCAATACCAATAAATATATTTCTTATTATTAACATATATATTTATATAAAACGAATAATTGAATAGTTTGATAAATAGATAAAACATAAATGCATATTGAAAAATGTTAACACTTTTTTGGGAAACTCATATTGGATTCCACCAAAGTGTTTTCATTGATTTATTTCTTGGAAAAGCGAGAACTATAGGGTTTGGGGATGAATTTTATGATAATATTTTGTTATATTTTTGATGATCTAAATGGGTTTTGATATGTGAGGAAATTGGAAGGTTGAGTTAATTTTTAAAGTGGATGTAGAGTGACACTATTATAAATTAGTTAATCTTCAACATTTTGGGAGGTTTCCCATACATAATGTTAATTAAAAATATCTAAAAATAAATAAAATATGAAATATCGAAAACCCATAACAACAAAAAAATTATGATTTATTCCCTAGTCATTATGTATCTTGATTATTTTTATTTTTTATTAATTTATGTAGCTTCTTTTCAAACCTATGTAATTTCACCATCAAGATTAAATTAAGGTGATACATATTCATAAATTTATACAATGTGATTATAAAATAATGTAACTAATTTATTGAATAAAAATATAATAAGATTTGGAAATTTGTTTTTACAAAAACACATGTAACACACAAAAACACTAATTTAACCATAATTACGCTGACAAAAGTCTTTCTATGTATTGATTATATTTCAATTATAAGAAATTTGTTATCCCATATGTTGACCATATATGATAATAATTTATTTAGAAAATAAATTTTTAGAAGTTATGATTTTTATTAATTTGAAATCATTTAATCATATATTATTAATCTTATTTAATAACTAAAAAATTAATCCATGCATTTGAATTTCATAAGTATGTAATGTAATTTTATATTTTATAACAATTAATAATTTATTAATACGATAAAAAGAAATCATTTATATTACAAAATATTATTTATTTACTTACCTATATAGCTTCTATCATACTCCAAATATTTATAGGGGTATAGGCACAGAAAGTGTGTTTTTTGTCATTTTCCTCACATAACATATTATATTGGTCAATATAATGGAAACATATCCAAATAACTCATAATAATGGATCATAATATTTCTATGGTATAAATAGTTACCTATAATGTCTGATGCATAAACGTTGGGTCATATTTAAAAGTTATATTATATTATTAATCATTATGTAGGATTGTTTTTTCATTAATCACACCTAATTGTTATAATTTAATTTCACTAATCATTGTGGTAAAAAAATTATTGTCCTTTTTAGACCAATAAATTTATGATTATTTTAATTATTTATATAAATATTTTCAAATTCAATACACATATATGGAAAAAATTAATGTAAAATTAATCCCATAAATGATGTGAGACGCTTGGTTTTTTAAGAGAAGAATTCAAAAGATTTAATTGTTTTTATATCCAATTTAAAAGTGATATTTAATCCACTAACCTAAATTAAATTGATTGATTTATATTTTTACTAATTATAATTTAAAACCAATTTTAAAATATAATTTTACTATAATAATAAAATAGATGTAAACTATGTTTTCAATTAAAATTCATTGGTTTTCATTACTCATAAAAAAATGACTCTAGTCATGAAAATTAAAAACTTAATATTTTTTATTATTCATATTTAATAACGGAATTTTTTTTCAAATATGAATTATTAAAGAACAAAAACTAATATAATTAATAGTTTCTCCCTTAATTGATGGGAAAACTATTTTTAGAAAAAAAACAACTTTTAATCATAAAACAATATTTTATTCATTTCTTATGCCTAAAAAATATCATTGGTAAATGTAAAAACATTTTATAAAATTTTTTAAAACTAATATTGTTAGTCTTTTTAACACTCTCAAATATAACATCCCAGTGAAAACTTCTATATTGAATAATAGCATTTATAATATAATATTATTTGGAAAGAATTAACCTTATTTATTACAAATGTTGTTGATGAAATTTGATGTTTTGTGCAGCACAACAAAACATGGTGTTATTTATTATGCATTATAATCACTTCAATATGTGTAACTTAGGTTTTAAAATTATTTAAATAAATTATAATGAATGGATATTTCCCAGTAGCTCATAATGTTACATCCTACCCCCCATAAAATATATCGAACTCAAATTTATTTTTTAAATGATTAACATTAATAGAGTTACTTTATTGATACTCGAATAATAGAATGATTAAATAAAATAAAATCATAAAAATGGTATGTGTTGAATATAAAAGTCCTCTAAATTTAAAAACTACTAAGATTACATAAGAGGATAAAATTGTAGGAAATTTCAAATATGGATTTTGATAGAAAAACTAATTCTCAAGGACCGATAATGAATGATATAGAACATAGAAAAAATATTTCAATGAATATAAACCCACAATAAATACACATGTGTAAAATTTCACTAATATCATCAAAAAAGTTATTAATATGTAAAATTTTATTTCAATATCATTTTCATAATATATAGGAATTATATTTACATCATCTTGGATATAAAAAGAAAATGAAGATATACTATCATAATGATACGAATTTAATATTTTAATAAATAGCATTAAATATATCAAATTTTTATCTGAACTGTGTATATTTAAGATGAATTTATTGCTTTATTAAGCAGTAAAATGAACTTCTAATGACAATATAACCAAAAAATTATAGTTAAGATATTCCCAATATATTTACCAATTAACCAAAAAACATTTATAAAACATTGTAAAGTAATTCAACAAATGGGTCAACTATTAAATGATACACTAAGCTTAAATGTTCTATTGTAATACCAAATGATGAATATAAATTATACTATATATATTTATCCTTAAAATATGTCATGAATTTTTAGACTAAATTCACAACAAAAATATTAGATGGATTTGAACATATTACTTCCATGATAAATAAAAGATTATTCTTCCAATTATAAAAAATATTTTTTCGAAATAAATATAAATTTACCTAAAAAAAGTTCATACTAACCAAGTCCTCAAATAGGCTAGTGGTTGTGCATGAAACCCTTATCATCCTTCATCCATGGTTTCATGCCCCAACACCATAAAAGATGTTGTGTATTATCACCAAGAAAATTGGGTTTCCCTTTTTTATTTTAACCTAAAAAAACTGCACCCTAAAAACCTTTCATTCTAATCTAGGCGTAAAAAATACCTCATCCAAAAAACTCATCAAAAAAATCATTTTTGGTTCACATCACTCAAAACCTTAAGGGGTTGTTTAATACATTGATCATATGACCATCCTTAATCTTCAGGACCTATGTTGTACCAATAATTCTTATGATATCATCATATGAAAGTATCTAAATATGAAAATTTACCTATAATCACCTTTTATTTTGGTTATAATATTCCAACACCCATACTCACATATCGGGTGTTGAAATACATAATATAACATTTCTGGATTTGATATTTATAATTGTAACCCAGACTCATCATATAAACCCAAAATCATCAAAATGAAAATTTCGTTCATGTGAATCCTAGAACAAATTTATGGTTTAGAGTTTTAGAGAATCAGGAAAAAACTATTACCTAAACAACTCATATCAACATGGACACATAACTTATCAATATTCCACTTTTTCTTTTAACTCTACATAATTTATTTCAAAAAAGGTCATCAAAATCAACATTGTATAATCTTTTATAGAATTAAAGTATTCAATATAAATTTTTAATAACATGGGAAAATGATACATAATGATAGTGATCTCTAATGATCAGAAAGTGTAATCATAAGAATCTATAGTTATATGTCATCGATGATCATAATAGTGCATAGTAGTATAATGAAATAATAAAATTGCATGAGCTAGTAAAAATAGTCATACCCATTAATACGTTGACCAGAAAATATAGAAAATGGAATAGGGAAGAGTTATAAAAATAAAAAATCTTAAGCCACATGAATAAAATCTCGATCATTATAATTATTATAAACGTTTAGTCTTCATAACAAACCACACAATGGTATTGGGTACAGAATTATATTTTTCACTGTTATAAATGGAATGAACATGCGGTTGACATCAATACATGTCAATCTTATTTATTTAATAACCATACATACAACATTAGTACCCAATGAATTTGAGGGCTTTCATGGACCAACTAATCCTTGGACTATCACAGAATAGACTATCATTATTTTATCACGTAATCATCCTTCAAATCTTTTTATTCCATTGAAAATTCATGATAAATAAAATCATTGATAAAACAATAACCACTTTAATAATATGATTATCCAATGAGAAAAGATTTATAATAATATCTCTGAAACATAAATAACTTTAGGAATATAAATTGGATTCAAGAAACTTTCTTTATGATATAATCAACCATCAAAAATATTTTTTTTATAATAAAACATGTTAAACATTATTAAATCAGAGAAATGCTTTGGGTCTCCAAGTTATCTATTTGAAGACATGATTAACTCGTAAAAAAAATGTTTCAAATTAATAAATTTCAAAACATTATTAACAGATGGAAAATAAATGGGATCAAAAAAATATCATTGAATTATTATTAACCCATGAAAATGTAATGAGATCCATAAAAATCACTTCAAAACATGGTTAGATCACGAAATTGAAAAGGAATCCATAAATATATCATTTAAATATTATTAATACATCTATAGAATAAATTAGTATTGTATCAAGATAAAATATTTCAATTGGAGGATAAATAATGAAAAGTGTTTTTTTTTAATTTGATCACTGGAAATGACTATAGATGATCATTGAAAATATTTTTGGGGAAAATTATCTTTAAACATTTCAATGTTTCTCATTCCACAATGAAACATTTGAATTATTAACCTAATAAAATTCAAAACATGAATAAAAAATAAGAATATAAATAAGATATGGTGATTGCAGATATAAATTTTAAATGAGTATGTATGTAATCCTTATAAAATAATACAGGTTTACAACATGACACCCATCACAAAAAAGGGAAATTTTGACGGTAATCCATTACTACAATGGTAAAATTTAAACCATAAACCCCATGAACGATAGAGAGTAAAATGGATTATTAAAACCCCATAAATATAAATATGATAATAATAACATAAATTAATTATATTCAGATAAACCAAATAACAAAAATAAGTTTTGAATAAGGAATAAGTATTGTAGAAATAAAAGTGATAATAAAAATCCACTTACCACTATGGTAATATCTGAATTGAAAACCCCAAAAATAATAATCAAAAAATTAATTTTCTAAACCAAATAAATATTAAATTATTCATTACATAATATATGAAAATCTGTAGTAAATATAACAGATAAAATATATAATTTTTTATTATGCCATATGCCTCCCATATCAAAATGTTAGTCAAGATTTCGTCACTACTTGATTAAATTTTGTATAATGAGAACCATGAAACAGAAAAATCAATTAAACAATTTAATATAGTTAAATAATGTAAATTCATGATATAACATGTAATATATATGTATATACACCATTAAACAAATGATGTTCATTGAAATACAACATGCCTCAGTGAAATGCAATTGAGATGGAATCCCTTTCAATGAGTATAATTTTGTCCTGCCTTTCCTATAGATTCCTAAAAATAATTATATTTCAATTATTTACTTGCTTCATATCCTATTATTTGTTTATTAATAATTTTATTTCACTTATCTATTTTTTTAATCATATCAAAAAACAATTATTTTTACGTCAGTTGTTTTAAAAATAATCAGTTTATGTGTCAAAAATAAATTTCATTGGTCAATTATTGTCAAATGGGTCATTATATAAACATTAATAAACATAATAATTATGCATTAATTATCAACTTTTATACATAAATAATACTTTAAAAAAAATAATCAATGATGGTTACAAAAAAATAACTGACATTACAATCATTATGATGGTTGGTCACACATACTCATGAATAACATTCTCGTTTTTAAATGATCATTATGGAAATAAGTTAAGAAAATATTATCATTTAAAAAATATTTAATAATATATAATTACATTAAAAATCATCTGATGTAAAATGAATCACATCACGTCGAGGAGGCGGTTGTCCACGCATCCATGAATAATGTTATAAAAAAATTTGTGTTGGAAGGGTAATAGATAGAATAATATATTATATTTCTAGATTGATAATTATGTAATTCATATCATGTATATGTTATTTATTAAAATTATATTTATTTATAGAATTTTAATATAATTTATTTAATCTGTGAGCATATCACATTAATTTGAGGAGTCGGTAGTCCAAACATTCACAAATGATGTTATCGTATTTATAAAAAAATGGAATGAATGAAGGAATTCATTATATAAAACATACATAATTATCAAGACAAAATTATTGTCATATAAATTTCATATAAATTATTTTTCATAATAATTCCCAACCATGAGATGTGGAAAATGAAAAAAAATAGATATCATTTTGTGAGGTAGTTGTTTGTTGTAAAAGAATTGTAAATCCATTAACCATTTAATGAAAGTTTCTATATCTGTTTGTCAAGACATATACATAAAAAATATAATTATATTGTGGATAATTATTATATTACATAATAATTAAACGATAAAAATCTAGGTAATGGAAATATACCATAAATTTACATTCAGAAGAGGAGCATGTGATCATTTATTTCGAAGAAAGAAACCATATACAACGAAAGAAGACTATGATGAAAAAATACCCATATCATGTTTAATCAAGACTAAAAATAATAAAATGACAACTAATTACTAAAACCACAGTCAAAAGAATATTTCATTTTATATTTATAATTATTATAATAGGTGATCTTTATAATCTCCACATCAATACTTTAGGACACCTTAGACAAAGACCCGGTAGACACGATCCTTGTATATTAGAGTAGTCATTCCTCGACCTTCTATTCGATGGATCAATAATGAATCCATCACAATCAATCAAAATTTTCTTATCATTTTTGAAGATGTATTTTAATGATTATTTACTAAATCTTAGGGAATTTGGATGGTTATTGTTAGTCATTATGTCATCATAAGTAACATTCTCCCACTTATAATAAATTTGTGAAAAGATCTGGATTTTTTGAATATCCTCATTGAAATTAATTATTTGTATATATGTTCTATGATACCAATCTCTTGGTCTTTTTACTTGAATATATAAACCTCTTTGTATCACTAAACCACACCCCATAAACTGTGATTGTAAATTAGTGTCCTCTCAAACCGAACATTGAGGATCCTCACCTGTGGCTCGATCATCAAATACGTAATCATTCACTGCAACTTTATTGATTAGACATGATGAAACCAGATAAGTGAACGTATAATCATCCAAGTGGACCACAAACCCCTCCTTCCTAGAATCTTCATCCTGAATAAGTCCATCATCTTCCCTAACAGCAGCACTCCTTGTTAGTGCACTATGTCTTAAAGTGTCATCACATAAATAAGAATCAACATTATCCTAAAATGGAACAACATGATGAAGATTCACTGAAACCAGCAAATATAAAGAACCAAAATACTCTAATTTATGTCTACCATAAATATTGGAAAATTTTAGATTATTTAGTTTAACCTATGATGGCTTCTGAAATGCCTTGACTGCTTCACATGGAAGCATATAACTAAATGAGGCAAACCGATAAACCACTCTCAACTGTCGAGTATAATATGTTTTAGAGAAATTGACACCCATGAGACATCCTTGATCAAGTGATACTACAAAAGAAATTTGAGTTATGTGAGTGAAACCAGAACCATATTCCTACCACTACATCTTATCACACTGGAAATCTATTGATGTGTTAGACATTGGGGTTTTAGGAATAGATATTCTAAAGATAAAAATATTATTATATCTAATTTCAATTTGAAATTAAATCCATTTACCTTAATTGGATTTGTTGACGTATAATTATACTAATATAATTTATAAACAACTTAAAAAGTAATTTAAATATATAAATATATTAGATGAAATATAAGTTTTTAATTTATATTAAGTGTTTTCACTATTAAATAATGAGACTTCACTAAAAAAATTCCGAAAATTCAGACAAAGAAAATATTTATATTATTATAAAAAATGATGTTTATATATTTATGAAAATATTATGATAATGTGACAAAATTTATTTAAAAATGGATCTCCATTAAAATACAATAAAACTAGTTTTTAGAAAAATACAGTTTTAAACATCAAATAGAATTTTGTTATTTTATTTTGAATAAATTACCTATTATATGCATTTAAAATGAAATTAAACTTATTTAAATAAAATATAATAATTCATAATCACACCCTCTCATATAAAATCCATTATATTACTTCTCTACAGAATAATAATATCAATACAACTTTATTGTATTGTAAGACTCAGTCTTTCATGTAATAGAACTTAACTAAGAATCATTATTTTATTTTCACCACAAGATAAACATTGTACTGGTTAAAACACAATATAAAATAGTTATTTTGATTAGGTATTTCTATAAATGAATTTAAAAAAATTTGAAATAATTGATATTTTATCAAATCTAGGGATGATAAATCCTACCGAACATAAAATTAATATCACCCTATAAATTAATCTTGGTTATTAAATGATTAATATTTATATAATTAATATACTAAATCACATATCAAAAAAATTTCATAATGAAAATCCTCGTAGATTTGTAATTTTTTAAAAAATATATTAATTTTATTTTCTATATAACTATGATTTCATAATGGAAGAACATTAATAGAAAATTAAAATATCAATTTAAAAGGGAAATCTATTTCTTGTGGACTGAAAGAATGTAATGGAGAAAATAGTCAAGAGTACGATAATGGAGGAAATCCAATGTACAAATAAGAATTTATATGATTATTGATATCATTATAGAATATGTTAATAATGTAATATTTTATTTCACTATCATTTAACTAAAGCTAATGAACCCACCTAACATTATATCCAAAAAAAATATACTTAATTGATGATTATAATTTCATTAGTTAATAAATTTCAATAAAATATTATCATTTTATCTGAACTATGATTATTTGGTATGATATTTTAATTTCCAAAACACTAAAATAGATTATCAATGACCACAAAACCAAAAAACAATGGTCAAAGATATTCAATCTGTATTTTTATATCAATCAGAACTAGAAATTTTATATGATTTTATGTTAATTACCAAAATGATAAAACAATACAATTGTACAATAATAATAGAAATTCAATAGTAAGAACCAATGGTTAACCTATATTTTCCCATTATTATTTATCCTTAGGGTCCTTTAAACACTCCCATATTATGTCCAATACGCAAACATTATAAGGGTTTGATCATATATTCTTCCAAGACAAAAAAAATCCTTTTTTCTTCAAATTAAATTCAACATGTTTTACAAATAAAATTTATACATAACAGAAAATTCATCATACTATCCTTGACTTCTTCAATTTATGTGTTATTGCATGAAAACCTTATCGTTATTAGGTTATTAGATCAATCCCCACTGGCTTTTTGGACATGAGGTATTTCATAGAGAATTCATGATGTCCATTTTTTTTTAACATGAAATCAAATTCCACCCTAAACACACTCCATATTTATCATAGGGTTTAAAAATACCTAATCCAAATGAAATGTCTCCAAAAATCAAATAAGGATCTTATCAATTAATTTTATAATATTGTTTCTACGCCATTGAACAATTGAACATCCTTAATATTATAAACTACTGAACTTATATGCGACTCTTATGAAATCCTCACATTAAAACATCCTAATAACCCTAGATTTCTAAACTAAATATTTATTCCAATTATAATATCCCAGGACTCACACTCCCATATCTAATAGAGAAATCAATAACAATAAATTTTCATCTTCAATGTCGATAATTGTGACGTGGATTTCTTCATCTAAACATTACAACATTAAAATGAAAACATGGATCATATACATCCTTTAAGTCCTTTTAGGTTTATATTCATAGAAAAATAAGTCAAAATATTACATAAATAATTAATATAAACTTAATCTCATTATTTATTGAAAGTTTATTTGTCTAATTTCACAAATATTTTTTTATTTCACTGTGGTTAATAAATATCATCCTTTTGGAATCCTTTATAGACATAAATCATTCAACACCATTCATTAAAATAGAGGTTAAAGGATACAGAAAAAAGTGACACAAAATTATCAGTAAGAGTAAACGTAAGAATTATAAATTAAATTTTATCAATTCAAATTATTCCGAATAAGGGTATGATTTCATAACCAATGTGCATGAATGATTCATAAAATAAATCATACCAATAAATTACTAAACCATAAAATATGAAAACATAGAAAATGAAATATTTATAATAATCAATAATCATGATCCTTTTCACTACAATCATAATAATTTGAATCATTATAATCTTATTTAATTCATAAAGATCACATAAAGGTGTATTGGGACACTATTTTACTTTTCACTCTAATAAATCGAATAAACATTCAGTTAATTTCATTACGGGTCACTCTAATAAACATAATAGCCATACAGCCGAAATCCAAACCCAATGAAAATAGGGATATCGTGGACCAACCGGTCATATTTCAATCACAAACCTTTATTTCAACAGTTTATTATGTAACCTCCCATATAATATCCATGTACTATTGTAAAATAATCACACACAAAATATTTCATAATCCAATATTCCTTTTCACAACATGTATAACCCATTAAATAGAAACTGTTACAGTGAAAATATATTTGAAACATGATTATCTCATTAAAATGAAACGGTTTCAATCATTACATTATGGAAAACATTTACCCATAAAAAAATGGGTTTCATATAGTTCAATTTGAAACATTATTAACACATGGAATCGAAATGGGACACAAAATATTATCTTTGAAAAAATAAATAACCAATAAGAATGAAACAAGATTCCAATTTTTTCATTGAAAAAATGATTAAACTATGGAAAAAATATGTTCTCAATAAAAATATCATCGAAACATGAATATCGCGTAGAAATTAAATGGGATCCATAAAAATATCTTCGAAATATAGTTAGATCCCGGAAAAGAACATCATCAATAATAATATGATTGAAAAAATATTAATCCATCCAAGGAATGGATGAATATATTTTCAATAAAAAATATCCCACGTATAAGAGAAATAAAAAACAGTTTATTTAATTTTTAGGAATTTAAATGATCTTAAAATATCATTTAGAACATTATTGAGTAAAATGATCTTTAATCATTACAAAATGTCCCATTACACATTAAAACATTTGAATCATTATCCCCATGAAGGTAAAAAAATTGAAAGAATCATATAATAACCTAAGAATAATAATATTAATGATATAAAATGTCATATAATGAGTCTATACATCTTATAAAATATAATAGGTCTAAAATACGGCAAACATTTGAAATAAAGAAAATATTAACAGTAGTCATTACCGCATTGATAACTCTAAAACCATAAGACACATAAATTATAGATAATCCTATGGATATCTGAATACCAATAAATTTATTTATAAAAATTATAATATAAATACATGTGTAGAATATACAACACATAGTAAAAATATATCATTAATTAGGAATATGTCTCGCATAAATAAAATTAAGACTAGAAATCCTCTTAAAACTACAAGAACAACTGAATAAGGAACCCAAAAAATATTTCTCATTAAATAATACATTTAAATACAATTAATATAAATTAAAAAATTAAATAATGTATCAATATGGGTAAAATATATATCATAAAACCAAAATAAGTTGTCATTATGATGTATGCCTTACGAACGTAAAAGTGAGTAAAGAATATCATTCCATTTTTGTAACCATTTAATAAAAATATTCATTAATGAATAACATCAAATAATTAAATTAATATCATTAATTAAATGTAATTATAGATACAATATTTTATAGGGATGTATATACACCATATACAACAATCTATGTTCATCATTATGTAATATTCCTCAATGAATTAAAATTGAGTCGAAATCTATTATCATGAGAATAATTAGTCATTATAGTTCTTAATCAACTTGAATAATAATCATATTTAAACATTTTACATTTTAGAAACATTTCCCTTTTAATTATTAATTTTCATTGAAATATTAAAAAAATTTAGAACCAAATTAGATAATTATAATTAAATTAGATGTTTTGAATATATTTACTTTATATGTAAAACAATGTTTGTCATAAGTCAAAAATTGCCAAAGGATTAATTAAATTCAAATTTAAAGAATACAATTATTATATATTTATGAAACTTATATATTTACTATAATCTTAAAATCAATCATGAGCGATGGTTATGGAAAATGAACCAATGTTATAATCATGGAGATGGTACACCGAACATACACATTAGTAACATTGGCATTTTCCAATGATAGTTATAAAAGAAAGGTTGGTAAAATTCATTATTACAGAATAAAAAATATATCATAAATACTTTATTTTTTAATATTTTATAACTATATATTTAATTCATGTTAGATAAATGGTGTCAAGTTGTGTTGAGGATTTGATAGTCCACATGTCCAAGAACGAATTTATCACTTTTCCAGCGTGTGAAATGGTGATAAAGAAAATGTTATATTATATTTCCATAAATGTAATTATTTCATTATTATCATATTTATTTTATTTATGTGACTTATTTTAAATTAAAAACACACTTAACAGAATCCATGGTATTTGTGAATGTATCGCAGCACTTTGAGAGGAAGGTATTTTATACGTCCTCAAATGATGTTATCATATTTACACAAAATAGAACAAACATATGAATGTGTTGTATAATAATTTAATGAGAATTCAGAAAACATAAATATCATAAATTTGATAAAAATAGATCGGGTCTATCATAATTACCAAACTTAAAAGGTGTTAAATGAAAAATAAACGACATCATTTCTCTAGGCGGTAGTTCATAATAACCGAATGGTAAATTTGTTAACCATTTGATAGACATATTTATATGTGTAGGACATACCCTTAAAATAAAAAACATATTATTATATTTATTATATTATTTATATTATTTAATCGTGGAGTAATAATAATTTAAGTTGAGTATAAAGAAATAAAACATAAATGAACATTGAATAATTTCACCACATTTCATGTATCTCCTTTAGGTTTGAACCAAAGGGGTTTCAAGGATTCATTTAATTTTAATGTGAAGAATATATTACGAGGGATGGTGTTTATTTATCTTATTTTTTCCAAGGTCAAACAAGATTATTTTCATGAGACGTGTGAGGAAATTGAGATGGGGTGTGCCTTTTTATAGTGGAGGGGGAGCAGAATTCCATTAAATATAAAATGTTAAACACTAATGGGAAGTATCCATTAAATAATGTTCTTAAAAACGAAATAGAAAAGATTAAATGAGAATTATGGTGGACACATAGTGACAACAAAATAATTTTTGTTCCTTATCTATAATGTTTTCTTATTTAATCATTTAGGTTTTTTATTTAGGTATATATTTTTCTATCTTTTTTTATTCACACATTAATTCTAAAATAAGGTTATAATTATTAAATAATTTATACAGACATATTATATATTTTATTCTAATGTATTATTTATTAATTCGACATTTTTAATATACTTTTAAAAAGAACACATGTAACGCACAAAATCCAGCTCTAAATGTTAAAAAGATGATAATGCTTCTACTATTTATGTGTCATTATGTTCATTATAAAATTATTAATTTACTAGGAATGGATAATATATGACATTTATTAATAGATAAAAATAAATTATAGTAATATAAGAAATTAAAATTTTTATAATATTTAAATAATTTTTATTTATTTTATTTAATTATTGATGAAATAATCAATGCACTGCCATTTCCAATGAATTTAATTTAATTATATGATCTATATAATTGAATACAAATTTATATAATAATAATAAATAATTTATCTTAAAAAAATATTAAATACCATGTATGTGCAGTTTCATCCCTAGGGAAACACATTAAAAGCGTTCAAGACATGAAAGTTTCCTTTTTTCATTTTCCTTAGTTCAATTTTTTACATTGGTCAATTTCATTGAGTAATATCAATATAACACATATAAATTGGTCTTAAAGTGATGTGGGTCGATATATCTCTATAAAATGGATTTTTACAAGTGTTTCATATTTTATACATTTTATATTATATGTTTAATAATTATGTAATTTTTATTTCCTTAATCACTTTAATTAGTTTAATTTATGTCACTATAAATCTTGTTAAAGAAGTTTATTTGATCTAATTCAACCAAAATATTCATAAACATTAAAACTATATATATAGGTGTTTAAAAATTCTATCCATATAGGTGAAAATAACAAATTAGACCTTAATCCCCCAAATTATGTCAGTCAATGATTTTTTAAGTGAAACATTCAAGAGTTTGAAATTTTTTATATGAGATTCCAATTTCAATGTCCTGACCCATCCCACAATAAAGTTAAATAAGAAACTCTAGATACCCATCTGCTAAAAAACCACACCTGATGGGTTAGTATATAGTAGCATCTGGAAGCTGTATAAGTATCTCCCATCTTTCCGGTCTCACTAGGCATCATTAGGTCCTGGGCCACCATGTACACCATCAAGGTGGCAGTCTTCTGCAACAGACACAACAAGTGGTGACGAAGCCCATGTAGAAGAATCTTGTGAGGGGGTAGGTAACAATATTCTCCATAGGGACCCAAAAACCCAAATGAAATATCAGAATGAAATCCAAAAAACCAAAATGAATGATCACCATGCATGATCACAAATAATTACAAATCACACAAGGTATATTCTATAGTAGTATAGTAGAATTGTTAGTCACATCATCGTGTATTGTGGTCTACTGGAGAACTCCTCATCAATGATTACATTGGGAATGTTGGGTCACCCATAATATTCATCCCACTAACCTTAAGACATAGTGGTACTCGTCACTGATGAGTATCGTGGGTATGTTGGTTCACAATGAAGCCACTCCCTACCATGGGGATGTTGTGTCACAAAAACGATGCCTCCCACCAATGTCCATACTAAGGTACTCCACTTATCGAGTATTGTGGGTCTTCTAGGTCACACCAGTGCCTCTCCCCGACATGGTAATGTTGGTTCACTTAAATGACACATCTCACTGGGCCATAGTATCGAATCCACACAGGGTCGCTTATGAGAAATCTTTGGGTCTCATCTAGCTGTAAGGTTTCTGCACGGACCATTCTTGATCTCGAGATAAATTTTCATCCATCCCTTAATAGAATTTCACAATCCCATAATTATTTCATTGGGTATTCCAAAAGAACTTATTCATCGTGAGGTATCCAACCCCATATACGGTTCTTCAATTGAACGTATGGTTTGAAAGATATTGGCGTTTTTTCAAAAATGGGTGGGTTTGGTCAGGGTTCGATTCTAGCGGGTTGGACTGACCATACTGACTGAGCTTGAGTCCTTCACTTTGGGTTTCTCGATCTGTTAGAGGAAAAATTATAAGGCCCCAGCCTTAGACATTACTTAATCTTGAGTTATTACAAGATTACACATTGAGGATCTTTTCGGGTTTAGAGTTTTAGAGAATTAGATCATAAAACTTGCATTACATTCCACATATAAACAAAGTGGTTACATAAAGATAGTATTCTTCATTCCCATTAATGGAAACATATTTAAGATAAAACATGGATTCTTTCTTGAAACATCCTTGACACTATAATCATATCACGTACCTTTCCCATGACCTATGAAAATCATTTCAAAAAAACATGGTATGAGCATAAAACGCTCAGTGTGGGTTATAAAAACATGGAAAGGAAACGTGGGTACATATATACATAAGAATGAAATCATACATTACCCATAAAACATAAGCACTTTAACATACCTCATCAAATCATGAGTAAATCATAGAAATCATAAGACATAAAGGTAACTTGAGGCATTCATTACATTCTTACGTAAGGAGTAACCCTCTTGGTTACGTTTGGAATACCCATCACAGTATATTCCCTAAATCTCTTTGGAGAAACCTTAACATTTCACTCCTTCGCATTACCCAATGCATTGGAGAGCTATGTCGGGCTCACCCGCCCTTAGTTTTTCACGGAACCACCTGTCTTCATAATAATTCCCAAGATCCATAACATAATTGTATCACATAAAACATGCATAAAGAAAACATAAATTTCCACATTTCAATCACGAGATATCAATAAAACACATTGATATAATAAAAACATTATGAAAACCATTTTCAATACCAATGTAAAACATGGTATTTATTTTTCGTTTAAAAAAAAGGGTATGGCTTGTAGAGGAAGCCGAAACTCCAATAATGGTCACGGCGGTGGAGAAGTCATTGTCACCGCATACGTAAAACAAAAAACATTCCCTTTTATCGTTTAGTAAATGCTTCATATAAAAAAGATTCCTTTTGGATAAATATAAAATTCAAAGGGTTTTATACACCGTATAAAAGAAAGTTGTGTATAAAATAAAATATGCCTCAATGAAAGGAGATTGAGACGAAGTTCCATACCTCGTATCCGACTTGACCCGACCATTCTTTAATCTCCGGAATAATAAACTTGAGTTAATATCTACTTGCTTAAGAACCTTTTTCAAGTTCATTATTCCTTTTATACCATGTTATGAACATCAGGTAATCATTTAAGTTAATAATGTTCATTTTTTTGGTATTTGGTTCTTAAGTCAAAAATAGACTTCTTACACTTACATGTTGTGAATTTGGTCAAAGGTTCATTATATCAAGAATGATATTAATGATTTGGATAACATATATATCATATATACTTATCATATACATGTATATATAATATTACATCACATTCAGAGGTAAGAAATGAAATGCACCGTTCATGGAGACGGTAAGCCGTACGTACGCATGAACGCTACTTCCATTTCTATTTCATACTTTCTGGAATGGAATCATAATGATACAAGAGTATATTATAATTCTAGTATAATAACATATATAATATCATTAACATTATCCTTTACATATCCCACATATGGTATTAACGAATCAAGTCACTTTCAGGGCGCGGTAGTCCGCACTTCCTAAAATGAAGATATCGTGTTTACCCATAATGGAAACAATAATGGTATGCCATAAATGAAAAATACATAATATTAAAGATAGAATAAACATATTATATATCATATATAAAAGTAGTGACATCATAATGGCCACCTTTGAAGGTGTTAAATGAGTATTGAACAATCATCGTTTTGGGAGGGAGAATTTCGCCATCCACGGAAACCGTATGTTCATTAACCATTTGATGTAGTTATGTGAGAGTTTAGCTCAAATAAATCTTATAACAACATCCTAGTATATTGAAGATACTGGTGTTGTTAAAAAGGAAGTAAATAAAAAGAGTTTAGGGGGTTGGAGAAGCAAAATAAAACAAATGAACATGAGAGAATCAATTACCTTTAAAAGTGTAACTCCATTTGATTTGAGCCTAAAGGCTTCTTTTGAAAGGATTGGGCCCAAAGGGAATCCTCTAGGATGAGTAGAGGGATGTAGAGAGAGTAAATGGGCAGGGGTTGGCCGATCCAAAGTCTTGAGGAGTGTGTGAAATGAGGTATAGGTGGGGGCCTTTTATAAGAGGAGAGGAGGGGCACTTTTGGAAAGTAAAGATAAGTTACTTTATTTTAAAAAGTGTTTCGGATTCAAAAGGTCCCACATTGATATAATTCGAGGATAAGGTGATAAGGCTTCTAAATCCACTCATACAATTGGATTTGGCCATGTGTAGGTTTCATATTTTTCATTATCGTTCCATTTTATTTAAATCGTTAAATAATAAGGTCATCGCTGCATCATCATGATGTCATAAATAATTTAATTTATTTAAAGTCTAAAAATTATACAAAAAATACTATGATGTAGGAAATAGTTTTAGCTTTCCAATTAATATTTATAATAAAATATCTGATATTTATAACCCCATGTAAAAATTGTTTTCGTAAAACATATTATGTTTGTGTCATTTTTACTTTTACATTAAATAAAAAGTTATTTATGTCATTTCCCAAACAAAGTGGATCCATGGGGTCCCCAAGTTGACCCATGGATTTTCTTGGTCGGCCATGACACAACCAATGATGGTAGGACACGTGTCAAGCTCATCTTATTTTATTAAAGCATTATTTTTACCTTAAACTACACTAATTACCACTAATCACGATTAAAAACTTAATAAGTTACTATTCACCAAAAAGTTATTTTAATCTCATTGAACCACATTTTACTTCTTAATGACAACCATGTATGTCGGATTTTTGAAATTAAAAACACAATGATGGAAAAAATTCATTTAAATGAAAATCAGTTTTTATAAGTACCACTTAGTGGTTTCACTATTCATCAAAAATTGAAGTTTTTCAGAAAATTACCAAAAATTCACCCTAAGCTATTTTCGATATTCCGAACTAAAAAATGAAGTCTATTTTACAAAATTAAAAACATATAAGTCACATTAATTAATGTAATAATTAATTCCCGCTGTCAGAGCAAATAGCGTGTTTTTATAAAACAGTAAGTATCAAAAGATTGACACCAATTTAAGTCCAATTTCAAAGTGAAATTGATTCCAATGACCACCATTGGATTAAATGGTAAAAATATATTATAATTTTACTTCAAAACCAATTCAAAAGATAATATAATCATATAGATAAATTACATTAAAAAGCAGTTTTGATGTAAAATGCAGTATTTTCCACTATTCATTAAAAAATGATCATTGTCAGAAAAATACCAAAAATTCACACAATGTAAATTTTGATGTCCCAATCATAAAGAATAAGTTTATTTTGACAAACATAGTTTATAAAATTTTCAAAATATAGATTTAAAAAGGGTTTTCCATCATAAAGCAGTAAAACAATCTTTTAAGAATATTAGTGTATTCCATGCTTAAGATTGGATTTATTTTCATTTTAAGCCTATAAAAAACTATCTTAACAATTAATAGTCATAGATAAAAGTATCTATTATTCATTAATTACTTGGGATGTTACATCCTTACCCCCTTTAGAAAATTGTGTCCCCGCAATTTATTTACTTATCAAATAAATGGGGGTACTTATCCCTCATTGCATTTTCAGATTCCCATGTTGCCTCTTCAATCATGTGGTTTTTCCACAAAACCTTTACCTGGTGAATCACCTTATTCTGTAACACTTTCTCCCTGTGGTCAAGAATCTGGACCGGTTGTTCCTCATAAGATAGGTTCGATTCCAGCTGAACTACCTCTGGACTCAAAACATGAGATGGATCTAGCATATACTTTCTCAACATCGAAACGTGAAAAACATTGTGTACCTGAGATAAACTCGGAGGTAAAGCCACTCGGTATGCAACTGATCCAACTCTCTCCAGAATTTCATATGGTCCAATGAACCTTGGACTCAGCTTTCCTTTCATACCAAATCGCTTCACACTTTTCCATGGTGAGACTTTGAGAAAAACATGATCACCTACCTCGAAAGATAGATCCTTCCTCCGGTTATCCGCATAACTATTCTGCCTGCTCTGAGCTGTTCTCATGTGCTTCTGAATCAACTGAACTTTTTCTGCCATCTCTTCTACCAATTCTGGTCCCATCAGCTTCCTTTCACCCACTTCATCCCAAAATGCTGGAGTTCGACACTGCTTCCCATATAATGCCTGAAATGGTGCCATCTGTATACTGGAATGAAAACTGTTATTATATGAAAATTCAACCAAAGAAAGTTGTTGGTCCCAACTTCCCTGATAATCCATAGAAAAAGCTAGTAGCATATCCTCCAATGTCTGAATTGTTCGTTCTGACTGACCATCTGATTGAGGATGAAAAGCTGTACTAAAATTTAATTCAGTACCCATCGACTTCTGAAGGCCTTTCCAAAAGTTAGAAGTAAACCTGGGATCACGATCCGATACAATGGAGAGAGGAACTCCATGTAACCTGACTATCTCTTTAAGATACAAACGGGAAAGTTGATCAAGAGAGAAAGTATCTCGTATAGCAAGGAAATGAGCAGATTTGGTCAAGTGATCAACAATAACCCATATTTCATTATTACCTCGAGATGTCTTCGGTAATCCAACAACAAAGTCCATGGATATATTCTCTCATTTCCACTCTGGCACTGGTAAAGGCTGAAGCATCCCTTTCAGTAACTGCCGCTCTACTTTAACCTGCTGACAAGTCAAACACTTCACAGTAAAATCAGCAATATCTCTTTTCATTCCGTCCCACCAGTAATACACCCGCAGATCTCTATACATCTTAGTACTGCCCGGATGAACTGAAAACGGAGAACTATGAGCTTCACATAACAACTCTATCTTCAACTGTGAATCACAAGGCACACACAATCTCTTCCCAAATCTCAAAACAGAATCATTATCAATGTTGAATTCAGGCAACATACCTTTCTGAACCAGCTCTACCTTTTTCTGCAACTCATTGTCTTGCTTCTGTGCTTTCTTGATTCTATATGATATAGAAGATCTCACTGATACCTGAAACAAAATAGAAGGACTTCCTGCACCAACAACTTCTATTCCAAAGTTCATTAAATCCTTAACCAAAGGATCACATTCCAAATGCAACATTGTTAATGAAGCATTACTTTTTCGACTCAAAGCATCAGCCACTTTAATTGCTTTTTCCGGATGGTAATGAATTGTGCAATCATGATCCTTGATTAATTCTAGCCATCTCCTTTGTCTCCTGTTCAATTCTTTCTGAGTGAATATATACTTTAAACTTTTGTGATCGGTATATATTTTTCACTTTACTCCATACAAATGATGCCTCCAAATTTTTAAAGCAAAAACAACAGCAGCTAATTCAAAATCATGTGTAGGGTAATTTACCTCATGAGTTTTCAACTGTCGTGATGCATAAGAAATTACTTGATCATTCTGCATTAGGACGCAACCAAGTCCTTTCAATGAAGCATCACTGTATATAACAAACTCACCATTCCTAGAAGGTAGTGCCAAAACTGGAGCATTCAACAATCTTCTTTTCAATTCTTGAAAAAAAATCATCACATTCTTTTGTCCAGATAAACTTAACACCCTTCCGAGTTAGCTTAGTCATTGGACTAGATAACCGTGAAAAATTTCTTACAAACCTTCAGTAATAGCCTGCCAAACCAAGGAAACTACGAATCTCTATTTGATGGACCGACATCTTCTGAAGTAGTTGCAAAGGATTTCACCACCCCTTTCTGCTTGTAGTCTAACTGCTTCCCATCACTCAAGCTCTTTGTCAGACACTCGTTTTCGTATTGACCCATCTCATTGCACTTATAACATTTCACTAACTGTAAATCAAATTTGGTCTTACCTTCACCTTGAACCTTTTCAGTGCAATCATGAGCCTTATGTCCCATCTTACCACATCGGTAGCACTTTCTAGAATTCAGAAGACATTCCCCAGGATGCCTTTTTCCACATTTTTCACAAACTGGAAACTTAGTTTTCTTACCATCAGACTTTTTTGAAAAATTATTACCTTTCTCCTGCCACCTCGGTCTCTTCTTATGTTGGTTGTTATAGAACACTTGGTCATCGGCAAACTCCATTTCCACCTTCTCAGCACATCGAACAAGCTTTTCATAACATTTAAACTCACGAGAAGCTAACTCCCTTCGATATTTTGGCTTTAATCCTGAGTAAAAATGACTGATTTTACTATCAAGGTCTCGAATAAAATTTGGAGCATACCTTGCCAATCGAGTGAAACTTTCTTCATAGGTAGCCACTGAGTCTTCCTCTTACCTCAACTCCAAGAATTTCTTTTCCATCCTAATTCGAACAGGCTTAGGAAAATACTTCTCAAGAAACATACATTTGAATTCATCCCAGTCGAGAGCATCAATCTCATCAGCGTCCCTGATATTTTTAACCATCGACCACCACTGATTTGCCTCACCCTCCAAACGGTAAATAGCAAGACTAACCTTTTGATTGTCTGAACACCCCATGACATCAAAAATCTTCTCCAGTGCTTTAATCCACCCTTCAGCTAGCATAGGGTCAGATGATCCTCTGAATGATGTTGGATGTTGCCTCATGAAATGTTCCACCACTGACATGTTCCTCTACGGTTGATCTGTCTGATCTCGGGCATGGAAACCACCACCATTTATCTCTTGAGTCAACTGCGCCATTTCTGCAACAAACTGTTCAGTTCCAATTCCGACCATTTCTGGATGCTGATTCGGAAGGTTATTTCCTTCTGTATGCCTTCCTAGCACTACTTCCCTATTTCCTCTACGGAAAACCATTCTGAACAAACATGTCTTAGATGAAGCAACATGGTAATCTTCAAATGCTATATCATTTCAATTTGACCATAAAAAAATATTTTTGGATAATCATTTAATAAAATTCTAACTCTTAAAGTTATCTAAACTGACCTTTGATACCAACTATAAGGCCCCAGCCTTAGACCTTACTAAATCTTGAGTTATTACAAGATTACGCATTGAGGATCTTTTCGGGTTTAGAGTTTAAGAGAATTAGATCATAAAACTTGTATTACATTCCACATATAAACAAAGTGGTTACATAAAGATAGTATTCTTCATTCCCATTAATGGAAACATATTTAAGATAAAACATGGATTCTTTCTTGACACTTCCATGACACTGTCATCATATCATGTACCTTTCCCTTGACCTGTGAAAATCATTTCAAAAAAACTTGGGATGAGCATAAAAAGCTCAGTATGGGTTATAAAAACATGGTAAGGAAACATGGGTATATATATACATAAGAATGAAATCATAATTTACCCATAAAACAAAAGCACTTTAACATACCTCATCAAATCATGAGTAAATCATAGAATTCATAATACATAAAGGTAACTTGAGACATTCATAACATTCTTACGTAGGGAGTAACCCTCTTTGTTACGTTTGGAATACCCATCACAGTATATTCCCTAAATCCTTTTGCAGAAACCTTAATGTTTCACTCCTTCATGTTACCCAATGCATTGGAGATCTATGCCAGGCTCACCCGCCCTTATTTTATCACGGAACCACCCGTATTCATAATAATGCCCAAGATCCATAACATAATCGTATCACATAAAACATGCATAAAGGAACCATAAAATTTCCACATTTCAATCACGAGATATCAATAAAACACATTGATATAATAAAAACATTATGAAAACCATTTTCAATACCATAGTAAAACATGGTATTTATTATTCGTTTAAAAAAATGGGTATGGCTTGTAGAGGAAGCCGAAACTCCAATAATGGTCACGGCGGCGGAGAAGTCATTTTCGCCGCATACGTAAAACAAAAAACATTCCCTTTTGTCATTTAGTAAACGCTTCGTATAAAAAAGATTCTTTTTGGATAAACATAAAAGTCAAAGGGTTTTATACACCGTATAAAATAAAGTTGTGTATAAAATAAAATATGCCTCAATGTAAGGAGATTGAGACGAAGTCCCATACCTCGTATCAGACTTGACCCGAACGTTCTTTAATCTCCTGAATAATAAACTTGAGTTAATCTCTACTTGCTTAAGAAGCTTTTTCAAGTTCATTATTCCTTTTATACCATGTTATGAACATCATGTAATCATTTAAGTTAATAATGTTCATTTTGTCGGTATTTGGTTCTTAAGTCAAAAATAGACTTCTTACACTTACAAGTTGTTAATTTGGTCAAATGTTCATTATATACAGAATTATATTAATTATTTGGATAACATATATATCATATATATTCATCATATACATGTATTTATAATATTACATCACATTCAGAGGTAAGAAATGAAATGCACCGTTCATGGAGACGGTAATCCGTACGTACGGATGAACGCTAGTTCCATTTCTATTTCGTACTTTCTGGAATGGAATCATAATGATATAAGAGTATATTATAATTCCAATATAATAACATATATAATATCATTAACTTTATCCTTTACACATCCCACATATGGTATTAACGAATCAAATCACTTTCAGGGGGCGGTAGTCCGCACTTCCTAAAATAAAGATATCGTGTTTACCCATAATAGAAACAATAATGGTATGCACTAAATGAAAAATACAGATGATTAAGGAAAGAATAAACATATTATATATGATATATAAAAATATTGAAATCATAATGGCCACCTTGAAGGTGTTAAATGAATATTGAACAATCATCGTTCCGGGAGGCAGAATTTTTCCATCCACGGAAACCGTATGTTCATTAACCATTTGATGTAGTTGTGTGAGAGTGTAGTTCAAATATATCTTATAAAAAAATCCTAGTATATGGAAGATACTGGTTTTGTTACAAAAGAAGTAAATAAAAAGAGTTTAGGGGGTTGGAGAAGCAAAATAAAACAAATGAACATGAGAGAATGAATTACCTTTAAAAGTGTAACTCCTTTTGATTTGAGCCTAAAGGCTTCCTTTGAAAGGATTCTACCCAAAGGGAATCCTCTAGGATGAGGAGAGGGATGTGGAGAGAGTAAATGGGAAGGGGTTGGCCGAGACAAAGGCTTGAGGAGTTTTTGAAATGAGGTAGAGGTGGGGGCCTTTTATAAGAGGAGAGGAGGGGCACTTTTGGAAAGTTAAGATAAGTTACTTTATTTTAAAAAGAGTTTCGGATTAAAAAGGTCCCACATTGGTATAATTCGAGGATAAGGTGATAAGGCTTCGAAATCCACTCATCCAATTGGTTTTTCCCATGTTTAGGTTTTAGAGTTTTCATTATCTTTCCATTTTATTTAAATCCTTAAAAAATGTGGTCATCACTACATCATCATGATGTCATAAATAATTTAATTTATTTAAAGTCTAGAAATTATAAAAAAAATACTATGATGTATGTAATCTTTTTAGCTTTCCAATTACTATTTATAATAAAATATATGATCTTTATAACCCCATGTAAAATTTTTTTTCGTAAAACATATTATGTTTGTGTCATTTTTACTTTTACATTAAATAAAAAGTTATTTATGTCATTTCCCAACCAAAGTGGATCCATGGGGTCCCCAAGTTGACCCATGGATTTTCTCGGTCGGAAATGACACAACAAATGAGGGTAGGACATGTGTCAAGCTCATCTTATTTTATTAAAGCATTATTTTTACCTTAAACTACACTAATTACCACTAATCACGATTAAAAACTTAATAAGTTACTATTCACCAAAAAATTATTTTAATCACATTGAACCACATTTTACTTCTTAATGACAACCATGTATGTCGGATTTTTGAAATTAGAAACACAATTATGGCAAAATTTCATTTAAACGGAAAATCAGTTTTTATAAGTACCACTTAGTGGTTTCACTATTCATCAAAAATTGAAGTTTTTTAGAAAATTACCAAAAATTCACCCTAAGTTATTTTCAGTATTCCGAACTCAAAAATGAAGTCTATTTTACAAAATTCAAAACATATAAGTCACATTAATTAATTTAATAATTAATTCCCGCTGTCAGAGCAAATAGCGTGTTTTTATGAAACAATAAGTATCCAAAGATTGACACCAATTTAAGTCCAATTTCAAAGTGAAATTGATTCCAATGACCCCCATTGGATTAAATGGTAAAAATTTATTATAATTTTACTTAAAAACCAATTCAAAATATAATATAATCATATAAATAAATTAGATTAAAAATCAGTTTTGATGTAAAATGCAGTATTTTCCACTATTCATTAAAAAATGAACATTGTCAGAAAAATACCAAAAATTCACACAAAGTAAATTTTGATGTCCCAATCATAAATAATAAGTTTATTTTGACAATCATAGTTTATAAAATTGTCAAAAGATAGATTTAAAAAGGGTTTTCCATCATAAGGTAGTAAAACATTCTTTTAAGAATATTAGTGTATTCCTTGCTTAAGATTGGATTTATTTTAATTTTAAGCCTCTAAAACACTATCTTAATAATTAATAGACATAGATAAAAATATCTATTATTCATTACTTACTTGTGATGTTACAAAACTGGTTCTCCACCCATCCGTGATACGAAGAGTGTCCAAGTCAAGCACCGCACGCCCTGCTTGAATTCGTGGGGTTGTATCCCAATTATTGTTCTTTGACTTCAACTTCACAGAGTGGGATGTGGAGAAGTGGCTCATCTGTGGTGAACAGAAACATCAGAGTTTATGAATCCTCCCTCCACCAGCTAGCGGCTTGATCCCCCCACAATGGTGTTCCCTGGCGTGTCTTCGTGGCATGTCACCACGAGTGGGGAATTATGCTTACCACTGGTTCCACATTGGTGGTCCGTTATATGTGCTTCTTTGCCAGTGATCTCTGAGGGATGCCATCTTCCCTACGATGGCCTTCAGTCCACCTAACTACCCACATATAAATTCATCCATGAAGAATACACAAGATGAGGGGCTTGGGCGTTGTTCGTGTAAGCATGTGCCCTTTGCGTTATAAATTTAAAACTAGGGTAGGTTTAGGGATTAAAATCATATAATTTATAATATTAATCATTAATAGAAATATTAATAAGTATCACCCTCCCTCACGAAAGTTCAATCCTTTAATAATACTAATCATGGGTTGATCTATGTTTTCCATTTAGAATGATGAAAGGGGAAATCATAAACCAAAACAAACCCCTACCTCGAAGTAGTTCGACGTTGAAGCGGTCCACCCACGATTGTTCAAGATGGTGATATCATTCCGTACTTCTTGGATCTATTCTTTGAGGTGCATTAATGTTTAAAAATTCTTGTTGCATTTTATGTTCTTCTTTGGAGATATAAACTCACTAGTGGTTCACCAGAGAATTATCCATCATTTAGCCATCAATTCTCCAACTCGTTATTCCATAAAAAGGAAACATGTCATAGCGTTTCTATTAAACTGTGATGTTGCATCATTACACAGTAATTATTTACCTTAAGCATAAATATTCTTCACCCTAACCGGCCATTAAGGCCCTTATATTAATGTTCCTCATCATCACACCACAACATCATCATCCACTACTTAATAGTGTGAAGAAAAATAATATAACATTATAAGTTATTTTGTTTTTTTTTCCAATATTTTTGAAAAATATCTTTTATATATGCCCCTTACCGGTCAAAGTTATGTATTTCTGGGAGAATATAAGTGTTCTATGTTCAGTGGTCCCCTTATATTTTTGATCTATGCTAAGGTTCAAAGGATATGGAAACCCTCTAACATATTTACATAAATGAACATAAAAAGGGTCAAAATTCAATTTTAGGATCACCATGCCTCAGAATCCTATGACGTCAAAGAATGTGGTCTCAAAATAATTCCATAATATTTAAAAAATCACATGGATGTTACGGGACATTACATTCATCCCACCATAGGCCTTTAAATCCCTGAAACCCAAAACAAAGGATAAT
This sequence comes from Viscum album, assembly GCA_963277665.1. Classification (NCBI taxonomy): domain Eukaryota; kingdom Viridiplantae; phylum Streptophyta; class Magnoliopsida; order Santalales; family Viscaceae; genus Viscum; species Viscum album. Next base: position 365,378,574 of record OY728166.1, on the reverse strand, counting down.
ATAACAAATGGGGGTACTAAAAACAAATCTGAGCCTCCCAATCCAATGTATTTCCTAGAGATTCTAGTTATTCAACCGAACATGTAGTATAGGAATCTACCATCCAGTAAGGACCCACTCATATCGATCCACTCTCTCTACTAGGAACTCTGCATATATCTCCCCATCATCAATGTATATCTTGGCCCAATTGATTACATGTAATGGATCATCCAGGTACATTCTCAACTGCAACACGTGGAAGACATCGTGCATTTTGTGAATCTGTGGGTGAATAGGTAAGTGGTACGTTGCCTTGTCAACTCTACTCAATGTCATAATATTTCTAATGAACCTCATATATATCATTCCTCGTCTGCCAAATCTACGCAATCCTCATCAGGGCTATACCTGAAGGAAAACATGATCTCCCTCCTCAAACTACAAGAGTCGATACCTCCCACAGGCATACTATTTTTGCCTCATATGTGTAGTCCTCATCCACCCCTGGATGATAAAAAACATCCCATTTAGATCCCGTATCAACTCTGGACCCACTAGTATTGACTCCCCTGGCTTTGTCCAGCATTGAGGTGATCTTTATGGCTTCCCAAACAATGCCTCAAACGGTGCCATGATAATAGTCGAGTGATATTTTTTTTGAATGAAAAATCCACTAGTGGAAGGTTGTCTTCCTAACTGCGACCATTATCAGGGACACAAGAACAATTTGTTTCATCTATAGTGTGTACAGTCTTATCCATCTGACAAGCTGTTTGCGGGTGAAAATTTGGGCTTAAGAGTAGCTCTGTCCAAAACACCTCATGTAATACCTTACACACCCAGTATGTATATTGTGAATCATATTCTAAGACGATTGTTGAAGTCAACCCGTGTAGCCATATGATCACCTACACATAGAGGTATCCCATGCCCTCTACTAATCCCAACTCACAGATTAGTAGGATGTGATCCGACTTGTTGAGTCTATCAATGATCTCAAAGATAGAATCATTTCCTATGGATGTGCATGATAACCCCATCATAAAGTCCATGTAGATACAATCCCACTTCCATTCTGGTACCTCACATTGTTGTTCCAGTCATACTGGGACCTGATTCTCACCATTCACTTGCTGATAACTGAGGCATCATGAAAAAAACTCTTCCACATCTATCTTTATCCATGGCCACCATTACTGACATTAGATTTCCTAGTACATCTTCACCACATTAGGATGTATTTCCAAAGGGGATGTATGGAACTCCCTCAACTCCTCCTCATATAACAACATCGGTACTATGGTGAATCCTATTAGAAGTATGACACGCTCCCCACCTATTAAAACCCCATCATTAGAATGCCCTAAGGATATATGAGCATGTCAGGTCCTACAGTCAACATCCACAAGTTGTACCTCCCTATCTCAATGTATAAGTGGGATATTGATAGTCATTGATTGAAGGTAAGATTCACTCTCACCATCAATGAAGAATATCTGCATCATAGCTAGCTGTTATGTCACCTCACTTAGCTATTGTAATCCAGACCTCCTACAAAACACGTCTAATACCACATTCCACTTCCTAGGAGTATAGAATATCTCTAAGTAAATGTCCTAGTGGAACTCCAGTCACCGCCACTATATCATGTTTAGGTCTTTCGATGACAAGTTATACCTAATACTCTTGTGGTCCGATTAGATGGTAAACTATTCACACGTCATGTAGTGTTGCCACATATTCATGGAAAATACCAAAAATGCTATCTCAAGGACATGGGTCACATAGTGATGATCTTTCTGCCTCAACTTCCATTAGATTTAGGTGATCAATGCCTTCTTTTTCGTCAAGAGACTACCTTTTCTGGTCCATTATGAATTATAGGATAATACATACCCATTAAAATCATATATTAGTCTTAATATGGGGGCCCTCCTCATTATTCTCCTCTACTATTGGAAAATTTATTAGCGTGTCTCCATCCACAAGAAGGGTTGTTCGTTCCATGTCAAGGATGATAAATGTACCACTAATTTAGAAAATCTAGGTATGATCCTTTTCCATTATCGAGCCAACCCCAAGAAACATCATACCATAGTCATGCTCCTTGGTGGCTCCCATGAAATTAGTGCCTCTACATTGCAAGATCAACTACAACTACAACCACTAAGATGATATGTCCTAGAAAGTAGACCACCGGAATCTAGAACTTGAACTTCATGAACATACTGTAAAGATGGTGCTCTCGGAGTGTATCCCTGATTATCTGTAGGTGTTTAGAGTGATCATCCTCTGAAAACAAGTACACCAAGAAGTTATCAATGAAAACCACCATGAAATGATCATGGTAATGCTGGAAGATACTATTCACGAGTCCCATGAACACTGTTGGGGAATTGGTTACACTAAAGGGAATCACCAAATGCTCTTAGCTGATATTCCATCATCTAAAGACTATATTCAGTATGTGTTCATTCCATACCCAAAGCTGTTGATAGCTTGATCTGAGGTCGATGTTCGAGAAACAACTCACTCCTTTTAGATGATCGAAGAGGTCATTAATCATCAAAAATGGATAATTTTTATTCATGGTCACCTAGTACAACAACTAGAATTACAAGCACATCCTCAAACTCTAGTCTGATTTTTGAGATACCAACACTTGGGATTCCCATGGAGAAACTATATGGCTCAAAAATCCCTTCTCATGCAAGTCCTCCAATTGTACCCTCAATTCACGGAGTTGCACTTGAGCTATATGATATGATGGTGTGGATATTAGTGACTCCATGGGGTAAATATTGATGTAGATTTCAACCTCCATATGAGGTGGTAGTACAAGAAAATCATCAGGAAATACATCCTCATACTAACTCCCCCCCCCCACTACAATAAAGCTCAGACTCATCTCATCCACCACACCATGTGTGAGGCTAGCTAACTAGTGGGTGACTAGTTACACTATATTCCGAGAAATTCCATCCAATGATGTAAATGTTCCCTTCTCACAAATGGTGGAAAACCATGTACCATCCTCACAGACACACTACACATTGCACCTAAAATATTTGATCTGATAATAGGCTACAGATAACCAGTCCATACCCAAGTAGACGTCGTAAGGCATCAACTCCACTACTATGAGATACAGGATGAATCACTAGCCTCCTATAAAAAGTTCACACTACTGGAAGAAGTGTGAAATCGATGAATCCCCTCCTATAAAAGTCTCTAATTGTATGGCTCGAGCCAACAACTCAATCAGAATCTCTATGTCTCGAATGAGGTTCGTGGATATGAAAGAGTTACTGACACATGTGTCTATATGAAATGCATCTCATGAGGAGAAGACATAGATCATACCTCTATTCATCTCTCAAGTGCTGTGGTCATAGACCTCTATCAGTTAAAGCTATTATTTCCCCTATCCTCTGGCACCATAAACTTATGGTGGACCACCTAGGGGTGATAGTGGTAGCACCTCAAAACTTAATCCACTGCCTACCACTCGGCCTCCTCCCCTGCCACGTCTGTCACCCTATAGACCTCCTCACTGAAACCTCTACATCTAGCTTGGATATCCCTCAACCTTATACTAATCGACTGGGCAGCAGTTCATGAAGTCTCAATCCATGTGTATATTCTCGCCACTCATGAATCACAACCCGGTACCCTGCTAAATCCTTCTAGTCTTGGAGCCCTACACTACTGACTCTTACTTCAGGGGTCTTCCACTAAAAGACATGTCCCACATGGTCCCCCACATAAACTGCCCACTGGTCACCACTGAAGACTCTAATAACTGAGATCTGTTGGTGGCTCCAGCTGTTGGTGCCATATCAATTAGGAATCTCTCAACAAGAAGGGCTTTCTCATGCACTCTAGCATGAATGGGGATACTGAGAGACACCATGGATGCCATGATCCCCAGTCTGAGTCCCTTATCATAGTTTTGGGCCCTGAAACAGGGGTCCCTCACCATGTTTATGGAGTAGGGAGATAGGTATGTAAACATCATAGAGTATATATCCACTATCATGATACCCCACTACAGGAGAACCAGCTACACTATGAATAGAAAGCAGAAGGTCATAATTGAAAATTACTTCTGGAAAAGACAATAGATGTCTATAGAGATAATGGTTTCCTCATCATGCATCTGGATGGTCAACCTACATCATCTCCCGGTCAAGCCCAATAGAATGTTCACCTTCAAGATCACCATCTGATGATTCTATGACTTTACTAAGAGGAAGACCCACGTCACTACTTCCAGTCAGCCCTTAGAAACCATTGAATCTATCTCTCCCCTAAACCTAGGAGGTATCTGTCTAAAGAACACATCCAAGACACTGATTCTTCATACGTCCTCCACTGGTAATGCCAGTACAAACTGCTAATCAATAGGTGGTTACAATATAGGTGCACCACCTATGGGGTCATCTCTAGTATTGTTCCCTAAACTGATGAATCATCAATAGGTGGTCTATTGAAATAATCACATATTCGAAGCCTATCTGGACATCTATGTAGAGGCATCAAGGAATAGATCAATATGTACCACAATTAGAATATAATACCTGGTGAGATGAATCTTATTCAATAATATCATATAGAGACATATATGTAACCCATGTTTTCATGTATATAAGTGAAAAAAATAATTCAATGTCCTTGTGTATGGATACATTAGCTCCTCCACCAAAATTGGACTCCCTAAATATGAAAGTAGATATTGAAACATTAAACATTGTCTCCACAAAACAAAACAACATACTCTTGGTCTTTGTGTTAGAATCAACCACCATTGATACAACATTGTCACAACTAGTCAATCATGTCCTACGTCATGACATACTCTAAGTCTTCCTCCTGAGGGATATGTGTTTGTGACTAGTAGTGGAGATGTTGATGTGCAATTGAGAGAAAATTTCCTGGGAAACTATACACACGAGCACACAAACCATTCCCAACACTGAAAATGATAACAAGCATTCCACTTAAAAAACACTGAGTACAAGTACAACTAAAAGTATAATTGTCTAGAATACAAACCCAAAAAAATAAAAACTAGAAAATAATAAAGTAAAAAAGAATCTTTGGATTTTCATAAACTAAAGAAACCCCACCTAACGGGTCAGTACAGAGTAGATTCCAGAAGTCATAGATGTTTGTCATGTGTGCCTGGTCTCAATAGGAACCACCTAGTCCTTGGCCACTAATTCCAATGTTAAGGCACATATTGTCTGCACTAGACACAACATGTGTGGGTGAAGCCTGTGCATGGGTGAGTAACAATATACTCAGTAGGGACCCCATGACACAAATGAAAACCCATAAAGATATCTACAAACTAATTACAATGGATGATCACCATGAATGATAAAAAATCTAGAAAACACACACTAGGTATATTATAGAGTAGGATAATAGAACTATTATTCACAACATCTTATACTATAGCCTGCAGGAGAAATCATCATCCATGAGAACAGTGGGCCTGCCAAGTTTCACAAAATCAACTCTACACTATATTTTGGTCATATGTGGTAGTCATCCCTAGTTAGTACCATTGTTATAGTGGGACACACTAAAGGCAATCGCCACTGTGGGCATTTTGGGTCACACAGAAGCCTCTTCCCAATTAAGGCCATTCTGACGTACTCCTCCTGTCAAGTATCGTGGGACTTCTGGGTCATACAGAAGCTGCTTCCCACTTGGCCATAGTATCTGATTCACACATGGTCACTCATTATCAGTATTTAGGTCTCAGCCATCCATAGTGTTTCTACATAGAGCACACTTAATCTCAAGAGAACCACTCCTAAATCCTATCATGGAATTTAAACATCCATGAAATCTTCCATGAGATATGCCAAAATATCTATCTCTTCGGAAGGGTTACAACTGCAGAAAATTATCATCAATCAGATATTTGGTTTGAAAGATATTACAATTTTTTCAAAAAGTGGCCAGTAAGGTCTGTAGCCACGTCTGATCCCCACACCCCGCAGGACATCCGTGGGGCTGTCTCCCATCTGCAGCCAGTTGACCATGGCTTTGCTGCATGGGACGTGGCATGGTGCCACATCTGTGGTGCGTCAATGTGGCCTAGTGGCCATGTCCACCCTCTTTGATTTGGTGGATGAGTCAGTGGCTCTCCCCGCTGCATCGAGGCTCAATTCGGCCGCAATGGTATTCTCTAGTCCACCGTTGTGGTGCATCACCATCAGTAGGGTATTCTGTATAACACTAATTCTACACCGATGGTCCTTTCATCACTTTGGTTGTGCCTATAATCTCATGGGGATTCCATATTCCCTATAATATCTTCGAATAATACATTCCTCTCACATGAATATTAGATCACGAAGACCGCATAAGTGTATGGGATCAAGTATTGTATGTGTCATCTTGCACCCTCTACATTAGGATTTTAAAATAGGGGTGGTTTAAGTATTTTTGTCCTATCAATAATAAGATTAATCCTAAAGTGAAATCACATAAAACATCATCTTCCCATAAGAAAGAACGATCCACATATCAACCAGTTCGTGGTTTGATCTGCATTTGCGATTTAGAATGAATAACATGGAAATAATAAACCAAAAAAACCACAAAATTGAAGTAGATAGATTTTGAATGGGTCCGAACAAGAAGGTTCAAGATGTCGAAGGCATTCATTGCTTCCCAACACTGCTCTTTAAGGTACATCAATGTTGTTAACGTTCCTCTGACATTTTTCAATGGAGATATAAACTACATGATGATTCATCAGATAATTGTCTTAAATTTATCACTTTATCCTAAAATGAATTATTCTAAAAAAATGAAACATTTTTAGTTGTTCCTATTATGTTATTTCATCTAGTCGTTACATTATTTCAATTATGAAAAAATGTTTCTTTTAGGATTTACCATATTTTTCATTATGTGGAACCTTAATGTGACCTTACAGATGTTCCATTAATAACACTAATTATACATTCAATACAATTTTGAAATTTAATTAAACTATGTTAATTAATTATATGAAATGGGTGCTTTTAATTGAAATTCTATATTTTCACTATTCATCTAAAAATGAATCTGCTAAAAAATACCAAGAAGTCCCCAAAAGAAAAAATTAATATTTCACATTAAAAATGATGTATATTTTTTATATAAAAAAAATAGAGAAACCATGTTTAAAATATACTCTCCACTAAAAGGTTGTAAAACTATTTTTTAGACATATACAGTTTGTAATCATAAAGTAAGATTTTATGAATTTTATATTATAAACAAATTTATTTGTTGTTTTAAAAATAATTTTTAAAAATGTGTAAATATAATTTAGATGGCCTTATTCTATCCCTTTAATACAATATTTGTGTGATAAATTCTATACTGAATAATAATATCGTTAATATATTATTGGTCGGTATGACTCGACCCTATGTCTAAAAAAAAGTAATCAATGAAAATCGATGTTAATTGAATCATAAGATAAATATGGTGTCATATTTAATAAAATATAAACTATAAATATCTTGTATCTCAAGATAAAAATGAATTTAAATATATTGGAATGATTATATGTTTTAAAAAATCTCATGACGTTACATATATAATATCCAGAACAATGTATGTTAACCTATACGTAGACTATTCCATCATGATTTCATTGAAATTCTAAAATCCTTATTCCATTATTACGAAAAAATGTTATGATAGAAATCATAGATACCCAACTATTTCCCACATCAAAATAAAGTAGTTTTTTTAATGATTTGATAATTTTGATAAATTATTAAATAAATGGTTTAATATCTTTAGATAATTACATTTACACATCAATTATAAATAATAATAAATTAAAATTATTTCATTATTACATCGTTTTCAGTCTAAATTCTCTTGTTTTCATTATTATTTGAATTCAATATAGCATATTCATCAATGAAATGGAGAATCTAAAAGCCCATTAGGAGTCATAACAATATTTAAGTAATAAAAGAAAATAATTAATTGATCATGGAAGAGCATAATCCTTGTTACCAAATCATAATAATAGGATCATAAAATTAAATATGGGGAAATATTAGAATTATATATGGAATTTTTCGGGACTATAAAATTTAAACATAAGAAAATAGTTGTAAAATATCACAAATATTAGTGAAATATTTTTGAAATCATGTCCACACATTGTAGAAGTAATATAATGAATTATATCACTTTATCCAATATTTTAAGGGGATATATAATTCTAGTACCACCCTTCATATCATCAAATAATCATAATCATGCATTCAACATGGAAATATAACATATAATAATCATAGTCCTAAAATAAACCCATAGAACTGAATGGGTTCAATAATGTTTTTATAAATAAAAATTTCATTAATATCCACTATAATTACCAAAAAAATGGAAAGTAATATTTTTGTATAAAAATAATCATTTTTTTATTGAAGAGGAAACAAACCAAGATACATCATTATGATGTTTTAAAAAATAATTTCATTTAATAAATACATGAATGTGGAATCAGAATCATTTAGATTGTGTAGGAACATTAATATCATAAAAAATGGAATGGATTGTTAAAATATTTTTTAAAGAAATTAAACTAATATCCATAATGGAAATAATTTTCATGTAGAGAGAACCCAAAAAGTTAGAGTTTGGTTCGAAAATCCGTATATATTAAATCCTTTTATGATTCTTTTAATTTACAGAACCATTATAATAAATTTAGGATTGTTAAACTATTTAACAAGAAAGTTATTCTATTTATTTATTTATTGATTTGTTTATTATAATTATTTGATTCTATATTATAATACTAATTATTTTACTTGAATTGTTTTACCATCATTATTTTTCTAAATTACACCATCTTTTCTCAATATTGATATTTATTATTATTACATTATATGTAAAATTAATTCCACGGTATAAAAATACATTTTATTAAATAATATTATTATATATAAAATTTATATTATTCATTCATTAAGGTTGTGATGAGATGAGTGTTTATAATGTCCTAGTAGGAATTTAGTTGGTCGTTGGCGTGACATAGTGAATAGAATTGGATGATATTTTCGTAATATACATATGTCATAAATAAAATCATCAAAATATGTTATAATAATTAATATAATGTTAACATACAATTTATTTTATTTTATTACATTTTTCTTTGAATGGTATGGAGAACGAAGTTGATGATAAGGGAATAAATGAGAGATAAGTTTGATTAAAACATACCCTATTCTTATGGATTATTATTTTATACAACACTAAGAACACTGAAATGATTGATTTATTTTACTATAGTACATCGGTCTTCATTATAAGGTGATAAGAGGGAATATTTCTAATATTTTTTTAATTTAATAAGAGGGGGATACGTTTCTTATGAATGAGAATATGTGTTTATTTTTATAGTTGAGGATATAGTTGTTTTTTGTTTTATAATAATGACTGAATTTTTCTGTACAAGGTAAAAAATTAAATATTAATATTTTATACATTATGGAATATATTTTAAAAAATATTAATTCAATATAATGAATTTAAAAATAAAATAAAAAGGATTTTTCTCTCAAAATGAATGTTAAAAAATAAAATTTATGTTTATTTATTAAGACATATTATATTACAATAACATGGAAAAATAGGATTGTAAACTAATTTTTTTAATATTTTAGATTAGTAAATAATTTTTCAGTTGACCATAAAATTGTATTATTGATTATTTTATTTCAACATCATGAATGGAATGATAAAAAGGACATTTTTTATGAAAAAAATGTATTCTTACAATTCATCTAAAACTGTATTTTTCCATTAAAATACCAAAAATGAACCCTTATGAAATTTTTACATACTAATTTTATAAACGATATTCATTTTATGAAAATAAGTTTATAATAATTTTTCGATTATTATATAAAATAAAAAATCTAATTTTGAACAAATACATTTAAATACAATTTACATAAAACATCTATAATGTTTTTTTTCATTATTAATATTAATTTTATAGTCTTAAAAGATTTTTATTTTCACATATTGATAATGGAAAATAATATGTATATTAAAAATTAATATTTTGGTGTCCAAATACTTTTCCAATCGTTAGGTTACTATTTAAATGGCCACTTTATTATTGTAATAGTCACATTATTATTCCATGAGTCATATTATATCTTAGAAATACCCATTATTTCATAATTAATCATTAAAATAAATTCCCCAATGGTTTCAGTTTATTAAGTTTCTAAAATATTGATTGGTTGACAATTATTTTCATTCCATTCCATAGTTGTTTTCATCATAGTGATAATTATAGAAGAATTGAATAATCATGAATTTTCAATTTTGTTACTTTTAGTTTATATTTATTTTATTTTTATTATATTTGATTTCATTATTGTTTACTTATTGAATAATTTTAGTAATTACATTAATTAAATAATGTTTTTTTCTAGGTGATTTATTTTAATAATATATACAATAATATAACAGGCATTTAAGGAGAAAACAGTTAAATTGTTTAAATTTTGGGTTGTTATAGAGTTGGAATGAACAACAAAAAAATTTTAAATATGTTATCCTCATATATATTACCATGGATTATTCCTTTCAGAGAGAATATATATTTTATTATTGATGTCATTGAATGCTACAACAATCAAAAAAAATTCAATGCTTCCAACATTTAAGTATATTAATAGTGGAAAATTTTTATATGTGGATGGTTGGATTATTTATTTAATTATGATAGAAAATTAATTATCCATTGAACACCATGCTATCTTACAACATTGGAACACATCAAATAAAATTATTAAGAAAATAAACTAAACTATATGGACAAAACAATTTTTAAAAATTATTAATATAAGGGTTGAGTTGAAATAATATATTAGAACATAAAACTAGTCTTCATACTCTAGGCCCGATATGAAAATTACCTCATTCAATGTGATTGTTATCAATAGAGACACTATATTTTCATAAATCATTGATTAGTAACATAAGTATCAACACCAGTCCAAGAAAGCCTTGAATCTCTATAATGTTTTTTGGATTCTCCTAATATATAACAATATTCAACATTCAAAATCAAACAAAATAAAATTTTTTTCTAAAAAATTTATTTGAGTATATCATATAATATGTAAATATATACATATACATCTCAGTAATGAGAATGTGGTGTTGTATAATTCATAATAATATCATCATGTGATGTTAATGAACCTCTTTGAACATAGAATATAATAGTATTTATTCTTCCAAAACTTATAAAAAATGGAATGAAATACTGGTGGAATATATGGTTTCAAAATTACAAAAATATCCATCATAAAACAGTCATAAATAAGGAAATTATATAGTAATCATAGTGGTTACACCGATTCTTAATAGTTTATTTCGAATGTCTTATTCTCATACATTGAGTTGAAAGTACCCTGACTAGTGGGTTAAATTATAAAAAATCATTCCCTTTTTACTATCTTTGAATATGTCTTCTAAAAGAGGCATAATATATATATTTTTTCTCCTTGATTATCATTTATAATTAATATAGAACATGACATTAACATAATTATTATCAACAAATATTTGTGGACAAATAGTTGGAAACCCGTTGAAAAATAATACTAGTGGCATAAAAATAAACAATATTTACATTACACCATCTCAATAAATTTTGATCCATATCCAAAGATGGAAGGTATTTTTGATGGATAATATGAATAGATTTCTGTATAAATCAACCTCCCTCTCAGAAGGAATCCTTGGGAAATCATCAATAAAAACATCTGGAAATTCCATTATCATTAGAAGAAACACAATTCCAAGATTACATACATAGTCATATTATTGAAATGATGATACTTAGAAAACTAGTCTTACCACATCATAAAATAGTGGTTATACATTATTGGATATGTAGACTCATTATTATATAAATAATAGAACATTCTTATAAGGGCCTGAGATGAACACCCTTCTATGATTAAAATAAATGCGACTCTTAAAGGATATCAAGTAGTGAGTCCCAAATATAATGTATAATAGATATATCTACCTAATATGTAATTACAAACACCCATAATCCAAGATAATGAGATAATAAATGTATAAATATGGAAGTCAGAAAACTTATTATTTCTAATATGAGATTATTTTCCCATGGTATTAGTCATAGGTCTGATAGAATATTTATAACATCATAATTCCATAAAAAAATAAATTATTTAGAGGAAAATGTATAGGATATAATAATCCTACATATTGATATATAAGGCCAAAAAATAGTCTCTATGGAGGCACGATACACTGGATGATGGTTTTCTACTCTCGGGTTTATTCTTGAGTCAGACCATTCCTTAATGATTCACTCATTACTATCTATACCAACGATATTTCTCAAATCTGATTTTACAAAAAAAAATGATATCTTGCGACCTGTCGTGTTATTTGATAATCATTAAATCCTCTAATAGTACTTTAAATAGAACTAATCTTATATATATGACTAGCTCTACCAAACCACTAGATATATCCCTTTTTACCAAATTAATTAAAATCCATAATTTTATTGGAGTATAGATAGTTAATATGGTCTACCCTCAACCTGTGATGATTGAATGGTTACAAACTTTTAGTGTAAGTAGAAGTTACTAGAATGGATGGAGAATGAATACCTTCACTACTACCACAACTCAACTCATCCCAATTCCACTTATTTTCAAATGATACATATTTTTTGAATATTGTATAATAGAATCCCCTACTATCCTGAAAACCCATATTCTTGAATTTCAAAGACGGCGTATTGATACACCACATTTTCATAAGTTGAACTATTTATATAAAATACCTATATTTTTATATCTCCTAAAATCCCCACATGAACCTATGTGTTTTTATCTTATCATTTGAAAGTATCTCAAGGGATATGTGAATGAGGTTAGTAATGTGGTTTTCATATTCTATGAATTCTTTCTCACCCTACTGAAGGATTATAAAGTCCATGTATTTTTTCAAATTCACCATTTTAGGATAGAACTTATATGAAAATACTATATTATTTTCATTCCATTTTATATTATTGTGATGCATATCATGGAATATATAATTCTTATATCATCAGGTTGGTCCCCAAGAATAAATATTTCACACTACACCTCCTAGGGATCAGTGGTTGGTCTTTGTGGGTGCATTTAAATTAAAAAAATTAATTGGAAACAATATATATTAATAAAAAATAATAAACCTTATTCACATATATTTTAATAAAATATCATATAATTATTATGAATTGGGAATAACAATCTATATTTTTTCATAGGAATGTTCCATTTGTACAGTTTGTAGACCATGAATTAGGTCAATCATGGAGACTAAATAAAATCCAAAACTAAAATCTCATCCCCAATATCCCCTGAAAACTCATGGTGGGGCACAAATAGTGTAGTATAAACACAACATCATGCTAAAAATCAATGATTCATAGAAATATGAGATCCCATATCTCTATATAATCAAAATAATATATATCCAATGTTTACTTATATGGATAACATAAATTTTCATACTAGATTATGGAATAATGTTATCATATAAAAAATAATATATCACACAAACAGGATATAATGGTTTACTATCTTGGGAAAATTATTACCATACATAAAATTTACAAAATAGAATATAAAAAATTTATTTAATTCATATTTCTCTAGATTCATAGTGGTCCTTTTGTTCTAGTTATTACAAGTATTCACCAGAGGATATAAATCAATATAAGGGGAGACATATATTCCTCGTAAAAGGTTAGATAAGAAGATGAATCAATATATTATTGGGTGATCATATCAAAATTATCATAAAATAAAAATGGGATAATAATCATATTCATGAGAGTAAGAATTAGATAGTTTAATTGAATGTATAAATTCAGGAAAATTCAATAACATATCTTATTGATTTACCACCAAACAACAATATGAAAATATCTATCATCAAATTCACGTATATTTCACTTATTCTCATGAGACCCATCATAATACCCAAGGCATTAGAATGGAATATAATTCCTTGTGGACCAATTAAATCATAACACTTACATGTGCTATATAATTACAGGTGCACTCATCCCATCATAAAATAGAAATTATCATTCATTCCACATTTAACTTATATCAATGTTGTATATAATGTATCACATGTAATATAATGGGTTTCATTTTATAAATCAAACATTCATAAACATTTGGGCTCCCAAAAAATAGATTAATAATCTTGTTAAAAAAGTGGATTGAAGAAGAAACAATATAATGATAAGTAAAAGATACGTTTTTTTGTTAAGAAAAGTAATTTTGGAATAATATATGAATTTTTTTGACCCTACACTGGAAACATGTATATCCCAAAAATGTAAAGGGGAGGGAAATGAAACATCCTGACCTTATAAGGTAAGAAACATGTATTCAATAGTGTGTATGGAATGAGACATTAAGAGTGTGAAGGAATATAATATAAGGAGAATTTATAATAAGTTTAATATTTAAAATATAATCAATATATTCTATATATCCAAATTCATTTAAAATCAACTTATCTTGTATTACATGAAAGAGAGACCGTCTTTGATGAATTGGGTTACACGACATACCATGTTTTTTCAAATAATAATATATTGTTAAAATATAATTAGATATACACTATTCATTATAAATAGTATTAGATAACTTATAAAAACACATGTATTACCCAAATATAAGATAAAATCATTAAATAAAAATTAATAATAATTGAATATCATGACCAATGGAAAATTAAAAAAAATTATCTATATGGAAAACTATTATTATCACCACAAAGCTATTTTATCCTAAGAAATTAAATTAATTACAATCAATGAGTGATATTAATGTAATATATTTTTTATCTATTAAATATGATATTTTTTATATTCATACAATATATTTGATAAGCATAGGATTTGAACAAACAAAATATTCTACAAAAAAGAAATATTTTTATTAAATAAATTTTGCTGCCATTTAATGGAGAAATTTTTTAAAATCCAATTATTTTTAAATTTATAGATTATATATGTAAAAAATTAATCTTAGAAAGCGATACATAAAAATTAGTTTATGGGAATTGTTGTTTAGTTTTCTGTGAAGTTTCAATTTTTAATGAATAGTAGAAAATACTAAATTTTTATTGAAAACTACTTTTTCACTAAACTTATTTATAATGAAATTCATTTATTAAATTAGTTTTGAATATTAATTGGATAATATTTTCATTAATTAATAAAATTTATTTCATTTTAATCAATTTCACATTGATATTGACTATAGAACAATGAAAACATTTGTACATTTTTACTATAAAAACCCACAAGTCATCTCATATATGGGATTTAAATTAAATTAATTTATACCACTTATATTATTTGAATTTGGAAATATGGATTCAAAATTTTTAATATTAAAAATTTATAATGTCTAAAAATATCACATTATTTTTAGACAAATAATTTAGTTAATGTAATTAAAAGTAATTACAATAATTAAGGTAAAATTAGGCATAATAATGGAATAAATCATAATATTAACCCCCCCCCAAATGACATAGAAAATTTTAAAACAAACATTGTATGGACATATTTTGACAAAATAAACACTTTTTATATTTTTTATATTATTCGAAAAACATGAATTTTGAAAAATGTGAATGAAATTAATTTTTCAAAATATTACATGAGTGTCACTCCTCCTCCACTATAAAAGGCCTCATTTCCTCCCACATTATCACAAATATCAATACACTTGGGATTGACAATGTTCTTCAAAAAAAGATACATAAAATCCATGACCTAATACTTTAAATCTCACATTGGGATGAAATACAACCATGAAATCCTTTTCGAGCAAACCAAAATATGTTACTCCTTTAAGTGATAACATATTTCCATAAACTATTTAGTTTTATTTCCAATCTGAACCCACTAAAATATTATTATTATATGCTTTTATAACTACACTAGTATGCTAAATACACATTTATTTTTTATTCTTCATTATATCGACATTAACACACAGTTCCTTCTATTGGTTACGAATATAGTATTTCTGTGCACATGGAACTACTGCATCAAGAATCGATGATTATTCAATTTTCTTTTACCACCAATATTGGTGGAAATTAAGATGGAAAATATATTAATATATTTTATATAGTATAATTATTAATAATCTATGCTTATGTGATTATTTTATTACATATACTCTTATACATTCCATTTAATATAAATAAGATAACATTGATTATATATATGTGGACTACCGCCTCCTCAAAGTGATATTATTTGTTAACAAAATGAATTGAATTTATAAATGATTATTATAAAATATACATATGATATTCATGACATAATTATATTTTTTAAATAATATATATATATATATGTGTGTGTGTGTGTATTTCAATTTTTTAATACTCTTTCACACGATAAAAATTGAAAATATCCATCGGGGTCCTGTAAACTATTGCATCATCGATATATTGTGATTTCATCTACATAAAAATAATTATATATATAAATATACATTATTAAAAAGATATTTATTTGTAATATATCGGTAATTCAATAAATATATTGTCTAACATATCATTTTACATAATGATCATCGGAAAATGGGAATGTTACTCATGCATATGCATGGCCTACTGTATCTTTTTTTGTAATATTGATTAATTTTTTATTAAGATATTTAAGGGATCGTTTTAAAAGAGTTATTGATCTATATATTGAATAATTATATCATGATTATTATTTTTGAGATGTTATACAATGACCAATTTGACCATATTTGAACATCCAATGTTGTTTTTGACACATAAATCACATTTGGTCTAAACAAAGAACATAAACATGATTTTATTTAGTTTTATAAAAAATGGTAAAAAGTAAAATAATATTAATTAAAAACATAAAATATTATCTCAATAAAAAAAAAAATTAATATAATCTTGTTTTTTGAAAATTAATTAACACATGAGACAAATCAAATGCAATGTATAGATTCCATCACAATTTACATTCCATTAAGAATAATTTGTTGTTATACACCTCGTTTCATTTATATGGTGTATTCACATTTTTCTTATGGGATATATCATGAATATACTTATTGTAATGGTATTATAACATTCCATTAAATTAATTCCTTCTATATTATTATGATTTAAATTATTTAAAAGTGGTATGATACAAATAGGAATGTTTAAATAATATTTTCCTCCACAATAAATTTAATGATATTTCTATGGTATTTCTATTCAAATAAATTAAATTCATATTATTCAATAAAACAATTCATTTTAATATCCTCTATTATTTCATTACATTTTTTAATTACTAGTAAAAAATTCAACTCATTTGTACTCATGGTTTTTTATAAAATGTTTTCAAGAAAACCTGAATTAATTTATCACTTTAGATGGAGAAAATATTATCTTCATAAAACCATGTCAATTTAAAAAAAATTATAAAAGGTTTTTTAAATTATTTTTTAAATATAATTATACAGTTTTTTCATTTTACCAATATTCTTAATGGAATATTATTATCACTTTCTGAACAAGGAATATTTCTAACCATTTAACAGTGAAATAAAATGTTTTTACCTTGTATGGCATGTATTAATTTACACACCATCAATATATATAATCTTCCTTTTCATTTTAAAATGTAATATATTAATGAAAATAATTTTTATTTTTATTTTTACCTAAATTTTATTTTAAAAAATGGATATTTTCCTCAAGAATGATTATAAACATTATTTTTATAACATTTATATTCTTAAAGAGTAATAACCCCTTATTTTACATCATGTGGTGTATTTTATTTTTATACCCTACTTTATCATACTATATAAAGGTTATGATTGATTTTTATCAGTATAGTATTGAAGTTCCATTCATTTATTCCATTTTTCAACTTGAAATATTCAATTTATTATGATCATTGAACATTGAATTTACCGTAATTTAAAATATAATTTATCATGGATATGTTGATTTTTTAACCAATATATCATATTTTATATGGTGTTAACTTTGAATGTTATTTGATTATTTGGTTAAATATTGATAAAATCACATCTCATACTTCATATGGATATTTGATGAGGCGCATTGTAAATTATATTATTTGATATATGAAGAATGTTTTTGGACTGGAATGACATGGGCGGGGCCTATTTATAGATAGCCCCACAATGTAACTATAATCTCATGGGATGAGTAATTTGGCTAGCTTCATTAGATGGGTTTTTAGTAGACATTTTTTAACTGTATTTTGAATCTTGTTGATGATAATGGTAACATGCACATAGGATACATGGCATACAATAATCTAGATTTTTCCCTCATTTAGTTTTTTTATAATTTGTACATGAGATTTTCTTTTGACGTATCTATGGAAAAGTTTCAATTTCCATTTTGTTGATTAAATAAAATAAGTTTCAGTTTCTTACTTTCCCTATTGATTTTTTGATATCTAGTTATTTGAATGGATTGTGTCTCCATCTATTATCATTCCTTGTTATTTGATTAATTCCTTCACAGTTTTTTGATTACATGGTATGTGTGTTTACCTATTTAGAATTCCATTATGATTATTCTCATTGATTGATAATTTATTCTACCATACTTCCCCACTAATTAGAATTTGAGTTCACAATTTTGTTTTCATTTCCGTAGGGATCCATGAAGATAATTATGAACGATATATAATGATATATTAACTGAAAATTAAATTTATATTTTCAAAGTACTTTTAAGGTTAATGTGAGAAACCATGATTCCATTAACTAAAAGAGATTGTAGAATCCTTAAATTACAATTTAATTCAACCAGAGTTAATCGCCCTAAATAATTTCCACGATGATTTTGTTTACCTAAGTGTTGGGTTCAGTTATAAGAGGATATTTTACCTAAACGACAAGGATTTCCCTAAACTGGATGCACTCATCAAGTATTATGTTCCAATTATTGAAACCCCCAACTAATATCATGTCATGTTTTCAATCCATGTATATTTATCCTTTTTTAAAGTCACCCTCAATGATATCCCCATAATTTTTGCTTCTTCTTCTTCAGTGGTATTAGGATATAGAACCTATTCAACTGCTTCTTCATCGGAGCTCATGAGCATCTCAAAGGATTTCTCAACCGAATCAATTGACATACACTAATTTCCCTTATGAATTCCATTCAATTTATATGCTCAAACTGTCCCCCCCCAGAGGAGGAAAATTGGAATAATATTACGTATTTTTGCATATTCCATTCCCTTTATTCATTTCAAATTCATGAACTGGATCATCATTCTCTTTATCAAGTTGTACATCTTTGTTGAAGCCACTATATTTTAGTCTAGATTCACCATTAACATATTCATTATGAATCCCATTCATTACAATTGAAGGTTCCTAATACATGTCCCTCTCCTGTCTGTGGTCATTAGCTTAGAGGCACTCAAAAAAATTATAAACTATTACCTTTAAACTGATTCATTCTAGTCTTACCCTACTTACAGCCTACACCCATCCCTCACAATTAACATTGGGTGGATGTTAAATTTCATGTACAGCCTGACTCTTCTCAGTACTACCCTATAACTCCATAACATTATGATTCGTATTCATTTTATATTCAATTACATCATTAAAAAATCCAGGGCTATCATTAGAGTGTATACTTAAGATCTCAACACTGTCATGATGTATCATCTCCACCTCAATATCCACTCCACTCAAATATAAATTCAATATGATAAAATTATATTGGTCTTTTGGATAAGGTTGAAGGAGATAAAGGTTCCTACGACCTCAGAAGATTAGTTCCAATGTCCTAAACCAACTCTTCAGAATCTGTTAATACCCAATCTAAAGAGGATATGTAAATAGACTTTATGTAAGAGCTACCCTATATCATAGAAGAGTCTTCTTAACAAGAATTGTATTAACATAATCCTTCACATCTGACATCATGTGTCTTCAATACTAACTCTTATTCCCCAACCAATTGCACATGGAGTAGAAGGAAGACCATGACTAAAGTGCATTATTTTATTTATATCTACACTCTTTTCCTACAACCACCCAGAAAGACTCAACCAAAGACTTCAAAACATCATCCTCAAAACAAATTCTAGAATAATTTGGATAGATTACAGACTTTGTTTGGTTTTCTGAACAACAATATCTACCCATTAGATTTCATAGCATGCAGATAATCGGTGGTTTTTGAAAAGGAATCAGATGATTAGGAAATCATACCCACAACACAAAAGAGGTAAAATCATGAATAATATGATTTCCATAAGATCACTTGAATATCATAAAATTAAATCCTCCACAAAGACACAGTGCATTCGACCAATTTAGGATCATATCGTCTTCTGAGGAAAATTTGATCACTATATGATTTGAAACAAGAAGACTTGTGGTCACCCACTCGGGCAATCCATATTCACAAAAGATGAAGAAGTATAAGTAGTACCAATAAGTCTTATAAATAATTAATCTTGAAATTGGTTTTATAACATAGGGGTCAGAGGCTTTAATAAATTATGAAGTTGAAATCGGATGCTGCAGAGTCCATCGAACATGTTTGGTACCATCAGACTAAGATAAATCAGAGTAATGGGGGTGATGAACTCTGGTTTTGAGGAGGAGAAAAAAGGTGATGAACAAAACCCAAATAAGAGTGATGAAGGATCATCCAACACATAGTGGGGAGGAGATAGTTTAGAGCCCATCAATAAATGGTTATTAGTTCGACCATGCAAGAGATCCCCTATGAGATGGCATGACCCTCTATAGTCCATTACATTGTGGTAATGTGGAGTTAGAGGTGTTCAAGGAGGTCAAGGTAACTTGTCCCTAACTATTATCCAAAATCATACATTTTGATGAACCATTTCAACGGTTGACAATTTATAACTATAATATCACATTACGTCTTGAGGTACTTTTGATGTTTCCAACTACTCTTGTTTCAGAGTTGTGACTTGGGGGTGCGTTGGGTGAATTTTTAAGAAAAAAATAAAGGGATGTATCTTTCGCAAGGGCTAAACATGGTTTGTCTAAACCGTGCAGCCAAACCATGCGTAGTTGGGTTTGGAGGCAGTAGATTCTATATGGGAGGTGCACGGTTTTTCTAGTTGTGCAGCCAAACCTTGTGAGAAGTGTGATCGATGGAGTAACTAATGCATGGTTAACACATGGTTTGTCAAACCATCCAAACAAAATGTGCGGGCACTTAAACTAGATCCTAAAATTGTGGATCTCAACTGTTTTTCCTCTAACGTGCTCGTTTAAGATCCTAAGCGGCCATAACTTGGGATTACCCACCCTTGAAGGTAGGAGAACCTATCCCGTGCATTTTGGAGGTGATATAAAGGCATTTATTGGAGAATCAGAGCTCGGTTCTTGAGGTATGTGATTGTTCTTCTTCGTTCATGATCGGTTTCATTGATCCAATTGAATCTACTTCCCCACATCTCTCAGTTTCTTATATCTATGTCTGTTATGGGTAGATCTAAGTGAGTTGACATTATTTATGATGAGTTTTGTTCTTGGTTGTGTATGTAGAAGAGATATAAGGAAGATTCTTGGAGAATAAACCCGGCTTTCTTGTGAATTCTTTATTTGATGGGGTTTTCATAAAAACCTGTTGTGGGAGGAGATTTTTTGCTTCTCTTTCTTTTACATGGAACAATATTATTAGCATGTTTAATCCCACTAGGTGATAATGGAATTGAAATAATAAATATTTTGAACTGGATAAATAATTTGTTATCAATAGTATGTATTTCCTATTTCTTTTCTAGATAGTGTGATATCTATGCTTTCTTTGCTTAGATGTTTATTCTTGATGGAAATCAGTAAAGAATGTAAACCAATATTAATTGATAATTGATTTTTTAAAGATAAAGAGTCATGAAAACAAATCTGGTTCTTGTTGTAATTTGATGTTAAATCAATTATCATAGTAAGAATGTTTAATCATTTGTGATAACTTACTGGTTAAGTTTCTCGATAATGGAACCAACAGATTATAAATATATTAATTCAAGATGGATTAAAGAATTTTATTGTTTGATAATACCTTGTAGGGTTCTGAGTTACCCACTTGATTATTAAAGGTCCATAGCCCAATTGTTGTGATTGTTGTATTTCCTATTGTCTGTGTTGGGACGTGACCCTGGAGGGGTGTTGTGATATGTGGGGGGCATAGAGGCCTTTTGGTTCTAGCAGCAGATGATGACTAGAGTAGCGAGATGCATCAGTTTATACATATGGGTGTCTAGGAGGAGACCCGCGCTGATGGAATGGGATGGATGTGATTGTTGGCTGCTTGTTGGTTCTTTGGTTGTTTATCTGCTTTACTTTTACCTACTTCTCAAGGAAGCTGGTCTTGATTACCCTTCTTCCGAAAGAGGTGAAGATATGCGGGGTATTCCAAGTGCATTCTGTGCCTAGCTTTTTAAGGAAAGATGGGTCTATGATCTTGCTATAGACGGAAAAGAGTCGACGGGTAGTACTTGTACTCACCGTGTTGATCCCCTTTGTGTTACTAGCATATAATGCTTTTCTAGAAGGCCTGGGAATATGGGAAAGTGTTTTTGTAATGAATGTTTGAATAAATGGTGTTAACCATTGGGGTTTAAGTTCAATGGAACATAATGATGAGACTATAATTCTAAAGGGACGGTGGACTGTGGGTGTGATGCTAAATAAGTCTAATGTGGAGTGATTCATGGTTAATTAATGTATAAAGAATTCATTAACGTATAGTGGAACTGATAAAAATGGAATGAAGTTATCTAATAAATCTCTTTAAATGATTGTGTTCTTATAGGATGCCTAGTATTAGAAGTAGCAGCGCAGAGTCTGAGAGACGTTATATATAGTAGTGTCTAAGACTAGGTAATTCCCATAGTGTGGTTGTGAGATATAATATATCCAGTACGTTTTGTGTTTTTACTCACTACTCCACCCTGTCAGTAAGGGAAACTGACACCACGGGGATTCTAAGCCCTACGGGGTGTTTCTACCAACAATCCAGTGGGAGGATGAATGGTCGACTACCCCCTAAAGCCTCGCTCTCTTCTCTTGGTAGTTTCTTGTGCTAGCAGGCACAATGGTTAGTTTTCCCCATATTTGTGTGTAGAGGATTGTAATGACTTGTGGTTATTCACACACATATATTCTGGATATATTATCCAATAGAATACAATAGGTGTAATGTGTATAGGTTGTGATAGCATGTGGATCCTTACTTGGTGTATGGGCTGTAATGGATTGAGGTATAACACCCGGCGTATGATACATGTTATGCGAGCTGTGGTGACTCCCAGAAACTACCTGGTTACTTTTGGTTGTGAGGATGGTGTGGTGCTTCTCACAGTTGTCTACAGGTGAGTATTTTTGTAGCACAAGGTGCTCATTGTGGTGCTTTGCCCAGGTGCCTATGGGCAAGCCTTTTTTGAGAGAGATGTGCACGATGCATGATGCTGGGGAAAAGCAACAAATCAGTGGGGAAGTAGTAGAAGGTTACCCTTGATATTCATTAATATATTCTATATTCTTGTATATATTACTTGGTGAGATTATCCATGGTGAAGTCAGAAACTTATTATACATGTTTAGGTGACGAGATAGTTTCACTTGTTGTTCACTATGTTTTATCATTATTTCATTACCTTTACATGAGAGGCTTCGGGGAGTAACCTGCTAAGTATTCTATTATACTCACCCTATGTATATATAATCTATTTTTCAAGTCACTTGTAGAAGGTTGGAGATCATGCTTTTTATTACTAGCATGTGGTTGGAGGAGCTTTTTGGGATTGGGATTGTTGCTGTTTGACTTTATTTTGGGTACTTGAAGTTTTTTCCCCTTCAGTTGTAGTTCTTTTTCTTGGAATTATATACTTGAACCTGGGTTTCTTTTATATTTCATTTCTGTGTTGGAGTTGGTAGCTGTCTATGTTATCTCTCTCTTCTGTATGTGTTCTCTTAGAGTTAAATGCCTCTCATTCTTGTGTTTATTATACCCTCGGTGCTAGTCACCAACCCGGGGCCTACTGGAGGCGGGACTCAGGGGTCATTATCTCCCTTTTCACATTACAGACGCAGGAGGGGTATTCTTTTTGGGGAGGGGGTTTCTGACAATGTTGTATCAGTTGTCTGGTTAAGGGATAGGAAGGATTTTGGATTTAGTCACTCACGAGGTTGCATGGGTTGGTAGGGCAACAATGTCATTAATGTTTAGCATGTAAGGTAAACACTGGATAACGACTGAGTCATAGGCATTTAGTTCCCCCTATGATCTGATGTATGGACCTTTAAGTTGTTAATGGATTCTAAAAAATGTGATACTAGCTGTAGGGTAGAGACCTAGTAATGGATCATGTATCATTTTTCTTTGTGCCTATGTTTTAGTGGGTAGACCTTGGGATAAGTTAACCAAAAATGAATAAAAGAAAACAATTATTTATTTAATCATGAGTCTTCTATATTCCAGGTTTAGGAGCTATAACAGTTTGTTATTTTATATTTATGGCTCCATGTTGACATCCTCGTTAGGTTTGTGCAAAAAATGTCCCACAGGCTATTCCAACAGGTCACCGCATGGTAGAGATTGACGACAATGACACTTAAAGGATGACACTCTGAGAGTTTCAGGGCTAGAGTCTATAGAAGTCGAGGGCTTCATTTCATAGGTAGTCGTGGAGGACTAGTTATAGAAGGTTGAGATAATCTTAAGTACTATCCATGCTTGGAAGGAGAACTAGGTGTCCTTAGCTGTGACGATGTTGCGTGGAGCAGCAAGGTAGTGGTGGTTCTTGTACCATGGGGATTGTGAGGAGTCAGCGATCTCATGGGAGGAGTTCCGAGACATGTTTGGAGTCAAGTTCCTTTCATTGACTACTAAGGCGTCCAGTCGCCAGGAGCTTCTTAACCTTCAACAGGGGAGCTCAACTATTTAAGAGTTTGGAATCTGTTTCATGAACCATTTATGATTTTCTTCAGACTTTTTAAAAGATGTGGAGGCCAGGGCAAGGCATTTTGAGGAGGCTTTGTCTCCAGAGATCCGGCTCCAGGTGTCCCCATTTATGCTGAAGACAAATATTGAGGATTTGGAAAGGGCATAGGTTTTATAGGTGAATTTTTCCAAGACTAAATCATCATGAGAGAGAGATCATCATGATCCCTCACAATGTAGAGTTCTGGTCCAGGGTTACTGGTTTTCAGGGCAGATGAATTTTCGTTCAGCCGGGGGTATATCCCTGCCCTTCACATCTCGTTTCATCAGAGGCAGCAACCCTCAGGATTATTCCAAGGTATTAGAAGTTAGTTTTTCTTGTGGTGTTCATGGACATATGTAGTGGGAGTGTCCGACCATTCAGATCGGTCATCGTGTACCGGGTGCTACACTCCATTTTCCTCCGTTGAGGCAGTTCCAGCTGAGGAAGCAGCTCCAGTTGCACCAGCTTTAGATCATTAGAGGGTATATGGGGCCAGTAGAGGACATCCCCATGATGCTCCCTATCCTCAGAGAGTATAGCACGACCGTGGAGGTGGTCTTCATCAGGTTCAGAGAGATTATAGAGTAGGTCGTGGTCAGCATCATGATCTTGCATTGCCAGCTCCATCTGAGCCAGACGTTGTTCAAGGTACCATTTTCTTGTTTTTTACTTGGTGTATTCCTTGTTTGATTCAGGAGCCACATGCACCTTCATATCACAAACCCTTTTCAATGCATTGGGACTTGAGGTAGAGAGGATTTCAGTACCCTTGTCATTGACTACACCAGTTGGATGTCGAGCTGACTTATTTGAAGTTGTAGAGATTGTTAGCTACTGTTGGGGAAACATCGCTCCTGGGGATATTCTCTATTTTTACGAATACAACCATATGATTTCATCCTCAGCATGTATTTGTTGTATTGGGTGCAGGATATTGTGGATTTATTTAAGAAAATGTTCATTTTCATTGCTGCAAATAGAGAAAAATTGGTGTTTGTTGGGGAGAGAGACCCTTGGATGGGTCATAGGCGTGTTCCCTCTTTATCATCTATTATGGCTGAGATGATGCTGAACTCTTCATAGGTTTAGCAGTTGCCTTTTCCTAGGGTCATAGAGTAGTACCCTGATGTCTTTATTGAAGAGGTTGTAGCATTACCCCCTCGACGAGAGATCGAGATTGGGATTAAACTACAGCCAGGTGTGTCTTCTATCTCTATGCCTCCATATAGCATGGATACTTCTGAGTTATGAGAGCTACATATACAACATTATGGTCTGTTAATGTGATGTTTTGTTCGGCCGAGTGTGTTAGTGTGGGGTGCACCAGTTTTATTCGTGAAGAAAGATGACGACATTTTGCGGTTTTGTGTCGATAATCATCACTTAAAAATGTGAAAATAATGAATTGTTATACTTTTCTTTGGATTGATGACTTTTTCGATCAACTAAAGGTTGCATGTTGGTTCTCAAAGACCAACATGCTGTCAGGATATCATCAAATGCGTGTGAAGGATGAGGATATCTCGAAGACTGCTTTCTGTTGTCATCATTGTTATTGTCAGTTCATTGTAATGCTGTTTGGCATGACGAATGCTCTAGATTTATTCATGGTATTGATGAATGCAGTGTTCCTAGTGTTCTTGGACATGTTCTTGGTAGTTTTCATTGACAAAATTATTGTTTACTCTACATCTGAAGAGGATCTTGTTGATCATCTACAATAAGTTTTGGGAGTCCTTTTCCAACATTAGCAGTTTGGGAAGTTGTCTAAGTGTGATTTTTGGGCATGAGAAGTCCGTTTCTTGGGGCATGTTGTGTCCCAATAGGGAGTATCTATGGATCCATCAATGATTGAAGCTGTTGTGTCTTGGGAAGTCCCCATGACAGTGTCAGAGTCGCGATGTTTCCTTTGTCTCACAGTCTACTAAAGGATGTTCATTGCCAATTTCTCACGAGTTTAAACCCCTATAATAGCTTTGACTAGGAAGGATCAAGAATTCATATAGACTGATTATTTCTATGAATCTTACATGTATCTAAAGGAGAAGTTAGTAAGTGCTTAAGTCCTTTTTCTTCCAGCGGATGGAGTTCCGTTTGATGTTTTTAGAGATGCTTCACATTTGAGGTTAGGTTATGTTCTCATGTAGCAGAGGTTAGTAGTTTCTTATGGGTCTCGGTAGTTATTTCCCCATGTACACAACTATTCCACCAATGATCTTGAGTTTTCAGTGGTGTTTTTTGATCTAAAAGTGTGGAGGCATTACCTCATTGGTGGGTGCTTTGTGGTTTTCAGCCATCAAAAGAGTTTGAGGTAAGTTTTCTCCTAGGGTGGCTTGAACTTATGACAGCATTGGTGGATGGAGTTCTTGTAGGAATATGACTTAAAAATATCATATACACCGAGAAAGGGGAATGTTGTAGCTCATTCACTGAGCTGAATGTCACGTAGGGATGCTGTGCATGAATCCAGTGATTCCAGGATAATAATTGAAGAACATTCAGTATTACATCTTGATATGGGAGAAGATGGGGGTAGAGGCTATCTTTTTCAAATTATGGTATATTCATACCTGATGCAAAATGTAGAAGGGTCCCAATTGGGAGATCTAGAGGTGGAGGTCTGGAGAGACCGAGTTTTTTGTGGTGAGGCCCCTACTGGTTGGACAAAAGATGAACAAAACTGAGTCTTGTATCATGGAAGTATTTTTGTTCCCTTGACGATGCGTGAGATGGTTCTCAGAGAGTTTCATAGTTCACCTTTAGTGGTACATATTGGCGTGGAAATGATGTACCGAGTCTTGAAGAGTCAGTTTTGGTGGCATGGGCTGAATCGTATGGTTGCAGAGTGTGTTTCTCGATGTTTACTGTGGAAGAAGGTGGAGGCCGAACACCATTTTCCTAGTTGTCTAATCCATCCATAAGAGATTCCTCAGTGGAAGTGGGAGGATATCTCAATGGACTCTGTTACTGGTTTACCTGAAGCTCTAGGAGGACATGATGCTATTTCGGTGGTAGTGGATCGTTTAAAAAAATCGGCCAACTTCAAATCATTCCAGGGGTCACTATTAGTGGATGTATTGTCGAGGCAGTATCTAGAAGAGGTGATGAGACTTCATGGAGTCCCTAGGATGAAAATTTCTGATTGAGATCCTCATTTTATCTCCAGGGTGTGTAGAGGTCCCCAACATGCTTTCGGTTCTCAAATATGACTTAGCACTACTTTTCATCCTCAAACTGATGGTCATACAGAGAGAACCGTCAAGATTCTTGAAGAAATTCTATGCTCTTCTGTTATATATTTCAGAGGTTCATGGATTAGGCACATAACCTTGGTGGAGTTTTCTTACAATAATTGTTTTCACTCCACTATCAGTATGGCGCCGATTAAAGCCTTGTATGGCCGTCCTGGACATTCTTCGTTGTACTGGACTAGGTTCGGAGAGTCTTCTATTCTAGGACAGGAACTAGTGTAGAAGACGAAAGTGATGGTACATGTTATTCGTGAGAGGATGAAGACTATGCAAGATCTTCAGAAATCATATGTCGATCAAATAAAGATACCCTTAGAGTTTAATGTAGGGGATCATATGTTTCTTGAAGGTGACTCCCCGTCGTGGGCAGTGAAGGATTGGCCATAGATGTACCTTTATCCCCAGTTTGTTGGGCCTTTTGAGGTGTTAGTTCGTAATGGAGATGTGGTGTATCGAGTAGCACTACCCCCACAGATGAGTCGGATACATGATATTTTCCATGTATCACAGCTTTGTCGTTATATTAATTACAACTCTCACATCATCGATTGGGGAGAGATCGATGTTGATGATGATGAAACTATTGAGGAGGGACCTGTAGAGATACAAAGCTACAAGGATAAGGTGTTGCACATGAGTTCTATTCCTTTAGCTAATGTCTTTTGGTGACATGGTGTCTTGGAGTAGAGTACTTGGGAACATGAGTCACAAATACATGCTCAGTACCCAGAGTTTTTTGGAGTTTAAATCTTTTCATGTATCGATGTAGCTTTTGTGGTTATGAAGAATTCATATTTATGATATGTCTCCCTTTGTTGTTTTTGGTGGCTTGCTCTTTTTTGAGAGTTATCTCAGAGGGTGGTTGTCCAAACACTGTTTCGTTTTCTCTTTAGGTTGGTTTTGGATTATCGAGGATGAGAATGTTTTTAGTGGTATCTGATGTAATGGCCCAGACATATCAATTCCATTACTTTGTGGTAATTTGGGGTTAGAGGTGTTTGGGGATGTCAAGGTAACTTATCCCCAACGTTCTTCCAAAATCATCCTTTTCGATGAATAGTTTCAATGGTAGACAGTTGTGAACTGTAACATCATGTTAAGTCTTTAGGTAATTTTGATGTTTCAAACTACCCTTGATTTGGAGTATTGACATGGGTGTGCGTTGGGTGAATCATTAAGGAAAACTAAATGGTAGTATCTTTTTCACGTGTTGCACACGTTTTGTCAAAACTGTGTGGACAAACCGTGCTTAGTTGGGTTTGTAGGCAGCAGCTTCTACACGGGAGGTGCACGATTTATCTAACCGTGTAGCCAAACCATGCGAAAAGGGTGGTCAAGGAAGAAGCTAATGCATAGTTAGCGCACTATTTGTCAAAATGTGTGGACTAACCATTCAGGCACTTAAACAAGATCCTAAAATTGTGGATCTCAACCATTTTGCATCTAAATTAGTCTTTTATGCTCTTAAGCGGCCATAACTTGGGAATACCTTCCCTTAAAGGTATGAGAACCTATTCCTTTCATTTTTGAGGTGATCTAAAGGCTTATCTTGGTGAATCAAAGCAGTTTTATTGAGGTATGTGATCGTTCTTCTTCGTTATTCGTCGTTCTTGATCATTTTCTTAGATCCACTTGAATCTACATCCCCTCTTCTCTCAGTTTCATATATTTACATACGTTATGGGTAGATCTAAGTGTGTCGATGCTAATTAAGTTGAGTTTTGGTCTTGTTTATGTTAATAGAAGATATCTAAGGAGTATTTTTGGATAATCAACCTGTCTTTCTTGTGCATGCTTCATTTTTTGGGGTTTTTGTCAAAAACCCTTGAGGTAGGGGATGTGTTGCTTCCCTTTCTTTTAAGTGAAACTATTTTGTTATTATGTTTAATCCCACTATATTACAAAGGAATTGACAAAATAAATATTTTGATCCGGATAAAGAATTTGTTATCGATCGTATGTTATTTCCTATTGTTTTTCAAGATAGTGTGATATATATGCTTTCTATTCTGAGCTATTTGTTCTTGATGGAAAATGGTAAAGAATGTAAACCATGATTAATTGATAATTGATTGTATAAAGATAAGGAGTCATGAAAATGAATCTAGTTATTCTTATAATTTGATTTTAAATCAATTAGTGTATGAAGCATGTTTAGTCGTTTGTGATATCTTACTAGTTATGATTACTGATGTTTTAACCAATGGATTATAAATCAGTTAATTCAAGATGGAATAATTAATTTTATAGTTTGATAATCCCTTGAAAGGTTCTGAGTTACCCTCTTGATTTTTAAAGGTGCATAGCTCAATTATTGTGGTGGTTGTTTTTCCTACTGCTTGTGTTTGGACGTGACCCTGGAGGGGTGTTGTGATATGTGGGGGCATAGAGGCCTTTTGGTTGTGGCAGCGGATGACACCTAGAGTGGTGACATGCATCAGTTTATGCAAGTTGGTGTGACGGAGGACACAATGGTTGACGGAATGGGATGGATTTTATTGTCCGATTCTTGCTGGTTCTCTAGTTGTTCATCCTCTTTACTTTTCCCCACTTCTCAAGGCATCTGGTCTTGCTTTCCCTTCTTCCAAAAGAGGCGAAGACATGTGGGGTATTCCAGGTGCTTTTCGTGTATAGTTTCTCAAGAAGGGATGGGTCTACTATCTTGCTATTGGAGGCAATGAGTCGACGGGTAGTACATCTACTCACCGTGCTGAGCCCCTTTGTATTTGTAGAATAGAATGATTTTCTAGATTGCCAGAAAATATGGGAATATGTTTTTGTAATGAATGATTGAATAAATGGTGTTAACCCTTGGGGTTAGAGTTCACTGGAACATAATGATGAGGCAATAATTTTTATGGGATAGTGAACTTCTGGGGTTATGATAATGAAGTCCAATGTGGAATGGTTCATAGTTAATTAATGTTTAAAGAATTAATTAACATACATTGTAATAGATAAAAATGGAATGAAGTAATCTAATAAAGCTTATTAAATGATTGTGTTCTTAAAGGATACATACTCTTAGAAGTAGCAGCACTGAGTCTGTGAGACATTAGTTTCAGTTGTGTCTAAGATTAGGTAGTGCCCATTGTGTGGTTGTGAGATATAATATATCATGTAATTTTTTTGTTTCTATATGATACTCCACCCTATCAAAAATGGAAACCGACACGCTGGGGATTCTTAGCGCTAGGGGTGTGGTTTCCCCAACATTCTGGTGGGAGGTTGAATTGTTGACTACCCCCTTTGGGCCCGCTCTCTCCTTTTCTTAGTTACTTGTGCTGGTAGGAACAATGGTTAGTTTTCCCTATATATGTGTATAGAGAGTTGTTTTGGATTGTGGTTATTCACACACATATATTCTTGATATATTATCCTATGGACTACTATAGGTGTAACGTTTATAGGGTGTGATGACTTGAGGATCCTTACACGGTGTATGGGTTGTAATGGCTTGAGGTATAATACCTGATGTATGATACACGTTACAGGAACTGTTGTGGCTCTTGGAAACTACCTGGTTATTTTTGGTTGTGAGGATGGTGTGGTGCTTCGCCCTGGTCTCTATGGGCAAGCCTTTGTGTGGCAGGAGGTGCACATTGTGGTGCTTCGCCATGGTGTCTGCAGGAAATCCTTTTTGGAGAGAGATGCTCAGGACGTGAGACTATGGGGAAAAGTGGAAAACATGTGGGGAATTATTAGAGGGGTACCCTTGATATTCTTTACTATATGTCATATTCTTGTGTGTGTTACTTTGTGAGAATATCCATTGTGAGGTTGCGAACTTAGTATACTTGTTTAGGTGACGAGTTAGTTTCACTTGTTGTTTATTGTGTTTTAGCATTCTTTCTATACCATTGCACAAGAGGATTTGGGGAGGATCCTACATAGTATAGTGTTATACACACCATATGTATATATAATCTATTTTTTATGTCATTGGAGAAGGTTGGTGATCAAGGTGGTTACTACTAAATTGTGGTTGGAGGAGTTGTTCTGGCTTTTGCTTGCTATTGTTTTACTTTATTTTGGGTACTTGTCAATTATTCCCATTCAATTGTAGTTTTTTACATGGAATTACATGAGTGCACTTGGGTTTCTTTTATATTTCAGTTCTGAGTTAGAGATGGTTGGTGTTAATCTTATCTATCTCTTCTGCATATTTTCTCATAGAGGGTAATGCCTCACATTTGTTTTTTTTTGTTATACCCTCGGTGCTAGTCACTAACCCATGACCGACTGGATGTGGGACTCTGGGGTCATTATATCCCTTTTCACATTTCCGACCTAGGAGGGTACACTTTGTGGGGATGGGGTCATGACCCCCTTCACTCTCCTATTGTATGTATATACTATATAGAATAAAGTTACCATCAAATATAGTATCCTTAAAATAATTTATTTAGAAAAAAATATTAATGATGTAATTAGTGTATTAATTCTTAAAACAAATCCCATGTATATAACTAATTTACCAAGACTATTAGAATATCAGTCCTTTGGGATTTGGTTCCATGTGATCAAGCAAAAGTAATTGATAATAGACATTACATCCAGGAAATCTGGGGTTGGGTCACAATAGTTGGTATTCGTGGAAGTTTATTTGAAACCTAGGGAAATTCATTTAGGAAAATATAGATTTTAGAACAAAACAATAAGCTATGATTTGTGGATAAATATAGAATAACACCATTGAATTTTAGTAAAGTATAGATTATATGGGTCTTCCTATAAATAAATCCATGTATTTATAGTAAAATATTATGAGGTTCTGGAATATATGTAGCTAGAATAAAAATAATTAAAATTTTCTTTGAGCCTAACTCGGTTGAACCTGGTACAAGGTAATAGACCTTACTGAAAATATAGTTTAACCGTCATAGTGGATACACATATGAAAACTCATATTTTCATTTCAAACCACTATGAAGGTTTTGATAATGAATAATCATGTTTAAACATAATGTGATTCATATTAAAGATATAGTGTACTTATATACATTTCTAATAAATGATATTATGGATACTATCTAGACCTTGAAAAGATCCATGTGTAAATAAGTGGATGGATTATTTATGAAATATTGTTGCATTGAAAACCATTGTTAAATTTCTATTTTGTGATTCACTTTATTTCAAGGATTCTTATCATATTTATTTTATAAATTATAATAAAATGGATTTAAAGAAGGATAAAATATAAGCTTGGGGATAACTAATCAAATCTGCAAACGCTATGGGACAAGAAAAAATGACAAAATGAGGATAATTGTTTGACAAAAACCATTGACCTATGTAATGTATTAGTTAATATTTCATTTTTAGTTTAAAACATTGATGAAAAGATAATATTTATTGGCTAGTAGTGTTAATCTTTGGTTTAGAGATTACTTTCTACAAGATATTAGTTTTAGATTATATTTAAAGTCAAATAGTTTTACGATTCACTATTTTCTAGGCCTTAAGATCCTTTAACAGTTCCTTTATGTGCTTTAGGTATAAAAAATCCAATTTGGGTAATTAATTTACAGGATTAATGGTTTGGATTATAATTTTATTGATAAACAACAAAAATATAGAATTGGTAACATGAAATTAAAATGTATCATATAAGTAAATTTCCTTATATTCTATAATAGTAAATTAATTACCTAACATTTTAAAACATATAATAAAATAAAAAGTTTTCCTAAATTTTTTTTTAGAAAACTCATTTATTCTAATTTGTCACATATTTCTGTCATATAGACCCTAACCTTTCCATTGATCATTCACATGATTGTTATTGATGACCTCAATCACCCCTAAAAATATTTACACCTTTCCTCTAACTAGGTATCACAATGATCCACTAGTGTTCTCCTACATAGATACCCAGTTATATTTTACCTTATGTAAGAGTTGAACATACCATTTTCTCCTTTATAGAGTATTGGTTATGAACCATTATCATGATGTGGCATTATACAAATTATGATAAAACAAAAAAAATCAATATGATAGAGTTTAAATTTTCAAGATGCAATATAATGAAGGCTGGGAGAATGAAACACCCCAAAATTTTAATGAAAGAACTGTGTATTCAATAGCATGTATTACATGAGACACCAAGTGCATAATGGAATACAACAACATAAGAAATTATAATATTTTTAATATTTAAAATTTATTCAATATATTTTTTATATTTCAATGCATGAAACAACGAGTTTGTCTGTGTCACATGCAAAAGTGACCTTCTTCAACGGCTTTCATTACACACTAGATAATGTTTTATAAAAAAATAACACATTATTAAAATTTAATATAATAGATACTATTATTTATGATTAATATTAACTAAATTATAAAAATATATATCTTAAATAAAATATATGATTAATTCATCAGTTTCAAATTAATTATAAATGAATATAAAAAAAATTGAACATAAAAAGAATATTTTTATAGTAAAATATTTATATGATCATCGAGGTGTTTCATCATAATAAATTTAATTAATTATAAATAGTAAGTGATGATAGTGTAAAATATTTACTATTTATTTATTATAATATTTTTTACATTCATCTAATTCATTTGATATTCATAAGATAAAAACAGACCCAATATTTCATATAAAACCTTATATTTTTATTAAAATTATTTTACCACAATTTAATCGAGAACATATTATAGTACTAATTTTATAATCTTTTATAAATTATATATCTAAAAATAAACTTCATATTTTAAATATAAAAAAAATTACCGTATATTATGTGTCTGGAAATTTTATGTGATGTTTCTTTTTATTAATGATAAATAATATATGCTAAATTTTAATTCAAAATTAATTCTCCCTACAATTAATTTTTAACGATATATAATAATTTAAATTGATTTTAAATGTATAATTATATAATATTTTAATCAATTTATCCAATTTATTTCATTGTAATCAACATCACCTTTAATTTTACTATAAAAACATTCCAATATTTCGAAAATTTTTAATTCAAAAATAAGCATTTCCGTCTCGTCTGCATGATTAAATTTAAATTTATTTATTCCTCTTATGTGATTGGAAATAAAAAAATTATTCCATATTTTGAATCATAATAAATTATAATTTATAATTATTTAAAATTGTATTTATAATAAAATGGTTAGTTAATGTAATTAAAATATATTTCAATGAATAAGGTAATGTTATGCATAATAAGTGGCTAAACCTTGATCCTAGGGGCCCAAATAACAATGAAACTAAAAAAATAATCATTGGATGGACATATCTCGAATCTATTCTACCATTTATTTATTTTTTTACATTATTAGACTCACATACAGTGTATAAAATGTGTATTAATTATTTTTTCAAAATAATTCAGGAGTTCCACTCTTCCACTATAAAAAGGCCTCTTATCCTTCAAATTTTTCACACCTATCAATCCTCTTTGGTTTGAATAATATCATATAAAAAAGATACTAAAAAACCCTCCCATAATAATATAATCCTCCCCTTTGGAATTACTCAATCCATGGATGATTTTTATTACAAACTAGAAGAAGTTAATCAAATAAGTTGTGACATCTTTTCGTAACCAATTGTGTTTTATTTCAATAACATAACAACTAAACTATTATTATTAAGTTGTTATATAAAAATAGATGTTTCATAAATATATATATATTTTATTAATTATATGATATAAACAAACACAGACTTACATCTAATAGGTAATGAACATAAAATTTATTTATACGGTAACTAATTTCTCTAGAAATGATGATTGTTCATTTTTTCTTTTACACCTCTAATTGTTTTAAATATATTGAAAAAAATTCTTCTATATGATATATATGATATTAATTATGTATTTATTCTTCTTTACTTACATTATAAAACATACCCCTAAAATTTAAATTGTTTATAAATAAGATAACATTTTTTGTGGAAGTGTGGACTACCGCCTCCTTATAGCATTATGATTCATTGACACCCTACTTCAAATGTATAACATATGATAATAATTAATCATATGAGACATAGAAACATATAAATTTTCATACTGACATTTTTAAATTTATGTAAAAATTATATATATATATATATATATTACTTTCTTTATCAACATATTACACACAAAAAAGTGATAATGTCGGTCATGGACTTGTGGACTATAGCCTCCTCGACATGATGTGATTCATTTTACATCATAATAATTATATATATATATATATTTATATGATTAAATAACATGTTATTTATGATATAATAATAATTATTGAAAGATACGATGTTACATACCTTCTTTACATAATGATCATTGAAAAATGAGAATGTTACTTATGCATACATATGACCTACAATATCCATTACTATAAACTTGAATCATTTTTTATTACCATATTTAATGATTTTTTATAAAAATATTATTTATGAATAATTTGGATAAATATTTCATGACTCTGTTTCTTGATATTTTATATAATGAACCCTTTGAACATAGTTGACAATCAAAATTTGATTCTGATAGATAAACCAAATTTGGTCAAAATAACCCATGTAAAAGAAAAATTAAGTTATTGTAAAAAATTGTAAAAATTGAAATAATTTAAATTACGAAAATGAAAAATGTTTTAAAGAAAGTAAATAATTATCATAATATTATTTTTTAGGATTATAAAAACACCAAAGACAAATCCGATGCACGGTAAGGGATTTCATGTCAATTTACATTCCATTGAAACTTATTGGTTGTTTTTCACCTATTTTATTTTATATAGGGTATATAATGACATTTTATAGGGAATATCATGAATATTGATAATCTTATAATATTATAACTAGCATTTAATTTTATTCATTCATGAGGCTTATGATTTAAAATGATTCAAATTGGTATAAAACACATTGTAATGTTTAAGATTATTTTTTATAACACTAAAATTCATGATATTTAAATGGTATTTCCATTCGGTTAAATTATATGGCCATTCATTGATAAAAACATTAACTATACTCTCCTCTAGTAATTCATGATTATTTTCATGTATTACTACTATTTTCTTCTCTTTTTTACTCTTTGGGGTATTTAAAATGTTTTTAAGAAAACCTGACATTATTTATATCTTTACCTAGAGAACCCATTTTCTTCTAAAAATATTATGGTTTATTTAAATGTTTTGAAATATTTTTTAAAATTTATTTTGTAATAGATTGTTAAATATTTTTTCATCAAGATATTTTTTCAATGCAATTACCTTTTATCTCTCCAAACATGTATTTTTTCAAACCATTTTACAAGGACAAATAAATATTCTTTATTAATAAGTATGAATTATACACATTTATACATATTTATTCGTTATAAGGATAATTTATGTGTTTAAAAGGATAATTTTTAAAGAAAGTATTTTAAATTAAATTTTCAATTAATATTTTTTTCAAAACAAATATATATTTTCTTGAAAAACGTTTTTAAATTTTTGTTTCATAATATACCAAATCATCAACAATAACAACAATTTATTTTACTCTACCATGCGTATGTTTTATATATTCCTTCTTTAATATAACTCTAGATTGTTTATTATTATTTTGGATGCCGATAATATTCACTTTTACCTTCTTGATTCCTTCTTTACCTTGATGTATTCAATTTCTTATTATCATTACAAATTAAATTTATCCTAATTTACCATACATTTATCATGGATATGCTTATTTCCCATATAATATATCATTTTTTATATGGTTTTCACATTGAATGATATTTGATTATTTAGGTAATTATTGATAAATTTAAATATCTTACACCATAAGGATATTTGATAAAGAATATTGTAAATATATTATTTTATATAATAAGAATGTTTTTGACTAATAAATCATCGGTGGGGATCATTTATTGATATCCCCTAGATGCATCGATAGTCTTATATGATGATTCAATTAGAAATAAACCATAGATGGGGTTTTTTGTAATATGTTTTAAACCATAATGTGAATGGTATTGACGGTAAGGGTACCATGATCCTAAAAACATGAAGTCCAATAATCAACCATTT
The DNA here is from genome assembly GCA_963277665.1 of Viscum album. Taxonomy (NCBI): domain Eukaryota; kingdom Viridiplantae; phylum Streptophyta; class Magnoliopsida; order Santalales; family Viscaceae; genus Viscum; species Viscum album. The sequence goes on along the minus strand of OY728166.1, from coordinate 365,340,150 downwards.
CCCTCATTTAATATTAGTTGTTATTCAACCATGTGATTTTCCATTGACATATCAATGGACACATTTAATTTTTAGTTAATTGATTAAATTGTACGTGCTTCAATTTATTACCTTGCCACATTTTTAATTTTTTCTAGTTATTTCAAAGGATCATTTATCTCATTAATACTATTCCATATTGATTATGAATTTCCTTCTCAGTTTTTTGATTATATAGTATGCATATTCAGTTATTTACTGTATCAAGATTATTATTCTCATTGATTCGTTAATTATTCCACTGTACATTACCCTTACTGTGCCTTTGAGATCACCCATATTATGTTTCCTTTCCCCATGAATCCATTAAGAGTAAAATAAATGATATAAAAAGTTATAGTAGATGAAATGAATTAACTAAAGAAAGTTGTAATCCTAAAATATGTTTATTAAGAAGAAAATTTATATTTTAATTAGTGTATTAAAATTTAATAAATGAATCATTTATATATTTGTTATATGATGACTACTAAACTCATGGTCCTTCAGGATTTGATTCCATAAAACCAAACTAATATAATTGATATCAGACACAGACTCTGATCAATCATTGGTTGGGTATCTACAGAAATGGAAATAATATTTATAGATTAATTAAATAACTGCCATACTAATATTTATGTTAGAGTATGAAAACCAAACGAAATAGAGTTGGGTTCATGAATCCAAATACCATATTTCTGATTTCTTTCTTTACATTAATTTCATAAATAAAAAAATTAAATTCATTAATAAAAAAAATATAGAACCTTTTATAAAATATTTTGATTGATTACATTTTTATTAAGATCATTTAAGATATTTTTTAATAGTTATAGTGTTCAATACCATCGTTAAGAAGTGTTTGTTTTCCTCAACTTCGTTATCAGTTGTGTTGTATATGAGTATGGAAGATCATGTAAAATGATATTGACTCTCGAGAATTTTTATTAATGAACATAAATATTATTAATTGGTTTTATATAAAATTCTTTATGTGTTATGAGTATAATCAACTAGATTTAACATTAATGAAAATTATTTAATTAGTTTTTTTTTTGTGTTTTGGTGACCATTATTAGTCTATTAAATTTTATTTAACATTAGATTTATTTAATTCCTTACATACATCATTTAAGCTATAATATCTATTATTAAATAATATTTATCCATAATGATTTTATATGACCATTATGACAACCGGGTCCTAGTGACAGCACAGGCACCCCGCCTTAACATGGTCGTCGGGTCCTGGCCCACCAGGTACCACCAGTTGCCCCGCAGACACGTGGGGCCCACCCCAGGGTCCACCCACATGCCCGAATGGGTCATATGACTAATATGATAGTCCCCAGAGGCCAACACATGTCCTTCCCAGTGACAGCACAGGCACCCCGCCTTAACATGGTCGTCGGGTCCTGGCCCACCAGGTACCACCAGTTGCCCCGCAGACACGTGGGGCCCACCCCAGGGTCCACCCACATGCCTGAATGGGTCATATGACTAATATGATAGTACCCAGAGGCCAACACATGTCCTTTCCAGTGTGCATTGTCCTCACTCACACACACCCTGGGGAACTTCCCAGAAGGTCACCCATCCTGATCACTACTCCAGGCCAAGCACGCTTAACTGTGGAGTTCTAATCAGGCAAGCTCTTGAAAAGGAAGGTGCACCTTGTTGACATGAGTCATATCATTTAATAATTTAACCCTTTTTCATTTGGGTATTTTACAATCAGCCCCCTTTAGAGCACAATGCCCTCGTTGTGGGCCCTACATCTCAACTCAGCCAGTGCACCACACTTAAGGCTGGGTTCCTCCTCTGATACCAAATCTGACAACCGGGTCCCAGTGACAGCATAGGCACCCTGCCTTAACATGGTCATCGGGTCCTGGCCCACCAGGTACCACCAGTTGCCCCGCAGACACATGGGGACCACCCCAGGGTCCACCCACATGCCTGAATGGGTCATATGACTAATATGATAGTCCCCACAGGCCAACACATGTCCTTTCCAGTGTGCTTTGTCCTCACTCACAAACACCCTGAGGAACTTCCCAGAAGGTCACCCATCCTGATCACTACTCCAGGCCAAGCACACTTAACTGTGGAGTTCTAATCAGGCAGGCTCCCGAAAAGGAAGGTGCACCTTGTTGACATGAGTCATATCATTTAGTCATTTAACGCTTTATCTTTTGGGGATGTTACAACCATCCTTGATGGTGGTAGTGAAAAATAAATACACATCATCCACATTGGTGGTAAATCGACACACCAAGGATGATATTATCATGTATAGTAAACAAGAAAATGGATGGGACATGAAGATGAAATTTTCATAAAAACAATCTAGTATATAAAGGATATTGAAGTTATCATGCCTCTTGGAGATGTGTAGGTGATGAATGGATATGAAAATAAATGGAATTGAAATGAAAACAAAATAAAATTAAAGGGATAATAGATTTTGGGGAAGGGGTTGGGAAGAGTACTGGGATTACTTTTGAAATTATTTCATGACATTGATGGTGTGATGAGAATATGTGGTGATATGAGGTATTAATATGGGAGGAGAGAAGAGTTTTCTCATTATTTTAACCATAATTTTATTATTTTATCTCAACATTATGAATAAAATGTGAATTATAAAAATATATATTAAAATTCGGAAGAATAGTTTGAGATTTGGGGATTATAAAATTCATACATCATCTATGACTCAATAATTCAAGTACATATTTTTATTATAAAATATTGAATTCCACTATTCACTAAAATTCTTGTATTTTAGACAAATCCAAAAAATTCACCCTATCTATTTTTTAATGTGTATAATTAAAAAAATAAATGCATATTAGGAAAATAATTTTCTAATTATGATTATTTTAATTTTCGATTAAAATGATCATTTACATAGAAAATAATTATTTAAAAATTATAATTTATTTTATATCACTTTGAAAAATAAATTAATGTCTCATAAATTTATCACATAGTCAAAATGGAAAAACATATTAACATGGGAATATATTTTATTAAAATAATTATTCTTTAAAATCATTATAATAATTTTAAATTTGAAATTTAATATTTATAACATACACAAAATAACAACACTTAATTAAAAATGATTAAAGTATTAATTAATTATACGATGAAATAATTATACTTGATTATCATTTATAATATACCAAAAGTATATTTATATTTTTATAGACGAGGTTAATATATTATCTCTTTGAATAATATTCCTGATAGAAATAATACTATTCCAGAGGTCATGTTACTATTTTATTAGTATAGGTTCCTTAAAATCTTGAAATACCTCTTATTTAAGTTAATATTCATTTATAAAAATTTTATTGGTTTTTCAATATGATTTTATACGTTTTATAGTATATGAATTAATTACAAAGATGGAATTTTCATTGATAAAATGTTTTTGTCATTACATTCATCCCTAATCATGAAATTTCACCATTGAAATTTCATTATAATTAGAATGGTGAAAAATGTTATGCTACTTATCTTTTATATCTTCCCCAAATTCCCTTGTTGCTTTTTTTTACATATGGTTCATCCATAAGACTTTAAACAAGTGAGTATTCTTATTGCATATGCCATTATCTCTATGGTCCTAGATCTTCACTGGTTGTTCCTCATTAGAGAGATCATTTTACAACTATACCACCTATCGATTTTGTACATTGGAGGGATATAATATGTAACTCATCAAGAGGGATAAATGAAATAAATCTTGTACTGGAGGCAAGTTTGGTTTAATTACTAGTCATTAGGGAACAACTCTGACTTAGTCAATAATATTTAAGGGGTCAATGTAGCTGGGACTCACCTTTACCTAATTCAAAAATCCAATGAACCGCTTCCATGGACATATATAGTGGGATAAAATGTCTCAAGACATAAAATAAATCTATCTTTGATGATTATATTCATATATGTTCTGTTGATATTGGACTACTGTGATTCGCAGCTGAAGGGTTTTCACCTTTAAAACAATTTCATTGCCCATTCCATGTCTTAGTGGCTTATCTTCACCAGACTCATCCTAGAATTATAGTGTTATGAATATTTTACATTCAATGAAATCATATAAATTTATTTGGATTCTCTATTTGAAACAATTATTTTATGATATCTTGGAAAGAGGATGATTTTTTCCCATCATTCATTAAAGTCTGTAGAACATTCTTTCAAGATTTCATGTAGTGTGTTTAATGTTTTTTCATATTAAACATAAGTTTGATGATGATGTTACACACTGAAGTTCATATCAATGTTTAGAGCATGTTGGATGGTTTTTGATAACATAATAGAGAATCTCATATCTTGGATAGATAAAAATGATATTTGCAGGCTATGTAACCTTACCACTTCTCTAATTTATATTTATCTTATTTGATCCAGTTAAATATCCACATAAATTATAATAAAGTGATATATTGTTTAATATTTCCCATAATAATACATATAGCATTTCTTACTCTAGATGAATTTGGATGTATAGTTACAATGTTCGTGGTGATGTTTCCCTATTTCCATGTTGGCATGGGCAGCATTTTGATCATCCGTTCATCTTTTTTCCTCTATCCTTCACTCGCTAATATTACAGGAACCATGATATATATTAACATATAATTTGTAATAATTCCTCACAAATATTTTACTTAAGGATCCCAATATATCATTGTTCTCCCTTTGTCAATAGAGAATATTGATCAACATGGGTGATTCAGAAGTTCCTTCTTTATCTCGGATCATACGGTATACATAGCATTAACCCAAATAATACAATTCATTCCTGCTAAATTTTAAACTCTAATTATTTCCCCATGCTCAAAGATTCCCCATTTTTCTCAATTTCAATATTATTTTATTGAGAATCTATTATTTTTATCCATAATTTATAAACAATAATTCGATAAATGATTGGTGATGTTCATTCTTCAATGATTCCCATGTCCATCCTTTTAAAATCTAAATGGTTGTATCTCTCTCAATTTTCATCATTGATAACTTTTAATGATCTTTTGTACATATAGAATCATCCACATTATTTTCCATTCAAATTTGTTAGTAGATTGAAGTTTCATAATCCTTGATGTGATCTAACCAGATTTTCGGGCATATATTTTGTTGACTATTTATGAATATATACGCACAGAACCTTTTGTCAGTATATATATAAATCTATTCCATATAAGGGTAATTATGACATATTTTCAATTCAAATATCACAAAATCCATATCTAGACCACGTGTGGTATAGTGTTCTCCATTTATATTCAAATACCTTGACTGTTTGAATATCAAAATATCATTTTCATCAATACACTACCAAATCCCATTATCAAATCATCATTGTATACCACAAATAGTTCCCCACATTATTTATGAGTGAGTAATGGTGTATTGATAGGAAAAAAATTCAACACTATGATGTAGTATTAACATTCATCAGTCCATGAAACATTAATCTGTTATGAGTAACCTTGGTTGGTGAGTTTGAAAATCTGGAAAGATTCTTCACAAATCACCTATAATAACAGACTAAATTAAGGAAACTATGGATCTCTATTTCATATTTTGTACTGTACCACTCATTGATTTCCATTTTCTTATAAGTTTCTACATGTATTCCATTGATGGTGGCATACCCCAATAATGATATTCCCTGCATCCATAACTCACATTTACCATACATTTCATTTAGATTCCCCCTTCTCAAGGTCATTATCACAGTATTCAAATTCTCATAATGTTCCTCCTTTCTCTACAAATATATCAAAATATCATCGATAAATGTAACCACAAATCTGTGAAGGTATTATCTAATGAGACTATTCATCAATCCTGTGAATATTAATGGATAATTCATTCATCAGAAAGGCATCACAAAGAACTCATAGTGTATGTGCCACATTTATAAGGATGTCTTGGAAATATATTCCTTCCTGGAATTTAATTGATTATGTCCCAACCAAATGTCCACCTCGGAGAAATACAATGACCTACCTAGTTGAACGAACAACTAATTTAACGATGGATATTGATACTTATTCATTATCATTATTTTTCTCACTCCTAATAATCAATGATGAGGATCATTGATCAATCCTTATTATTGATGAAGATAATTGGGTCGCCCTATGGTGAGGCACCCAAGTGTATAAAACCATTTGACCAATTCTCATATAAATTCTTCTTATGTTTCTCCAACATAGTGGTGGAAATTCTATAAGGAGTCATTAATAGAGGTAGAGATCCATGAATACGTTCAATTGAGAACTCAACCACTCAGTCATGAGGAACACTTGGAAATTATTTTGGGAACCCATTTATTTAATCCAACATAATTGGCATGTATTCACACATGATTCTGTCGTTTATATCAATTATTTGAACATGATATTCATTATCAATAAGAAATAACACCCACACTTGAAATGATTATTATGAAGGATATCAATCATCCTCCATCCACTTTTACATAACTTGATGATGGATTGGGATGTGAAGAGTGATTACTATTTCCTAGAATTTTATGTTGGTTATTTATAACTATGGCCAATCCATGCCCAAAATAATTTCTAGATCCAGCAAATGAAGAAATACACTATATTATTGGTGGTTAATTCAAATTAAATTATCCATTGAGAAGTTATATTATTTAGATTCAATAATTTTTCCACATTACATTCTCACAGATAACTCAACATTAATATTTTGAGGTCGTGTATGAATAGTTCTACTAAACATGCATGATATGTAAGAATGCATTGAACCAGAATAAAATATAATATTCTATATTCATGGATAAATAGCCAATATACCTATCATAAAATATTTTTGGGTTCCACATCATTAGTAGTAATTGAATAAGACTTCCCATTTTCATTTTTATTTGGTGTTTGATGACACTAATTAGCATCATGGACCGCTTGTTTAGTTCATCGAAATTCACTGATCCATATATCACTATAGTTGATGCATTCAACCATGGCTCCATTCATCCATTATAACATCCAACATCATTATTTATCTTTGAAATTCATAAACATTGTATATTTATCTCTCACACTTAATTAATTTCCCCATCCTATTGAGGTTGTCACCAAGATGCCTCCTCCCAAAACATTTGTTATGAGTTGTTGATTTTTCATTCCAACATTCTCATTATATCCCTCAACATTATATTCCACCTTTATTTTCATATCCCCATATCCACATGACCATTCTCAAAACCCTATCTTCACTTTTAGAGAACATAGAAAAACTTATTTTTAACTGCCAAAATCACTAATTTCATAATCCATTCAAAGTTGTGGATTTAAACCACTAAGGAATTTATATATTTTTATATCATTATTGATAAGAAACTCAATGAAAACCATTCAAGATAAGTGATATTTTTTTCGTAGGCTTGAAAAAACTGAGAATCCTTTTTCATTAGATCTATGAATTCTATCTCTATCTTTAAAAAAAGTGTTTGAGGTAAATAATTGTTAAGAAAAATTATCTTAAGGTCTTGACAAAATATATGTTCAATTTTATCAATTGGAATGGTGTTTTTTATCAATACCCACCATTGATAGACCTCTCCATCTAGATGATTTACATAAAAATTTACATTCTCCATCCTAGAGAAGCGTAGTATAGGAATGATCTTGTCCCTGACGTTGACCCACTATTATATGACAAGTGGATCATAAATTCCATGACATATTGATGGTTGTTTCCACATAAAAGAATATATTTCTAGTTTATATCTCATATGTGAAGGAGTAAGTTTCCAATTATTTTGGTTATTATTTATAACTAGGGATAGTTGAGTAAGAATATACATGAAAATTGTAAATCCACATCATAATGAGTTTGTGATATTTTTTGGAAAATCATGACATTGTCCCTTGAATAGGTTGTCATCGTAGTATCATTTGGTTCCCAAAATATCCTAAATTAAAAAATGTAGAACAAAAAATAATTCAACATGTAATGAATAAATAATTATATTTCTTTTAATTAACATTAAAGTCATATCTTGTGAGATCTCTATGTTTATAAATTATCTAAAATAATGGTTTTTGGGTTCTTAATTAGTCTCATGCTAAGGGTTTTCTATAAGATTCTATAATCATAATTCCCAAATTAACTAAAATTTGCTCTGATACCAATTATAGAGACATCAATTTTTCTTAAATGATAATTACATCATATTCAAGATTAATATCTTAAATGTATTACACCACCAGAAACCAATGTTTTAGTGTCTTGGTAAATTTATTAACCACACATAATATTTAAAATATAAAAAAATATATTGGTAAATCCTTCTTTTCTATCTTTTTAGTTTTCCTTGTGTTGTAATTACTACATGTACTCCCTTAAGAATATTTATCAACGAATGGGGTTAGTTAAAAGCCTAATAACTGAATATTTAATAAAATGAATCAATATAACATGGGATTAGAATTATCATCTTTATCAGAACAAAATAATTGTAAAATCATCATAATCATATAATGAAGCTCTACATTAAAGCATGGAATGTGGGAATGCAAAAAAAAATTGAAACATCATGTATTAATAGTTTAGGAACACACATAGTTTTGAACCAATCTACCATCATGTTCACACATATTTAAATTTTTATATTGAGATAAATAATAATACGCAATTCATTTTAGCTTTTTATAATTCTAGATGATCCAAAAACATCGGAACATTTACATGCTATATATAATTTGAGTCACACATGTCACATCATAGAATTTACAATATCATGATTCCCACACAGACCATATATAAATATTAGAAATAATATAACACATGGAAGGAAATGAGTATCATTAAAAAAATAGTCTGTTAATAAAATATGGAGCTCTCAAAAAATGTAATAAGATTCTTGGTATTAATATTGATTTCAGTATAAAAAGTCTCATTAATTGTTAAAGAAATTTTTTTTGAGCGAATAGTTATTTTGGAAAATATATTAATATGTCATAAAACTAAATTACATATCACACAAAATAAAATTGATGGAAAAATAAATTATATTTACTAAACAATAACGGAACAACAATATTTTAAATTGAAGGATAATGGAAACCCCAAGAAAGAGAGTTGAATTTGAGAATCCACTTACCTTATGGTTAAATATTTTTCTCACATTAATAAGTGGGTTAATATAATTAAATTAATCAGTTAAGAAATAAATATCCTTTTATATATGAAAATGATTCATTATAGTTCTATTTTATTTTGTAATGTGAGTTTTACAACTTATATAGTATTATTTCATTATTCATAAGTGTTTATTTTCATTTTTTAATTGATTAGTTCTTTTATATATAATTATAGAAGTTCAATTAAAATTATAACAATCCCCATGAATTTTTATTACTAAAAAACAAAAGTGAAATTATTTTAAATATATTTTGGTAATATTTTTTAGGATGATTTCTTATATTTTATGTAAATGAAAATCATTTAACTAGTTTTGGTGGTTTTTCTAACATTATAATCCTATATCATTTTATTTAACATTATATTTTTATATTTATTACAAAACATTATATAACATATAATATATATATAACACATCAATATCAAACAATAATGATGGTTTTTTACTAGAATTTAAGGAGGTATTGAAAAGTAAAAACACCTCATTTATAGTGGTGGTAAATCGACACACCATGGAATATATTTTCTTGTTTAGTAAAAAATAAAAGGGATGAGATTTAAAGATGTATTTATCATCCTAAAAATCTATTATATAATGAATATTGGGTTGATCATGCCTCTTGGATAGGTGAATGTGTGGATTTCATATGAAAATAAATGGAATTTGGAATGAAAATAATAGAAAAAGAAACGGTAATTTACTTCTTTAATTTCTCCCCCTTGAGAACAACCTTTTAGGAAAGGTTTTGGTATACTGATGAGGTCAAGGGATATTGTAATTAGGGGGGAATTATTAATATTATTATGATTAATTATTAATGGTTCAAATATTGGATGGTTTAAGGAGAAGAGGTGGCATTTATAGAAAAGGAGAGGGGTGTTTTCTAATGATTTTACCCATTATATTATTATTATGGCTCTAGACTATGATTAGGTTTATCATTATCGCAAAATATATTAATATAATGAAGGTGAGTTATAGATTTTTTTCTTATATCAGTCATACATCGTATATGACTCAATATTTTCTGTATTTAGTTTTTATCGAAAATTATAGTCTTTTAATATTCTCAAAGTATTCAAGTATTTTAGGAAAATCACAATAAATCAATATATTATTTTTTTAATTGTAAAATTAATAAATGAACTCCCTTTAAGAAATAAATTTCTAAATATGAGAAATTTAATTTTTAATTAAAATCATCTTTTATTTAGAAAATATAGAATTTAATTTTATAACTTATTTTATTACACTTTGAAAAATTATTTAAGGTCTATTTAAAATATATTATGGTACTAAGACTAACAAATAAAATTTTATGAATCAAATTTATGAAAATAAATTTTATTTTAAATAATTATATTAATTATAAAAATGAAATTAAATATTTATACCTTACACAAATACCAACACTTAATTAATAATATTTAAATATTTATTTACTTATATTTTGATATTATTATATCATATTATCATTTATAATATACATAAATTATAGTTATAATTTCATAGGTGAGGTAACTTTTTTTTTCTAGATTACTATTCTTAATGGTCACATTATTATTCCAAAGGTCCAGTTACTATTCCATTGGTATAGGTTTCTTTACTTCTAGAAACGCCTCTTATTTCAAAACAATTTCATTTATAAAATATTTATTTTCTTATATAATTTATTTTATATTGTTTATATTATAGAAATAATTATAATGACGAAATTTCAAATTAAAAAAGTTTTGGGTTGTTATATTTTCTATGATATCATTGTTTCCTGAATAAACTGAGGACGCCCAAGAACAGTGAACATGATCTCATCCACAACAGATTTGGAAGGGAGTTTCTACTCCACATGGGAGGGAATGTGTTCCCCTACATGGATAAAACACTTTTTGGGAATGATTATTCAAATTTATAAACAAATTTCTAGGTCCATATTTTGAACCTATCATGATATCACCTTACTAATTTGATTCATTCTATTTATAGGTCAGAAAACCATCAACACATTCCTTAAAAAAATAAAAACAATAATTACACATATTAGAATTTCATAAAAACATAAACAAAAGGATTTAAGTACAACCATTCCAAAAATGAAAATTTTCAATTGAAAAGGTGGATGAGATAATGATAGATAACAACAGTCAACCATTTGGAAAATATCGCAAAATATTATAATAGTCAATAATATAACTATTTATGACACAAGGTATCATATTACAGTAATGTAACATTAATATACTCATACATGTCTATAATGAGTACCTACCAGCTCAAACCAATAAATTTCTATATCTATTATGAGAAAAAACTAGGGCATTATAATCATACCGGTGTACGAATTGTGTGATAAAGGATCACAATTGGATCTAACAATGTTTTACAGATTAATCATATGGTAAAAAAATTATACTTTTATATTTCAACATATTAATTTATTTTAACCATTACTCTTTTAATTATATTTTTATCATGATATAATTTAGCAGAGAAAATATACACTATAAAAAATCCTTAAATTTGATGATTCTAAATTATTTTATCAAATTAAAACCTATAGTATAAATTGATAAGTCACATTGAGATTATATATCCCTATCATGGGTCATTTTGTCAACTATTTGAATGTGTATAGTATAATTTAGTCGGCCAGTGGGGGCACCATGTCTACTCTACCAGCACAAACAACATTTAAAGATCCTCATCTAATCTATTTTTAACTACTGTACAATATTTGGTTCCCAAGAGTTTTACTAAAATGAATCATTATCCAATTAACAAGCATGGGAGTCATCAAAAGTATAATTAGTCCCTATTTATCTGTATGAAAATAATTTTTTTAGAATATATGAAAAATGATGTTATATTGTATGGTCACTAACAACAAAATTTCAAATAAATATACAATATTTTTATAACCATTTGGATCCATTTGAAATGAGTCTTACATCAATATAATATCTAAATAAGGATATCATAAAGAGACTCATTCCAAAATATATTCAAACTGGATAATAACCCTCTCCTCCGATGGAAATCCACCTATAATGTCAAAATTTATCATATATGGGTTTCAATATATCCAAAATACAAAAAACTAAAACCCGTATTACTGATTAATTGCATCCATATGATTCAAAGAATTTTGGGAGAAGTTTCAACTAAGAAATAATGATGAATGAACACAAAAAAGAGTAGATTCTAAAGTAATTATGTGTTTATAACAATTATACATGAATAATGCACATTCAAAACAATCCTAGATAATGGGAGAATGAAATTTCATACAAGATATGTGCTAGAGGTTTAGTGGGAATTGAATAAGAGTGACATGGATTATATTCTAGTGAGGAATTGTTTAAACATTTCATCAATCAAATTTCATAGAAAACCAAATTTTATAAACCCATGATTTCCAAAATAACAATCTAACCATATAAACTACACTATTTTAACCCAATCACAGGAATGGTTATACATAATGTTCATCAACCTTGAAAATAACCCAATTATAAGTACTGATATTCAAATGATTTTCAACAGGTTTTTTAAAAACCAAATACCAAATGTCCAACTAAAATATTTTTTTAAATTTAACCAAGGTAAAAAAAATTTATAGTCAATCATTCTATGTATAAAATAATGAAATAAAATAACGAAATCCTGAAAAAGTTGGGGTGGGACTTACATGATGAGAAAAATATAAGCTTTTATTAGTTCAAGAAGAATGTGAACATTAACCAATACCTAGGATACCAATATTGGATTCATCATTTTAATTGATGTGTTATGACTCAAACCAAGTATGGGGAATCAAATTATCATGGAATTATAATTGAAATATGTATTTTTATCAATCTACTTCGAACCACCAGATGATACTTAGATTAGTTATACCAAAATATGAAAGGTTATTTATTAAACTATTTTTTCACATGTTAATCTAAATACTTATTTTTTATATATATTTATTACTATTTAAAGAAATAATATAGCCCTTATATAGTTAATGATGAAATCAAATCAGAAACTAAGACTTCTGTGAGATATGAAAATCATCTTGGTGTTCTAAAAGTAAATAATATATAATAATTATTATCAATAATTTTTCATATTATTTGAGAATATCCCCTCATATATATGATTTTTATTCTCCATCTAAGATTCATTAAAGTGAAAACCTTCTTGTCGAGTACTTAGAAACAATCACTAGTAATGTACAAATTTATGAAAACAAAGTAATATTACAAATTATAAACATTGTGTTTTACTTACATTCATTAAATAAATTTTGATGCTGAATCCCATGAAATTATATACATATTTTCAGATTCATGTTTTGATAGTGAATATATAGTTATAAATTGATAAATATATATATATATTGGATTGTGTGGACATCTATATCTTCAGTTTTTGGGAGAAAATAACATATAGAAGTAAAATATTACAAAAAAGAAACATATAAATAATATTAATGTCTATATAAAATTTTTATATACTTTTTAATAATTCCAAACACTTTTTCAATCATTTTATAATTTTCAATTAATTGGTGGTAACACATAATGTAATTAATGCACACAATAGAAATTGTCTTTTAAATTTCAATTTAACAACTGAGTATAGTATTTTATAGCATCCTTCCATAGGTTTATAATATTTTATACTATCTCAATATTAAAAAAATTATTTATCTAAATGGATGAATACCCAGAAAACTATGTTATACGATTCCTATGATTTAATTGGTTCTCCCAAGAACAATATATTTTTAAAATTTAATATAGAAGTGAAATAATTTTAAATTAAGTTATAAAATTTCTTTCTTTATGTATGGAGCTTCCCCCAAGAAAATATAGTTTTCATCATGTGTCATGAAGTCCCAACAATCAAAAATTATTTGCAATGAACAACGATTATAGGTTATTTTTATAGGAAATTTATTTATAAAATTATATAAAATTTTATTTTTTCTATTTTTCAAAACGTTTTTTATTTTAAGGAGTCATTTATCGAAAATGATCTTTTAGGCATATATTCTTATGTAATTATGATTGTTTTTTAGTGGTTAAATGTTGGTAAAAATTATAAGATAATGTTTATGGGGGTGTTATATATATTCTTTACATTTTTATTTGGACCAGGTACATGGTGGGGTTACAATGGCTATTTGGTTTGAATGGTTCAGGCCATATTTATTTAAGGCAACTGTAAAGTACTTTATAAGGCTGAGGATATTTCCCTAAATTCATTTATAAAAATAATAGTTTCAATTTATCTCAACATAACCCTTTCCATTTAACCTCTTATTTAACCTCTGTAATGTTACCCTCATGGTCTCCTATCCTAATTCATTCAAATTATCATCATATTTATCAAATATCATACAATGATTTGGGTGTATTTTTTAATGTTCATAACTCAGAAAAAATTATATATTCATCTATAATCTTAATTAAATGTATTTTCCTATAATAATATTCAATTGTTGAGTTATTTGAATTGGAATTTCACTAATATCATGGTGAAATCCAATCATATGTATTCAATTATTTTTTCAAGGGTGAAAAGTGACTGATATGAGTAAATTTCTATCTTTGGTTGTTATTTTTTTATATAAATTTTTTCATCATTTTTTTTATTTTATTAAATTGGGAAATATATTTATATATTCATGCATTTAAAAAAATTAGGGTTTATATTATTTATTTATTTCCATATTTATAAAAATAATCTTATAAGGATCAATATAGTATTAGGTATAATTATCATATATTACTTGTGTTCATTAGTAATTTATAGTAAAATAATAGTGATTTTTTATTTTATTGGGATATTTTAAAAACTGAAATGATATAGAGAATATTAGAATGACCCCTATGCATTGATGACACACACAAATATTGAAATGGTCCAATTGTTAAAAAATAAAAGAAAGGGGATGTTAGGAAGTCATCGGTGAAAAAGGGAAGACATTTCAATTCTATATTATTTTTTGGGGATACCAACATATA
Organism: Viscum album; assembly: GCA_963277665.1. Classification (NCBI taxonomy): domain Eukaryota; kingdom Viridiplantae; phylum Streptophyta; class Magnoliopsida; order Santalales; family Viscaceae; genus Viscum; species Viscum album. The sequence goes on along the minus strand of OY728166.1, from coordinate 365,324,907 downwards.
CTGAGTGTGTTTTTTATGATATTGATTTACCAATAAATAAATTATTACTATAAAATAAACATGATTAAACTAATTTAAAAAAATAAAAATTAATGTTATTTTTTATAAATCGTAAAAATTAACAACTGACATTTTACTATGAATGATTAGTTAATAATCAAATAGTAGTTTCTTTAAACATAGATATATCTATGTTAATGATATAACATGATATATAAAAATACCCATATTCTCCATATAAATAGTAAATTTAACTAAAATTTATTATTTTTGATATAAATTTTATAATAATAATACATGTATACATGTTCTATATATTGAAATTTGTTTTTTATTGGGAACACAGAAAACAATGAGTTGAATAGAAAATAAGAATTATACCATTACAAACTATTTAAGATCTTTTGAGTATATAAGTTGAAGAAACTAATTTAATTCTCATATAACCAAACATTTAATTTATCTAATGGGTAGTTAAACATTTCCAAAACATTATTTTAAAAATAAAAATCTTTAAATACATTTATTTTTCAGAAAAAAATAATTTTTAATATATTTTATATTGACAATTATAAGGAAAATTAAGCATAAAATTTACTCTTAATACATCACCCTTGTATCATATAAAACTTATATTAGACTGTATGTTCATTATATAATTTTTAAAATGAAATATTGGAAGTTATGGAATGTTGATGGAATTTATCATTATTTATATATATCGTTGCTAGCATGTAAAGTTTTCATTGACTCCATTGTTACATATAATTAAAATGATATTAAAAATAATGATAAATTTTGATACGATAAAAAGTATAAATAGAAGTCCTTGTTCTAAATTATAAAGGATTATAATAAATTAGTAATACAACAAATGAAATAAGTTTTATAAACGTTGTTATTAATTTTTCAATATTATATGTTAATACATTCATTAAAATATTTCTATAAACCCAAAATACTGTATTTTTCTATCATATTAAATATTCAAAACATCCACTTGTGTTTTACATACCTCTAACATGTTTAAAGCATAAAATTCAAAAAATAAATCAAAAAATGTAATTCATTTAATAATGGAGTATTACATGAACAATTTTTCACAACCTTACACTAGTGATTTCAATGTCACAGAACCTCACTTAACCTTTTTAGATGAGAGTGTATAACGACCCATACTTTACATACATTTTTAATACTTCAAAAATTGAAGCACACTTATTACAACATATGATAAAACCACAAAGGACCGTATAGGTATAGTGTCTTTAGAAACTGGGAAACATAAACAACTGGTTCATAAATCTTCTACAATGTCTCCCATTTATTTCATCATATCTAGGGTCCCTTTTAGCATATTCTACTTAATATCCATCTTCCTGACCTGGGGAAAAGAAAACATAAAAGGGTGAGCTCAAATGCTCAGCAAGGGAAAATAAAGGAAATAAAAATCATATCATATCTTTTTGAAAATCAAAACCTGCAAAAGAGATCATAATATCTTAACATGGAATAAATCATAGAGGTGAAAATGAGATCCCCATAAAACTTGAAACTTTGTGGCATGCACACATAATCATGGAAAATCATTTCTTGATAGTCATGACTCATTGCCAAGACTATCTTAGTGGACAAAGTCCCTTTCTGAACTGAGTTCACTCCTCGTTTCAGTCCTGTATCACTGAACCGAAATAACCTTCCGTTCCAGCCATGTCTATCTCATGAGATATAAAATCTTTATCCAATGCATTGGAGGGAGATATAGGTCCCACCCATCTTATAATGAATCCTTTCTTATGTGTGCCACATAATCATAAAACATACATCATCGCTTAACACATGTAACAAAAATGGGATTCTTGAAACATCATGACATCATAAATCAATTCATATAAGAAAAAGGAATTCATAAAAATAATTCCATCACAACATTAACAAATCAATTTAATAATAGGGATAAAAACAGAACCCTTTATTATCATAGATGGAAAATAATTTTGATAAAACACTTGAACTCCATTCTTGAGGAAAATATCCTTTCTTCTTCAAAAACACTTTTCCTTTCTTAACATGTCATACTATTTTAAACTAAAAGAATTTGATTAAAAATAAACTTGAATACTTGTAAAGGAAGCTTCTTGGAAATAATTTTTTAGAAATCCATTCATGCCGTATAAGTTAAAAAAAACATTCTTCGTACTTTTGTCGGAAAAGTCAAAAAGTACCTCGTACGACAAAAGATTCCTTTCATACATATTACTAAAAACTCACCGAAGGGTAAAAATGGATTTAAACAATTGTAGGTGGATAGAAATAATATTACATATTGATGAAACATGGATGTGGATGATAAAATACACCCCAGTGAATACTTATGAATAAACAATCTCGGCTAAAAATGAGATTGTGATATTTCCCTTACCTTAGGTCCGATTTGCTTTGTTCGTGTCCGAAGCTCCTGTATAATGGTTTAAATAATGTTATTGACTTATTACAGAATCATACATATTGATATGATATCATATATGGTCATATTATTAGCTTCTTGTTAGTAATATTTCATTGTTACTTGTTACTCGGGTCTTTATAACTTTTTGTTCTTATGCGTGTTTTGTCGAATAAATTCTTATTCTTATCTTTAGGTTATAGATAATTCATTTACAGAATGGTATTAGTGTAGTATATACCATATTCATTCATTCAATTCATTTATATAATCATTATTAAATGAAGATCATGTAGAATGAGTCGCATCACATCGTGGAGACGGTATTCCGTACGTACACACGAGTGATGATATCGTTCCTATGATCGTGGAATTGTATTGGAGTATATATATATTATTTCAGTATCAATATTACTTCATAATAATCATATATAGTTACTCATTACACCATTATACCCATCCTTGTAAGGTGATGGTGGAAAATAGATTAAACCACGGCGTGGAGACGGTATTCCGTACGTACGCACGCGCGGTGATTTCATTTTTCCGTAGGATGGATAGAAGGTGAATTAGGGTTGTTTCATATTTATAATAACATATCAGTATGTAAGTAATACTTATGTTATTACTTTATCATGAAAAAACTAAAGAAGAAGAAGTGGAAGAAGAAATAAAGATGAAAGAATTGGTAACGGTAATTACCTCTTCTTTGAAGCGCCTTTTGGAGACCTCCTCTTAGGGAACTAAAATTGGTCTTTGAGGAAGACCAGAACCTCTAGGATGTTGCTAGGGAAGTGGAGAAGAGATTTTTTCAGGGGTTGGCCGAGCTTGAGTGCTCAAATTGGTGTGAGGAGGAGGGGGAGGAGGTGTCCTTTTATAAGGGAGGAGAGGGGCACTTTAGGAATATCTCAAAATATTATTTTATATTAAAGTAAACATCGGTTTATAATGGTTCCAAAGGGTCTTATTTCGAAGCTAAAGTGGGGATGGGTCGAAATCCTATCAACCAATAGGATTTAGACATGTTTAGGTTCTTTTTTTAACCTTATCAATTAGATTTAACTCTAAGTTAAATAATTTAACTTTTACCGTGTCTTTTTGTTTTCTTTCACTATATGGTTAATACACTTACTATAACATGCCAAACGAACCCCAAATTGTTTATTATTAATATATATATCCTTATCTAAGTCATTCGGCCGAACCTTGTATTTTTAGGAATAAAATAACAATTAATAATATAATATTTGATTTAAAAACTATTTTGTGTCAATTTTGACACTATTTGATATATGATTTTTGTGAAAGTCATAACCTAATTATATGTTCGAACCAAGTTTATTAAATCAACACTAATATATCATAGTAACCTAGAAAATTAGTGGAATTCATAAAAAGTCTCAAATTACATTCATTTGAGTATTTATAACATCAATTATGTTAATATTTCCTTAAAAGGGTAATTACTGCATCATCGTTGTGTCATAAATAAATTAATTTATTTAAAGTATAAAAATTATAAATAAAATATCATTATATAGGAAATCTTTTTATCTTTCTAATAAAAATTTATAGTCGAATTTATCTTATGTATAACCCCAAATTAAAAATGTTTTAGTGAATAAACATTGATTTTAACTCTTTTAACTCTTCTTTGAATTAAATAATAATAAATGTCCTATTCTAATCCAAGTGGGCCTAAATGATAATATTTTACACTTAAGGTTGTTTTTGGTCGAGATACACTTGTCCAATAGAATTATTACATGTGTTAGGGTAATATTAATATCATTCTTACCCTTAATTACCCTATTTACTTTTAACCGTGGTAAATAAAAGTAAAAACTTACTATTCACCAAAAATTATTTTCATCTCATTGAACCACATTTTACTTACAAACATCAACCGTGTCTCTAGGATTTTTGAAATTCTATTCACATAAGCGGTAAAATTAAGTTTTATGAAAAATTCAGTTTTTTAACTACCACTTAGTAGTTTCACTATTCATCAAAAAATGAAGGTTTTCAGAAAAATGCCAAAATTTCATCCTAAGCTATATTTCATATTACGAATTCAAAAATGAAGTCTATTTTACCAAATTCATAACATAGAAGTTGCATTAATTAATTTTATAATTAAATCCCGCTGTTAAAACAAATAGCGTGTTTTTAAGAAACAATATCTATCAAAAGATTGACACTTGTTTATGTCTGGTTTAAATGTGCAATTACATCCAATGACCAACATTGTATTAAATTGTAAAAATATATTCTAAATATACTTTAAAACTACTCCAATTAATAATTTATCACTATTAATTATTTCGATTAAAAAAGTTGTTTTTTAATTATAATTTATTAATTTTCACTATTCATCAGAATATGAAAGTTATCCGAAATGTACCAAAATTTCACCTTAGGCTAAATTTGATACTCCGAATCCAAAAATGAAGTTCATTTTGAAAAATAATATTTACAGAATTTTAAAAAGTGGTTATTACTATTCATACCGTCTAGTTTTAATAATATTTTAATAGCATATCGTTGTTTAGTGAAACTCGGTATTGCGTATTACACACGCTATCGAGGAAGGTCGTGATTGCGTGTAATGCAAGGCAAGTCAAGGATGCGTGTTGTGCAAGCTCCTTTTGGTGTAGCGTACAACACAAGACATTAAAAAGAATATTTTTTATAAAATCTTGGGCTGTTACATTCTACCCCCCTTAAAATGAATTTCGCCCTCGAAATTCGTCGGGGTTATAAATGGTTTACTATTTGAAAGTTTCTTTAATTGAAACCCACATCGTAAAAAGGAATATCAAAACCAATCTTTAAAAACAAAAGTATGAAATGTAACGGTTACCCAAATAAACTAATCATTGGGTTTCCACATAGGTGAAAATATGGATATGGAAGAGAAATCTAACCATCATGTTCTGATGGAGAGTGGTAGAGAACATGGATATGGAAAAGCCAATAATCACAAATCCATAAATTTGTGACGATCTAAGGTACCATCCGATTCATCAGGTATAAGATCACTAGGACAACATTTTTGGTTTTCAAGATCATTTCCCTAAAGTTGAAAATTTGAATTGGAATAAATACTTTCTTTATTTTGGTACAATCTCAATATTGTTCGTGCCTAGAACAATTTCCACTTCATCTCTTAAATAAAGGAAGTTGAATTTGTTATTCGTGAAGGGTTAGCAGATCATGTGATAGAATGACGGGTCATTCCATCTGTCTCAAACAAAATGTTAGCAAAAATTATATACATAAGTCGATCTATAGTGAGATTAATCATATATAGTTCCTAAAATGGACTTATACTTTATATATCATACAACTTAATATAATAAAACTAGTTTCTACTAAACAGGGACTTCCTGTAGGCCAGTGGTAGGCGATAAAGGCCAGTCGCACTTCGGTTGTGGGTTCGATTCCCACAGCCTTGTCCGAAGCGATGGGCTGTCGCCCGTCCTGCAGGTTGTCCTTTTTCTAAAACTATATTACTATAACATCCCATAAATAATATCGAAAAAACTTCTATCCTTAAAATATACTAACTTATGTCCAACATAATCCATTCCAATCTTTAGTCCTATCCATAATACTGCAGTCCATTCTCATAACATAGTGAAAACGATTACCAGAGATTTAATACCATCGTTGATCCCCATATATCATAAGATATATCTTGTTGGACACATTCCAAACATTCAAAGGCCATAATCTTGTACTCTCTTGAATACCCATTGAACCTTAGTGAAAACTCGAATGTAGTTAAAAGTTAACACTTTCCACATACCAAAATCCTCAAAATTCTATATACTCAAACCATGATATCACTTAGTCCTTATATCAATCATGAGCTCATGAATACTGTTAAACATTTCATTTTCTCGTTTTCCCTTCATTATGCGCATAATATCTCAATCACTTTGAATACCACATTAGACCAATACATAAATATTCCAATATTCCATGATACAACATTATTTTGGAATCCCATTACATAAAAACATAATCATTCCACCACATCGTTGTCATATTCAACATTACCAATAGTGATCGCATGTGACGTCCCTTTGTCCTTTTCCTTAAGCGGTTGCTCATGTCGATCATCACTAACCCTTGGATTAGGGAATTTATTGGCATAATGTCCCATCTCCTTGCACTTGAAGCATTGAAGTGTTGGTGATGTGTTCTCTGCAATGTTTGCTTTATTCACATCATTAGAATCCCTTTTTCCATTACTTCGACACTCAGCTACTCGATGACCTTATTTTCCACACTTAAAGCATATTCTAGTCCCTTTAAGACAATCTCCACCATGCTTCTTTCCACACATTGTGCCTAAGGAAACATTCATCTTCTTTTCACCATTATTCTGAGATTTCTCCTTGAATTCCATCTTTCGTTTCTTGTCAAAACCATGAGATGGATATGTAACACCAACTTCCATTTCTACCTTGACAGCACAACGCACAATTTCTTCATAGCTACTGAAGTCTCTTATAGCTAATGCCCTTCGAAGACTTGGTTTTAAGCCACTGAAAAATCGATCAACTTTACTTTCAGGTTGGATAATAATGCCAGATGCATACCTTGCAAGTCTTGTAAAATTTGCTTCGTATATACCAACAGATTCATCATCCTTCTGCTTCAGCTCAAGAAACTCCTTTTCCATCTTTGTTCGAAGAATACGAGGGAAGTACTTACTGAAAAACAAGTTCTTGAACTCGTCCCATTCCATGGACTCAATTTCATCTCTTTGCCTCGTATTCTTGATAAGATTCCACCATTGATCAACTTCACCTTCCAAACGATATACTGCTAAGATGACTTTATCATGTTCAGAACATTGAAGAACTGAAAATATCTTTTCAGTGGTACTGATCCATTGTTCAGCAACAAGTGGATCGGTAGTCCCACTGAAAGAAGGTGGACGTTGCCTCATGAAAGACTCAATAGAATATTGCTCCCTCCTTTGCTCGTTTGGAAATCCTGCATGATTCATAGCTTGAGAAAGTTGTGTGAGCATGGATATAAGATTTTGCATTCCAGCTCCCATATCGTTTGATTGCTCAGGGGGACAATCATTGCATTGCCCATCGCATTCCGCATTAACACGGTTCCTTCGGGTTCCAGCCATTGACTAAAACCAAGAAGAATAGTGTGAGCAACACTAATTATAATAGAAAACCACATAATTCAAGAATAAAATTTTCATGCTTAAGGTCTTATCCTAGGTTATTCAAGTCCATTTCTAAAACACTAAGATTGTGTTATATGCTTAGACTTATCCTTAGGGTTCTTACTAAGGCTTTCACATCCTAGTTTCCAAAGGTTGACTATACATTTCCTCTGATACGAACTATAACGACCCATACTTTACATACATTTTTAATACTTCAAAAATTGAAGCACACTTATTACAACATATGATAAAACCACAAAGGACCGTATATGTATAGTGTCTTTAGAAACTGGGAAACATAAACAACTGGTTCATAAATCTTCTACAGTGTCTCCCATTTATTTCATCATATCTAGGGTCCCTTTTAGCATATTCTACTTAATATCCATCTTCCTGACCTGGGGAAAAGAAAACATTAAAGGGTGAGCTCAAATGCTCAGCAAGGGCAAATAAAGGAAATAAAAATCATATCATATCTTTTTGAAAATCAAAACCTGCAAAAGAGATCATAATATCTTAACATGGAATAAATCATAGAAGTGAAAATGAGATCCCCATAAATCTTGAAACTTTGTGTCATGCACACATAATCATGGAAAATAATTTCTTGTTAGTCATGACTCATTGCCAAGACTATCTTAGTGGACAAAGTCCCTTTCTGAACTGAGTTCACTCCTCGTTTCAGTCCTGTATCACTGAACCGAAATAACCTTCCGTTCCAGCCATGTCTATCTCATGAGATATAAAATCTTTACCCAATGAATTGGAGGGAGATATAGGTCCCACCCATCTTATAATGAATCCTTTCTTATGTGTGCCACATAATCATAAAACATACATCATCACTTAACACATGTAACAAAAATGGGATTCTTGAAACATCATGACATCATAAATCAATTCATATAAGATAAAGGAATTCATAAAAATAATTCCATCACAACATTAACAAATCAATTTAATAATAGGGATAAAAACAGAACCCTTTATTATCTTAGATGGAAAATAATTTTGATAAAACACTTGAACTCCATTCTTGAGGAAAATATCCTTTCTTCTTCAAAAACACTTTTCCATTCTTAACATGTCATACAATTTTAAACTAAAAGAAGTTGATTAAAAATAAACTTGAATACTTGTAAAGGAAGCTTCTTTGAAATAATTTTTTAGAAATCCATTCATGCCATATAAGTTAAAAAAAACATTCTTCGTACTTTTGTCGGAAAAGTCAAAAAGTACCTCATACGACAAAAGATTCCTTTCATACATACTACTAAAAACTCACCGAAGGGTAAAAATGGATTTAAACAATTGTAGGTGGATGGAAATAATATTACATATTGATGAAACATGGATGTGGATGATAAAATACACCCCAGTGAATACTTACGAATAAACAATCTCGGATAAAAATGAGATTGTGATATTTCCCTTACCTTAGGTCCGATTTGCTTTGTTCGTGTCCGAAGCTCCTGTATAATGGTTTAAATAATGTTATTTACTTATTCCATAATCATACATATTGATATGATATCATATATGGTCATATTATTAGCTTCTTGTTAGTAATATTTCATTGTTACCTGTTACTCGGGTCTTTATAACTTTTTGTTCTTATGCGTGTTTTGTCGAATAAATTCTTATTCTTATCTTTAGGTTATAGATAATTCATTTACAGAATGGTATTAGTGTAGTATATACCATATTAATTCATTCAATTCATTTATATAATCATTATGAAATGAAGATCATGTAGAACGAGTCGCATCACATCGTGGAGACGGTATTCCGTACGTACGCACGAGTGATGATATCGTTCCTATGATCGTGGAATTGTATTGGAGTATATATATATTATTTCAGTATCAATATTACTTCATAATAATCATATATAGTTACTCATTACACCATTATACCCATCCTTTTAAGGTGATGGTGGAAAATAGATTACACCACGGCGTGGAGACGGTATTCCGTACGTACGCACGCGCGGTGATTTCATTTTTCCGTAGGATGGATAGAAGGTGAATTAGGGTTGTTTCATATTTATAATAACATATCAGTATGTAAGTAATACTGATCTTATTACTTTATCATGAAACAACTAAAGAAGAAGAAGTGGAAGAAGAAATAAAGATGAAAGAATTGGTAACGGTAATTACCTCTTCTTTGAAGCGCCTTTTGGAGACCTCCTCTTAGGGAACTAAAATTGGTCTTTGAGGAAGACCAGAACCTCTAGGATGTTGCTAGGGAAGTGGAGAAGATATTTTTTCAGGGGTTGGCCGAGCTTGAGTGCTCAAATTGGTGTGAGGAGGAGGGGGAGGAGGTGTCCTTTTATAAGGGAGGAGAGGGGCACCTTAGGAATATCTCAAAATATTATTTTATATTAAAGTAAAAATCGGTTTATAATGGTTCCAAAGGGACTTATTTCGAAGCTAAAGAGGGGATGGGTCGAAATCCTATCAACCAATAGGATTTATACATGTTTAGGTTCTTTTTTTAACCTTATCAATTAGATTTAACTCTAAGTTAAATAATTTAACTTTTACCGTGTCTTTTTGTTTTCTTTCACTATATGGTTAATACACTTACTATAACATGCCAAACGAACCCCAAATTGTTTATTATTAATATATATATCCTTATCAAAGTCATTTGGCCGAACCTTGGATTTTTAGGAATAAAATAACAATTAATAATATAATATTTGATTTAAAAACTATTTTGTGTCAATTTTGACACTATTTGATATATGATTTTTGTGAAAGTCATAACCTAATTATATGTTCGAACCAAGTTTATTAAATCAACACTAATATATCATAGTAACCTAGAAAATTAGTGGAATTCATAAAACGTCTCAAATTACATTCATTTGAGTATTTATAACATCAATTATGTTAATATTTCCTTAAAAGGGTAATTACTGCATCATCGTTGTGTCATAAATAAATTAATTTATTTAAAGTCTAAAAATTATAAATAAACTATCATTATATAGGAAATCTTTTTATCTTTCTAATGAATATTTATAGTCGAATTTATCTTATGTATAACCCCATATTAAAAATGTTTTAGTGAATAAACTTTGATTTTAACTCTTTTAACTCTTCTTTGAATTAAATAATAATAAATGTCCTAATCTAATCCAAGTGGGCCTAAATGATAATATTTTACACTTAAGGTTGTTTTTGGTCGAGATACACTTGTCCAATAGAATTAGGACATGTGGTAGGGTATTATTAATATCATTCTTACCCTTAATTACCCTATTTACTTTTAACCGTGGTAAATAAAAGTAAAAAGTTACTATTCACCAAAAATTATTTTCATCTCATTGAACCACATTTTACCTACTGACATCAACCGTGCCTCTAGGATTTTTGAAATTCCATTCACAGAAGCGGTAAAATTATGTTTTATGAAAAATTCAGTTTTTTAACTACCACTTAGTAGTTTCACTATTTATCAAAAAATGAAGGTTTTTAGAAAAATGCCAAAATTTCATCCTAAGCTATATTTCATATTACGAATTCAAAAATGAAGTCTATTTTACCAAATTCATAACATAGAAGTTTCATTAATTAATTTTATAATTAAATCCCGCTGTTAAAACAAATAGCGTGTTTTTAAGAAACAATATCTATCAAAAGATTGACACATGTTTATGTCTGGTTTAAATGTGCAATTACATCCAATGACCAACATTGTATTAAATTGTAAAAATATATTCTAAATATACTTTAAAACTACTCCAATTAATAATTTATCACTATTAATTATTTCGATTAAAAAAGTTGTTTTTTAATTATAATTTAGTAATTTTCACTATTCATCAGAATATGAAAGTTATCCGAAATATACCAAAATTTCACCTTAGGCAAAATTCGATACATCGAATCCAAAAAATGAAGTTCATTTTGAAAAATAAGATTTACAGAATTTTAAAAAGTGGTTATTACTATTCATACCGGCTAGTTTTAATAATATTTTAATAGCATATCGTTGTTTAGTGAAACTCGGTATTGCGTATTACACACGCTGTCGAGGAAGGTCGCGATTGCGTGTAATGCAAGGCAAGTCAAGGATGTGTGTTGTGCAAGCTCCTTTTGGTGTAGCGTACAACACAAGACATTAAAAAGAATATTTTTTATAAAATCTTGGGCTGTTACAGAGTGTCTTATTGAAAATGAAATTAAAATCTAGTTATGGGTGGTGGAAATGTTTTTGATAGTAATAATTAAAATTAAAAGGACTGATATAAAAATTATTACCACTATTTTTATAAATTTTAAAAATAAATTACAAATAGACATGGTATCTATTTGGAATATGTTTTCCACGTTTAGATATAAATATATAAATTTTTTTGCCATATTTCCGATGTGTGAGAACAAATATAGAATGAAATTATTGGTCTAAAAGTTTCATTGTTAATATTTTTATTGAAATTTAATGGTTTTTTGATGAATCTGGTCGACACAATTGATATTATAAATTATTAATATTGTACATGATGAGTTATATATCTAAATCATCTATTTTTCTATTGATCACAATTAATTTTAATTTAATTATATATATCAATGGATTTTTTATTTTACAAATATAGAGTAATAAATATTATATCTATTAATTTTACTAGATCTTGTTTACATATTTAATTAAGATTTATACCTATTTAAAAAGGTATATTATTGTTATGGAATCATTTCAATATGTTTTACTATTATGGAGTATAATGTGGTTCTCTGTTAAAAATTAAAACTCTAATAAACTGTTTCATAATATTCATTTGGATGAATGATTATTAGAATATCAAGACTCTTGAATATACCATTACATTTCCATATGCATTGCAAAATTTCATGTATTTTGTTAGACTAGGTTTTAGAAGGATGGGTGGTATGCTATCTTGGGCTACTACATCTCTAAAATGTGTGTTATTCACAATGAAAGTATCCCATATATGAATCGTCCAATTATAAGTCATTGAATATTTAGAACACTTAATATCAGTGATTTCATTTTCAGTACAATATAATAAAATGTATTCAGATTTATATATATATATATATAAATGATTAGAATTATAATTTTCTTCCACATGACTTAAATTATGGTTTTTGGAATTGTGGCGTTTGTCTAATGATTATTTTATGATCACTCCTTATTTTTTCATTGGTGTACATGATAAGATATATAATATCCTTACCTTTTACACATTGACTATTTTATTTTTATTATTTATTTATTATTTTATTTGGTTGATGATTGTTTGGGACAATTGCACTCAATTATGGAAGGGGAGACCATAGGTTGGGATTAAATATATCTCCATTTGTTGGAATTTGTTGAAATATTGTTGAGTTTATCTATTTTATAAATGTATGGTATATGACATAGATTTCATTATTTTAGTACCACCATATAATATATTTATATAAAGAATTGAAAACGGAAAATATTCACTCATTGGTATTACCTATTGTACTTATGCTTGTAACTAGCCTTTTTATATTGAGAGGTTCACAAGGGATTTATGTACCCTAGGATTCTATCATTTAGAAAATATAAAAATTGTTGCTTCCATGTTATATCCAAGATGGTCTTTCTATAATTTCTTAAATATAGATATTATGGTGGCCCTAATTTATAGTATTAAATAGATAGGACAATTAGTATTTGAGGTGAAATCCTTAAAAACACCCCAGTGACCTCATTTTGGTGGAATCTATAGTTATAAGGTTCGACTAGACTGCTTAGTATGAACTACCATTTTATATGAAAAATAATATTTTTTACATTATTTATAGTGATTTCTAAATATATTTGTTGTATTGGGATTCTATATGATTCAATTATACAGGTTATTCCTGAATTATATTCTCAAGATATATCATAGCATATAATTACTTTTTCTGGAAGAAAGTGAGGAGAAAACTCATTATTAAATAAAAACATTAAACTAGGTAGAAGTAGGGGAATGGGTTAATACAAGAAAATATTTTCCACATTGATGATAAATAAAAGAAAAACTAACATTATTAATCAATTAAAATTTCATTATACCCATAAATATCCTTTCCAAACTCATTTTTTAAATCGATGGAAAACAATAGTTTGAGCCGCTCACCCGTTTGTGATATATATAGTTTTAATAGTGGGTTCCAAATGTGATTAGTCCTTCCTTGGACATTACTTATTCAATGATGTTAATCAAAATATTCAATTCCTACCTCATTTCACTTATCAAAAACAATTTGATTTTTTTTTTGATTTTTTATTCTCCATGTCAATCGAATTTCCCCCATTTTTTAAAACTATAGTTCATATTAATTTATTCACTAATTTAGGAAGCTTACTTATTAAATCCACATAAAACTGAATAAGTATATTGAATTACCAATGATCCAAGAAATTCATTTTGTGTGTGCCATGCCACCCCTCCTTATTGAGGATCAAACTCCATCAACTTTTTTCCTACTTTTCATGAAGACCGATAATTGAAATTTTCATGAAATGGTTGTTCAGTGGGCCTATAAGTATTTCTCTACATTACCCGATCATAAGAAAGAGGCTTTTCATGTTGTAATTTCCCACAATATTATTTATTAACTTCATGCTCTTATATAATATCAGCACCAACAAAATTATTATCATTTATACATCCTTATTCTTCACTAATATCCAAATGGTCAGTAAAATTTTCCTCTATTTTTTAATAGTCATTGGAGGAATCTCCCTTTCATATCATTTTTGGTCAATTCATTCATAAATATTGATTATAACACATGATGGAACGAAAATTAATATTATTATTCAGAAAACCATTCTCTTTGAGGTGTCGAATAGAATAAAGTCCAAAAAATTACACTGTAATGGTTTGAACCTCTCTGGTCCATTCCTTTGCTAAAATATCATGTATGATGTGTTTTGGGAGGTCATGGTGAATTATACACAACACATTTCCAAATTTCATGTCCTATGAATAGTTTTTCTTGTTTATTGTCTCACAGTTAGTGTCTCACATTTATTTTCTCAAAGTTTCAATCTTAGACATACAGTCTCATAGTTACTGTCTCACAGTTACTCTCTCACAGTTACTATCTCACAGTTACTATCTCATAGTTAGTGTCTCATAGTTAGTGTCTTAGAGTTAGTGTCTCATAGTTATTGTCTCATAGTTACTGTCTCATAGTTACTGTCTCACAGTTACTTTCTCACAGTTACTATCTCACATTTACTGTCTCACAGTAACTGACTTAGTGTTACTATCTCAGACTTACTCTCTCACAGTTACTATCTCACCATTAATGTCTAACGGTTACTGTCTCATAGTTAATGTCTCATGAACATTGTTTCTAGAACTATTTCATATTTCATTTTCCAAATTTCTATATTTTGCCAGTTTCTCTGATTTATCGTTTTCTTTGAAGTAAAACGCATTTATGGCATTGTTTTTTGGGATTTAAGGCTGAGTCAAATCCCATAAATACTCAATTAATTTTCCTAAGTCCTGGGATGCATTTACTTGTTCAAACTACGTGGTTTAATGTAATCTTCTTGTCTCACTGTTACTGTCTCACAGTTACTGTATCACAGTTACGGTATCATAGTTACTATCTCAAAATTAATGTCTCACAATTGTTGTCTCAGACTTACTGTCTAATAGTTACTCTCTCAGGAACAATTTTTCTCGAACTGTTTCATATTTCCATTTCCAAATTTCCATATTTTATCAGTTTTTCTGATTTAACTTTTTCTTTGATGTAAAACACATTTATGTCATTGTTTTAAGGGATTTAAAGCCGAATCAAGTCCCATAAATCCCATATCAATTTTCATAAGGCATGCCATGCATTTACGTGGTCAAACTGTGTGGTTTAATGTTATCTTCTTGTCTCACAATTACTATCTCACAGTTACTATCTCACAGTTACTGTCTCATGAATAGTGTTTCCAGAACTATTTCATATTTCCTTTGCCAAATTTCTATATTTTTCCAGTTTCACTGATTTAACATTTTATTTGACGTAAAAAGAATTTATGTCATTGTTTTAAGGGATTTAAGGCTGAATCAAATCCCATAAATGCCATATTAATTTTTATAAGGCACGAGATGCATTTACATCGTCAAACTATGTTGTTTAATGCTATATTCTTTTAATGGAAAATCCATTGTATCTTAAATCTATGATCCATTAACTCTTTAAAAGGGGCAAGATATCTTCTTCCCATGTTATTCCTCTTAGTTCTCTGGTGAGTGTTGGTCGATACTTTCTTTCCTTACCATAGTAATTGTGAGATAAAACTTTTCCACAGTGATTTGTTTCCCACAATGTTCTTCTTACAGAAAGTGCACCCCTATTTTAGTGAAATTAAGTAGTATCCATCAATAATTGGTATAAGTTATTTTTTATCATCGTTATTTTTGGTGTCATCTTTTCCTATTTCTTCTTGACAGATTATAGCAAGTGATCTCCTTGATTATAATAGAATTTTCTTGGGTATCGGTTGGTGTGGTTGTACCTTCAAATCCTAGGGTGGATACAGTTGTCAAGAGAGGAGGCGATCATGATCCATTGTGTGGATCATTTTTATCTAAATAATTTCAAAAACCATTTAAGGTTAGGGATCCATTGCTTCTCTTTTAATTTATGTGAAACTATAGAGTTTTCATGTTTAATCCCACTACATCACAATGGAATTGACCTAATAAATATTCAAACTTTATTAATAAATTGATATTGATCGTATGTTACTGCCTCTTGATTTGCATCATAGTGTGACATATATGCCTGATTTTTTGTCTTTTCATTCATAATGAAAATTGGAAAATACCGTAAATTCATAATTTATCGATAATTGTTTGGATAAAGGTAAAGAGCCATGTAAATGAATCTGATTCTTATTTTTTGTAATGGATAGAAGGAATACCTCAGCAAGCTTCGAGCAGGAGCACCTCTATGTGACGCGGCATACCCATAGTGGGGAGCACCTCTGTGTGATGCAGCAGACCCATAGTACTCAATAGGAGGAGTACTACAATAGTCCAGGATAGTGGGAAGTTCCTCTGTATGACGTGGCAAGCCCACAATACACTATAGAGGATGAGTACAACAGAAGCTGAGGTTACGACTGTTTGACTGGGAGTGTTACATGTTACCACCCTAGAATAAAAATCCTTTATTTTAGATGAGCCATGACTTTACTGTTTTCCTCATGATTGATATGGGTTACTAGATAACATAGGTATATGTATGGGCATACACCTATTTAATGGGTATAAGTTGTTTTAATACTTTGGGGGATATCCTTGTCCGATTTTGCGAGACCATGAGGGTCTCGGGGTGCCTACTGAGTATCGTTATACTCACCCCTACACAGGATATTCCCTCAGCTGATTGTGTTTGTTGTAGATGATGGACAACGTTGAATGATGTAGAGAGTAGCAGGACTAGACGGTACCTAGATGTGGACCACTCTATGAGATGGTACACGGAGCGGACGGACAGACATGGAGTGTTGAGGATCCATTCTGTACCTACCCTTCAGGTGGGAACACCAGAGGATGACCCATTAGCTTCATTACTTCTTCATTTAGTTGTACTTGTACCTTTCTGTTTTCTATAATTTACTTTTGGGATTGTATTTCTGGCCCCTTTTACTTTTCAGCACTCTCTTTGTATATAGTTTTACTTAGTTTTTTTCTCCCAGTTGCATAATTTGTTGTGTGTGTTTCATTTTAAAAATGCAATTCCTTCCTCATTTAGGGATTTATGCCTTTGGTGCTAGTCTCCAGCCCATGTCCTATAGAAGGCGGGCTTGGGGTTGTTATGATACGGGCCCCAAGGGATGGTTCCTGACATTGCGTCAAGATATCTAGTGACAGGTCACCCCATTTATGCTGAATATATATATTGAGGAGCTAGTGAGGATAGAGTTCGTCGAGAGAACATTGTCTAGAAACAGATCATCTTGAGAGACCCTTTCCATATGTATAGAATAATTTAGAAACCATTATAAACATTTATATAATACAATTATAAATAATTTTCTTGTATTTTTGAAATTTATAATTATTTATAATAACATATATGCACCACTTATAAAATATCCACACAATTTTACAAATATTTCTATATTAATATCTTCATTTCTGATTGTTAACTAATTCATTTCCGTAATTAATTTTATTTGTAAGATTTTATCCTTATATCTTTATAATGTAAAATTTATATTTCTTCATGTTATAAGAATACATAGGATAATATATACCTTTTAAATGTTGGCTTAATACCATGAAAGAAATGATCCTTCTTAATATTTCGATCATGCGTATTGCTAGAATTCTCATTCCTTCTACTAAGATCCATTTTTAAACATTATAAAGATATAAGTAATGAGAAACATTATAATTTTTAATGTGTAAAAGGTTGTAGAAATAGATAATATTATATATTTACAATATATTAATATGTAAAAACTATCATATATATGGGATTGTTTTTCCATTATAACAGTATATGCAACATAGTGTGGAAAAAATTAATTACACCAAAAAGTGGATATGGTAGGCAATCTATACACATTAGTGATTTTTTAATTTTCTATAAGATATTAAATGGGTGAGAATAAGTTTCCAATTATCATAATATCTTATCAATATATTGACTATACAATTGTACTTGGAATTTGAAGTCTAAATCATATAAATACAATATAGATGAATAAATAATATTTGAAAGATTAAGTCATGATTACTATAACGTTTCTAAGAGTACTCCCATTTATTACTCATTATGATTCCATATGGTGGTCTAATAATAATAAAAAGAGCTCTAAAATAAATTAAATGAATATTGGAATGTTTTTCTTGGGTGTGGATGACATAAAAAATATAATTATGTGAGAAGAAGATATTTAATATTACAAATATGGAGACTACCGCCTATGTGATTATATAAATCATTTTCATAATAATATATGAATCTCATGTGGATGTGTCTATAAGGAGAAATTATTTCCGGGGTACAAATTAATATGAATAATATTTTAATATCCATTGATTTTTTATGTTTGTTACTATTTAATTTCATACATATTAAAATTAATGAACTATGAATGGGTTTGGCTGAGTAATGTGGGATTATTTTTGGTTTTATAAAATTTTAATTAATATTTTAATGATACATAGTTGGAAAATGGTTTTTACAAACAATGTTGATTCTCATAGAATGAATGAGTTTAGTGGAATTATAACTGGTGTTGGAGAATATTTAAGATGCATACTTTATCAAAATATGGGTTACGTGCTAACATACCATGAAACACATTCCAGTCTACAAAATTAGGGTTCATGCATGGTTTTAGAAATGATGTAACTAAAACATTTAAGATAAAATTAGGGGTATAATCACATGCATGGTAGGAACATTGATAATAAAATAATATGAGTATACATTTTTAACATTTTTTATGATCCAAATGTCTACTTTAATGGCTACTAAACATTTTTTTGACTTGTTATTCTGATAAAATGTATCCATCTTGAATCTAGGTACTCCATAATATTACCTTATTTAATTTCACTAATTTTACAGACAATTATTATTGATATAACTACTCTAATGATTGGTAATTATGTTATGTGAACTGAAAACCTTGTTTCATCATCCTAAAACATGATCTTCTATTATTACCATTTGTATATTCATATATCATTGATGTTGTAAAAAATGATTTTGATACTACCTAAAAAAATTATTGGACCGCTAATGTATCCTCTATGGATAATTTGTGTTAGTTTTGTTTGATTTTTTCTAATATTTCTCTTGAAACATTGGTGGATACCAAAACTAATGTTGGTGTAAAACCTATATTCTCACTTATAATATACTTTAATCTCACTCTTGAACATTATGGTGCTAGATTTGGGACTGGTTCTAGGGATTCATGATGTGTTAGCTTAATTTGGCTAAAGCTCAGCTGTGACTTAGTTATCTCCAATCGATTGGGTTTGGAGTGATTGGCTAATAAGTAGACAATTATAATTTTATTTCCAATACAGTTCCATTTTATAAATTTTTCTCTTTGATATTATTATTTTTTTAGAATTTATTTTTCTACAATACTTCATAGAAATCAAATGTAAGTGTATGTTTCTCAATAGCCTATATATCATCCAACCAATGGCCTAAAGGCCTTCATTTTTATTGATTTTTGATAATCCACCTTTCCAGGGGTGACATGGAACCCTTACAAGGCCCACATGCATATGTATTAGATGTCCCATAAGACTAAGAAAAATTCATTTCCCATTGGATTCAAACATTACATACAACCCAAACAAACATCATGGAACATCTCCTCCCAAACATCTTCATCATTAAATAATTTATCCACCTTCGCATGGCTGTTCAACTAGGCTATCACATGCATGCACTGGCTTTTCCCAATGGCAGGTGACATACCCTTTTATTCTTAAAACTTGTGTAGCTTCAGTTGTGGTGAAAGCTCCTTGCTCATGAGCCCATATATGATGCTTGATTCTATGGGAATTCATATACATCATGTCACCATATTGTTTTTTGATCACGTGTTCTTATTTTTTTCTATAGATTCTCATAATGAAATTCTATATTGCTAATTTTTATGATATACCCTTTTTGTTTAATTTTCATTCATTTGGATAAATTTACATTTTAAACCAAAAAACACGAACAACTGTGATATGGTTATCACTTAGAGTGGAAGTTCACATGACATGGGATGAAGATATTGATGGACCTAATCATAGGTTATGGAAATTATTATCATGATTTCAAAACCAAGGATATTTAATTTTTTGGTTAAATAGTCGGGTGGACTAAAAACATTCATGTACTAGATATGATGGTCTTGAGGACTAACAATTTAATTTTATGAGGTTTGAAATTCCTAAATAAAACATTATGTATGATACAGGATTGGATGAGTTTTTGGAAGAACATGACAATCAACATGTTATTATAAAGGTAAACTATAACGATCATTGTTCCCAGATTATTTTCTATCCCAAACTCATTTGGGATTTTCATTATGATATAGTTAAAATGCATGTGTGATTAAGGGATATGTAGGATTGTCTTCCATACAAGTGTGTGGAATATGATTTGTTATTATTACTTTTGAAATTATATTATGATGACATGAACTATTGATACGTATGTTTTATTTTCATATAATCATTTAAGGTTCCCTATATGGTTTTATTACTCCCACGTTGAACAATAATGAAAATGAACATAAATACCTCATGATTCCTAATAACATTCAAGTTATGTGTCATAGATAAAATGGTTTAGATGAGGGGCATGCAGCTGGTAGCTATACCAGAGTAGACACTAAAGGATTCTATAGTGTATATTTATTTTTTTCATAAGCATTATTCATCCCATTGGGATTTACATAATGTTAACTAAGTGTATTTAAATGTTGGATATTCTTGACATTGATTATTACAATATTATTTACATTATATTAAATCATGGTCATCTTATCAGTTATATTTTCTTTTTATTTCTGTGATGAATTTATTTTAATAATAATGGTGTATCCCCTACCCACAATGCACTCTTAAAACCATAAAAAAATTTCGGAAGCCTCTTTCATATGGGGAGGTTCACATGAGGTATGTTTGTGATCCCACTCCAGTGTCGTTTGGATAAATGCATGTTGGATCACTAAAAAATACTATCATAGGTAGTTTTATTTCATCATTCATTGTTCTTCTATGTAGTGGAAAAAAGTAGATGAGTTCTGTGGATGTCTAGTATATGAGTTTGAGTTTTCTTGAAAATATCATGTGTAAAAAACCTATGAGTTACCATTGATTGGAGTGTTGTAATAATTTTATTGGATTTGAGTACATTTATTCATTATGAGTATGAATGTATGATTAAAGGTAATATATAAAAATTTTCATGTAATGAGATGTATAGTAGTTAATTAATTAAATTGATTCATTTAATTATATTTTTTTTGAATATACAGTTATTATATATTGAGTTATATATATTATTACTATTCTGATATATCAATTAAAAATCATAATTTATTAAACATTTATATGATATTATGTTTGGAATTTATATTTTTGTGAATTACATGTATTAAAGGAGGAACCATCTTTATTATTAGGTATATCTAAGGGTGGAATAAAATATTTTATGACATCCCCCATGATACATCTTATCATATAAATCCCTTAACCATGAATAATTGATTCTTGTAATTTTTATATGAAAGGTCGTGTGGGTGATCTAAAAATTAATTTTTAATATTAGAAAAAAATCCTCCGTGTAGATGCTTGAATTATCACTCCAAATATAACACTTGATTCCCTCCATAAGCAAAGAAGGATGATTCCCTAGGCCATCATCTAACACCATCATCGATAGTCAAGGTTTTGAAGCACCCATAATATATAGTTTTTTTGATTATATATACGCACGGTGGGTGAGTATAAATTAGATTCAATTTCTACACCAGTGAATAATATAACCAACATCTTCCATCCTTAAATTTAATTGTAGGACCACAAGATGTCAGTATTTATATTGACATAATTAAGGTAATATTTGACTTTTTTGGACATTATAGGACCAACCAGTCATTCTTGGGGTGTCTATTTTTCATGAACCAGGAAAGAGGTTGTATGGTTTCTTTATACAAGGATGGTGTTTAGATTCATCTCTTGAGGCCTTCAAGAACCAATAATTCCATAAATTCCATCCTCATATACTTAAGATGGACCATGATCAAGAATTTATTATCATATTGTAAGGATCCATGGTCGTATCTACAACCAAATATAATTTTGAAAAACTATATCATTTTCATTCCCGCTTGGATAGAAATAATACATTTAAGGCCATGAAATGTGAGACTATTTTTATCCTTATTATGATATTGAAATACAGGATTGTCGCTAAAAAATAACACTCAATGACTCTAAATATGGTCTATACTATTAGAGATTTCAAAGAAGATGATGAAGAAATTGGCCTTATTACATCATTCAGAAGTCTGGTAGCTAGACCTCCTACTACTATGGTGAGTGTCTCATATATTTATAGGAAGAAGATGTTAGTGGAATAGTAATATTGATGTGTTAAATAGTAAGACTATTTTAGGATTCTTTGTCCTCCATCGTAAGGATATATTTTGTGTTTTAATAATGGGATGGTAATACATTATCACATGTTATTCCCAAAATTAAAATGAAAGATTTTGTTGTATGGAATTATTGTCCATATATTTTCATATGTTTATAGATAATTGGGATCTAATTTATTTTGTGGTGTTAAAAATAAGTGCATTATGAGCCAATTATCTGGATGGATTCATCAAAAGTTGGTTTATACTCCTTAGACGATATTGATTCTTATGATATATTCACCCAAGGTTCATAGACTTGGATCATATGCTTATTGGGTTAATGCAATGGATCATGTTCTAAAAGACTATAAATGTGGAGATTTTCTATTCTAGGTATGATCTTATCCACCTCATCCCATTCTGCCAATAATTAAAATAATTATATTTATAATTATATTATATCTTCTAAACTAATTTCTATCTTTAACTATTTGATTACATAATCTGTTGAGCCGGGTTCTCGTATTACATGCATTGTGAATAATATTGACCATCTAAAATGATGTAAAAAGTTTCCTTTAGTTGTTATTGAAAAATAATTTTTTTATTTCATTGTAATTAATATGAGTAAAATTAATTTGGTCTATGTAATAGATTTTATAAAGATCATACATTACCTCATGAATTGTTATCATAAGTGGGTATCCTTTATTGCACATAAGGGGTAGATTTGTTAATGACTCGTAAGTGGAATGTTGAATCCATTATAGTCGGACCAAACATAATCAATATTAGTGATGGTATTTATTTTTTTGTATTCTTTTACATTATAGAGGAGTCAATAGTATCCCTATAGACTTTTCCTCTATTGGTGGATCATCATACGAATGTTTTCCTATATGACTTCTCAGTCCTTCTTCTAAACATAAGTATTGAATTTCTGATGTAACCACTTAAAATAGTTCAACACATATAGAAATCATCTTTTTAATTTATAAATTAATTTTATGGGGTAGTTTAACGTTTATATAGATTATTAGGAAACGTCCTTTTTATTCAGACCATGTACATCTCTATAAGATACTTTTATATTATCTAAGATTAAGGAAGACTATTGTTTATGACCTGTTATGATATATGGATAGAATAATTTGGTATAACATCACACTCAAATACTCTATATAAGTTCAAGAATATTTGTAACTTCCAAGGTTATGATCAATGAATTTTCTTTTTTCAATCTATTAGTAATCATGTAGATAGACCTCCTTATACTGTGGTGAGTGACTCTTCTAGTTTTAGGAAGAAGATTACCATGCACATGAAATGTGGAAGTTATAAAAATATTGAGTTGATTATGGATTATATATCACCCATTGAAAAGATATATATTGTTTTTTAAAAATGGGATGTCCAAACATTATCTAAGTTTCTTCCCAACATGATAGATAATTTGATTGTTATCTGTAATGATAGTCCATATCATATAATTTATTTCTCTAGAGTTGGGTTCTAGTTTTTATTGGGGTGTAGATCATAAGTGAGTTATTACCAAAAGATCTATCTTGAGCCATCGTAATATCGTTCATACAACTCATATTATATTGACTCTAATGATCTATTCACCATTGGTTCATGGGATTGGATCTGAGATTGGTTGGGTTAATGTGATGGATTATGTTCTGTAAGACTATGAAGAGGGGAGATTTACCACTTATGGTATAGTCTTTATCACCACATCTCATTCTACCACTACATCAAATAATTATATTTATTGTTCTTATTATATCTAGTAATTTTATATCTAGATTCAGATATTTTATTATGTTATGTTCAGATTTGGGTTCTCTCAATGCATGCATGTGGAATAATATTGATCATCTAAAATGAGGTACAGTGTTCTCATTAGTTGTCAATAAATTTTTTTTGGAATTTCATTTTCATCAATATGGAAACCATTCATGTGGTCTTTGGATTAAATTTTATAATGAAAATACATGACCTCATAGATAATTATCATTAGGGGGTATAATTTATTTCATAGAATTTATTGATTTGTTAATGACTGATAAGTGGCATGCGGAATCCAGTGCAGTTTGACCAAACATGAGCTATATTATATCCATAATTTTTTAGTAGTATTTTCATTTATAATGGAATCAATAGTATCCCACTCAACTATTCCTCTATTAGTGGGTCTTCATAAGAGTGTTTTCTCATATGATTTCTCATTCCTTCCCCAAAACAATGGGACTGAGTTTCATATTGATCCACTTCTAATAGTTTGAATGAAATAAAAACCTATTTATTATGTATAAATGTCATGGTTGTAAAAGTTGAATGTTTATATATATTATTAAGAGATCATGTTTTTCAAAATACCATTTACATAGCTCTTGGATACACCTGTGTTGTTTTACATGAATGACGAATTTATTCTATGACCCTTTGTGAACAACAGAAAAAAGTATTTGGTGAATGTGAAGAAAATGAATCATGTATCCCAAATGGATGATATTATTTATTAGTTACATAGACCATTTTGTTTCCGTAATATTGATATTTTTAAGATACCAATAGATGTTGGTTATAGAGGTGTATAATCCAAATATTATTTTTATTATTATATACATAAATAGATCATTCAACTATATCATATATCAGTGATAGGTATGATAAAAAATATAATTCAACCTTATATTAAAACATTCATCTAGTTCACTGGTGATTATATTATCATATGTTGAAAAACTTATAAACTTCATACTAGATAAATTTATAGAATGGTGGGTATAATATGATTATGTACACTTATTCCATGCATTAAATGTGTTTATTTTGGATTCATGAGTTACATTTCCATAGGCATGTTATCTTTGATTCTTGTTTTTTATTGGGCTCGGTGAAGGAGGAAGATGTGATGTCATGGGATTTCAACATGAGTGTTTTGAGATCAATAGATTCCCCAGGATGGATTGATATTGTTGGTGGTCCATTGAGTATATCTACCACATAGTGGAATAGATGATTGGGCATAATAATAAGGGTGTAATTTATGAATGGGCTGATCATTTTTTGAGGACCATTTTAATATTAATAAGTGATTGATGAAATACCTTTTTTTATTCATCATGTTACGGGGTTCTAATACATAATTATTTTTTATTCCTTAGGTTTTGTTATTTGAGATATTTTAATACATAAGAATCGCGTATTTTCTTACGAGTAACGTAATCTATGACCTCAGGACTTGAAATACATAAAACAAGCTATAGATATGGGTGTTTTGGTCAACAACTATGAAGTTTTGGTTACAATATATATTTGATGAATAGTTTTTTCATTAAATAAAATATAAAATACAATATATTATTTTCTCTTAGTGGTACCTTAGAATGATGTAGGAAAATTTAGTGGAGTATTTATAGACATTTTATTTTTAGAAAACCTTCACTATTGGTAATTGTTATTTCATTATATACTATATTAATAGGTAAACACCCATGTTGGAACTAAATGATGAGAAAAAGTTTTTAGAGTAATGTTGTCAGGTGACATTAAGGGATGAACTTTTGTGGGTGGATATATGGATCATGGGGTCCATGAATTTCCCCTTGGACATCATGTCTTAATTAGTTGACTGGGTGAAGATATGTAGTCAGACAGATCCTAGCTATGTGGTTGTGTGAGAATGGATGAAAGATTATAACCCTTTTATCGAATGATCTGTAAATTATGATTACATGATAAATGTATATAGATGAATTTGAGAGATTAAATCCATGAGAGATTATGAAATGAGATCATATCATTATTAAAAATGAAAATTACATCTACTGTAAAAAAAATATGTTCCATGCGATCTTATTTCATTAAGGATGGCCTCAAATGAAGAGGTACATAAGTGGTTTTGTTTCGGGATACCTTACTAGCTAGAGGGTAATGGTCAAGAATCTAGATCACAGTGGTCTGCTTTTGAAAAAAATACATTCTAATGTAGATGTGGGAAGACATTATTATAGAATGCATGAAGGGGTTAAATCAATTACTAGAGATTTAAAATATAGTATTAGGGAAACTTGACCATTCATGAATATTTTTTATAACATTCAATCCCATGAGACAAATTTACTTGATGGAGTGGAAAGGCTATATATATGGTATATTAAATAAATATATCAGGTTCTATCATTAATTTTATAAAAAATTAAATTCTCATTTTATATTGTGATTTTAGAAACTCATGATGAAGGAATTTAGTACTCTAATAAAATGGAGTACATCGTTTCATATGTATACTAATGGTAAATAAGAGTGGTAAATCCAAATTTTTGAAAGATATCTTGACTAATTTTATAGTATATTTCATTGTATAATTGGATAATAACCTCACATTAGAAAGATCATTTTTCTAAAAAAATATATTACAAGATTATATTGATATTTGAACTTTTGAGGGTATAAATTAAAAGTATTTTGTTTGAAGACTGTGTTATCACAAGTACGATGAGGTAGTTGTTAGGGTGCTGATCGTGTTATAAGAGGCCTAACAATGATTGAATTTGTTATAGAAGTGGTTGAACACCAATCATATGGGGAATATACCATATGATTACAATAGTTGTAGTCATTAAAAGGTTACATATTGGTATACATATTTATGTATGAGAAACTTCTCGGTTAGGTAATTGATGTTTTTAGATGAACGGAAAATAATATCCATGATCTATAATGTAATTTAGGAATTTTAGGGGTTTCAAGATTGTTTCATACCACACGAGAATTCCACTTCATTATCATGGTTTAAATTATGTGTTTCGTGTGTCTCTACAACAAAATTACATAATTGATGAGGCACATTTAATCAACTATGAGGATGGTGAGCTCAATATTAATGCATCATATACGGAATGCCTGATACGTGTTATCAACTAGCTTGAGAAGGTAATATGGTGTATAAAATTTCCATTTTTTTAGATGTTTGGTCACATGGATATATTCAATTGTTATAATAGGATAGAGATTATATCATTCATGCATAGTGGAATGTGTTTTTTCAATTATTCCATTATATTCTTCTAATTACAGTGATGTTTTTATATAGATGTACTGTAAAAAATGCAGATTTTTCTTCTATTGTATATGTTAATTTCCAACTTATTAATTTTTTTTAGGTATAATTTTTTGGTCCACTACCGATGTATTTTATTAATTTTTTGAGATTTATAACACTTTTTATCCATTTATAGTTGGATTAAAATCATCTCAAATCATTTTGATCCTTTAGAAAACATTATAGTTAATGGAATAAGTGTTTGATGGAGATAATTGTTATCGCACATTGTTTATCAAAATATGTGGCCTCACTGGAATATAGTTTAACATATAATAGTGTCCAAAATTTTGGTTATAGAATGGATTTAAAAAATTTATGCCGAAACCATTTGATGAAGATCCTTGTTATCGTACATTGTTTATCAAACTATGTGGCCTCACCGGAATGTAGTTAAACAAATAATAGTGTCCGAAATTATGGTTATAGAATGGATTTAAAAAACGTATGCTGACACCATGGGGATTTATAGGAGATGTAGAAAGAATCCCACAGTTGGGGGACATTATGGTAAATCAGGAAAATAAATCATTTTTCAAGTGATTAATTGATTATGAAATATAATTTATCTTCCATTTATCATCAATTTTTAAACATTATCACTCTGAAATGTATCCCTCTATATTCTAGATATTCCAAAGGGCATCGATAGAGAATATATTCACTTTTAATCTCAATTATGGATGATGATTTTTTTATGATCACAAATTACGTTATGTGATGAAAAAACAATATTTCATCATCATTCAACTAGATCTACCAATTTTCGATTAAGAATAATCATAGAAAAAACATACCAAGACTATATATATAAATTATAATAGCATAAATTGGTGAATTATGGGATCATTTAAAGATAGATGATAGATCTAGTGCATTGATAATCTAAATTTTATAATCCTATATACCCCAATATTTCAGCATCCCTTGATTTATGTTTTCTTAAAACCATATATATTGAATTATATTCATAAAGAATGCTATTCTAAAACATTGAGTCATTTTACATGGGATTTATTATATAGAATCTTGGTTTGAATGTTGGAACTAGTAAAACCTCAGGTGTGAATCAATTATCACTTATAAACAAGTTACAATGTTCTTCATCTATAAATAAATATATAGATTTTATTTAATATTTTGGAAAATTTTGTACTCGTGTTTTTATGGTAGGATTTTTGTGTTGGAATTTCATGATTTTCCATTCTTGATAGTGGTAATATATATGTACATATATTGATCATGATACCCATAAATGATGATTCATTATATTAGTATTCATATGTAGATTTTTACCATGATAGATGATGTTGAAATATTATTATTGGTTATTAATGATTCTCATGATGACATGTTATATTGTACTATTATATACACAAATCTGTTCTCTATAATTACCATTCAGTTGGTGGTATTTAGATAGGAAAATGGAATATATGGACCTTTGTGATATTGTTATACCATAAAGTGGTAGTGTTCATGACATGTGATGATGGTGATGATGGGCCTGAAGACAAGGTATGGGAGAGATTGTATTGTGGCCCAAATTGAGAAAATAATATCAGTGGGTATGACAAACCTATGGCCATCCCCATCTAATAGATAATATAACACATTATTTATGTTTGTAATGTTACCATTATTTTTTTATATACCTTATATATTACCCATGATGGGGTCAGGATGAAATGACCATGTGCCTTTAAGCGACTCATTATCATATCACAATCATGAGAGAATTTCACCATCTTTATATCTATATATTGGTAAATAAAGACAACAATTATGAATGATATTCCTTAGTGGAGTAAAACCGGGTACTATTGGGAATCATGGTGGATTGGCTAGCATACATGTTCATGGTGTATGATTTTTAATTCATTATTATGGAAATATATTATCCTTGAATATACATGTTATATATGTTCACCCATGTTCAAGAATCAATATTGGTTTCCTACCCACTTTTATTACTCACCCATGAATGAATATCTCAATTCACACAGATATATATCATGATTAGGATCTTTATAATGGAAATGGGACCACACATGATGTTTGATATGAGGATCATGGAGCTCCTATAATTTTTAGGATGAAATTTGAAGGATTCTATTTTGATTATTTGTTTTGTTATTACACATTATAACCCATGGTTTTCTAAACCCATTGGGATCCTAGATTATTTAAATGTGTTTTATTGACTGTTAAGTTTTATTTAAATAATATTATTAAAGATAATGATTATTATTATATTTTTATCGATATGATTATAGACGGCACTTCCTACCCAAAGTAATCTTAGTTCTGCACAACTAGTTAGCAACCTCTTATATGTTGGGAGGCATGGATGACGCCGTCTGGAATCTACCGTCGTGTTCTATTCACAAAAATAATGGTTTCAAATATATAATATTCTCTTAAATCAATATTATTTATACATATTTATGTGTAATTCTATCCCTTCTATGTTATCTTTAATCTCACCATAACCCAATTATATCCTTATCCACGGTAATATAATTATAATGCTTCTACTATTTCGTAAAACCAAAATTTTACTAAATCGTAATTTTTTTATACTGATGATGATTATAAATATGAAATCCATATTATAATATTATTTATGTATAATATGTCTTTCTAGGTGTGTTGTTTCATATGTAAGCATTTCCTTCAGTCTATTGTACATTTACACTTTTATTACAAAATTTTTGGGGTCATGGGTTTCTAAACCCATAGCTGAACCACTTTTAGTATATGATTTATTAACCTGGTGTCATAATATGTTTTTGAATAAAAATCAAATGGTTAATGAATAAGATAATTATTTCATGCTTGAACAATAATAAATAATATTTAATGGATTAAAATATCCATAAAAGAATGAAATGTAATTTCACATATGACAAAAATTAATTGAACATGGTAAGATTATAGTATTTGTGAATATGAATTTTTATGAAGAAGTAATAAATTATTTCCTAAAACATCAACAATAACATCCATAGAGATGATGCAATACTATTATCATTAACTTAAAATCCTGCTAGTTTACCATTCAATATTTTATAATTCATCAAAATATTTTAAAATAATCAAGAATAAATAATCCTAAAAATCATGATTATTTTGAATCTAAATATTATTTTAACAACCAGGAATGCAAATAGGGAATAACATATCATCTTTATACAAATTTTTTGATTTATTATAATTATAATCATATTCCCATAAATGAGAATTCATTGACATTTATTTACATATAGTGTTAATAGATGATTCGATATCACATAAAAATATAAGTTTTAATAGATCTAGAATCAAAAAATTGATTTTTTAATAAATTTATCTTTTATCATTGATTTAGTGATTTTTACTGCAGATTCTGTAACATTATAACACTTCCCTTTCAATCATATCATTTTCTATGGTTAATTCCATTGATTATTGGGAAAATCATTTTTGTAGTGCCTCAAATACATCAAAATGATAAATTTATAATTGAAACTATATCTCATAGAAATTAAATCATTTCCCTTATGTCATTTGACTACACATTATTGTAACTCTCGTTCCATTCATGAAAATACCATATTGTTTTATTCCAAAATTATTACATTTTGGGCGGTATATCATTCAGTTTTTTAATTCCATTTATTTGTTTTTTAATGGATCCCATTCAGCCTTTTCACTCTTGATTAATTTTTATAATATATAACGTTGAAAATTCATTCTATGCCACGATGGAACATGATTCCATCTCATTAAATTATTAATGTATTTGGGAAACTAGTTACATTCATTTTTTTAGATTAATACCATCAAATATTTATCCAATCTTATGTTCCAAATTTCATAGGAATCTACAACATATAAATTAATTCTTGTACCTTTTTACAAAAAAATCTAAAAGAAAATTTGCACCCTTCCATCTTAGATAGTGTAATTTTATTACTATGTCATCCTGATTTTCATATGGAAATAATTTTTCTACTAATATCTCATTAAATTTATTCTATTCAATTCCATTTATATTATCCACTTAAATTATATTGTATGTAAATGAGCACCAAATATAAACATATTCCTCTAATAAACAAACATTTAGAATATCCTAATTCAATTTATTAATTATCATGGAAATTAATAAGGAACATTCTCATATATCTAGAAAATAATGTCTTTATATTTCTATTAATGGATAAAGGTATCAACCATATGAATTATCAAACATTAATGTATCATACTGTTGTAAAATAGGTAGTCCCATATATGAATGTTTATTGGTAATATCCTAAGTCAACATTCCTAATATATTCATATTTTACACAACGTGAACACTAGCCATGCTGACTTGTTCATGAGATAAATTCAAAAAATGATTACAAGTTCTAACATGTTTTTCATTCCTTATATTAGTAACCATTTCTAAAAAATTCATACACTAGATTATGTCATTATATTATTAATCAATGTTTATAATTATAAATCTATTTCAAATTATTTACCGATACTATATGTATGGAAATAATGGACTATTGGGGGTTAATATTATGTTGAAAACATAAAAAAAATTAGTTAGTTTTTATTATTTAATGAATTTATAGTGTAATTCAGTCTTATGATTATAATGTAGTTAGAAAAAATGATAATTATATATTTATAGTTGTTTGATTGACTAAGATCATACACAACCCAAAAATATTCATTATTGTGAATGAATAATGACACACAATCATATTCCCCACCATTAAGGGAGTGAGAACTTGTTTATTAACCTTTACTTTTCCTACACCCATGGCAGGACCGCAATGAATTTTTATATGATTCCAAACATAGAGTAATATGTCTCTTTTGGGGGAGTCACAACCAGTTGAAATTTTTTTGGTTAGGTTTATTTGATTGATTCAAATAATTTTTTTTGGTAATTATAGCATCCCCATCATGGGATCCACCTAAATGGGTCCCCGAACCGGGTTTCCCACATAACCTCCAGTACATCTCACCAAATTCCAGACGCTACCAACTAGTGATTAATTATTTTTTATGTCCACATAGAGACTATTCCATCATAGGTAAAAGGATCTACCACATACAATGTAATTATAAATTTATTATATAATGAGGAAGAATATAAATGAATAATCCTCAGTAGAAGAAATATGAATAATCCAACTAAATAAGAATCAATTGTGGAAACTCCAAAAAAAATTCATGCAATGATGACTTTCTTAACATAACAAAGGAAATATAGAAACCCAATCATAATCTCAGCATGAAAGGAAAGACACAATGTGGAACAACTTCATCATGAGATAGGATTGGTCCTCTTCCCCTAGTCTTCATCCTAAGCACCAAGTAACAATCAAGCATCAAAATCAGTATGCTTGTCTTTGTTAGTACCTACAAACAAATAATCTACTCAGGTGTAAATGAATCCTGATCACTGTGTGAGATAAAATCCTAATATGTCACCACCAACTATGTCTGAAACTATTTTTTTCTCATTTAGTAATTAAATAAAATGTGTTATTAATTAAATAATGTTGACAATCTATTAAGTAAGTAAAAAAACAAACTCATCTCGGGTTCCCAACAGAACCCGTCCCTAATCATGTACATTGGACAATGTTAGGAGTCTAAAAGAAGTACATGTAATAAAAAGGATACACATATGTATATATATAATCCTAGAAATGAAAGGTAAAAAAATTAAATGCATACCCCCAAACATGTGCTTTAACATAGGTTCTAAATTAGGTTTTAACTATATGTATTTAAACATACCAAAAAAGATCACAAAACTACAAGGAATCAAGAAGAATTAACATGAAACATCAGTGAATAATTATTAATATTCTCAAAATGTTATTTGGAATTCGATCCCATCCAAAAGAAATATTGATTTTACACACTTCAAATTATCAAATACCACTAAGCCCGACTAAGGCACTCTATCGAAAGTCCAAGTGTCCCTTAAGGCATGGATTTAACCTGAATTCATCCCAATATTGCAAAAATGGGGTAGAGTATCATCTAGGTAATGGTGTTGCCACATTTCCAATGGATTTATCCCTTATGATCCCTTTTGGAATAGATATCACTCATATGTATTTTGAATGCCTAGGGAAGTCTCGGTGTGGCAAATCCTAAGACAACGACCCTGACGCATATAGGTAATCTATCAGGAACATAGAGTATGAATGTGGACCTTATTACAATACCCACATTCTCTCACCACCTAGAATATAAATAAAAGTTCACAATATTAGATATGACATAGTATGCATATGTAATTTCATCTTGAAATATATGGCGACACACCCACGAAAAAGAATGAATAAAATTCATATTACAGCGTAAAAACATAACCAGGAGAGATATTGTATCATCACAAGAAGATAAATGCAATTTTAAATAAATAATTAAAAAGGAACAAAAAACTACCAATAATTCCTAAATTCAGGCTTCATAATTATTCTAAAATGATTATTTAATTTAAACACAACTAAAATGGGCAGCACAACAAATGCAATTCAAAAAATAAAATTCTCGGGCAAACTAAATTTATACCGACCATGACCACACACCCAAGGTGGTGTATGACCTTTTTGAAACAATTTAAATAATTTAATTTAATAAAAATAATGCTAAAATTATTTTGTCAAACAAATAATTTGAAAATAGTAGGTGAATTAAATCAATGTCAGTATGAACTCACGAACGACACAAATGTAAATTTTTTTATAAATGGAAAAGAATATGATGGAAATGAGTAGACTCTGTACCATATAGCCATAGATAGTCTTCTGATATGTGGTAGAATTTGATTTGGCCTAAAATACAAGAAAACAAATGAATTTAAAAAAACCCCAATGTAGGTTAAAATCCTTTTGTGTAAGATTTCACGAAAGATAATGAACTAAACTCTACGATGTCAATTGAGTATAATAATCCTTACCAAATGTTTTATAGTGAATATAATGATGCATGAAAAAGATGATGAACAATGGTAATGTGATCTTTCGATGTGTAAGATATCAGGAACAACACCTAAGAAGAGGGGGAGGTACGTGGTGGGAGTGGGATGAGAGGAATATAGGAGAAGAAACATGAATGAAAGAAAATAAAGAATAATAAAATAATAAAAACAGATATAATTAATATAAAATGAAAAACGAAAATAAAATATAAAATAAAATATAAAAAATGGTCAGAAAAAGAAACAATAAAAAAATAATAATGATGGTAATATCCCAATTTAATTATTTTGATTTTTTCTGTAACCCACATTATATTTTATTTTTAAATATATTTTTATCCCTTATTACATTCATTTAAATTTTATTTAAATCTATTATTATTTATTATAAATCACTATTTAATTATTTTAATCCAGATCACTAATCTAAATCTTGGTGTGCCATTTTTTTGTAAATCCCATACAGTGATTTAAATAATTAAAATTTTTGCATGGGACCTACGACGGGGTACATAGGTGTGCACCCCAGGCCGCATTAATGAATTAGACAAAAAATGTAAATTGGTATATAACTGATTATAGCTGGGACATTATAACCTCCCCTCCTTAAAATAACTCATCCCCAAGTATCTCATATAAGGGTTGTGGACCGTCGTCAGAGAAATGTTCTAGCCACTGCGCACATACATCTGTCTCTCCCTCCTAGGTCTCATCCTAAACGAATCCATGATTAAATTAATTCTAAACCAGAGGGACTAATCATACTCAGAGTACCTTTGGGATATGGTTGATGATACGGATTAGATTCTCCCCTAAGGATGCATCTGCTACATGCTTGATGTCCTTAGGGTCAAAAAAATGAGACAACTATGGATGATATTGTGGGAGTGGTGATACAAGGAAAACACCGTGACTAGAACAATACCTATGAGATAAGAGTAACTGATTGGTTACCAGGTCAACTCCCTCAACTATATCAAATAGCCCAACATATATCATTGATAAATTTCCCATTCTCTTGATGTACCTATGACCCACCCTTAGGGAAACACACAAAAAGACTCGATGTACCACCTCGAACTCCAAAGGTCTACGGTGACGATCAGAATAAGACTTCTATCTATACTGAACCATATTCATACACATCTGAATCAAATAAACCTGATTATAAGTCTATTGAAAAATATGAGGACCCAGTAGAGATACCACACCTACTTCGAGGCAGGATAATGGTGGACGACATAGTCAACCATACAGGGCGTCATATGGATCCATAGTAATTGTCTCTTAGAATCTGTTATTATAATTAATCTCACCAATAGGTATAGTTTTCCCCAATAACCTATAAAATCAAGGATACATTCCACTAACATTTCCTCTGACACTCGTATAGTTCTCTCGGATTGCCCAAAGGTCTAAGGGTGATATGCAGTACGCAAAACTACCTATGAACTCAGTGCCTTTTGAAATGCTTTCCAGAACCAAGTTGTAAAGTGGGAATCTCTATTTGAGATAATATAATGAGGTAATCCATGAAGTCACTCTATATATTTGATATAAAGCCATCCCAAATCATTAATTATAATGGCCTCTCGGATAGGTAAGAAGTACACAAACATGGTAAACCTATCGACAATCACCCATACTGCATAGATTCCCTATGGAGATCTTGGAAAAACTATAACAAAATAAATGGTGATGTCATTCCATTTCCATTCAGAAATGGATAAAGGATGAAGGACTTCAACAGGTTGTTGGTGCTCTTCCTTCACCTGTTGATAGGTGGAGCACTGAGTGATGAAACCTGCAATCTTAATTTTTATGATAGTACACCAGTAATGTTGAAATTGTGTCTTTACATATTGGCCATCCCAGGATGAACCGCACAAATAGAGGTGTGATATTCCTTCATCATCTCCCCTCATACACCCAATGGTACCCATACACAGCCATGGTAAAGAAGAGTTTCACTTATATCAACAACCCAACCAGGAGGTGGGTTATCTCCTAAAACTCTCTCCCTCAAAACGATCCCCTCAATATCAATCAACAGACAAATAAAGACTCACTGTAGAAGATAGGATGTCATGGTAAGAGATACTAGAACTGGTTGCACACACTCTTCTTGAACCTCAAGATGCATCTTGGAAAACAAATTCATCATCTCCCACTCACTGCTAAATAACTAAACACCTATTGTCTGAGTCTTTCAGCTCAAAGAATCTTCCATGGAATTACCCTTTCAACAGGTATAACGAAGCTCAAATTTGAACGATTAAAAGTATTTTTCCCATCCGCAGTGCATTATGTTTAACACTTTTTGGGTGGAGATATACTATAATCATTTATGATTTTTATAAAAAATGAATATTTCTCCCAACATGTATTGTCTCCAATAGCGTAGTGCATGAACCATACCTACTAAACTATGGTCATGTGTATGATAGTCCCACTTGTGAGGTCTCACGTGGCACGATCCATAATCCTTGACTTGATCACCCTGTATCAAAACTACACCCAGTCTAATTCCTAAAGTATCTTATTAAACAATATGAATTTTACCTTGATTATGAATAATCACATTTTAATCTGAGGTTATACTTCTTTTAAACTCCTAAAAACACATTTCACATGGTTTTATCCAGACTAACTGTAAACCGTTCTGAGTCAGCGTTGTAAGAGGAAATTCAAAGTGGAAGGAATCCTGGATGAAACACCAGTAATAGCCAGAATGACTCAATAAACAATGGATGTTGAATAAATTCTGGGGTTGTTCCCATTGAGAATACCATTCTCACCTTTTCTAGGTCAACTAATACTCTTCCATCTGATATATTATGACCAAGAAGTTAAATTTTTCAATCCAGAAGTTCCATTTTTTGATCATATTGTATATGTGGTTCTATCTCAGTTTACTCATCACAATCTCAAGATGTGTTTCATAGTCGTGTCTGGAATGAAAATTCCCCAACATGTCATATAAGAATAAAACCACAAAAAAATCCTCATAAGAGTGAAAACATGGTTCATCATAGCCATAATGATAGCCATCACATTTGTGAGGCCTAATAGAATAACCTGATACTCGTTCATGTTGTACATTATTCTTAATGTTGTATGTGGTGTGTTAGAC
Source organism: Viscum album (assembly GCA_963277665.1). NCBI lineage: Eukaryota > Viridiplantae > Streptophyta > Magnoliopsida > Santalales > Viscaceae > Viscum > Viscum album. The sequence goes on along the minus strand of OY728166.1, from coordinate 365,286,883 downwards.
GGTCGTACATGCACATGGTGATATCCCAACTTGAGATCAATATTTAAGAATTTAATTTCTCCCTGGAGATGGTTGAAGAGATCATCTATACAAGGAAATGTATATCGATTATTTAACATGATATGGATGAGTCTATGATAATACAACTATAACCAGTGGGTACCATTTTCCTTCTTGGAAAAAAGAATAGGTGAACCCCACGATGATTTTATAGGTCTGATGGAACCCTTCACATTGAGGTATTCATGCTGCTTTTTGAGTTCTTGTAGCTCTGTTGGGGCCATCATATATTCAAGAATAGTAACTGGTGCCACCCCTAGAACGAGTTCAATAGGGAACTAAAAATCCCTCATTGGAGGTAAGCTAGAGAAATAATTCAGGAATAAAACCCTGAAATGATCCATATCTAGTGGGAATTCAACTAGCTACATTACCTGATCATTCATGAAGAGACTTTTTAACTAAGTTGTCACTCTATCCAGCCCTACATATATAGTCCTAGATCGATCTTCCAGCATAACCCATTCTCCTTTGTAAAGATATGTTCACCCTCAGGGGGATGTAAAGGAAAACCATTGATGATATAAATATACAAGAGAATTATAAAGAGAAATCTAATTCATATTGAGAACTAATGTGATGCCAGATATATCAATCATAAAAAAACTAAAAACAAAACATCACATAACTCTCTCATGGGGAACTCTTGTCACTAGTCTATGACCTCTATCCTCACTCCTAAAAAAGTATCAAGAGACATGATGAAGAAAGGGTACTGAATTGGAAAAACAAAACATTCAACAACATAATTAGATAAGAAGAAGTGTGATGCGCCGATATCAAAAAGGGATGAAATAAATGTAGAGGCTACTAGAACAGTACCTCCGACAATAGATGGTCTTACACTATTATCCATTGGTGCTGAGTGGACTACGTACATGATACATGAACCATTTCCTTGAGACACTACATGGTTGGCCTGAACAGGTCCACTCTACTAATTTTGATAATCAAGAACTTGATTTCCTCAACAACGATCTCCACCATTACCTCGACCTGATCATCCCATGGAAAAACAACTTCAATCCTATTTTGGATTCATATATCCTATACCTGTTTGGGGTGTAGGTGAGTATCCCCTTCCACTAAATTCCGAAGGGAAATAATGGCATAAAAATTGAAGGTGACCCATCTATCCACAATCTTGGCACTCCTTCGGGTCTCTCGTGCTCTTTGGAGTATTGTGACAAACTCTTTCGCACTGATAGCATGTGAATGAACTATCAAAATGTGTTATTTGGATATGATATTTCCCACATGGACTTCAAAAATAGTGTTTCCTACTTCCAAAAGAGTATTCTCCCTTTCTGTAAACAGAACCACTCAGGCTCACAGGTTTAGAATCCCTGACATTTCACTCTAAATTTAGAGTGTTATTTACAATCTCTGTGATAGTTTTCAAAAGGAATACATTCACCTAAAAGAGGATATTATACTCATATTCTTCCTTAAACCATCTTGCGGTAGTATGTGCATTTCCATTTAGCCATGGGGGAAAACACTGATGTTCAGTGATATGAGTAGAAATATCTAATAGAATCATAGTTCCATAATGAAGATGGAAGAATTCATGTTCTCGATCATATCTTATTGTCTGAAAGAATAAGTGATCATTGAAATCTTCTTGGAAGTCAGCCAAAAAAATTTCCATGGTTTCCTCATTTTGAGAAAAAACATCCCACTAGCACTTGGAGGAGTCATGAATCATGTAGTTTTCATGTTTGACCCTTTCATTTGGAACCATATTGAGGTGGTAGAAGATAATATCTATGGATTCTATCTATGAATCTATAGCATGAAGGCCAATACTTCTATTAATGCTGGGAGGGGAATCTACATAATGTCTCACGTGTGGTCTACCGTAGATGGGGTTGGTTTTTGGATATAATGAATTGACTTCATAAAACTGAGGAGACTATAGATGAACTGTGCCTCGGGGTCCCTAATATGTTTAGAATGAGGTAGTATCATATGATTCACATAAGATGTACCATTGGTGGGTAGGGTCCCACCATCTCTGGAATATGATCATTGCCCCTCTCTTGAGGCATGACACGAAGACATCACAGCGACATTGGTCTACAATAGCCAACACACACATTTAGATAAATGTAATAGAAGATGGATAAAATAGGTAAGGAGGAAAAGATATTATCTATATATACTACCTATGGGCACTATATAATAGATAACTCGATTCAGAGATCTGGGTTTCTATATGGAAGATAAAACATAAAAGGATTACTAAACAAGGTCTTTTGTCCATTTCTGGGTTATTTTATGTCAACATCTAAAAGACTATCATAACATTAAATTTAATAAACCATCATTTCAAAAATAAATACCACAAGGCACAACAACACTCACTTGAAAACAAAAAATGCATGTTGGATGTAGATATGGAATGACAATATTTATGGAATTTTAATCTTTTGGTGTCAAAAATAATGAATTTAATGTATTTACCGTGTATCATTAGAATTATGTGCTAAAACCCCATTATATCAAAAAGAAAAATACTAATAAAAATTAAAAACATGTGAGTCACCCAATGGTGAAATCATATCCAAAATAGCTGGAATAATTTATAACTACAATCCCAAAATCGAAATTTGGGCTTCCACAATACATGGGTTAGCTACCTCCCAAAACATGGTACATTGGAAATCCAAACGTCCTAGTATCTTATATTACCCAAATAGTATGTAAAAAAGGAAAACCCCCATTGGTACCAATTCATAGTATCCCATAGATTTAATAGTCCTTTTATAAAATCCAATAGTGTGTATATGGTATACAGTGATCAAAGGAAGCTCAACTTAAAGATCGTTATAATGAATGAAAATTAGTTATTTATTGTTATCATAAACCACTTTTTAAGGGATGAGGGGGATCCCAATCTGAAATCACGACATAAAATACTACCATTCCTCCATATTCATTTCATGGAAAAGATCAACTCATTCATGACTATAAAGCAAGGATCATACATGGTATCATAACCATGACGAATAGCTTCCACCTACTCATCACTGGTTGTCATGTTGTCTCGAGCATGAATGTAGAATCCCGAAACCTATGACCATGCCATACCCTCTCAAATGTTTGAATCAAAGTATAAATTCCTAGTTGAAACTTATAGCTCTACACCTCCACTGTAACACCCCGTTGTAGGTGAACTAGTTTCAAAATCCGTTAAACACAAACCACATGGTGATAATTCAAACACTTCAACAAAAATCAATAAACAAGTCTAGAAATTCATCCCAATCACACTAAGAACTTTCTTGATCATATTCAAATACAACTTATCAGCTTCAAAATACTTATATCAGCAGCTACCTTGAGTCTGGGAGTGAATATTTATTTTCATCATCCAACCAGTTTTTGAAACAAAACAAAAACAATACCATTAACAAAGGTCATCCCTAAAAAAGTCATACAATTCATACAATTAATTTCTGAATTTTCTCGATTATCCTTCACATATTAACCAAAATATTTACTCTCTTCAGTATTAAAGCTTCCTCTATGTTCCCAAACCATCTCAGTAGAATTAAAAATAACCCATTATCTAGAACCACCATGAAAACGATAAAACCTATCAAAAATCACATAAAGAACCTCAACTGAAATCTATATCCCAATGCTCAATCCGAATCAATATATAACCCTGAAACATCCATGAGACACTCTATGACACCAAAACTGCAACAAGCTAATGTTGATGATGATCCATGGAGTATTTAGACTATACTTTGTAATTGAGTACTTAAAGACCCAACCACGCATCGTGGGAGCATCAACATTGAGGGTTCTGAGTAGATCTGAGCCTGTACCACTGTTATGGGATTGAAACTAGTCAGATTGAAGCCACATAAGAACCCACATCGGATTCTGAATTGGATAATCCATGAGAAGTGGGAGGGGCTGATGAGGAAGGACATAGGCACTCACGTATTGATGACCCCACAAAAACACTAATTAAAATCCACCGGAAGTGAGATAAAAATGATCCTCATGAATGTGAAATAGAAAAAACCTAAATAATAGAAATAGGGAGAAGATATCTAGGAACCTCAATCTCAATTCCAGAGACTGCACGAGCTCCCCCTCCCCCTCTGGGTGGCTACTAAAGAAACCCTAGAGACGCATAATGGAAGAGATCTGTCACTCAAAGGCCCGTTACTCTCAAGATACTTATAAAAAAACATCCTAAATTTCTAAATAATATTATAATCGTGATCAAACACAATTTATTTTGGTATCCCTGAATTCTTAATATATAACTAATATAGATATTTTATTGCATTTAATGATGTTTCTTCTCATTTAGTGAGGAAAGGTGAGGGTTTTTCTAGGTGATCTATAGTATCCCATATTGAATTATTCATTCTAGGAGTCTATGGTAGGTAAATAAAAATGTATATTGAAATTCCATACCATCTCCACATAGTAATTGAAAAAATTTCATCACACGTCTAAGAAAAAGCCATATAAATTTTACATGTTTACCAACCAAACATTTCGATATATAATTAGTAATTTCTAACATCGCATTAAATGACCAAAATATTTTCCTCAAAAAACTATTCATCATTATTAAACTGTGGTGTATAGAGAAATTAAGAAATGATCATCTTCCATTAATTCTAGTTTTTGATCATGTGGAGAAGATACACATAATATCCTTCTAAATTTTTAAACTCCATCATCAAAGATGGTGTTTTTTAAATACCCATCATTAATATATTTATGATTACTGTGGAAGTTCTAATAAATATATTGAGAAATATTTACCTTTTTAAATTAATATGGTTTCAAAATCATTTGAAAAATGATATATTTATCTTCTATATTAATTTTTATCAAACATAAAAATATTAGAACATAGAATATAGCATATACTTATACTAGAATTTTGATCAGAAATCTAGAATCATTCCATCTTAGTGATTATTATTCATTATTTATTTCTATGGGTGGGTACTCCTTTAGAAATAATAATACACAAGTGTCTCCAAACATCTAATTTTCTAAACATAGATCTGAATCTGTGAAAATACATAATTTTTTGTTTTTTTCTATGTATATCCCACATTTTTTCACAAAAGATATAAGTTCATAATATCATCAACCAAAATTATAGATTCAAACTCAAGATCATTAGTTTTATAGTTATATTGATAAGTCTAAAATTTACATGATTCATATTAAGTATCTTAAAAAAAATTCATTATGACATGATCATGGCCCTTTTTTGATGCATTAGTATATATCACAAACCCCTCATTTCATTATGGTAGAGTGAAAACCATTGAATTGACCAAATAATTATTTTCCTAAGAAACAAATTATTCATGTTAAATTTACCAAAAAAATAACCACATTATGATTAATATGTATTAACTTATTGGCAAATTAGGATAATTTATTGACGAATCGACGATAGGGCCCTAAAAACCACTGAAACATCATTCATCAGTTATGGTTCATGGGATGTTCCATTATCATATTTAATTTTCATTCTAATAATATACTAATATTCCATACAACAGAATATATAGTAATGGAAAGAATCACTGTGAATCCATAAATCAATCTTATTAAATTACACATATTACTCTTTCCTTCAAAGTTTATAAATAATAATACACAAGGAAAAATCATGGTTCTCATAGATTTAAAATAATCTATGAAAATATAATGGTATACCACAATGAATAAATGAATAAATTATTTTAATTGTAACACCTCAAGCTTCCATAGTATTCCTCCTTTTTAAATAATTCAATATTATGTGATGCCCAAAACAGTGAGTTTAAACACACCACAACCAATCAAACTAGATTTTTAAAAGGGTTTTATGAAAATTTTTAACCACATTATGAATTTTAAATATATTATATAAAATTTTAACATCCATATTTTGTTTTTCATAGACATAATATAAGGAAAAATTCAATTTTTCTAAGAAAATATGGATTTTTAAAAAAAATTAACAGTTTCCACCTTTTAATGGAGAACCATTTTTAAATCTTATATTTTCTTCTTGTAAATATTCAATTTAAAAAAATTTAATTATTATTTCTAATAAGGACATAAAAATATATTTTGGATAAATGTTTGGTAATTCTTTGAAAACATTAATATTTTGATAAATAGTGAAAAATAAAAAAATTTAAATTGCCAATATGTTTTTTAATTGAAATAATTTATTGTGTAAAATTATAAATTTGAGTGGTTTTAAAGAATTATTCAATTTTATTATTATGATTTTATATAATTTTGTTCTTTGGATATCAGATTTAAATCAATCATAAACTCATGTTAATCTGGTGATATTTTTTACTTCTTAAAATACTTCTTCCTAGTTTTGAAAATGATAATTAATTTTAAATTAAATTCTCCCAAACATGTGTTTTGAATTTGGAAAAAAAATTCCATGTTTGGAATCAGACAACCCAAATTTTTTAAATAGGTACATTTTTATATTTTGACATTATGAATAGTAATGTAAGTAATTATTTTTATTTACCATGGTTAAATGGTAAATCAGGTAAATAAGGATAAAAAATAATTTTATCATAAAATAAAATACCTGAACAGTTGTTATTTTCCAATTGGATAAAATATGTCTGCCCATGGTAATAAATATGAATACTTTTGGGTCCCATGGGACCACATGGGTGTGATAATAACATGTAATAAGAATTAATTTAAATTAAATGTAATTATAACACAAACAATTACCTTTTACTAAATAAATTTAAATATAGGTTTACATAACTTATCTCTATGTCTATAAATTTATTTTATAAGTATAAAATTATTTCCAATATCATGGTATTTTATTTAAAAATTTTAGAATGTAGATAAATATATTTATTTATAAAACTGTGCTAATCCGATGATTATATTATTAATGGATTATTCAAATAAATGAATTTTTAAATATTAAAATTAATAAAATTTGGACATTTTTATTCTATAAACGAATTTTCTAGATGAAATTTAAATTCTAGGGATGAGTTAATTCATTTTTTTAATGTCATAATTTGGTTTTTTACATTAACAAAATATCAATTAATAAATATTGTCAAAATTGACATAATTGAGGTTTAAAAAAATAATATTTAATTAAATGATATTAAAACCCAAAAAAAAATATTTTTCTACAAAATAAAATTTATAGATATAAAAATGTCATAAATATTCTAATTCTGTTCTCTTAGAATTTAATTGTAATGACCTTAATCATTTACAAGAGGACATGGTGAGTGTTAACTTATTTTCCAAAGGGTTAAATAGAAAACATATGGTTAATTTTATGAAATAAACATGTCTAAAACTTATTGGATTAGAGGATTTATACCCATCCTAATCGTATCCTAAAAATAAATCAATTTTGAACTATTATAAAACGAAAATTCTTTCATAATAAATTAACATTTCAATATTTTTCCTAAAGTTCCTTTCACCTCTCTTATAAAATAGAACATTTATTTTTCTTTAAGTCACACCACTAATGCCTTTTGTTTTGGCCACACCCTAATCATTTCTCCTACCAAACTATCTAAAATAATCATAGAGGACTAAATTTGAGTAAATATCCATCCAATAGACCCATTTTGTTCAAATTAGATGGAAACACCCGAAGTAGATATATTCATTTTATCCCTTCTTTTAATGTTCATTTCTTCTTATACTTCTTCATTCTATATAGATTTTGTAACAAAGAAATTTATACATTATCATCAATAAAATGAGATGTTAATATAATCATGGAACAAAAATATTCATCATTTGATCCATCCTAGGAAACATAATACCACCATGCATTTGTACGTATGGCTTACTGTATCCACACCGTGGTGTAATTGGTTATTCCCCATTATATTATTTGGATGGGTATAATGACGAGTCTAATAGACATAAATAATGAATATAAAATTAATATTATTCTTTAATATTTATATTCTATCCAGTTCCATATCATTTAATCATTAATGGAATAATATCATCACTCGTTCAAACGTACGGCCTACCATCTCCATGACGTGATGAAATTCATTTTCTCCATTATCCATAAAAGAATAATTATCAAAAATATATTGTTCATAAAAATGAAATAGTCAAAATAATAATTCTACAATGATGATATATATACATATTTCATTCACTTACATTATTTCAATATGATAAGAAAATAGAAACAATGTTCATGTGTACCTACGGTCTACCATCTCCATGACCGATGTATTCCATATTATATATCTATCTATTATATATATTTTTATTTTAAATATATGTGATATATAAATCATATTATTCATTATAGAATTATGTAAATCCTGATATATGTTATATGATCAAGAATAACAAGTCAAAACATGTGTGATAAACAAAGCGATATTACCCAAAATGTTTCATGAAGATAGAATTGTAAATAAATGGGTAATTTAATGTCAAAAAAGATTCATATATGATACAAAAACATTATTATGATTATGATGTAAGTTAATAATATTTTTAAAATCATTATACAGGAGTTTAGGACACGTAAGGAGAGTATCAGATCTATGGTAAGGGTTAATTTCACAATCTCGTTATAATTTGATGTTATTGATGTGAAAGTATATACTTGGACATATTTATCACCCATGTCCATATATCAGAAAAATGAATTCAAAATAAATATTTTATTGTTTATTGGAATGGAATATTAAATTAGACCACTACTGTAAATGTTTAATTACTTATTTTTCTAAATATTTTTAATTAATGTTTATATTTTCAAAATTAATTTAATGATTTATTTACCTTGACCTAATTATTTCAAAATTTTCATTTCGTTTAATGTTTTAAAAGTGGAATGGGACACATTGACTCAAAAATTTATTTGCATGACTTTCATTATACATTGTTAAACTTTTAAATGATTTCATTAAAACCATGATATTTATCTGAAATAGTTTTACAGATTATTTAACACTATGTCAAAATCTATTATTTGATATTATTCTTGATTGAGGTTCTTTTATTATAAATCCATCAATTATATTTTATTATGATTTTTGATATTTATGGTTTTTTATGTTATCTTATACCATTAATAGTATATGTTTAATGAATTGAAATTTCATATTCTAGTTTTAATATGAATTTTTATGTTATGTTCCACCCTTTTCATATGACTACTGAATTGCATGGAGTATGTGAGAGGTAATCCCTTTTATAGACCCTCGATGGATCAGTAAATTTCATGAGACAAAATACTGTCTTGGAACATGGACTTGACAGAATATTTTTGAATGGTCTAGGAAGAAGGGTTTGACGTACTACATATTATGTCCGGTATTATACATTACTTCATTATGAAATTAGTTTTTTCATGTTAGTATTGAACAATTATAATATCCATCGGATTTTTATATTGTAATTTTTAAATTATTTTATCCATATCATGTTCATGTTTTGTTTTAAATGGATTTTGTTTTTATCATACATCTTTCCCAAAATGATTAGATGTTATGCTAAATTAGTTACCCTTGCTGAGCATTTGAGATCACTCCATTTTAGGTTTTATTTTCCCATGATGTCAATAACTATTTTATGATTGATATTTAGGGTTACGCTAATGGAATAATGGAATTATAAAAGGATTATCTATGTTGTGTTTTATGATTGAAATTATAATTTAAAGTACATGTATGTAATATAATTTACAAGACTTATAAATAGACTAGTCCATCATAACTTCATTCCTTGTTATAATTCTAATGTATTAAAATAATTCACCAACTATGGTCTTCTGGGGTTGGTGGGTTATAGTTGATATCCAATAATGTTTAGAAACAACCGTGGAAAATGATTTATTTACCATATATTGGGGATCATAAACCTAAGAAATTCTTTGAGGATAAGTATAGAAGAACCCCATAGAATATTGGTATTGATCATGAATAACAATGGATTAAACATAAGATGTTATAGATTTAATATACCTTCCCTTGATTATGTGGTTGTCTTTAAGGATATACGTTTCTCACCATGTGAATTTTAGTCTTAGTTAATGGGGGAAACCAGAATGAATGGGATTAATATAGAGTTTAATGTAAAATCTATTTATTTTGATAAATAAAATTAGATAATTACTAGAGGGAAACATATAGTGATAATGGAGAATCTGTTATCATGATATATGAATGATAGTGTGATATTTGATGATACCTCAAACACATTGTGTAAGAGAAATAATAACTTTTATAATTTTTCGAATTTGAGGAAGCTTAGAGGAATGAATACTTGGTTTCCTATATTTCCGGATAAAGGCTAGAAGAACATTGAGGAAAACCTAAAATAGAGGGGACAATATTTTCTATGCAAGAAAAAGGGGCATTGAGTGACCAATGGTAATGGATTTAAATGACTCATCTGTGGAAATCATGGGAATTACACATATTAATTCCCATATATAAGAAGCTACCTATAATCCAGGGATGTCCATATTCCCTACCAACCATTAACTTAGAATGATTGAGATATTAATGTAGTTGGATCCATGAATTATGAATAGTGAATTATATAAAGAGTATTTTGTTTATATTTTTCTCTATGGATTTACACAAACATGATAAAAAGTAATAGTGGAAAAGAAAATTGTTTTAAGGTGAAGATTATGTGGAGAACATATGGATAATGTAAATATAACCCTTAATATGTTTCTTATGTTAAGATAACAAGGTTTGGATAATGATATATTTGATTTGAATATGTAAATTGGATGATGCTAGTTTCTTTGAAACTAATTATGTATTTGTCAACATGATTGTTATAAAATCATAGATGAAGTGTACAACTTTATTGGACTGAAGGAATAGTCCACTATGTTTTGGAACAATGAAACATTCATGTTTTCAATAAATATATCTTATATTTCATGTTTTTACATTGAATCAAGAGAATACATGAAGAAGCTGTTCACATTTTTGGAATGTGACCACCATGAACTTCTCTATGAGATATGGGAGTTAAATCATAAGCCGATTTGGTTCACCACTTTCTAAGGTTGTAGATTTTCAATTTTTGGAAGGATTTTAAGGTTCTCCATTATTAAAGTGTTTAAGTTATACTCTAGTAGAATTTTTTTCTATTTATGTATTCCTTTTCTATAGGTGGACTTATGCATATGTGATAGCTTGTGCAATCACTTATGTTGAGACAGATGGAATGACCTATAATTATATTTATGGATCACATGATCTTCCAAAACTTTATAAATGACAAATTCTACTTCATTTCTGTGAATAATAGATGAAGTGTAAATTTTTAAAATCATGACCAATTGTGTGATTGTAATTTAATCATGTAATTATTTCTTCTAAATTTCATCAACTTTAGGGAAATGATCTTGAAACCCAAAATGTTTTCACAATACTTCCTTTTGAAATGAATCAAATGGTCCCTTGGGTCATCACAGATTTATGTATTTTAGACTATTAACATTCTTATAATAAAACTATGTAACTCTCTCACTCAAAAATAGATTGTTATTTTCTCTTATATAACTATATTTTTCTTACCTCAAATCCTATTAGGTGTTTTTTCCAGTTGACATAATATATACCATTCTTTTTTTAAAATAGAGGCCTCATTTATCCATTTTATGATAAGCGATTTCAACTAAGATATTTTGAAATGTCCAAGCCTTAGTTTTTATACTCTTGTTTAAATTGTGAGGACAAAATTTATTGAAGGATGAGATAATGTAATGCCCCATGCTTACACGACATGATAACTTTTTAAATATTTTATTATCATGTGATGTACACTATACTGAGTTCAAGATCACCACAACCTACTAAACTAGCCATTCAAAAATAGTTATGAATATTATTAACCAAATTTTGAATTCTAAATATAATCCATATAATTTTAACAATCATATTTTTTATTTCTTAAGAATAATACAATGAAAAATTATATTTTTTAGATAAAAGAATCATTTTAAAAAAATGCAGTTTCTCCCTTCTTAATAGAGAATCCATTTTAAATATATTATTTGAAACACTTATATATTAAGATTTTATGAAATTAAATTATTATTTATAATAGGGACATAAAAATTTCATTTGTAAATTTTTTTTGTTAATTTTTGGATAACATTCATATTTTGATAAATATTGAAAATTACCAAATTTTAATAAAAAACAACTTTTTTAATTGATATCATTTATAGTGTTAAATTTTACTTTTGAATGGTTTTAATGTATAACTATATTATATTTTTAAAATTTAATACAATTTAGGTCATTGGATGTAATTTAACACTTAAATTGAAGAAAAACACATGTCAATCATTTGATAGTTATTACTTCATTAAAACCTACTCACTAGTATTGACAACAGGAATTAATTTTAAATTAATTTCTGCCAACTCGGTGTTTAGAATTTGGTAAAATTTATTCACTATTTGGAATCAGAATATCCAATTTTGGTAAAGAGTGATCTTTTATTTTTTGAAAATACAAATAGTAACTTTGGTAATTGATTTTATTTACCATGGTTTAAGGGTAAATTTGGTAAATAAGGATAAAAAATAATATTATAATAATATAAAAAAACCTTAACACATGTAATTATCTTTTTGGATTATATATGTCTGACCATGGTCTTACATTATAAAATTTTTGGTCCTTGTGGGACAACATGTGTGTGATAATGAAAAGTTATAGGAATTAATTTAAAGTAAATATTATTATAACCTAAACATATATATTTTAATAAATAGTTTTTAATATAGTGTTATATAATAGATATCTGGGTATATAAATATTCATTATAAATTTAAAAATATTTCAAACAACATTTATTTTTTTTATAATTATTAATTATTATATAAATATATATTTTTATGACACAATGATGATGCAATAATTACCTTATTAATGAATTATTAAAATAAATGAATTTTTAACTATTTATATAAATTTAATAAATTTATTTATTTATATGAATTATTTGGAAGACATTTACAAATTGTTGATTATTTAAGGCCTTTTTTATAAGGAATCCATTTTTTATATCTTTAACAAAAAAGAAATTACTAAATATTGTCAAAATTGACTTAAATGAGTTTTTTTTAAAATATAATTTTATTAAATGATATTAAAATACAAAAAATTTAATGTTCATCCATATAATGATGATAGTGATAAAACATTCATAATTGACCAAAATTATTTTCTCTATGAATTTTATAGTAATGATATTAACCATCTACAAGATGACATGTTAAGAAATGGTTTTTTATAAAGGGTTAAATCTAAAAGATAAGGGTACATTTATGAACTAAAAAAGTCTAAAACCTATTGGTTGATTGTATTTAGACACATTATAATTTTTCATCTAAATAAATCAAGATTTACCATTTAAAAAATATAAAAAAATTATATTATAAATTAATATGTCATGATTTTTTCGAAAGTTCCCATCAACTCTTTTATAAAAGGGATCCTTCATTTCTCTTTATCTCTCGCTTCTAAAGACATTAGGTTCACCCAAACCTTGACCATTTCTACTAAAAACCTACATAACATCATCCAAATGGATTGTTTTTGTATATAGAACCATCCAAGGGAGCCATTTTGTTCAAATAAAATGGAAACACCCAAAGAAGAGGTAATCGTTTTATCCATTCTTTCAGTGTTATTTTCTTATTCTACTTCCAATTTCAATAATATTTCCATAAAAAATTAATAAATACAGTATGAAAATTATAATGAGATGTTTATATAATCATGGTACAACAATATTAATCATTATATCCATCCTACAAATAATATTATCACCATGTGTGCATACATATGTCTTACAGTCTCCACGTCGTGGAATAATTTTTCATTCCGCATAACATTATTTAGATGGGTATAGTGATGAGTATAAACGAAATAAATATTCAATATTAAATTATTATGATTATTTATAATTAATATTTCATTTACTTCCATATCATTTAATCATTAATCAAACGTTATTGTTACTCGGGCATACGTACGACCTACCGTCTCCATGGCGTGATGCGATTTATTCTCCACTTTAACCATCCAATGATGTTTATGAAAAATAAATATATTATTAATAATTATGAAATATATGACATAATAATTATACTTTAATGATATATATATATATATATTTATGTACATATATGTCATTCACTTCCATTCAATACGATAAGAAAACTTAAACAGTGTCCATGTGTACATATGTCCTACCGTCACCATAAATGGTATATTCAATTTTATAAATATATATATTGTATTTATTTCTATTAAGAATTTATATGATATATAAATCATATCATTCATTCTATATGTATGTAAATCATTATCATAATAATATGGTAAATAATAAAAAGTCAAGACATGTATGATAAGCAAAGAAATATTACCTGAAATGTTTCATTAACAAGAAGTTGTTAATAAATGGGTAATATAATGTCATAAAAGAAAAATATTTGATATCATAAATATTATTATGATTCTTATATAAGTTAATAATATGTTTAAAAATACTATTAAAGAGTTTTAGACACGTATAGAGAGTACCAGATCTGAGGTCAAGGTTAATTTCACATTCTCATTATTATTTGATGTTGTTGATGTGTAAGTATTTAATGGGAAATAATTATCATCCAATCCCATGTTCCATAAAATTTTCTTTAAAAAGAATATTTTATGATTTTATGAAAGATAATCATTAACTAGATCATCATTTTTAATGTTTTAATGATATATTTTTAAAATTAAATTTTATTAATGTCCTTATTATGAAATTTTTTGAAGGATTTATTTATATAGACATGAGTTTTTAAAATAATTAATTCCCTTCAAATTTAAAAAATTTGTATCTGACACTTTGATAAAAATATATATTTAAATTAATTCCATAATAATTTGTGTGGCTTTTAAAATATTTCATGAAATATCGACATATCTCTTAAAGAGTTTTTCAGATTATTTCCAACAATGTCAACATTCTATATTAGATATTAGTCATGATTTTGGTTGATTTATAAAAATACTATCTCCAATATAATATTTAATGAGTTATTATATGATTGACTATGGATGTATTATTTTAATAATATTTTATGTTTATGGTCAGTGTATTGGCATTTCGTATGACAGTTTTAATATGAATGATTATGTTATGTTTCACCTTATTCATATGAATATTGCATTAGACTTTGTATGTAATAGGTAGGTCCTGATATATCCACTTGATGAATTAGTAGGTATCATGAGACAAACTAGTGTCTTGGCACAAGTCATTGAAAAAATATTTTTGAATGGTCCAGGAACAAGGCCTTGACATAGTAGTTAATATGTCCAAAATTATTCATTACATCATTTTGAAATAATTTCTTACATGTAATTATTCGACTATGAGAATATCTATGTTCATGTTTAAATGGTAATGTTTTATTTATTTTTCCAATATTATTTTCATGTTTATGTTTAAAAGTTCATTGTTTTTATTATACATGGTTCCATAAATTATTATAGTTTCCTCTGAATTAGTAACCCTTACTGGTAATCATATCCCACCCCTTTTATGTTTTATATTCCTAGGATTCAATGTACTATTTTATAATTGATATATAGGGTTATTCTAATGGAATAGTTGAGTTATCAAAGGATTATATATGATGTGTTCTATGTAATAAATTGTCTTGTAATATTCATGTATATAATCTATTTTCCATGTCTGGGAAACTGATCAACCATTTGGGACATGATTCATTGTAATCATTGAAATGTATTAATATAATGCACCGGCTTTGGGATTCTGGGGTCAGGGTTTTAGATTGATATTATGTTCATTAGAACTATAATTTAGAAATTTCATTAGTTAAACTAAATGGAATTATAGAAAATTATTTATGTTCATAGATCATTCACAAATCAACCATTGGAATTTATTCCTTGTTTACCATAAATTTATGATACCTTAAAAAATGAGCATTCATTGAAATAAATGGGGCTACATGATTTTGATCAAATATGTTATCAATATGAAGATAAATATAATTTTTTGTCATTATAATAACATATATTTCCATATAATAAAGGCATAGACTCGATTATCAATCAATATTTCTAAGGAATAGAAAAATGTCTCCCCAAGGTTAAACAAAAGGGAGAATAAATCCCTTAATATCTAACACATATAGTTGATTCTTAAACTCAAATAATCTCATAGTTTACATTATATAGGGAATAATTGATATTTATCTTTAATAAGGGGACAAATAAATGGAAATCTAAACATCATAATGTGGGATATGTTCAAGTAATTCCTTAGTAAATACATAAATTCATTCATTAATAATAAGTAAACACTAAATTTGAAAATTAAATATCCCCTCCTAAGAGGGTTTTGATGTTCATGAATAATAATATAATTTAGTATGATTATTGTGGGTGGATCTATATAAGTCTCAAATGAAAATGAATTTACTATAAAGATAAATAATTCTTTATTTTCATCATGAATTGGAATTTCATTCTTAATGCGATTTTTTTGTATCATATTGTGAAAACCAGTCCATACTATTTTTTATATTGTATTATACCATAGTTATGCGCATAAGGTCATCATATAATGCTTGTTTTGATTTATAATGTTCATTACCTAAGGCATCTTTATTTCATCAAGACTTCCCCTATGAATATTTATTTACTAATTCCTTCATTAATTAAATTGAAAAAACAAAATTAATAGAAAAAAGGTACGATAAAGTGATTTTATGGATCTAAAATAAAATAAATAATAATATAAATGTTATGATGTGATTAAATTACATTACACTATATGATTAAGAAATTTTTTATTAACTTTAGTGATCCTATAATCTTCTCCATCTCCCCTTGGCCACAAATTTCGCAGATTCCATTGATAACTTTTACATTGGCGTAAATAATTCCCCATTTATTTATGATTAAAGAGAGGTAAATAATTTATTTGCTTAATGCCCTTTTTTTCATGATCCATGTGATATGTATCTCAAAAAAATTAAAAAATCCCAATCATTTTATTAATTTCCCAGAATAATACCTACCATAATTTTCACAAGTTGGAAACTAATTTTTATCCTATTATATATTGATGTATTCCATTTTTCATGGTACTTATTTAACATATTATTTCTATTATTTCCCTTAGATAAGTTTGATCTAGCTAATTACAACCCCCTTTTGATTATAAATAACACTATTTCAACACATGATGAAAAAGATTGAGTGACCCATGACATCCAACGACTTGGATTAATACAGTTAATGAAATAGCCAATTTTCTCCCTATGTTTTTCATATAGTACATAAAATAAATTAGTATCCAGGTAAAGGCAGCCTAATACTCATTAATGTATTATTCATCCTATTCATTAAATCTAATAAACATTATCTTAATGTATTATTTTCTCATTAGTGGAATATTTTTGAAGTAATTTCTCTATAAAATATTTCCATTCGTGGAGTTATAGTAATTGTTCCTATCATGTATTTGGGATCATGGACCTCCATTGTTTAGTATCATCTTTGAGATAATACAGTGAAAGTGTAAAATTTTTCTACTCATCAAATCCTAAAAGGCTAAATATCATATCCAAATATGTAATCCATGTATCAGATGCTATTGGACTCGTATTCCCAAAGAATCATGGGGCATTATTTCACATAATGTTATCCAACAAAAGTGAGTAATGTTTTATAATAGGTCCTCCATCCAAGAATGGTCATTTTTCATAACATGATTAATATTCATAAAATGGATATATTAACCTCAACCATAGTAGCATAATCCCTATGTGTTCTCTATTTTTTTTCAAAAAAGATACCCAAAAACAAACGTTGAGTCTTTTAATAAATTACTTGTCTGGTAAAAAAGATACATACCTGTGTCTTAAATTACATTTAAAAAAAAATTATAGCATAATTTTTTTCAATAATAATAGTATTCCATTTGTATTATCCTTTCATGTCAAAGATAGTACACTAATTATATTCCAATGAAATAAAAAAAATTAGGATATATGAAATGATAAACGATGGTAAAGAAAAATGGAGGAAATAAATAATAAATATGAACAATAAATATGGAATGTTAAATAGTTGAACACACGTGCCATGTAATCAACAAACTATGAAATAAATTTTTCCCAAAAAATATCAAAACATAAATCTCATAGATAATAGTCAATATGTATAGGTAAATAATTGAACATATATACCATTTAAATTATTACTTGGATTAGATATATAGATAACTCATAGTCAATATCGAAAGGTAAACAACAAAAAACGTATTCCATTAATGAAATAAATAGTTAATTACATACATCTAGAGATACTATTATTATGAAAATATGAGTGAAAAAAAAATGAATTTGTGATGATGAAAATTAATAATTATTAGATTTCATGTCCCAAGAACATGATATCTCTACTATAAAGAACATTCACAATACTTTTTAATGTACAAGATAAACATGCTTATTTCCAAGTTACTAATTTTCCATATTTTAGAATCTTATGCATCGTTGGGATATATAATATCAGGCCTTACCCATCACCATAGGTCCAATGCATCGTTCACTTATCGAATGATAAATTAAATTCCTGAATCAATATTCCATGACATGAAATATACATATTAATTAATGTATGAAAATTATTCAACAGTTTCATACTCACTATAATATATTTAAATGTAAAATATCATATGTGTAAATGAGATATACTTTCAGAAATGGGAAAATAAAAAACAAAAAATATTTATATTTAGGGGATATTATATGCCTAATGATCACGTGAAAGTGAATATTTCATGGTAATGTTAACAAATAAATAGTTAAACGAGTAAGTGAATTTAAAGACATTACACAGTCAAAATTATCATTAAACACCCATATAAATGATATGGAGGAAATAAATACAAGATATATCCATTGAAGTAAGAATAATGGGATGTTATTGATGATGAATAAAAATACAATAAAAATATCTTTAATAATATTTCTGAGAGAAATATGATTATAATTTTTTATATCACATTTTAAAAAATAAAACATTTTGAAAATACATTTCAATAGAAATGAAATTTAGAAACACTGAATTTCCAGAAAATTATGAAAAATGATTTTAAATAAAAATTACCATGTCGACATGAAAAATATGCTTCAAAATATTGATGGCTGTAGTGGATGGTTATTTTATAAATTATATAAAATTTAATAATATCATTCTATTTTCACTATGAAATGGACAAAAAGTAAATTTTTCATCCAACAACGAACGGATTCTATTCACATTTTCAATTAAAGCCAAACATGCATTATTTTTAAAATGACATGAATATTCCACTAAAAAACCTTAAAAATGAAAATGTGTAAAATTATCATTTATAAATCAATATAAAATGACTAAAATTAGTTTTTTAAAAAATTATTGAAAAACTGTTTTTGGTAGAAAATATATTTTGACTGAAGATTGAAATGAATACATATTTTGTTAAAAAATATTTATCAAACATTTTATGTACCAATGAGAAATTTAATGGTACTAGAAAAAATGACTAGCATGAAGGATAACCTTCTCCTAGGAAATAATATTAAAGTATTAAAATGTTAATAGAAAAATTACAATGAGGCTTCACAATGATGATTATTCTAATCACAACATTAATTATCCTCAACTAAACCAGAATAATATTAATGTTAAATAAAATACTAAATATAACTCATATCCATGATGAAATTTTTCGATAAATCATTAGAAACCTATTTCTCCTTCTAATGGATGTGCATAACATCAATAGATTTGGAATTAGTAAGAGGAAGACAATCAATATAGTGTAGAAAAATTATCCATGGTAAATTACGTGAACGAATCATAATAATTTTCACATACATATTAGAGTTAAATACCATCCACATCATATTCCATCCAAAATGGGTAGCATAGAAAATTGAAATTATCATCACCCACATCAAAATTTTCACGACCCGTACTCAGGGCCAGTGTTGTGACAACCCCAGTCCGTCCTTCAATATGCCTGGGGCTGGGGACTAGCACCAAAGGTGTAAATCTCGATAAAAGGGGAGGAATTTCCTTTATAAAAGTAATCAACACAACAGAGTACGCCACAAAATTAAACACTAAGCAGAAATGTATTCAAAATTAACTGCTGAAAATAAAGGGGGCCTTAAATACAAGCCCAACAGTAGGTACAATACAACTGAAAAGATAGTGCAACTGTAGTAAACTAAAACAACAACCACCGAGTCGTCCTCCAAGAATCCCACCTGAAGGGTGGGTATAGATGGTCTCCTCAACATCTCAGGTTCATCCATCTACTCTGTGTACGTCTCATCAAGTGGCCCACCTCGAGATACCATCTAGCTCTACAAGTCACCACCTTGATCAATGTTGTCTGTCATATGTATCCCACACAACGCAGTACGGGGGTATATTGTGTAAGGGTGAGTATAATGATACACATTAGGGACCTCGAGACCCTCAAGGTCGCACAAAATCCAACAAGGATAAACCACAGTGTAATATTTCAATGGATAACCATTACTTAGGTATATTCTCATACATATACCTAAGTTATCATGTAACCCATATCAATCATGAGGAAAAAACATAGGTCATTGACTCAGCTCAAACCTGGATTTTATTCGTGATGTCAAAACCACGACTACTGGAGAACTCCTCCTTTATCGAGAACAATAGTCATGTCTCGACTCCTAGGTGATACTCACTAACCATAGACTGCTGAGGTACTCCTCCAGTCGAGTACCACAGGTCTGCCGCCTCACACAATAGCTCTCCCTGCCATGGGTCTGCCGCCTCACATAGTAGAGCTCCCCCTGATAGCCTATAGAGGTACTCCTTCTGTTTAGTACCATGGGTCTTCCACCTCACAAAGTTGCGCTCTTCCACCATGGGTCTGCCACCTCACACAATAGTTCACCCCACTAGGCTAGTCAAGTCGCTCCGAATAGAATCGGACAAGCAGTCATCTGGTCTCAACCATCTACTAGGTCTCTGTATCCGTATGTTAGTCTCTAGGAGGATCTACTCCATGAGCTACTTTTTGATACTAAAAGTGTTGGGATGTTCCAAGAATATGTATCTCAAAGGTCCGCCATGCTATAGGGGTCTCAACGCAACAGACAGCGCGTCAATCAGATGTCCGGTTTGTGAGTTATTAGCATTTTTGTCCCATGGGCCCGGTTGTTTTCATGTAAAAACCATCCTGAACGTATCTCATATGTACCCTGAACTCCAATGGGGTATACTCAAAGGGACCGTTTCTTGACGAGATTACCAATTCCACGGATGGTTCGTCAAATGGACATCCGGTCTTAGAGTTATTCTCTCTTCCATTCCAAGGGCCTGGTTGATTTATAAGCTAAACCAAAATGACTGTACTCCAACTGTGTCCAAAACTCAAGTGTGGTATTCCAAAATAATCATCAAAAGTAATCCAATGTAGATTACGGCACGTCAATTGGATGTCTGGTCCATAAGTTATAAGTGTTTTCTCTCTAAGGGCCTGGTTGGATCTGTCTTCGAACCAACCTGGCCATACGCAAACATCTCCAAAACCTTCAGTGTATTATACCAAAATGACTGCCTTGATCCGATTATTCATATGCAGCTGATGGTGCGTCAATCGGAGGTATTTAGCTCATGTTATAGGCAATTAACCGAAAATGGTCCGAAGAGGAGGGTTTGGGCCCGGTCTGACCCGTCCCAACCCACCCTGGGTCGGCCCGACCCAGGATGCTGGCCCGGCCCAGGGAACTGGCATGGTCTGCGTGGCACTGTAGCTTGGCCCGTGTGGTGTGGCCGCCCGTTCTGCATGACGTGGTGGCCTGGCCCGCGTGGCACGATGGCCTAGTCCACGAGGCGCGGTGGCCCTGTCCGTGTGACATAGTGGCCCAGCCGTGTGACTGGGGTGGTGAAGCCCACCTCATCAGCGTGACCAGGTAGCAGTGGTGCCATACAGGGCCCGATCTAATCAATCAATGTGGACGGTTTTCTCCCCATCGTCTCCCATTACGAAACCGCAAAATGTTGGTTCCTCTCTACGGAACCCACTGGGTTCCGCCCTTGCGCACCATCGCCGGCGACCGGCTCAACCGACCTCCCTCCTACCTATCCGTCACGTCCCAGCAAAAGTTTCCATTATCGACGCGGCACGATGACGCCGCGCTACCTCCGACAGCTGTGGCCCGCATGGTCGTGGCCCACTACCGTGTTGCGCGACGGGGCCGCACTTTCATATGACTGTCGCGACCCTTTTAGTTGTTGTCATCTTCCTCTGGCACGGTGCGACGACATTGACCCCCTTGGGCATTGTCGTGGAACATGGGGCACGTGGCCCCATTTTTTGCACAATTCTGGCAACCCGATTTCAAATGCGCGGTAGATTTCTTCTGCGGTTTTCTCTACATGTGGCGTCATTGCACCACCACCATCGTCAATCCGTTAAGAACCATCGAAGAGACATCAGGCTGTGTTTGTTCTGCCTGTGTCCTCCATGTTATATGAAAACAATTGGCTAACAATGTTTCACAATAAAAGATGAGGTAAGAGGTTTTAAATAAATCCATAACGACCCCTACCTCAAAATAAGGTTTTTGGTAGACGGGCGTCACAGAAGATGGCTTCGTGGGGAGACGATGTCAACTGATTGATGTCGGGGAAGAAGGAACTGGGTATGGCGCGTCATTGGAGTTCCTTGAAGGTGGCTCCTTCTCCTTTGGCTTGGCTAAAGATTGAAGAAGATGATCATCGTTCTTCGGCGGTTCTTGGTCGAAATAAGAACCATATTCATTTATTTCTCAAGAGTTCTCCCCAAAATATTTTCCAACAAAAATAATAATTAGGCCCTACAATAATATAACATTTCCATGTATTTTCAAATTAATTCAAAATGTAAATTGAATTAATTAAGGCATTGGAGTTGGAAACATTAATGATTGGGAGATGGAGAGGCTCCACATTTAAGTGGACGTCCAATGGTTTAAAGTGGGTTGTCAAAAATTAAAAAAAGGGGAGTGTTAATGGGATGTTAAAGGAAGATAAAAGGATTAGGGATCATGTAGGCTCCACCCCACTAATTCCTATCATGGGAGGTTATGTGGGTGTGGGCCCCACCCCTAACTCCCCATTGTAGGGATTAACCAACATCTTTAAATAAAATTTTGTGCTACCATTTTATTTATTTTATTCTAAATCACCAAAAATTAACTCTCAACCAGCATAAAACGCAACTGTAGTAAAGGTCCCCTTAAGCGAATATCGGTGCTGCGAGTTCATCGGTGTCCTTAGATTTCAATTCCGAGCAGCGGTTCAAAATATAGAAAATCTCACACATATGTTTACTGAACGTTCCCGAACAAAACATTAGAAATTGATTTTGGGCACACATGGCCTCAGAATCAAGTTCCGTCAAAAACCGCTGACTTGTAAAATTCCAATGTATTTAGGAAAAAAATTTCCTTGAAATTTCTGAGTCTTTACATTACCCCCTCCTCAAGGATTTACGTCCCGATAAAGCTACAACATACACTAGGGAAACAAATGAGGGTAGTGAGAATGCATCTAAGCATCCCTCTCCCATGTGCTCTCCTAAAGGCTCCCATGCTATGACCGAATGCGCACAAGAGGAATCGACCATCAACGTAGGACCTGCTCTTGTTGATCCTCGATCTCCGCCAGGACATCCGTGAATGTCACCCCATTATCAATGTCCATCTCCTTGTGGTCGATAACATGGGTCAGGTCTTGCACATATCTCGTCAACTGAGGTACGTGGAAGACGTCATGCACCCGGTGCAACTGAGGTAGAAAGACCAGGCGGTAATCCACCTCACCTACCCTACAGAGGACCTAGAAAGGTCCGAGGAATCGTCGAGATTACTTGCCGCCCTAGCCAATTCTCTGTAGTCCACATCAAGGTGAGACCCGTAAAAAAATTTGGTCGACATCCTCGAACTCTAATGGTCTATGTATCCTATCATCATATAACATCTATGTGCTCTGTGCTATCTTCATCCACTCTTGGATGATCTTCACCTTCTCTGGTAGCTTCAAGATGGGTGCACTTGTCAACCTCTACCTCAGCTCTTGAAAGCTCAACTGGAATCTCTCTGACCACATGAATGGTTTCCCCTTCTTCATCAATACCGGAAGTGGTGCAGCAACTCTAGAGAAGTATAGCACAGATCTAGGTCTGGCTGACTCATTAGTGATTGACTCCACCAACTTATGGATGATTCCGTCCTGTGCTACTTGGGGTTTACTTTTCGCCATCCAACGAAAACCCATCCCAACGTTGCAGGTAAACCACATCATTTCTTCCTAATACAGTCAATCTATGTGTGAACTGTGGTTTCCTAGTCCATACCAATACTAATGTCATATGGACTGGACGCTACCACCAAGAGGTTCCAACTGAAACTCATGCCCCAAGGGTCAGAAAACAACGTCGTCATAAGTGTGATTTTCTAGTTTTCTCCCAAAGGTATCTCCAGAAATGATGGTCATGCCAATGGATTAACCGGAAACTCTTGTTCTGGGACAAGATCTTTGGTATGAAAGAATGATTGGTACCTACGTCTGTGGATACGATAGCTAGTAATAGACACAGACTGTACCTCGATTCATTCCTAGAGCCCTTGGGTCACACTCCTTGACCGCATGTAGCTACTCTCTTCCCCTGTCCTCTATATCTACTTCCACATCTGTTACTCTGGTACAGATTCATCAGTCCTTAACACTTACATTTCTCGAAACATTATACATGAACATGTCTCTAAGACTAGCACCAGTTTAATTAATTCCAACTATTAACATTCAATGTTTTTTTAGCTTAGCTAATGAACATTCAACCACAAATGATCTCTCTAAGACCCTAACATATGTATGAATACATAGAGGAAAAACATAGAGGCTCAGATATCTTTAAACACACATTTATTAGAGGTCTGAGCTCTAAAGAACGTATCATATTCATCGAGTACTAGGAAAGATCGGTATACCACGATGAATACTCAGCTACCGACACGTCGTCCTGCTGAAGCTGTATAACCTCTAGAAAACTCTCAGGAACCTCATCAAGCCAGTCCTCATCCGCTTGTGGGTCGGGGTCGCCTCAAAGCATGAGGGATATCTGGTGCTGAAACACATGTAAGGCACTAAGCCTACATGTTTCCTCTACCGGTACCACCCACAATGTCTACTGACCAATGGGATGTGATATAGTTGGCACACTACCCGAAGGTACCATCTTGGAAAATGGTCCTTGTACCGAAACGTCATCACTCTTATAAACATCCTCATGGTCACTTACTAAAAAATATTAGTAGCTTAGATCAACATCTGCTCTACTAGTGTCTCAACTAGGTGGAAAACTCCAACAATCTCCTCCACCGAGTCCTCTTATGCCTGAGAATATGTCTCACCTCGAAACCTCAGAGGCCTCTACCGCTGAAACTCATGTAACGTGCTCAATTGGAGTGCATTGTCTTCCAATGCAGCCAGTGGAATCTAGTGCACAATGGGTGGTGGTGCTGCTGGTACACCACATAAAGGTTCCAATATAGTAATAGGGTCCTCCACTGGTGCCTCGTCGCTCGGTGGGTCATCATCGTGTACTCTTTCAGAAATCCAACTGACTATCTCCGTGGAAGCATTCTGAACAGATGTGACACGGTCAAAAGACTATACCTGGTGAGCTAACCTGGTTGAGCTGACATAAAGAAAAATTTTGAAGACGCACATTCAATCATTGTTTTTGTGATTTGAGTAAGAAATCAGAAATTAGGGTCTTGATGTATGGATACGTAGGCCGCCGCACCAACATTGGACTCCCTAAACTGAAACCCACACGTTGTACACTTAACACTATTACTTCACATAAAGGAAATATCAGATTCCTATGTTATGTGGTAGAACCGACTCCTTTGATGCCAATTGTCATGACCCGTTCGTAGGGCTCGTGCTGTGACTACCCCAAGCCCACCTTCCATAGGCCATGGGCTGGTGACTCGCCCCAAAGGCGTAAAACCTGATAAAAGAGAAGGAATTACCTTTATAATAGTAAAAAACACAATAGTGTACCTAACCAAAGTTTTCACTAAGAATAACTTTATAAAAAAGTAAGTGCTGAGAAGAAAGGGGCCGGAAATACAAGCCCAATAGTAGGTACAGTACAAATGAAAAGATATTACAACTATAGTAATGTAAAACAAAAACCACCGAGTTGTCCTCTGGAAATCCTACCTGAAGGGTGGGTACACATGGTCTCCTCAGCACCTCGGGTCCATCTGTCTACTCCGTGTACGTCTCATCAAGTGGTCCACCTCTGGGTACCATCCCGCTCTACAAGTATCCACCTTGATCATTGTTGTCCGACATCAACATCTAACACAACGTAGTGCAGGTGTATCCCGTGCGTGGGTGAGTATAACAATACTCAGTAGGGACCCCGAGACCCTCAAGTTCTCACAATTTCCAACAAGGATAAACCAAAAAGTAAGATTTCAATGGATAACCTTTACTTAGGTATATTCCCATACATATACCTATGTTGTCAAGTAACCCATATCAATCATGAGGAAAAGACAATGGTCATTGACTTAGCTCAAACCATTATTTTATTCATGATGTCGAAACCACGACTGCTAGAGAACTCCTCCTCAATCGAGCACAATATTCCTGCCATGACTCTGAGGTGCTACTCACTAACCTTAGACTGCTGAGGAACTCCTCCTGTCGAGTACCGCGGGTCTTCCCCCTCACACAGTAGCGCTCCCCGCCATGGGTCCGCCACCTCACATAGTAGCACTCCCACTAATAGCCTACAGAGGTTCTCATTCTCTCGAGTACTACGGGTCTTCCACATCACAATGTAGTGATCCTCCGCGAATGGTCTGCCACCTCACTCAGTAGTGCTCTCCACTGGGCTAGTCAAGTCACTCTGAAACGAATCGGACAAGCAGTCATTAGGTCTTAGCTAGCCACTAGGTATTCGTATCAGTATTATCATCTTTGGAAGGATATGCTCCACGAGCTACTGGCCGTTATTCCAAGTGTCACGTAGTCCCATGAATAAGTATCTCAAAGGTCCAACTCGTTATAGGGGTCTCAACATGACCCAGGTCTGGGTCCTACCCAGTAGGGCGTGACTCGACCCAGGTTGCTAGCCTGGCCCGCATGGCGTGGCGGGTCGGTCCGCATGACGCGGTGGCCTGTCCACGTGACACGGTGGACCAGCCGCGTGGCTGGGGCGGTGAATTGTACCTGGTCAGCGGGACCAACTGGCGGTGGTGCCCTGTGGGGCCCGCCCCAATCAACCAATCAGGGTGGATTTGCACCCCTATCACCCGTAATGGAACTGGAAAAACCAGTTCCTCTCTGCAGAACCCACTGCGTTCTTCCCTAGCGCAACCTCACCAGTGGTCGGCTCAGCTGGATGCCCTCTTGCTTATCTGCCGCAGGCCAGCCGCGGCTTCCCCTACCGGCATGGCATGATGGTGTCGCGCTTTCTCCGACCGTCACGACCCGTATGGCCAAGACCCCTCTACCGTGTGTCGTGACGATGCCACACTTTCATTTGATTTCTATAGACCTCTTTGACGTGACCCTCTTCCTCTAGTGCAGTGTGACGACACTAAGCCCCTCGGGCATTGCCGTAGCTTGTGGTTGATACAGCCCCATTCTTCGCACAATTCTGGAAACCCGATGTCAAATGCGCTGTCGATTTCTTCAATGATTTTCTCTAACAGTGGCACTGTTGCACCACCGCCATCATCAATCCACAAAAAACTATTAGAGGGACGTTGGGATGTGTTTGTTCAGCCCATGACCTCTGCTTCCTATGATAACATTTGGCTTACAATGTACCATAATAAATGATGAGGTATGAGGATTTAAATTAATCAATAACAACCCCTACCTTGAAATAAGGTCTGTGGTAGACGGGCATTGCGGAAGATGGCGTCGCGGGGAGACAGCATTAACTCATTGATGTTGGGGAAGAAAGAGCTAAGGATGGCCGGTATTCGGTGTTCCATGTATGTGGATTCTTCTATTTTGGCTTGGCATAAGATCGTAAAAGACGATCGTCATTCTTCAGCAGTTATTCATCCAAAGAAGAACCCTATTCTGTTATTTTTCTAGAGTTATCTCCAAAATATTTTCCAACCAAAATTATAATAAGGCCCTCCCATAACATAACATTTCCATGAATTTTAAAATTAATTAAAAATATAAATTGAATAAATTAAGGAATTTGAGTAGGCAACATTAATGGATAGGAGATGGAGAGGCTCCACATTTAAGTGGAAGTCCAAAGGGTCAAAGTGGGTTGTCAAAAATTAAATAAAGGCGAGTGTTAATGGGATGTTAAAGGAAGATGAAAGGATTAGGGATCGTGTGGGCCCCACCATACTAATTCCTCTCATGGGAGGTTATGTGGGTGTGGGACCTAGCCCTAACTCCCTATTGTAGGAATTAACCAACATCTTTAAATAAAATTATGTGCAACGATTTTATTTATTTTATTCTAAATCCCCAAAAAATAATTCTCAACCTGTATAAAATGAAACTACGGTAAAGGTCCCCTTAAGAGAATATCAGCACTGCGAGTTCATCTGTGTCCTAGGATTTCAATTCTGGGAACCGGTTCAAAAGATAGAAAATCTTGCATATACGTTTAATGAACGTACCAGAACAAAACATCATAAATTGATTGCGGGTGCACCAGGC
This sequence comes from Viscum album, assembly GCA_963277665.1. Taxonomy (NCBI): domain Eukaryota; kingdom Viridiplantae; phylum Streptophyta; class Magnoliopsida; order Santalales; family Viscaceae; genus Viscum; species Viscum album. Next base: position 365,257,964 of record OY728166.1, on the reverse strand, counting down.
CACAAAATCAAGTGCCATTAGAAACCGCATACTCGTAAAATCCCAAAGTATTTATGAAAAAAATATCCTTGAATTATCTGGGTCTTTACATTACCCCCACATTTGGTCTTTACATCCCCATAAATCTAAAACATAGACAAGGGAAACAAACGAGGGTACTGAGCATGTATCTGAGCCTCTCGCTCCCATGTTCTCTCCTGGAGGTTCCCAAGATGCGATCAAATGTGCACCAGAGGAATCGACCATCCACGTAGGACCCACTCCTGTTGATCCTCGATCTCTAATGGGACCTTCGTGAAAGTAACCCCTTCATCGATGTCCAGCTCCCCGTGGTCTATGATGTGGGTCGGGTCGTGCACGTATCTCCTCAACTGAGATATGTGGAAGACTTCATGCACCCAGTGCAACTAAGGTGGATGGGCCAGGCAGTAAGCCACCTCACCTACTCTACTGAGGACTTGGAAAGGTCTGAGTAATCATGGAGATAACTTTCCACCCCAGCCAAATCTCCATAGACCTCGTCGAGGTGTGACCCGTAGGAAAACGTGGTCACCATCCTCGAACTCCAGTGGTCTTTGTATCCTATCAGCATAGAACTTATGTCTGATCTTTGCATTCTTCATTCACTATTGGATGATCTGCACCTTCTCTGGTAGCCATAATATGGGTGTATTGGTCAACCTCTGCCTTAGCACCTGATAGCTCTGGAGGAATCTATCTGACCACAAGAATGGTTTCCCCTTCTTTGTTAATGACGGAAGCGGTGCAACAACTATGGAGAATTCTGACACAAATCTAAGTCTGTCTAACTCATGAGTGACCGACTGCACCCACTTATCCATTATTCCATCATGTGCTGCCTGGGGTTTCCTTTTGGCTGACCAAGGAAAACCCATCCCATCATTGTTGGTAATCCACAACCTTTTTTCCTAATAAAATAAATATGTTTATGAATTGTGGTTGCCTAGTCCATACCCAAACTAAATTTTTAAGGCCTCGACACTACCACCAAGAGGTTCTGATCGAAACTCTCACCCGAAGGGCCAGATCACATCGTCGGCGTAATTTTCATTATCGAGCCTCCTCCAAAATGTATCTCCAAACATGAGGATCAAGCCAGTTGTTTAACCGGAAACTCGTGGTTTGGTACAAGATCCTTGGAAGGAAGGAATGATTAGTACCTATGTATATTGATACTACAGCTATTAATAGACATAGAACATACCTTGAATCATTCCTAGAGCCATTGGGTCACACTCCTTGACCGCATGCAACTACTCTGTTCCCCTGCCCTCCAGCTCTGCTTCCACGTCTGCTTCCCTGGTGCAGACTCATCTATCCATAACACTCCCCCTTCTCAAAACATTCTACATGATCAAGTCTCGGAGACTGGCTCCAATTTAATGCTTTCCCATTAATAACATTCACTAGTTGTTTTTGCTCAGCTAATGAAAATTCAACCACAACGGTTCTCTCTATAACCCTAGTATATGTAGGAATGCATAGAGGAAAAAAATGTTGGCTCAGATATCCTTCAACACACCTAAATCAAAGGTCCTATCTCTAAAGCACGTATCATATTCATCGACTACTGTAAAAGATCGGTATGCCTTGATGAATACTTAGCTACTGACACGTCGTACTACCGAAGCTATATAAGATTTATAAAACTCCCAGCCAACTCCTCAAACCCGTCCTCATCTACCTATGGGTTGGGTCGCCTCGGAGCTTGAGGGATATCTAGTTCTGAAACACATGTAAGGCACTATTCCAACAAGTTTCCTCTACCAGTACTTCCGGTAGTGTCTGCTGACCAATGGGCAGTGATATAGTTGGCACTCTACCCGAAGGCACCATCTCAGAAAACGGTCCAAGTACCGAATCCTCATCACTATGCGGACCGTCCTAATGGTCACTTATTAAAAGGATTAGTAGCTAAGATCAACATCAGCTCTACAAGTGTATCAACTGGGCGGGAAACTCTAGTAATCGCCTCCACCCAGTCCTCTATTGTCTGGGAATCTGTCTCGCCTCGAAACCTCGGAGGCCTCTTCTGCTAGAACTCATGCAACGTGCTCAATCGGCATGCATCGTCCTCCAATGCGGATGGTGGAATTTTCTGCCCAACAGGTGGTGGTGCTGCTGGTACACCACCCGAAGGTGCCAACATAGTAAGAGGGTCCTCCACTGGAGCCTCATTGCTCGGTGGGCTGTCATCGTGTACTCTTTCGAAATTCCAACTGACTGTTTACGTGGAGGAAATCTGAACAGATGTGACACTGTCAAAAGACTATACATGGTGAGCTGACCCAGTTGAGATGACTTGATGAAAAAATTAGAATACATACATTCAATTAGTGTTTTTGTGCACAGAGTTGGAAATCAGAAGTTTGGGTCCTGGTGTATAGATACGTCGATTGCCGCACCAACACTGGACTCCCTAAAACGAAAACCACACTCGGTCCCCTAAACAGTCTTTCTTCACAGAAATGAAATATCAGAGTCCTATGTTCTGTGGTAAAACTGAATCCTCTGATACCAATTGTCACAACCCGTCCATGGGGCCCATGTCGTGACTACCCTGAGCATTTCGTCCATAGGCCAGGAGTTGGCAACTAGCACCAAAGTCGTGAATTCCTATAAAAGGGAAGGAATTTCTTTTATAAAAGTAAACAACACAATAGAGTACGCAATAGAGGTAAGCACTAAGAATAACTATGTACAAAAGTAGGTGATAAAAAGAATACGGGTCGGAAATAAAATACCAATAGTAGTTACATTACAAATGAAATGCTAGTACAACTGTATTAAAGTATAACAACAACCACCAATTCGTCCTCTGAGAATCCCACCTGAAGGGTGGGTACATATGGTCTCCACAGTACCTGGGGTCCATCCATATGCTCTATGTATGTCTCGTCTAGTGTTCCACCTACGGGTACCGTCCAGCTCTACAAGTCTCCACCTTGATCATTGTTGTCTGTCATTTTCACCCAATGCAACATAGTGCACGCGTAGCCTGTGCAGGGGTGAGTATAACGATACTCAGTAGGGACCCTGAGACCCTCATGTTCTCACAAAAATACAACAACTATAAACCACAAAGTATGATTACAATGGATAACCATTACTTATGTATATGACCATAAATATACCTAAGTTATCAAGTAACCCATCTGAAACATGAGGAAAACCAAAAGGTTATAGACTCACCTCAAACCATGATTTTATTCGTTATGTCAAAACCATGGCTGCTGGAGAAATCTTACTCTGTCAAGCACAGTAGTCCTGTCGTGACTCCAAGGTGTTACTGAATAACCTTATACTGCTGAGGTACTCCTCCTGTCGAGTATCGTGGGTCTTCCGCCTCACACAGTTTCACTCCCCGCCATGGGTCAGTCGGCTCACATAGTAGCCCTCCCCCTGATAGCGTACATAGGTACTCCTTCTATAGAGTATTGTGGGTCTACCACCTCACAAAGTAGTGCTCCTCCAGCATGGGTTTTCCACCTCACACAATAGTGTTCCCCACTTGGGTAGTCAATTCACCTTGAATCGAATCGGACAAGAAGTCATCAGGTCTCAGCCAGCTACTAGATCCCAGTATCTGTATGCTTCTCTCAGAGAGGATCCTCTCCACAAGATACTAGTCGATAATCCAAGTGTCACAAAGCCCCATGATAAATTATCTCAAAGGTATGCCACATCAAAGGGGTCTCACCATGACCCGGGTCTGAGTCCTGCCTAGTAGGTCGTAGCCCGACCCAGGATTCCTTCCTGACCCAAGGCGTCGTCCCGGCCTACTTGGCATGGTGACATGGCCTGTGTGGTGCGGCGGCCCGGTCCGTGTGACGCGATAGCCTAGCCAGTCCAATGCGCCGTAGTGGCCCGGTCTGCGTGACGTGGTGGCCCAACCATGTGGTCAGGGCGATGAAGCCCTCCTGGTCAGTATGACCAAGGTGAGGCAGTGCCCTACGGGGCCTACCATAATCAATAATTGTGGTGGTTTTGTTCCCCCCCCCCCCACCTCGTCTCCCATAAAGGAACCATAAAACGCTGGTTCTTCTCCATGGAACCCACTGGGTTCCGCCCTGGAACAACATCGCCAATGGCCGGCTTAGTGGGCCCCCCTCCTACCTATTCGTTGTGGCCCAGCCTTGGCTTCCCCTACTAGCGTGGTGCGATGGAGTTGCGCTATCTCTGACCATCGTGGGCCGCATGTTCGCAGCCCCTCTATTGTGTAGCACGACAGCGAAGCGCTTTCATTCGACCGCTGCGACCCTCCTGGCTGTGGCCCTCTTACTTTGGCACATTGCGACGACCCCACGCACCTCGGGTATTTCCACGACCCATGGTGGTCGTAGCCCCGTTCTTCACGAAATTCCAGCAACTCGATGACTAATGTGTTGCTGATTTATTTTTTGGTTTTCTCTACCGGTGGCGCCGTTGTGCCACCGCTGTCATCAATCCACTATAAACCATCACAGGGACATCGGGCCATGATTTTTTGGCCCACTCCCTCTGTGTTAGATGATAAAATTCGGCTAACTTTGTACCACAATAAAAGATGAGGTACGATTATTTAGATTAATCAATAATGACCCCTACCTCAAAATAAGGTTGGTGGAAGCTGGGTGTCATGAAAGATGGTGTCGCAGGGAGATGGTGTCAACTCATTGACATCGGGGAAGAAGAAGCTGAGGATGGTGTGTCATCGGCTTTCATTGCAGGTGGCTTTTTCTCCATTGTCTTGGATGATGATCTAAGAAGAAGATCATCGTTCTTCAGCGGTTCTTCATCAAAAGAATAACCCTATTCTTTTATTTCTCAAAAGTTCTCCCCAAAATATTTACCAACCTAAATAATAATATGGCCCTCCCATAATATATCATTTCCATGTATTTTTTAATTAATTCAAAATGTAAATTGAATTAATTAAGGCATTATATTTGGAAACATTAATGGATGGGAGATGGAGAGGCTCCACATTTAAGTGGAATTTCAATGGTTTAAAGTGGGTTGTTAAAAATTAAATAAAGGGGAGTGTTAATGGGAAGTTAATGGAAGATGAAAGAATTAGGGATCGTGTGGTCCCCACCACACTAATTCCTCTCATGGGAGGTTATGTGGGTGTGGTCCACACCCCTAAATCCCCATTGTAGGAATTAAACAACATATATAAATAAAATTGTGTGCTACAATTTTATTTATTTTATTCTAAATCCCTTTAAAGTAACTCTCAACCCACATAAAATGCTACTATGGTAAGGGTCTCCTTAAACGAATACTGGCGTTGTGAGTTCATCGGTGTCCTTGGATTTCAATTCCGAGCACCAGTTCAAAAGATATAAAATCTCGCATGTATGATTACTGAACATACCAGAACAAAATTTCATAAATTGATTATGGGAACACTGCGCCTCGGAATCAGATGTCGTTAGAAACTGCAGACTCGTAAAATTCCAAAGTATTTAAGAAATCATTTTCCTTGATTTTTATGGGTCTTTACATTACCACCACCTCAGGGATTTATATACCAGTAAACATACAACATACACTAAGGAAAAAAAGGAGGGTACTGAGCATGCATCTGAGCCTCCCACTCCCATGTACTCTCCTTTACGTTCCCATGCTACCAGCGAATGTGCACCACTGCAATTGACCTTCAACATAGGTCCTGCCCTTGTCGATCCTTGATCTCCACCAAAACCTCTGTGAATGTCTCCTTATCATCAATGTCCAGCTCTCCATTGTCGATGATGTGGGTCGGTAAGCCACCTCATGGTCGGTGATGTGGTCGATGATGTGGGTCGGTAAGCCATGTATCTCCTCAATTGAAATACATGGAAGACGTCATGCACCCAGTGCAGCTGAGGTGGAAGGGGTAGGCGGTAAGCCACCTTGACTACTCTCCTGAGGACCAGGAAAGGTCCAAAGAATCGTGGAGGTAACATGCCGCCATGGCCGAATCTCTGTAGACCTTCTCAAGGTGAGACTTGTAGGAAAATGTGGTCTCCATCCTCAATCTCCAGTGGTCTCCATCTCCTATCCGCATAGAACTTTTGTCTACTCTGAGCTGTCTTCATCCGCTCCTGGATGATTTGCACCATCTCTGGTAGCCTCATGTTAGGTGCACTGGTCAACCTCTGCATTATCTCCTAAAAGCTCTGTTGGCATCTCTCTGACCACACAAATATTTTCCCCTTCTTTGTCAATGCCAGAAAAGGTGCAGCAACTTTGGAGAAGTTTGGCACTAATCTAAGTCTGGATGACTCATGATTAATCGACTGCACCCACTTATGCATGATTTCATCCTATGCTGCCTGGGGTTTCCTTTTCGACAGACAAGGAAAACCCATCCTAAAGTTGAAGTTAAACCACAACCTTTTTCCTAATACAGTCAATTTGTGTATGAACTGTGGTTGCCTAGTCAATACCCAAACTAACGTCGTAAGGCCTTGATGCTGCCACTAAGAGGTTCCAACTGAAACTCATTCCACAAGGGTCAGATCACACCATCGGCGTAAGTGTGATTATCAAGTCTCCTCCCAATGGTATCTCTAAACGTGACGGTCAAGCCAACAGTTTAACCGAAAACTCTTGGTCTGGGAAACGATTAATTATATGAATGAATGATTGGTAAATATGTCTATTGATATGCCATATAGTAATAGACACATATCGTACCTTGAATCATTCCTAGAGCCCTTGCGTCACACTCCTTGACCACATGCAGCTACTCTCTTCCCTTGCCCTCCAGATCTGCTTCCACGTCTGCTGCCCTGGTGCAGATTCATCTGTACTTAACACTTCCTCTTCTCGAGACATTCTACCGGCTCAAGTCTCTGAGACTGGCACCAGTTTCATGCTTTCAAACTGCTAACATTCACTGGTTGTTTCCGCTCAGCTAATGAACATTCAACAACAAAGGTTCTCTCTAGCACCCTTACATTAGTAGGAATGCATAGAGGAAAAAACATCTAGCTCATATATCATTAATCACACCTCGCTCAGAGGTCCGATCTCGAAAGCACGTATCATATTCATCGAGTACCCGGAAATATCGGTATGCCTCGATGAATACTCAGCTATCGATACATCGTCCCATCGAAGCTGTATAAGCTCTAGAAAACTCTCATCTGCCTCCTCAAGCCAGTACTTAGCTGTGTTTAGTTCAGTCTCGCCTTGGAGAATGATGGATATCTGGTGCTGAAACACATGTATGTCACTAATCCAACAAGTGTCCTCTACCGTTACCACTGGTAGTGTCTGCTGACCAATGGGCAGTGATATATTTGGCAAACTGCCCGATGGTACCATCTCAGATAACAGTCCAAGTACCGAAACCTCATCACAATGCGGACCATCCTCATGGTCATTTACTAAAAAATAATTATAGCTAAGATCAACATCTGCTCTACTAGTGTCTCAACAAGGTGGTAAACTCCAGTAATTGCCTCCACCAAGTCCTCTTCTACCTAGGAATCTATCTCGACTCAAAACCTCAGAGGCCACTGCCGTCGGAACTCATACAACACGCTCAATCGGCATGAACCATTGTCTAATGAGGATGGTGGTATCTTTAGACCAACGGGTGGTGGTGCTGCTGGTACACCACCCAAGGGTGCCAACATAGTAAGAGGGTCCTCCATAGGAGCCTCGTCGCTCGATGGGCCGTCCTCGTGTACTGTTTCGGAACTCCAACTGATTGTCTCTCTGGAGGTATTCTGAACAGATGTGACACGGTCAAAAAACTATACCTAGTGATCTGACCTGGTTGAGCTGACATGAAGAAAAATTTTGAAGACACATATGCAATCTATGTTTTTGTGCACTGAGTTGGAAATGAGAAGTCAGTGTCATGGGGTATGGATACGTAATCCTCCGTACCAACACTGGACTCCCTGAACCGAAAACCACACTCAGTACCCGTAACATTATTGCCTCATAGAAAGGAAATATCATAGTCCTGTGTTTTGCGGTATAATAGACTGCTCTGATACCAATTGTCACGACCAGTCCTCGGGGCTCGTGCTGGGACTTCCCCAACCCTATCTTCCATAGGCCAAGGGATGGCTACTAGTACCAAAGGCATAAATCCAGATAAAAGGGAATGCATTGACTTTATACAAGTAAACAACACAACAGAGTACTCAACAGAAGTAAGCACTAAGAAGAACTTTATACAAAAGCATGTTCTGAAAAGAAAGGGGGTCGGAAATACAATCCCAACAGTAGGTACAGTACAATGGAATAGCTAGTACAACTACAGTAAAGTAAAACTGCAACCACGGAGCCGTCCACCAAGAATCCCACCTGATGGGTGGGTACAAATGGTCTCCCTAGAAGCATGGGTCCATCTGTCTACTCTGTGTACATGTCATTAAGTGTTCCACCTCCGAGTAACATCCAACTCTACACGTCTCCACCTCGATCAATGCGTATGTCATATGTATCCAACACAACGTAGTGCGGGTGTAGCCCGTGCATGGGTGAGTATAACGATACTCAGTAGAGACCTCGATACCCTCATGTTGTCATAAAATCCAACAATGATAAACCACAAAGTAATATTTCAACGGATAACCATTACTTAGGAACATGCCCATAAATATACCTAAGTTATCAATTAACCCATCTCAATCATGATGAAAACATAATGGTCATTGACTTAGCTCAAACCATGATTTTATTTGTGATTTTGAAACCACGGCTGCTGGAGACTCCTCCTCTGTCGAGCATAGTAGTCATGTCGTGACTTCGAGGTGCTACTCACTAACCTTATACTGGTGAGGTACTCCCCCTGTCAAGTACCGCGGGTCTGCCGCCTCACACAGTAGCACTCCTCACCATGGGTCTTCCACCTCACATAGTAGCGCTCCCCCTGGTAGCCAACATAGGTACATCTTCTGTCGAGTACCGCGGGTCTTCCACATCACAAAGTAGCACTCCTCTGCCATGGATCTACAACCTCACACAATAGTTTTCCACACTGGGCCAGTCAAGTCACTCTGAAACGAATCAGACAAGCAATCATTGAGTCTCAGCTTGCTACTAGGTCTCTGTATCTATATGCTCGTCTCCAGAAGGATCCTCTCCACGAGCTACTGGTCGATACTCAAAGTGTCATGAAGTCCCACAAAGAAGTATCTCAAAGGTCTGCCACTTCATAGGGGTCTCAACACGACACGGGTCTAGCTTCGTCCCAGTAGGGTGCAGCTCGGCCCAGGATGTCGGCCCCGCCCAGGGTGATGGTCTGGCCCGCGTAGCATGACTGCTTCGCCCGCGCAGCGTGGTGGCCCAGTCCGCATGACGCGGTGGCCCGGGCCCCAGAACGTGGTGGCCTAGCCACATGGCTGGGGTTGTGAATCCCGCCTAGTCTGCATGACCAAGAAGCGGTAGTGCCCTGTGGGGCCCTCCCTAATCAATCAAGGGGGCGGTTTGCCCCCCTGTCTCCCATAACGGAACCAGAAAAGGTTGGTTCCTCTCCGCGGAACATGCTGGGTTCCTCCCTGGCGCACCCTTGGTGGCGGTCGGCTCAGTCAGCTGCCCTCCTGCCGGTCCACCCCAGCCCAGCTGCTACGTCCCTTACCAGCACGTTGCGATGGCACCGTTCTCTCTCCGACCATCACAGCCCGCAAGGCCGCAGCCCCACTTCCGTGAGGCGTGATAGCGCCGTGCTTTCATCTGACCCCCACATCCCTCCTTGAAACACCCTCTTCCTCTGGGGCAGTGCGACGACACCGCAGCTCTCAGGCATTGTCATAGCCCGTGGTGGCTGCAACCCCATTCACCACACAATTCTGGCTACCCGATGTCAAATGCACTGCCGATTTATTTTGCGATTTTCTCTACCTATGGCGCTGTTGCACAACCGCTGTCGTCAATCCACTCAGAACCATCAGAGGGACATCGGTCCATGTTTGTTCGGCCCATGCCCTCCGCATTAGATGATAACATTCACCTAACAATTTACCACAAAAAGTGATGAGGTATGAGGATTTAAATTAATAAATAACGACCCTACCACGAAAAAAGGTTTTCGGTAGACGGGCGTCGCGGAAGAAGGTGTCGCGGGGAGACGGCCTCAACTCTTTGAGGTATGGGAAGATGGCGCTGAGGATGGCGCATAATTGGTGTTCATTGTGGGTGACTCCTTCTCCTTCGACTTGTCCTAAGATCGAAGAAGACGATCGTCGTTCTTCACCAGTTCTTCGTCGAAAGAAGAACCCTATTATTTTATTTCTCAATATTTCTCCCAAAAATATTTGCCCAAAATAATAATAATAAGACCCTCCCATAATATAACATTGACATGTATTTTCAAATTAATTCAAAATGTAAATTTAATTTATTAAGACATTAGGGTTAGAAACATTAATGGATGGGAGTTGGAGAGGCCCCAGATTTAAGTGGAAGTCTAATGGTTTAAAGTGGGTTGTCACAAATTAAATAAAGGGGAGTGTTAATGGGAAGTTAAAGGAAGATGAAAGGATTAGGGATCGTGTGGGCCTCACCACGCTAATTCCTCTATTAGGAGGTTATGTGGGTGTGGGCCCCACCCCTAACTCCCCATTTTAGGAATTAACAAACATCTTTAAATAAAATTGTGGGCTACTATTTTATTTATTTTATTCAAAATACCCTAAAATTATCTCTCAACTCACAAAAAATGCAACTGCGGTAAAGTTCCCCTTAAGAGAATATCGGCGATGCGAGTTCATCGGTGTCCTTAGATTTCAATTCCGAGCATCGGTTCAAAAGATAGAAAATCATGAACGTCCTTTTACTAAACGTACCTGAACAAAACATCAGAAATTGATTCCGGGCACACCAGTCTCAGAATCAAGTGCCGTCTGAAACCACGGACTCGTAAAATTCCAAAGTATTTATGAAAAAAATTTCCATTATTTTCCGAGTCTGTGGTAAACCAACATTCACAAGTCCATTTCTAATGAAGTGAAAGAAGATTCATTTAAACTAACCCAGTTGGGTTCCAAAAATACCCCATTAATCAAAAGGCCCTAGTGCACCTCAGGTCACCGAGTTAATATTAAAAATTGATGATATGGAGGTTGGGGTTATCATGAAAATATATTTGGAAATAAGTGGATTAATTTCCCATCCTCTTACGCCATGAGACCTTAAAATAACCAAATAATTGAGGTCATTATTCATTTCACTTGTCTGAATGGTGTATACAAGAATAATTCAGGTCTGAATATTTAAAACACCCTTATAGATTTAAGGGAAGTGATTATTGAACATGAAAACACTTTGGGATATCCATATGAATGATATTAATGTAGTAGTAGCTACAAAATGTAATGAATAAATATTCTTGCTACATTTCATGTGGAATATGGATTAAAACAAGCTTTTTAAACTCTTAAAATAAAAACAATATTGAAAAATATCTTGCAAATTCTTCTAGAGAATGCGAGTAATATAGTTACGGCCAAATAGATGTGAGATGGATTCCTCACCTTGTAGACATAATAAACATGTAGAGGAAATAGCAATACCTTTATTCTATAGAAGTTATTGAGTGGGAAGTCTATTTTTCTAATTTATCCTCATAAGAATGAAATCCGAAAGGGGGATGAACGGATTCCTAGAGTAAGATCCCCATGATAGTAACACTATGGATCCCCCAAATACATGTCAATAACATGATCTCATGATAAAACTACCATCTAAATTAGGCATCCATATCAAAGTTTCATAGTTGGCATATACATACAAAGATAATTCAACAACAAGTAGAGTAGGCAGCATATCAGGTAATCCACTATCAGCTTACAATTCAAAAGTCATTACATTCATCCTAGATACCATAATAATAGCCTCATAAATAATGGGTTTTAAAATACAAGGAATACAAAAACAATTCAAGTGTGGCAATGTGCAAACAAACAATTTAAAAAAATCATAATCTCTAAGTAAAAATTCTTGACAGTTAAACAGATTGATGAAGAAACATATATGACATACCCATTGCGATGTTAAAAAACAAACATGGACATGAGGATTTATTGGGAAGAGTTAGTGATAGAAATATGTCCCTATGTGATGATTTTATGAATGGTATCATTGAATATCCAATGTTCATTTAATCCCAAACCCTCTGTGTTCATTGGATTTACACATTCCTTCTCATTTATATTAACAATCTTCCTCCCATGGACTGAAAAAGTTCAAATAAAATTGTGAATATTTCGTTGTAGTTCTATTACAAGGCTTGTAGGCCATCTCTTCACAAATAAATGATACAGAAATATTGATGTAATTACATTATTCACCATGAAAAATAAACCACCAAGAGACATAGATTTCCCATTATAGTTTTTTAATGATTAAAATTTTTTAAAGAGATACTTTCCAGATATAATCTTTTCATCATTACCAAAAAAAATTAAACCCAATACGAATGAAAGGAAAGGAACTTATACTCACACCTAGACATCGATCCACTCTGTTATGCATTGAAAAAATCACTCCTTATGAAAAAATAAATAATGACTTGTTCCGGTTAATAAACTATCCATCTACCTCTTTACAATGCCCAAAAATGATTTTGATATGATATTAGGTAACTATGTCAGCTAACTCAAAAATAAAAATATCATCTTCATAAAGTATTTGTGAGGGAGAAAAAATACATTTTCAAACACTCAGTTTATGATATAGAAATATAATTACAAGTTTTAAGATGTGATGACTCGTATAATCCTCATCAATGGGAAAGATTAGTCCATATAAGGAACCTCATGCCTGACTCCCCGGAATAATGAAAGAAACCCTTCGGGGACCCATTAACATGGATGGATAACCTAGAACTATTGTGAGTAATGAAAATCATTTTAATAACTATCTATGAAAATGTGTGAATTTTAAGAACAAAAAATATGAAATCTCATTTCATAGTATCAAATTCATGTTTGATTCAATCTTTAGGGCCATATTTCAACACTTCACCTTTTCTTCACTGTATTATTACATTCTGAATTAGTGTAGAAATAGTTCTGTATATTGTTCCCAAAAAAAGAAATTTATTTTGTAAGATAATTCCTTTTTAAGTCTCTCCCAACCTGTTAGTCAAGATTTTGTAAACAAACCTTGGTAATGTGTTCCCAAAATTAAGTGGTATGAAATCCTTAATATTAATAGAATTATAATTTTTATAATCAATGAAATGATGTCGGTATTCTTAAAAAGGGAATATATAAAGGATTAAAAAATTATTTGACTTCATTAATAACCTCAAGATGAACATTGTCCCAATAGAACACAAAATGTTTTTTTGGTAAAGCTGCTAGGACCTGCAATGGCACCAATATTTTGAGATAAAAGACCTGCATGTATTTCAGAAATATTATGTACATCAACTTTTCATCTATACTACAATTCATCAATGCCCCAATTAATGAAAATGGTAATTTTAGGGGTTTTCTTTCCCATTATCTAAATAATACATTTAAAAAAAAACATGCGACAGAATTTTTAATATCATTTTTAGAGATTACCCATGTCCCATAAATTTGCAGACCATTGGGGTTCCTTTTTACTTTTTTCCCTGTGCATACAATGAAACTGTCTTTTATTTTTATACCCATCCTCGATCCACTTGATATTAAATTGATTATCAGCATGATTATCCTCCGTTGTTAGGATACTAATGTGATTAGAGAGGGAATTAATCTATGTATGAGTGGACACATCCTAACATTCATTACATTCCTGATAAAGGATCTAATAAGATTCATCCTCTTGGACATAATAATCAGGCTAAGAAAAATAATATTAACTCCATCACTTATACCGAGATTTAAAATTTATTAACATGTAAGAAATAATGTGCATTATTGTACCCATGAAATAAACCTTACATGTATTTATAATAACCTACCTAAAACCATAAAAAAATCCACACATTATGAAATTTAATGGTAAAAGGAGATGACCTTATTCTATCAAAAATAAGATCAATGAAGAGTGGATTATGATTAGAATATATTTGAGGATGTGTGATCCTAGAAACATCAACAACAGAGTTCCTTTCATTAACATGTACATGACACTTGTCCAATTTACTATCAATTCTTCCATTAACTGTATTTCTATTCTATGTAAAATCGTCACTAAACATGGGGACTTCACTCAATTTGTAATTATCCTTATAGTAGGATAAATCAATTTCTACGACTCAATATTAGTTACTTCCAATTTTTTCATATTTACAAAGATTAGTATTAAAATCACCCAAAATAACCTAACTGTGACACATATTCTCAGATATATCATTCATTTTCTTCCATATTACCCTTCTTACTGTGTATAGATTTTATGCATAAACAATAATGTTAACACTAATGGTTCTATTTAAATCGTATGAAATATTGGTAGATTGAAATTAAAAACTATAAGAGATAAAGAAAACATTATCTTACTTGAATATCCACAAAGATTCTATAGAATAATCAAATTGGTTACAATCAATAATGAAATATAATAAAGAAATCCGCTTAAAAGCATCAAGTTATCAAAACACATTTGTGGTTCAACTAAACCAATAAGAAGATGATTTTTTATCATTATAAAATACCAAAGGTCCTTGAATGCAGGTGAATTCCCAAGCCCTTGGAATATCTAGACGAATATCTTCATTTATGAAGGGACCTGAGCCTAGTAGAAGGCCCTTCATAAATTTAAGACTTGGTTGGACCAATTTCCACCAGTGAGGTGGAATGATAATCATGTATAGATAAAACATCATCTGTACGGAGACTAGAGCCCTTCTGATTCTCAGCCATTGATTTATCCTTTATGGAATCATATTTATTAGATGATTCAATTTAAGTAAAATTAATACTTGTAGAAAGCATCCCCCTTACAGATTTTTAAGGGGTTATATGTCAAAAATCATTATTCTAAGTATCAAAAACATGTTTCTTTTCACAAGTCACTGGATTCGAGGAGGCGAAAGATTCAATTTCTACATGATTATCCGACATGAAAATAGGTTTCTTCTCATATAATGTGGACTTTATATCAATAGATTCCATAAAATTATAATTCAGTACATCAGTAATAGCTCCAACTACTATCAGAACATCAGAAAGAATTTCACCCACTAATATGCCATCTATTGGACCCAAATAATGTTGCAACGAAGTAGGGTTGTTCATATAATCCGTACTCACAACACTAATAAGGGAAGATATATAATTTTATTTGATAGACCTCAAGTTACATAGATTCAAAACATAAGTTTCGCCTTTACAAAAACATTCACATCCTGCCCAGCACAAGCATTAACATCAACAGTTGAATCACCAATAAGAGAGGTGACAGTTCTGACATCTACAAAGGGAAGTCTACAGTTGATTCCCTTTTCAACAACCAAAAGAGCACTAATAATATGATACTCATATAAACCCACTAAAATTTCATCTATACGCATAGTTTGAGTCACAACATCAACTTTAGACACTGTGTCCAATAGACCAGCGGATGTACAAACTTGATCCATAGGAATTGAAGGAGCTAAATCCTTCCCATTTTTTCATCCTGATGTTGTTGTGTTCATGTATTCTGACCTTAATGAAATTTAATTTTTTATGCATATTACATTCAACAATGATATATCCACTAAATATGAAATTAACACAAAATTGTTTTTTTTTCATAAAAAATTTACTCATTGAGACAATCACCTCGAGTGGTAAAAACAACATCTTCAAAAACAGTGGAGGCCATATCAATCTCATCAAGTGATCATTCATAATGTCCAAATCATGGGTTGCCTATTTTTTTATCCAATCTAATTGGATTACCAAAAAAGTAGGACATATCTAAGAGAAAATTCAGGTTCCATTATTCCCAATTCATTTTTCATACATGAATCTATACCTGGGTATTTGTATTTTTAACATCATCCTGGTCGAAGTTCTTATCCCAGCTTTGAATCTGGAGAATCCCAGACTTCAATTACACCAATACCAATCTCCATGCCCACCTATTAAATTCACTCAATGGAAAAACAATTTTTTAGAACCCACAACCTATAACATAATCCTCCACTCATCAAAATAACAAATCTCAACAATTCAATGTATATTCACATTAAATTTAAAATTTTATCTCAATTTGGGATAATAATACACACAATAATATAGAAAACCCATAATCTCACGCGTTCCTCCACTGCATATTGATTTTCTGAAATATATGCAATGTGACCATTCATAATAATCCTACTAGAGGAGGCGAACCACATTATTAAAAGGAGGAACCTACAACAACCCTTGTAACATCTGCAAATGAAGTCATATGACCAGATCCATCATAGAAGGTATGATCTATGTGGCTTCAATTGTTCCTCATAAAAAGGGAAAAAAAATACTTATGAGTCATGAGACATTCAAAATAATCAATCTGGGTGACATCAATCCCTTTACCCTGACCATCAGGAAATCCAGGGTTCCTGTGGTTTATTCAACCTTACCCTGCATTCTTTTCTTGTAATGGTACTATTACATTTAAATGTTATGAATAAATATAGGATTATAAAAAGAAATTTTATTATTATAAAATTTTAAAATAAGATACATCCACGCAAGGATTTTTTAAACTACCACTTTTATAATTAGATTTTAAAATAATCCCTCACAATTATCATATTGTTAGAGTGAAAATTAATTAACTAATAAATTAATTACATTTTCTATAAATCAACATAAAACAATATGAAATAATTTTTATAGTTATAAAATTTAATTAAACCTATAAAATTACAATATCAAGGACAATGAAAAAGTAATATCACATACTGAAAAGAAACTGAGCTATACACTATAAGAAAACCGATTATTGCGACGGGGTATTTGAGACGAGATTTATTCCCGTCAAAAAAACTCCAAAGAAAAGTGTATTTGCGAGGGGAATATATTCCCAATGCAAGTGGTCAGTTATTTTCGATGGGAATATAGGACCTGTCGCATTAGATATGGTGCGGTTTGCCCGCCAAAACACGGGAAGCCTATTTGCGACGGTCGGCTTCTACCCGTCGCAAGTACCCGGCGGTGGTCATTACTATTTGCGACAGGTAAATTGTCCCATCGAAAAAAATATTCAGCAGGTGTTATTTGTGATGAGTCCCATTGCCAATACTGGTAGCGGTAAATAGTATTTTGTGACGGGGATATCCACTCGTCGCTAATGGTATGTCAGCAGGAAGCTATATGCGACGGGCCCATCGCAAAAACACTTTTAACCACCACTCGTAATGAATTTGGGCGAAGGTATTTGCGATGGGGCCCGTCGCGAATACCGGCGGAGGTAAATAAGAATTTGCGATGGGGATATCTGCCCATTGCTAATAGTATGTCGGCAGGCAGCTATTTGCGACCGGCCCATCGCAAAAACCCTTTTAATCGCTGCACATAATTAATGCGGGAGAAGGTATTTGTGACGGTATCCCGTCATGAATAATACCATCGCAAATAATCTAACCTATATATACCCCCACCCATTTTTTTAAATCATTCAGATCTCTCTTTCTCTCTCTCTTTAACTTCTAGTTCTAAGTAAAAATTTCTTTCCTTTAAATTTTTTCTTACGAGAAGAGGAGAGAAGGAGTTAGAAGAATTGCTTCAAAATATCGAAGGTATTTATATTTATTTATTTTTGAAGTTATTTTTAATTTTTAATTTATTTTTAATTTTTAATTTTATTTTTAATTGTAAATTTTAAGTTTTTTAATACAATGTTTAGTTGCTATATAGTATAATTAAATTAAGTGGTTGTACCAAATAATCCTTGTCTAGATACGAACAAATAGTGGCGGCTCTGGAACAGATGTACCTAGGAGTGAAAACTCTGATAAGGGGTTTCTAGATTGACTCAGGGTAACCTAGTACATGACAACAGGCCTTACTACACTATTGGTTCGACACTCCCGGAGAATGTTTAGGTAATATTTAGAAATAATTTAATTTAATTAGAAATAATTAGAAATAGTTATATATAATTTGAAATAGTTATATTCAATTAGAAATAGTTATATTTAATTAGATTTAGTTATCAAATTAATTAGAAATAATTAAAATAATTATCAAATAATTAAGAAATAATTAGATTAAATTAAAATAATTATCAAATAATTAAGAAATATTAATATTTAATTGATTAGAAATAATTAAAATAATTAAAATAATTAGGAAACAATTAAAATAATTAGGAAACAATTAAAATAATAAGGAAACAATTAAAATAATTAGGAAACAATTAAAATAATAAGGAAACAATTAAAAGAATTAGGAAACAATTAAAAGAATTTGGAAAAAAATAAAAATAATTTGGAAACAAATAAAAATAATTAGGAAACAATTAAAAATAATTAGGAAATTATTAAAAATAACTAATAAACAATTAAAAATAATTAGGAAACAATTAAAAATAATTAAAAAACAATTAAAAATAATTAGGAAATAATTAAAAATAATTAATAAATAATTAAAAATAATTAGTTAATAATTAAAAATAATTAGTAAAAAAATTAAAAAGAATTAGTAAACAATTAAAAAAAATTAGGAAAAAATTAAAAAGAAATAGGAAATAATTAAAAATAATTAAGAAACAATTAAAAATAATTATGAAACAATTAAAAACAATTAAAAACAATTAAAAACAATTACAAAACAATTAAAAACAATTATGAAATAATTAAAAACTAGTATGAAAAAATAAATAACAATTAAGAAATAATTAAAAACAATTATGAAACAATTAGAAACAATTATGAGACAATTAAAAAAAATAGGAAACAATTAAGAAATAATTAAAATCAATTAGGAAACAATTTAAAAAAGGAAATAATTTAATACAATTAGGAAATAATTAAAAACAATTAAGAAACAATTAAAAACAATTTGGAAACAATTATGCAACTAAAAAAATTTTGGAAACAATTAACAACAATTAGAAAACAATTAAAAAAAATTTGGAATCAATTAAAAACAATTAAGATAATTAGAAACTACAATTAGGATAATTAGAAAGCGTGATTGACCACTCATCTACCTCAATTTTCTTTTCATTTGTGTGTTGTGGCTTCACATGAAACTTCTACCTCCACATGTAATATTTTATTTTACTGTCAAAATTATCAACCTCCCCATCAGCATAGAGGTGAGGAGGTTTATAATTTTGATAGTAAAAGAAAATATTACATGTAGAGGCAGAAGTTTCCTGTCAAACATCAACACACAAATGAAAAGAAAATTGAGCTAGATGAGCGGTCAATCACATTTGTTTCTCTATTCAATGATTTATTAACCTCCCGACGTATATGCATATCTTCATGTTACTAATTAGTAACATAATTAGTAATGTAATTAGTAATATAAATAGTAACATAATATAAAATATTATATTACTCTAATATTAATAACTAAATAACACTAATAATATAATTATTTTATTATTATATGTTTAATATTTATAAAAAAATATTAATATTATTAAAAATATAAAAAAATTAAAAAAATTCAATTATCAATATTTTCAACATGTTTTTCTTTATTCTTAACAAGTTCAAATTTTAAAGGGTCACCAATTTTCAGGTCACGCCTAATAAAAGGTTTTCGTCAACCATGTCCAATAAACTCTATAATTGTCATTTCTTGGTTGATCACCTCGCAAGTAGCTTTGCAATAGGACAACGCAAGTCATGTCTTTCTCATCTATTAGAATCATGTCACATGACTTTTTACATAGACCATTTTTCTTGAATAATTAAGGTAAAGATACTGAAGTTCTCTTAATTTTTCAAGGATGAATGATATATGAAAAGGGTCATGCGAAATGATTCTTAAAGATGAGAACGACATTACTGGTATCGACCTATTGCAATACTACTTGTGAGGTGATCAACCATATATTGACAATTATAGAGTTTACATTGTATATGGATGACACAAACATTTTATTGGGCATGAGCTAAAAATTGAAGACCCTTTAAGAGTAGAACATGTTAAGAATAGAGTAAAATCTGTTAGAAATATTGAGATTTGTAATAATTAATAATAATTTATAATATTTAGTAATAATTAGTTATAATTAATAAAAAATAAAATAAATTTGAGTACATGGTTATAAATTGGCACAATTTCTAGTGGATTTGTGTCTAACTTTTGTACAACATCTCATATCGTTGCTACTTTCTCCCACTGAATCAGTATGAAAAATGTGCTCCAATGTAAATCAGAGAATGTTTATCATACTGATTTCAGTCGGGAGAAAGTTAAAAAGAGATGTGTCATCAGACAAAAGAGGCTCTTTTCCCAAACGACTTATCTCCTTGCAAGGAGATGATTCGTCAGGCAAAAAAGCTACGGCCAATCCGCTGGAGACAAATAAGAATAATTAGTAATATAATATCCACACCGATGATAACAAAATTTTATTTCATTATTCAAGCATATTTCATTTTTCCATGTACTTCTAAATTAATAATAATTAGTGGGGATGATTACAAACTAACTTTGTTGCCTATAATTATTGGTAATTATTAAGAAATAACTGTAATTATGTATCTTCTCTTTTTAGGATATTGTTTTTCTTATATCAAATTATTTAACAACAGTAATGGTTTTAAATTTTTTAGAAACATATATATGAAAATGGAACAAGGAAATTGACATAAATCATTATTAGATGATCATGCATGGATAAATCAGCTCAGAATTCAAACGGTTATAGTTTAAATCCTGTATATGTTAATGGTGTTGAATCTTTCTTATCATTTGCATCATCAATCCCAGAATTTGTTTCAGAAGGGACAATTAAGTCTCCTTGTAAAAAAATTTCTACGAGAACGTCTGATACATTTGACATCGTTGGAAAACATATCTTTCCTTATGGAATTCAATCAGATTATATTTTTTGCTATCAACACAGTGAATGCAGTTCTAGAGAAGATACTAATAATTTGATTCCAGATCCATCACAGTTTCATAATTTAGTACATGATGTTGCAGGGTTATCTGTTCAACAAACTGAAAATGAGGATGATGTTGATTTACCTCCAGAGTTGGCACCATCAGAATTTACTGAGTTGTTCAGGTCCGGTGAGGATGAATTATATCATGGTTGAAAGATAAGGATATTAGAAGAATTTGAAAAATATATGGCTATTAAATCATATAATGGAATTTCAAATAACTATGTTGATCTGATATTTTCTTTGGTTAAAGCAGTGTTACCTAAAGGAAATGTGCTTCCTGCTAATTATTATGAGGGCAAGAGACTGGTTTGTAATCTGGGCCTTACTTATCAGAAGATCCATGCATGTCCAAATGATTGCATCTTATATTCTAGTGAAAATGAGTCATTGGATAGTTGTCCCACATGTGGACAATCGAGGTATAAAGAAGCTCAATCAGGGAATTTTGGATTGATTCCTGTTAAATAGTTGAGATGTTTCCTACTTACACCCAGGTTGCATCATTTATTTATGTCTCATAACACAGCGATAATGATGTCATGGAACAAAACCAATATTTCAAATGGTAAAATCATGATTCATTTATCTGATGGTGATTCATGGAAACATTTTGATCAAGTGCATCATACATTTGCATGAGAATCCCGGAACGTGCGATTTGGTCTTTCTACTGGGGGTTTTTGTCCATTTGGATCTTTTGGTAGTCAGTATTCTTGTTGGCCTGTCTTTATAACTCCGTACAATTTACCTCCATGGATATTGATGAAAGAGACTTATATCTATTTGATCATATTAATCCCAGGACATCTGAAAAATAATATTGATTTTTATTTTAAACCATTGATTGATGAGTTAAATTTATTGTGGAGTCATGGTGTTGGTACATATGATGTTACAGAGAAATAGAATTTTGTAATGAAAGATGTTTCATGTGGAAAATTATTGACTTCCTGAAAGATGGAATGTTATCTGGATGGAGTACACATGGTCCAAAATCATGTCTTTACTGTATGGGATACAACAAAGCATTTGTGGTCGTGAATGGACAAAAACCTTGCTATTTTGACTGTCATCTCAGATTTTTTCTAATCGTTCATCCTTTTCAGAGGAATAAATCTCATTTCAGAAATGGTAGAATTGAAAGAGATGAACCTAAAAAAATGATCTCAGGTACATAGTTACAATCAGTTGTATTTTTATTACCTTCAATCAATTTTGGACTGAAAATAAACCAACATAAAATTCATTGCTTTGGGAAAGAATACAATTGGACAAAATAGATCATTTTTTTGATTCTTCCATATTGGTCTATGATATTGGTCTGACACATGTTAAATGTCATGCATATTGATAAGAACTGTTTTGATAATTTATTTCATACAGTTTTGGATACACTGGGTAAAACCAATGATAATGTAAAGACATAATTAAATCTTGCCCAAATTAATAGTTGACCAGAACATGATTTGTTTAAAAATGTTAGATCATAGAGATGAATGAAGCCAAAAGCAGCTTATACACTAACCAAAGAGTGTTTCTTATTATTTTTTCAGTGGATTGTATATTTGAGACATCCAGATGGCTATGCTTCCATCTTGGGAAGATGTGTTAAAAATGATCATATTATCGGATTAAAAAGTCATGATTGTCATGTTATAATGGAAAGACTTATGCCTATTAGATTAAGAGGTTTGTTGAATTATATTATTTGGGATTCGATAACAGATATATCATATTTTTTCCAAGATATGTGTGCGGCGACAATAGACTACGATGCACTAAGAAAACTGGAAGAAGCTGTTGTTGTAATTATATGCAAACTGGAAAAAATCATTCTGCTGAAATTCTATAACTCAAAAGAACATTTGATATTATATTTGACACATGAAGAAAAATGTGGAGGTCTGGTTCAGTTTTGATGGATGTACCCATTTGAGAGATTCATGAAGAAATTGAAGAAAAAATTACGTAACAAAGCATCAGTTGAAGGCTCAATTGTTGAAGCTTATTTGCAAGAGGAAATTGATTTATTCTGCTTCATTATATTGAATCTGAATATCCCTCGAAATTTAACCGCATGGGCCAGAACGAGAGGAATGCTGATGATGATATGAACATTAAATTATCAGTTGTCAATCAGCCCGAACATGGCTTTGGTGGAGTTCATGATAAATGGATTTCAGATGATGAACATCATAGAGCTCAAACTTATGTTCTACTCAACTATGAAGAAATGTCACCAATTGTACAGTTAGTTCTCCTACCCCTTATTCTATAGATTCTATTACAGTAAATTAATTATATTGTATTTTTAGGTTATATTATGATCATATCAAGAAACAATTTCCACAAATTATAGCAGCTGGCATAGAAGAACGTCGGCAAAAAAAATTCTTACTGGTTTCAAAAACTGGTAACATACATTCTTTTTTGGTTTTACATATAAAATAAATTTATTACTTGTAATAGTGGTAATTGTTTTACAAATTTTTAGGTATCTGTACATGCTGATATGATTTGTAGTCGATTGCATATATTGAGTAACCCACCATTCAAAATGGTTAAATCTTATAATTCATATGTGGTGAATAGTTGTCGCATTCATACACGTACATATGGGGAATCAATGAAAATAATGAATATTGGTGATTGTTTTAAGGGATCATATCATAGAGATAATGAAGTTTACTTTTACGGCATGCTTGACGAAATTATTGAACTATGTTATTTGGGATAGAATTATGTAACAATTTTTAAATGTGGATGGATGGATACTGAGAGAGGCTTACATATTCATTCGACTCATGGAATTGTTGATATTAGACACAAAAGTATTCTTGAAATAAATGAACCATTTTTATTATCTCATCAGGAACTTCAAATTTATTATGCAATATACTGTGCTACTGCAATAGAGTTGGATGATTGGTGGAGTATAATAAAATTTAAATCTTGAGAAAATCAGATATCTCAAACTGAATGTGGTTCCACTAAAGTGCATGGAAATGAAATTTTATAAGAAACTCCTCAAAACACATATTTTTCACAAAGAAACATGAATATCGAGGATGAAACCCCACAGTTAAGGGTTAATGGTGACGATGTTGTCAATGATGTCACAACTAAATTTGAAACGAAAAGAGATGATGAAAGTGAAACTAATATGAAAATTGATGATGTTGATGAGGAAGATGAAGACATTGACACTGACAACTATGAAGATGATGATGAAGATGAACGTTGACAAAGTAAAATGTTTGTTATAATCATAACAAAAATATATCTATACATAATAGTTATTTTCAACTATTTTCTAATAACAATAATTTCATGTTTCAGATGGAATCAGAAACGTATTTTCAGTTGCTGGAGGCTGATCTACCTATGGATGATGAGGTTATTGAGTCATCTGACTCTCAACCTATTGGCACTACAAGGAGCACTCGGAGGGGGCGTGGTCTGGAAAGACTGATTATTCCTGATACTATCCCTGAGTGACGTCCACCTCTTGGATTCGATGCGCACACACGGTGGTATGGTAACCTATGTAATTTAGTTATCTTTCATTATAATTTATTTATATACTAATTGTTTGATTATTTGTTCTTATTCCACAGTTTTATGCATATAGCTATTGGACAGGGGAGCGTTATCTTGCACAATTATTTTTCTCAGCCCTGGCTTACATGGGATCAGATTCATGCTTATGTGCAGGTGACCATGTTCGATCATTGGTTTGTACGTAATTAAATATTATTTATTTTGAAATTTAATTCTATAATAACATTATATTAGGGTTTATGGTATCCCATCGATGAGAGAATGCGTGCCACTATCCACGCGGCATGGGTAGTGTCTATGTGTGACTGTTTCCATCAGTTTTTGCGTAATTTGAGAAAGGCGGCTGTGAGGAACGATGAGGTGACATAATATGATGAGTCCAGTAGAGCCCACTGACTAGAGTACATTTCATCTCATGTTTGGGATAGATTATATACACATTGGTTGGGTGATGGGTTTCAGAGGAGATCTGCATTGGGTCGACAGAATCGGGGGAGAAAAGAGGTTACACATCGAGCTGGTAGTCGTACATTCAGGGCGCATAGAGAGCGTCTGATAGTACTTTTTTTTAATATTTTATACAACTTTAAATATAAACAATTTATTTTATATTTATATATGAAGCCAAACAGCCTGGTATTACAACATACGGCGTTTATCAAAGGATGTACACTGATCCGGATACTAGAGAGATTGGAGGTAATAGCCAGCCTCAGATTGTGGTCAGTATTATTTTCTTTTCAGTTTTTAAATTAAATGGATATAATATTTTAATTATTTTAATTCCTAATTGAAACGTAAGGAGTTATATGAGGTCATGACCTCTCAGACACAGGCTAAGTGTCAAGACGAGATGGGTGATCATACTAGTGGCCACCATTTTGATGAGACGACATGGATATAGGTGACCCAGTGTCACTTTGAAAAGAGCTGAGTAGTTGGTATCGACTCTTATTTTACTCTTGAAGCTTATTATGGTACTTATGCAATGTTGGCGTCCAGCCTGAGAGGAGCTCGTGGAGAGACATCATCTTCTTACTCATAGTATTAGGAGAAGCTGCGTGCTCAGAGTGAGCTTATAGAGGATTTGCGTTAGGGGCAGGAGCAGATGTGTCAGTAGCACGATGAGGAGATTCTTTGATGGAAGGAGCAGATGCATCAGCAGTAAGATGAGTAGAGGCGTTGATATGAGGAGAAACATTGGGAGTAGATGGAGTACATGTGTCGTCTGACTCATAGATTAGGGATGGAGTTTCCTCCACCACCTCCTCCAGGTCCCCAAGATTATCCACCCCCAGTGATTTTTTTACATGTAATTAACATTTTAGTTCGTAGTTTATTGTCATATTAACTATTTACAATTCCTCTTTCATATTGGTACAGATATTGCATGATTTAATTTGTTTTTATTTTTTTTAATATTTTATTACTTATCAGTATTATTTTTAATGTATGTTTATTTTAGTAATATTACTTTTATTATTTTATATTTATTATTAATATTGAGAAGTTTATAATTTTATAATTTTATTAATATTAATAATATTAATATTATCTTTCATTAAATATGTATGTTTATTTTAATAATAATATTATTATATTAAATTTTTATATTATTAATATTAGTAATATTGTTATATTATATTATATTATTCATCTTCATATTATTATTATTATTTTATATTAATATTTCATAATTATATTATATATATATTTTATTATTAATATTATAATAATATAATTTCTTTATATTATTAATATTATTATTATTATATACATAATTTAATAATAATAATAATATATTATTTTTTTATATTATTAATATTAGTATTGTTATTTAATATTATATTATTTATATTCATAATATTCTTATTTTATATTAATATTTCATAATTATATTTAATATATATTTTTAAATATTTTATAACAATAGAATTTTTTTATATTATTATTATTTTTATATAATATTATACAATTTGTATTAATTTTTTTATTTTTTTTAATTTTTTTTTGTATTTGCGACGGCGTGTCCCGTCATAAAATATTTTTTTACTGTCCCATTTACGATAGGAAGAATACCCATCGTAAAAACACTTTCTGCGATGGTCTGTCGCAAATACCTACGTCACAAATATTTTTTAAATTTCCAATTTGCGACGGGTTAGAAACCTATCACAACTAATATATCTGTGACGGCCCGTCACAAATACATTTTTTATATATAAATGAAAAACAATTTGCGATGCTGGAAAATACTATCGCAAATAATATTTTTGCAGTGGGACTGCCGTAAAAACAAATATTTGCCACGCCATTTGCTACAACAGGAGACTTGTGATGGAGCCCCATCACAAAAGACCTTTTAAAAAGGGATCTCGTCCCAAATCGCCCGTCCCAGATATTCTGTTTTCTTATAGTGATAAAATTCATTACACCTAGGTAGATTTTCATTAAAAACCCAATACATGAATTAATTGAATTGGAAATATAAAATAATATCAATAATGATTTATTAATGATATTAGACGAAAAATTGGTTGTATATTATCCATATATACTATATTTGGTTCGTAACATTACAATATGACTCAGTGAAAAGAAAATGAGACTAAATCCCTTCACACCGGATTTTTTTTTATTTCAATACCATATAACTACTATATAGTTGTTTTATACATGTTATTAACATATAAAAGAACCATATTAACATTTAAAATATAAAATATAATCCTTTTATAACATATTATATCCCATTAATTAATATCAAATATTTTTTTACTTTTAGGTTTTAATTTCATTATTTTCCAATGAATGTTTTTTCATTAAAAATTTGGTTTCGGCACATAATTCATAGATTAATCATATATATAATAATAATAATGAATTAATTAGTATATTATTACATTAATTTTACTTAGAAAACCAATAAATAATCATGGTTATGAAAAATAGACAATAATATCATCATGGCGATGGGAGGTCACACATACGCATGAGAAACATTTCCAATTTTAAATGATAATTATTAGGAGGTGGTAAGTAATTTATTATATTTAAAAAGTTATCATAATATCATATAAAAAATATAATTTCATTAAATATACTTACATATATCATCCCAGTGGGGTGGTGATGAATGGATATTCACATAACATTGTCAAAGCAGTAGTCTACACATACAAGAACGATGCTATCATCGTTATTTTAGTGAAATGGTAGAAAGATGTATTACTATTATATAATGATAGATATGTTATATATATCAATATTATATAATTTATATCACATATAATCTATTAAATTATCTTTATCACCATCTAGTTAAGCATTAGTTAAAGGCGAATAACATCTCTTCATGAGGTTGTAGTCTATCGTACATAAGAGCGATGTTATCTGTCTCTTACATTATGCTAGGTAAAAATTATATATGAGATAATTAATCTAGATGAATAAATATTTTATAAAATATATATATATATATATATACTTCCTATACATTATAAACATTATAATACCGAACTGTGGATTTGGTCATGAAAAAAATTATTGACATCACCTCATGTGGCAGTAGTCTGCCGTAAAGACAAATGATTATTTTGTAACCCATTTCATTGAAGTGGATATAGTTTCAGATAATCCTATTATTATAAAAACATATTATTATATTCAATATACTATTTTTATTTTGTCATATTGTTTTAATAATAATTTTTAGAGTTGGGGGGAATAATAAAATAAAAAAATCATTGGAAATCATTACAACCATTTCAGGTATCCTCCTTAAGATTTCACCAAATACTTCCAAGGATGGATTTATAACCAAAATAAGAATTATAAGATTTTAATAGGTTGTGTTTTAAGATATTTAGGATGGTATTTTCTAAATCAAAAGGTTTTTATGGTGTGAAGAAGAGTTGATATGATGTGTCCTTTTATAAGTGAGGAGGGTGCACAGTTATATATTTTTGAAAATATTCAGTTAAAACAATGGTGTTATCCAATAAAAATCTTATAAAATGACTTATTATAGAATTAAGAAGATATAAGGTATAAATATCAGTAAAACATGTGTGTTTTATAAGTTTTCAGGTTATTTTTAATAGTTATATTCATTGATAAACCGATAGATAAACCCATTTTTACCCAAATAATGATATTTATTTTATATTATTTTCATTATTCATTCCTGTAAAAAAGTTGACCTTATTAAAACTATTGAATTATTATTATTCCATATAAGTATTCCATTTTTTCAAATTACATTCCCAAACTAGAAAATTTATTTTAAAATCAATTTTGTAGACTGGACATGAATCTGGTTTTAAAAACATAATGTTCAAATGATTGAATTATTTTTTAATAAAAATTCAATATGAAAATTTATTCTAATGACCTATATTTGATTAATTTAAATATTATTGAACTAATTTCACTTTAATATAAATTATAATTTTATTTAACTTCATAAAAGATTAAATCTAAAAGGATTTTTTAATGAAAATTAATATTTCAATCATTCATCAAAAAACTAAAAAACCGAAGAAAGTATCAAAAAATTTACCCTATGATAATATTAAAATTATTATTTAGTTTATTGATTATTTCTTAAAATAATTTTTATAAATTATTTTCAATATAATTTTTAATTATGTTTTCCATGATTAACTAAACCATGTTTTATAAAAATTTAATTTTTTTAAAAAATATTTAATATTATTTTAAATGAATATGATTTTTTACTAATGTGTAGATAAATAATAAAAATTTAAATTATTTTGGTATAACATTATAAATAATCTTATCCATTTATATTATTTCAATGTATTTGTGATAGATTTCATATTAAACAGTAATAGTAATAATATAAACTTTTTGTTAAAACTTGATCATGTGTATAAGAGAAAATATCAAAGAAACTCATTGTTTCATGTATTGTAATTAATATTTGAAATTAAATTTAATCTTAAATAATTATATTTCAATGTCTTGGGAAATTATATTATATTTTAATATTAGTGTTTGTTTTCATATATTCTATTAAATACAATGTTTATCTTTTTTTAATTTTTTGGCGTGGCATTCTCCCGAAAAAATAATAATTACATCTTCTCTATTTAAATATGATAAAAAAGAATCAAGGGTTTGAAAAATGATTTTTATTATCCCAAAAAAAGTAATGAAACATCATCTTAATATGATTTTTATTATATTAGAATGACCATATAGAGAAACACAAAACTAGATCTCTACAAAGAAGAAATTTGATGGCATGTGAATAAATGTATATGCTAGAAAATCATAAATAATAATTTTTTGTGATTGAGGTCATTGATTAAATGAAAATGAATGGTCAATGTAAATTTCATGGGCCTCAAAAGAATTAATTTTTTATTATTTAAAGTTCCATTTGATTCATTATTTGTGAATATATTTGGACAAAATTTTTATTTAATGATCTTTTCATAGATTTGAGGAATTATTTACAATAGATAAATATAGGGAGGTATATTTAGTTGATATTATTATAAATAATAAAAAAACATTAATCCATTGGTTATTCTAATATATATTTACAATTATTCTCTTAATTTAGAAAAATAAAATCCAAAATTGAATATTTGTATCCCCGAAGAAACATAACTCACTTTTATTCGATCGTGTGATCCATAAATATGTGACAAGTCTTTCCATTCTTTCCAAACTATTTTCTAAAACCAATAAGTTTAAAAAAAGTTATATAATGTTATAAATTATATATAAATCTAAAAATTAATACCACTGGCTCAACATTAATAATTATTAGTCTAATATTTTAACTGACACAATGAAATATTAACTAAGATACAATGTAGGCTATTAGTAGCTACAAAACATTTATCGTCCTTCAATTTGGGGATCAATACGATTATCTATTTTGGATATGAAAAATTTTCACCCATAATGTGAGGTTTTCATTTTCTAAACTATCTTAATATAAATCCTTTAACATTCACGAAAATTATATGGGAATTCATGAAATAAAATTAATCATTAAAAAAAAATTAATAAGGTTTTTAATACATATTTTTTATTTTTCATAATGTTAAATAATCATATAGGAATGTTAATACAATGTTATTACTGGACATATCAAACACAATGATTATAAATATATTTAGAAATATTTCTATAAAATTTGATGGATGTACTCCCCAAATAAATTATCCACTAAAACATATATTTTGAATTTATTTATCCTAGGATTTGCTTATCCTTGGTGGGATCCAAACACATAAACCCCAAAAGTGGTGTTTTGGACTTTGAACTTATGATAAATCATATATTTTTTATCCCATGATGGTATTAATAACTCCTATGTTATTAAAGACATATATTATTCTTAAATATTACACATCATTGAGATGTTTCTTAATTTATTCACTAAAATACATTGGGTAAAAAAAAACTTCTATAACAAAATTATTGAATCCCAATTAATCAATAGTTTACATATTTTATTTACACATATTTCCTTCCATGTTCCACATTTTATCATTTTGAAGTGTACATTGACTTTAATTATTCACATTTTCTCCACATTTATGGCATCAAAAAATAAATAGACCCCTAAGATAAGGTTTATTCTCTTATGTCATACAATTTAATTTTTTCCAAAACTAATTTCATTATTCCATTTATTTTGACATATAAATCATACTACAATTTAATTAAGACAAATTGTTTTCAATCTATGACTCGTCAGGTTTAACAAGGGTCATTTATTTTTATTATATTTTCAAATATTATATAATATTTTTAATTAAAATATGAATTATATTAATAATATCTCCCATGAATGTTACTCTATGAGCATTGTATGAACTATTTTCATTCCATATATTATAATCTGCTTGAGACCAATATAATATTTTTTTTGAGTTATTTACTCTAATTAAATATTTTCTAGAACTTATTCCACTTGTATTATCTAATAAAATATGTATTGAATGTAAAAACCACACAATCGACACCATACCAAAAATTTATTTTTATATTGTATAGTTATACATAATACCTATCATACTGTTTTCCTCCCTATTATATGTTTTCTTGAATCTGTTTTACAAGTATTATACTAAAATTCTTATAATTCTTACTTTATCCACCACAAACCTAGTATCCCAGATCTAGTGTATAATTTTTACATTAACAAAATATACAAAAAATAACAATTCATATGATAGAATAATTAATTAGTGTTGGAAACCAAATACAAATAAGAGTGTTACAATATATTTTAATAGAAAAATTCCCACATAATTTTTATTGAGAATAAAATAATTTCTTCAAACAAATCCTTGGATATCAATCACAGTAAACTTATTACATTCATATGATCGAAACATGAGTAAGGGTGTTCTCAAATCCATATTAAGGGTTGTGAAAAAACAAAATATATAATTAATAAGTAATAATAATATATATGAACATGTAAATAAATGAACACACATGGCATGGAATCAATAAGCCAGTGGAAGTTCAAACAAAAATAATAACATTATTTAAATAT
The DNA here is from genome assembly GCA_963277665.1 of Viscum album. Taxonomy (NCBI): domain Eukaryota; kingdom Viridiplantae; phylum Streptophyta; class Magnoliopsida; order Santalales; family Viscaceae; genus Viscum; species Viscum album. Next base: position 365,225,847 of record OY728166.1, on the reverse strand, counting down.
TAGGGATATAATAAATATATAAATATAAATTAATTAACACATATTCAATTTAATAAATAACTCGGATATCATATTTACATAATGAATAATAATTATTGAAATTTAAATAATTGAAAAAACATTTCATTTAATCATTACATTGATAATGAAATACGTCCCTAGATAATTTCACTTTATATATCTCATGGATAATAATAAATAAATTCAGAATGAAGAAATTAAGTAATTATTAGAGGTCATGTCTCAGTAACATGATACCTCTACCATGACTCTATTTAAAAAGATAGTTCAAATTAATTTTAAAACCATATTTAATGCCTACATTCTTATTTGTCTCATGAGATAAACCGATTCATCAAGGGTCTATATAATACTAGGACACAACCGTCACTGCAAGTCCATTACATGTATCATAGATCAAATGGTTGATTTCATTCATTAGTCAATATTATATAACCTAAAATATCCATATTGAGTAAAGGATACAAATTTTTCAATATTTCTTTATTCAATCAAATTACATTCTATATAAAACGGCGTATATAGAAATGAGATATGATTTATGATATAAGATAATCCATGATAAATGAAATGAGTATTATGAGAATAGTTAATCTATAATGGTTACATTAATGTTAACATTTCAGGGGTAAATTAATGACTTCATACATGAAATAAGTAATTTAATATCAATACATTCTTTAGTTAAATGATTATAAACCATCAATTTAATAATATGGATGGGATCGATACAACATATACCAATTGATTTAATAAAAGTTTTTAGATAATTAATAGAAATACTATTAAAATATATTTATAAAAATTCTTGACGAAAATATACATTCCATTTTACAAAATTTCTTTTAAAACATAAAGACTTGAATATATGTTTCTGTGAAAACCGCATGCAAAATTTAAAATTTCATGAATATTTGAGAAAAAATATAATTTAGAAATAACATTGTAAACATGAAAATGATTATTCAATGAAATGAAGGTCACGATAGAGGTTAATTATAAAAATCTCAATCAATTAAATAAGATAATTTCTTTAATATAGTAAATTTTATAAAACAGGTCATTGTTCAATAAATAGAATATTGATTAATTTCACATTTTTGGTAAATAGAAAACCATTAATAATTTTAACGGAAAATGAATATTCCAATCAAAAAATATGTGAAAAGTAAATGTGGTTAAAAAATCATTATTAAATGATTTTAAAATGTCTCTAAAACATTTTTTAAAATATTTCATTAATACATTATTTTGGGAGAAAATTATTTCTGACCGAATAATGAAATAATGTCAAATATTTTAAATAAAATTATCAGTTATTTTGAGAACAAAAGAGTAGATAAATGTTACAATTAAAATAGAATATTAAGATTAAAAATATTACAATAAAATTAAATGGTCTTATAATAAAATTATCATATAATTTCCATCAAATTAGTTAATAATATAAACAGTATCTCTTTGAATGAGACTGTGAACGAAACACTAGAAATGATCATAAAATTCATTTTAGAATTAATAAAAAAATATTATATATAACAAATTTATTTACATGTAAAATAAATTTAAATAATATAAAAAAATTAATAATGTAATATTAAACAAAATAATATAATATCACTAACAATGATGATGTAATATTACCTAATATAGAGAAATTCAGTAAGAATCTCATTGAAAATGGGTAATATTTTTTGTAAAACCACTATAGGTGAAAAAAGAATTAAAATAGAAACATAAAATAACATGAATAATGAAAATTTATTTATATTACCTGAATAATGGGTAATATACACCCCGTATCAAATAAAATAGGAGTACAACATTACAATATTTCTCAATGAAACAAAATTAAGAAGAAATTCATTACTTCATGCTTATATTTGATTGAATGTTATTGAAAATCATATATAATTGTTTAAATAATTTTATTCAATTAATAATGAACCATATTTTAAATTAAAATATCATTTATTATCCTTTTAAACCATATTATCACTCGTTCATTAATAAATTTTCAATATTTTAAATCTTTTGGGTTATAATTACCTCATTTCTCATGTTTTTTATTTCATTAATGATCTTTTTCATGTATAAGAATCATATTATCAACATCCCAACAATAATAATAACAATTAAACAGTTAAAATATTATTACATAAATTCTACTTTTCAATGAAATTGTGTGATATTATTCTGAGAAATGGAATGCATTACAATCTTATAGTTTTAGGCCATACATATGGATGAGTAACATTTTCATTTCAAAAGATCCTTATGTAAGTGAATAATGTAATAATTTATCATTAAATAAAGATAATAATATAATATAAATATTATTAAATCTTTTAATATATGTATATTTATTATCCATGTGGTGTCATGATGAAAGGAGTCATATCTCTTTGTGAATGTGGTACTCTATACAAGCATGAGATATGATATCATATTGAAGTAAGTGAAGAGGTAAAAAGATATATAATCACTCTATAATGATAAATATTTAATTAATATCTTGATAATTTTGTTAATATTAAATATAATCATAAAACATTCTTTACACCTGTAATGTCAAGAGATAGTGGAAGACAAATCACATCTCTTCATAATGTGGTAGTCCACTGTACAAACAGGAGATATTATCATATCTCCAAATATAAAGAAATAAAAAAGGCATATATAATGTAATGATTCAATATGTATTATTATGTTATAAATATAATATATATAAGTTACATCTCCTATAATATCCAACTATGATAAATGGTAATTGAAGAAATGAATGATATTGGCTCGTGAGGTGGTAGTCTTCCGTACACATGAACGATGATTTCATAATGCATTTTAGGGATGTAGAGAAGTTATTAGGTATTCAGAAAATTGTTAAAAATATAATTATATTTAACATTCTGATTATATTATATCAAAATCATTATACAATAACTTATAGAGGTGGATTAAGAAATAAAATAAAATATTTCGATGAAAAAAATTATGTATTTTCATGTATCCCCCATGATGCTTTCACCAAAGACATATTTGGTTGTATTTACACATAAAATGTAACACCCCAGGTAAATAAAGAGTATGCAATTTTCACATTTATCCATATTTGTGAATAAAATATTAATATTACGTTAAAGGGAACACTATGCTCAATGGCGTACCCAATATGCAAGAACAAGTTCCTTCGAAATCATATGTTGCACTCTAATAATAAAATAAACTTATTTTAAATGGTAGTTGACATGTAGTCGTTGTATTGGTGGTAATGGATAGAAATAACTAAAATATGATTATATATGTTTTTAAATGTTTTTACATTTATCCAATAAAAGATAAAGGCTTAAAATATGTAAAGAATTCAATTTTAGGCGTATATGCCCTAGTTTTCAATAAAGGTTCACTTATCGCCTTTTGGTGGTGAAACGTCATTAAATATAGTTTTTTTTCACTATTATACTTTCTATTGGACCAAATTAAAATCTTCTTAAGAATTGGGACATCAAAATTTACTTTGTGTAAATTTTTGTTATCTTTCTGATAAAGTACATTTTTTAATGAACAGTGTAAAATGTTGTATTTTAATTCAAAACCTATTTTTAATATAATTTATTTATATGATTAGATTATCTTTTGAATTGGTTTTAAAGTTAAATTATAATATATTTTTACCATTAAATCCAATAGTGGTCTTTGGAATTAATTTCACTTTGAAATCACACTTAAACTAGTGTCAATCTTTTGATACTTATTGTTTCATAAAAACACGCTATTTGTCATGACAGTGAGAATTAATTATTAAATTAATTAATGTGACTTATATGTTTTGAATATTTTAAAATAGACTTCATTTTTGAATTTGGAATATCAAATATAGCTTAGGGTGAATTTTTGGTATTTTTTTTAAAAAACTTCAATTTTTGATGAATAGTGAAATCACTAAGTGGTACTTATAAAAATTGATTTTCCATTTAAATAAAATTGTTCCACCTTTGTGTATTGAATTTCTAAAATCTGACATACATGGTTGTCATTAAGATGTAAAATTTGGTTCAATGAGATTAAAATAATTTTTGGGGAATAGTAACTTATTAAGTTTTTAATCGCGATTAGTGGTAATTAGTGTAGTTTAAGGTAAGAATAATGATTTAATAATACGAAATGACCTAGACACATGTCTTACCCTTATTGGATATGTCATGGCAGACCATTAAAATCCATGGGCCAACTTGGGGACCCCATGGAGCCACTTTGGTTGGAAAATGACATAAATAGCTTTTATGTAATGGCACAAACATGATATGTTTTACTAAAACAATTTTTAAATGGGGTTATACAAGTCGTATTTTTGATTATAAATAGTCATTGGAAATCCAAAAAGATTTCCTACATCATAGTATTTTTTTATAATTTTTAAACATTAAATAAATTAAATTATTTATGACATCATAATGATGAAGCGATGACATCATTATTTGACGATTTAACTAAAATGGAAAGATAATGTAAAATCTATGAATTAAACATGTACAAAACTTATTTGATGGGTGTATTTCGAACCCTTTTCACCTTATACACGAATTAATGCAATGTGGGACCTTTTGAAACCAAAACACATTTTCAAATAAAGTAATATTTCTTTACATTCCAAAAGTGCCCCTCCTCTCCTCTTATAAAAGGCCCCACCTCTACCTCCTTACCCACACTCCCAAATCCTTTTGCTTGGCCAAACTCTGCCCATTTTGTCTTTCCTAATCCCTCTATTACTCCTTGAAGCCTCACATTGGTCATAAGTCTTCCCAAGGAAGCCTTTGATCTCAAACCAAAGGGAGTTACCCGATTTTAATGTAATGTCTTCACTTGAGTACATTTGTTTTATTTTGCTTCTCCAACCCCCTAAACTATTTTTATTCATTTCTTTTGTAATAAATACAGTATCATAAATATACTAGGATTTTGTTATAATAAGTATTCTAGCTACACTTTCACACACCTAAATCTAATGGTTAAAGAATATATTGTTTCCGTGGATGGCGAATTTTGGCCTCCCGAAACGATTTTTGTTCAACATTATTTCAACACCTTCAAAGGTGGCTATTAAGATGACACTATATTTATATATGATATATAATATTTATATTTTTTACTTAAGATTCTGTATTTATAATTTATTTCATACCTTTATGGTTTCCATTATGGGTAAATGTGATATCTTCATTTAAGAAAGCGCAGACTACTGCCCCCTCAAAGTGATTTGATTCGTTATTACCATATGTGGTACGTATAAAGGGTATATTTAATGATATTATATATGATACCATACTGTAATTAAAATACTATTATGAATCATTATGTTTTAATTATATTAAATATGAAATAGAAATGGAAGTAGCATTCATGCGTACGTACGGCTTACCGTCTCCATGAACGGTACATTTCATTTCTTATCTCAAAATGTTATGTACTATTATAAGTACATATATATAATAGAATATACATGTAATATATTACATCTAAATTATGGATATAATTCTGGAATTATAATATATATATATATATATATATCTCATTTTGTTTTAATTCCATTAATATGACAAAAAAAAAGAAAGTAGCGTTCATGCGTACGTACGACCTACCGTCTCCATGAATGGTGCTTTTCGTTTTTTATCTCAAAATGATATGGAATAGTATAAAATGAATATTTAATGGATATATATGATATTTTAATCATTAATACTATTCTGGAAATTATTTACTTCTAACTACATGGGAAATCTTTTTTCAAACAAGTTCGTTTTTGACTCATGTACCAAACGTCGGCAAAAATGTCTGATATGAACTAACATTATTAAACAATTATTATAACATTATAATATGTGATATGAACTGAATAATAATCTCTAAAAGAGTTACTTAGGCAATTATTAATTGACCAATGTTTATTATTCATGAATATAAAGAAACGAACAAGACAAGTTGGACTTGAGGTAAGGGATCCTACTCCTCTCTTTCTTTTTAAGCACACCCTTTTATGTGACTCCTTTTAAAGCTCATATTTCTTGTTATTGGGATGTTATTTTTTATTAATATTTCTGTAAACTTTATGTTGATATGATGAGAGACCCTATTTCCTCTTATCAATCCATTTTAGAAGTTTTATGTGGCGCCGCTAGGCTGCCGAGTTTTCGTAAGGGATTTATCATCACACTTTTATTCCCGTGAGATTTATGCTACATTTACCACAATTTCCTTTTAGTGGGGTATGTACTGCCCATTATTCTCCACTTTGTGTAATATAATTTCGTTTATGAGTATTTACATCAATGATGTATTGTCCTTCTTTCATGGGGTGTATGTTTTGAATGATACCCAAGTAGGTAAGTGAACCTTTCACCCTCCTCTTTTTAAAAACATTATTTTGTTGGGTCTTTTAATTTACATATTGTTATGTTGGGATATGTTCTCATATATCCTTATTGATGTAAATTTTATGTCCAAGTGATTGGATAATTTTTTTTGTCTCTCATCAACTCATTTTGATGTGACGTCGTTAGGCTGTCAAGGGAACTTCTTAACCCAATTTCGATTTCTTTGGGTTCAACATGTAGTTATTGAATATGTCATCCTTTGAATATGTGTGAATGACCTTTTATTATTTTACACTTAATATCCAATTATATTTTTTGTATTCGTTTTTCACACATAATTATGTAATTGATTTATCCTTAAACCACGGATACCGTCTTTGTAAGGGACTTCGTCTCAATCTCCTTTCATTGAGGAATATTTTGTTTTATACACAACTTTATTTTATATGGTCTATAAACCCCTTTGACTTTTACTTTTATACAAAAGGAATCTTTTTCTACGAGGAGTTTTACTAAATGACAAAAAGGAATGTATTTTTAACGTACGTGGTGACAACGACCTTTTCTGCCGCCGCGAGTATTATTTGGTCTTTGGCTTCCTCAACAAGTCGTAATGTTTTTAAAATAAAATAAATACCATATACTCTTTTATGTATTTTGGTATTTAAAATGGTTTTGATAAAGGATTCTATTATGATATATTGTGATTGAAATGTGCAAATGTTATCATTCCTTTATATTGGTTTTATGTTTTGTGATTTTATATTGGTACTTAGACATTTTAACGGGTGGTTACGTTATAAACTATATGACGGGTTGTGCCATGAATAACAGGACGGGTGGTTACGTTATAACCTCTAATGCATTGGTTATGGAAGTCGGCCTTATGGATATTCTATTAAGTATGTATGGAAATTGGTTGTATGGCTATTCCATTGAGTGATATGTGTGGAAGTCGACCGTATGGTTATTCCACTTAAGTATGTTTATGTCCCAAGTTACCTTTATATATGTTATGCGTTATTTATATGGGTTTTATGGTAATTCTTTGGTTACAAAAAGGTAAGTAATGATACTTTATTCAGTGAAGAGTTTTTACTACTTCATGAAGGTGAAGGTATTACTTTGATAGAGTATACATGGTTTACTTGATGTTTGAAAAACTAACAGTTTTCATTCTTTGTGTATCCCTTACTGAGCTTTTTATGCTCATCCCAAGTTTTTGAAATGTTTTTCACAGGACACGGGAAAGGTACATGATAAGATGATAGAATCAAGGATGAGTCAAGAAAGAATCCAAGTTTTATTTTAAATATGTTTCCGTTGTTGAGAAGAATGAATCCTGTCTTTTATGTAACCACTTTGTTTAAAGGTGGAATGTAATGAAAGTTTCAAGATCTAATTCTCTAAAAATCTAAACCTGAAAAGATCTTCAACGTGTAATCTTGTGATAACTCAAGATTATCTAAGGTTTAAGGTTGGGGCCTTATAGTTGGTATCAAAGGTCGGTTTAGATAACTTTAGAGGTTAGGGTATTCTCTAAGCACAAGTGACATTACCATAATGGTTAGGATTTCAGAGAGAGTCCTAGTTTTAGATAAAGTGAATGAGTAAGTGTATCTTAGTGTTTACCTTCCTCATTAGTACATGATGGTTTTTTTGAAATACTCACACTAACATTTCTGTTTTAAGTGAATGGATGGATCTAGTAGGCACCAAAGAGACAACAGGATTGAAGGAAACTGTGGTGGTTCTCTGATTAAGATACTAGATAAAATGGAGGATTCAATGAGGAAACTCGTGGTTGTCCTAAACCAAATATCACAGAGTCATGATCAACCACTTGAACCTTGGTATGTTTTGTAATGCATTATGTACGAGATGACCAATCGATGTAGAAGTTCAGGTAATAATTATAAAGGTAACCATTAGAGTTTATATGATCTTTACTTTTGAGGTAATTATGGGTTATTATATGATATGCTGGAAAATGAAAGGCATGAGATAAACTTGAGGTTAAAATATGTAATGATCATTTTTGATGATTTTATCCCTTTTTGGGGAATGATTTGAGAATTATATAGTTTTGGAAAAAGGACAACACGCAGACCGTGTGACAACCCGTCCTGTTGGAGAATGTTGCGGGAATCGAACCCACAACCAAAGTGCGACTAGTATTTATGGCCTACCACTGGACTACGTGAAGTCCCTAGTTATTTTGACTGATTATTTCTAGTTATATGATTTTATGAATTAAGATTAAGTTGATTTTGGGTTATTTATGAAATTGATTAACCTATCATGGAGGATATGTGATTAGGTTAATTACTTTTCAATACGAGACTTTTGGAACAACTGATGTTGTTTGGAGATAAATGTTATGATTTAACTTGGAAGACTATGTGAATAAATCCTTCAAATATTTGGGATTCAATCTTAGATTGGTTTACTTTGAAGAATTTTATGGATAAATTGTTTATCTAATGGTCCTCGTTGAACTTTGGGTTTTGTTGGACAAATTTTGGAGGTTAAGAATATATTTTCTTTTTATAAAGGGTTACCCTTTTCTGGATTATCTGATCTTGTACTAGCCTTTATGTTTTTGGTTTTGGTTAAAGTCTAAAGACATGGGAAGTAAATATTTCTCTTTTGTGGATTAGGTGATTCTCTAGAAGTTGATTATAGTACTCTTAATGTGAAAAAGTCTCCCTAAATACTCGTCTTTTGCAAAAAATATGTGTTTGATTATGGAATCTAGTAATAGTTGAAAGTCAACATGATAAGTGATTATGTTTCCTTATGAATAAATTTCTCAATAAAAAGTAACTTAAAACAAAAATTTTGTCTATTAACTTTTCCTACTGGGGAACCCAACACCGTTTAACCCATCACAAGTTTGTGATTTTCTTATGGTTAACTTTCTCCTAGACATGTTTACTATCACTCTCCCTCAAGTACACGACCCTTTGATTTTTCTTCCATGTCCTTGTTTTTCTACATATGGGTTAACTCAGGTGACCTCTGTACTTATCTTTCTTTATTTTAAAGTGATTGTTTTACTGACTCTTGTTCCGATGTGGGACATTCAAGGATGTTTCCAAGCCTAGTTTTATAATTGCGAGGACGCAATTCCCAAAAGGGGGTAAGGATGTAACACCCCAGGTAAATAAAGAGTATGAAATTTTCACATTTATCCATATTTGTGAATAAAATATTAATATTACGTTAAAGGGAACACTATGCTCAATGGTGTACCCAATATGCAAGAACAAGTTCCTTTGAAATCATACGTTGCACTCTAATAATAAAATAATATTATTTTAAATGGTAGTTAACATGTATCTGTTGTATTGGTGTGAATGGATATAAATAACTAAAATATGATTATATATGTTTTTAAATGTTTTTAAATTTATCCAATAAAAGATAAAGGCTTAAAATACGGAAAGAATTCATTTTTAGGCGTATATGCCCTAGTTTTCAGTAAAGGTTCACTTATCGACTTTTGATGGTGAACCGTCATTAAATATAGTTTTGTTCACTCTTATAAATTCTATTGGACCAAATTAAACTCTTCTTAAGAATTGGGGCATCAAAATTTACATTGTGTAAATTTTTGGTATCTTTCTGATAAAGTTCATTTTTTTAATGAATAGTGTAAATTATTGTATTTTAATTCAAAACCACTTTTTAATCTAATTTATTTATATGATTAGATTATCTTTTGAATTGGTTTTAAAGTGAAATTTGAATATATTTTTACCAATAAATCCAATAGTGGTCATTGTAATTAATTTCACTTTGAAATCAGACTTAAACTAGTGTCAATCTTTTGATACTTATTGTTTCATAAAAACAGGCTATTTGTCATGACAGTGGGAATTAATTATTAAATTAATTAATGTGACTTATATGTTTTGAATTTTTTAAAATAGACTTAATTTTTGAATTCGGAATATCAAATATATCTTAGGGTGAATTCTTGGTATTTTTCTGAAAAACTTTAATTTTTGATGAATAGTGAAATCGCTAAGTGGTACTTATAAAAACCGATTTTCCTTTTAAATGAAATTTTGCCACCTTTGTGTATTGAATTTCAAAAATACGACATACATGGTTGTCATTAAGAAGTAAAATGTAGTTCAGTGAGATTAAAATAATTTATTGGTGAATAGTAACATATTAAGTTTTTAATCGCGATTAGTGGTAATTAGTGTAGTTTTAGGTAAAAATAATGATTTAATAATATGAAATGACCTAGAAACATGTCCTACCCTCATTGGATATGTCATGGAAGACCCATAAAATCCATGGGTCAAATTGGGGACCCCATAGAGTCACTTTGGTTTGAAAATGACATAAATACCTTTTATTTAATGTTAATGTAAAAAATGGCACAAACTTGATATGTTTTACTAAAACAATTTTTAAATGGGGTTATAAAAGTCATATTTTTTATTATAAATAGTCATTGGAAAGATAAAAAGATTTCCTACATCATAGTAGTTTTTTTATAATTTTTAGACATTAAATAAATTAAATTATTTATGACACCATAATGATGCAGCGATGACATCATTATTTGACGATTTAACTAAAATGGAAAGATAATGTAAACTCTATGAACTACACATGTCCAAAAGTTATTGGATGGATGGATTTAGAACCCTTATCACCTTATCCACGAAATATTTCAATGTGGTACCTTTTGAAACCAAAACACATTTTCAAATAATGTAATATTTCTTTACTTTCCAAAAGTGCCCCTCCTCTCCTCTTATAAAAGGACCCCACCTCTACCTCCTTACCCACACTCCCAAAGCCTTTTTCTAGGCCAAACTCTGCCCATTTTGTCTCTCCACATCCCTCTATTACTCCTTGAAACCTCACTTTGGTCATAAGTCTTCCCAAGGATGCCTTTGAGCTCAAACCAAAGGGAGTTACCCGATTTTAAGGTAATGTCTTCACTTGAGTACTTTTGTTTTATTTTTCTTATCCAACCCCCTAAACTCTTTTTATTAATTTCTTTTGTAACAAATCCAGTATCATAAATATACTAGGTTGTTTTTATAAGATATATTCGAGCTAAACTTTCACACACCTAAATCTAATGGTTAAAAAACATACTGTTTCCGTGGCTGGCGAATTTCGGCCTCTCGAAACGATGATTGTTCAACATTCATTCAACACCATCAAAGGTGGCCATTAAGATGACACTATATTTATATATGATATATAATATGTTTATGTTTTACATACGATTCTTTATTTTTCATTTACTTCATACCTTTATGGTTTCCATTATGGGTAAATGCGATATCTTCATTTAAGGAAGCACAGACTACCGCCCCCTCAAAGTGATTTGATTCGTTATTACCATATTTGGTATGTATAAAGGGTATATTTAATGATATTATAAATGATACCATACTTGAATTAAAATAATATTATGAATCATTATGTTTTAATTCTATTAAATATGAAATAGAAATAGAAGTAGCGTTCATGCATATGTACGGCTTACCGTCTCCATGAACGGTACATTTCATTTCTTTTCTCAAAATGTTATGTACTATTATAAGTACATATATATAATGGATATATATGTAATATATTACATCTAAATTATGGATATCATTCTGGAATTATAACATATATATATATATCTCATTTTATTTTAATTCCATTAATATGACAAAAAAAGAAAGTAGCGTTCATGCGTACGTACGGCCTTCCGTCTCCATGAACGGTGCTTTTCGTTTTTTATCTCCAAATGATGTGGAATAGTATTAAATGAATATTTACTGGATATATATGATATTTTAATCATTAATACTATTCTGGAAATTATTTACTTATAACTACATGGGCAATCTTTTTTCAAACCAGTTCATTTTTTACTCATGTACCAAACATCAACAAAAACGTCTGATGTGAACTAACATTATTAAACAATTATTATAACATTATAATATGTGATATGAAATGAATAATAATCTCTAAAGGAGTTACTTAGGAAATTATTAATGGGCCAAAGTTTATTATTCAGGAATATAAAGAAACGAACAAGACAAGTTGAACTTGAGGTAAGGGATCATACTCCTCTCTTTCTTTTTAAGTACACTCTTTTATGTCACTCCTTTTAAAGCACATATTTCTTGTTATTGGGATGTTATTTTTTATTACTCTTTCTGTAAAATTTATGTTGATATTATGAGAGACCCTATTTCCTCTCATCAATCCATTTTAGAAGTTTTATGTGGCGCCGCTAGGCTACCGAGTTTTTGTAAGGGATTTATCATCTCACTTTTATTCCCGTGAGATTTATGCTACATTTGCCACAATTTCCTTTAAGTGGTGTATGTACTGTCCATTATTCTAATCTTTGTGTAATATACTTTCGTTTATGATTATTTTCATCAATTATTTATTGTCCTTCTTTCATGGGGTGTATGTTTTGAAAGATACCCAAGTCGGTAAGGGAACCTTTCACCCTCCTCTTTTTAAAAGACTTATTTTGTTGGGTCTTTTAATTTACATATTGTTATGTTGGGATATGTTCTCATTTATCCTTATTGATGTAAATTTTATGTCTAAGTGATGAGATACTTTTTTTATCTGTCATCAACTCATTTTGATGTTACGCTGTTAGGCTGTCAAGGGAACTTCTTAACCCAATTTCGATTTCTTTGGGTTCAACATGTAGTTATTGAATAAGTCACCCTATGAATATGTGTGAATGACATTTTATTATTTTACACTTAAAATCCAATTATATTTTGTATATTCGTTTGTCACACATAATTATGTAATTGATTTATCCTTAAACCAAGGATACCGTCTTTGTAAGGGACTTCGTCTCAATCTCCTTTCATTGAGGCATATTTCGTTTTATACACAACTTTATTTTATACGGTGTATAAACCCCTTTGACTTTTACTTTTATACAAAAGGAATATTTTTCTACTAAGCGTTTTACTAAACGACAAAAAGGAATGTTTTGATAACATATGCGGTGACAAAAACCTTTTCCACCACCGCGAGTATTATTTGGTCTTAGGCTTCCTCAACAAGTCGTAATGATTTTAAAATAAAATAAATAACATATACTCTTTTATTTATTTTGGTATTGAAAATGGTTTTGATAAAGGATTCTATTATGATATATTGTTATTGAAATGTGGAAATGTTATCATTCATTTATATTAGTTTTATGTTTTATGACTTTATATTGGTACTTGGACATTTTAACAGGTGGTTACGTTATAAGCCATATGATGGGTGGTGCCGTGAATACTAGGAAGGGTGTTTACGTTATAACCTCCAATTCATTGGGTATGGAAGTCGGCCTTATGGCTATTCCATTAAGTAAGTATGGAAATTGGCTCTATGGCTATTCCATTAAGTGATATGTGTGGAATTCGACTGTATGGTTATTCCACTTAAGTATGTTTATGTCCCAAGTTACCTTTATATATGTTTTGTGTTCTTTATATGGGTTTTATGGTAATCTTTTGGATATAAAAAGGTATGTAATGATACTTTATTCAGTGAAGAGTTTTTACTAATTCATGAAGGTGAAGGTATTACTTTGATAGAGTATACATGGTTTACTTGATGTTTGAAAAAATAACAGTTTTCATTCTTTGTGTATCCCTTAATGAGCTTTTTATGCTCATCCCAAGTTTTTTATATGTTTTTCACAGGTCACGGGAAAGGTACATGATAAGATGATCGAGTCAAGGATGTGTCAATAAAGAATCCAAGTTTTATTTTAAATATGTTTCTGTTGTTGGGAAGAATGAATCATGTCTTTTATGTAACCACTTTGTTTAAAGGTGGAATGTAATGCATGTTTCAAGATCTAATTCTCTAAAACTCTAAACCTGAAAAGATCCTCAACGTGTAATCTTGTGATAACTCAATATTATGTAAGGTTTAAGGCTGGGGCCTTATATAAAATAATGCTTCTAGTATGATAGGAGTGGAGTTTAGATTCTATATTTTTGGGGGATGGGAAAACCAAATTTTTTGAAGTTGTTATAAGAGAGAAGAGGGGGAGTCCTTTTAAGGGCGAGGTTAGTGGGACCCTTGTAATTGTTTCAAATGATTCCATATAATGGATGTTCTTATGAGGCCCTAAAATACCAAAATTTGAGGTTATCAAATGTTAAAGATATAAGGTTAATGTATGTCCAAAAATGGGTGTTGGATATTGTTTTTTCCATTTTTATCTATTATAATATTAGATTAACCCATAGAAAAATCAATTTTTATCATAAACATGATAATTAGATTAAACTATTTAATCTATTTATTTTGGTCGAAAATTATCTTTAACATAGTAAAAAATTATAAATTGTTTGGTTCTAGTTATTGAATCAATTTTTCAGAATTAAATTCAAAGAAATAAGAAATTTCAATTTAACGTTAATCTCATAGAGGTGACGAGAAAGTGTTATTTTAAATAGAATGTGTTCTAATGATTACATTTTTTTATAAAATTCAATATGAATATTATTAAAATGACCTAAATTATTGTAATTTATTTTTAATTGAATGAGTTTTACATAAAAATCGATTTAAAATATAATTTATTTTTTCAAATAATTTAAACAAAATAGTAGTATTCAATTAAATTTTAGTATTATTCATTATTCCCACAAAATTAATAACTTTTAAAAAAACGAAAACATTAACCCAAAGATATATTTGATATGATGATTTAAAATATTGTGTTTATTTTTTCGAAATACAATTCAAAATTTGTTCAAAATTAATATTAAAATATGTGTGAAAATCCTGACAAAAACATTTTTTAGAAAAGTAAATTTCTTCCAATAAATATAAATTTTTATTAAAAATTATTCATAATTTTGTACATATAAATAGATAATTGATATATATATTTAATATATATATTTTTATAATTTATTTAATTTTATTCATACCACCGATTCATATTTATAAAAGAAGTGACATATTAATTAATAAGATTAATAATATGTTTTTGTTCTATAAAACTCTTTCTTAATGGTATCTCATACTTTCAAATAAACCCATTATTACATATATAATAAGTTATAAAATAAATTAAATTTATTCTAAATGAATTATATTGTAAATTATTGGGTAATTATATTATTTTCAACTATTTTTGTTTCTTTTCATACATGATATTGAATAAAATATTCTTATATTAGAATTTTGGGGAGTTAAAATAGACCCAATTTTCTTATTTATTACACCAGATATATTGGATTACCTCTGAAGAAAATCTCTATATTGGATATGAGTATTGATACCATTCTACTGTCCATGGTCCATATAAAAAATATATACTGGACTATCTCATGAAATTATGAATTTTAATTTTTAATGTATAATTATCTATATGGTTTAACTATTAATATTTTTTTAAAAAAAATTTGGTTGATAAAATCAGCCCCATAAACATGGTTTTTTTGTATTTTATTTATTATGAAACAATGGTTTTAAAAGGAAATGTTAAATATCTTGTCTTTATACCCCCCATAGTTTCAAATTGGGGGCATAACAAATTACATATTCAGACACCATATAATTATCAGTTTATAACCAATGTACACATTTCAGATTCATTTTCATGAGGTACCTCTGTTCAAGTACCACATCAACATGTAATATCCCAAAATGGATGTATTTTTATGAAAAAAAATATATAATATCATATTAACAAATAATTAATATTTTCTTATTAACATATCCACAAATTTTATCATAGAGTTATATTCTTAAATATATTTTTCCTTCATACAGTTCCCTAGGAATCTTTTAAATATTACTTTTATACAAACTATAATGAACACGACTCTATTAAACTTGATTTGGTGCTTAATTCATTTCATATTAATACAAAAAATTGTTAAATTCTGAAGGACATTATAATATAGATATTTTTTGGAATCTTATATATACATGATAACCATTTTATATATAGGAATAAAAAATTCCATGAAATGGAAAACAATTGGAATTATATAACTCATTTCAAGAGAACTTCTTCTTTTCATCGGGAAAGGAAACAAAATTCGGTTGAGATCAAAATCTAAGGTTAGTATAGGTATAGTGGAATATATCATCAATTTAACTGAATAATACATATATATTGGTAAGTAAGTGAACACATGTGAAATTAAAATAACATTAAAATAATGATAAAATATGTCATAATAAACATGGAAATGCAAATAACATAAAACTCATACCATTTTATAAATAAACCTAGAATGAAATGACTTCAGGGAAAAAAATAATTATGATAATATCATGGGTAATAATAAATGTAATCTTAATGATGAAAATAATTATTTATAGTAATCCATTATATTTATAATCCTGATACAACTACCATAAAGATCATTCACAAGATAGTTTAAAACAACCTGTCAAAACCCATGAAATCCAGAAGCATTTTCAGTCATCTGAGTTACCTGAGAAATGGGGGAACATTTCTGAAGATGAACAGGGGAAGGCGCGCTCCCCGATCAGGGTCTCGGGCAACCGTGGTCATGCCTCTTATAAGGATTCAATATTGAATGGCAAGTCAAAGACTACTGAAAGTGAAGGTCCTCCCCTTAAGAGGAGACCACGTAAGGATTATACTAATGTACCTAGAACTGTGTCTACCAGATCATTGTCTAAGGTGTCAAGGAAAGTGGATTTGGACATCTTGAAAATACTCAATAGGGACAAGTCTCAATCTTAGTGGGAGACTGCTGGTGATTCTGATTATGGAAATGACATGTCTTTTTATGATCTCTAGACTTACTCTTGGTGGATGAGGGCATGTTTGTTGTTTGACCCCATCTGCCGCTCTGTTGTCCTTTTTTCTTTCTCTTAAAAAATGCAGATGCTTTGTTCAAAAAAAATTGAGGGGATATATTATTCTGGGTACCATACATCACTATTTCTCAAAATCATTCATTAAATATTTAATTATCAATTTATTTAATTATAGAATATAACTATAATCTAATATTTTTATTGAGTAAGGTATTAAATTTATCAACCTTATCATAGTTAATACAATAATGGTCAAAGAAAACATTATTTTTACAAATGTAATTAATTTTAGTTAATAATGATATATACAATATAATAATATTTTTATTAATTATAAATTTTATTTAATATTAAAAATTATCACAAGATAGTGATTGTTTTAGGAGATAGTCTATAGTCAAAAATGAAAGTGTGATTTTATAAAAACATTTACTACAAAGTAATTTTCATGTCAAATCTCATTGGATGAAATAATTAAAATTGAACTATAAAATACAATGAATTATTAAAGAATCATTACATTCTGATTAAACAATAACTATATAAGAAATATAATAGAAATTAGATTCATGACATTATAATATTCATTAATGAATGGAAATTGAGATCAAGTCCCTTAACATGAGTCTGATCTACACCAGATATTCTTTATCATAATTTATAAAAATAATATGCTCAATATTTACTTTCATAATAATTTTTTTGATTAATAAAATTTTTATTTCACTTTACAATGTTTTCTACAATTACATAATCCATTATTTTTTTGTCGGTTGTTTCATGGATATATTATGTATGTGTCAAAATGACTTTAGTATGATGAATTTTGATCAAAGAGGCCATTATTTCAATATAAAAATAATAATAATAATCACTTGATAAAAATATTTATACCTAAATTGTAATTTTAGGACCAATCCTGAATGGTTATTTATATATATGAAGTATGTTTCGATCATAGAGACAGTAGACTCTATATACACATGAGTAACGATTCTGTTTTTCACAGTTTATTAAAGAAATGATGTAAGTAATATTTTTTCATTAAAAACTAACCATAATATCTTAAATTCCATATTATTTATTCATATTATTATTTATATAGTATGCATGTGGTGTGTTGATGAAATGAGAGTCACATAACTTCAGGACTGTTATATTCTATACAAACACAAAGGAATTATCATACATTTGTGTGTAAAAATATATAACACATGATATATTATTATTTAATAAGGATAAATATTTCATAAATATATTAATTACACCATTTATGTGACATATATTCATTGAATGTTTCATAATTATATCCCATTGTAATGTGTTATGTTAACATTAATCGAATCGCTTCACATGGAAGTATTCTATCATATACATGAGAGATGTAATCGTATCTCATATAGAATGGAATGTAAAAAAGGGGATATATGATATTAAAAATCAAAAGGAATATTTATTTAATTAATATTATATATATATATAAACCACCATTATTCCAATTTGTGTGATTTTTTTTGGACAATGTGTCACACCTGTTTGCAAGGTTGTTTTCCTCAACACACACTGGTGAAATTATCATTTCCCATTTGAGGGAAGAGGATAATGATATAGTTAATTCCATTAAAATAAATACATATAAATATATGGTTGATATGGGTGTTATTATATTATCATAAAACAATAATATTTTATTTATATGGATAAAGAAATAATAAATTAACATATATGTAGGAGATTTACCTATCTATGGACCACCTATTTAGGATTATTAATAACATGTTACTATAATGAAAATATGAAAAATAAAGGATTAAAATAATGGGTAAAGGAAGTTGGGAATGGTTTTTTTAGGTCTGGATCAAACCAATAGTGTTTGATAGTGTGATAAAGAGAGGCGAGTGGATGGCCTTTTATAAGTGAGATGATCAGCTCACTTGTAATTTGTGAGAATAAAAAGTTCTGCCCATGTTTTTCACATTACCAAAAGTTCCAAGATAGAGTATTTATAAGAATTATATATGCTAAGGGTAATGTTTTTCTATCCAATTGATCTTATATCACTATTTATGATATTTTATCCATTCTTTTTTTAGTTTAACCCTCCGACAAACCCATTTATAAATTAAATATGTTAAATAATTTTATATATGTCTTTACTATAAATTTTGTTAAATAATAATTTTTACAATATTAGATAAAAAATAATATTATCCAAAATATAGAGAAAACAAATTTTATTCTACAAAAATATTTTTTAAATTTGACATTAATATTCATCTCAAAGACATAATGAGAATATGGGGTTTTAATGAGAAAATTTAAAAATTTTATAAAGTTTTTACATAATCATTAATCATAAAAATGATTCAAATGACATAAATTTGATTAATATACATACAATTGAACCAATGATACCATAAAACAAATATTTAATATAATTTTATGTCAAAATAATTTAAATAAGAAGGTTGTTTTCATATAAAATTAATTATCTATTAATATTATCTACAAATGAAAAATTAAATAAAAATAAAAAACATTCATCCTAAGATATTTTTGATTTTATGATTTAAAAGTTTATTTTTTATCAAATAAACATTATAAATGAGTTTAATATTATATTTAAATTAGGTGTGAAAATCCTGACTAAGTTGTTATTAGGAAAAAATAGTGTTTTTGGGAAAATATTTCTCGTTCTTTTATGTGACCCATTTTTACATATAATTCAAAAATAAAAATATTGTTCATAATTTTTTTGATACTTTTATTACATGAAAATTTAAAATCATGTTTATAAAGGTGTACCATATTTAAGTTTGTATTGACTGAATTTTGGGTTCATCACAATCTATTAAAAAATTCAATCTATTCTTAATGTAGTATATTTTCAAATGTGGGGGTGTTATATAAAATATCTAAATACATCAGAAAATACCAGTTGGATTTAATAAATAATGGTACCCATGAACAAAAATTTCCTTGACCAGACACCAACCCCACCTTCAAGATAATTCATAGAACCTGATCATTCTCAATCGTCTTCTCTACATTCAATCCATCAATTTAGTCGGACTCTAGCGTGACAAGAACATAAAAACTCACAGATTAAGAATTACCAATGAGGAATAAAAAAACATCTTAAATAACCACAAATGATATTCCACAATGAGTCAGATACAACTAATCTATAATGGTATTCTTATTAAGATAATTACACCACAATCCACATGATCACTATACTAGTGGAATTTATAAACATATAAAAGAAGGATAATTTACTTAAAATGATGATTGAACATATAAAATATATCACATGGTTGAATGATTATGTTTCTGAGCTTAAATACAAGATATAACGATCCAATATAAAACAAACTGGGATAGTCACTCAGTAATCAAATATGATTTTTATACTCAACCAACTGGACCCAAAATCCCTGGTCCTTATCATGATTTTAAAAGTTTTAAAAACATTATAACCAAATATTTTATCATTATTTATAGTACTAATTCCTTTTAAAATATAAGGTTTTATAGAAACATGTAAGATTATTCGTTATAGATTTAACTTACACAATTTACTGATAAATAATACTTTCACTTAGTTTTGTTCCGCACATCTGGAGCCACAAGCTCTAAAATTTATTTTTCAAATTTATAAGAAAAAATGTTTTTACACATAACCTAAAAAAGGTCCACTATGGTTTATAAGACAAAAAAATTAGTTAGGAATGTCTTTACAAACATGCCACACTAACTACCCCTTTATAAAACCACAATGAGGAAGAATTTTTAGAGCTTTATTAAATAAAATTCCTTTGGATTTTATTTGGAAAAAACTATATAAGATATACTATAAAACATAAATATCCAAACCCACCCTTGTATTATATGATAAGAATATTTAATAAGGAAATAAAATCTTGATAATGACTGAAAAAATGCACTACATAATCACCAAAGACTTCATCATAATCACTATCATAATTAACATCATATTTACCTTCATCATCACCAACTATGTGATAAAACCCATAGTTAACATGATGAAAAACATTTAGTTTATGTGAATAGGGGTTGAGGTGAATAAATTTAACCATCAATACATATGTTCAAATAGAGAAAGAGTGGTTGAAACTAAGTAGTTGATTCATCTATCATGAGTATATTCACACATGAGTGACATGTGTTGCATGAGGCACCGAAATTATAAATATTACACATATATAACCTCATGATTATAGATTCAAGAGTATAATACATATTAAATAAAAGAAATAAAATATGTGGGCATCACACAAGTTTGAATCATATATAATAATAACCCTGAAAACCATGTACATAAATCCCATGACTCGGTAACGCAGTGTTTCATTTAAAATATAGATAAGAAAACCTGATTATATTTCAATTTATATTTAATTCATTTTAATGTTAATACACAATGAAATACAAAATATATGTAAAATATTCTCTAATACCATTGTGGGAATGATGACATTAATCACTAGGTTCTGGATGGAATGCCACATGACCTTAACTGTACCTCCCAATATGCCATAGTTTTTTAACTATCATTGTGTTTATAATGTTCAGTCATGAGATTAATATATATAACACCCATATATTCAATGTTATATTTCACTTTAAATAAATTTTATTTATTTAATGTAATTCATTACATGAAACTCGAGTTTAAATGAACCAAGATGAAAATATTATTTCATAAAAGTGATCATTGTGAACTATCCTATAAATTTGGTTATATGGATAGAGATAAAATAATTATGAAATTTATGGATAATGATATTTTATAGTATAAATGAATTAGTAAATAAGTACTCAATTTTCAGTAAAATCAATTTTGGTTATTAAAATGAATTTATAAGTACAAAAATATTAATCTATTTTTGTGAGAAAATCTTTTGTTTAATTCCTCTAAATATATATATTTAATTTGAAAAAATGGTATTATTGTTCAAATGAGAATATCATAATTAGTTTTCACTGAAATTTTTCTACTAATATGATTGATTTATTGTAAATAGTAAATAATATTCATATTTATTAAAAATAATATTTTTAATTTTATATATTCACAATGTTATATTTTTTTTAAATTTTATCCTATGTAAAATTAAATCATTTTTATAATTAATATACCCATTTATGTCATTTGAAAAATTTCTAATATTGATTTTCACATAAAAAATTGTTTATATAATATTACATTGTTTTGGAAGACCTCTATTAATCATGTTTTGATGGATTAATTATATATTAAATTATGACACTTCAAAAACTTTATTTTTATAAAACCGATTCAATATTTTCAATCATAATAAATAATATTGTAGTTTTACTTAATTTTGTGTCCTTATGAATAGTCTCATTAGTATATTTTTGTGACCTTGATAAATGAGAAAAAAATTTCTTAAAAACATGGGGTATATATTTTAAATCCATATATCATGTTCATTAATCATATTGTATGTGTGTTTTTTGTTAAGATTTATGTTTATATAATTTAATAACTTATTTGTAAATATTATTTCTAATTTTGGACCCTTAAAATGACATTTTTTCACATTTTCAATTTTATTAAAAATAAATACAATTTTCTTGGGTTTACATTTGATTTCATTGATAGAATAATACAATTTATTTTGGCTTGAACAAAAAATTTGAAATGATTTATTTTTTATTATTAAATAAATAATTTATGATACAAATTAATAACATTATTTTTTGTAAAATTACATTTACTCGTAAATTAGTCTTTAAAAAAATTATTTTATGCTTTAGGCATTTCATATTAAAATTAATTTCAACCACCAATACAAATTTAATTTAATTTAACATATTCAGAATTTTTAATCATTATTTAGAAAGATTTTTAGAAGGTTCCGTTTATGTTTTGGTAATTTAATTATTTTATCCTTATAATAATATGATTTATCCTAGATAATGATTAATTGTGTTTAATGTAGTTAAACTAAGAGATAAATAATTAAATACATCCATAAAATATAAAAATGTTAATATATGAGTTTTTTTTTGAATTTATTACATCATGTCTTTTTATTTTGGATTTCTTGGAGCCATCTGAAATAATTAATATATATATATATATATATATATTATTTTATCATTTATGAAATTCCAAATCAATACTTTACCTCCCATACAAATGGATATCTCCCTTGATATCCCCACAAAAAAATTAATAAGAAACATATATCATACAATAAAAACCACAATACCTTGTGATTCTGTTTCCCAACGTACTATATTTATTTTCTCTCTAAAATACCATCTACTCAACATATAATGTGTACTACAAATGAGGACTCTCAAAGAAGATGTATAACTCTTATCTAATTACAATAAATTTTGATTATTTTCCTAAAACAAATATTTATATAATGAAAATAATAAAATGATAAATTCAGTATCATAATTTTAGTAATGTATTATAATGATGAAATTATAATAATAATAATTATTATTATACTTCCCATCATATAAGGAATTAAAAAATTTCTCACCTATAAAAAGTGTTGTGTATCATTTTTAATTAGTATATCCCATTGAATATTATAAATTGGTATTTACATAATTTTTTCAATTTTTTTTTAATAATTTTTTGAATTTTATTTATTATTTACCTCCCATTTTTACATTGGTTGATATTTTGAATCATCATTCATGCGTATGTTTGGATTATCTTCTTCATGTAATGACGCATAATTATTTTCATCACCACGTTATATGAATTCTTATAAAATAATATATAGTGATTAAATATGATACTAATGACATGATTAAAATTCTGGATAATAAGAAACAGTTATAAATGTATAAGTATCAGGGATCTGGAATCAAATCATTCCATAGAAAAGAAAAAGTTATCACCTTGAATAGTGATTTTAATAATAAATTTTTAACAATAATGGAATAATAACATATAAATATATAATTTAAAAAGTTATATATATGATTATGTATTTTAAATATATTTATAATAAATAATTATTTGTTGTTAAGGAGGATCTAATGAAAAAATCCAAAGAGACTTGTGGTAAGGTGTTTATGAGTCAATCTCATTTTAATCATAATTTTTTATTGTTCAATTGTCAACAAGGAAATTAAATTTTTATTAAATTTTAAATACCATAAATATTCTCTTAATATTATTATTGATGTATTATTCAAATCATAGTTGATTGTTTTCTCAATGGTATATAAAATGACAAGAAAAATGTTTTTGACAAAAATAGAATTTTTCCACATTTGTCGTAAATATTTTTCTTCCATGCCCATTATTTATTGTGAAATATAAATTAATGTTTCACTATTATCTTAGGATTTTCCATAGACATTTTCAACAAATTTTTAATTTTTATTAAAATTTTACAATGGATTATTCGATTCATAATCCCAATGTCAATCATTGGAAATTGAACAAAAATGTAAAATGATTATATATTTTTAAAATATCGACCAAAATGGTATTTACCACCATCATGATGACTAAATGCATTGATGATTCCTTTAAAAGATATTATTGTTTATTTCAATGAAAATTATCTCAGAAGTATTTTGTAGAAAAATATTTTTATAATGTAATTTGAAAATGGACAATTTATTTTCGCAATGAAATATTCCAATTATGGTTTAAACCAATTTTTCATTCCTGAAAATATCATTTTATTAAGTTATTATTTAAACGGTAAAATTTCAAATGATTCCTCAGTTATTCATTATTTATTTGTTTTGTGATTATTGTGAGAAGTTCTTTTAGACACCCTTTCATTTCCCACATGTTATGCAATGTTTAATTTAAGAAAATATTTTTAAAGTTGTTTCTTTTTGATGAGTGATTGTATGTTGAAATGATGATATTTTATTATAATATGTCACTAATATATATGGGTCTAATTATTTTATTTGTGAATATATTAAACACCTATTATTCCATTGGTTTATTATTAAATCTCATGAGATAATTATGGTAAAGTAGTCAATATGATTGATCTAGTATGGGAAAAAGTAGTGATTTGAGGTCTAGTATATGAAAGATGTGATGATTCCCTATCTATTATGATATGTGAATAATATTTTATACCCAGTACACCATTATTTGAGGGTCTCTATAGATAACATTGAATTTTGAAATAGTTTATATTCTAGTGATTGTACCAAACAACTATGAATAATTTTATGAATAATCATTGAACTTGTGATCTATGATTAATTTTTTATTATTTATCTCTCTTATGATTATTTTAATTTCTAATGAAGTTGTTTTATTTAATGACTCATAATTAATATCTATAAAATATTTTGAATGAAATTTTTATTATATGATCATTATTTCATACAATTATGTTAATAGTACACTTTCCTATGGTCATCAATTCCTATATCACATATTTGGATTAAAAATCATATTAGAAAATGTTTTTATATTTTTATTACATGTGATATGATGAGAATTTATAATTACTGTATATCAAGAATTATTAATTGATATAATAACATTATAATATAGTAAGAATAATGAACCTAAATAATATGTTCAAGCATGTAGTCTTAGAAGACACTAATCCTTTAGGGATCTCGAATGGATAATTATGATTCCAAATTAATATTCATCTAAAAATATTCAATATTAATTTATGAAATTCGTGGGTCTTAATTTTGAATTGTATTAGAGTTTATATAATCATAGGATATTAGGATTAGAGAACATTGTTCAGGCGACATGGGGATAAGTCTATATATAAAATAACATCATAATGTTTTGGTAAGGTAGATATTGTGTGGGTTTCCAAAAAATACATCCATGTGTGCATATGTCTAATGGCTGTCGATTTTGTGCAGATGAATCTTGAAAAAACATTCCAATAATTTTGTTGAATATATCATGGGAATAATTATAATTAATGGTGAAAGTTTACATATAGTGCACCAAGTGTAACACTAATGGGAGATATGATTAAATTGATCCACATTTCATTTAAAAACCAATATAAAGGATTTAAATATATGATAACCTTTAATGACCTTGGTTTTAACTATGGTTTGATTGATTACAAAAAAGGATTCCTAATTTAGACATCATAAAAATGAATTTTTATGATTTATAATGATGATGATTGATGGTTACTCTAACCATTCTAGTTTTAGTAATCGAATGATGATGTAACATTGTTGTTCTATCAGTGATAGAAACATAAAAAATTCATGAATATTATTTTAGCATATTCATATGATATTTATTAAATCATGAACTTTTTTTGGTGATGTTCATTAATATCCTATATAATTGGAGTTAATGTTATATTCAAAAACTCATAATTATATGATGTTCAAAAATAAAGTCTATTATGTCCCATAAATTTATATATATGGGAATTTGAAACATGATAAATTTATTATTCTCAATTTATTTCAACATGACATGATTCATAGAATTGATTATGTTTCTTTATTTATCATATATAGAAATTTTAAAGGAATCTATGTATCATTTAATATTATGAATGAACCAATGATAAATTGTATGTTTGATAATGACTATGAAAATATAAGGCAAATTAATTTATTCTTGTATGGATTAATTATTATTCATTATGGGTATCTATATTAGATGGTTTGAATGAAATTCCCTATTGAATATGATCTGATTATTAATTTTTTTTGATTTATATCCTAAAGAGTTTTGTAAACATCATCCAAATCACAATGTTGAGTTTTTAATTGAACTTATAACTGGTGGTAAACCTTTTTCAAATACTCTGTGTATAATATACCTAATTTATATGTATGAATAAAAGATGGAAATATAAGAAAATCTTGATAATGGATTAATAAACCCCAGAATATTATCATATTGTTAACATATTATTTTTTTGTGAGGAATTATGGGACAACATGTCTTTATATTTATTATTAGGTACCTGAAAATATATATATCAATAATTAGTTTCATATATGACATATCAGTTATTTATTTAATCAATTATTATCCGATTAGTATTTTTTAAGATTAAATATCATTCTGGATGTGGTCAATTGACTCTTGATAAGGGGGATATACCTATGAAACTCATCTATACATGATGTGGTCATTATGAATTTATAATGATTCCATTTTGAATGACTAATTCCACTTTTAACATTGTGTATATAATGAGTACATTCATTTTAAAATTCCATCATTATATTATTTAGTCATTATATTTTGTATTCTTATTTATTCAAAAAAAAAATGAGCAAAATAAATATCATTTAAAAATTTAGATGAAAAACCTGAGGAATGATAGATTTTTTGGATAATTTTCCCAATATTAATTATACCGTTATAAATTTTCATTATTAATATATATAATAGGATGATAGAGTATAATAGCTTCTTTTTCAAACATGGTATTTATAGAAAGAATGTCCCAGAATAGAAATGGTAACATAAGTCATTAGAATAATTTATATAACGTTAAACTAACTTTTTTTGACATATTGCACATTTTTTATATAATCCACATAGCATGATGACTTGGAAAAGAGTTATGTTCTTTTGGACCGATAAATGTGAACAAAACATCCAAGAGATAAATAGAATGTTTGATAGAGAAATTATTCTCACAACACCATATAGTGTATAGGGGGTGGTAATAATTAGTGACTCATAAATGAGGGGCTAGTATAAATCATCATGGAAATTCCGAATATTTTCTTTATAAGCCTCATGATAGTTTAAAATAAATTACCAAAATTTCTGAAAACATTTTTTTGAGATGGAAGTAGTAATTTTTGAATTAAGCTTTTGTACATATTACCTTTATGGTGAATGGTGTATCAAATATAAAGATAATAAATAAATTAGTGTATATTTACACAGAATGAGTTGATTATACACCATATAATATGGTTTTAATTGATTAATGTTTATGACTACTTGATATATTACCACATAGGGAGTGGGACATGGTGTATAATTCATTGATTAAGAAAAAACATGATAGTTGTTTCATGATTTGGATTTAAATAGTACCAAAACAACAATGTTTTTAGAATATAGAACTTGAAATATTATATAATTGGTATAGATTCAACATTTTTTATATCAACATTCAACCAACCGACCATGTAATTATTAAATTGGTGTACAGTAATGAAGTAAAACTGGAGAATAATTTGATGTGTGTTCCTTAGTTTAACCATGATTTTTTTAATTATATTATCAGGGAATCATGTATATGTCATTCCAATAATAAAAATATATAATGACCTACTGTATTAAGATCATAGTTAATCATTCTATATTCATCATAGTGGTATGAATATGTTTAGGGATTATAAATTCTCTTTCTGGGTGGAGAACATTTAATGATATATTATAGTTAATCTATCTCAATGCATGAAATATCATTTTTATAAGGATAATAGTCCCAATTATAATGGGACATTATAATAATTACATATACAATAATTGAAATGGGAAAACATCACCATGTATTTTGTTGTCAAACTCCCCAAAAAATATAGTTTCATAATGCTATGTTTGTTTTAATTGATCACCTTATGATGTAAAAACATATGAATTCCATTAAAGAATATTTTTCTCTTTAATATATTTATATGAAATACACTATGGATGTTGTACATTTTCATATATTAAAAAATTCTATTTAATTTAATTGTCATATGAGGTTTACCTCATTGTTCTAAAGCTATTTCTAGTAAATAGTGGATATATAGATGATATTGAAGGTTTTATTTCATATTTAGACAAATGGTAATCCTAATATGACCGTTAAAACTCTATAAGTATTCATATTATTTATATATGTTTTATAAATTTTTTAAAAGTCACAAGTTTAAATATTTTGAAATTTAAAAAAAAAATTGTTCCAACTAATGAATTAATATATATATTTATGAATCTCTATACATAATTAAGTGAATAAATCCAAAATGATTATTTGATATTGAAGAAGAAAACAATTTTGACCTGAACTATATAAGGTGATTGAAGAAAATTGTTTTTGTTTTCTAAGTCCAATATGGGATACTAATAGATTATGGAAAAGTTATTCTGATAATCATCAATGTGGTCTAGATTTTAGAGATCTTGAAAAGGTATTCGTATGAATATCTAATTGGATGAATGTTATGATATTTGGATTTAATGGTAAGATATTATATATATAGTGGTCCCTTTAATGTTCTTCATCAAATCGATATTACGCCTAAATTATTTGGCACTTCCTCATAATCTCATGGATGTTCAGGATGTGTTCGAGGTATCTCTCAAAATAAATCACATCTCTGGTCCATAATATATACTATGATTAGTGGTAGTAACATTGGAATATGATATATCTAATAAGGAAACCTTGTGAAAATTCTGGATTACCGAGGGAGAGTTCAATGAACCATACCACCCACCTAGTCAATGTTTTGCGTCAAAACAAAAAATTAGCAGATTCTAAATATGAACCTATAGAGTTAATGAAGAATATGTAACCTAATTTTATAATATCAATATTTTATAATTTTTATGGAGAAATTATAATATTATTTGTGTATTTCTAAAACATATATATATTTTATATATTTCCCTTAAAAAATATTGATTTCATTGATTTATTACTTTTTATAGAACAGTATGATTAAACAAATAAATATATAAGTATTATTATTTAAACATTGCAATTATTACCAAGATAGTAAAATTATTACAATGAATAGGAAGTACTAAATTGTATAAAATATATATAAATTTTTGGTATAAGTAAATTTTTTTATAAAGAAGTACTAATTTTTAAGTATAATCAATTAATTATCCCAAAAATAAATTTCCTTTTCAAATGGGATCATTTATTTATGTGAAATATTATGATAAATAATTTCTAGGATATTTAGAAATTTTATTTTAAAAATAGTGATTATTTTTTAAATCAATATTACACAGTTTACATAGTGTGAAACTTTTTGATCCTTATAAAATGATTGGTTATATAGTTAATAGTGAATAAATTAATATTTAGTGAAAAAAAATCATTGAAGAATCAAAAGGATAATTTTTATAAAAAAAATTATCCTATGTAGAATTAGTACCTTTTTATTATGAATAAGCCAATTAATTATATTAGATTCAATGTTATGATTCATTTTTGTATTTCAATTTTGTATACATAAGCAGAAAATTTGACCGAGGAAAACTTATTTTAATCAAAATTTTCTATTTTAATTTTAAATTAAATTCTATGACATTAGTGAATTTAATTTTATGAAATGATATTTGTGTTTGGAAATAGAATAATTAAGATATTTGGATCAACAAATTTTTTTTAATTCCTAACAGTTTAGATAGTAAATTATTTATCACTTTGGTAAAAGTGGTAAATTAGGGTTTAAACAGTAGGGTGTATCATTATAATTTATCTATAAAAAATTTCTTTTATATGGGTTATTTAGATAAATATATGATATAGGATTTGAAAATAGTTTGTAAAAAATTATTTAGGAATTGGGAAGTATGTATTTCTTTTTTGAATGTCTGTAATATTTAATCAAAAATTAAAACTATTTTATGATAATTAAATATTAAAGAATACTTCGAAGATTATTCTCATTTTTTCTTACAAACCTAAATGAAAAAATGATTATTATATTTTTTAATAAACAATTTAGACCCATATTTAGTAATTTATTTCAAAGGAAATGTTTTTACTCCTAAATTGCATATTTTACTAAAAACTATTATTCATGAGTTATAGGTTCTTATCATAAATGTAAATTATACATCCTATAAATACTGAATGTTATATGAATGTTTCCAAAGTATTAATTATATTATTAAATTTTGGTTACAAGGTAACTTTTATTTTTTGTTTATATAATTAAGTTATCATGATGAAAATTTGTCTTATCTTTGTTAAGGTTAAAAGTAATTTAATGTAGTTTAACTATGAGAAGAGGCTTAAAATTATTACAAATAATAACCAAATGTTATTGGTTGAATTTATTTAAAAAGAAAATCATATTATATTTGAATACTGCATTTGATGATTCCACATGACGTGATAAATATATATATTGAAATCATTTTTATAAATCCAAGGGTTTCCTTTCCCTCTCTTATAAAAGGGTGCCACATTTAACTCTTATCTACACTTCATGAGACTTTATGATCTTCCAATAACATCGATAATACCATCTAGTATTCATAACCCACATCATTGATCTTTTGATCTCTCCAAATGACCTCATTTTATATGTTTAAGGTGTGAACTGATAGAGGCTTCACGACAAGGAGGTATAATAATTAATTGGTTAATTGAAATTATATAACATTATTTAAAAATTTAAATATAATGAATGAATTCTAAAATCATGGTTAATAATATTTAAAATACATTATTTTTATTATGATTATGGAACGACCATTATTCCTCTACTTTTATAATACAGGCAATGAAAACATCACTCTTATGTATGTGTATACAACCATATTCATAGAGAGATGGGTTTCCTTTTCCAATACTACATCACATTGATGGTTTCCTATTATTGAAATACTAAATTTCATCAATAATTGTGTTATAATAATTTTTTAAAGCATAATTTTATTCACCATTCTTTAATTTAATTCACCAAAATGTTGAAGCATCACTCGTGTGTTGGTACAGATTGCTATCTTTATTAATTGATGCATTTTATTTCCATCAACACTATAAGGAACCATCCTTAAATAATACATAATCTTTAATTAAATGAATAATTTACATTGAGGTTGTTTTTAGGTTTACATTTTTTGATATTTAGGGAATAACTATTACATTACATTTCAAAAATTAGAAAGTATACACTACTATTCAGTATCCATTTATTCACAAAATAAAAACACATGAAAAAAGTGTCTTGTCTTGTTCTATGTTTTAGATAGCATGACTTTTCCTAAATCCCATACTTGACCTTATTCATCTTGAAGTCCTGTGAAAAACATTTCAAAACAATGGATGAGCATAAAAAGCTCAGTAAGGGTTATAAAATAAATAAATAAAACTTTTTTCATCAATATATAGAAAACATAAACTCTTTTCCTTACCTCATGAAATCGTAATTTTTATGAACAACACATAGTAATCACAAATCCTAATGGTTACTTGTGGCATCCATTCCATACTTACTTTGTAGCTTTCACTACTATGTAGGGAGTTACATATTGAATACCCATCATTGTATATTCCCAAAATAACATAGGAGAAACATTCACGTTTACCTCTATCACGTTACCCAATGAATTGGAGAGCTATCTCAGGCTCACCCGCCCAATGTTTATTAGGGAACCACCCATATACGTAAACAATGAATAAGAACCAAAACATATCCATAACACATAAAACAAACATAAATAAATGATAAAATTTCAAAATTTCAATCAAAATAAATAATTTAAATATATTGAAAAAACTAATCAAAAATCAAAACCATTTTGAATACCAATATATGTAAAAATGGAATATGGTATTTATATTTCTTTTAATAACATTACGGCTTGTAAAGGAATCCAAAGATCAAATAATACTCATAGGGGTGGAAAATGTCATTGCCACCACTAACGTTAAAAAGAAACATTTTTTTTGTCATTTAGTAAAATGCCTCATAGAAAAAGATTCTTTTTTAATGAAATGAAAAGTCAAAGGTGTTTCTACCCCGTATAAAATAATGTCGTGTATAAAACAAAATATGTCTCAATGAAATGAGATTGATACGAAGTCCCTTACAAAGAAATTTTTTTAAATAAAATAAATATATTATGTGTATTCACTATATGTACACATATGTAATCTATAAATAAAATATATGAAATAAAATTTTATTTCATACATAATCATAACACGACATAACTAAAAGTATAAGATTAACCCAAAGAATAGAAATTGGGTTAAGAAGTTCCCTTACCACATTTCTGAATTGACCCGTTCAATATTCAATTTCATGAATAATAAAATTAAGTTAATTTCTAATTTCTTTGGAGCCGTTTTCAATTTTTTTATTTCTGTTATATCAATTATTTCCTTGCTATAACAATTAGTTAATTATTTGAGTTTATGTGGGACATTTTGTCGATGTTCGGAACATGAGTTAAAAATGAACTACATACAATTATAAATAGTCTATTTGGTCAAAATTACATTATATCACAAATAATATTCATGATTTAGATATCATATATATCATATATATCCTGTAACTATATGTATTTATAATAATACATAACATTTTGAGATAGGAAATGAAATACACTGTTCTTGGAGACAGTAAGTCGTACGTACGCATGAACACTACACTCATTTCTATTTTATATTTAATAGAATAAAAACATAATGATATATAGGTATATTAAAATTACCGTATAGTATCATATATAGTTTCACTAACTCCATCCTTTATACGTTCCATGAATGGAATTAACGAGTCATATCACTTTGAGGGGAGGTAGTCCTTACAACTTTAAATGAAATAATCGTATTTACCCACTATAGAAACAATAAAGGTATTATATAAATGAAAAATAAATAAAATTTAAACTATATGAATATAATATATATCACAAATAAATATAGTTCTATATTAACTTCCACCATAAGTGGTAGTAGGAGATAATTGAAAAATCATCATTTCGTGAGGTGTTAGTTTTTCGTCCACAGAAACTGAATGTTCTTTACCCATTAGTTGATGGTGTGTGTAAGTGTAGTTAGAATAAATCTCATAATAACAAACTATTATATTGAGGACATTTTTTTTAAATGAATGTAATAAAAAGTGTTTGGGGGTTGGAGATGTAAAATAATAATGAAGAACTCAAGAGAAGACCTTACTTTAAATCGGCTATCTCCCTTTAGTTTGAACCACATGGTTTACTTGAAGTGCCTTAGGCCTAAGGTAAGGATTATAGGATGAAGAGAGATATATATGGTGATTAATTGGGCAATGGTCTGATGAGCCAAAGGGCTTGATATTTGTGATTAATGAGTTAGAGGAAGGGGATTTTTATAAGGTGGAAGAGGGGCTTTTTAGGAAAGTTTGAAATTATTATTTTTTTATATAATTATTTTCTGTTTCTAAGGGTCAAAACATATTAAAGATGAATATAAGATTACACATTGTCAGAATAAAATAATCTAATAAGAACTGGACATGTTCTGTATATTATATTAATATTTATAATTTTATTTATTTAAATCCTCGATTGATGATGTAAACACTACATCTTAATTGCGTCATAAATAATTTTATGTATTTGATGACTAAAATTATAAATAAAAAATACGATGATGTATCAAATATTTTCATCTTTCAAATGAAAATTTATAGTAGAATATATAACATCAATAACCCCATGTAAAAATTGATTGACTAAAAGATATATGTTTAGGTCATTTTTGTCTTTACTTTAAATTAATTAATATAAAGTGTCATTATCACTCCCATGTCGCTCCCTGGGGTCCCCAAATTGACCCATGGATGTACATGGTCGGACATGTATCAACCACTAGGATAAGTAAACATGATAGGGTAATTTAATAAAACTATAATATTATTATTTACCCTTATTTAAGGGATTTTCCATTTAACCATAGTAAATAAAATATTTACTGATGTATATATTCATAATGTCTAAAAATAAAAGTTACATATATAAAACATTTAGACCACCTCATACCAAATATAGAATCTATTTTTCCAAATTAAAAACACAAAATTGGAAAAAATTAATTTAAAATTAATTCCCGCCACCAGAGAGAAAAATGTATTTTTATGAAATGATAACTATCAAAAGATTGACACTGGTTATGTCCAATTTCAAAGTGAAATTACTTACAATGATAAAAATTGGATTAAATAGTAAATATATATATTCTAATTTCACTTTATAACCAATTATTAATATAATCATTTGTTATAAATAAAATATATTAAAAGGTGGGTTTGTATCAAAATACAATATTTTCACTATTAATTATAAAAAAATGCATTTTATCAGAAATTACCAAAATTCTTCCTAAAGTAATTTTTGATGTATCTAATTAATTAAGAATATTATTTGGTAAAATATTACATATAAAAGTTACCAAAACTGGATTTATGGATGGTTCTCCATCAAATGGCAGTAAATTGACCTTTTAAAGAATATTATAGTATTTATGATTAAGATTAGATTCCTTCACATTTTAAACCTCTAACTTTTATTGGATAAATGTAAAAACATTTAACAAAAATATATTATCATATTTTAGTTAGTTTTATTAATTCTTGGCAATACAACTTCTAGGTGTTAACAACCATTTAAAATAATAATATTATATTGTTAGTGTGCAACGTAAGATTTCAAAGAAACTCTTTGTTTTGTATCGGGTACGACATCTAATATAGCATCCCCCTTAAATTAAAATTAATATTTATTTAACAAATATTAATAAATATGAAAACGTATTATTTCATTATTTACATGGGATGTTATATCCTCCCCCCTTTTGGAAATTATTTTCTCGCAATTTTATTCACTTATAAAATAAGTGGGGGTATTTATCCCTCGTAGAATTATCATATTCCCATGTTTCCTCTTAAACCATATGGTTCTTCCACAAAACCTTAACCAGATTAATTACCTTATTCCGCAACACTTTCACTATTTGGTCAATAATATGGACTAGTTATCCCTCATAAAATATATTCTCTTTCAACTGAACTACCTCTAGTCTCAAAACACGAGATGGATATGGCATATACTTTTGAAATATTGAAACATGAACAATATTGTTTACATGAGATAAACTTGGATGTAAAGCCACTCTATAGGTAATTGATCCAAATTTCCCTAGAATTTCTCAAGGTCCAAAGAAAATCGGACTCAACGTTCCCTTCATTCCAAAAGGCATCACAATTTTCCATTGAGAAACTTTGAGAAATACATGATCACCTACTTCAAAAGAAAGATCATTCCTCTGGTTATTCGCATATCGTTTCTTCCATCTTTGATCTATTCTCATTTTTATCGGAATCAGCTTAAATTTTCGTCCCATCTCTTCAACCAATTCTGGTCCCATCAACTTCCTTTCACCAACTTCATTCCAAAATGCTGGATTTCGACACCACATCACACATAATGCTTCAAATAGATCCATATATAAACTCGAATGAAAAATGTTATTATAAATAAATTTAACCAAATAAAGATGTTGTTCCCAACTTCTCTTTTAATCCATCATGAAATAAAGTGACATATACTTTAATGTCTGAATTGTGTGTTCTGACTTCCGGCATCATTGGGGGTGAAAATTTATACTAAAATTTAATTCTGTACCCAACAAATTCTAAAGGCCTTTCATAAAGTGAGAAGTTAACCTGAGATCACAATTAGATAAAATAGACTGGGGAACTCCATGAAACCTGACTATCTCATTAACACACAACTGAGAAAATTGATCTAGAGACAAAGTATTTAAAATATAAATAAAATGAGTGGATTTAGTCAATCGATCAATAATAACCCCGATTGAATTATTATCTCGAGATTTATTTGGTAAACCCACAATGATGTCCATGTATATATTTTCCCATTTCCAATATGGCACTACTAATGACTGAAGCATCCCTTTTGGTAATTGTCATTCTATTTTAACCTGTAGAAAATTCAAACACTTCATAATAAAATCAAAAATATCCCCTTTCATTCCATCCCACCAGTAATACTCCCATAGATATGTGTACATCTTAGTACTTCCAGGATAAACTGAACATAGAGAACTATGAGCCTAACAGAAAAACTCACTCTTCAACTATGAATCACAAGGAAAACGTAATCTCATTCCAACACATAAAACACAATAATTATTAATGTTGAAATCAAGAAAATTTCACTTCTGAACCAACTCTACCTTTTCCTACAACTCACTGTATTCCTTCTATGCTTGCTTAATTATGTCTAATAGAAATAATTTCACTAACTCCAGAAACAAAATAGAAGAATTTCCTCCACAAAAACTTCTATGACAAAGTTAATCAAATAAAAAACCAAAGGAACTTTTTCCAAACATAGCATGGTAAAATAAGCCTTAATTTTTCGACACAAAGAATTAGACACTTTATTTTCCTATCCAAAATGGAAATGGATTGTGCAATCATAATCCTTGATTAATTTCAATCACCTCCTCTATCTCATGTTCAATTATTTATGAGTGAATATATACTTCATACATTTGTGGTTAGTATATATTTTACAATTTCCCCCATAAAAAATATTTCCACCAAATTTTAAAAGAAAAAAAACATCATTTAATTCCAAATCATGTGTAGAGTAATTTAACTCATGAGTTTTCAACTAACGTCAAGAATAATAAATTACCTAATCATTCTGCATTAGGATCCAACTAAGTCCTTTCAACGGATCATCATTGTAGATAAAAAACTCACCATTTCAAGAAAGGCAGTGCCAAAACTGGAGCAGTTACCAATCATGCTTTCAATTATAGAAAACAATCATCACATTCTTTTTTCCAAATTAACTTTACACCTTTTCATGTTAACTTAATCATTGGGATATATAAACCTGAATATTTTTCAAAAAACCTCTTGTATTAACCTTATAAATCAAGAATACTATTGATAATTGTTATATTATTGGGTCTTTGCCATTCTTCAACAACTTTGGTTTTCGCATGATAAATAGTTGTGCCATTTTTTAAAACAATGTGACCATGCAAAGAAATTTTTTGTAACCAAAACTCATTGTTTCTAAATTTCTCATACAGTTTTTTTTTCTTTTTAGGTTTGCAAGAAAACACTAAAATGACATTTATTATCTGTTATAATTTTTCAATAAACTAAAATGTCATAAATGTACTTAACCAAAAAAGTAACCAAGAACTCACGGAAACTTTTATTCATAAGATCAATGAATATAGTAGGTGCATTGGTTATCTCAAAAGGCCTAAATACAAAATCATAATGGCTATATCTAGTATGAAACATAATCGTCAAAATCTCTGCTTCCTTTACTTTCAACTGATAGTGCCCCAACCTCAAATAAATCTTCAATAAATACCGAGCTCCCTAGAGCTGTTCAAAAAAATCATTTATATGAGGAAAATGACGCTTTTTCTGTACATTTATGTTATTTATTGATGTATTATCAATTAAAATTATCATTGAACCATATTTCTTTTTAACAAAATAGACAAGAGAACCCCATGGTGATGTGCTGCGATGAATTAAACCTTTATCTAATTACTCTTACAGTTTATTCTTTAACTCTAAATGTTCAATTTGAGCCATTTGATCAGTGGGTTTTGAAAATATCTTAGTATCTAGATCTAAGTCAATAATAAATTCAACTTCTTGATCATGTATAATACGAGGAATTTCATCACGAAAAACATCATGATACTCATTTACCACTCGTAAATCATTAATTCGAATAGTTCCTTTCTTTTTAACAATATGATCAAGGTAATATTCATTTATATATTTTTTCTAGTTTCTCTTCATCATGATATTTTATCAAAATCAAGACTACATTCTTGTACACAAACTACTTTTTTTTAAATAATACTCTTAATATCTGCAGTCAATAATATCATGATAAATAGAAATCCAATACATACCTAAAATAACATCAAACTCTAGTAGAGGCAAAACAATAAGGTTTGCAGGTAGATTATTCCAATGCAAAAGGACATGAATGTTCTTATAATTTCTTTTTGTCTCAACATTTCCCATAGGTTTTTTTACCATAAGTTCAGGATTCATATATTGAGATGGAATTTCCAATTTAATAGAAATGTTCTTAGAAA
This sequence comes from Viscum album, assembly GCA_963277665.1. Lineage (NCBI taxonomy): Eukaryota > Viridiplantae > Streptophyta > Magnoliopsida > Santalales > Viscaceae > Viscum > Viscum album. The sequence goes on along the minus strand of OY728166.1, from coordinate 365,186,759 downwards.
TGGATGAATGTGTAGACCCTAAATCAAAAAACATGTATGAATAATATGAACAAAAAAACAGTGTACCTGATACTACTTAATTTTCTAGCCCAACATCTACTGAATTAGTTAAAAAGGATTTTACCACCACTTTCTGCTTGTAGTCTGGATGCTTTCCCCCAGTCAAGTTCTTCAATGGACACTAATTTGCATAATAAACCATTTGATTAGACATAAAACATTTTACTGATTGTAAATCATATTTTTTCTTACCATTACCCTAATATTTTTCAGTGAAATTATGATCCTTATGTCCCATTTTACAACATCAGTAGCACTTACTATAATTCATAAGACATTCACAAGCATGATCTTTACAACAATATTCAAAAATTGTAAACATTTGTTGTTTACCTTCAGACTTTTTTGTAGAGTTCTTTCCCTTTCTTCTGCCACAGCAACCTCTTATTCTATTTTTCCTTAAAGAACTCTTGATCATAGGAAAACTCCATTTCCACATTCTCCAAACATTGAAAAGGTTTTTCAAAACGTTTGAATTCATAAGAATCTAAAGAACTGCATAATTTATCAATAATCCTGAGTAAAAAGGATTGATTTTACTATCAAGGTCTCATATAACATTTGTAGAATACCTTCCTAGTCGGGTGACTTTTTCTTCATAACCACCCACTAAGTCATCCTCCTACCTCATTTCCAAGAATTCGTTTTCCAACCTAAGACGAACCACCTTATGAAAATTCTTCTCAAGAAATATACCTTTGAATTCATCCTAATCAAGAGGATCAATCTCCTCACCATCCTTGATATTTTTATAACATCGACCAGCACTGATCGGATCCACCTTCAAAGAGGTAAAAAATGAGACAAACTTTTGATGTTCTGGACACCCCATGAAATAAAATTTTTTCTAGTGCTTTATTCCACCCTTTAGTTAGCACAATGTTAGATAATCCTCTGAAAGATGGGGATTGTTACCTCAATAAACACTCCACTACTGACATGTTCCTCTATGGTTGATTGGGATGATCTCATGCATGGATACCACCACCATTTAATGATTGACTCAACTATTACATCACTAAAACAAACTGTTTAGTTAAGATTCTGACCATCTCAGGATGATGATTTAGAAGATTTTCCTCCTCCTGATGTCGTCCCATCATAGCTACCATGTTTCCTCCACATGAAAAAAATTATGAAAACAAAAATATCTTAGGCTAAGAAACATGGTAATATGTAAATTCTATATCATTTCAATCAGAAATTAAACTAAAAAAATTTATGGATATTAATTTAACAATATCCTAACTCCTAAAGTTGTCTGAACATTCTTCTGATAACTATAAGGACCCAGAAATAAAAATTACGTAATCATTAATTAAATGAATAATTAAACTTAGATATACATTTAGGTTTAGAGTTTTAGAGAATTAGTCCATAACTAATACATTACATCTCCAAAAATACAAATTAGACAGTTCTACTCAGTTTCCATTTTTTTAAAAAATAAAATCACTTGAAAAAAAGATTCAGGTCTATTTCCATGTTTTAGACATCATGACTTTTCCTTGATACCATCCATGGCCCTATTCATCTTTATGTCATGTGAGAAACATCTCAAAACATGGGATGAGTATAAAAATCAGTGTAAGGGTTATATAACAATGAAACCAAACATAAGTTAATCAATACATACAAACAATGCACTCTTTTATAAACCTCATGAAATCATAAGATTAATGAATAACACATAGTGATCAAAAATCATATAGGTAAATTATGGAATCAATAACATTATTACATTATAGCTTTCACAGCTACGTTGGGAGTTAAGTTTTGAATACCCATCACATTATATTCCCTAAATATTTTTGGAGAAACATTCACCTTTAGCTCTGTCACATTACCCAAATCAATGGAGAGCTACCTCAGGCTCACCCTCCCTTGGTTTATCATGGAACCACCCATATACGTAAACAATTCCCAAAAAACATAACATATTCATATCACATAAAAAACATAAAGAAAATATAACATTTCCACATTTCAATCACAATATATCATTTAAATATATTGAAAAAACTGATCCATTATCAAAAAAACTTTAATACCAAAATACGTAGAAATGATATATGGTATTTACATTATTTTTAAAAACATTACGGGGTGTTAAGGAATCGAATGTTCAAATAATACTTGTGGTGGCGAAAAAGGTTGTTGTCACTGCTTATGCTAAAAAGAAATATTTATTTTTGTTTAGAAAAATACCTTGTAGAAAATATTTTTTTTGAATGAAACAAAAAATCAAAGGTTTTTATATACCGTATAAAATAATTAAATATATAAAACAAAATATTCCTCAAGAAAAGGTGATTGAGAAGAAGCCCCTTACAAAGATCATTTTTTTAATAAAATAGACAGATTATGTGTATTCACTATTAGTACACAAAAGTAATGTATAAATGAAATATATGACATAAAAAAACTATTTCATATATAATATTATCATGAAATAATTAAATGTATATGATTAACCCAAAGAAGGGAAATTTGGTTATGATATTCCCTTACCTTGTGTCCAACATGACATGTTCGTTCATTAATTTCTGGAATAACGAACATAAGTTAATCTATAACTTCATAAGAAATTTTTTAAATTTTATTATTTCTTTTATATCAATTATTACCTTTCTTTTACAATTAGTTAATTATTGGAGTTCATATCGGACATTTTGTCGATGTTCAAAACATAAGTTAAAAGGAACTTCTTATAATTACAAATTGTTCTTGTGGTCAAAATTACATTATATCGAGAATGATATTCATCATTTAGATATCGAATATATCATATATATATATTATATATATAAATTTATAATAACACATAACATTTTGAGATAATAAATGAAATGCACCGTCTGTGGAGATGTTAAGTCATACGTACACATGAACATTAGATTCATTTATATTTCATATTTAATGGAATAAATACATAATTATACATAGTTATATTATGATTATTGTATAATAATATTTATAATTTTAGTAAATACATCATTTATACATTCCAAGAATGTCATGAACGAGTCATATCACTTTGATGGGGCAGTATTCTGCACTTCTTTAAATGAATTTTTTATATTTACCCACTATGGAAACCATAAAAGTATTCTATAATGAAAAATATAGAAGAATAGAAATAATATGAATATAATATATATCACATGTAAATATAGTTCCATATTATGGGAAACCATAAGTGGTGGTAAAAGATAATTGAATAATCATTATTTCGTGAGGCGTTAGTTCATCATCCAGAGAAACTTAATTTTCTTTACCCATTAGATGTAGGTCTGTGTAAGTGTAGTTCGAATCATTCTCATAAAAATAACATGGTATATTTATGATACTATTTTAGTTATAAAATAAATTAATAAAAAGAGTTTATGTGGTTGTAGAAGTATAATATAACAAAAGAACTTAAGAGAAGTTGTTTCCTTTAAATTAGGTATCTCTCTCTGGATTGAACCAAATAGTTCACTTGAAATGCCTTCTACCTAAGTTAAGGCTTCTATGGTGTAATGGGAGATGTATGTAGATTAATAGGTAAGAGTACTGAAACGATGAAGGTCTTGGGATGTATTAGTAAAGTGTTAGAAATGAGGGAATTTATAAGGGGGAGTTTCACTTTAAGAAAGTTTGAAAATATTATTTTATTATATATTTATTATAGGTTTATAAAGGTCCAAAACATATTAAGTAGAATATAAGATCACTCTTGGTCTAAATTAAATAATCCAATATGAATTGGATTGGTTTTGAATATTATTTTTATATTTATAATCTTATTTATTTAAATAATCTATTGAGAAGGTGAACACTACATCATTACTGTGTCATAAATAGTTTTATTTATATGAAGTCTAAAATTTATAAAAAATACCATGATATAGGAAATATATTTATATTTTAAATGAATATTTATAGTCTAAGATATAACTTATATAACTCCATTTAAATCTTTATTACTGAATGTTATATGATTATGACATTTTTGTCTTTACTTTAAATTAATTAATATAAATTGTCATTATTACTCCCATGTGGCTTTATGGGGTCCCAAATTCTATCCAAGGATTACCATGGTCAGACATGTATCAACCAATATGATTAGGAAACATGTTAGGGTAATTTAAGAATTTAATAATATTATTTTTTACCCTTATTTACCTGATTTACCCATTATCCATGGTAAATAAAATATTTATTGAAGTAAATATTAAAAATTTCTAAACATAAGAGTTACATATTTAAAATTATTGGAACTTTTACTTCCAAATATGGAATATAATTTTCAAATTCAAAACACAGAAGTGGTTGGAATTAATTTAAATTTTTTTCCCACTGTCAAAACAAAATGCTTTTTTTAAGGAATAATAACTATAAAAAGATTAACACTTGTTTATGTCCAAATTCTATGTGAAAAAACACTCAATGTCCAACATTTAATTAAATTGTAAAAATATTATCTAATTACACATTAAAACCAATTAAAAATATAATCTATCTTTATAAATAAATTATATAAAAATAAAATTTTGAATTAGTATACAGTATTATTCATTATTCTTCAAAAAAGGAATTTTATGAGAAAAATACCATAATTTTACCCAAAGTAAATTTTTATGTCCTGATACTAAAGAAGAATTTTATGTGTTCAAATAAAACATATAAAAGTAACCAAAATTATATTTGATGAGGGATTTCAATCAAAAAGTGTTAAATCAGCGTTTAAAAGAATATTATTGTATTTATGCTTAAAATTAGATTCATTCAAATTTTAAGCATCTATCGTTTATTGGATAAATGTAAAAAAATTTAACACAAATATATTATCATATTTTAGTTTGTTATATTCATTCCGAAAATATAATGGGTAGGTTTTTAACTACCATTTAAAATAATAATATTGTATTATTAGTGTGAAACATAAGATTTCAATGAAACTGATTGTGGCATATTGGATACATCATCAAATATAGCCCACCCTATAAAGTAACATTAATATTTAATTCACAAATATTAATAAATATTAAAATGTATTATTTATTTATTTAACTGGGATGTTACAAACACTTTATATATATAGTTGTAAATTCATATATTATAATTACATATTATACTCATTACCTGACTATGATTATATATATGATGTAACCGCAATCATTTTTTAAGGACGAATACATCTAAATAAAAACCATCATTAGAAATGAAGTAGTTATATACTGAAATAGTTAACATAATAAACAATTATTAAGAATAATGAAATAAATTTATGAGAAAATAATATATGGTATGTTATATTTGTGTAAAGTTTATAATACATGAATAATAAGTGTATATTTATTATATTTTTTGTTTGAATGTGTATGATAAATAAATTGACTTTTGTTAAGTGAATTATGTTTCAGTTCTATTGTAGTTATGATTATATAGTTTTTAATTTTCAAAGAAAAAATTACATTATATTTATATGGTAAATACATTTAATTTTATTCTTAAATTTTAATTTATAGAGCTTTTTTGGAAATATAACCAATATGATGTCATTATTAAGATAAGTTATTTGATTTTTTAAAGAAAAATAGACATTATTCCATTTATATCCAGATATATTTTTTTTTTCAATGTACATGTTTTCTATAAAATAATTTCAAAAATATATTTTATTATCTAATTATTGTTTTCTAATAATTCTAATCTATTATTAATTTTAATAATTTTTTTCAAAAGAATCATATTGAATTATTAGAAATGAGGTTTTTTGGATTTTCTACTGAAAATATGAAAGTAATTTTAGTTTTTTCACTCTCTTCATGAATTTCTTTTCCCGGAATCATGACCTCTTGTTGTATTGATTCTTATTTTAAATGTTTTAATAGTTATTTTAGTTGTAAATTTTTAGATAATATTTTATAATTAGTTTAATGTTAAATATTACATTTCAATATGAGAATGTTTTTTTCAATCTAAAATATTATTCTAGTAATTTAAAGTCATCTCTCATCTATCATAACATCCAACGATATTACCTATTCATTACTATAGATATGATCAATTGATATTATCCTTATTATTTATTAATATTTTTTATTATTTTTATAATGATTTGTTTACCTAACCCATCAATTATGACTAGTTATTTAATGATAAAATGTTGACATGTTTATGAGAGGTATTTCTTTTTTATGAGTTATGCTATTATATAATGTTGAATGTTCAATGATATTAAGGCACAAAAATGTCTGGTATTCATTAAATGATGGGTGGGTCCATCAAATTCCTAAAATTTAAGGGTAATGTCATATATATATAGAGATAATTTTATGAAATGAGATGATGAGATCAATCTACTCTAGTAAATTTGTTGGGAAGCCTAATCCAATAAAAAATAGGTGTTGATTGTAGATACATTAATATATGGTAAATTAGAATTATTATTACATTTAATAGATTATAAGAAATTAAGGGTCATTATTCATTTGTGATTGTTTCCTTCTCTTATGATTCATTTATTTTACAATTATATTGATTTACCCCCTGACACATGAATATGTTCTATAATATATTTTTTTGAATGTTTTATTTAATGATCATAATTTTTATACTCTTTTACTAATTTTATTTTATTCCATGATCATCAATTTTTATCTCCAATGATTACCTATACTATGCCTCCAAGAAAACTAATTCATATGTTTCCTTTACTAGGGTTATAATGAATTGTTTAAAGAAGTGTATGTCTTAAAGGCTACTAATTGTGTTGATAATTATGATATATGATGAATAATGTACATAAATATGATGATAATGTATTTACTCTCTAAATAAACTAAAACTATATTCTTCTAGAATTCATTATAAGCTTATGTATAATATATATACATATATATCAAATGCTTGGGACACATAATTATACTCTCAATCAGAGTAAAAATTAGCATATAAATATTAAAAGATGAAACAATTATATAGTCAAATTAAAAACAAAACTAAACAAATACCATAAGTAATTATAAATTTTGAAACAATAGACTCAAAAATCACATCTAGAAACAATTAATTAGATAATGACTAGTTTGTTTGAAGTCATGATGGAAAGATTAATTATACCACTGTACTTTTTACATTCAAAGACAAATCCCTCAGAAGTATCCAAACTCAAAATGATCAATCATTAAATATAATAAAACCCATTCATGAACATAAAAAGTACCTATATTAAGTGATGTCTTTTTATGGTTCCATGTATCATTCCACTTGAGTGGAAAATAATTTGGAGTTGGTATTGTACTACCCACATAGTTTTATACATAATTATTGAAATATAGTGTAATTGTATGTAATGAGGATAGAATATTGAAAAAAGTAAAAAATAACTACACATGTAGAAAATATATTCACCAATTCAATAGTTTTCAACTAAATCTTATATTCTATGACTTAAATGGTTATGGTGAATTTTTGGAATTTTTCTAAAATAGCTTAATTTTTGTTGGATAGTGAAATAAAACAATTTATGATATTTAAAAATTTGATGAATTATTGAGTCATAGATAATGAATGGTTGGTGTAAGAATAAATATTGAAATCCTATTCATTATTTTAAAATTTTTATTGATAATTTTCATCCTATTAATAGTCTTGAGCCAAAATAATAATCTAATGGATATAAATATGAAAAAACACTACATTCCTTTAATATAAATACCACCCTCACCACATATTTCACTCACACATCAATGTTTTGTAGATTGTTTAATTTTTACCAAAATACCCTCCCAAGGCTCATCCCCATGTCTAATACATTATAGTCTTTCCAAAATGAAAAATCCAAGCACCTAAAGGAAGTTCTAAAGGAAGATAATTCAATAGGTAAAATCATCTTTCTTATTCATTTGTTTTATTTTTAATTACATTTCATTTCTTATTATCGTTCCACATACCCTTATCTAGATAGAATAAAAACTCTAGTAAATTATATATAATATAATTTTATCTTGTTGATTTAAAAATTCACTATCAAACTCATTCTCTTCTATTATTTATTTTATAAATGAAAACCTTGTTTGTGATGTGTCAATTTACCTACATCCACCATTATGTGTTTTCATTTTCCTTTACCACCATCATGGATGGTCATAAATTCTTTATATTTTTTTATGAAAAGTTCATTAAAAAAATATAAGATATATTATTTTCTATCACTGGTTTTTATAAATGATATAAATTTATAAAATGAAATTTATTTGTAATGATCATTATTCTAAAAAATAAACTATCATGCACCATTGATATTTTATCTATTTATTATACCTCAGACCACATATCTTGAATGATATATAATAAAATTTAATATTATAAAAGATCATTAGTAACATGTGATTTTAATTTTTGAAAATTATTCTCATTTTATATTATTTTCTATAAATGTAAACATGTAAACTAAGGAAACAAACCCCCAAGAATGATAAAATTTTGTCTTACGACTCACAAAAGGCCAAAACGGATCTTAATAGAAACTTAATAGATGAAATAAATGTATAATATGCTATTATTTAACTAATTAATGGATTTAACATGATTTTATAATATATTAAGTTCAAGTGGAGAATAGTTTCGAACACATGTTAAGGGATTCTACCTGATCCTCCATTTTACCATTGAGTTTCACTTTCTATCTCTTTAACCAAATTTAACTGATATATATTTTTATATAATTCATATAAATTCTATTTATTTTTTCCAAACACATGTATCTGAATATTTAATCCTCATTTTATGTTTAAATACATTCCTGAATAGGGTTTCCTAAGAAATTCCTGTCGATAAACAATCCCAATTCAAGGAAACATCTCAATTTCTCACCCATTATCAAGTGAACTCTATAATATCATTTAACACACTACTATATTTTCAATATGACCCATTTTTTATGAAAATATATATATTTCTTCAATTCAGGTTTTTTTATTCCTTTTGAAATTATAATTAAGAATCCACTAACCATGGAAACTATGAAAAAAATACACCTGAAACATTGAAAATAACAATTTATTATTAATGAAAGGGTGGAATGTTGTTATAATTATATAATATAATTAATTATAAATACAAATATTGTTCACTAATATTTTATTAACACTCATTAAATCATTATACAGGTTTTTTAAAACGTTTTATGTAATACAAACTCCATATAAACAAATTTTTATTAAAAATTATCTTTTAAAAATATTTATTAAAATAATACAAAAGTAATGATTTTATTAATAAATTAATCTAATTTTATGATTATTTATTGGTTATTTTAAATTTTTTATGATGAAGGATGAGATATATATATCCCTCCAATTCCTTGGGTATGTTTTTATTGTAGGACGATTGTATGATAACTCCAACTGTAACTGTACTGGTTACACTATAAGGTATCCATGTGGGTTACATTGTAAGTTAGCTATGAGGATTAAAAATCATATTGTATCCATGAGGGTTATAATCTTATGTATATAATTCCACATGTAAATTATATAGTTTTATTTTTGTTTTCCATGTTTAATAGAAATAACTTTTTTCGCAAAGTATATGACAGTTAATGGGTGAATGTATTTGTAAAAATAACTTAATATGATAAAATGTATTCATGGGATAATGTTTTTCTTACTTTTTTTTATATCTCATACTGATATTTTTGTGGTCCGACCATATTTTAATTTTTTTCCCATAGTTTTGAAGTTTGTGTAAGTTAAAATATAATGAAAAGATGAATATTGTGAAGAATTCATGTTTTATTAAAAACGTTTGTATTATGGAAGAAAAATGAATATTATTTGAGTAGTATCAACTTTGTATGCCTATGGGTAGTAATTTATGAGTTATCACATAATTATATAAAACTATAAACAAGGAAATTTCTTTAGAGATGTATTATGTGTTTTTTAGTTTCATTTATTTTATTAGGTATTGTCAATGAATAGGTCATTATAGTGGGTGTTAGAGAACAATTTAGATAACATTAGGGGTTTATATGATGCTAATATAATATTATAAATTATTTTTAATTTATATTTAAATGATATATCATGTTAATATTAGCCTATTTTTTCATATAGGATATGTCACTTTAGAATTGTATTCTATAGAGGAAACATAAAAGATGAAGTTAGAAGGGACTCAAATGATGATATCCTTCTGAATATGTAACCTTAAATGGTGGGAACTATAACCAACAAGCATGTGATTGTATTGTCCTAGATGACATGGGTAATAAATGGTAGTTAAATATATGGACTAGAATAGCTAGAGTTATCAAAATGGAAAATGATGATATTAGAACGTTTTATGAGGCAACACCATCATACTTTTAGTGAAACCTCTGACCTAGTTGCTACTGAACGGTGGATTATTGCCCTTGAAAATATATTTGATATCATGGGGTGTTCACATAATAAAAAAACATTGTATCTCTAATTATCTTTTTGATGTTGATTCTAAAAAAGGAGGATAATGATGAATAATATCGGGTTTAATATAGGGATTAATGACATTGAATTGGATGAATTTAATAATCTTTTCATTGAAATGAATTATTTTAAGGTTTTTTTATAGGATGGAAAATAAATTCCTTGAATTGAAACAAATGGAGGAATATTTAAGGGTACTGTTTAAAGAAAACACCAATAGATTGATATGGTGTGCTCCAAATATTATTAGGGAACATAATTTTAAAATCAATCATTCTTACTCAGTATTGAAACCATGATAACAAAGGGAATTCAAAAAATCTAAATTAAATAGAAATTATGACCTTATTATATGTGATGAGAGCGATGAAATTATGTTTTATAATGATCACATGTTCTTTTTAGACAATCAAACGAAAATGACTATATAAAAGGAAATGTGTATGAATTGATCAAAGAAATTTTATGGTACGAAAGTCTAGTTTCCAGTTTGTGAATAGTGTGGTAAAAAGAACCCTAGGTAATGACATAACAAAACCAATAAGTGTTTTAGATGTTTTATTTTTGGACATATGGATAGTAATTTAATGAAAATGATATCAATGTTAATCCTGATAGGAAAACTATAAAGGTTTTTATCTATGGTAAGATGGGGAATTCTGTGAATACCATCCAAAGGAATGATCTAGATGATGGAATTATCTTTATTATAAGTATAAATGTGATGCAAAATCCATTGGGACTATGTTATAACAGGTTGTTCCATTCAATGATGTTGTATCATATACTTGTTTTTTACTCAGATTTTGTTAATGTATTTTTCGATATGGGTTCAATAAATTCCTTTAATTCTGAGGAATTTTTTAGAAATTGGAACATTAACCTCATTATGTGAATCAAGTGTTATAGTTAAAACACAAAGGAAAAATATTATTGAAAATGTCATTATAAGAATCATATATTTGATTTTTGTGGAAATATATTACCTAAAAACAATTTTGTTCACCCTTAGTAGTGTTTTATATTATTCTTAATATATAATGGTTTTCTTTTTTATTATAGATTAATTTATTTTAGATCTAAGGAACTTTTTTAGAATGATTATTAGTTTCTACACCAGAAAGACCCACATCATTGATAATAATAAAAAAGTTGATAAACAATTATAAGATGTAAATTAATGTTATCTTGTATATTTGTTCAAAATAATTGAATTTTTCTTATTAATGACTTAATAGTGGTAAATTAATACATTCATTTTTTACATGATGAGTTTCTTGGTAAAAAAAATCTTCAGGATGTTTAATTTAATATAGAATTATTTAGCAATGATATTCCAATTTCAAAAACCCATTGTTATTTTTCATATGTGGAACTTCATGAATTGAAATATAAGTTAAAGAAGATTCCTGATAAGGGTTTCATTCTTCCTGTAAATTCCCTATGGTGTAACCATTTTTTTAAATAAATATGGTTCCATGAGTATTTTCATTGATTATAGTTCTATGAAAAACATTAATACTATGAACATGTACTAATTAACTCATATCGAGGACTTGTTTGATCAGCTCCATGGAGCTCAGTATTATTCAATGATTGACTTGAGTTCCAGGTATAATCATAAATAATGAAAGTTGATGAAATTATAAAAATAGAATTATGAAAAATATATGGCAATTATGATCTTGTCATTCGGAAATTTTGATTCAAAAATTAACATGGAGTATTTATTCATCATATGAATTAAATCTTCCATGAATTTTTTGAAATTTTTTATATGTTTTTATTGTTTATTTTATAGACTTTTCAAAATGTAATGAGAAGCATCATGAAAAAAATATATGGATTTTACTATAAACAATAAATGAGATAAAGATATATGGAAAATTTATAAATAATTATTTTTTGTTGTAACATATTTATTATCTTGGGATCATCATATATAAGGATATAATAATTGGTGATCATTCCTAAAAAAGTTTTTAATAAATGTCCATGGCCTAAAATTGAAAAATATATTCATATTTTTTTGGATTTTTTTGGCAATTACTGGAATTTACCTTAAAAATTTGCATGATTATCTATCTGACTAACTATGTTAACACATAATGGGTTTAAATTTTTAGGGAAAGTGTATTGCTATATTTTATTTTAGAAATGAAAAATAATGTTGGGGAATGCCTTAGTGTTGGATATTCCTTCTAGAAATGGTGTTCTTTTCATCAACAATGTTGTTCCTTGAACGGAATTATTTGTGTTCGGATGAGAAATAATCAGGTAATTTCTTATGCTATAATAAAAATAAAACATTATAAGTTAATTTATAACACATGTGATTTATAATTTGTAGCCATGGATTTATCTTTGAATATTTTTAGGCATCATTTATATATAGCCAAATTATAAATATATGCTGATAATAAAATTTGGATGTATATATTTACTCATAATATATTGAACATGAGTTAGAGAGGATAACTGGAACTGATAAATGATTATGGTTGAAAAATCAATTACCATCTTGGAAAAGAGAACAAGGTGGATTATTCATTTATTAAAAAAAATAATGAATCATTAATTTCCCTACCTTTGGAACATAGTCCTATGATTAATGATTTGGTGATTTTTGGATTGGAAGTTATTGGTGTGGGAAAGTCATCAACTTTTTTGTATGTTTTAGTGTAGTCACCTCTATCAAAAAGAATTAGGAATGCACTAAAGGGAGACTGTGAGTGGCAGAAAAAGGTATAATTGGTTAAAAATGGAAATTTTCTAGAAATTATCTTCAATTAATATCATTTTTTGAGATTTGGAATGTGATTATATGTGCCTTTTGATCTCCAGCAGAAAAAATAAATGTTAGGTCAAGCTCATTGCTCTCTATTTTTAGTTAATCCTAGAATTATTAAGATGGATAGATTCTATTAGGATTATTATTGATCAGATGGAATGAATAGAGGTATTTTTGATTGTACAATTAAATTATTGACTTGTAAACAAGTTAAAATAGAGCCATAACTACTAAAATTGATGATTTATCCATTTCTAATTCAAGAGTTAGAATGGGAAATTATATTCATGTACTTCAATTTGTGACTATAAAATAATTATCAATGTAACAATTTGATTTGTGTTATTATTGATAATATAACTAAATTGATTCACATATGTTCCCTCAAATAGGAGACCACGCAAGGAATATTATAACCTTCCTAGGAACGTTACTACCAGATCGTCTTTGAAGATGACTAGGAAAGTGGAAACAAATATTCATAATATTTATAATCAGGATAAATCTCAATCAGAGTGGGAGGTTGCTAGTGGTTCTGATTAAGGAAATGATATGTCGTATTATGATATATCTAGGCATGTTGTTAGTTGGATGAGGATATAACTGCTTTTTTTATCCAGTTATCCTCTTCTGTGTACTTTTTATTTCTTCTTAATAAATGTTTAGAGCTTAGCTTCAAACTAAGACTTATTGGTATAACTGAATTGAACATTTTCATTTCTATTCTAGATACCATTTCTCTAGAACCTCATTCACAACTCTATATCAAAGAGATTTTGAGGTAAAATGGAATTCCTATCTCAATTGTATCTAATTGTGATCATAGTTTTACATAAATATTTATGAATCCCATCAGATGTCATTGGGTACTGAATTAAATTTCAATAAAACCTTTCATCATCAATCAAATAGACAGCCAAAATGAATAATTTTTAAATTAGATGATATGCTTTGAGCATGTTCAATGGATTACCAAGGAAGATGGAATCAACATATTTCTTTAGTTTGGTTTTATTATATAAACATATTCCATTCCAATATCTATATTTTACATTTTGAGGCATTAAATGTGAAGTGGATTCAAACTCTCTCATCCTGGGATGATGTCGGGGAACGTAAGTTTATGGGACAAGAATTAGTAGAGTATATATTCAAGAATGTTACGTCGATCCAGAAACACATGAGGAAAACTCATAGTGGAAAAAAATAATGCAGATAATAGGAGGAAAGATGTTTCATTAAATGAAGGTGATCATTATTTCCATAAAATCTATCATTGAAAAAAATTATCCATTTTCATATGAAGTTAAAGATAATTCCATGGATAATTAAACCCTATAAAAACATAGAGAATGTATGAATAATTTCCTTCTTTGTTGAATTACATTAGAGTGTATCTCTTATACACAATTTTTTCCATGATTCAATTTTAATATTGTATTCTCTATATTCAAATCCTGTTTTGATCCCCAAAGTGGATTAGTTGGAATATAAAATTTCATATGATGAAAATCATATTTAGCTACATGATTGTATAGAGAACATATTTGAGAAATAATTTAATTAACTATTTTGTAGTTTTGTATAGAAACTATATGATTGAATAAGACACATGGGAATCAAAAACATTTATTTGGGAAAGGTAACTCAAATGATTCATAAGTAAAAAAATTGAGTACCAATTTCTAGAAGTTGGGGAGATTTCAACAACCAAGGTACGTATAAAATTATTTTTTAAATTTAGGAATTAAATAGTTATATTCATTATAAATGAATAATGAAATTATTGGAATTTATAGAATTTATGAAACTTAAACTAATATAATAGTATCCTCCCATATGAGACTAAAAAAATTATTTATCTTATAATTGGAAATATTATATATTTATATCATAGAGCTAATAAATTATTTTCTGAAAATTTTAAATCATCTGTTCATATTTTTGTGAGTCATAAATATATATCTACACTTTTATAATAATAAAAATATTCCAAAACATTATATTCATAAAATATAATCTTAAATTAATATTTTTTTTCTTATGATTGAGGAATAATTTTATGAGACCTCAATTAGATTTTAAAAGTTTTATATGATATTTTACATTTTTAAAATTGGTACTTTTGAATAAATTGTAAACATTATAAAACATTAATTTTAAAATATTTAGATAATTATTTTATAAAAATTGATATCCATTTTAAAATCTAATCATTCAAATAAAATTAGGTAAATTTTTTTTGGGTTTTTTAGAAATAATTGATTTTTGTGAGTAGTGAAATACAGTAATTTATAGTATTTATAAAATTAGATAATTATTGAGAAATTGATGATTTAATGTTTATGTATGACCAATATCTTTAACACTCCATAATTAGTTTAATATATTTACTTATAATTATCAAACAATTCATAAATATTTGAACAAAATAGTAAACTAATGAATATAATAATGGGAAAACACCCCTCTCCTCCACTATAAATACCAACACTAACCACATGTTAACATCACACCTCAAATCCATGTAGACTAATTAATTTCTTCCTAAATTATTTACCAAGGCACTTACCCACGTCCAAGACCTCCTGGTCTCACCAAAAGGACAAAAACAAGCCCCTTATTCATGTTCTCATAGAGGACAATTTAAGAGGTAAAATCATGTTTCTTTTTCTTTTATTTTCTCTTCAATTTGATTCATTTTATTATTATATCATCATCTAACATTATCCAAATGGAATGAAAACATTATTATGTAATATATATTCGAATTCTATCTATTTTATGGAAATTTTCAAAATCAAAATATTCCTACTCTCCTTTTAATTCTTAAAATGAAAACATTATCTTTGATGTGTTGATTTACGGACATCATGGACGATATGTTTTAATTTTCATTTAATTTCTTCATGAATGGTCATAAAACGATTTTATTTGTTAAATATGATTTTATTATACATATTAAAAATTATATAATGTTCTATAACTACTGTTTACCTGTAATATTAAATAATAAATAAAAAGTGGTTTGTAATGATCAAAATTAAACCTAATAAAATAACATTCCCCACTAATGTTTTATCTAATGGTTAATCCTAATACCATATAACCAGAATTATTTATGAGACCATTTTATATTATTAATGTTCATTAATAACATAAAATTTTAATTCTATACAATTATCCTCATTTTACATTACTTTCCATACATGTATACATGTAAACCTATCAAGAAAACCAGGAGAAAAAACAATATCGAATGATGAAATTTTGTCCTATAACTCATCAAAAGGCCCTAAATAACATAATAAAATAATAATCGATCATATAAATTTATAAAATTTTCTAAATTATTTAATTAATTTATTTAACTTTATTTTTGATGATATTAATATAAATTGAAGAAAACTTTTGGACATAAATTAAGAGATTATAACTGAACATCATATTTTTTTTCTTTGGGTTATGCTTTCTATCTCATTACCCAAATGTAACTCATACATAATTTTATATACTTTAAATAAATTATATTTATGTTTTAAAAACATATATATCAAATTTAGTAAATCATTATTTTAGGTTGGTATATATGTTTTAGGAAGATTCAATTCATAATACTTCCTGATAAACAAGCCCGATTCTAGTGAACTTCTCGATTTCTCACCCATTTTCCAGTGCACTTCATAATCTGTTTTAAGACACCATTATATTCCAAAATATCTCATTTTATCATTAATATATATATTTTTTCTATTATTTTTTCTTCCACCATTCTTTATAAAAATAAATAAAGAACAAAGAATCAAAATAATGAAATAAATGAACCTAAAAAATGAAATTAACAATCTATTATTAATTAATAGGTGGAATATTGGAATAATAAGATCATATATGTAATTATAAATATGAATATATTTTTTTTAAATATTAATAGCTCTATTTGAATAATTATAAAAGAGGATTTATAATTTCTGATGTAAGACGAGCCTGATGTAAGTTTCTTTCATTTGAAAATCCTCATTTAAATTTCTATTATTTTATAAAATTAAAATGAATTTGTTTCTAATAAATGTATTATTTTTACAAAATTATGTTTTTATTATTTTAAATTGTCAATTATGGAGGTTTTGACCTATAAATACATCCAATGTATTGTGTATGTTTATATTGGTCTTTGGTTATATAGTTACTCCATGCATAATTGTGATGGTTACTCCATAAGGTAGACATGATGGTTTCATTGTAAGCTATGCATGTGGGTTATAAATCATATGATTTCCATAGTGGTTGCAATATTGTATGTTTAATTCCCCTATTAACCCATATGGTTATATTTAGGATATCTATTATGAATATAAATTACTTTTTTCACAAAGTATATGACACTTTAGGCGTAAATGCATTTTTCAAGATGAATTTGTATTTTGAAATGTATTTATAGACTATTGGGTTCTTTAATTATTTCTATGTATCTTATTGAGTTTATTGTGGTCATCTAATTTTTTAAAAAAACACAATTTTTAATAATGGTAAATTTGAATGAATAATCAAAATTGAATGTTGTGAATATTTCATGTGTTATTAAAAAAAATTGTATTATGGAAGAAATTGATATTTTATAAATTATATCCAATTAGTATGCTTCTGGGTTGTCATATATGAGTTATAGCCTAATTTTCAAAAAAACACAATATATAAAAGATATTTGGTTATGTAATTAGTGTTTTGTAGTTGAATTAAGTAGATTTTGAAATTTTAATGGTCATGTCACTATACCTAAAAACAAACTGTTTTATTAAAAAGAATATAACATATGATATATGGTACAAATGAATGATCAAACAACAGTCATATCAATAATATGTCATAGACATTACAATACACCTAAAATTAGGAATACAATATTGTTTTATGGATACAAATGAGCACCTCATTTGATCAAGTCATTAAAATGGTCTCACGTGATAGAGGTATTTAAATTTTTTATTATTAAATCATCAAGTAATCATGGACTATACACAAACACAAATGTGATTATGGAATCAACAGAGTCTAATGGATACAAACTGACACACATGTGATAAATGTATAAAACTCATCTCATATGATACACAAACACACCACATGCTTGTAATAAATCCTCAGTCTTGTAAGGGTATATAGACACAAACTTTGTGATCCTAAATCAACAAATTATCAAATTTAAAAGCATATATGTAATTTAAAATTGTTAACTCCTCTTCAATATGTGGATATGAAATAAGATAGTTCATAATTTCTAATGTTTTCCATGGATTATTAAAAATAAATAAGTCATATTTAAATTATTTAATTAATGTATAAAATTAATTAAATAATTAATAATAAAACTAGGCATATCAGTTTCATTGGTTGTTGATTTAATTAATGTGTATGTGTGTGCTTTATTCTAAAAATTATGAAGCATGGATCATTTTATATTGTGGGTGATCTTAATATCAAATTCCAAAAAACTATACATGATACCATAGGTTATAATACATATAAAAACAATCCTCAAATAGATATGGATCCAATCCAATCAATCCTTGACAGCTTTATCAATTTTGATCCTTATACATATGACCTCCAATGTTCTCCTAATTATTTTCTCATTCCATGTAATTACAAAAAAGTAATTATAAAAAATTATAATTCTCAAAAATATTATATGCACACACATTTAGTGGTGAATGGAACACATTAAAAAATATGTTCCAAACATCTTTTCATTGTTGTAACCATAACCAGTAATGAATGGATGTCCAATCTCCCACATTTAATTCATTTAATAGAAGAGAAACATCATGTGGGAAAAAAAGAGTATTTCAAATTTAATATTAATAATGTGAAATACTTATGAGAAACACAACCAATCCATGTATCTTATACCCTATGTCATCAATTAGAGTTTGAACCACTGCATATACTCTATGTTCTATGGTGGAAAAATTCTCAAAATCAATTCCATAATATGATAAAAAATTATAGATTTAACCAAACCCAAAAGAATATATCATATAGGGATATAACATAATTTAAATGAAAAAATATGAAATTATTTTCATGTGATATTCTATATCCATTCCATTACATGTCCCATCATTCATGGAAAAGTTTAATATGATCTTGTGGAATTATACATCAATTCTGTACCTAGGATATAGAAAATGAAAAATAAATTACAATGATCATCCTGATGAAGGATATTTCAAATTTTGAAATTAAATAAATGGATCACATGTGTAAATAACTGAACCCCAATAGCATTGAGCTACTAGTTACATCATTACAATGGAAATAGAGTCAGGGAATCACAACCTGAAGGAAAAAATAATTTATTTGTCTTGGGATATTAGATACATACATGAATTTTACATATATATATACATAAAAAAGAGTGTTTTAATTGATATATACACTATTTTAAAAATAACATCCATGTGTATTAGTCCCAAGAAACTTGATGTTATTATGGGTAAAATAAAACATATAAAAAGTATGATCTCATATGATAATATTAAGAAATAAAAAATATGAGGAATTCATAAATAAATAATATTAATTAATATATAAATTTATATATTCTATACATGTGAAAAATAAAAAATAAAATGAGGATAATATGTTCGAAATAAAAAATGATCAAATAAATCAATATACAAAATCAAAAACCCTCAAAAACTATCCTTGGATAATAAAACTACTCAAATAATTTCATGTAATGCAATAATGATCTCATAATGAGAAAATTAATAATGTGATACATCTAAAACGTTTTATCACAACCATTCACAGTATAGTTTAAATATATAGGTAAAAAATATATTTTTTCAATTTATTTATCTCATGAGACTTATCAATTCTTTATGGGGAAATATAATTCCACGACCCACCAATCAAATAATATTTATAATGGATTTGATATAAAAATGTGATAATTCATAATCAACATTAACATAATTATTAAAAAAAAATCGCAATACTTACCCAATCAATGATCATAATCATAAACATCGAGAGTAAAATGGTTTATGGTAGTAAAAATGAACAACCAGAATAAACAAATCATAAACAATCTATAGAAAAAATTGTGATTCTTTTGATATAAAATAACCCTTTATTAACATAATAATATTTTTTGATTTATGACTATGATGAATTTAAATACCATAAAAATTTCATTTATTTTTTTATAGGAAAATATACTTTTCATATTTAAAATATAATTTTTTAAAAAAAATTTGAAAAAAATTTCTAAAAATTCTTTCATTGAAAATAAAATATATATAATATATAATTATATCATTAAGAAATTGAGTGGTCATTAATTATAGGAATCCAATTCATGTCATTAATGTTGAAAGAACGATTTCATTCCCATTTTCGGTAAAATCTAAATATACTATGATGGGAAAATGACATGACAATGCATTCCAAATAATTCTATACAAACTATAAATTGGAAAACATGTATTAAAAAAATAATTTTTATATTGATAAATTTACTCTTGGAAACATTTCCACATGTTATTTATTTTTATGAAAAATATTTTTTTACAGAAGTGCATATAATGACAAATTAACATAAAAAATATTTTATAATTCATTTTATGTTAAAATATAATTAAAGATGGTACTGTTAAATGATAAATATTATAAAATAACATATGATAATATGATATAATGTCTCTGTTATGAAAATATAAAAACATTCTATTAAGAGGATACATAAACAAAAATAGTCCCGAATAATGATGAGATTTTATAAAAAAAATTACAACACTAGAATGTTTTAAATTATAATACCAAATAATGAAATATAGTTTACATTCAGAGGGTGTTAAAATATATTCAAACCATGATGTTTCTTTTAAAATAATATATAAAATATGATCCTCCTCCTTAAAAATAATTGGTGTCACATTTTTTCCACAAATTAAATTCTATCCTAGCATATCAATCTTTATAACAATTATTAACGGTTTGATAATTTGAAATACCATAATTGGAATCCAATATTATAAAAATGGTTAATAATAAATAGCCTTGATAAGATATAAAGGGATTTAGAATAGTCATTTATAATAACACAACACATGTTTTCCAAATAGTATATTTTTCATTTGATGTGAACATATGGTCAAGAAAGAAAAGTGAAAATATATATAAAATGTGATTGAGATAATTAGTCATAATAAATTTCATGACTCAATAAAGGATAACTTCTATAAAAAATAAATATGTAAATTGTGAAAATAATGATTGTTATTCAAAAATGATGGTATTAGGGAACATTTTTTCTTCAATATCATTTTCATAATGTTGATTATTTTATTTAACATATATTAATATATTCAAATATAATTACATGATATATTTTTATTTCATATGAAAAATTTCATCCATATGTTATGCTTCAATGAATTTCCTCTTCATATCTTACTTTAAATAATGAATATCAAAAAATAAATTTTTTATTTCTCAATCACTAAAAATATCATTTAATTTTTCATAAAATCCATAAAATAGTACCATGTTATTCCTTCTGTATATAATAAAATAAAAATGTGTATAAAAATTTATTTAATATAAAATAGTAATCTCAAAAACAAAAAAAAATTTAAAAACCAAAAAAAATTCATATTCCGTTTCATTAGCGGTTAACCATAATACTTATACTAAATATTGATTTCATGTTCAATTTCCATAATTTATGAGGGATAGATAAAGAATTTAAAAAAATATACATTCTATTAAATTTCCAAAACAGATTAGTGTATCTATTAAAGTCACATAAAAAATATTTGAATAAAAATCTATATAGAAAAAGATAATGAAACATTAATTCGTCCTAAAATTAAACTATTATGTTGCCTAATATATTTAATAATTACAAATATATATTAAAATCTAAATTTACATAATAAACCATATACTTCCAAAAAAATTACAACATCCCCAATAATATCCCATAAAAATATCTTCATAATTATTATATTATTAAGGATAACATATTGATTTTTATCTTTACATAATCTGAACTTTTACAAAATCATCATATTTCCTCTGAATCACATTTAGTTTTCATCAGTACCATTCTGAAATTACTCTTGATTATTTGAATAATAATTAATTCATTACAGTACAAAAAAAAATTCATGATTCATATAATTATAAATTAATTGGTAAAATAAATCTTCAACACCATTCTAGAATCCAGATAAACATGTACATTATTCAACATCATCCATGGTATATGGATAATATTTTCATTGATACCACAAATTCTTATGAGTAATATTACATTGATGTGTGGGGAATTATCTCTCATATTTCACAATATTATTAAATTCAAATATTTTCACAATAAAATATTATATCATTCCCTATCAATCGTGAGCATGGTGGAATTTATTTCCACACAAGTAGAAAATTTGCATTCCCTTCTTGCAAGTACCAGGGTTATTATTTACAAAATAATCATAATTATGAAAATGATTCCTTCCTTTATTCACATTATTGATATATTTATCTACCATAATATTTTTTTGTTTCTTCCATTTGAATCCATAGGCCAGGGAACATCTATTCCATTTCCTTATAAAACATGATATTGTGTCCTCGAATGATTAAATATTTTGGGATACTGAGTCCCATGAAGGAATTGGCTAACAACCATTAAATAAAGGGTCATTATAGATCTTGGGATTATGTTTGTAGTCCATTACATTCATTCATTAAAAGTTAATGTTTTATACATAGAAACCATTTTAAATTCATTTTGTCTTAGACTCATTAGTTATCTCCTCATGTTCGCTACTTTATCATAAAAAAATACATTAACAATAAGAGTTTCATAAATGATTATATACTATGTTTTCAATTTATTATTCATCATTATTTTTTTCAATCAATATACACCATTTAATTGCATCTCATAAATAGGATAAAATTCCACAAAAACATTCTCCCCTTCATTGACTCCCACCATAATAAATTTAGTCTCCCAAAAATATATCCATTTCTTAGTTACAAATAGATTTGTAGTCATATTTAGTGATAATGGTTTTTTAATGAATAAAGTGGTATAAAATTGTTACATTAAATAGTGGATTAGTGGTCTTATCCATATGAGGAATGTTAATCCTTATACCATGAGAATGTTACCTCTGTACGGTGACAATTTGATTATTTTCATCAACACCACTATATTCAGCTTCATCATTCTTCCCATTACTGTATTACCTTAATATCATATATTAATGTATATGGTTTATATTACCTATAGTAAAATTAATTTTTATTTAATTTTATATATTATATTTGACTATAATATAATTAATCAAAGTTTATAAATTCAAAAATAGATTAATTATTATCATAAATTAAATAACATATGCATGGATAATATCATTATATTAAAGGTGGTTTATTAGATAATTTTTTCAAATAACAAAATTATTTTCAGACCAATAATAATTTACTATAATGAAATTTTGATTTTACACAAGAATACCCCTTAGGATTTTCAAACGATGTGTGTTTTAAGGATCATTGTTGTGTACTTTGTAATGCTCCTGTCAAGCCTGTCATATTCTTTTATAGTTACTATCCCTAGGTAAATATATTCTAGAACTACCTCCATGTATAGTATATAGAATTTTTTTTTCAAGGAAATCCACATAATTTATACCATTAAAAACATTAGGATGTTATTCTATACTTATCCTCAAATTAAAAATTAGTATTATCTTCTATAATAAATTTCTTCCAAAATATTGTTTCCATTGTTTCTAATAAAATCAATCTGATATAAACTACATGTATGTAAACCCCTATAGCCCGAAGAAAAAGGTAACATTATAACATTTGAATGAGATAAAATGAATCAAATATATAAGGTATACATATATTAGTAGTTATACTAGACTAGATACACAGATGAGTTTCATATGCATTTTATAAAATCTATTCCATGAAGTGTTTTTATCAAAAGTTGTTTATTATTACAAATAGAATTTCAATATATGTCAAAAAAACACATCCTAGTGTCATGGTGAAAGTAAAACATATGATAATATTGATTATATATTCTCATTAAGGGTATGTGTATAAAAAAATCAATTTTCATTAAATAAGATTAATCATTTTTGAAAAATAACAACTAAAAAAATTATAGATAAACAACAACATGATCATAATGTATAATGTATAACTAATGATGAAATGTATTAATATACTTAATCACAAGATCTTAAAAATTATCCATGAATAATATAGTCGACTCAATAATCACATGGGAATCCATAATTAATCTCATATCAGACATTTGATTCATATTAAAATATCCATTCACCATACAGTATATATTTATAGGCATACCCACATTAAATTCTTCCAATTGATTATACTAATGAGATAAAATGATTCATTGAATGGAAATAAAATTTCGAGCCCTGCCATTAATATATTTTGTCTAAATCATTCTTTATATGAATGATGTGAAACATAATTAACATTAACATTGGTATTGAGAAAATACAGTATGAAATGTTAATATTTACCAAAATCAACAAAAATAATCATAAAAAAACTAAAGTAAAATGGAAAAGTGTAATAAAATATTAAATCAATAGTCAAATTTATTAAAAAGTATCCAAATAAATTATATGGTTTGTATTAATAAGTTATATCCCTAGTTTATTCTATGTAAAATAAATTTTTTATTTAATTGATAAATAAAATGAATAACATAATTTCACTACATTTTTGTATGACAATAACATTTTCATTTTGAACATAATTTTCTAAAACATTATTTCAAAATATTTATTAAATCATTTTATTTTGTAATAAATGTTTTAAATAATTTAGTAAAATTTAAAATTATGTGTGGTCATGAAGGTGTAAAATTCCATTCATGTAGTAAATGTTAGAACATATATTTCATTCACATTTTCGGTAATATAAAATTTTTAATTGTTCTAATAACAAAAATATCATTTATTTCTATTTTTTTAAGTCATAATGTGTAAAATTCTTTTAATAAATAAATTTGAAAATTCTAAAAACCTTTTTTTAATTTTTCATGATAAAATTGTTTTTTATGAATAATAATTTCCCATAATGTAGATAAATGAAGCAAGGTTTTCTTAAAAATATTTTCTCAATAATTTTAAGAAAAAAATTGAGAAAATTATAATATTAATTCATAAATATCATCAATAACTAGTCTAGATGAAAAAATATTTATTTTTTTAAAAAATAATAATTATATCCCCAAATGGAGACTAAATCAAAAAATAAAGAATAATGATAAGGTTGTGATAACCCCCTACCAAATTAGACAATGATTAATCAAAATCCCCATGAATGATACTGATATATATAAAATAGAAAATAAAATTAAGAGAAATAGATTAATGATATGACAAATAAAATGTGATGTTAATACAAAAATAAAATGAATAAGTGGTGAATATGGTGTATGTCTCACTAAAGTAAATGTGATATGACATACCCTTACCCAACAAACCTAAAATCATTGTTTTTTCCATTTTCTAGAGGCTGGATTAAGGGCTATTGATACCCATTACAAGACTTCACCGATGCCAATTAACCACTTCAAACCAACTGGTTCAACATCAAAATTCAAAATTAAAATTCCCAAAACAGAAATCATGAGACTCCTCGAACTGAACACCAACCCTGGTACCGCGAACCTGTCTTCTCACTTGTCTATATGAACCATAGAACCGCATCTCGATCTAGAATCCTTCTCCGCGCACCACCATTAACAGCAGTACGTCAGCGGAACCATCCGTCATCGTCGTTGCCGAAGCCTGATCTCTTCATCAAATGCTGAGAAAAGCTTACCCATCATCCTTCATCGCCACCATCGATGTTTCAATTCAAAAAATCCAAACTGCCATGGTCCATGAAAAACCAATCCAAAAACATCCATAAAAACACAATGAAATGCCAGTAGAAAAATGGATCTCAACAAGGTAAAACACCCATTGCTGCCACCCCACCTACCAAAGAAGGCCAAAACGGAACCTCAGGCTCACAACTGCCACAGAAGGCTACCCCCATGAGACTCACCACAGGATATCAATGCACTACTGAGAAGGAACCCAGAATGATCTGAAGAGTATCCCAGTGAAAAAGAAATGGTGTTACACCTGTATGACCGACTAGTAGTGTCGTAGAATCCGATAGCGCATTGCCACTAGAGGAGCCGCAAAACTACCACAAAGGGCACCAGGGGCATCTGAAGAAGACAACCACAGTGATGGGACGATGACAAGATGATCCCTAGCCTATCAATCCCTTCAATCATGAACTATTACCCCCAAGATAAAATCTTCATCACAAGAAAACATAATAAAGAAAAAGTAAACAAGGGCCTCTCCTCCCGTTGCCGCTTCAGATTCGTCAACAACCTTCAATGGAAACAAGCCTCGTCCTCCAATCGACCGAGTCGAACGACACGCCGATATGACCAAACCACTGAGATGATCAAGAGAAAGGGGACTTAGGAAGAAAATTCTAGAGAGGGATGGATCACGAGATCGAGTGAAACCCTAGACGCGACGAAAGGGGAGAGCCGACGCCACTTAGAGGCCCTCAAACCCTTAACCCATTTCATATATACATCCTTAATGTTCAAACATCATGTATAATAAATATATGTTTATTATAAATCAATCACGAAACCATAATCATACATTCATTAACATATATTATTTATTTAATTTCTTTTAACAACCATTTAATAAATTTTCATTATTATTATCACTATTTCGGTTGATAATTGCATCGATTTTTATGTATTTTCTATTTTTGTAATTTTGTTCCTTCTAACCTGATAATGGTTCCATAATATCAATAATTTTAAACATATTATAAATCTATTATATATTAATTGTATATGCAATATACTAGTTCAAACATATTGAATCATAATTGTGTTATATATAGTATTTTTATTAATAAAATCTATCATTATTAAACTGAAGGTAAAAATTGAATGAAAATATATACACAACACAATCTGGGGCTGGTAATCCACAATTACAGATGAGAGATGTAATGGTTTTCAATCATATTCTAAGTTATTAAGATTGATGTGATATTATACCTCTATTAGTATTTTTATGTGAAAAATATCAACTATATTTCCATAATGATGGAAAACTATACTATTGATGTGATTTAGGATTGGCCTAGTGGTTTATTTTTTGGGGATCACTTTATTACACAATCATTGAAGTCATGTAACCATTTATTTCTCAATTGTTACTCCAAATGGTCCCCATATCCTTAACTGGATGTAGACCTACTTTCCAAAGGAATGTGGTATGTTGTGGTTTCAGAACCAATGACACATAGGGACTAACATTGGTCTTGATGATTGGATATTAGTCTTATCACACCCTATTGGGGGGAATTGGTTCCTACATTGGGAATATATTATATATTTATGTTATGTTCATGGAACTCTTCCTAATTCATATACGGATTTGGTTAACCCCCAAAAATAACCATGGTATAATCCTTATTCTTAAATAGCATACAGAATTTGGTTCTCTCACAAAATGACCAAAATCTTATTTACAAATGAATGTGAATCATTTTTATGGTCCATCTATATTTATATGACTTTCTTCAACCATTTTCTCTAATGGTAATATATGTATATATTTATTATGTATAGTCGGACACTGGAATTTATTACCATGATAGGAGGCATTTAATATGTTTGGGATGGGATTGAGCCATTATATGGCATTATATTTATCATTTATATTTCAAGAATCAAACCCCATATAGTTCATTAAATCCTATGCAGTTTAACATCATTAATAAAGTAAATATGTACGAGAAAGTGTGCAGGAGGTATTTTATCATGAGCCTCACGTTGAAGTCATATGTTCCCAATTTGGGTAGTAATAAGAGTTTTCAAAGTTAAATCTCTCCCTTGATAATGGCCCCAATGTGGATTCCCATATGTGTAGGGATTCATTTCATACCACTCATCAGGGTTTATATATTAATATTGAACATGATTGGGGAGAATCATGATGAAAATGATATTACTATTACAATTACCTAATCCTGTGTGATCCATGCTTAATGTGAGAAACAATCTATAATAATTATTTATTATCACTACATATGGATGATATAATTACGTACCAGGATACCCCATTGTATTTTTAATAAGGAGCTTAGAACAATTAATGGTTTCCCACGTATAATAGTTATGGTGGGAACCAATGTCATTATTTTTTAGTTTTCTTCTATCCCCTCTAATGGATGGGGTAAAATGATCAAGAAATGTAAATGATTGGCAACTAATGATAAAAATATTAGAGATATGCGGTCACATACACTAAATTGGATTCCCATTTGATCTTTGTGTATAGGAAATAATCCAAAGAATATAACTTATTATAAGAATCTATGTTCTTATATTTATTAAATTAGGGATAACATATATAGGTTTTCATAGAATGAAGGTAGTTATGTTATAAACATATTTGGTTTTATATATCTAGGATTCCCTATGTGAATGATAAGATCACGGAAACTCCCTCGGCCTAGGTGGGCTATGCTTCTTTTGAGAAACAAGGGATGGAAACTAATAAGTCTCATTACTAATCATAGTTGGTAATACGTAATGGAAAGACCATTTAGAAATTTAGTATAGAGGTATGGCCCCATGATGGCATCCAATGTATCCAATTTATTGTTTGAATTAGAGATATCAATGTTTATTTTGTAGTTTATAACCATTGAGGTTTCCATATAATGACAGATTTTGTGTTATGATAATCATCTCGGCTTACACATTGTTGTTTCCCTATGAGAATGATATGATCACTACAACTCCATAATCCCAACTATGTTACGATCAATATGAGAATCATGTTTTGGATAGTAATCAATTTCATTACCTATGAATGAATGAATTATGTGAGGGTATAACCCATTATAGTATAATATGGTTCTTGGACCCCAAGAATGTTTCCTCCTTATCATTCTAATGGATGGAATCCAGGCCAACATAGTTCCTTAGATTGGTATTGCACACTTTGGATCTCATAATATGATGGATGTTTTTTCCCACTTATGGGGATTAATCATTTTTTGTTCACTATGTGAATGATATGATCTCCATAACTCCCTATTCCCATGTGACTTATGCTCATTGATAGAAATAAGGGATGGAATCTAATCAGTCTCATTAAATTTGGATGCATGTCATACAAGATGGTATATCCCATTAAAGGTTTAATGTGGAGCTTGGGACCCATTAAGACTTCATATATATCCAAGTTATCAAAGTAACATGAGTTATAATAGTTTTGTTGATCGAGGATTACACATTGTGGTTAACCCAGAACGATGACCTTTTTTTAAGAATCAGATCGTGTCATACACACTGAGTATTCCCTTTGTGAATTATATAATCCCTGAAACTCTATATGACAATATAATCTATACTTTTTGTGAGAAATAAGGTATGGAATGTAATCAGTCTTATTACTTATGGATGCAGGTTTTAATTTTTGTTACATCCCATTAGAGTATTAATTAAAAGATTAGGCCCGAGAAAGGTGTCTTATATATCCTTATTGTGGAAGGAATAAGAGACACCATATTTAAGCAGATCAAGGGTTATATGATGTGGCTTATTATATATTAGTGGATGTGGATAATATTATCATATCTTATGACTCCCTCTTAACACAAATTAGTAGTCTACTTGAACTACTCAATTGTATACCTGACATGTCTTGATTGTCTTATTGGCATTTTGAAAGATGTATGCATATGGCTAGTTGTATTATGGACACATCTAGATAAAATTGCATGTTCTAGTCAGCTTGTTTGAGGGACATCATCTAATCTGAATGGAATATATTATGTATATCACAGGATCATGGATTACATGTCTAGAGGTCATTTCAAGACTTTATTGGGTTTCCCTAGAGGCTATTACATGATCTTGGTTGATAAGCTTGACAGTGTCACATGATCCAATAGATATTCCCTGGTGTCATTTTGATAGATTACTGAAATTCATGGAGGGTGTTGTAAGAGTCATTATGACATGTCTACAAGGTGATTCTTGTCCTGGATGGTTAATCAGGAGTACATCACATGACCTAGCCAAATTGTCTAAACAACATTGTGAAATCATGTTATCATATCATGGTTCTATTACAGGAATCTTATAGCATATATTGATGCCTCTATATTATTTGGGAATCATGTCAAGAAGAAATGAAAAATCATGTGTGGCATGCCTAGAGGGGAAGCATGTTTCTAGATCTGACAAGTCTAGAGGACATTTAATGAACAAAATATATACCAATGGAATGATGGGTGATCTCGGAGACATGTACATGCATTTTTATATGACCAAGGTCTATCATGTAAAGTACATGAGGATCAAATTATTTTTTATTTTCATAAGACATCAAAAATTTTAGTATTTTTCTATGATTATTATTTCATATGGATTAAATTTTTCTAGTGTGATCATGTTTAAGACTCACTTCATTTGTTTTATGTGTTAAAATTCCTTCATGAAACAAACCAGAAATAATTCACATTATCTATTAGTGATAATGGGAAGTTCCTAAAACTATATCATGATTACTTAGGTTGCTCCCCCATCTATTACCAAATGGAAAAACTTTATGATAAAAAAATCATTGATCAGAGAAATACACTATGGGTTATAGTTGTTTTAGATTTCAGATCAATCTATTCGTTATTTCATGATTGGGTGAGGGGATTTATTGGCTTCTCAACCCCATTTATACACATCATTGCAATGAGTGAATTGCTAAAATTAAGTATTGTGTCAATCAATGTATTTTCTATAACACATTGTCACTTAGACTCATCGTAGGTTACTTTAGGGAATCTCATGATGATCAGTGACTGTTAAACCATCCATTTAATTCCCAAATTATTATATTATTTCACATTAAACATATCTTCCATAATCAAGATCACATGGAAAGGTTTTATTTCATTATTAGGATGATATGACCAAATATGATTTATGAGATCAGAATGCTTTCTGAAAGGATTTCATGTAATCTTATTTGAATTTTATAGGATATTTTGTGAGAAAAGGGAGGCATGATAGTGGACTTCATGGGATCAAACTAAAATACCATAGGGTTTTGTGAGACCTTGTTTGCATGTAATGGTGGATTCTATGGGACTATAATGATATGTTGGGAGGTTCTATGGGATCAATGTTGATCTTCGTCAATACAGAACCCATTTCACATTATTTTACTGAATCTTACATTCCCATGAGTCTCACATTAATCCCATTTTTATTTTCATTCATTATTTTACAATGGATTTGGAAATTTTATGCTTGAATTTGTTTTTTCATAGATAACAACTCTACCCATCGGTGATGTGTATTTTGATATAACAACATTCATGTTGTGATGTGCGATATCTCTTGTAAAAATCCTTTTGTATTATTTTTGAGCTATATGGGGAGCACATGAACACTTGGACATTTCTGTATCCATTCACATGATGAGGGTGACATGATAGCAGTCTCTAGTGAGACATTTCAGACAAGTCACTAGTGGATTTTGGTGTCATTAATACTACTTGTGGCATGTCAAATGAGGTTTATGTTTCCAAGAGGATCCTCTATATTATTTTCATTAATATTTTACACAGTATTTTAGATGGTTTTTTTAGTTCCAATAGGATGAAAATACATGTGCAATGGGGGAGCTTATTTGGATATCACAACCTAATCCAAATATGCCTTAGACTACTTCATGAGAGTATAAGGATAAAAAATTGGGCTTTACAATAACCATACCTTAGTTATAGAGTATATATGAACTGCCTTCATGAACTTATGATGTTCATGTGATCACGTTCCCTCTAGATCATAATGCGGTCTATGAGATTTTAAGTATATTCATCCTCTATTTAATATAGATAAAATAATACCTATATTCATGTATTTCATCCATTGTGGACTTTTTGATGCTAATTTTTTAGGAATCAACAAATTAACCCCCCCCCCATATTGACTCTTTAATGGAAATCATCTTGGTTTTGAGAAAAGTAAATACCATCTTTGTAGAATTTTTTGTCTCCAATCTGTGTCTCAGGATATTCTTGGTCTATTGTGTGATGTCTGGTATTCCACATATTGTATAATAAATATGGTAATATTGAAAATTTAAATTTATGTATACCAATCTATCATATATCTAGCACCATTTCAGTATTTCATGAGCCTTTTGAAATGATATCCTATGAGTATAGATCACATGATCCACTCACAATAATCCATTTTTAAAACTACATCACAAAATATGTTTATCCCATGTGATTTTCCAAATCAAACATTATATGATGTTTGGAAACTATTTTAACCTTTTATAAAAGGAATCCTATTATTCTTCATGTTTTATGGTATCTTCTGTTCTAATCACTTCATCATTCATCTATTATGTAGATCACATGTCTAGGATAAGGTCACGTGATCACAAGTCTTCTAAGGTGTCCTGTGGTGACACATCCTTCTACAGGTTTATATGATCTTTGAGATACTTTTTTATCTCTTAAATTTATTAAAAAATTATCTAAACATGAATACAATAATGATTCAAGTGATGAAAATGTGTCTTCTACAATTTTTCATTTATTTCGATATACTTTCAATCATCAAACATGTACTTATTTATTTCTATTTATGGATTTTGGATATCTTATCAGTTCCTTGGCCACATTGAACCAGAGTGTAATGATTCCTCGTAATCATAATCTCAATCATTCGTACGTTTTGTGGTTTGACAACATGTTTTGAAAATGGATTCTCCGGTTCTACCTCTAGAATTACCCTTTATTACATTGTCTTCCTCTATATGGGTTTAACCTACCGAATGATTATTTCAACCCTTCTCCAAAGATCAATCATCCATCTTTATTGGTACAATCAACTCTTCACTATAATAATTTTATGGTTTCTATGATTTTTCTAATGGTATCTTCATGGTATCAAAGGTCTTCTTATATTCTAGAGAACTCTCCCCTTGGTCAAAACAGCTATGATTTCTTTCATCATCCCATCACTCAAAGATACTTGAGTACATTTCTCTCTTCCATGAGAAACATGTATAATGGATGGATTTTGTTGTAGGATTTGTGCTATGGTGAAGAATTTACTGGTGAATATGTATGGAAATTCAAGGTCATGAAATAATTCATAGTGTTTTCTGACCAAAAATACATTTTCCATCACGTTGATGTATTATGGGTTTCCTAATTCATCATTTATTATCATCCTAATCTTATTATAAAACTAATTAGTCACTGGTTTCCTGGAATAAACTCATTTTATTTGAACCATGTGAAGGAATAAATCAACCTCTGACATATCCATCAACTTGGTGGGATACCCCCAATCATAAATATGTGTGATGAGTTCCTCCCTGCCACAGATTTCAGTGATGAACCTTCTCAAACTACATTCTTGGAGTGGGACATTATTATCATCATTAAAAAAAATTATAGAGTATAAACCTATATATTCACTCATATCTTTCAAATATTTGATCAATAATTTCTTTTGTCACAGTGAAATAAGGACAACTACCTTACGACCCCTTTGATGGCTTTCTAATATGTTTGGGACAATGCCTATTAGTATTGGTCAATTTTGGAAATAGGGGATCATACCTCATGTGGATACCTAGTGAATATAGATATATCACCAAGTCATAGGCTTATGGGATTCATGTCCATGTTCTTAAATGGGTGGATTTTCCCAACTAGGGACACATGCTCCGGAATCCGAGTCAGTACGACTGTGATGGAATTATGACTAACAGGTGGATGACATCTCAATCTATTGATATTGAATGTTACATGTTTTTACTAGCCCCATGTCCATAATTAGTATAAAAGAATCAAATATAAGATCAGTGGTACCTTACATTTTTTATTTTTCTTGATAGTGAAGCATTTCCACTACTACAAATATGGTAATGAAGTTGGGATACATGATGCATTATTTCATCCTATGTTATTGAACATGTCCATGGTTGGGACCATGTTGTTATACCATGATGAAATTTTGGATGTGTTGATCCAACATAATCCCTACAACTTCAACCATGTTCCTACATTAACTGGGAAATTTATTTGTAGTGGTGGGGGAAATTGTGATGAATGGTCCAATAAGATACCCATTCATTGTAACATCCCGACCAAGGTGCCATGCTCCGGTTCCACAAGTTGGTCATCAAAAGACCTGAGGACCAACCTTCATGAATAATATTTATTACCAAATTCTAGGGAGGGTCTAAAATCCATCAAGGAGATAGTATACCATCTTTTATAAAAGTAATAAACTATTGAAAAATATTAGAAAATAACAAAATAACTCAACATAACGTAAACTAATGCAGTATCATAAGATGACCTAAATTGTAAAGAAAATATCAAAACTAAAAAATAGATATTTTATTCGAATGTATGTTTGAAGTGTCAAAATGTAACCCAAAATTAATGACAATGAAACGTATCAACTGGGTCCCTAACCATATTTGGTTCACTCATCCATGATCCATGATAAATAATCCATATAACATAGGGACTCAGCCCTTATCCTTTCATGCAATCATAAAATCTATTCAGGTATCGATCAGGCATCCCAAGTTGGGTCTGGGTAAAAACTATTAAGCCACCACCAATAGTGTCAAAAACAAAATAGAATCAATTAATTGTGTATATAGTTGAATAATAAATAAAATAATTACAATTCATAAATATATAAATATCACATCATCAACTTTTTTATTTAACAACATAAACCCCCAGGTTCTTGTGGACACCTATACTCTAAATACCCACTTTGGGCCATGTTGGAGTATAAACTAATCCCAAAGAATGTTATATCTCTAAATTTAATTTTGGTTCTATTTAATAATTTTATTCAATTATGAATGACCATGTACCATAAAATAATTATCACAATTTGAATACCATTTTAGAACTCATTAATTCATAAACGAATTCCAATATTTCCATTCATACCTCCCACATATGGATTACCTTGTTAACATTCCATAATTTACATAATTTAATTACCATGTTAGAATTAATTAATTTACACAATTGAATGACCATGTAACATTCCTTAATTCATACTTGAATTCCCATGTAACAATTCATCAACACATAATTAATTCATAAATTAATTATCCACATCAATTCCATTACTAATTCAATAATTAATAAATCATAACAATGCAATTAATTAATTGGACAAATAATAATTCATCACAATCACATTACTAATTCACTAATTAGTAATCACATAACTTCCATTAGTTAATTACCTTAATAATTATGCCAAAAAATATCTTTAATTAACTCATAATATTAATAACCAAAACACATACTTATTTAAATAATAAATTTTCACAATTCAACATCTCAATATTTCATAATTAAATAATCTAATAATTATCCCAAATCATCTCACTCAATAACTCATAGTCAATTAAACCGTTAGATATCTCAAATAATCTATATAAATATCACATAATTAATTAAAAAATATATCATTTAATTAAAAATTATAAATATATCATAATTAATTCAATAATTAATTATCCTATTATCAATTATCAATATTGCGTAGTTAATTTGACAATTAATTATCTTATTTATAATTCTAAATATATCATAATTAATTGAACAATTTATTATTTCAAATGTATAATATCATATATCCCCAAGATCATATCTCCCTAAATTAATTAATTCATGAAATTTATTAATTCAATAACAAATTCAATTTCATAAAAAGACTATTCTACATATACATACACATCATCGAAATGAATAATATTGTATTTGAATTATAGAAGACATACCGTAATTCATTGACAAATGATCTCCTGATGGAAATCTCTAATTTCAACTGAGTAATGATGTTGAACAAGATCCACATATCCTAAATACAAGATTGAATAAATCAAGATCAGATAAATCTATATATAGTTCCCATATCCGAGATCTAAATTAATGAAAATTATATATGGATCCAAGAAAACATCAGAAAAAACAAAGTAAAATAATTTGAAAAGAATAAGAGAACATTTGGGAAGAAACCACGTACCTGAAGTGATACAGGTCTACCATCTGGGCTTCAAATCACGAATAATGGAGGTCGGATCACCATGGAATATATCTAAGGGTATCATTAATTGTGATAATCTATTTTAGGTTGATCTATAAAACATAAGGTTATAATAATTGGGTTGGGTAATTTTTAATAATTTTTGAGGGATTAAAATCTTTGTATATGTAGTTTTTTTCTCAGGCCGCACAAAATCCCCTATCCATTTTCCTAACCATGTGCATCAATTGGGGGAGGGAGCATGATTACTCCTAAAAGGGGTAATAGATTGAAAAATATTTCCACTTTCATAAAAACCAAATTGTCCATGGTTTATCATTTTTCTGGGCCAAGGTGGATGGTTAGGGAAAACTGTGCACTAATAATGAACTACCATATTTCTTTTATTTTATTTATATTTTCACACAAAAATTCCTGAATGTAATACCCCAATTAAAATCACTATACATGAGAAAAATGCGTACCTATAAATGATATTGATGAATCTCTAAAAAATTATATGATCTTACAGTATCCCCACCTATTAGCATCTCATCTTCAAGCTATACTCCCGAGAACTCTATGATTCCATGTCCAAATTTTTTTTCCATTGAGCCCTCATATAATCTCATATATCCCAATATTCATTCTAATATCATCCATTTCTTCATAATACAAGAACTATTAACGTGATATTTTACTACAAAACATTCTCACTATGATCTAACACACGAATTGGGTTCTCCTCAACAGAAATATCTATTTTAAGCTCAGCTTAATCCACAAAATTCAAATGATAATGGTTAGGGTGATACTTCCAATGTATTGACATAAGAAAAACATTATTCATATCATTTTATATCATAGTTATATCCAATCTGTATACCATTCGCCTGATTCTCTCAACAACCTCAAACAATCCAAAAAACCTGGGAGGTAAAAATCCCAAACTCTATATCCTATGGTGACCCAATCTAGGGGACACCTAAAGAAATAAACGGTCACCCAATATAAACTATATGGGATGTATACATCTATAGTAAGAATAAAAAATTCTATTATGACCCATAGACATATTTTTTTATTCAGTTGTTCCTGCTCTTATGTCTCCTTTATAAGACTCAATCCCAAAAATTCTAACTAACTTATCTCCATCCAATATAGAGGTTATCTCTAAGGACAACAATAAATATTCTTATATGGTTGAATTTGAATCATATACTAATAACTATTATTATAGTTGGTCTCTACTAAATATAGTTGCTTCTACCAAGTCCCAATGAACTAAATAACATACTTTCGTAGCATATCCCCAAGAACATGATTAGTTCTCTATGACTTCACATTAGGCTATAGGTGGAGTTTTGTACACAACAAATCATTTTTACCAAGAAAATTCTTTAATATCTTCCATAATTGAGAAGTAATCCATGAATCATGGTAGGATACAAATTCTAATGGCACCCCATGCATATAGACAATATCCCTAACATATAGTTCTCCCATCCACACCACGGAGAAGGCTTCCAATATAAGAATGAAATGTTATACCCTCACCAGTCAATCAAGAATTATTCAAATAACTTCATTCACACGTGGAATCCATGAGATACCCACTAGAAAGTCCAATGATACATTCACCCACATATTTTCTTGAATGTGAAATGGTTTTAGTATTCCATAAGGTCAATGATTATCACCCTCAACTATGGACATGTGTAGCATCATGTCACAAACGCTACTATCTACATTATTATTCTTGGCACCAGAAAATTTAGCGCAGTACATAGTACATTATGGTCACACCTTGATGTGTCACCCACTTCAAGGTATGAATATAATGAATCTTCTCATACTTCATTCTCATAGGCATAAAAAACCATTCCTTGAAATAAATTATCTCACCCACATATATGCACAGATTTATAGTGTCTCTTAACCATCAAGGCTACCCCACACGGTTTAAAATTTAATATCCAAAATTTTTATAACACTGTACCATATAAGAAGTGTATAATCCATTAAAATAGACACAAGTTTCATATTATCATGACTTTCATGGACCAAAAACGGTATCTCAACCAGAAAAGTCAACATATTCTACTCAACACTCTTCACATGGACTGCCTTATTCTGAGTTTTACTATTCAAAGCATCATCCCTACTATTCACCTTCTTCGATGTATATGCTGGTTGAAAACCAACGAATTCATTTAATAAATGCATCTTCACACCCTGAGATTCAAATATCATTGAGATAATATAAACTTCAATATCTTGTGTAATATAAACACTATAAAATTTTCTCCCAATAGATTGTGTCCCCAACATTTCAATTCATTAACCCCAAAATCCAACTCTAGGTTGTTAGTAGGTAGTTCCTTTCATGAAGCCTAGACTGTCGGGAATTGTATTCCATGACTCTATCTCTCTACATTAAAAATTCTCTATGTCTAATCACATAATCATCACAGTACACCGTATAATCCCAACATGGCACGTGTAAGATCAAGACTATTGATGATGTCAACCACTTATTTAACTCCTAGAATTAAATCTCAAATTCCTTAGAGAAATCAGTATGTTTCCCCTTCTTGATCATTCCTTATGGATGAAATTCAAAATTGGAAAACTAGTATATTAATCTTTGATAATATCCTTCCAACCCTATACTGATACAGATATAGAATAGATTCATGGGTTTCCCACAAGAAACCACCTCATTAACCATATATGCTACCACTAACACTTCGTCCTCTACGATGTTGTGAGAAAATAAGTGTACCTAATCAATCCAAAATAGGCACATATATATATATATATATGTATATATTATGTTCACTTTGTGTAATAAAGATAATGTCATGATATTGGACATAATCATCATGATTCTTAGAGTACATCAAGATGTTATTCACAAACACTGCCAAAAACTAATCCTGGTAATAATGAAATACATTGTTCATCAATTCCATAAACAACATTGGTGTGTTATTCAACCCAAAAAACATTAATACTAACTCATATAAGCCATACCTTGTCCAGAAAGCAATCCTTGATATATCATAAGTATAAACTCTCAACAGATGATGCCCTAATCTAAATTAAATCATTGAAAATATGATATTCTCTCTCAAAAATTCAAATTGATATTTGATTAGAGGAAAAGTATATCAATTCTTCACAGTCATCAGATTAGAATTTTGATAATCAACACATAAACGTAGACTTATATGAACATTATTAGAAATTAGAACTCCTAAACCCCAAGGAAACTTACTCAGAAAAATAAATCTCTTACCACCAAACATATCCAACTCGGTCTTGAGATCCTGATTCACTATATGTCCCATTCATCATGGTGGAATTGAAACTATATCATATCATTGCATGATCTCAATAGTTAACTCGATATCTCTCTTATGTGGAATCCTTGAGATATATTCAAGAAATACATTGTAGAACCTATACACTATTGGTATAAAGACTTCACACTTTAGACCATTTTCCTCTAGCAATAGAATAGAACCCTGGGATTTGAGAACTCCTATTTTTTTAATAATTACCAATGGCCATCTAGTTTTCATATCCCACAATCTACGATGAATATACTTTTCACCCTTAAGAGATTTAAAATTCATTCTCCTACGGTGAAAATCAATGTTCTTTCATATAAAACTAACCATTCCAAACCACAAATTTGTTCAAATCATGAAATTTAAATATTATAGATATCCCACATAATATGAAGATATCTACCCTTGAGAGGAAAACCCTTTCATAGAAACCTTCTCTCCATTATACTCCTAGAGTCATGGCTATCTCCAAAACTCATCTCAAGAACTGCACCACTAGTCTCAAACCATTCAAATGTTATAGAAAAAATGGAAAGTTACTCAAAAATATGAAAAAATGATACTGAAAATGTATATTATACAATAATTTTAACATTCATTATATATTCTCTAGCCCCACTATCCAAAAGTGTGGGTTTCTCCACTTGAAACTTTCCTACCCATATTTCTTATAGTGTAATCTAACTCCCTTGAGCTTTATCACTCTACTTATATGGTTTCCCATTCCATAAATATCCACATAAAAATCCTATACCACCTCAAAAAGTTGAAATACTACTGCAAAACTGATATGGTGTTGAAGATATCCTTCTTGCACCCGGGTTTTTCCTGCCTCTTTTATCCCAGATCATCAGTCACTAGGTCCTACAGAAATGTTGTTGATTTCTAAAAATTTCTTTTGACCAAAAATGTACTGGTGGTAAGGGAAAATATTTTATTATGTTTCTCGACATACGACACTAGTTACATATACTAGATCTTAAGAAATTGATCTCTTTGTCTTTTTACCCCACATCCCACATCCCTGACTAATGTTGTCATAGTGATGTTTTACTCTCTTGTAATTCGTACATCTCATCATCTAGCTGCAACTATATATTTTACACTGGAATCCTCCATCAGGATTGCTCAAGCAATAATAGCCTAATTTACAAACACAATAATTTTATTTAACCAAAATAGGTTAACATTGTACATAATCTCACATTAAAGTTCATTAAGGAAAAATGTCTCATTTACATATCATCCAATGCCAATTATGTAGAAAATAATTTCATGTATGTAATGGTTCCTACATAATATATCATGAACATACTCCCTTTAGTCAACCATAATAAATCAACTGCTCTATATTTCCTTACTCTTTCGGGATATAAGTGTTCAAGTAACCTCTCTAAAAATTCCTTCAATTAAATTTCACCATCCTTTTGAGTCTATTCTAGAATTAACCAAAAGTGATTTCTTTATGGTCATAGAATATAAGAATTCACAATGAAACTCCTATCAGATGGAGTCTATATATGGTCATTTATTAACCCAACGGACTCAACCTATAATACCACTCGATTAGTTCCACCCTATCAATTAAAATTAGGGGTATCTATATCTGAAACACCCTCATATGCTCATAAATCCTTTTCCCATCCCTTCCAAGGTATGTTAACATAATTTCAATGAAGTGAGGAATGTTCTATCTGAATATATTCCATAATTTCTCACCTATCACAATTAGTGCCTTAGGATACATCACATGAAGATCATCCCAATCCATGTCCTCATGTAATCCCCTCTACAAGTGTCATCATTGAGACATACGCTCTACAAATCCAAATACATATATCCTATGAATATCTTAATATCATAACATAGACACAATAATCCACTATGATAAGATGACCCAAACTAGAAATACAGTATCAAATATGTACAATAGATATCTAATTTATATTTTAAGTGTTAATTGTCAAAATGTAAACTAAGACGTAATTAAAATAAAAA
This sequence comes from Viscum album, assembly GCA_963277665.1. Classification (NCBI taxonomy): domain Eukaryota; kingdom Viridiplantae; phylum Streptophyta; class Magnoliopsida; order Santalales; family Viscaceae; genus Viscum; species Viscum album. The sequence goes on along the minus strand of OY728166.1, from coordinate 365,144,870 downwards.
AATCCATTGTGGGTCATAAACCATGTTTGGTTCCCTCATACATGCTTCATACCAAATAATCAATCTAATAGAGGCCCTTTTCCCTTATAATTTCAGATAACCATGAAATATATTGAGGCACCGATATGGAATCTCAAGTATTATTTGAGTACAACTATGTAGTCCACCACCACCAAATACTTCTAAAATAATATCAATTTAAATAATAGTGTCTATTTTTGTATAAAGAAAATGATTATAATTGATAAATTAATATTTATTAAATTATAATTATTCTTTAATTAACTACATAAACCCAAGGGTTCCCATGGACACATGTACTATCAGTACGTGATTCGAGTGATGCCATAGACTGAATTAATCCTCATGAACATCATATATTAGAATTACATTTTTTTCATTGATAAATTATATTTGACATATGAATGGCTATTTTACCATAAATTAATTCACAAAATTGAATAACCATGTCACCACTAAAAAATTCATACTTCATTGCTCATGATACCATTCATATTTCAGACAATTGACTATCCATATAAACATTCCTTAATTTACAGAATTTAATGAACATGATATCCTTCATTGATATAAAAAATTGAATGACCATTTTTTGACCCCTAAATCAAACTTGAATTTCCATGTTACCATTTCCCAACATATAAATAATTCAAAAATTTATTATCCACATAAATTCCATTAATAATTCAAAAAATAATAAATATTTCCCATATAATTTATTAATTCACCACTTAATAAATAATTTATATCTCATTAATAATTGAACAACGTGACATCAAATAACCCCCCTTAATTAATACCCAAATCAATTAATCAAACTAATCTCTTTAATTATCTCAACAATTAATTAATCATTATCCCATAATTAATTCAACAATTAATTCTCTTAACTGAGAATCTCAAAATGTCAAAATTAATTTCTCAATTAATTTTCTCAAATAAACTATCTCAATATCTCATAATTAATATTTAAATTGATAATATAAAATAAATAATCATAATATCTCATAATTAATTTAATAACTAATCATTCAATTGTCAAATCTCAATATCTCATAATTAATTCCATAATTAATTATCAAATTCAAAATTTTCAATATCTCATAATTATTTCAAAAAGTAATAATCCATGTGAAAATTCTAAATTTCTCATAATTATTTAAAAAATTAATAATCTCAATTTTATAATCTCAAATAACTTCAACCTCACATCTCTTTATATTAGTTAATTCACCAAATTTAATTTTCCAATATTGAACAGAATTTTTAAATAAATATAACACTATAATTACATACATGTCATTTCAATCAAGATTGAAGAATTTGAAATATAGAACACCTACCAAAATTTGGTGATGAATGATTTCCCAATAGTAATACACATAGAAGAGTATCTATCTAGAACGAGATCCTGATTTAAAACATAAATCCAATATTGAATAATTCAACATATTTACACTCTAGATATTGTTCCAAAATCTATTATCTTGATTCCCCAAATCTATATCTATATCCCACATAATAGATTATAACATCCCACCTAAATAATGAAAAAATAATAGGATCTCATTTGTGATGAAAAAAAATACCTGATGAGATATAGATCTACCAATCTATCTTTCTATAACTATAAACCATGGTCATACGGTCATAGAATCCCTCTTGGAGTCCCTCAAAATGAGAGATATTTTTTTTGGGTTCATCTAGGTAATTCCTTGGTTTTATATGGGGCTTTAAGAAAATTATTAATACATTTCAGTAGATTAAAATATCATATGAATGGTTTTCATCTTGAGGTGCACAATTTTGCATAAATTATTCTTAACCATGCTCCTCTTATAGGGGGTGCATTTTTCTCTAATGCAGGTTCACAGTTTGATAAACCATGTGACTTCCAAGTAAAATCATTCTCTTCAAGGTTGTAATGTTTGCTGGGACATTGAGCATGGTTAGGTAAAATGGTGTGCTAACGGTGCACTGGACTCCTTCTTCTATTTGTTTTAGAATTTAACCCAAACACACCCCAAAGAAACCCCAAAAATTTACTCAAAAAAGACAATATATTACATGTAAAAGAGTTAATACATCTACCTAACAAGTTAGGATCTTATTTTTTGAGTTCATATAAATATAGATGGTGTAATTATTCTTTGGGTGGCATATAATCTACAACATTTTTCTCCCTTGTTTGGGTTTATCCAAGTGCTTTCCCCTGTGCCTTCAAATTGTTTTCTGGTACAATATAATCCTTGGATCATTTTCCAGTATTGGATGATATAATCATCTAAATATAAAACTTATGGTACATTCTTCATAATGTTGGAACTATATATCCTTCTATCATATGATTTTCCCATGAATTGTTATAATCCTTACTATTTTGAGTGTTGAAATAACTAGTCTACCATAAAAAACCCATTTTACTCACTAACGCAAATGGTTGTTGCAACGATGGATTTGATTAGGGACTAAGTTTATACGTTGATGAATAACCCACATTCTAGAAATTATTATCCAATCAGAAAGGGGAAAATATATTTTGGAGTATATCACTTTTATATAAGTAATGTATGTTGCTATTATATGGGGAGTGATATATTGGTTTTCCTCACTATTTCCTTGTAAGTATAGATTAATACCCCTCCTTATGACTTACTCACATTTGAAGCCAAAATCCCAAATACATGATGTTGAATGTTCTAATAGAACATTCATAAATTTGTTAGTGAGATTCCTTTGGGAACACTTCATTTCAATGATGAATGTAGACATTAGTTATTTCATGATTATGGGTCGATAGGCATCAGCTACAAAACATTGAATGAAATAATCAATAAATTTACCCAAATAGTGCAAGACATTGATTCTAGGGAGTGGGAATTGAATTATATTTATAATGGGTCTACCTTCGAAGAATTAATGGGTGAATCGTTATAGGAATTGGAGTACATATAAATATTTATATCTATGATTAAAATGTAAATAGAAATATTTACCATCAATATGTGGATGTGTAAGGATATTTTGGTTCACTCAACCTATATCCTTTTAAAATCACCATCCTATCTATTATCCCCTAATAAAAGAATCAATGATCAGTCAACTTTAATTGATACCCTTCATTCTGAGGTTGAAAAACGGGAAATAGGTTGAGCTGTAATTTAGTATTCAATTGATGCTTCTTACCAAACTCTTACTAACATTGTCAGTTTAGATGATGAAATTTTAAATTAATTTGATAATTAATCCTTAATTTATATTTTTGGAAATTAATATTGAGACTCCAAATGTATAGATTCATCCTTTTCAAGATATCATTTAATTGATTAAATTAAAATTATATGTTTTTTTCCAGTTCTATTTCAATCATGATGCTAATGAAATTTCACTGAGTTGATGTTAAATGAACCATAAAATATACCCATCATTTATATAATATCATTTAAAAAAGAATTCATGAATGAAAATACTATAATTATAATAGATTATTCTCCGATGTCCTCCTGAATTACAACCAAAATTAGATTACATATTAATATATCTTATTTTAGTATCTTGAATTTTATTGATTCATATATGGATAATTTGTGTAGAATATATTTCCTAGATGGTGGGTATTATAACATTCTCCAAATTCAACATACATGGAGGTTATATTTTTTTCTACTTTTATATGGTGGTCCTCAAAATAATTATTCATTTTCATTCATTACATAGAAAATTACAATTGTGATGTATTTTATAGTCTTCTAGATAATATATTATATCTGTGTAGTTTAGTTTATAGCTAATGAATTTTACAACTATAGTTAAGTTTCATTTAACTCAGACCTTCAATAATTGTAATTTAGGGTTTTTAGACGGTACTATCATATAATATACAATTTTAAGTATTATTTCCATGTCAGGAATATGGAATATGTTGATGAAATGCATCTTATGACCAAATAATCTATGGGCTATTGTGTTCACCGTTGTGTGTCTGGAGCTCATGAGAATGGTAGTTCCTTTCCTGGAAGGAGGATATGATTAATATTTACATGATAAATACATTAAGCATTAAAGACATTGTAAAATAAAGACTTATTTTATATTTTCTAATGGATAGAGAATATTTATGGTTTTAATATTGGTTGAGGGTTAAATAATAGAGAATTTAGGACTATCTTAAAATATGAGATGTGATGGATCTAAGTCACAATGAAATTGTTTGTGTCAATGAGAATGGGTGGATAGAAATTCTGGGAATGACCCATGAGACCATGGAGTGATGGGTTCATCTACTGGTTTCTACAACCTTTTATAGGGTATTTGAATTATCTTTGAAGAATCTGTTGGTTTGTAAATAATTTTTGGTATGTTGGATATGTTATCCATGAATTCTTATAGAACCCTAGTGTATTTTTGACCATAAATTATAGAGCTCATGATCTATCCATTATGGTTTCAAATCACATGGTTTGGTCCATGAAAATGTTTTGGAGTGAAGTGCCATGCTTCATTCTTGAAAAAATGGTACAAAAAACAATGATGTATCATTAAAGTTGTCAAATCCTCTAGAATATTTTGATTATGTGGATTCTAAATCATGGTTTAATGATCTTATTTCATGAGGTTTAAATGGGATCATCATACCTAGAATAACCCAGAACACACATTAGGGAGAGTTCCTTAATTGTGATCTGAGGGATTAAATGAATCAAAAATAATTTTTTTTGAAATTGACACATTTGGGTGGAAACTATCATTGCATATTCAGAAGCCATAGGGAAACATTAATAGTCAAAAAAAACTGTCCCCTAAAGAGGGGAATCTTTTTCCAAGGAAAATGGAAGGTTATTGTGACCCAAGGTGCTCAAATCATGAAGTGTGGTTTATGTAAAATGAAATATCGAAGAAATAATAAATAACCATAATGGTTGTTTCTCCACAGAAAAAACATGTAATCATGACAAGGAGATTTGTTGAATCAATACTCTATCATATTCCTATAATTGGGGGTCAATCTAGAATATCATTTCATTTACATGGGATAAAAATAAAGACATATGATAGTCATTACTTATTATTTATTTCAACTATAATATTCCCAAAACTATGGAGATAACATGTTTTGCAATTAGAGACCAATTTTTTCCAAGATTCCTTTTTTTTGGTTTTCAACATAATAATATGTGTCTCATTTTCTACATGTGTATAGAAATTAAATGTCAACCATTATGTCTATATTTTAAATTCATGCATATTTGACTAAGGCAAATGAGTATTATGTTCATGATGTACATAGATCTAATATGAGTAAAATCTCAAAAAAAAAATCTTAATTATGATACCAAATAAAAAGAATAATCTAATATCTTTTTGAGTATGAGATGATAATTATTCAAATAATAGATCAATATTCATATGTAATGGATTAATATATGGTAAAATTAAACTGGGGATGGCCTAGAACTCATTGGGGTGTTTATTTCTACCACACCGACATTAGGTCTCATAATGATCAGAATTCCAATTTTTAAAAATTGATTAATTTGGATTAAAAAGATGGGCACATACATAGTGTCCATATATATAAAATAATAGTTAAAAATTATTCCCATGAATTTGGAGGTGTTTTTAGGGGTTTGTGAGGGTTTTTGAAATCCATAGGTTCATGATACATAAAGTGTGATTTGGGGATTGATGTTCTTAAAAGAAGATTGATGCGCCACATACTCTGGTTAACTAGGGTCAAGCTCTTATGATTCCTTTATATGTGATTAAAATGGGTGATGGAAAACATATTTTATAGTACTATAGTGGGGAAGTATTTTTTATACAGTATTAATGTTATTAAACAAAGATATTCTCCATTCAGTTTAACTACATAATGTATGAACAAATTTTTTCCCTTGTAGTTTAATGTAATGTGGTAAGGACATGGGAAATAATGCTGGAAATTAGTTATATTACAAGAATAATAAATCCATATGAATATATTAATCATAAATATGTATGATAATCTTGTAAAACTCATCCCCATTAAATTTGGGGACGTTCCTTGGTAATGTCTGACAAATTCATAGCGATGTAGTAAATTTTTTTATCATTACTAGACCTAGGAAACATAGATATTGTAATCAATATGTATATTTTTCTTATATGAATTAAGCCACATGTACATCATGAATGGGATACAATATAAATTGGTATTAAATGTATTAATGGGGATTGGTCTTGTTGATTTCTGTAGCTGGAATCAGGATTGGGGATCTGGGGTCACTTAGTATCCTGTGATGACAAGAATCAAGTAATAAGTTGCTCATAGAAAAGCTTGTAGTTTAATTTTATGCTGAAATAATTTCACCTCCTTGATGTGAAATGGAGATGTTGCATCTAGACTCAATACCTATGATCTATGAATCCCCACCTATCCTATAATTACACTAATAATGACACATATAGTGCATGCAGGAATTCATCCTCTGCTGGTTTGGTCTATATGTACTGAGGTGGAATCTTAATGATTAATTGTTGTAGTTCGTCATAGGATTGATGATTTGGGAATCAGTACATATCTTATAGTGACGGGATTCAAGTAAATATTCTTCAAGAAATTCATTTATTTTATTATTTTCTAAAAAGGACATCAATTATTTAGTTTAACATCCTGACAAATAGACAATAGGTGTTCATTTTTAGAACATTCATTCTGGATAATAATAAACCAATCATGACATTTATTCCTTGTTAGTGTGGATAATTAATTAATAAAAATTATAATGTCATGTGTTTTTTTTTAATTTTTAGAAACAAGGAATAGATATGGTTTTTCTCATTATATGTATGAAATTAAGGATATGGGAGGGAGATCTTTTAACATGTTGTGGGCGTACCATGATATAGGATCAATGCTTCCATACATATCTAGTTAAAATGAGAATCAATCCATACATTTTTCTATAAACCTATGTAGTCTAATATCATATATCAAGGACATCCTATATCAACCCTCACATTTCATTCATCAAAATTACATCATTTTCTGTGGAATACTACAAATGTTAAAAAAGAAGATTCCCAAATTCATTTAATGTTTAGTGCCTTTTTAAATGTGGAAAAATAAAAACATGTACATATATGAGCTACGTTATCTCCCACATGGGGATTCAAGACCATCACCCATAATAGAGACATCTTACATAATGCATATCTTCATAACCTCAGTAATGAAAAGATAAAAAATGGTGATACCATATGATCTGTTAGGGTAAACAAAATATTTATTTAAGACTAATATTTAACATATGGGTATGTGAATGTAATAATTACATTATAATATCCTACATTACATATCAATTATTATATAACTGAATCATGGAATATATATTGGTCATTCATAAAATACGAATCCTAAATGAATAAATAAAATTATCCATGAAAGAATAACATATGAATAAGACATTGAATTGGGAAATACAAATAATCATTTAATGATATTCCATATAAGTCAAAGAACATTTCCGAAAAATATTATGGATCTACATGGTGAATAAAGCAACTGGGTGGGACACACCATCATCACCAGTTTCCATCTTTTTTATATAATGGATTATGTCTCCACATATTCTTATAGGTGTTATGGTTTCCCAATCTCCACATAGCGGATCAAATTTCCTCATCTACCAGAGAGAATAAATCAGTTCCTCATGAATCCCATCATTATGCCCTGAGATAATATTCATTACCCAATTCATTAGAGTGATATATATGTCCCAACGATATAATAATGAAATCATATAAAAATTTACCATAAGAACATAAATTTTCATATCATAACACATGAAATAGAATGAGTTTCATAAACTTGCAACCATATAATTAACAATGTAAAATAGAAAGGATTCGTAATAATTTCATCACAGAATAACCAGTGAAAAGAAGAGAGTTCCAAAATTATAAAACCATTTAATAGTAAAGGGATTTTTAATAAATATAAAATGTGAAATAGAAATTAATTCCACAAACATGATTCCATCAATACATAAACCATTAATAGAAAGAATATGAGTGGAACAGATAGATAATTTCATTGAAAGTAATGGGTTAAACCAATAGATGTAGTCTTATATATAAAATGATTTAGAAATATCCTTTAAAAACCTTTCTTCTATACAATATCCTTTCTTCTATGACAAAATATTTTTTAATCAAAACACATTTTTCAAACCCATTTTTTTGATATAGAATTTGGAACATTATTAAGGAAGATTTGAAAATAATAAAAAAAATTGAAATCCATTTTCTATGAAAATAAGATCAAAATTAAATTTTATATAATCATTTTTTGAAATCATTTTAAAAATATCGGTTTTTAAAATTCATGGCATGTGTCTTAAAGAAAGAAAATTGAGACAAAACTACTTTAAATATTTGGTAACTTTTCAAACATGAACCCCATATAAGTGATCTAATAAAATAGAATTGTAAATACCCAAAAATTTAAGTATAAAAATAATAATATATATTCATGGGTAGTATTTACACCACACAAAACAAATGAAATATGAATGAGGCATAAATCTCATAGAAATTGTAGTGGTACTATAAATCCCCTTACTATATGTCTTGAATATCATCATGATCATTTAAAATTCATGTATAACATATAAATTTTTATTAATAATAAAATATAGTACCATATTTGTATATATAATACCATATAGGGCTTTATATTACCCACTTATTAACATTTCCATGTTAAGGATACGTTAAAGGAAATTCCTACATTGTTTTCTACATGTGTCTTTATTAGTTATATTTTTTTCCTTGCAATTATACAATGATTTCTTTAATGTGAAACATGATATAAATATCAATTATATTTAGTATATATTTATTTTTAATAATAAATTAAGGATAAAAAATGAAATTAAATACGCTCTTCATGGAGATAGTAAGTCATATGCACACATGAATGTTGTTTCTGTTTAGTTATCATGTTGAAATAAATAATGTAAATGATCTATATATATATATATTGATTATAGTAGAAGTATTACATAATTAATATATAATTATTTTATTTGAAATACCCTTACTAGATTCAATGTAGAGTGTGAATTAATCATATCTTTTTGAGGAGGCAATAGTCCACACTTCCACAAATGAAATTATCATATTCATGAAAAATGAAAATCACAAAGTTATGTGTTGTATAATAATTAAATTAGAATAAAAAACATTAGAAATATCAAATATATCATCTAAATATAGATTTATCATCATAATTTTAATCTATGAGAGGTGGTAATGAGGAAAAACGATCAACACTGTTTCATGAGGTGGTAGTTTGCCTTATATAAGAATGATAATTTTGTTACTCATTGGATGGTTTTGTGTGAAAATGTTCACAAAAATTACAATCAAATCGTATATTAATATTGATTAAACTGATTTTATTATATAATAATTCAATAATAAGTGTTCAGGGGGTGGATAATGAAAATAAAACAAAAGATCTTGAGAAGGGATGTTACTTCTTCTTTGGGTAACACTTTTTGGTTTCCACCAATGGTATTACATAGATGGATTTATTCTGAATGAAATGATTATAGGATTAAGGTACACATATTGTTAAAGAATTTATGTATATTTTGTTTCTTAATAATTCCTTCAGTGGTTTGAATAATTGGGAGGGTTGAGGGCCTTTTATTGTGGAGGAGGCGTGGCATTCTTTTAATTTCGTGAAAATGGAATTCCTTACAATTTTTTACTATTTTAATTACATTAAATAATGATCCAAATCAATGAAATTAGAGGATATTATCAAAATAATAATATTCAATATCTTTTGGAAAACTATATTGGTAAATTTTTCCTTATGATTATGGTTTAGTCCTTTGTCAACATAATTTTTCTCTTAATCGTTGTGATAAAATTAAATCACATTCAAAAATATTTTTGTTTACAAACTATTTTAATATTTTTATATATTATAAATTGTTATTATTAAAAATATGTAATCATTTTTTATAAATTCTAATTTCAAAAGTAGTATAAATTGTTTTAAATTTATTCCCAAAGACTAGCCGTGATAACATGTTTTTTTTAAAAAAAATTGTTTAAAAGTATGGAATGTTTTGATATCCTCATTTAAATGTGAAATTGGTTAAAATGATGAAAATTGGATTACTTGATGTATAAAAAATCTAATTACAATTAAATCTCTAATATAAATATAATTTATATATATAAATAAATTCAACGAAAACTAATTTTTTTAATTATAATTATGTATAGTTTGATAGTCATCGAAAAAATGATGTTTTATTTTGTCATATTTAATTTCTAAATGTGTCTAAAATAAGTTGTAGTATTCATCATAGAAGAACATAAAACATGTTCTTTTATGAAAATAATTTTTCTAAAAATATACATATGTTGCTAAAAATAGTTTTTTTAATCCTCAAATTGTCTTTTATATATAAAACTATTTTAAAAACAATTTAAAAAATATTTATTAATATTATTATTATTATTTTCAATGGATATGTTATAACTATCCCATTTAAATAATTATAATAATAATAATTATTTTTGTATAGAAAATAATTATTTGGTGTCCCAAAAGAAAATTCAGTGTTGCACGTTTCACAAGATTTAATTATTATAGAGTATAAAGAAATATTTTTTTATTATTACATGGAATGTATGATAAAAATAAAATTAAACTATTAGAGGAAAAAGGATTCCAAAAACATATGGTGTCACATTTTACCCCCTCCCCCTTTAATAAAAATTTCCCTTGGAAATTTGGCATTCTAATAATGAAAATGAGGACACTCTTTCATCATCAAATAATCAAGTTCTAATGTTTTAGTAGATAAATATTGATTTCTCTTAATGAAATTGAATAGTTCAATGCTCTTATTTCATATAATATTCTATGTACATTATATAATTTATACTGGTTTTTCATTGAATGAAATATCCTAACAATATAGTTTGAATTATGAGTCTAGTACATGTGAAGGGTTGGGTATATATTCCCCCGGGATAGATATATGGAAGACATAATGGACGTCATGGGGATTTAGAAGAATTTCCAAGCCAAAGTATATTTTTCTGATAAGATCATGAATCTCAAATGGGGAGACATACCTAGATATTAGTTTCACATTCATCATGAACCTCATAACCTTTTTTCATAGAGAAATTCATAGAAATACATTCTAAATAACATCAATTTCTAGGTCACACAAATGGTTATTAGTATTAATTTCATTATGACTTTGAGTTTGATTGATACACTATTGAATGGTTCTAGTATTCCCTACCATTTCCTCAGTTATCTTATATCCAAATAGCATTCCTTATCCAACGTCATCATAGTATGTTGTAGCTCTATATTTCTTCCCCTAGAGGGTTTTATAAATAGCTATTTGAAATATTGAGAGAATAATTTTTTTTTAAGAAAACTCATTTATATATTTTTTTAGATAGAAATCATATTTTAAATAAAACTAACAAGATATCAACATATAATTTATTAATTTATAAACTACTTCAAACTAACTATCTACCTGAGGATGATAATTTGTGATAAATATATATTCTATATCATGTTTTTTTTGAAGTAATTTACAAATATTTGATTTAAACCTCAAATCTAGATCAAATATTGTGGAATGTGGTACTCCTTTCAACTATACCACTTCCTAAATATATATCCTAGAATGATGACCTGGATAGAAGTCTACACAAATGGAAATAATTTCTGCAAATATAGAATGGTGATTGACTTCCACCATTATAGAATTGAACCCTTTAGAATTTTGGGGATTCCAAAATCAATATCCAATGTGATTTTCCCCCATTTATATTTCAGTATGTAGTTAATCAAACATCCACTTAGTCTTCTGTCATTGTTCTTTAACTTTCTAGATTATAATGAAATAAGATAAAATCTATATGATATCCCACTTCATGCAATCCCTCTATAAGTATTCCTTCAAATAACAATACCTCTTGCTACTTCTAGGATGAATAGGTAATGGAGAACTATCATAATCCTCTTACATGTCCTTGTTAATAATTAGTATGATAAGAAACCCTACATGGTTCCTCAACCATATAATTTCATCCTAATGAATTCTAAACATATTAATATTTATAATCACTTGTTGTATCTCAATATATTTCTTCTATGACACTTTAATATTAACATAGATAGATGGTATAACATTTAATGAAACAATATAATATTTCTTATATTTATTCATGATTTTTAACTCTATCGATTAAAAATACCAAATATGGATATATTATGATCCTCCTCAAGGATATGGTAGAAAAATCATTTCTACTCCTAGAATCAACCACCCTGTTTGATATCTCATGGTGGAAACATATTGAGCAGTCATAATCCTTTATCATCTCTAATAATCTTCTCTAGAACCTATTAAATATCTTTTATGTTAATTTATATTTTATAATTTTATGATGAGTATATATATCACACATGTCTCACTAAAGATAATGAATCCAAATCATTAATAAAAAATTTACTGTTGTGAACACAGAAGCCTGAGTTGGGTCATTTTTCTAGAGGATCTTTAATATCCATGATTCATATGAAATAACCAAGTAATTATATATAATAACGCATCCCAATACTTTCGTGGAAGAATCAATATTGATTACAAATAATTATCTACTAGAGTTAAATGTAAGGAAAAGTTCACTGAAAAACCATATCATTAATTCATTGAAATTTTCCTCATATTCATCTATCCAGAGGATCCCAACACCCTTCTACATTAATTTGGTCATAATATTGATACTCATGAGAAATTATCCACAAATAATCAATATTATTTATCTAATGCATGAATACTATGAATCTTAGTTACAATTCTTGGTCTTATAAAAAATCAATATCCTCTAACATTGATGGATCTACTAATATACCATACCATTAGACTCTGTTCTGCAAAAATTCAATCATTTATAGCCAAAATTCACATAATGATTTTTTTGCATAAAAAGTATCCTTATATTGGGTATTTACTAAAAATTTTATCTGGTCATCATTATATTCCTTACCCTTTGAATAGATATGAATATCAATTAAAAAGACTACCACAGGGAGATCTAGGTAATCACAAAATACATTATTATTCAAATCCTTAATGATAAATGGATAATTTGTAAGACCAAAAGGCATGATTGTATATTAATAGTGTCAATTACATGTAAATAATCTCCTATTGGGTATATCTAATTTCTTGAACCTTAATTTATTATATTTAAGTTGAAGGTACATATTGAAACAATATTGACCTCCACACTATTTATCATACAGGTCATCAATACATGGACAATGATACTTATTTTGTAACATGATCTTATTCAATTCCTAATAATCAATGCAAAGTCATATTGAGTGATATTTCCTTTTTACAAAGTGATAAGTTGAACCCCATGGTGAAACAATTAGAAAAATGAATCCCATGTAAATTTTTTCTTATAATTTCTCCTCCAATTATGACAACTCTATTTGGGCCATTATACATAGATTATTTGAAATTCATCAGTAACTAGGTATGTATTCTGTCAAGAACTCAACATCGTGTTTTTTATTGAAGTCTAGGAAACCCTTCTAAGAACACATCGACAAATGTACAAGAAATATGAATATAATCGATGTCAAGTTTGACCCTAATAATTTGAGACAAAGAAAACCTCATAATGGGAACTAAAACCCATATAGTAGATGCAATCCCTGTTGGATGTTAATTCTTATCATCATGTAGACATATTAACATGTTATTTTATGTATAAAAAATATTTTATCATACTCAACAATTGATGTATGATTTTTATTGAGAAATACAATCCAATACTAATTTGACATAAAATTCAATGAATAGAATAATGATAATATTGAAAGTAATTATATTCCCACAAACATCAAACAGAGAAGAAACATAGTCTAGAGATGCAATCCTCTTACCATTATATGTTTTCACTACTAATTCATCATATAATTATTTTGGTGGGATCGTAATACAAATAGATAACTTGTTAGATAGTATATAGTGGGTAGATCCCAAATCAAATATGACATTATTAGTTCTATAGTAGATGGTATATTTACCTTTCCACACATCATTATTTTACTAATCATCCGAAATCATTATCACATGAGATTTTTCATTTTCCCTCATTTTAAGAGGATGCTGATGTATATCATTATCACTAACCCCCATGTTTTAGAACTAGATAAAATAATTATGATCCTCCAAACAGTTGTAGCACAAAACTGCAGGATATGGATTCAGTGTAGCTTCCTGTATTCTCGAATCACTGGCTAACATCATCCCATTATATCGATAATATATTAACCTATGGAATTCACTACTATAAATAGAAAATTTATTATACCCCATAAGGAAATTTCATCAATTCTTCTTTCCACACATGGAGCATAATGGAAGTATCATATTCATTTCTTAATGTTTTTAGATTTTCCATTAAACTCAATATTTCTTTTCATGTTAGAATAATGAGATTAATATGTAACTCTATCCTCTATTGTTGTATAGAGAAATGTATCTTCATAGAAACTAATGAATCTATTTTCTAAAACCCTTCTCAAAAATGGATTCCTTCGATAGAGGAACCAATCATCTTTAGTTATAGGATGTATATTAATTATCATAGTGTACCTATCAAGTCCTTTTAGATTATCCTTGTAGGTACTGATGGAATCAATATCCTTTTGACTCACCTTAGTGAACTTTGTCCCATCATGGTATGAAGAACACAAGGAAATTACTTTTTGAATAAATTTTCAACTCATACTAGTCCATGGATTCAATTTCGTCTTTCCTCATCAAATAATCAATTGGATTACACCATTTCTTGGCTTCAAAATCAAAACAATAAATATCCAGAATGACATTATATTGTTTTGAACACTAGAAAATGGATAATGTAAACCCATAGGTACTGATCAATTGTTCAACCCAATGTGGATCATAAGACCCAATAAAATAAGGCATACATTACCTCCTAAAGGACACAAAATAATATCATCCCCAATTTTTTTTTGAGGCTCATCATGATACATATCTTGAGAAACATGGCTGATCATATCTGTGAGATTTTCTGTCATGACCCATCCCATGGGGCTTGTGTCGTGACTACCCCAAACCAGCCTTCCATAGGCTAAAGGCTGGCGACTAGCACCGAAGGCGTATTACCTAAAACTGGGAAGGCATTGCCTTTATAACATGTAAGCACACATCAAGATACAAACTCAAGTAATCAGAACAGTAAATAGAGTGATTACAGTATGTAAAAGGGGTTTTAATAGAAGCCCAATAGTAAAACTTCAAGTACTACTAAAATACAATACAACTAATGAATGAGAAAGACAGTTATTGGGTCATCCTATGAGGTTCCTACCTGAAGGGTAGGTACACATTACCTCCTCATCACTCCACATCCACCCATATCCTCTACGTACCGACATGCAGTGTGGTCCACCTCAGGGCACCATCCAGACCTGGTGCGATCTACCTCGGTCTACTCTATCTATCATCTTCCCCAAACACACAAAGTGCGGGCATAGCCTGTGCAGGGGTGAGTATAACTATTCTCGAAAGGGACCCCGAGACCCTAAAGGTCTCACAAAATCCAAGAAGTATAAGCCACAACGCATGAAATCATATGAAAACCTTACTTAGTTATATACCCATACATATACCTACCTTATCATGGATACCCATCACAATCATGAGAAAACACCTAGTCCAACTCAAAGCTAAAAGCTCAACTGTTCCACATTGGAAGAAATACCGCATATGTAAGTACCACATAGGTAACCCACATTGAAGAATACAACCATGGTATTACCATGAAAGAAGTAGCACATAGGTACATACTCATCGCACACCAGGTATTTCTTTGGTACAATAGTAGAGTTGATTAAATGTAACTGATGGATCATTTTACACTGTTAAGAGGCTCTGCTGCTGACCCACACAGGATCACTCAGTGCTGACCAATATAGGATCACTCAGTGTGGACCCACACAAGATTTCTCTTTGCTGACCCACACAGGATTTCATAGTGCCGATCCACACAGTATCGTGCAGTATTGACCCACACAGGATTTCTAGGTGTTGAACCACCCAGGATCGTTCTTCATTCTTCACGTCACAGCCAGCTACTGGGTTTTTGCACAGGCTTGCAAGTATCCATGAAGATCTGATCATCAATCCACTGATAGATACTCTGTCTTCCATGAATTCCTATGAATAATTATCTCATTTAACTACCAAGTGATAGGGGTGCCAATGAAACAAATGGTGCAACAATCAGACGCTCAGTCTGTGAGTTATTATCATTTTCATCCCGAGGTCCCGGTTGGATTCGTGTTCGATCCAACCCGAACATATTCCAACTATCTCCAAATCTCTAGTTGGTTATACCCAAAGGGACCTTCTCGATCCACGTTTTCCAACGCCGCTGGGATTTCGTCAATCAGATGCTCCATTCCAACGTTATGGCTTAAATAGTGTAAATGGTTTAATGTGGTTCTCGGTCCAATATGACATGGTCGAACTGACCTAGACCCACCCAGCCAAGGCTGATCCGGTTTTAATTGACCTGGACTAACCTGCTAGGTCTGTGCCAACTAGATGGGGAGCCTGGCCCACGCCGGGCAGCCTAGCCCATGCTGGGTGGCCTAGCCACGCTGGGCGGCCCGACCTCGATGGTGCAGTGTGGCGCGAATACCGCGGGGAAGCAAAGGTCATGGGGGTTATGGGTCGGTGAATGTTACGGAGGCCGCGGGGCGGCGGGGCCTTTGGGCTGGGAGGTTGGGGAGGTCCACGAGGTGGTGAAGCCACATGGGTCGTGAGGTCGCGGGACGGTGAGGCCGTGGGGGCTTTAGAGGGCCAAAGGACATCGGAGGCCATGGCCGGTGTAGCTGTGGGGCGGCATAGCCATGGGACCACGGTGATCACGGGCGGCGCGGGGCTGCGTGGCAGTAGTGGTAACAAATGGTGTGGTACCCGTGGTGCGTCGCCGCTGTGCCGTCACCTTCATCGTGGTCGTTAGCGAAGATGGTCACAGTTATCATGGTGAAAAGAAAGGTTCTTTTTCGTCCTCCTCCATCACTAAGAACACAACAATTAAACACATGATTTACAGAGAGCTCGTTCCATGTTTGTTTGGACCACACTCTCCATGTTAGAGTGGTAGAAAGTAGCTATTATCTCTCCCTTATTTTACGTTGAATTTTTAAGAACGGGTAAGGGAAATAAATTCAAAAAACAACCATACAACCTCAGGCAATGATTATTCCCAATCCCGCAAAATGGAATCACCCACGGATCAACTAGGTAAAGAGTTTATCTGTATTCATTTTTTAGAAGGGAAAATGTGGGAAATAATAATCACATAGTAATAACCACCTACCTCGAAGGTTTTTTGATGATTGCCTATAGTTGAGACAGATCATCATTTCCTTGATCATCGGATAATTCATTGTTGGAGATCCTTAGACTGAGATTGGAGAAATATTCGACAAATGAGAATATTTCTTCTTTGTTGTTCTTCGATGGATAAGTTCTTCTTTGGAGGATGTGTTCATCCAAGTTCTTCTCTTTCCAACCCTTTCCTCTCTATTCCATGAATATGAAATGTATCCTAAATGACATAATACGGTGTCTAATTTATAAATGGAACAAATTAGTTTGGATTAATTAATAAAAGGAGTGTTGGCAAAATCAAAGTAAGCAGTTGAGAGGTTTTCTCTGTTTATGAGGGTTTCGGGTTATCCCCACCATCATTCTTTGAATTGGGGGTTTTACAAGATTGTGTGGTCCCCACCACAGAGCATTAAAATTTGGAGGTTTTATCTCCTCTAGTTCCCCACCTCTATAACCTTCACATCGGAGTTTTAAAAATAAAAATGGTAAACATTTTAATTTTATTTTTATTATTTCACGAAAAACACAAAAACTATCCTTCACCATCAACCTATTGCGGTTGAGGTGAAGGTCTTTATAAGAAAATACCAGAACAATGAGTTCAATGGTGTCCTCAGATTTTAACTCAAAGCAATGGATCAATAGTTACAAAAAACCCATTCATGCATTTACTGAATGTAACTAAAAAAAGTTCAGAAATTCATTTTGGGCACACCAGGGCTTGAAATTAAGCACCGTCAATTTTCACAGACTTTTAAACATCCAATATATTTAAAAATATATATGGAAATTATCGGACTGTACATTCTCCCTACCTCAGGGATTTACGTCCTCGTAAGACACAACACAAACTAAGGAAACATGTGGGGGTACTGAGCAAGTATTTAAGCCTCTCACTCCCATATTCTCTCCTGGAGGTTCCCTTTCTGCCAATGTACTCGCAAAAAAGGTATCGACCACCCTCGAAGGACCTGATCCAATTGATCCTCAATCTCCACTGGAACCTCTGTAAATGTCTCCCCATCATCGATTTTCATCTCGCCATGGTCGATGACGTGAGAAGTGTCATGCACGTATCTCCTAAGCTGGGATACATTGAAGACTTCGTGCACCCAGTGCAACTGAGGTGGAAGATATAAGTGGTAATCCACCTCAAAAACTCTACTAAGAACCTAAAATGGTCTGATAAATCTCAAAGATAACTTGGTGCCTCGACCAAATCTCCTATAACCTCATCAGGGTGAGACCCGTAGAAAGACACAGTCACCATCCTTGAACTATAGAGGTCTCTGTCTCCTATCAGCATATGACTTCTGCATTCTATGTGTAGTCTCCATCCACTCCTGGATGATCTGCACTTTCTTTGTGGTAGCACGTACCATCTTTGGTCCCAATAGTGCTAACTCCAACGGTTCATTCCATCATAAATGTGATCTAGAAGGATGTTCGTACAACTCCTCAAAGGGTTCCATCCCAATGGTGGAGTGATGGCTGCTGTTTTGTGCAAACTTTCTGAAAGGAAAATGATCCTCCCAACTGTGACTGAAGTCAAGGAGACAGGAACCTATAATATCCTCTTGGGTCTGAGTGGTCCGATCTATTTGGACATCTGTCTGAGGATGGAAGGCAGTGCTCAAATGAAGATACATCCCGAAGGCCTCTTAAAACAACTTCTATAGAGTGGAAGTGAAATGTGTATCAGGATCAGAGACAATCGTCAAGGTTAATACATGTAACCACACAATATCCTACACATAACGTCGTCATATGCTCTCTACTGAACCCTGCTCTCTGATCTGTAGGAAGTGGGCTGACTTTCTGAGTGGGTCGATGATCACCCAAATTGAGCCATGACCCCTAGATGTATGTGGAATTCCTATTATGAAGTCCATGGATATCCCATCCCACTTCCACTCAGGGACCTCCAAAATCTGAGCAAAGCCTACAGGTACCTGATGCTCCGCCTTCACATGCTGACATGTGAGGCACTGAGAGATAAGCTTTGTAACTTCTTTATTCATTCTCGATCACCAGTTATGTCATTGGATATCCTGATACATCTGCACCACTCCTAGATGTACTGCTTGGGGGGATGTGTGGAACTCCCTCAGCACTGCCTCCTGAAGCAACACTAGTACCATGGTACGTCCTCTGAAGAGGATGACGTGATCCACACCTTCATAAAATCCATCAGGTGCATGTCCTATGGATATCTGAGTATGTTGTGTCTCGTAGTCAATGTCCCCACGATGTGCCTTTCTAACTCGCTGAAGAAGTGGGGGGGGGGGGGGTAACTATAAGATAATGATGAAAATTTTCTCCCTCTCAATCTAAAAAGGATATCTACAAAGATTCTAGCTGCTCTGTCACCTGACCTAGCTGTTGTATAAAAAATATTTGTCTAAGTTCATCTACTAGAATGTTCCCCTTCCCAAGAGTATAGACTATCTCGAAGTTATAGTCCTGGAAGAACTCAAGCCAACATTGTTTTCTCAGGTTCAGGTCATTCTGAGAGCAGATATACCTGAGACTCTTGTGACCCATGTAGACTGTAAAATTCTCATCCAACAAGTAATGTTTCCACAACTTCTAGCTGAAGACCACTACTACTAACTATAAGTTATGGGTAGCGTAGTTCTACTCATGCTATCTCAGGTGTCAAGAACTATATGTGATAACTGCTCGCTCCTATATCTGGACACATAAGAGTTTGGTCCCTAATTCATCGCAGTAGACTTCGTACCCAACACCCGCCTCTGGAAGCCTCGAGATGGGGGCACTAGTCAGCCTCCACCTGAGCTCCTGAAAATTTTACTAGCATCTCTCAACCACACGAAGGGTTTCGCCTTCTTTTTCGATGCTGATAGTGGTACTGAAACTCTGGAAAAATCTGGCACAAATCTCTGGTAGTATCCACCCAAATGTAGGAAACTTCATACCTCATTCACACACCTGTGTAGATCCCAATAAAGTATCACCTCAATCATCGTTGAATCGACTGCAACTCTAGCATCCGATATAACATGTCCCAAAAAGTGAACCTCGCAGATCTAGAACTGGAACTTCAATATCTTACCATAAATCTTATGCTCTCAAAGTGTGTCCAGTACTACCTGCAAATGATAGGAATGCTCCTCCTCCATATTCTTGTTGATCATAATGTCGTCGATTAAGACTACTACAAAGCAATCAAGGTAGGGACAAAAGATTCTATTCATGGATCCCATGAACACTGCTGGAGAATTGGCCATGCCAAATTGAATAACCAACAACTCGTAGTAGTCTTACCGACATCTAAAAGATGTCTTCTGCACGTCCTCGTCTCGTACTCTGAGCAGGTGATAGCCTGATCTGAGTTCTGTCTTCGAGAACCACAATGCTCACTTCAGCTGATCAATGAGGTCGTCAAACCTCAAGAGTGGGTAATTTTTCTTCCCGTTCACCTGGTTTAGGCACCAATAGTCTAGAAAAAGTATAAATCTCATGTTCACCTTCTTGGTAAACATAATTGGGGCTACCCAAGAATAAACACTGGGTCAGATGAACCCTTTCCCCTATAAGACCTCCAGCTGTACCTGCAGTTCACTGAACTCTACGGGAGGCATCTGATATGCTGGTGTAAATATCAGTGTCATCCCAGAGTACAATTCAATGTAAAAATCCACCTCTCTATGAGGAGGTAGACCCAAAACATCATTAGAGATGACATTTCTGTACTAGTCCACCACTACAACATAACTCAGACTCTCCAAATCACCCACTCCATGGGTATGGCTAGCCAACTGATGTGTAATTGTCTACACACTCTTT
The DNA here is from genome assembly GCA_963277665.1 of Viscum album. Taxonomy (NCBI): domain Eukaryota; kingdom Viridiplantae; phylum Streptophyta; class Magnoliopsida; order Santalales; family Viscaceae; genus Viscum; species Viscum album. Next base: position 365,123,550 of record OY728166.1, on the reverse strand, counting down.
TGGGTAAGTCCATCATGTGATGCAATGGATCCCTACTCACCGGTGAAGGTAAAAATGGTCTCATCCATGTGGATACACCAGACATTACTCTTAATACAGTCAATTTGAGCTTGTACTATAGATAACCAGTCCATACCCATGATGATGTCTTAAGACCTCGACGCCGCTACTAGGAGATCCCATCAGACGCTCTCACCTCCTAGAGTATTCTCACACATACGGCACCAGTGTGCAATCTTCGAATCCGCTCTCGTAGGTGTCTCTAACCATAAAGATCAAGCTAATGGCTCCGTCCAAATCTCTGAACTTCGAACGAGGGTAGTGGAAATAAAATAATTAATGGAACCTTTGTCTATAATTACTGGATCTAAGGTGGAGTAGACACAGATCATACCTCATATCATCTTCGGAGTGCTTTGATCATAAGCCTCAACATCCTGGATCTGAGCTCTCCCCTGTCCACCTACTCACTACGGTCAGGGTGGACCTTTGGGTGGTGTTGGCGGTAACATATCGAATCGTCGGCCACCACCCAATGTATGGCAATCTCCTCTGGCACGTCCACATGCTCCCTGTGGACCTCCTCGGTTGAACCTCTGTCTCTGTGTGGGCGGTCCTTCAACCATCTGTTGATCATCTGTACAGTGGGTCAGAAAGTCACGAGCCATGTGACCATGACCACCACATGTGTAACAACTCCCTCTCCTGGAATTACTGGCACTACCACGAGTTCCCACACAACCAACCCTAAATCTTGTAGTCATCCACGTGTAGGTCTAGTTTCTTTGGACTTCATTGTTATCTGTCTGCGGCCAGCTTCTTAAGACTCTGCTACATGATGACTAGTGGTGGGTCTTGCTGCTGGCAACTGCTCAGTAAGAAATATATCCACCAAGAAGGCTCTCTCTAACACCCCCTCCAGCATCGAGATGTTGAGAGAAATCATCAAAGCCATGATCTCTTGTCTGATCCCTTTATCAAAGGTCTCGACCCTGAAGAATGGGTCCAAAAAAATATCAGTGGAGTAGAGTGAGAGGTCAGTGAAACTCGCTAAGTATTGATCCATATTCATTCTACCCTATTGCAGATGAAGAAGCTCATGTATGCACCCTGCACGATGACTCTCTGGGAAAAAATCTACTCGAAATAGGCTCTCAAAGTCTTCACAGAGATGTGTCACCTCATCGTGAACCTTGATCATCAAGCTCCACCATCTGACGACTCTTGCCTATAGAATCTCAGTGGTAAAGATCACCATGAGATCATCTAGTGTCCCTTATAGTCGAAAGACTCTCAGTACGGCCTCCACACAATCCTGAGTCTCCTGTTGGTCCATCTCTCCTTTAAACCTAGGTGGCCTTTGGAGTTGGAACTTGTGCAACGCGCTCATGTGGCGTGCACTCTCTATTACTAAATCTAGTGGCATCGGAGGCCCAATGGGTAACGGTAATGCTGTTAACTCCACTAGTTCCTCTACTGGAAGAGGGCCATGAACTGAGGCCTCATCGCTCGGTGGGCTATCATTGCGTACTACTCTCAGAACCCAATCTGGTTGTCTCCATTATGGCATACTGAAAAGAAACAGGTGTTCCACGGTCAAAAAATTATTCCTGGTGATCAAACTGAAGAGATCAAAAATAAAACTCTTCAAAACACACACACAATCATTTTTTTCATGCACTCAGTTAGAAATCATAAGTCAGGGTCCTGGTGTATGGATATGTCGGTCGCTGCAGCAACACTTGATTCTATAAACTGATAACCACATTCACTACACTTAACACTTTTTCCATTAAAAAGAAAGTTCAATGTCTTATGTTCTATGGTAGAAGAAACTCCTTTGATACCAATTTTTCATGACCCTTCCCCCAGGGCACATGTCGTGAATACCCATATCCCATCTTCCATAGGTTTTGGGCTGGAGACTAACACCGAAGGCGTATTCTTTAAAACCGGGAAGTTGTTTCTTTTATAACCTGTTTGCACACATAACCGAGCACATAGCAAGATACAAACTCAAGTATACTGAATAGTATATTGAGTGAGTTTAGTAAGTAAAAGGAGCCAAAATACATGCCCAACAGTGAAGATAAAAGTATAAATAAATTAACATACAACTGAAAAAAGAGAAAGGCAACTATTGGGTCGTCCTCCATGATTCCTACCTGAAGGGTAGGTACATATTTCCTCCCAAGCACTCTACATATGCCCATATCCTCTGTATACCAACACTCCTTATGGTCTACCTCTGGGAACTATCCTGTCTTGGTACCCTGACCCACAGTCAGTGACGTCTGTTGTCTGCACCAAACACATGAAGTGCTGGCATAGCCCATGCCGGGGTGAGTATAACGATACTCATTAAGGAACCCGAGACCCTCAAGGTCTTAAAAAATAAACAAAGGTTAAACCAAAAAACATGAAATCATATAAAAAACCAACTTAGGTTTATGCCCTTACATATAACTAAGTTATCATTTAAACCCATCTCAATCATGAGGAATGATAAAGTCCAAATCAAAGACCAAAGCTCAACTGTTCAACAAAGAAAGGAATATTGTGTTGATATGTACCACACATGTACACCACACTGAAGAATAAAACAAAGGTATTACCATGAAGGAATGTATTACATAGTTATAGACTCATCTAACACCAAGTATTTCTTTGGTACAGAAGAATAGATGATTAGATGTAACTTCTGAATCATCTTACTCTATTAACAGGCTCTACTGTTGTCCCTCCCCGGATCGCTCGGTGCTGACCCACAGAGGATCGCTCGGTGTTGACCCACATAGGATCGCTCAGTGTTGACCCACACAAAATCTCTAGGTTCTTACCCACTCATGATCTCTTAGTGTTGACGGACACAACATCACTAGGTGCTGACCCACACATGATCTCTCTTCATTCATCACGTCACAACCAGCAACTCGGTTCAGAAATATGCTTACTCATCTCTAGGAGGGTCCTCTCTTCAAGCCATTTTTTTATACTCCTACTGCCACTAAGTTCAATGAATAATTATCTCTAAGGAACGCCAAGTCATATGGGTCTCAACGCAATATGTAGTGCATCAATCGGACGCCTGGTCTATGGGTTATTATCCTTTTAGACATGGGGGCCCGATTGGATTCATGATCGATCCAACTAGACCGTATTCCATCACTATAAAAATATCCAGTGGGGTACACTCAAAGGGGCCATCTCGTTTCATGGTTTCAAACATCACTGTTTGTTGGTCAATCGGACGCACGGTACCAATGTTATGGCCAAAAGAGCTTAAATGGGTCAAAGTGGGTCCATGTCCTGTCTGACTCTGTCGGACCAATCCAGCCCGACCCGACCCAAACAGTTGGGTGTGACACTGCCCGATGGGCAGCCCGACCCGATGGGTGGATCAGCCCACAGGATGCAGCCCGGCACACGCTGGGTAGCGGGGCCCGTGTTGGGTGGCCCGGCCCACACAGGGCGGCCCAAACTGGGTAGCGCGGTGTGGCGCAGAGGCTGTGGGGTGGAAAAGCCACGGGGGCCACGAGGACATGGTCAAAGCGGTTGCAGAGGGCTGCAAGGTGGTAAATATGTAGAGGTCATGAGACTACGGGACGACGAGGACATGGGGTCCGCGATGTTCCATAGAATGGTGGAGATTGCAGGATCCAGAGCTGCGGGACGGTAGTGGCCATGGGCGGCATGAGGCCATGGGGTCCGCGGAGGGCCACAGGGTATCAGAGGCCACAAGCAGTGTGAGGCCGCGGGGCGGTGGTTTCCATAGAGGGCGCGGTGGCCGTAGTTTGGCACCATTATTCCATCACCTATGACATGGCCAGGGGTGGTGTTGGCCTCACTACTAATGCCCCACCTAGTGGTTGGATGTTTTCCTCCTCCATCATGAATAACACAACAATTAATCACCAGATTTATAGAGAGGTCGGACAATGTTTGTTGGGACCGCACTCTCCGCGTTAGAGTGGTTGCAATAGGTTATAATATCTCTTGGATTTTATGATGAATTGTGAAGAATTGGTAAGGGAAAGAAATTCAAACGACAACCCTACATCCTCCGACAATTATTATTCTCAAACCAGAAAAAATGAAAACAACAGCAGATCAACTAGTTAGAGAGTTGATTCACATTCTTTGTTTAGAAGGTAAGAACATGAGAAATAATAATCGCATAGAAATAAACCCCTAACTCATAGGTTTATTGACGATTGCCCGTGGTTGAGACGGATGGGGGTTTCCTCGATCATTGGTTCATTTGTCATTGGAGATGCTTCGATGGAGTTTGGAGAAATATTCATCAAAGGGGAAGAGATCTTCATTGGTGTTCTTCGATGGAGAATTTCTTCATTGGAGGACGTGTTATTCCAAGTTATCCTCTTTCCATCCAATTCTTCTCCATTCAAACAAAATGAAAAGTAGCCCAAATAATAGAATATGTTGTCTAATTTAAAAATGGAACAAATTAGGTTGGCATAATTGTAACTCCCTGAACCCAGAAGCCCAGATTCGGTGCATTATTTTGTATACTCGGCATGATCACAAAAGATGAAGCCTCGATAGACTAATTAATTTAGTAGCCTTGTATATACTAGATAAATTCATAAGGTTTACATTACATCATAAAATCGAAAACTACAACAGAATTCTTTCCATATACAACACTGAGATCCCAAAGTCTATCTCTCTAGGTCAGTCATAATATATATCTTCCCATCCTGAGAAAAATAAAACACAGAAAGGGGTGAGCTCAGATGCGTAGTAAATATACCAATATAGTGGAAACATTCATAAATAAGCATAGACATTTATGGCAATGTATAAAACGAAAACAAGAAACTTTTCCAACATAAACTTCATCATAATATGGAAAATACAAATCAAAATAATGTCATATACATACTCACATGGATATTCTACTAGTTGAAAATCACATTTAATATCAATAGCTGTATTCATAATGATGGAATTCATAATTACAGACTTCATAACCACATAGTGAAGGCCTTGTGCCAAGTCCACAAATAAGATTTTGTCAAGGCCTTGTTCCAACACACTAGTTTGTGTCATGAGACCAACCGATGAATTGAGGATCTATAGCGGGCTCAACTCATCAATTACTAAGTCCAATTCATTCCTTATATGAAATTTTTGAAACATAACATAAACGTTTATATTGAAACTAGCATAATAAATGTCAATAATTTATCAAAAAACCATGAATGGTATAAATATAGCACATCCATAGTCAATCATAACTCATTCAATTCAATATGAAATATTGTATTGTAACCAATTAACCTCAATTGGGAATAATGAATGATATTGACATAGATAAAAATAATCATCTAAACTATTTATGGGAAAACCCCCCATTTTCTTGAAAACATTTAAAACTCACAATGTTTCTCAAGAATACATTTAAAAATAGATTTTTTAATCAAAGTAACCCATACCACTTTGAAACTTATAAAAGGAATTTTAATTTTAATACAATAATTTCAATATAAATAAATCCTTTAAACAATTTTTAAAACATAGACATTAATAAGAACGATTTAGAATAAAAAACGTTAAAACATTTAAAATGATATTTTAATAGAGTTACTAACCAAAAGAGAGACACTTGAATTCAAATAATTGAGGTAATAAAAACATTATAATATCATGAGAAAAAAGGTGTTCATGATATACTATGTTAATGTACATTATATACACCATATAAAAGTGAATTAGTGTATAAAAAAAGTCTCAATGAAATGTAAATTGAGATGAAATATATTACAAAGACTAAATCCTTAGGTTAAGGATAAATCAACGACATAATTATGTGTGAAAAATATAAATACACTCAAGATATTCAGTGTAAACCAGTAATATTACATTAACACATATTCTTGTAAAAACAACACCAATGAATTAGATGTTTAACTTAATAAATGGAGATTGAGTTTAAATTACCATTATCAAGATCATATTAATGAATTGAGAATAAATAAATGGATTGATTATGTTTATCAAATGTATATCCACATAAGGGGTAGTGGAAATTGGTACATAAATAATAAATAGTGATTCTACATGTAATCTTGGAGTAATATAATGAATGATGTATGTGTAAAACCGAATGAGTGGAAATTGAAATGTAAAATTCCCTTAAAAAATTGGAATCATACAAAAAATACGACCCATGAAAGAAGGATCATAAAATGAAGATGTAAATACCCATAAATTAATGTATGTTACACAAATAATACAATCATTGGGCTGTACATACACCACAAAAATGAAAATGGTGGCAATATAGCATGAATCTCATGGGAATAGCAAGTGAGATGAAAACTCCTTACCATGCTGTAATCAATCTAGTCATGTGAAAAAAATTTAATAACCACTAAATGAATCACAAAATACCATGAATATAAGGAGAATCGTGATAATATATATCAAATGGCAGTACACAATACACCACATGCAATAAATAAGTGGCGTGTAATGGAAATGTCACTGAATTAAAAGTGAGATAAGAAACTCTTTACTTTGTACATTTCCTTAGTCGATGGTAGGTTAGCCTCCTGTATAATGGTGAAATAATTATTAAAAATTTATAAAATAATCATATAAAGTAATACGATATCTTATATGCTCTTTTAATATTGTAATGTTAAAAATATGTTAGTATTATTGTTATTTCGAGTGTTAACGGATTCGTTTTCCTTTATATGAATTATTTTTTATGTAGTGCTTGTTGTGAATAGGATATATATTATTTATATTAAGAATCATGCTTAGTCTTTAAACATTATTTTTAATCATCTAATGAAAATTTTTCTTCAATGGATTACGATGGGGAATGAATCTCATCGCGTTCATGGGGACGGTAGTCCATACGTTCACACGAGCGACAATATCAATTTTTCAATATTAAAATATTATATATTTGGATGGTACATCATATATACTAAATCATTATCTTGTTATATTTAATATTTACATCAATTACACACTATTATTATACCCATCCAAATAATAATGTATTGAATCACAATTACACCACGACGTGGAGATGGTAAGCCGTGCGTACGCATGTATGGTCACATGTCATTCAAACTATGGATAGAATACTGAATATAGTTGTACCGTAATTATAATAAAATCAGAGTGTATAGAAGATACTGGAGTAATTATTTTAGAATGGAAACTACAAATAATGATGAAGTGGATGAAGAAAGAAACATGAAAGTGTTGATGAAATATTTGTATCTTCTTCGGGTTCTTCCTTTTGATTTGATTAAAAGGGATCCTTAGGTTGGATTTATGACAAAAGTAAGGCATCTAGGATAAATGGAGGACCGTAAAGAGGGTATTTGGGAATAGTTTTTCTGAGAAAAAAGGTTTTAAAGGTGTTAATTTGAGGGAAGGGGGATTTCCCTTTTATACATTTGGAAAAGATTGAAATATTATTTATAATAAAATCATTTTTAGTTTCTAATATCCCCAAAGTGGATTATTTAAAGTAAAAGGTAGGGATGGGTCAAAAACCAATCAAACAATAGGTTTTATACAGGTTTGGGTTACTATAATAACCTTATCTTTTAGATTTAACTCTTAGTTAAATCGTTTTACAAGTACCATGTCTCTTTTATTTTTATAATATATGATTAATAAACATACTATATACTTCCAAGAGAACCCCAAGTGGCTGATTAATGGTACACATATCATTATATAAGTATTTTGGCTGAACCATCGATTTTTAGTAATAGAATATCAATTAATAATATAACATTTGTTTTAAAAAAATCTTTTATGTTAATTTCGACACTATTTGGTATTTTGTTTTTTCTAAATTCACAACAGCATCATGAATTCAAAAAAAATCATCTATCCAACCCTAATATGTCATATTAACCTAGAAAATTAGTGGAATTCATCAAATATTTCAAAATAATTTTATTTGGATATTTATAATATCAGTTATTTTAATATTTCTTTAATTAGGTAATTACTGCATCATCATTATGTCATAAATAAATTAAATTATTTAAAGTCTACAAAATATAAAAAAAATACCAATGTGTAGGAAATATTTTTATCATTATAATTAATATCTATATTTGAATTTATATTTTCATTATCCCTGTATTAATAATGTTTTAGTTATTAAATGTTGATTTTATTTCTTTTAACTCCTCTTTGAATTAAATAATAATAAATGTGCTAATATAATCAAAGTGGACCAAATAGGTTAATATTTTATTCATAAGGTTGATCTTGGTCGAATTGTACTTATCCAATTGAATTAGGAAATGTGTTAGGGTAATAATAATATCATTTTTACCATTAATTATCCTATATACTTTTAGTCGTATTAAATAGACATTAAAAGTTACCATTCGCCAAAAATTTTATTTATCTTATTGAACATCATTTTACTCCTTGATATTAATTAACTCTCTCTAATTTTTAAAATTCAACTCACAGAAGCGGTAAAATTATGTTTTATGTAAATTTGCAAATTTTCCTAGGAGGTGGGAAAAAGAAACTGAAAAGGTCAATAAAATTTTACTTATCTAATATTATTACAAAATGAATCCACTTAATTACATAGAAAATATATAGGTATTATGTTTCTATTTCGACCTAAAATAAATTTAAATAAAATAATTAATTATTTAAATAAAAATTTGATTTAAATCTATTACTCACTGTTTTCCACTATTAATCAAAAATTGAATGTGTTCAGAAAAATACCAAAAACTCACCCTAAGCTAATTTTGATATTCCAAATCCTAAAATGAAGTCTATTTTGAAAGATAAAATTTATAAAATTTCAAAAATTGGGTATTACTATTCATAACATTTAGTTTGATTGGTCGCGGTGTATTAGAATCTCGAAGTTTCGTACAATGAAAGCTATTACATGATCCACAAACACATTTTTTTTCAAACAATGAGTATTCATGATGACTTGGTAACACCAGAATATCTAGAATCATCATTTAGAGAATCACATGATCCACAAAGGATAAATTATATAATTACCTTTCCTTTAGAGATTAATCAAAACCAAAATGGTTAGTAAAAGATTAGATGATCCCCCAATAGGATATTCCTGTAGAGAATGAAACATTAATCTGAATTTATATAATTAAACCAATAATACCCCAAACAAAAATAAATACAATTCAATAAAAAATTGTCTATATAATCAATCAATATAATCCAAACAATTATTAAAACCCAATACTTATAAGAATTTGGTTATGTAGTCTTCCACGTAAAATTGTATCTCCAAATGGAAACTACTACTCTTAAACTCACAAACTAAAAGTAATTAAGGTAATCACATATTCTCTATTATAGGTTAATCACTTCCATAAGTAACCCAAATCACTATAAATCCACAATAAAAACAAAGATAAAAATCCACCATTACTCCTAAAATGAAATACCATAGTATTCTATTTTCCTTTGGCATATAGTGTTCCCAAACAGAGCGAACATCTTCAAAAGTAACATTTATCAGTTAATCATAAAATCATTTTCCTATAATAAGGGTATTCATTTGATAAAACATAAGATCCCAAATTAACTTATTATTTATCCATAAAATCATTAAACTAAATATAATTAGTCACACTAACCAAAGACTTCATGTAGTTATGTGGTAGGAGATAAATCCCAATCGCACTCTGGTTGTGGGTTCGATTCCCACATCTTTGTCTGACACGATGGGTTGTCACACTATCTGCATGTTTTATATTTTCAAAAACTATATTTTATAACATTTCCATAATGAGATTAATTCCTCAAAATAACTATAAAATAATTTAACCACAAATTTTATCTCAAACCTTGAGTTTTCATCCCAAAATATAATAACATGTAATTACCTCAAACCCAATGATAATATAAAACCAAATGGTTATTTATAACTATATCCACAATAGAAAATATAATTCTTCCTCAAATATCATTTTCACATGACAAACTGTAGGGTTACAAATACAAGAGAAAATTATTCCAAAGTAATCCCATCAACAAGGAGAACTAATACTTTTAAACCTTTCTCCAACCATTTATTTGCACATAACATCTTCTTTGACCAATAAAATATCCTATAGAATAGGGAATTCACTCGGGTAATGGCCAAGTCCCCTACATTTATGGAAAATTCCTATAAATGGATTCTTGGGACAATTTTTATTTTCTTCCATAGTACTCATAATTTTTGTTGGGAAAATATTTAATTTATCTTCTTCATTCCCACACGTAATGATTTTCTTTATTCTATTGAGGCACTTTTTGGGTGTCTCCTTCCACATTTACTGTGTGATGAAAATTGAAGATTCTTTTCTCCATATTATCCACTACTAGAGCTCTTGTCATTCATCACCTTCCTCTTCTCTGTTGAGTCCGAGAGTTTGTTAATATATATTTTTTTTATCATATTTATGGAAAACTGATTTTCCATGAACACAATATCTTTTATGCCTATCAATATTCCATTTTTTTGCTCATTTACACCATCGTTCTCACCTTCTACATCATTCTCAAAGTTACTATTAATTCCTTGGAATCCATCCATTGACTAAATCTAGAAAGTAGTGTGTGAGTAACAGTTGTCATAAAATCATTTAGAGAATATCATGACACTATATTTTCAATTTGAAGCACCATAGTATTAACTAAAGTCTTTTATTCACATATTATATTAAAATCCTTCAAACTGGTTTGTAAATAATATGTCAATTATCCTAATCATATCCCCCAGGAGTTTTGTAACCAAGTGTACGAAAAGTCCCATTGTTATGCACCAGTTCCTATTCGAGTCTAGCTCAAAGTAGGGTTTTTAGGTTTTACCCATAGGTGCATTTGTTCCAGAGCCACCTCTACCTACTCGTATCCAGACATGGATGTATTTCTTGGTAAACTCACAATATCTCTACAATACCAGACTTTTAGGATGTTCTTATATACTAATCCTCAAAATCGATCTTAGGGCTATGAGCTCTAATCAGATTTTATCTAATTCTAGTTTCCAAGGTTTGTACAAATTTTTCTCTGATACCAACTCTAATGCCCCAACCCCCGAATCCTAGAGTCGGTGCATTATTACGTATCATTAGCATGATCACAAAAGATTAAATCTCGACAGACTAATAAGTTTAGTAGCCTTATAAGTACTATACACATTCATAATGTTTACATTAAATCATAAAATGGAAAACAACAACAACATTGTTTCCATAGACAACATTGAGATCCCATAGTCTATCCCTCCAGGTCAGTCATAATATACTTCTTCACATCCTGTGAAAAATTAAACATAGAAAGGGGTGATCTCAGATTCTCATTAAGGATAACAACATAGGGGAAAATTTCATAAATAAGCGTAAACTTTTAAGGAAATGTATAGAACTAAAACAAAATCCTTTGCAACATAAACATCATTATAATATGGAAAATATAAATCAAAATAATTCCATTTACATACTCGCATGGATATTCTACAAGAAGAATAATCACATGAAATATCAAAAGTAACTTTCATAATGACGGAATGCATAATACCAAACTTCATAACCACATAGTTAAGGCACTATGCCAAGACTACAAATATGATTTTGTCAATGCCTTATGGCAGGACACTAGTTTTTCTCATGTGACCAACCAATGCATCGAGGAGCTATATCAGGCACCACCCATCAGTCATTAAGTCCAACTCATTCCTCCTATGAAATGTTTGAAACATAACATAAACATTCATATTGAAACTAGTATAGGAAATGTCAATATTTTATCCACAAACCATGAATGGTATAAAGATAACACATCCACAGTAAAAAATTACTCATTTAATACGATATGGAATATTTTATTGTAACAGATTAACCTCAATCAAAAATAATAAAGGATATTGACATTGATGAAAATAATCATCAAAATAATTTGAGAGAAATATCCCCCTATTGTTGAAAAAATTTAAAAGTCACATTATTTTTCAAGAAGCCATTTAAAAATATATTTTTGAATAAAAGTGTCCCATAAAACTTTGAAACTTTTAAAATGAATTTTAATTTTAAAAAAAATAATGTTCATATAAATAAATCCTTAAAACTATTTTTAAAACATGGACATTAATGAGAAATATTTAGAATAATAAATCATTAAAACATTTAAAATGAAATTTTAGTTAGAGTTCCTAACCAAAATAGAGACACTTGAATACAAATTATTGAGGAAATAAAAACAGTATAAGTTCATGAAAATAAATGGATTCAGGATATACTATGTCAATGTACATTATATACACCATATAAAAGTGAACTCGTGTATAACAACAAAAAAGTCTCAATGAAATGTAAATTGTGATGAAATATCTTATAAATACCGTATCATTTGGTAAAGGATAAATCAACGACATAATTTGTCTGAAAAATATAAATACACTCAATATTATTGGATATTCATTGTAAACCAATAAGTGTACATTCATACATATTCTTGTAAAAACTACACCAATGAATTGGATGTCAAACTCAATAAACAAAGATTGAGTTAAAATTACCCTTATCAAGCTCATATCGATGACTTGAGAATTTATCAATGGAGTTATTATGTTAATAAAAAGTATATCAATATAACGGGTAGTTGAAATTACTACATAAATAATAAATAGTGATTCCACACATAACCTTGGAGTGAAGTAATCAATGAAGAATACGTAAAACCGAATGAGTGGAAATTGAAATTTGAAATTCCCTTAAAAATTTGGTAACTGACGAAACATAAAACACATGAAAGAAGGATCATAAAATGAAGAAGTAAATACCCTTAAATTAAAGTATATTATACAAATAATACAATCATTGGTCTATACATTCACAACACAAAAGAAAATAGTGGCAATATGGCACGAATCTCACGGGAATACTAAGTGAGATGAAAACTCCATGCCATGTTGTAATCAATCTAGTCATGTGGCCAAAAGATAATAACCACTAAATGAATCAGTTATTACCATGAATATAAGTAAAATCATGATAATATATATCAAATGGCAGTACATAATACACCACAAGTAATAAATAAGTGGATAACAATGGAAATCTCACAGAATTAAAGGTGAGATAAGACACCCCTTACTTTATACTTTTCTTTAATCAATGGTAGTTTAACCTCCTGTATCATTGTGAAATAATTTTTATTAAATTATAAAAGAATCATATACATTAATATGATATCATATATGATATTTTAATATTGTTTTGACAATAATATTTTATTATTATCGTCGTTCTAGGTGTGAACTGATTCGGTTTCTTTTATATGATTTGTTTCATATGAAGAGTTTGTTATAAATAGGATGTTTATTTATCATTTACATAATTATAATAAGTATTTTAACATTATTTTCAATCATCTATAGAAATGTATTCTTGAATGGATTACGATGGGGAATGAATCTCATCGCATTCGTGGAGACGGTAATCTGTACGTACGCACAAGCCAAAATATCATTCATTTGATATTAAAATAATAAATAATTGGATGGTATATCATATATAAAAAATAATTATCATGTTATATTTATTATTTTCATAAATTACACATCATTATTATACATATAAAAATAATAATGTATTGAATAACAATTACACCACAACGTGGAGACGATAAGTCGTACGTACGCATGTATGGTGACATACTATTCAAAATATGGATCAAATAATGAAAATGATTGTAAAAAAATTATAATAATGTCATAGTGCAAATATGATAATGGAGATATTATTTATGAATGGATACAACAATGAAAGAAGAAGTGGATGAAGAAAGGAACATGAAAGAGGTGATGAAATATTTTTCTCTTCTTCAGGATCTTCCTTTTGATTTTATCAAAAGGGCTCCACATGTTAGATTTCTGACTAAAGGAATTAATCTATGATGAATGGGGGACATTTTATAGTGAATTTAGGTAGAGTTCGGCCGAGACAAAAGGCTTTGAAGGTGTGAATTTTAGTGAAGGGGAGTTCCCTTTTATAAGAGGGGTGAGGGGAACATTCGAAATAGCTAGAAATATATATTATAATAAAATAATTTTTTTTTAATAACGGCTCCAAAGTGAATTATTTAGAGGATAAAGATGTTATGGGTCGATAACAACTCAAACAATAGGTTTTATGTAGGTTGGGGTTACTATATTAACATTATCATTTAGATATAACTCATAGTTAAATTGTTTGACATTTAACATGTCTCTTTGTATTTTTATATTATATGGTTAATAAACATACTATATACTTCCAAGAGAACCCAAAGTGGTTAATTAGTCATGCAACTATAATTATATAAGTCTTTTGGTCAAATCTTATATTTTTAGGAATAGAATATCAATTCATAATATAATATTTGTTTTGAAAACTCTTTTATGTCAATTTTGAAACTATTTGGTATTTTGTTTTTTCTAAATTAATAAAATTATTACTTCAAAAAAATTCATCTAAAAAACCCTAATATGTCATATTAACCTTTAAAACTACTAGAATTCATAAAAAGTATCAATTTACATTTATCTCGATATTTATAATATCAATAATTTTAATATTTTATTAATTAGGTAAATACTAAATCATCATTTTGTCATAAATAAATTAAATTATATATTGTATTAAAAATATAAATAAAATACCACTTTGTAGGAAATATGTTTATGTTTTTAAGGAATATTTATAGTCAAATATATCTTATGTGTATCCCTATATTAAAAATGTTTTAGTTATTAAACATTGATTTTAACTCTTCTAACTCTTCTTTGAATTAAATAATAATAATTGTCCTAATCTAATACAAGTAGACCAAAATGGTTCATATGTTATACCTAAGGTTGTTTTTTGTCGAATTATACCTATTAAATAGAATTAGGACATGTTTTAGGGTAATAATAATATCATTTTTACCATTAATTACCCTATTTACTTTTAACCGTGGTAAATTAATGTTAAAAGTTACTATTCACAAAAAATTATTTGTATTTTATTGAACCACATTTTACACCTTGATATTAACTGTGTCTATCAGATTTTCAAAATTCAACTCATATAATTGGTAAAATTATGTTTTATGTAAATTTGCAAATGCTCCTAAGAGGGGGGTAAAAGATAGAGAAAGGTTAACTAAAATTTTATATGTATAATATTATTAAAAAATATCTCCGATGAAATACATTGAAAATATATAGGTATTATGTATCTATTTTGACCTATAATAAATTTAAATAAATTAATTAATTATTTAAATAAAAATTCGGTTTTAAACATTAACTCAATGTGTTTCGCTGTTCATCTAAAATTGAATGTTTTCAGAAAAATACCAAATAGTCACCCTAAGCTAAGTTCAATA
The DNA here is from genome assembly GCA_963277665.1 of Viscum album. Taxonomy (NCBI): domain Eukaryota; kingdom Viridiplantae; phylum Streptophyta; class Magnoliopsida; order Santalales; family Viscaceae; genus Viscum; species Viscum album. The sequence continues at coordinate 365,108,139 of OY728166.1, read as the reverse complement.
TTTTGAATTCAAAAAGGATTTCCATTTTGAAATATAAAATACATTTAATTTCAAAAGGTGGGTATCACTATTCATAACATATATTTTGATTGGTCTTTGTGTGTTAGAATCTCGAAGTTGCGTACAATGCACGATATTACATTATTCAAAGGGAAATGTACCGTGGAAGCATGGGGTGTTACATTAATTAATTAAAGGATAGTTGGAAAAATTATTGTTCGGAGTTGAGATGTTTTCTCCAATTATGATCATTTTGGGTGTTCCCTACCACCAGGCTTTGAATTTGGGGTTTTACTAGCTCAGGTGTTCCCCACCACCGAGCATTCAAATGGGGAGGTTTTATCCTCTCGTGTTCCCCACCTCCATAACCTACAGATGGGCATTTCAAAAATAAAAATGGTAAAAAAAAATTATTTTATTTTTCTTCTTTCATTAAAAATACAAAAACTATCCTTCACCCTTGACCTACTACAGTCGAGGTGAGGTCCTCCTTAACCAAATACCATTGTTGTGAGTTAAACGGTATCCTCATATTTCAATTCCAAACACCGGTTCAAAAGTTACAAGAAATCTTCTCATACATTTACAGAACGTACCCGAAAAATGTTTAAAAATTCAGTTCAGGAACACCAGGCCTCAGAATTAATACAATAATTTCAAAAGTGTGTTAGGATATGATCCTTTTTTATGATGGATGTCACAACATTTTGATAAATATTGGGTACATCAGGAGTATGATCCCACTTCTAGGAAGCTATTGGAGTATTCAAATGACTTAATTTCTTATTTCAATGAGTATGAGCCTTCCTTGAGGAATGTACTATAATAACATTGTTTAACATAGTCCTTATATGTATATGAAATAGATTTTGTGCCATTGGAAAAAAATTTGGCCATTCATTACGGGGATATGAGCCCATCTTGAGGGAAGTGCCGCTCTCACTAGGAGTGCACTGATTAGAGTAGGAAGATGATCCATGTCCAAAATAGGATTCCCAATTATAATATGTAGATGGGACTCTTGAATTGGATAATGGATATCACACTCTTCATGTATTCCCTTAGAGGGATGAATACATAATCATTACTTAGTGGAAGTAGGAATACACTACTGGATTCTATGATCTACTATAATATGGATGGTAGAATCACCGATAAGAATATGATCATGTATTGAGGCATGTTCTATTTTTACTTGGTGAACCTAATAAAGAATGGGGTTATGTAATTCATCAGGGTCCTTTGGAGTGTGTCTTCATTAAAATTTGGAATGAATATAAGTCGGTCATGAGGCATGTTCCCTACTCACTTGGTGATACGAGGCCATAATAGGGACATGATACCGATCTTAGTTCATTGGAATATGAAACTATACATTTTCGACAAGAGTATATCATTGTCTTGAGTCATGTGTTAGTCAAACCTTCTGAGCCTCTATTGGAATAAAAATATTATCTCCATCTAGTTCCAAGTCCTTTATCATATTTTAATTATACTCCTTCCGGATGGGTGCAAGAATGTGTGATTTTTGCAGAGTAACAACGTGGTCATATTGGTCATAATTTTTTTTCTTCCATTGATTTAGGGATAAGAATATGTGCATGCACTTATATATGTACCAATGTAAGAATTTTTCAATAGGGTTATTTAGTTATTTTTAGGACGTAATGTAATTTTAGAAAAGTGTGTGAAGTGATATAAGACTATCCATTTTATGTCTCCACTATATATTTTAAGATATATTCAATTAAAGGGGGAATATTAGACCATATATGTCCCCTTTATTACACGAAAATATGTTGATAGAACACTTTCATGGGTGTTTGGATATGCTATAATCCCATGTCGGATGTAGGACTATGCTCGAAGACTTCTTCCATGTTAGAAGGGATATTATCTGATTTTTTATGATACCACCAGAATGTTTTGGATGGATTACTTTGTATGTGAGGGGATATGCTCCCACATACGAATATCTATAATCTTTTATTCCCTATGTGTATTTCGTGTTTTTCATTCAAGGGTATTAGGGGTGGAAGTGGGTTGAGTGATATCCTATTTAGGCAACAGATGTGTATTGGTTGGAAGAATCCAGTGATGGTGATTGAAAGAGACCCTCCTTAGTATCCCTTGAACGTGAAGGGATTCATTGATGACTCCCTAGAACACCTTCACCAGACACTGGAGTTGGATATTTTTGTAACACCCCAGGTAAATAAAGAGTATGAAATTTTCATATTTATCCATATTTGTGAATAGAATATTAATATGACTTTAAAGGGGACGCTGTGCCCAATGGCGTACCCAACACGCAACAATGAGTTTCTTTGGAATCTTACGTTGCACTCTAATAATAAAATAATATTATTTTAAATGGTAGTTAACATGTAGCCGTTGTATTGGTGGGAATGGATATAAATAACTAAAATATGATTATATATGTTTTTTAATGTTTTTACATTTATCCAATAAGAGATAAAGGCTTAAAATACGGAAAGAATTCAATTTTAGGCATATATGCTCTAGTTTTCACTAAAGGTTCACTTATCACCTTTTGATGCTGAAATGTCATTAAATCTAGTTCTTTTCACTCTTATACATTCTATTGGACCAAATTAAACTCTTATTAAGAATTGGGACATCAAAATTTACTTTGTGTAAATTTTTGGTATCTTTCTGATAAAGTTCATTTTTTAAATGAATAGTGTAAAATGTTGTATTTTAATTCAAAACCTCTTTTTAATCTAATTTATTTATATTATTATATTATCTTTTTAATTCATTTTAAAGTGAAATTATAATATATTTTTACCATTAAATCCAATAGTGGTCGTTGGAATTAATTTCACTTTGAAATCAGACTTAAACTAGTGTCAATCTTTTGATACTTATTGTTTCATAAAAACATGCTATTTGTCATGACAGCGGGAATTAATTATTAAATTAATTAATGTGACTTATATGTTTTGAATTTTTTAAAATAGTCTTCATTTTTGAATTCGGAATATCAAATATAGCTTAAGGTCAATTTTTGGTATTTTTCTGAAAAACATCAATTTTTGATGAATAGTGAAATCACTAAGTGGTACTTATAAAAACTGATTTTCCAATTAAATGAAATTTTGCCACCTTTGTGTATTGAATTTTAAAAATCTGACATACATGGTTGTCATTAATAAGTAAAATGTGGTTCAATGAGATTAAAATAATTTTTTCGTGAATAGTAACTTATTAAGTTTTTAATCGCGATTAGTGGTAATTAGTGTAGTTTAAGGTAAAAATTATGATTTAATAATATGAAATGACCTAGACACATGTCCTACCCTCATTGGATATTTCATGGCAGACCAAGACAAGCCATGGGGAAACTTGGGGACCCAATGGAGCCACTTTGGTTGGAAAATGACATAAATACCTTTTATTTAATGTTAATGTAAAAAATGGCACAAACATGATATGTTTTACTAAAATAATTTTTAAATGAGGTTATACAAGTCAGATTTTTGATTATAAATAGTCATTGGAAATATAGAAAGATTTCATACATCATAGTATTTTTTTATAATTTTTAAACATTAAATAAATTAAATTATTTATGATATCATAATGATGCAGCAATGACATCATTATTTGACGATTTAACTAAAATGGAAAGATAATGTAAAATCTATGAACTACACATGACCAAAACTTATTTGATGGGTGGATTTCGAACCCTTTTCACCTTATCCACGAATTAAAGCAATGTGAGACTTTTTAAAACTGAAACACATTTTCAAATAAAGTAATATTTCTTTACCTTCCAAAAGTGCCCCTCCTCTCCTCTTATAAAAGGCCCCCACCTCTACCTCCTTACCCACACTCCCAAAGCCTTTTTCTCAGCCAACCACTGCCCATTTTGTCTCTCTGCATCCCTCTCTTACTCCTTGAAGCCTCACTTTGGTCTTAAGTCTTCCCAAGGAAGCCTTTGAGCTCAAACCAAAGGGAGTTACCCGATTTTAAGGTAATGTCTTCACTTGAGTACTTTTGTTTTATTTTGCTTCTCCAACCCCCTAAACTCTTTTTATTCATTTCTTTTGTAAAAAATCCTGTATCATCAATATTCTAGGATTTTGTTATAATAAGTATTCGAGATACACTTTCACACACCTAAATCTAATGGTTAAAGAATATACTGTTTCCGTGGATGGCGAATTTCGGCCTCCCGAAACGATGATTGTTCAACATTCTTTCAACACCTTCAAAGGTGTCCATTAAGATGACACTATATTTATATATGATATATAATATTATTATTTTTTACCTAAGCTTCTGTATTTATCATTTATTTCATACCTTTATGGTTTCCATTATGGGTAAATGTGATATCTTAATTTAAGGAAACACAGACTACCGCCCCCTCAAAGTGATTTGATTCGTTATTACCATATGTGGTACATATAAAGGGTATATTTAATGATATTATATATGATACCATACTGTAATTAAAATACTATTATGAATAATTATGTTTTAATTCTATTAAATATGAAATAGAAATGGAAGTAGCGTTCATGCGTACGTACGGCTTACTGTCTCGATGAACAGTGCATTTCATTTCTTATCTCAAAATGTTATGTACTGTTATAAGTACATATATATAATAGAATATATATGTAATATATTACATCTAAATTATGGATATAATTCTGGAATTATAACATATATATATATATATCTCATTTTTTTTAATTCCATTAATATGACAAAAAAAGAAAGTAGTGTTCATGCGTATGTACGGCCTACCGTCTCCATGAACGGTGCTTTTCGTTTTTTATCTCCAAATGATATGTAATTGTATAAAATGAATATTTACTGGATATATATGATATTTTAATCATTAATACTATTCTGGAAATTATTTACTTATAACTACATGGGCAATCTTTTTTCAAACAAGTTCGTTTTTGACTCATGTACCAAACATCGGCAAAAACGTCTGATATGAAATAACATTATTAAACAATTATTATAAAATTATAATATGTGATATGAACTGAATAATAATCTCTAAATGAGGTATTTGGAAATTATTAATTGACCAATGTTTATTATTCAGGAATATAAATAAACGAACAAGACAAGTTGGACTTGAGGTAAGGGATCCTACTCCTCTCTTTCTTTTTAAGTACACTCTTTTATGTCACTCCATTTTAAGATCATATTTCTTGTTATTTGGATGTTATTTTTTGTTAATATTTCTTTAAAAATTATTTTTATATGATTAGAGACCCTATTTCCTCTCATCAATCATTTTTAGAAGTTTTATGTGGCGTCGCTAGGCTGCCGAGTTTTCGTAAGGGATTTATCATCTCACTTTTATTCTCGTGAGATTTATGCTAAATTTACCACAATTTCCTTTTAGTGGTGTATGTACTGCCCATTATTCTACTCTTTTTGTAATATAATTTCGTTTATGAGTATTTACATCAATGATGTATTGTCCTTCTTTCATGGGGTGTATGTTTTGAAAGATACCCAAGTCGGTAAGTGAACCTTTCACCCACCTCTTTTTAAAAGACTTCTTTTGTTGGGTATTTTAATTTACATATTGTTATGTTGGGATATGTTCTCATATATCATTATTGATGTAAATTATATGTCCAAGTGATGAGATACTTTTTTTTATCTCTCATCAACTCATTTTTATGTGACGTCGTTAGGCTGTCAAGGGAACTTCTTAACCCAATTTCGATTTCTTTGGGTTCAACATGTAGTTATTGAATATGTCATCCTTTGAATATGTGTGAATGACCTTTTATTATTTTACACTTAATATACAATTATATTTTCTGTATTCGTTTGTCACACATATTTATGTAATTGATTTATCCTTAAACCAAGGATACCGTCTTTGTAAGGGACTTCGTCTCAATGTCCATTCATTGAGGAATATTTTGTTTTATACAAAAATTTATTTTATACGGTGTATAAACCCCTTTGACTTTTACTTTTTTACAAAAGGAATCTTTTTCTACGAAGCGTTTTACTAAACAACAAAAACGAATGTTTTTTAACGTACACGGTGACAACGACCTTTTCCACCACCGCGAGTATTATTTGGTCTTTGGCTTCCTCAACAAGTCGTAATGTTTTTAAAATAAAATAAATACCATATACACTTTTATGTATTTTGGTATTGAAAATGGTTTTGATAAAGGATTCTATTATGATATATTGTGATTGAAATGTGGAAATGTTATCACTCCTTTATATTGGTTTTATGTTTTATGATTTTATATTGGTACTTGGACATTTTAACGGGTGGTTACGTTATAAACCATATGACGGGTGGTGCCGTGAATACCAGGACGGGTGGTTACCTTATAACCTCCAATGCATTGGGTATGGAAGTCGGCTTTATGGCTATTCCATTAAGTATGTATGGAAATTGGCTGTATGGCTATTCCATTAAGTGATATGTGTGGAAGTCGGCCGTATGGTTATTCCACTTAAGTATGTTTATGTCCCAAGTTACCTTTATATATGTTATGTGTTACTTATATGGGTTTTATGGTAATCCTTTGGTTACAAAAAGTTAAGTAATGATACTTTATTCAGTGAATAGTTTTTACTACTTCATGAAGGTGAAGTTATTACTTTGATAGAGTATACATAGTTTACTTGATGTTTGAAAAAATAACAGTTTTCATTATTTGTGTATCCCTTACTGATCTTTTTATGCTCATCCCAAGTTTTTAAAATGTTTTTCACAGGTCACGGGAAAGGTATATGATAAGATGATAGAGTCAAGGATGTGTAAAGAAAGAATCCAAGTTTTATTTTAAATATGTTTCCGTTGTTGGGATGAATGAATCCTGTCTTTCATGTAACCACTTTGTTTAAAGGTGGAATGTAATGCAAGTTTCAAGATCTAATTCTCTAAAACACTAAACCTGAAAAGATACTCAATGTGTAATCTTGTGATAACTCAAGATTATGTAAGGTTTAAGGCTGGGGCCTTATAGTTGGTATCAAAGGTCGGTTTAGATAACTTTAGAGGTTAGGGTATTCTCTAACCACAAGTGACATTACCATAATGGTTAGGATTTCAGAAAGAGTCCTAGTTTTAGATAATGTGAATGAGTAAGTGTATATTAGTGTTTACCTTCCTAATTAGTACATGATGGTTTTGTTGAAATACTCACACTGACATTTCTGTTTTAAGTGAATGGATGGATCTAGCAGGCACCAAAGAGACAACAGGTTTGAAGGAAACTATTGTGGTTCTCTGATTAAGATACTAGATAAAATGGAGGATTCAATGAGGAAACTCGTCATTGTCCTAAACCAAATATCAAGGAGTCATGATCAACCACTTGAACCTTGGTATGATCTTTAATACATCATGTACGATATGACCAATCGATGTGGAAGTTCAGGTAATAATTATAAAGGTAACCATTAGAGTTTATATGATCCTTACTTTTGAGGTAACTATGGGTTATTATATGATATGCTGGAAAATGAAAGGCATGAGATAAACTTGAGGTTAAAATATGTAATGATCATTTTTGATGATTTTATCCCTTTTTGGGTAATGATTTGAGAATTATATAGTTTTGAAAAAAGGATAACACGCAGACTGTCTTACAACCCATCGCATCGGACAATGCTGTGGGAATCGAACCCACAACCAAAGTGTGACTGGTATTTATCGCCTACCACTGGACTATGTGAAGTCCCTAGTTAGTTTGACTGATTAGTTCTAGTTATATGATTTTATGAATTAAGAGTAAGTTTATTTTGGGTTATTTATGAAAATTATTAACCTATCATGGAGGATATGTGATTAGGTTAATTACTTTTCAATACGAGACTTTAGGAGCAACTGATGTTGTTTGGAGATAAATGTTACGATTTAACTTGGAAGACAATGTGAATAAATCCTTCAAATATTTGGGTTTCAATATTAGATTGGTTTTCTTTGAAAAATTTTATGGACAAATTGTTTATCTAATGGTCCTCGTTGAACTTTGGGTTTTGTTGGACAAATTTTGGAGGTTATGAATAGATTTTATTTTTATAAAGGTTTATCCTTTTCTGGATTATCTGATCTTGTACTAGCCTTTTTGGTTTTGGTTTTGGTTAAAGTCTAAAGACATGGGAAGTATATAGTTCTCTTTTGTGGATTAGGTGATTCTCTAGAAGTTTATTATAGTACTCTTAATGCGAACAAGTCTCCCTAAATACTCGTCTTTTGGAAAAAAAATATGATTTTGATTAAGGAATCTAGTAAAATTTGAAAGTCAACATGATAAGTGATTATGTTTCCTTATGAATAAATTCCTCAATAAAAAAGTAACTTAAAACAAAAATGTTGTCTATTAACTTTTCCTACCAGGGAACCCCACACTGTTTAACCCATCACAAGTTTGTGATTTTCTTATTGTTAACTTTCTCCAAGACATGTTTACTATCACTCTCCCTCAAGAACACGACCCTTTTCTTTTTCTTCCGTGTCCATTTTTTCTACATATGGGTTAACTCGGGTGACCTCTGTACTTATCTTTCTTTATTTTAAAGTGATTGTTTTACCGACTCTTGTTATGATGTGGGACTTTCAAGGATGTTTCCAAGCCCAGTTTTATAATTGCGAGGACGCAATTCCCAAAATGGGGGAAGGATGTAACACCCCGGGTAAATTAAGAATATGAAATTTTCATATTTATACATATTAGTGAATAAAATATTAATATGACTTTAAAGGGGATGTTATGCCCGATGGCATACCCAACACGCAACAACGAGTTTCTTTGAAATCTTACGTTGCACTCTAATAATAAAATAATATTATTTTAAATGGTAGTTAACATGTAGCAGTTGTATTGGTGGGAATGGATAGAAATAACTAAAATATTATTATATATGTTTTTAAATGTTTTTACATTTATCCAATAAAAGATAAAGGCTTAAAATATGGAAAGAATTCAATTTTAGGCGTATATGCCCTAGTTTTCACTAAAGGTTCACTTATCACCTTTTGATGGTGAACCGTCAATAAATATAGTTTTGTTCACTCTTATACATTCTATTGGACCAAATAAAACTCTTCTTAATAATCGGGACATCAAAATTTACTTTGTGTAAATTTTTGGTATATTTCCGACAAAGTTCATTTTTTTAATGAATAGTGTAAAATGTTGTATTTTAATTCAAAAACTCTTTTTAATATAATGTATTTATATTAATAGATTATCTTTTGAATTGGTTTTAAAGTGAAATTATAATATATATTTACCATTAAATTCAATATTGGTCATTGGAATTAATTTCACTTTGATATCAGACTTAAACTATAGTCAATCTTTTGATACTTATTGTTTCATAAAAACACGCTATTTTCTCTAACAGCGGGAATTAATTAATAAATTAATTAATGTGACTTATATGTTTTGAATTTTGTAAAATAGACTTCATTTTTGAATTCGGAATATCAAATATAGCTTAGGGTGAAATTTTGGGATTTTTCTGAAAAACTTCAATTTTTGATGAATAGTGACACCACTAAGTGGTACTTATAAAAACTGATTTTTCCGTTTAAATGATATTTTTCCATATTTGTGTTTTTAATTTCAAAAATCTGACATACATGGTTTTCCTTAAGAAGTAAAATGTGGTTCAATGAGATAAAAAATAATTTTTTGGTGAATAGTAACTTATTAAGTTTTTAATCGCGATTAGAGGTAATTAGTGTAGTTTTAGGTAAAAGTAATGTTTTAATAATATGAAATGAACTTGACACGTGTAATAACATCATTTTATGTGTCATGGACGACCTAGACAACCCATGGGTCAACTTGGGGACCCCATGAAGCCACTATGGTTGGAAAATGACATTAATATCCTTTTATTTAAAGTTAAAGTAAAAATGAGACACACATGAAATGTTTTACTAAAACAATTTTTACATGGGGTTATATAAATCAGATTTTAGACTATAAATATTAATTGGAAAGCTAAAAATATTTACTACATCAAAGTATTTTTTTTATAATTTTTGGACATTAAATAAATTAAATTATTTATGACATCATGATGATGCAGCGATGACCTCATTATTTAACGATTTAAATAAAATGGAAAGATAATGTAATATCTAAGACCTACACATGTCCAAAAAAAATTGTATGAGTGTATTTAGAACCATTATCACCTTATCCACGAATTATATCAATGTGGGACCTTTTAAAACTGAAACACATTTTCAAATAAAGTAATATTTCTTTACTTTCAAAAAGTGCCTCTCCTCTCCTCTTATAAAAGGCCCCCACCTCTACCTCCTTACCCACACTCCCAAATCCTTTTCCTCAGACAAACTCTGCCAATATTGTCTCTACACTTCCATCTCTTACTCCTTGAAGCCTCACTTTGGGCAGAATTCTTCCCAAGGAAGCCTTTGAGCTCAAACCAAAGGGAGTTACCCGATTTTAAGGTAATGTCTTCACTTGAGTCCTTTTGTTTTATTTTGCTTCTCCAACCTCCTAAACTCTTTTTGTTCATTTATTTTTTAACAAATCCAGTATAATAAATATACTAAGATGTTTTTATAATAAGTATTCAAGTGAAACGTTCACACACCTACATCTAATGGTTAAAGAACATACTATTTACGTGGATGGCGAATTTCGGCCTCCCGAAACGATGATTGTTCAACATTCTTTTAACACCTTCAAAGGTGGACATTAATACGACACTATATTTATATGTGATATATAATAGGTTTATGTTTTCCTTAAGCTTCTGTATTTTTCATTTTGGGCATACCTTTATGGTTTCCATTATGGGTAAACGTGATATCTTCATTTAAGAAAGTGTGGACTACCGCCCCCTCAAAGTGATTTGATTCGTTAATACCATATGTGGTACATATAAAGGATATATTTAATATGATACCATACTAGAATTAAGATAATATTATGTATCATTATGTTTTAATTCCATTAAATATGAAATAAAAATGGAAGTAGCGTTCATGCGTACGTACGGCCTACCGTCTCCATGAACGGTACATTTCATTTCTTATCTCAAAATGTTATGTAATATTATAAGTACATATATATAATGGATATATATGTAATATATTACATCAAAATTATGGATATCATTCTGGAATTATAAAATATATATATCTCTCTCATTTTTGATTAATTCCATTAATATGAAAAAAAGTGAAAGTAGCGTTCATGCGTACGTACGGCCTACCATCTCCATGAACGGTGCTTTTCGTTTTTTATCTCCAAATGATATGGAATAGTATGAAATGAATATTTACTGGATATATATGATATTTTAATCATTAATACAATTATGAAATTATTTACTTATAACTACTTGGGCAATCTTTTTTCAAACAAGTTCATTTTTGACTAATGTACCAAACATCGGCAAAAACGTCTGATATAAACTAACATTATTAAACAATTATTATAACATTATAATATGTGATATGAACTGAATAATAATCTCTAAAGGAGGTACATAGGCAATTATTAATTAACTCAAGTTTATTATTCTGGACGTTAAAGAATGATCGAGTCAAGTCGGACCCGAGGTAAGGGATCCTACTCCTCTCTTTCTTTTTAAGTACACTCTTTTATGTCATTCTTTCTAAGATCATATTTCTTGTTATTGGGATGTTATTTTATATTAATCATACTATAATTTTTATGTTCATATGATGAGTGACCCTATTCTCTCTCATCAATCCATTTTGGAAGTTTCGATTGGCGCCGTTAGGCTGCCGAATTTTCGTAAGAGATCTAACCTCTCTCTTTCTTTTTAAGTACTCCCCTTTATGTCACTTATTTTAAGATCCTATTTTTTATGATGGGGGATGTTCTTTCATATCCCTATTGCTGTAAATTTTGTTGTAATGTGATGAGATACCCTATTTTATCTCAACTATCTATTTTTGAAAGTTTTATGTGGCGTCGTTAGGCTGCCGAGTTTTCGTAAGGGATTTTTCATCTCACTTTTATTCCCGTGAGATTTATGCTACATTTGCCACAATTTCCATTGAGTGGTGTATGTACTGCCCATTATTTTACTCATTGTTTAATATAATTTGTTTTATGAGTATTTTCCTCAATGATGTATTGTCCTTCTTCCATGGCGTGTATGTTTTGAAAGATACCCATGTCGGTAAGGGAACCTTTCACCCTCCTCTTTTTAAAAGACTTATTTTGTTGGGTCTTTTAATTAACATACTATTATGTTGGGATATGTTCTCCTATATCCTTATTTATATAAATTTTATGTCCAAGTGATGAGATACCTTTTTTTTATCTCTCATCAACTCATATTGATGTGACGTCGTTAGGCTGTCAATGGAACTTCTTAACCCAATTTCGATTTCATTGGGTTCAACATGTAGTTATTGAATATGTCATTCTATGATTATGTGTGAATGTCCTCTGATTTTTTTTCACTTAATACCCACTTTTATTGGTTGTATTTATATTTATCACACATAATTTTGAGATTGAATTATCCTTAATTTAAGGTTACCTTCTTTATAAGGGAATTCATCACATTTGACATTTCTATTGAGACTTCATTGTTGTTATGCACCAATTCACTCATATATGGTGTATATACTGTCATTTGGAATATTATATCATGAATCCATTTATTCTCAAGATATTATAATGTTCTGACTAAATGTTATTCCCCAATTATTCTATTCAAGTGTCTCTAATTTTGGTAGAACCCTCTTTAACCAAAATATCGGTTTTAAATGTTTTAATTATTTGTTCTTATTAATATCCATGTTTTCGAAATGTTTTTAAGGATTTATCTATATGGATATTAATGGTTTAAAATTTTAAAAGCTTCAAGGTGGTATGGGACACTTTGATTCAAAAAACATTTTATTAAATGTTTTAAATGGTTTTGGAAATAGTTTCTTTTTGTATGGAATCATTATTTCAAAATACTAAAATGTTATATTGTGATTGAAATGTGGAAATGTTTTGTTTCCTTTATGCATGTTTTATGTGATACGTTAATGTTAAGGTTATTGGGAATTGTTATAAAAATAGGTGGTTCTGTGATAAACTAAGGGCGGGTGAGCCCGACATAGCTCTCCAATGCATCGGGTAACGCGAAGGAGTGAAACATTAAGGTTTCTCCGAAGAGATTTAGGGAATATACTGTGATGGGTATTCCAAACGTAACCAAGAGGGTTACTCCCTACGTAAGAATGTTATTAATGCCTCAAGGTACCTTTATGTCTTATGATTTCTATTATTTATTCATGATTTGATGAGGAATGTTAATGTGCCTATGCTTTATGGGTAAATTATGATTTCATTCTTATGTATATATGAACTCATGTTTCCTTTCCATATTTTTATAACCCTTACTTAGCTTTTTATGCTCATCCCAAGTTTTTTGAAATGCTTTTCACAGGTCAAGGGAAAGGTACATGATATGATGATAGTGTCAAGTAAGTGTCAAGAAGGAATCCATGTTTTATTTTAAATATGTTTCCGTTGTTGGGAAGAATGAATCCTATCTTTTATGTAACCAATTTGTTTAAAGGTGGAATTTAATGCATGTTTCAAGATCTAATTCTCTACAACTCTAAACCTGAAAAGATCCTCAACGTGTAATCTTGTGATAACTCAAGATTATGTAAGGTTTAAGGATGGGGCCTTATAATTATGACACACTAGAGATAATATCCTGACATAGTAGGCTATGGAGGAGATGTCCAATGGTTTTACTCTATCTTTCATTGGATGAAGAGAAAATTTGAATTTCATGAATTGGATACATCCATGGGAATGATCATGGTTTGGATCATAGCATGTTGATGTTACTCCTATAACATATCATTCCCCAACATTTGTGGATGATTTACGGTGGTCAAGGTCAATCTGACATATTTAGGGGTTTTAGATGCTATTGAATATCCTGGATGGTCGATAGATAATTACATTATATTAGATGATGTTATTGTTGATGAGAGTAGTATCTACAATAATGAAAAAAAGAACAAGTTCTTCAATTAGTTCACTATCGTAGGCATGATTCATGATCAAATAGATTTTCATGGTAAATAAATTTTACTTTTTTTATTCATCCATTCTACTCATGTGGGCATGTCAATGTGATCATGGACATACATTATCTACACCTCAATTTCATAAGATCGACTTTGATATTCACATCAGGTTTACTATTTTTTATGTTTGGTGAAAAAATTTTATTCATGGTCAATCAATCATTATGTTATTTATGAAATTTACATTAGGTTCAATATTTCTTTATGGAAAATGAGACAATTGATATGAATTCAGTTTGGCCCAACATTTTATTGTGTGGGATCAATTTCTAGAAAAAATCATGATGTTTGGTAACCGTTTTTTGTTTTGAATATAAACTCCAAATTATTCTAACATCCAATACCATTTACATACCTACTATCACACGGAAAGTGGTTAATTAGAGTTTCAGTCCCAATGACACATAAGAACTCACATTATTGAAGAGGTTTGGAGGTCTATATCATCACACCGTTTCTGGGGGAATTGTTTTCTGTTATGGGACTCTCTTATAGATTTATGATATGTTCACTACTCTATTCATAGTACCTATATGGAACTGGTTACCATAAAAAATTTCGATGGGTTAATAATCATTCATAATCATGATATTGAATTATTTTATATCATGAAATGACCAAAATATGTTTTACACAAGAAGGGGGATGTTTTTGTGAGTCCATATTTAGGAATTTGGGATTGATCATCCATTTCCCCAAATGGGTAATATCTTATATGATGATGTTTTATATCCATACACATTAGAATATAATTCCATGATGAGATTAATGTTATATTCTATGTATGGAATTTATCCATTATGGTTAATAAAATTAATCCGATTTACAGTAGGAATTGAACCCCATGTAGTTTGTTAAAACATGTGCAGATTAATATCCTCATGAAAAGACTTGTGTCGTTTCACTTAGGCACTATGCATTTTAGCTACAGTATCATAGAGACATCTTATATATCTTGGATATAGAAGGAATCAAAGTTATCATAGTTCAATTATTCCCTTGGGACTATCCATAATACATATTCCCTTATATTGAGGAATTCATGGCATAACTCTTATTGGGGATTACTTACTGATATTTCCAAGGATGTTCAAGATTCATGATATGAATTATATGATCATTTCCATTATATATTCCCACATGAACTCTATGTTTGGGTGGTAAATAATGGATAACATTTAATCCATCTCACAATATATGGATGTGGGACTAATGTACTAGATTAGTTAAAATGATCACCCTTAGGAATGAATGGTTACACAATATTTATATGCCAGAAAATTTAGGGGATTTACCCCGAAGTGGATTCCCATTTAATCTCAGTACATACGATTGAATCCTATGTATCAATGTTATTTAATGAAACATATTTCTCATTGATTATTTTATTAGTTCATACACACATAGGCTTACCTATTATAATGGTATTATTGTTATAATACTGGTCAGGGCATACACATCGAGGTTTCCCAGTGTGAATGGTATGTTCACTAAATTTCCTTAATATGATATGTTCTATGCTAATTGTAGGAATTAAGGGATGGATATTAGTCAATATCATGAAATATGGTTGTGGTCCATACCTGTCCAGAGATACCATTAGAGGTTTAATATGAATCTCATTCCTTAGGAAGGAATCCTACATATCATTTTTTAGAAAGAATCAAGGTCATAATAGATCAGTTGAACATAGATTAAAATTTAATGTTTCCCCAGTTTTATTTAGGTTTTTTTATTCCACAAATTGGGGAGTACACAAAAACGTTTCTATATATGATTGATCACTGCAACTCTGTAAGCCCAAATTAGCTATGCTTATTGAGAGAAAAAGGGATGGCCAGTAACTAGTCTCATTACTTATAGATGTTAGAATTATTTGATGGGATATAAAATTAGAGGATTAATACGGGGATAAATCCATTATAAGGAATCTTGTGTATCATTGTTATAAATGGAAACAGGTTTATTGTATTTTTTTATTATTCGGGTGTACAATCGAAGGTTCCCCCAGTGTGATGGTTGATGTGTTATGCCAATGATCAGGGCTTACACATTGTGGTTTCTCCATTTTAATGATATGATCATTACAATACCTAATTTCACATGAGATATTATCATTTTAAGAAATAATGGGAGAAAATTGATCAGTTTCATTACATATGTCATGACCCATCCCCCGGGGACCTTATTGTGACTACCCCAAACCCATCTTTCATAGGCCAGGGGTTGGAAACTTGCACCAAAGGAATAAATCCATGAACTGGGAAGACATTTCCTTTTTAAACTGAAACACTCAAAACAAAGTACACAACTAGAAGTAAAACACTAAGTAAAATTGTATAAAAAGAGAGTATTGAATATAAAGGGGGGCAGAAATACAATCCCAACAGTAATGAACAAGGAAATGAAAAGTACAGGTAAAACTGATAGAATAAGTAAAGCATTTACTCTGTCGTCATCTAGGGTTCCTACCTGAAGGGTAGGTAAAGATGGCCTCCTCAGCACTCCACGTCCGTTAGTCCACTCTGTGTACCATCATGGTGAGTAGTTGAACTCCGAGTACCGTACAATCCTACTACTCTCTGCCTTAGTCAGTTTTGTTTGTTGTCTCCATCCAACACAACGAGATGCTGGCATAGCCCGTGCATGGGTGAGTATAACGATACTCAGTAGGGACCCTGATACCCTCTAGGTCTCACAAAATTTAACAAGGATAATCCAAAAAAGTATGAAAACAACAGAATACCATTAATTAGGTATATGCCCATACATAAACCTATGTTATCTAGTAACCCATATCAATCATGATGAAAAAACTAAAGTCATAGACTGAATTCAAAACCAGGATTTTATAATATGGTGGTAACATGTAACACTCTAAGTCAAACTGTTGAAACCTCTGCTATTGGTGTACTCCTCCTCTATAGAGTACTGTGGGCCTTCCGTGTGACATAGAGGTGCTTCCTAGTATCTTAGACTGCTGTCGTACTACTCCTGTCGAGCATCGTGGGTCTACTGCATCACACAGAGGTGCTCCCCACTATAGGTCTTCCGTGTCACACAAACGTGCTCCCCCTCGTAGCTTGCTGAGGTACTCCTCATGTCGAGTACCATGGTTCTTCCATGTCACATAGAGGATCTCCCCACTGTGGGTCTTCCACATCACACAATAGTGCTTCCCACTGGGCTAGTCGAAACACTCTGAGTCGAAAGGTCATCAGTCGTCAGTTATCAGCCAGCTTCTAGGTCTCTGTACTCTGCTCGCTCATATCTAGGAGAATCTACTCCTTGAACTATTGATCGATACTACAAATATCACTAATTCTAAAGTTGAATAATCTCAAAAGTCTGACTCGTCATAGGGGTCTCATCGCAAAAGACGGTGCGTCAATCAGACGCCCGATCTGTGAGTTATTGGAATTTCCGTCCCAGGGGCCTGGTAGGATTTTTGGTTCAAACAGACCTGACCATACCCCAAAAGTGTCCAACCCTCAATAGGGGTATTCCAAATGAACTGTCTCACTCTAATATTTTTGTCTCCATATACGGTTCATTGATCGGACACCCGTAGCCCATGTTATAGGAGAAAAGGTTTAAAACGTGTTTAAACTAGGGTCCGACCAGGCCGGCCGGTCCGACCCGGCAGGATGGTCCGACCCGGCCTATGGGTCTGACCTGACCCAAGGGGTGGCCCAGCCCGATAGGGTGGCCTTGCCTAAGGGTGGCCCGACAGCCTGCCATGTTTCCATCTCGGTGGCATGGAAGCCCGACAGCTTGTGGGTCCGCCTAAGCCACATCGAGGGGGGAATCTGTGCGCCCCCTAGCTCCTGAACGGCTACGCCGTTTGGGTGGAAACCCAAACCGACGCCACCTGGCACCGGTTCAGATCATGCGGGACCCACTAGAACTTGGTCCTCATGGCTGGATGAGTGTCCATCCACTCTGCATCGCTGGAATCCGACCCGACGTCGGCCACCTCTGCCCTTCCGCTACGGCCCGCCCTAGTCGCGGTTCTGCTCTGCCACGCAGCGCGTCTACATCGCGCCCCTCCACCGCAGCCCGCCCTGGACACTGCTCTCTTCCTCCACGCGGCACAACGGTGCCACGCCCTTCTTCCACAGTCCGGCCTGGATTCGGCCCCCTTCTCCTCCACATGGCATGGCGATGTCATTCCGTTTCGGTGACCTGGCGGCCTTGCGTCGCCGGTTTCTTCGTGCTCGACCCGTCGCCAGCAGTCGTTGCTCCGCTGCGGTCTATTGGCCATATTCCACTCCTCTAGAGGTATTGTTCTGCCTCCATCGTTATCTTCAAGGGTATAAAAACTGAGGGGGGTCGGGCCGTGTTTATTTGGCATGCGGCCTCTGTGTTTGGGTGGTAACAACTTGCCTCTAAGAGCACAACTGATGACTAAGAACGGAGGGTAAAACTCAATCATAAAACAACCCCTACCTTGATTTTCGTCTATTGCTGGTGGAACGAGAGTTAGGAGAAGACGAAGTATTAGACAACGTCATTGGTGTTCTTCATGGGTGACGGTTTCATTCCTCGACCAAAGGTTCTTCGTTGGCAGAGGAAGTGTCTTCCGTCCTTTGGTGATCGTTCTTCGTTGGAGCATTCATCTCATTCCCAATGCTCCACCAAAAGGACATGACAACAAAATAATAGAGTGAGAAACTTATAAATTTTGTTGGAAAAAATGTTGAATTGAACTCATTAATAGCCCATCCCCACCAAATTAATACATGATCATTGGCATAATTAAAACTGGAGGAGTCAAGTGTTTTAATGGTTGGTAGCTCCATAAATGGGGAGTTAAAGGGTTTCATACTTAGGTAGTCCCCGCCACAATAACTGAAAAGAGGTGTTTAATCCCTATATGGGCCCCACCACCATACCCTCTCATGGGATGTTATGGTGTGGTGGCCTTCACCCCTAACGTTTCCTTAGAGGATTTAACCACAACAAATAAAAATAAGCTAACACTTATTATTATTTAACATTATTCGTAAAAACTCTAAAAACGAAATTTCATTCGTAACCAACTATCGTCGAGGAGAATGTAATCTTAAGAGAATACTAGCGTTGTAAGTTCAACAGTGCACTTGGATATTAGTTCTGAGTAACTGTTCAAAAGTAATAAAATCTCACTCGTACGTTTACTCTATGTACCAGAACAAAACAACAAGAAATGATTTCGGGCACACCGGGCCTTAGAATCATGCGCCGTAAATATTCATGGACTCATAAAAATACCATGATTTTAAGAAAAAAAAATCCATGGAATTTTTGGGTCTTTACAATCTCCCCACGTCAGGTCTTTATGTCCCTGTAAACTACAAGTCTATCTATGGGAGAAAATGGGGGTACTGAGCACGCATCTGAGCCTCCTGTTACATTGTGCTCTCTTGGAGGTACCAGTGATTCCAGCATATCTGCACCAGAGGTATAGACCATACACATAGGACCTGCTCCTTTCGATCCTCAATCATCACTAGAACCTCTGTGAATGTCGCCATGTCATCGACATCCAGCTCTCCATGGACGATGATGTGGGAAGGGTCGCGCATGTATATTTTCAAATGTGATACATGGATGACATCGTGTACCCAATGAAACTGAGGTAGAAGAGCTAAGAGTTAAGCCACCTAACCTACTCTAATAAGGACCTGGAAGGGTATGACGAATCACAAAGTCAACTTTCCGCCACTGCCAAATCTCTGCAGACCTCATTGAGTTGAGACCTGTAGAAAGACGTGGTCTCCATCGTCGAACTCCATAGGTCTCCATCTCCGGTCGACATATGACTTCTTTATGCTATGTGTTGTCTTCATCTACTCTTGGATGATCTACACCTTCTCTGTGGTAGTTGATACCATCTCTGGTCCCACTAGTGCTGACTCCCCAGGGTCTGTCCAGCACAGTGGAAATCTACAAGGTAGACCATACAGGGCCTCCAAAGGTTCCATAACGACGGTGTAGTGATAGTACTTGTTGTAAAAAAAATCTACCAATGGTATGTGATCGTCATAGCTGCAACCAATGTCAATGAAAAAATTTCAGAGCATGTCCTCAAGGTTCTGAATGGTCAGCTCAGTCTGACCATCTGTCTAAGTATGGAAGGCGGTGCTTAAGCGAATATCTTTCCCTAATGCTTGCTGCCACCCCTTCAATAGTCGGGATGTAAACCATGTGTCACGGTCGGAGACAATTGAATAATTTACTCCAAGTAAATACACAATATCTTGCACATAGATGTGTCCCAAGATCTCTATTAATCCCTTATCTCTGGTCGGTAGGAAGTGGGCCAAATTGGTGTGTCAGTCAATGATCACCCACATCGAATCGTGACTCCTAGATGTACGGGGTAGACCTGTCACAAAGTCCATGGATATCCTATCCCACATCCACTCTGGTACCTCTAAGGGCTGAACCAAGTCTTCTGTTACCTGGTGCACTGCCTCACTTGCTGACTAATGAGTCATCGTAAGACAAACTCTGCTACTGCATTTTTCTTACCTGGAAACCAGTGCTATCGTCTGAGGTCCAGATATATTTTCTCCAATCATTGATGTATCGCAAGAGGGGAAGTGTGGAACTCCCTCAACACTTCCTCTTGAAGTGCTACTAGAACCATAGTACGTCCTCTAAAAAAAATTGTGTGGTCCACACATTCATAAAATTCATCAGGTTCCTCCCTATGGATATCTGAGCACGTCGTGACTTGAAGTCGGTGTCTCCATGTTGCACCTCCCAAACTCACTGAAAAAGTGGAGGAGTGACTGTAAGAGACTGAAGGAAAGCTGCTCCATCTCGGTCCACATAAAGAAATCTGTAATGTAGGCAGCTTCTCTGTCGACTCTCCTAGTGCCTGTATACCAGATCTCCTATTGTGAAAATCCGCAACAACGGTACCCTTCCCAGGAGTATAGACTATCATGATGTCATAGTCTTGGAGGAACTCAAGAAAAAAGCATTGTCTTAGGCTCAGGTTATTCTCATAAAAGATATAACTGAGACTCTTTTGATCAGAGTAGACTGTGAAATGCTCACCAATAAGATAGTGCCTCCACATATTCAAGTCGAAGACCACTACTTCTAACTCTAGTTCATGGGTATCATGGTTCTGCTTGTGCTATCTCAGCTGCTGTGAACTAGAAGCAATCACTGCTCTCTCCTGCATCAGGACACACCCGAGTCTGGTCCCTGATGTGTCGCAGTAGACTACGTACCCTAGGCCCACCATTGGAATCCTCAAGATTGGGGCACTAGTCAACCACTGCCTCATCTCTTGAAAGAGCTGCTAGGATCTCTCTGACCACACGAAGGGTTTCCCCTTCTTCGTCAAAAAAGAAAGTGGTGATACAACTTAGGAGATGTCTGGAATGAATCTCTGGTAGTGTCCAGCCAAGCCTAGGAAACATCGTACCTACGTCACACTTCTGGGTAGCTCCCAAGAAAGTATTTGCCTCAATATTCATGGGATCCATTGAAACTCCAGCCTTTGTGATGACATGTCCCATGAAGTAAACCTCTCGAATCCAAAATAGGAACTTCAAGATCTAACCATAAAACTTGTGCTCTCGGAGTGTGTCCAGTACTACCTGGAAATTGTAGGCATTCTTTTCCATAGTAGTCGAGTAGATCAGAATGTCATCGATGAAGACCATGAAAAAGCGATTGAGATAAGGCTGGATGATCCTGTTCATGAGACTCATGAACACTGTTGGAGAATTGGTTATGCTGAAGGGAATTACCAGGAACTCGTAGTGGTTGTACCAACAACTAAAGGTTGTCTTCTACACATCCTCATCTCGAACTATGTTTTGGTTATAGCTTAATCTGAGTTCTCTCTTCAAGAACCATCATTCTTTTTTGAGATGATAAAAGATGCAATCAATCCACTGGAGGGGTTACATGTTCTTCATGGTCACTTGGTTCAGGCAACGGTAGTAGACACAAGGCCTCATTCTCCCATCCGCCTTCTTGGCATACAGAATCAGGGCTACCCAGGGAGAAAAATTGGGCTGGATAAATCCCTTCCCCTATAATTCCTCTAGCTATACCCATATCTCACAAAGCTCAGCGGGAGCCATCCGATATACTGGAGTAGATATTGGTGTTTTCCTAGGGTACAGGTAAATGGAGAAGTCCACCTCTCTATGAGGAGTTAATCCTGGATCATCTTTAGGTAAAACAACAGCATACTGGTCCACCACTGCAGGATAAGTCAGACTCTCCACATCAATTGCTCCGAGGGTAAAGCATGCTAACTAGTGAGTGATCAGCTGCACACTCCACTGAGTAACTCTGTCTCATGCTACAAAGGTTCCCTTCTCTCCAGTGATGGTAAACATGTTCTCATCCATGCGGACACCGTTCTTTTCACCTAATACTATAAATATCTTCATAGACTGTAGATAAAAATTCCATACCCAAGATGACGTCATAAGGCCTCGACACCACTACAAGGAGATCCTAGCCAAAACACTCACCTCCTAGAGTATGCTCACACTGTCGGCACCAGTGTGTAATCGTCGAGTCTGATCCTGTAAAAGTCTCTATCTGTAAGGATTGAGAAAATGGATCCGTTAGAATCTCGGAGCTCCGAATGAGTGGCGTGTCTACAAAAGAATGACTGGAACCTGTGTCTATATGAATGCCAGCTAAGGTGGAGTAGACACAGATCATACCTCGAATCATCTCCGGAGCTCCATGGTCATATTCCTCAGCTTCCTGAAGCTAATCTATCCCATGTACACATTCTCCATATGGTCAGGGTGGTCCTCATGGTGGTGGTGGTGTTAACACCTCGTTACATCTTCCACCACCAGCTACTCTGCCAAATCTGCCTGTGCCCTGCAGACCGCCGTGATCGATCCTCTGCCTTTGCCTGGGAGTCCCTCAACTGTCTGCTGATCATCTGAACGGCGGGTCGGACATTCACGAGCCATGTGACCCTACCCACCACAAGAGTATCACTGTATGATCCTGTCATATATTTCATTGCACCGGCTACCCTGAACAACTGCTCATGAGTCATGTGGTTATCCACCCATGGGTCTAGTCCTCTTGGTCATCCGCGTCATCTCTCTACTTCCAGTTGTAGAAGACTCCGCTGTATGTCGTCGAGCAGTGGGTATCACTGCTGGTGACTACTCAGCAAGGAAAATCTCCACTATGAGGGCTCTCTCTAACACCCCTGCCTGTGTCGGGATGCTGAGCGAGATCATCGAAGCCATGATCTCTCTCCTGATCCCCTGCTCAAAGGCCCGAGTCCTGAAGAATGTGTCACATACCATATTTGTGGAGTAGTAGAAGAGATCGGTCAACCTCGCTGAGTACTGCGCCACAGTCATGCTACCCTGTTGTAGATGCAGTACCTCTTGTATCTGTACTGCTCATAGGTTCACTGTAACAAACTCCGCCCGAAACGGGATCTTAATGTCCTCTAGAGTAGTGTCGCACCATCATGGACATGGAGCATCAGGCTCTATCATCACTATGTTGCTGCCTGAAGGTGGATGGTAGCAAGGATCACCATGAGGTGTGCTGGCGCCCCTACCTGCCTGAAGACTCTCACCCCAGCCTCCAGCCAATCCTCAACTGCATGTGGGTCCATCCCTCCATGGAACCTTGGTATCCTCTAGAACTGGAACTCATGAAATGCACTAAAGTGGCATGTATCATCAACTGATATGGCTGGTGGCATTGGTGGCCCCATGAAAAGTTGTAACACTGGTGAATTTGCTAGTAAAGGGCCCTGCACCGAGGCCTCATCACTCGGTGCTCTATCAGAGTGTATGAATCTCAGGGCTCTGTGAGGTGGTATCCTGAAAAAATATATGTGACACGGTCAAAAATATCATACCTGGTGAGCTGACCTGGTTGAGATGACTTAATAAAACATTTAACGACACGAAAACAATCAGTGTTTTTATACACTATGCCAGAAATAAATAGTCAGGGTCCTAGTGTTTGGATACGTCGGCTTCCCGCACCAATGCCGGACTCCTTGAACCGAAAACCACACTTAGTACACTTAACACTAGTGCTTCACAAAAAAGAATGACCAAAGTCCTAGGTTTTGCAGTAGAACCGACTCCTCTGATACTAATTTGTCATGAACCGTCCCCTGGGTCCCATATCCGGACTACCCCAAGCTAGCCTTTCCTAGGCCAGGGGCTGGCGACTAGCACCAAAGGCACAAATCCCTAAACTGGGAAGGAATTACCTTTATAAACTGAAACACACAGAACAGAGTACATAAATGGAAGTAAAACACTTAGTAAAAATGTATACAAAAGATAGTGCTGAAATTAAAGGGGGATGAAAATACAAGTCCAACAGTAAAGTACAACGAAACAGACAATTACATGTACAAATGAAAGAAGAAGTAAAGCAGCTACTGTTTCATCCTCCGGGGTTGCTAACAGAAGTGTAGGTACAAATGGCCTCCTCAGCACTCCATGTCCATTCATCCGCTCCGTGTACCATAACGCCAAGTAGTCAACCTCCGAGTTCCATCGAGTCTTGCTACTCTCTACCTAAGTTAGCACAGTCCATCAGCTGAAACCAACACAATGAGGTGCAGGCATTGTCTGTGTAGGGGTGAGTTTAATGACACTCAGTAGGGACCCTGAGACCATCAAGGTCTCACAGAATCGAAAAAGGATAATCCAAAAAGAATGAAAACAACGGATAACCATTACTTAGGTATATTCCCATACATATACATAAGATATCTTGTATACCATCTCAATCCTGAGGAAAACACTAAAGTCATAGGCTCAGCTCAAAACCAGGATTTTATTCTAGGGTGGTATCATGTAACATTCCCAGTCAATCTGTCAAAACCTCGGCTACTAGTGTACTCATCCTCTATAGGGTACTATGAGCCATCCACGTCACACAGAGGTGCTTCCCACTATCTTGTACTGATGTGGTACTCCTATCGTTAAGAACCATGGGTCAGCTAGGTCACCCAGAGGCGCTCCCCACTATGGGTATGCCGCGTCACATAGAGGTTCTCCCCCTCATAGCCGGCTGAGGTACTCCTCCTATCGAGTATTGTGGGTCCTCCGCATCACACGGAGGGGTTCCCCATTGTGGGTCTACCGCATCACACAGAGTTTCATTAATGTGGGCTAGTCGAAACATTCTGAGTCGAAAGATGAACAGTTGTCAGGTATCATCCAGCTATTAGATCTCCGTACTATGCTCACTCGCCTCCGAGAGGATCCAATCCAAGAGCTACTGATTGATACTCCATCAATCAAAGAGTCCCAATTAGAAGTATCTCAATGGTATGGTTCGTCATAGGTGTCTCATCACAATAGAAGGTGCATCAATCGGACACCTGGTCTGTGAGTTATTGGCATTTCCGTCCCAGGTGCCCTGTTAGATTTTAGGTTAAAACCACCCGACCATACCCCAACTATTCCCAAACCTCAAGTGGTGTATTCCAAAAGAACCGCCTCTCTCTATTCATTCTGGCAACTTAGACAGTTCATTGATCGGAAACCCATAGACAATGTTATGGGCGAAAAGGGGTAAAACATGTTCGGACTGGGGTCCGACCTCATCCGCAGGTCTGACCCGGTTTGCGGGTCTGACCTGGTCTGATGGTCTAATCCAGACCACGTTTATGACCTGGCCCACTGGTTGGACCCAGCCCGAGGGGGCGTTCTTCCCCGAGATGGTCGAGCGGCCAGCAGCTCCACATCGTCGGCGGTCGGCCCGATGACGGCTGCCTCTGCCCTTCCACCGCAGCCCACCCTGGCCACGGTTCTGCTACACTGCGTGGCGTGTCGGAACTGCACCCCTCCGTCGTGGCCCACCCTGGATGTGGCTCTCCTCCTCCACGCGGTGCAACGATGTCGCGCCCTTCTGCCACTGCCCAACCTGGTCGCGGTACCCTTCTCATCAGCACATCATGGCGGTGTCGTGCCATTTCAGTGACCAAGCGGCCTTGCGCCACTGGTTTTTTCGCGGTCGGACTGTCACCAGCTGTCATTGCACCACCGCTGTCTATCGGCCATAGTCTGCTCCTCCGTCATTATATTTTCACTGCCCCCGTCATCGTCAATGGAAGAAAAATAAAGGGGGTAGGGCCATGTTTGTTTGGCCCGCGCCCTCCGTGTTGGGATGGTAATAATCGGCCTCAAAGAGCATAACTAACAATGAAGAACATATGGTAAAACTAAATCACAAAACATCCCCTACCACGATTGTCATTCATTGACTGTGGAAGCAAGTTAAGAGAAGGAGAAGTTGAAGAAGATGTCATCGGTATTCTTCGTGGGCGACGGTTTTGTCCATTGACCAAAGTTCTTCGTTGGCGGAAGAAGTGTCTTTCATCCTTCAGTTATCGTTCTTCATTGGAGTGTTATTCTCCTTCCCAAATCTCCCCCAAAAGGATATTCCATCAAATTAATAGAGTGAGAAACCTATTAATTTTGTTTGCACAAAAATTGAATTAGACTCATCAATAGCCCGACCCCACCAAATTAATACACGTGTGTTGGCATAATTAAAACTAAAGGAGTCCATAGGATTAATGGTTTGTAGCTCCATAAATGGGGAGTTCAATGGTTTCGTCCTCAGGTGGTCCCACCTCATTACATTACAAGATGTATTTAATCGCCGGGTGGGCCCCACCACCATAACCTCTCATGGGAGGTAATGGTGTGGTGGAACCCACTCCTAACTTCCCCTTAGTGGTTTTAGCCACCACAAATAAAAATAATCTAACACTTATTTTTATTTAACGTTATTCATAAAAACTCTAAAATTTAACATTCATTCTTGACCAACTGTCGTCGAGATAAAAGTATTCTTAAGTGAATACCAGTGCTTCGAGTTCAACGGTGCCATTAGATTTCAGTTCCGAACAATGGATCAAAAGTTATAAAATTATGCTCCTACATTTATTTAATTTACCCAAACAAAACTTCATAAATTGATTATGGGCACACCGAGCCTCTGAATCAAGCGCCGTAAATTTTCGCGGACATGTAAAAATTAAATGAATTTAAGAAAAAAATACCTATAGAATATCCAGGTATTTACAACCTATATATGTGGAAATTGCATGCTAGGAAAACCCTCTGTAGGTTTAATATATATCATTTTCCCTATAATGTCCTTATATGTATCCGACTAGTATTTCGAATTAGAGATCAATAATTTTAGTTGTTCTGGGATTACAGACTAATTTCTCCCTATAATTATTTCACTAGTGTTATTATAATGATCAAGGATTAAAAATTGAGTTTTCCCTATGTGAATTATATGGTCACTAGAAATCATAAATTCCATGTGGGATGTTCTCATTTTGACAACGAAAATGTATATAAATTAAACAATTTCATTACTTATAGATGTTGTACTTATGTGCTGGGAAAATCTTTTCAAGGTATTATATGGAGCTCATGCCCCATGAAGACATGATATGTATCTAATTTATGGAAGGAATATGTGTCATAAATTTTTTGTGTATCGAGACTTAAAAACTAAGGTATACCTTATATCGGTTGAAGTGGATGAGATTATCATGTTCTGAGATTCCTGTTTACCTTGCACGGTTTTCTGCCCGACGTCCTTGATTTTATTCATTACATTTCCTGATTGTTTTATTGACATCTCCAAGGAAGATTGGACATTTATATATGTTTTTAGGGCACATCAAATGAAAAAATCATGATTTATATATAACTTATGAGATAAGTAATATAAAATAAAATTCATGTCTGGGGGACATCACATGATCAAGGTTGACATGAACGGAAAACAACGCATGACCTGGTCATCATGTCCTAGTTTTTATCATATGATCTCGGCAGACTTGCTTGGGGGCATCACATGATCCAAAGAAATTTACCCCTGTGTCATTGTAAAAGTTGGATGCAATTCATAGAGGGTGTCAATAGATTCAGTATGACATTTCTCAAGAGTTCTTCAAGACCTAGTTTTCCTTTCTAGAGGATGATACATGATGTGTACCACATGTCCATATGAATTTGTTAATGCTAGTTGAGATACTCTAGTTTTATCTAAGGACATATATTTCAGGTACTGATGCCATTATATGATTCAGGTGACTTGTCTATAGGACATCAAAAATTTGAGGTGGCATACCCGAAGGGTTTCATGAGATTGATTGGCATGTTTGGGGGTTCCATGTGAATTACATTGATATGTCTTGGAGACTTCATATGATATGAATTGTATAGAAACAAAGATTCATGAGATATGGGTGACATGAACTGATACTATCAAATGACATTGGTGGGTCACATATTGTGCTTGAGGATCAATGTATATTCTATTCACAGAATCATCTCATCCTTTTAGTAATTTTTATATAATTTCATTACATATTCCATATATTTTTTCAATGTTATCATGATTAATTTTTGTGTCATACAAGATATAAGTAGAATGTACTTCACATAAACTGACATAAATCATTTTTTTAATCTATGAGTTGTCACATTATGTTCCTATATCAGTAAAATGGTTTATTATGATTTTCCTAATATTTTTTCTTAACAGATAAACCTTTCTATCATTAGATGGTATTATCCAAAAAATCCTATAATATTATAGGGTGTACAAGTGTAATGATCCATGGATTAGTTCTTCATTCTAGGACAGGGGTTTTATAGGCCTAAACACCTTATTAAAATGTTGCATTGTGGGGAACTTTTTTAATATATTCCAAAATGGTGTTGATGAGGGATTTTTTGTAACATTTTGTGTTTGGTATCATTATATCTTATTCAATAGGAATCATAAGATTTAAAGTGTCAATGATACATTCCCATAAATTTATGATTTATTACATTATGTCCAAATAATTGGAACCTACATAGTCATCTAGAAATGATGTGGGGTCATTAAAATGTTAGGTAAATATAAAAAAAAGGGAATTTATGAGAACTAGAATCCTAGTGAATGGACATCACATAATCATAAGTGAAATTTCATGACTTTTCTTAGGAAAGAATGGATTTACCAAGGATCATTGTGAGATGAAGATGAAATTCCAATGGGTCTTGGGATACTATGTTGGCATTTCAAGAGGGTTTCCATAGGACAATGATGGCATGTTGAGGGGGAATGGGGAGTTTTGTGAGGTCGATAATGATAATCCTAGATTAATTAAACCATTCATGAGACTTCAATGTATCTTAACATCATATGAATCTCCCCTCAATAGTTTTTTAATTCCTCTTATTATTTTACAGTGGTTAGGGATATCATGAGTTTTATAATGTGTTTTTTGAAAACAACCACTCAATCAACTGGTGATGTGTCGAGGGACCAAAAATGATCATATTGTTATGCATGATCACATCATGGAAAACAATTCTATTATACTTTGGAGTTGGATGGGGACCACAATATTTCATAGACATGTTCGAATCCCTTCATGTTATGAGGGTGATATGCCAATGAGCATTTTCATAACAAGTCAGACTTATCATGAGAGGATTGAGGGTCCTTTAAAACCAATTGCGGGAGATAAAATGATGTTTATAATTTCATATACTACTTTTTTCCTTATATTTTAATTATTTTTAGATGGTTTATCATGAGCCTGTTGGATGACAGTTCGATTGACTTGTGAGAGATTATCTGGATGTAGATGTGAGATTTTTGACTGACTTATATGCCTTTTCAAGAGATGAAATATTACAAATAGGGTCTCCATAAGATATTACATAGGTTATTCACTACCTATTGAGTGTTGGAATGACCATGAAAAGGTCATGGGATCAGCTTCCCACATGAGGTTCACATGATCCATGTCATTATGATCATCATCATTTTCCATTTTATTTAAGAGAAAATAATACCCATATTCTGGTATTTATCCCCCTGTATATTGTTTTATGATCATTTGGTGGGAATCCACAAATAATTAATTTCCACCTTACCACATTCCATTAAAATCATAAGTGAAAAACAAATCACATCAATTCTCATTGTGATAGTTTTCCATACACACATGTGACTTTTTTATATATCTCACTGAAAAAATGTTATATGTTATATGTGATATCAGAATTATATGATCATAATAATTTCATAAATATCATATAAATATTTTAAATCCATCATTATATCCTTCCATGATAGGCGGTGATGTAAAATTAGTTATATTGATTGTCTAATTAGTAGTTTGTTGTACGTAAATATAATGGTTTCGAATCTAATTTTATGAATTTTTTTATGGATATGGATAATTTCATTTATATAATGAACTATTAGTATATATGGGATACTATTATTTTTTTATTATAAATATTTTTCGATTATTTTTAGGAGGTGTAAAATGAAATTAATCAAATATGTATGTTATATGAATTTTACCTTTGCTTCATAGATCCCCTTTAGGTTTATACATAAATCCTTCATTGGATGGAATACAAATCAATAAAAGGATTCTAGTATGACGAGATGTAAGTAAGGAATATATTTGAGATAGTATTGATTGAAGTAAATGGTTTTTGATGTATGAATTTGGGAGGATAGTGGGTGGCCATTTATAAGTGTGGGAGAGTACATATATGAAATTTGTTAAATGATAACATGATACTCGAATTTTTATAAGGCCACAAGACTGAAAAATTTATTATTTCTAAAACAATATAGGTTATAAGTTTCTTATATGGCCATGAAATTGTGTTGGAAAACATCTATTTCATTTTAACCCACATTTATTTGTTTAATCCCCCGTTAAACTAATATTTAGCAAAAATATGATAATTAACATTTTCAATTTTTAAAATTCAATGTTGTCAACAATTATTTTGAAATTATTAGATTATATATAATACTATAATTCTAAATATTGAATAAATTTTGTCAAATTCAATTCATATAACTTATTGAATTCAATTTCAATGTAAACCTAATAAAGCATTGATAGAATGGGATTTTCAATGGAAAACATTCATATGTTTAGATAGTTTTTATATAAGAATTCAATATTAAATTGACACCAATGAAGAAAATTATATATAATATAAATAATTATTCATAATTTTCTTGAAAACAAATATAAAATATAATTTTATCGTATTCATATTTTAAATGAAAAGGAATATATGGATAAGAATAACAATTTTTCACAATTGATAAAAATATTATTCTATTTAGAAAAATCAAAAAATTCAAACCATATATAAATTTTACGTGTATAAATAAAAAATTAAGTATATTTTTCATTATCCTATCCTAAATATATTATAGTAATACTTGTAAAATATTTTTTTAATATGTGACTAAACTAGGTTTTAGATAAACACATTTTTTCAGAAAAAATTTACTTTTCTTTAAAATGATTATTTTTTATAGAATATATATTAATTTTATTTAATTTATAAAAATATAAACCATATAATTTTAATATATTATCTAGACCTATTCATACCCACCTACTTTATGATAAGGTTGTAATAGTAATGTTCATATATTAATATTTTAATAGAGTATAGTATTTTGTTTAAACATGATGTTGTGTGAATCTCATACTATCAATGATATTAAATTTATTGAAAAATAAATATATTGTAAATAATATGGGTGTTATATTATCTTAAAATATTATTTTTTTGTCAAATAAACTATTGAACATTGTGTTGCCCATTTTATATATCTAGGTATTGTATTAAGGGTTATGAAATGGCACAATAATAATCCATGACTATTTTCAAAGATATCCACCACCATATGAAGAATAAGGGGTCCATAATCAATTAGGAATAAATTATTCAACATAGATTTTCCTTAAAATCACATTTATATCCTCCTCAAATCAAAACAGACTCTTGTATGAAGGAAATGAGACGTGTACATACAATTTTTAATGAATGATTAATGAAAATTGGTACAATCTCATAGAGTTTATAATATTAAATATTCCAAAATGGCCTTTATTATCCCCTGCCCAGTGTGTATAACTAGTTTACAAGTAATGGTATACTAGAAATAAAATATCCCATTTTCAACCCATTTGAGGATACATGACTGGATGGCGGGACTTTTTAGGAAATTAGGATACTATCCAACCACTAGCTAGTTAGTTGTTATAGTAACATATCCTTCTAGCATGGTCTTACTCCATTAAAAAAATCATGTTTTACTCACCCATTGAAACTTTATTCTAGTGTAACAGAACATTCATATAGATTTCATATAGGTAGAACCTTGGTTCGACATTATGTTCATTCACTGATAACTCCTTCATACATAAAATATAAATTCTATCTAAATATTAAGACTCAAAATGACTCGAGTCACCACATTAGTAAATATCAATAATCATTAAAATAATGTGTTTTAAATCAAATAATATTTTATTTATAAATAATGTTTTCATAAAATAATTATTAAAATATTACTTGATATTTTAAAAAAATATTACATAATATTTAAAAAAAATATTATAATGTTTTAGACAAGAAATCATTTAAAATATAGTCTACAAATAGTGAGTTATTAAAAATTTCAATCACAACAAATAAATACCCTTAAAATATTAAATGAGTGGTCATATATAGTACATGAAAACATCGGATCTCATATCATTAAGAGAGATATCTTTATTCCACAAGATATTATAATTTTTCTTCATCCATTAATTTCAAGTGATATCATTGATGCAGTGTGAAACCATTGAAGAAGAAAATAAGGGTGCAATCAGTGGATGAATATTCTACCTGTAAAACAATGGAGTTGTGACACACACCTATCATAGGGAGTGAGGATTTTTTTCAACCTATTATTGTATAGAATTTGATCAATATAACCTCTTAAATAGTAGTACTCACAAAACATCATTTACACTATTTATTTAACAGATAAAAATATATTTTCATTGGAATTTAGAAATTTTGAGTATTAAAAAGTAGATAAAATGTATTTATTCAATTAAATTGATGATAAATGGTGAAAAATGGATTTTTTTTCAAAAAATTTATATTCTATCAATGATTCTAATTCTCACCTAATCTACTTATTCTACATGATCAGAGCAATACCCTAAAATTTTTTCACCTCCCCCCATGGACAAATGGTAATGTTAAGGGAATTTTAAAGAATGAAAAAAATAATTTTCCCCTTCCAGTGTGTGTGTCTTTGTAAATAGTAATTTTGATAAATTATGGAAATTTATCATTTGGAAATGCTATTAAATAATTCAAAAAATTTCCCATCATCCTTCCCCTCACATATAGGATATTACCAAACATTAACCAACAAAAACTAATGTGTTCTGTTGAAAAAATATAGGAATTGGATGTTAGGGGACTTATATCATTAATAATTGAAATTGAAATAAAAATAATAGAACCCAGTAAATCTTACATCCATAATTAAATATTGAATAAAAATTTGAAACATTTTAGAATGAGAAAGAGGTAAAATTACATCCATTAAATGTATAATATCATATGTAACAGCTAGAAAATCCTTTCAATTTCTCATTCTCTAAAAAAACTACACTACAAGAATGGGGAATTCACGTTGATCTAGGATAGGGGAGAAATTTCAAGAAATAAAATAAAGTAAAATATAAGGATTGAAAATAAATAAATCTATAACAAGTTATCATCTAGAACTTCTTTGTCTGATTTTTGTTCTTTAATCTCCCCCAGACCACTTATTCATAACCATATATTGGATCTGGTGTTTCTTAAATGACTCAATAAATATTCATCAGAAATATAGGGTCACAAAAAATATATAGAGTCCTAAATTATAATCAAAACTATAGTTTTGGGTCTTATTGAATGTTTCATGTCATGTATTTTATATTCATGACATGTATTATGTCGTACTATCCTATATATTTTCTAATGATTTCATGTCATTGATAGTGTATTCACAACATTTAATTTGTAGGGCCTAACTTTTAATGTAATTTTTTCATGTTGTTTTATTAATCATGTTACCTATTCTGAATGTCTTAAAAATATTTAATGTTCATTACAAGACAAATATAGGAATGTGTGATGAAATTCCTTATCATATTTCAAATCGATAATCCTTATTGGGATAGGTGTAAAAATTCATGTTGTAGAATAAATCTGATAGACATAACATTTTCTTATAGGATAGAAATGTCAAAAAGTATAAATCATGGACTCATTAAAGGAATGTATAATCTATCAGACGCATACACATTCCGATGATCATAATGAAGAAAGATAATTTTATATTCATAATACATTAAAAGATTCTCTTTGCATGGTTAAAGATATTTCTTTCATAAAAACCTTTCTAAAACACATGGAACATAAAATAATTCTAAACATGTTTCAAGAATGTGTGTGATTTCCAGAAATAAAGGAAGGGAAAAGTAATAAGTAAAAAGTATGACATAACAATATCCCACTTTTAGAAATCACAAGAGAATAAACATAAATGGAAAAATAACATAATTATCATATAGTCCATTTTTTTCAAAATAACTATGAATATATTATTTTCAATTTAAATTCAATTTACTTTTTTAACTCTCTTGGGTAAATTGGAGAGTATTATAATAATTCTTCCATAAAGAATATTTCTCCCCCTTAGATATAATTATACAAAAAAGGTTAATATCACTCTATTTAAAATAAATTTCACCATTTATATAGAAAAATACACCCGAATAAAACATTATCCTAGTACGATAAAACTGCAAACCATTTTTAAGAATATTCTCCCAATTTCTTATTTTAAAATAGAAAGAAAATACTCTGACATTTTCTAATAAAATTAGGAAAAAACAACCTAAAATAAAATATTTAATTAACAACTAATCCATGAAAATATTATATAATATATAACCAATTTGAATTGGAAAACATTAAAGAACAATTTTATTGTATGAATAGTAATTGATTATAACAATTCAAATGGTTTAAAAACTACACCATCTGTTCAAAGAAAAAATCATTATTTATTAATCAATGTTAATATAAAGACCTTCATATTCATTAAATCACACTTATATTTCAATAATATTGTAAATTTTTATTCAAAATAAAATTTCTTAATAACTTCATCTTAGGGACATTTAACATCAACAAATTATTTTTTATTATGATACCTCATTACAATCATATAATATTCACATGTTCAACATATATTCAGCTTGAACAACATATAACACATCTTTTATTTCATGAATTTAACATTATATTTGTAGATATTTATAGAATCTGAATATTTAATAACCAATTATAACACTCTATGCTATATCATCGGAAAATTTTCTAAAATAATAATCTAATTCTAATAAGTCATGATTTACTTCTTGAAACTGGTCATCGTGCCTCTGAATATCAATAATAATCTGATTACACCATTTCTCAATTAGAATGTATGATACCTTTTTAATTCTTATCTTTTCATGAATCAATTTCAAATGGTCCTCAATATGGATAACAATTTTAGTGAAAGCCTTGAGAGACTCTTATTTTTCATTTATTTACACATGATGTAGCACACAAACTGATTCCATATTTGAATAACATGGAATCTAATATATTAATATTTTAAAATATAGAAAAAATATATTAAAACAATTCTTAAAAACTATTTCTTCATATTATGAAGGATAAGGATCGGGCTGGGTAGTTTTTCTCCTTCTCATTGTGACAACATGATCTATTCCATTCGTTACAACACCCATCATGGAATTCTTACCATCTGGATCTTCAAGAATTTTCAGAACATTTTATTTTTTGTTTTGGGTAACAAATTTTATCTAAAACTACTGATCTTGCACTTTTATCATAGAATATGACATTGTATCCATTTCTAATGACAGTGCTTCATCATGAGTACTTTTTTATTTATAAAACATATGAGATTTATAGGGTAAATGTGAGGATGTTTATGATTTTGATAAATCACCATTTGATTTAATTTATTATCCATTGTACTATTCTTTATCTTCATATTCCTCTTCCACATCATTTTATAAATCTTTTTCGAATTATTAATCTTCAATTAATTCTTCATCATATTATTTTTCTTTTTTATTGGGTGGATTTTACTTTTTCTTATTTTCCATCTAGAAATGCATTATTATGTCCTCTTTATAGTTTCCTTGTGTTTCATAGAGTTCCTCTCCTAGATCACACTATTTCATATTGTTTATCTTAAATCCATGGAACTAATTCATCTATAAGTAAAATTCATTTCCCATTATCAAAAAATGATGGTATATCACCATGGACAACTAGTTTTTCATAAAAAACTAGTACTACATATTGGATTATCTGATCAGTGTGTGATATCAAAATAAAATGGTTTTTAGAATATCTAAAAACCCCTTTCATGATGTTTTTAAAAATTCTAGCGTCTTGATGTATTTTTAGCATTTATTCATTTCTATTCCTCCTTATGTTGTTTAGTTGTCTGAATCTATAATGCATTTTCATTACCAGGATCATTTTTGAACTCTGGAACCCCTACCATCATTTTAGCATTATGATTCATCATTTTCTCAAAAACATCATCAGTAATTTTCTTCTATTTTTTATCTACCAATGTGGAGAAGTCTCGACCATTATTTTCTTCTTCTTATCCTCTTTCCCATATTCCATTGATTTTTGGACATTAGAAAAATCACCATAAAATTTTTCAACAATGTTTTTTATTTTATAATAAAACACCATCTTCATTATAAACAATGTACCCCCCCTTAATAAAAGAAATATTCTCCCTAACATGATTAAATTTGTTCTATACCTGAAAAAATTGTATACTCATCACTACAAACATACTGATGAATGATGTAAACATTATTGTGCTTTACTTGGTTGAGGAATTTTTTTATCTTATTCACTATAATAAAAATTATATTAATATGACCGATATTATTCATGTCCAAAAGGTAACACATAATTATAACACCTAAAACATTCAAATTATTTATATCATTCTTCTTGGGTATTAGATATCCAAGAATCTATTGAGTAAGGGCTCTGTTATCCAGAGTGACAAGATATTATTTTTATTTATCATATTAAAATAATTGAGAGTCATAATTAATATTAATATCATGGGTTACAATTTAATTTGGAAGCTTTTTGGAAGGGAAAAATTATCCTTATGATTGACCTCCATGTATATTTTAAAATCATTTATATGAATCACTGTAACGTTTACAAAACATGGTGAATGATATATTATCCTTAACATTTTCCTTAGAATACTGAATCGATTCATATAAAATTAAAAAAACCTTATGATAATATATATATAAATACATATAAGATATTTCAATATAGACTAACTCAATGCCTTGAAAACTAATTACCCATTTTAGTGTAAGGTAAAAATATTCAAACCATTTTATTTAATCTATAATTTCCTTAAAGTAACAAAACTTAATATAATAATATTTGGATTCCATTAGAAATTTCTCTATCTCTAGTGATCATTTGTAATGGAATATTATCATATTTGTGGATTCGAACAGTGCACTAGCTCGGCTGTGAAATCTCGAAATAACTGGTGTGAGGCAACTGGGTGGAACACCCTTTTATAAGTGATGGGGGTAATGATTCAAATACCATAATAAAAATTAGTATTAATAGTGAAACCAAATATATTATGATAATATATATTCATCCAAATAATGGTTTTAAATTATCATTTTAACTCTCGAGGTTTTAAAACATTTATCGTAGTTAATATAATTGTTATTATTTAATAATATATGATTTTGAAAAAATAGTATATTTTTTAAAATATAAAACAATAAGAAGACAAATATTTATAAACTAATGTTATTAAATAGGGAAATATAATTAATAGAATAGTATATCTCAATGTTTAATGTTTCATAGGTATGTATAAAATTTTCTTCTCTATTTTTATTAACATATTACAATATTTCTGAAATATTATTTTGTTTCATTATTTTTAAATAAAAACTGATTAAGATAAAATATCTAAAAATTAATAATTCAATAGAATATATAGCAATTTTTTATTATAAAATGTAATGTTATAATTCTATGTTTTAATTTTTTATAAAAATTCTGACATAAAAAATCTCATTATTATAATTGTTTTTAGAAATACTAAAAATTATTTAAAAATAAAAGTTTTCATAAGTACTTAATGTTTTTTTAGATCAAAAAATATATAATACCCACCTAAAAAGGTTTACATTAGTGTGGTGAAATGGGTAAAAATGATGTATATATGAGTAATCACTTTACAATGATCATTGCTAGCTTTCGATTAATGCATTAAAATAAATCAAAACTAAGGGTTTTGTAAAAATGACTACAAGTTATTATTTTGTTCTAACAAATTAAAAAATAATATCTGTTTTATATGTCTATTCCTCAAGTAAATGGTGTCTTATATCAATGTTCTTGGAACGTGAGTGATGTGAAGGGGATTTATAAAAATAATTGACACTTGTATTATTAGAATGTATTTTAGTTTTAGTAAAACTCATTATTTATTCAATACATTTATGTTTTATCCACAAAACATGAGTGAAAAAATATCTAACTATCTTATATTTGGCAAAAGTAGTTGAAATTTCTAAGGATAATTGTTTCATAAATGACCAATAAGCTAATAAATCTTATATTAATTGAATGGTTCTGTTTTTTCTTTTCTTATCCATTTTATATCCACTAATTTCATCATCTGAAAAAAAATGATCAATTTAAAAACGTTTCTACAAGAATAGAAAAAGTGTAAATCCTTAGTTCCCATAATATATCAAAGTATTTAATTTATAGCTTTACTATAGGATACATTTTGTTTATATTAATATCTCTAAATTAATTATACAAAAGATCATAAATTTTAGAAACATGTAGTTACATAATGTAGGCTTCATATCATACCTCTATACATATTTTGATGAACTAGTTTCCCAACCACATCAATATCTAAGTTATTGTAAGCACCAATTGAATAAATATTAATTTTAGTATTATGGTATCAAAATTTAATAATAATATCTTTTATATACATAAGTTTACATATTAAATTACCTTTATGATTTTTTGATATTCAAATAGTTAGAAAATATGTTAACTCAAACATCATATTCTTTCCAAAATCATACTTTATAAGACCTAGAAATTAATCTATTAAATATTTATGATTTTAAAAAAATATAATGAAATAAAAATAAAATTTTACAATGATAATATATTTATTTACATATTTTATAAAATGAATTGGATTCACAACTCCCTTAGAAAATTGATTTGAAAAAAATACACTAAACCTATCTTCCCAAGCTCTAGGATCTTTTTTATGTCCATAAAAATCATTATTATGTTTGTAAACATGTTTGGGATGTTTTTTATTTCAAATATAAGGTTTTTTTATTCATAAACTACCGCATAAATATATTTATTAACAAAATCACACTTCACATCCATTTGATATTATTTTCATATTATAGAATGCTGCAAAGGCTACTAGTATTTGAATGGATGTAGGTCTTGCAAATAGAGCATAAGTTTTATCATTATATTTTCCAACATGTAGATTATATACTTTTTTTCATTTGTGGAGTCATTTCAAAATATTGTTTCATTTTAATAAATCATGATTCAAAAACACATTTTATTCCAATTATCAATGTTTTTTCAGTCGTTAATCTATAATCCTCTATTTATTCATCTAAAATAAAGTGTGTTCATCTTGCATCGACTTAATACAATCCTTGACACATATAGCCTATTCATTATTCAAAAGATCAAATTGGGATAAAAAATATATATTCTAAAATATATTCTTTTTGTAACTTCTATTACTTACTGGATGATCTGCATCATAGATGATACTTTCATTATAATGATTCCTATTAATTTATTGATTTACTGGGTTTTGAAAATTCAGTTCTTCAATAATAGATAATATATTCATGATGACGATATTTAGTAACTAATTCTTGAGTTATTTTCATAAGAGATAATCATTATAAAAAAATTTCAAAATCAGTATTACAAATAATATCCATGGATATAGTTTTACATCCCTTTAAAATAAGAAGGATTGGATTCCTAAAACATAACATGCACTACTTACTCAATATAATATGATTTTCTATTAAAATCATTACATTCCATAGAAGTGGTGGAATAATCTAAAAATATTCCTTAACATGATTTGTGTGAAATCTTATGTTGTATATATATTGTAATGATGATGAAAACATTAAATCCATATAATTTGATGTAATAAACATTATAGATATATTTCTTTACAAAAATTAAAATAAATTTATTAATAAGAGTTTAAATTATAACATGATATATATTATAGATGTTAATATGAACTTCTTCATCCAAAAAAAATCTAGAAACTCAGTATTCGGTCACAATATATCTATTAATCTATTGAATAATTATATTTATTCATCTAACCATACTATTTTGTTGTTGAGTTTTAGGTTGTAAAATTTATTTTCAATTCCATGCTTTCTACAAAGTTTTTCAAAATCATAATTTAAAAATTCTCCACTAAGATATCTATGAAGAGTTATCGAGGAGGCGTTTTTTTTCATTATTAAATTTCGATAATTTATTAAAATAATTAAATAAATGTAATAGATTTCATTATAACCAAAAAAACCCATGTATATCTAGTTTAATCATAAAATGATACATATAGATTGTATTTACCACTTATAAATCCTATTTTTATGACTAAATAATTCAATGGGTAATAAATATAAATAATTCAAAGTTGAGGCTTCAAAAATAGATATAACATTTGACTTATTTTTTATAACATATTTTCAAGGTTCATTGACTTTTGTACTATAAAACCTATGTTCTGTTAGATCCTTCACAAGTCCATTCATAGTATATTTAAATATGTTTATAAAGAAATATTTGTTTAATATTATTTTACTTAAACAATACTGATCATCAATTCAACTAATTCAAGGTAGGTCATGGTTCCTATAGTGCTAGAATTTAATTGTGTAACAATTTTAATAGTTATTGGAAGAATGACTAATTTCCTTTTGTAATTTTTTACTGAACATTTATGATTCATACATTTCACAAGGTAACATTCATTATATAATTGAATTATATTAATGAGGTTGTACATTATAACTATAATAAATAATAAATTTAAATTATTAATTATTTATAGAAGAACAACATTACCAATTCAGATAATCTCGTATTGATCATTACCTCTGAATGTAACATTCTCACCATTCATCTTGATTTCTATCTAAAAGATATATTTTTTCCAATCATGCTTGAGGAACATCCACTATCAATATAAACAATTATTTTACTGTTGGTACTATATTTATTTTGATGAAAAAAAATATTGTATTTTTAGAACCCAAACCTTATTCGGTTCGGTATTATTTGGAAAAAATATTGGGTACAAATTTTTTCTAACACTTTATTTTGGTAAAATTACATTTCCTTTAAAAATTATTCTTTTTAGAATTATAGTGATTGTGCTATGTGTAAGGATAATTTTTTCATCTAGTTCCCCCAGATTTGCACTTCATGAAATAATATTTACTTTTTTGAATATAATATTTGTTAATAAAAATAGTTTTTCAATTCGTAAAACCCATTCTAGAACTATTACCATGATGGCTGATTTACTTATACATTTTACCAATTTTCTTCTTAAATATGTTATAAATTGATATAATTTTTTTAAAACATTAAATCTGTTATATTTTTTACAAATTGTTTTTTATCATTTTTAGTATTTTTTTAACTATGTTTTCTTTTTATTGTATTAATCTAAAATATAACATTTTCCATATTTATTTGAAAAGTATATTTTTTAAAAATTATTTTGAAAAAGATATCCAGAATGGTCTAAGTAAATTTTTTAAGAATTGATATTATTAATTCTTCCATAAAAATTTTACCTTTGACTTTATCTTGTTTTCTTCTTTATTTTTAAATTAATATTTTCTAAAAGTTTTCTAAATATTGAATCAAAATGACAACAAGGTAAAAAATTATCTTCTAGTGATGAATATTGGTCATATTAAAATGTATAATATCTATCATCATAATTATTTTCATTTAAATAAATAGTAGTAATAAATTTCTAAATATGTATCCTTCCTGAATAGAGAGTGCTTTACCATGGGTAATATAGCAAAAACCCAAATTTTCTTATGTCTAGAAAATTAATTATTAGATGTATTATGATAAGAATATACACCTCTAGATCTCCAAGTGTTTCAAACTTCCTAAACATTTATTCATTTTGAAAAAAAATATTTCACGGATTTCCCTTTCGAATTCCTTTCTTTTCTTGAATTAATTTTCATCTTTAGTCAATCAGGATGGATATGTCCAGATTTTATATAATTGTAGAAAGTGAACTCAAGATAATTCTAGTCACCATTATCATTATGAAATTAATTATATTTATAATGAAAATATTTAATTCCAAATAAAATACTAACCATTCATCCTAGA
This sequence comes from Viscum album, assembly GCA_963277665.1. Taxonomy (NCBI): domain Eukaryota; kingdom Viridiplantae; phylum Streptophyta; class Magnoliopsida; order Santalales; family Viscaceae; genus Viscum; species Viscum album. Next base: position 365,065,560 of record OY728166.1, on the reverse strand, counting down.
TTAGTTAATTAATCTTTTCGTGTTCTGATGAACTAGAATTTGATAGAACAATAAACACTTTCTTCTTTAAAAAGATTAAAACTTATCAATTGATTGAAATTTACAAGGTTTATAAGATGTTATAGAAAATGAATAATTTATCATGTTCCATTTTCTCTTTCTCATAAACTCCTCTTATATTTCCCTCATATTACGTGGGAGTACAAATTTAATATTAATGACTAACATTCAGAAATATGCTTGTATCAATAATATATTTTTATTCCCACTCATTGTGAATAATATCAATAACATATTCAATGAAAATATAGTCATCGAGTCCATTTTCCTAAAAGCCTATAAACTATGTATATTATTGATGATACTTTGGGACATATTAAAATATAATCTCTATAATGAAAATATTTATTCGTAATCATCTATAGTCATTGCTCATCTACTGTCCATAACAATAGATGTACAAAAATGTGTAACATTCAATTTTCTCCAAATACTATTGTTTGTTTCTCAATATAATATTTCACTGTAGATATTCATTATTATATAACACAATAATTTATTTATAACTTTTTATGTCAACATATATTTTTTAGTAGAAAATCCAAAACATATATATTCAAAATCATGTATTTTCTAGTAAGCATTAGATAGGAATCAACAGGAATATTGATAACAGATGTATTCATTCTTTCTATCCAATATTTATAGTCATTTCTATTAAGAATAAATGATATAAGAGAATTAAAAATATCATGAGACCCAAAATTCACATCATCGATGAGAAAAAATCAAACCACTTTTCAAAAAATACATGTTAGTGTATAAATAATTAAAAAAAAAATTAATTATCAGAACATCAAATGAATAATTATGTATAAAAAGTAAAAGATTAGAATTTATATTAGAAGTAGAAAACTAATCAGATGCCAATAAAAAGATTTTATAAATATTATATATGATAAAATTACAAAAGGGGAGTACTTGTAGTTTAAAAATCAATTAACAATATAAATAAAATCATCTGATGAAATATTTTTCAGGGTCATACATAGTACAATTGTCAGATTCAATATCAAAATACAAATGTATTTGATTAATCATAAAGTATGTTTTAGCGTATATAGAGTTATACTAATAAATAAAATTTTATAGAAATAATTTTATAAAGACTAACTTTCAATAACATGCACAACTTAATAGAAACTTGTAAAATAAATAATGAAATAGTCAGTAATAGTTAAAATGAAATAATATCTATATTCGAATATTCAACTCTTTTAACCATAAGAGTAAGGTAGTCAATAATAATTAATAATGTTCTCATAATTTTTATATTTATATTAAATATGGTCATTCCTTACCAGGAACACCTTCGATAGGAATTTCAGAAGAGATCTTTCTTAATATCCCGGATAACCCCCCAATACGATGATTGACATAAATCTTCTTATTCCTGTAAGCCCTCGGTATAATGGATCAGATTCAATGTCTGATTATTCTTAGGAATCCTCGATCATAACAATGATCAAACATGTATAAAAAATCAATTGCTCTAAGGGAAACAACATGATAAGGATTCCTTATAACAACAAATCTCTAATGTATTACAGTGACTATGAACAAGATGTTTATATAGTGAAAACCATATATGACTTGAGTTGTGAAGGTGATTAGCTCCAAAATTTTCAAATGACCTCATATTTATACATGAATATCAAATGGACATATTTCTTTGTTTTTTAAATGACCTCAAACAATTGCTGCTTGAAATATCAGATTGATTCTGAATAAATGAATTTCTGCTTCCATTTTTATTTAACACCATTTTATTAATAATGTTATTCCATATGATAAAAATAATTTTATGTATTATGATTATAAAAATATAGTAGACTAATATAAATCCATATCATTTTCCAATATGATAATCCTTATGTGGATCTGTCTGATTATTTTGGCACTAGAATCAATGTGATAGTCAATATAATTGTTAGTACGATAAATAAGTCTAAAGTATAAATCCTAGTAAAATTAATGGAAATTATGATATATATAAAAAAATATTTTTCTAGATGATCATAATGAAGAAATATAATATTATATTCTCAATGCATTATATCTTATATTATATGTGGTAAAATATAATTTTTTCTTCAAATCCATTCTAAATCAAATGGGAACGAAAAATTTAGTGAACATGTTTTATTTAATCACATGTGATTTCAAAATCTAAAGGAATAGAAAATTAATAAATAAAAATTTTCAGTCAAAATTTTATATTTATGGAATATATTATAATACCCTAGCCTTAATTGTCACATAATATTGAGATAAGTCAATATTCCCATTAAAGATCTTTTCAAGTTTAGTTTTTTATTGAATTAATTCATTACTCATACATAACAACATAAATGTTTCAAGTAGACACATATACTAATGATCCATTTTTTGAAAAAACAAAAATACTATAAAAATAAACATGGAATCATTTAATGTTTTAACAATATAATTTTCTCGTGATCCCATCCTTGACTGTATTCCTCTTTGTGTCATAAAGAAAACATTTCAAAACATGGGACCAGAATGAAAAATCACCTTAATCAATATAAAATAAGTAATAAAATCATTAGTCCATTAATATTTAAAACCCCTAAACAATACATCAAAAAATCTTATATTTCAGCCATTAAACCAAAACAATATTTCTTAAATAATTTAATCATAATATTTCTACCAAAAATCATAGAAATCATAAATCACAAAGGTAACTAGTGGCATCTATATTAAAATTACACTGTATCATTCACAGCGACATACAGAGTGACCTTCATGGTAATGATTGGAATACCCATCACTGTATATTCCCTAAATTTCTTAAGAAAAACATTATCTTTTACCTCTATTATGCTTCCCAAGGCATTATAGAGCTATCACAGGTTCAACCACCCTAGTTTTCTAATTAAAACACCCATATTTGGATTATCATGTAACCACACATAATATTTCGAAGTACCGTTACATAATCATAACACATCAAATACTGAAATCATACACATTTCACATATCAATTAAATGAAATCGATTCAATATATTGAAATAAGTAACACATTTCCAAAACTATTTAAAAAATTTAATAATGCTATTATTGAATCAAACTGAACCATACCACTTTAAAAATTTTAAGATAAATTAACATTTAAGAACATAATTATCCTTATAAATAAATCCATAAAACCATTTTGAAACCATGGATATAAATGATAATTATTTATGAGAATAAATCATTAAAACATTTAAAATAATGTTTTACTTAAAGAGTACCATATCACTTGAAAAAATACTTGAATAAGAATAAATAAATAATATCAATAAAAAAATCATAATTATATCATGAGAATTGATAGATTACTTATATAATATTTTAATGGGATGTATAATCATCATATAAAAGTGAATTGGTTCATAAGGGAAAATAATTCTCAATAGAATGTAAATTGAGACAAAATAATAAATGAATATCACATCATTATTTTAATGATAAATAAATGAAATGAATAAGTTTGAAAAATAAAAATACACATAATATAAGTGTATTTTTTGTTTAAACCAATCACAGCTCATTCAAATGTATTATTTGAAAAATAGCACCAATCACATGGATATTTAACTTAATGAATGGAGATTGAGTTAAAATTTCCCTTAAAATTTTTGTATCAATGATGTAATAATTTATCAATGGAGTAATTATTTATAGCAATAGAATATCCAAAAAATGGAAGTGTAAATTAAAAAAAAAATAAATAAATAGTTATTTCATACATAATATTTTCCTAATATAGTCAACAACGTTTTTGTAAAACCCAATGAGTGGAAATTAAATTTATAAATTCCCTTACCTTGAGTCTGAATTGTCATGTTCATACATTAATTTCATGAATAATAAACATAGGTTAATTTATACTTTAATGAGATCGTTTTTAATGTTGATTTTTCATTATATATCACTTCTTAAAATTCCATATCATTTAGTTAATTATTTGAGTTTATATCAGACATCTTGCCAATATTTGGTACTTCGGTAGAAAATGGACTTGGTTTGATGTCAATTTTCCTTGTAGAAAAAAGATACATAATATCCAGAATGATATTCGTGATTTAAATATCATATATATCCAGAATATATGTATTTATTATATTACATAACATTTGGTTATATGAAATGAAATGAACTATTCATGGAGACAGTAGGTTTTACGTATGCATGAACACTACTTTCATTTCATTATAATATTAATGAAATTAAAACATAATGATACGTATGTATGTTATAATTATACTATAATATATATTTTTTATATTTTTTATAATTTCATTAAATCGATACATTATATGTTCTATGTATGGCATGACTCAGTCATAACACGTTGATGTCGCAGTTGTCTGCTTTTCATCTTATAAAATTATTGTAATTAAACATTATGGAAAGCATAATGATATGTTTTATATAATAATAAAACAATTTTAATGAAAAGAAAAATATAATATATATCATTTATAATTATAGTTCCATTATAATGGTCCCATTGAGAGGTGGTAGGAATAAATTGACCAATCATCGTTTTGTGAGGCACATCTTCTTCTTATAGAGAAGCAATATGTTCATTCCCATTAGATGGAGGTGTGTATAAGTGTTGTTGGAATCCATCTATTAAAAAATCCTATTATATTAATGATAATATTATAGTTATGTAATTAATTAATAAGTGTATAATTTTAAGTTTATAATGAAAATAATGGAATCAAACTTTAGAGAAGACGCTATCTCTAAAATGAGTAACTCATTTTGATTGGAGACAAAAGCATTTATAGAATTGGCTTCTTCCCAAGGTAAGGATTCAAGTTTGAATGGAGGTAGTCTTAAAATTTTATTGTATAGAAATTTTATGAACTTAATTTTTTTGGAGATTATATATATATATATATATGAAGATTTTCCCTTTTATAGAAGAGGTGATGGGTAATTTATTAATGTCTTGATATATTAATTAATTATAAATTTAATTTCATTTGAAAATAGTCCCACACACATTCAATTAGAAGTTAAGATGATGTTGGTTCTAATGACCATCATTCGATAATTTTTAGAAAAGTTTTCTTGATATTTTTGTCACTATATTTTTTGGTTAACACTTATTTTATCCTTTTTAATCATATAGAGATATTATGTTATTTACACATTTTGGGTTAATATAATTACCATATAAAGTAAAAAAACCAAAAAATGAAATTTATGACATATTTCGACCCATATTATCTTTTTAAAAGAATATAATATTTTTAATAATTTAATATCATTTAATAAATTAATTTATATATTTAGTTATGAATTATGTCAATTTTGGCCAATATTCATAGATGACTTTTTAAAAAAATCTTAACAACCAGATTCATTTGAAAAAAACATTGAATCAATACTAAAAAGTAATAGACATCTAAAAAATTCTTGGATGATATAAAATATATCAAATAATATTTATTTTATTAATTATAATATCATTTCATTAAATTCATTATTAATGACACAATCACCGTATCATCATTGGGTCATAATTAAATTTATTTATATAATGGTGAAAGATTATAATTTAATTACCATAATGTATGAAATATTTTTAACTTTTTCATTATTATTCATAGTAATATTTTTCAGTTATATTACCATATATTAATATTTTCAAGTAAGAGATACATTTTTATGTTAAATTTCTGTTTACTTTAAAAATAATTATTATAACATGGAATTATCACATCCATGTGGTTCAATGGGGTCCAAAAATAGAACCAACGATAACCATGGTCAGAAATTTATCATCAAATAGGATTAGGACACATGTTAGGTTATAATTATATTATTTGAATATTATTTTTAACCCTAATTTACCTAATTTACCCTTTAACCATGGTAAATTAAAATAATTACAGATGTTACTATTTATAATTCCAAAAAGGTCTCTATTTCTTCAATTTGGAAATTATGATTCCAAATATGGATTCCATTTTCCTAAATTCAAAATATACTATATTTTGAAATTAATTCTCATTTTAAAAACCAAAAATGTGTTTTTATAATGTAAAAACTATCAAAATATTGACATGTGTTTTTATCAAATTTAAAAGTGAAATTAGTTATAATGACAAAAATTGATTTAATTGATAAAACGGTAATTCAATAACACTTTCAAACGAAGTAAAATAACAATCTAACTTTAAAACAGATTTTATTAAAAGGTAGTATTGAATTAAAATGAAGTCTATATCACTATTCATAAAAATATGAATTTTATCAGAAAATACAAAAATTTCATCCAAATTATATTTTGAAATACATATTTTAAATAATAGGTTTATTTTGTCATGTAGAAAATATTAATGTAACAAAAAATATATTTAATAAGGGTTCTCCATTATTAGGTCGGAATAATATATTTTTTGAAATAACTTTCTTTTATCAGAAAATTTTAATTTTTTCTTATATAATATCTAGAAAACATTTAAGATCAATTCATATAATTAAATTGAATACATAACATATATTTTTCATTAAATAAAAATAAATAGAGTGATATGATTTTATAAACACAAATATTATTTTTTTAAAGATCTTCATAAAAACACATCCTTTATATTCAATTATTTTTTATTTCCATTTTCTAATAAACTTGGTAACTAATGGATAACAATTTAAACATGTGTAAAACATATTTTAAAACATAGTAGATACTATTAATTCCCTTTATTCCAATAACTAGGAGTTAACTACCTTTTATAATAATTATATTAATATTGTTTTATTTTTTAGTATAATTATGTGTTTTGTGCAACTTTTGATTTCGGAGAAACCTGTTGTTATGTGTGTGGTATTCTATTAGAATAACTGCCACTTTTAATGTGACATTAAATATATCATTCATAAATTTTATTTTAATTGAAAAATTATTATTCTATAAATACCTTGGTCATAATTCATTCCACCCTTTTTAGAATTGTGTCCTCACAATTTTACAATTGGGCGAAGAAACTTCATTGAAAATACCACATCAGAAAAAGTGTCTATAAAACCATCACATTAAAATAAATAAAGATAAGTACAAACATAATCTCAGATAACACATATTAGGATTCTATATAAATGAACTTTCATGAGGTATAAAAACTAACCATCAAGTTCTAATAGAGAGTGATATGAAACATGATCAGGAGAAAGTTAACAACCAAAAAAACATAAATGTGTGATGGGTTAACCAATCAATTATTTAAAAGTATGAAAATTAAATGGAAAAAGTTTTTGATTTAATATCCTTTTCATAATTTTGATGAATTTATTTATATGGTTGATTAAGAATGTGAGAAAATAAACTTACATAACTATTAGAGTTACATCCTTTAATAGTTTTATACAATACACTCATATTTTCTTTATTGAATCATATAATATCAAAAATATAAACAATATATATCACCCATATTTACATATTAACCAAATCCAAAATCATTAGTACAATATCAGATAATTCCCCCAAAAGAATAATCCTTTATAAGGACAAGGAATAATTTTAATCTCCCAAATTAAACCATAATACCCATTTTCTACAAAGACCATTCAAAAATAAAAACCCTAAAAATTCCTCAAAATAAACAAACTAATTTTGAAACCCAAAACCTATAATGATTTAATAAAATAGTTTTCCAAAATAAATTTTATCTTTTACCTCTAAATAACATCAACCACTCTTAATTTATCATACCTAAAGTAAATAACCTAATAAAATTTTATCCATGATAGGATAACCTTCTCTATAAATACATTAATTCCACAAAAGTCCACAGATAAAATCATAAATTATTCAAAAAAAATAAAATTCAAACATAACTACCGCATTAAATACTATAGTATTAATTTTACCTTAATCATATAATGTTACCAAAATAGACAACGTCTTTCAAACTAACATTTATCACATTTTCAGCAAATCATTTTCATATACTAAGGTTATAAATTTGATAAAAAATATGTTTTTGTAATTTACATATTCATAATATGTAAAATCATTTAACTAAAAAGTATCTGTCATACTAACTAAGGGATCCGTGTAGGCCACTATATGTTGATAAATCATATTCTCACATTGGTTGTGGGTTTGATTCAAACGACTTTGTTCGACGTGACAAGTTGTTACACGGTCTGCATGTTTTCTTTTTTAATAAATTGTATAATTATAATCACATAAAAAATGAGATAAAATACTATAAAATAAGAATCACATTTTTTAACCACAGTGTTTAATTCAAACCTCACATTTTTTATCCCAAAAACTAATAAAGCATAATTTCCTCAAATGTGAATGTCTTAAAAAATACCATTAATCAATTTGACATAACATAATCCTTAAAATGGGTTTATAATTAGTCTCTAATATAATATACCATAAAACTATAAACTAATACTCATATACCTAACCCTTATGAAAACAACTTCATCTAAAAATTTATCTATACCTTTCCTCTGATACTATGTATTACTCTATAGGCTTAAATGTCACATAATCTTGAGAGAAGTCAACAATTCTCATTGAGGATATTTTAATGTTTATAGTTTTATAGAATATTTCATAACTCATACATAAAAACATAAATATTATAAGTATATAATTATAATCACTAATGATTTTTTCAAAAGAAAAACTTGATCTATTTAAAATTAAACATTGTATTGTTTCATGTTTTAATAGCAGAACTATTTTGTGATGCCATCCTTAACTCTATTCTTTTTTATGTCCCGTGGAAAAATTTCAAAATATGGGATAAGCTTTAAAAGTTTATTAAGAATAATAAAATAATTAAAAAACCATTACTCCATTAATATTTAGAACCCATGAAAATATTTACAGAAAACCATACATTTCAACAATGACACATAAACAACTTAGCTTTCAACATGTAATCATAAGATTCATGCAAAATGCCATGGAAATAATAATACATAAAGGTAAATTATGGAATCAATATCATACATAGATTATAGACTTTATACCTTCATATATATTATCCTTCATTTATATGACTTGAATACCAGTCATACTATATTCCCTAAATCTCATAAGAGAAACATTATCATTTACTACGGTCATGTTAGCCAATGGATTAGAGAGCTATCACAGGATGTCCCATCATTTTTTTATCATGGGAAAAGCCTTATTTGGTTTATCACATAACCACCAATAAAAATTATAAGTACCATTAAATTATCATAACACATACAAGATTTAATTTATCATCATTTGGCCCACAAATCACAAGATATCAATTCAATATATTAAAATAATCAATCTATTTCAAAAACCATTTAACATTTAATAATGAGATTTTTGAATAAAATTGTACCATATAACATTTAAAATATTAATATAAATTAAAATTTAAGAACATAAATATTCATATAAATAAATCCTACAAACCATTTTGAAGAAACTGGCCTTAAAGAGAAATATTTAGAATAATAAATCATTAAAACATTTAAAATGTTGTTTTATTTAAATAGCCCCTTACCACGTGAGAAAATACATGAATAAAAATAATTAATGAATAACATTAAAAAAATAATATCATGATAATGAAGAGATTTATGATACAATATTTCAATGGGTAATATATGCACCATTTAAAATCGAATTGGTTCATATCAGCAAATAACTCTCAATGGAATGTAAATTGAGATCAAATCTCTTACTAAGATCATATCATTAGATTAAGGACAAATAAATGAAATAAATATGTTTGAAAAATATAATATTACAATAAACTATTGGGTAATCCATGTAAGAAAATCATAGGTCATTCACATATTATATTTGAAAATCAACACCAATGGCATGGATATTTATCTCAATTAATGGAGATTGTGTTGAGATTTCCCTTACAATGTTTGTATCAAGGACATAAGAAGTTATAAATAGTGTGATTATTTGTAGCAACAGTATATATACTCATAGAATAAATTAATAAACAGTTATTCTACACATAATAATGGCATTATATAATCAAATATATATGAGTAAACTTCAAAGAGTGGAAATTGAGTTCATAAACCCCGTTACATTGAATCCAACTTGTCCCGTTCATTCTATAATTTCCTAGATAATAAAAGTAGATAAATTAATATTTTCTTTATAAAATTTTTAATGTTTACTATTCATTTTATATCACATTTTACCATGTTATATAAATTAGTGAATTATTTTATTTCATATTGGTCATGTGGTAGATATTCAATACTTGAGTCGAAAACGATCTAGTTTTGATGTAAATTGTCAATGTTGTAAAAAATAAAGTCATAATAACAATGATATTAATGATTTAAATACAATATATATTAATTATATATGTATTTATATTATTCCATACCATTTAGGGAATTGAAATTCAATTCACCGTTCATAGAGGCGGTATGATGTACGTACACATTATCGCTACTTTCATTTCATTTTCAAATTAATGGAATGAAAAATTGATACATATGTATGTTATAATTCTCGTATAATATATATGTTATATATGTTACATATTTTCATTAACTCCTTCCTTTATACATTCCATTTTTTGCATTAATGAGTCATATAAAATGGATGGGGCGGTAGTCCGCTCTTCCTCAAATGAAATTATCGTAATTACACATTTTGGGAAGCATAATTGTATGTTGTAAATAAAAATTACAGAAGAATAGTGAAAATATAAATATATTATATATCATATATAATTATATATCCATAATAATGGACTCCATTATATGTGTTAGTAAAAAATTGAACAATCATCATTTCGTGATACAATAGTTCACCGTACATAGAAACAATATGTTTGTAGCCATTAGATGGTGGTGTCTGTAAGTGTAGTTATAGTCCATCTCATAAAAAATAAAAGTATATTAGGGATAATGGTGTTGTTATGTAATTAACGAATAATGATATCATAGCGATTGGAGAAGGAAAATAAAGGAAGGGAACATTAGAGAAGACACTACCTCAAAAACAACTAACTCCATTTAGTTTGAGCCAAAAAGAATTCTTGGATTGCCTTCTTCCTAAGGAAGAGGTTATAGGAGAATGATAGGGATTGTAGGATGATTTTTCGGTCTATAGTTTCCAAACTAAAAGGATTTTAATGTGTGAGACAAATAGAATAAGAATTCTCTTTTTATAGAAGATTTGAGGGGAAATTTTGTAATGTTTTGAAAAATTAATTTACTATAAATTGAATTTCTATTTGAAATGGTCCAAAAATATTTATTCAATGATATGATGATGTTGGTTCGAATACCCAGTATCCAATAATTTTAGACAAGTTTTTTATTATATTTTATTATTATCTTTTTGGATTTACCCATATTTTACCCTTTTTAATCTTATAGTGATATAATTTTATTTACATAGTAAGGTTTAATGTAATTTCCTACATAATAGTATTTTATTTTTAAATTTAAATTATGAATTATTTCAATTTTGGTCACTATTAATACTGGAATTTTTTATAATTTCATAAAAACCTGATTCCTTTAATAAAACATTTAATCATTCCTAAGATGTCATACTCATCCATAAAATTTTATTAATGATATAAAATATGATAAATAATATATATTTTAATATTAATAGTATCATTTATCTGAATCGTTTATTAATTAAGAAATCATTGCATCATCGTTGTGTCATAATGGAATTTATTAATTTATTGTCTAAATTTTATAAATAAAATACAATTATATAAGATAAAATTTTCAATTTTTAGTGATTATTTATATTCAAAGTTATCATTTATATAAGCTAGTTTTAAATTTGTTTTATTAATGGATTCATGTTTATGTTATATTTCTCATTACATTAAAAATAATAATTATTACATGTCAATATCTCATCAAAGTGGCTCCATGGGGTCTGAAAATAAGCCCAAGGATTACCATGGTCGAACATATATAATCCTATACGAGTAGAAAACATGATAGGGTAGTTTTATATTATTATAATACTGTTTTTAACCCTAATTTACTTGATTTACACATTAACCATTGTATATATAAAAATTACTGAAGTTTCTATTCATAATGTACAAAAATAAAATGTGCCTATTTACAGTATATGAATATTGTGATTAAAAATATGGATTCAATTTTTCCAAAATTCAAAAAACAAAATTTTCAAAAATAAATTTAAAATTAATTCCCCTTGTCAAAACCATAAAGTGGGTTTTTAAAAAGTAACAACTATCAAAACTTTGACATGTTTTTATGCCTAATTTAAACGAAAAGTTACTTCCAATGACCAGTATTAGATTAAATGATAAAAAAATCATCTAATTACACATTAAAACTAATTAAAATGAAAATCTATGTATATAAATAAATTAGATAAAATGGTAGTTTTGAATTAAAATGCATTATTTTTTCTATTTATAATAATAATAATTTTATCAGAAAAATACAAATTTTTCATCCATATAATATTTTAATTTTCATCATCTGAAGAAGATATATATTTTCAAACAAATCATATAAAATTGACAAAAACAATATTTAAAAAGGGTTCTACATCAAAAGCTAGAAAAATTGTATTTTAAGAAAAAATTACTTCTTCTATATAAAGATTTGAATTTTTTCTTATATGATATCTATAAAACCAATAAGATGAATTTAAAACATTAAATTAAATATATAACATGTATTTTTCATTAAAATATATAAAGTGTGATGTGATTTTATAAACACAATTATTCACTTTTAAATAGATTTTCATAAAAACGCATCTTTATATTCAATTGGTTTTTATTTCCATTTATAATGAATTTAGGGACCAATGAATCATTATTTAATCCTGTGTAAACCATATTTCAAATTTTCATTGGAACTATTCATAAATATCATTCCATTATCTAGGTGTTTATTACCTCTAAAAATAATATTATTATTATTGTAAAAATTTTCGATATAACTCAATGTTGTGTGAAACATAATATTTCAAAAAAACATGTTTTTGCATGTCGAGTATGCTATCAAAAAATTAACCCTATATCGTAAAATTAATATATTATTAAAAAATATTTATAGAAATTAAAAATCATTGTTCCTTAAATACCTGGGTCATGTAAATTGGTTATATATATTTTCGATAACAATTAAGGTAACTATTTATGGTATTGATTATGTTGAACTGTGGGTGTTGTTGGAAATTTTTTCTAATTTTTTTGTTTTAGTAATGAATAGAGAAATATCTTTTTATAATTTTTTGGTTCTCATAATATATCAAATGGTAATTTTAGTGGAACAGGAACAAAAATATCATCATTGACATTCACTAATTGAAGTACGAAATGTGGTGGGAATTTATTAAAGAATAACCAAATGTTGGAATTGTGCCATTGAGATAAGTAGATATAATATTAGTGTATTTTCAAATATTATTTGTTTATATGGTAAATTCATTACTCAAACCGAGTAAATGTTCTGAAAATAAAAAAAATGTCATAACGCCTTCATTTTAAATTAATCAAATGAATTTTTTAACTCATCCTAGATTTATGGTTTTATGGTATTTAACCTTCTCTTTATCATTCAAATTATTTAATAAAGGATCGCTTTCACTATCTATAATTAGATAGAATTTTTTCTTATTTCAATATCTTCACATGCCAAAAATTTTCTCTTATATATAAACCTAATTTTTTTTTCTTATATATGAAATTATTTCCTCCTTTTATCTCCAATTAAGATGATTTTTTAACCCTCTTTACATTTTGGGTTATAAAACATTTATTTTTCAAATGTCAAACCCTTTATTATTTAGATCATGTTTAAATTGAGAGAAAAAAAATTATTTATGGTCAGTAGCATGTAACACCAAAATAATTATAATATATGAAAATTTATTTTGATTTCGTATGTGACACAACACACCTTCCTTAAAAAACTAACAAAATATATTTTTTAAAATTTAAACCATTTTATAGCATGTGTAACACTCATTCCAAAGTATATATAAACCCTAATATAGTATAACCTTATATCATTTCAACAAAATTGGTTTGAATTAATTTTACTAAATTATTTATGAAATTTATTATAATTTAGTTCTTAGAAAAAAAATAATCATTCAAATAAATTAAATATTTTCTAGAAATCTATATTTTTTTAAAAGACATTTTAGTTACAAATTGAACACATAATTATAATTTTTTTTACCAATTTAATTTAATAAATATTAAAAATATATATTACATTTTAAAACTCTTAGATCAAAATTATCAAAGGGTAAATTGTTCGTAGTTTTTTAATAGTTATAGTTTTTAGGTGGATGGTAAAAAAACATAGTTAATATTAATTTTTTTTTTATTTTAAATTATTTAAAAAGATAATTTTATTTGAAAATTAGTTCTAAGTAATATTTGATAAATAATATTAATATTTATGTAAATTAGTTCCCTAGTATAAATTTTATTTTCAATTTATATATTAAAATATTCTATAATTTTCAGAATTTTATCTTTGGTAACTCACATTCTCATTGTGTTTGAATCTATAATTTCATAATATATTTTCAATTTTTTGGAATTTAAATTTATAAAATGTATTTAATATTTGGAATAATAAGAATTAATATTAACTTATAATTTAAACATCATTCTTGATCATCATGAATGGTAAATGTAATTAACAAAATTACCAAAATTGTGGTAAAAAATGGGTTTACAGAGAGTCAAACTAAGAAAATTATGGTGTATATGGTCTATCATCTTTTAAAAATATTACTTTATTGGAATTTCCTTATGTAACTTGTACCATTATCATATATAGGATCAATATGAATATTTTCTCATGTAAATTTAATTTTAATTTCGAATTCTTTTGGAAAAGTTCCAAGTAATTTTCAAATAGGGTTCATTTCCAAAAATAAAAATGGAAAATACATCCTTATACTTATTCAATGACCTCATTCCATTTTTCATGAAGAACCCCACCAAGTTCTATTCCAAAAACAATTATACATATTCCACAGCTTATGGAGTTCCCAAAATGCTAAATATATGGTATTTATGATGAGATTCATATGAGCCTTCTCTTAGAGAATGTCATTACCATAACAATTATCTTTCATTTTATTTATTATTTTAACCATTAAAGGATTTATTAACACCTAAAATATAAAATAAATTTTATATAACATATAAAATTAGGTTATTTTCTATAATATTTATCTATATCTTGATCTATCAATGGGGAAATGAAAATCTTCAATCACACATACGGCAGACAACTACCTCAAAGTCCTATATAGTTCATTTTCCACAACAATGTTTCATGGATTGACAGAATGCAATATTGAAAAAATTTTATTATAATTATAATGTTATTATAAATTTTTTAATTTTACTACGACATATAAATTTTTATGTTCCATTTGGTTTCAAAAATAATAAGTCAATATTTTGTAAGGTAGAAAATTTTCGCATGATGTGATGTGATTCATCTTTAACATATTCCTTATATGGAATATTATAAGAATAATATAAATGAATATATGTGACATATATGAAATGATATTTATTTTATATAATTAATATATCACTATTTTTATTAACTAATGACTTTTTAATGGAGGGATATTGTCTCCCACGCATACGTATGACCTATCATATCCAAAAAGTTATGTTATTCATAGTCCATGTCAAACTATCATAAATTGTTGTCAAAATATATATAATAAGTAAATATTAAATTTATAACGTTATTATAATTCTTTAGAATAAATTTATATATAATTCATAATAACAAGAAAGTTAATGAAAATAGTATTTATAAAGAAAGACATTTAATAAACCAAAAAATGAAAAACAAATATTATTAATGGGTTCAGAAATTTTATAAGGGGGTGATAAATGGATTTATAAATACTATTATGGTTAGGATAAAAATTATTAAAAATATTATAACCTCTAATATGTGTTTGAATAAATATATAATTTAAATCAAACATAATGTATGGGTTTCTCATCCTGTATTTACATCCATCTGACATATATTATATTAGAAACTTATTTCATTTGTATGTTTCATATACACACCCATTGATATGACATATATTCAATATATTTGTATTCATGGAATTTAAATTTTCATTTAATTTAATTTTATATATGCATTTTTATTCATAAGTTACTAAAGTGGTAAATGTTTATTTAACAATATTATTATTATTCAAGATTGTTTATGTTTACGAATCTCGTAGGTTAATTATTGTAAATTTATATAGTAAAAAATAAATTTTCATCATCTATTGTTATTTAGGGTCCATCTCATATAATAGTTCCATTTTTACACTTGTTGGTACTTAAAATTACTGAGAAAATGTTTTTTAATAATATTACATTATTTCTTTCTTTGGTGGAATATCATTTTTATAAAAAACCATGTTTTATAAAAAAATAGAAAAAATATTTTTTAATATTTACCAAATGATTTAATAAATTTATTTTGAGACATTTTTACATTTTAAAAAATTATTTGAAATGACACTTTATGTCATTTTTTATCGAGGCTCATTTAGATTTTACCAAAGAAGTGGAAGGAATATTTTTTTAAAATGTCTTACTTGAAAATAATTTCTTTATATCATTAAAAATCAATATTTTATTGAATATTTAATATGTTACCAACAATATTTCAAAATAAAATTATTTTAAAAATATTTTTAAAAAATTTAATTTAAATAATATATAATTTCAATGTGAAAATTATATTTTCCATAACAATTTTTTAATGTTATTTTTAAGGTATATCTATTCATAAATGACTGTAACCCTTGGGTTTACATATAATCAACTAGGGATATGTTTTATTGATAGAGTCATTATCTATTCAATTGATTATTTATTATCATTGTGATCAATAATGTTGTTGACATTCACTTTCTTGATCTTTTTAGTCAATAGTATTCCCATGAAATATTCACATCTTAAGATAATTAAACATTATATACGCCATAACTATCAATATTTTTTTAACATGGATATGATTATTACTTAAATAGTATAGAATATCTCTATTGAGTGACATACATTAAAAGTTATTCATTTATTCAGAGAAAAGTTGATAAATTCTTATTCATTAAACAATGTAGATATTTGTGATAATTAAAATTGAAGATGAATTAAAATTATTTTTTGATATATGATTAGTTATTTTGACATACAGAGATGAGTGGGTCCCAGATTTATATATCTCCTCAATGCAGCAGAATACTCATTAGGTGAATTAGTAATCTAGTATTCAATGGGTTATTAACTGATGTTTTAAAAGGTTATGTGAATTTTCTTAAAGAAAGATGTATCATATAGTTAAGAAAATGATCTCCAATGATTATGGATTTCCATAATTAATAATATAGTTATTATTGTTTATGTTATTCTTTTAATGATACTATCATGGGATTTATTTCATTCTTAGTATTTTATTAAATGGAATTTGTTATTATTTGTAGGCATTTTCATTTGGATTTCCCTTATCTGGTCATGGTAGTCCTTTTATTAATTAAATGGAATCAATTTTTAGATATTTAACAAGAATATTTTATTTTTATCCCTGAAAAGTAAACATTGAAATTATATCTATATGTACTACTATATGATTTTATAATAAATGTGGATGTTGTGTTTAGTAATTTAAATTTCCATTTTTATTATGAATATATATTCATAATAGATTTCATTGTACTAAACCATTTTTCATAAGTTGAGCTCATCCATATTTTTATTCCTTTCCAAAGAATCCATAAACTGTACTATGGATGATATGAAAGTTTATTATTAAAGGAATAATGATATTATGAAAAAAATCTTTTGTTATAAATTATAAATTAAAATTTAATTGAAGTCCCCAGAATGTATATGTTTTTCATTGAAGGAATTAGAAGAAATTTCTTTTATATTATTCCAGGGTAATAAATTAGACACCATAATAGACTTATTAGTGTCAATTTTCTATAATTAATATCATTAACAGACTTATACTTCCCATTTTAGTATCCCAAGACCCAAGAAACTCCTCTAGAACACACATAAATTTGAGGGGTATCACCATTACATTAATCCAATCCCAATAATACTTCATTAGGGTGTTCTAACCAGTAGAAATTCATTTTGAATCCTACTTCTATAAATTGACATCCCATGTCATAAATTCATTTAATTCCTCTATAATTCCATAATCCATTTGGAGAAGATGTATTATGAATTTCCTCAAATAAAAATATTCCAGTTCTCAATAAAAATGAAAAAATACATAACGTTGAGTATACTCAATAAATATATAGTAGTATCATAGAAAAACACAATGTAACATGACATACAAAACATCCACATTAGAAAAAATTCAAGTATAATTAAGGAATTATAGTGTAAATGTGATATTATGAACAATGGATATTGAACAACATAATCAATGAAAATCATTAGATTTTTTATGTAAAATTTAATTACACAAATCCAACATGAATCATTTCCTAACATAGATATATATTCTCACCTATATTGGTTTATATATTTTACTATTCCAAACCCTATTATCCTAGAGATGGTAGTATCTTAATACAATATAAGTTGATACAAATGATCAGATACCAAATAACCAAATTGTTTAGTAGTCCTAGTAATCTTGATACATATTTTATTCTCAAAATATAATTCAGAACATAATATAAACTTCCTAGTACCATGGGAAAAATAAAACAAAATAAAGGGGTGATATTTAATGCTATGTACATGTAAGAGTACATAGAATGATATCATGAATAAAAAAGGAACTATCATTATAGAATAGTAAATAATGGAATTATATTCCACACAATTATTAAATGGATCATTATATAGAAGGAATAATTATTAACAATATAATTCCATATAAATAATTATCTTAGCTTAAAAAATTACCATTAATTTTATAACATATCAATTTATCAAATGTAATATAATAAATTTAATCCCTAATGATGAAATTCAGAATGATAGACATCTAAAATATATCATTAAAGCATTATTCCATGAAATGTCAATAAATGGGTAAGGCCTCTACCAAAACCCTTCCATGATTGTCTCATGATACATAACATTGTATCAAAGAAGTATATATAACTAGTCCCAACCCATATATTACTGAGTCAAATTCATTCCCTATATGAATGGGGTGAATCCTAATAAACCTAATATTTCATGTTTATAATCTAACATATAATATGATGATACATATCCTAATCAAACAAATATAATAATAAATAATGTAGTGTAACATTGTGAATGGAAATAAAAATATTCATCACCATTAAAAATTATCATAAACATTCCAAATAATGAATATTATAACATCCATAAAATTTATCCTCACTTGATCATATATATATTATATATAGTAGATGTATTTGATGAATTGAAATTCAATAATTATTCAATCAAAAACATTTTTAAGAAAAATATCCATAGAAACTATAAAATAATTGTTCTAAAAAAATTTTACAAAATGTTTAGAAAATAAATTTCACTGGAAATAAATTTTTAATTATTGTGAAATAATATTTTAAACATTCAGTTCTCAGGAACTCATAAAATTAAATTCTGATATAGATAATGAAATAATGATTCCTTCCACATTTTCAATGAAATCCTAAAACTAATTTTCTAGATAGTGACATGGTGATTCTTATCAAAAAAATTAACAAACATAAATGTGGGATAAAATTTAATTAATGATTAATTATGAATATTTTAGATGAATAATTGATTTTTTTTAAAACAATCCTTTCAAAGAAAAATGATCTCGGACCAATGACATAAATGTGGTCAATGTTTCATCAATATATTTCCTAAAATATTTTAAGTTCCAAAATATATATTAAATAGTATTATTACATTAAAATATCATTAATAACTAGAGTATTAGAAAATGTTTTTAATTTTTGCTATAAATATATAATAATTACCCCACGTGAGACTTCAAAGAAACAATCTTCTATAATGACCATATTCTGATATAATGCATCACTACATTGTTAAATTCTAAATCATATTCCACAAGAATTATACAACCGAAAATGAAACATCAAAATAAAATAAAATATATAGAATAATTATATAACATATCAAAAGTTTCTTTATATTCCCCACAAACTGGAATAAGTTGTTAATATGGAATATGTCTCACAAAAGTAAAAGATAGATGAGAAAACTATACCCCCAGTTTGAATTCATTTTTATTTTTTCTAACATCCTATATAAAAAATATATTTTAATTATAAATCAAATAATGAAACATATAAAAATATATAATCTGGAATATTTTATTTATCTCACATTATATAATAATTTATTAAAAATTATTATGTATTAAACAATCCAAAAGATCAATAGGTATTGTGTATTTAAAAATAAAGAATATATCATAACATCATGAAAATATGATTCAACAATGTTATTATATAGTTTCATAACATGATTCCAAAATTCCATAGCTTTTAAATTATCATTGGATAATAAAGGACATAAATAATAATTGGGTGAGATATAAAGCCCAATAAGGTTATAAAAAATAATAAAAAGAGGGAATAATTACATGGTGTATAATAAAATATCAGTTGAGGAAATTTTTTTTGAGAATCATAAAGCTGAATAATAAGGCATTCTGTCACATGGTATCATCAAAGGCAACATAGTAATTGTGGAAACACATTTAAACATTGAATCATAAAGATATATTTAGGTTAATTAACAAGATATTCAGAAGAAAAAATACCATGTTAGACTATGTTAAATCCCTTATACCTTTAATGATGTCATATTGAGACTAAAACATTACCAAATTCATTAGTGAAATATTTAATTTTTGTCACACACAATACATTCATTTTATTTGTATGTAAAGGTGTTCCCTATAGATCATAAAACAAGGAATAATTTTTCGTAAAATTTTACCCCAATGTCAACATATGAGGAATATATAAATGGAAGTCCCCGATAAAATAATTATACTTTTATATATATGATCTCTGTTAATATGAAATGGTTATTGGTACTCATTATACAAATTCATTGAATTGGAATTTGTAATGAAATATAAGCATCATAATAGGTGGAAATAAATGTTCAAGGGAAGGCTAAATGAGAGTAAAAGGGGTTTATCATAATCAAGAGATAATAATGGATGTATTGGTGATCTGTATGAACATATTCCAAAATCACGAATTTTTTATAAAAGGAACATGTTAATGAAGATTCTTGAAGAAAAGGATAAGGAAATTACCCATTATGAAATTTCGACATGGTAATGGCTATACAAAAAGGTTCATGGGAGGGATAAGTGATAGTAAAAGGAGTATCTCATTACATAAACCTCATATGAAATATAAGGGGGGTGTATATGTAATTTCAAAAACAAGAAAAAATTAAAATTAATATGAATGATATAAAAGTGGTCCATGAAGAAAAATAAGACAGGGAGATCCGATTTAAAAATTTTCCATAGGAAGAGCATAGGTAAATGCTATAATAAGATATTATAAATGTTATCTCATTATTAGATAATCAAATTTAATGTATAGGTATTATTATAAGGACATGGATATGAGACAAATTGTGATTAGAAAGGGTAATTACAAATATGGGCTTTGAATAGAAATGAGAAGAGAGAAATTTATTACCATTATACAGTGATTCCAAAAGCTAAAGATTATATTCTTTAGAGTTTGGGGGAACCTTGGGAGGATAATATATTGGGTATTGTATAGTAATTTTGATGCTTATATGTTTTTTATTGAAGATAAATGGGATATTGGATGTTTTATATGATAAACGAAATGGGATTTCATAATTATGATCTAAACATATGTTTTGGACTTGATAAAACAAAATAATAAACACCATGACCCATTCCATTTTCATTATGTATATTTTCTACAAATGTGATGTTTTTTCTATTTTCTTATATGTAATAACATAAAAATTATTAAAATATTATCCATGAAGATGTGGAAGTGAGTCATGAACTTAAATAAAAGATTTTAAAAATCATAAAATATATTATTGGTATTGGAGGACACATATAGGCACTATATAATTAATTAAATAAAATTAAAATGAAATTATTTTAATGCTTAAATAATTTTTTTTCATGGATCCTTTTTACAATATTTATTACAAAATTTTATCTTATTTTTATTTTATAATATTCAATGTATATATATATATATAATATTTAATTTATACCTGATGATTCCACTCGCTATGAAATTTAAGACATTCAAATTATTGTGTAATTTGATCATAATGATTTCAAAAATAGTATAACTTTTTTTAAATAATTTTCTAAATATTATAATTACCACATTTAGAAGAGAATTGACAATTATTTGAGAAATATTGGGCTTTTGACAATAATTATTTTTGAACCATTTTATAAATTACATTCTCCAATAAAAAAATCGTATCATTTTCATTAAAAAAACCTAATTTTTATATAAAATCATATTAAAATAAAATTTATTTTAAAAAATAACAAATCATTAGAAATAATTTTCTAAATTAAATTTCTTATTACTCAAAAATAATATGTATTTTTTATCGTATCTGAATTTAATTTTGTTCAAACTGAATACTCAATGATTTTTAAAGTAAAAACAATAATGAAAAAATATAATAAATAATTAAATGAAAAATTAAATTTATATATTCATACGTTATGGTATCTTTTTTATAATATTTTTTAAATTAAATTTACCATTAATTAACCTATTTTCAATTTACTCTGATAAAAAATATTTACTCCAATTACTATTCATAGTGACAAAAAAAAATTATTGAGAATATTCATTAATGTTAAATTATATTATCCCAAAAATGAAATATAAATAATCTTTCTCAATCCTTGTACAGGGAATAATTTATTTAAAAATAAATCCCACTCATTTGATGTGAAGTAGTTTTCTGAAAATAAATTTCGCAAGGGAAAGATGATTTTAGTTTAACTATATTCCAAGTAATCTTCATTATATGAATTTAAATTTATAATGAAAAATATTTGTTCTAAAAATATTAGTTAAATAATTTTTCATTTGGTTTTATTTTAATTAATTATCAATGAGAACGTTTTTATAACAATGGTATTTTAATAACAGAAAAAATCATATTGAAATTATGTATTAAAATAATTTAAAAGGAATTAATTTAATTAAAAAATAACTAAAAACAACTTATTTTACCATGAAATAAAATTAAACTCTTATTATGGCTTTCATATTAGTTAATATTTCAAAATAAATGTCTATTTTTCTTTAAAAAAAATATTCACTATTCAATGAAAATTTTATAATTTCTAAAAGATATCAAAATTACACACTTGATTAATTTTTATATGTTGATATAAAAAATTTGGTTAATTTTATTAAATGAATTTTATATTTTCTAAATAATAATTGAAATATTTATTCATAAAATAAATACAAAACATTTTAGATGAAATCATATTTTGAAGAATAAATTCATTAAAAATGGATTGATTAATTGATAAGAATTTATCAATATATGTAGTGAATGTAAATATATATATATATATCATAATTTTTTTAGCCCTAGTAATATCCAAAAATTTAATGGCATGGTTAAAATTACAATACATAAATAATATTTTATTTTTTTTGTTTCAGTGTTGTTTATCACATACATTATAGAAAATAATTATCTATTTTAAAAACTCAGGATGTTACAAACTACTCCCCTTTAATAA
This sequence comes from Viscum album, assembly GCA_963277665.1. NCBI lineage: Eukaryota > Viridiplantae > Streptophyta > Magnoliopsida > Santalales > Viscaceae > Viscum > Viscum album. The sequence continues at coordinate 365,041,697 of OY728166.1, read as the reverse complement.
ATTGTATTCTATTAACTTAAACAAAAACATAGTTACTAATAATTTAAATTGACTTTATTAAATACCCAACTCAGAAACATGGTTCATATAATATCCATTGGAATTGATAGAATGAGAAGTAAGCATGCCATCACATAAATTTTTATCTTTGTAGGAGAAAATTATAGTGATGTGAAAACACAGATATGGAAGTCAGAAATTACTCAACAGAACAATTATAGAGTAGTATAGAACATTTTTATGAGATATTCAATGAGAAATATATATATATATAAACTTCTAATGGATGAAAATACAATACATTCATCAGATTACCAAAATATAACCTTTATTATTTCAATATTATTTTCCAAGAGTTAACGAATTCCTAAAAAGACATAAGATAAAGTATTTTAATAAATATTATAATTTCATACCTTAATCAACATTTTGGGAGGCAACAAATTTCTTATTACTTTGGTTGTTGACCTATTTTTTCATACATGCATCCATTGACTAAAATTATGGGAAAATTTTAAATTTAAATGATTTATTATGTGTTATCTATTATCAATTTCCTATCATTTACTATTATAAGGATTTTTTCCATTAATAGTGGTTCATAATGATATTTTGAATTAATAAATAATACACCTTGGTATTTTTAAACTAGGGGTCAATCAAGACCATTAACATGAACTATTTATAAATTTGAACAAGCTCAATGTGGTGTTCCATGTTTTACCCAAAGTTACATTTATTCCAAAGACACATCAATTTATAGTTTCCAAACAAAGGAATATTATCTATACAACCTCTTAATATAAAATTTACTATAATTAGGTTGATTTTATTTTGTTTTGCATTTTTCTTAAGTCTTTCAATATAGTTTTATAATCCTACTCCAAAAAATAAAAAAAATTCATTGAACTCTGATTATGACAATCCTTCTATTTATTACAAAATTTTCATGATTTTTAATAAAATAATACATTTAAAAAATTTCCAAAGATTTATAAGTCTATTGAATCTAGGAATTAGGTATATATCATAAAATCATCACATAGGGTATGAAAATATTCCTAAAAACATCATAATCATGTTTTTCAAATTCTATGACATCTAAAATTGCACGAGATAATTTGGGGACATACATAAAATCATGGGGAGCTATAAAGACTTTTTTGTAATTATTTAAAGATGAAAATGAGGGAATAATTTCATGTTACAAAATATTCATTTCAATGGGACATCAAATTTGTGATAATTAAAAATATCAACAATATGTAATGATATCACATGGTATGTTAAAGGCGGCATGGGAAATGTGAAACAACATTATACATGGCATCATAAAAATATTTCAAGGGTACCTCCTAAGAAGTAATGATGGAAAATAGTACCATGATGGATTATATACAATCCCTAAACAATTTAAAAACTTATAATTATACAAAAACATTACTCAATGTACTGGATCCCTACATAATTTTTTGTGCACATGTCATTTTCTTTCCATTCACATCTATAATACTGTCACATAGATCATAAAATTTGGAATACTTATTCCTCAATTTTTTCCACAATAAATGTTTGTGAAAAAATTTATTCAAATCCCAAATATTAGAAGTATAAGATCACAATTTTGGTCAAACATCAAATAAATGGGTTTTTTTATTCACTATAATTGTTTGGTTATGAAAATCGTGTTGAAATTTCAGCACTATAATTGTGGAACATAAATTTTCGTGAAAGAATAAAATTAGTGTGAAAGTGTTCTTTCTTAATTTTTGAATCATTAGAGGAGTAATACTGATGTGGAATGACATATCCTATAATTAGGAATTCATGATAAACGACATATAAATATGAAGATGCTTTAATAAAGAGTAGATGATGGGGATCCCTTACAAAATTTCAATGTGGTAATGGGTGTACATAAAGGATAATGGTGGGTTTTAATGTGTAATATATAGACCTTTTAAGATGTCATATCTATCCTATTTTCAGGTAATTGTCACTATTTTTATGTACCTTTGTTTTGGATTTGGGGTTTGAGGTTCGATTGGGTGAGCTTTTAAGAAGAATTATCAGACCAAGGGTTTTGCATGGTTTGTGTATTGTTTGAAGCACCATGTGCCTTATCCTAGGTATCAATGTGAACTTTGATAGAGAGGTCCACATAGTAGGTGCATGGTTTACCCTAACCATGCACTGATACCTAGGAAACCATGCGCACATGTTTCTATTACATGAAAATTTGTATTTAAGCAACCCTCACACATGAAACCCCTATATTTCTACCAAGGCTTGGTATTGATGAATTATAGGTGACCCTAAGGCCTTATTTAGGGATTAAAATTTGAATAGAAAACTATTAATAGATATCTAATTCATAGATTGAAGAGACGCTCTTTTTCTATAAGTGTATTTCATCCCATTACTTCTTCCTCTTTTTCCACTATATTTCATTGATCTTTTCATAGATGATCTTGAGTATTTACATTGATATATACAAATTAGTTGAGATATAGATACATAATTATGGATATAGAACTAGATTTTCATGATCTTGAAACCTTTGATCTTAATTTTGGGTTTAGGGTTTCAAATCAGATATTAATCGATGTCGTTTTGCCTCTTGGATTTTAGGGATTTACTCTATGAAAACATCCATCAACAAGCGAGGTAGGTGGACTAAATAAAACTCCCTTACACATGGATTTCATATGTGTATGTGTTTTTTATGAATTAATATAATCCCATATTAATTAATTTCTAAAATTGGGCCAATTCGGATTTTTCTTTGACTTTTGATGTTTTAGAGATATATATGATTAATTGATAATTTAATCATGGAACTAAGGGGATTATCAAACAGATAATTGATTTGGTGACTCTTTTTCTGATTTGGGATATTTTATTTGAGATATATTATGTGTTTGGGTTGGAGATAATTAATAATGTGGTATTAATTATGAGATGAGGTTTGGATATGTGAAAAAATTAATGGTTAATTAATTATTTCCAATGATGTGGATTAAGAAAAATAATTGTGGAATTAATTATGAAAACATGATATTTGGTATGGATAATTAAATGTGAATAAATAATTATGGAATAATATTTTTGATGAATTAATAATTAATAGATTATTTAATTAATGGGTTGTTTAGTTATTTCATTGTTGGGTTAAGTAATGGACTTTTATATGTTTAACTGATCATTGGATTAGTAAAGAAATGATGTGGTTAATTCTTTTGAATTGATGAATTATTTGAATTACTGGGAATTTGGGTGAGAGACATGGATTTCTAAACTGATTGTTATGTTGGGAATTAGACATGGTTTTTCACCCCAATAGATAACCAAGAACATGTGATATGGGGTGCAATAAAATGTGATCTTCACCAAATATATATGGGGTGATAGACATGGTGATCTGCACCAAATGTGATGAGGGGTGTCAAACATGGTGATATTCACCAAATTATATTTTGGGGTGCTTGGCATGGCATTCAAAACCAATTGAATGACAATAATGAATTATGAATTCAATGGGAGAGGTGAATTGAAATCAGGTCGAATGTGATAATTAAAGAATAAGTGAAAATGTGATAACTACATAATTAAGAATTGTATTTTCATTTCATTATAAAATTGCATATACATAATTTTGACTGATGTTTGTTTAGACACCATTGGTGGTGGCCTACTGATTTGTACTCACACCCTATTCAGTCCACCAGATCGACACCTAAGAAGTTATTATTATTGTAAAACATGATAAGGGAAAGGGTATATGATAGGTTCATGTTTGGGAATGGGGCATGGCTGAGGGAACATGATGTGGTTTGGGACCCACTTTGGAGTCATGGTGTCATTAATTTTAATTGAATCGTAGACACACGACACATGCATTTTCATAGTGTTCTTTTCATTTTTAGTCGGGTTATGTATTTCTGGTTATGACTATCACGTGACATGGTATTTTTATTGTTATTTATATGCTTCCACGCATGTTTATTACTGATGCTTTATTCTAATAAATGATATCATTATCTAACCTTAACTAACATGCTATACCCTCACTTCTATTCGACACCCACTACCATATAGGGAGGAGAGATCGAGGTCTTGTGACCAACCCACTCAGTTACAATTTAGAGGAACTCGGTTTGATACAATACAAAGTGTTGCGAGAGGTGTTTTCTTTTCTTTCAGCTTCTTTTGTCTTTCTAATTTGTGAATTAAATCTAGGAGACTAGGAAGAGTAAAGTATTTGTAATGAGCTCGTGCATGGGAGTTGAAACCCCATGTAAGGGGGAAATTTGATTATATAGGGTCGAATTGTTGTGATTGTTTTTTTGTTATAGTTTGATATTTTTCTCCTTTGATGAAATACATTTAGTGTAATTTGTAATTTTTTAAAAATTATTGGACATCGATTTATGGAATAAAGAGGTATGAGAGTTGAGTCTGGATGCATCATTCATGTATCTTAGGGTTATTGTGACATTCGTCATTTTAGGTACTCATGGGAAAACTGGTTATGGGTTTGTTGTTGAACATGAACTATTTTTCCATACTATGAGATTGAAATAATGATTAAAAATTATAATAAATTGATGTATAATGAGAAACCAGAGAAATTATATGGTTTTGATTGATTAATTAATTAATTACTTTATTTGAAATGGTATAATTAATTAATTATTGAAATAATTAATGAGAATGTGAGTACCATTGTTAACCAAGACCTAGGAGTATGATGGTTAAGGTTAGTGATTAGGCCACGGTGTTGACCATATGGTGAGAAAGGGGGAAGGACATGTTGAAAAATGATGTGTTTCTTTCTCCCTTTCTGTAAATGTTATAATGTTATGTTATGAGACTTCAGAATTGTGTTTGGAATTGTAGAGATATTCCTCCACAACACGTGTTGATAGGGAGAATGAGGTGTATGTCTCAGAAATATCCTCCAAATATGGATCTTGACGAACTGTTGGTGCATGTACTTGAAATAAGGGATAAGAACTAAGAGAACTATTCTTGTTTAATGTAATTCACAGAGAGATACCCATGTCAGTTTCTGAAAAGCATGTATAAGATGTAAAGGTATTTTTAGCTGTAGCACACTTCAGATTTTAATTCAGAGGGTGCACATGAGGGAGCTGAATTCTGGATTAAATCTGTAGAGACAATACATGACCATTTGGATACTACAACTAAAATTTGGGACAATTTGGCTTCTTGTATTGTATTAGGGTCATCAATGCGCTGGTGGGACATTCAGGTATGATTTCGATAGAATGATGATATATTATGGATGCAAATTCTGAAGATGTTCATGGAACACTTCTATCCTGAGACCCGAAGACTAGAGAAGTATTAAGATTTTATGAATATGAACAAGGGAAAAATGTTCATAATGGATTATGTAGAACATTATACAGAATTATATTGCTTTTATCTAGACTTTGTGGATGATTAGGATTCTTCAGTAAAACCATTTCTGATCTAACTTAACTGTGATATTTACTATTAGGTTAATATATTTAGGATGAAGAAGTTCTCAAATGTGGTGAATAAAGATATCATTTCAATTGGGAACCTGAAGAAGGATTCCAGTACTGGAAACATAGTTGTCACTAGATGGTAAAAGAGTGTTCCTTCCAAGAGCTAAAAGTTCCATTACAATAACCATAGTTTGGACAGTAGAAATGCAAGGTGGAAAATTAGGATAAATAGCTATACAGAATCATACTATAGTGATTATCCACCAATGTGGTAGTAAGGGACATTATCACACAACGTTTCCTTGAACATTGGTGGAGTGTCTATTTTGTGGGAATATAGGACACCTATAGAAGTTTCGCATGAATCAGTGATAGGTTGGTGATGAGGGAGATTTTTTATACATTCAGAGTCTGGGAAGGGGATATTCTGCACCTTATAGGTTCAGTAACTGTAGTTCCACTGGTAGATGCGGTAGAGTTAGGGGACATGGCGCTTCGGTGTATGAGCTTCCATATCCGTTGAGTGGTGGTACTCATGAGAGTCCAATGACACCACATGGAGTATGGTATTGACTGTTACATGTAGTATAACCTACAATTGTGCAAAGAGTGTTTTGAAATTGATAGTGAGAGGTACTATTCTAGGAACTTCTACTTTTACTTCTGACTTGATTTATATCGGTTCCTCTTATTCCTTAATATCTACAAATATTGTTAATGGTTTGAGCATCGAGGTGGATTATGTAAGAGTGGTGATTCATATTGACACACTATTGAGAACGTTGTCTAGAGATATATTTTTCTGCATGTGATGTTCACAAGATATGAGAGAGTATTGTTTTCTTTGGAATATCTATGTCCTTGATATGATGGTCTTCGATCTGATTATGGGTATGCACTAGATAGTCACACACTAATCCAAAATCGATTGTTACCATAGGAAAGTTACATTTCTATTGACTACGGATGGCCAGTATATTTATTGTGGAGAGTGAGATATCCAGGCTAGGAGAGATGGGCCAATTACTCTGCAACTGGGAGAGCACACATCCCATATTTCATGTCATTTTCTATATGATGAGGGTGGTAGTAAAGACATACTTCCACCACTTGTGTAAATGCTGAAAGATGTATTTCATAGAGACTTCTCAGGTTTTCCAACTAAGAAATATGTGGAATTCCTTATTTATATCATATAAGAGGCATAACTAGAATGTATTCCACCTTATAGAATAGCACCAACCGAGCATCAAGAGATCAAGAAGATATTGGAGGAGTTGGAGTATAAAAGTTTTATCCATCCATGTTAGTTACATTGGAGACCACCTGTCATATTTTCAAAAAAGGCCGACATGGGTTTATGCTTGTGTATCGATTACTAGAACATGAATAAAATTACCACGATGAACTGATATCATGTTCTGTATATGGATGTTTTTTTGACCAGTAGAATGGGGGTTGTGTGTTCTAAACTATAAATTTGAGATCATGGTATCATGAGGTGAGTCTTCTGATTATTAATATACCACTAAATGCATTTAGAAGCATTTATGAACTTTATGAGTTTTTCGTAATGCCGACTGAGATAAAAAAGGCTCTAGCAGTATTTATGGACATAATGAACATGATATTTCATCTGTACCTAGATTAATTTTTGGTGGTGTTCATGGATGAAATGTTGGTGTACTCTAAGACTTATGACTATCATTCCCATCATCTTGAAATACTCCTTAGTACACTAAGATAGCATCAAATATACAACAAGCTATCGAAGTGTCAGTTTTGGATTGACAGTGTACAGTTATTTTGTGCACATCATCTAAAAACAAGGTGTGTTATTGGACTAAAATATGATTCATGTAGTTTTTTCTTAGGTGCATACCACTAATGTTTTTGATGTATGAATCTTTTTTGGATTAACTGGATATTATAGGAGGTTCATCCAAGCCTTTTCTTGATTGAAAGTGCAGCTTTCAGGTTTGACAATGAAAGGGGTCAAGTATTAATGGACAGAAGCACACTGTAATTATTTTCTGGAGTTGAAGAAGTGCTTGACATCAGCACCGATTCTGATCTTGACTATGTATAGTTTGGATTAAATTAGTGTGTTGTGATTCTTCTGGGATCGTACTTAGATATGGGTTGATGCAATGTGGCTGATTCATAGCTTAAGGGTTTCTGCAGCTGAGGCAACATGAATGGAATTACCACATGCACGAACTCAAGTTGGAATCCATGGTATATGATCATAAGTGTTAGAGACACTATCTTTTTGGGGAAAATTTTACAGTACTTACAGAACATAAGAGGTTAGATTATATATTTTCATATCATGATTTGAAACATTGGATGCGAATATGGGTAGATTATATACAATCATTTGTTTTCAAACTAGCATATACACCCAGAGTGGGGACTAGTGTAGCTGATGCCTTCTGTCGGAAAACATAGACTAAATTGGTACATGAATCAAGTGTGAAGTGAAAGATGATGACTTTGCTGGATGAAATGCATGTGGTGGTTCAAGAGATTCAGGATAATATGACTCTACTTTCAGTAGGAGTGGAGTATAAAGTCTTGATATGGATTATAGAAATGCATTATGAGGATCCAAAGTTTTTGACTTTAAGGGTATTCCTTGATGGTGGTATGATACCTTGAGACTATTTAATAGATGAGTATGAGACTTTATATGTGAAAAATCATGTTTTTTAGCCTATCAGCATGAGAGAAGAGCTCATAAGAAAATATCATGACTGAAAGTTGTTGGTACATCCTGGGGTGAAAAATATGTATTATGACCTGCAATGAAATTTTTGGTGGATAGGCATGAAAAGAGAGATATTAGGTTTCATGAAAATGTGTTTCACATGTAACTAGGTGAATGTAGAGAATCAAAAACCTAGAGGCCTTTTGTAATTGTTGCATATTATAGAATGGATACGGGGTGATGTGACTATCGATTTTGTGGTGGTTTTTGAAATTTACTTTGGATGAATTATTATTTTGGGTCATTGTGGATCGACTGATGAAGGTATCATGTTTACTAACTATAATGGAAACCTTTATGTTAGAATAGTATCTAGATTGGTCTATTCAAGAGATAGTTTGTTTTCATGGGGTGATAGAGACTATTGTTTCGTCTCACGATTCATGGTTTACATCACACCTCCGGGAAGTCTTACAGAAAGCACTTGGAAGACATGTTTTATTAAGTACAACATTCCACCCACATAAAAATGGAAAGTTAGAGTGCACCATATATGTGTAAGAGGATATGACGTGGGAAAGTGTGCATGATATTGGTGGTTCTTGGGAGTAGTACTTGGATTTAGTAGAGATCAACTATAAATAAAGTTATTAAGAAACTACACAGATAGAACCATATGAGGATCATTATGGTAGTATATATAGATTACCACAATGCTATATAGAGGCGGGTGAGTTGGAGCTATTGGGATGAAGTCTCATATAAGAGACGTTAGAGCAGGTGTAGCTGATTCAAAAATATATAGCTAAGACTCACAATAGCCAGGGGTTGTATGCTGATAGATGGAGATGACCCCTATAGTTTAAATAGTGTGATCGTGTATTCCTTAAAGAGTTATCATTGTTCTGTCACCGAAGTATATTGTAGTAGTTCATGTGGGCACCCTGGTTTGTAGGACTATTTGATGTAGAGGAGGTAATCAGGCCGATGGTGTTCCAATTGGACCTTCAACGAAAATTCATCTCTATGAATGATGTTTCAAATGTGTCACAACTACGACAGTATCACCCCAACCATTATCATGGGATCTAGGTGGATATGTTTGAACTCTAGATAAATTCATCCTTTGATTAAAATCTGATATGTGTTCTAGATCATAGTGAGAAAATGTTATGGTTAAATACTGTGCCGATTAATTGTGTGCTATGGAAACATGGGTGTTCCAGTAAATAAACATGTGAATGGGAAGAAGAAATGAGTGATCAATGGCACAATATTTATTTCTTTGAATATTAGTGATTTTTGGGAGTGTAACTCGACCATGAGATGTTATATGGTTGGAAGATAGTAATATCCTGACCTTTTACAAAGTCGTGTCGGACATTTTTTCATTTACTTTTTCTATTTTAAATACCTTTGCATTAGAGTGGTGGTTTCAAGTGCATTAGAGTGATATTTTATGAAACAATAATTGACATAGATTTGTGAACAGTTTGAACATGGTTTGAAAAATAATGTGCCTAATCTCATATAATAGTGTGAACCTAGACAAAGAGGTCTATAAGGTTGGGGCAAAGTTTACCCTAACCATGCCTCCCTTCCCAGAAAACCATGCGTGTTGGTTTTCATTATCTATATTTTTATCACACGTACTCTTAAAACCCATTTATTTTAACCTAGTATCATTCTTGATGAATTTAAGGAGATCTTATATCTTTCCTTTGGTATTCCAAAGGGATTTGAAGACTGTTATTCAGGATCTAAATCCCGGATTAAATATCATCTCTCTTCTTGGTAAGTGGATTTCATCCTATTGATTTATCTATTTTCCCTCTATCTTTCTTTGTTCATTTCATGGAGGATCTATACTATTTACATGGATCTAAACCTTTGAGTTGAGATATCGATATAGAATTGTGTATCTAGATCTAGATTTTCAAGAGCCTCATGCCTTTGATATTAAATTCTGGATTAGGGATGTAGATCTCGATATTGATCGACACCATTGTTCCGCTTGGATTTTGGTTATTTCCACTCAGTAAACATATAAAAAATCATAGGTAGGTTTTCTAAATCGAACACCCATAGTTTTGGATTTGATATCTATATGATAGATTGATGAATTGAAGGAATCTTTTAGTAATTGATTTCCTAAATTGGGTTAATTGGGAATGTTCTCTAACTCAATAATGTTTGTAAGATATAGATGATTAATTTTTAAATTAATCATGGAACTATGGGACTACCCAAATTGATAATTGATTTGTGGAATTTTGTTATGATTGGTGTCATTGTATTAGATATATAAAATGTTTTTGGGTTTGAGATTATTAATCATGGGAATTAATTATGAGATGATGTTTTTCTATGTGAGATAATTAATGGTTAATGAATTAAGTTCCATAATGATGATTAAGAATATTAATTTTGAGATTAATTATGAAAATTTCCTATTTTTTTGGATAATTAGTTATACAGAATTAATTATGGAATAATCTTTATATTTATTGATGAATTAATTGATGAATTAATTAGTGGGTTATGTATATAGTTAATTTTTGGATTAACCAATGGTATTGGATATAAATAACTAATCATTGGATATGTAAGAGAATGATGTGGTTAATTCTTGTGAATTAAAAATGATTTAAACTATTTCCAATGTGGGTGCTATACGTGGTGTTCTAGATAGAATGAGATATTTGGGCTTGGACATGGCGTTCATCCCTAATTGTTTAACAAGCGTTTGTGATATGGGGTTCAAGACATGTTGATCATCACCGAATTTCTTATGGGGTTCTTCACATGGTGATCTGTAGTGAATGTGATGAGTGGTGTAGGACAAGTTGATCTACATAGAATGTGCTTTCAGGTTCCTAACATGGCGTTCAACAACAAATGAATGACAACAAAGAATTATGATTTAAATGGGAGACATAAATTGAAACCAGGTCTAATGTGATGATTATAGAGTAAATGAAAATGTGATTGCTATTTAATTATGCATTGTATTTTTATTGATTTATTGAATTAAATAATCTATCTTTTGACTGGGCTTATTTTCGACACCATTTGTGTTGGTCTACTAAGTTGAACTCACGAGCTATTCAGGACGCCTGATTAACACCCAAGAAGTCATTTTTGTTGTAGTAAATGATATGGGAAAATCCTTGTGATCGGTTGGTATTTTGGAATAGATCATGGGTGAGGGAACAAGATATTTTTTGGGACCTTATTTGGAGTCATTGTGTCTTTAATTTTATATTCATTGTAGACATCTGACACCTACATTGTCATAACATGATTTCCCTTTTTAGTAATGTATTGTATTTCCAATTTTGACTATCATGTGACTTGGTTTTATTTTGGTTATTTATATAATTCCACACTCGTTAATTTTATTTTTCTACCATTGGTGTTTCATTATGAAAAATGTTGGTATAGTCTTTCCCTAACTAACTTACCAGACCATCGCAACTAGTCGGCACACTCTAGTGCACATGGAGGTGTTCATGGGGGCATGTGACCAACATAATCGCGGAAATACATATTGGAACTATGGCCAGGAAATTACATCATGAGAGTGAAAAAGATCTATCATAATTTAGAAACAATATGTTGTGTAAAGAGAATGTTTTAAAAAACAAGTCGATACAAAAAAACTGGAAATTATGTTGCATAACATTAAAGATGTGATTGGATAAAAAGTAGAGAGGGAGATTCCAGATAGAATTTATTCTGGATAACAGATAAGTTAAATTATTTTATTATAGGGTATAAATGGTATATAATTATTATATAATAAAATGGATAGTACAGGGTTAATTTTAAATACATGAAAACATAACCAATTGAGAATCAAAAGTCTACTTACAAAGAAGGTTCAAGAATAGAAATGGGAAGGGAGAAATCCCTTACAACAATAGGGTGATTACAAAAGAATTTGTAGATATTATTAAGAGATTCGGGAAACAATGTGAGGAGTATATAAAGGATAGGGTTGATTAATAATGATCCCCATGGTTTTTTAGTGAAGATAAATGGGATATTGGATGTGTCATATGGGAAATAATATGGGAGTTTTTTATCAATTCTCAAACATAGGTAATGGACTTTATATAATAAATTAATCAAAACCACAAAACTCCCATGGTTTTTACCATTATATTTTATAAATATATGTGGTATTTAGTAATTTTTATGAAATTGGATGAAATTATTATAATATAAACCATGTGGATTTTGAAGTGTGTTATTTCCGTATAGAAATAATTTTAAAAACCCATAATATATAATATTGGATTTTGTGGGTTCATATAGGCTTAATAAAATTAATAAAATGAACATAAAATAAAATAATATTAAATATTAAAAATATATTTCGTTTTGGATACATTGTATAACTTTTTTTTACATCACTTTTGTTCCATTGTGGTGTCATAATACACATTTTATGTTTATAGCGCATTTAATTTTTACGTAAAAGTTCAACTATCTAAGAAAACTATGAAAATTTCACAACCACATAATTTCTACATGATTAACAAAAATTTAATATTTATTTTTTATAAAATATTTTAACTGTATATTAATTTTATCTCTTAAATGAAAATTAACATTTATTGATAAATACTTACTTTTGTATAATGAAATTATTAGAACCATTATAGAATTTAAAATTTAAAAAAATAAAATATATTCTCATTTACATTTTAAAAAATATTATAATAATAAATATTTATTAAATTACATTTTATTCAAAAAATTGAATTTTATATTAAAATTAATTTATTACACCAAAATATAATATTTTTATTATCTTGTAAAATTATAATTTTTGTCAAACTGATTACTTAAAAATTTAAAATTTAAAAATAGTAATTAAAAAATATACTCATTATTAATTAGAATGGAAATATAAATATTTATAATCTTACGGTTTCTTTTTTATAGTCATTGTTAAACTATTTTTAATGTTAACCTATTTTATTTGTGATGTGGTAAAAAATATTTACTATGGTCACAATTCATATTTTTCAACAAATCAGATAAAATTATTACATAATATTTATTGATTTTATTAAAAATAAGATATCCATTTGATGAAAAGTAAATCATATTGTTACAAGAATATAATTTAAAATAAAACCAGCAAGCATGATGGGAACCAATTTTCAAAAAAAGAAATTTTCACAAAATATTTGATATTAGATTAAAAATATCACTAATGATATTCATCCTATGAATTTAAAATTTTCAAAATATATTTCTTATGTAAAAATTTTAGTTAAATAATTTCTCATTATGGGTTATTGAAATTAATTTTAAGGGAGAAAAAATATACGTATTAAACTAGAATAACTAATAATGAGTTTTTAATCCCAAAAATAATATTATATTAAAATACAGTATAAATATTATTTAAATGTAAATAATTTATTTCAATATTTTTATGAATTAGATATTTTACATTTAAATAAAATATAATATTATAGGACTTTTATTATACTTCATTTATCAGATGTAATAATAATTTTACTTACGAATATTTTTTTATACAATTCACTAGAAAATATATATTTTTTGAAAAATCCAAAACACTCGCCATCAGTTAAATTTTATATATATATATGAAAAACTGAATTTTTGTTTTAAAATACTTTTTTTATTATTTATAGAAAATAATAATAATATTTTTTTCATAACATAAAATAAAAAAATCAAGAAAAAATATTTTTAAGAATATATGATATTACCAATATTTGATTAATTATTTACTAAGAATTTATGTATATATTTAGGAAATATATATCAATATCAAAATTTAGTTTATCCCACTCATGTCCTCGTATTTAATGGAATGGTAAAAATGGTCATATTAAAATATTAATTGGTTGTTTGGGTTCAGTGTTGCGTAACACATTTGATATTAAAAAGAGTCTTATATTTTAAAAACCTAGGGTGTTGTAGATATAATTCTATATATTATTTACATATCGTATTTTATATTTTTTTTGTTACCAATTATTTGTGAAAATCATTGAACTGGGAGATAAGATCTTCATTTTTTCATGTATATTTATTTCGTTAATTTTTTCCTTTTTAGATTCATAATGCATAAATCATATCCAGAATTTAAAACCTAACAAAAATATAACATAAATGTGTTATATATGTGTTTATATTATTCAATTAATGAATGACATAAAAATGGGTTATGCTATCCATGGAGATAGTAAACCGTACATAAGAATAAACATTGTTTCCATTTTCACAATGGATAAAATGAAAAAAATTAAATAATATATAACCATTAAAAATAATTTTTATATAAAATATATCATATATATTAATTAAATTGACACTAATTTCATTTCATCAATGTAGTTAGTGAAAAAAATAAACATCCCTTTGTGAGGTGGTAGTCCACCATATACACAAATGAAGTTTTCATATCCCCAAAGAAATGGAGACTAAGAAGCTATATATGACATCAAAATTAACTAATCGTAGTTATGTTACAAACATGATATATTTTCTTTTAATAAATAATTTTTATAATATAAGTAAATAGAAAAATAAGAACACATCACATCCATTCGTAATGTAGTACTCTCACTCACACATGAGCGAAATTGTTATAATCCAATGAGTTGGGAGGTTAGAAGGTAGATGTTTATTATAATTCTAGAGTTATAATATAATAATAAATATTACATATGAAAATTAAATCCATCATTATATCTAGTACTGATTTATGGTGGTCGAAATTGAAAATCATGGGTTCGTGAGGTGGTAGTCCACCATACACATTAATTTTGATTTAATATATCATTTTATGGATTTGGTGATGAGTATATTTTGTTACACTATGATAATAAAGTAAAATTTTATGTAAAATATCATTTTTATTTTAATATAATGTTTGAAAAAGTGGAAGGCGATTTGAAAAGAAAAAGATTGTTTTGGAACAATAATTTTATTTCAATTACCAAAAAATGTTTAACCAAAAGAATTAACATGATAGATTTATGATGAAACCAATGGATATAGAATTTATTAGGTTATTGACGAGGATATTTTCCCTTGTATTTTCATACAAAATTTTATTTTGAATTTTCATTATGGGAGAAGAGGGGGGTGGCCTTTTATAAGAGGGGGAGGGGAAGAACATATAATTTTTTAATAGAATGAATTAAATAAATGTTTTTTCATAAAAAACTGTAAACAAAGGATATTTTATTCTATAATATGTTATAAGGTCAAAATATTTCCATAGAATTAGTTTTTGAAATGTTTTTTGTTCATTTAAAGCCATATATTCTATGTTTAAACTCCAGTATATCAATTTTTACCAGAACCATGGTAATACATTTTTATTTATTTTACTATTCATATTGGTAAAAAAACATTTATGACCATATTTGTTTAAAAAAATATATTTCATACAAATACTAACAATCTTTTTTGAAGTTTAATTCATATAATTTATAAAATCTCTTTTAAAATTGTACATGAATTGGGTTTCCAAAGAGAAAAACCTCATAATTCTGTAATGTTATTATATTTTAATTCCATATAGGAATGAAACAAATAATAAAAATGTTCAATTATAAATTAATTTATCAAATTTTAATTTCGATCTAATTGAAATATAATTTATCATTGAAAATAATTTAAATGAAAACAAATTCTTAAATAAAAAACCTAAATTATCACTATTTGTCAAAAATAGACTATTTTTAGAAAAATCACATATAATAACCCTAAAGTAAATTTGATATGATGGTTTGAAAAATTATTTTAAATTTTTCCAAAATTTTCTATAATATTCATATATAATAATTTTTAATTATATCTGAATAATGTGACTTCAAAACATTTTGAAATATATGATTTTTCATAAAACCATTTTTATTCAAATTGTTATTTATGTATTTCTAGACTATCAATAATCAATAAATTTATTTTATTAATTTTTAAACCATATCATTTTTATAATTTAATTAGTATTATTATTACTCCCCCACATTAAAAATATGTTTTAATGGACAAGTTTAAATAATAATATTTTAATGGAGTGTCATGTTCCTTCAAACCCATTGTTGTGAGAATTACAGGCTATTGAAGAGATTAAATTCACATAAAAATGATATATATTAAAATTTATCAAATTATAAAATCAATTATAATATTTATGTTCTTTTATGTAATCAACCATATATGATGTCCTTTTTTCAAAATATTGGGGTCATAGATTGTACCCCCTTAATTAAATTGTGACATATAAATATAACCAAGATATCAATACTAAAGGGTTTTAAATTTTTAAATAGTGTTCCCTAAATCCCGCATCTTGAGAGGGGTTATTAAGACAACCCATTGATTACAGTAAAGGGAAGTGTGAAGGTCATATATGATATTCACAAGACTAGGATTCTATATATGAGAACATAGTGTTGAGGTGAATATAAGTACATTGATGAAAATACTAACACTAAATGATTACTTGAGATTTTTAGAGATTATTTATCACAAGAAAGTGAATAATCAAGATAATATTAAAAAACAAAATTTAAAAACTTATGATGAATATGAAGTTAATAGGGTATTATTATTATTTTGAATATAATTTTATAAATATTGATGGATTTTTATACAATATTTACTATGAACATAGGAAGATATAATTAAATTACATCCTTCTATATTTCAGGTATAATTTCACATTTTGTTTGATTTTACCCTTTTTTATTTCTTTTTTTCTACATTAAATGAATATCCAATATTAATTTTTTATTCCTATATCAAAAAACATTACTTTTTATGGATTATCAGCGGCAAGAAATAGGTAAATGTCCTTCTATATATATTAATTACTAAAAAACAACATTAATGAATAAAAACACATTAATTGTTACTAAAGTCTTTCTTAAAATCACTATATCACAGTTATCTCATCATTGGGAAGAAATTTGAGGTTATCCCCCATTAATCATGTTTTTTCATAGATTTCCAACATTCCCCTAAATAAATATACTAGTCCATTTGTTCAATTAAACATATTCTATCCAATCAATCATAAAATATTACTACTTCAAAATCCTTATACATTTTATAATTTTTGTTACTAAAATTTCATTGATTAAAATACTTTTATAACATAATTAATGAATCCAAAAACAATAACTTTAATCATTACACTTCATCTGTAGTAATACACTAAACATTACCTTTAACCATTAGATTTTTTTTATGAATATTCCCTTGATGATTAGAGATTTCATTTGAGTAATGCACCATGTCACGGACCAAGCTGAAGTTCCATCCAACCCAATAACTATCCTAGGCCATGGCCTTACTCGAAGGGTGTTCCCGATCACCATAGGCAGGAAACAAGTTCTATGTTATATAAAAATAAATTTCAAACAACTTTACATGATTCCATATGAAAGAATAACCCATAATAGTAAACATTATAAAACTAAATAGACATGACCAATCCGGGATTAATAGTTCTCAGGTTTTTCATTTGCAACATTAAGCAAAACCCATGATAAAAAACAATAGAAAAAAAGAAAAAAATTAATCCAAATACCTCTATATGACAAGAGAGTCATCACCCTCAAGCCACCACCACCACAAACACATTCTTGGGATGGAACACTAGATTACAAAACCTCTCTATTTGAACACCTCTAATTTACGTAATTCATACAGAAAATGTCAACACACAAGTAGTAGTTTATGTTGTCTGTGATATAATGACTATTAGGATACCCCCAAAGTGATATTCCATGCAATTATATTTTAAGAAAATTAACAATCATTAATTACAAAAAATTATTTGAAATATATTTATGAAAACATTTTAAATTAAAACAATTTTTAATGGAATGCATTCGAGAAAAATATTTTCTCAACAACATTCTTTAAAATTATTTATTATCAAAGTCCATTGTATTCAAATGTATGAAACCACATAACATATTTTGTAATTAATAAGTGAGAACCAAAGTTAAATACCAAATAGTAGTCAGGATTGAGTGATACAATAGAACCTCAATCTTTGGCCTATATTAGAATTAAAACCAGAACAATTAGCTTTCTAAAAAACAAGATAGTAGGAAAGGCCACCTCGCGGGAATAGTGGTTTCCAATCATAATAAATGATTTCTAATTGTTGTAATAATCAATACTACTATGTGAAACTGGGTCCTTACACATCCATTTTAGTAAGATTCAATAAACTAGAAGAAGTTGGAAGTTTCCATTGTTTTAACACTAGCATACAAGATCGTGTCACCCACTAATATATCAAGGATTAACATGTCCATAATCCCTCATTACACATATTTCACAAAACACCCTTTCTACATAATCATTCTAGGAATAGTAAATATATTGGTAAATCAAAATTTTACATAATCCAGACCACATACCAATTTACACACACCAAATTTATTTTGAAGTTCATTTTACACCACATAGAAAATTCATGAAACCACTTTTTAAATTATCACAATTATTTCACATCATCAATTAACTATTCACCTTTACAAATCCACATAGAAACCAATTTCACTTTAAATCATTATTAATTTCATATATAAAATTCAATAGTCAAATTAAAAGTGTACTATATGGAATTCATCATTTTATAAAATTTATTTTCCTTTGATAAACTCAATATGAAAAACATTTGCACCTCTAGTGACTTTTAAAATTCATTTCACACCTTTCAAAAACCATATTAAACACATCCATGAAGCACTATAAAAATAAATAAAATTACTATCCATTTTCAATTGTAATGTTCATTTCTATAACAATTGTATCCCAAAATAATACATTTTTTCAAAACCCAATTAAACCATAGAACACATCTAAATACATAAGAAATAATTTTGAAATCATCAATAAATGTAAGGTCATAGAACCACATACCGCATTCTTGAAATCATTAAAAAAAATTGAAGTCTCAACCACACCACAATAATACCCTTCCACAGTAATATTTGACAAACAATGTCAATATTGGACACTAAATAAAATTATTCAATCCTAAATAGACCACTCAACCCATTTTTGATATAAAACCACTAGAGAGAAGTATAGAAACTCTTGAAAAGAGGGTATATCAAGAATAATTTTATCTTACTTGAAGAATATTGGAGAAAATACATCAAATGCAACAAATGAATGGAGCTCATGGGTGCCAAAAGAGAGATAAGGATGAATCTAGGGATGTAAAGATCTAATGTGGAATGTAAGGGGATTTGAGGATAAATAATTAGAGGTCATAAAGTGAGTTTTCAAGATTTTAAAGACATGAAACTCACAAATGATATTTCCACAAGGTTTTTTAAATCATGTAGAAACTATGAACACCTCTCTAACTAAGAGGAACCAACCACAAAATTAGATTGCACAACCTAACATACCATGAAAAAGTCACACAGTAACTGGGGTAGAAAAAACTATCACCGATTTTATTATTAAGTAGGAAGGCGTGAATGATATACCTTAATCGTGGACTAATCATTCATTCCATGTTGTATTGGTCAAGTTTCCTATTTTTGTCCAAAATCACAAATAAACCCCACATGTATCAAGCTAGAAAAAAAATAGTAATGTAACATAAAATTTTTGGTCAGCCGCACAGAGTTCCTGAGAGAATATTCAAGATCCATAATTGAACTAGATACAAGAATGAAAAAAACAAGGGTGTGAAAGTACTCCAAACCATAATTCTTTTCTTCCAAGAAAATAAAATAAAAAATACTCATAAAGAAACTAATATTCATTCATTTCTCAAATAGATTCCTGACACCATCACAAAAGAATAAATTAGGGACACCATGAAAGGAATCATTAACTCACAAATTTAACATGGGATTCCAGAGTGGATACTTTACCATACACCTTTTGCTTCCAAAAATCCTCAACACATCCAAGTGTTCTATAAATGTAAAAAAGGAAATCATATAATGAAAAATACTACCACTCAAACAAGAAATAATTCAGAAATAACCAAATCAAACTCAAGCCACTTCCCCAAAAACACTTCTACAAACTTGATATAGCAAACCATTTGGTGCACTCCAACCCCAAAATTTACTCATGAGAGTAACTTCAAATTAGATAGATCCAAATAAAGATACCCACTACAAATAAAACAATAGAAACGTAACCGTATTTTAATCATGGGTAGGCCTAAATTGAATTCCCACCATAATAAATGATCTAACACTTTTTTATTCTGAAATATATTTCCACTATACTTGTGGTGGGTCCCCCTATAATTAGCACTGACCAGCTAAACCAACCATCACAGACCGATAGGGGAAACCTAACCGGGGAAAACATCGGAAATTCCAAAATAGATCAATAAAAACCCCATTGATAAGGTAGATAATTGTTCATGAGAAAGGATAAAACTAAAATCAATTCACAAAGGCCAATTGTACATGGAAAACCAAATTGTGGTCCACATCCAAAAATTTCAATCACCAGAAATATGAGATAAAAAAGTCAAAAATGCCTCAAGATAAAAAAGGAGGAACTCTTCCACCATCATATAATTTAATTAAGTTCTAGGTAATTACTCAAAAACCCATAAATGGAACTTTTTTAAGACAATAGATCTAAAATAGAGAATAAAATGATTCCCCATAAAACACTAAAGACCAAGACAGACTGAGGCCCCCTTGTGATTCTTAACTATGTGCCAACATCACTCAAGGGTTTATATCTTGATCCCTAATGCTTATAAAATCTCCTAAATCTTGGTATGATGTTGAATATTCTTAATTGAGACTCATTTTTTTCTTCCAAATGAAACCACAATTCAATCGAGGGAGGTCTAATAGAACATTGTATGCCTGAGATAGAATCTTCCTTACCAAATAACCTAACATAGATAGGTATTAAATTTACACATACACATCATCC
Organism: Viscum album; assembly: GCA_963277665.1. Classification (NCBI taxonomy): domain Eukaryota; kingdom Viridiplantae; phylum Streptophyta; class Magnoliopsida; order Santalales; family Viscaceae; genus Viscum; species Viscum album. The sequence continues at coordinate 365,020,535 of OY728166.1, read as the reverse complement.
TTCATCATCCTAAAAAGAATCAATTAAAACAAGTATTTCACAAATAAATCTTCATTTATAATGGATAAGTTCTATATTTTCAAAATAAAAACACAAAACCATTAAAATAGAAGTTCTCCAAAGATTCACAATCCAACTTATATGCCTCGGGAAAAATGAATCCCTATAAAACACCAGTTGATACAACCACTGTAAAAAAATTTGAATTTAAAATAAAGGGACTTTAAATTGATACTAAATATTACACTACTCCAATAAATGGGTGGGGGTAAATTTTTTAGAAGAGGTAGAACAAACCCCCAAAAAAATTCCTAAGAACATCTTAAAAAATTGTTGCATGTGACCCCGTCATCCATACTATGACAAGTCATCATAAAGTTAAGATAGGATGGCTCTTAATTAAAATACATTCCACACTAATGAACCAAAATTATCTTACACTAGAATGAAACTGATGAAAGTTTCAATGGTCTTTTTACTTCCGCAACCACTCCCAACAACTTCATGTTGCTCTATCACGACCCGTCCTCGGGGCCTGTGTCGTGACTACCCCAAGCCCGCCTTCCATAGGCCAAGGGCTGGAGACTAGCACCAAAGGTGTAAATCCCGATAACTGGGAAGGAATTGCCTTTATAAAATCAAACAAACAACATAGAGTACAAGCGGAAGTAAAACACTAAGTACAAAAGAAAATGTTGAAAAGTAAATGCGCCAGAATACAAACCCAACTGAAAATACAGCTAAAACTGAACAAAAGTACAACAGAAAAAGACAACATCTAGAAGAACGGAAGCGACTCCTGGGTCATCCTCCTCGGATCCTACCTGAAGGGTTGGTACAGATAGCGCAGCTCCTGGATCGTCCACCACAGATCCTACCTGAAGGGTAGGTACAGATAGCGCATCTCATCAATGCTCTCTCCCATCAACCTCCTCCGTGTGTCGTCTCATCGTGAATTCCACCTCTGGATACTGACTCATCGTGTGGTCCACCTCCGGGAACCGTCCAGTTCTTGAACACACGGCCTCCGTCAGCGTTGCCCGTCGTCTGCAACTAATACAACGAGGTGCATGCATAGCCCGTGCAGGGGTGATTATAACGATACTCAGTAGGGACCCCGAGACCCTCAAGGTCTCACTAAAACCAACATGGATAACCACAAGGAAGATCTCAACAGATATCCTCTACTTAGGTGTATGCCCATACATATACCTGAGTTATCAAGTAACCAATCTCAATCATGACGAAACACTAAGATCATGAAATCAACAGATAACCACAACCCAGGTATATTCCCATACATATACCTAAGTTATCAAGTGACCCATATCAATTATGAGGAAAACACCAAGATCATGAAATCAACGGATAACCACTACCAAGGTATATGACCATGCATATACCTAATTTTTCAAGTGACCTATCTTAATCATGAGGTAAACAGAAGGGTCAAAAGTCTCAGCTCAAACCAGGATTTTCATTATCAAAACCGTAACTACTGAAGAGCCCCGTCTCTGGAGTGTGCAGTGGTCCTATCACGACTCCGAGTTACTGCTCACTAACCTAAGACTACCGAGGTACTCCTCCTGTCGTGTACCATGGGCCAGCCACCCAAACACAGTAGTGCTTTCTGCCGGGGTATGCCACCCAAACACAGTAGTGCACACCCCCTAGTATCCTACAGAGGTACTCTCCGGACAAGTACCGTGGGTCTGCATTGTCTCACAGGTAGTGCTCTATCTGCATTGGGTCTGCACCCAAACAAAGTAGTGCTCCGTCCACTGGGCTAGCCGACTCACTCCAAGTCGAGTCGGTCAAGCAGTCGTCAGGTCTCAGCAGACTACACGGTCTCCGTACTCCGCATGCTCGTCTAAGGGAGGGTCCGCTCCATGAGCTACAAGTCGATACTCCAAGTATCTCAAAGTCCCACGAAGAAGTATCTCAACGGACCAGCTCGTCATAGGGGTCTCAACGCAACAGAAGGCACATCAATCGGACGCCCGGTCTGTGAGTTACTAGCCTTTTCGTCCCAGGGACCTGGTTGGTTTTGAGTGAAAACCAACCCGGCCGTATCTCAACTGTACCCCTAACTCTCATAGGGTATACTCAAAGGGACTATTTCTCAACGTGATCACCAATGTCACTGATGGTTCGTCAAACGGACGTACGGTCTGAAAGATATCATCTTTTCCGTTCCAAGGGCCTAGTTGGATTTCAGGTACAATCCAACCCGGAAACTATCCAACAGCAACTAAAACTCAGGAAATGTATTCCAAAAGTTCCACCTCTTAAGGAGGAAATCAACGAGATAGACGGCGCGTCAATCGGACGCCCGGTTTGTGAATTATTGGCTTTTTTGTTTCAGGGGCCCGATTGGTTTGGTGAGCGAACCAATCCAACCGCACTCCGATGGCATCCAAACCTCGAGCGTATTAAGCCAAAAGTTCCATCTCATCAGTAAGAATCCAACCATGTTGACAGCACGTCAATCGTATGTCCGAAGCTCAAGATATAAGCGTTTCTACTCCGAGGGCCCGGTTGGTTTCGTGTCCGAACTGACCTGGCCGAACCCAAAGTTATCTGAAACCATGAGTATAATATACTAAAATGACTGTCTAGATCCAAGGGTCACATCTCCACTGACGGTGCATCGATCAGAGGTCCACAGCTCATGATATGGGCGAAAGACCGTGAGGGGTCAGAAAATGGGGGGTCTCGGCCCGGACCGACCCAGCCCAACCCCACTGGGTGGGCCCGAACCGGGTCGACCCGACCCGGGTCCGAGTCCGAATCGGCTGGGCGCGGCCTGGCCCGGCTAGAGCGGCCCAGCCCAGCCTAGGCGGCTCGGCGCTGGCCGAGCGGTCGCGCCCAAGGAGCAGCGGTCCCCTCGCGTTGGGGGCCGCTTCGTGTCACCGGACGCGGTGCGCTATCGCGTCCTGCATTCCCCGGTCCCGCGCAGCAGTAGGACCCTCGCTCACCACCATGGAAGATTCTTCCGGCGGCGCTCCGGGAACTGCCGCCCCCGACCGCTGGTGCTGCCGCGTCGGCGGGGCGCGCTAGCGGGGGCTTCCGCTGACCACCGGACGCGCTCCGGTTGTTCGATTTGCCTGCGGTCTTCGCTAGTGATCAACCCAGAACTAGACCTTCGCTGGAAAGCCTTCAAAACGCCTTCATGTCCCGCCTCACCATCGTCCGTCGATCCGCACTTCGACAACAAGAAGCGGGGTCTTCAAATCGCCTTCACGGCCCCGACTTCGCCCGCAGTTTCGTTCGGACCCAACGGCGCGGCGCGACAGCTCCGCGCTTCTTCGCCACTTTCTTTCTTGTGTCCGCACGGTATCGTTGCACGGTGTCTCCTTTTTTCGTGCCGCAACAAATCAAAACAACAATGGGGGTGGAGAGTCGGTCGTGTTCGTGTGGTCCGACCTCCTCCCGTTATGTTGGTAACAACGGCCCAAAAAAAGATGAGGAATGACAACGGATGTTTTCGCAAACAAGAAGCAATAAACCCCTACCACTTCCCGCAACGATGTAGTCCCAACCCAGAAGGAAGACATTCTAGCATCAAGTAGATAATAATTTGATCCGTGTTCTTTGTTTTTCCTTAGAATAAACGTAACAAGGGAATACAATCATTCTAAAAATTAATTCCCCACCTCAAGCGTTGTTGTCGAACGAGATTTGTCGCGGAAAGGGATGTCGTGGAAGAAGACGTCACAGAAGGGGGATCGTCGTGTCACGAAAGGAGCGTCGCGGAAGAAGCATCGTTGATTTCCAAGGATTTGGCATTCTTCGTCGGAGATCGGTGTGTCCTTCACATTCTTTGCGTTATTTGCTTTCTTCGTCGAAGAAGAACGGTTTCCTCCAAATCCTCCCCACGCAACAAGTTCCAACAGAATAAAATAAGAACAGTCTTATTTTATTAACACACAAGTCAACAATTGAAATTTAAAAAGATAGAAACAATCGATTAAATGAGGGGTTTAAAACTACCGAATTAATAGAGGTGTTTATTAAAAGGTTAAACTCAAGAGTTGATTTCGTTTAATAAGGGGGTTGCAGGTGCATTACTTAAAAGAAAAGAAACGGTGGGGCTCGTGTGGCCCCACCCCACCTTAATTCTCACAAAGGTAGATAACAACAAGTGGGTCCCACCCCTAAGGGGGTTGTGACACAACACTTAATCAACATAACAAGAAAAGAAAAATATAATTGTAAAACAATTATATTATTATCCCTCATTTTATTTAAAAAACTCATTCTGAGAAAACGCAACTCTAGAAAAGGGGTATTCTTAAGCAATTAACGGTGCTGCGATTCCATCGGTGCCCTCAGAATTCGATTCCGAGCACCGGTTCAAAAGTTAAGAAAACCCGCTTGTTCGTTCACTGAACGCACTCTAGCTAAACTTTGGAAAATGATTCCGGGAACACCGGGCATAGGAATCAGGCGCCGTCAGCAACTGCATTCTTGTAAAATCCCAAGGAAAATTAGGGAAAAAAATTTTCCCTTGAATTTTACGGGTCTTTACAATACTCCCACCTCAGGGATTTACGTCCTCGTAAAGCATTAACACAAACTAGGGATACAAAAGCGGTACTGAGCACGCATCTGGGCCTTCCGCTCCCATCTGCTCAACTAGAAGTTCTCGTACTGCCAGTGAAAGTGCACCCGAGGAATCGACCATCCTCATAGGATTCGCTCCTGTCGATCCTTGATTCCCATTGGAACCTCCATGAAAGTAACCCCATCGCCATCGTCTAGCTCCTCATGGTCGATGATATGTGAAGGGTTGAGCACGTATCCCCTGAGTTGAGATACGAGGAAGTTATCATGCACCTGGTGCAACTGAGGTGGATGGGTCAAGCAGTAAACCACCCCGCCTACCCAGCTAAGGACCTAAGATGGTCCGCTGAACCTCGGAGATAACTTTACACCTTGGCCACATCTCCGTAAACCTCATCGAGGTGAGACTCTTATAAGGACTTGATCGTCATCCTCGAACTCCAGAGGTCTCCAATTCCCATTTAGAACTAGAAATCAAAACGCCTGCTGCCACGAGGGTATGTTTGACCGACTCAATAGTGATCGGTCGCACCCTCCAGTACATGAGTTACCCTGTGATGCCTGGGGTTTCATTTTTCTCCAACCAAGGAAAACCCATTCCGATGTCGTAGTTAAACCACAACCTTTTTTCCTAATACCGTCAATCTGTGTATGAACTATTATTGCCCAGTCCATACTCAAACCAACGTCGTAAGGCCTCGACGCTGCCACTAAGAGATTCCAACCGAAACTATCACCTCGAGGGTCTGCCCACACTTTCGGTGTAAGTGTGATTATCGAGTCTTCTCCCAAGGTATCTCCATACATGAGGGTCAAGTCTACGGCTTACCAGAAACTCTAGGTCTGGAACAAGATTTGTGGGAGAAAGGAATGATTCATATCGATGTCTGTTACTATGGAATCTACTAGTAGATACAGACTATCCCTTGAATCATTCTTAGAGCCATTGGGTCACTCTCCTTGACCGCATGCAGCTACTCTCTTCCCCCGCCCTCCGACTCCCTAAGCCTAGCGGGGACAACTAAGGCGGGTGGTTGTAGCATGTTAAGATGTACACCACCTCACACTGCTCTCCTAGATCTTCCTCCACATCTACTGCTTTGCAGACTCATCTCTCCTTAAAAGCTTCCTCTTCTTGAAACATTTAACATGCTCGAGTCTCTAAGACTGGCGCCGGTTTCCTATTTCTTACTGCACTGTGCAGTCTTCAACCGCTCCTGGATGATCTGCACATTCTTTTCCTATGATCTTAAAGATCTGCTAAAATTTCTACTTTGACGAAAAGAAAACGCAGTCTCATCCCCTAGATGAACCACACCCATTGCCTAATTCATTCAATCCTGACATGAATGATGTATTCATGTCATGGATGACGTCGTAAGGCCTCGACGTAACATCCAAGTGATCCAACTATCACTCTCGCCTCCAAGGGTTGAGTCACACTGTCGGCATCAGTGTGAGGTCACTGGGTCTCCTCCAGTAGAAATCTCAAATGTGATTGTCAAGTCAACTGTTTTAACCAGGACCACTCAGTATCAACCAAACAAAGGGACAGGAAAGAAAACAATGATAAGTGTCTTTTTATTATTGCCGCTCATAGTACAAAGACACGAATACAACATCAACATGGAACTAGAATCACAAGGGATGTATCCCCTAGTTACACTCCTGTCCACCTGCTCCCGGAGCTCTACTGCCTTGTCCAATGCTTGGCTGTTGATCAAGCACTCGCCAATGCTTCTACCTCGGTGGTCCTCCAAAGCCTGCGGATCAACTGTACAAGGAGTCGGACAGTCACGTGCCAGGTGACCCTTCCTGTCACATTCATAACACTTGCTGCTCCTCGTACGGCTGGATCTGGTCCACTTGGACCTATGCATCATCCATCTACTACCCACAGATGACTCGTCTACTGATCAAAAACCATGTGGCAAATGTAGAAGCTCATGTACACGCTCGGGGTGTAGAGCTACTGGCACAAACTCCACCCTGAAGAAGGTATTTAAGTATTCCCATGTGAAGTTCATCCCGTCGCAAAACTGGAAGAAGTGGCTCTACCACATGCCTGCTACTGCCTGAAGAAGGGTGGCAGCAAAGATCACCATGAAGTCTGATGGTGTCCCCACTAGCCTAAAGACACTCACCACAGCCTCCAGCCAATCCTTAGCCGCCTGCGGGTTCATCTCTCCCTGGAACCTGGGTGGCATCTAGCACTGTAAATCGTGTAGCACACTCAAGTGGCGTGCATCGCCTACTGCTGGGGCTGGTGGCATCGGTATCCCAACGTATGGTAGTACCGCTGGTGCCTCCGCTGGTGCCTCAACTGTAAGAGGTCTCTGTATCGAAGCCTCGTCGCTTGGTAGGATATCAGTACGCACATCCTTCTGGGCTCTAGATGGTCGTCCATGTAAAGGAATCCTGAAGGAAACAACGTGACACGATCAAATGATTATACCTGGTGAGCTGACCTAGTTTGAGCTGTTTTAAGGGAATTCCTTTGAATGCACACATGCAATCAGTGTTTTCGTGCACAAAGTCGGAAATCAGTTGTCATGGTCCTGGTGTATGGATACGTCGGCCGCCCACACCAACACTGGACTCCCTGAACTGAAAACCACACTTGGTGCTCTTAACACTATTGCTTCACAGAAAGAAAATATCAGAGATATAAGTTCTACAACAAGAACCGACTCCTCTGATACCAATTTGTCACGACCCATCTTTGAGGCATGTGCCGTGACTACCCCAAGCCAGCCTTCCATAGGCCAGGGGCTGGAGACTACCACCAAAGGCGTAAATCCCGATAACTGGGAAGGCATTGCCTTTATAAAAGCAAACAAACACCACAGAGTACAAGCGGAAGTAAAACACTAAGTACAAAAGAAAATGCTGAAAAGTAAATGGGCCAGAATACAAACCCAACTGAAAATACAGATACAACTGAACAAAAGTACAACAGGAAAAGACAACAGCTGGAAGAACGGAAGCGGATCCTGGGTCGTCCTCCTCGGATCCTACCTGAAGGGTAGGTACAGATAGTGCAGCTCCTGGATCGTCCACCACTGATCCTACCGGAAGGGTAGGTACATATAGCGTAGCTCCTCAATGCTCTCACCCGTCAACCTCCTACAAGTGTCATCTGATCGTGAAGTCCACCTCCAGATACTGACTCATCGTGTGGTCCACCTCCAGGTACCGTTCAGTCCTCGAACACTCGGCCTCCGTCAGCGTTGCCCATCGTCTGCAACCAACACAACGAGATGCGTGCATAGCCCATGCAGGGGTCAGTATAATGATACTCAATAGGGACCCCAAGACCCTCAAGGTCTCACAAAAAGCAACATGGATAACCACAAGGAAGATCTCAACAGATAACCTCTACTTAGGTGTATGCCCATACATATACCTGAGTTATCAAGTAACCCATCTCAATCATGAGGAAACACTAAGACCATGAAATCAACGGATAAACACTACCCAGGTATATGCCCATACATATAACTAAGTTATCAAGTTACCCATCTCAATCATGAGGAAAACACCAAGATCATGAAATCAACGGATAACCACTACCCAGGTATATGCCCATATATATACCTAATTTATCAAGTGACCCATCTCAATCATGAGGTAAACACACGGGTCAAAAGTCTCAGCTCAAACCAGGATTTTCATTATCGAAACCATAACTGCTTAAGAGACCCGTCTCTGGAGTGTACAGTGGTCCTGTCATGACTCTGAGGTACTGATCACTAACCTAATACTATTGCGGTACTCCTCTTGTCGAGTACTACGGCCAGCCACCCAAACACAGTAGTGCTTCCCTCCTGGGTATGCCACCCAAACACAGTAGTCCACACCCCCTAGTATCCTACAGAGGTACTCTCCGGACGAGTACCGCGGGTCTGCACTGTCACATAGGTAGTGCTCCATCCTCCATGGGTCTGCACCCAAACAAAGTAGTGCTCTGTCCACTGGGCTAGTCGACTCACTCCAAGTCGAGTCGGTCAAGCAGTCGTTAGGTCTCAGTAGGCTACACGGTCTCCGTGCTCCACACGCTCGTCTCCAGGAGGGTCCGCTCCACGAGCTACAAGTCGATACTCTAAGTATCTCAAATTCACAAGAAGAAGTATCCCAAAGGACCGCCTCATCATAGGGGTCTCAACGCAACAGACAGCACGTCATTCGGACGCCCGGTCTGTGAGTTACTAGCCTTTTCGTCCCAGGGGCCCTGTTGGTTTCGAGTGACAAGCATCCCAACCGTATCTCAACTGTACCCCGAACTCTCATATGGTATAATAAAAGGGACCTTTTCTCAAAGTGATCACCAATTCCGCTGACGGTTCGTCAAACGGACATCCGGTCTGAAAGATATCAGCTTTTCTGTTCTAGGGGCCCGGATGGATTTTGGTTACAAACCAACCCGGCCACTATCCAACAACAACCAAAACATGGGAGAAGTATGCCAGAAGATCCTTCTCTTCAAGAGGAAATCAACGAGACAGACGGCGCGTCAATCAGACAACTGGTCTGTGAGTTATTGGCTTTTTCGTTTTAGGGTCCCGGTTGGTTTCTTGAGAGAACCAACCCGACCGCACTCTGATGGCATCCAAACCTCAAGCAGAGTAATCCAAAAGTTCCTTCTCATCAATAAGAATCCAACCAAATTGACGAAATGTCAATCGGATGTCCAGATCTCAAGATGTAAGTGTTTCCGCTCCGAGGGCCCGGTTGGTTTCGTGTCCGAACCAACCCGGCCGAACCCAATGTTCTCCGAAACCTTGAGTATAATATACCGAAACGACCGTCTATATACAGGGGTCGCATCGCCGCTGACGGTGCGTCGATCGGAGGTCTACATCTCAAGATATGGGCGAAAGACTGTGAGGGGTCCGAAAATAGGGGGTCTCGGCCCGGAAAGACCCGGCCCCACCCCCCTGGGTCGGCCCGAACCGGGTCCACCCGACCCTGGTCTAGCTCCGACCCGGCTGGGCGCGGCCCGGCCCGGCCGGCGCAGCCTGGCCCGTCCTAAGCGGCCCGGCCCGGCCTGGGCGGCTCGGCACTGGCCGCACGGTCGCGCCCAAGGAGCCACGATCCCCTCGCGCTGGGGGCCGCTTCGTGTCACCGGACGAGGTGTGCTGCCGCGTCCCACGTTCGCTGGTCCCGCATGGCAGCGGGACCCTCGCTCGCCACCATGGCTTTAGCCGCGACAGATTCTTCCGGCGGCGCTCCGGGCACCGCCGCCCCCGACCACCGGTGCCGCCGCGCCGGCGGGGCGTGCTAGCGGGGGCTTCTGCGGACCACCGGACGCGCTCCGGTGGTCCGATTTGCCGTTGTTCTTCGCCATTGATCAACCCGGGACCCGACCGTCGCTGCAAATCCTTCAAAACGCCTTCGTGGCCTACCTCACCATCGTCCTTCGATCCGCACTTCAACAACAAGAAGCGGGGTCTTCAAATCGCCTTCGCGGTCCCGACTCCGCTCGCGGTTTCGTTCGGCCCCAACGGCGCGGTGTGACGGCGCCGTGCTTCTTCTCCGTGTTCTTTCATGTGTCTGCACAGTTCCATTGTACTGTGCCGCCTTTGTTCATGCCGCAACGAATCAAAACAACAAAGGGGGAGGAGAGTCGGCCATGTTCGTGCAGTCCGACCTCCTCCCATTAGGTTGGTATCAACGGCCCAAAAAAGAAAATACGAGGAACGACAAAGGAGGTTTTCACAAACAAGAAGTAATAAACCCCTACCGCTTCCCGCAAAAATATAGTCCCAACCCACAAGGAAGACATTCTCGGATCAACTAGATAATAAGTTGATCCGTGTTCTTTGTTTTTCCTTAGAATAAACGAAACGAGGGAATAAAATAATTCTCAAAATTAATTCCCTACCTCAAGCATTGTCATCGAACGAGATTTGTCTCGGAAAGGGACGTTGCGGAAGAAGACGTCGTAGAAGGGGGATCATCGCGTCACGGAAAGAGCGTCGCTGAAGAAGCGTCGTTGATTTCTGAGGATTTGGAGTTCTTCGTCGGAGATCGGTGTGTTCTTCGCATACTTTGCGTTCTTCGCGTTCTTCATCGAAGAAGAACGGTTTCCTCCAAATCCTCCACACGCAACAAGTTCCAACAGAATAAAATAAGAACAGTCTTATATTATTAACGCACAAGTCAACCTTTGAAATTTAAAAAGAAAACAAACGATCAATTAAATGAGTTGTTTAAAACTGCCGAATTAATAGAGGCTTTTATTAAAACGTTAAACACAAGAGTTGATTTCGTTTAATAGTGGGTGCGGGTGTGTTACTTAAGAAGAAAGGAAATGGTGGCGCTCGTGTGGGCCCCACCCCACCTTAATCCTCTCAAAGGTAGATAAAAACAAGTGGGTCCCACCCCTAACTCCCTTACATAGGATATAACCGCAAGAGAGAGGAAAAAGTGTTGTGACACAACACATAACCCACTTAACAAGAAAAGAAAAATATAATTTTAAAACAATTATATTATTATCCCTCACATTATTTAAACAACTCATTCCGAGAAAACGCAACTCTAGAAAAGGGGTATTCTTAAGCAATTACCGGTGCTGCGATTCCATCGGTGCCCTCGGAATTCGATTCTGAGCACCGGTTCAAAAGTTAGGAAAACCAGCTCGTTCGTTCACTGAACATACTCGAGCTAAACTTCGGAAAATGATTCCGGGCACACCGGGCGTCATAATCAGGCGCCGTCAGAAACTGCGTTCTTGTAAAATCCCAAGGAAAATTAGAGAAAACAATTCCCTCAAATTTTACGGGCCTTTACATGCTCCCTATTACATGATTTCCAATCACCATTGTCATGTTAGGACTTCAATCATAAAGTTAGAAAACATCATATTAGATTACATAGGTGAATAAGGAAATAATGGTTTATTTCAATTTCATGCATCCATTCTTATTAATTAATAGGATCTTCTTGAATGAAAAGGGTAGGTGTATTTAATATATAAAATAAATGTATATCGTATTCAATTTGAACAACAAGAGGGTTTTCAAATAGATAACCACCCACGGTGTCACTTTAAATATGTATCTAATATTTTGGGGGACTACACTAGCTAAAAAGGAATCCAAGAACCCAATTAAACTTTCCCATTGATCAAAAATCATTACAAACAATATCGAAACACACCCAATGGATCAAACATAGAGGCCTCCCAAAACTTTTTTGAAATATTTGTTATTAATTTTTTAAATTATATGTAATACATTTTAAAATAGGGGATTAATTTGTTTAAAATAATATTTTATTGTAAATATATTTATTTAAAAACAATTGAAAAATGTTTCAAAATAATAATTCATTTTAAAGAAAAAAAGTGATGATCAATAAGAAAGTGTTGGTTAATATTTTTATTAGGTTTTTTAATGATTATATAATATTTACATTTAGGAAGTATAATTATTTATCAAAAAATATATTTAAATAAATTAATAATGATAATTATTATTGAGAATAAATTAAAAATAAATTGATATAATTTATTTTTCCATTATATTTATTTTAATTTATAAGAAAATATTTGAAATAATTAAAAGTATAAATTTCCTTTCGAATATATCAAATTGTAAAAAATATAATTTCTTTAATGAGCCTATATTAATTATAAGATAATAAAACAAATAAAGATGACCACGAAAAATCACATGTCCAGACTCACTTTATGGTAATGAAGTGTGAGGGTTCTCATTGAGTACTAGTATTGTCCTTAGGATGATTTTAGGGTGATCGTAGACTGAGGGGTCGAAATAAATCCATGATGACTGATTCAACTCGTTCAAATCATGTGTGGAAGAGGTAGAATCTAGTCTAATGTGTCACTTTTTGAGGATGAACATATATCATGGGACGGTGAGTAGTTTTGAACATCATAGAATAATCAGATCTTTGTTTTAAGACCAATGGTTATAAATTGACGTTGGAGGCTCATTTTTATTAAGTGGGTATAATGTAGATAGGAGAAATTGTATTGAGATAAAAAAGTCAAGAAAAAGACTATATCATTTTACTCTAGTATTATATCGATTTTTTTGTATTCAGATCTGTAAAGGTATTTTTAGGTCTCTAATTCTTCATCAAATGTATCATTTTCATTTTATTGTCTACCATTTTATCATCTATGTTTAACTACTGAAATTAAATTTATAAGTATTTCATTGATTTTTTTCATAAATCTTTCATCCCATAATTTTCGGTTTCCTTACTCTCTTTTAATTCTAGTGTTCATCTTCCTAATGCTTCATAAATTATTGGAATGATTTAATTATTCGATCAAACGAAATTTAATTCATGTCAAATTTTTCAATTAGTTTTATATAGTTTCTATAATGATTCAAGAAGAATCTCCACCGATCCAATCAAATTAGATAATAAAATATAAATTCACCAACCTGATGAATATAAAATTTATTATTGTTTTCTATCTCATAATTCTTATATTCTTCAATATATATATATATATTACTATTTTTTAACAATAATTTCATATGAAATATATGTTTTAATAAAAAATAGAGAATCCTATCAATTGGTTCCTATATTCTAATGGTTTTGTTAATAAATTTATAATTAATTATAAATCGAACTATTTATAATCAATATAAATATACATTCAATGGAGAAAAACTAAATATATGTATGTATGAACCCACCTTTAGAAATTTTGCGAGTATAGTTCTTCTTAGAATCCGGGAGTTTATTTTCTATAATGAGAGGAAGGGAACTTCCTCCAAAATCTGTCATTATTTTTTCCCATGGATGTGTTAATTATTTACTGAAAATAATTCTATGTTTATTTTTGTTGATTAGGTATGATATATATTTATCTTATTTATTTTCAAATTGTTATGTTTAATTCCCACTTCATCAAGAATAATTGAGTTTTAAAATTTCTTATACTATAATAATGTTTTGAAAAAAACTATCAAATTGAATTTTTTTTCTAATTTAAAAAATATATGTTTTATGTTAAACTATGTTAATTATTTTTAAAGAATATAATTCAATGATATTTAGGCTCTTAGAAAATATTATATTATGAAATTAAACTATCTATTTTATTTTCAAAAGGTTATATTTTTCAATAGAATTAATATTTAATTTTTTAAAATTTATTTTAGAAAAGATAATTTTCTTTCAATTGTAAATTATTATTTGTATAGAAAATTTTTGCTGTAATAATTTTAATATTATTACTATTATTGAAAATTTTAATTTGTAAATACAATTTCCTATTTTATATTTTCAAATGAATATTAAGGTCACTAATGTTTATTAAACAATTTTATAATTTTTTATGAATCGATGTTATTGTTGTTTTATTTTCATATCAACATGGACATGCATTATGAAAAATAATAACATTTTATGAATTGAATAAATAATTTGTTTTTTAATTTAATTAGGTTGTGTGTTTAATTGTATTAACTAAAATTAGTGAGTTCATGAATTTATCCAAATTTTATGTGTTTTATGAAAACATAGTTATGATAACTAATAATGGAATAATAAATTTTTTATTCTATTAATATAATACATGTAATATTAAATTATATTTTATTGGGTAATTTATGATAAATAGTTATCTTACGAAAAAAAATTTCATAAAAAATTGATTTGACAACTACTATTAGTAAGGGGAATGGGGAATGGGGAGTTAACCCAGAACCTGACATGACAATGTCTACCAGTGATATTTCTTTTTGCCACAATGGATTATATGATTTGGAGAGTATCATTTTAATCAAAAAGAAGTATCATTATTTCAAATGATGTTTTAAGAGTAATCCAATGCTTTTTCAAATAAAAATTTTAAAAGTTGATTTTCATAAGATTATATATTTTTCAAAAGTTATCAAAATTATAATATATATCAAATATTATTATTTGATATAACATTGTTTAAATTGTTTTTTAATTAAATATTTAATATTGTGTTTCTTGAGGATTTTGGAAACCTTTCTGGGAAATTAAATAGTCATCCCATGTTAAAAAATGTTTATTATATGTATATTATATGATTACAAAATGCATGTATTCACTGTTAAAGTAAGCACATGAAAATAAAAATAATTTTATAATTTATTTAAATATAAAAATGATAAATTGATTGATTTTTGCTAATTCTACAGAACCAGGACTGTAAAATTTCATTTTTTGTATAAAGAACAATGTATTTTTTTGTTATCTTCTAAAAAATACGCAATATGAAATTAGAAAAAAATTCATAAGTATAGATGTAGGATCTTTACACATTCCATGATAATAGTTTTTTTATCTAAATTGAGTTATGGGATATTGAACTGTCAAAATATCCATTTATAATGTATAATGATAGATAATGGGTCAATATTCAATAGTTTTCGATATAATTTATCAAAACACATGGATAAAATTTTATAGGAACATGGATGGAATTATGGGCATGTGGGAGAGAAATTTATTCTTTTTTTAAACTAAATTAATTAATCTATAGATAAAATTAGATGTATATACCCTGATTGAGGAATGAAAATATTAAAAAATTCAATGGATGAGTTATTTTCTATTAGGTAACAAAAGAATTGGTGGTATTTATTCTCTAAAAGGAATATAATTAGTAACATAAAACTATAATATATCAATAATTTCTTAATGAAGAGAGTTGGTATCAAATACCTATATTGAAATCAATAAAAATTGATAAATTATAAGGTATGAATAATTTTGATCAATTAAATTTAATTTTTTTATTTTTTTTAACTTATTTTCTTTTATTTAATTATATTATATTAACTATGTATATAAAATAATTCAGCATAAATTTATACCTAAAAATTTATAATTATTAAAAGAATAAAATAAACTAAAGATGATATCTACAGTTTCATTATTTTATTACATCCAATATTATTATTTATTTCATTACATAAATAATTATTTTCACAAGATTTCATATAGATTTGTTAGCAATTTCAGTTATATTATAATCACATAATTATATTTCTTCGTTCAATGTAATCACATCCAAAACATGCCTTTCATGACCCAGTCATCATAAAATGGTGTTGACTGGATACTGAATACGTGGTGCGTGGTCAATTTAATATTTCTTCGGAGAAATACAAGGAATATTGTTACATGATGGATACATCTCATAGTGGATTATATTAGAAAAATTGTTCCATGTATAATCCATTAAATGGGGAATATCAATGTCCAGTCTAGTTTAGTTGGGTGGATTAAAGGAATTGTGACCTCAAACGTCAGGTAACATTGATTTATTACCAACTATTGTTAGAGACAGTATCTTATAATAGCGTTATTTTATCAGTGAAGGGAGATAATATTGAGAGACATAAGTTTCACTATAATCCATTCAGTAAAATATTAACCTAAATTTATGTTATCAATTGTTATTTATAAAAAACCAGTCCGATTTGTTTTCCACCACTTAGATTGATGGGGGTTATTTCTTGGGGATAATTATTGAATAAATTTCTTCTAATGAGATCACACTCATTTGGCATTTCATATTATGATCCAAAAAATATATAAATAACACAGCCTTAAATGTTCATCAATAAATTAAAGAGTAAGATTCATGAGTTTTTTTACATGGTTCACATCTAATTTCAAATAAAAAATAATTCATGTAAAGTTACTCCTGCATGCCACATATTTTTTCTCTATATTTCCATTTGAAATTCACTTAAAAGAAATCATGTATCTTTCCACCACACATATGAGGAGTCACACCAAAAAACCCAACTTGAAACAATGATACATAAGATGGAGAAAAAACAAAATAATGTTACTAGGAAATGGTTTTTATTTTACAATCAATTATGTACATCTACTTCAAGATTCCATTAGAATATGTAATTAATTTTTTATCATAGTTTATTCATTAAATGTCTACACGGATATTCTCATATTCAATCCTCGAAATCATGGAGATGATAGATTTATTAGATATTAATCAATTATTCAAAATAGATTGTCTACTTTAGAATCCCATCATAATTTTTTGATTACAAAAGTATCAAAGATTAACTGAGTGTCAACGGGATTTGGTATTGTTTTCTCTCCAAGACCTCATTAGTCACCAATGATTTTATAAAAATTATATATATATACCTGGTGATAATATAATCCACTCCATTTTTTATAGAATTTTTCAGTATCATTGATACCCCATTACTATTATATCTTTATTCAAATATTGTGTCTCCAAAATTACATAAGAAACTAAAAACTGTAATTGTTGAAGCATTTATATCATTCAATGAAAATAAAATTCATCATAAAACCTCAATTAAGATACCATGAAGAAAAAAATCAAAATGTAAAATAGATTTAGAATTGTCTTTGTAAATCTCAACATAAATCAAATATTCTTATCAATCAGTAATGTGACTCAATTGGATACATAGAATATTCACCTCTAATATTTTAAATTTTCCAACATTAAAAAATTGATATATTATTTTCATCAATAAATTGGTACATTTATGAAATGGCTATATGATTCCCTTCCATTTTTATAATGGATAATTGAATTCATTACTTTGTTAAAATGGAAATATGAATCACATATGTACATAATATAGCTACATGAATTGCTTACATTGTAAAAATATCAACATGAATTATTTTTTTAATCCTGATATATAGCTCAAATAGATTTGTGTGATTTAGGCTATTTTTTAAAATGGTTATGTTGATAATGAAACCATTCACATTCAATTTTAAAATCTATAATTTTCCATCATACCTTTCTAAAAAAATCTACAATCATAGAATCAACTTCCATGATATTTCATACCATATAATACTGGACCAATCACTATCAAACAAAAATAATTCCTTAGATAATTTTTTGAACAAATAAAACAACCTAATGAACTAAAAAATCATGGGATCTATATGCTTTTTATACTAGAACACAATTACATTATGTTTGTTAATATCTCACATTTGATTTATAGATGAATTGTTGAAATTCCATATAATTCTTACAATAACCATATTCCATTCCCTCAAATACATAAAATAATTTCATCAACATTGATGAGTTGAATTAATGAACATCACTATTGTATCCCACAACATCAGTGTCACTAGGTAACTTTAATCTCACCATAATGTTTAAGGAATTATTCTTTATCTCATTAAATATGATAATTGTAAAGGAATATTTGTGTAATATACTATTAAAATTTTCTATGTAGATTATTTGATGATATTTCCATCCACATTCCCTTCATCATAAGAACACTTCATGATTATTCATCAATGGGTAAACATTTTCGCATTAACTAAATTTATCACCCCCTTCAATATACACTCATTATATTTTTATGACATGAATTCCCATTTGGAAATATAATCTAAAGGATTCAGGGTAAATTTTTTTCCTAAAAAAATTAATAAATGTATGGTTGTGGATGAACATGTATATTTAGATTAAATTCCCTAAAATATCTCTCATGGAAAGGATTTTGTGAATATGTTTGCAAACTAATAATTTGTGAAAATATCAAATATTTTTATTTCACATGATTCCACTTTATATTTTATTTAACGTTAAATATATTCATAATGTTAACAACTAGATTGTTGAAATATATTTTCTAAAGCTAAATATCACTGTGATGTCAAAAATAATATTAAACATTCATAGAATTTGAACCCCCAAATATACTAGATGAACATGTATCCACATGGAATATGTATCTATTTATTTGGATATTAAATATTTAGATTTAGTTTCACTCTGGTTAACTAAATAGTTCTTTTTTACATTACTATCTAAAAACAATTACAAACAATGAACAAAATACCTAATTTGTATCAATGATATGTTCAGTCATATTTCCAATCTGTAGTAGTGTTTGGAAACCTAATAAAAACCCCAATTGATTTGGAATTAGGGACAATAATTTTCTATAAAAATTTCATGTATCAGAATTTATTTAATTGAATTTATATGTGAATCCTTTAGTTTACATTGATTCTAAGACTATAGAGCCACTACATAGGAAAATTATTATCTAGAAGTTATGAGATAAATAGGATCTCAATCATAATTATGAAATTATTCTAATAAACCATGATACCATTTTTATCCTTCAAAAACATAATTATAATATACAGATTTATAAAAACCACTTTTTAATACTAAATTCTAATAATTTGGATACTTTCTGTGGAATATTTTGTTTTTTATAAATAATGATATAAATTTAACTTTTCTCAATTTGAAACCCCATAATATTACATTGCTGCCATGGAAAACTCTAAAATCTTGTATGTTATTTTAGAAAATTCTTAATATAAATATATTTCATTAGTTTAATAATTAATATCTTTTAAATAAATATTAAAACCCACTATACCTATCTAATTAATTTTTATGTACGTGTTGATTCCAATAGTCACAATAGACAAAACATCTTTTCTTAAGTCATTATATTTTTTTAGTACAAGGCCTATAAATCCGGATTTAAACCATACAAATAAATATATATTATTTAAACTATTATTTGATAATTTTTAAAAAATAAACCCTTATTGTTGCTTGATAATTTTTTTAATGATTAAAATTATAAAAATAGACATTATATCAATTTGATTCATTGTATAGTTATTATGAGCTACTAATTCCCCAAACATCCTTATTTTATTATGTCTAGAATGTGGTGTATTACTATAGTAAAAAATTAGTTTCATATATTTAAAAATATAATTTAAAAATTGATCTAGAATTATTCTATATAAATGTAACATTCATATTCATTTTTTTACTGAAAACTGATTTTGTAATGATCACATTCATGGTTTTATGTATAAAAACAATTTTCTATATAAAGTAATACTAATTTTTTTGGATCCCAACATTCATCACCTTTATACATTGAATACCCTCAATATTCACTTCCACATTTATGAGCACAATTGAAAATATAAAAGCATTTTTATTTTGTAATCTCAGTGTTCCACTAGTTTAAAATTGTCCTTTTTTATTCCTAATGGGATTCAAAATGTTAACATGATTCATTTATCTCTAAAATGGATTTCTATTATATCCAACATCATCTTTCATTGTCAATATAAAATATTAATCTCATATAAGTTATTTTGAAAAAAAATAAAGCACATTTATTGTCTATTTATTTAGAAATATGCTCAAGTTTTTTAGTAGAATACTAAAAATTATCATTACTCAGCTAAGTAGTTTTTCAAATATTTTCTTCAATATTCACTTTCATAAAACTAGTAATAATATAAGATATTTTATTCTTCCTCCATAAACTATTTTAATTGGAAAATTAAGCCATAAATACTCTATCATAGGAATATTATTAGAAATGAAAATGTCTTATTCCTATTATTTTAATGTATTCAATACAACCAAAGATAATGAAATATTTTTCTATAAGATTATTCTATTTTCACACCAAATTGATTGTAGTATGTATATCATGTATCAAGATATATATATTATTAATATCTATTATTTTACATAATACTTCTCTATATCACTATTTTCAATCATCATTCTAATCTATAATTGAGCTTCCAATTTCCACAAAGATCTTATTCTTCCAATTTAACATACTATTCTATTATGGTCTACAAGATGAGATATAATTATTCTCACTTTCATTATTTCTTAGATAAATTTAAATAGAATCACATTTAAATTATTCCCCAAAATCTGATCACAATATTATGATACAAAAACCGTTTTCTTTTTCAATAAGTTTTCAGTAAATTTTCAACATTATAAAAACCTTTTATTTATGCATGATGAAAATAATATTAATCATTTTATGGAAATCTTCTATGATGTTAATCGAATAAATATTAACTTGGTTATATTTTTTTATCATGGGTACAAAAAAATCATTGTGAAAAAATTACATTGATATTGTAGATGTAATATTTATATTTTTTGTGGGTCCTATGATATATCTTCTCTTATATACATCTTCCAATGTTTGAATACTTAACCACCATTTAGCTTTATTAAATATCTTATGACATCGTTTTATTAATATTTATCATCCTCACTTTCCAATGATTCATTACTCTTATAATAAAAATTAATATCTTATTTTATTATTTGGTAACATGTGTTGGTTGGATCACCAATCAATAATATGACTCCATTTATAGTAATACATTTAGAAACAGTAATTCCATCACTTTTATTTTAACCATTAATTTATTTTTCTTTAATATTACCTCATCCCATTATAAAACATTTACATAACACTCAAGAATGTGGATATTATCCATTCATTTTAAATAACATCATATACTATTAATTTATCATTTTTACTATATTCATTTCTAATATCCTTGATAATTTTAGAGGAGTAATTAATAACAATGAATTTACCTCCATTATGATTCTCAATGTTCTTAAAAATTTTGGCACGATCATTTATGTGGGATGAATGCCCACTGTCATCATTGAAATAAATTATTTTATAAACATATTTTAAAGATACTTCTTCCATGCATGAATTTTTTACATTATATACTTGATTTGATATTCCATTATCATTAGGAGGGACCAAAATAGGTAATCTTGTTAATAAATTCTCATCAAAATTACCATTTTGATCACAAATTCCACACAAATCATCATGATAATAATATCTATTTTATGTTGTTAGTATGTGGCGTGTTTACCTCTCTTCCTAGAATATTAAAGAAAACATTTTATTGTCATTGGAACTACCCCAGTAGTTTTTTATATATCCCTCATAAAGATATGTTTTACAAAATTGAATAGGATTTGTATCTGTAAATTCCATATAACCCAAGGGAACCATGAAATCTAAATTTTCTTGTGAAACCACGGTAATATCAAGAAATACTTTATTCATAATTTTATTTTAATTGAAATAAATTTATCTATTTTTTCCCTTTACTTTTGAAAAAAAAATCATAAAATCTTCTTTTATCAAAATATACATTTATTAGAAATTTTTATTTATTAATCAATGATCATATTTGAGAATTTATAAATAAAACCTGAACTAATGATATCAACAATTTCAAAAATAGTTTTTTAGATTCTGATTTTCTGAAGAAAAAAAACTTTATTGTAATTGGTAAAATTTATCTATTCACATCAATTTTGATAATTATTTTTATATTGACCATTGAACTATCATTATCTACATCTATAAATTTTTATTGTATTAATGATGCTTTGAAATCCTTCAATGTGAAATTTTATTGAATGTCTTTTTTCAAGTCCTTATATTACAAAAAATTAAATCTAATATTTTTATTTTCCTTTTTTATAACCTAACTACATTTTTTCATTTTGCTGTTTTCCATAAATTGGATTCCTATTATCACTTATAAAAATATTTTTATCATTCTTGAGAATATTAATTTTCTCAAGATGAACATCTTCTTCATCTTTGAGATTGTGTTAATAATATTTTAGTCTCAAAACATACAAAAAATTTCTAGATTAATCAAAAGTTTTATAAAAATATACACATAATTCAAAAATAATTCTTATGTATCTTCATCACAATCACTTCATAAGGTAATATGATCATCATATTATTTCCACAATAGATTGATTATTTTATATTTTTGAAATCTATTTATACTTCAACTATCCATTGACGCATCAAAGGATTTTTTTTGTCTACATCATTCCTTGATTTTTTCCCAAATTATATGATTAGTAATAGTCACTATAATTCTTTTGAAAATTAAATGTAAAATGTACATGAAAATTTTATTTTATAAATATACCATAAAATATTATTTTGATCTTGAAATTTCTTTTTTTAATGATTCTGATGTAAATGAAATAATACTCAACTATTCATATTCATTCTCAAAGTCATTAATGTCAGCAACATTATCATCATTGAAAATTTTCATGATTATCATTGATTGGAAATCAATATCTTCTCTATCCTTATATTTTTATTGTTATAAATTTTAAAATTTATTAATTAATGATAATAGTTTTCATATCATCAAGATTATGATCTTATTAGTCTTCATGTGCAGAAAAAATGGGATTAATTATGTTAGGATATTTTCTCATAAATTTATTTAAAATAATGGTGTGATCCACATAATCACAAAATTATTATATATAACTCACAAACATCATTTAATATTGTACAGTATTAGTAAGAACATTAAACAAATTCAATTGTAATGTGTTTAAATTTTCTTTACTAGATCATCAGATTTTATTATTTTACTTTCAAATTTCCATGACAATTTCATTCTTAAATATCTGAAATTCCCTTTTGATTTTATAGACACACTTTTATCATATATTATTTCCAAGATAATGACATAATAATATAATTATCTATATTCTATCAACATCCATGATTTCTTTATTAGAAAATTTAATCTACAAAAGATTCGATAATGGTATAAAACCCACTATAATTTCGCCATGAACATACAGACGCATAGATGAATGATAAGAAAATATTTGATTAAACTAAATGGTATAATTTATACCTTATATTATATGTAAATAATTTTAGTAAATAAAATTGATATTATCCATGAGTCAACGAATAATTTTTTTTGCATCCAATAGTGGGGACCTCCTCTTATACCTGTTGATGTACCTAGAAGGATCAATTTGATTCACTAAGAATGGGTTTTTATTTAGTGTGGGGATGTTTTTAAAAATTCCATTTAAAAAAAACAATCATAGGTGTATTTTTAGATTATGATTCTCTAAAATATCAATTACACATCCAATCATGATCATATTTAAAATAAAGGGAATTGGGACTTTAGAAATTTATAGGGTTTATATTCAGTGTGAAATCCTTCTACTTTATAGGGATTATTACCCACCCCATCCACCTTCTATTTTTGGATCCCCTAGTGAAATTTCCTTACACCCAAAATTGCAGGATCCCACCACACATGTTATGAGTCACACCCAAAAACATTTCATTTTACCTTGATATAAGATATGATTACAAAAAAAGATGATAAAAAAACCAAGTTTCATTATCAATGAAGAATGTTAATTTCATTTTAAAATCATCAAGAATATGTAAGGATGTAATTATCAATGCACAATCATGAGTTTTATTTATATTCATATTTAGAATCAATGTTGTGAATTATAAATATGTGAGAATCCGCCTATGTTGATCGATGAAGAACTAAAAATTCAACTTTTTAGACTATAGTGACCCATTATTCTCATATATGCATATTACATATTTTTAGATGAATTTTCATGACATTGTACAAACACACAAATAGGGAATATAATAGTTTAGTGCATTAGGTAAAATGGAACAAAATATACTAAATTCCGGAAATATATTTAGCATCTCCCATAAAGATCCTCTATATTTGTAATCATCACAAATATTCCATAAATAAATCCATTCATTCTAAGCAGGGTAAATAAATCATATAACTTGGAGAGGTCAGATGGAAAATAAGGGAAATAAATGGAGATACCTAAACATAAAATGAAAAGAATATTATGAGAACACGATAATAACATTAGAAACCCATATCATCCATATCGCTAGATCTGAATCTGGATTCATGGATTAAATTTTTTAAGATCATAATACATGAATAATAAGGAAATAAAATAACATGAGAAATGAGAGAATAACGTTGATATATAACATGAAAATATACCATAAAAATAAGATCTGAAAATAATTCCAGTAGTAGTCATGGATTATTTACAATGATATTATTTTGAAATAGGTTCAATCTCCAAACCATTATAGTAATTATGGTTCAATCACAATACCATCATTTTGCAAAAAACCCCATTACTAGATAAGGTTTAATCCTCATTCAAATCCTATCTATATCATGAGATATAAATAATTTCAGAAAAAATTGTATATTGAAACAGAAATTGTGTCATAATAAATCAATATTTATTTATGGAAGTGTATCAAAAAATATTCATCATATCATAAGTAATTAACTGGAATTTTTTTACAAAATTTTTATCATATCATAAAATTTGGAATAGAAAAAGATTCATAATCATTTCACCATCTCGTAAAATTATTTACCACACAAAAAGAAATAGGTTTCATTTGTATGATTTCATTGTGTAACTCATGGAAGAAAATTGGATTTCATAAACATCATGAAATCATAATCCCTTTAGATATATAATAAGAGTGGTATGATTAGTTACAATCACTACTAAAGCATAAGTTATTTAAATATATGTGACCATAGATGGAAAATGATTTAAAATATAAATAACATGGTACATATCTTAGGGTTGTCAAAATTCCATTGAAAATAGCTTTCTAAAAAAATGAATGTACTTCTTGTTGAAAATTAAAATTAAATATTCTAAAATATTCTATAAAATTCGTTTAAATATTTTCATGAGTAAACTGAAATTTATTCCTTGAAAAACCCTTTCAAAAAAATAAAACATTTTAAACATCCCTTTCGCATTAAAATAATTTAACTAAAATGTTAAAAAACTCAAATTTATTATGAGAAAATTATAATCGATATGGTATTTGAAAACAACTAAGGGAATCCTGAAATCATTCAGAGGCCATGAAAATAATAAATATTATGAATTTCATTCTTTTAAAAAAGGAATATTATTTTAACATTTACCACAAATGAAAAATATACATAAATTAAAAGATTATATAATGACCCATTTCAACAAAATTTGAAAATTAAAACAGGGGTAAGATTTTATTCATTAAGAAAATTTCAAAACAATTTTAATAAAATAATATTTTTTTAATAAATAGTGGTTTTGACTGTTCAGAGTGATAAAGACGATTTTCATAAAATAATTATTTATTAAATTATGAGTACATAAATAGAATAAAATAAAGGTTAAACACTTATTCAGTTAAATAACCATAGGATAATAAATCTCATGTTTTTACTAACATATTGAACATAATATTATTGTATAAGAAATATAATCATAAACTAAAATGATAAATACTAAGACTCGATCATACAATATTCAACACAATGGTAAAGTAAAAAAAACCCAAATGATGGAATGTTAAAAAATTAAACATAATATCTTTTGATGATAAATAAATTCTTGATATTAAATTAAAAAAAGTCTTTATATAGAATAATTATAATAGGAGAGGTGGATAACCAAATCACTTATCTCAAATAATAAAAATTGAGATAATAATACTATGTGAAATTAGTAAATTGGGATTTGTTAAATGGTTGAAATAGATATCCTAATATTGATATTTGGATAAAAATTATTTTATTACATGATTTAAAAAATAATTTAATTGTTCTTATATATACCTTAGACAAGAATTGGTGGTGTATATACCTTGTGTCTCATATAAGTAAATAAACTGAGATTGAAATATCTCATTAACTTAGTGATCATTTCAATCTCAATATCCAATAAATAATAAAATCAAATTAAATAGTAAATATAATATGAAAAGTACATTAATTACATTATATTCCAATTGGGAACTATATATACCAGAATAAAGAAATGTGTAATGAATTTACATATGGCTCCCATAAATAAAATATAGATAAGAAACACCATACCGTAAGACTCGACTTCCATCATACTAATTTGATCCTGATGGAAAATACATATATTTTTAAAAATTTATTAAATATACCCAAATAAATATATAATACCATACATTATTTTATTATGTTATTTTATTACCTTTTTATTAATAATTCAATATTAAAGTCACGTTTTGGATATTAAACCCTTTCTTTTTCGTATAAGTTTTGATTTTTTTTATTTTCATTATTATTATTTTGATAATCGTTCCATATTCTAAAAAATATTAATCCAGATATATTTATTATATTTATAATTAGATTATTCATTTAACACCAATAATGAATGTTGTTTTAGAAATGATGTGTGTTATGATCTTAGAGAAGATAAGTCGTATGACGCATGAGTATCTTTTCAATATTTTAATGATCAATTTGAAATCGTCGTAAGAAATAAATTAAAATTAAATAATGATAATAATATAACAAATAAAATATTATTTCCTTAAATATACTTATAAATATGATTCTCATAATTTGGTGCTGAAAAGAGTATCACATAGCTTCTTAAATGTCGCTGTCTACCGGTATGGGAATGAAGTTATCAGCATTCACTGAGTGAAAACGTAATAATGAAAAAGGCGTATTGTTATTTTAGAATTATAAAATTTATCATTAATTTTATAATTGTTTCATTTATATCAAATAAATTTATTAACGTTATACTAGTTATTTTCCATGTAAAAAGTTAGTTAAAACGATTGACGTTGCTACTAGAGACTGTAATCCTCCATGCACATGATAAAAGTTATTGTGAACATTATGAAATGGAATTTATATATTTATATATTTGATAATTAATAAATAAATATAATAATTTATTTAATATAATTAATTTATATTTAATACATCATCACCAACTATGAAGAGTGGTAATGAAAAAAACAAATGACAACAGTTAGCGAAAAAGCAGTTCATCGTAAAAACGAAAGATGATTTCATAACCCATTTGATCGAAGTATCAATGGTTCTAGGTCATAAAGTTATCATTAAATCATCTTATAATATGGATTATAATTATTATATTACATCATAATGTTTTAAAAATAGTTTAAGGAGTTAGATAATGAAATAATATATAAACTCTCGTTGAAAAATGTTATCTATTATTAAGTTAACCATATTAGGTTTTACCAAAAGCATTTGGATGGTGTATTTCATAAAAAATTTTAAAATAAATGAGAATATGAGGAATTTAGGAAATATTTTTGTTTATATGCTATATGAAAAAGGTATTAAACTTTTAATAGTAGAGGATAGTGGCTTCCCTTTTATAGGTTATGTTGGTTGCACACTGCTAATATTTTGAGAATAAATGTTTTACCCTATTTTTTATCATGCCATAAGGATCCAAAATGGAGCTTTATCAAGACTCACACGTTATAGGGTATATAGTTTTCCATAATATAAATTTTAGATGAGTTTTTATTTCATAATAAGCATTATAGTGTTCATGTAATCCCTTGTAAAACCAATTTTTACCTTTACTGTGGTAATTAATTTTTACAGCTTTCACAATTCCTTTCGGTCAAAATTTATTTTTACATTATTTGAAAATATATTTTATTATTATTATATATAAATAATAAATATTTATAAATTCTAAACAAAAAAATGGATAAAATTAAAATTAAAATAATCTTACAGACAAAATAAGAAAGCAGATCTTCACAGATAAAGAATTCAAATGTTTAGAATTATTTTATGTAAAATTTCATTATAAAATTAATTAAAATCAAAAAATAGTATATATATATATATATTATGTAATAAAAATTTAAATCCAATTTAATAAATAATATTACATTATAAATAATTTAAACGAAATGGATGTTTCCAATTAAAACTCTGTATTTTTCACTGTTCATTATAAAATAAATCATTTAATAAAATTTTTAAAATTTATTCCTATCGTAATTTTAATATTTATATTTCAAAAATAATGTTTATTTTATCTAAAAAAATCTATATAAGTGTAAAAAAAATTCAATATAAGGGCTAAAAATGTTTCCAAATCGATTTTTAGAAAAATAGAGTGTTATGTGTAAAATTTAATTTACAGTTATCTATTTTATAGAAAAAACATTAAGATAACGTTAAAAAATTGAAAAAATATAAAATATTTAATTTCATCCTAATAATTTACCAAAAGTGATTTTTATAATTTATTAAGGTAAAACATGGTTTTTTTCAAAAAAAATAGTTTCCAAAATATATTTTCATTATTTTAAAATAGTTTTCATTTTCTTTTTGAATTTACAGGTCACCACAAAACAAATTTTATATAAAATTTGTATTCTATATATATATATATATTATTTATTCTAATTGATACTGATTATTCAAATTACTAGGTGATAACTATCATATTAAATGATAACATTTTATTAGTACATTATAATTCATTTATTCTATGTGCATCATGTTTCACATGATATAATCAATTTTGCATATAATTAAAGACTAAACATGATGTTGTGTTAAAATCAATATAAAATTAATATTGTTATTAACATAATCTAAACATACTGCTCTATGAAACAAAAAATATTAGAAATATTAATATGTACGAAAATTATATATTTCAGAAAATCTCAAGGGGTTACAGAGAATCCCCTCTATGTTTTTCTATTATTGTCACAAAAAATTCATTATAATGTGTCAATATGGTTTGATATTTTATTCTCACTAATACATTATTTTTCATTTATTATTTTCTCACATTCTTCCATTTAAACATGGAATCAATAGTATCCACCCCTTTTCATGTAGAAAAATAAATTAATGTTATTTCCCCACAATCTCTATCACTATAGTAAACTACCACATCTCCATCTCGGAATATAAAAATATATCCTAACAATGGGGTGAAATAAATAACCATCCATAGAGAAAAATCATATAATGCATAGATTATGAAACCACACTGAATAAAAATCAGGTTGTAGTATTGATATAAAATCATATTTATAAAACAAAATATTATTTATGTCTTAGTATAAATCATTTATATTGATCAATATTCTATTTGAATAAATATTAAAACTAAAATATATTCCTATGTGATTAGATATTATCCTTTTTGGAAAAATATTTATATCGAATGCATCTCAAAATGGTTGTATAGATGAGATGGTTACATGATAATAAGATACCTAAAATTTCTTGATATGTATCATATTCATGTAGTGGTACTGTTTTACAAATAATTCGATATATATCTTTTTTTCCTTTTGGGGTGTTTTGGGGAGAAAATTGATAAATTTGAAAGATTAATGGGCAGTGCACAATTGGCGCATGGTCTTCCCAAACTGTGCGACTACCATGAAAACACTATGAAATCCCAATTAGATTGAAATTTAATGGTTAGTGTATTATTTTCCAAAACCTATACTTTCTTAGTTCATTTCATGGACCACTATAATGAGGTTCATGGTTTTAGGGTAATATTTTACAAATAGTGCAACCATGCCCCAGGGAAAAGTCCATGCGGAATTTATTTCAATGAAAATTCATTTTAAAATTCATGAAACCCCGTAATGAACCATTATTCACCCCCACTCAACCTAATAGGTTCTAAATTATTTTTGGTGTTCCTAGAGATGAATAAATGGCATTATGGACTCCGTTCAAGATGAATCGAAGATCTGTGTGATAGATCTTCACCCCTCATAGTATATTATCTCTCCCAATTAGGATTTCTATAACTCACTTCTCACACTCTTAGTGGAGAGTAATTTTTTTAATATATTTGAATGTTTGTATAAAGTATTTCAAGGATCATAATCCATTTTATATTTTATCTAGATAATGGTTCAAAATCCCTTCCATCATTCTTCAATTGACCATTCTTGTGAAATTTGGGGATGTCTCATTTTGAAAAATCTCATCAATAATATTTAGTTACATGGTCTAATTTTTGTATCCCATATTTTTATTTATTATTCTATGTATGTATGTGTGAAATTTCAATTTCTAAATTACAAAATCACATCAATAATGGGATTATTAAATTGAAAATTATTTAATAGAATTTTAAAATTATAGCAATAAATCGATAATGAAATTAGATGGAATTATGATTATGTAGTTGGTGAATAATTGGAATTTTGGAATTGGTAATAATTTATATATTAAATTTTTATAGACCCATGGAATGTTCCTATATGAAATGAGAGACTTATTGCTAACCATGTGGTGTGCAGATAAGATGAAATGATAAATGAAAGTGTTAATTGGGGTTAATAATTATTTATTCTAATAAATGGTTTGAATTATGAGTCTACGAAATTTGATAATATGAATCAGTTTTGGGATAGCCTCTATGACTCTAAATATGAATTTGGTTACCAAATTCTGATCTATAAACCCATTATATTTAATTTTTGTATGTGATCACTTAGTTAAGGGATATAAAATACTGCCCTAACTACCCTTGTGGTTACAGAGTACTGGTCTAGGTCCCCATTTTTTTAATTATATAATTGAATGTAATTGATTAATTGAATTTTATAATTTATTAAAATGAGTTATATTATTACAGATGGTTCATACTATGGCACGTTCTGAAAAATGATTTTCTGGGTTTTGTGCCATTATAAACCTAGGGATTTATAGGGTAAATTAAAGAATAATAAAGTATGAAAAGTATTTAATATATTCAGTATTATATATTGTTCTATGAAATCATAAACTTATATTGACTATATATTATTTTTCATGTCTTTTTTGGTTTCCTTCTAAGTTATACCTGCACCCTACATGGGATGCCTGATCAATACATGAATAGACATTATGTTTGCAAGACAAGATAAAGGCAATAGTCCAATGTTAGATGGATGAGTTGGGATGGAGAATGGTTGAGGGAACTATACTTGGTTTTAAGACACACTTCATAGTTTCAGTTTCCTTATCTTGGGGTTTTTCATTTGACCCATTACACATATATGGAATGAAAAATATAATAATTTGGATTGGATATTTTTTTACTTATTTTGGTTTCTCATGTGATTCTAGTCTTTATTGGATAGGACATTATTCTTGTCAATTTTTATATCATTTATTTATCTAAAATTTATTTTCACTATTATGATTCTTTGATAGAGAGTCTATACTATCCCAATGTTATATATTATATTCCTGATACTAAATATAAACCTCTAGAATGTTAGGATGTCTTCTTGATGTCATATGAAAATTTGGCTCATGGCATCAACATGTGGCACCTGAGTTAAGAATTAACAAATTGGTTTCCGATGATATACAGTTTCTTTTAATTTTTATTAATATCTAGAAAATTCAAAGATTAGATTATGATGTTTCAAAATGTGGTTAAGAGAACATTCATTGGAGTAGCTATCACATGAGTGGGAATATTAGGATACTACCCATGGTGGAATTGTTGTTATTGATTTTTGTTGTTACTATTGAATGTTATTTTACCTTGATAAATACACTTGATGTGTTCTATTATAGTTTCTAATATGTTATGAGGGTTGAAAAGTTTCATGATATAGAAAAAGTGTTGATAAGTCATTAATTATTCTAGGTTATAATTATTATTATGTCATATCAATCATTTTAAGCCCGCACAGGAAAAGAAAACTATTGGGTGATTTTTTAATAAAAATTATTTTCTTGCTTGTGTTAATTAACATAAAAATGATCATATCATGAAATTTAATATTTTAAATGATATTAACTTTTATACATTAAATTGTACAAACATTTCTTTAATGATAATTTTGAATAATGAGAATTAATTAACCAGGTATTAGCTATAACCTGAATGAGGGTTGGTTAAGGTTAATAAAAATGTAGTAGTTTTGAATATATGGTGGGGTGTGGGAGATGAAATGTTATGGCTCTATGTGAATCCTTCCTTGGAAAATATTTTTGTTTTCTTGTGTTTCCAATGACGTTTTTTTGGAATTTTAAATATATTCCACCATGGGGATGATTATATGGAGGATGACATGATGATATTAGATGAAATTATCCACCACTAGTGTAAATTAAGGCCTCAACAATTTCATGTGAGGAAGCCAGATAGTAGATACATGAGAACTGTTCTCAATTTTTATATTTATGGAAAGTTCCCCATTGAGGGTTTTCTGGAGTATTTTAAACATGACATAGAATTTACATTTATAGAACCCTTCGAATATCACTTCAGAGGGTGTATCTAATGTAGTTGTGTTATGGGTTGAGCCTATCTTGACCATACATGACACATAGATACTCTACCTGACAAGAGAGTCAAACTGGCTTCCCTTATGATACATGGTCAAGAATAAAATTGTTGGTATATCTAAAATTAGGTTATTTAGTAAAAACAATATGGAGTGGAAGCACATTCTGGAGTAGTTCGTAGAGCAATTTTTCCCTGAGATGCTTAGGTAAGAGAGGGTAGTATATTTCGTGATGATAACCTAGAGGAATATATCTTGGATGGGTAGTGATGTATTATTTAGTAAATTATAGTTCTATATTCTAATATTTGGAGGGTATAAGGATATCATATGAAGAAATTTTAGTATTGGCTCGAGTGTGAATTTAAATTTCAGAATTACATGATTTGGATGAAAAGGTTTTTCAAAAATAGTGAATTAGTCTGTCATATCTAATCAGAACCTAAATGAAAATTCTAGTGGAGGAAATGTGGATTCTACTAGATTACCAGGACATACATATTTTTAGTGTATTAATTTTCACTATGATAATTCCAAAAAAGGGAATAGAAACCAAAGATTCTAGGTATATGGATTTGTTACTCATATCAGTAACTATACATACACAAACTACTCTGGTAGGTTGGGGTAAATTGATAAATAGTTTCCACATCAACTAGTAGAGTGAAAATATTGCATCTTGATAGGCCCCATGTTGGGGAAATATAGAAACCCCTGACTTATAGGTATTGATAGATAATATAGGGAGAATGAAAGCATTGGATGAGGATGTTCTATAAATACTATAATAGTAGTCAGGTTTAATCCATCCATGGTCATGGTATAGTATGAGGTGATTCTGGGAAAGAGAACCTTTATCATATGAGTGATTATGTTTAGGGGAATATGAATTTTGAATATGGAATTGGTGAAGTAAATTTTATTGAAATATAGCATATATTTGTGGACATCGAGGCTAGACCATCGACAGTTAGAGTTACTATTTTTATATATTCAGCACATGATAGTGTCTTATTTGATAATGTTCTCTCTTAATCATTTATATCATCATGTACTATGAATGAATTCATTCCAACTTTTTATTTCTTGATCAGTTTTTGATAACTGATACACTATTGGGAGTACGATCAAGAGACATCTATTTATGTCATGGGTGTTCACTTGTGGTTGTGGTGTGTCCTTTCTCTTGTGATGTTAACATCCATTATAATTCATGATTTGACTTTATTTTCTATATGAAATGGTTATTAATCTACCATGCCCACATATATGTTCATCAAATGGGAGTTACCATTATTTCTCATGTGGGTGAAAATTATGTTCATCCAGAGTGTGTCATAGCCAAGTAGGTCGTACATGGCCAGATCATTAAATTTGAGGAGATCCCACCGGCCAAGATGAAAGTCAATTTCTAAATGATGTTGGGTTTAAATATGGATGTCCTTTAACCTATATTAGACTACATTTAGGACATTTTTCCTCATCAAATGTTACGACTGTCACCTGAGAGATATATAGAATTTACAATTGTTCTCTTCTTGGAGGATGATAGAATTTCAATACCACATAATATTATAGAACCAACATCAATTCAAGTTACTAATAATCAACTATAAGTGTTTATAGATGTTGTGTATATATTTATGAGTATGATTACATAGGTTTCCCTGAAGTTGTTTTCTAAAAAGGATAATGAGATGTTGATATTATGTGTTGACTATAAAATGTTTAACTAGATGATGATGATGTAGAAATAGTATTCCCATACAATTATTAATGATATATTTGTCCATCTGATAGGACCTTCTGCCTTATCAAAGATTAAATTGAGATTAGTGTATCCTCAGTTGAGATTTAATCCATCTCATATACTATTGAATACATTCTGAATAAATTTTGGACATTATGAGTTTGCCTTTATGTTGTTTGGGTGTACAAATTCAATTACAGTATTTGTGGACATGATGAACCGAATATTCCACCTAAACATTTATCTATTTTTAGTTTTGTTTTTTTACTAAATCGATGTGTAAACCAAGACACATGAAGATCATACCAGGAAACATGAGCTCATCCTGAGTGCACTGAGTGAGAATTTTGAAAAAACCAATATATCTAAGAGTCATTTGTGGATCTATAGGGTAAATTTATAGGGTCACATAATATCTTTGGATGGTGTGTTAGAGGACCTAGATATGTTTTAGGTATTGGTTTCATAGGATAAACCAAATAATGTCTTTGATATATGCAGATT
Source organism: Viscum album (assembly GCA_963277665.1). Taxonomy (NCBI): domain Eukaryota; kingdom Viridiplantae; phylum Streptophyta; class Magnoliopsida; order Santalales; family Viscaceae; genus Viscum; species Viscum album. The sequence continues at coordinate 364,985,897 of OY728166.1, read as the reverse complement.
TTTGGGCTTAGAATTATATTATATATGGTTAATACATATTTTTCCTACTTTTCATCAAATATTTTGGGCTTGACCATGTAGGGGATAAATTTTTAATAGTATGGAGTCTATGGGAATGCTATTATTGAGATGAAGAATCTTTTGATATTTTCACTGATCGTGATAATAAATGAGATATGGGACAAGAATACAGTATTTTTTTATGCATCTAGGATCTAAGTTAGAGTAGTTTTTATTTGGAGATATCAAGTAATGGAATATGGGTCACGGGAGTTGATCCCGTAAGAATGGAACTACCATAGACACAACCTTGTGCCATTTAATTTGTTTATGAATTTAATTGTTGGAAATATTTTATATTGGGATATTTTTTTTACAATTTATAACATTCAAAATATACGTAGATATATCTATTATAATAGATATTTGAATATCCAATAGTGTATATGGGAATACTATATTAATTGATTAGATTATTATCAATCCTATATAGAAGGGGAGGGAAGAAGTTTTGTTGATGATTTAAATATAAAAAATTTGAATCAGTAGGTTCAAGAGTCCACTTATTTGTATAGGATGATGACCCTGCTAGCTGAGATGGTTGTTGTGGTTCGAGATGGAAAGGAAATGATGATCCTCATATTTTTATCTGTATTATCAACACTTTTGAACATGAAATGTAACACCCCAAGTAAATAAAGAATATTACATTTTCACATTTATCCATATTTTTGAATAAAATATTTATATAACTATAAAGGAGACGCTATGCTCGATGGCATACCCAATATGCAACAATGAGTTTCTTGGGAATCATACATTGCACACTAATAATAACATAATATTATTTTAAATTTTAGTTAACGCCTAGACGTTTTAATGGTGGGAATGAACATAACTAACCAAAAAATTATTATATATGTTTGTCAAATATTTTTACTTTTTACAATAAATGTTAGAGGATTAAAAATTCAAATGAATCCAATTTTAAGCGTAAACATTCTAATATTTTTTAAAAGGTTGATTAATTGCATTTTGATGACGAACCTCTTTTAAATCCAAATTTTGAAAATTTTATGTGTTATATTTGACAGAATAAAAATCTTCTTTAGAATCGGGACATCAAAATTTACTTTGTGTAAATTTTTTGTATTTTTCCGATAAAGTTCATTTTTTAATGAATAGTGAAAAATGTTGTATTTTAATTCAAAACCACTTTTTAGACTAATTTATTTATATGAATAGATTATCTTTTGAATTGGTTTTAAAGTTAAATTAGATTATATATTTACAATTTAATCCAATAGTGGTCTTTGGAATTAACTTCACATTGAAATTGGACTTCAACCAGTGTCAATATTTTCATAGATATTGTTTCTTAAAAACACGCTATTTTTTTGACAACGGGAATTAATTAATGCAAGTTATATGTTTTGAATTTTTTAAAATATAAATCATTTTTTGAGTTCGGAATTTCAAATATATCTTAGGGGAATTTTTGATATTTTTATGAAAAACTTCAATTTTCAATGAATAGTGAAACCACTAAGTGGTAGTTAAAGAATCTGATTTTTGATTTAAATGAAAGTTTGCCACTTCTGGGATTTGAAATTCAAAAATCCGACATACATGGTTTTCATTAAGAAGTACAATGGGCTTCAATGAGATTAAAATATTTTTTTGGTGAATAGTAACTTTTATGTTTTATTAATCGCGATTAAAGGTAATTAGTGTAATTTAAGGTAAAAATAATGTTTTGATAATATGAAATGACCTAGAAACATGTCCTGCCCTCATTTGATGTGTCATGGACGACCAAGACAATCCATTGGTCAACTTGGGGACCACATGGAGCCACTTTGGTAGGAAAATGACATAATTAACTTTTTATTTTAAGTTAAAATTAAAATGTCACAAACATGAGTTGTTTTACTAAAACAATTTTTAAATGGGGTTATACAAGTCATATGTTTGACTATAAATATTAATTTGAAAGATAAAATCATTTCCTACATCATGATATTTTATTTATAATTTTTGGACATGAAATAAATTGTTTTATTTATGACACTGTGATGGTGCAGTGATTACCTCATAAATGAACGATTTAAATAAAATGAGAAGATAAGGTAAAGTAAAAGTCATAAACATTTCACAAACCTATTGGATGGGTGGATTTAAAATCATTATAACCTTATAATCTAAATATATCCTTTTGGAACCTTTTAAATCCGAAAAACAGTTTATAATAAAGTAATATTTTATAACATTCCAATAGTGCCACTCCTCTCCTCTTATAAAAGGCCCCCACCTCTACCACCTTACACACACATCTCAAGCCTTTTTCTAAGCAAAAACAAGACCATTTCATCTCTCCACATCCCAATATTCATCATTGAAGCCTCACTTTGGGAAGAATCCTTTCCATGGAAGCCATTGAGCTTAAATAAAAGAGAGTTACCAGTTTTAAAGGTAGTGTTTTCTCTTGTGTTCTTATGTTTTATTTTGCTTCTCCAACCCCCTAATCTCTTTTGATTCTTTTCTTATTTAACAAAACCAGTATATTCAATATAATAGGATGTTTTAATGTGAAGTATTTGTGCTACACTTACACACACCTTCGTCAAATGGTTAAAGAACATACTTTTTCTGTGGTTGGCGATTTTCTGCCTCACGAAACGATGATTGTTCAATATTATTTTAACACCTTTAAAGGTGGCCATTATGATGTAAATTTATTTTATATATGATATATATTGTATTTATTTTTACTATATGCTTCTGTATTTTATATTTAAAACATGCCTTTATTATTTTCATGTTGTGCAAATGCAATAATTTCATATGAGGAAGTGTGGACTACCGCCCCATCAAATGAGGTGACTCGTTCATGCAATACATGGAATGTATAAAGAATTAAATTAGTGAAAATATGTGACCTATATAACATATATATTATAATGGAATTATAATATATATATATCTCTCTCTCTCATTTATTTTTAATTTCATTAATATGACAAAAAAATGAAAGTAGCATTCATGCATACGTACGGCCTACCGTCTCCATGAACGGTGCTTTTAATTTTTTATCTCCAAAAGTTATGGAATAGTATAAAATGAATATGTAATGGATATATATGATATTTTAATCATTAATACCATTATTTAAATGATTTAATTCTAACTACATGGGAAATCATTTTCAAACAAGTTCATTTTTTTACTCATGTACCAACCATCGGCAAAAACATCTGATATGAACTAACATTATTAAACAATTATTATAACATTATAATTTGTGATATGAACTGAATAATAATATTTAAAGGAGTTCCTTAAGCAATTATTAATTGACCAATGTTTATTATTTAGGAATATAAATAAATGAACAAGACAAGTCGGACTTGAGGTAAGGGATCCAACCTCTCTCTTTCTTTTTAAGTACTCTCTTTTATGTCATTTATTTTAAGCTCATATTTCTTATGTTTGGGGATGTTATTTTATATTCATCATACTGTACTTTTTATGTTCATATTATGAGATACCATATTTGATCTCATAATTCTATTTTTGGAAGTTTTATGTGGCGTCGTTAGGCTGCCGAGTTTTCGTAAGGGATTTTTCATCTCAGTTTTATTCCCGTGACATTTATGCTACGTTTTCCACTATTTCCTTTTAGTGATGTATGTACTGCCCATTATTATACTCTTTGTGTAATATAGTTTTATTTATGGGTATTTACATCTTCATTGTATGACCCTTCTTCCATGGGGTGTAGGTTTCGAAAGTTACCCAACTCGGTAAGGGGACCTTTCACCCTCCTCTTTTTAAAATACTTCTTTTGTTATGTCTTTTAATTCACATAATATTATGTTGGGATATGTTATTATATATCCTTATTTATGTAAATTTTTTTCGAAGTGATGAGATACCGTTTTCTCTCTCATCAACTCATTTTCTATATTTTAAAGTGATGTTGTTAGGCTGTAGGATTTCTATAAGGGAACTTCTTAACCCACTTTCAATTATTTGGGTTAAACCTATACTTCTTGATTTTATTATGCCAAGATTATGTGTGGAATATCTATTTTGTAATTTCCACAAACCATTGTGTAGATATACTATTTCTACACATAATCTTCTCATTGATAAATTCTTACGAACTTGTATGGGAAATAATAACCCAATCTCATTTCATTGAGTTAAATACCTATGTCATTGGTTTTGTTTTTCCATGATTATGTGTGAATTACCTTTGATTGTTTCACAATTAATATCCACTTATATTGGGTGTATTTATATTTCTCACACATAATTATGTGATAGATTTTTCCTTAATTTAAGGATACCATCTTTATAATGGATTTCATCTCAATTTACATTTCCATCGAGACTTCATTGTTGTTATGAACCAATTCACTATTATATGGTGTGTATACTATCCTTTAACAAATTATATCATGAATTCCTTTATTCTCATGATATTATAAAGATCAGATTAAATTTTATTCTACAATTATTTGTATTCAAGTGTCTCTCATTTTGTTAAAAACTCTATAACAAAAATATCATTTTAAAATATTTAAATATTCATTATTCTAAATCCTTATCTATAATATCCATGTTTTCAAAATGGTTTTCAAAATTTATTCATATGGACATTAATGTTCTAAAATTATAATTCCATTAAAATCATCAAAGTGGTATGGGACACTTTGATTCAAAAATATCTTTTAATTGGTTTTTGAAAATGGATTGATTAATTCAATATCTTGGAATTACTTATTGTGATTGAAAATGAAATGTTGTTATTAAAATGATTATATTATCAATATTTTTTGTGTAATAACGGTACTTGGACATTTTATGGGTGGTTACGTGATAAACCATATGACGGATGGTGTCGTGAATACCAGGACGGGTGGTTATGTTATAACCTCCAATGCATTGGGTATGGAAGTCGGCCGTATGGCTATTCCATTATGTGATATGTTTGGAAGTCTACTGTATAGTTATTCCATTTAAGTATGTTTATGTCCCAAGTTACCTTTATATGTATGTGTTCTTTATATGGGTTTTATGTTAATCTTTTGGTTCCAAAAGGGTAAGTAATGATATTTTATTCATTGAAGAGTTTTTACTACTTCCTAAAGGTGAAAGGTATTACTTTGATAAAGTATACACGGTTTACTTGTTGTTTTGAAAAACATTCAGTTTTCATTGTTTGTGTATCCCTTACTGATCTTTTTATGCTCAGCCCAAGTTTTTTTGAAATGTTTTTCACAGGACATAATGTGGAATATGGTCAAGGATTGGATCAAGGGAAAGTCATGCTATCTAAAACATGGAACTATACATGTTTATTTTTATGAGTTTTTATTTTATGGAAATTTAGTAGAAGTGACTACTTTGTAATCTTTTGAGATGTAATAGTTATGTCCTAATTCTATAAAACTCTAAACCTGAAAATATCCTCAATGTGAATTTTTTATTTAATTTAATATTAAGTAAGGTTTATGTCCAGGGTCGTATATTTGGTATCAGAGGTTGGTTTAGATAACTTTAGAGGTTAGGGTATTCTCTAAGCATAAGTGACATTACCATAATGGTTATGATTACAGAAAGAGTCCTAGTTTTGTTAAAGTGAATGAGTAAGTATATCTTAGTGTTTATCTTCCTCATTAGTACATGATGGTTTTGTTGATATACTCACACTGACATTTCTGTTTTTGGTGAATGGATGGATCAATCAGGAACCAAAGTGACAATAGGTTTGAAGGAAACTGTGGTGGTTCTCTGATTAAGAGACTCGATGAAATGGGGGATTCAATGAGGAAACTCGTGGTTGTTCTAAACCAACGATCAAGGAGTCCTAATCAACCACTTGTACCTTGGTATGTTCTGTAATGCATCACATACGAGATGACAAAACGATGTGGATGTTCAGGTAATAAGTATAAAGGTAACCATTAGGGTTTATATGATTCTTACTTTTGAGGTAATTATGGTTTATTATATGTTATGATGGAAAATGAAAGGCATGAGATAAACATGAAGTTAAAATATTTTATGATTAGTTTTGAAGATTTTATCTCATTTTGGAGAATGTTTTAAGAATTATGTAGTTTTGGAAAAAGGACAACACGCAGACTGTGTGACAACCCGTCGCGTCAGACAAAGTTGTGGGAATCGAACCCACAACCAAAGTGTGACTGGTATTTATAGCCTACCATTGGACAACGTCAAGTCCCTGGTTAGTTTGACTAATTTTGTTTAGTTACATGATTTTGGGAATTAAAAGTAAGTTTATTTTGGGTTATCTATGGAAATTATTAACCTATCATGTAGGATGTGTGATTAGGTTAATTACTTTTCAATATGAGACTTTAAGAGCAACTAATGTTATTTGGAGATAAATGTTAATTTTTACCTTGGAAGACTATGTCATTAAATCCTTCAAATATTTGGGTTCCAATCTTAGTTTGGTTTACATTGAATAATTTTATGGACAAATTGTTTATCTAATGGTCTTCGTTGAACATTGGTTTCGTTGGACAAATTTTGGAGATTAAGAATAGATTTTTTTTATAAAGGATTATTTATTTGTGGATCATGTTCTAACAATTTTTTGTTTTGGATTTTGTCTAATGACATGGGAAATATATAGTTCTCTTTTTTGGATTAGTTGATTCTCAAGAAGTTGATTATAATACTCTTAATACGAAAAAAGTCTTCCTAAATACTTGTCTTTTGGAGAAAATATGAGTTTGATTAAGTAATCTATTAAAATTTGAAAGTCTACATGAAAATTAAGTATGTTTCATTATGATTAAGTTAAGCTAAAAAATAAATTCCTCAATGAAGAGTAACTTAAAACAAAAATTTTGTCTCTTAGCTTTTCCTACTGGGGAATCAAATATCGTTTAACCCATCATAACTTTGTGATTTTCTTATGGTTAACTTTCTCCTAGAAATTTTTACTATCACTCTTTCTCAGAACATGACCCTTTGTTTTTTCATCCATATCCATGTTTTCCTACATAGAATCCTAGTATGAGTTAACTCAGGTGACCTTTGTACTTCTCTTTCATTATTTTAAAGTGATTTTTTTACTGACTCTTGTTCCGATGTGGGATTTTCAATGAAGTTTCCAAGACCAATTTTAAAATTGTGAGGATGCAATTCCCAAAAGTGGGGAAGGATGTAACACCCCATGTAAATAAAGAATATGAAATTTTCACATTTATCCGTATTTGTGAATAAAATATTAATATAACTTTAAAGGGGACGCAATTCTCAATGGCTACCCAATACGCAACAACGAATTTCTTGGGAATCTTATGTTGCACTCTAATAATAAAATAAAATTATTTTAAATTGTAGTAAACGCCTAGACGTTGTAATGGAGGGAATGAACAGAACTAACTATAAAATGATTATAATTGTTTGTCAAATATTTTTACTTCATACAATAAGTGTTAGAGGATTAAAAATTCGAATTAATCTAATTTTAAGCATAAACATTCTAATATTCTTTAAAAGGTCGATTAACCACCTTTTGAAGAAGAACCACTTTTAAATCCACTTTTTGACAATTTTATGTGTTATATTTGAAAAAATAAAATTCTTCTTTAGAATCAGGACATCAAAATTTACTTTGTGTAAATTTTTTGTATATTTCCGATAAAGTTCATTTTTTTAATGAATAGTGAAAATTGTTGTATTTTAATTCAAAACCTCTTTTTAATCTAATTTATTTATATGATTAGATTATCTTTTTAATATGTTTTAAAGTTAAATTAGAATATATTTTTACCATTTAGTCTAATAGTGGTCCTTGGAATTAATTTCTGATATGTTTTGGGATGATCTTTTATATACCTAATACTATAAATTTTATGTTCATATTATGAGAGACCCTATTTGATCTCATAAATCCATTTTTGGAAGTTTTAAGTGGCGTCGTCAGGATGTCGAGTTTTCGTAATGGATTTTTTGTCTCACTTTTATTCCGATGACATGTATGCTATATTTTCAACTATTTCATTTGAGTAGTGTATGTACTGCCCATTATTATAATCTTTGTGTAATATAATTTCTTTTATGGGTATTTACATCTTCATTGTATGACCCTTCTTCCATGGGGTGTACATTTCAAATGTTACCCAACTCGGTAAGGGGACCTTTCACCCTCCTCTTTTTAAAATAATTCTTTTGTTATATCATTTAATTCACATACTATTATGTTGGGATATCTTCTTCTATATCCTTATTTATGTAAATTTTATATCCAAGTGATGAGATACCATTTTCTCTCTCATCAACTCATTTTCTGAATTTTAAAGTGATAGCGTTAGGCTGTCGGATTTCTATAAGGGAACTTCTTAACCTAGTTTCAATTGTTTGGGTTAAACCTCTACTTCTTGATTTTATTATGCCAAGATTATTTGTGGAATAAATATTTTGTAATTTCAAAAAACCTTCTTGTAGATATACTATTTATACACATAATCATCTCATCGAATAATTCTTACGAACTTGTATGGGAAATAATAACCCAATCTCATTTCATTGAGTAAAATACCTATGCCATTGGTTTTGTTTTTACATGATTATGTGTGAATGACCTCTGATTGTTTCACACTTAATATCCACTTATATTGGGTGTATTTATATTTCTCACACATAATTGTGTGATAGATTTATCCTTAATTTAAGGATACCATCTTTATAATGGATTTCATCTCAATTTACATTTCCATTGAGACTTCATTGTTGTTATGCACCAATTCACTCTTATATAGTGTGTATACTATCCTTTGACATATTATATCATGAATACCTTTATTCTCATGATATAATAAAGCTCGGATTAAATGTTATTCCGCAATTATTTGTATTCAGGTGTCTCTCATTTTGTTAAAAACTCTTTAACAGAAATATCGTTTTAAATGATTTAAAGATTCATTATTCTAAATCTTTATCTTTAATGTCTATGTATTCAAAATGGTTTCCAGTATTTATTTATATGGACATTAATGTTTTAAAATTATAATTCCATTAAAATCTTCATTGTGGTATTGGACACTTTGATTAAAAAATCTCTTTTAAATGGTTTTTTAAAATGGATTGATTAATTCAATATCTTGGAATTACTTATTATGATTGGAAATGAAATTTAGTTATTAAAATGTTTATATTTCCAATATTTTCTGTGTAATAATGGTACATGGACATTTTACAGGTGGTTACGTGACAAACCATATGACGGGTGGTGTCGTCAATACCAGGATGGGTGGTTACATTATAACCTCCAATGCATTGGGTATGGATGTCGGTCGTTTGGCTATTCCATTAAGTGATATGTGTAGATGTCGACCGTATTGTTATTCCATTTAAGTATGTTTATGTCCCATGTTACCTTTATATATATGTGTTCTTTATATGTGGTTTATGGAAATATTTTGGTTACAAAAGGTTAAGTAATGATATTTTATTCAGTGAAGAGTTTTTACTAATTCCAAAAGGTGGAAGGTATTACATTGATAAAGTATACATGGTTTACTTGTTATTTTGAAAAAATAACAGTTTTCATTCATTTTGTATCCCTTAATGATATTTTTATTCTCACCGCAAGTTTTTTTGAAATGTTTTTCACGAGACTTAATGTGGAATAGGGTCAAGGATGGGATCAAGGGAAAGTCATGCTTTCTAAAACATGGAACTAGACATGTTTCTTATTAAGAGTTTTTATTTTATGGAAATTTAGTAGAAGTGACTACTTTTTAATCTTTTTAGATGTAATCGTTATGTCCTAATTCTCTAAAACTCTAAACCCGAAAATATCCTCAATGTGAATTATTCATTAATTCAATATTAAGTAAGGTTTAAGGCTGGGGCCTTATATGAAAAACGTGATGATGTATGAGGATCATGAGGATTGGACATGAGGTAATGCTTTGATGGTGGGGTTTGAACTTCATATTAGTCCATATATAGATATGAGATAAACTATTTTGGGGGCCAGGTAGTTGTTACTACAATTGTGAGATAGAATGCAATTTGAGATTCAGATGTCTCAAAGTAGGTTGTACATCCATGTTTGACCAAACTGTATCTTGTCATGTGGTGTCAATATCATTGTTTAAACATGAAATGCTAGATTGTAGCGTTCATGACTAAATTCTACACGTGTCAACTAGTGAATATCGAACATCAAGGACATGGTTGGTATCTACAGTCACTTCCAATTTTTGAGTGGATGTGTAATGATGTCACCATGTCATTTGTGGTTACTCTCCCAAGGACACTTCATAATAATGATTAGATTGTGGTGGTAGTGGGATGATTAATGAAATTATCTCCTCTCTTGCCTATATGAGACACTTAATTGGTTAATTAGTTGGGAGAAATATATGTTTGCGATTTCATACATCTTCAAAGGTTTACCTGGAGTATATATTTATACCATGAATCACATTGTAAATCATGTCTCTTATAGGGCTTGTAGAAGTTTCTTGGTATCATTTATTACTCACAACATATTTCAACCCACAGAAAAATGAGATGTCAGAATGTACTATTAATGCAATTTATGATATTTTACGATTGTGTTTTCTTCAATTTGTTGGGTATTAGTATAACCACCTAGAACCCATTATGTGCTCTAATAAAAATAGTTACTAGGAGACTATTAATATTGAACCATACGAGGATCTTTATGGTAGGTGAAGTATACCACCCCTATTCTAGATGGAGGGCGGTGATTTTGAGATGTTTGGACCAAGTCACAAATAAGAGAAATCAAAGTTGATTCAAATAATTATGAAACATATTTCTATGTCATAGAATAGAGAGAATTCATATGATGATATATGTCAATGACCCCTTGAATTTACAGTGGGAGATGATGTTTTTGTTCAAGCATTTCATAGACTGTGTAACCATATGATATTTTAGTAGGGAATTTTGGAAGTCCGGTTTGTTGGATTCTTTGATGTTGTGAATATAATTGGCCCAATATTGTACTTATTGGATGTTCTATTGAGGAATTAGTAAATTTACTACGTTTTTAGGTGTCACGTCTTTTAGGTTATCACCTCGTCTGTCTCATGCGATCTATATTGATAATGTGGACATAGCGACCAATGAATATGTTGAAGAGTATTTGATTCATAAGATGGAACATAGTGAAATTATTTCATGGGGAAAGATAATATGAATATTATGAGTTTTTTAGAAACATGGATATTATCAGGAGGAAACATGGGATACCGAAACAGATATGTGGGCTCAACAGATCAATCCTTTTACATCATAACCTTATATATTCATATGAATATATCCTGAGGATGATATGTTATAGGGTGGGGTTATAATATGATCTTGAACATTTTTATAGATGAATCATGTTTTTTTATATGTACTCTTTAACTCTTATGTTTTTTATATGTTTAGTGGGATTTTATCATGGAACATTCATGTGAAAATTGTGAAATTTTGAAGAAAATTTAGAAGTTCATAGTTGACTCATGATTTCCCCAAACCATGAGAATACCATGAACAATACATGAAATCAATAAAGGAAAGTAATTTAATGGAAAGTGCATGGTTTTTATAATCGATATACCTTTTAGTATAAAATTTTCACCCCATTGATTTGGTGCACAGTTAGGGTGCATGGTTTGTAAAACCATGAAACCTATACCAAGAAACCATCCACACAGAATTTAATTCGATGAAAATTCATTTTAGAGTTCTTGAACACCCCATATTTTACTCTTATTCATCCCAACTTGATGTAACATGTTCTATATTATTTTTTGATTTCCTAGAAAAGATCACTTAGAATTATAAACTATAATCATGACAATTATAATATTTTATTTATGAATCTACACCTCTCTCAATACGTGATCACTCCCAATATAGATTACATTATCTCTCTCCTATCTCTATACTGATGGTCAGGAATGATTTTACTCTATTAGAAAGGGTTTTGATCATTTATTAAAACGTTATTAATCCTTTTGAACTTGGATATAGGTTGTTGTTCTAAATCCCTGATTCAATTATGCAACAGATCCTTCCTCAATAATTTAGGAATTTTTATATTTGATAATCCTCATCAAAGATCATGTTCGATATAATTTTAAATTCACATGGTATTGATTAATATTGAACATATGTAATTGTTAAATTTCCATTTCAATTTTAGGAAATCTCATCAATAATGTAATATATTAATTGGTTAATTAATTCATGGATTCAATGAATTAGTGGAATAATGTGACAATTAAATTATTTGGAATTATGATTATGAAATTCATTAATACTTGGAATTTTGAAATTAATGTTTATTGGTTTATGAAATTACTTCAAATACATGGGGTGTGCTAATAGGAATTTTGAAACTTGTATCCACCCTTGTGGCATGATGTTAGAATAAAATGAGAAATGAAATTTTGAATTTGGTTGGATAATAATTGATGATATTAAATAATAATGGTAAAACATATGGAACAATAAAGGGTGATAATTGTGAATGATTTTTTAGAAAGGAGATGATTCTCTAAATACCCATAGTGTTGTAGAATACCACTATTTCACCCCCAATATATTTATCTATTATACATGATAACTGAGTTTTTAGACAGGTAAGACTACTCGAAATAGACATGGGGCGACATACTACTATTCTCGTACCCCATTATTTCAATTATATAATTCAATGGAATTGATTAGTGGAAAACAATAATGGATTGAAATGTGTTATCCCTTTCAGGATGGTTCACATAGAAGCATAGGACAAAGCTGGTACTGATGGTTTAGTTGTCATCATCATCCTCGGGGTTTATGTGGTAAAATAAATATTAATTTATTGTAAATTTTTTTCTTCTTTTATTTTAAATTATTCATTATATGTCAATATAATCTGTTATATACTAGAAATTGTTATAGAAACCATTTGTTGTTAACTACTATGTTTTACTCTCATTCGATATAGGATTCCTTCAGTATACATAAATAGAAATTTTATTTGTATTAAATGATAAGGCAATGAGTCATATGTTAGATTGAATAGTTGGGTTAGATAATGGATGAGTGAGGAAAACTTGTTGTAGAGACCAACTTGAGGGTGTTAGTATCTTTTTTGAGTTTTTTATTTGACACATGAAAAATATATGGCATGCCGTATCAACTACTTTAGTGTGTATATTTTATTCAATGTTTTGGTTTAACATGTGATACTGGAATTTATTGGTTATGGTGTTATTCTGATGTAATAATGATGGTATAGTCTCCATGTGCTAAATATTATACCATATCTAATATTCCTCACCCTCTAGCGTATAGAGAGGCACATTTATGGTTAGGAGATCAACTGGATCAGGGCACCATAATTTTCCACCGAGGTTGGGATGTCATAATGATTCCCATACAATAGATTAAATGGATATCTGAGTCACTTATATAGATAAAGTGTCTATTTTTATTACTTATATAGATAAACCATCTTGTTGATTAGTCTATGCATATAAAATGGATATATGATTTATCCATTTCCAATTTTGCAATATAATATAAATGGATAAATGATTCTTCCCCTTTACATAAATTCCAATGTAGATAATGAAACCCCTCACACTCATATATACCTAGATCGTTTTGTCATCATCCGTCTTAAAAAACATTCTAGAATTTTGTAACTCCCTTATGTGATATTTAAATCCATAAAATTCAGATCTTACAACATCATATATAATTAATTTAATGATAATATTTCCACAAAATACAGCAACCTAAACTCACCAAGGACCATGATATCTTAACACTTTTTAAAACAAACAAATATCTATTAGGGTTCTTTAATTATCATAAACCTAGATAATTTTATATGTTTCCCATCATAATTAATTGAGAAATTTTTATTAATATTATTATATGTGACAATTAATGACTATTACTTATGATATTACCATTTTGTAATATTGATTATATTTTGACTGTGTTTTATTAGTATCAAATTCTAAATTATATTTGTTAGTTGAAAAGATATATATTTTTAAAATTTGGTAACATTTCTAGTGGGAAAATTCCAATCATAATTTTCATTGGCATATTATTTCTCATTAATTCCATTTATACCCTCTATTTTTTTATATTTTCAATATTTTTCGATTTTTTAAAATGATAAAAGAATATCATTATAAATAATTGTGTAGAAAAATAAAAATTGGGACTATAAAAGTGCATTATTATGGAAATGAACAAAAAAACAACATAAAATGTAATGATAGGTTGCCAATGTTTTTCAAGGATATATATTCCTATAAAATATCTCTCATTATACAATTGTTGTTTCAACACATTCTTCCATTGCCTTCGTGTGTGGGAAAATATTATGTTTTTTCTATTGAACTGGTAACACATATGAATGGTATAAAAAATTACCCAATTTAATTCAATCTCATGCATTATAAAACCATGAATGTTTATAGAGTACATCTTTTCATGATATTTACACATCGTCCTACATATATGATCACTATTTTAATTCTAATTTAAATTTATTATGATTTAGTTAACTTGGTCTAGCTTGTTCTTATAGGTGATGGTGATGGATCCTCTATTGTAATAGTTAAAACAAAATTATGATATTTATAAAAAAATTTAGATATCTAATTATTAGTTTTTAATTTTTTAGTCTGTGGAAACCATTATGCATGATGTTCTAACTGGGGTAGTCTATACATCGACTAGAGATTTAATAAATTATATCACTGCATAGTACCCATGGATGATTGAAACTAAACATCTCATATTATTATATATTCCATAAAACATTGTTTTGGTAATTAAGATATTTCATTATAAAAACATAAAAAAGATCTGAAAACATTTCATTTTGTCCAGAATTACTCCCTTAAAACCAAGATCTGAAATCATTTCATCACCCTGTAGTGACTTTATCCCAATGGCTGGAAGAAGTGTAGAACATTGAAATGGTGAAATTTTGAGGGACATATCGTGATGATATTTAATAAATTGAAATAGTGATTATCCCCATCACTATGTATAAAAATATTATATGTGGATTATTTCATTTCCCGACCCAACTGACTACACAACATGTATCTGGAACAATCACCACATGACTTAAAGCACGCCTCCCCTTACACAAGAGTATGCTGACTATAAGCATGGTATAATGTGGTGATATTAAAGATATTATACACTCATTATAAGAGTATAACACCAGTAAATAAAAAAAATAAATATCAGGAGGCAGTGGAAGAAATAATAAATGAAGAAAAATCAGTTGAAGTACATTACAATATCTAATTAAATGTTTTCAATGCCAATTTACAACAATTCATGTATGACAGATGATTCTACTTGTACAATTTTTAAAAATTACAATAGAAATATATAGTAATCAAGAAATAAAAAACCAATGAATAGCTCACGAGCATCTCATGAACTAGCTTAGTATTCTACCCCAACTCCATCCGATCAATGTAGATCAAAACATTAGAAGATGGCAGCTTACCTATATCAATAAATCAAGACATAAAGCCTACTAATGTGAAATTGGTTCCTGAGTAGGGTGTGAGATAGGATCTCAGTATAGCGGCACCCATGGTGTATAGAAAAATCTGGTCTATGTATAAATTAATCCTGTTCAGGTAACAAAAAATAAAAAATTAACTGAATAGAAAAAAATATCCCACATGTGTTCTTATAGAACACATTGCGGCTCTAAATACACTAGCTCATTTCCATAATAATATGTCTGACCAAAAATTATATATAAATTAACAATTAAATATATATATATATATATATAGTTTAGTTATATATTTCATCCACATATATGATCCAAGTGTATGTGTATGCCTAATGACCATATATTTGAATACAAGTAGCTAGATAGACCAGGGTGAAACTCATATATTCATAACCATTCTAAATAATCCTATAATATCATTCAATATATTATATTTCCCACATTATTCTCAAAAACCTATGTAAGGGAGTGTGGTAATTCCATGCTAAATTGGTCCCCTACCATCATTTTGCAGCATCATTAATGGTTCATTATAAATATAAAATGCATGAGGAATTACCTCCCATTCCTCATGTTTACCAGGAAATTAAATATATATATGGAAAATTTATCATTATACAATTAATAATAAACAAATCTAGGTGTAACTACTTCAAATTATTCACATTTATTAATCCAATTCATAAACATGGGTGTTCTATTTAATAGAACTCCAATTAAACAAGTACTAAATAGTTTGGCCTCTCCACCATTTATATTTCATTCCAATTTTTAACAATTTTATTCATTCAATGGAGGTATTTCATCATAAACATTCCCACCATCATACTTCAATTCCATAAATTTACCAAAACATATCAATTCCATTTATAAGGAAACATGGGTCACAAAGATGGTGTAATTGTACAAAGTAACGCCCACCTACCTGGGAAATTCCATTTAAATAAAATTTCTAAGAAAATAAGAGTATCCTTATTTCATTTAAAACTTATATATAAAAGAGAGAACATTATTTAAGAATAATAAGAGAGGAAATTTACAAAATTCCACATATTAAACTCAAACATGAAGGAATAAAAAACACCAAGCTAAAGACCAAGCATGATATGAATTACTAATCATTAATTTTTATGAGGGAAGACAACGTACCTCATTCAAGGGGTGTTATTATTAAAAAAAAAGAAAATATTTTCCATCAATTCATTTAGAATGATATAACATAATTTCACTAATAATATTCAATTTATGTTATATATTAATTTATTCTAAAAAATCCAGTATTAATTAATATCTAGAGATAGTGAGAAATATGATCAATTAACACATTTGAAAATTTAATGGGAAATATAAAAGCATCCTACCTTAAGGGAATAATGCCTATAAAAACACTCCATAATAAGATTTTTCATCAAAAACCACTTGAAGCTACTCTTTCCCACCTCTGGTCATATAAATCTTTATATATACAAAATGAATCCTTTCCCCTAGCTATAAATTCACATGGCCATGAATATGTACAAGGGGATCCTTAAATATATTCTTATGTATGAATATAACCGTTTACACTTACAAAAAAATTAATTTTTCAACTATATAAACATAAGAACATCTATATCCAAAATATATTCATTCTACCAGGGAATAATTCTATATTAATGGTAAACTTATAAATATATATGCATACCAAATCAATACTCAGGTATGTCTCCCAAATTTTTTCCACATGAACACACCTCATTGATGAGTCACATGAAAATTTTATTAGGAAACCTAAAATTATTGAATCCATACATAAAATTGGGTCAAAATAAATGATAGAAGAAATTCTACCTTAAATAAATTGAAGGTGAACCCGAGGAACCCAATTTAATTTGCCTTTAGTGGAGTATGCCAAAACACATAAGGATAAGCACCGACTGATGCACCACATTCCCTAACAATGAATCAAAAAATAAAAATACAAATTAACACAAACTCTAGGCCTTATTCAAAACAAACGAGTTAGTCATTAGAGGTAAAATCGGTGGAATAGAGTATTAGGAGGTATTTTAAAGCTCTCTATCAAAGGATTGAATGCAAAACCATAAGAAATCCAGGTGAAATTGTCGAATGAATATCGGGGATTAATGCATAATCTATATCTCTAGGGAGAGGGTGGTATCATGTGAGTTATGATGGGTGGTTGAATTTTTTTTGGTTCAATTTTATTTTATTTTCATTTTATGTTTATTAGAGACATTTAATATAAAACAATGAGACCAGTTTGGGTCACACGGTTAGCCAAACTGTACTCCAACTATGGAACCAACGGATAATTGATACTTCTTTAGTGGAAATACCCATGAGTTCTAGGTTCATGTTTGGGTAAACCATGTGTAGCTTTTATGCTTCACATATGTTCTGAAACATAATCCAAATGGTTTTCTCTAGGGGACACACAGTTTTGGACAAACATGAGCCCTTTGTAGACCCTCCAAACAAGATATTTTAGGGGTCCAGATCTCCCAAAACTCAATGAGACACTTGAGGGACACCTTGGTGCATTACCAAAGTCTAAAAAATACATTATAGTATTCCAAATCATAAAATTACATTTTGAATATCGGTTTTAAAAGTGTCTCATCCAATGAAAAAAGTTCAAATTCCCTTGTATTTTCATTTGGTTCAAAAATAAGGGCCCAAACAATGTCCACACCATTGATCATATCATCCCCAATAATCTTGTAATTTATCATATTTTAGATTTATTATTTTTAAATATTATATGAAATTAATATGAGACCAGTATTTCCAACAGCATGTTATTCCAAGGCCCGAAGTGCCCAAAATATATGTTTAAAATAAATTTATGCTTTTAAACTGTGCCCATGAGATTATTTCATGAAAAAGTGGAATAACATTGAAAATGATTACTGGATCATATATATGAGGGAACTATTGCATTTATAGTAGAGACATTCTCTTAGTTGGGTTCTAACATAGGCCGACGTAGGTCAACTGCAAAAGATAGATTTTGGAAATTTTAATGAAAATAAAATAAAATAATAATTAATTTTATTTTAAATGTATCTATAACACAATGAAATTTTATTTTAAATAATTATCTTCCCAATTCTAGAATCATAACCCTTGAAAACATTGTAGGAAGCTCTGGAGCATTGTAGAGAAGCCAACCTTGGAGGGTTATTGATGAATAAAGATGAACAAGGATGTGTGGATCATCGCGCAGCGAGATCAAATCTCAAACGATGAACACTCAACATCTTATTCAAAATTTTATTTAGGGGTTTTTAATTTTTATTTAGTTCTTTCATGTTATTTAATTAAATGACTAACACGGATCAAAACATGAATAGGATGATCCATGGATTGTGAGTTCTTAAGGGATGATGTTATTTTCCATTTCATTTGTGGCTTGATTTAGGAAATTTATTTGTGATAATTGTTGTATTATATTTTTATTAATCCTATTTAATCCTCCTAACAGAATAGAATCGACTCCATGACGTAGGATGGTAGAGGTATGTTCCTCTTTTTTTTTTCTTCCTCCTTCTAACCATGTGTTCTTTGCATTCATCACGAGGTTATGAAAAATGGATCTTTTTATGTCTATTTTTTTATGCAACGATCCAAAATTGTATATTCAGCATCATGGAAACTCAACAGAGAAGAAAAGACGATGGATACAAACGAATTGACACAATTTGGATGAAATCATCCATAAACCGTTCTTCGTACTGATAATCGAAACTAGTTTTCGAGGCCAATCAAACCCATGAAACCTTTCGAATCATTGACTTTATAGTAGGGAAACCATAGATATTGAGTATTACAATGATTGGATAACCAGATTAAGGATTTGAGGAGCCCTGAGGCTTGGCGACAGATAATGATGTTTTTGGAAGATTCCAATCAACACAGTGTGTATCTCGAAGATCGCACCATGTAGGGTTGGCCTCGTTGTGGCTAGGGAATTTGCGCTACACATGTTGAAGAACACAACATGCTATTGGGAGAACACATTGTGTGGGACCCATCCAGCGGTGGTTCAATTTCCAAGAGAGAGGATGTGGAGACGCAGTGTGTGACCACTTTCACATGATGTGTGGGTCCCATGCTGGAATCGACATGTATCTCAGAAGATACACAGACATAGGGTGGAGTAAAATCCATGCACTCCACCACACAGCCAGACGAGGATGGTTACATGGGATACCCCATGTACTATTCACACAGGATGTCTAACATTGGTTGAATCCATATACGATCAAAAATTCACACACACAAAGAACACCAGTTACTCAGATACGGGATGTGGTCCATCATACACAGTGTGTACTTACCCCCTTCAACATGAAATGTTCTTCTAACTAGGGTTGTTTAACACGGGGAGTACCTGGAGTAGAGAGACATGGTGTCTGACCCTTCTACATTCCATGTATATCAACATGGCTTGATCACTTTACCCACTACTCCTTGGACAGGTTTCATTCAGGTTAGTGCCACATTTTTCTCATTCCTCTAAAGGTCAGGTATATTTTCTATCCACAAGAGTATGATCCCATCAGCAGGACATTCCGAGATAGTGTCTGAAATTCATATGAGATTCCCACAGTGAGATCATCTTTCAATTTATGACCCTACATAGAGACAAGTATCGATGTGACTAATCCTACATGACGTTGATCCTCTATGTATTAGGTGAATCTGGATGAGTCACGGTATCCATCAAGGCCTTGAGGGTGATCCTCATCTGTATATCTGGATGTGTTTCTCATGTTATCTATTCAGTAGACATATACAGTGTAAATGTTATTGTACCTTTAAATTTTATATTTCATATATGGTTTTACGGTTCTCTATTGAGTATTTTTATAGTTACCCCTACACGGGCTTCTCCCATACGAGATGTGTCTTGTTTAGACGAGCAGCTTTTTTATGGAGTCTCAAGAGGACCAGAACCAGATTGAGCTTTATGAGTTCCCTATAAAAATAGGTGTTCCTATGACTGCGAGCAGTAGTCCTAGTACCTATTTGTGATTACATGTTGGATGTTTTAGTTTTCAAACTCTTTTTTGGGGGGGCACGTATTCTAGCCCTGTTTAATTTTCACACAATGATTCTCTTATACTCTGTTGGTTTTGTTTAGTGGTATGCATGTATTTTATTCCATAGTGGATTTTACTTTCATCATATTTGGTATTTCAGATGTGTGTGTGTACATATATTTAGTTAATTCCTCTCATGTTAGTGAAATTCCTACTCAGTGCAAGTCACCAGCCCCTGTCCTATTGGAGGCGATCTTGGGGAGTTGTGGGATGGGCCCCATGGGGACGGGTCATGATAGAGTGGAATCAGAGCACTCAGTTCTACCATATGACTGAGAGTATGTGAGATTGGTTAAGGTAAATATTTTTAAGTGTTTCATGTTCAAATTTCAGGTTACGGACTATAGTGTTGGTGTGGGTGGCCGACATATCCATACACTAGGACTTAGAAAACTATATTTTTTAATCAGTACATGAGATCAATTTTTGCAGGGAAAAAATAATGGTACACTAATCTTATACAAATGGGTTGTTTTTTACATGCCCTTTAATTTTATCTATCCATATATACTCATTGAACATGGTACATCTTCTTTCCATAAAGGATTCATTTACTATTCATACCCACTAGTCTTCAGTAGCTGGATCACAAGGATGACCCTGTTGGTGACGAGGCATCGATATAGGGACTAATCCCCAAGGCATTACCTACAGGTGGTGGACCTATTTTACCACCACTAGTAGAGTTGCTCGTGGTACCTATAATACCAACATAAGAGGGTTGCAAGTTAAGAACGCTCCATGAGTTTTAGAGACAGAGACCACTCAAGATCTGAGGTGATCCTGACCCTCAGGCGGTTGAGGACTGCTTGGAGGTGGTGCCAAAGGTTTTCCATCTAGTAAGGACACCAGCAGGCTAGATGGTGACTATATGAGCGATCCTTCTTAAGGGTTCAGGGGGATAATGGTGAATTCTAATGACACATACTCATAATTAGGAGAAACATTAATATATAGAGTTGGAACGACTCATTAGGGAGGAGTTATCTATAGTGACATAGAGAGAAGCACATATCCAACAGTTTATTCAGTTCTAGCTTGGTAGTTGGATGGTGGTCAACTATTCATCAGGGTTCACCATCCTCACTAGGTACTCAATGGATATGGTCAAAGATCATTACATTAGATCTCACCATGATTGTGAAGTCTATGATAGGACATCTTGGCTAGGTTCGTGCCTCTATGCATTTTGACTTATGATGGAGTGCTCATGTACACCTTGGTGATCAATAGATTCTTGGAAAGTTAAAGACACCTAGTGGTAGTTAGAAGTAGGTAGATAGGATCGGAGTCCTCGACAGAATGGATCTGACATCAGGGACATGGTTCTGGATGTGGGATACGTCACAAGAGGACCCAGAAAAGGGGATTGGCAATTGAGTGCTCTCATGCAGGAACAAATTAGCATAGGGAGAGGAGATGATACTCATGCAATGGTAGGGGAAATATCGCTAGAGACTATCCAACCTATTGAGATACAGATAGAGAGGTGGTGGATGGACCACCGAGGCAGAGGCATAGAGTGGAGAAGACTGACTTGCCATGCAGTGAACGTGGTAGGGTAGCATGGAGTGCTGTAGGTGGTGGAAAATTCTTTGATCAACTCCCGCCACCACCACCAGGTAGTCCACACTAGGCTTAGGGAGCTGGGGGGACATTGGATGTGACAGTTTCATGTGGTCGAGGTGTATGACCTAGAAACTCCCGATATTATTAGTGGTATGATCTGTTCCTTTTCCACGTTAGCATTAATACTTATTAACACAGATTCCATTTATTCCATCCTCACCACATGTCTTAAAAAAAACCATGATATTCTATTAGATCCATCAACACGTCCCACATGCTTGGAGAAAATTATGGGAGAGGAAATTATGATCACCCACTTTTTTAGATAGTGTGATCGTATGCTTGGAGGTGAGAGTTTCAGTTGGAACCTCTTGGTGGAATTTTGGAGGCCTTACAACATCATTCCTTAGATGGATTGGTTATCTTTGGTCAATTCTCAGATTGAATTCTATATGGGAAGAGTGTGGTCTGTCTGAAGAAACGGGAAGAGGATTACCTTTGTCAGTGAAAAAGAGACACTTGCAAAATAGGATAGGATCGTTTATAGGAGGGTGCAACAGATCACTCATGAACTGGATATCCTTACCCTCAGACCAGTAGATGTTGTGAGCTTCTAGTTCCCAACAGTTGTGGTGAAGCATGAGGATGTATTTTCCGAATATGATCTAGGACTACCTCCTGATCGAGATATCAATTTCATCATGGAATTGCAACTGAGGAAAATATTTATATCCTCAATAGAATATCGATCTTCCCCCACACAAAGTTGTTTAATTTGAGGGTGAAGCTAGAATTTTTGTAGAGGAAGGGGTTCGTGAGACGCAATGTTTCACCCAAGGAAGCCCCAATAATGATTTATAAAAAGGAAGAAAGAATTTTGAGGTTGTTTTGGGATTATTGGCGCCTGAACCAAGTTATTGTGGAGAATAAGTATCCACTTCCACAGAAGAAGACCTCTTCAATATGAAAAGTGGGGTGTAGTTGTTCTTAAAGGTTTTCCATAGATCATGTTACAACCAGTTAGTATTACAAGATGAGGATATACCGAAGACGGAATTCAGATGCCACTACTATGAATATGAGTACTTGGTGATGTTTTTCGGCATGAAGAACTCCCCAAAATGTTCATGATACTTTTAAACCATATCTTTTATTGTGACATAGACTGGATCGTAGTGGTCTTCATCGACGACATCCATGTGTACTCAATGTTAGAGGAGGAGCACGATGCAGATGGTTCTAGACATACTCCGAGAGAAGTAGCCTTTTGAGAACCTCTCAAAGTTCCACTTCTAGATTCAAGAGATCCACTTTCTAGGAAATGTTATTTCAGCAAATGGTATAGTTTTGGACCTAGACAAGGTGGAGGAAATGTTATCATGGGAGCCACTTTAGTGCATGAATGGGTTTCAGAGCTTCCATGGCTTGGATGGATATTACCAGAGCTTCATTCCATATTCCTCTCAGAAATCAGCACCAATGACATAATTGAAAAGGATGGGTAAACCATTCAAGTGGACATAGTAGTGAAAGAATAATTCCAAGATGTTGTGACAAAGTTTAATGAGCACCCCAATCGTGAGATTTTCAGAGGAGTGTGTCGAGTACATAATTTTGGGCAACGCATCAGGGACCAGGCATGTTTGTGAACTAATGAAGAGACGGGAAATGATTGATTGTGGTTCATTCCAACTTAAGAAACAGAGTAGAATAATGTGACCCATGATCCTGAGTTGGAATAGGTAATATTCGCGTTGAATTTTTTGTGACAATACCATATAGGAGAGTGTTTTATCGTCTACTCTGACCAAAAGATCCTCAAATACATATTCTACTAGAAGGATATTGATCTGAGGAATAGTGGGTGGCTATAATTGCTAGAGGATTATGATTTCAAGACCATATATACTCTTGGGAAGGGGAACATGGTGGAAAATTTTCTTATAAGGATATCGAGCTCGTATCGGTTGAGTGAGGCGATAGTGCATTTGTCCTTGTTAATGTTATCCATCGTGGACAGAGAAGATTTATCTTACATCCAGTTGATGGTTCTCACCCCTCCACTATTACAGTGAGTTAGGGAGGCACATCTATGGGATGTTGACTATGAGAACATATGTGCTCAGTTATCTACATGACATGCCCCTGATGAAAATTTTCAAGGTGGGGAGAACATTGGTCTTTATAGAGGATGTATTGTTACACCAATGGTGTTTTAGGAGGATTTTCTAAGGGAGTTTCATACATCCCCTTTAGTGGTACATTCTGGAGTGGTTAAAATGTACCAGAAAATTTGATGGCAGTTCAGGTGGTCAGGCTTGAAGAAGTTAGTGGAAGAGTTTTTTTCTCAATGCCTTACCTACCAGTAAGAGAAGGCTAAGAAACAGGTTCTAGTAGGGTTAGCTCATCCATGGAAGTCCCATCGTGGATGTAGGATGGAATATAGATGGACTTTGTAATGGGTTTACCACGAACATCCAACTGGAATGATTCCATCTGGGTGATTGTTGACAAACACACCTTGTAGGCCCACTTCCTATCTATCAAATAAGTATAGTTACATAGAGATATTAGGATGCCTATTTGTGAAGAAGATAGTTCAGCTTCATAGAGTCCCTTTGACAATAGTTTTAGATCGAGATGCCCGATTTAAATTCCTGTTGTGGAAGGAATTGGGGGAGGATTTTGGGACTCGAATAATCTTTAGCACATCATTCAATCCCAATACATAAGGTAAGATAGATATAACCAGTCAGGTTCTAGAGTATATGTTGTGAGCATGTATCATGGACATTAGTCATTGTTCGGAGGACCACTAACCATTGGTGGAGTTTTCATACAACAATAGCTCCCACTCCACCATATGTATGGAACCGCTAGAGGAATTTTATGGGAGTCCCTTTGAGTCACCGCTTTGCTAGACCGACCCTGAAGAGTTAGCACTCATGGATCTAGAGTTGGTGTGAGCAACCACTAAAAAGGTGAAAATCGTTTAGTAGGGTATGAGGACTACATTGAGTCAGTAGAAAACTTATGCTGATAGGTTATAGAGACCTCCGGATTTCAAGTGGACACCATGTATTCCTTTGGGTCTCACCTTAGTGTGGGTTACATAGATTTTGTTAGGGCAACTATCTATCTCTAAGGTTCATCAGACGATTCCAGATATTGCACAATAATGGCGTGGTAGTGTACCATTTATCTCTACCGCCATAGTTTCACTGGGTACATGATGTATTCCATGTGTCGCATCAGAGGATTTACGCTCATTACCCGTCACATGTCATCAACTACTGTGAGCTGGATATCGAGGATGGAGAGACCTTTGCTGAGTAAATGGTGCAGATCACAGATTTATCAGTGTATGCTTCGTGGGTGATATATTCCCTTGGTTCTCATCAGGGGGTATCATGAGAACCTTCAATAGAGAAAATGGGATCGGAAGGCTCATATATGTGCCTAGTACCCACATCTTTTTTAGTATCTTTTTGTTTTGGATTTCTAGGATGTCAAGCCCTAAGGTGGGGAGAATTTAATGTCTCGGACTTTTTATATATTATTTTTAAATAATATATGGAATTAATATGAGACCAACCTTATTGAAGGCATGTGAATTTGAGGTTTATAGTGTCCAAAATAAATGTAAAAAATTAATATAATATTTTTAACAACACATGTGTGCGGTTTTCGTAAAATAGTTAAACAAATTTTAAATAGGTGCCAAAATCAGAAATCTGAGTGCACCATTGCATTTAGAGAAGCAACATTACTTTAGGGATGGCCAAAAAACGAGTGGCATGGGTCAATAATTTTTTTTTGTTTTTGGATGTTTTAATTAAAATAAAACAAATTAATAATTTATATTATTTCATGATTTTCCATAGTGCATCAATTCTTATTTCCTTTTAAATAAGCATGATTATATGGATAGATTCATAATATTAGAAAACTCCCAAGAAACCTTTTAATCTTTGGAGATGAGCCAACCTTGGATGATTCTTGACGAACGATGATTCATGGATAATTACACAACATGATAAAATATTTGATGATGAACTATCATCCTCTTCATCGACTTTTGAGGTATGGGTTTGTTCTTTTGATTTACTTATTCCTTGTTCATTGATTATATGATGAACGCAAATCATCAAACAAATAGGTTGATCCATAGATCATGGGTTCTTACAGGGGACATTATTTTCCATTTCTTTTGGGTATTGATTCAAGAAATTGATTTGTGATAATTGTTGGATCATCTTTTGATTCATTTTATTTAATCTGTCTAATGGGATCTAATCGATGTCTTGACAAATGATTTTGAAGGTGCTTTCAACTTTTTTTTATTGTTTTCTTCCTCCATTAAACCCTGCGTTCTTTTTGTTTTTTGCACAATTATGAACAACAGATCATTTCGCATCAGTTTCATATTGAAACGATCTTGAATTTGAGATACGAAATTCTGAAGAATCAACGAAGGCGAGAAGATGATGGAGGCAGACGAACCGACATGGTTCGGAAGAAATTTTCCTCCGACCGTTCTTTGCACGGATGATAAAATCGAGTTTCTGGTTTTGATCAAACCCATGATACCTCTTGAAACGTTGATAGTATAGCAGGGAGTCCTCAGATCTTAAGTATCATGATGGTCTGATGGCCAGATCGAGGATCAGTGGAGCCCCATGGAACAATAATGAGGAACGACATTTCTAGATAATTCTAATCAATATGGAGTGCATCCCAAAGAATAATCTGTATAGGGATAACAAGTATGCAGCTAGGGTTCTGCGCTACACAAGAGAATTAACATGGCGTGCTCTTGAGAGGAAATGGTGTACGGGCCCCACACAGTGGCAGGTAATGTTACAGACAATTGTAAGAGGAGACAAGGCATGTGACCACTATCACACGCTGTTTAGGTCCCTACATAGGCTCAACGAGCATCTTGGAAGATAAATGGGCATGGGGTGGAGTACACGCTATGTATTCCACCACACAATCGGACGAGGATGGTTAGATGGGTTACACCGTGTACCTGTTACACAGGATTTCCCACATGGGTTGAAGTTATGTACGGGCGCACAGCTTCGTATAAAGAGAAAAACCGGGTTACTCAGACACGACATGTGGTTTGTCATACATGTCATGTACATACCCGTCATCAATATGACATCTTCTTCAAACATGATCTGTTTTATAAAGGAACTACCCGGAGTCATGAGACAAGGATTGTGACCCCTCTACATGTCATGTATATCTTTGAACACGTCTGGATCACCTTGTCCACCATTAGATGGAAATTTTTCATTCGGGTTAGTTCCCCTTATTTCACATTCCCCTAAATGTCATGTATTGTTTCCATCCACCAGAATATTATCTCTTCATCAGGACATTCTGAGATACAGTCGAGAATCGTTCTGAGATGCCTTGAGCGGCATCCTATATCCATTCATGGCCCTAGTAAGAGATAGGTATCAATGTGAATAATCCTACAAGAAGCCAATCCTCTACATAGAAGGTGAATCTTGATGACTTGCGGTAACATTCATGGCCTTGAAAGTGATCCTCTTCAGTGTATCATGATCTTTTCTCACTCAGGAGTTTGTTATCCATAAATGAGTGTATCTATCTCTCATAGATTTTCTCTACAAACAATACCTTCAAATAGACATAATAAATTCTATCAAACTTGTGTTGTGTAATCTCCAAGATGAGAACTTTGTGGAACCTTAGAAAGGAATCCCTAGCGTGGGTATGCAGTCATGTGACATGGCACTGGACTATATGTCAGTGTTTTGAGTATATATGGATTTGTTTCTATTGGTATATGTTCTATAGACATATACATTGTAGAGATGATTGAACCTTTAATTTGCGTATTGATTTGTGGTTTTTTTGGGTCCTCTCATGAGTATTGTAATACTAACCCCTGGATAAGATTTTTTGGCACATGTCCTTTCTTGTGTAGGCGTGTGGCCTTTTCATGGAGTCTAGGGAGGACTAGCAACATACCAAGATTTTTGATTTACCTACAAGACAAGGTGTTATTATGATTATGAGTAGCTTTCCTAGTACATATTTGTGCTTAAAGGATTTACATTGTAGTTTTCATAATCTTGTTTTTTATGGCCTTGTATTCTAGACCTGTTTATATTCATCAATTTACATCCATTGTAATATTTGGTTTGGGTTTATTTGTATGCATTAATTTTATTCCTCAATGGATTTTACTTTCCTCATTTGTGGGCTTCAATATCCCTGTGTGTGTTCATGTAGTTATGAAATTCATCCCATGTTAGTGATATTCCTACTCGGTGCTATTCACTAGCCTCTAGCCTGTTGGTGGTGGGATTGGGTAGTCATGGTACGTGCCCCACATTGATGGGTTGTGACAAAGCCTTCAAGAATAATGGAATGATCACCTAACCTTTAGGGGTTGTGATGTCTCATTCAAATAGTTTTGTTACATTTCTAAATACCCAATTCACCATTGATAATTTCATAATCATACATCTCTTAACCCACTAGGACATGATCCAATTCTCCATTCCCAAATGAAACACCTAAATACTGTTTACACATACCCATTTAGATAGAAGCATTATGACATCATTGTATCATTAATCATCAGACCAAAGGTCTTTCCCTCCTTAGGATCTAAATCTGAAGGGGAATATTCCAAACCATAGCACCTCCACTATCATAATTGCCATATGTAGAACACCCATAAGCATTCCAACAACACAACTGGTGTGATTTTGGTATGGATAAATGGAAAATTTTCTTCTAACCCTATATACATATGACAATTCTAATTTTCATTAAAATACCATGGTGACACATACCAAAATAATCTCTATCTGATGACATGAATTGAAATGGTTCTTCACCAACTGTATTAATTGAACAATAAGAAAAACCAATCGAGCCACCTCCAACTGGCTTTTCTCAGAACACCCATATTATATAAAAAAATTAATTTGACTGAACCATAATTTCATCAGCAAGGTATCTAGATTTTAAAATATGACCATTCACTGAAACTCATACTCGACTTATGATGGTACTATTTTGTCAAACCATTATGTAGAGATTTAATATTTCACACTTCAACACAAACAAGGGGGTAACCAAGATCCCACCCACTAGAATCACCACCCCATCTAATATATCCTTTGAGCCTGATGAAAATTATATGGTACAATTGGATTCATTAATTGGAATCCATGAAACTGAATCAAAGTAATACATGCTCCATAACTACAAGAAAGACGTTGGAAAAAATATCTACATTATAATCATGAATGATCCCAGGGCTGCATCTTCTTGGTGGTATTGTCAATGAAGAATGGGTGGTGTAAACAGTCCTTCTTTGGAAGTCCTAATTGGGAATCCTTTTATCACTGTGGAAAAAAAATCATCAATAAAAAAACCACGCATCAAGTGTGAAACCAGATAGAGGACACATCTCAAACTGAACATCATTACAACATTAATATGTCATATAACCAATGATCTATCAGTGAATAAGTGATGATATCATGATAGGGGATCTGATAATAAGATATATAGAGTAAACTATGATGATTTAAATTGTTTCTAGTAAATCATACAAAACTACTGGAATGTAGTATTTCTAAAAAAATGGTCGACTTCACGAATGATGTTCGATTTCACCTACCATAAAATATTTATCAAATGTTCACAAGGATTCACCGCCTACGTAATTGTGTGTTGGTCAGTCTTTTACAATGAAGCTCGTCCAAGGAAAAAGATATTTCTTAGAAGTGTTAAATTGAGATATGAAGAAGAAGACAATTCCAAAGGGATTTCCATCCAATAGAAACTATTTTTTGAACGATTATCATTCCCAGAACAAATGTCACAACAAAATAACCATTCTTCCAAAAAAGGGTGTCATTTAAAATCTATGAGTCATAATAGGGACTACAGAACTGAAGTAGAACCAAATTTTAGAAACTAATTCCATTAATCATTGAACAAAACATCTAAGGGTGATACCAACCAAAGTCTAACAGCTTACAGAAGAAAAATGTTGACCCTTTCACTAGATCATGCTAACATAATTCACCGACTGAAGTTCCTACCATCTACACCATTTTTAAAAAGGATAATTCCTATATAAAAGGTTCATTATTCTATTCCAAGGAATATGAAATGTAATATTATCTTCCTTTACATTAGGTTCAGAAAATAGGACACCACCTAGTGTTGATTTTTAGGCTATTACATTTATTCATGTCATTATTTAAACATTTACATGAATCATAATGAAAATCTAGAACTGATTATAATAAAAAATAAAATGTTCCTTATTTAACTAGCACAATAAGTATGAATATTATAGTAATTTAAAACATTATTTTAGATCAATTAACTATTTATTAACATCCCTTTATAATTTGGTCACATTAAAAAATCACTTTTAATAGTTAAGGTTCCCTATGGGGGTCTAATTTATAGATATTGGATTTATTAGAATGAAACCCAATAACAGTTACTTAATTATTTTAATATAAAACACCCATAGCAGGTTAAAACATAATACACATTCCCTAAATGAACTACTTGGGCCCAGATGTGAATTTTTGAAGATAAAAAATTCCCTCAGTTCGAAATTAAATAGCCTTCACATTTTTTAATATTTCAATAAATATAAAATGGTAATATATGATGTTTTAGATATATGTGAGTCAATATAAAAATCAATAAATCACCCATACACATCACATGTTAGCATGTGTCTCATATTACCAAAAAACATTTCACTTTAAATTTTTATCATTACTAGATTTCACATTCTAACAGCTTTCAATAGATATATTTTTACACGGTACGAATGATGGGTTAAACATACAAGTTATGTTTTACCAATTATAAGTCTCCCATACACATAATATTTGAAAAATGGTTCCCATTTAATCTTAACTAATAAATACATTCCATCAATACATATATATATATCAACAATAAATAAAAAATATATAGCATACAATAAACACATAAAAACATTTTAAATAATAAGCAAGAATTGAATATATTTACTTATGCATGGAAAGATATTACCATGATAAATTAAAACACCCAAGATATTTATATAAGTAGGCATGCTAAAGAATATAATAACATCAGATGATATTAACTAAATAGAATAACATCCCATAAAGGCAGAAAATCCATATAAAAATCTGAAGATAAATGGTATGGAATATGTTTCACATGTGAATTTTCTATGTGCCTAATATAATGCATGCAATAAACCACCTATCAATACTAGGCTAAGGGAAATATTCGATAAATTTATTAAATCAATACATAGTAGAAGGTACACCACTTCCTCAAAGTAAAATCAAATAAAATCTAATAATAAATAAAATTTACAATGATACTAGAAATAGAAACATGGTTATTTTCACATTGGTGGGGTGATCAGTCCATGAAATAGCTATTTACCAAGCATTGACACACTACTGGTCTCATCTATACCAACCCAAAATAGTGAGAGAAATGGAAAATGATTATCCTATGATTCCACATAGTAACATAATGGTCAGTATTTCCACTAAAAATGTAGATTTACTAGTCACCATATGACCTCCCGAGTGCCTCCCTATATTTGGGAGTCTTATGATCAAGAGAGAGGGGCTATGGAGCTGATATTGAGGAGACAATACCCTAATGATTTATGTAGCATGTTGGTAAATTAGAAAGTAAATAGTAGGGAATAATGAAAGCTAAAATAAAATAAGGAAAATAAGTAGTAGAATAATATAATATCTTAATAAATGTATCCAAAACAAATTTACAACAATGATTTTATGATAGATGAAGCTACATGTACAGCTAGTTAAAATTAATATGAATATACATTGTAATAATAGAATAAAAACTAAATGAATTTATCATTATCATATTGAAAAGCTTCTATGTCCTCTACCCAAACTCCATCATAGAAATAAAAATAAAAATATTGGAATGTATTTTCTTCCCTATATCAATACCAACATACAAAATATATACTCAGTTACAAATGGTGACTGAGTTGGATGTGAGATAAAATCGTAGTATACACACACCCTGTGTGTCTAGCCGATTCCAGTATTTTTATAAAGAAATTTAACGCATGTAATAAGGAATAATAAGAGGACAAAAATAGACAAACAATACCCCCATCAGTTTATTAAATGGAAACCATGCGGCTCTAACTTGATTATCTCATTTCTGAAACAAAATGCACCATGAGTAACTATATATATAAATAATTATATATATATATAGTGTGGTTTTTTTATTCATATAATGGCCCATATATTACATATATATATTAATTCAACATTTATTAATATTTATTACATATCATAACAAAACCATGCTAGGACTATATAGGTTTAGTGTCTTTAGAAACTGGGAAACATAAACAACTATTTTAAAAAACATCCACATTGTTACTCTGTTATTTGTTTATAACGAGACTCTATTTTGACTAATCTTAATTAATACCCTTATTTATGACCTATGGAAAAGAAACATATGAAAGGGTGAGATCAAATGCTTAGTAAGGGTAAATAAGTGAAATATCAATAATATCATAATCATATAAACATCACATTTGAAACCCATATCCTATATATAAAAGATCGTAATATCATGTCATGGGATAAATCATAAAATTTTAATGTAAGAACAATAGTCATTACATAATAGATGAAGTATCATTTCATACATGTATAATCAAAGAAAATCATTTCATATTAGTCAAGGCTCATTGTTGAGACCATCATAGCAGACAAAGTCCATTACGGAACTAATTACACTCCTCATCTCAGCTCTGTATTACTGATTCATATTTACATCCCATTCCATTCATTTCTATCTATTGAGATATAAATCCCTTCAAAATTCATTGTATGGAGATATATATCACACCCATATCATAATGAAACCATTCTAAAATGTTCAAAAAAAATAACAAAAAACATCATAGCACAACCCATGAAATTAAATGGGTTTCTTAAAAACCATTCCATTATAATTATTATAACACAATCAAATCATAGTAATAACATGGATCGAACTATAATCCTATTTAAATAGTTTCATCTGATAAGGAAAATGATTTTAATAAAACCCATGAAATTAATTCCTTAAGAAAATATCATTTTTTCTTCAAAAAATGTTTTCATTTATTAAAATTCCACACAATTTTAGAAAAAATAATTTTATGTGAAAATGAACTTGTAATCATGTGTGGGAAGTTTCCTGGAAATAATTCATTTTTAAATAATATAAATCCATCCATCCCAAACATGTTAATAAAATATTCTTCTTGTACTTTTTATGGAAAAATCAAAACTTCCTCACAAAGAAAAAGACAAAAGAATCCATTCATAACATTTAGTAAAGATTTTCCAATGGGTAAAATTGACTTTTAACAATTATAGAAGTATATAAAGAATATTTGGAAATAAATATTTAGGAACCATTGTCATGGATGATAAATATGCCCCAGTAAATACATACAAACAAACAATCTTGGTTAAAAGTGAGATTTGAAATATTATCCCTGACCATAGCTCTGATATGATTTTCACATATCTGAACCTTGTTTGTAATGATTTAAATAATGTTACTAATTTATTAATGAATCAAAATAAATTTTATAATAATATATATGATGATATTTTCAGCTGTTTGATTGTAACATTTCATTGTTACTCGTCATTTGTGTATTAACTGCTTTATGTTCTTATGCATATTTTTTAGAATAAGTTATTTTTCCTCTTTTTAGGTTATATTCATATCATTTAAAACATTTTACTTATATAATATATATATATTATTCATTCATTTAATTAATTCATATAATAAATCAATAATGATGGTTATGTATAACGAGTCACATCGCACCATGGAGACGGTATGCCATACGTATGCACAAGCCACAATATCATTCCCATAATTTTTTAATGGTATTGAAGTTGATGTTGTATAATATCTTAGAAAAAAATTATATTGTGTTGATAATATATATATATATATATATTTGTGTGTGTGTGTGAATTCCATCATT
Organism: Viscum album; assembly: GCA_963277665.1. Classification (NCBI taxonomy): domain Eukaryota; kingdom Viridiplantae; phylum Streptophyta; class Magnoliopsida; order Santalales; family Viscaceae; genus Viscum; species Viscum album. The sequence goes on along the minus strand of OY728166.1, from coordinate 364,951,558 downwards.
ATACCTACGAATCTAAGGTGGTGGTGAAAAATGGATTACACCTCCATGTGGAGATGGTAAGTCGTGCGTACACACATGTGGTGATTTCAATTTTCATAGAATGCATAGAATTTGGATTATGCATGTTTCATATTTATAATAATATATACATATATTAGTGATACTTATGTTATTACATTGTAAATAATCAACTAATAAATAGGATGTAGCTGAAGAAAGATGTTTGAAATAATTGGTAAATGATATTACCTCTTCTTCATTGTGGATCCTCTAAATGTCATCTTACTGAACTAGAGATGGTCTTTGAAGATGACCAGAACTTGTAAAATAATAACAGAATAGTATGAAAGAAAAAGTTCTGGAGATTTCCATGCTTCGATACTCAAAATGTAGTGAAGAGGTTATGAAGTAGGTTCCCTTTTATAATTGAGGTGATGGGATCTTTTAGAAACTCAATAAATAATAATTTATAATAAAATATAACCCTTAAAAAATCCTCCAAAATATCCCAAATTCCAGAATGAGATGATATAGTGTTTCAATATCATCAACCAATAAAATTTGGATAAGAATTGTTTTATATTTAAACAATATCGTTTTAATTGACACGTAGTTATTCAATTTAATTTTATTTGTGGTAATAACATTATAAATATTTAATGGTTATATATTTTTACTTATATGGTGTTAATTAACCATAAATAGATATTTTATTACATTTTAGATCTCATAATTATAATGTTTTAATTAATTTTTTTATTTTTAATGAATTTAATAATATTTTATTTTCATAAAATATCAATAGTGTCAATTTTGACAGTATTCATTTATTTGAATTTAAAAAAATATCACGTGATAAATTCAAAAAAATATTAAATACACTCCTAAAATGTCATAGTCAATTATAAAATTCTTGGATCACAATAATTAGTTCCTTTGATAATTATTTCAAAAATTATAAAACCATTTATTTTATATTTCTTTTAATAAAATAAATATTATATCACTATTGTGTCATCATTGATAGAAAATATTTAATCACTAAAATTTATTAATAAATTTATATGATGTTTGAATTTTTTTTTAATTTCCAAAGACTATCTACAGTCAATATTATCACATAGTTATCCATATATTAAAATTAACATTCTTATATAAAATTAGATTGTGACATGTTTTCAAATTCATTAGTTTTTATTACATTAAAGTCATATTCATTTATAAGTTGCCATAATGTGATTCTATTTCAAACAATAGATGAAAAGTGACTAATTTATTAATCTAATAGGATTATTTATGGGTTTAAGATAGTATTATAACATTATTTTTGCCCTTAATTAACAGATTTACTTTAAACCATTGTAATAAAAATAAATAACAACATTACAATACATAATGCCAAAAATAAAAGTGAACTATTAACATATTTTAGAACTACTGATTCCAAATATTGATTCCATTTTTCAAAATTCAAAACATATAAGTTTCATTAAAATTAATCTCATTGTTGACATGAGAAAATGAGTGCTAAACGTTAAAACATTGCAAAAATTGAAATGATTTTACCTATGAGTTAAATATAAAATTAATACTAATGAAATTAATTATATTGAATAATGAAGAATATATTCCATTTATACTATAAAACCATTCAACATTATAATTTAATTATATAAATTATATTGATGAAGAAAGACGTTTTTAATTATAATTTAGCATATTTTTACTATTCATTCCAACATGAAAGTTAGCAGAGAAATATAAGAAATTTAACCAAAGTAAATTATTATTTACCGATTCAAAATAAAATTTTAATATTGTCAAATAAAAATTATTAATTTTTTAATATCTTAAATTAAAATAGGTTTTCCATTCAATGGAGTAAAATTAACCTCAAAAAATGGTTATTTGTACCTCAAAGAGGGGTTTATTTATACACTATGACTAAAATATCCATTAGATTAAAATAAAAAGTATTTTATTAAGTATATACCACATATATATTACATTAATTTTATTTAAAAAATTAATTCAATGAAAAATAAAAATATCTAATTGATTTATAGTTTTCATAAATAATTGATTTCCAATGAACTAATAATGCATTTTTAGAAGTTAGTTTTAATTATTCCCACTAACCTACTAAACGTATTATATTGGTAATTTTATAGTAAGGGAATCTCGAATTTTGTTTAATCTTGCGATTGAATGCATAGAAGGCTGCGAAAGAATAACAATTATTTAAAGAAAATATTTTATAAAAACATCCATGTGTTATATTCTACCCCACTAAATCTAAATTTCTCCCGCAAAATTCAACTCATGGAAACAAATAGAAGAGGTCACCTCTTTCACCCATCATATGATCATGTTCCCAAATAGCTTCTTCAAATTGGTGGTTTCTCTATAAAACATTTACCAACTAAATTGTCTAGTTTTTTTGAAACTTTTCCATATGATCCTGAATCTCTATTGGTTGTTCATTAAAAGAAAGTCCATGCTCCATCAGTATGACTTCTAATATTAGTACAAGTGAGGGATCAGATATGTACTTTATTAGGGGAGATACATAGAAAACAATACCAACTTGAGAGAGATTTAGTGGAAGTTCCAATTAGTAAGCTACCTACACAACATGATCCAGAAATTAAAAAGGACTGATATATCAAGGGCTTATATTTCCATTCATTCCAAATCTCATTACTCTCTACCATGGAGATACTCTTAAGAACACTTTATCATCCACTTCATAATCTAGGTATTTTTTTAGTATTCTGCATAAAATTTATTTCGGATCTGAGCTTCTCTTTTATATGGGTTAATATATATGAAATTTTCTACCCTTTAATTATCAAGATCATGTCCAAATAGATTTCCTTCTATAAATTCATCCTAGCAATTTGGATTTATACACATATTTCCATAGAGGGCTTGAAAATGAGCCAAATTAATTCCGAAGTGAAAGATATTATTTTATAAAAATTCCCCCAATGGTATGTGTTAATTCCACACACCTTTGAAATCAATAGAGAAAGCTATCAACATTACTTATAGAGTTTGAATTTTACTCTCATACCGAACATCTATATGGGAATGATAAGTATTGCTGAAACATAGCATTTTATCCAGAGATTGCTAAATAATTCACCAAAACATCATTCAAAATCTCAGATCCTAATCAGATATAATTGAAAGTGATACTCCATGAAATTTTACCACTTCCTTTACATATACACTGTAAATAGAATCAATTAAGAAATCCTATCTAAGGGAAACGAAGTGTTCTGAATTCATAGGGTGATCAACTATAACCCAGATAACATTATTTCAAGTGGATGTTTCTTGAATTCTGATGACAATGTCCATAGTGATGTTTTCCCATTTCCATTTTGGTATGGTTAATGGTTTTAACTTAAACATATACTTCAATCTCTCAAACATATGTTGATGACAATCCAACATTGAGAGACATACAAGGACACATCTTTATTCATGAAATCCCTAATAATGTACTCTGTCTTGTCCTTATATTTTTTGTGCTTATAGAGTGAATAAATAATGAAGAAATATGATACTCATCCAAAATATTCTTCATTAATTCTTATGTTGGAGGAAAACAAACATTAATCATGAACCTTAATATTTAATCACAACCAAGGTTGAATTTATGAACATTTATCACTATTTTTTGTAATACTACATCTTTGTCTGTGAATCATTAATAATTGACTGTATATACGGTTGAAAATTCATTTGGTAAAGATATTATTTATCCCTTTCCATTAATATTTCATGATCTATTCTTAAAAAATACAAAAATATTGGATCTTTTTTAATCCTCATCATGGATGAGGCAGCCTTATCTTTTTGACTCAAAGCATCTTCCACACTGTTTTGTTTCCCTACATAGTAATGTATTGAGCATTCATAATCTTTAATCAGCTCCAATCATCTTCTTTAGCACATATTCACCTCATTTTCTCTGAAAATATAATTTTAAATTTTATTATCACTATTAATTTTACACCTTTCACCATAATGATACTTCCTCCATAACATTATTGAAAAACATACCGTAGTTAAATCCAAATCATGAGTTGGGTAATTTTAATCATTACTTTTCAACTACCCCAAGGAATAATCTATCACCATATCATTTTTCATGAGAACACATACCATCCCCTTTGTGGACACATCATTGTATATCTTAAAGAATACACCACTACAATGTAGTGTTCACATTGGTTGATTATCTAACCTTCATTTTACCTCTTTGAAATTCACTTCACATTCCTCCATCAAAACGAGCTTAACTAAATTATGTGTCAAACTAGTTATTATATTAGGTTATCATGAAAAATATTTCAAAAAACGCTGATAATATCCATCCAATCTAATAAATCTTTGGATATTAGTTACTGATGTGGGTCTCAACCATCATTCAATATCCTCCGTTTTTCATGGATCCACAAATTTTTCCTCTCATGAGATTATATGACCCAAAAATAAATAACTCTGAATCCAATATTCACAATTGGTAAATTTGGAATAAATATTTTCCCTTATAAGGGTATATGGTACAATTCACACGTGATATTCATGTTCTTCCTTTTATTTTGAATTGAAAATAATATCATCTATAGTCACTACCAAAAACTGATCATGATAGTCTCTAAATCTTATATTCATTAGATCCATGAAGATAGTGGGGGAATTAGTATGACAAAATGGTATCACTGTAAATTCAACTTCTATATACCTTGTACGGAATGTCGTCTTTGGTATATCCTATTTTTTATCCTTAATTGATGAAATATTGAAAAAAGATCAATCATTGAAACTATTGAGCTCTGATTAGTCAAATACATCATCAATAGAGAGAAAATGATATTTTTCTAGATATTAATCTTGATAAGTTCTCGATAATCAATGCATATTCTCATTGATCCATCATTATTAATAAAAAAGTAATGGGTGCTTCCAAAGATGATACAATATGTCGTATGAATCCATTATCAAAATTCTCTTGGAGTTTCTTCTTCAATTCCGGCAACTCAATTTGGGATAATATATAAGGTTTATTCGAAATAGGCATAGAACTTGGTATGAGTTCTATTAAAAACTCAACTTCATGATTTTTTGGATGACCTGGAAATTCCAATGGAAACACATTATTTAAATTACGTACTATGCACATATTCTAAATCATTAGTTTTTCTCGATCCTTTTGAGATAAATAACCTTCAAATATTGTAATCCAGACCTATAATATGGATGAAATTTCAACCAGAAGGTTATATTCATAGTTACTACCATAGATGAGCATAGATTAAACCGTAATATGAAATGTGACTTCCCTTACTTGGAAATTCATATTATATTAGTATAGAGAGAGTCAACCCATGTCGAAAATCACATCAAATTCCACTATAGGAAGGATTACAAGATTGGAAGGAATCCCTTTCCCAGAAACTTCAACCAAAGAAGAATTATAAACGTGATACGACAGTGGTTCCATTAGGATTTGTCACAAATAACTCATCATCTAATTGTTGAGATAATATGGTGATACCTATAAAAAAAATTTCAGAAACAATAGAGTGGGTGGATCTGAAATTAAATAATACATTTTCTACTTTATAGTGGATGGTAAAAGTACCTTCACAACTTCATTATCACACTCCACATTGCTAATAGTGATTTCATGTGATTTTCCTTTTCCATTGGCCTTAAGAGATTTTTTATGTCGATTGTCATCAATAACACCTAGATTAGTACATTGATTCGTACAGTTCCCCATTTCCTTGAAATTCTAACAATAAATTGTACAAGGTGCTTTCTATGTAGCCTTTTAATGATTAAAATTATTAGAAACCATTTTTTCCTTCACATAGGCATTCAAATACCCGGTTAACTTCTATTCTACACTTAATACATATACTACTCCATTTAAGACAATTCCCTACATGTTACCTTCTACACATTGAGAATAAAGGAAAACGTCTTCTTTTTAGATTGGTCTTTACATTTTCCTTTGAATTCCATTTTTCTATTCTTATCAAACCCATATGATAGATGGGTTACTCAAATATCCATCACAACCTTGATAGAAGATAGAAACTTTTCCACGTAGCTATTGAAGTTCCTTATGGATAATTCGTTTTGGAGACTTGGTTTAAATATACAAAATAATCGATCAATTCTTTTATCATGTTGGATAATAATTTCAGAAGCATACCATTCCAGTCAGGTAATTTTTTCTTCTTAGGTATTAAGATATTCATCGTCATATTCCATATGTTCAAGGAACTCCTTCTCTATCATTGTTCAAAGAATATGAGGAAATTTCTTATTGAAAAATAAGTTCTTGAACTCAACCCATTCCATATACTCAGTTTCATCACTTTGTGTCAAATTATTGATAATATTCAACCATTGATCAGTTTATGCTACCAAATGATAGAATTATAATATGAAATTACCATGTTCATAATATTTTTGAACTGAAAATATATTTTCAGTGGTACTGAACCATTTTTCAACCACTAATAGATCAGAAGACCCACTCAATGATGGTGGAAGTTGTCTCATGAAGGTCTCAACAGAATGTTTCTCCCTACTTTTCTCAGTTGGATGTCCTTCATTATTCATAGATTGAGAATTTTGTATGAGCATGACTACAATATATTTCATTCTAGCTCCAAAGACATTTTCATTTTCAATGGGGAAATCATTTCATTTCCCATCACATTAAACATTAACATGGTTCATTATGGTTTCATCCATTGAATAAAACCAGGAAGCATAGTATTATAAACACTAATTATAATAGGAATCTACATAATGGAGAATAAAATTTCAATTTATGACACTTTATGTTTTATCCTAGGTTATTCATGAACATCTCTAAAACACTGGGATTGTATTGTAACATATACTTATACATATCCATAGGGTTATTACTAAGGTTCTCCCATCCTAGATTCCAAAGGTTAATTATACCTTTTATATGATACCAAATATAACGTCCCATAATATACATAGAGATATTACTTCAATAATGATGAATATTTGTTACATGACATAAAAAACCATGTCAGAACTGTAAAGGTTTAGTGTCTTTAGATACTGGGAAATATAATCAACGGGTTTATAAAACATCCACATTGTCTACAGTTTATTTCTTCACAAATTGAATACCTTTTGATAGATTTTACTTAATACCCTTCTTCATGAATGGGGAAAAATAAACATATAAAGGGTGATCTCAAATCCATAGAATGTGTAAACATGGGAAATATCAGTCATATAATATTAATAAGAACATAAAATTTGAAATTATTATCCTATAAATAAAATATCATAATATCATTTAATGGGATAAATCATAGAAATTAAATTTAATCCCAATAGTTATATCATTATACATGAAATTATGTGGCCTACACATGTAAGCATGGAAAATAATTTCATATTAGTCATCGATCATTGACGGGACCATCATAACGGACAAAGTCCATTACAGAATTGAGGTCACTCCTCATTCCAACCATTTACTATTATACCGGATTGAAGTTCGGTTCTAGTCATATCTATCTCATGAGATATTAATATTTACCTAATTAATTGGAGGTACATATAGGTCCCACTCATCTCATAATAAAATCATTATAATATGTGCAATAAAAACATAAAAACATTCACAATAGCATAACCCATGATATAAAATGTGTTTCATAAAAATTATTCCTTAATAATTTTAATAAACAAATAAAATAATATTAATAATAGGGACATAAATATAATCCTATTTAAATATTTTCATCTTAGATGGAAAATAATTTTGATAAAACAATTCAAATTATTTCTTGAAGAAAATATCATTTCTTCGTCAAAAATGTTTTCCGTCCTAAAAATGCCAAAACGTTGTTGGAGGAATAATATTATGTGAAAATAACCTTGTATTATTTTTGTATAATGTTTAATTTAATAAATATTTTTGGAAGCATAAAAATCCATTCATGTCATTCATGTTAGAAAAAACAATCTTCTCATACTTTTTTCGGAATATTCAAAATTACCTTGTATCAAAAATGACAAAAGATTCCATTCATAGATTTTATAAAAATTTATCAAGGGGTAAATATGAATTTTATCAATAATTTTAATAATATAAAGTATATTTATAAATACATATTTAGAAAACAACGATATAAAAGAAAAATATACTCCAGTAAATACTTAGAAATAAACAATCTTGGATAAAAACATGATTTCCTTGTTATCCCTTTCCATAAGTCTGATATGAATCAGACATATCCAAACCTCCTATATAATGATTTAGATAAAGTTAATGATGTATTCCATAATCATAATCATCACTATAAAAACATTTATGATCATATTTTCATTTTTTTGTTAGTAACATCTCTTTATTACTTGTTATTTGGGTATTAACAGCTTTATGTTCTTATGCACATTTTGTTAGATAAGTTCTTTTTCATACTTTTAGGTAATAGTTATATAATTTATATCCTAGTATTATTACAATATATATCATATTTATTCATTCAATTAGTTTATATAATCATCCTTTAATAATGATTATGTAGAACGAATCGCATCGCACCATGGAGATGGTAAGTAGTATGTACGCATGAGCGACGATATAGTTGAAATAATCGTTGAATGGTATTGAAGTGAATGGTATATAGTATCTAAGAATCCAAATATTTTTATATAAAAAATATATATATCTATTCCTTCCATGATTATAGCCATCAATTTATGGTGGTGGTAAAAATGGATTACACCATTATATGGAGATGATAAGTTGTATGTATGTAGACGTGGTGATTTCATTTTTCGTTCGATGTGTAGAATGTGGAATATGGTTGTTTCATAATGATAATAACACATCATTATATCATTGAAACCTTTTTTATTACTTTATAATGAAAAAACTAATGAATAGTATGTATAAGAATAATGAAGTTTGTATTAATCGGTAAATGATATAACATGTTCTTCGATGTGCCTCCTCTAAATCTCATATTAGAGCACTAGAGTTAGTCTTTGAGGATAAAAAGAACCTCTTGAATGAAAATAAGGAATTTTATCTATAAAAAGGGTTTGGTATGGCGGATCATGAAGGCTCAAAATGATGTGAAGTGGTGAGGGAGGAGGTGCCCTTTTATAATTACGGTGAGGGGCACTTTTGGAAACTCCATATATAAAACTTTACAATAACATCAATACCTTCTCAAAAACATTTAAATTGTCCAAATTTTGAATATGAGATGAGATAGGATTGTAATATGATCATCCAATAATTTTTGGACACGATATTTTTCTATTTCAACCATATAATTTTATTTACTATTTACTTAATCTATTTAATTTTATTTGTGGTGATAACATTCTAAATATTTAATGGTTATTAATAGTAACATGTGTGATGATAATTGACCATAAATGGATATTTTATTACATTATAGATATTATAACTATCATTTTTAAATTATAATTTTTTTTATGATTTTTAAATAATTAAATAAAAAGTTATTTTCATAAAATATCAATAGTCTCAATTTTGACACTATTCATTTATTTGACTTTAGAAAACCCCAAAAGGATATAAATTTCAAAAAATATATTAAATTAACTACTAAATGTAATATTCACTTAAAAAAATCATGGATCACATTAATTTGTTTGTGTGATATTTATTTGTATTTTTAGAACCATTTATTTGATATTTCTATTAATATAATAATTTTTACATAATTATTGTGTCATCATTAATGGTAATTATTTAATCTCTAAATTTTATAATTAAATTTCTATGATGTAGGTAAATTTTTTATATTTCCATATAATATCTATCTTTTTATTATCTCCTAGTTATCTATATAGTAAAATTAATATCATTATATAGAATGAGATTGTGACATTTTGTCACCTTTATTAGTTTTTATTAAATTAATTTCATTTTCATATGTAAGAGGCCATAATGTGATTCCATTTTGAAAAATAGATTATAAGGGTTGTATTTGGTCATCTAATAGAATTTTTAGAGGTTTTAAGGTATTTTTATAATACTTTTCCCTTAATTACCAGATTTATCTTTGACCCAGGTGATACAAATAATATCCACTGTTACTATTCATGATTCCCTAAAACTAAAAGTAGCCTATTAACATAATTTGGACCTAATGATTCCAAATATGGAATCCATTTTTAAAATTTCTAAAAAAAATTATAGTAATTAATTTAATATTAATTTCGTTTTTGAAATGAGAAAATTAGTTTTGAAAGTTAAAACATTGAAAGAGATTTAAATGTTTTTAAATATGAATTCAATGTAAAATTAATACTAATCACATAAATTATATTTAGTGATAATAATATATTCTATTTATAATTTAAAATTATTAAATTTTATCATTTTACCATATAAATTATCTCATGGAAAAAAGTTTTTTGTAATTATATTTTATGGTATTTTTACAATTCATCAAAAAATGAATGTTATCATAAAAATATCAAGAATTCATCCAACATAAATTTTTATATCCTGCTTAAAATAAATATTTTTTTTCATATAATTTTTTTTAATTTTTTAAAATCTTAATTTAAATTCAGTTCACTATTCAAAGGTGTAAAAATATCCATTTTAAAAAAGTTGATTTGATTCATAATATATAGTTTTATTCAGACCTGATGAATTAAATATGCAATAAATTAATATAAAAAATATTTTATTAAGTATATAACACAAATATATTTCAATATTTACATTACCAAATTTAATTTATATAAAAATAAAAAAAATTATTGATTTATATTTTTCATAAATAATTGATATCTAACGAATTCATAATACATTTTTATAAGTTAGTATTAAATATTTATGCAAACATAACAGCTATGATATAATAGTAATTTTATAATATGGGAATCTTGAGGTTTTTTTAAACTCTTGATTTCATGTAGTGAATGCTATTGAAGAATAAATATTATTTAATGAACTATTTCATAAAACATCTTGGTGTTACATATCATCTATATATTTGAACCAAGTGTGTGTGAATGCCTAAGGGTCATATACTTGGAATACTATTTGATGTATGGATTGGTCCGTAACTCAAAATCCATTATGAATTTTAACAAGCTTATAAGCTCATCTAATAATTTACATTCCCAATGTCCTAATAAGAGTGTGGGATGTTATCAAAAAACACTTGGGATAGTGATTGATCATACATGGATACACTCTAATCATGGTACACAACCTATAATGTCCATCATCCATACTGTATCACTAGTGTGAGATGCCATTATCAACACCCTATGTATGGGAGTGTTATAGCTCCATGATCAATAGTTCTGTAACTATCTTATCAAATCCTCTTTAAAGGATCATTATTAATATATCTCATAGGGTGAATTACAACCCTACAATCTTGGTCACCAAGATATTGTATATAAATCATGCATATTTAACATTATGAAATTAATAATAACAAGATCCTTGAGGTACTTCCTCACATTATGTACATTTATTAATCCCATTCATACACAATGTAGTTACATTTTTAGAATTCAAATTAAACATGTACTAATCGAAATTGGGTTTTTACCCATTATATTTCATTCATATTTATACAATTAAAATTATTCAAAGGAGAGTGGTCATCATTATAATTACCACCCACAAAATTATTTCTCTTAAATTTACCAAAATATTAAAATTCCATTTATAGGGTTTTTTGGGTAACATATGAGGTGTCATTAGAAAAAGGTGAAATCAAAAACATTGGTAACTCAAATTTAAAACAACTACAACAAGAACTATAGAGCTTCATTGGTTCATTTAATACATATATACAATGTAGGATCATTATTTAAGAATAAAAAGTGATTCCCTATACATAATTCTACGTATAAACACTATCATGTGGACATAAGAAAAGTTTATGCCATATATAAAGCATAATATAGATAACTAATCATTAATTTTATCTTAGAATAAAATGCATCATAGTTGAAGGGTTATATTATAATAACACGATTTTTTTAGAAATAATTCATTTATTGTTATAAAACATCATTAAAAGATTCAACTTCAATTCATGTTAGTTAATAATTTATTCCAATAAATCATTAAAAATTAATATCCCAATAAGGATAGAATATCAATCAATTAATGGATTGTTAAATTTAATGTGAAATTGAGGGGAACCCATCCTCAAGAGAAGAAGGCCAAGACAATCACTTTAGCACTAGTTCATCAGTTACCAATCAAATTTACACTTTCCCAATTCCAAGCATATTTATCTTTGTATATTCATAGGTACAATAAACCAATATGTACATATTATCATGGCCGTGAATATCTACAAGGGGATCCTTACATATATACTTATATATGTATATAACTATTTATAATTACACATGTATTCAATTTTCATATATATATATATATATATATGAAAAACTAGACCCAACATATATATTAATTGTCCAATGGGTGAATATATATATATATAATGTGGGAACATATATATATATTTATATTCTTTCTTAGGGTTTCACAGATAAGTTGCATTTGAGTTTGGAGGCTCGAACATGCCTCAAGGATGACCAAGATGCGCAAAAGAATTATTAAGAATCCTAAATTTATAGAATCACTAAATAATATTTGGATAGATAATATGGAAGATGAAAACATAATGTCATGACCCATCCTCGGGGCCCATGTCGTGAATACCCCATGCCCGCCTTCCATTGTCCAGGGGCTGACGACTAGCATCAAAAGGCGTAACCCTAAAAAGGGAAGGCATTGCCTTTAAAACTGTTACACACACAATCTGAAATACAAGGAGCAATAAAAAAAATATTGGTAATGGAATAGAGCTGAATGTAAAAGGGCTAGTATACAGACCCAGCTAAAGTACAAGTACAAGTAAAAAATGTAAAACAGCTCCTGGATTGTCCACTGGGGAATCCTACCTTAAGGGTAGGTATAGATATTGAAAAACTCTTCCCTGAGATAGATCCAGTCTAGTCCAGCTCAATGCAGCCTCTCATCCATCTCCCTCATCCTCGATCACGGATGATCATCGTCTGCAAAGAACACAACAAGGTTCCGGCGAAGCCCGTGCAGGGGTGAGTATAACGATATTCAGTAGAGACCCCGAGACCCCAAATGGTCTCCCAGAATCCACCAAGGATAATCCAAAATAGCAAGATACAGACACATAGTCTCAACCATCCCTACTTAGGTATATTCCCATACATATACCTATGTTATCAATCACAAACTTCTCCGAGTATTGAGCTCAATTACATTCTGTTCCACAAAGGAATAAAGACAATCATCTTGATGATAACATCACATAGTCAAGACTCTGCTCATATAGGTATACAACTCATGTGGAGGGGTAGATATGATTAGATGTAGCCACTAAATCATCTCCTCTATCAAATCCATGTAGGATCCTGGAACAGTAATCATTGTTGTCGAATCCCACGTAGGATCTCAGAAGAGTAGTTGTCATTGTCTAACCTATGTAGGATCTCAAAATAGTAGTTGTCGCTGTCAAACCCACGTAAGATCCCAAATCATCTCTAAACAGCCAGCCACATGGTCACCACACAAAGCACACTTAATTCTGGGAGGGTCTTCTCCTCAGGAAAATTGTCGATACATCAACTTCCACGCAGTCACAAGTTGATGTATCCAACTCATGTGGAGGGGTAGATATGATTAGATGTAGCCACTAAATCATCTCCTCTATTGAACCCATGTAGGATCCTGGAATAGTAATCATTGTTGTCGAATCCCACGTAGGATCCCGAAAGAGTAGTTGTCATTTTCTAACCTATGTAAGATCTCAGAATAGTAGTCGTCGCTGTCAAACCCACGTAAAATCCCAAATCATCTCAAAACAGCCAGCCACAGGGTCACCACACAAAGCACACTTAATTCTGGGAGGGTCTTCTCCTCAAGAAAATTGGCGATACATAAACCTCCACGTAGTCACAAGTTGATGTATCCAATAGTTCCATCTTGTCATAAGGATCCCATCGTGATAGACAGTGCATCAATCGGACCCCCGGTATGAGAGTTACTGTCATTTCCGTTCTGAGGGTCTGGTTGAATTTAGGTTCAATCCATCCTGGTCATACCCCAACTGTGTCCAAACTATTAGTGGGGTATTCGAAAAGAACTATCTCGCTCCAAGATTTTTTTCTCCGAAGACTGTTTGTCAATAGGATACCCATAGCCCATGATATGGGTGAAAAAGTGAATTGGGTCAAACCTAGGACTGGGTCCGGTTCGGCCCAGTCGTACCGAACTAGCCCGACCCGGTCTGGGCCGACCCGACCCGGGTCCAGAATCATTTAGGGGTCTGACCCGGTCAGCGGGTCCGACCCAACCTGCCGGAACAGGCCCGGGGAAACTAGGATGGCCCACAACGGGCGGCCCAGCCCGCGTGGCTGGTAGGCATTCCACCAGCCAATGCCAGCGGGTGGCTCCACCCTCCAGGGCCTACCTTGACAGAGCGAAAGCGGGGTGGGGGTTAGCACCACCCTAGAAATAGAACCAGTGTGAGGTGCCAGTTCATTCGCTGTGGGACCCCAAGGGTCACACCTGGTGTGCTCCCTGCCGACGACCCGCACAGCTGGCTGTCCCGGACCGTCCGTTGTGGCCCACCTGGCTGCAGCTTCCCTTCAGCACGGGGCGATATCGCATCACCCACTGTCTGACTAACGCGGACCTCTTTTCCATATCCCTTCCACCTGTGTGGCATGATAGTGAGAGGAGAGTTCGGGGAAGACAAATTCAAAGGCGAATTCATCGTCGTTCTACGTGGGTGACAGTTTCTTTCATCGACCGTAGGTTCTTAGTTGTTGGATAGAACATCGAGGAAGAAAGGATCTTGGTTAGAGATACGTCTTCCACAAATTCTCCAATCTCAGAGAGAAAACCAATTCCCCATGCAAGAGGAAAATACCACATTTAATTGTGTTAATCAACCAATTAATGTTGGCCCATTAATTGGGAGTTCCAAGAGTTACACCTAATTAAATGAGGTGTTTAAATTGGGTTGTCCCCCACAAAGATATTTGAAATAAAATAAAATTTTAAATTTATTTCCTCTCCATTCTCCCAAAAAATGTTGGGAATTCAACATCCATTCTCATTAGAATGCAGCTGTAGTGAAAGTCTCAATATGTAATCACTGATGCAGCAAGTTCAATGATGCCTTTAGATTTCAATTCCGAGCACCGGTTCAAAAGTTACCAAAACCCACTCTAAAACTCCCTAAATGAACTTAGAAAATTTAGAAAAACATTCTGGGCACTTCGGGACTCGGAATCGCGTGCCGTCAAAAACTTTGAACTCAGAACAATTTCATATAATTTAAAAAAAGAAATGGGATTTTTGGGTTTTTACATTCTCCCCATCTCAGGGCTTTGTGTCCCCAAAAGCCAAAACTCAATAACTAGGGAAACAAGTTGGGGTTCTGAGCACGAATATGAGACTTCCACTCCCATGTACTCTCCTAGAGGTTCCCGTGATCCCACTGTACATGCACAAGAAGTATTGACCACCCATGAAGGAATCTTTTCTATCAATCCTCGATATCAACTAGAACCTCTGAAAACGATTCCCCATCATCGATGTCAAGATCACCCCAGTCTATGATGTGAGTCAGATCGTGCACATATCTCCTCAGTTGTGATACGTGAAAAACATCATGCACCCAGTACAAGTAAGGTGGTAGAGCCAAGTGATTAACCACATCACCAACTCTACTAAGGACCTGGAAGAGTTTGATGAACCTGAGAGATAACTTGTCGCCCCGACCAAAACTCTTCAAACCTCATCGAGGTGAGACCCATAGGAAGTCGTGGTCTCCTTTCTCAAACTCCAGAGGTCACCGTCTCCTATCATCATTTGACATTTACCTGCTCTTTGCAGTATTCATCCACTTCTAGATGATCTGTACCTTCTCTGTCGTAGCCTACACCATCTCTGGTCACATGAGTGTAGACTCCCTTGGGTCAGTTCAACACAGAGGCGATCTACAAGGTCGGTCATACAGTGCCTCAAAAGGTTCCATCCCGATGTCAGAGTGTTATTTGTAGTTGTACGCAAACTCCACCAAGGTTAAATGATCCTCACACTTGTGACCAAAGTCGATAACGCATGCATGAAGCATGCCCTAGAAAGTCTGAATGGTCCCCTCAGTCTGGCCATCTGTCTGAGGATGGAAGGCGGTTCTCAGACGTATCTGTGTCCCGGAAGCCTCTTAAAAACCCTTCCATATTCGGGAAGTAAACTGTGTGTCTCAATCAGAGACAATCGTTGAAGGCACTGCATGAAGTCGCACGATCTTCTGCACGTAGAGGTGTCCCAATTTCTCTACTGAACCATACTCTCTGATCAGTAGGATGTGGGGCGACTTGGTGAGTCGGTCGACAATCACCTAAATAGAGTTGTGGTGTCTAGATGTACGTGGGAGTCCCATCCCAAAATCCATGGATATCCAATCCCACATTTACTCTGGAACCTCCAAGGGCTGGACCAAGCCTCCTAGAACCTAGTGCTCTGCCTTCACTATATGACAAGTGTTGCATCGAGATAAAAACTCTACTATCGCCTTCTTTATACATGGCCACAATTTCTGTCGTCGGAGGTCCTGGTACGTCTTCGCTACTCTTGGATGTAACACTAGAGGAGATGTTTGGAAATCTCTCATAACTTCCTCCTGTTGTGACTCTGGTACCATGGTACATCCTCTGAAGAGAGTGACGTGATCCCCACCAACATAAAATCTATCAGGTCTCTACCCTATGGATATTTTTTCACATCAAGCCTCGTAGTAAACATCTACATGATGTGCCTCCCTAAATCTTTGAAGAAGTGGTGGTGTGACTGTAAGAGACTGTATAAAGGATACTCCATCTTGATCCACAATGGATATCTACAACGCATCCATCTTCTTCGTCGCCTCTCCAAGAAGCTAAATGTATCTTCTCCAGATGAGAGAATCAGCTACAACGTTCCCCTTCCCATGACTATGTAATATCTTGAATTCATAGTTTTGGAAGAACACAAGCCAATGTCACTGTCTCATTTTCAGGTCTTTCTGTGAGAAGATGTACCTAAGACTCTAGTGGTCAGAGTATACTGTGAAATGCTCTACCAACAGATAGTGACGCCACATAATCAAGGAAAAGACCACTGTTGTGAACTCCAGGTCATGAGTGGCATTATTCTGCTCATGTTGTCTCAGCTGGTGTGAGCTATAAGGTATCACTGCTCCCTCCTGCATCAAGACGCATCCGAGTCGGGTCCCTAATTCATCGCAGTAGACTACGTACCCAATTCCCTCCCCTGGTAGAATCAAGATGGGTTCACTAGTCATCCTCTACCTCAGCTCTTGGAAACACCACTGGAGTCTCTATGAGCACACAAAGGGTTTCCCTTTCTTCGTCAATGTCGAAAGTGGTGCTGCAACTCTAAATAAGTCTGGCACCAATCTATGATAGTAACTATCTAGACCTAGGAAACTCCGTACCTCCATCACAGTCTTGGGTGGCTCCCAAGTATATATAGCCTCAATCATAGCCGTATCCACTATGACACCAGCCTCCAAGATTATGTTTCGCAAGAAGTGAACCTCTTGAATCCAAAACTTTCACTTCGAGAGATTACCATAAAGTTGGTTCTCTCAGAGTGTGTCTAGTACTACCCATAAGTGGTTGGCATGCTCCACCTAAGTAGTTTAGTATATCATAATTTCATTGATTAAGACTATGACCAAGTGATCGAGGTAAGGCTGAAGGATCCTGTTCATGAGACTCATGAAAACTTCCGGAGTATTGGTTGCGCTGAATGGCCTAACTAGGAACTCATAGTGGCCATATCGCCACCTGAATGTCGTTATCTGCACATCCTCATCTTGAACTCTGAGCTGGTGATAGCATGATCTGAGTTCTATATTTGAGAACCACCATGCGCCCTTCAGCTGATCAAAGAGGTTTCCAATCCTCGGAAGTGGGTACATGTTCTTCATGGTCACCTGGTTTAGGTGATAGTAGTCTACATAGATCCTTATACTCCCATCTTCCTTCATTGAGTACATGATCGCAACTACCCATGGAGAAACATTGGGCCAGATGAATCGCTTCCCCACCAAGTCCTCCAGCTCTACGCATAGCTCACGAAGCTTAGTGCGAGACATCCAATATCCTATAGTAGATTCAGTGTTGTCCCGGGGTACAGGTCAATGTAGAAGTCCACCTCTCTGCAAGGAGGTAATCCTGGAACATCGTAAGAGAAATCATCAATGTACCGGTCCACCACTATAGGATAAGTCAGACTCTCCTCATCCACTACTCTAGGGGTAAGGTAGGCCAACTGATGAGTTATCAGTTGCACCCTTCTCCGATTAAGTCTGTCCTACACTGCAATGGCTCCCTTATTACCATTGAAGGTAAACCTAGTCCCATCCATGCAGATACACTGCACTTTGTGCCTAATAAATTTGATCTGATCATGGACTGTAGATAACCAGTCCATACCCAAGATGATGTCATAAGGCCTCGACACCACTATGAGAAGATCCCAATCGAAGCTCTCACCATCTAGAATATGGTCACACAGTCGACAACAGTGCATGATCATCGAGTCTGCTCCTGTAGGGGTCCTTAGCCGTATGGATCGAGCCAACAACTCCATCGGAATCTCCGAGCTCCGAACGAAGGCAGCGAAAATAAAATAATGGCTCACACATGTGTCAATAAGTACTACATCAAGGGTGGAGTAGACACAGATAGTACCTTGTATCATCTCGGGTGTGCCATGGTCATAGGCCTTGGCTGCCTAGAGCTAAGCTCATCCATGTCTGCCAGCTCCTTGTGGTAGGGGTGGACCTCCTGGTGGTGGTGGTGGTAGGACCTCGAATCATCGTCCACCACCTGCTACCCGACCCTCTCCTCTTCTATATCTGCCTACTCCTTACAGAACACCACAGTAAAACCTCTACCTCGGCTTAAGAGGTACCTCTACTGTCATCTGATCATCTGCACGATGGGTAGGACAGTCACGATCCATGTGTCCCTGACCGCCACAAGCATAGCACTGTCTGCTCTTCGTATGACTGGCTCTGTCTCGTGTTCCCTGCACAAAAAAACATGTATCTTTGGGTCACCCACCTGATGTCCTGGTCTTCTTGGACCTCTGTGATATCTATCCAATGCCAGCTGTAGAAGACACTGCTACTTGTTTCCCGGTGGTGGGTCTCGTACTGATGATTTTTCAGCAAGGAAACTATCCAATATGAGGGCTCGCTCCAACACCCCCTCCTATGTCAAAATGATGAGAGAGATCATCGAAGCCCTGATCTCTCGCCTGAGTCCCTGCTCGAAAGTCATATCACTGAATAATGGGTCCCACACCATGATTTTGGAGTAGCGTTAGAGGTCAGTGAACCTTGCTGAGTACTGCGCCACAGACATGCTACCCTACTTTAGATGATGTAGCTCTTGTATCCTCACCACACATAGGGTGACTGGGACAAACTCTACCTAAAAGAGGATCTTTAAATCTTCCAAGAGAAGTGATGACTCGTCATGCACCTGGAGCATCAGGCTCCACCATCTTCCTGCTACTACCTGCAGGAGACTTGCGACAACAATAACCATAATGTCATCTGTTGTCCCTACCAATCTAAAAACTCTCAAAACTGCATCCAGCCAATCATCAGTTGCATGTGGGTCCATCTATCCCTTGAACTTGGGCGGCCTCTAGCACTGAAACATGTGAAACGTACTTAGATGGCGTGCAATCTCTACTGCTGCAGTTGGTTGTATCAGTGGCCCATTGGGTTGTGGTTCCGCTGGAACCCCCACTATAAAGGGGCCCTGCATAGAGGCCTCATCGCACGATGGGCTACCATCTTATACAAAACCCATAACCCTGGATAGAAGCTTGCGTGGGGCCATCCTGAAAAGAAACAGGTGCTCCACGGTAAAAAAGATATACCTAGTGAGCTGAATCAAATTAATAATGAATAAATCTTTTCAAATGAATCACACATGCAATCAGTGTTTTTGTGTGCAGAGTCAGAAATCAGAAGTCAGGGTCCTAGTGTTTGGATAAGTTGGACACTACACCAACACTGGTTTCTCTAAACTGAAAACCTCAACCAAAACACTTAAAACTATTTCCATTAAATGAATTAGAGTCCATGTTCTACGATATAACCGACACCTCTGAAAACATACTATCACGTCCCATCCTTGGGGACTGTGTTGTGACTACCCCATTCCCATCTTCCATAGTCTAGGGACTGGCGACTAGAACCAAAAGGCGTAACCCTAACAATGGAAGGTATTTCTTTTAAACCTGTAAAAAATATAGTCTGAAACACAAGCAGTAGTAAAAACAAATACTGGTATAGAAAGAGAGCTGAAAGTAAATGGGATAGTATACAAACCCAACTGAACTAAATTAGAAGTAAAAAGAGGAAAACTACTCCTGGATCGTCCACCAGAGAATCCTATATGAAGG
This sequence comes from Viscum album, assembly GCA_963277665.1. NCBI lineage: Eukaryota > Viridiplantae > Streptophyta > Magnoliopsida > Santalales > Viscaceae > Viscum > Viscum album. The sequence goes on along the minus strand of OY728166.1, from coordinate 364,930,965 downwards.
GTAGGTAAAAATCTCTAACAACTCGTCCCTAAGGTACATCCTACCTAGTCTAGCTCCGAGCAGCCTCTAGTCTGTCTCCCTCATCCTCGATCACTACTTACCATCGTCGGCACAGAACACAACAAGTTGCGGACGAAGACCGTGAATGAGGGAGTTTAATGATACTCAGTAGAGTCCCTAATACCCCCAAAGGTATCCCAGAATCCACCAAGTATAAACCAAAATAGCAAGATACAAACACAGAGTATCAACCATCCCTACTTAGGTAAATTCCCATACATATACCTATGTTAACAATCACAATCGCCTCCAACTCTTGAGCTCAAGTACATTATGTTCCACAAAGGAAGAAATAAAATCATCTTGATGATTACATCACATAGTCAAGAATCATCTAACATAAGTATACAACTCATGTAGAGAGGTAGATATTTTTAGATGTATCCATTGAATCATCTCCACTATCGAACCCACGTAGGATCTTGGAATAGTTATCATTGTTGTCGAATACACGTATCATCCAGGAACAATAGATGTCGATGTCGAACCCATATAGGATCCTGAAAAAGTAGTCGTTGCTATCGAACCCACGTAGGATCCTGGAATAGTATTTGTCGCTGTCAAACCCACGTAGGATCCCAAATCATCTCAAAATAGCCCGCCACAGGGTCCCCGCACAAAGCACGCTTGATTCTGAGAGGGTCTGCTCCTCAATCCAAGATTAAATACATCAACTGTCACATATTCCAATGTTGATGTATCTAGTAGTTCTATCTCATCATAAGGAACCCATCGTGACAGACGACGCTTCAATCGGGCTCACAGTCTGAGATTTATTGGCATTTCTGTTCTGAGGGCCTGGGTAGATTTAGGTTCAATCTAACCCGGCTGTACTCCAACTGCATCCAAACCTTTAGTGGGTTATGCCAAAAAAATCTTATCACTCCAAGATTTATTTCACCATAGACGGTTCATCAATCAGACAACCATAGACAAAGATATGGGTGAAAGAGTGAATTGGGTCAAACCAGGGTCCGGGTCTGGTCCGGCCCAGTTGGACCGACCCGGCCTGACCCAGTCTGGGCAGACCCGACCCAGGTCTGGATTCGGATAAGGGTCTGACCCGGTCCGTGGGTCTGACCCAGCCTGCCAGAACTGGGCCGGCGCATTAGAACCCGCCCGGCCTGCGGAAACTGGCCTGGCCCACGAGGCAGCCCAGCCCATTTGGCAGGGAGGCGGTCTGCTCGTCGAGGGCATTGGGTGGCTGCGCCATGTGGGGCCCACCCTGACAGAGAGATAGGGGTTCAGTGCCCCCTGTCTGCCTAAAAAGGAACCGTCGTGTGGTTTCGGTTCGGTCATCGCGGGACCCCCAAGGTCCCGCCTGGTGCGCTCCCCCTCGAGGGCCAGCACAACCGGCCGTCCCTAACCATTTGTCGCATCCCACCTAGTAGCGAATTCCCTTCTGTGTGGCACGACTGCGCCACACCCCTTTGGCGGTCGTTGGGATGCCTTGCTCCACCGCAGTCCGCGCTGGCCACGACCCGGATCTCCGCATGGCGTGATGGAAATTGGTTTGTGTTTTTTTCGCCTGTGCCCTCTGTATTAGGGTGGTAACTATCGGCCTCAAAGAGTATGACTAATGATGAATAATGGAGGGTACAAATCAATCATTAAAACAACCCCAACCACTTTTGTCGATCGTTGACGGTGAGAGGAGAGTTTGGGGAAGGAAAATTCAAAGACGATGTTGTCGTCGTCCTTCTTATGTGATGGTTTTGTTCATCGACTATAGGTTCTTCGTTGGAGGATAGAACATCGAGGAAGAAGAGATCCTCATTGGAGATACTTCTTCCCCCAATTCTCCAATCTCAATGAGAAATCTAATACCCCATGCAAGATGAAGAGCCCACATTTAATCGTGTTAATAAACCAATTATTATTGGATCATTAATTGGGAGTTCCAAGAGTTACACCTCATTAAATGAGGTGTTTCAAAATTGGGCGGTCCCCACAAGGAGATTCGAAATAAAATAAAACTTGTTTAATATTATTTCCTCCCCATTCTCCCACGATACATTAGGAATTCAACTTCAATATTTCATAGAACGTAGCTTTTGTGAAGGTCTCACTAATAAATCACTGATGATGCGAGTTCAACGGTGGCCTCATATTTCAATTATGAGCACCGGTTCAAAAGATACAAAAACCCTCTCAAAATCTCACTAAACGAAATTAGAAACTTCAGAAAAACATTATAGTCACTAAGATCCTCATAATAATGTGATGTCAGAAACTGCAGACTCATAAGAATTCTATATAATTTAAAAAAATTACAAGGGATTTTTCGGGTCATTACACATACATTAAATCAATGGAAAGAAAACCCCGACGGCCAGAATAGCTTCATCTTACATGTAAAATTCAGAAACATGTAAGGAGAATCCCTGAGAGATGCACCACATTACCTAAAGACAACGAAAAAGTGAAAAATATGGATTACCCTTAACCCTAGCGTGTGACAAAAATGAATGGGGAGATGGGGAAAGGGATAATTGGAACACTATATTAAAAGGAGGGATCCAAAGTATTTACCTTAATGTATGAAGTTAAAACCCAAAGGAATCATTGGCGAAATCATCAAAAAATGAGGAGGTTGTATAGGGGAGTCACATGTTGTTGAGATACCTAGGGATAGGGGTCTGTCACATGAGAAAAGAGTGGTGGGAGAGTTTGTTTAGTTATAGATTCATTTCTTTTTTATTTTTATTTATTTAATTTTAATTTCTTATAAAAACAATGCACATGGTTAGGGTTGCATGATTATCCAAAACATAAACCAAACATGTGATATATATTGTATAGGAACGGCCTATGTGACACTACCAATCCAGACTAGGTGCATAGTTTGGGTAAACAATGCACAATTTGTGCACTTCATATATTCTCACTACAGTAAGCTGAAATGTTTTCTACTTTGGGACACAATGTTTTAGACGAACTGTGCACCCCTTACAGGCCCTCCAAATATGATATTTTCAATAACATCCTAATAAGATATATTTTAATTATTTGAAAACATATTTATAAATTAATATTAAAAACAATTAATAAAAAAAGATGTATAATGTTATGTATAATTAAAATATGTTTTCAATATGGGACAAATGGTACTTTATAATTCAAATAATATTTTTATATCTATATTTATACACATATTTGTTTAGATTTCTAAAAAATATACAAATCAAAAAAAAGTATATTGGTAAGTAATAAATTTTTTGTAAATATAAGGTAATATATGATTGAATGTACTTATTTTGGAATTATAAATATGACTATAATATCTATTTTATATGTGAATTTATGAAATGTTGAAATTATATATATATATAATGTATTATTTTATCAAAATTGACTCAAAAAAATATTTTTTTTAATGAATGGATATTAATAAAGTTTCATTAAAAATTAAGAAAAATAAAAATTACTATGTAATTTATTTATATATGAATAAAATATATTATATATATGTAAAATTTGAAAATATATGAATAAAATTTCATTAACGAAATTATTTAAATTATTATAATCATAAATGATTTAAAAAAATGAAAAACGAATTTCTAATGGAGGACTAAAATCATGGGAACCAATTTTTGTAGAAATTGATTTAAGGGTTAATATAAACTGGGTCGCACTCAGCCAAGGGAGAGGGAGAAAAGTTCTGTAGGTTTCACAGTAAGGGATCCCATACAAAACATTGAGGCAAGGTCTGAGGTAAGATGTCCTTGCACTAAGCTTAGATGAGGAGTCTGAATTCAGATCCAACGTTAGTGTCAACTGAGAAAGGGCTAGCCACCAGAGACTGTGGAATGAGCTTAATATATTCCTTTTTACTGTATTTATGGTTTCTAAGGCATACAAATCTAGATCCATGGGTCTCATATCTTCTTTGAATAAGTATAATAGTTTTTCATTTTTTGTAGGTGTTTTATTATTTGTTTTAGCTATATGTATCTTATTAATTAATAGATTTAATCATTTTTCTTATACTTTTAGTTTCAACCATGGTTGTCAATCTGGTTATGTTATTAATGTTTTTGACAATTTGAATATTATTTTCTTTGAATATGTATTTCCGAATACATTTGTGTTTTATGAGTTCTTGTTTGAAAAATAATATTTGTGTTTCTTATGGTCTGATGATTTATATTTTATATTTTAAGGTTCTAGTAATATTACATTTTTATGTCAGTTTTTTATGGTTATTTTTAATCAGATTTTTATTTTATAATGTGTGATTGATTATTTCTTTAATTTCTTTATTAGCATCAATAAAACTCCACTTGCATTGAATGTCGGTATATCTCTCTCTCATAGTCTACTCCACTGATAAAATTTATCAATTTTTTTTTAATTTTTTTTTTCCAAATTCTATTTTTATGGATATAAAATTTTTCTATCAGGGTTCAACTGTAAATCGCAAACCAGTTCTCAGTTTGGGAGAGGGTGACAGTTTGTGATGTGTAGGAGAAGGAATTCATATAGACTACAAATAAAGTAAGAGGATATTAGTTATATAAATTTTATTTTAATATTATTGGTGTAAGGGGATATTTCTTAATGGAAAATATTTTTCTATATTCAATTAATAAAATTCAAATTCTAATTTTAAGGGGGTTTTTGAATTATTATTAATATTTTTTATTCCCATTCAGTTTATGTTTACATTTTGGTTTATAAGATAAATTATTTTGATTTTTTCCCCAATATTTATATTTTTTTCAAATCCATTTTAATAATTTTTATAAAAACTATTAAAAGATTTGATAATTTTATTTTCATTTTTTGGGGTTTTTTTCAATGATTAATTTATTTTTACTGTATGGGGATTTATTTTTATTTTAAATTTATATTCTTATAACTATATTTCCCAAATTGTATTTAATATGTATATTCATTTTATAAGATATTTTCATTTACCAAATTAGGTTATATTTTATTACTCTTGTTAAATCTTTTTCAATTAGATGTTTTTATTTTAGAATTTATAATATATGGGTTTTCAATATATTTTTAATTATCAAATTTATGATCAAGTTTGAATTCATATATTTACTATATGGGTTATTTTTTTTATCGATGTTTAGATTAAATGTGATTTCAAACTACTATTATTTTTATTATAAATTTCATGCTATTTATATAATTTATAGGGGAAAAATAAAGTTAATTTTTTTAGAATATAAATTCATAGTTCACACACACACACACACACATATGTGTATATATATATAAGTGTGAAATGATTGTTTATGGTTTAAAATTTTATTTTCATGTTTATAAATTTATTTTCATCATTATAAAATGTCAAGATTACAGAGTTAACCATGAAATTATGTTATCTTGAAATTAAGGAAATTTAATTTTCATATATTCATTTCCTTGTATTATTCATAATATTAACATTCATTCCATTCATAATAAATTCTTGATTTCAATTTAAATTTTAATAATTACATCTGAAATTATTATGTACATGGATTTATTCAAACAGTAAAATGTTTTATATAAATCAATTATTTTATAATTTTGTTTGACAAACATAATAATTTAGTGTTTATGATTATTTTATGAGAAAATAATTATATATTCTATTTTAGATTAACTGTGAATTTATTTCATTATCTGTTTTATTTTTGTTTTAAAAATATTGATATTTATTTTAATAATGGGATTCTCCTAAAATTGTTTTAAAAACACACCCAACTATGTCTACAAAATGTCAAAATAATTGTTATTTTCATTTAATGGAAATATTTTTAGGAAAATATTTTTGAAATATTTTTTTCGTGATTGATAAAGGTATGTCCAATAAAATTATTTTCAGAAATTGGAACCAGTACAATGAATATTATGTTATTGGGTGTGAATAGAAATGACTTAAGGGGACATTTTTTATATGAGTTATGACTACTGGCCTTATGTTTTTATTATCTCCAGCTAAGTATCTTGAATAACCTACCTAATGTTATTATTTTATAAGGATAAATCCAAATCTTTTCAAATATATATACTATATAAATTATATGGATTTAAATTTAACTAGAAATATACATTTATGTATATAAATATATATATATATGTGTATATTTTTATTGTAGAAAAATATTTTTAATGTTATTATTAAAATTTTCAAAACACTTTAGTTGGCATAAATATTTCTCCCATTTTGTTTTCCAAATCATTTTTATTGGATTAATAGATTTTCTAGTGATGTAATCTTCTGGAATAGATCATCCATTGAAGTCTCTATCATTATTTAATTTTATTATATAATGTTTGGCTAATATATAATATTATTATATTATTCTCCCATTCTTAGACCAGAAAAGGGCTAGAATTTGTAATAAATGTTGTCAATATGTTCAATTTTCTTTAATAAAAAATATATGAAAAACATTTTAAACATCGAATATAGAAGCTTGATCTTTTGGCATTATAATTGGTATTAAAGTATGGTCTTGGCTAAATTAGAGATTATATTTTTTTGTCTATGAGGTACAATTTATGAGTTTAGAAGTTTTTGGTTTTTCTAAATTTTGAAGATGAAAATTTAGAATTTTCAATGAATGATTTTTTAAGGCATTAATATTTTTATGGGGGATATAACTTCCCAAGAAATTTTATATTTTCGTTATTGAACAATTTGATTATGAATTAAGACTCACCCTGAAATGATTTAATAAAAAATGATTATAAATATTTTTTATAATCAAAATATGTCTATAATATGAAAATATTTTACTATATCTTTTGAATAGTACTTTTATATCTAAATAAACATATATACTTATTTATATATTTTTTAGGAAAAATATATAAATTTAAAAAAATGAAATTTATAAATAATGAAATATTTTTAAAAAAATGTAATATATATTTTAGTATAATTATTTTCTATTATTAATTTGATTAAAATATTATCTTTAAATATCGATTAATGAAATATTAAAATTTTAAATAGAAGCCTATTTTTAATTTATCAACATTTAATTTAAAATATATATTATTTTATTTTTAATTAATTGATATTAATAATTTTTATTAAGAAAATAATATTATTATTAAATTATACATAATAAATTTACGTGTAAATTATATTTATTAAATATATATGAATAATGATAATATATAAATAATTTTTTATTAATTTAATTAAGTAAATAATTATAACGAAAAATAAATAAAAAAATATTGAAAAATGAATTGTTAATAGGGGACTCAAATTAGGGGTCCTGATTTATTAATAAATTGAATTAGGGGTTAAGGGAAAGGGGTTGAACTAAGATAAGGGAGGAGGAACCCTGGACTCCAGATCATGAAAACATGGAAATATTATGGAGCATCGAGCTGAGGATTGAAGGGTGATATTATTGTGCTGAGTTTGGATGAAGAGTTTGACTATATATCGAAAGCCGGTTTCAATCAGGAAAAAATGGCCCGCCAGTGAACATGGACCAATAATCATCAAAGCCTTTCAGTTGCAGTTATGGTTTATAAAGTATGAATATCCATATCTGATGGTCTTCAATCATCTTTAACTTAGTAAGGATGCTTTTCATTTTCTTGTAGAGGTCTTGTCTGTTATGTTTTTGGTGTTTGAATCTTCCTTCATCATATCTTTACCCTTTTTTTCTTCTACTTTCATTGTCAGCATTGGATTCAAACTAGTTTTTTCCAAAATTCTTGTCACAATCTCAATATTATGAGTCGAATATTATTTTCTAAATACATACTTGATTCATACATTCATTTTTGAAAAACTATTTATGTTTTTCTTATGGTCTAATAATTTCCATTTATGTTATTTTTTCTCAAAATTTTTTTAATTTTGATATCAAATTTTTTATCAAATATTTTATTACCACATGTGAAGGATTATTTTATATTTCATTGTCCACATATATTAAATTTGGATCACACTCCAAGCTGGTATATGTCTCCCTCTTTTGGGCCCCTCCACTTTTAAGGTTTTTCCATTTTCATATATATTGTCATACACACAGTAGATTTTAAACCTATAAAATCCTTCAATTAGTGTGAATGTGTAAATTTAAAAAAAATCTAGTCTAAGAGACGGTGAGATATTGTGCTATGTATCATATGGAATTTATATAGACTATCTTTGAGTTGAGTGAATTTATTAATTTAAATTTCTGTTCAATATTATGGGTTTTGGGTTTGCATCTCAATTGAAAACATTTATTTGTGTTTAATATCATATATTCTAATTTACATTTTAATGGATTTTATTATTATTATTATTTTATATAAATTTTCAAGTTATCTTTAGTTTTTTAATTATCAGGGAATTTTTTTAAATTGTTTCTAAATACTTATACGTTTATCAAATTATTTAATTGTATTTTTTAAAAATTATTGAAGGATATATAAAAATTATTTTCAGATTAGGGGAGTATATTTATTTATAAAGTCTAATTTATTTAATTATAAGGGTGTTTATTTTTATTTCAATATTTTACTCTAATAATTTTATTTTTAAAATCGCATTTCTTAGGCAAATTATTTTTATAAGAGATTTTCATTTATCATAGTTATTTTTTATTTTAAAACTGCACTTAAATATGTTTCAATTATATATTATTGTTCAATAATTTATATTATATGGTTTTTCAAGGGATTTGTACATATCAATTTTATGATTTAGTTTGAATTCATGTTCGTACATTAAGGATTATTTTTATTTTATCAAAAATTGGTGTAAATATGATTTTAATATACGATTATGTGTATTATAAATTTCATGAGATATATATAAATATTATTAGTATGGGATACATCATATTTTTTAATCTATAATTTAAATGCGTAGTTTATATATATATATATATATATATATATATATTAGGAAGAAATTCTTATTTCTATGTTTATAATTTTTTTCATGTTTATAACTTTTTTATCATGAGTCCAAAATAGTGCATGAGGAAAATAAATCATGCCATCAGGATGTATTGAAATTAAATATGTTGTGTTTTCCTAAAATCATGTCCATGCATTATGAATAATAGCGACATAAATTTAATTTAGAATATATTCATGATTTCAATTTTAATTTTATGGCTTACTTGCAAAATTATTAATTATATAGATTTTTTCAAACATTAAAATAGTATACTCAAAATGTTTCATTTAAAATAATATGTGCGAAACAAAATTATTTACAGATTATTTTTATTTTAAGAAGAAAAAATTATATGTGAATTTTTAGATCAACTGTGAATTTTTTTCATTACCCATTTTAATTTTGATTTAAATATAAATAAATTAGTTTTAATCATTTTATTGTCTAAATAATGGTTTTAGAAACATTCCAATGTATTTTTATGACATGATTTATGAAAGATTATTATATTCTAAATAAAATAATTTATATATGTATTTTTGAAAAAAAAATTGATTGAGAATGGCAGGTCCATTAAAAGCATTTTAAAAAAATTGGAGCAGTATAATGACTATTTGTTATGGAGAGTGATCCCATAAGTATTAAGGGGACTTCGGCCCATATAATTTATGACTTGTGGGATATCATTTTTGTTATGGTCTTCCATATATCAGGGATGACCCATGAAAATTTATTTGTTTTGATGGATAAATCTAAATATGTTAAAATACAATTATATTATAAATTATATGGATTTCATTGTTTATTGAGATCAACATTTTTTTATTAAATTTATAAACACCCCTTATGGTTAATACTAAATGCACACCCCATGTGATTAAAATCATTTTCACATAATTATTATAATTATTGAAATATAATATTCCTGGGGAGGTAGAACATTGCAGAGTCTTTTTTTCAAATTATATTCGGTAGAGTTTAGTTGAAATGAAACATTTATATATATTTATCTATAACCTATACCGTAAATGGTCCTCTTATGTGATAAATTGTGTTTATATGTTCGGTTGCATTTTAAATAAAAATATATACAACATTTCAAGCACTGAATCGAGAAGAGTGGGATCATGGTGTTATATTTTGAGGGTCTGACGCTCCCAATACCCACCTAGACATAAAATGGACCACTTCAACCTTTACCAAATTATAAAAAACATGTTTCACTATTTCAAAACAAGTAATTTTGTTCTAAAACTCATTTTAATAAACAACCCTTCCAAAAAATACTGAATGTTAAAATTATTTTGGATTTTCAACATGATTAATAACATAGGTCGTTACAGATTCAACATTATGGGTAGAGGAAAAATTATATATATAATGAAGAACTATGCATCTTATTAAAACATCATACTAGGAAGATATACCCACTCTAAAAATCAACAAATCAATAAAATATCATTCATCTAAAATCGGTTTTGCATATTTTTCAAAGGAATTCAATAATAGAATACCCTTTATTGACAACGATTATTAACAAAACCCTAACCATGACATAATAAATTTTTGTATGAGATGTCAGGTGTAATTTATAATCATAATCATCATTAAATAATTTTATATAATAGTTGGAAAAAATATCAAACATTGGGTAGACATATAGAAAAGAGGGTTTTCAATCCAATTGACATTTTATAACATTAAATCTCCAAGGGATACTGTATATATTATATTTAGATGAATAAATATAAATGATTTCATTCAAATAAAATAAATCAAAAATTTATTTAATTTACTATCCTTCAATAAAAATTTTATATGGTAATCTTATTTTTTATACATAAATATCATGGAAGGTTTCATCTTATAAATAAATAGAAAACATATTTTGGTGTGATTACAAGGTCTCAATGATTTTGTTAACATTTATTCATTAATCTCTAACTATCATAGACATATTATTTAATTTATATTAATGTAGTCTATGAGTTTCATATGAAATAATGGAAATTAACGAAAAAATCTTATATGGTTAAAATTACTACTTTTTTTGGATGAGAACTTTAGAGAAGGTATGAATTAGATTTAAATATATAAAACATTAAATGAGTGGTATTTCACACGGAATAAAATTAGTACTTATTTTCATTTTATATTGACACCATTGTTCTTCTTTTTGTTACCACAGTTAGAATTTTTCCGTTTAAAAATTCATTATTATGGTGACCATGGGGTTGCCTCCTGAGGAGGTTGTAAACTAAGCTGTCAAACAATCACTTTTTTATTACAATTTCTTTACAGTAAGAATTAAAAAATGTAATTTTAATTTTCATAGATAAATTTAAATTAGGCCAAATTATATTATAATAATAATTATATGATAGGTATTAGAAACCAGAATAATCCTAGTGTAATGAAATAAGACTAATCATTGAAGTGGTGGACAAACATCGACCCTCAAACCCTCCCTTTATCTTTATCTAAATTAATAATTGAATTGTTTTTATTAGTTTATACCACATCACCTAAAATAATACACATAAATTACCTTGATATTATATTAATACCTCAAATATGGGTGTTGAGACTCTTATGAAAGTGATCTGGTTACATCAACACCTCTGAGCAGCTGAAGTGGATTTCACTCAGTACGCTCAATGGAGTGGCCTCACCCAATGAAACATCAGCAACAAGAATAAAAATATTATAATCACATGATTAAATGAAATCCAGAATAATATATAATAAATTTAATTGAAGAAAAAATGATTTGACATTCATTCATGAGTGATATTTTACAATATCATACAATTGAATACAATGAAACACACAAACTCAAAAGAGAAGTGTCATTAGATCTCTGGTTCCCACCACCACATGGAGTCTAATCATTCATGCCTTGATGGTATTCATAATAAAATATTATATTATATAAAATATTATCCATAATATCCCCCATTAATCTAATTGTCCCTTGAAATGAAGAGGAGATGGGAATATAAAGAATAGGGTGATGTAACTCTTATGTCTGGGATCTGTCATCTGAATGATGTATTTGTTTCAGTCATCTTATCATCCAAATATCCCACTTAACTGAATTAGAGTGTTGTTAAAAATTAATTCAACATTACAAACTGCAATTTATGTGGATTTCCACACTTTCTAAATAAGTTATGAATTAATTACTAAAGATATTTTTTTTATAGGGAAGACTTCATCTTCCTTATATTTTACTCAGTCATAGTAACTCATAATGATCTTATTGTTCCTTGAAAATTTTCATGAATTTGACTTATTGATGTATTATTCAAATATATTTGTAATAAATGTATTGTGAAACCTGTAGGGGGTGGGGTAATGTACCATTTAATAAGGTGGGGACCATCCTACAAGACAAGAATATTTTCCAAAATTAATGATTTTTTTGGGCCTCTATGAAGTTTAGATAAACTCTTGGCCCAGTTGAAAAATATACAGATTGAAAACATATTAATCCAAAAAATATCATAATTAGGAAAAAAAATTAAAAATTATACTCAAAATACAGAAGATTTTTAATGTAGATAAACGCCCCTAATTGTACATTTGTTAATTTCTATTTCAGAATGTCCCAAAATTCCAAAAACATTGATATTCAGATGAATTTGATAAAAAAATTGTTTATATAATATTAATATAAATTAAAAACATTTTAAATAATATCTCAATCAATTCCACCATTCATAGATGTTGGACTCCTAAAAATGTGTTCATTCATAATAAAATCATGAAAAATTCAAAACACATACCAATGAGGTTCACTAATTTATCACTAAGAAACTAGATGCCATACCTCATAAAACAGTATTTTTAGTTCTAAATTCATCTCATTCAATTGGCTTCCAATTCATTTCCCCTAACAAGAACACAACATAATTACATCACATAAATGATCTCTCAACACATAAATTTTTATTTTAAACAATGCATTTTGCCTCCAAAATCCAGTAATTATCATCATATGATTGAAATGTTTATAAATATCCACCCAATGTGATTAAAGAACTTGTTATTATCATGGGGAACTTCCAAGGTTGTTGTTTGGATTATGGTTGGTGGGTTAAAAATGTAAAAAAACAATGTTTCCAAATAAGAAGTGTTGGGCTCTTTTTTATGAAATTAAATGCTTGATTCTAATTTTAAATTAGGCATGGTCTCCTCCTCATGATCCATATATTAAAATCAGATTTTAGCTTCAAGAATTTAATTTTACATCACACACTATCATTATTTCAACAGTTACAATGTCCTTTCTGTTCACACTTTTTTTTGAATATTCCAGATAAACTTAATGTTCTTCAATAGAGAGCTCCAAAAAGAAAGATATCAATTTCATTGATATCTCCATGTGGGAAAATTTCGGAGAAAAATATTTTACAGTAGAAACAAATCATAGAAAAATTTTATTCTATAACGAAAGATACACCAAATTAGTTCTCACAACACATGTTGTACCCCCACCCCAAACTTAAGTTAAACTAGATCATTAATTTTCATTTCAATAGGAGGTTGGAGTGAGAGAATTTCATTATAATGGGGCTAAACTAATAGGATATTCATGGTTACTAAGAGAAAAAAAATTATTAAATGAATGTAGAATTATATAAAAAAGTGATTATCATTAAAATATAGATTAAAAATCAAAATAATTCCCTCAATCATTACAATCATAAGTACCTCAACCATTATTTATTGACAGAAATAAATCATGTACTTTTTAAAAAAATCATATATTGGTTCTCAATGAAATGATGTGAATGTGATCAATAAGTAAAAATGGGTTCATAATCCACACATGAATTATATTTTAGAAATAATAAATGTTAGATGTGGTATAAGATTAAAAAAGTAACAGGTCTTTTCCTGAAATCTTTAAAATATTTAACATGAAAAAAATTAATTTTAAACTTTAATTTATGTATAGTTTCAAGGTATTAAATTGTTAACTCATTGAAATGGGTTTCAGAAGTGGAAATAATAATCATTAATGCAAAAAAAATTACCACAAAATTTAAAATATTGCCAGATTAATTTGAAAATGAATAAAAGAAAAGAAACACATCATTAGTTGAATGAAATGATGAAAACATATATTTTAAAGTAGTGAGCACATCATAATAATCTAACCATAATAATCCTCCCATAATATATAATTTGTTAAATATACTCATTGATTATATTATATGTAATAATTTTATTTCAATAAGATAAGAAATAATAATTAAAGTATAAAGGAAAGACACAACCCATATTTTATTGAGAAGCTTCATTCATGAGCTAGCCTCCTAGATGTTATTACATGGAATCCTATATAAAAAAATAAAAAAAATATCACTAAAATCTAATTGAAATAAATTAATGCTAAAACAAAAAGAGGGAAAATATCCTTACTATGAACCTCCCAAGTCTGTTCTAGGATTTTACAACCCCTAGTCAAGAAGTTCCAGCATATCATCCCCAATTTAATGGTTGGTGAGTTTTCATCCTCATGATCAAAAAAATTTTCATTTCTCAAATATTAATAATCTCACATAACTAGTAATTGATCCCATAAAGATATTTCAATTTGATCCCTTCCATGAAATTATTGTTACTGTTGTATAGTGGATGTAGGAACAAAACTTAATATAAACATAATAATACATAATCCTCACAAAATAAATCCAATGGTTGATGAATTTTAATCTATCAATGAGGTTCATCATCAACATCTTTTTCATAAATGATTTCATCTTTGGAAACCATCTAAGAACCACCATACTCATCTAAAACTATATACTCTAAAACTAAACAAATAATTATTTTATTGATTTAATAATTCACTTCATATTATTCTAAATAATTATTCCTCTCAATGGAAATGGGCAGTAAACATGCAGAGGGAGAAAAAGATAGTACTTCCTTATCAAAATAATCAATATCAATTAGTTCATGATTTGAGAAATCTCATTAAGGTTTATCAGGTTATGGCTATGTCGGGAGTCAAAAAAGTTTTATTGAATGTATGAAAGAGATCAGGTATATTAAAATTCAAATAAAAAGTGAAGGAATCAATTTTTATCAACATCTTTAAATATTATTTAATATAATGGTTTCAAATATTCAATTTTATAATAATTTTCGTCTCTTTAGATTTTATTTTTAGTAAATTAAACCCAACTATTTTCAAAACTTTTTTTATTCACAAAAGATACAATAGTTGGTGACTCAATGATAATTTATTTCATAAAAGTTTAAAAAGGAGATTTCTAATAATTTTTCAGTTCATCTGAAAAAGGTTTTTCCACATCATAAGTGGGTGGGATAAAATTTTCATTTTCATGAGGATCATTTTATATATCCTTTCTTTAATTTTTTTAATAAATAGAAATTAATATCAATTTTTTATATATTTTAAATATTTTTTTGAATCCCAAAATTAAAATATTTAATTTGATTAATTTTTATAATTGAAATTTGAAAAATTCCACATGGCTAGTCGCCTCTTATTATAGTTAATCAGGCTGATAATAAAATTAATCGATATGAAAATCCTTTTTCATTTTTTAAGACTCTATATTAGTGGTTATAATTATGGAAATGAAAAAAATAAAAAATATATTTGAAATATTTCGGTAAGAGGATCCTAAATGATGCTGAGGTTTTCATTGGAATTACCCTTATCAATATTATTCTCTTTAATAATATATTACAGTAGTGACTATGGGGTTGTATCATGAGGATGTTGTAGACTATGTTGTGAAACTGTTGCATTTTTAATTTTTTTTCAATTTTATAATTAGAAATGGAGTTTTGAAAATAGTTAATCTGAGATAAATGAAAGAAAATTATATTACAATTATTAAATCTATGTTATATATTAGAAATGATAATAAAATCGTAGTATTGAAAAAAAACATATGACTGAAAGAGTGAACTTACATCGACCCTTAAACAATCCATTTATCATTATCTAAATTAATTATAAAATTATATTTATTAGAATATAACTCAAGACCTTTAGTGATAGACCAAAATTACCTATATACAATATTAATACCTTAAAAATTTGATTCAATACTCTTGTGAATGTAATTGATTACTTGAAGACCTCAAATCATCTAAAACAGAATACACTCATTATGCCTAATGGGACTACCTCCCCTAGATAATTTTTAAAAATGGGAATAACCAATATAAATTCATAATTTTAATCGTATTAGAAAATAATTTTTAGAATAATTTCAATTAATAGTTGATGATACCACCTTCATTCCATAAAAAAAGATTCCAAATATATACAAAGGAAAAAAACATAATATAACAAACTAAAAACGGAATTGTCTTTGGATATCCCTTACCCACCACCACAAAGATTATTGATCATTATTCATTAATAGCCATTATAAAAAACAGATATACCCAATCATATATTCTACATTATATCCCAATCCTTTAATAAAACAATCCATTGAAAAAATATAAGATGATTATATAATGAAAGGATGCCTAGAAGTCTTTTCTCTAGAATATATCCCTCTTATGATGGGTATATAAGCGGCCTTTTCCCAACCAAATCACAGAATATACTATTATAGGTATTTGACTGAAATTATTTCCTATTTTTTCACAAAAAATTCAATATAATTTTTAATATTTATTGAAAATTTATAAAATAATCATGGAAGACTAATTTTTGTGCTTGACGGGACCGTTCATCTTCGGTTTATTTGAATCATTCATACGAAACCATAATGATCATATATTTCATAAAAAAATAATTTATGAGATAAATTGATTCCAATTTCATAACCCATTTGAAAGAGTAATTTGGGAAATTTATATAGGTGTTTTGTTCTATTTAATAAGGTGGTGTCTATACTGCAAAAATGAAAAGTTTTCCACAATGAATGATTTTGTTTTTTGGCCTCTATAAGGTCACTTAAACACTCTTACCAGTTGACAAATATGTATACCACAAATAAAAGATGAATAGATGATACATTCTCTTGACTTAGATCAGTATCAGAAAATGTGTACCTGAAATAGAGATGATATTGAAAATAGATAAAATTCCAAAATTTGCACAGTATTCAATTTCAACCACAAAAAATCCCTAAAATAAAAAACTATTTCAATTAATATCAAATTTTTTAATTTTGGGCAGTTAAATACTTTAAATATACATTAAAATAGTTTAAATATTTGCTCAATCATATATATTTTTAGTATATTCAATCAAAATGGACGTTTTAGCGTAAATATGATGATGACCATAAGAGAGGGGAACTCCCATTTAACAAAACATTTGTACCACAATCACTTGGTCATAACATCAATATAAATGAATTTCATTAGTTGTTGAGGTATTTTTAGAAACCAGTAAACCATTATTTTTGAATTTTTAATTCCATAAACTTAGTAATACCAATAAGATCAATAGTTTGTTGAGGGATGTGATGATACATTTTTTTAGTTTAAGAAAACAATATTTTCATCCAAAAAATGAGATTTAAAATTTTTTGGAATCAAAACATTCCTTCAATAACAATAATTAAATTACAATTCATGAGTTATTTTTTTTAATTTCATGGTTTTAATTATAAATAATAAATTTGAATGATTATATAGGGTAATCATTTAGGAATCGTGTGTATTACTTGAAATATACTTACATTTTTTCTATTGATCATATTGAATACCACAATAATGATAACCCTTAAAAAGTTATTTTTGAAACTATATTGAAATAAAAACATGTTGTAACACATTAAATGTACATCAAATTAATTATTTCCAATATATCTATCAATTTTTACATTGAATAGATATTTTATTTGATGATTTTTTGTGAATTAGGACCACTAAAATTTATTACATGAGGATAAAAATATCCATATACTCCTATATTTTATAAACCAATGTATTGAATATGAAATTAAATTTTAAATGATACAAGTTAATAAATTTTTTGTAAATTTGTAATGCATCAGATAAGATTAGTTAACAAAATTTAATAAGTATAAAATTATTAATATTAGAGGGATTGGTTTTTTGGCGTTAAGGCACAACAAATGTAGATTTCACAAAGAATGTAATATTTTCTCCATTGATAATGAAATCAATTACCAAATAAATTTATATATTAATTTATTTTTCCTTTCTTATTTTGAATAATTTTTAAATTTATATAATAATATATTTGAGATATAATAAGAATATTACAAAAAATGATTGTAGGGGTGAGGAATAATTTATTATTTTGGTTTTGTGTTTCTTTACTTGGGTTTTTATATGTTTTCATATTATATTTTTTATAAAGTATATATTAATAGACTATATGACATTATTATTGAAAATATACAATTTTTATATAAGAAAATAAACGTGAATTATAATTTCTAAATGATTTTAAAATATTTGATCTTATTTTTGAATTTATTTTTAAATTGTTACATATATGGTTAATATTTTTTGATGACTACACTAGTTAGTTGTTGTATAATATATATTTATTCTCTATTATGTGAGGTGTTCTAAATAAAAATAACATATTTAAAAAGTAACACACAGAATTGGGAGGGTAAATAGTTCTATACAATATATTAAAATTCATAATATCTTTTAGGATTTTAATTTCATGACTTCTGTTAGTGGAGATCAATCAAATTTTTACAATACCTTATAAATACATTGAAAAATTATTTATATTATAAAAATATCATATGTTATTAAAATCTATGAAAAAATATTAGGTGAACCATTATAAAATCTTATACTTTTTTTCAAAAAAATCACTGAGTTTTATCAATGATTATAAATTAGTTAAGTGTAGTCGGGAACTATTTTTTCATGATCATAAACTCAATGTAATATGTATATATATATATATTGTGGTGTATTTATTTTTATCAAGTATATAGAAAAAAATTAAATTAAAAAAATAAATTATTTATTTATATTCCTTAAATAAAAAAAATAAAAATATAATAAGTCTTTAAAAAATAATATGAAATTAGTAGAAAACTGAAATGTTGATACTCAAGGAATAATATTAATTTCATCTAACCTATCAATGACATAAAAAATAATGATATTATTAATCAATGAAACATATTACAGGTATTTAGTGAGTAATATTTTCCATTAAATTGGAATATAAATAGTGAATTATACAAGAAAATTTATGATCAATATCGACTTTTATGATTTTCCACATCACTAACCCCTAACAATGTAACACCAATAGAGTTTATGATTTTATTCAAATAATTAAATTTCTTCAATAGCTTGCTTTACAAGAAATATTGAGTTTTCGGGTACCATGATATGATTTTATTATAATAATTTAAACACGACTGTTATCTTATAACCATTGAATTTTTCATTATAAATTTGATTATTTTTTTAAAAATACTTTTCCAAATATTTTTTTATAAATATAATTGATTTAGAATTACATTATTAATTTTTAATAATGTAATTATACGGTTAAAAAATTAAATTTTTTCTGCGAAAATGATAAGTATATATTTTTAAGACAAAATAATAAATTTAATTTATGAAACAATTAGAAATTTATTTTACAAAATAAAAATTATTTTTTTAATCAAAAATTAGAAATTATATTTTTGTATTTTTGATATTCTTATGTAATAATTAATATCATGATGATAGGTAATTTCCTTTATAATTATTAGAAACATCAATTTGGTTGAAATAATTTAGAAAATATTTTTTATATTAAAAAGTATTTAAATGTAAATATTGACCAATTATATATTTCTTAATACAATTTTGATCATTGAAAACTATTTTTAAATTGATTTTTATTTTTAAAACAATCTATACTTATGAAATTTTATCTTCTGAAAATCACTTATTCATTAATAATGTGGTTATGTTTTTGAAATAAATTTGAAACAATATGTCAAGTAAATTTTGGAAAATGGATTAAATATTTTTAATAATCATAGTTAATATTTTTTAATAATGTTACAATAATTTTTTTCAAAATAAATATTAAAAAATTTTAATTAATTACTACAATTAATGGTAAAATGGGATTACGAGGGGATATAAGTAAATCAATATGGGATAAAATGATATAGAAATGATTCCAAATAAAATTAATGGTTATATATAGACCATATATCATATAAGGTTCATTAATTCTCTTTTTGGAAGCCTTTTCTCATTATTACATTTTTTTGTACGACATGTATTTTCAAAAAAAATCAAGTATACCCTTTCCTCACCTATAACTGAGCACCTCCTCTTCTCTCATAATGGAAATAACAAATCCTTTTGGAAAAATTACATTCATGAAAAAAATTATTAATTCCCTACAATCAATAAAAAGGGATTTTTTTAAGAATCCCTCTAAATAAGTCATTTGGTGTAAACATAAAGGGGTTCTTTAAAAAGGGTTATTATACTTTATTATGGGTTTTAATTTTCTATCTCTCTATAACAAATAAAAATCATATTTAACCATGATGATATCAGACAATTTATTCTCCGAAATATTGATATGTTATTGTGTTAAATGAATGACCTAAATCATTATATGATTCAATCAGGTGGGAAATTATCCCATCGATTATGTGTATGTAGAACTACAACCAAATAAACCGGTATAATTCCTTTTTAATAACCAACTCTAATATATATATATATATATAATGTTAGATATTATTATTTATAATATATTTATGACATGGTTATTAATAATTGATTATAATATCAAATATACCTTCATATATTGGATTCTGTGAGAATATAATAACATCGATTTTGTGTTTAACAATCAACTGCCTAAAAAGCGATGTGATTACTTGTTCACATAAGCCTTACATAGACGATGATAAAGATAAATTTAATGATTATATGTGATATATATGAAATCATAATGACTCTGCAAATTTGATATATTTTTTTTACATTGCTTTTTTTCCAAACATTGAAAAAATTTAAACATTGTCTATACCTATATATGATCTATCATCTTAATAAATAGTGTAGTTAATTTTTATCACTAAATTTAATGGGTATAATATAATTTTATATGTATACATATATATATATATATTATATTTATATAATTTTTAATATTATATAGATTATTGAATCATGATCAATTTAAAAGGATCCAAAAAACAAAAACATAACTTATAAGATAACAAAGGAATTATTAAATGAAATGTGATATTAAAAATTTTAAATAAATATGTAATAAATTTTATTAATTAAATCTTTAATGGATTCGTATATATGATTATAGTGCTATATTTTTATAATAATACAATATTTATTTTCTTGGAGGTTCAAACATGTACCAAGGATGTAGAGTGTTCGAGTATGGTATTTTTGTCTGAATTTTATTTCAATGGGACTCAAACTTTATACAACACATTTTTATTTTTATATGGTATATATACATCCAAAAAATGTAATTTATATTATTCACATTATAATTATGGTATTTAATTTTCTATCTAATGATTGTTATTATATTGGGCTTCTGATTCATAGGATACCAATGGGGTGATAGTTATATGTTGTAACTTATTTGATTATCTCGGTAATTTGTTATTATGATTTGGATAAAAAGACAATATGATCTAAAAATAAATAAAAATATTAATTTAATTGTTCTATGTAAATTTTTTAGACATAAAATTTTTATTTCATTTTCCACTATTCATGTACTCAACATTACAATAGTTTATTTTTAATTTAAATTTTTATTATTTTTATATATGGGAAATAATTTTTTTATTCTTTGGGAATTTCATCTACATTTATAAAAAAATTATTTAATGATCTCAAAATTAAATTTTTGATATTTTTCCACAAACATTTAAATTTTTACAAAATAGATTAAAATGAATATTCTTTTCAATTTTTAAACAATGTATGTTATGAATTTTTAATGAAAATGATAATTAAATGATTATTTTAACATGTATGACATGAAAATAATATCATTACACCATGACCAATTAATGTTTAAATAATATATTTATATGTTTCAAATATTATTTTTAATTTATTTATTTTTACAATGTTTTTGGGGATTTTTAAGCTGGGTTTCAATGTTAAAATGTTATTTTCCTCAAGAAATTATCCATGTGATAATTAAAATTCATTTTCTATCTAATTTTGCAACCCATGAAATTACATATAAATAAATATGTATATTTTACATGGATACCATCATTATTATTTATCTAAATGATTTATTTATATGTTGATAAAGTGTTTATGAGATCTATTCATTTTCCATGTCTTATGTTGCGACGAAATAATGAAATGACTATGAGGCCGATTTTTTATGTGTTTTGATATGATGAATTTTTATGATCATTTGGAACACATATGTATGATTTTAATTAGGTGATATTATGATCTTAAATCCCACCCAAATGAATTTGGTAATAATTGATATCTCATTACATAAATAGAGTTGAAATGGGGATTGAACCCAGTGTTGTGAGTAACATTTTCTAATGTGGTAGTCCTGGGAGTAAACCATGACTATTATCATGGATTGGGATTTGAATATATTACACAATGGTATCATGTCAAATGAACAATCCCCCCTAAATAAATAATTTTTTATTTATATGTTTACATGATAATTAAAATATTAATCCAATGTTATTTAGTCATGGATCAAGTTCATTGATTCCATTATAATCTATGTCTTATCAGCATCCATGATTTATTCCATTACTCATGTTTATGATATATGATATTTAGTGAATGGTTATTATAATCTATATTCAATTTTTCATACCCTTAAGATTATTTTAGTCTGATATCTCCCATAGTTAACCTCACTGAGAATATGAGGACATAATATCTTATTTTTTATTTCCACTTGTTACGATAAAAGTTATTATGTAAGATACTTTAGAGAAGGTTGATTTATATGATGAAATTAATGGTTGATGATTTAGTTTTCCTATAAACTTGTTCTTTTAGTATCCATGTCTCCAAATATGGTTTACTAAAATGATTCTATCATGAATCATTTTTTTATGTAACCATATTTCTCAACTTTTTTGTATCATCTATGTGTGAATAGAATATGTCATTCTATTTAGTATTATTAAATGGATTACTAATACCTATGTAAAATAGGTTGTGAATTTGTTTTAAATACTTTTTCATATGTATATAAATATATATATGTATCATATAATTTTAGTGTTTCATAGAGTGATTGGTTACCAAAAATCTACACCCATGTCTGGTTAATAAAATTGGATCTAGATCAAGCACATTTTTAGGTATAAATAATAACACTCAAAAAGCATATTGATTTATACCTTTTCATAAAAAGGTGTAATACAAAATGCCTTGTATCACATCTTATTTGGTACACCTTGAGATATAATTATGAAATTCCTAAAATCGTTATGAACAATCGTGATGAATTTGAATAATGACCATGAGAATCATATGTTATGACTAAGGTCTCATAGATTGAAAATAATTTTTTTTAGACATCATATTATTGATATTTCATGATTATGTGGTACCCAAATGTAATGAATTCTTTGTAAACTATGATTTGTTTATAAAATTGATAAAACCTAAAGAAATAATTTTAATATCCAATGTGACAGACAATGAAATGATTTTCATCCTAATAAATATATTTTAGGTGATATAGAAAAACATTTCATTACTATGATCACATATTTTTCTCATGATATGAATCATAAAGAAATTATAAATGTCAAATAGAGGTTATAAAATTATTTTTATCACTTTATGATGAAATTTTCACCCTCATTTAGTGGTTCAACTGATCCAATAATTGCAGGTAAGTGGTTCAGTACTGAGGAAAATATATTTTCCATTCACCAGTGATCGAATAATGAAAAATTGTTTTTTTCTATTAATAATTTAGATTGAAAATTGGATCATTGGTGGAATTTTATATATTATAGGATTTAATAAGATGAAAATTTACTCTATGTAATGTAATGATATTAAAAAATATTTTTCGTTAACTATACTCATCTTATTCATCTATTAAAATTATAGATCGAATTCTGTGGGATAAAATAGAAGGGTGTAGAATACATTGGTACTTATGAGGATAATATTACAACAGATTTTAGGTAAAATTATGTTATTATCAACTGACAAAAAATTATGTTTGATCAATTCTACAGTTTCATGAAATATAGTCCCTAAAGTGTAGTGGACATAACAAACTTTGGTAGGTGTGAATTAAATATTTCATGCACTATCAAGGTGTAAATGGGGATTGGGGATACCCATAAAAGTAAGGGTTTGGATAAGAAAACAATGATACTTATTTGAAACTATAAAAACAATCGAGAAAAGAAAAAAACAATCATTCATGCTCTAAGGGTGGATGGAGACAAAGGAGAATGTTTAAATAGGCCTGATAAAATTTTTAAAAGTGTAAAGGATGATTATAGAGGAATTGATTAATGAATAGATTGGATGAAATTATTGAAATATGTGAATGGATAAAAAAATACATATAATTCACAATCCAAACTCTATTGATTGAAATTCAAGTATTGTGAATATTATTCTATTCTATAAACATATATTTTGTTTAATGTATTGATTTATTTTAGATGCCTCTTTATCCAATTATCAAAGGGAACCGTCATGTTATAATTTTTTCACATATGGTATGACATAATGATGTGGTTAAACATTCAATGACCATCTACATTATAACATCAATTTTCTAATTTTTTTTCCACCCACTATTTTATATCGGAATTAATTTCTTATTGAATGAAAATCCCACTAATATGATTAGATATTAAATTAAAAGCGAAAACCCTAGATGGTATGAGGATTGAATATCAAGTCAATGTGGATTATCATGTTGATGTTTGTTGGAATAATCTTACTAAAAATATTTGCATTATTTATCTCCATAAATTCGATTTTATCGTTGAAATGGATTTGATTTCAACATATAGAGCCCATATCAATTGTAGAGGAAGGGATGTCATGATTGATATTTCATGAAAACAAATGATCATATATTTATGAGATAATAAATATTAAATTATAAGGAAAAACCTTAACATTTTATTTTAATATATTCCCATTAAGATTTGATGTTAATCTTAAAATCATAGGGTGAAATTGAACATCAATGAAAAGATAGTTAAATGTTACTTTTTTCTGACTTTGTAGAATATTTTCTTATTATTCAACCAAATAATGATAGTGAGTTATAAATAGAACTCATACCTAGTAGTAAACCTATTTTAACGTATCCTTATATAGTAGAACCTACTTAGTTTCATGTTTTCTTAAATCAAATTCCAGATAATATTGGAAAGGGATTCATTTTTTCTTGTGTGACACATTAACCTGAACCTATTATTTTTGTTTAAATGAATTACAGATTTATGTGGCTCTACAATCAATATCAGTTATCGAGAAAGATCTTAATAAATATCATGTACTATATACCCAATTAGTATAGATTTGTTTATTATCATCATAGAGATCAATACATTTCCTATATTGATCTTTATTATGGATATCATAAAATGTGGGTTATTTTATATGGTATACACATGAACGTGTCACCTAAAATGCATGCATACAATGAATATATAGTTATGTAATTACGTATTACCAATAGAACCATTATATTTGTTGATATAATTGAGAGCGTCTTTAGAGACTATGTTGGTCAGTTTATTGTAGTATTTTTAGATAAATGTATTATATTTTATAATATCATGGATTAGAATTAATATCCATTCTGTATTCTAATTAAGTCCTGAATGAATGATAATTTGTATGAAAATTTTTTTATTTGTGAACATTGGCTATAAAATTATCATTCTTCGGGTCATATAATATCAATTGAGAGTATATTAGTGGATCCATCAAATATAGATGTTATTGATGGGTGTATTTGACTAACGAATTGAATGTGATCTATAGAATTCATGGTTTTCATGGATAATATCAATGATTTTTTGATAATTTCTCATGACTATGTATTCCAATAACAATGCTAACTGAGAAGGGATCCTATTTTCTTTGAATAGACGAATGTCAGGTAAATTTTATGTAAATTAAAAGTCCAGTCAGTTCGTCATTTATTACAATACCCCCATAGATATATATTTGTAAACCATATTTTTTTCATTAAAGAAGGTATTGGGATTTTTTCTTATGAAGAGTGATATGGTGATAGCATATTCATCATGTGAATTAATGGATCAAAAAATTTATTATATCATGATTTAGAGTTAGTTTTGGTATAATTTTAAATTAAAGATACATATTTTTAATATATAATAGGAATTATGTAAAATATATACTAATAACAATAATTAAATGAATATATCCGTACATAAAGAGTTTAATATGAAATAAAGAATATTGTTGGAGTTAATTAATGATAATGGATTCTTAATACATCGCCTCCTTTGGAAATCAAAGTAGTTGGATTTTTCGTTGAGTAAAAAGGATCACAATAGATTATACATTATGAGGATCATAGGGGACTATATATATATTGATATTAAAGTTATTAATATTGAAATATTGAAGGAATTAAACTGATAATATCATTATCAAATATGTTTTCAATAATATATCCAATTAAATATTTTGGAAGCATTTGAGAATTATGTTGACATCTATACGAAGGCCATGGACATTTTTAATATTAACCAATATTTATATGGGATAATAATTCTTATAAACTATAGATTTTCCAATATAGAATACATTATAAAAAACCATCAGAATTGGATCACACATCATAATTATCAATTCATAGAGCAATTAGAAAGATGTGTAGTGATTCTAAAGGGTATTTCTCATGGGATATAATAAATATAGGTATTTAAGATTATGTATATATATTATATATAATATATAATGTTAATTATGAGTGAAAAAAATTAAGTGAGTCATCTATCCATTAATTGTAACATGTTACAATTTGTAAAACATTACAATGGAATTCCTCAGCAGATGCCCCAACACATCAAAAGGGAACAATGATAAATGGGTTATAGTTGATCAAATAACAAATTAAAAAACATTGACATTATTATAGAAAATTTTCCTATAGATCAATATTTTATAATATACATTATTGATCCTGTGAGGATTCAGGGAGTACCACATTCTATTATATCTGATCGAGAAATAAGGGTTAACTCATTATTTTAGAGAAGTGTTACATAATATTTGGATGTTGTTTTATGAATCAAATATTCATATATTCCATTGATATATTTTCAGTTTGAGATATTAATTTAAATAGTATAGTTTATGATGACATCATTATTTATGGGTTTTATTGTTTTTTCGAGAAAATCACCTTCTACTAGTTGAGATTTCTCATAAATATTGTTTTTACTTGACTAATATTTTACTCCATATAAATCCTTATATGGAATAATTTGTATAACTTTGATATATTGGGATGAATTTATAGAAAAAATGATATTGTGATCAATTCTAAATGAGGAAATGATGGTGAAATTTTGATCAATTCATAAATAGAAAGGATAACACCATGTTGATAGAAATTTTATGTTTGCAATCAAAATCAAGAGATGAAATTTAGTTCTAATGGAAACTTATTTCTAGTATTTTATTTTTAAATAAAATGATGATATCTGAATATATGAGAAAACTGGTTCCTAGGTATATTGGTCTCTTGTAAATTTTGGGCCATATCAGGATGGTAGATTATTTATTTGTACTCCCCCAAAACCAATCTATGGTCTATAATGTGTTACATGTATATATCTATAGGATGTCATACCTAATCCTAACCATTTACTTATCATTGATTTCATACAACTAGAACTACTTATTTCATATGGGTAACCAAAGTTTTTGATTTTTGATCTTAGAGCGACTGTGTTATGAAAAAATACCACACACTTTGTCAATGTATTTTAGTAAAACCGACACTTTTATGAATCTACATGGGAATATGAAGATATAATGAGACCAATGTGTCCCAATATTATTGTAATTTTTTTTTTTGAATTATGTTGGAGAAATTAATTTTATGTAGGGTAGAATAAAACACCCTAATTTTATATGGAATATGGTTTTTAGAATAATTAAATTTTTTTGATTTTTTGTCAGTCACAAAAGACCGAGTTTTAACAACCCATGATAAAATATAAATCTTATTTTCTAAACTTTAAAATAACAAACTATTTGTTAAATTATTATTTTTAAATATAAATAACCACATTTTTCAATATAATGAAAAAATATTAACACAACGAAAAAATATTAACACAACGAAAATAAAATAAAAAAAAAGAAATTAGTTTTTAGTAATGTCTATAATTTCAATGGAAATATTATATTTTCACAAAAAAAATGATTTTTAAGGATTTTAAGACATATAATGAAATACATTTTTGAATATATTAAAAAATTAATATGAAAAAATAAATTAAATTTTTTTAAAATATACAAGTGAAAATTATTTTTTAGTGATTTTTCGATAAAATTCCTCAACGATTATTTTGTGATGTATTAGAACATTTTGGTTTTTGATTTTTTTAAAAATCCACTTAATTTAAAGCATTGACAAATAAATTTATTTTTTAGAAATATTTAAAGGTAAAAATAGTTCTAATATATATTTATTATTCCAATTTAGGTCGTAGGAATAAATAAAATGGTTAATCATTATATTTAAATATTATATACTTATGAACATTTTCTCTCTAGAATACCTCTTTTTCAGCATGTGTGGAGGTTAATTTTAAATTATTCATTTCAATTATATGGTGAGATTTTATAAAAATGGATTACATATTGTTAATAAAGATACTTAATACTATATTATATGGTCATCTGAATTTTTGATCATAATTAATTTTTAAAACAATACAAACTAATTATTGTGGAAAAAGTTAAAACATGATTACCAAGGTGTTAAACTAAATTGTTAAGTTATAAAATGATGTAGAGAATTTTTAGAATTCCCTTGTATTAAAATATTTCAACTTTATATTATGTAATTATTGGTAATGGTCAATTTTTTACACTTGATGAATTTTCAAAAAAAATTGTACACTATTTAATTTAAAAATATTCAAAATGTGACATTTCTACATCATATAAAAGGGAACAACATATCAATTACTATACACACATAAAAATAAATTGTAAATAAATACCATAAAAACCCCATTACATATCTCCCACACAATGAAGTAGAGTATTTTTTTTATTAAAAATCCCTCTTATTAAGGGTTTATGTGTTAAAATAATTACATTAACCAAAAAAGAGATATAGTCGGTAAAAATTTGTTTTTATTAAAATAATTCCAATAACATGATAAAATATTATTGTACCATGATGATATATAAAATAAGTATCTACCATATAACTATAAGTTATTATGTAAAATTCATGACCTATATCAATCTTATCTTCCATAAATTTTCATATGAACAGGTCGATCATGTGTATAGAGAACTATCACTTTGTGAATAGATTTTAATAGTCATCCTCAATTCCTCTCATCATTATATATACTGATGGATTTAATATATATTTAGAGGATATTTTTTGTACAATTTTTTTTTTAAAAATAATACCATCTATACCTTCTTAAATTATATTCATTGGTAATACGATAATGTCACTCTTCTGTACGATGGGCTACAAGCTCACGATGCGATGTGATTCTTTTTTCACGTACACCATACTTTAAAGGTAATTGTAATAAATTTAATGAATATTTTATTTATACATTATAAAATGAAGACTATTTAAATTCATTATATTATTTACACATCCTTTATTCCATCCAACGAAAAATTGAACCAACATTCATGTGAATGAACTACATACCATCTCCATGAACGGTGTAACTCATTTTATACATCTAAGAGTAATGAATTATTATATATAAATTTATATATAATATAATTTATATATAAATTATTTTTAAACTTCTTGATATGACATAATCATGATCATCATGAAATGACAAAAATACCATACCAAAGCATACATGGAAAATGATATAGTGATTACCCGAAACATGATTACTACATAAAAATTGTTGATAAACTGGTACTATAATGATCTATGTAAATCATAGATTTTATGATATATATATTATTGTATTTATGGAATAGATGAATAATAAAACTAAACTTGTTATATTTGTAGTTCAAATGTGGTCATAGGATGTCAAGACTTAAGGTGTCAAATTTTCATGTCACATTTATTTATATGGGACACATTCCTTATATAATAATTGTTTTTTTATAAATACTAAACAATAATTTATTGTATCATTCATATCATGAAAATTATGTGTTGTATATATCTATCTTATTTTCATTCATCAAAGGGATTATGAATCAATATAAACCAAAGTAGTAACAACATAATGTTACAATCTATTTTTATAACTATTATATAGAATTATGATTCCAATGAGGATATATTATGACCTACAACACAATTAACACATCAATTTTATTATAAATTATTTATTTCAAAAAAATATATTTTTTAAATTTATTTTCTCTTCAATATGTAATAAATATTTCAAATGAGGTTTCTAAGGATAAGCTAATTTATTTATCCCTTCAGTCGATGATTCTTTATATTATATTTAATGTATTCTAAAAATATTTAAGGGTATTTTTTTCTGACCTCTATTAATTTATTAAATAAAATTTTAACCACGTTTGACTTATAAAAATAGTTTAGAATTAATTTTTTTATCTCTCTATAAATGATGTACTTTTTCCCTTTTTAATGAAAATGTAGAAGGAATGTTGATTTTTACATGAATGACATGAACTAAACTCTTCCATCATCATGACCACTTAATATTATAAATAATATTTTAAAATCATAAAATAAAATTTCAGCTCAAATTTTTAGTCATAATGTTTGGTAAACGTTTTGTTTAAAAAATTTTATTTTCAATATAAAAAGTTTAATTTCATAAAAAATGTTATAAGTGACAATACACAATTATTTTCAATATAATATAAAATAATTTTATATTAAATAAGATTCAATAGATATATAATCCAAGGATAAAATACTTATTCATTATTAATATTGTTTATGTTTAGGATGAATAATACATTAGGAATCTTTTTTCAGTTTTAATGGTTTATGTTATGGTAAAATGTTGAAAAAATTATGAAACCCATTTCTATTCATTGTTTCTGATATATTGAACATTTTATTATCTTATGTAAAATATATGTAATATTTTAATTATGTTATGGAAGGAAATAATATACACATTATATTTATTGTGTAAATATTTTTTATCTAATGAAATAATATTGGGCTATAATTAAGAGTGAACCAGGTTAAGTGAAGGTTATTTTACACTATGATAATCATTGTTGTAAACCTTAACAACTATTCTGGTTTATGGAAAAAACCCACTCTCCTATGATAGTTTTGGAAATGATCTTTAACTGTTAAGGATACTATATTCTATTATTATTTTTATTAAAAATATATTCCTTTTAGGAAAATTCAATGCTCTTATAGATCATGTTCTTTGATTAAATTATGATTCATCTGTTATGAACATCCTTTATTTATTCTCTAACTCATTTTAATTTTATCTCATACATAGGTTGTGGTATTTAAATTTTTTTCTCATGTTTTCATACCCTTATGCTTTTTAATGTTGATATCTCTTTTTTAAACCCTTAATAAGAAATCAGCCTCATCCTTCATTATGTCAACATAAACCATGTTATGGTAAAAGTAACTATGTAGGATAGGTCTGAAAAGAGTACGTATTTTTATTATCTTAATGTGAGATGGTATAATTAACCTATGAAACCCTTTTTTATGTATCCATATCTCCATAAAGTACCATGTCTAAATGTTTTTAGCATGGATTATTGAAACATCCTAGGTAAATAAAGAATAAAATATATTTTATATTTATTTAAATTTCTGAATTAAACATTAGTTTTACTTTAAAGGGTATGCTATGTTCGATAGCGTACCCGATATGCAACAACTGGTTTCTTTGAAATCTTACGTTGCACACTAATAATATAATATTATTATTTTAATTAGTAGTTAACTCCTAGCTATTGTATTGGAAGGAATGAAAAAAACTAACTAAAATATAATTATACATGTTTGTTAAATTTATTTACATTTATCTAATAAAAAGATAGAGTCAGAAAATGTGAATTAATCTAATTCTAAGCATAATTTACATTAAATGGGTGATTTACCACCTTCTGATGGAGAACCATCATTAAATCTCGTTTTTTTCAAATTATTACATTATATTTGATCGAATAATATCTTTCTATATAATGGTGACATAAAAAATTTACATTTTTTAAATTTTTGGTATTTTTCCGATAATGTTAAATTTTTAATGAATAGTGAAAGATATTGTATTTTAATTCAAAACTGTGTTTTAATATAATTTATTCATATGGATAGATTATCTTTTAAATTGATTTTATAGTTTAATTAAAATATATTCTTACCATTTAATCCAATTTTGGTCATCGGAATTGATTTCACTTTAAATTTGGACATGAACAAGTGTCAATCTTTTGATAGTTATTGTTTCTTACAAACACGCTATTTATTTTAACAAAGGGAATTAATTTATATATTAATTAATTCCACTTTTATGTTTTGAATTTGGAAAAATAGACATCATTTTTTAATTTGTAATATAAAATAAATATTAGGCTGAATTTTAGGTATTTTTTTCTGAAAAACATCAATTTTTGATTAATAGTGAAATCAATTAGTAGTAGTTAAAAAACTAACCTTTTCATTTAAATAAAATTTTACCAAATTTGTGAATTGAATTTAGAAAATACGACATACATGGTTGTTATTAGTAAGTAATATTTCGTTCAATAATATGAAAATAATATTTGGTGAATAGTAACTTTTGACTTCTATTTACGGCAGTTAAAAGTAAATATAGTAATTCAAGGTAAAATGAATATTATAATAATTCCAAATTACCTTAAAACTTTTTCAAACCATATTGGATGAGTTATTTACAACCATTGGTGTCTTTGGGTCGGTTTTGGGACCCCTTTGATCCACATGGGAGTCATAATGACACTTTAGATTAATTCACTTAAAGTGAAGACAAAAATGGCATAAAAAAAATATTTTGGGAAATAAATTTTTAAGTGAGGTTCAATAAGTCATATTTTAGACTATGAATATTATTTAGAAATATAATAAGATTTCATACATCATGGTATTTGTTTTATAATTTTTAGACATCGAATAAATTAAATTCCTTATGACACAATAATGATGCAGTATTTACCCCATTAATAAATGATTTAAATAAATAAGATTATAATTATTAAAATATTATCCAAAACTTCCCAATTCCAATTTTATGATATTATTTCAACTATGATTCATTTTATATTAGACTATAATGGTTTTTGGACCTTTAGAATCTGAATATCAATATATAATAAAATAATATTTTCACATATTCTAAAAGAACCCCTCCTCCAACTTATAAATGGAGACCATTTCTATCCAATTCCCCACACCTATCAAGCCATATGGATCATCTAAACTCTACCCAATTACACTTCCCACATCTCTCCCCTCATCTTAGAATCCTTTTCTTAGGCAAAAGGCACTTCAAGAAGTCCTTTTGGTCAATCAAAAAGATGCTACCCAAATTAAAGGTAACGATATCTCTTAACTTCTTTTCTTTTATTTTACTTTTGAACCCCTAAACTCATTTTATTTATTTATTTTATAACAAAACTAGTATAATCAATATACTAGGATGTTTTTATAAGAATTATTTGAACTAAACATACACACACCTCCATCTAATGGGTGAAGAACATACTATTTCTGTGGATGGAAAACTAACGCCTCACGAGATGATGATTGTTCGATTATCGCCTACCACCATTCATGGTGGCCATTAAGATGAAACTATATTTATATATGTTATATATTATGTTTATTTATTTATTATTTAGTATTTTTTTATAACATACCATTATGGTTACCATTATGGTTAAACGTGAGAAAATGCTGACTATCACCCCCTCAAAGAGATATGACTCGTTAATGTCATGTGTGGGACGTATAAAAGATGGAGTTAATGATATTATATAAAATATTATACTAAAATCATAATATTCATATATATCATTATCATTTAATTCCTTAAAAATAATAAATAGAAATGAAAGTGGTGTTCATGCGTACGTAGGCATACCGTCTCCATGAACGGTGCATTTCATTTCATACCTCCAAATTATATTAAAATTTATAAATATCTATATTTAATAGATATATGTGATATATGTGATATATATGATATCTAAATAATGAATATAATTTTGGATATAATGTACTTTTGGCATCAAGGAATACTTGTAAATATAAGGTGTAATTTTTTACTCAAGTTTAAAATATCGACAAAACGAACATTTTTAACTAAATTGATTAAATAATGTTTATAACACGGTAATAATTGATATAAAAGGAATAACAAACATGAAAAAGGTTCTTAAACAAGTAGAAATTAACTTTAGTTTATTAATCTGGAGATTATAGAGCGATCGAGTCATGTCGGACATGAGGTAAGGGACTTTGTCTCAATCTCCTTTCATTGAGGCATATTTTGTTTAAATACACGATTTTCAATTATAGGTTGTATAAACACATTTTAATTTTCATTTCTTTCAATGTAAATATTTTTCTATGAGGAAGTTTACTAAATGAAAAAAAAATAATGTTTCTTTTTAACATAAGTGGAGAAAATGACCTTTCCACCATCGTGAGTATTATTTTATCTTTGGTTTCCTTAACAAGACGTAATATTTTTAAAAGGGAAATAAATATCATATACTCTTTTATTTATTTTTGTATTGAAAATGGATTTGATAATGGATTTTTTATTTCAAAATATTTAAATGATATATGGTGATTGAAATGTGGAGATGTTATCTTTCTTTTATGTTTGTTTTATGTGTTATGAACATGTTGTGGTTCTTGGGAATTGTTTACATATACCGGTGGTTTTGTGATAAACCAAGGACGGGTGAGCCCGAGATAGCTCTCCAATGCATTGGGTAGCATGAAGAAGGAAAACGTGGATGTTTTTATTAATAGATTTAGGGAATATACTGTGATAGGTATTCCAATGTGACTCTCTATGTAGGTGTGAAAGCTACAATGTAAGTTTGTTTTGGATTTCACAAGTTACCGTTATGATTTATGATTTCTATGTGTCATTCATAAATATTATGATTTCATAAAGAAAGTAAAAGTGTTTAAGTTCTATATTTATTTATGAACTTATGTTTTCTTTCTTTGTTTTATAACCCTTACTGATCTTTTTATGCTCATCCCATTTTTTGAAATGTTTTTTATAGGACGTAAAGATGGATAGGGTCAAGGATGTGATCAAAGAAAAGTAATGCTGTCTAAAATGTGGAACTATACATGACTCTTTTTTTTCAAGAGTATTTATTTTATGAACAAAATGGAAACTCAGTAGAAGTGTCTACTTTGTAATCTTTTGAAATGTAATAGTTATATTCTAATTCTCTAATAGTCTAAACCATAAAATATCCTCAATGTAAATTATTCATTTAATTCAATATTATGTAATGTTTTTAGGCCGACTCTTTATAATAATTATATTATATAATTAAAATATGTACATTAATATGTAATATCTATGTGTGAATAGTTTGGTTCTCTATAAATCTTTTATCCATAAATAATTTTTAATGCACAACCAATTGGGATAAAATTCCATTGTTTTTTGAGTAGTAAAATCCATAAAATAAATATGGTAACCATGCATAATTTTTAGAAAGGCATAAAATTGTATTACAATATTATTAATGAATGAATATAGTTAAATAACAACACAATATTGATTTTTTAGGAGGAAAATAATAATTATGGTAGGTTATAATGGTATTTTTTAAATGGATTCATAGTTATATAAATAAATTGTAATCAAGACAATTTTAATATTTAAGTGAATTTTAAACAATTTTCATTATTTAATTTTATTTAAATAATTTATAAATTCTCTTAAATCTAAATTTTTAATGAATTAATTATAATTTTGGTTTTTTTGTTAATGAATGATCATCAATTTATCATTTTTATGGTTCAAAACTTTTTTTAAAGAATTTATATTATTCTCTGTTTGAAAGAAATTTCTATTTAAAAAAATATCACTAATTTCCATGAAAATTATTCTATATTTTGGTGAATTTGAAAATTTTAAGTATATGGATTACTTTATAGAATTGGCGAGTTTACCAAGAAGAGATTATAGATTAATTATTTCCTTGATGATCTATTGGATATGAAAATATTTAATATCTAATGGAAAAATTAAGTTAATTACATATTGTAGTGTATGGGAATTTATTTTTTCCATTGATTACATTCATTTATATAAAGAATAAATGTATTTATATGTTGATGGAAACAAATACCTTAAATCTAGATAATTTATGCCCATAGGTAATGATGTTTCCAATTTTTATTTTGTGAAATTTTCTATTTTACTATTTTATAGCCAGGAATATGAGATATTTTCTAGATAGAACACAATTACTATAGGATAAGACACACATGGGAGTTTCTCTCCCCCTAATGAGATCAATGATTATAAATACATATTGAATTTTTATATAACATGACAATTATAACACCTTATAACATAATTTCATCGAAAAATTCACTATTACAAATTATTATATAACGAGACAAAACAAAATGTGTTCATAAATTTTTTCCTTAATAATATTTAAATATAATTGAAAAGATTAAAAATAAATATAATTTCATAAATCTTCATTCAATGAAAATCCAGTAATTTTAATTTATTTTCAAATGTTTTTTATAAAATATGATATTTATTTATGATAAATAAAATTGAAATTGTTAGTTCTAAAAATATCTATATAATTTTCCTCCACTTAATAAACCTCAATGAACTGTATTAAAATAAATTCTATTAATTATGACTAAATAGTAATACATTAATTAGAATTTATTAAAGTACAATTATAATAGAGAAATGAATATCAAGGATATTTCAATATAAATAATCAATGTGTATCATTTTATTTTTTTCCTACCCTATTCATTAACATTTTTAAATGAATTAATAATAAATAATATAAAATAATAATTCCAAATAAAACACTAAATAAAACATAATTCCATTATCATAAAAGTAAATATTCAATATATACCTGTCCCCATTATTAAAAATTTACATCCCTTAAGGTGAATACTCACTCATTAGTGATGGAAATAAAAAAATATATATACTTCAAATGTATTTTTAGGATATAAAAGAACTCTTAAAATGGTAGAAGTTATCAAAACATTCAAACAATCTATATTAAATTAATAAATATATAAATAATATATAATCTATGAAATCATAGTGTAACTTGGTTTGTGAAATAATTTTTTACTAATTTTCATAATAAATTATCTTTTTAAAAATTATCATTCAATTATATCAAAATTTGAATTTTTTTCTACTAGATATTAGAGTGTAATGTCTATTATTGTTAAATGATTATCACATTTCATTACATATGTATTAAAATCATTATAAATCAGCATATAAAACAATAAATAATTTTATCCTTGGACAAATTCAATATTTGTTCTATGAACTAGTCATATTATAATGTCTATTATATTGAAATTATTAATATTTAGTGTGTGACTATCGATTTCCCCATAATTATTTTGGATTGAATGATTTCACCTCTATAATGAAATTGGTCCTAAGATGATTTCTTATTTTTTAGCCAATTATATAATTTTGGAATTATTTTTTATCTATCCCTAAAGTGATTTCAATATACCATTATTTATCCTTGAACTTCACCATATAGTAATACATATTTTCATGTGTTATTTTTTATTCATATATTCAATATTTTATAATATTATAGAATCAAATTAATTGTCCATTCTGAATAATGGAATTAAGAACTCTATTTATTAGGTAGTATTTCATTCATTATTCAAGAAAATAATAGTAAAAATTGATCGCATAATTTAGAGATATCAAATTTTAGAATACTGGATATTTAATTAATCCTTATAAGGAATAAATAAAATTAAAAAATAATTCAATATCTCATAGAGGAAAATAGTAATTGACTATGGATAAAATTTAAGTATTCAATATAAACATTTTAGAAACCCAAGACTAATCGAATAATAATTCTCATATCATTCTTCCCTTATGAACATCTTTTTTAACTCTGATACAATTTCGATAATAGTATTCAAAAATTTATTAATATTGTGGAAATTTACATTCTAGAATTACATAACAAAATCCAATCATCAATAAAGTAGCATTTAATTGTCTATATATATATGTATCTAGTAAAAGTATTTTAACCATAGGTTTTAAGGATTTTGAAAATATTGTTTAATAAAAACACACTACTCATGAAGACATTGGAAGAGGTATTAATCTTTTAATTATGGAAATTTAAGAATGAATGTAAAATTATAAATAAATCATATTGTGAATCCCTTTTATTTTTTATAATTAGTTTTATAAAAATAAGTTTCATTAAAAGTAACTCCCTCATATATATTTTTAGAGATGAAATATAATATCGTAATTTCATTTTCCTCTTCATTTATATGTCATGGGATTAAAAAACAATTTAAAAAATCATTGAATTATATTACCAATTTATATAGAATTTTCATATTTTTATTTATCTTTATAGTATATTCATGAATTTATATTATAGATTAACTTCCATACCTTAATCACAAAATTTAGTGTGGCCATTCACATTCCCTATTTTTTATCTTTAGTCATCAGAATCAACACAACTACAAAAATATAATATATAAGATGTGTTGTAATCATGAAAAAATAAAATGAATATTATCGAAAGGAATAATATTGTTGTAATGTGAATACTCTATCAAATATTCCACGGTCACTATATGAACATAAAAATGTAATTATTTTTATAAATCAAAATATTAGACAATAAAATGTAACCAAAAGTAATGTAAATTATCCTAATATAGTTTTTATTATATATTTTCAAAAATATTATTTACATCTATTATAATTTGGATATCCTTAGTACCTCCCATGAAAAAGTGTATAAAAATAGATACATTATTGGGTTAATAATTCTTATTAGGAACATGATCCAAAAAATTTCTAATATAATTAAGGAAAAATACTAATGAATAGAATAATTAATTATTATTTATATGAAATATAGAAAAATATAGAATTTAAAGAAATTATCAATTCTAAAAAACTCATAATTAGCTTAAAATATTGAAATTAATAAATTCCAAAAATAAATTTTAATTTCATGTTTATAATAAATAAAATTTTTAAAACGATTGAAAATATCTCTCATACAAGTTAATATCTAAAATAATGATATGAAGAAACATTCATGTTGTATCAAATATAGATCCCCCAACATATGAATTAATTTTATTCATAATCGTTAAATCGGTTTTATTTTTTCTATAATCCTATTTACATTTTTTGGATAATTTATTATTTCAATTAATTTTTAAAAAAATCCTATAAATAAAATAAATTAATACAATTGTTGTTAAAATTGAATATATATACCGAATAAAAAATTACAATCCCTATATAATAGTAATATATTTAAATATATTTTTGTATAGAGATAAAATATATTTTATATTATTTAATGAAAACTATGATAAATACATAAGGGAAGTATAAACAATTAAAATACATAATATAATACCTATATAAGATAAAAATGGGTGATAAGGGAATCATATGGCTCTAAAGGACCTACGACATAATCTATGATAGTTGCATCACCACTCCACCCTTTTATTAATGAAAGCCAAAGGGGTTTATACAATTTTGAATTGCTTCTCCAAACCTATACCTCATTCATATCTCTTTGTAAAATATACATTGATACTAAATTTTAATGGAAAAACTAGGTTATAGGGTAAGAATGATCTATATATTCAAAACTATAATGGAAAATCGTAGCAATACTTTGATTAATGTCCTCTATATGTATAGTAGAGAGATGATGTGGAGTAAATTTATTGTCTGTGGTAATTGTTTCAGTGGTGTATATTTTCACAATAGTCTATCCAATGATATTTTTACTATCATGATAAGTAATCATGATATATTCTCTTGGTATATTCCACTAATATGGTAGTATTTAATCTATATCACTACAATATTAGTGATGTGTTACTATTTATTTGTGTTGTATATCATATTAAACACTTTCCTCTAGTGTATGAACCTAATTTATGATGATCTACTACTACAGGTTCCATGGTACCCTGTTAAAACCCAAGATACTATAATGATCAGACACAGAGTGGGTGGGGGGATAATATGTGGTTTCAATATCCATTATGAATTAACATTATAATTTATACATTGTTATTATTTATTGTATATATTAACTAAAAAATCCCCTCATCACTGATACACTAAAAATTTAATGAAATATAAATCACACGAAATTTAATATTGGTAAAACAAAA
This sequence comes from Viscum album, assembly GCA_963277665.1. NCBI lineage: Eukaryota > Viridiplantae > Streptophyta > Magnoliopsida > Santalales > Viscaceae > Viscum > Viscum album. The sequence continues at coordinate 364,890,412 of OY728166.1, read as the reverse complement.
TGTTAATGATTAACCCCCCTCTTGTCCGATAACTTATCTGTAAAAAAAATTTTGACCAATACTTTTTAATTATTATACATGACCATACATTTTTACATAAGTTCCATGAATGAATTGAACTGTTTTCCATGAGGTAATACATTATCAACTTACCATGGAATAATTCATGTTTTTTTATATATTAGAACCACCCATTGATAAATTAATATTCCTACATTACATTGATAATTAGATCTTAACTAAATCCCTATATTCCTTGAAATTAAAACATGAAACACATTCAAATTAACATGAACTATTTTTATTAATAGAGTTTCATTGCATCGGCCTATACTTGAACTAATTCATGATGATCACTCCATGCATGATAGAATACATTAATGAAAATGAATAATTTTTTCCTAATTGGAATTCACATTGATGAATAAAAATATGATTATCCTACCGTGTCCATTAAAAGGTCAAGAATGTAGTATATATCAACCTTCAACAGCTTCTCTCACATTCATAAAAAATTATATTGAGACTCAACTCATATTTCACAAGAATAAAAAATTATAATATTTTTTATGAGTTATATTCTAATAAGAGTATATGTAATATATTCCACCTTAAATTATATAAATTTACTTGATGATTGGGTGTGGTTGAATCCTTTATCTACATCCTTGAATTATCATCAAATAAAATTAGTAAATATTTATTTCTTATATTTAATTTGGAATAAATCATAATATATAATTAATCATATTATTTTTATTCTATAAAAAATACTATAAATTATAAAAATAATCAAAAATAAATATAGCAATTAAAAAAATCATAATATATATAGCCATTAATTTTATATCCATTTGTACTTTGAATTATGAGGTGAATACTTTTATTGGGCTATGGAGAACTCATTTTATCGAACAACATTATGTCTCATTTTTTTTCTAACACAAAATAAATCAGATTAAAGGAAATTGACTACAATTATTCATCCATGAATCATAGAATATGAAGAAATATATGATTTCAATATTAAATATGTGTTGTTGATCATGTATTTCATATAACATAATATTATTTTTAAATGATTTCATATATAATTCACGGTGTATAGTATGATTACTTTTTGAAGTCATATAATATAGCTGAAAAATTCATATACAACAGAATAAATACATACATAAAATTAATTGAGGTCATTGACTGGTCTAATTTCATATGTTATTATCTACTAATTGAATAGTGATTAAATTACAATGTTATATGTGATCATTGTTTTCCAATTTTTATCCCACATAAAATTTTTATGACTTGTGAAGTCTTACAAAAAAATGAAATGTAAATCCATTTATCATATATAACTCATGTATTTCAAAAATTACATGTAATTACAAATCGAGAAATCTCAAAACATTCTCATCCATCATTAACAGTAAGGACTCAGAATTTAGAATTACACATCCCTCTATTTTTGAAATAAGAGTCACATTTAAACAATTCTTATAATCTTATCACATTAGTGTTTTCATGAATCAATAAAACCTATTACATAGTAAACCCATACATTACAAGTGGAAATATTTTTTCAGAATTCATTTATCCTACAAAAAAATACTTTTTAAATAGAACATGGATGGTTTTAATGATAAATCATCCCAACTTTTTTATTAACCACATCAGTTTCACTAAACATCATTAAACCCTATTAAAATATTTTTTCAAACATTAAATGATAAAATAAAATTAGAAGATATATAATATTATATAACTGTTAGTCTAGTGAAAACCATTAATATTCATTAAAAAGTATCCTAAAAATATGAATTTTCTTCTAAATATAGAATAATTTCTCTTAAAAAATGTTTATATTTAATTTGGAGATCAAACAATTTACAAGAAAACTTATTAAATATTTATAAGTCATGAGTATTTATTGGGATAAAATCCAAGGAGAACCATTATAAAACCCACACAAAAACTCTTACATGTTTTAATAACAATAGGCTAGAATTTTAATGTCATTCTCTAGAGAGTCAATGTTTTACTCAATTGGTCGGGGTGCTATCTAGGTACACCCATTCATATAATAAGCTCAACCTAAATTTATAATGGAGATCAACCCCACACAAAACATATATAAGGACCATATAATGAATAAAATACAATAAAAAATCATTTAAAACATTACCCAAAAGTATTTTAAATATTATAATTTACGTTCAATAAAATTCGTTTAAAAAAACAAACAAAAACCAAATAAATAAATCATTTCATATGAAAATAACTATGAAACCATATAATAGAAAATTCAAGGATATAATGCATCATAATGATTTGAAAATCCTATCATTTGGTATTAGGTAAAAAATACATTCCTTTTTAATTTAAAAAAAATATGAAATACTATGTTTGAGAGAGGGGGTTTAAAAAAATTTCCCATTCCTAGAGTTTGAAGCATCACTGATTTCTGGGTTATAGCTATTACATAATCACTTATCTTAATGTTAGACATTTTCTTGATATTTTTGAATTATGTACAAAATGAAATCAATCGGTTGACCATGGTCCAATATTTTACTATTACATTATATCAATAATAGTAATCATGGAACTTTTTTAATTATTATACCTAATTTATACTTTTAATTTCATCCATTCCACATGGTTATGAAAAATGAATTGTGTTACAATCATAGAGATATTTGGACATACGTATTCATCGGGAGGGTTTCAATTATCATTGATCACTATAAAAAGAAGGTAAACATAATTTTAAATTTTCCAAATAATCCTCACCACATAAAATAATAAAAATACATTAGATATACTTATGTATATAATATGTGTGTTCTCATGATGAAAGATGGGTCACAGGACTTCACGAAGGTGGTAATCCACATGTAAAAATGATGTGACAATTTTTTTTATATGGAAAGGTAATAATGAAAAAGACATTTTATCTTTTTTTAATCAATAATATGTCATGAATATCATATACTATAATTAATTCCATAATTAAAACACATCATGATATATTATGTTTCAAAATTAATTACTCATGTTTACTAGGCGATAGTCCACTAAACACCCGAATAATGAATTGTATTCCCATTTTATTGAAGTTATATAATCCAAAGATCTGCACTCCTAGATCCATTGATAAAATCATTAACTACATTCCAAAATATAATTCTGATAATTTTGACCCAATTTTTTCCATAATAACCATACAACATAGAAATAAGAACTTGTATAACTTATATTCATTGGGACATTTTATGTTCTAACTTTCAGATAATTATGAAAAACAACTAAATAAACATCTCAAAAGACATTAAATGATCTTTTCTCTCACATAAACTACCATTAATTTATCACATTAATAGGTCATCATCATCCATATTAATTAAATTATATGTATAACTCATTCAACATTTTTCTTTAAAACCTAGAGAAATGAAAAATAATAAGGGTGATCATATATACTCAAAAACCATAAACATGATCATTAGAAATTCAATGTCATATATTTGAATAATAGTGCATAAGGGTATGACATAAAAATCATAGTAAAAACGGAAATCAAAAAAGAAATCATATGCATCAACACTAATATTATGAAATATGAAAACAAGAAAAATAAAAGTGTTTTCAGATTGAATAATGTTGTTCCATGTGAAATCAATCTTGATAAGGATAAACATTATTGTCCCATAATGTGTAATAAAAACCTTTTAAGATTACTTGTATCATTACTTTCGTAAAACCCTTTTAAACCCATTTTAATTGGAATTATCATACTATTGAATAACTGTATAATCATTACACAATGCATTGAATATATATAATTTTAATCATTTTTCATATAAGATATATCAGGATCATCAATTTTCCATGAACTATAATGGTGATTAACCGTTCATTTATTCCATATCATGCACACCCATGAGCTATAATTAGGCTAAAAAATTCTTAAAAGTTGTAAAGGGATAACTACATTCATATAATTATCATGTACCATGAATGAAACACATTCATTATAAAAATAATAAACCATGATAACCCATGGAAAATAAATGGGTTTTATATCAATCAATTTTCAAAATAATTGACCCATGGTAAAAGATATGGATTCCACAATAACATCATTGAAATATTTTTAACGCATGGAGATAAAATGGGTCCAACAAAAATCTCATTGAATAATGATTATCCCATTCAAAAGAAATGGGATCCCAAATAATCTCTTTGTAATATGACTAACAGGTTGAAATGAAATGGATTTTAAAAAATCTATATCAATTATTGTTAACCCATGGAAAAGAAATTGGTTAAAAAATTATGTATTTGAAACATTATTTACCCATTAAAAATAAATGGGTTCCAATCAATCTCTTCAAAAAAAGATTAACCCACAGGAATGAATGGGGTTCTAAAAAATCTCTTTGAATCAAATATAATTCATCCACATAGTGACAGTGGATTATATAAATTACAAATAAAATTACTGATGGATATATAATAAAATAATTTGGAATTTTTGAATTTAAATATCATTAAAAGATCCTTAATAATTTTTAAAATATTTCTAGAAAACATTTATTTGGAAGAATACATATTTCTAGCCAATAAGTGAAATAATGTCGGTTTTCCTTAAAACAATTACATATTCGATGTACCAAATAATGGGAAAATAGTACTATGAAATTAAAATATCACTAATATTTATAGAAGAATATAATTAAAGGAAATTATAATATTTAAAAAGTGGATACATAACCATACACATTCCCAATAAATGATAAGATTGGGATAAAAGACTCATACTTCTTTAGCAACCCTAAATCATAATCACAATTGAGTAATTATTTTAAATGAAAAATATAATAATATGAGAATAGTTATATTCATGATATTACATGTCAAATGATCTGTAAATAGACCTTTTTAAATAATACATGATTATAACATAGCAATATTCTCAATGAAAGATGAAATATGACATAAATCCATAACCACATTGATAACAATAAAAATCTAGACCCCACGAAAGAGACATAAAAAAATGGACATGTAAATACCCCTAACTTAATGTATAATAATAATAAAATATATTTATTTAAATTATTTTCAACACACATCAAGAATAAGGGTTGAATATAGAATAAGCCTCAAAAAAATAAAAGTGAGACTAGAAATCACCTTACCTTGAGTCGGTTCTACCACACTTGTTCATTATATTCATGAATAAGATACATGTGATAATATGTTACATTAATGAGAACCCTTTTCCATATTATTATTAAATTTATATCACTTATTTACATGTTATATAAAATTAATTAAATTTTTATCTTTACATTAGTTGTGTTAACCATATTTGGATTATATGTCATATATGGCATGGATACATCCACTTTGGTGAAAGTGGACATTATTTAAAAATACCCAACATAATAATAATGAAATAACCATCATATTTATATTTATATAATTATTTATATAATAAGATTTTAAATAGGTTATTAAAAAAATCCAATTTTAAAATCATTGAGATGGTAGGGTATATGTATGCATGAGTTACGTTTCCATTTTTAAATGATCACTTTATAAAATAGGAGTGTAACATTTATATTAAAATAATTTTTATTATTAAATAAATAATATATTATATAATTATATTAATATATATATATATCATTATAAGGATTTGGTGATGAAAAAATGAGGAATTAGATCTCTTCGAGGAGGTCGTAGTCCACTTGTCAAAGAATGATGTTATGGCATTTTTAGTGTGCAAAAATGTGAGAAATAATGTGATAAATTTAATTTAAAATTTTTAATTATTTAATGAATATATTATAAATATCATATCTACTAAATATTTTTACAAAACCCATCTTTAACACATTCCATGTAAAGAATCAATGAATCACATCACATTGAGGAATTAGTAGTCCACCCATCGACAGACGATGATAAAATATATCCCCAAATGGAAATAAAGAAGGTATTTTTTATCACTAAAAATAAATATGAAAATTAAATAATATATATCATATTGAAACAATATTTAAATATTTCATCCCATCCGTGAATGGTATAATGAAAGAATGAGTAACATCTGTTCACTAGGTGGTAGTCAGACACACACATGAAAGATAATTGTGTAACCTATTTGATTATAGTGTGTGAAGATTATGTTTATAAACATAACATAAAAAATATAATTATATTTAAAACAATTATTTTATTATTTAAAAAATATATAAAATTAATTTAAGGGGTGGAGAAAGAAATAAAATAAAAGTGGTCGTTTGAAAAATATCAACACTTATTTGGGTAACTCATTTTGGTATGTACAAAATGACATCCAATGATTAATTTATTCCAAAATTGTGGCCTATATGACTAGATTATGGGTTTAATGAGTTTATTTTGGCTCAGTTTTAATGATCCAAAATGTTTTGAGACATGTAAAAAAGTCGGGAGTGTATATTTCCTTGTTTAGTGGAGGAGTGGCATTCCTGTAAATATATAAAGGTGAACACTATTGGTATACCTGCATTACACCATGTTCTTAGAATAGGGAACCGAACTATATAAATTTGGAGATATGGTTTAAATCTCTCTAGACAATATGTTTTAGATAATCTTATAGGTCATTTTGAACCTTATGATTAAGTTTTATCCATTAAGTAAACTAATTTTACATTATTCATCATAATTATTATTAATTTCATTAAACAATATTTTTTTCAATAACTAAGTTAAAATTAAAACAAATTATAAATTTCCTTGAATCAAAATATTAAATACATTTTCCCAAATTCAATTCACATAATTGAAAGAATTTAATTTAAAAAATAATCCCACATACTAAATTAGAAAGTTGGGTTTATTGTGAAAAATCATAAAAAAATTAAAAGATTTTATATCCAATTTTATTATGAAATTAATTCCAATGACCCTAATTCTGTTTATTGATCTATAATTTATCTAATTATATTTTAAAATAAATTTCAAAAATAATTTATCTATTTAAATTAATCTGACAAAAAAATTGTTTTCAATTAAAATTCATTGTTTTCCACTTCATAATAAAGAGAAAGATCTCATAAAAACAACAAAAACACAAAATTAAATTTTGATATTAATATTTATAAAATGATTTTTATTAGAAAAATAATCATATAAAACTAAAAAAATTCATTTTGAAACAATTATTCTATTAAGAGGAGGAAAAATTCTTTTTAAAAAATCCACACTTTTATGGATTAATATTTGATTTCTTTTTCTTTAATTAATCTAAAACATATCAGATTATTTTGAAAATAATTTCCTATATATATAATATATAAATCTAATTAATATCATTCAAAAATATTTATTAATTTTTTTTATTAAACACATTTGTGGGAATAAAAATAGTTTTTCATTAAAAAAACTTATGTTATATTCAATTATCTTTTATGTAAATTTATATGTAATAGGCCATAATATAATTAATTATATAAACATGTTTAAAAAAATATTCATTTTTATGTTAATATTATCCATTCCCTATATTCCAATGGCTAGGGGATAACTATCTTATTAAATATTAATACAACATTATTATTTCATAGAATCTCAATTTTGTGTGTAACATAACATATCAAAGAAAACAATTATTACATGTGGTGCATGATAAACATGGAATTTCCTAAAACTCAAGATAATCAATTCCTTTTATGTAATTCAAGACATCAAATAATTTATGTTAATTTTATATAACATAACACAAAAATGATCATGTTGTTACATCCTACCCCATGTAAAATAAATTTCCCCTTTAAAATTTTCATGGATATAAAATGATTAAAAAATATAGAATTGCATCACTAAAAACCACTTGATATAAATAGTTAATAAAACATCCTATTAAAAAAGTAATTAGGGAAGCGTAATGTAATATACTGACACATGTGACACACAATAATTACCCGATCTGGTCGGTTACATGACCTCATGCATGCCTCCTCCTATACCAGAGGCTAATGACTATATGTGATGTTCTAATATAGATTCTACAGGCATAATATACCCACATTATCAAATAATAACATCATCAAAAGTAATAAACTATAATCATATGATAATAACCCGTATCTATGATAATACAAAAATTTTTACCAAACTAGTAGCATAGGATGAATCAAAACATGAAACAATATCCAAATATATTTATTAGATATGTCAATCCAAATATATTTTAAGTGTCAAATGAAAAAAAAATAAAGACATTGAAAAAAAATGGTGGGTACGAGCACCATGTTTCATTTCATCATCTATGATCCATCACGAATCATCTATCAATCAGATAGGTATTTCCATTATCATGTCCTAAAAACATGAAGTTTATTCGGGTACCAATCAGGCAGATGAGTATGGTGTGTGTGCAATTGAGTAGGCCACCACTAAGTACAACTAATCCAATATCTATTAAATAATATTGTATGATTTTTTATACGTAATAAATGATTACAAATAATGTAAACACATATCAAACATCATTATTCATTAATTAAGCATGTAAATTTAAATCATATTCACAATGTCACCCGAAACAAAAATACCTAATTCATCCAACTCTAGAGTCTGAACCATATTAGATTTGGATTTTAAATTTATTATCATTTGGTCTTTAATAAAAAATTTAATTTCAATTCATATCGTGGATAATTATAACCATAGTCGAATTCCAACAATTTGGGCCTAGAAACCCATGGCATTGACTATGTGGGTACAAGAAGCATTAGTCTGTGTCCCACAACTAATTTATAGATTAAACAATTATGTTTACTTCTGAATAATCATTTCATTTCCCATTATCAATTTTCAATCAATAATATGTTGGATTTTGAATTATCATAATATTTCCCACACTCAAGTATCTATCAATCATATGTGGGATTTTGAATCATCTGTCCATGTATCAGACAAATTTATGAATAAATGCCATGAGGGATTCTGAATCATTAATATATGGCCAAAACACATTTTAGAGTAATTCACTCAAATGAAATATATCATATTTGAAATGATTTGTCATTATTAATACCCTCCTCAATATTTCAACTCCTGGTTTATAATTAAATGTTTTTACACAGATATGATTCTTTACTATATTTACATGGTATAATATGAAAAATTAATAATTGAATCATTTAAAAACATTTAATCAAATAATTCATTGATACATCATGGTTAAACCAAAAATATCTTTATTACCAAAAATTAGTCAATTCAATATTTTATTAATCCATAAATTCCAAATTCTCTTCAATTTAACAATTACAGAAACCAATGAATTGTTTATTTTCATAACCCAATTAATCAATCAGTTCCAGAATCCAATAATTAATTAATTAAAAAATTACATAGTTCAATTCTATATGAATATTAAAATAATGAAATAGAAATTTAACAACTACATACATGTAATTGAAATAATTACTTTGGTAATTAAATAATAGACCACCGACCTCAAAATCATTGATAGACACTTAGGGTTGGAAATAACCAAATTGAAGAGAAACATTCAATTTCACAATGTAGAATGAGATATGTATCCAAACCTATATAAAACTTTTAATAGAATATGATATATCAAAACATTTATACAGATCCATAACCAATAGAATAAAACAACACCTATGAAATACAAGAGAAATGGAGGAAACCAATCAGTATAATGATTTCTTTAATGTAGAGGATTAAATTCATCAATTTGGTATTTTATTCATCAATAAAAGATTTTTTAAGGACGTTGAATCCTCCCAAAAGATTCGTAAAATTATATAATGAGATTATGTTAATGTGATGATGATTAGGGGTACCTATTGGGGGTCAAAATTCTGTTATAAATTTTCAAGGTATTAAAATATCATGTGCCTAGTTTTCTATATGGGGCACATAGTTTTCCCAAACTATTTACCTAACCATCATCCTCATTATAGGGGTTCACACTAGTACTTCTTGTAGTGCACATGGTTAAAAAAAATTCATAACCATGTGAATATCATATGTTTAGGTTCACACTGTTTTTTAGGTGTAGGAGACTGGTTTGTTGAAAATGTATGCCAACCATAAATTTCACCTATTCCTACAAAATTATCAATTTTTTCCCAAATCACCCAAAAAATAAATAACAAAGTATATGCCTAATAAAAGGTTATAGAGTATTGGAATACATGTCTGAGACATCACCATAAATTGTTTGGATCTTAAAATCTCTCCACCGTATAAGATAATTTCTTCTTGATTCACTCCAAAATATTTATATGACTCCGAGATAAAAATATTGGGCAACTAATATTATATATCAACATCTATATTTACAATTTTCCCCATGAAAATCCCTTATCCCCAAAATACATAAATTATCATCATGATATTTCACCACAACACTTTATCTCTATGAAACAACACATGTATTAGATGCTATTCAAAAAAAGTGTAAAAATTATGTTCAAAATCATCCACATCAATTAAATGAGTTGGGATGGGATGGTTCCATTAATGATGTGACAAATGAAAAACATCACTCATTAAAAAATATCTCTGTAGAAGAGAGAATCTTTACACTGCCAACCTGATTCTCTCTTTAACATCAAAAGGTCTAACAATCCCGATCACCAACATATCATGTTTTTAAATCCAATGTTATCCAATATAGGAGGAACTTGTAGTAAAATAGCATATCCCTTTTTAAAATAAAATGGTTTTCATTTTATAAAAGTATATATCTTATATATACTCTAATCTATATCCAAACACTTTAAAATTAGATAAAATTTCTTTGATGTATCCTTCATGAGACATGGTCCCAGCAGTTCTGAGCCTCATACCTTCTATCAAAAAATTGGTGATATAAATGGCCATCAATAAAAATAAAAATATATTTTCATTTATATTGTTTCTGGATTCATTTTTAATTGGATAACTACATCAATTCTTGGTTCTTCTAAAAATTCCCACCAATATCAAGAATGCATGCTCGTTGAAAATCCTCAAGTACCTATATGTTATGCTCTAAATTTCCATATTTCTATGAATGGTTAGTTATCGTTTGTAATACTTGTGAACCATTATTCTTATAAAATACTTTCTAGTAGCATGAAGTGAATAACGATTCAATCTATTAAATTAAAATATATGGTACCCCATGCGGACTGACTGTCTCTTGAATATAAAATTCACCCATCTGATCCACTGAGAAAATATTTGAGGTAGGAAATAAATGCCCTAATTTCATCATTCAGTCCACAACCACCATAATACAATAATTATAAATAGTATTAAGTGGAAAACCCATAGTAACATAATTATAAATAACATACCACTTCTATTCTAAAATGTGCAAAGGGTATAGTATATCACTAGGTCATCTTCCACCCAAACATATACTACTAAAAATCATGAGTTTAGTATTTCCTTCTCAATGTGTCATCATAAAATTCTACCTTACTAATATTATTTTAACGATCAATGTTGGATTCCATTATATACCCAACCAATTTTGACTTCTATAAATTCAAATCTCAATTTGAAATGGAAGAATTTATGATATTTTTATAAATATACAATGTAATGTTTTATCCTAACAGATAATGAAACCAACACATCTTGTCCTAAGAGACTAAAATTAAATTACAGTCATTCATAGGGTAGTTCTGTTCTTGTTTCCTCAATTATTGTGTCCTGTATGAAACCACATGATTCCCTTACATCAACCCTACTCCATGCCCTGTCTTTGATGAGTCAATGAACACATTATAATCCTCCCTTTGATCAGGTTATATCATTATTGGTGTAGAAGTAAACTTCTTTTTCAACTCCTATAATGCATTCCCACATGCTCTAGACCCTTAACGATTTATTAAATTCTTTTTATTTCATGAAAGTGGTGTTTCCAAATGGGAAAATTTGTAGATTTAACACAAAAAAATGCATAATAACGCCAAAAAACATCACATATGAATGATATTATTTGGTCTCTCCAATGAAACAAATTTTTACATCTTATCTAGGTCTATTTGAAAACATTGTTATTAGATTATGTGACTCATAAATATAATTTATCTATCTACAATTGACACATTGATATCTCTATTTATTTATGATTTTCTCTTAGTTTTCATTCATGATTTACATATATTGAGTGTGATCGATATGATTTATATATTACACCAATATTTCATTCACAAATACTATATTAAACTTATACAGGTATTGGAGTTAGATTTATTTTCATCATGACCATATACACTATGGGAACATTCATTATCACAAACATTATCACAACAAACTCATATAGGCGATATGTGCTTATGAATTTTTTATGAGATATATGAAAAGGTCGAGATATCACCTGATGAAACCTCAGTCTCATGTCAATATTGGTGAATACAAAAGATCCCATCAACAAGTCCTATAAATATATTATACACATAGTAGGATAACAGTTCGTCATATTCATCTTGTTCATCTTCCAGTAATTATCACATAAGTGAATGTTTGTGCCTTCCTTCTTAAGAAAGAGAATGGGTGCATCCCAAGGTCATGTACGTAGAGAGATAAATCCCTTAACCATAAAATGAAACAGTTTATCCTTGATCTCTTGAAGCTTTTTAGGTCCATTGTTTATGGTGGAAGATAAAAGAGATCAGCTTTAAAACTGGGATTAATTAAACATTCAACTTCTCCCTCAGGTGGTATCCATGATGAGTCCTTCTAAAACACATCTTGGGACCTGTCTAGAAATGTTGGAAGGATATCACAATTTACCCACCTTATATCTTAATATAGACTTCCAAAAATGGTGGTGAGTTCCCCAATATTTTGATGAACGAGACCTACATCGTTTTTCATTGATATCCCACCCTCCAAAATGAACATAATTGTCAATCCTAGGAGATGTAAAAGTCACTCTCCTATAGTAACAATATATGCGGGCCCGATATGCTACCAAACAGTCCACACACCAAATAAATTCGAATAATGAATTATGAAGAATAAAAAGATCCCATAGAAAATGATAATCTTTATCTTTGAGAAAACATACTAGATGCAAATAGATGTCTCATGATTGTTCTTATAATGGTGTATCGATCGTCACAACCCCACTCACAAACTCCACTACTAGAATCAACTCATTCTCATGTTGTTGTTCAATTCCATGTTTTACATCTATTCATCCAACATCTAGATTTCCCACGAATGCATTTATTTACAATGTAGTATATAAGAAGAACATTTAACTCACTTCTTAAAATGAATCTCTATGTGTTCAATAATTTATTGGATTGACTCAATACAAAACATATCCACCTTAGGCATACCCTCTCTAATGAATGCTGGAGGACTCTATTAATGAATAACCCATTTCAATTAATTAATAATATTCAAAACCTTCCAGGGGTATCTCTCCATAAACTATATGGAGTTTGGAAATTTATCAAAGAACTACTCTCATATTTCCCTATCTGGAACTATCAGAGCATGAGGTTCCATTACTAGAGGCACAATTCCAACAACATCAGGTTATCTTATAATCAAGAATCATGATGGAGGAATATATCTACAATTCCAAAAACATGTCACAAGACATATAACACAACATTAACACATTTATAAATATGGATTCAATTAAACCAATAACAAGTCATCCCCCATTCCCAACACACGGTAATAATTTAGTTATTATCAATACTATAACAATCATACATTTAATTCAATTTTAAAAATAGGTAAACACATTCAAATTTTCTAGTTTCTTATTATACACCCAATTATTTAATGTTCTCGTCATATTACAACTTCCAATTCCATATTTGTAACCAATTCTTACTCAATTACAAAAGAAATAAGTAAATTTTCAACATCAACAACATAACAAAAACATTTTTCTATTTTTGACTAAAAATAATGCATGTCATAATATTTCATGAGTGCCTAGAATGTTTAATGCATTGTAAAATCTCGTTTCATACTATGACAATAGTCATAACATTGAAAATATCAGTAATATCAACTACATAAAACAAAAAATGAATCAATCATGGTAAAATAGAATCCAGCAAAAATAATATAAACTAATTACAAGAATACAACACTCGGTACTTTATTCCCCCATATATAGATGAACTAATCCCATGAACGAGCTGATGTCTAAGGCCCCACTCTTTCTAGTTTTCTTTATACCATTCCCAAATTGAAATACAGAAGAAAATAAATGAGAACTCCAATGATACCACTTTGTAACATCCTAGTGCAGGTGTCACAAAATGGTTCCCCAAGATGGATAGTTACGTGTCCTCATGTGCTCATACTTGTATTACAGTGGCATCCTAATAGTTGTGAGTGTCTAATAGAGATAACATTGGGATTCTATACCCTCTCTGTCAATGTTTAAAAAATAGTGAATGAAATAAGAAATAACCATATCATAATAACAAAAAACAAGATAAGTACAAGAACCAAAACAATCCAGGATATCATGATGAACCAAAATTGGAAATAATATCCAAATATAAAGAGTACATATTAAATAACAAATATGTGTCTAGTGTTAAATCAAAAACCCAAAATAAAGACAATAAAAACTCACAAGAGGCACCCAACACCAGTTATATATCTCCCATAAATGTTACAGTCTGACTGAGCCATCTAATATATAGATCTTACACTTATCATGTCCTGTAAGAATGAGGTCATTTCGTGTACCAATCAAGAAGCTCATATAGGGTGTCAGTACAACTCAGTAGGACACTACCAATATCATATAAAAAATATCAAATAAATAATACTATATTTGATTGTATAATTTATAAGTTACAATAAATAATGTATACTATTTTATCTTTTCAATATTAATTAATTAATAACATATAATTACATGTGTTCATAATGACAACCAATATAAAAATACATTCTTCATATAATTTGAGAGTTTGAACAATATCATATAATGTTTAAAATTGTATGATCACATGGCCTTTCATTATACAATTAATTTTAATTAATATCATAGTTATTGTTACAATAGACTGATGAAAGCATTTTGGTCATACAATTCTATATCTAAGACCCCATGGGTATTTGAATCTTCATTTTATGTCTTAAATTGAATTATCAAACTATCATCCATGTGATATGTTGAATCATTAGTCCATGTCACACAATAGCTTATCAATCAATCACATATTTGATTTTGATAATGTAATATGTTTCCAAGAAAAGTTTATCCCTTAATCACATGTTGTATTTTGGAACATATGTCTATGTACCACACTCATTTATCAATAAATCACACATAGGATTTGAAAGCACCAGTCCATGTCCCAGACTCATTTATAATTAAGTCACAAAAATAAAATTTATCACATTTAACATGGTTAATATTCATTAAACCTCTGATAAATATTTCACATCATGGGGATCCATTCTAATCAATCAACACACTTGTTTCATCACATTAATAAAATAAAATAATATTAAAATTTATCATTAAATAATTTAGAACCATTTAATAAAATAATTCATTAACCCTTCATGGTTAATCCAAATAACCCTTAACACCCACTAATCGATCAATTAAACATTCAGTTAATCAATAAATTCTTCATTGCAATAAATTAAATAATTACAAAAACCCATTAATTTGAAATATTAATAACTCCAATAATAAATCCATTCCTTAATCCATTAATTAATTAATTCACCAAATTAACTATTTAATGTCAGGATACAATCATTACACATGTAAATTAAATATCATATTTACATACATAAAATTGAAATCAAGGCATTGAGTGCAGGTGTTATGAATGTTTTATAATTTTTTGTGTATTAAAGTACCATGTGCATGATTTTTTATAATGGAAAAATAGTTTTCCATTAACATGAACCTAGCCATGTGACTCCTCTTATGGTGTCTCAAGATTTCATATAGGTGGTTGTACAGTTAACATAATCACAAGCCAACATTTTGAATCCACTCTATTTTGGTTTTCACTGTTTTATTGGGGTAGGAACATGATTTTGGAAAACCATGTGCCAATTGTGCAACACCCCACTTGCACTGAAATTCTTAATTTTTCACCCAAGACACCCTGAAAAAAAAAACAAACCATGATATTCAAAAAAGTGTAAAAAGATACCTAGAAAATCATAAAATACATATCAATTTAATTTACCGATCATACACATAAGGGTATCCAGATGTTACACAAAAGTATGATTCCCCATAGGGATAAAAAATGTTGTAATCAATTAAAATGTATGAATAATTATAGAGAGTGAAATAGGTTATTCATAAAATTATATTTATTTATAAATGGATTGTTAAGAACATAAAAACATAAATATACAATGATTTAAATGTTTAATGCTTCATCATATTCTATGGTACTAGGATAATAATATTTTAAAATATCCATTAAATGGAGTTAAATAATTTTATTATCATCTAGACCATGAGAAAACAATGAAATATACTTAATTTATGAGTATACATTCATCCTTTAATAACAATCAACTAATATCTCATATTTTTCTCAAAAGGTTGAGTATTAAAGATGATTTTCTAATTAATGAATAAATAATTTAAACTTTTAATGACAACATAACCATAAAAGGAATAGTAAATCCATTCTTGTTGGCTTTAGAAATTAAACAACACCAACCCAGTTACCACATAGAATGACAATTACCAAAATGAGTAAACCTTGACATGACTCATTACTCATAAAAATTAATACACATTGTTGAAATTAAAATATTCCATAAATAAATATACTTAATATTACTAAAAAATTTCATTAATTAGTTTGAAACCCAATTATTATATTGATTTCATCATATATTCTTCTCTAATAAATCAAACATTCTCACACAAATAAAATAACAATTGTTTTTCAAATAAACATAATTTTCAAATGAATAAATGTTAAACTAACCAGAAAATAACGTTGGCTAGTAGTAGGTTAAAAAACATTATCATTCTCCAATTATTTGATCAAGACCCACTTCCTACACATATTCAATGGTTTTTCATGAAGCATGATGGTTTCCCCCTTTTTTATTTAATACTAAAAAACAATTCCCCCATAAAAAATTACATATTGATTATAGGTGTTACAAACACCCGCACCTTAGAAAACATCCCACAAAATTTTATTAACAACCTAAAAATTTTAATATATAAAACCTATAAATGTGGTATCTAAAAAATTAAACATATAATAAACCATGAGAATATATACCTATGATGGTATAAATAAATCTAAATATAACCTCATCTAAAAATATTAAAAAATTCCTTTTTATATAAACCATCGATTTATATAAACTAAATACCCCAGAATCAGAAATCCTAGATCCATTGCTGAAATTAAAAACATCAAATTCCCACTTATGATTCCGATAATTGTGACCCGCATTGATTCCATCAAAACCTTACAAGAGTAAATGGAAAACCTGGATCACTTTGATTATAGAGGACCATTTTCTTTTATATTTATAATGACTTATTAAAAACTCATAGATAAATTATTCACATATAATTAAGTGAGAATTTCTCCCAAATAACCCAGATTTTCTTTTTCAAATTAATACATCATCATCATATATATAAAGTACCGTCTACACATTCAAAATCATTTTTGAGAACCGATGGAAAATGAAAAAAATATAGGGTGAGACCAGTTACTCACTAAGAGTGAACATGATAATTAATAATTTAATTTCATCAATTATCCAAAGAGTTAATATGAGTATGATAAAAAAAATTATATTCCAAGACTGAATCAGAAAAGAAACCATACCGTCAATAATTAATACATAAAATATTAAAACACTAAATATATATGAATCATAAGTATAAGGCCCCGGCCTTAAACCTTACTTAATATTTAATTAAATGAGTAATTCACATTGAGGATCTTTTCAGGTTTAGTGTTTTAGAGAAATAGGACATAACTATTACATCTCAAAAGATTACAAAGTAGTCTCTTCTACTAAATTTCCATAAAATAAAAATTCTTAAAAAGAAACATGTCTAGTTTCATGTTTTAGGTAGCATGACTTTCCCTTGATCCCATCCTTGACCCTATTCCATGCTAAGTCCTGTGAAAAACATTTCAAAAACTTGGGATGAGCATAAAAACTCAGTAAGAGATACACAAAGAATAAAAATAGTTAGTTTATCAAAACAAATAGTAAACCATGTATACTTTATCAAGGTAATACTTTTCACAATTATGAAGTAGTAAAAACTCTTCACTGAATAAAATATCATTACTTACCTTTTTGTAACCAAAGTATTACCATAAAACCCATATAAAGAACACATAACATATATAAAGGTAACTTGGGACATAAACATACTTAAGTGGAATAACCATACGGTCGACTTCCACACATATAACTTAATGGAATAGCCATACGGCCAATTTCCATACATACTTAATGGAATATCCATAAGGCCGACTTCCATACCCAATGCATTAGAGGTTATAACGTAACCACCCGTCCTGGTATACACGGCACCACCCATCATATGGTTTATAACGTAACCACCCGTTAAAATGTCCAAGTACCAATATAAAATCATAAATCATAAAACCAATATAAAGGAATGATAACATTTCTACATCACAATATATCATAATAGAATCCTTTATCAAAACAATTTTCAAAACCATTTAAAACATTTAATAAAGAGATTTTTGAATCAAAGTGTCCCATACCACCTTGAAGCTTAAAATTTTAAACCATTAATATCCATATAAATAAATCCTTAAAACCATTTTGAAAACATGGATATTAATAAGAACAAATAATTAAAACATTTAAAACGATATTTTGGATAAAGGGGTTTTACCAAAATTAGAGACACTTGAATACAATAATAGAGGAATAACATTTAGTCAGAACTTTATAATATCATGAGAATAAAAGGATTCATGATATAATAATCCAAAGGACAGTATATACACCATATAAGAGTGAATTGGTGCATAACAACAATGAACCCTCAATAGAAATGTCAAATGTGATGAAATCCCTTATAAAGAAGGTATCCTTAAATTAAGGACAAATAAATCTCAAAAATATGTGTGAAAAATATATATACACCCAATATAAGTGGATATTAAGTGTAAAACAATAAAAGTTAAATCACACATATTCAATGGATGACATATTCAATGACTACAAGTTGAACCCAAAGAAATCGAAATTGGGTTAAAAAGTTCCCTTGACAACCTAACGGCATCACATCAAAATGAGTTGATGAGAGATAAAAAGTGTATCTCATCACTTGGACATAAAATTTACATAAATAAGGATGTATGAGAACATATCCCAACATAAAAATATGTAAATTAAAAGACCCAATAAAAGAAGTCATTTAAAAAAGAGGAGGGTGAAAGGTTCCCTTACCGACTTGGGTATCTTTCAAAACATACACCCCATGAAAGAAATACAATAGGTCATTGATGTAAATACTCATAAACAAAAGTATATTTCACAAAGAGTAGAATAATGGGCAGTACATACACCACTCAATGGAATTTGTGGCAAACGTAGCATAAATCTCACGGGAATAAAAGTGAGATGAAAAATCCCTTATGAAAACTCGGCAGCCTAACGGCGCGACATAAAACTTCGAATATGGATTGATGAGATCAAATAGGGTATCTCATCACATTACATTAAAATGTACAGCAAGAGGAATATAAAAGAACATCCCCCAACATTACAAAGATGAGCCTAAAAGAAGTGACATAAAGGAGAGTACTTAAAAAGAAAGAGAGAGGTTAGATCTCTTACGAAAGTTCGGCAGCCTAACGGCGCCACTCAAAACTTACAAAATGGATTGATGAGAGAGAATATGGTCTCTCATCACATGAACATAAAAATTACAGTAGTAGTAATATAAGAGAACATCCCAATCATAAGAAAGATGAGCTTAAAATAAATGACATAAAAGAGTGTACTTAAAAAAGAAAGAGAGTTGTAGGATCCCTTACCTCGGGTCCGACTTGACTCGATCGTTCTTTAATCTCCTGAATAATAAACTTGAGTTAATTTCTAATTCCTTAAGAACCTTTTTCAAGTTCATTATTACTTTTATACCACTTATTACCATGTCATAAACATTATGTAATCATTTAAGTTAATAATATTTGTTTTGCCGATATTTGGTTCTTAAGTCGAAAGTGGACTTCTTACAATTACATGTTGTTCGTGTGGCCAAATGTTTATTATATCCAGAATTGTACTCATTATGTAGATATCATATATGTCATATATATCCAGTACATGTATTCATTTATAACATTACATAATCATTTAGAGGTAAGAAATGAAATGCACCGTTCATGGAGACGGTAAGCCGTACGTACGCATGAACGCTACTTTCATTTCTATTTCGTATTTTATAGAATGGAATAATAATGATATAAGGGTATATTATAATTCCAGTATAATATCATATATAATATCATATTTCCATCCTTTATACATCCCACATATGGTATTTAACGAATCAAATCACTTTGAGGGGCGGTAGTCCGCACTTCCTTAAATGAAGATATCGCGTATACCCATAATGGAATCCATAAAGGTAAGAAAAAAAATGAAAACTACAGAAGAATAAATAAAACATAAACATATTATATATCATATATAAAAATAGTGACATCATAATGGCCACCTTTGAAGGTGTTAAATGAGTATTGAACAATCATCGTTTCGGGAGGTAGAATTTCACCATCCACGGAAACCGTATGTTCTTTAACCATTTGATGTAGTTGTGTGAGAGTGTAGCTCTAATAAATCTTATAAAAACATCCTAGTATATTTAATATACTGGTTTTGTTACAAAAGAAGTAAATAAAAAGAGTTTAGGGGGTTGGAGAAGCAAAATAAAACAAATGAACATGAGAGAATGAATTACCTTTAAAAGTGTAACTCCTTTTGATTTGAGCCTAAAGGATTCCTTTGAAAGGATTCTGCCCAAAGTGAATCCTCTAGGGTGAGTGGAGGGATGTGGAGAGAGTAAATGGGCAGGGGTTGGCCGAGCCAAAGGCTTGAGGAGTGTGTTAA
Source organism: Viscum album (assembly GCA_963277665.1). NCBI lineage: Eukaryota > Viridiplantae > Streptophyta > Magnoliopsida > Santalales > Viscaceae > Viscum > Viscum album. Next base: position 364,869,262 of record OY728166.1, on the reverse strand, counting down.
ATGAGGTAGAGGTGGGGGCCTTTTATAAGAGGAGAGGAGGGGCACTTTTGGAAAGTAAAGAAATATTACTTTATTTGAAAATGTGTTTCGGTTTAAAAAGGTCCCACATTGATATAATTCGTGGCTAAGGTGATAAGGATTCTAAATCAACTCATCCAATAAGTTTTGGACATGTGAAGTTAATAGATTTTACATTATCTTTCCATTTTATTTAAATCGTCAAATTATGTTGTCATCGATGCATCATTATTATGTCATAAATAATTTAATTTATTTAATGTCTAAAAATTATAAAACAAAATACTATGATGTAGGAAATCTTTTTATCTTTCCAATGAATATTTATAATCAAAAAGATGACTTGTATAACCCCACTTAAAAATTTGTTTAGTAAAACATATCATGTTTGTGTCAATTTTACTTTTACATTAAATAAAAAATATATTTATGTCATTTTCCAACTAAAGTGGCTCCATGGGGTCCCCAAGTTTTCCCATGGCTTGTATTGGTCGGCCATGACTCACCCAATAGGTTTATGACAAGTTTCATGGTGTTTTCACATTCTTATAATATCATTTTTACCTTAAACTACACTAATTACCTCTAATCGCGATTAAAAACTTAATAAGTTACTATTCACAAAAAAATTATTTTAATCTCATTGAACCACATTTTACTTCTTAATGAAAACCATGTATGTCGGATTTTTGAAAATCAAAACACAATGATGGAAAAATTTCATTTAAACGGAAAATCAGTCTTTATAAGTACCACTTAGTGGTTTCACTATTCATCAAAAATTGAAGTTTTTCAGAAAATTACAAAAAATTCACCATAAGCTATATTTGATATTCCGAATTCAAAAATGAAGTCCGTTTTAAAAAATTCAAAACCTATTAACCACATTAATTAATTTAATAATTAATTCCCGCTGTCAGAGCAAATAGCGTGTTTTTATAAAACAATAAGTATCAAAAGATTGACACTAGTTTAAGTCTGATTTCAAAGTGAAATTAATTCCAACAACCACTATTGGATTTAATGGTAAAAATATTTTCTAATTTCAATTTAAAAAAAATTCAAAAATATTATCTAATCATATAAATAAATTATATTAAAAGAGGTTTTGAATTAAAACACAACATTTTACACTATTCATTAAAAAAATGAACTTTATCGAAAAAAATACCAAAAAATTACACAAAGTTAAATTTGATGTCCCGATTCTTAATAAGAGTTTTATTTGGTCCAAAATAAAGTATAAGAGTGATCAAAACAATATTTAATGACAGTTCTCCATTAAAAGGCGATAAGTGAACCTTTAGTGAAAACTAGGGCATATACGCCTAAAATTGAATTCTTTCCGTATTTTAAGCCTTTATCTTTTATTGGGTAAATGTAAAAACATTTAAAAAAACATATATAATCATATTTTAGTTATTTCTATCCATTCCCGCCATTAAAACGGCTACATGTTAACTACCATTTGAAATAATATTATTTTATTATTAGAGTGCAACGTACGATTCCCAAGAAACTCGTTGTTGCGTGTTGGGTACGCCATCGAGCATAGCGTCCCCCTTAAAGTCATTTAAATATTTTATTCACAAATATGGATAGATATGAAATGTCATATTATTTATTTACCTGGGGTGTTACATCCTTCCCCCCTTTTTGGAATTGCGTCCTCGCAATTTTAAAATTGTGCTTGGAAACACCCTTGGAAGTCCCACATCGGAACAAAAGTCGGTAAAACAAACACTTTAAAATAAAGAGAGATAAGCACAAAGGTCACCCGAGTTAACCCATACTAGGATTCCAAGTATGAAAATATGGACATGGAGGAAAAAACAAAGGGTCATGTTCTGATGGAGAGTGATAGAAAACATGTTTAGGAGAAAGTTAACCACGAGAAAATCAGAAACTTGTGATGGGTTAAACGATATTCGATTCCCCAATAGTAAAGGTTAATAAACAACATTTTTGTTTTAAGTTACTTTTTATTGAGGAATTTATACATAAGGAAGCATAATCACTTATCATGTTGACTTTCAACTTTTACTAGATTCCTTAGTCAAACTCATATTTTTTTCCAAATGACGAGTATTTAGGGAGACTTTTTCGCATTAAGAGTACTATAATCAACTTCTAGAGAATCACCTAATCCCCAAAAGAGAACTATATACATCCCATGTATTTAGGCTTTTACCAAAACCAAAACCAAAAAGGTTAGTACAAGATCAGATAATCCAGAAAAGGATAACCCCTTATAAAAAGAAAATCCATTCTTAATCTCCAAAATTTGTCCAACAAAACCCCAAGTTCAACGAGGACCATCCGATAAACAATTTGTCCATAAAATTCTTCAAAGTAAACCAATATAAGATTGAAACCCAAATATTTGAAGGATTTAGTCACATAGTCTTCCAAGTTAAATCGTAACATTTATCTCCAAACAACATCAGTTTCTCCTAAAGTCTCACATTGAAAAGTAATTATCCTAATCACATATCCTCCAAAATCAACATACTCTTAATTCATAAAATCATATAACTAAAAAGAATCAGTCAAACTAACCAGGGACATCACGTAGTCCAGTGGCAGGCGATAAATACCAGTAGCACTTTTGTTGTGGGTTCGATTCCCGCAACATTGTCCGACGCGACGGGTTGTCACACGGTCTGCGTGTTGTCCTTTTTCCAAAACTATATAATTCTTAAAACATTCCCCAAAATGAGATAAAATCTTCAAAGATGATCATAACATATTTTAACCTCAAGTTTTTCTCCTGCCTTTCATTTTCCATCATAACATATAATAACCCATAATTACCTCAAAAGTAAGGATCATATAAACCCTAATGGTTACCTTAATAATTATTACCTGAATTTCCACATCAAGTTGGCCATCTCGTACACGATTCATTAGAGAACTCACCAAGGTTGATGTGGTTGATCATGACTCTTTGATAATTGGTTTAGAACAACCATGAGATTCTTCATTGAATCCCCAATCTCATCCAGTCTCTTAATCAGAGAACCACCACAGTTTCCTTCAAACCCATTTTCACTTTTGTGCCTGCTAGATCCAGCCATTTACTAAAAGCAAAAAGGTCAGTGTGAGTATATCAACAAAACCATCAAGTACCAATGAGAAAGATAAACACTAAGATATACATACTCATTCACTTTATCTAAAACTAGGACTCTTTCTGAAATCCTAACCATTATGGTAATGCCACTTATGATTAAAGAATACCCTAACCTCTAAAGTTATCTAAACCGACCTTTGATACCAACTATAAGGCCCCAGCCTTAAACCTTACTTAATATTGAATTAAATGATTAATTCACATTGAGGATCTTTTCAGGTTTAGAGTTTTAGAGAATTAGGACATAACTATTACATCTCAAAAGATTAAAAAGTAGTCGTTTCTACTAAATTTCCATAAAATAAAAATTCTTAAAAAGAAACATGTCTAGTTTCATGTTTTAGGTTGCATGACTTTCCCTTGATCCCATCCTTGACCCTATACCATGCTAAGTCCTGTGAAAAACATTTCAAAAACTTGGGATGAGCATAAAAACTCAGTAAGGGATACACAAAGAATAAAAAACCGTTAGTTTATCAAAACAAATAGTAAACCATGTATACTTTATCAAGGTAATACTTTTCACAATTATGAAGTAGTAAAAACTCTTCACTGAATAAAATATCATTACTTACCTTTTTGTAACCAAAGTATTACCATAAAACCCATATAAAGAACACATAACATATATAAAGGTAACTTGGGACATAAACATACTTAAGTGGAATAACCATACGGTCGACTTCCACACATATAACTTAATGGAATAGCCATACGGACAATTTCCATACATACTTAATGGAATATCCATACGGCCGACTTCCATACCCAATGCATTGGAGGTTATAAGGTAACCACCCGTCCTGGTATTCACGGCACCACCCGTCATATGGTTTATAATGTAACCACCCGTTAAAATGTCCAAGTACCAATATAAAATCATAAAACATAAAACCAATATAAAGGAATGATAACATTTCCACATCACAATATATCATAATAGAATCCTTTATCAAAACCATTTTCAAAACCATTTAAAACATTTAATAAAGAGATTTTTGAATCAAAGTGTCTCATACCACCTTGAAGTTTAAAATTTTAAACCATTAATATCCATATAAATAAATCCTTAAAAGCATTTTGAAAACATGGATATTAATAAGAACAAATAATTAAAACATTTAAAACGATATTTTGAATAAAGGGGTTTTACCAAAATTAGAGACACTTGAATACAATAATCGAGGAATAACATTTAGTCAGAACTTTATAATATCATGAGAATAAAAGGATTCATGATATAATACTCCAAAGGACAGTATATACACAATATAAGAGTGAATTGGTGCATAACAACAATGAACCCTCAATAGAAATGTCAAATGTGATGAAATCCCTTATAAAGAAGGTATCCTTAAATTAAGGACAAATAAATCTAAAAAATATGTGTGAAAAATATATATACACCCAATATAAGTGGATATTAAGTGTAAAACAATAAAAGGACAATCACACATATTCCATGGATGACATATTCAATGACTACAATTTGAAACCAAAGAAATCGAAATTGGGTTAAAAAGTTCCCTTGACAGCCTAACGGCATCACATCAAAATGAGTTGATGAGAGATAAAAAGTGTATCTCATCACTTGGACATAAAATTTACATCAATAAGGATGTATGAGAACATATCCCAACATAAAAATATGTAAATTAAAAGACCCAATAAAAGAAGTCTTTTAAAAAAGAGGAGGGTGAAAGGTTCCCTTACCGACTTGGGTATCTTTCAAAACATACACCCCATGAAAGAAAGACAATAGGTCATTGATGTAAATACTCATAAACGAAAGTATATTTCAAAAAGAGTAGAATAATGGGCAGTACATACACTACTCAATGGAATTTGTGGCGAACGTAGCATAAATCTCACGGGAATAAAAGTGAGATGAAAAATCCCTTATGAAAACTCGGTAGCCTAACGGCGCGACATAAAACTTCGAATATGGATTGATGAGATCAAATAGGGTATCTCATCACATTACAATAAAATGTACAGAAAGTGGAATATAAAAGAACATCCCCCAACATTACAAAGATGAGCCTAAAAGAAGTGACATAAAAGAGAGTACTTAAAAAGAAAGAGAGAGGTTAGATCTCTTACGAAAGTTCGGCAGCCTAACGGCGCCACTCAAAACTTCCAAAATGGATTGATGAGAGAGAATATGGTCTCTCATCACATGAACATAAAAATTACAGTAGGAGTAATATAAGAGAACATCACAATCTTAAGAAAGATGAGCTTAAAATAAATGACATAAAATAGTGTACTTAAAAAAGAAAGAGAGTTGTAGGATCCCTTACCTCGGGTCCGACTTGACGCGATCGTTCTTTAATATCCTGAATAATAAATTTGAGTTAATTTATAATTCCTTAAGAACCTTTTTCAAGTTCATTATTACTTTTATACCACTTATTACCATGTCATAAACATTATGTAATCATTTAAGTTAATAATATTTGTTTTGCCGATATTTGGTTCTTAAGTCGAAAGTGGACTTCTTACAATTACATGTTGTTTGTGTGGCCAAATGTTTATTATATCCAGAATTGTATTCATTATGTAGATATCATATATTTCATATATATCCAGTACATGTATGCATTTATAACATTACATAATCATTTAGAGGTAAGAAATGAAATGCACCGTTCATGGAGACGGTAAGCCGTACGTACGCATGAACGCTACTTTCATTTCTATTTCGTATTTTATAGAATGGAATAATAATGATATAAGGGTATATTATAATTCCAGTATAATATCATATATAATATCATATTTCCATCCTTTATACATCTCACATATGGTATTTAACTAATCAAATCACTTTGAGGGGGCGGTAGTCCGCACTTCCTTAAATGAAGATATCGCGTATACCCATAATGGAAGCCATAAAGGTAAGAAAAAAAATGAAAAATACAGAAGAATAAATAAAACATAAACATATTATATATCATATATAAAAATAGTGACATCATAATGGCCACCTTTGAAGGTGTTAAATGAGTATTGAACAATCATCGTTTCGGGAGGCAGAATTTCACCATCCACGGAAACCGTATGTTCTTTAACCATTTGATGTAGTTGTGTGAGAGTGTATCTCGAATAAATCTTATAAAAACATCATAGTATATTGAATATACTGATGTTGTTACAAAAGAAGTAAATAAAAAGAGTTTAGGGGGTTGGAGAAACAAAATAAAACAAATGATCATGAGAGAATGAATTACCTTTAAAAGTGTAACTCCTTTTGATTTGAGCCTAAAGGCTTCCTTTGAAAGGATTCTGCCCAAAGTGAATCCTCTAGGGTGAGGAGAGGGATGTGGAGAGAGTAAATGGGCAGGGTTTGGCCGAGCCAAAGGCTTGAGGAGTGTGTTAAATGAGGTAGAGGTGGGGGCCTTTTATAAGAGGAGAGGAGGGGCACTTTTGGAAAGTAAAGAAATATTACTTTATTTGAAAATGTGTTTCAGTTTCAAAAGGTCCCAAATTGATATAATTCATGGATAAGGTGATAAGTATTCTAAATCCACTCATCCAATAAGTTTTGGACATGTGTAGTTCATAGAGTTTACATTATCTTTCCATTTTATTTAAATCGTCAAATAATGATGTCATCGCTGCATCATTATTATGTCATAAATAATTTAATTTATTTAATGTCTAAAAATTATAAAAAAATACTATGATGTAGGAAATCTTTTTATCTTTCCAATGAATATTTATAATCAAAAGGATGACTTGTATAACCCCACTTAAAAATTGTATTAGTAAAACATATCATGTTTGTGTCAATTTTACTTTTACATTAAATAAAAAATATATTAATGTCATTTTCCAACTAAAGTGGCTCCATGGGGTCCCCAAGTTGGCCCATGGTTTGTATTGGTCGGCCATGACTCACCCAATAGGTTTAGGACAAGTTTCATGGTGTTTTCACATTCTTATAATATCATTTTTACCTTAAACTACACTAATTACCTCTAATCGCGATTAAAAACTTAATAAGTTACTATTCACCAAAAAATTATTTTAATCTCATTGAACCAAATTTTACTTCTTAATGACAACCATGTATGTCGGATTTTTGAAAATCAAAACACAATGATTGCAAATTTTCATTTAAATGGAAAATCAGTCTTTATAAGTACCACTTAGTGGTTTCACTATTCATCAAAAATTGAAGTTTTTCAGAAAATTACCAAAAATTCACCATAAGCTATATTGGATATTTTGAATTCAAAAATGAAGTCCGTTTTACAAAATTCAAAAAATAGTAACCACATTAATTAATTTAATAATTAATTCCCGCTGTCAGAGCAAATAGCGTGTTTTTATAAAACAATAAGTATCAAAAGATTGACATTAGTTTAAGTCTGATTTCAAAGTGAAATTAATTCCAACGACCACTATTGGATTTAATGGTAAAAATATTTTATAATTTCACTTTAAAAACAATTCAAAAATATTATCTAATCATATAAATAAATTATATTAAAAGAGGTTTTGAATTAAAACACAACATTTTACACTATTCATTAAAAAAATGAACTTTATCGAAAAAAATACCAAAAAATTACACAAAGTAAAATTTGATGTCCCGATTCTTAATAAGAGTTTTAATTGGTCCAAAAGAATATATAAGTGTGATCAAAACTATATTTAATGACGGTTCTCAATTAAAAGGCGATAAGTGAACCTTTAGTGAAAACTAGGGCATATACGCCTAAAATTGAATTCTTTCCGTATTTTAAGCCTTTATCTTTTATTGGGTAAATGTAAAAACATTTAAAAAAACATATATAATCATATTTTAGTTATTTCTATCCATTCCCGCCATTACAACGGCTACATGTTAACTACCATTTGAAATAATATTATTTTATTATTAGAGTGCAACGTACGATTCCCAAGAAACTCGTTGTTGCGTGTTGGGTACGCCATCGAGCATAGCGTCCCCCTTAAAGTCATTTAAATATTTTATTCACAAATATAGATAAATATGAAATGTCATATTCTTTATTTACCTGGGGTGTTACAATAAGATTCAATAATGATGATACATGTGATATTAATCTAGAACATGAGAATAATAAACCCATAAAATGAAATTGATGCCATTAATTAAAACACGGTGCGTCACATTCCTAAAACACTATCAAAACCCTTTTAACAGAAATAAATATATGACCTTATTCAAGTATAATCCTTACCCAATTCATTTGATATTAATATCAGGGATCACAATTCATATAATCAACATTGGGATCATAGATATCTTATTATCTATATTTGGGGTCAACCCTTTTTAAAATCTGTATTAGGATCACCCATCAGCTATTATGGGGATCACCTCTTTATATAAAATGAATTGGGATCAACAATTTCATAAAATAAAAAATTAAATTGAATAAAATAATATCATCAAAAAAATCATGTCAACATGATAAAACAATAGAAAAGGAATGGGTTTTATATGACTCCATTTTAAACATAATTGAACATTGTAAAATAAATAGGTTCTATGATAATATCATTGAATAATGGTTATCCACTAGAGAAGAATAATGTTCCATAAGAGTCTCATTGAATCATGATTATTCCATGTTAAAAATTTGGGTTCCCAAACAATATCATTGAAACATTTTTTTCCAATAAATAATGAATTGTTTCCCAAAAATTCTATTTGAAACAAGATTAACCCTTGGGGAAGAAATGGGCTCCCAAATAAATCTCTATAGAGATGATTAACTCAATAAGTGTAAATGTTTTTCCAACAATCACATTGAAATAAAATTAACACATGGGAATGATATGGGTTCCAAAAAAAATCTCTTTAAAAAAAACATAATCCATCTATAGGATGAAATTGGATGGTATCAAAAAAATCCCAGAAGGAAGATAATTACAAACATTGTTTTTTTGAAATTGATGAGTGTATATACCATTAAAAAATCAATAAAAAATTTGGGAAATCATATTTAGAAAACATAGTTTTTAAAGAAAATATTTTCTGGCCAAAAAAATAATAATTCCAGATTTCCTTACAAAATATCTATTATTGTATGCATTAAAGAGTGGAAAAATGTACAATTAGACGAGTTTATAATTAGTAACTAGTGAATAAGTTAATACATATGTATTATAATATATCAAAACCCTAGACACAATCGTAAAAAATCATGATAACCAATGAGGTTATAACAAATGAATCTTACCACTTAGGTTACATTTAATCGTAATACCCATGAAGAAACGCTATTAATTAATACATAAAATATCATTAGAATAATTTTATTCATGAAAATCATCTCAAATAAATATTATAAACTCATTATAGAATATTTTAGTTGAATAACATAAAAACATCTGAACGATGGAATATTATAACAAAAAACAACAACCTCTTTGGTAAAATTGAAACCATGAACGACATGAAAGACATATCATCCATTGGATTTGTAAATAATAATAAATATATTATATTAATGATAAAATACATTCATGGTTATTATATACACTACCCAATAAAAATGAGTGATGAATATGTAATAAGTCTTGTAAAACTAAATTTGACACTAGAAATCCCCATTCTTGAGTTTGATCCATCACACATGTAGATTATATTCTTAGATAATAAGATTATGTTAAATAGTTACATGAATGAGATCATTTTTCATGTTTATTGTAATTTTTTCACATATTACCATGTTATATACAATTACTTATTTAATTTTAATTACATTATGTGTTTTGACCATATTCGGTTTATATGTGGAAAAAAATATTTTGGCCAACAATGGTAAAATAGGAAATTATTTAAACATATCAAGAATTGTAATAATTTAATAACAATAATATTTATATATAAATAATTTTTTAAAAAAGGGTCATGGATGATGTTTATTTAAAATGATCCAACATTACAATCATATATATAGTTTTTTATATGTATGCTTGACTTATGTTTCCATTTTTCAATGATCATTTTGGAAATATGGTATATAAAAAATATTCATTAAATATTTATAATTATATATAAATTATAATATATTAAAATTTAATATACTTATATATATATATATATATATCATTTTTTAGGTTTTGATGAATAAAAGAATAAAGCACATCACTTTGAGGAGGTGATACTTCACAAATCCATTAACAATGATATCACTTTTTCAGTGTGTTAATTGGTAATAAATAATGTAATATATTATATTCCCATATATATTATTATTTATTGAATATAATACATATTCCATGTATATAGAATATTTTTATTAAACTAATCTTTAAAATATTACATGTAATGTGTGAATAAATCACTTCACATTGGGAAGGTGGTAGCCCACATGTCTCAAAATGATGTTATCATATTATAAAAAAATGGAATCAATGAAGTTATATGTTATATATTAATTAATGAAGCAAATATTAATCATAAATATCATTTATATCATAAAAGAATTTCTATCATTAATCCCAACCATGATAGGTGGTAATGGAATAATGGATGACAACCATTCAGAATGTGGTAGCCTGCCATACATACCAATGATTATTGTGTAATTAATTTAATGAATGTGTGTCATTTTTTAGGTCATAAATATAACCTAACAATATCAAATTATAGTTAACATACTGATTTTATTATATAATCATGATATAAAATGAATTTATTAGGTAATAATTTAAATAAAATAAAACTGATTGTTAAATAATGAAACTCCCTCATCCGGTAACTACTTTTGGATTACACCTAAGTAATTCCTTTTATTTTTTTCCAAAGATATTGTTATATGATTTTATTATAAGTATAATGAATTTATTTTCGTATACATTGGATAGTAAATAATTTGTTATAGTTTTGATGAAGTGAGGAAAGTGAATTCGCTTTTATAATGCAAGACAAGTGGCTTTATAGTAAATAAAAAAGATAAAAAAATATTGGGAGGTCTCCATTACATCATGTTCAAAGAATGATTAACCAAGTTATAATAATGAGTGGATAGGTTCAAAATATGGAATAGAAATGAATTTCGGACATGTTTCTATTTGTAAACTCATTTTTACATTAATCACAATAATTAATTTTAATTTTCTTGAGTAATATTTTAGTCTAAAAATTTACTATATCATTCTAAAAATTATATGTAGTTGTGACTCCAAATAAGGATTCCATTTTTCTTAATTCAATTCAAGGAAGTGGAAAATATTATTAAAAAATAATACTGCAAATTAAATGACAAAAATTGTTGTTAATGTAAAAAAAGACCAAAATGTTTGATGTTATTTATTTCCAATTTCAATGGAAATTTTATTAATGTGACCTTAATGTTATTTATTTATGTATATTTTAACTAATCATACTTTGAAAATAATTTAATATTTAAATTTAAAATATAAATATATTATATTAATATTTTTTTCAATTTAAATTTATTTTCATCACTATACATAAAAAAACAAAACATCGATGGAAATATAAAAGATTCCCCCAATGTAAATTTTGATATTACACTATCATAAATGAAGTTTTTTTCATATAAAATTTATAAATTTTTCAAAATAAAAAAAACTATTCTTCTATTATATATAAGAAAACTTCTTTTTGGGTAAATACTTGCATTTATTGCATCACATCAGATTTATCAACATTTTTTATCTATAACACATACCATATGAATTTGAAAACATTTTAATGACTATATAACAAATAAATTTTATTAAAGGAATAATTTAATAATAATAAAATTAATTTATTAATCTAATATTATTTTTTGGGTATTAAAATTGTTTTTTATAAAAACTCTTCCTTTATATTAAATTGTTTTTTATATTCATTTAAGATTTATTGGTCAACATAGAAGTAATTATAAAATAGAAAATAATACATATTTTCATTATTTATTTAAACCTATTCTTTCCTTTCATTTTATTGTTTATTGGATAAATATCATATTAAATATTAATAATATTTTTTTATTCCATTAAACATGGTTTTGCATGTAATAAACATTAACTAAGACACCCAATGTTGCATGAAACACATGTTTATCATGTTATTTCAAATAACACAAAATAAACTATACATTTTATGTAATTCAATATGTAAAATAATTTGAATTAATTTTAAACATTTTGTTTCAAAAAATCACATGATAGTTATCTACCCCCCTTAAAAAATTATACCCCACAATTATCTTTTTTATTGAATGATTAATACTTTCATATTTCCTTCACTAAAACCAAAATCCTATAATATGTTAATAAAAATTATATTAGAATGGAATGCGAGAAGATTAAAGGACATCACATGTTATGCATAACTATGATTTCATATACGGAGAAAATATGTGGGAATATAGGAAGAGTATAAATTATTTTAGAGAGTGATTAAGTTCATTGACCAAATACAAGTGAATAATCAATTTAAAAAAAATTAATCCAAAAGGAAGTTGTTTGATGATTTAAAGGACTAAAATTTCATCAATAATTAATTTAATATGATATTAATTTTGATTTCTTGATCCTTTTCCTAGAGTTAAAGAATTCTCATACCATCAAAACAAGTAGAAAAATCGAAATATACCAAATGTTTTAGTATAATTCAATTCTCTTATCAATTTCCACAAAATGCACATATTTTTTTCTAAACAGTGATTATTCAGGATAACTGTTTAATTCCTAAATCACAAAAATCAACTTTTAAACACTAAAAACTGTAGAATGGATTGTCAAGCTATTCCACACCTATTTAGACATTAATAAAAAAATTGTTTGATCTTGTTATGATAATCCCAAAAATTAGTAAACCTGAACAAAATACATTAATCATCAAAAAATAGACAACATTGAAACTAAATTATTATATAAATAAATATATTCAAAATTCATCAATCATTTCCTGACTATGTTTGAATCCCATTGTTTTAAAGGTGTTCATCTTATATAATTATTATATAAAAAATAAATCCTTAAATAAAATAAAATATAATTTCTAAATTAAAAAATCAATTACATTAAAAATATTATACTAACGATGAGATCATATAAACTAGTTGGAGGTGAACAGTCCTTATCATCTTTCAGACATGTGTTCAAGCCCCAATACCTAGTAGGATTGAACAGGTTTCCACAAAGCATTTGGTTGCCCCATTTTTATTATTAATACATAAAAATAATTACTCTATAGAAAGATAATTTTTATCCTAAGGATTTAAAATTAATAAAACTATTTATACATAACCCAAAATTTCATTAACTAATTCAAAAAAATCAATTTAGAACACATAAATGAGTTATGGACGATGTTTAACAAATAATAAACCTTAATATTATAGATCATTAATGATACACATATCACATAAGATGAAATCATATAAAATGATCTTAATTTATAAAGGTATATAAACTTACCATTGATACTAAATTTTTCAGTCCATAAACTATACTCCATGATTCATTGCTGAAATCCTTAAAATTACATTCCCAACATTGATGGTGATAATTGTGAACAAATTTTTTTACATAAAAACCATAATATGTCAAATAAAATATTTGGGCTAATTATAAAATCCCAAGTAAATAATGAATATTACATTTTAATATTTATTAAATAAATATTATATTTTACTTTAAAGGAGATTATATGTTCATTGGCATACCACACATGCACTGATGGGTTTCTCCAAAATCTTATGTTTCACACAAGGCTGAGTCATAGAGTGAAAAATAATAATAATAAAATATTATTATGGTAGTTAACGCCTAGCTGTTGTATTGGTATGAATGAACAAAACTAACTATATTATAATTATACATGTTTTTTAAATTTATTTACAATTATCCAATAAAATTTATTGGCGTAAAATTCGAATGAATCCAATTTTAATCATAAATACCATAAAATATTTAAAAGGTATTTTTACCACCTTTTAATAGAAAAAACATTTAAAATATAGTTTATGTCACTTTTATATGTTCGGTTTCACAAAATAAACTTCTACATTACAATTCAGACATAAAAAATTACTTTGGGTTAATTTTTGGTATTTTTCTACAAATGTTTTATATTAAATGAATAGTGAAAATACTAAATTTTTAGACAAAACAATATTTTCATCTAGTGTTTTATATTATTAGATTGTAATTTTAATTGGTTTTACAGTTTAATTAGATTTAATATTTATCATTTAATCCAATTTCATTAATTGGATGTAATTTCACAATAAAATTGGACAAAAACAAATTTCAATCTCTTGGTAGTATTTACTTCTTAAAATCATGATTTTTGGTTTTTACAATGGGAGTTAATTTAAAATTAATTTTGGAAACATCTATGTTTTTAATTTTGAAGTATTAATTCTAAATTTGGGATCAGGAGGTATATTTTTTTTAATAAGGTTACTTTTATTTTTAGACATTATGACTAAAAACATCAGAAAATATTTTATTTACCATGGTTAAAAAAATATATCTGGTAAATAAGGGTAAAATATATTGTAATAATAATATTAAATTTCCTCAACACATGTCCTAAGCCTATTGGATGATATATTTCTGACCATGGGAATCATTAGATCAATTTTAGGACACCATGGAGCCACTTGTGTGTGGAAACGACATTTAATTTCCTTTAATTTAACATTAAGAAAAATATAACCTAAACATGTATCTTTTACTAGAAAATTTTTTATATCTGGTAATATAAGAGATCTCTTGGAATATATTTATTCATTATAAAGCTAAAAAAATTTCCTAAAAAATTTTAATTTATTTATAATTTTTGGACATCATATAAATAAATTTATTAATGACGTAATGGTGATGTAGTGATTACCTTATTAATGAATGTTATAAATAAATGAGATAATTATTAATAAAAATAAATTTATTATGAAACCTTTTATACCATAAACTAATTAAATGGATGATTATGACATGATATATATGAATGAATAATTTTATTTTAATTAATCATGTTGTTATTGATTTTTAAAATATTCATTATATGAATAGTATAAAAATTGAAATAAATGAGTTTTTTAATCAATTAATATTTTATTTAATGATATAATACTAATAAAAATATAATATTTGTAATAATAACATATATGATGTTTAAAATTTCATTAATGATCAATTTTTTCGGTATATTGTCATTTTATAGTAACTATGCTAACCATATATTATGAATATATAAGAAGACATGGTAAAGGATAAATAAGTTTACTAAGGGATAAATCAACAAGATAAGGTTAATTTTGTGACATAAACATGTATAAAACCAATTGGTTGAGAGTATTGAAACCCATCCTCATATTATATTCAAAATATATTGGTTTTGTGTTATTAGAAATCGAAAATCAATTTATAATAAAATAATACTTTCAAACTTTCCAAAAGTGACTGTCCTCTAACTTATAAAAATAAACCTCCTCAAACCCATACTCACACCTCTCAATACCGCATGGATCATTCCTCCTCTACCAAATTAAGAACATAACTTTATTCTTTTCATGTTATATAAATATGATAATTTCATTTGAGAAGTGAGGACTACATCCCACTTAAAGTGATATAACTCGGTCATGATATTTACAGAATAGATAATGGATTAAATTAATGCAATTATGTAAAAAATATAACATTTTTGTTATACTGTAATTATAATATTCCTATGTATCATTTATTTTTCATTTCTTTACAAATGAAAAGTAAATTAATGTAGCGTTCACGCATACGTACAGCTTGTCGTCTCCATGAATGGTGCATTTCATTTCTTAATAAAAATTATATGGAAATTTTTAAAAATATATATATTGATTATGTATGATAAAAATTATATCTAAATCATTAATATAATTTTGTATAAAATGGAATTTTGACGAAATGGACAATTTATAATTATAACAAGTTCATTTTTGACTGAAATTCCAATCATCTACAAAATGTATGATATGAACTCAAATAATTAAATAATTATTATTTCAAGGTAATAAGTGATATAAAATGAATAATATACTTGAAAAATTTTCATGAATTAAGTATAAATTAACTTATTTTTATTATTCAAGAAATTAATGAATAAACGTGTCATGTCGGACATGACGTAAGGGACTTTATGTCAATATCCATTCGTTGAGGCATATTTTGATTTATATAGTACTTTATTTTATATGGATTATAAACCCATTATACATTTAATTTCATTCAAAGGGAATACTTTAATAAAAATCATTTTAGTAAGAAAAAAGGTAATGTTTCTTTTTAACAAACTCAGTGACAATGACCTTTCTATCGTTGTGAGAATTAATTGATTTTTGGATTCCATAACAAGCCGTGATGTTTTAAATGGAAAATAAATACCATATACCCTTTTTACATATTCTGGAATTGAAAATGGTTTAGAAAGTGTATTTATAATTTCAATATCTTGAAATTATTTCTTGTGATTTCAAATGAAATTTTTAAGATTGAAATGATGATATTCTCGGTCTTTTATCTGTGATGATTATATCATGGTACTTGGAAATCTGATGGGTGGTTATGTGATAAACCAAAAAACGGGTGGTTCCGCGATATACCATGGATGGGTGGTTACATTTTAACCTCTAATGCATTGGGTATGGAAGTCGTTCGCATGGCTATTCAATTTGTAAGTATGATTTGTGGAAATCAAACATATGGTTATTCCATTTTTGTGTGATTATGTCCCAAGATTACCTTTTATATGTTTTCTGTGATTTCTTTGGGTTTTGTGGTATTATGTTTGTTACAAAAGTGTTTTCATTCTTATTTTATTTATTGGAGAGTAAATAATACTTCATAAAGGAAAAAACTATTAATTATGATAAAGTATTCATGGTTTACATTTTGTTTTGAAAAACTAATTGTTTTCCTTCATTGTATATCCCATACATGGATTTTTTTCTCATCCCATGAATTTGAGTTTTTTTCATTGGACATAATGTGGAATAGGGTCTTGGATGAGATCATGGGAATGTTATATTGTATTAAATGTGGAACTAAACATGTTTCTTTTCTTTTAAGAGTTTTTAATTTTATAAAAAAAATGAATAATGAGTAGAAGTGTCTACATGTAATACTCATGATGTTATTTATATGTTATGAAATAATTTTCCAAAGCTCTAAACAATAAAATATCCTCATTGTGAATTATACAATTTATTCAAGATTCTGTAATTTTTATGTGTTGGGCCTTATAGTTGGTATCAGAGGTCGGTTTAGATAACATTAATTGTTAGAAATTTGTTAATAGAATAACCATTAATGATTTTCACATTATGGTCAAATTGAAATGATATAGAAATTGAAGATTACCAGGTTGATTTGTATAATATATTTTTGTTCATAATGGTTTCTTGCAGTGGAAATGGGTCAGTAGTGCAGTGATGGCATACAGACGATAATAACCTTCCATATCAGCATCCGAATATGGTTGGAATCAGAACTGAATAGTTTGTTGTAGTAATGGAATAGTTGAAACAGGCTATAAATAGTAGTGGTATACATACACAAGATCATCCATATCAATGTAGAGGAACACATATATAGTGGAGAATTTCATGATGAAACATCCCCCATCATTCAGAGTATTATCTGACCCTGTTAAAGATGAATGGTGGATCAAAGAACTAGAAAAGTGTTTTTATGTCATGGGTTTTACCAAAAAAATCAAAAGGTTATTCTTTCTTTTTATCATTTTGAATGAGATGATTATCAGTGGTGTTATATGGTTAAAAATATCAAGGATAGTAAAGACATTGAGTCTCTTGGTTGGGAGGAATTATTAGGTATGTTTCTTCAGAAATATTTTCCTAAGGTGGTTCAACTTAAAATGGAAACCCAATTCATGGAATTGAGGTAGGAGTATGACTCAGTGGCTTCTTATAAAAAAAATTTCACTCGACTGGCAAGGTATGATCCAAATTTCATCCGAGATCTTGATTTTAATATTAACAGATTATACTCATGATTGAAGCCGCAATATCAAAGAGAATTAACCTCTCGTGAATTCAAAATCAATGAGAAACTTTTTAGATGTTCCCATAATGTAGAAATTAATTTTTTTAATGATTAGGTGTTCTATGAGAGTAAAAATATAAGAGTTCAATTTGGCCAAAAAATGTAACGTATTCATCAACGAATCCTGTAGGTAAGAAAATTAAATTTCCATCTTGTGAGATGTGTGATAAAAATCATACTGGAGAATGTCTCTCAAAATCTATAAATTGATTCAGGGTTGAAACACTGGTCATATTTCTCTTAACTATATGGATGATGGTTAAGTGGGAAATTAAAATCCAACTGTAGGATTTTTTAGTTGCAATGAGTTTGTTCATTTTTCCAATGTATCTACAAAGTTGACTACCCAGGGTGAAAACTAGACAGATCAAAAATATAATGGTGAGAAAAATAATTCTACCATTATAGTTGATATAGGACCATCAAATTAAGGGGTATCAGGTACATTGTTTTCACGGATTTTTCTAATGTATTGTTTGAATTAGGTTTTACACATTGTTTCATTTTTTAGAAAATTTCAGGTAAAGTGTGAATTCCACCTCATGAAATGAATCCATAACATATGGTAAAAACACTTGGGGGAAATGTTAATGCCAAAAATAAATTGTATTAATCTTATTATCCATATTTGTGGAATTAATTTACCTTCAAATCATGTTATTTTTCCACTATAAGCAATTGATGTTATTTTTGGAATGGATTCATTTTCTGTTTACCATACTATGATTCAATGTAGAGATATTGATGTTTCTTTTCAGAAAGATTTTCAGTTTGTTTGCAAGAATGAACCTTTATATATTATAACATATCAAGAAGCTGATAAACTAGGGTAACATTGAAATGAATATTAATTTCACTTATTTTTTAAAACACAGGAACTATTCAGATAAAAAAAGTGCCATTAGTAAATGATTATCATGTAGTTTTTTCTGATAAGTTTCCTTGTATTATGTCTGATCGAGAAATTGAATTTACTATTTAATTAGTTCCTAATTCTAAGACAATTTCAAATCCTGCACATCGAATGGCTCAAATTTAGATCTTTATTTTTTGAAGATTGAATTGAGGTCGTCGTACAATGAATTGAAATTAATGGAATAAGACATTACAAAGATATCATTTGGTACTATATATGACCATTATGAAGTTATAGTTATGATTTTTGGGTTAATAAATTCACCTACTATATTCATGAATCTTATGAATATAATTTTCCTCATGTTCTAGGATATGTTTATGGTTGTGATTATTGATGAAATTTTGGTATATCCCAAAAGTAAAGAGGAACATGAATTTAATTTAAGGGTTTTCATTAAAATAAATTCAGTGAGCAATTGAGCAACTGTAACTTTTTTATAGAAAACATTTTATTACATTGTCAAATTATTTAAAAAAATTGCATAACTGTATATCCTACTAAAAAGGTTATTAATTAATCGATAAGACCCAAAAATATAACCGAGATTTTTAGTTTTCATTGTTTTAGTTGTTTGGAAGAAGTTCATTTTGAGAATTTCACATGGTTATCTAGCCCACTAACTAAGCTAACTCAAAAAGAAGGTATGTTCATCTAGAAAAATGAATGTAATTATTGTTTTCTAGAATTGAAAATAAAATTTATGAATGACCCAGTTTTGGCATTACCATTTTGGGATGGTGAATTAGTTATCAGAAGTGATTTTCCATTGAAAGGACATGGTTGTGTCCGAATAATAACTGATCAGGTAATAGTTTATGCTTCACTTCATTTTAAACCTCATGAGTTAAATTACCCTACTCATTAGTTTTAATTATTTTCAGTTGTTTTAGCTTTAAAAAATTTGAGGCATCATCTATATGTTAAAAAGTGTGAAATATATACTGACCAAAAATGTCTGAACTATATATTCACCAGAAGTTAATATAACATGAGGCATATTAGATGGATATAATTAATCAAGAATTATGATTGAGCGATTCATTTCCATCCATGAAATATAGATAAAGTGGCTGATGCATTAAGTCGAAAAAGTTATGATACATTAACCACAGTACATTTAAAAGAAGATCCGTTAATTAAAAATTTGATTAACATTTCAATAGAAGTTTTTGGTGGATGAAATTACTCTGTTTTGTTTTAGGTTTCAATTAAATCATCTCTCTTAGAAAAAATTAATCAATAGTATAAAGAAGGCAGTGAGTTGCAGAAAAATGTAGAGTTGGTTCATAAGGGTAAGTTTCCTGAATTTTACATTGATAATGATTGTATTTTTATATTTTTTAAGATATTATATGTGTCTTGTTATTCATATTTTAAGAAATAGTTGTTTTGTAAAGCTCATAGTTCTCTATGTTCAGTTCATTCCGGTAGTACTATGATGTACATAGATCTTCCATAGTATTACTAGTGGGATTGAATGAAAATTGATATTTTTTACTTTAAAATGAAGTGTTTCACTTGTCAATATGTTAAATAAGATTTCTAGTTACTGAAAAGGATTCATCAACAATTACCAGTCCAGAATCAAAATGGGAAAGTATATCCAAGAACTTAGTTGTGGTATTACCGAATTCATCTTGAGGAAATAGTGAAATCTATGTTATTGTTGATTGATTTACTAAATCTTCTCATTTATTTTCTATTCTAGATAATCGGTCTCTAGATTAACTTTCTCAGTAGTATGTTAAAGAAATAGTCATGTTTTATGGATTTCCCATCTATATTGTGTCTAATCGTGATCTGAGGCACACTTCTATCATTTATAAATGCCTTCAGATGTCATTGGGTACTGAATTAAATTTTAGTACATCTTCTCATCATTAATCAGATGGGAAGTCCAAATAAACATTTCAGACATTGGAAGATAAGATACATTAATTTTCAATATATTACTATGGAATTTGGAACCAACTTCATTATTTGGTTATGTTTTGTCATAATAACAGTTTTCATTCAGGTGTACATATGTCTCTATTTGAGTCATTATATGGGAAGCGGTGTCGAACTCCATCTTTTTGAAATGAAGCAGGTAAATGAAAACTGATAGGACCATAATTTTTAGTATATATGGAAAAAACGTTTATCTGACACAAAAATACATGAGGATAGCTCAGAGAAAGAATATTAGTTATTCACATAACGGAAGGAAGGTTCTTTATTTTGAGGTAGGTGACCATATCTTTCTCAATGATTCTCCATGAAAAACGTGTGATACATTTCGGTATGAAGTAGAAGGAGAGTCTGAGGATCATTTGACCCTATGAAATCCTTGAGAATGTTTGATCAGTTCACTATAGAGTTTCCTTACCTCTGTTTTTATCCTAGGTACACAACTTTCTTCATGTTTCAATGTTGATAATGTATATGACTAATCGATCTTATGTTTTCGATCAAGAAATAGTTCAGTTTAAAGAGACTCTTTCTTATGAGGAGCAACTTGTCCAGGTTATTGACTAATGAAAGAATGTTTTACGGAATAAGATAATTCATCCTGAAAATTTTTTGAGGAAAAAAATGATATTTTTGAAGGGGAATCATGGGAATCTAAATATTTTATGAGGGATTAATCCCCCCACTTATTTGAGAAGTGAATAAAACTATGTGGATGCAATTTTCAAAAAGCGGGAAATATATACCATCCCAAGTATATATAGAATATTACATCTTAATATTTATTAAATAAATATTAATTTGAAATTAAAGGAGGTGATTTTTTCATTGTTGTACCCAACACACAACAATGGGTTTTTTTGAAATCTTTTGTTGCACACAAGGCTGAGTCATAGTGAGAAAAATAATAACAATATAATATTATTACGATAGTTAACACATAGTCATTGTATTTGCAGGAAATAATATAACTAACCATATAACAATTATTCTTGTTCCTTAATGACATTACATTTATCCAATAAAATTTAGAGTCTTAAAAGTTGAATGAATCTAATTTCAAGCATAAATACTCTAATATTTATTTAAGGTAGTTTAACTACATTTTGATGAAAACCCATTTTTAATTATAGTTTTTTTCAATTTTATTTGTTCCATTTGAAAAAATAATCTTCTATTTAGATTTGGGACATCAAAATTTATTTTGGGTATATTTTTGGTATTTATCTGATAAGGTTCATTTTTTAAGAAATAGTGAAAAATACTGCATTTGAAGTCAAAATGGTCTTTTGATCTTGTTTAATTATATTATTAGATTGTTATTTTATTGGTTTTAATTTGTTATTATATTATATTATTATCTTTTAATCAAATTTTTGTCATTGGATGTAATTTCACATTGAAATTGGATATAAACACATGTAAATCTTTTGGTATTTTTCACTTCTTAAAAACAAGTTTTCTGGCTTTGACAAATGCAATTATATTTAAATTAATTTCTAAAAATTCAATGATTTGAATTTGAAAAAATGGATTCCATATATATTATTAGGGGGTTCAAATTGTGAAAATAGGTAGCTTCTATTTATAGACGTTATCAATACAAACTTCTGTAATTATTTCATTCACCATGGTTAAAGGGTTTATCTAGTAAATAAGGGTAAAAATACTATTATAAAAATATTGAATTACCATAACACATATCCTAACCCTATTGGAAGATATATTTCTGACCGTGGTCATCCTTGGGTCAATTTTAGGACCCGATGGATCCACTTGTGTGTGATAATGTCATTTAATTACATTTAATTTAATGTTATTGAAAATATAACCTAAACATGCATCCTTTACTAAACATGTATATGGGGTTATATAAGTGATCACATTGACAATAATTAGTCATTTTAAAGAAAAAAAATATTTCCTACATCATGGTAATTTATTCATAATTTATGGACATCAAATAAATATATATTTTTATGATACAATGGTAATGTAGTGATTACCTTATTAATGAATGTTTTAAATAAATGAGATTATAAATATTAAAATAAATATATTTTTAACATTTTTGTGCCATAAACTAATTTTATGGATGTGTATAACTTTTTATATTTTAATTATTAATTATTTTTAAAATGAATCAAGTTTCTATGAATTTTAAAAAAAATTCATTATATTAATAGTATAAAAATTGACATAAATTGGTTTTTAAATTAGTAATACTTTATAAAAGGATATAATAGTCCTAAAAATATAATATTTAGGAACCTGAGATATATGATTTAACAAGTGTAATTAATGATCCTTTTTTTGTCATTTTTCATTTTATAGTTACTATAGTAACCATATATTATGAATATACAAGAATACATGGTAATGTTAAATAAGCTTTCTAAGGGTTAATGCTAAATGATAAGTTTAATTTTGTGAGTTAAAATTTTCTAAAACCAATTTGATGTTATTATTTCTCCCCATACACATATTATATTCTAAATATATCACTTTCATGTTATTAGATTTCTGAAATCAATTAATAATGAAATAATACTTTCAAACATTCCTAAATTTTCCCTCCTCCCTCTTATAAAAGGACACATCCTATAACCCTTAATCACACCTCTAAAGTCCCCTTGTCTAGTCCAGACTCTTCTGAAATAATCTCCCAACATTCTTCCATTGAACTAAGAATATGTCCCCTAGACAGAAGGCAATTAACGAAATCCATATGGCTGAAATCAAAAGTAGTTACCCAATTTGGGGTAATGTCTTCTCTCAAGTTCTTTTCCATTATTCTTCCTTCACCACTCCCTATAATCATCTTATTATTTGATAACATAATAAAATCAGTATCCTTAATATACTAGTATTTTTAAGAGAAGTATTCTAACTGCACTTACACACACCACCGTCTAATGGGTATAGAACATATTGTTTCTGTGGGCGGTGAACTACTGCCTCGCAAAATGATGATAGTTCAATATCCTCCTACCAAATTTTGTGGTGGGCATTATGATGGAAATAAAATTATATATGATATTTAAGATATTAATTTTCTCTCTATTTTACTATAATAATCATTTAGATGATATCTTTATGATTTTCATTCTTTATAAATATTATAATTTCGTCTGAGGAAGTTCGGACTACCACCCCGTCAAACTGATGTGACTCGTTCATTATATACATGGAACATTTAAAGGATGTAATTAATGAACATATGTAGAATATATAACATATAAATTATTTTGTAATTATAATATACCTATTTATAATTTATTTTTCATTCCATTAACTATGAAAAATAAATGACTACCGCATTCATGTGTGCATACGACTTACTGTCTCAATGAAAGGTTCATTTTAATTTCATATATCCAAATGAAATGGAATATTATAAATACTTATATATTGGATATATATGATATCTAAATCATGAATATAATTCTATAGAAAATGGTATTTTTACCACATGGACAATTTATAATTATAACAAGTTCATTTTTGACTGAATTTCTGAACATCGACAAAATGTTCGATACGAACTAAAATGAAACAATAATTGTTATTGAAAGGTAATAAGTTATATTATAGTAATAATAAACTTTAAAAATGTTTTGAATAATTTATAAATTAACTTATGATTAATATTCAGTGAATTAAATAACAAATGAGTCATGTCAGACACGAGGTATGGGACATTATCTCAATCTCCTTTTTTAGCCATATTTTGTTTTATATGCGACATGATTTTATATGGTTTATAAACCCATTTTACATTTCATATATTTCAATTAGAATCTTTTTCTACATATAGTTTTACGAAAAGACATAGGTAATGTTAATTGTTAACATAAGCGGTGACAACAGCCTTTCCAGCACCGCGAGCATTATTTGATATTTGGATTCCTTAACAAGACATGATGTTTTTAAATAGAAAATAAATACCATACAACCTTTTTACATATTTTGGTATTTAAAATGGTTTTGAATGTGTATTTTATATTTCAATATCTTGAAATTACTTCTTGTGATTTCAATGGAAACTTTTATGACTGAAATGTTGATATTTGTATTCTTTTATGTGTGATGATTATATAATGGAACTTGGAAATATGATTGGTAGTAACATGAAAAACCAAATGATTGGTGGTTCCTTGATAAACTAAGGATGGTTTTTTATATTATATCCTTCAATTATTTGGGTATTTAAGTCGGTCATATGGATATTCCATTTGTATGAATGAATTTTCGAAGTAAACTGTATTGTTATTCCATTTAAGTACGATTATGTCCCATGTTTACATTTTATATGTTATGTGTGATTTATATGGGTTTTACATAAATATTTTGGTTACAAAATAATAATAAATGATATATTATTTATTGAAGAGTATTTAATACTTCATAATGGTGAAAATTATTACATATGATAATGTATTTATGGTTTACATGTTGTTTTAAAAAACTAACAGTTTTATTTTTTTGTGTATCCCTTACTGAGATTTTTATACTCATCCCATGTTTTTGAAATGTTATTCATAGTAATTATTGTGGAACTGGGTCAAGGATGGTACCATGGAGAAGACATGCTATTTAAAACATTGAAGTAAACAAGTTTCATTTCAATTAATATTTTTTCTGTTGTATGAAAAAATTGATACTGGGTAAAATTATACACATGTAATTTTAAAGTTATTTTGTATATGTTATGAAAAATTTCTCTAAATTTATAAACTAAAAAGGCCCACAATGTTGATTATTAAATTAATTCAAGATTATGTAATGTTTATGGGTGGGGCCTTATAGTTGGTATAAGAGGTCGGGTTAGATATCTTTAGGAGTTAGAATTTTGTTACTAGAATATAAATAAATGGATTTTACATTATGATCAGACTGAAATGATATAGAATTTGAATATTACTATGTTTATTTTTCTATGAAAATTTGGTTCAAAATAGTTTTCCATAGAGGAAACAGGGAAGCAATTCTAAGAAGGCATACAGATGAGGATAAACATCTAAATCAGCATCCAAATATGGTAGGAATCAAAACTGAACTGTTTGTTTTAGTAATGGTGTAGTTGACTAAGGATATAAATTTTAGTGGTATACATTCATGAGATCAACCAGATAAACCCCATACAAACATGTCTATAGTGGATCATTTCATAAGGAAACAACCCCCCATAATTTTGAGGATAATATAACGTTATTCAAGCTGATGGGTGAATCAAATCACTTGAAAATATATTTTATCTCATGGGTTATATAGATAATAAAAAAGGATAGTCTTGGTATTAATCATTTTGATGGAGAAGTAGATCAGTTGTGGTCGATGGTTATAAATATTTGGGACAGTGAGGACATTGATGCTCTTGGTTAGGACTAATTCCAAGGTATGTTTCTTGAATAATATTTTCCTAAGGAGGTTCGACTTAGGTTGGGAAAATAATTCTTGGAATTTAGGTAGGAGGATTTCTTAGTAGATTCCTATGAAGAAATGTTCACTCGAATGGAAATGTATGCTCCAAATTTCATATGAGATCTTGATTGTTAGATAGATAGATTTTACTCAGGACTAAAGCCTAAATATAAAAGCGCATTAGACTCTCAAAAATTCAAAATCTATGAGAAACTTGTCAGATGTTCCCATAATGTAGAAATGGTATTTTCTGATGATCAGGTGTTCCATGAGAACAAGCAAAAGAAGAGGTCCAATTGGTAGGAAAATGGGGAGTATTTATCAAAAGAACATAGAGGTATGAAAATTAAATTTCTATCTTTTGGGAAGTGTGATAACAAGAATACTAATGAATGGATCTCAAAATATGTAAAGTGATTCTATTGTGGTATGATTAGTCATATTTCTAATAGCTGTATGGATGATGATCAAGTTGTAAATGTAAATCCAACAATAAAATGTTTTAGTTGCAATGAGTTTGGAAATTATGCCAATGTGTGTCAAAATTTGATTACCCAATGTAGAAACAAAACAGATCAAAAGCATAAGGGAGAGGAAAAACCATTTGAAACCACTACAGTTGATGTGCGTCCATAAGATCATGTGGTATTAGGTACTCTTTTTTTTAATATTATTACAATATATTGTTTGATTTAGGGTCTACACATTCTTTCATTTCTGAAAAGTATTCATGTAAATTGGGAATTCCACCTCCTGTAATGAATCCAAAAGTGATGATAAAAAGTATTGGGGGATATGTTGATGCAAAAATAATTAGAATAATCTTCATATCCTTATTTGTGGAATAAATTTACCTTCAAACCATGTTGTTTTTCCTCTAGTATATATTGATGTTATTTTGGGAATTGATTGGATTTCTGTTTAACATGCTAAGATTGAATGTAGAGAAAATTATGTTTCATTTCATAAAGACATTCATTTTGTGTAAAGGATCGAACCCTTATCTCTGATAACATTTCATGAATATGGGAAACTAGTGTAAGATGTATATTGAATTTTACCATTCACATATTGTTGAAAACAAAGGAACTATTCAGATTATTGATGTGCCACTATTAAATTTGTTTCTTGATGTTTTTTCTAATGAGTTTAATGGAATTATACCAAATCATGAAGTTGAATTTACTATTAACTTATTTCATGATTCTAAGAAAATTTCAAAACCCCCTTATCGAATGGCATAAATTGAACTTTTAGTTATATTGAAACAATTACATGATATGTTAGAAAAAGTTTTCATTCAACCTAGAAACTTCTTATAGGATGATCCAGTCTTTTTGTTGAAAATAAATATGGTTCAATGATACTTATCATTGATTATAGAGCCTTGAATAATATCACTATTAAGAACAAGTATCATTTTCCACATATAGATGATTTTTTTATCAACAATGGGGAGCTTAGTATTTTTAAACGATCGACTTGAGGTCGGGGTACAATCAATTATTTGTAATGGATTATGACGTTCTAATGACCGAATTTCATACTAGATATGTCCACTATTAATTTGTAGTTATGCCTTTTGGGGTAAAAATGCTCCTACTGTATTCATGGATCTTATGTATAGAAATTTTCATATGTTATTGAATATTTTTATGGTTGTGTTTATTGATGAAAATTTTTAATATTCCAAAAGTAAAAGGGAACATGAATGTTATGTAAGATTTGTTTTGAAAAATTGAAAAGAAAAGAAATTGTATGGTAAATTTATCAATTTTGAGTTTTGGTTACAACAATATTTATTCCATGGCCACATTTTTTTTAAAAATAGCATAACTATTGATCATACTAAAACAAAAGTTGTTGAAGAATGGCCATGAACCAAAAATATAATCTGGATTTGTAGTTTTTTTAGTTTGGAAGGGTATTATATAAATATTGTTGAGAAGATTTCATGGTTATCTATCACATTGACTATGTTAACTCGAAAAGGTGTTAAGTTCATCTGAACAAAATAATGTAATGATAGTTTTCAGGAATTGAAAAGAAGATTGGTGAATGGTCTAGTTTTGGAATTACTTTCCAGATATGGTGAATTTGTTATCAAATGTGATTCTTCATTCAAATGACTTTTTCATGTCCTAAAGAAGAATTATCAGGTAATTTCATGTGCTTCACTTTAGTTGAAACCTCATGAGTTATATACCCTACAGATGATTTGGAATTATATGTTGTTTTTTCTTTAAAAATTTAGAGGCATCATCTATATGGAGTAAAATGTGAAATATATATTGACAAAAAAAATTTGAAGTATATATTTACTTAGAAATAATTGAACATGATTTAGAGGAGATGGCTTTAATTAATCATGGATTACGGTTGTTCGATTCATTACCATCCAGGAAAAGAAAATAAAGTGGCAGATGCTTAGAGTCGAGAAAGTAATGCTACATTAACCACGTTACATTAGAAACAAGTTCCTCAAATTAATGATTTGATAAACAATGGCATAGAAGTTGTTGGTGAAGGGAAATCCTCTATTTTTTCAGGTGTTAGTGAAATAATCTCTCTTAGATAGAATTAATTAAGGGCATAAGAAAGACGGTTAGTTATAGAAAAAGGTATAGTTGGTTCAGAAGGGTATGTTCCATGAATTTATAACTGAAAATGATTTAATTTTGAGATTTGATAAGAAATTATGTGTTACATTTGATGTAAAGTTTAAGAAATAGTGGTCATGTAAAGCTCATAGTTCTCCGTTTTCAGTTCATCCCAGTAGTACTTTGATGTACAGAGATCTTTCGGAGTATTACTAGTGGGATTGAATGAATAAAGATATTTCTGATTTTACTGTGAAGGGTTTGATTTGTCAACAGGTTAAAGAATAGTGAGAGTTACTGAAAGGGATGCTCCAGCTTTTACCATTTTAAGAGTTTAAATGGGAACATATATCCATGGAATTATTTGTGGGATTAAAAAATACATATCGACGTAATAATGCAATATTTGTTATTATTGATCGATTGACTAAATCTACTCATTTCCTTCCTATTCAACAAACTATGTCTCTAGATCAACTTTATCGAATATATATAAAATAGATAGTCAGGTTGTATATATTTCCTATATATACTATATCTGATCCTAATCCGAGGTTAATTTCTAACATTTATAAAGGCCTTCAAAAGTCATTGGGTACTGAATTAAATTTTAGTGCATCTTTTAATCCTCAATCATATGGGCATTCAAATTGAACAATTCATAAATTGGAAGATATTCTATGTGATTTCTCAATGGATTACCATGGAATTTGGGACCAACATTTTTATTCCGTTGATTTTTCTTATAAAAACTGTTTTCATTCAAGTATACAGATGGCTCCATATGAGGAATTATATGTGAAGAGGTGTCGAAATCCATCATTTTGGGATGATGTGGGTGAATCAAAACATATGGGACTGAAATTGTTAGAAGATATGGCATTGAAAGTTCAGTTGATACATCAACACATATGGACAACTCTGAGTAGACAGAAAAGTTTTGTGAATAACTGATGGAATGATCTTCCTTCGAGGTATGTGATCATGTATTTCTCAAAGCTTCTCCATGGTAATGTGTTATTTGTTTTAGTAATAAGGGGAAGCGGAGTCCTGTTATCATTGGACTCTATGAAATCCAAGAGAATGTAGGATCTATTTCTTACAAACCATCTTTACCTCCATGTTTATCCGAGGATCACAATATTTTTCATATTTACATGTTTAGAAAGTATATTCTGGATCCATCTCATGTGTTGATTCCAATGATTGTTTAGTTTTTAGATAATCATTCTTAAGAGAGACAACCAGTTCAGATTCTTGACTGAATATAGAAAGTGTTGTGGAATAAGATAATTCATTGGGTAAAGGTTTTCTGGGAAAACAATATTGTTTATGATCCAACATGGGAATCATAAAATGCTATGTCATGACCCGTCCTCAGGGCCCGTGCCATGACTACCCCAAGCCTGACTTCCATAGGCCAGGGTCTGGTGACTAGCACCAAAGGCGTAAATCCCGATAAATGGGAAGGCATTGCCTTTATAAAAGTAAACAAACACCATAGAGTACAAGCGGAAGTAATACACTAGGTACAGAAGAAAGTCCTGAAAATAAAATGGGCCAGAATACAAACCCAACTGAAAAGTACAACTACAACTGAATGAAATTACAATCGAAAAGTCAAACAGCTGGAAAAATAGAAGTAGCATTTGGGTCGTCCACCTCGGATCCTACCTGAAGGGTAGGTACAGATAGCGTAGCTCCTGGATCGTCCACCACAGATCCTACCTGAAGGGTAGGTACATATATCCTCCTAAATGCTCTCTCCCATCAACCTCCACTAAGTACCGTCTCTTTGTGAAGTCCACCTCTGAATACTGACTCATCGTTAGGTCCACCTTCGGGTACCGTCCAATCCTCGAACACTCGACCTCTGCCATCGATATTTTTCATCTTCATTCAACACAACGAGTTCCAGGCATATCCTGTGCGGGGTGAGTATAACGATACTTTGTAGGGACCTTGAGACCCTCATGGTCTCACTAAATCTAAAAAGGATAACCACAAATAAGGATCTAAACAGATAGCCCTTACTTAGGTATAATCCCATACATATACCTAAGTTATCATGTATCCCATCTCAATCTTGAGGTATCACATAGATATGAAATCAATGGATAACTACTACATAGGTATATGCCCATACATATACCTAAGTTATCAAGTAACCCATCTCAATCATGATGAATACACAAAGCTCATTGACTTAGACCAAACCGGGATTTTATTCATGACGTCGAAACCACAACTGCTGGATAACTCCTCCTCTGTCTAGTATAGTAGCCTTGTCACGACTCCGAGGAGCTACTCACTAACCTTAGACTACTAAGGTACTCTTCCTATCGAGTCCCATGGGTCTACCACCTCATAAAGTAGTGATCCCCTCCATGGGTCTGCCACCTCACACAGTAGTTCTCCCCATCATAGCCTAAAGAGGTACTCCTCCAATCGAGTACTGTGGGTCTGCCACCTCACCAAGTAGTGCTCTTCCGCCATGGGTTTTCCTCCTCACAAAGTATTGCTTCCACTGGGATTTACAAGTCACTCCGAATTGAATCGGATAAACAGTCATCAAGTCCACTACTACTAGGTCTCCGCACTCTAAATGCTCGTCTCTGGGAGGATCCGCAGCACGTGCTACTATTCAATACTACAAGTATCACAAAGTACCATGAAGAAGTATCACAAAGAACCGCCTCTTCTCAGGGGTCTCAACGCAACAGATGGTGCGTCAATTGGATGCCCGGTCTGTGAGTTATTAGTCTTTTCGTCCTGGGGGGGGGCAGTTGGATTCATGTATGAACCAACCTGACCATATCTCAACTATACCTTGAAATCTCATATGGTATACTCATAGGTACCGTTTCTCAATTATATTACCAACGCCGCTGACGGTTCATCAAACGGATGTTTGGTCTGAAAGTTATCGGCTTTTCGGTACCTGGGGCCTGGTTGTATTTCAGGAATAATCCAACATTACTTACTCCAACTGCATCCAAACCTCAATTAAAGTATTCCAAAAGATCCTTCTCATCAATTGGAATCCAACAAAGTTAACTTCATGTCATTCGGACATCCGGAGCTCAGGTTATAATCCATTCCGCTACGAGGACCCAGTTGGTTTTGTGTTCGAACCAACCCATCCATACCCAAAGATTGTGGAAACCTTTTTTGTAATATAAGGAAAATACTGTCTCGATCCATGGAATCCTAGGCAACTGACGGTGCATCGATCGGAGGTCTGTAGCCCAAGATATGGTTGTTTGAATGAACCTGGTCCGAAAATAGGGGGTTTGGGCCCGGTCCGACCTGGCCCAATACCCACTGGGTCGGCCGGAACTGGGTCGACCCGACCTGGGTCCGAGTCCGGCCCAATTGGGCGTGGCCCGGCACAGCTGGCGTGGCCCGGTGTCATGCAGCCTGACTCGGAAGCTTGTCATAGCTCGGCGCTGGCCGAGCGGGGCGCAATGGGGGCTCCGCCCCCTTTTTTTGGAAACAACGGACCATGTGGGGCCTACCCTAAAATTTAGTTGGGGGGGTTACCCCCTCTTCCTTCGAACGGCCAGCCATGATGGTCGGCCTTGTGTAACCGTGGGACCCCTTCGAGTCCTGCCTCTAGGTGGCGCCGGCGGCCGGCACAGCCGGCCCCCCTTGGATATCTGTCGCGGCCTTAGGTTGCCACTCTAGTTCGACCAGCGCCGTGACCCACCGTCACGGCCCGCCCCGGCCATGGCCCCATGAAGATCTTGTGCAGTGTGACATCGTCGTGCCCCTCTGTCACATCCCGCTCCTGGCCGCAGCCTCTTTTGGCCTCTCTAGTGCAGCGTGATGGCATCGTGCACCACCTTCGCGGCCCACTCTGGCTGCGGTCCTCTTTGTCCCTGCGCGGTGCAACAACACCACGTCGCCTTCGCCACAATCATCAATGAAGATCAACAAGAAAAAGTGGAGGAGAAATCGGCCATGTTTGTGAGGTCTAATCTCCTCCCGTTATGACGATAACATTCGGACAAAGTATATGAGATACTCAATGACAAAACAAAGCACAATTTAAATTCATTAAAATTGAACTTAAACTCTACCTCGTGTCGTTCGTCATTTGTCGGATCTGATGCAATGAAGATGTCCGAGTCAAAGTAGTTCGTTGTGCCCGCACCATGCTATCGACCCCTGCTCATTCGTCGGTGTCTCGTCGGAGAAGATGGAACCTCAGTATTCTTCGAAGAAGAGACGTCGTTATGTGAATGTGAATATTGGAGCCCGTGTGGGCCCCACCTCACATTTATCCTTATATTTATCCTCACAAGGTAAGTTATGCGTCACCCCAACTTCCCCATGTAGGATAAAACCACCTTAGACTTAAAAATAAAATTGTTTCACAATTTTATTCATTCCACATTTAATCCCCAATTTTTAACTTCTCCACCCTCAAAAACACAATTTTGGTAAAGGTCCCATTGATCAATTACCAGTTTTCCGAGCCCCCGTGGGCATGGTGGAGTGGTCGAAGGCTCCACTTCCCTCAGGGGAGGTCGGGGGTTCGAACCCTGTCAAGGGGTATGCTATAAAAAGCATGTTCACCACACGTGGTGCACGATTGCACGTCGGTTACCCAAGCGTTTACGCGGCACC
The DNA here is from genome assembly GCA_963277665.1 of Viscum album. Lineage (NCBI taxonomy): Eukaryota > Viridiplantae > Streptophyta > Magnoliopsida > Santalales > Viscaceae > Viscum > Viscum album. The sequence continues at coordinate 364,835,532 of OY728166.1, read as the reverse complement.
GACCCCCATTGGGGAACAGGGTTTCACCCCTTGGGTAGGCCTGGGGAAGGTAGGGGATTTTCGGGCCACCGCATGCCTGACGAAGTAACCACTCGGGGGCTGGGCCATCACCCACATTGTTTCCCGGTCCCTGCCTTTTAAAAAAGTATAAGAAGTGAATTACCAGTTTTGCGAGTTCATCAGTGCCCTCCGATTTCAATTCCATGCACCATTTCAAATGATAGAAAATCCAGCTTGTTCGTTTACTGAACGTACCCGACCTGAACTTTGGAAATTGATTCTGGACACACCGGGCCTCGGATTCTGGTGCCGTCAGAAACTGTGCACTCATAAAATTCCAAAGAAATTAAGAAAAAAAATTTCCTTGAAATTTTATGGTCTTTACATTACTCCCACATCAGTTCTTTATGTCCCTGTAATGCTACAACACAACTAGGAAAACTAAAAGAGATATCATGCACGCATTTGAGCCTCCTGCTCCCATGTGCTCTCCTGGAGGTTAATGTGCTTCCAATGAATTGCACAAGAGGAATCGAATATCCCCATAGGACCCTGCTCATGTCAATATTCAACCTATATTGTAAACCCATGTAATTTGGCCCGTCATTGATATCTAGCTCTTTGTGGTCGATGATAACAGAATAGGTCATGCACACATCTCCTTAGCTAAGATTTGTGAATGACGTCGTGCACCCGGTGCATCTGAGGTGGAAAGGTTAGGTGGTAAGCCACCTCACCTACTCTATTGGGGACCAAGAAAGGTCCATTGAACCTTGGAGATTACTTTCCTCCTCGACCACATCTCTGTAGACCTTGTCGAGGTGAGACATGTATAAAGACGCGGTCGTCACCCACGAACTCTAGTGGTCTTACCTCCTATCAGCATAGGACTTCTATCTGCTCTGTGTAGTCTTCATCCGCTCTTGGATGATCTCCACCTTTTTCGTCATAGCCTGAACCATATATGGTTCTACATGTGTTGTCTCCATCACTATCCACAAAGGACATCTGAAATGCGTCCAGCTGCTGTCTCGCCACTCCTAACAGCTGAACACCTAATGTCCTACTAAGAGCATCTGCTACAACGTTCGCATCCCCAGGAGTATAAACTATCTCGAAGTCCTAGTCTTAGAGGAATTCAAGCCATCATCGCTATCTCAGGTTCATGTTCTTATGAGAGTAGATACACCTGAGACTATGTGAGATGGAGAGAACCGTAAATTGTTCACTCAACAAACAATTGGTGCGACTAGCCAATTGTAAGAACACATCTCCACCCTTTTTTTTCTACGTTCCACCAAAGAGCTGCTACGATTTCTCCTCTGCTGAAAATAGAAATCCATTCTCATCCCCTAGATAAACCACGTTCTTCGCCTAACACAGTCAATCCTGACATGAACAGTACTGTTTCATGCCATGGACAACATCGTAAGGCCTCCATGCTACTACCAAAAGATCCAACCGTTACTCTCACCTCCAAGGGTCAACTCACACTGTCGACAGCAGTGTGTGGTCATTGGGTCTCCTCCAGTAGCTATCACGAAAGTGAGGATCAAGTCAACAGTTTTAAACCAAAACCTCTTAGTATTAACCATATGATGTGGATAGGAAAGTAATCATCACAATGATAAGTGTCTTTTATTACTGCAGCTCGTAGTACAAAGTCACAAGTCAAACACAAGAGCGATAACATGGAGACTAAAAAAAAGAATAAAGGCCCTCATGCCTAGTCACGCTTATGTCCACTCGCTTCCGGAGCTCCATAGTAATATGCTTCAGCTTCCTAAATCTGAGCTCTCCCATATCCACCCATTCCCTACGGTCGGTGTAGTCCTCTTGGTAATGGTGGTGGAAACACCTCGAAGCGTCTTCTACCTCAATCTGCACAGCCATCTCCTCTACCTCTACCTCATTCACCTTGCAGTCCATCACGATCGAACAGCTCCTCTGCACGGCCAGCTCCTCTGCACGGCAAGCTCCTATGCCTCTGCCTGGGAGGTCCTTCATCTATCTGCTGATCATCTGAGCGGTAGGTCGGACAGTCACGAGCCATGTGACCCTGTCTGCCACATGTGTAACACAGAATGGCAGGTTGGACTCTATCTCTACCCATTGTGCCTCGCACTACTGATCCTGAGTCGTTCGGTCGACCACCTGTAGGTCTGGCCCTCCTGGACCTCTGTGTCATCTGTCTACTGCCTGCTGCATAAGACTCCGTTGCAAGTCGACTAGTGGTGGGTCTCACTACTAGAGTCTTCTCAACAAGTAAACTCTCCACTAAGAGGGCTCGCTCCAACACCCCATTATGAGTCGGGATGCTGGGAGGGATCGTTGAAGTTCTGATATCGTGACTCATTCCCTGATCGATGGTCCCGGTTCTGAAGAACGGGTCCCATACCATGCCTGTAGAGTAGCGAGAGAGGTCTGTGAACCTCACTGAGTACTGAGCTACACTCATGCTGCCCTGATGTAAATGAAGTAGATCATATATCTGCACCGCTCGAAGGGTGGCTGGTAAAAACTCTGCCTGGAACAGGCACTCGAAGTCTTCCCATAGAACGTCTCATCATGCATCTAGAGCATCAGGCTCCACCATCTGCCTGCTACTTCCTGAAGGAGGATGGTATCAAAAATCACCATGAAGTCTGCTGGTGTACCTACTACCCTGAAGATTCTCACCACAGCCTCCAGCCAATCCTCAGCCGCGTATGGGTCCGTCTCTCCCAAGAACCTGGGTGGCCTCTGGTGCTGGAACTCGTGCAGTGCGCTCAAGCGGCGTGCATCGCCTGCTGCTGGGGCTGGTGGAATTGGTGGGCCAACGGGTGGTAGTACCGTTGGTGCCTCTGCTGGTGCCTCAACTAGATTAGAGCCCTATACTTAGGCATCATTGCTCGGCAGCCTGTCAGTACATACAACTATTAGGGATCTAGCTGGTCATTTGCAGGGAGGCATCCCGAAAGAACAGATGTGACACAGTCAAAAGACTGTACCTGGTGAGCTGACCTGGTTTGAGCAAACTTGAAGGATCTTTTTGAAAACATACATGCAATTAGTGTTTTCCTGCACTGCATTGGAAATCTGATGTCAGGGTCCTAGTGTATTGATAGGTCGGCCGCCCGCACCAACACTGGACTCCCTGAACTAAAAACCACACATAGTACCCTTAACACTATTTCTTCAAAGAAAGAAAATATCAGAATCCTATGTTCTGCGGTAGAACCGAATCCTCTGATACCAATTTTTCACGACCCATCCTCAGGGCCCCTGTTGTGACTACCCCAAGCCCGCCTTTTATAGGCCAGGGGATGGTGACTAGCACCAATGGCGAAAATCCTGATAACTAGGAAGGCATTTCCTTTATAAAAGTAAACAAACACCATAGAGTACAAGTGGAAGTAATACACTAAGTACAAAAGAAAGTGCTGAAAAGTAAATGGGCCAGAATAAAAACCCAACGGAAAAGTACAACTACAACAGAACGAACGTATAACAGAAAAGTCAAACAGTTTAAAAAATAGAAGCAGCTCTAGGGTCGTCCACCTCAGATCCTACCTGAAGGGTAGGTACAGATAGAACAGCTCCTAGATCACCCACCATAGATCCTACCTGAAGGGTAGGTACATATTTCCTTTTCAATGCTCTCACCCATCAACCTCCTCTGAGTACCATCTAGTCCTGAATTCCACCTCTGGATACTGACTCATCGTGAGGTCCACCTCCGGGTACCGTCCAGTCCTCGAACACTCGGCCTCTGTCAGCCCTGTCTGTCATCTGCATCCAACACAATGAGGTGCGGGCATAGCCTGTGCAGTGGTGAGTATGAAGATACTCATTAGGGACCCTAATACCCTCAAGGTATCACTAAATCCAACAAGGATAACCACAAAAAGGATCTAAACAGACAAACCTTAATTAGGTATAAGCCCATATTTATACCTAAGTTATCATGTATCCCATCTCAATCATGTGGTATCACACAGATATGAAATCAACGGATAACCACTACTTAGGTATTTTCCCATACATACACCTATGTAATCAAGTAACCCTTTCTCAATCAGGAGGAATACACAAAGGTCATTGACTCAGCCCAAAATAGGATTTTATTCATGACGTCGAAACCAAAACTTTTGGAGAACTCCTCCGATGTCAAGTACAGTAGCCATGTCACGACTCTGAGGCACTACTCACTAACCGTAGACTGCTGAGGCACTCCTCCTGTTGAGTACCGTGGGTCTGCCACCTCACAAAGTAGTGCTCCCCGCCACAGTTCTTCCACCTCACACAGTAGTGCTCCCCCTCATAGCCTACAGAGGTACTCCTCCTGTCGAGTATCGCGGTTTTGCAACCTCACAAAGTAGTTCTCTTCTACCTTGGGTCTGCCACCTCACAAAGTAGTTCTCCCCACTGCGCTATACAAGTCACTCTGAATCGAATTGTACAAGCAGTCATCTGGTCCACAGCAACTTGGTCTCTGCACTCCATATGCTCGTCTTTAAGAGGATCTGCTCCGCGAGCTACTGGTCGATACTCCAAGTATCACAAAGTCTCACGAAAAAGTATCACAAAGAACCGCCTCATCTCAGGGGTCTCAACGCAAGAGACGACGCGTCAAACGGACACCTGGTCTGTGAGTTATTAGCCTTTTTGTCCTGGGGGCCCGGTTGGTTTCGTGTATGAACCATCTCGACTATATCTCAACTATTACCCGAACTCTCATATGGTATACTCAAAGGGACTATTTATCAATAAGATTACCAATGCCACTGACGGTTCGTCAAACGGACGTCCGGTCTGAAAGTTATCGACGTTTCCGTTCCAGGGGCCCGGTTGTATTTCAGGTACAATCCAACCTGGGCTTAGTACAACAATGTCCAAACCTCCAGTGAAGTATTCTAAATGATCCGTCTCATCAAGAGAAATCCAAAAAATTCTACGGCACGTCATTCAGACATCCGGAGCTCAGGTTATAATCCTTTCTGCTCCGAGGACGCGGTTGGTTTTGTTTTCGAACCAACCCGGCCATACCCAAAGTTCACCGAAACCTTGAGTGTAATATACCGAAACGACTGTGTCAATCCAAGAAATCCAATGCAACTAATGGTGCATCCATTGGAGGTCCATATCCCAAGATATGGGCATTTGAACGACCCTGGTCCGAATATAGGGGGTTTGGGCCTGGTCCGACCCCGCCCAATACCCCTTGAGTCGGCCCGAACTGGCTCGACCAGACTCGGGTCCATGTTCGGCCCAATTGGGTGCAGCCCTAATTAGATGGAGCAGACCGGCCCAGTGGCCTACAGCCCAGCTCGGAAGCCGACCACGGCTCGGCGCTGGCCGAGCGGGGCGCAAAGAGGGCGTTGCCCCCTGTTTGCAGAAACAGCAGACCCTGCGGGGTCTGCCCTAAAATTCTGTTGGGGGTTATGCCTGTAACATACCAGGTAAATAAAGAATAAAACATTTTCATATTTATTAATATTTGGTAATTGAATATTAATTTTACTTTAAAGGGGTTGCTATGTTCGATAGCGTACCCGATACGCAACAAAGAGTTTTTTTGAAATCTTACGTTGCACACTAGTAATAAAATAATATTATTTTAAATGGTAGTTAACACGTGGCCATTGTATTGGCGAGAATGAATAGAAACAACTAAAATATGATGATATATGTTTGTTAAATGGTTTTACATTTGTCCAATAAAAGATAATGTCTTAAAATAAGAAAATAATTCAATTTTAGGCATAGATACTCTAATTTTCACTAAAGGTCGACTTTATCACCTTTTCATGGAGAACCTTATTTAAATATAATATTGGTTACTCTTATAATTTCTATTGGACCAAATAAAACTATTCTTTATAATCGGGACATCAATATTTACATTGTGTAAATTTTTGGTAATTTTCCGATAAAGTTCATTTTTTTAATGAATAGTGAAAAATGTTGTATTTTAATTCAAAACCTATTTTTAATCTAATTTATTAATATGATTAGATTATATTTTGAATTGTATTTAAAGTGCAGTTAGAATATATTCTTACCATTTAATCCAATAGTGGTCGTTGGAATTAATTTCACTTTGAAATTGGACTTAAACTAGTGTCAATCTTTTGATACATATTGTTTCATAAAAACACGCTATTTGCTCTGACAGTAGGAATTAATTATTGAATTAATTAATGCAACGTATATGTTATGAATTTTTTAAAATATAAATCATTTATGAATTCGGGATATCAAATATAGCTTAGGGTAAATTTTTTTTTATTTTTCTGAAAAACTTCAATTTTTGATGAATAGTGAAACTGCTAAGTGGTACTTAAAAAACTGATTTTTTATTTAAATGAAACATTACCACTTCTGTGTTTTGAATTTAAAAAATCCGACATACATGGTTTTCATTAAGAAGTAAAATGTGGTTCAATGGGATTAAAATAATTTTTTGGTGAATAGTAACTTTTATGTTTATTAATCGCGATTAGAGGTAATTAGTGTAGTTTAAGGTAAAAGTAATGTTTTAATAATATGAAATGACCTAGACACATGTCCTACCATTATTGGATGTGTCATGACTGACCAAGACAATCCATGGGTCAACTTGGGGACCTCATGTCACCACATTGGAAGGAAAATGACATTAATATCTTTTTATTTAATGTAAAAGTAAAAATGACACAAACATGAGTTGTTTTACTAAAACAATTTTTAAATGGGGTAATACAAGTCAGATTTTTTATTATAAATAGTCATTGGAAATATAAAAATATTTCCTACATCATAGTATTTTTTTATAATTTTTATAAATTAAATAAATTAAATTAATTATGACATCATGATGATACAGCGATTACCTCATTATTTGACGATTTAAATAAAATGAAAAGAAAATGTAAAATATAAGACATACACTTGTCAAAAACCTATTGGATGGGTATATTTAGAACTATTATCACCTTATCCTAGAATTATATCAATGTGGGAACTTCTAAATCTGAAACAAATTTTAAAATAAAGTAACATTTCTTTACCTTTCCAAGAGTGCCCCTCCTCTCCTCTTATAAAACGCTCCCACCTATAAAACATGACCCACACTTCCAAATCCTTTTCCACGGCCAAAACCTGCCCATTGTATCTCTACAAACCCATATCTAACTATTAGAAGCCTTACTTTTGGCAGAAATCTTCTCAAGGAAGCCTTTGATCTCAAATCAAAAAGAGTTACTCGTTTTAACGGTAGTGTTTTCTCTTGTGTTCTTATGTTTTATTTTGCTTCTCCAACCCCATAAACTCTTTTTATTCATTTATTTTGTAACAACACCAGTATCTTCCATATACTAGGATTTTGTTATAATAAGTATTTGAGCTACACTTACACACACCTACATCTAATGGTTAAAGAACTTACCGTTTCCGTGGATGGAGAATTTCTGCCTCACGAAATGATGATTGTTCAATATTTTGTTAACACCATCAAAGCTGGCCATTAAGATGAAACTATATTTATATATGATATATAATATGTTTATTTTTTCCTTAAACTTCTGTACTTTTCATTTATGTCATACCTTTGTGGCTTCCATTATGGGTATACGCGATATCTTCATTTTAGGAAGTGCGGACTACCGCCCCCTCAAAGTGATTTGATTCGTTAATGCCATATGTGGGATGTATAAAGGATGGATTTAAAGTTATTATATATGATTTATGTTACATCTAAATGATGAATATAATTCTTGAATTAATATATACATTCCTCTCATTTAGTTTTAATTCCATTAATATGACACAGAAATGAAGGTAGCGTTCATGCGTACGTACGACTTACCGTCTCTGTGAACAGTGCATTTCATTTCTTACCTATATATGATTATGTAATATTATAATTACAAGTATATGCTGGATATATATGATATCCAAATCATGAATATCATTCTGGATATAATGAACCTTTTACCACACGAACAACATGTAATTGTAAGAAGTCCACTTTTGACTTATGAACTAGATATCGACAAAATGAACATTGTTAACTTAAAAGATTACATACTGATTATAACATGGAAATAATTGATATAAAAGGAATAGTAAGCTTGAAAAATGTTCTTAAAACACTATAAATTAACACTAGTGTATTATTCGTGAGATTAAAGAGCAATCGAGTCACGTCGGGAACGAGGTAAGGGACTTCGTCTCAATCTCCTTTCATTGAGTCATGTTTTGTTCTAATACAAGGCTTTCTTTTATATGGTGTATAAACCCATTTGACTTTTAATTTTATACAAAAGGAATCTTTTTCTATGAAGAATTTTACAAAATGACAAAAATGAATGTTTCTTTTAACGTACGTGGTGACAACGACCTTTTCCACCATAGCGAGTATTATTTTGTCTTTGGATTCCTGAACAAGCCGTAATGTTTTTAAAATGAAATAAATACCATATACTCTTTTATGTATTTTGGTATTGAAAATGGTTTTTCAAAATGTATTTGTTATATAAATATATGTAAGTGATATTTTGTGATCAAAGTGTTGAAATGTTTTCTTTCCATTATAGTTGTTTTATGTCTTATGATTTTATAATGGTACATGGACATTTGACGGGTGGTTATGTGATAAACCATATGATGGGTGGTGTCATGAATACCAGGATGGGTGGTTATGTTATAACCTCCAATTCATTGTGTATGGAAGTCGACCGTATTGCTATTCCATTTAAGTATGTCTAGAAGTCGACCATATGGTTATTCCATTTAAGTATGTTTATGTCCCAAGTTACGATTATATGTTATGTGTTCTTTATATGGGATTTATGGTAATATTTTGATTGAAAAAGGGTAAGTAATTAACTGTTATTCAATGAAGATTATTTTCTGCTTCATAAAGGTGAAAATTATTTCTTTGATAAAGTATTCATGGTTTACTGGTGGTTTTGAAAAACTAACAGATTTCCTTCTTTGTGTATCCCTTACTGAGCTTTTTATGCTCACCCCATGTTTTTGAAAATTTTTTTCACAGGACATAAAGTGGAATAGGGTTAAGGATGGGATCAAAGAAAATTCATGCTATCTAAAACATGCAACTTGACATGTTTCTTTTTAAGAGTTTTTATTTTATGGAAATTTAGTAGAAGTGTCTAATTTGTAATCTTTTGAGATGTAATAGTTATGTCCTATTTCACTAAAACACTAAACCTGAAAAGATACTCAATGTGAATTATTCATTTAATTCAATATTAAGTAAGGATTAAGGCCGGAGCCTTATAGTTGGTATCAGAGGTCGGTTTAGACAACTTTAGGAGTTATAAAATTGTAAAATTATAAATTAATTTATGGTATGATTGAAATGATATTGAATTTAAATATTACCATGTTGCTTCGCCTAAGATATTTATGTGTTTAGAATATTTCATTGAAGAGGAAACATGGATGTTGTGCTAGGAAGGTATACATATGGAAATGAAATTCAAAATCGGCATCCTAAGATGGTCAGAATTAGAATTGAATAGTTTGTTGCAGTGATAGCTCAGTTGACTCAGGTGATAAATCATGGTTGTGTTTACTGACGATATTTTGGTGTTTTCAAAAAGTGAAGAGGAGAATGAAAGTCGTTTTAGGGTTATCTTGAAAACCTTAAGGGAAAAGAAACTGTATGGAAAATTCAGCAAGTGTGAGTTTTGGTTACAACAAATTTCTTTCCTCGGTCACATTGTTTCAGAAAATGGCATAACTGTTGATCCTGCTAAAAAAAAGATATTGATGAATTGCCAAGACCCACAAATGAAACCGAGATCCGTAGTTTTCTTGGTTTGGCAGGTTACTACCAATGGTTGGTTGAAAAGTTTTCACAGTTATCTAGTCCAATGAATAAGCTAACTCAGAAGGGTGTTAAGTTTATCTGGACAAAAGAATTTGATGATTGTTTTCATGAGTTGAAAAGAATATTGGTGAATGCTCCAGTTTTGGCACTTACTTCCAGGAATGGTGAGTTTGTTATATACAGTGATGCTTCATTGAAAGTATTTGGTTGTGTCCTTATGCAGAATGATCAGGTAATTTTATATGCTTCACGTCAATAGAAAACTCATGAGGTAAATTACCCTACACATGATTTGGTATTATCTTCCATTGTTTTCGCTTTAAACATTTTGAGGCATCATTTTTATGGAGTAAAGTGTGAAATATATACTGATCACAAAAGTTTAAAGTATATATTCACTTAGAAATAATTGAACATGAGATAGAGGAGATGACTGGAATTAATCAAGGATTATGATTGTACAATTCATTACCATCTAGGAAAAGCAAATAAAGTGGTTGATGCTTGGAGTCTAAAAAGTAGTGCTTCATTTACAATGTTGCATTTGGAATGTGATCCTTTGGTTAATGATTTGATGAAATTTGGCATGGAAGTTGTTTGTGCAGGATGTCCTTCTGTTTTATTTCAGGTATCAGTGAAATCTTCCCTATCATACCGAATCAAGCAAGCACAGAAGCAATACAGTGAGTTGCAGGAAAAGGTAGAGTTGGTTCAGAAGGGTAAGTTGCCTGAATTCAACATTGATAATGATTGTTTTTTGAGGATTGGGAAGAGATTATGTGTGCCTAGTGATTCACAGTTTAAGAATGAGTTGTTATGTGAGGCTCATAGTTCTCCATTTTCAATTCATCCTGGCAGTACTAAGATGTACAGAGATCTGCGGGAGTATTACTTGTGGGATGGAATGAAAAGAGATATTGATGATTTTATTGTGAAGTGTTTGAATTTTCAATAGTTTAAAGCAGAGCAGTAGTTACCGAAAGGGATTCTTCCTCCTTTACCAGTGCCAACGTGGAAATGGGAAAATATATCCATGGACTTTGTTGTGGGATTTCCGAAGACACCTCGAGGTAATAATGCAATCCTGGTTATTGTTGATCACTTGACTAAATCTGCTCATTTCCTTGCTATATGAGATAATTTTTCCATAGATAAACATTCCCATTTGTATATTAAAGAGATAGTTAGGTTTTCTGGAGTTCCCCTCTCCATTGTATCTAACCGTTATCCCAGGTTTACTTCTAGCTTTTGGAAAGGCCTTCATAAGTCATTGGGTACTGAATTAAAATTTAGTACAGCTTTTCATCCGCAATCAGATGGGCAGTCAGAATGAAAAATTCAGACTTTGGAAGATATGCTACATGTTTGTTTGATGGATTATGAGGGAAGTTGGGACCAACATCTTTCTTTGGTTGAATTTTCATATAATAATAGTTTTCATTCTAGTATACATATGGCACCATTTGAGGCATTATATGGGAAGCGTTGTCGAACTCCGGCTTTTTGGGATGAAGTGGGTGAAAGGAAGCTGATGGGACTAGAATTGGTAAAAGAGATGGCAGAAAATGTTCAGTTGATTCAAAAACACATGAAAACGGCTTAGAGCAGGTAGAAGAGTAATGCGGATAACCGGAGGAAGGATCTATCTTTCGATGTTGGTGATCATGTTTTTCTCTAAGTTTCACCATGGAAAAGTGTGATGTGATTTGGTAAGAAAGGAAAACTGAGTCCAAGGTTCATTGGACCATATGATATTCTGGAGAAAGTTGGATCAGTTGCTTATCGAGTGGCTTTACCTCTGAGTTTATCTCAGGTACACAATGTTTTTCATTTTTCGATGTTGAGAAAGTATATTCCAGATCCATCTCATGTTTTGAGCACATTGGTAGTTCAGTTGGAAGAGAATCTCTCTTATGAAGAACAACCAGTCTAGTTTCTTGACCGAAGAGAGCAAGTGTTTCGAAATAAGGTAATTCACCAGGTAAAGGTTTTGTTGAAAACCCATATGGTTGAAGAGGCAACATGGGAATCTGAAAATGCTATGAGTGATAAATACCCCCACTTATTTTGATAAGTGAATAAAATTGCGAGGACGCAATTCCCAAAAGGGCGGAAGGATGTAACATCCGAGGTAAATAATGAATAAAATATTTTCATATTTATTAATATTTGTGAATTAAATATTAATTTTTCTTTAAAGGATTTTCTATGGTCGATAGTGTACCCAATATGCAACAAAGAGTTTCTTTGAAATCATACGTTGCACACTAGTAATAAAATAATATTATTTTAAATGGTAGTTAACACGTAGACGTTGTATTAGAGGGAATGAATATAAACAACTAAAATATTATTATATATGTTTTTTAAATGTTTTTACATTTTTCCAATAAAAGATAAAGGCTTAAAATAAGAAAATAATTCAATTTTAGGCATAGATACTATAATTTTCACTAAAGGTCAACTTATCGCCTTTTCATGGCGAACCTTCCTTAAATATAGTTCTGGTCACTCTTATACTTTATATTGGACCAAATAAAACTATACATTATAATCGGGACATCAAAATTTACTTTTTGTAAATTTTTGGTATTTTTCCAATAAAGTTCATTTTTTTAATGAATAGTGAAAAATGTTGTATTTTAATTCAAAACCCCTTTTTAATATAATTTGTTTATATGATTAGATTATCTTTTAAATTGGTTTTAATGTAAAATTAGAATATATTTTTACCATTTAATCCAATAGTGGTCGTTGGAATTAATTTTACTTTGAAATTGGACTTAAACTAGTGTCAATCTTTTGATACTTATTGTTTCATAAAAACACTCTATTTGCTCTGACAGCAGGAATTAATTATTGAATTAATTAATGCAACATATATGTTTTTGAATTTTTAAAATATACATAATTTTTGTATTCGGGATATCAAATATAGCTTAGGGTGAATTTTTGGTAATTTTCTAAAAAAACATCAATTTTTGATGAATAGTGAAACCACTAAGTGGTACTTAAAAAACTGATTTATCATTTAAATGAAACATTACCACTTCTATGTTTTGAATTTCAAAAATACGACATAAATGGTTGTCATTAAGAAGTAAAATGTGGTTCAATGGGATTATAATAAGTTTTTGGTGAATAGTAACTTTTATGTTTATTAATCGTGATTAGAGTTAATTAGTGTAGTTTAAGGTAAATGTAATGTTTTAATAATATGAAATGACCTATACACATGTTCTACCCTTATTGGATGTGTCATGGCCGCCCCAGACAATCCATGGGTCAACTTGGGGACCCCATTGATCCAATTTGGATGGAAAATGACAATAATATTTTTTATTTAATGTAAAATTAAAAATGACACAAACATGAATTTTTTTACTAAAACAATTATTAAATGGGGTTATACAAGTCATAATTTTGAATATAAATAGTCATTGAAAAGCTAAAACAATTTCCAACATCATATTATTTGTTTTATAATTTTTATACATTAAATAAATTAAATTATTTATGACATCATGATGATGCAGCGATTACCTCATTATTTAACGATTTTAATAAAATGAAAAGATAAAGTAAAATATAAGACTTACACTTGTTAAAAACCTATTTTATGGGTATATTTAGAACCCTTATCACCTTATCATAGAATTATATCAATTTGGGACCTTCTAAATTCGAAACTCATTTTAAAACAAAGTAACATTTCTTTACCTTTCCAAGAGTTCCCCTCCTCTCCTCTTATAAATGTCCCCCACCTCTACCACCTTACCCACACTTCCAAAGCCTTTGGCTCGTCCAACACCTGACCATTTTGTCTCTCCACATCCCTCTCTAACTCGTAGAAGCCTCACTTTGGGAAGAAATCTTCCCAAGGAATCCTTTGATCTCAAATCAAAAAGAGTTACCTGTTTTAAACGTAGTGTTTTCTCTTATGTTCTTAGGTTTTATTTTGCTTCTCCAACCCCCTAAACTATTTTTATTCATTTCTTTTGTAAAAAAACCAGTATCTTCCATATACTAAGATGTTTTTGTAAGAAGGATTCTAGCTACACATACACACATCTACATCTAATGGTTAAAGAACATATTGTTTCCGTGGATTGTGAATTTCTGCCTCACGAAACGATGATTATTCAATATTATTTTAACACCTTAAAAGGTGGACATTAAGATGGAACTATATTTATATATGATATATCATATGTTTATGTTTTCCTTAAGCTTCTGTATTTTTCATTTATGTCATACCTTTGTGGATTCCATTATGGGTATACGTGATATCTTCATTTTAGGAAGTGCGGACTACCGCCCCCTCAAAGTGATTTGATTCGTTAATGCCATATGTGGGATGTATAAAGGATGGATTTAATGATGTTATATATGATTTATGTTACATCTAAATGATGAATATAATTCTGTAATTAAAATATACAAACCTCTCATTTAGTTTTAATTCCATTTATATGACACAGAAATGACAGTAGCGTTCATGCGTACGTACGGATTACCGTCTCAATGAACAGTGCATTTCATTTCTTACCTATAAATGATTATGTAATATTATAATTACAAGTATATTCTGTATATATATGATATCCAAATCATGAATATCATTTTGGATATAATTAACCTTTGGCCACATGAACAACATGTAATTGTAAGAAGTCCACTTTTGACTTATGAACTAGATATCGACAAAACGAACATTGTTTACTTAAATGATTACCTACTGCTTATAACATGGAAATAATTGATATAAAAGGAATAGTAATCTTGAAAAAGGTTCTTAAGAAAATATAAATTAACACTAGTTTATTATTCATGATATTAAAGAGCTATCGAGTCACGTCGGACACGAGGTAAGGGACTTCGTCTCAATCTCCTTTCATTGAGGCATGTTTTGTTCTAATACAAGGCTTTCTTTTATACGGTGTATAAATCCCTTAGACTATTAATATTATAAAAAAGGAATATTTTTCTATGAATCGTTTTACAAAACAACAAAAAAGAATGTTTCTTTTAATGTACGCTGTGACAATGACCTTTTCCGCCACCGCGAGTATTATTTGGTCTTTGGCTTCCTGAACAAGCCGTAATGTTTTTAAAATGAAATAAATACCATATACTCTTTTATGTATTTTGGTATTGAAAATAGTTTTTTATAATGGATTTATTATGTCAATATATTTAAGTGATATATTGTGATCAAAGTGGGGAAATGTTTTCTTTCCATTATATTTGTTTTATGTCTTATTATTTTATAATGGTACTTGGAAATTTGACGGGTGGTTGCGTGATAAACCATATGATGGGTGGTGCCGTGAATAACAAGATGGGTGGATACGTTATAACCTCCAATGCATTGGGTATGGAAGTTGGCCATAGGGCGATTCCATTTAAGAATGTGTGGATGTCGACCGTATGGTTATTCCATTTAAGTATGTTTATGTCCCAAGTTACCTTTATATGTTATGTGTTCTTTATATGGGTTTTATGGTAATATTTTTATTACAAAAGGGTAAGCAATGAACTTTTATTCAATGAAGAGTATTTTCTGCTTCATAAAGGTGAAAATTATTTCTTTGATAAAGTATTCACGGTTTACTAGTGGTTTTGAAAAACTAACATATTTCCTTCTTTGTGTATCCCTTACTGAGCTTTTTATGCTCACCCCAAGTTTTTGAAATGTTTTTCACAGGACTGAAAGTGGAATAGGGTCAAGGATGGGATCAAAGAAAAGTCATTCTATCTAAAACATTGAACTAGACATGTTTATTTTTAAGAGTTTTTATTTTATGGAAATTTAGTAGAAGTGTCTACTTTATAATATTTTGAGATGTAATAGTTATGTACTAATTCTCTAAAAATATAAACCTGAAAAGATCCTCATTGTGAATTATTCATTTAATTAAATAATAAGTAAGGTTTAAGGTCGGGGCCTTATAACCCCCCTTGCTTCCTTCGACGGGCCGACCGTGATGGTTTTCCTTGTGTAACCATAGGACCCCTTCGGGTCCCTCCTCTATGTGGCGCAGGCGGCCGGCACAGCCGCCCTCCCCTTGGGTATCCGCCACGACCATGGGCTGTGGATCTAGTTTGACCGGCATGTCGCGACGGCGGCGCACCCCACAGCTGCGGCCCACCCCATCCACTACCCCTTGATGCTCTGGCACAGCGCGATGGTGTCGCGGCCCACTCATGGTCGTGGCCTCCTTTGGCATCACTGGCGCGGCGTGACGGCGTCGCGCACCACCACTCTGGTCACGTTCCTCTTCATCCCTGCATGGTGCAATGACACTGCGCCGCATTCGCCACAATCATCAATAAATATCAACAAGAAAAGGGGAGGAGAAATTGGTCATGTTTGTGTAGTCTTATCTCCTCCCTTTACAACGATAAAATTCGTCCAAAGTATATGAGATACTCAACAACAAAACAAAGCACAATTTTAATTCATTAAAATTGAACTTAACCCCTACCTCGTGTCATTTTTCATTCATCGCATCTGACATGAGGAAGACGTCAGAGTCAATATAGTTCGTTGCGCCCACACCATGCTACCGATCCCGGCTCGTTCGTCGGTGTCTCGTCAGAAAAGATGGAACCTTGGTATTCTTCGAAGAAGAGATGTCGTTCTTCAAGGGAGGAAGAAGCTCTTCAAAGCTTTGGAGATTTCTCTCCAAAATATTTTCCCAAAACAAGTGCCAAACAAATAAAATAAGTTTCCACCTTATTAAATTGAACATGCCAAGCCATTCAAATTTTGAAAAACAAATCCTCTTGATTAATTAAATGTAGGTTGGCAAATTTAATAAGGAAGTGGATGAGTTTCATAATTAAAGGTGAGAGTATATGAGAGTTAAAGTGAGTTATGTGAATGTGAAAGGTTGGGGACCGTGTGGGCCCCACCTCACATTTATCCTCACATTTATCCTCACATGGGTAGTTAGGTGCCTCCCCCACTTCCCCATGTATGATAAAACAACCTTAGACTTAAAAATAAAATTGTTTCACAAATTTATTCCTTACTCATTTAATCAACAATTTTTAACTTCTCCACCCGCACAAACAAAATTGCGGTAAAGGGCCCCTTAAACAATTACCGGCGTTGTGAGTTCATCAGGGCCCCCAGATTTCAATTCTGAGCACCGATTCAAAAGATAAAAAATCCGGCTCATTCGTTTACTGAACGTACCCGAGCTGAAATTCAGAAATTGATTCTGGACACACCGGGCGTCGGAATCAGGTGCCATCAGAAACTGCACACTCATAAAATTCCAAAGAAATTATACAAAATAATTCCTTGAAATTTTCGGGTCTTTACATGCTATGAGGGATAAATACCCCATCTTATTTGATATGTGAAAAAAACTATGAAGACACAATTTCCTATAGCGAATGATGTAACATCCAGGTAAATAATAAATATGAAATTTACATATTTATTAATTAAATATTAATTTGACTTTATGGAGGATGAAATTTTTCATGGAATACCAAAAACACAACAATGGGTTTCTCCAAAATCTTATATTATACACAAGGCAGAGTCATTCTGAGAAAAATAAAAATAATATAATATTAGTATGGTATTTAAAGCATAGTTGTTGTATTGTAAGGAATGAGTAGAAGTAACCATATTATGATCATACATGTTTTTAAAATGTATTTACATTTATTGGATAATATTTAGAGACTTAAAATGAGAATGAATCCAATTTTAAGCCTAAATACTCTAATATTTATAAAAGGTGGTTTTACCACATTTTGATGGAAAAACCTTTTTAAATCTTGTTTCAGTTAGTTTTATATAGTAAATTTGACAAAATAAACTTATTATTTATAAGAAGGATGTCAAAATATACGTTGGATATTTTTTTGGTATTTTTTTTGATAAAGTACATTTTTTAATGAAGAGATACAACATTTTAAGTCAAAATGGTCTTTTAATCAATATTATTTATATGATTAGATTATACTTGTTATTAGTTTAATGTGTAATTATATTGTATTTTTATCATTTAATCCAATTTTGTTCATTTGATGTAATTTCAGATTGAAATTAGACATAAATGCATGTCAATCTTTTGGTAGTTTTTATTTATTAAAATCACTTTATTTTATTTTGACAATGGGAATTCATTTTAAATTAATTTTTGTAACTTCTTTGTTTTTAATTTGAAAAATGGATTTCTTATTTGGAATCAGGAGGTCCAAATTTTATAAATGGGGAAATTTTATTTTTAGGCATTCTAAATAGTACCTTCAGTAAATATTTTATTTACCATGGTTAAATGGTAATTCTGGTAAATTAGGGTAAAACATATTATTAAAATAATGTTAAATTACCCTGAACCATCTCATAACCCTATTGGATGAGATATTTCAGACAATGGGCATCCTTGGGTCATTTCTATGATCTCATGGAGCAACTTTTGTGTGAAAATGACATTCTATTACTTTTATTTTAATGTTAATGAAAATATAACCGAAACATGTATCTTTTAATAGAAAAATTTTTATATAGGGTAATATAAGTGACATCATTGACTTTAAACATTAATTATAAAGATAAAAATATTTTCAACATCATGGTATTGTATTTATATTTTTTAGACATCAAATAAATAAATTTATTTATGACACAATGGTGATGTAGTGATTACCTTATTAAGGAATGTTTTAAAAAATGAGATTATAAATATAAAGATAAATTTATTTTGAAACGTTTTATGCCATAAGAAAATTTTAAGGATGATTATAACTTGTTATATTTGAATTAATAATGTTTTTTTATAATTAATCAAGTTGTTATGGATTTTTAAAGAATTCATGATATGAATAATATTATAATTGATACAAATGTGTCTTTTAATTAATTATTATTTTATTATACGATATAATAGTCCTAAAAATATAAGATTTGTCCAACTGAAATATATGATGTTAAAATTTTCATTAATGATCCATTATTGGTTCTATTATCATTTCATAGTAACTATGTTAATCATATATCATGAATATACTAAAAGGCATAATAAAAGTGAAATAATAATATTAAGGGTCAAATCTAAAACATAATGTAAATTATGTAACCTAAACATCTCTAAAACCCATTGGTTGGGATGATTTTGACCCATAATCTTCTTATCATTGAAATATATCTCTACTGTGTCATTATAATTCTAAAATAAATAAATAATAAAATAATACTTTCAAACATTCCTAAAGTCCCCCTACTCCCTCTAATAAAAGGATACAACCTATAACACTTAATAACACCCCTCAATCCCTATTTAATCATCCAACCTCGACATAAATAATCTCCGAACATCCATTCATTCCTCCAAAATCCATACCCTATGTAGAATGAAATTCAAGAAAGCCCTTTGTCTCAAATAAAAAGAAGTTACCTAATTTGAGGTAACGTCTTCTCTCAAGTTCCATTCATTTATTTTTCCTTCTCCACTCCCTATGCTCTTATTATTTATTTTTACCTAAAAATACCAGTATTCACAATAAAATATGGTTTTTATGAGATGTATTTGAACTACACTTACACACACCTCTATCTAATGGGTATAGAACAAATTGTTTCTGTGGACGGTGAACTACTGCCCCATGAAATGATGATTGTTAAATATTCTCCTACCACCTATTATAGTCACCATTATGAAGCACTATACATATATATGATATTTAATTTATCTAAATGATACTTTAATTCTCATTTATAACATAAATTTATGCTTTTAATGTTGTATAAATATGATAATTTCATTTGAGAAAGTGCGGACTACCGGCCTCTCAAAATTGTATGATTCATTCATGTTATACACGGAACATATAAATGATAAAATTAATGAACTTATGTAACATATATAACATAAATATTATAATATTATTATAATAATCCTATGTATCATTTTTCATTCCATTAAATATGAAAATGATATTAAGGTTGTTTTTATTCGTACGTACAGCTTATCGTCTCCATGAACGGTGCATTTCATTTATTATATCCAAATGCTATGGACTATTCTAAATACATGTATACCTGATATATATTGTATATATTATATCAAAATCATCAATATGATTCTAGTGATAATGGAATTCTGGCCACATAGACAATTTATAATTATTGCAGGTTTTCTTACTCATGTTTCGAACATCAAAAAAATGTGCGATATGAACTCATATAATTATCTAATTTGTATAGAAAGGTAGTAATTTATATAAAATGAATAATATACATGAAAAAGGTTCTTAATCAATTATAAATTAACTTATGTTCATTATTCATTAAATTAAATATCGAACATGTCATGTTGGACACAAGGTAAGGGACTTTGTCTCAATCACCATTCTTGGAGGCTTATTTTGATTTATACTCGACGTGATTTTATACATTGTATAATACCCTTGGAATTTTAATTTTATTCAAAGGGAATATTTTTCTACATAGTGTTTTACTAAATTACAAATGGAACGATTCTTTTTAATGTACACGGTGACAATGACCTTTTGGCTGATCTGAGCATTATTTGATAATTGGCTTCCTTAACAATCTCTGATGTTTTTATATGAAAAATAAATACCATATTCCATATTTATATATTTATATATTTTTGTATTGAAAATAGTTATTAATGAGGATTTACTATTTCAATATCTTGAAATTATTTCTTGAGATTAAAAATGAAATTTTTATGATCGAAAGGATTATATTTGAAATCATTTATGACTGATGGTTAAATAATGGTACTTGGACAATTGACAGGTGGTTACATAATAAATCAAATGATGTGTGGTTCCATGATAAAACAAGGATGTGTGGTTATGTTATAACCACCAATGAATTTGGTTTGGTATTAGGCTATATGTTCGTTCCATTTTTAAGTATTTTTTTGTGGAAGTCGATTGTATGGTTATTCCATGTAATTATGATTATGTCCCATGTTTACCTATTATATGTTTTGTGTGATTTATATAGGTTTTATGGTAATATTTTGGTTTAAAAAGGGTATGAAATGAGAATTTATTTAGTGAAGACTGTTTCAAACATCATAAAGGTAAAATGTATTGCTTATGATAAAGCATTCATGGTTTACAGGTTGTTTTGAATAACTAACAGTTTTCCTTCATTATGTATCCCATTCAATGTTTTTTAAGCTAATCCAATGTTTTTAAGAAAAATTCATAAGACATAATGTCGGATAGGGTTAATGATTTGATTAAGGAAAATTTATGTTGTTAAAAACATGGAATAGGACATGATTATTTTCTTTTAAGAGTACTATTTTAGGAAAAAAATGGATACATAGTAAATGTGTCTACATATAATATTAATATTGTTATGTAAAAGTTATGACATTATTCTCTAAATTATAAACAAGAAAAGATCCTCAACGTAAATTATTAACTTAATTCAAGATTATGTAATATTTATGGGTGGGTCTGTATAGTTGGTACTAGAGGACAGTTTAGATAACTTTATGAGTAAAAATTCAGTGATTATAATATAAAAAAATTATTATTACATTATGGTCAAATGGAAATGATATGGCATTCGATGATTTCAATGTTTCCTTGTCTAAGATATTTCTATTCAGAATGGTTTTCCATAGAGAAAATAGGGAAGTAGTTCTTGTAAGGCCTACAAAAGATAATAACATTACAAATAAGCATCTTGAGATGATTGGAATCAGAACTGAACTGTTTGCTTCAGTAATGGTGCAGTTGACTCAGGCTATAAATGATGATTTTAAAAGATAAATAATTTTACTAAGTGTTGATGATAAAATATATGATTAAATTTTTGACTGAAACTTGTCTAAAACACATTGGCTAAGAGGAATTTGACCCATAATCATCTGATCTTAGAAAATATCACTTTGGTGTTATTAAAATTCATAAAAAATTATAATAAAATAATACTTTAAAACATTCTTAAAGTGACCCTTCTCCCACTTATAAATTATATAACCTCTAACCCATACTCACACGTATAATTACCACATTTTTCATCCAACATCTGCCAAAATAATCTCACATCATCACTCTCTTTCTCCTTGAAGACTGTTCCAAGGCAGAAGGTTTCACAAACCAACCAGAGTCGACCCTGAACCAATCACCCGAGCCAGTCCACGACATGAACCGAGAGGCATTCCCGATCCTCCTGGGCTAGAGACAAGGGCCAGGGCATCAATAGAGGAAAAAAAGAAAAATTTCTCCCAGTGAAAATAAATAAAGTAGCAGAAAAAGTGGAATAAAAAAATTAACAAAAAGAACAAAAAGAAAGAATGTCCAAAAACAACTAACTAACTTGACCACGACCAAAACTCATCACGACTCTGAGAGTCGCTCACCAATCCACAACCAACTCTCGCCCACGGCGAGAAATCTCAAGTTGAACCTGCAAAAAAAACTAAAAATAGAAAAACACTATAGTCGTGAGTATTAAAACTCAGTAGGTGTGTCCAACAAACTATTCCCAATGCACTAACTTTAAATAAAGAAATTTACTAATTCAAGGTTTGAACTAAATTATATAAAATATTGGTTTCCAAAAATGATTTCATTTCTCAAACAAGTATCAGTCCATTTCCCTTTTTAATTTTAAAACATGTTTAATATTTGAAAGGAACAAGTGCATTGAATTTAAAAATATTTTTGTGAGTAGTTTAGAAATCCAAATTTCAGTGTTAATAAAAAGGAAAACCACACACAACACTCATCACACACTAAGGGCAATGGAAAAAGTGGTGCACAGGGGACATCGACTGAACTAGACCTCTGAAGAGTCCACCACATATAAATAAACACTAAAAGAAACATGGGTCGAACATAAGAGTTTGTGAACAATCCAGAACATACTACACATGTGACTCGTCCTGAAAGCATGCACTAACTCGATGACTTCATAATTCCCAAATGTCTGGCATAGCCGTGCATGGCCTAACTGGGGGTCCCAATCCCCATAACATCAATAAATCAGTATTCCCCTGCTATGGGGCCACTTTCCAGTGCATAATCTAAACCAGTGCAGCAATCTTTCCCATAAGATTCACTCACTATTCTAGGTTCCCATGTCAACACATACAATAAAAAGGGGTGCATCCACAATGTAAATCAATCAGTCACGATGCACAAATATCACACACAACTCACGTAGTAAATGTACACAAAAGATCACCCCTTAGTAACCCCAAAGTGAGTTTTTCAAAAATAATTTATTTCATTAAAGTGATAAACAGGGCTTCACCAACTTTAAAGAAAAATCTCGTTTCTCAAGAAAACCAAAAACACTTATTCAGAAGAAATTTATTGTCTTTAAATCCATAAACACATATGAAATTCCTTGAATTATGTTTGAAGTCCAAACTAAATTTCTTTCACCACTAGGTGTGCATTCATCAAGAAAATATTTCGGGTGTCATGTGTAAAATAAACGGCTATTTTTACACCAAATAATCATTTAAAATAAAATTACCTTATATTATTTTCTATTTATTAAAATTAATAAAACAACCAGAAATTAAAAAAATCTAAATTTAAAGGTGAGTGCAGTGGGGAACCTACCTCGACTCACAGCTCAGTTACGATGACGACATGGCACATCTCACACTCGTGCACAATTACACGCATGATGAGGACTATAGTACCACGTAATTACCTTTCCAATGCATTGAAACACCCACAAAAATAAGAAAAAAATACAAAAACATTAATTCATAATAATCCAATGAAGAAGCATCATGAACTTCACCATCATACGGAGACATGCTCAACCAGTGGGGTTGCGTGACCATCAGCAAGGGGTGGCGCGCACCAGTAGGGACTGTCGTTGCCTAGACGGAGTAGTGAAGGGGGGAACGATGTCGACAACTCAGCATGGGGCGTGTGTTGGATACTGATAAGTGCAGCACAGGGGCCACGAGGAACCATGAAACGACCAAGGAAAGACAAATGGGGTCACATAGAGACTATACACCTGGACAGAAGGTCTGTGGGGCGACACACCGCCGAACCGGAGGAGCGCCAGGCTGGAGATGCATTCATCGACCAAAACGTAGTCCAGGCGGGGGTGCGCATGGCCGATATGGCTGGTGGGTCCCGACGGGAGGAGAATGCGGCTGTTTCAGTGATGGGGGAGGGTGTCGTGTGTCACTCCGCCACTAGATGGATGACGCAAGGGCGATGTGCTGCTACTGGTAGGCCAGAACAGGGAGGGGGTGGAAAAGAGGTTGGCCGGGATAGAGGGTGTGCTACCAGTGCAATCTATAAGAGGTCTGGCGTGTCTGGGGTGCACTACAGGCAGAGGGGAACTAATGTGAGGCTGGTACATGCAGGGCGGAGGCTGAGGGGTTCACTATAATGCTGGTCGGAGGGAGGGCTCCAGCAAGAGGAGGGTCGGAGTATACGGGGCCGAGCAGGGCAGGGGAGGGGGTCTCGACCGAGGACTAGGTGCACCTGCAGGGGTTCAGTCGAGCGGTGCTGCGCAGGTGTAGGTTGAGGAGACCGTAGGGAGGGAGGAGGCACGCCATGTGGGAGGTGCAGGGGTAGCTGGCTGCAAGGAGTGTCGGTGGCTGAGGGAGGTGCAGCGTGCTGAGGCAAGTAGGCCCTAAGGTAGGGGCGAGCCGAGGGTAGTTGGGAGCACAAGCTGAAGACGGAGCAGGAGAGTGCAAAACTGAGAGTGAGTTGGAGGATGTTGTGGCTAGTGGAGTAGGGTGCGGGGGAAACCGAAGCAAAAAAACCTAGGTACGACACTGGGAGACGGATCCTCACGTAGGGGCCATGTTGGGTGGCGCTGCTGCACGAGGGAAGGAGGAATGCTACAGTTCTATGTTGGTGGGGCACGTTGAGCAAGGAGCAGGCCACCCGGGCTGGTGTTGTGCAGGCCCATGGCAGCAGGGGGAGGTACTATGCAAGGGGCATAGTGGATGGGGCGCTATAGTCGGGATAGTAGGAGAGGAGGGGGTGGCATGTGGGAGAAGGAGGAAGGGGAGACGCGGGCAGCAAACCAGATCCAAAAAAAGGGGGAGAAGCCACGTGGAAGACAAACACAAAGAAAAAAAAAGAAAAAAAAGAAGGAAAGAAGAAAGAGAAATAGAAAAAATAAATAAACAAATAAAATAAAATTAAATAAGAAAAGAAACATAAATAAATAATAATGATAATAATACTAATAATAATAATAATAACCTTAATTATAACAAAAATAATAGTTAAAATTATTTACCATAACTAAAATAAAATAAAAAAATTTATTTGTTTAATTTTTTTTTCGAAGACCGGTAGACAGTGTCGTTGCATGGGTGAAGCCGCATGGGGTTTCTGAAATGGGCCCCGCCCGTGCGCACCACTACATCAATTCAAAAACACACATTTTTTTATAAATCATAAAAATATTGTTCATGGTTGAACCCGAACCTTGACAAAAAATTTTAAAACAAAGAAAATAATAAAATAAAAATTACAGACCGGTCGGGGCATGAAAATTCTCCCCACCATAATGCTTCTCATCCTCGGGAAGCCACAACAAGACCTAGACCCATGAAGAAACTCCTTAAGTGTCAATCACCCCCCAAAATTTTAAGTGCCTCCAGTTGATCGATCCATACAAAAATCGAACTCCCAAGACATGAAACCTTTCCTCTAAACATGAACACTTTAAACACCACCAAAACAAAACTCTGATACTGACACGGGGAGTCCCGAACGAACTCCACACCCTAGGAAACAATCCAAACTGAATTCAATGAGACCCAAAATGGGTCTCCCCACCATAGGGACCGACGATATTAACCCAACCTGAAATCTTTCAATATATTCCAAAGAACCTCACCGCGAGGGGGAGAGGGGAAGGGCCCACCATCATCATATCAATAATGACGTTCTGTTATAAGAACATGAACCATGACACACTAAGGGATGAGATTAAACCAAGGACATTTTTCACTAATGGGGTTCTCCTCACTAGGCGGCAGCTTCACTCCAAGGCCTATGGCTGAAGAACTGATGATTGAAGCGTCTCCTTCCTCGCAGTCAGGCTTCGAAAATTCCCAAACATGACACATGAACCTGAATTTTACCAAACGCACATCTATTAGAACAAATGACTCAAAGGGTTTCAAACACAACCGTTCCTATAACTGAGAGAAATGAAACACCACAAAATGGTGTAGGTGAAGACAACTACATCCAAGGAATACCACAAAAATAAAACATCAAACTGATCCACAAACATCACCCTACTTCTACATACGAGATGAGGTGAACTTCGATGAACCAGTTCTGGCTTCAACGTGCTTCTTGGAAACACCTCGATAGAATCGCTTCATGTGACCCTGACACCCACAGGTGTGACAGGGTCTTGGAGCATTCGGGCACATCGGCCCCTTGTGCCCCTGCTTACCGCACTGGTGACAGATCAAGGAATTTCACTGTGAGGAAGATAATTGAAGGTACGAAGGCTTATTTATTACTCTATCGTACCAAAACCATCATGTCGCTTCCCATTCTTCTTATCGCTATCTTATTCCCTTATTCCCAATGCTGTAGGAGGATTATTCACCTCATGTCCTCCTGTTAACTCATCTTCGATGAGGAAAGCTTGTCTCACCACATCAGGGAAAGTGATCACGTTGAAATCTCCCACCTTCGACTGTAGCTTAGGATGTAATCCAAGCTCAAAATGTCGAGCTTTCACGAGATCATTTCTAACATACCCCAGTTTATATGGAGCTAGGTCCAGGAAATGACGAAAGAATTACAACACTGATCTGACACCTTACAGGAGACCGCACAACTCCATCTTCTTCCTCACCTTTGTCACTTCAGAGAAGTACTGTTGGATGAATGACGACTTGCAGAACTACCAAGTGAGATCTTTCGGAGGTTTATTCTAAGACACCGACTTCCACAATTTCCAGGTTGGAACTTCAAGCATAAAGGTAGTCAACATCACCTTTAATGACTCAGTAAACCCAATGAAAGTGAACTTCCTCTCAATATTCTGTAACCACTCATCTGCCTCAAGATGATATGCCTACCCATAAAGGAAGGGATTGTTCAACTCTATAAACTCGAGGACATAGTCCTTGGGATGGACAACTAGAGGATTTTCTAAGGATGCACCCCCCGAAAATACACCTTGGGAATCCATCAAACCTTCGTGGGGGAGAGCACTAAGGAACAGGAAAACATGAAGATGGGTCAAACACGGTCATTACCATTTCAAATACCAAAAAAACACTTTTCACACCGATATTCAGAATGAAGGAAAACACAAACGATTCGCTAGAGGGAAACTAGTGATGATGGGTGACTCAGCCATATGGTTGGCAGTCACACACCAGTCACACCATCATCACTGAGAGCATCATAGGGTAATGTCTTGGGCTCCACATGGCATGCCAAACCATGCGAGCTCATGGAGGTCACTTGTCTGTCTCTCAGTTAATTTCCCAATACCAAACAAGCCATAAGAAACAAAAGGCAATGACAGCCCAAACATCCCATGGTAACTTGAGGTTCGGAACGAGAAAGGGTTCATGACGTCCTTCTCGTCCGTATTTCTAGAGTCCCGACAATTCTACTCCTTCTACCATGTCAACCCCAGATAACAATGGGCTCTCTGAAAAACAAAGTCCTCTCAAGACCCAACCTCCTCTAATACCATATTGTCATGAACCAACCCAGGTCAACCCTAAATGGATCACCTGAGCCGGTCTACGACATGACCTGAGAGGTGTTCCCAATCTGCTCAGGCTGGTGGCAAGAGCTAGGACATCAATAGATGAAAAAAGTGAACAATTTCGCCCAGTGAAAATAAATAATGTAGGGGAAAAGGTGGAATAAAAAAAATAAACCAATAGCACGAAAAGAAAGAACGTAAAACAACAACCAACTGACCTGACCACGACCAAAACTCCTCGCGACTCTGAGATTCGGTCATTAATCCACAACCAACTCTCACCCATGGTGAGAAAGCTCAATTCGAACCTGTAACATAAACTAAAAACATGAAAACACTATAGGCGTGAGTATTAAAACTCAGTAGGCATGCCCTACAAACTATTCACAATGCACTGCCATTAAATAAAGAAATTTACTAATTCCATGTTTGAACTAAATTATATAAAATATTGGTTTTCACACACTCTTTCATTTCTAAAACAAGTATCAGTCCATTGCCCTTTTTAATTTTAAAACAAGATTAATATTTGAAAGGAATAGGTGCATTGAATTTTATAATATTTTTTTGAACTGTTTAGAAATACAAATTTCAGTGTTACTAGAAAGTAAAAACACACACAACACAAATCACACACTAAGGGAAATGGAAAAAGTGGTGCAGAGGGGCCATAGACCAAACTAGACCTCTCAACCGTCCACCACATACAAATAAACACTAAAAGAAACATGGGTCGAACCTAGGAGATCGCGAACAATCCAGAACGTACTATACATGCTGAAATCATGCTCTAACTCTATGATGTATTAATGCCCTAATGCTCGACATAGACCTGCATGGCCTAACTAAGGGTCCCAATCTCTATAGCATCAATAACTCAGTATTCCCCTACTATGGGGCCACTATCTAGTGCATAATCTAAACTAGTGCAACAATC
The DNA here is from genome assembly GCA_963277665.1 of Viscum album. Taxonomy (NCBI): domain Eukaryota; kingdom Viridiplantae; phylum Streptophyta; class Magnoliopsida; order Santalales; family Viscaceae; genus Viscum; species Viscum album. The sequence continues at coordinate 364,807,065 of OY728166.1, read as the reverse complement.
ATTCTCAGAAGATTCACTCACTATGCTAGGTCCCATGTTAACACATAAAATAAAAAGGGGTGCCTCCACAATGTAAATCAATAAGTCACGATACACAAATATCACACACAACTCACACAATCAACGCACACCAAAGATCACCCCTTAGTAAACCCAAAGTGAGTTTTTCAAAATTAATTTTTTTCATTAAAGTACCAAATGGGACTTCACCAACATTAAAGAAAAACCACATTTCTCAAGAAAATAAGAAAAACATGATCAAAAGAAATATTTTTTCTTTAATACTAGAACCACATTTGATATTCCATTAATTATGTTTAAAGGCCAAACTAGCATTCTTTCACTACTGAGTGTCCGTTCACTAAGAAAATAATCAGGGTGTCGTGTATAAAATAAACAGCTCTTTTTACATCAAATAATCATTTAAAAATTAATTATCTTATATTATTTTCTATTTATTAAAATTAATAAAACATAATGAAATTAATAAATTTTAAATTTAATGGTGAGTGCAGTGGGGGAACTACCTCGACTCACAGCTCGGTTACGATGACGATGGGGAATTTCTCACACTCGTGCCCAAGTAAGCGCAAGCGGACGACTACAGTACGTTGGAATTACCTTTCCAACATGCTGAAACACCCACAAAAAGAAGAAGAAATAAAAAAACATTAATTCACAATAATCTAATGAAGAATCAGCCCAAACATCACCATGATACGGAGACACGCTCGACCAGTGGGGTTGCACGACCATCGGAAAGGGGCGGCGCGCACCAGAAGGGACTGTCGTTGCCTGGACGGAGCAGTGAAGGTGGGGAACGATGTCGGCAACTCACCAAGGGGCGTGCGGCAGCTCCAGGTAAGTGCAGCATGGGGGTCGTGGGGCACCATGCAATGACTGAGGAGTGAAAAAAGGTTGTCGTTCAGAGACTGCGCGGATGGACAGAAGGTCTTTGGGGAGACACACCACCAAACCGGAGGCACGCCAGGCTGGAGATGTGTTCGGCAACAAAAAATGAGTCCGGGTGGGGGTACGCGTGGCACATACGGCAGGTGGGTGTCGGCGGGAGTATCATGTGGATGTTGTAGCGATGGGGGGGGGTGTCGAGTATCACGCCGCCACTAGCTGGACAACACGAGGGCACTACACCACTACTGGTAGGCCGAAATAGGGAGGAGGTGTCCAACCGGTCAGACATGATAGAGGGCGTGCTACCAGTGAAACCAAGAAGAGGTCTAGCGCATTCGGGGTGCACTGTAGGCAGAGAGGAACTAATGTGAGGATGGTACATGTAGGGCAGAGGATGAGGGGTGCACTGCAAGGCCGACCGGAGGGAGGGATCTAGCAAGAGGAGGGTCGGATCATGAGGGTCTGAGCAGGGTAGGGGAGGGGGTCTTGACTGGGGACTGGGTCCGCCCACAGGGGTTCGGTCAGGCGGTATTGCGCGGGTGGAGGTGGAGGAGACTAGAGGGAGGTAGGAGGCACACCATGCGGGAGGTGCATGGGCTGCTAGCTGGAAGGGGGGGCCAATGGATGAGGGAGCCACGACATGCCGTGGTGAGTAGGCCCTAAGGTAGGGGCGATCCGAGGGTAGTTGGGCGCACAAGCCGAAGGCGGGGCAGGAGGGCACCAGATCGGGAGTGAGGAGGAGGCTGTGACGGCTGGTGGAGTAGGGTGCGGGGGAAACTGGAGCAGGTAGACCTGGGTGCGATGTTGGGAGACTGAGCCTCATGAAGGGGCCTAGTCTAGCGGTATTGTTGGACGAGGGATGGAGGAACACTATGACGCTATGCTAGTGGGGCGCGCTGAGTAGGTAGCAGGCCACCCGTGCTGGCACTGTGTAGGCCGAAGGCAGCAGGGGGAGGTGTTGTACAAGGGGTGCGAGTGGATGGGGTGCTGCAGTTGGGATAGGAGGATATGAGGGGATGGCATGAAGGAGAAGGAGGAAGGGTAGATGTGGACAGAAAACAAGATCCAAAAAAAAGGTGTAGAAATCACTTGGAAGACAGACACACAAAGAAAAAGAAGGAAAGAAGAAATAGAAAGAGAGAAAATAAATAAAAAAATAAATTAAAATAGAATAAGAAAAAAAGTAAATATATAATAATAATAATAATAATAACCTTAATTATAAAAAAAATAATAATTAAAATTATTAACCGTCACTACAATAAAATACAAACTTTTATTTGTTTAATTTTTTTTCCGAATACCGGCGGATAGTGCCGCTACATGGGCGTAGCCGCATGGGGTTTCTGAAACACGCTCCACCCGTGTGCACCACGACGTCAATTCATAAACATAAATTTTTTGATAAAACATAAAAATATTGTTCGGCGTTCAACCCAAACCTCAAAAAAAATTAAAACAAATAAAATAATAAAATAAAAATTACAGATACGTCGGGGCATGACAGAAGAAAAATCAAGAAATCCCATCAACTCAAAGAAAATGAAGTTACTTGAATTGACGTGACATATTCTCTCATGTTTTTTTCCTTTATGTTTCTTTCTCAACTCCCTATGTTCTTATTATTATTTGTTTAGATAAAAATTCCAATATCCTTAATATACTAGGTTGATGTTATGAGAATAATTCTAACTACACTTACACACAGCTCTATATAATGGTTATTGAACATTCTCTTTCTGTGGATGGCGAACTACTACCTAACAAAAGGATGATTATTTAATATTCTCCACTCAACTCTTATAGTGGACATTATGATGGAACTATAATTATATGTGATATATATGATATTTATTTTATCTCTATTCTACTTTAATTCTCATTCATAACATACATTTATGCATTTTATGTTTTATATATATGATAATTTCATTTGTAAAAAGGAAGACTACCGCCCCCTAAAATTGATATGACTCATTCATGAAATACCCAAAACATATAAAGTATGGAATGAATGAACATATGTAACATATATAACATATATATTATACTGTAATTATAAAATATACATAGGTATCATTTAGTTTTAATTCTTTTAAATGTGTAAAATATATGAAAGTAGTGTTCCTGCGCATATACGGCTTATCATCTCCATGAAAGGTGAATTTTATTTTTTTTATATCCAAATGCTATGGAATATTGTAAATACATATATACTAGATATATAGGATATATACATGATATCTAAATAATTAATATCATTTGGTAGATAATGGAATTTTGCCTGTATGGACAACTTCTAATTATAACAAGTTCATTTTTTACTAATGTTCCAAATATTGAAAAATGTCTAATATGAACTCAAATAATTAACTAATTATAATAGAAAATTAATAAGTGATATAACAGGAATAATGAACATTAGAAATTTTCTCATTCTAGTATAAATTAATATATTTTTATTATTAAGGAAATTAAATAACAAACGAGTCAACTCGGACACGAGGTAAATGAAATTGTCTTAATCTCCTTTCATTGACACATATTTTTATTTATAAAGGACTTACTTTTATATAGTGTATATATCAATTTTACATTTAATTTCTTTCAAATGGAATCATTTTCTATGTATCATTTTACTAAAAAAAGGGGAAGTTTCTTTTTAACGAACTTGGTGACAATAACCTTTCTGATGCCGCAAGTATTATTTGATATTTGGCTTCCTTAACATGTAGTGATATTTTGAAATGGAAAATAAATACCATATACTATTTTTACATTTTATTTTTGTATTGATAATGTCCTTGAATGTGTATTTAATATATAAATATCTTGAAATTATTTTTTGTGATTTCAAATGAAATTTTTATGATTGAAATTTTAGAATTTTCAATCATTTATGTGTGATGATTATCTAATGGTACTTAGACATTTGATGGGTGGTTACATGATGAACCAAATGATGGGTGGTTCAATGATAAACCAAGGAAGGGTGGTTATTTTATAACCTACAATTCATTGGGTATGGATGTTGGTTGTATGGATATTACATTTGAAAGACTAACTTGTATTATTCTTTCATATGTTTATTCAATTTAAGTATGATTAAGTCACATGATTAACTTTTATATTTTATCTGTAAATTATATGATTTTTATGGTAATATTTTTCTTAAAACATGGTAATAAATATGCTTTTATTTAGTGATGAGTATTTAATGCTTCATAAAGGTGAAATGTATTGCATATTATAAACTATTCATGGTTTACATGTTGTTTTGAAAAAATAACAGTTTCCTTATTTGTGTATCTCTTACTAAGAATTTTTTGCTCATCCCATGTTTTTGAAATGTTTTTCACCTAACGTAATGTGGAATATGTTCAATTATTGTATCAAAGAAAAGTCATGGTATTTAAAACATGGTACTAAACATGTTTCTTTTCTTTTAAGAGTTTTTTATGAAAACTTTAGATACTATGTAGAATTGTCTACATATACTATTCAAGTTGTCATGTATATGTTTTGACCTAATTATCTAAATCTATTAACCTGAAAAGATCTTCAATGTGAATTATTAATGTAATTCACGATTATGTAATGTTTAAGTGTGGGGCCTTATAGTTTGTTTTAGAGGTAAGTTTAGATAACATTGGGAGATATAATTTTGTTAATAGAATGTTTATAAATTTTTTTTACATGATGGTAATATTGAAATGATATAGAATTTAAAGATTACCATGTTACTGCGTCTAAGATATGTTTGTTCATAATAATTTTCCATAGAGGAAACAAGAAGCAGTGCTGAGAAGGAATACCGAGGAGATTAACCTTCCAAATCAGCATCCCAAGATAGTGGGAATTGGAACTGAATAGTTTTTTGCAGTAATGGAACATTTTACTCATGCAATAAATGGTGGTGGTTAAAGTTAAATAAGTTTACTAAGAGATAATGCTTAACGATAAATTTATTTTTGTGACCTAATAATTTCTAAACCCCATTGGCTGAGAAGTTTTCAACCCATCCTCATCTAATTGTCAAAATATACCAATTTGGTATTATTAGAATGTGAACATCAATTAATAATAATATAATACATTCAATCATTCTTAATGTTCCCCTCTTCCATCTTATAAAAGGCCACTGCTTCTAACCCTTAATCACGCATCTTAACCCCCCTTATATCATCCAAACTCTTCCCAAATAAGCTCCAAAAATACCTCCCTTTTTCCTAGATGCCTTCCCATGTCTATAAGGTAATTCATTAAATCCATTTGGATAAAATCAAAAGAAGTTAACCGATTTAAGTGACGTATTCTCTCAAGTTACATTCCATTATTTTTCCTTATCTACTCCCTATGCTATTATTCGTATTGTTTTACATAACCACACTAGTATCCTCAACATAATATGTTGCTATTATGATAAGGATTTGAACTTCACTTACACACACCTCCGAATAATGGTTATAGAACATACTGTTTCGGTGGATGACGAACTACTGCCTCACGAAACTATGATTGTTAAATTTTCTCCAACCACCTCTTATCGTGGACATTATTATGGAAATTTGATTGTATATTATATATATGATATTTATTTTTCTCAATTCTACTGTAATTTTCATTTATAACATACCTTTATTCTTTTCATGTTGTATAAATGTTATAATTTCATTTGAGGAAGTGCAAACTAGCCCTCCCTCAAAGTGAAATTACTCATTCATGATATACACAGAATGTATAAATGATATTATTAATGAACTTATATAAGATATATAAAATATATATTATACTGAATTATAGTATACCTATAGATAATTTGGTTTTAATTCCTTTAAAATTTAAAAAAATGAAGGTAGTGTTCATGTGTCTGTATGTCTTATCGTCTCCATGAGGGGTGCATTTAATTTCTAATATCCAAAGGATATCTAATATTATAAATAAATATGTATTAGATATATTATATATATATATATGAAATTTAAATCATGAATATCATTCTAGTGATAATGTAATTTTGACCACATTGACAATTTATAATTATAACAATTCATTTTTTACTCTGGTTCCGAACATCGAAAAAATGTCTGATATGAACTCAAATTAATAAATAACTGTTATAAATATATAATAAGTGATATAATAGTAATAAATAACATGAAAAATATTATGAATCATGTAGAAAATAAAATATTTTTATAATTAAAGAAATTAAATAATGAAGTATTCTAGTAGGACATGAGGTAAGGTACATTGTCTCAATCTCTTTTCTTTGAGGCATAATTTGATTTATAAACAACTTCATTTTATACGGTGTACAAAACCCCTTTTAATTTTGATTTAATTCAAAAAGAATATTAATCTACACATCATTCCACTAAATGAAAAACGAAATGTTTCATTTTAATGTACACGGCTACAATGACTTTTCCGACGCCACGAGAATTATTTGATATTTGGATTCCTTAACAATCCGTGATTTTTTTAAAAGTAAAAAAAAACCATATACAATTTTTAAATATTTTGGTATTGAAAATGTTTTTGAATGTGAATTTATTATTTCAATATCTTGAAATTATTTCTTATGATTGAAAATGAAATTGTAATGATTGAAATGTTGATATTTGGAGTCTTTTATGTGTGATGATTATATAATTTTACATATACATTTTATGGGTGGTCACATGATAAAACAAATTAGGGGTAGTTCCATGATAGAGTATGGAAGGTTGGTTACATTATAACATCGAATTAATTGAATATGGATGTCAGTTGTATGGTTATTCCATATGTAGAAATTACTTTCAGAAGTGGACTTTATGGTTATTCCATTTAAGGATGATTATGTCCCATCTTTACCTTTTATATATTATGTTTCATTTCTATGGGATTTTCGGTAATCATTAGGTTAAAAAGTGTAAGGAATGATATTTTAGTTAGTCCATAGTATTTACTACTTCATAAAGTTGAAAATTATTACTTATGGTAAAGTATTCGAGGTTTATATGTTGTTTTGAGAAATTAACAGTTTTCCTTCTTTGTGTACCCCTTACTGTGCTTTTTATGCTCTTACAAAGTATTTTAAATGTTTTTAATTGGAATAGAAGTGGAATAGTGTCATAAATGAGACCATGGAAAATTCATGTGGTTTAAAACATGGAACTAAACATGTTTCCTTTCTTTTAAGAGCTTTTTATTTTATGTAAAAATGGATACTGAGTATAAGTTTCTATATGTAACATTAATGTTGTTATGTAAAATTTATGAACTAATTCTCTAAATATCTAAGCCTGAAAAGATAAACAATTTAAATTATAAATTTAATTAAAGATTGTGTAATGTTTAGGGTTGGAGCCTTATATTAATTACATTATTGAAGAAAAATTAGGTTTATAGTTTTATAGAATTGTGAAAAAACACATCATAAATAATTCATGTGACTTTAAAGGATAATTTTGTCCACTTTAACCATATTTTATCATTTACATTTATGTAATAACCTGGATTTCCCCTGGCCCCTCCTTCGTAAAAAATTAGTATTTGAGGTGTCCTAGGAACTATCGGTGGCTTACTTCAAGAGTTTTCCAAATACACATTGTTTCCATCGATGAGCCAGGGGAGTCAGCGTCGGAGAGTCATGTGCATTGGAACTAGTATATACGGGTAATCAACATTAGTGAGTCAAGGTTGTTGGTAACAGTGACTAAACAGTGTCGGTAGGTTAGAAGTTCAGGAGGTTGAGGTGTTCGTAGGTGAGGGTGTTGATATGTCGAGGCATTAGTTCAGGGAGTCAATGGGTCACGAAATCAGTAGGTGATTGCATCTATCGAATGTGGAATCACTATCTTAGTGTCAGTGGATCACGTCGGTAGTTCACGTCGGAACCCAAGTTATTGGTGGTTCAGCATTTGTGAATCACCCATTAGTGACTCATTTGTGATTTTCCTAGATTATTCCAGTTTTCCAATTTTCCCCACATACTTTTTATTTGACAATAAATCCAGTTTAAATCATTGTTTAGTCATTTGTAATATTTTTTTGAGGATATTAAATATATCTTTTACATCATAATGTTTTATGGGATTTGAGATACTCAAACCGCATGATCTACACCAAGATTCCCTAATAATATCTCATAAATCCTTTCTTTCTTTAAAATATGATCTGAATCTTCATTGAAAGTATCTCCCCTTCGTTATGTGATTTCTATTTCTTCTTAGTGTTATTATTTCCTATTACATAGACAATTATTTCACCTATGTTAAATCCCCTAATACATAGTTTTCTTGTATTTCTTCCCTATAGCTCATGTGATCACCTATTTTTGGATCAAGGAGGAACATTCATCCATTTATCATCCTATACAGATTCCTTCTATATCTCCTTATTTTTAAATCTTACTAGGTGGATCTAAAAATGATTCCTTGTGAGTAAGGGTGGAATACATTTCTTAAAACAAGAAACAAACATGAAGTAAATTTGTTCAAAAGATAATAGGGGTAAATAAAATAACGACCATGGAGTGGCTTAATGTTGATCGCCTATTTCAACTGTTATCATTGATTATTTTATTGATGGTTGTGAATTTATTCCTCATAAAAATCAAGATCATTTGGGGTGTTTTCTTGTGCACTAGTTATATTCTGTTTTATTTGGGATTAGTTGATAAACGACTGTATCATGAAAAACTGTTAATCCTATATAAACATGGTTAAATAAATGGATTCCCCAGGATCAATGTTATTATATGATCACCCTGATTATACATAATTGGAATTAAGGAACATATGATCATTAAATATGTATATATGAACACATCATATTGATAAGTATGGCTGAGTGCAGAGTTATATTGAGTTTTCTAACATTTTGTGAGTTGTGTAGTGTTATTGATGGGAGCATGGTTTTCGATACAGGGTTGTACTGAGGAGTTTGTTTTGTGAGAAGGGTGTGTTATGTGTGTACATTGGGGATGTGGGATGATAGTAATTGCAACATGATTTGTTTGTGTGGTAGTATAGGGGGTGTGTTGGTATCCCAGTTTGAGAGACTTATTGATTATTGAAGGGATGGACTTGTAGGAAGCTGAACTGCCTTTGTTGTGTCATTGTCATCGAACGACATTGGGAAATTGGACTATTGTGTGGTTTTTAACTTTTATGTAGTGGGACTATATTTGGGAATTGTTGGGTATCAGGGCTGCAATGTTTGTGTGTGAGATAAGGGTATTTTGGTATAATTTTTAATAATGGTTGGAAATGGATGAATATGTTTCTAGGAAGATTGGGGTTCTTATAGCGAACAATAAATATGGTTTTGTACTGAGTTTTCGTGGTACTCAAGTTTCGTTTTTCTTGTTATTTTGGTATGGTTTTGGTTGGTAGTGGAGTAGTATTGCAAAAATAAATTATAGTGAATCCCCCCATTAATAAACAAATAGAAAATAGTTAAATGAATAGAGTTTAGGCTTATGATTGGTAAGAGTGTTTTGTGGTATGCATAAAGGGTTCGCATCCAAAGTGGCACCGGTGGACTCATTCTTTGTTTGTTTGGAAACCCATATATTGGGATGACTATTTTTTTACCTAAAAATCATTAAATATTAGTTCTTTAATATTAATAAAGGAACCCCACCCTTGATGAACACTATGTTCTAAACACCTCATTCTCATTGGGCAAGGTGTTTTCCACAAAATCATAGTGGGAGTATAGAAGAATTGTTATTGATTCTCTTCGTCACATGCTCTTCTGGTTTCATACCTCTAAAGAATATTAGTTAAGGATGTAATGGATTGACTGTTATCATTTCCCAGGATCATTCGGACAATGGTATTTTTTGGATGAGAGGACTAGGTGTTTTTGGGATAGGATTGTATTCTCTTGTGTTTTAGAGATGAGGCACCAATGTCTTCGGGTGAGAGGTGTGGTTGTTGCGGCCTAGGTGACTATGGGAAGGATTGTGTGTGGTTTGAGGAATATGTTTCTATGGGAAGGCTTTGGTAGTGTTATTTCATATGGGAAGAGTGGTAGTGTCAAGATGTTATACCTTAGGGATAAGAAGTTAACCGGTGGGAAAGTGGAGTTGGGTACACAAATATCCATGTTCATATTATACATCGTTACTTGAGTTTCATTATTTGGTGAGTGTTAATTGGTGTGGTTTGGATGGTTATTATTCCTTTGTAGGTTCTCTAAGTTTTCACTATTTTCTCATAGGGACGTTAGTATGTTCCCTCACTTCTGCACGAGTGGATTTAGTTTTCCTACTGGGTATACTTGTATTCCCACCCTAAGAATATAATACTTTTTTCTGGAATCCAAGATGACTTTGAGAACTATGTTGGAACTTACAAGCTTGGGTGTCAGGATTTTTTTTCATTGCAATATTGGAACTTTTGTTTTGGTCCTTTAAATTTGAGTTTTTTTTACCTCTTTTCAACTTTACTAATGAACATGCATGTTGGAAAAGATGTTTGGATTAACTATTAATTTTGGTATTTGTAGTTTCTTGGGATTTATTATCTTATCTCCAGATCTTGTTCTATAAAAAGGGTAATGACTTCCAAATTAAGTTACATTCTATACCCTTGGTGCTGGTCACCACTCTAGGTCTTATCAATGGAGGGACTTAGGGGTCATTATTTCTCCTTCAACATGTGGAAGAAAGGCTGGTCCACCTTGCTATCCCATCCATCATCTGCATGATGGCGGGTTGTGACAATTATTATATAATAATCATCCATCTAAAATCCCTTCTAATTTATGTTTTTTAACAACATTCTCAAAACATGTTTAAAATGAATCATATGAAGGGATAACTCATATTATCAGTAAAGGGTAAACATAAGCATTGACAATTGAATGCCAACAATGAAAATAAAAGTTCATAAGGATGTAATCACAAAATCATAGTGCATGAGTGAAACATAAAATAAAAAATTCCGATTAATAACAAGGAAACCAAGAATGAAGACCTAGAAATAGAAAGAATCATTATATTTAGTAATGAAGATACATGTAATATCAGTCTTATCTATTAGAATCCTTACACACCCAATCTATGAAAATAAAACCCATTATGGTAACTTGGATAATCTCTTTAATAAGACCCATTAAAACCATTTTACATGGATTAACCATTCAAATTACTTACAATATAATCATTACCCATTTCATTAGATATCAATAATGGGAATCACCCTTCCAATAACCTATATCGAGATCAACCATTTTACATGATGTGAACTGTGGATCAACAATTCTTATAATCTACATGAGTCTCACCATTGATATACAATGAGGATCAACCCTAAATATAAGTTTTATCGGTCTCATACATTTTTTATATTGCTGAATTACAATGAAAAATTTCATAATGATAAATCACTAAATATGATTAATTTAATGAATTAAGGTAAAACTCCTTTGAGTGAATAAAAATAACTTTCAATAAAAAACAACTTTTTTGATTCATTTTAATTTTATATTCATTACTAGTTATTTTGTCATCATATAATCAGTTATATAATCAAATGTAAACCATATTTTTATAATTTACATAATCTTAATAATTCTCAAAATTTTAAAAGATAGGTGATTATAATCATATTAAAATCAATAGTAAATTATTGTTCTATAAAAAATTGTATTATGTTTGACACACTTTATTAAATAACCTTATGTTGTGTTTAATGAAATGGAATCTTTGTGTTTTATATAACACAACATATATCATGATTTTTTTTGTAACTCAATCTATCAATGATTAAAATTAATTTGATAGAAGATATTTCAAAAAAAATATTGGGTTTCATACTATGGATATTGATATAGTTCATTTCAAAAAAATAATAACATGTCATTATATAGAGGATACTATAGTTATAATATTATCATGGTTCTAAAATTTTGGTTGGATGTTGTATAATAAAAATAAAATACAAACACTCGATTAAAAACAATAACAAATATTTAGAAAATCTTCATTTCTCAACCACTTAATACCACAAAAGATTGTGTTCTTCCAAAACAAATTCATCTTCAAATATTGTAGGTATTATGGGAATATAATATTTCTGGGCTCATTCATATAAAATAATTTGTCATGTGTGATGAACTGGGATGAATAAATTCACTTTTATAGGATTGGGGAGGAGGACTCTTGTAATTTCTGAAAATGTTAGATATTCTAAAACTATTCTAGTAGAAAAATATTCAAAATGAACTATAAATTAAAATGGTATGATATTTATGACTATATATTGTCCCAATTATTTTTATATAAAATTTTTATTATTTTTAAATAATTATGAAAAATACTAATCCCATAAAATATCACTAATTTCATTTATGATTGTCTTCACTACATTGACTTTATAAATTTTAAAACTACAAGTCCAATTGAACATACAATTTCAATATAATCTATACATGTTTTAAAAATATTTAATATTTTTGTATCACCCTAAATATCTCAAATTCTATATATTAAAATATTTTTTTAATATCATATTTTATTTTTTCCATTTTTTTAAAAAAAACATCTTCAACATTGTCTATAAATATAAGATAATTATTTACTCAAAAAAATTTAAATTAAGATGGAAATTATTATTTTATATTTTCAAATAATAATTACAGTTGAATATATCTTTATTATTACACCATATAAAAATATTAGACATAATAAAAATTATAGTGTGACTTGTTTTTTTTAATAAAATAATATAATGGTCATAATCTTTTCCAAGTGTCCCAAAAAAATTATACCCTTGGATTATTATTTTCTTATTATAAAAATAAAAAAAATTGGAATGTTTTTAGCCATTTAATAGTCTTTATCTTTTTATTTCTAAATTAAATTACAAAATATACCATTTACTATCGTAACTAATATTATTAATGTTACAATTCATAATGACCAAAAATTATACTAAATTTAAACCCAATAAATCAAAATATGGAATAAATTGTTAAAAATTTAAAACAATGAAGTTCTAGAAAAAATTTAAAATGATACCGAAAAAAATTATAAAAATTATTTTTTCAAAAAAAAATCCATTTTTAAATATAAAATTTTTAATACTAAATTATAATTTTAAATAATTTCCAATTAATAATACAATTATTTTCAAATAAAAAATTTAAATTATAAATAATGATAAACAATCCAAATCATTGTTTGACACTATAAGATCATTAAAACTGAATACAGTTTTCAATAAAATTAAATATTTACACTATAACGTGAAAAACAAATATTTTTAGAAAATTATCAACACTTAACCATAAGATAACATTTACCTGAGGAATTTAAAAATAAAATAAATTATTAAAATAAATTTACTATAATTTAATAAAATATATTATAATAATAACCCATAAATACCAATGAAAATAATTTTTAGGAAAACATATTTTTAAAGAATAAAATTAATTTACTAAAAATATAGTAATAATTTCAAAATAATTACTTAATTATTTAGAACATAGAATAAAATTATATATTATTTATAATTATGTTATCACAATTCTTTATAACAACTTAATAAATAGGTTATAGTGGTCAAATTGAAATTATAATTTAACTTTATTAATTTAATCTTCGTTTAATGTATCATCTACACTATAGAACATAATCTTTATTTTTATTTAAAAATTAGGATGAAAATTTATCCCCCATATTTAAGAAATTTCATCCTCAAAATTAGAATATGGGATTGAAAATTATGGGTTTGAATTTTCAAAATACTTTTGCTGAAATCACACATCGTTAGAAATGACTTATAAATCATACACTTTGATAAACAAGAAATGGGATGTATAAAATTCATATGTTGTAACAAATATAATGATTCCAAGTACTATTACATAAATTGTATGTAAAAATAAGGATATAAAAGATAAAAATAACTCTCAATGAGTATAAGATAGTGATTATGATCATAATCATGATAATTTTAACTATTAAAAACTGTAAATCTATGATAACTAAAAGAAAATATATTTCTCAGTAAGACAAATTAATGTATAATTTGTTTCTAATATCCTTTTATATGATTTGAGAAATTATATATCTATCTATACAAATAAAACATGTAAATTCACACTCACAATAAATTCAATTTCATGCTTTTATCACCTTTAACCACAAACCCATCATTTACTCTAAATGATAACTATGAATACTTCATACCGGAATAAATATAATCATCTTTTAATTAGTCTAGTAATATAATATATAATAAATATTGATTCATCAAATATTTTGAAGGTAACAAGTTAAAAAATGGTTTGTATAAAATAAGATAATTTACCAAAAAATTAGAAATTGATCATATAATGAAATATTATTTATTCTCCAAAATTTAAATATATTACTAAAGATCAACATATATCATTAAAAAATATGCATCCATAAGATTCATAAAAAATATTATAGAATAATATTGAACCATATAATCTAAATGATTTTATAACATAGTATCCAAATATAATTTAAACATTTGTCTCTAAATAACATCAATCAGTGTGAAGGTCTTATACAAAAAAAATAATTTCCAAAAAATAATAAAATATTTAAGAAATAAAATTAATTACCATAAATAGCATCTATCATTATAAATATACAATAAAATAATATATTATTAAAAAATATAATCAAATATTTATGCCTCAAATAAAATCACATAGTAATATATTTACCTTAATCATATTGGGTTCCCAAAATAAAGAACGTCTTCTAAAATAACAACAATCACATAACTAAAAATCATTTTCTAGTACCCTCGTTATTTATTAGATCGAATATATGTTCCCAAAATGAAACTAACCTATATCAATGATATTGTTTAAATGAAAATAAAATTATTTAATAACTGGGAATTCATGGAAGTTGGTGGTAGGTGACACACCCTTTTCTCTATTTCGTTGTGGTTTCAAACCTCACATCCATACTAGATGTGACAATTTTTCATTAATTTTTAAAAAACATTATAAATATAGTCCTGATAACTTTCTAATAAATTTTATCGAATCCTCAAAATAATATTAATATATTATTAATTAATGAAAAATTTAAAGTTGAATACTAATCTCAAACATTTCATTTGGTGTAAGAAATTTTAATAAACCATAATTTCTACAAATATAAATTCCTCCACAAATACCATCATTCACCATAATATTTTATATCATAAAACCGAAAAATAGTTTTCATTGAAATTTCACTTATGGTCCATCGTTAATTTATGAACCAAATATAGTTTCAATAACTCATAAGATAAATTTTGTAACATGTTATAAAATAAGAAAATATGTCCATTCATATTTTGTAAATATTTTTGAAATATATAGTAATTTTACCATAAAATGAGACAATATATCCTATATATATCCGGAAATGAAAAAATTTGTTTCCTTAGAATCTTACGTTCCATACAAAATTGAGTTATATCGAAAAATATTATAATGTAAATATTATTAATTTAAGTGATAGTTATCTCCGAGTTTTTGTATCAGATGGAAGGAACATGTCTAACAATATTATGTTCACACATGTTAATAAAAACTTTTTACATTAATCCAATAAATTTTAAAATTTTAAAAAATTAATCCATTCAATTTTCATCATAAAATGTTGTATGTTTTTTCAAGGATGTTTTACTTCCATAAAATGGAGACCCAATATTTAATAAACATTTTTACACTATTATAATTTTAATATTTAAGAATTAAGTTATTTTTCTAAATATAAATATAAAAATTTACTTTCGGTGAATATCTGGATATTTTCTAAGAATTTTCATATTTTGATGAATAGTAAATATGTAAATATTCATTCAAAACTTCATTTTCATCCAATTTGACTATGTAGTTAAATATATTTTTAAATTGGTTTTAAAGTATAATTAGATCATTAATATATAAATCAACCCAAATTATTTAAATTTAAACAATTTCACGTTGATATAGGATATAAAAACATTACATTGTTTTTAAAAAATTTACATTAAAACCTTAAATTATCATCTCGTATACGGGACTAGATTTATAATAATTAATACTTATTTTTATATAAAATTTTAAAAATGGATTCCAATTTTTTAATAATAATAATTTATAACTTATAATATGGTTAATAATAATTTTTATTAAAAATATTAGTGAAAATGATTAATATTAATTATAATGGTGATGAGAAAATTTCACTTAACAAGGGGTAGACATTAATCATAAGTACCCAAATTACATAACAGTTTTTTAAAAAAAACATTTTATGTACATATATAGACCCTATACTCCCCATTCATGAATTAGGGAAATTACATGATCCATATGAAATTAAAAAAACATGGGTGTACTTTCATTTCCCATAATTTAAAAGAGTGCCACTCCTCCACTACAAAATGACACTCACACCTCCATGGTCCTTGCACCTCTAAAGACACTTTTACTTGACCAATATATACCCAAATAGCTCCTATTAATTATCTAAGTCATCCTATAAACGTCAACATGGGGATAAATTCATTTGAGGAATTATATTGATGCAACCCAGATAGAGTAACCTGAATAAGAGGTAATACCCTTGCTCAAGAAATTATTTTATTTTCATTTTCCGGATACATAAATATTATATATTAAAAGCATAAATACTAAAATCAGAATCATAAATAGTATATAATGTTTTTATTATAATATTTTTACCTATTTATGCACAGGAATCCATCAATTGTGTAATGAACATACAGTTCTTTTTTACATTTATCTACCAACTCACGAAATGATGTTATTTATTTTTCATTTACCACCTTTAATCATCTTTAATTATGCAGTAAAATACATTGATATATAATATATATGATATTTTATATTTATTTATGATCCTTTAGTTATTTTTAAACACATAACTTTATATATTCCATTTTGCGTAATTATGATAACATTGTTTACAGAAGTGTAGTCTAAAGCCTCTTCAATGTGATGTGAAACATTGAGACACTACATGGAACATATTATGGATGGGTTAAAATGAATATAAGTGAAATGATAAAATTATATATTATATTAATGAGATAATTAAATTTATTTAAATATAGCAAATCATTTTATTTAACACTTTTCTACACACTAAAAAAGTGATAACGTCATTCCTGGATGTGTGGGAAATCGCCTCCTCGAAGTGTTTTTATTCCTTTTACATCACAAAAATTCCACATATAGGTATATATTATTAAATAATTTGGTATATATGATATTATGGTAATTCAAGAAATATAAATTTTTATGTACTTTTTTTCCAAAATAATCATAGAAAAATTATAATGTTACTCATGCATACGTACAACCTATCATCTGCAAGATTGCAATGTTGGTTGATTTTTCATAACCATCATTCATGATTGTTTTCAAAAGTGTAATTTATATATACATATGATAATTATTTCATGATTACTATTCTGTATATGTTCATATAATGAACCCTTTTTCCTAGTTGACCTACCAAATTCATTTTCACACATAAACTAAATATGGTCAAAACACCTGACCTAAACATAATTTTTAATTTAGTTATATATAATATAATAAAAAGTGAAATAAAATTAAAAATAAACATTAAAAA
The DNA here is from genome assembly GCA_963277665.1 of Viscum album. Taxonomy (NCBI): domain Eukaryota; kingdom Viridiplantae; phylum Streptophyta; class Magnoliopsida; order Santalales; family Viscaceae; genus Viscum; species Viscum album. The sequence goes on along the minus strand of OY728166.1, from coordinate 364,789,529 downwards.
TGCTATGAATTAATTTGATAATTTATATATTTACATTATTTAGTAAGATTAAGGCACACAAGACAAATCTTACCCAAGGAAATTTATTTTGTCTTAATTTCCATTAGTAGATTCATTTCATTATTATATAATCTTTATTTTTTATTATTATTATATACATACCCTTTTACATTTTATATCCAAATTATATATTTTCTATTCCTATTTAATGGTTTTTTATATGATAATATTTCATGGGACTTATGATTTAAATGTTTGAAGTGGTATGAGATACTTTGAATGATTAAGGACATAATTTTATATTCTTTTATCTATGGAAATATTCTAAATATTATTTACTCATTTTATTAAAATTATTTGAAAGGGTTTTAATTTTAATTTTTGGTCTATTTTTAATTTCATTTAAATATTATATAAAAGGAATCTATTTACATTCATTATGTTGATCATTTTGATGAACGATAAAATGAATGTTTTTTCATAACATAGAAAATAAAAATACAGTTTCCCCCATGAAGAGAATTATTTTATTTTTAGATTACATTTAAATTTATCTTTTTTCATAATTGAAAAACATTATTTTTCTATGTTTTGTTTTTATTTCAAAATTGGTTGTTAAAATGGGTCTACATTTTTGATATCTTTGAAAAATTTTCTTGTGATTTAAAATTTAATTTTATGAGTGAAATTTAGAAAATCAAAATATTTTATTTGTAATTATTATATAAATTTTACATGGAAATTTTATGGGTGGTTACATAATAATCCAATTGTGAGTGGTTTTGTGATAAACTAACAATGGGTGGCACTATGATATCCCTCCAATTCATTGGGTATAGAAGTCGACCATTTGGATATTCTATTTGTAAGAGTGAAATTTATGGAATTCGACAATATTTTTATTCCATTTTTAAGATTGAAAGTATAATGATGTCACAAGTTACCTTTACGTATTCTCTATGCGTATTTTAGGTTGTAATCTTGTGACTATAAAAATGGTATGTAATGAGATTATTATCAAATAAATAATTTACTACTTATAAAGGTGAAAATTATTACTTCATGTTAATTTTTAATAAGTTTTTAATGTTTATAAATGAACTAATTATTTTCTTTTTTACAGATCCAATACTGATATTTTTTGTACTTCCCATATTTTTTCGTGTTTTTATATGAATTAAGAATTAATTAGGGATTAGAAGAATTGATGTTGATATTTTTAATGAGTTATCATAAAATAAAACATGTCTTACTTTCTAAAGTATTTACATTGTTAAAAAAATGGATACTGATCAGAATTATAAACTCCAAATTTTATTGTTCTTTTATTTATGATTTATGGCCCAATTCTCAAAAACACTAAACCTGAATTGATCTTTAATTTTAGAAATGGTAAATTTCCTGACATAACTAAATATTATTTAATTTTTTTGGACTAGGTAATTACAAATTCAACTAAAAAACATAATTTCCAATGTTATCATAACTCTACTCTCACGGGAACTATAATAACTTGACCATATGAATTATATATTCTATTTTTTTGAACTAGGATTAACATTAAAACGATTCCAAGGATATTTTCGGTTTAGAGTTTTATATAATTAGGAAACAATCAAACATATAAAACCCATAAAATCAAAGTGGAATCATATATTTGATAACCATGTTTATAACCAAAAAAAATAAATAGAACATCGTTGGATTTCTAGATAAATCGTCATTGTTTTTTTATAACCACATCCTTCTTCCAAATCTCCTTAATGCATATGAAAAAAATTATAAATCATGAAGGATAAGTAAAATATGAGTAAGTGAAAAAATTTAATAAAACCTTTAGTGTAAAGAAAACCATGTAAAAATATTAAATTCATCTTCATAAAAAATTAATTTTCATAGAGAAGGAGAATAATTTTTCTTTTAAAATATTTACTAGCTTCCCATTTGGGGATAAAGGATTTCCTCTAAAAAGAATTAGAAACCATAGAGGAGTTATGTATGTACATTGTGGAACCATTATCATTAGATCTTTCAAAACCCTTAAAATAACCATTAAAACGCAAAAAAAAATTGAATAACCATATGACCAACCTCAAATAAATTCTTTATAGAGAAAAATTATTACTTATTGAACTAGAGCATTATTAGGGCACACCCAAAGCTATAAAAGGATCACATGTTATTTTAAATGGAGATCAATGCTTCTAAATGAATTTCCCAGAACCATATCAAGAATTCACCAAATAAAAAAACATTTAAGACCATGTACAAAACTCATTCATATATCAAATTACCAAATATTTCATAAAAATAACATTTAAAATCAAAAAATTGTGTGCATAATAGTTTTTTTTAAATAATAAAAATATTGAAAGATAATATAATTATGGAATCAGGATAGTGGGAAAATATTAACATACTGTATAATTTAAAAAATTTATTTCATCTCACTGTTTTAAATTTATTGGAATGGTGAACTTTAATAGAATGATTTTAAAATAATATCCATTGCCTAAACTCTAACATGAAAATATGTTATATTTCATTCCGTAATTGATATTTTTTTATAATTTTATAAATTCAATGAATAATTTTGTTGATTTATTATTCATTTTATTTTATTTATTACAATGTTAAATACAAGTATTTAACCAGTTATATTCACGTATGATATTGGGATGATATTTATTTATTAAGTCCAAAATGATATTGATTAGTTGAAAATGGTTTAAAGGGTTATTATTCAATCATCTAAAAATTAATAATGACAACATAATTAACAATATTATATACAAATTATTATTTTAAATTCATCCATTACAAATGTTAATAAAAAATAAACAATGTTAAGATAATGGAGATGGTATGTCATACCTACGCATGAGTGAAGTTTCTATTTTTTCAAGATCATTACGTTAAAAAGGTATGTATAGTTATTTAATTATAGAATGAATATAAAATGTTAAATATCATATTAATTATTTTTGAAAACTTATATATATCAATCATGTGACGTGGTGATGAAAAATGAATCACATCGTATAATGGAGGTGGTAATCCACATGTCTGTAGGAACGATGTTATCATTTTTCTAGACATGGAAATATAAGAAAATAAATTATATATTACCCAAATATTATTATTAGTATTTCATGAATATCATATATAAAACTTATTTCCATCACAATAACCTATCTTGAGATATGGTTATGGAAAATGAAATATATTGGATCATGAGGTTATAGTCCACGAGATACATGAACAATGAATTCATTTCCAATTTGATGTTTCTTTAGATATATATATTTCATGACAGTAGAAGAATAATAAATCTGTATATGGAGTATAATTTACCCACTATTTTAGAATGTTTTAATATAGTTTGTGGTATGTGGAAGAATAAATAGTATATAAATCCTCGATGAAAAACGATGCCTCTTCGTGAGAGAATCACATTCCATTAACACCATACACTGAAATTATTTCAGTTCATTCTTAAAAAATCTGTATACAGAGGGAAGGAATATTTGAAATTCTTTTGGAAGGTATTTTCTGAAATAAATGGCTTCTTAGGGTTGAAATGACGTATATAGGTTCCTTTTATAACGGTGGGGAGCAAAACTATTGGAATTTATATATATACTAACCTATAATAAGCCTATTATATATCAAAATTATTCCTAATAAACAATACATTAAATTTTATAAAATTTGAGACCAGATGTTACAAAAATTGTTATTATTTAATATATTTATTATTTTTGAGTCCTTTAGAAAATAATTAATACCATAGAATATCATTATTGTCAATTTTGAAACTATTCATTAATTTTACATTAAAAACATCAATAAATAGATGTAAAGTTCAATGTATATATATTATTATACAATAATAAATTTCTATAAATTTAGATAATTCATGGATCACCTAAAACGCCTCATATTATATTTCATTAATTCAAATTAATAACATTTATTTAATTATTCATCAATTTTATTTTTAATTTATCATCGTTATAAAATAATTAATGTTAATTTTTTTAATGTCTGAAAAATATAAATAAATTATCATGATGAATATGATTATTTTATATTTAAAAAAATTATTATAATCAAATATATCCTCTAGATGAAATATTATTAAAAATATTACACATATTAAAAAGAAGACTATAACATGTTTGAAAAATTATTAAATAAAATACTATAATTGATAAAATCATATCCATGTGGATCAAATAGGTCATAAATAAGAACTTATGACTATTTATGTCAATATAATATCATCAAATAATAATTATGTATGTATTTGTATCATTTAAAGGTTTTGATCATTTTATTAGTAAGCTGAGTTAACTGGTTTATACTTTATCACCATAACTAAAATTACTGATGTTACTAATCATATTGACCAAAAGTAAAAGTGAAAATTTGAATAAATTTAGAAACAATTATTATAAATATTTAATCTATATTTAAAAATTCATAACATATAATTTTCTTAGTTTTATTTTAAATTAATATGTAAAAATGATATGAAAAAAATTTATCGTAAAAAATACCATTATTAAATATATATTATTAACTAAAGTCATGAATAAAATAAATTTCAAAAACCATAAATGTATTATTTTTTATAATATCAAAGTTTTAAAAATCAATAAAATCCAAACTATAATTTTACTATGTGAATATTTTAGAAGAAAATACATTTTTCAAACAAAAATCTACAATGTTCACTATTCCATAAAAATAAATATTTTCAAATCCTATTAAAAAAATCAAAAGATATTTATAAAATTTTAAATTTTAAATTAAAATAAATTTTTTCAAATAAATTTTTTAAAATTTCAACAAAATTAATTATAAAAATAACCGATAAGAAACTAAAAACCCATTTTTGAAGAGAATGCATTTTCTTAAAGAAGAACATGGATTTACAATCAAAATATTATACGCATATAAAAATAATTATTCAATTCATTATAAATTACTAGGACTAATACATATTTCAAAATTTGGTTAATTCTATTCATTCAATCGAATTTGACATCTATGTTAAAATGGTCACATAAAATTAATAATATTTCCTTGTACATTTAATCTTAGTGTTGTGTATAATGTACAAAATAGAACAAAGTATTTTAAAATAAAAAACAAAGTATGTTACCACACCTATCTCAAGAAAATGTAATAAATTATAATAATATAATTCAATCATAGTTGACAACAAAGAAAACTAAACCATTATTCTCAATGATTTTTAATCACCCTTAACGATTTATTATCTACCCATGAAACTCATTTTAAGAAAAACACACGGGAAAACAATATCATATAAGAGAGACCACATCACAAATTATATTTTTTATAGAAATAATTTTTTTATTGCAATGAAACTTGTTTTTCATGTGATAAGAGTCCTTGAACATTAATGCATTAACTGGCATACTTTAAAAACAATAGCACAACAAAATTACAAAAAACAATATATTAATTGACAAGGAAGTGAAATAAATTTCCCTATCAAAAAATTTATGCTCTTAATCCCCCCTTTGACTAAAACTAAAAGGATTAGTGGGGATGGTACCTTCAAATTTTAATTAATTTTAGTTTAGTGGATGAAAATCATATTTATCAATAAGTAATAAAATATATCATTAGGTATATCCTGGGTGAAAATTTTACCCAAGTAGTCATGAGTAGGAATAAAGATCAAATTGATGGTTCCATTAAAAAAAATTAATTTAGTTTAATAATACCATATATCTATATATATTTTCCATTAATTTTGTATAAGATGATTATAAAGCACTATTACACATTTAATATCATAAGTAATTTTGATAAGTCCATTAAATCCCATCATTTTACCATTATATTCCCCCTTTACACAAATTTTATGTATGCATAAATGGGTAATAGACACATACAGAGAAACTGTGAGGTTGAATCTAATTTAATATTTCATTATTTTATTTATAGATGCAAAAATTTTCCCCCATTAAGAATATTAGAGATGAAGGTTATTATATTTTTTCAAGATCACCTAACAAATCGTTATTAATAAATCTTGATAGATTATAATATTTCACCCTACTATATAACAAACTAGCAGAAAATAGACCCCAAGACAAATCTATAGACCCTTTTTATATACATAATATAATATTCATTTGGGTCTCCCTAATATCAACTACCAAAACTGTAAATAAAAACAATATCTCTTTTTGAATCTATTTGATAAATCATGCTACTAATAAGTCAACCATAATATCTTCCATTTTCACTATCAAATTCATAAAAAATAAGTAATTCCAACCAAACATGATTGATATTAGACAATATATCAATTATCTTTTTTAAAATATGATCAATTTATGTTTACATAACATCATAGTGGATAATAAAATAATGTTTTCTCCATACATGAATTTGATCCCATTCGAAAAAAAATCAAATTATTTAATAAAATTTTTACTCATTTAAATATTATCACCACATTGATCAATATAAGGCTAATAAAATCAATATAATTCAAAAAACCCAGTGTACAATATTTTTTTATATTGATATATAGGAATTTTCATGCCATTTCATTGAAACATATAAACTCTTTTGTACATTCAAAAAGCCCGGAATATGATGCCCAAGAAGACTAAATTAATAGAACTAATGCATTTTTTTACTTTAACATAATTTTCCACCATTATACAAAAAAATATATATGATTCTCAACATATATCACTTTAATAAACTATCCATTCAAAGTCGAATATTTTTTATCTCTCCGATAAATTTTGAATTTCTTATATGAATCAATAATAAGAAACACTTATTTGTAATCAATTTATTTATTGGGACAAAACTTCATCAAAATTTTCTCTTTTAACATTAAATATTTGCATAAATATATTACCTTGTTTAATAAAATATTTACTTTATCATTCACATTGATCTTAATGTGACAAACCATCCCCCAGGGCCCATGCTGTGACAACCCCAAACCCGCCTTCCATAGGACAGGGGCTGGTGACTAGCACCAGAAAGGCATATCCCTAAAATGGGAAGGCATTGTATTTATAAACGTTAAACTCACACAATCCAAGAACAGAGCCAAATACACGATTAAAGTAATCTATATAGTAATAGGGCGTGTATAGAAATTAAAGGGTCCAGAATACAAGCCCAACTGGAAAGTACAAGAAAAACTAGAAATACAATACAACTGAAAGAAAAAAGGAAAATAGTTATTCGGTCATCCACTGAGATTCCTACCTAAAGGGTAAGTACATATCGCCTCTTCATCACTCCACGTCCATCGTTCTCATCCGTGTCACACCACGCCGAATGGTCCACCTCCATACAAAATCTATTCCTGGCTCCCTCATCCTCGATCAATGTGGTATATCATCTGCACAAGACACAACAAGGTGCATGAAAAGCCCATGTAGGGGTGAGTATAACGATACTTAGTAGGGACCTCAAGACCCATTAGGTCTCTTAATGATCCACAATGTAAAATCACAAAGAAAGACATCAACTCTACTTAGGTATATGCAAATACATACAACTAAGTTATCATGATATACACAACTCATACATGAGGGAACAACACCACAAAGATAACACCAGGAAGGTAACACCGTGAAGGTAAAAGTACCACACAGGTAACATTACGAAGGTAACACCATGAAGGTAAAAGTACCACATAGGTATCACCGCAGAGATAGTACCACGAAGGTAAAAGTACCTCATAGGTATCATGACAATGATATTACTAGGAATGTAAAAGTTCCACACAGGTATCGCAACAAAGATAGTACCACGATGGTAAAAGTACCCCACAGGTATCACCACGAAGATACTACCATGAAGGTAAAAGTACCACACAGGTATTTCCACGAAGATAGCACCCTGAAGGTAAAAGTACCACACTGGTATCACCACGAAGATATTTCGACAAAGGTAAAAGTCTTACTTCAAACAAAGTCTCATCTCAAACAAGGTTTTCCGTGAAGTGTAGAAGTATAGATGACCATTCATGAAGCTAGATAATATTATTCTCTCAATAGGCACTACTAAGGATTATACAAAGTATGACCCATACAGGATTGATAGGTATTAACCCCTACAATGACTGACATATGATCTGACCCACACAGGTGTAGGATCTAAATATGAATGTAGATGCTCAATATACAAGAGGAGTGGTGAATTGTATACTATAAAAAAACTGTTGGAACCCTTAAATTTGGTTTAAAACATTTGTTTTTTATCCTTAAGGAAAACTATGTTTAACATAGTTAAATAAGGTAAATTCAAAAGTCCTCTTAATTCTAAAAACGTTCTTGGATCCAGAAATGAAACATAATCAAAGTTCACAAGGAAAAAATTTTACCATAAAGCGTATAGAATTTTATTAATTAGAGTATAAAAATAAAAGAACGTATAATATTGTTATTCTTTTCTTATTAATCAAAATGAAGTGGAAAATAATCTTGAAACAAAACAAGTAACGTGTATGAATTTTGTTAAAACAAAGAGTAGGGTATACAACAACCTTGGATAAAGGTCCCTTGATTTATACTTTCAAGAAAGACTATCTTACCCACACCAAGCTAAGAATTTAATTGGAATACCAAAATATATCTTTTTATCCCCGCAAGCCTTCGAAGTTCAAGGTAGTCGGCACCTCTGTCTTCCTTATCAAGGAATTCCTCAACCTTTAAGGCAGTTGGAACCTCTCTCTTACTATCCACGGAAGCCCTCAAATGTACTCAACAACATTCAGAGTAGCACGAAGCAAGCTGAACAAGATGTTTAGTATGCACTAAGAATGAGAGTATCCCTCTCTAGAAATCAATTCAACATAATGTCATCTCTAGAGTTCTCAATTACATCAAAGTATGTTTTGATCTCATTCAAAAGAGCTATTATTTATAGGCACTTCTCGAATGATCGGCTTCCTCATCCAATTGTCATATTTTCCTTTGAATCTCGTAGGGACCTCTACACGTGTCACTCAAACAACGGTTAGTTAGAATCAAATTACATGACTTTGTTTCATTACTATAATAGGGGTGTGAAAAATATGGTTTCTTGACCAAAACCATTTTTCCAGAGTCTAATGAAATATAAAAGATAGGATCCAAAGAAAATAAACATTTACATTCTATATTACATGGATATTTGGATTATGTTTTCCAATGAATTCAGAACCTGAATTCTATAGAATTATAGAGTCTAATTTTCAATGAAATTTGGAGTCTGAATTCTAAATAATTCAGAGTCTGAATTCTAGGGAATTTAGAACCTAAATTCTGAAGAATTCAGAGTCTAAATTATGATGAATTCAGAGTTCTAATTATAATGAATTCAGAACCTGAATTTTGAGGAATTCATAGTCTGAATACTGAGGAATTCAGAGTCTGAATTTCAGAAAATTTAGAGTCCGAAATTTAGGGAAATGCAAAGTCTGATTTTCAGAGAATTCAAAGTCTGAATTTCAAAGAATTCAGAGAAAGAATTTTTGAGAAATTCAGAGTCTGAATTTCAGAGAATTTGGGAGTCTTAATTCGGAAGATTTTGTCGTCTGAATTTAGAGGAATTCGGAGTCGGAATTCTGAAGAATTCTATGTCTGAATTCAGATGACTTTGGAGTCTAAATTTAGAAGAACTCGATGTTTGAATTTAGATCCTAAAAACAGAATACGCTATATCTAAGTATTTATAGGATTCTATGATTTTAGATAAGAAACTGGATTTTACACATAAAAATAAAATGATTTAGATTTAAAGAAACTATAACATGAAAAATGAATACATGGTAAGGATAAATTTTCCTTGATGAAAGAAAAAAAAAATTATTAAAAAAATCTGGGTAGGAAGAAAATGTCCTTGGGGAAGGAAAATCTGCCTTATTAAAATAAATCATATGGGAAAAGAAATTTTACTTGAAATAGAGGATTTTTTATTTTCAATATGCAGAGGAATGGAATAGTCATAAGGAAACCTTATTGACTCAACAATCTCCCCCTTTTTGGAAAGCACAAACATATTTAAAAATATAATATATAGAATTATAAATTTTATGACCATTAAAATAAAACATATCTCCCTTTACTTATGGATCATGATGAATGCAATTAACTCCCTCTTAGGATTTGGAAATCCTAAGGATCATTTTCTTGATTTCATTAATGATATTTTACATTTTCTTGTATATGAAAATCGTCATGATAAAAACTCCCCCTTATATAAACTCTCCCATACCTAGGTAAATTTTTTCATTACTTAGTATTCTTTTTAACATTCCCTTCTCCCCCTTCGTGATTTTCAAAAAGGAATAAAGAGTATGGAAAATAAAATATGGTATTTAAATATTATTACTAAACAAACAAAAAATGAAATGCAATGAAAATTTCATTAATATTGAAATAATTAGTACAACATGGAAATACAACAAAATATTGGATTTTTAAAAGATTATCCTTCTTTCTACTTTGGTTTCTGCTTTTTTAAAATGGTTTTTCACTTCTTGAGTTCCTTGTGATCTTATTCCATATTCTTGAGAAGCTGATCCGGATCTTCACTTTTCCTCTCTAAGGATTTTATCTTTTTTTCTCGAGCCTTAAGAGTCTATGCCTGAGCCTTCAAGACTTCTTTATACTTAACAAGCTTTTATTCTATCTCAATTCCATGATATATTTATCTATTTCTATTCATGGAAATAAAATTTATCTTTTTATTTATATCCTTATATTCTTGTCTCTGAGGAGTCTATTGAATGTTTAGCTCTTCCTCAAAATTATAAGTGATATCCTTGATCTTCATATCATCGATGTTAAAATCATCCTTGACACCGTCATGAAATTTATTAACGATTCTCTTCTCTTCAATTTTCTTCCTTGACCAGCTTTTCATCTTCATGCAAGATCTTTTATGAGCCTCATAACCAATGAGAATGGACTTCAAACCTACCTTGAGACTGACACATTTATCCATTACCATGGACACTGAATCCTATTTTTCATTTAATGTATGCTGAAGCAACTGACATCTAGAGTCATTCTTATGATATAAGGGAATAATTCCAACAATATTTTTCAAATCCAAAACAAAAAATTCATGTCTTAGTGAGGATGATTCTGAATCTAAGACATTGGGTGGTGATGATTTTTTTCTATTTATCCAGCCTTCCTCTATTACAAAGAACCAACATCTTTCTTCTTCACCATAGAAATAGTAGTTGTATCCACTACCACCTGCTTTCCCTTATCATCCTTCGGAATGATTTCTTCTTGTTTAGTTGATTCATGTTCACTATCTATTAGCAGAACAGTCTTATCTTCATCTATGTCTTCCTTCTCAGCTCCTGCCTCAACATCCTATGGATTTATGAAATCATGATTTCTACATTCTTCTTTAGACAACATATTCACTTCTTCCTCACCCTTCTCATCTCTTCCTCGGGTAGAATGTTTTGAAGACTCAGCAACAGAAGTTCATATTGATAACATATCAGAAGGACTCCCTTAACAATATAATCTTTTACTTGCTTTATCATATATTCGATATCACCACTTTCTTCTTCTTCTTCTTCTTCCACTTCATCTTCTTGATAATTTTCTAGAATCACCAACTTCTTTCCTAGAGTCTCTGGTAATGGTTCAATCCAAAAAGATTTTGCTACCAGAATTCTCTCAGATGATTTATTAGGATCCTAAAGAAGTGATTGTATAACCTCATCTTCAGACATTTTCTTCTTTTGTTTCATTTCTTTTTCTTTCTTCTCAAGATTATCAGTAGCTTTATTCCTTTAATGATTTTTCTTCAGTAGGATACAATCCAAACTTATACTCCCCTTCCTTTTGGTTTTTCATTTCTCTCTCCACTTGGCCATTACCTCATCAAGATAAGTCATATACTTTATTGGCTTTGGAGGTGCTGACTGAGTTTCCTTAGACACTGGATATTTTTCATTTCTCTTCTAGTTCCTTGGACTTCATCTTCCTTCCACCTTACTTAAAAGTTTCACCCACTTATAGCTTCTTTGATAGAGCTTCAACTTCTTCTTCGAAAAAATCATAAAACTCTCCAAATTGACTATTAAATCCAATATTCATCCTCCTTAGAGTATCATCACTCAAAAGAATCACCTTGAAATTTCTTATCATAGAAATACAAAGCATCTTGAAATAATTAATAAAAACAACAATGATACTTGAAATAATGGTCGAGTACATGATAATCTGAGACTTCAAATTTCCATTATTATATTCAAAATTGTATCCAAGATATGTTAAACCATGTTTTTTTGTCTTACATTCACAAAGAAATCCAAAATATTAATATCACTTTTCATTAGGGTATCCTTGTCCCCTTTTCTCGGAATGATAAATCCTTGAACCTATAATTCAAGAATCCAAATGTTTGTATATAGATGAACAATCGTTAGAGTTTTCACTTATTTGAATCCAAGACATTCTATGGATTTGCCATTATCAAAATATCCTTTCACATCAGGTAGCTTTTGTGAGAAGAACTCTGCTTCTCCTTCATATGGAATTAAAATTAATAATTAAACCATGGTGTAAGAAAGAGAATAATTCATTCCATAACACTTAAAAGTGAACTTTTTTATGCCTTCTTCCATGTAGAAACTTGTTGTTTCATTGAACTCAATCAAAAAATCCTGATACACTGGATCCTGTACCTTGGGTTTCGATAAACAAACACTCTCCCAACCACTAAGCTTTATATTATTAGAAATAATGAAATCATACTTAGCCTAAAACATCAGATCGACTTACCTTTCTCTATATAGCTTCCATTAAAATATTCTCTTGACAGTCGACATCTTTTTCTGAGTAGAGGCTTCGGCAGACATTTGGAACTGAGGAAACTTTTTAAGATCTAGAACATTTTAAAAAAAAACGATAGAACTTTAGTGCATGAAGTCTTGAGAAACGATTTGGGACAACCATCAGGGGGTCCTTTATATAGGCAATTTAGACGACAGTTCAACTTCCATGATTGATCCAACAGTTAAAAAACTTATGATCAGATCTGACGTTTGAGATTATAGCTAAAGAATGATTTTGATAGATTCTAATCATTTGAGGTTTTTAATAAAAACATTCAAATTTATGGAATGTTGAATCTGATGAATTTTAAACAAAATGAAAATACCAACAAGTAAGAGATGATTATGAAAAATTAGGAAAGGAAACATACATTTCGTACTTCTAGGAAGGTTATTTACAATGAGGAGAATTCTTCTTGAAAAAATTTAGACTGTGAAAATTTGATTACGAAAATTTTAACTATGATCATTTTGACTAATAAAAATTATTATTATGAAAAAAAAATTAAATTAGAAAAAAAAATTGACAATGAAAAAATTAGACTGTGAAAAATTTAGACTACGAAAAATTTAGATTATGGAAAAAATTTATATTACCAAAAAAATTGATTACGAAAAAATTTAGATTTTGAAAAAAAAATTATATTAGAAAAAATTTAAACTACATAAAAATATTCATTACAAAAAATATTAAACTACATAAATTCTTCATTACGAAAAATGTTGAAGTAAAAACAATTTGATTACCTATCAAACGAATGTAATCACCATACGAAAAAGAGTTTCTTACTGTAAGGAGATTGGTTTCAATAATAAGTTCACATGAATTATTACCTTACGGTTATCATTACTATCTTCTTTTTAATTTTTTCAAATCTATCAGATGGTAATGAGTTTGTGAAAATATCAGCAAGTTGATCTTGTGTTCCGATAAATTGAAAAATGATATCTCTTTTTTGAGTGTGATTCCTAAGAAACAGATGCCTAATATTTTGGTGCTTTTCATGAGAGTGATGTGCCTAGTTTTTACATAAGGAAATGGAAGTAGTATTATCACAAAAAATTTGTGTTTTGGTAAAAATCATTCCATAGTCTGTGACTGTGTGTTGCATCCACAATAGATGAGCACAACAACTTCCAGCCACTACATAATCAGCTTCAGCAGTGGAAATTACTACAGAGTGTTTCTTTTTTCATGACAAGGAAACTAATGAATCTCCTAAGAAATGAAAAGTTATGTATGTAATTTTCTTATCCATTATATATTCACCAAATTTAGTTTTCAAAATTCTTATTAAAAAAATCATTTTCCGAAGTATAAAAGAGTACTAAATCCATGGTCCCCATTAAGTAGAAAAAAATTCTTTTCACTTCCATTAAATGAGATTCCATATGATTGGATTGATATCATGCAAATAAGCATACAAAAAACATTATTTCTGGTCGACTAGCTATCAAGTATAGTAAGCTTTCTATCATACCTCTAAATGTTGTTTGATTCACTGGTTTCTCAACTTCATCAAGATCATGTGAATTTGAGGTACCAATGGGAGTATTAATACTCTGATTTTTTTCATATCCATACTTTTAAGAAGATATTTAATATACTATGTTGAGATATATACATTTGTTTTGGTTTTTTAAAAATTTGAAAACCTAGGAAAAATGATAACTCACCCATCTTACTCATTTCAAACTCAGATTTCATTGGATCCACAAAGTAATTAGTTGAAGATTGATGATTAGAACCAAATATAATGTCATCAACATAAATTGGAACAATCAAAAAAATTATTATCTTTCTTTATAAAAAAACATGGATTAGCCTTTTCCTTAACATAATTATTTTGAAACAAAAATCATGTAAGTTTATCATACCAGGATCTAGGAGATTCTTTAAGTCCATATAAAGCTTTGGTAAGTTTCAAAACATTTTTAGGATGTTTTATATCTTCAAAACGAGGTGGTTGTTCAACAAAAACATCCTATTGAACATAACCATTAAGAAAAAGAACATTTAACATCCATTTGAAAAAGTTTGAAATTAATGAATGTTGTAAAGGAAACTAGAATATGAATATATTCAACTGTAGCAACTGGATAATAGGTTTCTTCATAGTTTATTATTTTATGTTGATTATAAACCTTAGTATCTAATCTAGCTTTATTTCTTACAATGACTCCATTTTCATCACATTTATTTCTAATAACCCATTTTACTCTAATAACAGAAGTTTCCTTAGATATTTCAACCAATTCCAGACTTTATTCCACTCAAATTATTCTAGAAAAACTTTCATGCAATTAATCCAATCATCATCACTTAAAGCTTCATCAGATCTTTTTGATTCTAATTGGGAACATAATACTGTATTTTCTACTTCATTTCTTTAGGAACATATAGTCCTTACATGTTTATTTACATCACCAATGATACTATCACCGAGATGATTCTTCAGAATCAAATTATTTGGGTTTTTTAAAACATGTTCATCAACCTATGGTAGAAAATCCTTTCGGGTAAATGTCTTAAAAATATTTTCTAGGATATTTTCTTTATCCTATAGTTATTCTATCAACGTTTGATCATCAGTTTTTGAAAACACATCCGAGGATATAGGTTAAGGTTGTTTAAAAATAAAAGGATCAAATTCATCAAACTTGACATGTACTATTTCTTCAACAGTACAAGTGTTTTTTTTTGAAAACTCTATAGGCCTTAGAAATTGTGGAGTAACCTAATAAAATTCCTTCATCATATTTCAGTGCGACTTTATGTAAATTATCTTTAGTATTTAAAATGAATACTTTTCATCCAAATTCATTGAAGTAGGAAAATCTAGGTTTTCTTCCATTCCATAACTCATAAGGGGTTTTGTTAAGAAAATGTCTAATCAAAACCTGATTTATAGTATAACAAGAACTACATACAGCTTCAGCCCAAAAATGTTTGGATATAAAATATTCTCCCAACATGGTTCTTGTTTTCTCTTGAAGAATTCTATTTCTCCGTTCCACAACACCATTTTTTGAGGAGTTCTTGGTGGTGAGATGTTATGAGTAATGCCTTTCTTAATACAAAAAGTTTCAAAATCAGAATTTTGAAATTCTCCTCCATCATCACTATGGATATTTATCAAGGGAAGGTTTTTCTCATTTTTAACATGAGATCTAAAACTTTTGATATAAGAAAAATAATCAAATTTCATTGCTAAAAAATAGTCCCACGTAAATCTAATGTAATCATCAACTATGAAAAATACATAATATTTTCCTCCAATGCCTCTAGTTCTCATTGGACTAAAAAGATCCATATTCACTAATTGTAATTCATCAGATGTTGAGACTTCACCAATTGATTTCAAACTAGATTTATGTTTCATTCCATATTGATAAGGATCGAAGACTTTGGAAGAATCAATTCTAATATTCGGTATATCCTTAACTTGTCTTTTTTAAGAGATTTTACAAAGCATCCTGAGGTTACAATGTCATAATCTTCTATGTCATAACCACTAATGATCTTCCATTACACTAAGGAAATGTAGGTCCTGGCTCCTACGTTATTCTAATTTAGTTTGAATACATTCTCCTTCTTATGGGATGAATGAATAAAATCTTCCTTGGAATTGTGAACTGAGCACTTGTCATTCCTAAAATTCACAAGGTAACCTTCATCACATAATGGAATTATGCAAATGAGGTTATTCTTAAGGCCTTTAAAAAATAAAATATTTGAAATCAATGATTTTTCAAGAAGAAAAATGTTACCCATAACAATATATTCTCCATGAGATTTATCTCTACAAGTTATTTTTAATCCATTTGTCTTGATAATCATTTCGAAGAATTTTTTATTACCAATCATATTTAGGGAACATCCACTATCCATGTGACATGTATTGTTGTTGGTACATTCTCTATTTTCCTGAAAATAAGAGTGTTAGTCTATCAGATCCCAAACATTATTGGATCTAAAAATTTCAAAAGGAAAAATTTTAGGTATACACATTTTCATAGAAAATTATGCTTTATGAAAAAATAATGACTGGTTCTTTTAAGGAAAAACGTTTTTTCCAATGTCCACAACACTAAAATTTAGTGCAGAATAGAGCACTTTGGGGAACAAATTTGTTATTACAGAAAACCGGTTCTGAATTAGTGTAACCAAAACGAGAACAATTCTTTAAAGGTCGAATTTGGTAATACATCTTATCAATTTTTTCCTCACCTAAGGTAAACTTTGAAAAACCCTTCCTCAATGAAAATATTTTTGACTTTAGTTTAATAAATTAGTTTTTACCCTAAAAAATACTAGTTTTAGAACTAGATTTAGTCTCTAAAATAACATTCTTAGAAATTAAATTTCCAAGACCCTTAAAAATTTTATCTATTTTATAATTAACTTCCTCATGATTTTTTCAAATACATTTAAAATTAACAGTTTTCTTATCAAGATTATTAGATAGATATTATATTTCCTTAGTATGAATTGTATTTCTTGATTATTCCTTATCATGTTTTTTATTGAGTTAATAATTTTCATTCTCAAGGAGTTTAGAAAATCTAGAAACATCTTCATAGTTATGCAAAGTATTATCTTCATCAGAAGAATATTCTTCATCTGGAGAGTTATATTATTTATCATCACTATAATATTCATTCACAGAGAAATTTTTGATAGATTCAACATTGTGTACATTAGAAATTATACAATGATTTTCAATGCCTAATTTGGCTATTAAAACAACATTCTTCATACCAGAAGATTCATACTATGTGGAATCATCAGAAGAGTCACCACCACTTGAACTCCATGTTCCATTGTCTTGCAAAACTTTCTTATCTTTATCCTTGTAGTACATCTTTCTATTTCTCTCGAAATTATTTTCCTTTTGATCCTTTTTCTTAAGAATAGGACAATCTAGCCTTATAAGTCCTGTTATTTTGCATTCATAGAAAGTGACTTATGAGTCTTTATTATATGTACATTCTTTATTTTTGTATCTAGATTGAATGGTCTTCTGTCTAACAATCTTGTTTATCCTTCTAGAAATATTAGCAATCTCGTTTTCTGAAGATTCAATTCGACTAGATTCGGATTGAATAATAGCCTTCTTAGATTTGGATCTTATAAATCTCTCAAGAGTCTTGGGTTTCAGATGATTTGATGTTTTTGTAAAAGTAACACTTCCATTTCTATTCTGAATTTTAATATTATAAACATCTCTCCTCATTCTAGTTTCATGTTGAAGAAGTGTTTCAAACAGTTCATCAATATAAATATGGGTAACATTCCTATTTTCATCTATAGTTATCCACTTAAATTCCCATTCATTAGGCAGGATGTCTATGATTTTTTCAACAAGATCGTCATCATCTAATCCTTTCACACCCATATTTTGTAAACTATTAACAATATTCATGAATCTTTGATTTACCTTACATTTGGGTTCTACATAAAGAAAAAAGAAACCAAGATATTCAGCTCTGAGCATGGCTCTTCTAGTTTCAATGACTTTTGAAGTTCCAAAGTGAGTTACATGATGCTAATTCCAAACACAATTTGCTACTTCACAAGATGTAATCTAGCTATATATATTTCAATTCATGTAACATGGAAAAGTATTATGTACATTGTAATTTATTTTATATTCATGCTTTTCTGGGTTGTTGAAGGTATCGACTTCCTTGTCAGGGATTTTATATCCTCCAGTATGCATGAGCAAATTGTCTACTCTATTATTAATAATAATGGTCTTCATACGATCTCTCTAATATTCAAAATCATTCCCATCAAATATAGGTAGTCTACTAGGATTTAGGTTTTCAATAGAACCAACATTCATTCTTGTCATCTTAAGAGAAAATATCTTTCCACGAAAACTTGTTAACAATAAAAGTTTTTAAAAAATAATTCCTAGGAAAGGAAAATATTATGAACAATGAAAACTGAGCAAGATAACTTATATGTTTATATAAGTATTTTAGAGACCCCCTCTGATACCAATTATGTAGGTAAACCACAACCTTTTTGCCTAATACAGTCAATCTGAGTATGAACTGTGTTGTTTGGCCATGACACTGCCACCAAGAGGTTACAACCGAAACTCTTGACTTAAGGGTTAGATCACACCATCGACATAAGTTCTATTATCAAGTCTCCTCCCAAAGGAATCTCCATATGCGAGGTTCAAGTAAACTACTTAACCAAAGAACATTAAGAATATAACAAGATTTGTGGAAAGAAGGAATGATTGGTATCTATGTCTATTAATACAGAATCTAGTAGTTGACACAAATTATACCTCGAATCACTCCTCGAGCCCTTGAGTCACACTCCTTGACTGCATGAAGCTACTCCCTTTCACTGTCGTCCATCTCCCTGAGCCTGATGGGGACCCATTTGGGGTGGTGGTTGTAGTATATCAAAATGTGTACAACCTCTTGCTGCTCTCCTAACTCCTCTTCCATGTCTATTGTCCTGCAGATTCATCTGTCCTTATTAATTCCTCTTCCTGAAACATTTTACACACCCAAGTATCTGAGACTGGCGCCATTTTCCTACTTTCCCAATACTTAAATTCACATGTTGTATCCTCTCATCTAGAGAATACTCATCTTCAAAGGTTCTCTCTATCACCCTGACATAAATACGAATATATAGAGGAATAGTGCTAGCTTGTAAGTCCTTACACACACCGCTCTCAGAAGACCAAGCCTCGAAGAACTAATCATATAATATCCATTGAGTACCAGGAATGGTCAATACACCCTGATTAATACCCTGTTATCAACAAGTCATCCTACTGAAGCTATTTAATCTATAGGGAACTCTCATCCACCTCCTCAAGCGAGCCCTCAGTCGCCTATGAGTCGGGCTCGCCTTGGAACCTGAGGGGTATCTGATGCTGAAACTCTTGTAAGTCACAAAGCCTAAATATGTTCTTTACCGATACTACTGGTTGTAACTACTACCCAACAGGTAGTGATATAGTTTACACACTACCTGAAGGTACTATCACGGGAAAAGGTCCATGTACCGAAGTCTCATCACTATACGGATCATCCTCATGGTCACTCACTGGAAAAGACTAGAATCTAAGATCACCATATGATCTATCAGTGTATCAATTGGGTGGAAAAATCTAGCCACATCCTTCATCCAGTCCTCAGCTGCCTAGAAATCTATCTCGCATCGAAAAATTGGAGGCATCGACCACTGGAACTCGTGTATTGTGCTCATTCGGTGTGCACCCTTAGTAGCTGGGGCTGGAAGCATCGACTACCAAATGGTTTGCGATGTTGTTGGTACACCACCCATTGATTCAAATATTGTAAGGGGTCTCTTCACTGAAGCCTCGCCACTTGGGGGATTTCACCACATACTCTAACTAATTTCTGGATAGATGGATATGTGGAGGCATCCTGAAAAGAAATAGGTGTGCCACAATCACTAAATTTAATCCTGGTGTGCTGACTAAAAGATATCACAAAGAAAACATTTCAAAAACACATAAAAATTCAGTGTTTTCATGCAATGATTCAGAAATACGAGGTCGGGGTCCTGGTGTATGGATACATCAGCCGCCGCACCAACACAGGACTCCCTGAACTGAAAACAACACTCAAAATACTTATCACTATTGCTCCACATAGAAAATATCAGAGTCTAAGTTCATCGGTATAAATGAACTCCTCTGATACCAGTTTGTCACAACCTATCCCCCGAGGGCCATTTCGTGACTTCCCCAAGCCCACCTTTCATAGGACATGGGTTGGTGACTATTACCCGAAAGGTGTATCCCTAAAACGGAAAGGCATGGCCGCTTAAAACTGTTAACTCACAAAAACCAAGCACACATCCAAATACCAGCACAAAGTAATATATATAGTAACTGGGTGTGTACAGAAAGTAAAGGTTCCATAATACAATCCCAACTATAATGTACAAGAAAAAATCAAAATAAAATACAACTAAAAGAAAAATAAAAACAAATACTGTGTCGTCTTCTAAGGTTCCTACCTGAAGGGTAGGTACAGATCGCCTCATCAACACTCCATGTCTATATGTCTCCTTTGCGTCATGTCACACCGAATGGTTCACCTCCATTCACCATCCATTCCTGTCTCCCTCAGCCTCAATCAATGTTGTACGTCTTCTGCACAAGACACAACAAGGTGCAGGAAAAGCTCTTGCAGGGGGGGGAGTATAACAATACTCAGTAGGGATCTCGAGACCCCGTAGGTCTCCTAAAGTTCCACAAGAGAAACCCCCAAATCAAGAAATCAACTCTACATAGGTATATTCCCATACATACACCTATGTTATCAAGATATGAATATCTCATACCTGAGGGATGAATACCAAATAATAACACCACGATGATAAAAGTACCACACATGTAACACCACCAAGGTAAAAGTACCACACAGGTATCTCCACGAAGAAAGTACCATGAAGGTTAAAGTACCACATAGGTATCACCAAAAAGATAGTACCATGAAGATAAAAGTACCACAAAGGTATCTCCGTAAAGATAGTACCATAAAGGTAAAATTACTACATAGGTATCACCATGATGTTAAGGTAAAAATACCGCACATGTATCACCATGAAGATAATGCCATGAAGGTTAAAGTACAACATAGGTATCGCTATGAAGATAGTACAACGAAAATAAAATTCTTAGTTCAAATGGAGTCTTATCTAAAACTAGGTTTTCATTGAAGTATAAAAGTACATAAGATTAGTCATGAATCTATATCCTCTTATTCATTCAAGAGGCACTTCTATTGATTATACGTAGTCTGAACCACAAAGGATCCATAGGTACTAACCCCCGCAATGACCCACATAGTATCTGACCCACACAGTATTGGTATGCGCTGACCCACACAAGATCGTTGAGCACTAACCCACAAAGGATCTGACTGACACGGGATCAAAATTAGCTGACACACACAGAATTTCTATGAATATTGATAGCCTTCCATGAGATTCCTTTGCAATAATAAAAAGTAACATTTCCAATCAAAGATGAACACCTTAGATGCTGAATAATGCCTTCTCTGATGAGTATAGTCAGACTGCAACATCACACAGAGGTGCTTCCAACTATCCTTGGATTGCTGTGGTACTCCTCCTATAGTGTACCGTGTGTCTGCCACATCACACAGAGGTGCTCCCAACCATGGGTCTGCCACGACACACAGAGGTGCTCCCCCTAGTGGCCTACTGAGGTATTCCTCTTGTCGATTACCATGGGTCTACAGTGTCACACAAAGATGATCCCCACCATTGGTATGCTACATCACATAGAGACACTCCCCACTGGGTCTGTCGAGTCACTACGAGGGGAAATGGTCAGCATTCGTCAAGTCTCAGCCAGTCATAGGGTTCCATACATAACGCACATGGGAGAACTAAACCCTCCTCCATAGATCATAACTCAACCAATCCTAATTCCCATGAAAAGTATCCCATGGTTCAGTTACGTCATAAGGGACCCAACGCAACAGACAGCACGTCAATACGATGCTCGGTCTGTAAATTATTAGCATTTCTACTCTGAGGGCTCGGTTGGATTCGGGGTATGATCCAACCTAGCCATCCTCCAACCATATCCAAAACTCAAGTGGAGTATAATAAAATGACCTTCCAGATCCAAGGATTATGTTGCAGTAGAAGGTTCTTCAAAAGGACACCAGGTTCTCATGTTACGCCCATAAAGGCGTAACTGGGTACAGGTCGGTCCGGGTCTAGTCTGACCCGGTCGGACCGACCCGGCCCGACCTGGAATGGGCCGACCCAAACTAGTTTGGGTCGATGATTTTATTAATATTTTCATGACTTATTATATACTCCCTTTACTGATTTTATATGAAATATGCATAATTTGTGTGAAATATTAATGTTTTAATATTAAGTATAATTTTTGAGCATTTTTAGAAGTAGTCCAATTGAGTAAGGTTACTATTTTAATAATAAGTATCAATATACTGATCCAAATAGTGTGTTACTTGTTTTTTATGATTCTAAATTAAATATACAACATTTCATTAGTAGGTACCATGAGCCAATTCTGGCATTTGAAGGGTCATATGGTCCTCACAAACAAAATCAAAGAATCTATGAAGAAACTGGACTATTCATAAAGATTGATTTACTGGGATACATTCAGAATTACAAATTATATTTTATCCCACCATAGTTCTGGGGAAAATTCAAGAAGTATTTTATAAAAATTTCAAGGTCCAAATCTAAGAACAAGGGTCCCAAATGAAGTTTTAAAATCCAGACCACCATTCTGGCAGAGAATAAAAATCAGTATAGTATGCATGACATATCTCATGATGTATGCATACAATCTAGCTGAGATTTTTCAGTGTGAAATAATAGATATAGTCGGCCGACTTTGTTGAATAAATAATTCATATTTGAAGGCATCTTCATATTCAAAAACCCTTTCACATTTTGGTCTTCAAAAAGACTGGATTTAAATGGAAATTTTTACATTGTTCAATCAACTGGCCATAACATTTTATCCTTAAGACCTAATGACTCCAAATTTTGAGAGTAGTCGGAAAACATTATTATATACAACTTTGAAGAAGGAGATATTTGGATATTCGGCTGTCTAAAAATTTGAATTGGCGATGCAAGTGGAGGGACAGATTGGGAATGCAAACAGTCCACTCCTTGGGCTATAAATACTCTCCCCTTCTCTCCTTGAGAGGGTTTGGAATTTAAGAAGAGAGGAGAACATATTGGCATGACCAAATCCTTTCCAAAGGCTTGGTAGGTCCTTCCATGCTCATGTTTTCACTTGAGAGACATTTCCTTTTCTCTTTTTTTCACTTACCTTCGTGTTCTTCGTTTTTGTAATCTTGTAAGTCTCTTTCTTTGTAATTCTGTTTTAATGCAAGTTACTTCTTAAATATCTTTTATTCTCATCAACTTTTTGTAGTTTAGTATTTATTTTCATAAAATAGTTTAAATTAATTTTAATCCCCTTCCCTTCTTTTGCTTCCTCATTCAATCGAAAATCCGTTTTTAATTTTCTTTATCGTTTGTGTGTGTGTTCGATGCGATACTCTTATCTTGTCCCTTTATTTTTCTTCTCTTTATAATTCATCACCATAAAATTATTTTACCAGATTAATATCCATATTAATGTATGATTAAATCTATCATTGGGGTGAGTTATAATTTAGGTATGTGAAGTTATTGAGAGCTTTTCCTCGATGAATGTTCTTTAAATTAGAATTGTGTATGTTGGACCTAACATGTCATGGATTAATGACTTGTTTTGTTTAACATATGGATTCCATGGATTATTGGAACCATAAATACACTACCAAAATCAAGTACTGATTGAGATTATAATCCTTGTTTAGTTAAGGCTTGGATTATAACCTTAACACTTGTGAATTCAAATCAACGTCAACTTGTGACATGGGTGTTAATTTAAATGCAATATAAAGAAAATCTCAAGGATATCACAAGCTTAACTAACCTAATGATGAAATCACCCCAATCATTATAAATTTGTTAAAACAATTATATTCAATAAATAATTTCAATTAATCTTTGCAAACATACCCCCTAATCAAAATAAAATCAAATAAAAACAAACAACTATTACAAAGTATCATCGATGATGATTCGACCCGAGTGTTTCTATACACATTTGCAGAGCATCAGAACTTTGACCGGTCGATAGACGACAATCAGCCCTGAATTTTAAATGGTGATGTTGTTGGGGATGTTTCTTTAAGTAGTTATTAGTTTCTGGTTATTATAAAAAAACAAAAAAAAATAAACAAATTAAATAAAATTGAAAAAAAACACAAAGAAAAACCTGCCTTCTCATAAAAATCATAAACTAAAAAAAATACAAAGAAAAAACCGTCTTCCTCTTTCTTCCAACATCTCTCTGAATGCCTCGTATCCGCCCAAAAAATCCCTCAGATTTTTTTGACCCTAAAATTGAGCTAACACTTCACCAACTTAGGAGGAACATAAGAGATAATAAACTCATTCAATAACCAGTCCTCATCCAACCAGTTGAATTTGAAATTTCCAATCCTAGGGAACAACCCCTTAAAGAACTCGCTACCCCTGATATGAATTACCAACATCTTGGTATTCAATATCCAAACATAGAATCTAACTTTGAACACAATTTAGTTTTGATTCATCTTCTTCCACATTTCCACGGTCTAGCCGGTGAGGACCCACATCTTCACCTTAAAGAGTTCCAAGTGGTGTACTCTACCATGAAGCCTCAAGGGGTTTTTGAAGAACAAAGAAAACTTCAAGCATTCCCTTTCTCCCTAGCTGACACTGCTAAGTCCTGTCTCTACTACCTTCCTCCTGGTTCTATAACCGCATGGAATGATATGAAGTGACTCTTCTTAGAGAAATTCTTTCTTGCTTCTCATACTGCTTCTATCCGAAAGGAAATAAGTGGTATCCGTCAATTCCCAAGTCAATCACTCCATGAGTACTAGGAGAGGTTCAAAAAGCTTGTTGTAACCTTCCCACACCACCAAATTCCTGACCAACTCTTGATCCAATACTTCTATGAGGGGTTATTGTCTATGGATAGAACTCTCATTGATTCCACAAGTGGTGGTGCTCTTGTTGATAAAACTCC
The DNA here is from genome assembly GCA_963277665.1 of Viscum album. NCBI lineage: Eukaryota > Viridiplantae > Streptophyta > Magnoliopsida > Santalales > Viscaceae > Viscum > Viscum album. The sequence continues at coordinate 364,763,999 of OY728166.1, read as the reverse complement.
CGTAGCTGTAAGAGATCTCATAAGTAACATGGCTACAAACACACAACAATTCCATACTCGAGCACATGCTCAAGTAAAACAAGACGAAGATAATCAACCAATTGAGCCGAACAAGATGACTAAGTGGATGAGTGAACTTACAGATCTTGTGCGACAACAACATGTGGCTACAAAATCTCCAACCTCGTCTTCTCCACAATCAATGTTTCATGGACCTGTCAAAAACTGTGGAATCTGCAACACTCCATCTCATCCAACTGAAACATGTCCACAACATCAAGAGGATCAATGTGATTCATCTAGACCAATGGAGCTCAATGCACCATATGCTCAGCGGAACACCAATCCTCAACTATCAGGTCAGTTTGATAGAAACATAAACCAACCTCACAGGGGATCCCTTATCTTCTTCCGATTACCAAGGCCTTAGGTATGGTAATACCATATCTCATCCCCCTCAATTCACTCCTCAAAACACAAACCAGTTTCAATATGGTCAAGGTGTTGGTAACTTCCAACAACCTTATTCTTTTCTTCCTCAACCTCAAAGGAACAATCCTCCTCCTGGATTCCATTATCCTAGTGAGCCTTCCCAATTCCAAAACCAATACAACTGCTTTCCCAGGAACCAAAATCAAGTTAATCTCAATCCGGGACAAGCCTCTTGTTCCAAGCAACCATGGGAAACTGCTGTTAAAGATCTTGCCTCCTTCACCCGTTCTAATATCAAGAACATTGAAACCCAAATAGGTCAACTTGCATCCCACCATAGTCAGCAGCAACCATCCAATTCTTCCCAACTATCAGCTCAACCATTAACCAACCCCAAGGGTAATGTAAGTGAAATTTCACTTAGATTGGGAAAGCAAATTGTTATGCCTCATGATAAGTCCTCCAACCCCCTTTAAATGTTGACTTAGAATATTAGAAGAAAAAGAAACTTGAAAAATAAATCTAAATCCATTCCATCACCTCCTTCTATTCCAATTAGGAATCCAATTCATTTTCCTCAAGCTGTTTCTAAACCAAGGAAGTCCTTTGAACCTGATCCTGAAAAGCTTGACATGTTTCGACATGTTGAAGTCAACATTACCCTTTTAGATGCCATATAACAAATTCCTAATTATTCCAAGATTCTCAAGGAGTTTTTTACCCACAAGAGGAAACTTAGGACCTTTGAAAATGTTTCCACCAAGTTGTCCATACCCTTTAAGTGCAAAGATCCAGGTACCTTTACGGTTCCATGCCAAATTGGAAGTTCCAACTTTGATGATGAACTCATAGACCTATGAGCATCAATTAATGTCATGCCCAAATCCATATTCTCCAACCTTGGTTTAGGTCCCTTGCACCCAACGAGTGTTGTCATTCAGTTAGAAAATCGAAGAACAGCCAGTCCTGAGGGAATAATTGAGGATGTCCTTGTCCGAGTCAATGATCTTATCTTCCCTGCTGATTTCTATGTCCTTGACATGGAAGGTGAGAAGAACTCTTCTCGATCTCCCCTAATTCTAGGAAGACCATTCCTTATGACTGCGAGAACCAAAATTGATGTCCATTTAGGCATCTTATCAATGGAATTCGGTGACCAACTGGTCAAGTTCAACCTTTTCCAAGCCATGCGATACCCATCTGAGGATCACTCTGCATTCTCAATCTATGCTTCTGAGGACACTTCTAAGATTAAATTGAACCACATTCCATCATGTTCATTCTATTCTGAAGAGATAGGATCTTTTGAAATTTGTACTAGGATTAACCAAGTCATAAATGGTGAAGTTGATGTGGGCCTCTCATTCATAGACTCCATCAATCAAGAAGAACTTTAAAACTCTCTTGAATCCCACAAAAACTATAATATCTACTGCTCCACTTTGGACAGTATTAAGGAGAATGAATGTGAAGCAACTGAACTCCCTTCATCCATTCCTGAGATATCTAACCCACAAATAAAAGATGAGACTGATCTGAAACCTCTTCCTGAACACCTAAAATATGCATTCCTTTTACATGATCACTCTTATCCTATCATTATCTCTTCTTCACTTATCGAAACTATAGAGTCCAAACTTGTTCAAGTGTTAGAGGAAAACAAAAAGGCCTTAGGGTTGACCCTAGATGACATGCCAGGAATCAACCCTACCCATTGCATGCATCACATCCATCTTGAGGAATCATCCAAACCAATTAGACAACCAAAAAGAAAACTCAATCCACTCATACTTGAGGTAGTTAGGGAAGAGATCACCAAGCTTCTTCAAGCTGGTATTATCTACCCAATTTATGATAGTGAATGGGTTAGTCCAATTCAAGTTGTACCTAAGAAGGGTGGGATAACTGTTGTCACAAATGAACATGGAGAGGTATTCACAACTCGAGTGAAGAACAAATGGTGTGTGTGCATCGACTATAGGAAATTGAATGTGGAAACAAGAAAAGACCACTACCCTCTTTCATTCCTTGAACAAATGCTGGAACGATTAGCTAGAAAGTCACACTATTGCTTTCTTAATGGATAAATCAGAAACTTTCAAATCCCAATCATACCTCGGGACCCAGAAAAGACTACTTTCACATTCCCCTTTGGAATATATGCATATATAAGAATGCCTTTTGGACTTTGTAATGCTCCTGCAACATTCCAGTGGTGTATGATGAGTATCTTCTCCGAATTCATTGAACACTGCATGGATGTCTTCATGGATGACTTCACCATTTATGATGAGTCATTTGAATCTTGTTTGAATTCACACTCTCTAGTCCACCAAAAGTGTGTCATGTGTAACCTTGTGTTAAATTTTGAAAAAATTCACTTCATGGTTTGAAATGGGATTATTATTGGGCACATATTTTCAAAAGATGGTATTGAAGTCGATCCTGCCAAAATTGAAGTGATCTGATCACTTCCTTAACCGAATTTTGTTTGAGACATCCATTCATTTCATTTTCATGCTGGTTTCTATCGGAGATTCATCCATAACTTCAGTAAAATTTCCCTCCCATTCACTCGTTTGCTCCAAAATGATGTCAATTTTCATTTCGATGAGGTTTTCAAGAGATAATTTATTGAACTCAAAACTAATCTAACATTCTTCCAAATAATCCAACCCCCGTATTGGTCTTTACCCTTTGAATTGATGTGTGATGCTTCTGATAGAGCTATTGCGGGTGTTCTTTTTCAAAGAAGAGAAAAGATTCATCATGTCATATATTATGCCTCAAAAACCTTGGATGAAACTCAATCTCACTACACTATCGCTGAAAAAGAACTTTTAGCAGTTGTTTTTTCCATAGATAAATTCTGATCCTATCTCCTAGGTGGAAAAATCATCATCTTCACAGACCATTCTACTATAAAGTTCTTACTCAAGAAAATTGATTCAAAACCAAGGCTAATTAGATGGATCCTATTGCTTCTAGAGTTTAACATCAAAATAAAAGATAGACCAGGAAAAGAAAACCCTGTGGCTGGTCACTTGAGTATAATTTCTAATTCTTCTCATTCTAAAATCATCGATCTTGAATTCCCCACTGAGCACCTTTCATTTCTTACTCCAAAGTTACCATGGTATGCCCCAATTGTAAATTACTTGGTTTCTGGTGTTTTTCCTGAAAAGTTTTCAAAAGCACAAAAAATGAAGTTGAAAAGTGATTCAAAATACTATTTTTGGGAAGAAAATAAACTTTAGAAAATTGGGACTGACATGGTAATAAGGAGATGTGTCGATGAAAATGAACATTCTTCCATATTAATATTTTTTCACTCACTTCCTGGATGTGGAAACTTTGGACCACAAAGGACCTCCCGAAAGGTCCTAGACTCTAGATTCATCTAGAATTCACTCTTCAAGGACTCACATCAGTTCTGTCAATCATGTCCCACTTGCCAAAAGTTTGGCACAATCTCCAAATGAAATGAAATTCTCCAAAATTGTTTAATTTTCTGTGAGATATTCGATGTTTGGGGTATCGATTACATGGTACCATTTCCTTCTTCCAATGGATTCTCATACATCCTTATTACAGTTGATTATGTTTCTAGGTGGGTCAAGGCTAAACCCACTAGAAAGGATGATTCACATACTGTTAGTGAGTTCCTAAAGACACACATCTTCCATAGATTTGGCATGCCTCGTGCATTGATCAGTGACTTAGGAACCCATTTCTGTAATAGAACCATGGAATATATTTTGAAAAAGAATGGGTTTGTACATAAAACTTAAACTGCATATCACCCCCAAAAAAATGGCATGGCTGATCTTTCTAATAGGGAAGTGAAAAGAGTGCTTGAGATAATTGTAAAACCCACCAGAAAAGACTGGCATGAATGACTTGGTGAAGCACTTTGGGCTTATCAAACTTCCTATAAAACACCCATTGAGATGTCTCCTTTTAGGATAATTTTTTGTAAAGCATGTCATCTACGAGTTGAAATCCAACATAAATCTTTTTGGGATGTGAAAACCGGTAATTATGATTGTCAAAAATCTGGTGAAAAAATATTTTTTCAATTGTATGAACTGGAGGAGATTCGACTTGATTCTTATGAGAATTCTAATCTCTACAAAGAAAAATCCAAGGCACTCCATGATAAACACATCCTGAGAAAGGTATTTCATGAAGGTGAAAAGGTAATGCTCTTCAATTCTTGATTTTAGCTTCACCCAGGTAAGCTTAATTCTCATTGGGAAGGTCCTTTTATTATTACTAATGTGTTCCCATTTGGTGTAGTGCAAGTCCAAGACCCTTCGTCCAAAAGGACATTCATGGTTAATGGACACCGGTTAACGCATCACTATGAGAGGACGCACAATCCTGGATCCACATCAACTTCTATCGGATCCCCACCTTCTGTAGTCAACCTACCACTAGATGGAGATGGAAACCTGAGACATCCCAACCAGGGGGCACCACTTTCCCTTTAACTCTCTCTCTATCTCTTCCTATCTCTACCTGTTTCTTCTTCTTCCTCTATCTTTCATTTTTTTACCACTTTCTAAATCAAAACCTTTCTTTTTTACTTTTTCTTTTGTGTGGGTGTATCTTTATAAAAACACAAAGACAAAAAAACCTAAAAAACAAAAAAAACAAAAAAACAATCACTTAAAAAAAATAAAAAAACTCAAGAGTCATGATTACTCACCTTCCAATTTTCAAATTTTGTCCAACCATTTTGGGGAGTTAACAGACATGTTTTCATCTCAAAAATTTTGTATTTTCATCATGAATTTGTATAAATAATTTTTTGTCAAAATTAACAAATTTTGAATGCTCAATTTTTGATTTGTAAAATGCTTTTTCTGAACTGTGAGGAACAACATTTGCTTTCATGACAAGGCCACCTATGGCCATACTTTCAAAATGTGTGTTTTCACCCTCATTTGTGAGTCTTGAGTTTGTGGACCTTCAAGATTAATTTCTTACCTTAGTGTGCATTAATATGATAGAGGAATTTTCTAAACCACATGAGAATTACACTATCCAAATAGCCTCCCATTTCCCTTACATTAATCCTCCTTTTGAAAGCCCCTTCGAGCCTATGAAAACCTTTTCTTTAATAGCCACATTACAAGCCCAATACCTTTTCCCACCCAATATCAACATGGATTTTCATTGCATATTTTTGGAATTTTAAGTGTGGGGGGAATAGATTTCATTTTTTTTGGTACCCTATTTTTGATTTTGAACGAGTTATCATCTTCTTGAAGGAAATAATCCATTTCAGTGTGGGGGAGAGGTTGTCATTTAGTGTGTTTTGTCGAATGTAATGTACTTTCATTTATGTAATTTTTTAAATGTTACTGACAAGTGTTCGAACAAAAAAAGAAAAAAAAAGACAAAAAAATAAACAAAAAATTGGGTTGTATCTTGGGTAGGTCGAAAATCACCCTTCCTCAACCTTTGATTTTGTTATAACTATTACAATTAGTGTCATGAGGAGATCAATCATGGGTTGGGATATGAGTGTGAGATCTTTTCCAAGTTCACCTTTTGAAAAAAGAAAAAAAGGAAAAAAAGAACACTTGCATTGTATTCTTATTGGGAGAAGTTTTGTGTTTTGTAAATATTCCATCTTCTCATTACCTTCATATTTTCATTCTCTATTATATCTTTCTTCACACAATAATTCCATTTTAAATATGTTTTTTCAATTCATTCTATGTTTTATTTCAAAAAAATGTTCATTGCTTTTTCTATGTTGGTATTTTAACCCTATTCTTCTCTCTATTGGACATTATATTCCTACCATCCCATAGCCACAAAAAACCCATTAAAAAGACCTCTTGATTCTTGTGCACTTTCTATAGGTATTTTAAGCTCAGAGATTTTTCAAACTCTAAGATTTTTACTTTTGGTTGGTAAAAGAATGAACATCCACAAATGAATTTTGTCATCTTGAGAGGTGTGAGTTTTCAGTGTCCGCATTTTCCATTTCTAAATTTGAGCATGAAAAAAATGAATTACTTTTGGAACATTTTTTTTGTACTAACTTGTGGTGGAATTCAAAATGGATGAGTGAAATAGTCTAAACCTCCCCTTATTGAAGAAAACAAAAATTTAATATATGTTGGTGAGTGAAAAAGATTTTTTCATGTTTTTATATTTGTTGCACATGACTACATGTACAAAACTAAGTCTGGGGGATTTGATGTTATTAATAATTTCATGACTTATTATATACTCCCTTTATTGATTTTATATGAAATGTGCATAATTTGTGTGAAATATTAATGTTTTAATACTAAGTATAATTTTTGATCATTTTTAGTAGTCCAATTGAGTCAGTTTACTGTTTTAATAATAATTATCACTATACTGATCCAAATTGTGTGTTTCTTGTTTTTTAGGATTCTACATTAAATATAAAACATTTCTTTAGAAGGTACCATGATCCCATTCTACCATTTGATGGGCCATATGCTCCTCAAAAACAAGACCAAAGAATCCATGAAGAAACTGGACTATTCATGAAGATTGATTTACTGGGATACATGAAGAATTCCAAATTCTATTATTCTCCACCATAGTACGGGGTACAATTCCAGGAGTCTTGTATAAAAAATTCAGGGCCAAAATCTAAGAACATGGGGCCCAAATGAAGCTTTATAATCCAGCCCACCATTCTGGTCGATAATTAAAATCAGTATAGTATACATGACACATCTCATGATGTATGAATCCAATCGATCAGAGATTTTTTAGGGTGAAATAGGAGATATAGGTGGAAAACTTTGTTGAATAAATCATTCGGATTTGAAGGCATATTCGTATTCTAGAACCCTTTCACATTTTTTGACTTTAAAAATACTGGATTGAAATGGACAGTTTTACTTTGTTTAATCAACCGGCCATAACATTTTATCCTTAAGTCCAATGGACTCCATATTTTGAGATTAGTCGTCCAACTTTATTATCTACAACTTTTAAGGAGATATTTAGAGATTCAGCTCTCTGAAAATCCTAATTGGCGATGCAAGTGGAGGGACAGATTGGGAATGAAAACAATCCACTCCTTGGGCTATAAATACTCTCCCCTTCCCTCCATGAAAGGGGTTGGAATTTCAGAATAGAGGAGAACATATTCGCATGAACAAAGCCTTGAAAAATGCTTGGTAGGACCTTCCATACTCATTTTTTTACTTGAGAGGCCTTTCTTCCTCTCTTTGTTTTCACTTACTTTCGTGTTCTTCGTTTTTTTAATATTATAAGTCTCCTTCTTTGTAATTCTATTTTAATGAAAGTTACTCCTTAAATATCTCTTATTCTCATCCATTTTCTGTAGTTTATTATTTATGTTATTAAAATAGTTTAAATTCAGTTTAATCCCATTCCCTTATTTTTCTTTCTCATTCAATTGAAAATCTGTTTTTAATTTTCTTCATTGTTTGTGTGTGTGTTCGGTGCACTACTCTTATCTTGTCCCTTTATTTTTCTTCTCTTTATAATTCATCACCGTAAAATTATATTACCAGATTAATATACATCTTAATGGATGAGTAAATATCTCATTGGGGTGAGTTATAATTTAGGTATGTTAAGTTATTGAGAGCTTTTGATCGATGAATATTCTTTAAATTAGCATTGTGTATGTTGGACTTAACATGTCATGGATTAATGACTTGTTTTGTTTAACATATGGATTTCATCAATTATTGGAACCATAAATACACTACCACAATAAAGTACTAATTGAGATTAGAATCCTAGTTAAGTTAAGTCTTGGATTAAATCCTTAACACTTGAGAATTCATACCAACATCAACTTGTGACATGGGTGTTAAATTAAATGCAATATAAAGCAATGCTCAAGGATATCACAAGCTTAACTAACCTAATGATGAACTCACCCCAATCATTATCAATTTGTTAAAAAAATTATATTTAATCAATCATTTAAATTAATCTCTGTAAACAAACCCCCTAATCAAAATACAATCAACTAAAAACAAAGACTATTAAAAATTATCATCGCTGATGATTCGACCCGATTGCTGATATACACATTAGCAGAGCACCAGAACTTTGACCGGTCGATAGGCGACAATCAGCCGTCCGTTTCAGTCAACCTATACTGATTCAGTTCCAGACTGGTTCGCCTGGGCTTCAGTGGGCCTGGCCCATTGGGCCATGGTCCGACCCGACCTATTGTGCGTGGACAGGCCCATGTTGCACGCGGCCCAGTGGCGCGGCCCGGTTGTGCGGCCCAACGGGGCAACCTGGTAGCACAGTCCACTCGAGCTGGGGACAAAGGGGGTGTGTCCCCCTTCTGTTTGGAATGGAAATGGGTAGTGCCTTTAGGTGTTGTGATGTCTCTGTGGGAACTGAGTAGGTCCCACTGAAATTCAACGGACGGCCGGTGATACTTCCCGTCCTCCTCCTAGTGGCGTGGTCGCACACAACTGCTTCTCTATGGTCGGTCGGGTGTCGGCCCCCCTTTGGCCACCGCCCTGGCCCAGCGGCTATGGCCTACCAGCCCACTGACAGTGGGGATGCACGTTTCTGCTCTTCCACACGGCCATAAGGATGTTGGTCGCCATCATTCCCCACCGAGGCTGATGGGACACGACTGATAGGCCATGACTTCCTCATCATTTGGTGGCACTAATGTGTGCCTCCCTTTCTTCCTCATGGTTGGTCGAGTGCTGGCCCCCACCTTCTTCCGTAAGTCAATGCGGCTTTGTCTGAAGACTGAATAATATAACGATTAAATATTTGCGATCCTTGGTTTGAGGCCTCTGCATCCATATGTCACGCTCGACAAAATATTGTGTTTCTAGTTTCATTAAATATTTGATGTCGAAGAACGCATTATGAATGAGTGAAGAACAAAAGATAATGGAAAAAGGTATATGTGCGGGTTGATGTCCTTGTTTGTTTGGCCACCATCGTTGTGAATCCAGAACAAGAAGAATCAACAAAATATATTTAATCATAATCAAATTTAAACCCCTACCTCATTCTATCATAAGAGATGTCATGATGGAGAAGATGTAGTGGATGAGATGGTGACATCGGTGTTCATCGCACCAGAAAGATGATTATGATCTGGGCTCAATCGTCATCCTCATTCTCCAATTCTAGATGATGATATTTGTTAGAGATATTTCTTTGTTGAAGAAGATGATCTTCCAAAATCTCTCCCCAAAAAACCTCTCCTTTGACAAAAAAAATTCCCCCACATGAAATGTGGAGGGAACATAGTATGTTATGTTTATTAATTAAACAATTAAAGGTTGGATCATTAATTATGTTGATGTTGGAACAATAAATTTGCAGGAGTCCAAGGGTTAACTCCAAATTAAAGAGGGAGTTGAAGGGGGTCATGTGGTCCCCACCTCTAAATTTATATGGGAGTTTTTACAAAGAGAAATAAAATAAAGATGTTTTATTTTATTTTCATTATTATAACTCACCCATGAAAAGTATGAATAGTAATTTACACCCTCAACCTACAATGGTCGAGTTGAAGGTCTCCTTAAGCGAATGTCGGCACTGCGAGTTCAACAGTGTCCTCATATTTCAATTCTGAGCACTGGTTCAAAAGTTACCAAATGCCTCTCATGCGTTTACTGAATGTACCAGAAACAATGTTTGTAAAATTAATAACAATCAACCTCGACCGGAACTGGTTGAGGTTAGGATCTGCCAAAATGAAACACACCCCAAAAAACCCAACGGTACTCTCGGACATCCAATCCATGTTACCATTTAAAAGTTATGTATTTTAAAATAAAATAATTGTCAAATAAATATTTTATTTATGAAAAAAAACTAACATTCACTGGTGGCCCGTTCTGTCCAAAGTCACTATCTGCCTAAAGAATGCGTACCCCCACAAGTTCATCTGTGGTCTTGGATTTTTAATTCGAGTTACCATCTGAGAGTTATAAGCATTTAAAAAATAAAATAATATTAATTTATTATTTTATTTACGGTTATTCCATTTTTGGGTTTTCTCACAGGTGGCATGTGCCTACTAAACTTAAGTTGTGCCTAGTGTAAACCTGCCATCTTGAGAGCAGCAATGCACTCAGATTTCGGATCTGGGAAACCGTTTAAGGGTTATAGAGATTTTTCATAAAAATTCTCATGCACATTTATTAATGTTTAATAATACTTCGACAGTTCATTCCAAGAACTCTGGGCCTCGGAATCGCATGTTGTCAAATTTCACCATCTCCAAATTATTTCATATAAAGAAGAAAAATATATATGGAAATTCCAGGACATTAAAGCTAAATTACTATTTTACACTAATAAATTTTATACTGGATCCTAAAATAAGTCATTATAATGTATTTTTTTTATCTTGGTTTGATCATCAAAACAAACCTCAATATAATTCCAATTTCTAAATTATTCCATCATAGATGATTGAATATCCAAATAAATTATAATGGGTTGGTTTTAAAATATATATTATTCTTCATATAGTTATGTTTCGTGATCATCATATATTAGACATCATCATATATTCACACATGTATGTTTTTATATAATTATATTCCCTACCTAGTAACGCTTATTTATCCATCATCAATGATGTTTAACAATATAATTAAATTCCTTTGAATCACTAGTCTGAAAATAATTGACATCACATATTTTTGGCTTCAGCTCGTTGTGTTTTACAACATTTTAACTCCTTTTCTGCACTCATGATTCACCTACTTCATCAAAAAGTACTATATTTTGAGAGATATTTTTTGTTTTTATTTGAATTATATTCAATCCATAATTTTCAGACCTCATTCTATTCCTTTTATAATTTACACCTTAGAATTTTTCTCTAATTAATAACCAAATAAGACAAAGTCTTGAACCATTTTAAATAGTTTTAATAGATTTAAGACATTTATTTTTCTAAAAAAATGTACCGACATAAAATGTAGTACCCTAGAGCAAATATATGATTCTGTACATTAGAAACAGATACATGGAAGCACATATCTAATGATATAATAGTTCAGCAGTATGGGTCAACTGGATGCATACAAAATTCCCATAATAAATTTGATTATAATAAATAATTTTTTTAAAAAAAATACATTATTTCAACTACTATATTCATTAATATAAATTGTATTAGGTTTCATGGAATCCATGAAATGGAAAAAATAGGGTTGTTCACATGTAATAATAATGTGTTATGTACAGTAGAATCTAACATGAAACAATGTTTATAATAAATATGATAAAGTAAATAATTGAACACACAAGACATTTAGATTGCATAAATATCCATATAAGATATTGACTAATCTATATAGAAAGGTAAATATCTTAAAAATTATTTAACTTAAGAAATAACTTGACTATTGTAACTAGATAAGGAATATTCAATATAAGAAATTTAAATTATTGAAAAAACATTCCTTTTAATAAATATACTATGAATGAAATTCATCAACAGATAATATTATAGTGAAAATATCTTGGATAATAATAAAAAAATTATATATGGTGAAGATTAATTTTTTTTCTTTAGGTATCCCATGACCATGATACCACTACTATATAAATATATATACATTATTGTTTAAAATTGATTGAAAAATGTTTTTAACAAAGTATATTTAACTGGTTCATCTCATTAGACTACTAATGCATCATGTGGATAATAATAAAAATTTCCCACCCATGTATTTCATGCCTAAATCATTCCACATATATAGAATAATGGTTTATATTTTTATAAAACATAATTTATCATCAAGTACCCTTTTTAAGAAAAGAATATAGACAGATCAATATTTTACAGAAATAAAAATGAATTTCAATGTAGAATAGTATGTGATGAAATGATATACGTCTTAAAAAATAAAAATATCAATGATAAATAATATTGATATTTAGGGGGAAATTTTGACTCTAATGAATACTAAAAAGTTATCATTTTATTTGAATTTTATTTATTACAATAATGAATTCTAGAAGAGAGTGTGAGTACTTTTATTATTCAAAATAATGATAAACAATCAAAAGATAGAATAAGTATGGTATAAATACAAATTTTTCCTAATTTCATATTTATAAAGTGAAATACTATTATAATTTATGAAAATAAATACCATAATTATATCATTACAATAATTATTTGGGAAAATATATTATCTATTTTGAATATATCTTTTCATAAAATAAAACTCCTTGGAAAACTATTTCATTGATAATAACTTTTAAAAGATATTAATTTCTAGAATACTAGTGGAAATTTTATTTAAATGTTAATGAGTAAATATAAATACTATTTTCCATTGAAATGAATGATTTTTTTGTATTATAGTACATGTCGTACGTGTTAACAAGTACATTCATTTTTTCATATTAAAAACGTTCAAAAGGATACTAGTTCCAAAAATAAATAGAATATTAATTTGAATTTTTTTAAATGATAAATTTGATTAAATTTTCATTTTATTTTTTTTAAATTTTAAAAAGTTATTTGAAAACACTTGTAGATAACATTATTTTTGGAAAATGACAGATTTTTCACCTGAAGAGAGAAGTGAGGTCATATTTTGATCAAAACTATTTATCAGTTATTTTATATACCAAAGAGTAGAAATTTACTATTACATGTAATAATAATGAATATTCATAAGTGAGTAAAATTATTTGGGCTTATTAAGAAAATTTTAAATTGATCTCCTTCATCTAAAATTCAGGCATATATAATTTCACCTAGATTGAGATTGTGAAGTAATCCCTTCTAATGATCATAAATTCAAAGTGATAATTAATAAATGACAAAATTATGGGTATAAGATATAAATAAAAATAGTACAAGATTAAATATAACATATTATAATCAAAATTCATTATACACATAATAATTGATTATTAATGATAAAAATAAGTAATATAAGCCAAGAAAATGAAATTGAGTTATAAAATTTTATACCACTTGGTAATTTTCAACTCAAATAACATTATATATAATTATCAAAAAAGAAACATAAAATACCATGAATTATTAATTACCCATGATATAAAATTTTAATTTTGGACTGTAAAACTCGTATAATATAAATTAGGTGCATAACATTGTAATATGTCTAAATGTTGGGAAATTGATTTGAAGCCCTTCACCTTAAATTTCCTTTTGGTTAAAATTGGTTATCATCATATATAGTGGTTATAAACTTGTTATTATATTTTTTAATAACCATATTATTGTTTATTATATAATTTTGTGTCCTTTTATGTCATCTAATCATTCATTCATTATTTATCTTCCATTAATTTTAATTTTTTCAGGAGTTAATTTCCATGTTTTTTCATGTGAGTTTCTTCACTAATGGTACTGTTCTTACACATATTTAATTGATCCATAATCTCAATAATAATAACCAGGACATAAATACATTATTTTTACGTAAATCTTTCCATAAAATGAATCATTATTGATGGTTATGGAAAATTATGTATCTTTTGATCGTGGATATGGTTGGTCCTATGAAAACATGAGTAATGATTTCATTTTTCAATGATCATTTTGAAAATGAGGTATGAAATAATTTTATTTTCATTAATGATAATAATATACTAGATTTTCTATTATTTCATTTAATAAAATGTTGTATTTCACCTTTTTCTTGTTATGAACTGAGAGTCAAATCACTCCGTGAAGGTGGTATTCCACATGAACATGAGAGACATTATCATATTTCATTTTAAGAAATAAAATGATATATTAATATTTAATAATGATAAATATTTCATTAATAAAATATTAATTATGTTTATATACCATATAATAACTAATATTTTCTTTATAACCTTCGATGTGATGTCTTAGTGAAAAATGAATCTCATCGCTTTAGGGGTGGTAGTATTTCATACATAGAAGGGAAATTATCGTATCCCCTAAGGAATAGAATGTAAAAAATTAATATATTATATATTGAATATTCGATTATTTATATTTCATAAATAATATATAAATATATTTATATTATCAATCATCACAGCCAGCTATGAATGGTGGTAATTGGAAAAAGAATTGAAACTGGTTCGTGAGGTTGTAGTCTCTCACACACACAAAACGTGATTCGACTAACCAAATTATGGAAGAGGGAATGGGTGTTGGTAAATCAAATAAAAAAAGTACATATCAGTACATGGAATATAATATGTATTTTATATCATCATAGCTTGATAATAATTTATGTAGTTGTAGGAATAAATAATATAAAAATACAAGTTGAACAATGTGACAACTTCTTCAGGTATCCCCTATAGGTATTCACCAGAATCCTCCCTACATTTATTTTTAAAACAAATAATTAAAAATTTTAATTTAAGGGATTTATTTATGTGATTTTGGTTTGGTTTGAAAGATCCATTATGGTTGAATATGTGAATATGGGAGGGAAGGGGGCATCCTTTTGTAAGTGAGGAGAGAGAAACAAATGTAATTATTGAGTAGAATGACTTCAACCATAGTTTTATCATATAAAAATTCACTAATTAGGTACATTTATATATAATAGAAGGTATAAGGTCTAAATATTACCATAAAATATATTTTATTCAATTTTTAGTCATTTTTAGCACTCCGATTATTATTTTAACTTCCCACTAAATACATTTTGATTTTAACCGTATCAATTAATTCTAAACTTTTCACTATTAATATTAGAAAAAATTAGGATTCCTATATTATAAATTAGTAATTATTATGATTAAAAATGTGGAAAACATTTTTAGACATTAAATTCCTCGATATGGATATTTTAATTTAAAATTAACCATGTGCATTTAATGTGAAATTTTTATTCTAAAGTGATAATACTCCAATTTTTACAATGATCATATATAAAAAATCAATGTGAATATTATTCCAATGACCTAAATTATATTAAGTGATGTATTATTGAAATAATTTTACTATAAAAAATTATAAAATATATAAACAATATTAATTATTTAAACAATATAACAGTTTTCATATAAAATTCACTATTTCTCAATATTTATTGAAAAAGGAAATTTTTACGAAAAATATTGAATTATATTCATAATATATTCTTATATTATGATTTAGGATAATAATTAGAACACTTAAAACAAGTCTTATAAAATTATTAATAACTAATATTAAATTATGTAATCATAGCGCAACTATATCATATTTTAGAAAAGAATTCAGTTTTTTCAGAAAACAATTTATTCTATTTTAAATGATTATTTTTTAATTTCTAATCAATAGATATAAATAATTTTTTTATTTTATTTGTATAGTTCATACATATAAATATAAAATCAAGGGTCCTAGGTTAAGCTATAATTTTTTTCATTTAGAATTGTGCATATGAGTTCAACTATCAATCATAGATATTAAAAACTATGCACTTTATTATGTGGGTTATTCAGGATCGGTTTAATACGTAACATATTATATGAAATAAAAATATAATTCTTTTATAATTTCTCATTGTCACATTCTATCCACCTAAAAAAAATTACACCTCATAATTTAAACAATATTTGGTATTGAAGGGTTTCATATTTGAGTATTATTTTGTATAATACCCATATTGTAAAAATAGTGTATATAATACACTCAGAATAAGAGAGAAAGGTAGGTAAAACAGTAATAAGGACTAACACATAAATATGAATATATTTAATAGTACAATTGTCTTTATTGATTCTATAAACCTGAAGGAAAATAATGAATAATTATATAGAGTTATTGAGGTTATTGATAACAGTAATGTGAATGCTCAACGAAATGTTAAGGTTCTAAATACCATTAATATATGATGATTTAAAAATTCTATTTTATTCATATGATTTAAATGTAATATGATAACATTTTTTATTGAGTATAATTTTTTTAATTTTGATGTATTATTTTTTCGTCTATGGAGATAAGGAAATATACATAGTTTACATGTTTTCTATTTCATATGTACAATTTCATTCTTTGGTTTTCATTCAATAAATTTATAATTCATATCTTAATCTAAAAAAATAATATCCAAATATGAAATTTTTATTCCCAAAACAATGAAATCAAATTTTTAATAAATTATAAAATTTATAATATTGTGACAAGTCATTTTGTCTATCTCTAAATATTTTCAAATATATATATAGATAAAAAATTATTAAATATAATACATCAATTAGAAACACTTAATTGTAACACCACTTCTTCATTAGAAATATTTATTTTTTACGTTCCTAAAAAATTAAATATTAACCATAATTTCATATAGGTCAACAGTAGGTGGTAATACCTTATCGTCCATTGGTAAAGGAATTAAACCATACCACCTTGCAACATGCAATGGGTGGTCCCCTAGCTTGAAGGTTTTAATTTTCCCAAAATATATTAATATATTTCCTATAACATAAAAAAATATTGGAAATAATTTAAATAAAATTAATCGTTAAATAATATTTTTCCTACCATTTTAAATACATATCTTTTTTACAAAAAATATCATATTCATATTTCACTATTATTAGAGTTCCATTAATGATCAAATAGATAATAAGTGTTATCTATACCTATAAACATATGTCTAAAATTATTAATGACATTATTCATCAAATAAATTTTTCACTAAAACATAAACACTCTATAACATTCTCATATAATATCATTAATCGAGGTATACACCCATCACACTAAACTAAATGGGCGTTTAATAATTTGAACTTGTTGTCAATCATAGAATTATAAACCCATACTATTATCAATAAGTATTAAGTAATTTATGTCATATGTGATTTTAAACTTCATTAAAATCATTATAGTTTCTTGATTCAAATAAAAAATACCATTGGTAATATATCTAACAATTTAATTCATGAATCAGAAAACATAAATTCATCATCTGCTTTATTTCAACATAGTTTCTTTCTAGGTGTAGGGTTTAACCTTTAGATGATGTAATTCACTTGGATAAATTATAGCCTTCCCATATTTAGAAAAAATTACTATATACATATGATTATGAAATATTTATTTCCTTCAATCATACTCCTCATTTTTCATCACAAATTATTTTCTTCATTCCCATACCTTCCACATATAATTAAATTCAATGATTCATTTAGACACTTTCATGGGGTTCTCCTTAAATATTTATTATATGATTGTAATTATTACTTATGTCCTCCTTGGTCTCTGTCACTCAATATTTTAGAAATATCCACACATTTATTCATGGGTGAGTGAAAGAGTTAGTTAAGGTATATAATGTTACTCTTATTTGGTGAAAACAAATTAGGTTGAATCAAAATATCCTTCACTCATATCATTATCCCATTTGGGTTGTCAATGTAACCACATTTTCATTCATGTTCAATTTTATCCGTATTCATTCAGGTTCTATCAATTTATTAAAATAGGAAAAAATAGTGTGGGAAAAAGTAATAATATTTGAAAACCCATATAATCATCTATAGTAGGATTAAATAATATAACAACTCTTTTTAATCTATAACAACAAATATATGACATCGTTCACTCATTTTCATAAGATATATAAATTCATTATATTTTTTCGCAAAAAATTGGTCATTATCTTAAAAATATCTCATGGGAGTGTCAAAATAGTTGTATAGAAAATCACATTTTATTGTTCAAGGTGATGATCGATTAAATCCTAATATGTATTTTTAGATTTATCTACAACAAGTAATTATATTTCATAACCATGAAATATATGTCATCAAAATAGATATTTATTTCAATTAATTACCACATAATCTCTACCATAAAAATTCATTAGGATGATCTCCAAATCATTTCCTCGTGTATATTATTCTGTTATGTTCCCAAATATATGTTTTTCTTTGTCTAGTTCATATTTTTACCCCAAAATTTCTGAAATCCCAACTATATTTAAAAAAATGTATTTTAGGGAACATATCTATATGATATACATTGAGTATAAGTGTATAAAACCATACTATTGTTTTTATAAGGTGTAGATTATGTTTTTATTCCTTGTACTAATTCTTTGTTTTGATACTATATGTTTCATTATACTGGAATAGATTTTCATAGTGTTGATAACTCTAAAAGGGAACATTGGGGGTGACCCAATCATCACATTGCAAAATAAAATGGGATTTACTATGAATTTGGGTTGACACAACCTAGGGATATGCTTAGGATAATGGTCAATTTGATGATGACCCATTATGATAGATTTGTCTATATGATGAAAATGAATTTTCTAGATTAAACCTATAGTTTTAAAGAATAAAAAAAGTGTTGTCATGATTTAATCACACTATAGATGATTATATGGGTTTTCTAATATTATTATTTTCTATCACACTATGATTTTCAATTTTACTGAATGAATAAGGCTTGAATGAATGTCTTTTAAATAGAACATGAATGAAAATTTGGTTACAATGAGAAACCCAAAGGGATGATTACTCATATAAAGGATTTTTTGATTCTACCTAATTAGTTTTCCCAAAATATGATTAACAATATAAACCTTAACCAACTCCCTCACACACCCATCAAGAGAAGGATATAGTTTTCTAGTATATTGATTGATGATGATCGAGAAGCGAATAAGGATCAATTTTCATCATTTAAGTTATATAGAAGATGAAATATTGGAAAGCTCTTAATAGATCGCAATAATTCATTATTCATGTAAAGGGAATAAAGAGAATAATTGGACAGAAAAAATAATGAGCATGACTAATGGAAATAAATCTTGAATAAGGATTCAATTAATGTAACCTTACAAAAATTTAGAGAATATGGAAATTATCTGAGTCAATTCTCAATTCTAAAGGTTAACTCTAGTCCAATGAAGAAACTATGAAGAAATAAAATAGATTAAGAATTTATATATTTTGATTCAATAATTAAATTGTTAATATATTTTACTAATGTAATTTTTATATAATAATAATGAGACATATAAGGTGTTTGTTATATTTTGGAATCATATTTTTCATTAATATCTTATGACTTATGGATACTTGTATGTGATTATATTTTTGTAACTTCCCAGTTCCGGATACCACCCAGAGGCTCCTCGTATTCGGTTAGTCACATGGCCTCATGTGCATTTCCCCAAACACCAGAGGCTGCCAACTAGCAGTGAGTGCCTTGGGTGTGTTAGTGGGGAAACTATGCCCTCATTGGTAGAGCACACAATAGAATTAAACAACACATACAACAATGAAAGCAGTAAATATCCAACAACAGTAAATAGCAGAAGACTAAAACAATAAAGAACAAGAGCACACACACACACTCACACACACACACACACACATATATATATATGTGTGTGAAATGATACAAGATACATATGTATATGAAAGCATCCAAACAAGTCACAATGCTGAATACAATACTAAACCAAAGTACTAAAGAAAAATAGATAAGCCACTCATCAGCATCGCAAGCCTAAGCTTGGTCCGATGCTCTCCTACTCCAATACAATCATGTTCTTTAAGTCTAAGGGTGTTTTCCCTTGTCTTTACCTACAGTAATATAATCTGTTTGGGCCCAAAAGAATGACCCAAAAAGGGTGTGAGACTAAATCCTAGTAGGAAACCGCCCAAAGATCTATGCCTAACAGTCAGTGAGTATATGGAAGGTAACAGTATAGTAAGCAGTAAGTAGTAAACAGTAAGCAGTAAACAGGTTGATACACAACAGTAAACAATCCATAGATCAACAAGTAGCAGTGAAGCAAACAGTTAACCACAAATAGGAAATCCTTCTGGGATGTACTCACAGAAATCCACTCTGGCCCTATCCAAGAAGTACCAATAACCCACTGGGCAGTACGCTTCGCCTAACCCCTCTGGTTTGGTCATACGAAATTATAAGACTCTCTGAGGAAGCACACTCTGTTAATTCCCCTTATAGTCTAAGGTAGTCAGGGACTCTCGAAGAAAGATCACATGGTCAATTCCATTTATATCCATAAGGTCTACAGACTCTATGAGGAAGCTCACTCGGTCAATTCCTCTTATAGCCTCAGGTCGATCACAGACTCTATGAGGAATCTCACTCAGTCAATTACTCCTATATCCTGGAATGGTTTAAGTAAGTTCAAAAAAAACAAAGACTCTCCAAGGATGCTCACTCGGTTTATCCCCATATAGACTATAAAGCTCAAGACTCTCTGAGGAAGCTCAATCGGTATAACCTCATGTGGTCTATTGTGTCTAAGACTCTCTGGGAAGCTCACTCGTTTTATCCCCTATAGTCTGAAATGTCCAAGACTCTCTGAGGAAGCTCACTCGGTCTATCCCCTTATAGTATTATAGCACCAGGTTCTCATGTCCTCATGACAATCAGAGCATAATAATTCTATAAGGAAAAAATTAAACCTACAGAGCTACTTGTCTAATCAGTCTACAACATAACAAGCATGTCAAGGAAAAACACTCTATCCTATGGTCACAAGGCATAGAAAATAGGTATAACGGCCAAAGGGTGAACAAGACCAAAAGGTTATAAACAGAATAGGGCATAGAAAAACATCCAAACATAGAAATTATCCACAAAAATAGCCAAATTATCTCCACACACGAATACAAGAAAGGCATGATAACAACAAGGGCAAAACAGTAAACACCATATACCCCATTCAAGGGTATTGTTGGAATTTGCACATAATACTCAATGACTTTGAACGGAAAGGCACAAACCACCTTCCTTGATGCTAGGAGATCAATATAATTGAACCACGAGGCTTGAATCTTTTTAGAATGTAGTAGATCTATGAAAATGCACAAAACATTCAACCCATGATAACTTGAAAAATAGGATGAATTGGAAAACAATTATTTAGAAGAAGTAAGATCTTACCACTGCGGTTCCAACACAATCGACGGTGGTCGATTCAATGAACAGATGGAGGATTGGGGGATTTGAGAAGTTTCGGCATCGTACAACTTCTCTTTATCAAATGGGACCTAGAAAAATGTGATTCTAGGGGTCAAATGCAAGCCCGGTTCGTTAAATAAAAAATAAAGTAAACAGCATGTACTTTTGGAGTACATAGCGTGTACTAGGATTTTCCATACTCCTCTTTAAGTGGAATCCATGTCACCCCACACGACCATGTGTGCGACCCTTATATGGCCAGCATATAGCCTCGTGTGACAATAAATTACACGACATGTACTCATAAAGTACACGGCGTGTACTTAAATTTTTCCAGAAACGCCACTTTTCTCAATAACTCCAAAAAAATAAAAACATACCTGAAAAGAAGATCTGGGTTCTTACAAACTTCCCCCTTAAAGAAATTTGTCCCCGAATTTCCCTAAAGATGTGTAGAAGAAGAAAACCCAAACAGCTTCGGACACTGTGATCGTTAATCAGCCTCCCTCTCCCAAGTCTCGTCATGTACTCGCACGTGCTGCCATAGCACCCGTACCAGAGGAACAAACCATCCATGGAGAACCTTCATACTATGATCGACAATTCGGATAGGTTGCTCCTCAAACGATGCATCTGCTTCGATCTAAACCTCCTAAGGTTGAAAGACATGAGACGGGTCATAATGATAATGTCGGAGCTGAGAAACGTGGAAGAAGTCTTGTATAGCCCGATACCTCTAAGGTAACTACAATCGATAGGCAATTGGCCCAACTCTCTCCAACACCTCAAATGGTCTGACGTACCTCGTTGAATGCTTACCCTGTCTCTGAATCCCCTTGTGTCCCAACCTCGGTGCGACATGAAGGAAAACCAGATCCCCAACCTCAAACTCTAGAGGTCATCTCCACTTATCATCATAAGGCTTCTGTCGAGACTTTGCCATAGCCATCCTCTTTAGAATCAACTCTATCTGCTCTGAGGTCTCCTGAACAAGACGAGTTCCCAGTAAGCTGCCTCTCCAGCCTCCATCCAACACAAGGGTGGTCGGAATGACCTATCGTAAAATGCCTCATAAAAATACATTTAAATATTTCCTTGAAAACTGTTATTGTAGGAAAAATTCACAAGAGGTATATGCTTCTCCCAAGAACCTTTAAAATCTAGGATGTATGCTCGGAGCATATACTCAAGTATTGGAATCTTACGCTCGAACTGGCCATCTGTTTGGGGATGGAATATTGTAATCAAAAGTACCTGGGTACCCAAAGACTTATGAAGTCTCTTCTAGAACCAAGATGTAAAACGGGCATCCCTGTCTGAAATAATGAAGTTCAGAACTCCATGTAGACATACAATCTCTCGGATGTACAATCGCCCCAGCACATCAACACTGAAGGACTCCTTGATCGGAAAGAAGTGAGAAACCTTTATGAGTCTGTCAATGAAAACCCACACTGTGACATTACCTTGAGGTGACCTTGGAAAACTGGTCACGAAGTCCATTGCGACATTTTTCCACTTCCACTTGGGAATGGGTAACTGCTGTAAAAGCCCTACTGGTCGCTGGTGCTATGCCTTCACCTTCTAACAAGTGGAACACCTCATGAAAAAACAAGCAACATATCTCTTCATACCAAGCCACCAATACTGGCTGTGTAGATCCATGTACATCTTGGTGACGCCAGGATGAACTTCCCAAACTGAGGAATGAAAATCCTACATCATCTCCTTGCATATGTCTGATGGCACCCATACACGTCCATGGAAATGCATGATCTCATCCTCACCTACTTTCCACACAAGAATGAGGTCTTTTACTTACACGCATTCTCATAGGACTAGGCCTTCAGAATAAGATAGCATCCTCATTCTAACTCGATCAAGAAGTTTAGAGGTAATAACTACAAAAGATTGAAATGTCTGCCCTTGACATTCATGCACCTCCAAATGCATCTCATAGAATAGTTTCATAAGCTGCCACTCACTGCTGGCCTCCTAAACTACATGTATCTGAGTTCTCCTAGTCAATGCATTAGCCACAACATTGCCTTTCCCAGGTGTATAGGCAAGCTCAAAGTCAAAGGACTGAAGATACATGACCCACATGTGTTGTCTTAGATTCAGATCACGCTAAGTGAAGATGTACTTGAGACTTTTGTGTTCAGTTAAAACCACAAAATTCTCTCCTAGAAGATAACATCTCCACCGGTGTAGGGTGTGAACAACAGCCACCATCTCTAGATCGTGTGTCGGGTAATTCCACTCATGTGGCCTCAACTGTCGAGACCCGTAACCAACGACTCCATCTCCCTGTATAATCACAGCTCCCATCCTGATACCTGATGCATCGCAATAAACATTATACCTCTTGACCGTCTCTGGAAAGACTAGTATCGGTGCTGAATTCAACCACCCTTTCATCTCATAAAAGGAAACACACAATAATCTGACCATAAGAACATCGCACCCTTCTTGTCCAGACCAATCATCAGTGCTGATAATAGTGAAAAGTCCTATATGAAACATTTTTAGTATCCATCTAGCCCTAAAAAACCCCACACCTCAAAGACATTCTTCAACTGCTCCCAAGAAACTACTACTCTCACTTCCTCTGGGTCTACTGATACTCTTGTCTCTGATATAACATTACCCAAGAAGTGAATATAATCCCTCCAAAAGTGGCATTTTGATATCTTAGCATATAACTTATGCTCTCTTAGTGTACTCAGAATGATCTCAATATGGGTAGCATGGTCGTGTCTAGTGGGATAGTACACCAAGATGTCGTCCGCAAAAACCACTATGAAGGAATCCAAGTATGTATGAAACACTTGGTTCATTAGTGTCATCAAGACTTTAGGTGCATTCATGAGACCGAACAACATAACCATATATTCCTATAAACCATACCTTCTCATAAAGGTTGTAAATGGTATATCAGATGGTCTAACATGCAACTGATGATAACAGGATCTCAAATCAATCTTTGAGAACACTTGGGATCCTCGAAGTTGATCTAAGAGATCATTGATCCTAGGAAAGGGATATTGGTTCTTGACTGTGAACTAGTTCAACTTCAGATAGTCCAAAAAAATCTTCAGGGTACCGTCAGCCTTCTTCGCAAACAGGATAGTTGAACCCCAAGGAGAAGTATTGGGTCTGATGAAACCCTTCGTCTGCAACTCCTCCAACTATTTATTGAGCTATTGCAACTCAGGTGTAGCCATCCTATAATGAGGAATGTACACCGGTGCCACTCCTGGAATAAGCTCAATCGTGAAGTCTACCTCATGCTCCATAGGAAAACCTGAAAAGTCCTCTCGAAAGAAATCTCTGAAACAATCTCCCACTAGATGAAAGTCTAACTATGAAGTTCCCCAGTCATCCAAATGAATACTAGTGATCTGGGTTGTAACTCATCCCAACCTATGATGCTCTGGACCCACTCTGCTCACCTGAACATCCCACTCGCCTCTATGAAGAAATTATTTACCCTATGGTGTTACAAAACTCACTCTGTGGTGATAATAGTCAACAACTACCTGGAAAGGAGCTAGCCAGTCCATTCCGAGAAAGCCATCATAGCTCGTCATCTCTAGGACATAGAGGTCCCGTAAGAAGTGACGCCATGTATACTCAAGAGGGTACTCTCTACACTGATGTACACTGACCCTCTAGTCCCCAATGGTGTGTCTAGAGTCAAAGTATCGGCAGAGGAAAAGATGAAGAGCCTATGGATCTCCACAACAGAAAAAAAGATAAATCTATTACTAACACCAGTATCGAAAAGATTTGATGATAAAACTGAGGCCACTAAGATTGTACCTCTAACTGTAGAAGGTACAGGATCTTGCACCTGACGGGTCGGCTCCCCTGCAAATTTTGGGGATGTACCTCAGCCCGGTGACCCAGCATGTCCACTCTGAGTTGATCCATTCTATTGTAGCTGTTATCCTGGTGACTAACCACCATGGCTGCGACCTCCACCTCAGCCCAAACGTCCGGTAGAACTCTTGTTCCTATATAGGTGAGAAACTAGAAATGTGTCTCCTGTACGTAGAGTCATAGAAGAACCCCTACCACCAGCTATAGGTGATAATAACTGACAAAAATGCTTAATATGTCCCATATTTCCATAGGATCAGCACTCCATTGGATCTCTCTAGCACTGAGGCCGAGAATGCCCACCCCTCCCACACTATTAGCATACTACCTGGCCACCCAAAGATACATTCCACTCTCTCTGATCTCCTCGATCAGAATCCTGATGGTGCTTCCTGCTATCAGTAGAAGGAACACTGACTCTGGATGTCGAACTGCCCTGTCTCAATGCTATAAAATCCCTCATATTGTGCTTATTGATTAGCTCCTAGTTGACAATAGAGGATATCTAATTCATCCTGAAGATGTTCACCTATGATCGAATTTCGTGCCTCAGACCATCCTCAAACTTTCTCACAAGGAAGAGATCATTGTCTCTTGGAATAGGCGTGAAATGTTACACCTTAGTAAATTGAGAGGAGTACTCAATACCAGAAAGAGTACCCTTCTCTGTACTCATAAACTCCTGGGCTCGATTATACCTCACGGTCTCTAGGTAGAAGAAATCATAGAATAGGTGCTGAATCTTATACCAAGTCATACTCTGCTGGCACCCTAACTATGAGATCACCTCCCACCTCCTCTTGGCGGAGTATCAGAGTATATAGGTAGCGATATTCACCGTATTCTATGGAGGTATCTCCAGATGCTTGAAAATTTTCAGCGTATCCTCTAGCCATGAATCTGTAGCCTAAGGTCCTCCATCCCTTGAAAATTTAGAGGGATGATGTTGTTGGAAAACACACGTCAACTATACCATCGACGGGGCAGGAGGAGGCACTCCCTGGATGTTACACATCATCCTCAAAAAACCCTCCCTAAACTGGGCATCAATTCCTGCAACTAGTATACCTACGGGTGCCAAGGCTAACACAACATGAGGATCTATAGGAAGTCCCTGATCATCCATATCGTGTATCTGATCACTGCCCTATAACTGGCGGTCAACCGGAGGACGTCTCGGTGGAATTACTCTGCAAGGTCAAATGCACACATTAGATTCAAGATTATCAAAGACTAAGAACACAAGAGTACAAGTGGGGAACAGGAGAAAGAAACATTCTAGTTTTACAAAACATGACTACACTATGTGTATAAAAACTATACAACGTGTTCTTTTAAACCATTTGTATGGTTGTGTACTTCTGCCACAACATGTCATGTAACGCCCCAACCACAAGACGTGTTGTCCGCACACATGGCATGTACTTGAACTCTATTCCCCTGCCTGAGTCTCCTTACATGGCTAAACTAGACATCCCTCTTAATCCTCGACTACATGGCGTGATCAATAAGGGAACGGTGTGTACTTGAAAAGGTTTCAACAACCCTTGTTGTTAGTTAAATGGTCAGCTACACGGTTCAATCTACATGGCATGCTCCTTGAAAACATGATGTGTAGTTGAAGGTTTTCCCTGTTCCATGTTGTTCGTGACATGGTCAGGCACTTAAGGTTACACGGAACGACATGTGATAACAGAACCCAACAAGTATAGTCGGAGTTTCATCCATTGGTTTCGATAGTCACACGGGTAGACACACGGTCACCACAACACGACGCGTACTTACCTTACGCAGCGTTTTACTAATGATTTTTAACAACCCTATTTTTCTTCCCACACAGTCAGTGACATAGTTTAAAAACTACATAGTGTGTATTCATAAATTACACGCCATGTATTTTGGGTTTTTCTAGTAAGTAGCTCAGAAACTGCTTCGAAGCCTAGAAAACATGGAAAACAAGAGTTAAGGTGCCAAATTCGGATATGTGAGTTCCCATACTCCCCGCGAATCAAAGCTTGGAATCTCATATAAGTTCTAACAAGTAAACCATTTAATGATCTACCAAATTCCGGTCCTTGAGGGCCCTCAACACCTCAAAAACCACAGTTTGGCATCTATATAAGTAAAGTACTATAAAAAAATTCTTTATGAAACAATAGAGATTCTATCAAAGAATCTATCACAACATCATGCGTAATCTACACAACATCTATCACAACAACATGAAAATGCTAATTCATCCTAGATAGCATGGCAATAATGCATGGCATGTGATTTCTAATAAGTGATTATATGATTCATGAGATTGCATACCCTCATCTCATCGGGTTTTGATAGAAATAGAACCGCAATAACAACAATAGTAATAACACAAGAATGTGAATCACCCAACGGTGAAATCAAATCAACAGTAAAAGTGAAAACTAGTAAAACTGAAATAAACGAGGTGGTATGGATTTTCCCTGTACACTGGTTACCTACTCCCAAGAATAGCTTATTAACAAGTACTTATTCCATCATATCCCTGGATATAGGCTCCAAATGGTACGTTAAGAGAAAATAATTCCTATGATAGCACTTTGTAACATCCCGGTTCCGGAAGCCACCTAGAGGCACCTCGTACCCAGTTGGGCACATGGCCTCATGCGCATTTCCCCGAATACCAAAGACTACCGACTAGCAGCGAGGGCCTTGGGTGTGTTAGTGGGGAAATTATGCCCTCATTGACTGAGTACACAGTAGATTTAAACAACACGTACAATAGCAGAAGTAGTAAATATCCATCCATAGTAACCAGAAGAAGACTAAGACAACAAAAAACTGGAGCACACATATATATATTAAATTATGCATGTTACATATGTCTAGGAATTAAGACAAATAGTCCACATTGCTGAAAAAAATACTAATCCTAAGTACTAAATAAAAACAGATAAGAAACTCATATGCATCGCAAGCATCGGCTTGGTCTCATGCTCTCCTGCTCCAGTGCAATCATGTTCTTGAAGTAGAATGGCGCTTTCCTTTATCTATACCTGCAACAATATAATATGTTTGGGCCCAAAAGCATGACCCAAATAGGGTGTGAGACTAAATCCCAGTTGGAAACCACCTGAAGATCTATGCCTAATAGTCAGTGAGTATTTGGCAGGTAACAGTACTGTAAGCAGTAAGTAGTAAATAGTAAGTAGTAAACAGGATGATACACAAATAGTAAACAATCCACAGATCAAAAAGAAGAAGTGAAGAAAGCAACTAACCACAAACAAGAAATCCCCATGAGAAGTACTCACAGCCATCCCCTCTAGTCCTATCCAAGAAGTACCAACAACCCTCTGGTCAGTACACTCAGCTTAACCCCTCTATTTTGGTCATACAAAATTATAAGACTCTAGGAGGAAGCATGCTCAGTCAATTCCCCTTATAGTCTAAGGTAGTCAGGGACTGTCTGAGGAAGATCAAACAGTCAATTCCCCTTATAGACCCAAGGTCTAGAGACTCTCTAAAGAATATCCCTCGGTCAATTACTCTTATATCCTCAAGTCGATCACATTACACTCTATGGAATCTCACTAGGTCAATTCCTCTTATAGCCTGGAATGGTTTAAGGAAATTCAAACAAAACAAAGATACTCCGAGGAAACTCACTCAGTATATCCCTGTATATTCTATAAATCTCAAGACTCTCTGAGAAATCTTATTCGGTCTATCCTCCTGTGGTCTATAATGTCCAAGACTCTAAGGGAAGCTCACTCGGTCTATCCCCTATAGTCTAAAATATCCAAGACTCTCTGAGGAAGCTCACTCGGTCTATCCCTATATAGTCTTATAGCACCAGGTTCTCACATCCCTGTGCCAGTCAAAGCATAATAATGATATAAGGCCAAAGTAAACCTATAGAGATACTTGGATAACTAGTCTATAGTATAATAAGAATGTTAGTGAACAAAACTCCGTCCTATGGTCACAAGGAATGGAAAACAGGTGTAACGGAAAAAGGCTGAACAAGACAAAAGGGTCTTAAACATAACAAGGCATGGAAAAACATCCAAAAATAGAATTTAACCTCATACATTTCTAAAATACCTATACACAAGAATACAATCAAGGAAGAAAAACAATAGGGGAAAACAGTAAACACACAATACCCCATTCAAGATTATTGGATTAATTTGCACATAATACTCAAAGACGTTGAACAGAAAGGAACAAACCACCTACCTTTATGGTAGAAGATCAATATACTTGAACCATGAGGCTTTAATCTCATTAGAATGTCGTAGATCTATGAAACCACACAAAACATTCAACCCACTATAATATACAAAAGTGGAGGAATTGTAAAAAGATGCTCTAGAAGAAGGAAGAGCTTACGGATGTGGTTCCAATATAATAAACGGTGGTCGATTCAGGGAACAAATGGAGGATCGTGGGCTCAGAGAAGATCTGGCACCGTACGGATTCTCTCTATAAAATGGGAACTAGAAGAAGACGATTCTGGTGGTCCGATGTGAGATGGGTCCGTTTAATGAAAAAAAAGTACACAGCGTGTACTTTTGGAGTACACGGCGTGTACTAGGCGTTTCTGTACTCCGATTTTGGTGTCCTCCACATCACCCAACATGACCATGTGTGTAGCCCTTAAACAGCCAGCACACAACCACGTTCATCAATAAATTACACGGCGTGTACACATAATGTACACAGTGTGTAATTCGAAAATTTCCAAAAACAACTATTTTCTCAAAAACTCCAGAAAAGGAAAAACACACCTGAAAAAAAGATTTGGGTTCTTATAATTTTTATGATTGACCATATGCTCAATGTCATAAACATCCATTTTAGGTTTTTTTGTGGTGGTATTAACCCACTATTATGAATATTTGATGATAATTTTATGGAGTTTATGGGTTTTAGTGACTGGTTTTCAAATAATATTACCATAAATAATTTTTGACATAAGATTATATATTTTGAAAAAATTTATGGTGATGTGATCATAAATGGTATTGTAATAATTGTGAAAACTGAATATAATAATATTTGAAAAAATATATATTTAAAACTATTGGAAATTTTTTATTAAATCATTAATCTTACTACATGTATTTCAAATATATTTGTTAAACATTTTATGAATTATATTAATAAATTTTATCAAAGGTAAAATTACATGTTAGGTGTCCGCCCATCACATTTGGAAGTGTCACATGTCTTCATCCAATTGCCAAAGGATGGAAAGGGTTTTACACCTAATATTGTCCCATGATATATATAGGTAAATATTTCATTACATAAACAATTTAAAAAATTATTATTAAGAGTGATATTATAGTCTTATAATAGACATTTTCTCACTAATATATTATATGAAATAAATTTTTCTAGCCATGTTAGTTATGGGAAATAGTTGAAGATTAATGGGAGGACTGTTCAATCTATTATCTGCATTACAATCTGTTATAATTGATTTTTATTGTTTCACAAATAAATAAATTCATTTTTTTATTTTCATTTTTTATAGTATGTGATTAAATATAAATTAAAATAATCACAACTAAAGATAAAATTATACTTATGAAAAAGAAAAATATCAACAATGTATATTTCATTATATCTATATGATAAAAAATAACAAATCAAAATTATTAAAAATATAATAAATAAACAATGGTTCATATTACATTAAAATCATATTAATCATATGGGATTTTTAATCACTTCATATTTATGGTTTTGAATCCCTTAACATTCCATTGATCATTCACAAAGTAGTTATCAATGACCTTTATCACTTTATATAATTATTTAAAATTCTTTATTTACTGGATACAAATATGATTCAAAAATTACATGAAAAAAAATATTTAATTGTTTTTCAAGATGATAATTATCCCATATTAAATATTTTGATTTACCTTTAATAGTATCCTTAATGGATTCCATAGAAATCCAAAATAATAATGTTAATATCAAATTCTCACTGAGGATTATATACATTGGAATACATCATTAATAAATAAGGTCAGTCAATATGGTATGTCAATTAACTGAACACACATGCCATTTAAATAACATTAAAATCATGATAATATCCGGAATAATCTGTTTGAAAAGGTAATTAATTTAAAACACATTCCATTTAATAATTACTTGACATTCATAACTATATAATTCAACGTCAATATTGACAAATAATAACTGAAAACACATTTCATTTCTTTAATAAACTGAGAATTAAATGCATCTAGATATAATATAATAGTGAAAATATGATATATAATAATTACTAAATTTCTATTGAAGTCCATGATTAATTATTAGATATCATTTTTCATAGGTTCATGATATTTCCACAAACTTTTGTAAAAAAATATTTATCTTAGGCTATCGGATTTATTCATCCCATGAGACTACCAATGAATTGAGGGTACTTATATAATTTCCTCACAGGTGTTTTTCATGTCAAATCAAATCCACATATATTTAATTGGTAAACATTGTACCTCATCATCAAATATTCATATTGAGTAAAGAAAACATATTTATCAATATTTATATATATAAAAAATGATTATCAATGTAAAACAACATCTATGGAAAAAATATACTGTTTTAAAATAAACATATCCATTATCTATAATATAAATATTTTTTGGAAATGTAATTTTCCTATGATCATATGAAAGTGAAAATTTCAAGGGAAACTTATTGACTACAAAAATGATTCATGTAAGTGAATTAAAATACTATCCTTGGTCCAATTGTTATAGAATGTTCATTAGTACATTAAAGATGGTTTCAATAAAAAAATACCCCCATTTTGTATATGTAAAATGAATGGTTTTCTCATTGATGAATAGAAATGGAATAACATGATTAGTAATAATATTCAGTGGAAATTTCCTTCTTATTTTGTAAATAAATTTTCATCAAATATAACATTTTAAAAATCCTTTTTATTAGAAATAATATTTAAAGAACATTGAATTTATAAAATATTAAGAAAATTACTCTATTTAAAAATAACATTGTAAATGTTAAATGGAATATTCAAATAAATAATGATCATGTCATAGGGTATTTCTGTAAATGTTACCCATGTTAATATGTAGTTTCCTTTTACACAATAAAGGGTGTAGAAAGATTCTACATTCGAATCACAACAAGAATAATCTATTGAAAAAAAATTAAAAATTGAAAATGGAAAAAAAATATTTAATAAATCATGTTTAAAAGGTTATAAATAATTTCTTTTTAAAACTTAGATTTGGATGAAAACTAAATTATGAACGAATAATGAATTTTAGTCATATTATCATAAATACATTATATCAATTATTTTATGTACAAAGGAGTGGAAGATGGTACAAATACATGAAGATACCATGATAAAATAAAGGATAATAAAAAGTAAAGTTTTTTATTATCCAATGAAAAAATAAGTTCCTTCAACATAAATCCATGAACAAATAATCTTGATTAGAATGAAATTATGAAATTAAACCTTATAATGATAATACTATCGAAGTGAGA
Organism: Viscum album; assembly: GCA_963277665.1. Classification (NCBI taxonomy): domain Eukaryota; kingdom Viridiplantae; phylum Streptophyta; class Magnoliopsida; order Santalales; family Viscaceae; genus Viscum; species Viscum album. The sequence continues at coordinate 364,731,235 of OY728166.1, read as the reverse complement.
ATTTATCAATGAATAAATTATGTGTATCAACAATAAATTCAAATAAAAAACTTCTAAATACAACATAAGATAAAAAAATTATGATAATAATAAATTTATAATATCAATAACAACAATGATTAAATATAATCCAGTGAAATTAAATTGAGTTATGAAATTCATTACCAATTGGTAATTATCAAGTAAAATCCACATGGATAAAATAATTAAAACTGAATAATTAAATAACATGAAATTTCTATTAAAACTTGATTTAAGATGTCAATTTTTCAGTATATGGCACATATATAATATTAGTATCATTATATTAGAATATGCCTTAATGAAGGGAAATAGAGATGAAATCCCTTACTGCACATTTCAATTTGGTTTACCATGATTTAAACTCCTATAAAGTGAATTAAAAAAAATATATTAACATATAAATAACCATATAAATATTTATAATTTCATATATTATCCTTTATGAGATCTTATCACTCATTTGTTAATTATCATTCATTATTTTAAATGCATCTTCTGTTAATTTATTTTTTTTTTCTATATTTTGTTTGGTTATAAAAGATACAATTATAAAACATATTATATAGTACCATAATCTCTATAATAATAATAAGGAAATAATTATCATATTTGTACATTATTTTTTATTTTAATAAAATATAGGAATGATTGTAGGGAAAATGAAGTATATCATGATCATGGAGATGGTAAGTCATGTGTATGCATAAGTAATGATTCCATTATTAAATAATCATTATGGAAAGTACGTAACAAATTTTATATTTTTAAGTAATTTTACTAATATTATATATAAATTATTTTTTCATAAATTATTATTATATATATAATCAGTGTGGTGTGGTGATGAAATGGGAATCACATTGCTTCATGAAGTTCAAAGTCCCCTTGTAACACCCCAAGATTTTATGAAAAATATTCTTTTTAATTTCATTAATGTCTTGTGATGTACGTTACACCAACAAGAGCCTTCACAACACGAATCCCTAACTTGGCTTGCATTACACGCAAGCACAACCGTCCACGATAGCGTGTGTTGTACGCAATACCGAGTTTCGCTAAACAATGATATGCTATTAAAATATTATTAAAACTAGCCATTATGAATAGTAATACCGACTTTTTAAAATTTTATAAATTTTATTTTTGAAAATGGACTTCATTTTTGGATTCAGAATATCGAAATTATCCTAGGGTGAAATTTTGGTATTTTTCTGAAAACATTCAATTTTTTGGTGAATAGTGAAAACACTGGGTTACTATTTAAAACCCAACTTTTTATTTAAATAATTATTTATTTTATTTAAATTTATTTTAGGTCAAAATTGATACATAATACCTATATAAGTTAAATGTAATTCATTGGAGTCATTTTATAATAATTTTAGATATATAAAAATTTTATTGAAATTTTGACCGTCTTTTACCCAACTCCTAGGAGAATTTTCAAATTTACATAAAACATAATTTTACCCCTTTTGTGAATGGAATTTAAAAAATCCAAGAGTCACGGTTGATGTCATTAAGTAAAATTTGGTTCAATGAGATGAAAATAATTTTTGAGAATAGTAACTTTTACTTTTTTTACCACGGTTAAAAGTAAATAGGGTAATTAAGGGTAAAAATGGTATTATTATTACCCTAAAACATGTCCTAATTCTATTGGATAAGTTAAATTAGACCAAAAACAACCTTAGGTATAAAATATGACCATTTAGGCCCACGTGGATTAGATTAGGACATTTAATATTAATTTATTTAAAAAAGGGTTAAAATAGATAAAATCAAAGTTTAATAACTAAATCATATTTAATATAGGTTTATACATATGATAAATTAGACTATAAATATTAATTATAAATATAAAAATATTTCCTACATAATGATATTTTAATTGTAATTTTTAGACATTAAATAATTTAATTTATTGATGATGCAGTAATTATCTTATTAATGAAATATTGACATAATTGATGTTATAAATACCAAAATAAATGTAATTTGAGACTTTTAATGAATTCCAATAATTTTATACGTTAATATGACATATTAGTATTGATTTAATTATCTTTTTTCGAACTAATCATTCTGTTATGATTTTCACAAAAATCAATTACTAAATAGTGTCAAAATTGACATAAAATAGTTTTTAAAATAAATTTTATATTATTAATTGTTATTTTATTCCTAAAAATCTACGGTTCATCCAAATGACTTATATACGGTTATATATATTAATAATAAACAACTTGGGGTTGTTTTGGCTTGTTATAGTATGTTTATTATCCTTATAGTGTAAGAACACAAAAAGACACCGTAAAAGTAAAATTATCTAACTTAAAGTTAAATCTAAATGATAAGGTTAAAATATTAAACTAAACCTGTCAAAATTCTATTGGATGATAAGATTTACACCCATCCCCACCTTAGATTATAAATAAATCAATTTTTAGCTATTTAAAACCGAATATGTCTTTTTAATAAAATAATATTTTTAGTTTTTCTAAAGGTGCCCCTCTCCTCCCTTATAAAAGGGAACCACCTCCCTCTCTTCCTACAACACTTTGAGACATCAAGATCGTCCAACCCCTACCGAATTCTCTTCTCCACATCCCTATAAGCATCCTAGAGGACTTTTTCTTCTTCAAATACCAATATTAATGCCCTAAGGGGAGGTTTCAAAGAGGCTCTTCAAAGAAGAGGTAATGTCAATTACCGATTCTTTCAACTTTATTTCTTCTTCCACTTCTTCTTATTTAGTTGTTTCATTATGATGTAATAACATTAGTATAACTTATATACTGGTATGTTATTATAAGTATGAAAAAAACCTATTTCATCATCTATCCATCCTACGGAAAACGAAATCACCGCGCGTGCGTACGTACGGAATACCGTGTCCACGCCGTGGTATAATCTATTTTGCACCACCACCTTACATGGATGGGTATAATGGAGTAAATAATAACTATATATGATTACTGTATAGTGATATTGATTCTGAAACAGTATGCATACACTCCAATACAATCCCACGATCATGGGAATGATATCATCACTCATGCGTACGTACGGAATACCGTCTCCATGATGTGATGTGACTCATTTTACAAGATCTTCATTGCATAATGATATATAAATGAATTTAAGGAATTAATATGATATATATTACACTACTTAAATTCTGGAAATTAGGTATCTATAACCTAAAGAGAAGAATAAGAATTTATTCGACAAAACATGCATAAGAACAACAAGTAATAAACACCCGAATAACAAGTAGCAATGAAATATTACTAACAAGAAGCTAAGATTATGGACATATATGATTTTATAAAAAAGAGTATGATTATGGAATAATTCAATGACATTATTTAAATCATTATACAGGAGGTTCAGACACTTACGAAGCAAATCGGACCAAAGGTAAGGGAAATATCATAATCTCATTTTTATCCGAGATTGTTTATTCTTTGGAATTTACTGGGGTGTATTTTATCATCCACATCCATGTTTCCTAAATATGTAATATTATTTCCATCTACATAAAATTGTTGAAATCCAATTTTACCCTTCGGTGTGTTTTTAGTAAAATATATGAAAGGAATCTTTTATCATTTTTTGTACGAGGTACTTTTTGAATTTTCTGACAAAAGTATGAGAAGAATGTTTTTTTAACTTATACGGCATGAATGGATTTTTTAAAAAATTATTTCCAAGAAGCTTCCTTTACAATTATTCAAGTTTATTTTTAATCAACTTCTTTTAGTTTACAATTTTATGACATTTTAAGAATGGAAAAGTGTTTTTGAAGTAGAAAGGATATTTTCCTCAAGAATGGAGTTCAAGTGTTTTATAAAAATTATTTTCCATCTAAGATAATAAAGGGTTCTGTTTCAATCCTTATTATTACATTGATTTGATTATGTTGTGATGGAATTATTTTTATGAATTCCATTATCTTATATGAATTGTTTTATGACGTCACGATGTTTAAGAATCCCATTTTTATTACATGGGTTATGTTGTGATGTATGGTTTACGATTTCATGGAACACATAAGAATGGTATAATTATGGTATGGGTGGGACCTATATCTCCCTCCAATGCATTGGGTAAAGATTTTATATCTCATGAGATAGACATGGCAGGAACAGTAGGTTAAACTGGTTCAGTGAAACAGGACTGAAACGAGGAGTGAACTCGGTTCAGAAATGGACTTTGTCCACTAAGATAGTCATGGAAATGAGTCTTGACTAATAATAAATGATTCTCTCTGATTATGTGTGTATGCCACAAATTTTCATGTTTTAAGTTATGATTATTGGGATTACATTTCATGAACTATGATTAATCCCATGTTATGATATTATGATCTCTTTTGCAGGTTAAGATTTCCAAAATGTTATGTTCTTATGAATATGATGTGATTGATATTTCTTTTGTTTACCCTTACTTAGCGTTTGAGCTAACCCTTTTATGTTTTCTTTTCCCTCGGATATAAAGAAAGGTTTTAGGTAAGAAAAAAAGGGGAAGATCTTTATGAGAGATGTTGAATATCATTCACCACGATTAGAAGATTATATTCCGAGTTTCCAAAGACACTAAACTATTACGGTCCTTGTGTGTGTGTTTTTGTTATGTACCAAGTATTCTGCAAAAGTAATGTAATGTCTATAAACGTCAAGCTTAGGGTCTCTAAAGTTGGTATCAGAGGGAGGTTTAGTCAACCTTTGGAAACTAGTATGCGAGAACTTTAGTGAGATCCCTATAGATATTTCTAAGGTATGTATAGGGATGTCCCTAAGGTTAAGTATAAGTAAATGTTATAGTACTAGAATTATGGTAACCTAAGATGTTAGATATTTAAGGTACTCCCCATTTATTATTTTGTTTTCCCTAGCGTGATTTTTTCCTCTCACGCTATTCTTTTTGGGTTTTAGACGATGGATGGAACCCGAAGGAACCATGTTGATAAATGTAATGAAAAATGCAATGATTGTCCTCCCGAACAAAAAAATGCTATGGGAGATGGAGTGAAAAATCTTATTGCTATACTTACGCAAGCTATGAATCATTCTAGACATCCAAATGAGCAGAGAAGGGAACAATATTCTATTGTGTCGTTCATGAGGAAATGTCCACCTTATTTTAGTGGGTCTTCTGATCCACTTGTTACTGAACAATAGATCAGTACCACTAAAACGATATTTTCAGTTCTTCAATGTTCTGAACATGATAAAGTCATCTTAGAGGTATATCGTTTGGAAGGTGAAGCTGATCAATGGTGGAATCTTATCAAGAATACGATGCCAAGAGATGAAATTGAGTCCATGGAATGAGACGAGTTCAATAACTTATTTTTCAATTAGTAATTCCCTCGTATTCTTCGAACAAAGATGGAGAAGGAGTTTCTTGAACTAAAGAAAAAGGATGATGAATCTGTTGATATATACGAAGCGAATTTTACAAGGCTTTCAAGGTTTGCATCTGGCTTTATCATCCAACCTGAAAGTAAAGTTGATTGATTCTTTAGTGGCTTAAAACCAAATCTTCAAATGGAATTATCTATAAGAGACTTCAGTAGCTATGAAGAAATTTTGTGTTGTGCTATTAAGGTAGAAATGGAAGTTGGTGTTACATATCCATCTCATGGTTTTGACAAGAAACGAAAGATGGAGTTCACGGAGAAATTTCAGCATAATGGTGAAAAGAAGATGAATGTTTCCTTATGCTCAAAGTGTTGAAATAAGCGTGGTGGATATTGTATTAAAGGGACTAGAAAATGTTTAAAGTGTGGAAAAAAGGTCATCGAGTAGCTGAGTGTCGAAGTATTGGAAAAAGGGTTGCTAATGGTGTGAATAAAGAAAAGACTGCAGAGAACACACCAACAACACTTCAATGCTTCAAGTGCAATCAAATGGGGCATTATGCTAATCAATGCCCTAATCCAAGGGTTAATGATGATCGACATGAGCAACCTCTTAAGGAAAATGACAAAGGGAAGTCACATGCGATCACTATTGGGGATGTTCAATATGACAACGATGTGGTAGAATGATTAAGTGTTTGTGTAATGGGATTCCAAAATAATGTTGTATATAGTATCGTGGAATATTGGAATATTTATGTATTTGTCTATTGTGGTTTTCAGTAATTTTATGGTATCGGTAACCATGGAAAGTGATTGAGATATTTTTGGTAAGCAGATGATATGTTCATAATGAAGGGATAAGAAGATAATGAGATGTTTGATTGTATTAATGAGCTCATGATTGATATAAGGACTAAGTGATATCATGGTTTGAGTATAAAGAATTTTGAGGATTTTGGTTAGTGGAAAGTGTTAACTTTTAACTGCATTCATGTTTTCACTAAGGTTCAATGGGTATTCATTCTTCAAGAGAATACATGATTAAGGTATTCACATGTTTGTAATTTGACTAACAAGATATATCTTGTGATATATGGGGGATAAATGATGGAATTCACGTGATTTTTATGTGACATTTCAAGTAATCATTTTCATTATAATATAAGCTTGGACCAAAGTATTTTAGATAAGACTAAAGATTGGAATGGATTATGTTGGAAATAAGTTAGTATTGTTTAAGTATAGAACTTTTTTCGATATTATTGATGGGATGTTATAGTAATATATCTTTAGAAAAAGGACAACCTGTAGGACGGGCGATAGCCCATCGCGTCAGACAAGGCTGTGGGAATCGAACCCACAACTGAAGTGTGACTGGCCTTTATCGCCTACCACTGGCCTACATGAAGTCCCAGGTTAGTTGAAACTAGTTTTATTTTATTACACGGTATGATATATGAAGTATAAGTTCATTTTTGGAATCATATATGATTAACCTCACCATATATGGACTTATGTATATTTGATAACTTTTGATAACATTTTATTTGAAACAGATGGAATGACCCATCATTCTATCACATGATCTGTTAACACTTCACAAATAACAAATTCAACATCATTTCTTTAAGAGATGAAGTGTAAATTGTAAAAATCAAGAACAACAGTGAGATTGTACCAAAATAAAGTAAGTATTTATTCTAATTCAAATTCTTCAACTTTAGGGAAATGATATTGAAAACCAAAAATGTTGTCCTAGTGCCCTTATATCTGATGAATCAGATGGTACCCTAGATCATCACAAATTTAAGACTTTGTGATTGTTGGATTTTTCATAGCCATGTTCGCTACCACTCTCCATCAAAACATGACGGTTATATTTCTCTTCCATATCCATATTTTTACATATGTTCTCTTATGTTGAAACCCAGTGATTAGTTAATTTGAGTAACTGTTATGTTTCATACTATAGTTTTAAAGCCATGTTTTGGTATCCCTTTTTACGATGTGGGTTTCTATTAAAGAAACTTTCAAGTAGTAAACCATTTATAACCCCGACGAATTTTTAGGGCGAAATTCATTTTAAGGGGGGTAGAATGTAACACCCCAAGATTTTACGAAAAATATTCTTTTTAATTTCATTAATGTCTTGTGTTGTACGTTACACCAAAAGCAGCTTTCACAACATACATCCCTGACTTGGATTTCATTACATGCAAGCACGACCTTCCACAATAGCGTGTGTTGTACGCAATACTGAGTTTTGCTAAACAGCGATATGCTATTAAAATATTATTAAAACTAGCCGTTATGAATAGTAATACCCACTTTTTGAAATTTTATAAATTTTATTTTTGAAAAAGGACTTCATTTTTGGATTCGGAATTTCTAAACTAGCAAAGGGTGAAATTTTGGTATTTTTCTAAAAACTTTCAATTTTTGATGAATAGTGAAAACACTGGGTTACTATTTGAAAACTAACTTTTTATTTAAATAATTATTTATTTTATTTAAATTTATTTTAGGTCAAAATTGATACATAATACCTATATAAGTTAAATGTAATTCATTGGTTTCATTTTATAATAATTTTAGATATATAATTATTTTATTGAACTTTTGACCGTCTTTTACCCACCTCCTATGAGAATTTGCAAATTTACATAAAACTTAATTTTACCACTTTTGTGAAATGAATTTCAAAAATCCGAGAGACATGATTGATGTCAATAAGTAAAATTTGGTTCAATGAGATGAAAATAATTTTTGGTGAATAGTAACTTTTTACTTTTTTTTACCACGGTTAAAAGTAAATAGGGTAATTAAGGGTAAAAATGATATTATTATTACACTAACACATGTCATATTTCTATTGCATAACTAAAATTAGACCAAAAACAACATTAGGTATAAAATATGACCATTTAGGCCAACTTGTATTAGATTTGTACATTTAATATTAATTAATTTAAAGAAGGATTAAAATAGTTAAAATCAATGTTTAATAACTAAATCATTTTTAATATAGGATCATACATAAGATAAATTCTACTATAAATATTCATTAGAAATCTAAAAAGATTTCCTACATAATAATATTTTATTTGTAATTTTTAGACATTATATAATTTAATTTATTGATGATGGAGTAATTATCTTATTAATGAAATATTGATATAATTGATGTTATAAATACCCTAATAAATGTAATTTGAGACTTTTTATGAATTACAATAATTTTTTAGGTTAATATGACATGATAGTATTGATTTAAGTAACTTAATTAGAACTAATCATTCGGTTATGATTTTCATAAAAATCAATTACTAAATAGTTTCAAAATTAACATAAAATAGTTTTTAAAACAAATATTATATTATTAATTGTTATTTTATTTCTAAAAATCTAAAGATCAGCCAAATGACTAATATAAGGTTATACATATTAATAATAAACAACTTGGGGTTCGTTTGGAATGTTATAGTAAGTTTATTAACCTTATAGTGTAAGAACACAAAAAAAAGGTAAAAGTAAAATTATCTAACTTAAAGTTAAATCTAAATGATAAGGTTAAAATAGTAATCTAAACCTATCCAAATTCTATTTTATGAGAGTATTTCGACCCATACCCATATTAGCTTCGAAAAAAATCAATTTGGATCTATTAAAAACCGAATATGACTTTATAATAAAATAATATTTTTAGTTATTCCAAAGGTGGCCCTCTCCTCCCTTATAAAAGGGCACCTCCTCCCTCTCTTCCTCACACCACATTAAGCCTTCATGATCGGCCAACCCCTGAAATATTCTCTTATCCACTTCCTTAGAAACATCCTAGAGGTCCTGGTCTTCTTCAAATACCAATTTTAGTGCCCTAAGAGGAGGTCTCAAAGAGGCGCTTCAAAGAAGAGGTAATGTCTGTTACTGATTCTTTCATCTTTATTTCTTCTTCCACTTATTATTCTTTAGTTTTTTCATTATGAAGTAATAACATCAGTATAAATTATATACTTTTATGTTATTATAAGTATGAAACAACCCTATTTCACCATCTATCCATCCTACGGAAAACGAAATCACTGTGCGTGCGTACGTATGGAATACCGTCTCCACGACGTGGTGTAATCTTTTTTCCACCACCACCTTACGTGGATGGGTATAATGGTGAAAATAATAACTATATATGATTATATTAAAGTGATATTTATTCTGAAATAGTATACATACACTCCAATACAATCCCACGATCATGGGGATGATATCATCACTCGTGCGTACGTACGGAATACTGTCTCCACAATGTGATGCGACTTGTTCTACATGATCTTCATTGCATAATGATTATATAAATGAATTGAATGAATGAATATGATATATATTACAATAATGTCATTCTGAAAATTAGTTATCTATAACCTGAAGAGAATAATAAGAATTTATTCGACAAAACACGCATAAGAATAAAAAGTAATAAACAACTGAATAACAAGTAGCAATGAAATATTACTAATAATAAGCTAAGAATATGGACATATATGATATTATAACAAATAGTATGATTATTTAATAAGTCAATGACATTATTAAAATCATTATATAGGAGGTTTGGACACTTATGAAATAAATCAGACCTAAGGTAAGGGAAATATCACAATCTCATTTTTATCTGAGATTGTTTATACATTGGAATTTACTGGGGTGTATTTTATCATCCACATCCATGTTTCTTCAATATGTAATATTATTTCCATCCACCTACAATTATTTAAATCCAATTTTACCCTTCGTTGAGTTTTTATTAAAAGATATGAAAGGAATATTTTGTCGTTTTTTGTAAGAGGTACTTTTTGACTTTTCCGAAAAAAGTACGAGAAGAATGTTTTTTTAACTTATACGGCATGAATGGATTTTTTTTCAAAAATTATTTCCAAGAATATTCCTTTAAATGTTTTAAAGTTTATTTTTAATCAACTTATTTTAGTTTAGAATTGTATGACATGTTAAGAAAGGATAAGTGTTTTTGAAGTAGAAAGTATATTTTCCTCAAGAATGGAGTTCAAGTGTTTTATAAAAATTATTTTCCATCTAAGATAATAAAGGGTTTTGTTTCTGTCCCTATTATTACATTGATTTGATTATGTTGTGATAGAATTATTTTTATGAATTCATTTATCTTATATGAATTGTTTTATGATGTCACAATGTTTAAGAATCCCATTTTTATTACATGGGTTATGCTATGATGTATAGTTTATCATTTTGTGGCACACATAAGAATGGTATCATTATAAGATGGGTGGGAACTATATCTCCCTCCAATTCATTCGGTAAAGATTTTATGTCTCATGAGATAGACATGGATGGAATGGCAGGTTAAACCGGTTCAGTGAAATAGGACTGAAACGAGGAGTGAACTCGGTTTCGAAATGGAATTTGTCCGCTAAGATAGTCATGGAAATGAGTCTTGACTAATAAGAAATGATTCTCTATGATTATGTGTGTATGACACAAAGTTTCATGTTTTAAGTTATGATTATTGGGATTACATTTCACTACTATTATTTATCCCATGTTATGATATTATGATCTCTTTTTTAGATTAAGATTTCTAAAATGTTATGTTCTTATGAATATGATCTGATTGATATTTCTTTTGTTTACCCTTACTGAGCATTTTATCTCACCCTTTTATGTTTTATTTCCCCCAGGATATAAAGAAAGGTTTTAGGTAATAAAAGGGGAGATATTTAAGGGAGATGTTGAAGATCTTTCACCACAGTTAGAATATTATCTTCTGAGTTTCCAAAGACACTAAACTATTACGATCCTTGTGTGTGTGTTTTTGTTATGTACTAAGTATTCCGCAAAAGTAATGTAATGTCCATGTACATCAAGCTTAGTGTCTCTACACCCCACATACCCGATTGACCTTATCACATTTTAGTGTATCAAATAAATTAATATACTATATTAAAAAAATGATAAGTTATCCCTGAATATAATTATTATTTCAATTTAATCACATATATTATTTAAATTTATCATTTTTATTACATAAAATTTATTTGTGAAAAATGAATCACATCACTTCGTGAGGCAGCTGTCCACCGTACTCATGAGTGACATTATCGTATCCCATACATGATGTAATTTTAAATGCCATATAATATATGATAACTCTGTATAAATAATAACTTTATAAATATAATTTATATTCTTTATATGAATCATCATACCAAACCTTTAATGAATGTATTGTAAAAATGAATGACATTAGATCGTGAGGAGGTAGTCAGTTGTACACACAAATGATGAATTCAAAAACCATGTGATGGAAGAGGGTATGGTTGTAATTACTTCCCATATCATGATAAAATATTAGTATATATCGTGAAATTATTCTATTATATTATCATGTTATATGAATATTTTTTTAGGAGGATGAATAGATAAAATCAAAATGCTTTTTGAATAATGTTACCTTATCTTCGGATATCCTCCATAGGTTTACACCAAAATTATTCAATGATGGATTTGTGCCCAAAATATGGATTCTAAAATCGATGTATGGATTTGAATAAGTTGTTTCTTGAGGGTTTTTAAAACCAAATGTTTTATGAATGTGGGAATCATAGAGTGTAGGGGTGTCCTTTAATGAGTGTAGTGGGTTCTACACATGTTTTTATTTAAACAAAAAATCCACACACAATATTTATTTCCACGAGCCTCTAATAATTGTAAATTCTCAAAAATATAAGTCATAATGTCTATATTTTTCTAAAAAATAGATTTTAGAATCATGTAGATGTCATTTTAAACATTATCCTTTTAGTTTAACCCATGGTAATTACATTTTAAACATAACCATGAAATCAATTTTTTTATTGTTTTCATTAGAAATTTTATTAAATTATGTTTATCAAATTAAAAATTAAAAATTCATAATGTTGAAAATATTTAATCCACTTTCAAAAAACAATTAAAATAAGTGTATCCTTTTAATTTATAATAATTCTCACAGATGCTATGAGAAATCAGATATTTAAAGTGATATGGTTCAAATTTTTTAAAAAATAATTTTGTAATGAAAATGGAATATTAAAATGATCAAATGACATAAATTCGATTGATTAATATATAATTAAACAAATTTTACTTTAAGACCTATTTAATAGTTCAATAGTATATCAGAGTTAATATAAACTCAGTGTTTGAGGTGATGAAGGCTATCAATGAGATAATATTAAATAAAAAGAGGCATATAATAAAAAATTATTAATAATTTATACTCCATTATACTATTTTTACCCTATAAATTTCATCTCTATAATACAGTCAACTATTTTTCCTTCTATATCATCAAATATTCGGGTTCCCAAGTATCTTCCCCAAATTTATAGTTCCACCAACAAACATTACCTAGGTTAGCATTTTGATTTTCTGAACATTATCTCTATTATCATTCATATACATAATGTTTCATTCATAAAATATATAATTATATATTATTATGACCATTAAGTTTAGTAAATGTAAAGTATCAAATATGTAGTTCCTCTTGAGAGATACATAGAACAAATCATGAACATTGGAGAGATTCGTTGGAAGTTACATGAATTAAGAAACAATCCTAATATGATCTTTGATTGTGAAGGAATCAATATATATATGGATATGTTCTCTGTTTTTCCAAATTTCATAATCTTTATCTATGCAAAAAATTATCAAAAACAAATCTCACAATCTTTGTGCTCTAGATCTTGAAGATGATTGTGATGGGAATTTTTCTATCAAATATGTATTACCCTAATGTTTGTTGAATTTCACTAACCAAAAAATGATCATATACAATATCAGGCCCCAATATCATTTATTACCCAAATTCTTTCTCGTACATTGGAGTTCCATTCTACATACAATTGATTGCCCTATATGGTTCCAAAGTTATGCTAGAGTTAAAAATATTTTTGTAAGAAAATTAATTCATTTTTAGTTATTGACCCAACCCCATTAAAAATACTCTAAAAGTGATCTCAAAATAAAATATAGGGATTGAATGGTACTATAATACTTGATATCTATATGAAAATGTTATAAAATATTGAAACTCAAATCTATATCTAGAGCATACAGATGACTTCTCTAAATAATTGAGTTAAACCTCATATCCAAATAATATATAATAGTAGGTGGTACTATTAGAAAACATCTAACATACATAACTAATATCCTAGAAATATGATAATGATAAAAATATTCTCTAATATAAATGAAATTCTCTAATTTCCAAAGGTTATTGACTATAACTGAAATATTATTGTCCCCATTAGCTGTTTTTTAACCTATAGTGAGGAAATGCATGGTAATGTTTTCCAATTTCCATTGTGGCATGGGTAATGGTTATAACATACCCTAAAATTTATGTCACTATACCAAAACATAATTATGTAAAATTCAATGATAAACATACTCTATAATATATCACTTTATGTTTTACTACAATAATCACATATTTATATCTTTATACATCTTCTAACTCTCAAGATAAATATATATTGTTCTACTATGTTTTTTACCTAACATCCCCTTCTTCAATTCTGGTGTTGATTGGAAACAAACAAGGTTCTAAAAACTTATCCTCACATCACAATCAAGGTTGAACGTATGAACATTTATCATCTTTTTCTATAATTCAATATCCTCATTCTACGAATCCTTAAACTTCACATGGATCATTCAATGAGCATTTAACAAAGAAAGTTTTTGTTATTCTACTTTCTTCTTCATATCGTGATCAATATTCTAAAAATTAATATATATTTTACATCATTCAATCCTCATCATATAAAATGATTCAAGGTATTTATAGCTGAAATCATTATCCTCCTTGTTATCATTCCTTTGGTTGTAGTGTTTTGGGAATTCATTATCATTAATCAACTCATACCTTATCCCTTCACATCCTATTCTACTCTTCATATGTTAATATATACATAAATATTTTATGATTAGTATATATATCAAAAATTTCTCCATAAAGACAATTCCTATTTATTTTCAATGAAAAAATCATTGATTCAAAATAAAATTCAATAACTAGGTAAATATTTTAATTTATTTTCAATTGGATGGAGGTATTAGAAGTCATCATTTAATTCTACATGAGGACATATCAGAATATTGTATTTCCAAAATCACTAAAGACTACAAATCCCACTATACTATACATTATTTTACATAATGGTCCACTAATTGACCTTCATTGCAACTCCATTAATATTTTTACTTAACATCTATCCATAATAACTAGGCTTCCTACCGAGTTAACATGGTTACAAGATTATATATCTACAATAATTAGTCATTGTGAATTAGTATTATCCTTACACAGAAAGAAAATGATGGATATCTATTACCATTTTTATTCAATGACCTTTTTTAGTAACATTATTTTTTATTCATTCACTCATATGCCCTCCCTAGTGATTTTATTAACCAAACATTAAATTTCTAAAGCCAAATTCAAACATGATATGTTTATCGTTTAACTATTCATTCCATAGGTCATTCAGAAAAGTACTTCAATTATTATCATGATATTTCTTACTCTTTGAATATATATCAATGTCATCTATTATGAATACCAAAAACTAATAAAGGTATTCTATAAAGACTATATTAAAAATGTCTATACTGATATTAGCAAAATTTATATGTCCAAATAGACTCTCTATAATTTAATAATGACCCTTACCCATATAGAAAGATTTATAGGATATATCCTTTTTTATGACCATCAATTGATAATATCTAGAATAATGTTCAATCTTCGATAAATATTATTCTCCACAATGTCTTCAACGCTTTCATAAAATATAGTTTAAATATACATATTATTGACAATGATCATGTTACATTCTTGATCATAAATGAAAATAATAATTGACCCATATCTCTTATAAATAAAAGAAAAACTTCACCATATGGTGACACATTACGGTAAATGAATATGTTATAAAGAATCTCTTATAGCTGCTTATTCATTTATTGCAACTCAACTTTGAAAACACTAATGGAATCATAGAAATAGGTGTATAACAATTTTTGTGTTTAATAATATTTTATCATCTTATATTAATGAAATAAAAATAATTAATTTTGGGAATACATCCTCATAATATCGAAAAATTGTAATATCCTCAACTTTGTGTTTTCCCCAATAAATTTTGGATTCATATTCCTCAAGAATATTAATTAATAACCAAAAAACATAAATATTATTCATTTCAAGATCATATTCCTCTAGATATTGGATAATAATCATAGGTTCATTTGGAATGTAGTACGTGAAATTAAATCCTCATATATTTATATGGGATCTATATTGTGAGGTTAAATTCATGCCTAATATAACATCAAATACAAATTGAGGAATAATAAAAAGATATGAAGGGATTGCATTTCCCCCATCTTCTTTTAGAGAGTAGCTATAAACATGAGATGAAATAATTGTACAATTATGATTTCTTACCACTAATCCAACCTGTCATCATTTATGTAATGCATTATGTCATTGGAAAAAATTCATTATATTCTAAATAATGGTTTGATATAGAATGAAATTAAAAATTTTCCTTCCTAGAGTTTCTGGAAGCTTTAACATTCACCCCTTTTTATCATGAACCAGACAAACAGTTTTGATTGCATGAAAATTCCATTTTACTATGATATGAATAGTTTTACTATATAGATTTTTTTCATTAAACATTATATTATTTAATGTGTTTGTATAATGTGTATACTCTATGTAAATATAGGATTATATTAATGGTGGAAAATTTGATTGATATTTTTTATAGTTCATTTCATTGATTGGAATCTTCACATAAATTTATTAATATTATTCATGCTGGACTTATTTTTGATATTTAAAACAATTTCTAAAATGTGAAAGGAAATTTTGTCAATTCATACATCCACTCTTCTAACATTGAGAATAATTAATTTTCTTTTATACAAGGGTTTTATTATTGTAATTTCATTGAAATTTTATCTCTCTCTTATTGAACAAAAAATCACAAGAATAATGACATTCACCAATTTCAAATTATATATTGAAATGATATATAATAATATAATTATAAGTACCATTATATCTTATATCAAATGCATTTTAGATATTTTGAATCAATACATGAAATAATCAGTCAACTTTTCATTCTGGGTCAATAAAAAACCTTATGAATACCATGAAAGTACAAATAAATTTTCCTCATTTGTACCAATTTGTAACAACCCACCCTTACCTCATTGGCTTGAGGAGGTGGTGAGGGTTACTTGGCCTTAAGCGACGTTCCCAAGGCGCTAAAGGCTGGCGTTAAATGCCGAGGGCTCCAAGAACAAATGGGGAACGATTTACCCTAAAGACAAAATCATCCAACAAACCAATATATGATGCATGTCAACAAAATCCAACCATACATTTCCAAAAGACAACCAAGTTGTTCCATAAAACAACCCAAATCCAACACAACCAAACATGTCCACACAAAATCAGAGTACACAACGGAAACTAACAACCAACACCACGAGCCAAGACACCACCCTAGCTCCACACCAAGCTCTAAGCTCCATGCTCCAACAAGGAATCACAAAGATCCCCCAAAGGAGAATGATGACTTACCTTTTCCCACATCAAGGTACACGACATATGCAAAGACACCAACATGCCAAAGCAGGGGTTGAGTACTAAAACATTGTAGGATTTCCCCAAATGACTTCCCTATACACGCCACTAGGATAAAACATTTAGCACATTTATATAAAACAATTTATATAAATTAATCAAAATTGAAAACATTACAACACCAACACATACTTACCCGGTAATCTCACCAAAACCAAGTAACCATGGGAAAACCAAAAAAATATGCCCCAAGACATTTCATCATTACACACTTTCACAACAATTCCAACTTGTAAAGAAATCCACAACAAACAATCAAAACGGTGGGACTTCCACCAAAATCGTTCAACCATTCACAACAAAGAAATCAAAATAGTGGGACTTCCGCCCAACTCATTCACTCATTCACAAGAAAGAAATCAAAACGGTGGGACTTCTGCCCAACTCGTTCACCCATTCATGAGTAGCAGCACTTCTAACCACTACCCACATAGTGGATCTTCCGACTACTATCCATCACCCGTTTATAGTGGGACTTCCCACCCACTTCAACACAAAATTTCAACCAAACATAAAACCCATAAAGGTCACAACAACATGCAATCAACCAATTTCCATTGCATAGAAATCCCCTTCACTAAAATCACCCACTTATTGAAAATATTTTTACATGCCAAAACCCCCATTGCAATAAAACAACCTCTTTATTGAAAACCATTTTCCATCAACCATATTCAAAATCAATCTCAACCACCCATTTCAAATTCTCCATTTTAAAATCCACAGCAATAACATTTCACCATGGAACCCCCTTTTTCCCAAAAACCCCCAAATGGATTTTCAACCAAAATCACACATCATCGAACAATTAATTTAAATCAAAACAAATTAATTGTAACATGTAACCACCAGTTAAAACCGAGTGGATTCGGGAGAGAATCCACCTACCTTTAGGGTTCCAGAGAAATCGATCCACAAGCAATCGCACCTGCAAAAACCGGTGAATGCACCACTGTTACCTCTCTAGATCACTTCCCCTAACATCAATAAGCCTTAATATTAATATCAAAGGCAACCCCAATCCTATATCTACACACAACAAGTGTAGATATGGAAAACCAAGAAAGAGGGAGAAGTGAAACTAGAGGAAAACACAAGAGAAACAAGAGGAGAGACTTACCCGGAAGCAATCACCATCAAACCACCTTGAACCCTCTTCAAAACCCTTCCAAAATGAGTGGGAGAGCACCCAAAGCCCCTGAGAACCCAAAATTATGAGTGAGTCTAGAATGGGACGAATGGAGGAGTTAAATAGGTCAGTCCCGAGTGAGACCGGATTTAAAAACTCTATTTTTAAGTGGCTGCACGGTTTATCCTGCATGGTTTAGCAAACCGTGTGCTAACTGTGCGCACTCCACTACCTCAAGATCCAGGGTCCGTACGGTTTACCCGCACGGTTTGGAAAATTGTCCGCATGCCGTGTGGAGCGTACTGTCTCCCTTATGACAGTTCCTGGAACATCAACACGGTTTACACTAACCGTGCTCAAACCGTGCACCCCTTTAAAGCCTTCAAAATCTTCCAAAACCATTTCAAACACTCCCAGCCTCTTCTCAACTCATCCCATTCAATTTAAACACGTAAAAATTTCATAAACAATACTACATACCTCAAAATAGGGGTGCTACATTCTCCCCACCATTGGAATTTCCTTCCTCCGAAAGTAGTGAACCTGCCCTTTGCCGAAAGAGCTCGGGCCACTGCTCGACCATCTGTTTCTCCCGCACCCATGTCTCCTCTTGAATTGTACCATGTTTCCAAAAAACATGAACTAAACTGATGCTCTTACCATGAAAGACTTTCTCTTGCCTATCCACAACCTGCACTGGCACATGGATCAATGAAGCATCTGTTCCTAGCTCAACATGATCCCAACGAATCACATGGTCAGGATCCGGCTGATTCTTTTTCAATTGCGACACATGAAACACATTGTGCACCACACTAAAATGTGGTGGAAAAGCCAAAAGATAAGCCACCTCACCAACTCGCTCAAGAATCTCTAAAGGCCCAATATACCTCGAAGATAACTTTCCCTGTTTCCCAAACCGGCGATGTCCCAACCTAAGAGAGATCCTCCAGAACACATGATCACTCACCTCGAACGAAAACAGCCGTCGACGATGATCCGCATATGATTTCTGACAACTCTGAGTTGTCTCCATTATTTTCCTTATCATCTTGATCTTTTCTATAGTCTCCTGGACAAGACTCAGTCCAACCATGGAAGACTCACCCGTTTCCATCCAACATAGTGGAGAACGACATGGTCGTCCATACAACGCTTCAAACGGAGCCATCTGTATGGATGTCTGATAACTGTTATTATACAAGAACTGAACTAATGACAAATAATCCTCCCAAGAGCCACAAATATCCATAACACAAGCCCACAACCTATCCTCCAAGGTTTGTATCTTCCTCTCGGATTGGCCATCCATCTGAGGGTGATATGTCGTGCTCATCGTCAACTTCGTCTCAAGGTCATGCTGCAAGGATTTCTAGAAACGAGATGTAAATCTTGGATCACTATTGGATACGATCGAAACTGGAACACCATGCCTCTTTACCACCTCCCGGATATAGATTTTGGACAGATCCACCACCGTATGAGATTCACGAATCATGATAAAATGGGCCAACTTTGTTAACCGGTCCACTATCACCTAAATTGAATCATGCTTTCTTACAGTTCTTGGGAGACCTGTGACAAAATCCATCGCTATCTGCTCCCACTTCCAAATAGGGATTGGTAAAGACTGCAAAATGTCTGATGGCCTCTGATTCTCTTCCTTAACCTACTGACAAGTCAAGCATCTCGAAACGAACTTAGACACACCTCTTTTCATACCAGCCCACTAGAACTGTGCTTTCAACGCTTTATAAATTTTCATAATTCCATGGTGTACAGCCCACCTCGAATGATGATAAGCCCTTAGAAGATCATCCAGACAAGAAACTGGTAAAACCATCCGATTCTGAAAACATACAACTGAATCTCCATTCAGTTTCCAACCCTCAATGGTCTCCCCACTATTGAGTCTCGACCCCATGGTCACACACTCCGAATCAGATATATGTGCCTCTCTAACTAGGCCAGCCAAGTCAGGAATCAACATAACTGGAATGAATACCGCTCGATCACCTTGGTCCTCACATTCCAACAGTATATCGGTTATAACCGACATCAACTGCCACTGGTCTGATGCCTCTTTCACCACCTGAACATATGATTTTCTACTTATTGCATCTTCCACTGAATTTTCATTACCTGGTGTGTACATTAAGTCAAAATCAAACATCTGGGGATATTCCATCCATCAACTAATCCTCAAGTTCAAATACCTTTGTGAGAAAATATGCTTCAAGATCTTATGATCTGTATATACCTTGAACTTCTCACCGAAGAGATAATGACGCCACACTTTCAAAGCATACACTACTGCTACCAACTCCAAATCATGAGTTGGGTAGTTCTTCTCATGCACCCTCAACTACCGTGAGCCATATGAAACCACATGATCCCCATTCATGAAAACACACCCCAACCCTAATCCCAATGCATCACAATACACCACATACCCTCTTCCTGGCAATGGAAAAACAAAGATTGGTGCATATGTAAGGCGACCCTTTATCTCTTCAAGACACTACTGACACTATTCATTCCACTGTAATGGAACATTCTTTCTTGTCAAAGCTATCATCGGTGAGGATAATCGTGAAAAATCATGAACAAAACGCTAATAATACCCAGCTAGACCAAGGAAACTCTGTATCTCAAAAACATTCTTTGGCAGTTGCCACGAGAAAATAGCATCTATCTTTTCCGGATCCACTGAAACGCACTTTTCATAAATCACATGGCTAAGAAAATGAACTTCCTGTATCCATAAGTCACACTTTGACAATTTGTCATACAACCGATGATCTTGCAATATCCCTAGAACAATTTCCATGTGATGCTCATTCTACTCCATTGTCTTTGAATACCCCAGAATATCATCCACAAACACCACCACAAACAAATCTAGATATCTCTGATATATCTGATTCATCAATTCCATAAACACTTATGGCGCATTCGTTAGACCAAAGGGCATAACCACATATTCATAATGGTCATATCTACTTCTGAAAGCTGTTTTAGGAATATCCTCCTTCCTCACCCACAATTGATGATATCCCGACCTGAGGTCGATCTTCGAGAACCAATGAGCTCCCCTCAACTGGTCGAACAAATCGCCAATTTGTGGAAGTGGATATCTATTCTTTATCATTACTTGTTTAAGTATATGATAATCAACACATAGCCTCAAGGTTTCATCCGCCTTTTTCACAAACAACACCGGCACCGCCCACGGAGATGTGCTAGGCCGGATAAACGCTTTGTTTTCTAACTCTTCTAACTGGACATTCAATTCCCACATTTCAGCTGGTTCCATCTAGTAAGACGGAAGTGAGATAGGACTAGTCCCCATAAAGAGATCAATCTCAAACTCCACTTCTCATATATGAGGTAATCTAGAGAAATATTCAAGAAAAACAACCATGAACTGATCCACCACTGCTGGAAGAATAGTCTGCTCAACACCCTATACAGATTCCAATGACAACATTGCCAACTGATAAGATAATGTACCCACTGATGGTGCCAACAAACCCATTGCACCCTATCTTTCATGCCTATCTTCTCTAAAGAGATATCTAACACCATGGTGTGTCGTAAAATCCACTGTTCACACATCACAATCAATGTGATCCTTCAACTCCACTAGCCAATCCATTCCCAGGATTACATCACACCCATCCATCTCAAGCACTAAGAAGTTCCACACTATCTCAACCTCGCCCATAGTGATACGACATTCTCTACACAAGAATGCAAGACAATCTCTTCGACCCAAAGGAGTTTGAAGTTTCAAAACCGAGGGCATCATTTCTACCCTCAAATCGAGCAAATCAACCACACGTCCAGTAATAAAAGAGTGTGAATCACCTGTATCAAACAACACTTGCATCAAGGTCGAATTTAAAATAATAGTACCTCGCACTATGGATGGTCCCAACTGATCATCCACCACAACATGATCATCTCCAAACACATGTTTGCTTACCACACTCTGCTCTTTATTGCTCTACTGAGGTGTCGTGGTATTCCTAGAATCACCATGACCTGGTTTACTATGCTGTCAAGGGGTATGCTGCTTCCACCATCCCATTGAATCATACGATGTCTGCGACCCCTGAGGAGTGTCATGCGCACCCGGCCTTGGGGAATTCTGACAATAACGTTGCAGATGCCCCATCTACTTACCATTATGACATTCCCAAGGTTGTGTTGTACAATCCCCCTTAATGTGGCCTATAGAACCACATTGAAAACATCCCAACTTGCTCTGGCACTTCGGAGGAAGATTCACCGATCCTGTCGTCAAATTGTATGCCATATTCCTGCCCTGGGAATAAGTTTCCCTCTTCCACTTGAGCCCAGCGTTAGAGTTCCCACTATTCACCATGGGTACCACCATGCTTCCTCCACCAGGAGCACCCAACAAATCCCGCTCAGCCACTGAGGATCTATTCACCATCTCTGTGTCATCATCTATACACAGCACCGCTATCTTTGAATGTATTTCTTGCCTTACCCCGCATCAAAGATTCTTTCCATCAAAGACGTGATACCCTCCACCTAGAGGGAAAACCGCAGAAAGTTCAGGAACTTCGATGTATACTCTGTCACCGACATAAGCTCTTGCTTAAAACTAAAGAAATCAGTCATATGCTGAATTTCGAATATATGTGGGTAGAATTGTTTGTTAAACAATTCCTCAAAGCCTTCCCACATCATACCTTGGTCCATCCCCGCTTGGACTACCAACACCCACCACTGAAGGGAAAGATCTTCCCACTTATATGTGTCCAACTTCTCTCTTAGCTCTACCAGTGTTCCCAAGAACTCAAAGATCTTTTTCATCCTATTCAGCCATGCTTCTACCCTTTTCGGCTCTGAATCATCCCTGAAGATCGGTGGATTCTGCTTTTGGAACTGAACCGCATGATCCACATGCCTTGGTTCATCCGTTTTATTCCCACTTCCCATATCTTGGAAAGCATGCACTATGCTTTGCACTAGCAGCTGGTTCACCTGAGGCTCAGGTGCTACCACATTCTCAGCAGCCTCCTCCAGTTGGTCACTATGATTCCTACCCGGTACCATTTCTATAAACAGAAAACAAACCATGAGTCTCACTTCCGTAGACATCAGCAATTCCCATTTCAAATCACATTACACAGAACTATCACCATAAGGCTTCCCACAAGTTCAAATTTCCCATGTTTCACCCTTTTTGTAACCCAAATCATTTTCAAAATACCACCAGTTTCAATGTTTCAAATCCTTCCATTTGAAACTCAATTCAGATTTTTCAAAATCCATACATTCATATCATACCATAAATCATTATACCCCAATGAAATATACATCCTAGAGGGAAGTCATTTCAACCATGCTTGTCATACGCATATCATTGGCTATACCCACAAGAATGAGATATCCAATGCCTCTAAGTGTCTCCAAAACACTTATGCACCCAACTCCCTGGTAACATGAATTTCAGCATAAAAGGGCTAGCTACGTCCCTTTATACTATATATTCCATGTTTCGACAATCCTACGCCTTACTACCATCCCGACTCAAGGAATATACCACATCGAATGCCAACTCCAAAACCACTGATCAACACCAAGGATCGAACAATCTAATACCACTTGTAACACCCCACCCCTACCACATTGGCTTGAAGAGGCGGTGAGGGTTACTTGGCCTTAAGAGACATTCCCAATGCGCCAATAGCTGGTAATAAATGCCGAGGGCTCCAAGAAAAAATGGGGAACGATTTTCCCTAAAGAAAAAATCGACCAAAAAACCACTATATGATGCATGTCAACAAAATCCAACCATACATTTCCAAAAGGCAACCAAGTTGTTCCATAAAACAAACCAAATCCAATATAACTAAACATGTCCACACAACATCAGAGTACACTGCGGAAACTAACAACCAACACCACAATCCAAGACACCACCCCACCTCCACACCAAGCTCGAAGCTCTAAGCTCCAACAAGGAATCACAATGTTCTACCAAAAGAGGATGATACCTTACCTTTTCCCATGTCATGGTACACGACATCTGCAAAGACACCAACATGCCAAAGAAGGGGGTGAGTACTAAAACTCAGTAGGATTTCCCCAAATGACTTCCCTACACATCCCACTAGGATAAAACTGTTAGCACATTTATATAAAACAATTTATATAAAGTAATCACAATTACAAACATTACCATACCAACACATCCTTACCTGGTAATCTCACCCAAACCAAGTAACCATGGTAAAACCAAACAAACATGCCCCAAGCCATTTCATCATTATAAACTCGCACAAAAATTGCAACTTGTAATGAAATTCACAACAAACAATCAAAACGGTGGGGCATCCGCCCAACTCGTTCAACCATTCACAACAAAGAAATCAAAACGGTGGGACTTCCACCTAACTCTTTCACCCATTCACAACAAAGTAATCAAAACAGTGGGACTTTCGCCCAACTAGTCCACCTATTCACGAGTAGCAACACTTTCGAACACTACCCACATAGTGGCTCTTCCGACCACTATCCATCACCCTTTTATAGTGGGACTTCCCGCCCACTTCAACACAACATTTCAACCAAACATAAAACCCATCAAGGTCACAACAACATGAAATAAACCAATTTCCATTGCATAAAAATCCACTTCACTAAAATCACCCATTTATTAAAAATATTTTTCCATGCCAAAACCCCATTGCAATAAAACAACATCTTTATTGTAAACCAATTTCCATCAACCATTTTCCAAATCAATCTCAACCACCCATTTCAAATTCTCCATTTTAAAATCCACAACAATAACATTTCACCATGGAACCCCCTTTTTCCCAAAATCCCCCAAATGGATTTTCAACCAAAATCACACATCATCGCACAATTAATTTCAATCACAACAAATTAATTGTAACATGTAACCACTAGTTAAAACCGAGTGGAGTCGGGAGAGAAGCTACCTACCTTTAGGGTTCCCGAGAAATTGATCCACAAGCAATCGCACCTCCAAAAACCGGCAAACACACCATCGTTACCTCTCTAGATCACTTCCCCTAACATCAATAAGCCTTAATATTAACATCCAAGGCAAAACCAAGACTATATATACACACAACAAGTTTAGATCTAGAAAACCAAGAAAGAGGGAGAAGTGAAACTAGAGGAAAACACAAGAGAAACAAGAGGAGAGACTTACCCGGAAGCAATCACCTTCGAGCCACCTTGAATCCTCTTCAAAACCCTTCCAAAATGATTAGGAGAGCACCCAAACCCCCTGATAACCCAAAATCTAGAGTGAGGCTCGAGTGGGAGGAAGCGAGGAGTGAAATAGGTCAATCCCGAGTGAGCCCGGATTTAAAAACCCTATTTTTAAGTGGCCGCATGGTTTAGCCCACACGGTTTAGAAAACCGTGTGCTAACCATGCACACTCCACTGCCTCAAGAGCCATGGTTCGCATGGTTTGAAAAAACCGTGTGCAGGCCATGCGGAGCGTATTGTCTCCCCCTACACGGTTCCTGGAACATCCGCACAGTTTACACTAATCGTGCTAAAACCGTGCACCCCTTTAAAAGCCTCCTAACTCTTCCAAAACTGTTCCAAAATCTCCCAACCTCTTCCCAACTCATCCCATGCACTTTAAACACATAAAAAATTCATAAAAAAGGCTACATACCTCTAACTGGGGGTGCTAGAAATTGATTTGTAATCCATATGATATAGATTTATAAATTATTCTTCCATTTTAATATTAACTATTTTCTAGAAAATAATTAATGAAAATACGTTATTATTATATTATAATTGCAAGGATTAATTTTCATCCTATTGTATGATATTCTTTATAAAATACCATAATTGATCTTATTTTCCCTAAATGTAAAATATATTTTAGTGACCGCATGTTCATGTACTAATATTTGGAAAATTAAAAATTACTTATTAATATTACTCATGGATTTATTAGTCATTAGTGGATTAGAGGAACCATTAAATGATGTTGGAAATTTCTAGATAAAATTTTCAATATTTAGTTATTCCTTCTATTAGCCAACTGGGAGATAAATATGAATCATCATACAATTCATGTCTTGATAGTTTTTGATGATAGTAACTATATGATATTGCAGTATAGTTCCCATTCATTTTTTTCTCATCATGTTGTCAATTTAATTTCATATCACATTTTATATTATTTTGATTTCTTCTAGGTACTTCCAATGTCTATGACCAAATCAAATAGTGTGACAAACAATAATTGTAGTGATTAATCATGTATTCCTAAAAAATATTTATAATATATATGAATCATGTAAATTTATTTAAAAAATATGATGCCTTATTGTTGAACAATTTTATTCATAGTAATTTTCTTTCCAAATCCTTTATAATGGTTCATAAATTAAATTTTAAGGAACCTGTGTATTTCCCCTAAAAGTGTTTATCCTTGTTTTTCAAATTATAACCATTAATAGTAAAATTGTGATGATCAAAATTATACACAATCAACATTGTTCAGAGTCATTACCTATTAGTGAATCTTTGTAAAAGAGGAAACCACGATCCAATATTCGATGTGGGATGTATTTTCTACAAAAACCCAAGAGTTCTGTATGTTTTTGTAGAATTAAGATTTTATCATATACATATAAATCTCACAATTATTTTGAAAAATATGTATCAATTCATAATCATTAAATTTATTAAAGACTCTGCTTTGATACGAGCTGAGGTAACCCATGATATTCATAGTAATATATTACATCATTTAATTTCATATTCAACAAATACCATATAAAACATGGATAAAAAAATATATTTAGAATCAATCGAGAGTAGAAATATAATCTTATTTTCTGTTATGGATAATAAAAATTTCTCATAATTATCATCAATAATTTAATACTTTATAGCTAAACATGACATAAAACATTCTTCATATCCCACTCAAAGATAAAATAATAAACCATGATCATGATGATAATTAAATTTAAACAAAAGAGATACCTATCAATGAACATAATATAACATAAAATAAGTATAAGGGTTTTAAAATATGATCATAACACAAAATTATCATATCTAATATACTAAAGATCATTTATTTAATACCAAGGAATTTTTGTTTGTAATAAAAAAAGAATAAGTCATTTTTTTGGATATACTAATAAAAAATAGGTAAAGATATCATAACGTAAGAAAATATAAGAATATTAGGTCATATAAATAACCAAAAAAATCGTGTCCATAGTCATGGACATTATAATGGAATTAAATGTGGATTCAGATTCTTCCAAATTTCATCAATTTCTTCCTCATTGATCATATCCATGTCTATCATAGTGTATATATTCAGTTAAATTTATCTATTAACTCTTCATTCACGTTTCTATTAACTCATGAGTAATCCATATTTACCAATTTATTATAAGGATATATAATTCTCAACACACTAGTAACATAATTAAAATCAATGATTTTTATTCGTATGGATCGTAAAACATCCATCATATCATCATATCATAACAGAATGATTGTGAATTGGTTTCATTAGAATTTCACTATTTCATTAAAGAATAACCAATTGAAATAAAGCAGGCCCCAACATGGTTTCATCATAACAGAACTAACCCATAGTAACATAATGGGTTTCATATAATCGTCCTTCAATATTCATCATCATAATACAAATAAGAAAAAAATTGGATTTTTTCATAAATTAAAATATTATTTGAAGCATAATGAATTTTTACATGGATGAAAATTACATTAAAAAGATAATTCAAACGTTCAATTGAAAATATTCGAAAAAAAGAGTTCTCATTTTATCACATTTTAAGTAAAAAATACTAAAATATTAAAAAAAATTATTTTCATGAAAATAATATGGGAACCATATAAAGGAATCTTCAAAAAATATAATGATCATGGTGATGGTAAATTCTATAGAAGTGTTATATATTAAATGTGAAAATTAATTTATTAATTTTGTAAAAAAAATATGAATTGATTAGAAATAAATAATAAAATTATACCTTTTAATTATTTTTAAATAAATAATATTGTAATTAAAATGAAAATTCTAAAAGAATTTAAATTTTTTTTAAAACATTTATAAAATTATATTTTGGATCATGGCTATGGAAGGAAATATTTGATAACTATATAGAAAATAATGTTGAGTTTTTAGTAGAAATATATCAATGATCTTTTTAAGTAACTAATAGTGGAAAATAGATATAATAGATAATAATTAAAAAAATAAATAGTAGAGAATAAATTTTATGGGTATTAATGGACAAGATATTTATAATTTACCTCTGTGAAAGTTATATCAAAAGAAAAAACAATTGAAATGAGATTGAAACATAAATACCTTAAAAAATTCGTAACGTTTTTTATAAAATAAAGTTGTGGAGGAAAATATTAAAAGGATTTGTAAGATAAATTTAATTTTTTAACAAATTATAATATAATTCAACTAAAAATTTAGTACAAAAAATAGAATGTATGTTAAAATGGAATAAGACTAAACGAAATGAAATTTCTATATGAAATTCATTACTATATTGGTGATACATGAACCAAAAAGAATTTGATTCGGGGAAATTAACATAAAAATATAAAATTCATAATTAATATGGATAAATATATGAAATCATGTTCATTCAGAAGAAAGTACATCATATGAAATACAATATGGTTCATAACAAGGATTATATATCAAATAATTGAAAATAATTTCCTAAAAACCCTAGAATCATTTATTAGATTTGAATAAATGTCTCCTGATGTTTAGAAAAATAAGGGATCTTTAAATAGTGAAAAAATCGATCAATTCATGAAATAATATCTCAATAAGATATATACACACCTTATAAAATGATGTTGGTGTGTAATTCAAGACATGACACAATGAAATATTTTTGAGAAGAATAATCCTTAAAACAACCATATCATTAATTATAGAATTCGATTAGTGAAGCTATTATTTGTAACTTTTTTAAAATAGAAAAATTATAAATATGACATAAAACAATCATAGTCCATTTCACAGTTAATCTAGGAAAAAAGTTTCAATGAAGAAAAAGTATATCCTAATAAATGAAAATTATATTAAGAAACCCCTTGCCTCATTCTCCATATTTGTTTATATGTGTTAACATATTTTAATAAAAAATTTATATATTAAAAATATATTATTTTTCCATATTATTAAATAACATTCTATGTATCATTCCATATATATTTATTATTATCCTTTTATTATTTATTTATTCATTCAAATTAACATCCTAGAGAAAACCTGTTTGTATTAGATGCATGGTTCGGTTTGAGGGTTCTAATAAAATAACACGATCCATTTATTAATAATGTATATAATACTAATCATTATATAAGAATCATATTTATTGATTTTATTGAATTTTATTATTACTCATGTAAATGTTTCCTAGAAAACCCTTGCATGGCTCTATCGAGGTTGAAGTCTGTATGTATACACAGGCGACATTATCATTTTTATATCAAAGGAAATCTAAGAAGTTTCACAAGGTTATATAATTTCATAATCATAGTTATGTAAAAATTATCATATAAAAAAATTAAATCACCCTTTATAAGTGAAAATTATTTATGGCGATGGAAAATGAATGATATCTCTTTGAGAATATGGTAGTCCATAGATACGTGTGAGAGATAAATTCATTTATATTTTAATGAAAGGGGGTGGGAATTTTTTTCATCCATATAGGTATATAAATTTACTATAATTTTAATAAAAAATTAAATTGGTAACCACAATTTAGAAGAGTTAGAAGAAGAAATAAAATTTAATGTACTCGGTTAATATTTATACAACCTCATTATGAAAAATCTACTAGCATAGAAATTATTCCATTAAATGATAGTATTATAAAAAACCCAGGTGTCAAGGAAGTAGGGTTGGATGATGGAATAGAATTTTGTTAGGTAATTTCCATGATATAAGGTCACAATTTTTTGAGTAATATCGCAAGTTAGGTATCGATTTATAAAGAAGGGAGTGGACATGCATGGAAATTTTAAAAATATTAAAATATGATAATGTATTTCATAATTAATGTTGCTCCAAAATAAAAAATACATCAAAATAGGATGTATGAGTTTATAATTGCATCTTAAAAAATTAATTAGAGTGTTTTTTGAAATTTAAACCATTATCTCTTATATTATCAATATTTTAAAAAATCCCTTAATATTACTAAAAAAATTTACATGTTTACTATTCATTATAAAAAACATCTTTTGAATACATTAAATTATATTAATTACTTTGAATAATAATATTTAATCAATATATTGATAAGAAATATATATAACTGAAAAAAAAATTTATAAATTAGTGGAAAAAATGAAACCAAACAATTTTTAGTAAAATGTATTTGTAGGCATAAAATTGATTCTATATTCATTTATTTCGATGAAAAAAGTATATGATGATTCATAAAATATTTTATTCAATATACTATATCAAAATGTATTTTAAATTTTTCATAATTAGATATTAAATTAATTACTTTTTATAGAAACTCATTATTCCTATAATATAGTTTTTTACCGTAAATATGTCTTTCTACTATAAAGTTATTTTAATTTGATTTATATTTTTTTAAATGAACTCAATTTACACATGTGTAAATATTTACCTTTTAAATTATTATAATTACTATTATTTCCTATAAATCCAACATCAATGAAATTACCATTACATTAAATAATAATCTGGTAACACTATATCATATTTCATTTAAACTATATGTTTTATATTAATTAATATATCAAATAAATAAAATATATAAGAAATGAATATATCATAAATTTTATTTTTGTTACATAGTTACAATTTTTAAATTACTTTTATTTCATGGATAAGGAAAATTTATTCTTCAATGATTCTTTTTCACTATAGAATGAAAATTATCTCCAACAAATCACATATGACATATCAACATGATGACATCATTTCTTCTTAGTATTAAGTGATACAATAAAAAATTCAAATCATCTTTCCTTTACCTTCAAAGGATCATGAGTTCAGCACTTAATGAACTCCTCTAGATTCTCTCTCTCTCAAATGAAATAGTGTATTAGTATCTTAGTTAAACTTCACAATCATCCACTAGTGCATTATTTTCCATTTTTATTATAAAAAATAATAAAAGTATTTTTTTTCTTAATTAATATAGATACTTCCATTAAGATCATGTGTAGTGAGTCCCCAAACAAAACAACATAAAATACTCATCCTATAGAAATAAAATTATTTATTTAATATATTAAATTTAAATTATTTAATAATATAACATGATAATTATCATTTTGATTCAGGAAAAATCTCAAACTAAAATCACCATGAAACACGAATACATATTCACTTAAAAAGACATAAATGAAGTATGGTAATTAAAAATTTATTTACACTATAATAAAACTATGATATAGAACATTATAATGAGATTTTTATAAATCATCCCATTAAACTAATCAGCATTGGGGAGATTATGAAAAATCACATTGAATCACCATCAGTAAAATTCACCATGAAGATTCTTGCCCAAATTTAACATTTTATTTATCATATAATATTATTATTCTTATTTTAATATATTAAATTTTCTATTATTTTAAAAATATATCCTTATAGGAAACCTTATTTAATTATTTATAGTATATATATGTCATATAAAATTGTTAATAGAGTCATACCTAACACATTTAATACTAACCAATCTGACTATAATGTCTTTCTAAAGGACCAATTTATTATGGGATTAACATAAATGTAAAATTTTTATGAAAACAATGTAATACATACTCATCCCACTCCCAATTTGTGCCAATATATATATTTCTAATATCATGTGATGTGACAAAAATTTCTATCAATATTTATTCAAATTGTTTTCAGATAAAATTCATGACATCCAAAAATAACTAATTTAAAATTAAAATAGGTAATTCAATAATATTAATTATATATATTTTTCCACATTATAAACATTAAAAATAACTTTAAAAAATCTATCATTGGATAAAAACTACTAATTAACCTACAAAATTTATAACAAGACATTTATATCAAATTTTTATACTATTTATATAAGATAATATGATGTTTTCAGTATATAAAAATATGAAATATATTTTATTTTTTAGAATGATTGTTTGGAGAGATAATGTTGTTTATTTTTAGATTCCATGGATGAGGGAGGGGTGGATCGATGTGTGATGTGTCAATGAAATGGTATGTGGTCTAAAAAGTGTGTTGTAACTCATGATCATGGAATATGGTTTAACATGGGGTTGTCAAATGTGAGCTATAAATACTATAAAATCTTATTTTCAAATTCAATGTCTTATATAACAGTGTTTTTATCAAACTAGAAATTCTTTTCACATGTGACTAAATTAAAATATGACAATATAGTTGGGGATCAATATCTGAAGGTGGGAGTGGGCCATGTGTTTAAGGTAAAATTTCAGTGGACCTCATTAACATAAAACTGTCACATATATAAGGTTATCCATTCACATATAATATTAATACCTCACTATATTTATATTGTCCCCATCATTGTAGATAATTTAAGGTTGGAACGAAAAAAAATAGTAAAATAGGTAAGTGGTAGTGAATGGTGAAAATAAATAAGGTGTCTATAGAGATCTGAGTTTAAATTTCTAAAAATGATAAAAATTATTTTCTTATTTATATATATCAATATATAATGGGTTATTTAGTTTTTTATTTTCAGTAAAACCTCATAAATAACTTACAAATAATCATTATGTCTAGTTTTCTTATGGTACCTAGGATACCGTCCTCAGTCTAATAAGAGTAAGTCATGATCCTATGATGTATCTTGAGGAGTGTGATCTAAAACAAGGATCTATATAACTTTATATATTATATATACTATCGATAATTGTGGTTAATTTCAATAACATTTAAAATAAAATATTCATTTTCTTAACAACATATTTTTTATCTTAGTCAATAGTACTAAAACAACATGTCACAATTAACTCTATAAAGTTACCATTGTAAACCATTGATAAATTTATATATATCATAACAAGGTATAATTAGACATCCCCATTGATGTTGTGAGTTTGGGTTAGGATGTCTACAATAACCACTTTGTATGTCTCCCCTCTCAGAGAAAGAATTTCCCACAAATATATGGAACAAATATCCTCTAATTTATATATATTCCCATTTAATCATCTTCATTGTATCTATATCTAAAATATAGATGGTTTTAATCATCATGGAAACCTTATTTATATTCTAATAATAGTTATATTATATCATTGTCTAAAGGAATGTATTTTTATTATTCTAGGTGTCATATTCATTAGAGGATGATTAGGTTGGTCGGGAGATTGTATGATGTGTAAGTGTATGTCTAGTAGAGGTACATGATAGATAAATGTATGGTTCCAATTATTTGATGTGGGTGTACTTTTTTAATGCATTCAACATGTTTCATCATCTTAAGAAAAGAGGAATTTTTTCTAGAATCCCCTTTTTGAATTTATGGAAGGTAGTGAAGTCATATAATGGAGTTGTGGTCTATCTTTTTGATGGATAGAAATTAGGATTTTTGGTTTTATTAAAACCATGGAAAGTTCATTTTATTTATGAATTAAGGTTGTGGTTAAGTTTAAACTATGTTGTAAGAGTATCCAAATGAAAAAGAAAGATTATTGTGTGGAATTATCTTTTTAATTTCTGTATTAATGTAGTTATTAAATCAAAATATTATCATATGAGAAAAAAATAAGTGGGGGCATGGGGGAGAATAGAATGAATAAATATAGTTGGTTTTAAATAATTTATAGAAAATTTAAACATTATATAATACTTTATCAATGTTCACAATGATTTTGTTTCATATATTCTTAAATTATTCAATCATATATTGATATTTAAATCTCACATGAATTTGATAATTTTTTTATAAAATATATTGAACATAATATTGATATTGTATATAATTTTTTTGGTCCTAACTAATTAATTTGAATGAGAAATATATTAGATTACTTTAAAACATAAAAACTTCCATGTTTAGGTATCTTTCTATGTATTTTTCATATAAACCTATATATATGTGTGTTTAAATTTCATTTAGTGGAAATCAATAATGTTTGAGGTGTTATTATATAATAACATATATGTCATAAATAATTGACCTAAACTATGTCTCATGTCTAAGTAGTTTTGTCATGTTTTCTATCAATGAATTTATATTATGATGTACCCAGAATATAATTAGGTACAATTTTATTATGATTAATATCTCAAAAATAATACGGATCCTTGTTATCTCTTATATATAGGATATTGTGTAATTTCAAAAGTCAATGATTTTATGTTTGTAAATTTTCCATCTCGTATAAGGTAAGATTACAATGTGCATCTAGGACGATGATATTTTTTTAATTTGGTTATTCTATAAAAATAATGGTTTTAATATGAAAATGAATCTATATTCTCATAAAAAAAATAACAATTCTCCATTTCTTGCTTTAATACGATGTTATTATATATTTTTTTTCCTTACATATTTACTATATGATATAACCTTGAGATTATGACCTAATATATTCCATGGTAAAAAGACTCATGAATTGAAAATTTAGTTAACATTTTATATATTTCATAAATCAAAAATGTTTATTCTTTTTTTGATCATAGTAAAATCACTTTTTTACAATTAAGTTAACTCAAACATTTATCACACCTCATGGAATCCATTTTATTATACAAAAAAAAATTTAGGATGTATTTGGTTCTAATTTTAATTTTTTATATTATAATGCTAAAAATATTCACTTGAACTAAAATCAATATCATTATTCATAAAACATAAAAAATCATTAATAAAAGAAAAAATAATATTTACCTTGATTGCATCCATGGAAGAACATTATTTAATGTTATTACTCTAAAATAATGAATATTATTATCATATTTCATGGAAGATATGGACTAATTTTTATAGTGATTAAGATAGTAATTTATGTGACATATATTAACCATTAATAGAGCATCTTCATTTATTTGAATTAGTATTTCCCAGTGTTGAATGATTTTAACCACTATGATGGTCCAAAATATCATGATGTATTCTTGAAAATAAAAAAATATAAATTTGATATGAATATTAATAAACTACCAAATTGGTGAAGCTCAAATATATAACTATTTATTTTGAGATAAATCATTATTTTCTCCTTTAAAATAAAGATATTTATATGTTCATGCCTCCAAATCTCTTTGAATAGATTTTGTCTTTCGTCTTCTTCACCATAATTTATTGTTATCTATACTTCATAGATTAGGGAAAATATTATATCATTTGTGTAAACTCAAAAAATGTGGTATTGAATCTGGTACACCATGTCTAAGGGATAGATTCACAATGATGTCATGAATTTTTTCTATAAGAATCATCATTATTTTAGAGACAATATTTTCTATACACATTTACTATATTCTGAAATATATATTTATTCTAATTGTTTTTAGGAAATATGTTTTAACTCTTTTAATGATGATAAATAATTATTTTCAGAATGTGTACTCTATAATTATGTAGAAAACTCTTCAATATGTTTCTTGAGAATTTTTTCCCTCAATAAGAGGTCAAAATCACTGGAACTCTATACATTAAAAATAGATTATTCATGAAAAAGTTGTCACCGACATAAATATATAACCAAATAGGAATTTCTATTCAACCATTTTTGAAATAATATTATCTCTCCGGAAGATCATTTTATATCATAAATAATTTAGAAGTAGATATATAAAGTCAATTTTGAAAATATAAAACTCGTTAACACTGATGATGGGATTTTTGAAAAAATCATTACTTTTAATATTTTTCGTTTTGTATGAGAGATTACTAGCTACCTTTGGGATTCATAATGTGATGACCCAGACTCTCAGGGTCCTTTCCTTTGCCAAAAATTTGGATCCAAAAGGGGTAGTGTCTCGACGTAAGGTCGATCGGCGCGACCAATTGGCGAGACCGATCGGCGCGACTGATCAATGAATTAACACCCATAAATGTTTTAATTAAATATTTAATGAATTAACCTAGTGTGTGCGTCTGTTTAAACCCCATTAATAATGTGTGGGGCCGTGTGGTCAACCCACGACCCCCACTCTTTACACGGTTTCACCTTCTTATCTCAACCGTCCCCAGCACATATAAACTGAAGGGTTAGCCGTGGTTTCTTCTTTTCTCGATCACCACTGGGAGTACCCTTCGTTCACGAATAGCTTTTATTTCAGGCGAGCCGCGTCACTATATGTGAAGTTCCGCGCCCAGCCTTAGCGTCGATCGTTGATAACATGTAGGGAAATTCTCCTTCGTCTCTCCCTTTTTGTGTATCATGTGGGGTGGGCATGCTTTTTTTTCTATATAATTGGATAAACCCAAACCTTAATGAAGCTAATGAATGAACTCTAATGAAGGGGGAGGGTTGTGATTGATGATGCTACTCTGTTTTATGATCTTCTATAATTATATGATTTTTGAATTTTGCGGGTTTACGCCTACTGAAAATCATGGTCATTGGCGGTCTTTATCTATGTACTAATAAACCCCTCATGATGTTTTAAATAGCTAGTTTTGTTGTTGTGAACTCATGTAGTGAAAAGTAAATTGGATAATTACTTACATTCGGCTAATCAAATTGAAAGCACCAGGATCAATTCACTTCTGTGATAACCCCGGTTAAAGAACACGGAAATTGGAATCATGGAGTGTGTTAAATCATCTAAATCTGAAAATACAAGGATGTTCCTGCTTTACTTGGTGGAAGTTGTTTGATTGTTCTTCCTTCAAGGGCCATTTTTTGGGTGACATGGGTGGGGATGGGATCCCGTGTTATTATAATCTTGGTGGTTGTGAGAATTGGGGAAGGTATCTCATGTGTTATGCTTTTAGTGTTTGTGAATTTTAAGACCGGGTAGTTACCTTGTTTATATCACGAATTAGGGTGGGATCTTCTGTTGATGAGAACCCATCTGGGGGGACACGGGGCAGTGACTCGGGGTTTTTCTTTGGTTCCAGTATGTAGAGGGATCTCACTTATCCCATTTTTGTTATGAATTTATAAGAGAACCAGGTGTGGATGTTGTAGTTGATGCATGACGTTTGGATGGATCATTTTCCCTTGGATTGTTCTTATGGTGTTAGTTTCCCAGTAGTTGTAAAAAACTCTTTTAGGCATTATTACTGAACATGTAAACTAGGATGGGATAATTGGGTTTTGGTTTGGTGTGGGTTGTGAGTTGGACGTAGTTTTGTTTGTGTTCTTTAGGCGGGCTGAAGAAAAACCTATACTTTTGGTGAGTGCTTGTTACCTATAGAAATACTTGTAGTTTTGTGGTTCTTATTCGTGCCCCTCCCAAGTTGAGCACTTAGTGCCGAACACCCCCATTTCATGTGGGAGGGTGTTTTTTCCAACACTTCAATTAGTGGATGGTTATTAGCTCCTTTTCTGCTCCCTTTCCTGGATAGCCCAAGTATCATCGAGCAGGATGTGATGGCCTGAGGTCCATTACTAGCCCAAGAACCTTCGGGCGGGGTAGTGTGGTGGTTATGGAATAGGTGTGTGCGGGCAGGTAGTTTCCTATGTATCTTCAGGATGAGGCCCAGGTGTCTTCGGGCGTGGTGGAGGATCTTCTAGCCCAGGTGTCTTCAGGAATGGCAGTGGTTGTTCTGGCCTAGGTGTTTGTAGGTTTAGTTACGTGTGTTATTTGTGGCCCATGTGTGTGCGGGTGGGATTCGGCGGTAGGACTGAATGAGGTTGTGGCCTCGGTATGTGCGGGTGGGTGTGGCAGTGGGACTGTGGTGAGAATGGTGGGATTGGTTCGATGCGTAGGATGTCTTCAATAACTAGTGGGAAAGTGGCATGGGGTAACCAAACATCGATGTTCTCTTATTATATACATTACATGACTTGCGTTATTTGGGGAGTGTTCCATGGTGAGTCTTGGGTGGATAGTTTACCTTGTTAGGTTTTTGGTTTACTCTTTTTCTCACGGGACTTAGTACGTTCCCACATGTGTGCATGAGAGTCTTTGGTTTTACCTACTGAGTATACTTGTATGCTCACCCTATGTATATAAAACTGCTTTCTGGTTTCCAGGAGGACTTTGGGGATCACGCGGGACCGTACTAGCTTGGACCTTTGGGGCAACTACAGTTGTTGTTATCCTTTATTTGGGTACTTTACCTTTGTAGTCACTTGTACTTTTTGGTATCTACTTTTGGAATATCCATATGGGAATGGTTGTTTTGGATTTTCTTTTACTTTCAACTTTTGGTGTTGTTGGGATTTACTATTATATCTCTTGATCCTATTAAAAATTAAGGGTTAATCCCTTCCATTTAGTATGTGATTCTATACCCTTGGTGCAAGTCGCCACTCCAGGACCTATTGAAGGCGGGTCTTGGGGGTCATTGTCTCTCCTTCAACTTAAATAAGAAAGGGCCTAGCAATCTGCTGACCCTTCCCTCCTTCTGGTGATGGGGGGTCATGACAGAATGGTGTCAGAGGAAATTTCGAGAGATAGGATGGTGTCTGGAGTTAGGCACAGCGAGGATCTCAGGGGATGGTAGGGAAACAGTGTTGGGTGACCTTGGTGCGTGAATTAGGCCAGGGAAGATCGGCTAGGACATGAGATTTTAGGGGCCCCTGTGATCCGATGAAAGGACTTTGGACCAACCGAACGACCAATTGAGGCCACACAGATTGTAGGGTAGAGACCCTAGGAAAGGTGCATGCATAATAATGACTTTTTTTCTCATGTTTCTGTGGTGTCATGGGAATTAAGAATAAACAAAATGTTTAAGAAGTTTTCAAGACAATATTCTGTACTACATGGGCTTAGGCAGTACTTGTTTACCTTGTAGCTATGGAACTTGGAAGGAGACCACGTGTGGTACAGGAGATCGAGGCCCCAGAGACTACATTGGTTGATCGGTAGAGAGCTGATCGAGATCAGGAGGATGACCTATGGCAGAAGACACTTCGGGCATTCCAACGGCAAACCATCGAGAAGTATGAGGGTAGCACCTCTAAGATGAAGATAGAGAGCTAGCTAGATGAGCTGGTGATATCCTTCGGCTTGATCTGGGCTCCGACCAAGTACTGGGTTCCTCTGGCCGTCAACTAGATTCGGGGAGCGGCGCGTCAGTGGTGAATGCCTTACCTGGGGGAGAAGAGAGTGGCTGAGGTGGCATGGGCTGATTTCTAGAGGGAGTTCCGGGGGAGTTCCTCTCTTTGACGATGAAGGAGGAAAAGAGACAGGAGCTACTCTCCCTCCAGCAGTGGAGTATGTCAGTGAGGGAGCTAGGCATAAAGTTCATGGACCTCCTACGTTTTTCTCCAGACCTCTTTCCCGATGAGGAGTCTCGGGCAAGACGTTTGGAAGAGGTGATCCGACCCTCCCTCCATTATGTTGTTACCCCCTTTACCATGCCGACGTACTTGGAGGTCCAGAAGAAGGCCGAAGTGGTGGAGAGGATGCACGGTCTAGGAGCTGTGTCATGAAAGGGGATCCAGCTTGGACCATCAAAGGGGAAGGCCATCAGTGCCAGGACTCCAGCGTTAGGACACTCCAGGTTCTGACCAATAGGGAGCAGGCCGCAGCAGTTTCAGTTCCCATCCCCTGGTCCTCGCCCTTTTCCTTCGAGACCGGGACCGCAGAGCTTCGTCTGTGGGAGCCATGGACACCTCTGGAGTTAGTGCCCGGACTGGTTATAGTACAGTGGTGGCGGACAACCCCAACACCCGCCCCAGCAGGGGCTTCCAACCTGTCCTTTCTAGCAGCAGTAGCAAGGACAACGAGCTCCCGCTCCTCCGAGGGAAGACATGAGAGGAGTAGGCCGACCTCAGGGACCTTGACCCGGGCGTGTTCAGGGAGGTGGCTGATAGCCGAGGGGCAGAGGAGCTAGGCATGGACAGCTACACGTCGCAGAGGCTACAGTTCCATCACTGCCGGAGGTTGTTCGAGGTATGATCAGTTTGTTCAGTACCCTTGATTTTGCCTTGTTCAATACCGGAGCTCCGCATTCCTTTGTTTCACCTAGTCTAGCTCGTGCCTTGGGTATACATGTTGAGATACTTCCAGTGCCCCTGGTGCAATGCACACCAGTTGGATGTCAGACTGATTTTTTATTTGTTTGTCGAGGATGGAGACTGATGATAGGGCCACATCAGTAAGTTAGGGATGTTCTTCTGCTACAGATACAGCCATATGATGTCATCATAGGCATCGACTGGATATTCTCTGTGTGTGCCATCATTGACTACATCCAAGGAAGGGTTGTTTTCTCAGACTTGGGCATCTGGTGTGTTACCTTCACCGGCGAGTGGAGCAGTCAAAAGGGCAGCAGGCGAGAGGAACCCCTCCTCACCTTGTTAGCCGAGCTGTCAATGGAGTCAGTAGATGTTGAGATGGTGGAAGTGCCATAGATCGTCCGTGAGTTTGTGGAAGTCTTCCCTGAGGAGGTGAAAACTCTACCCCCTTGACGTGATATCGTGTTCAGGATAGACCTACAGCCCGACACTAATCTAATTTCGATGGCTTCTTACCAGATGGCACCTTCAGAACTACGGGAGTTGCGGATTCAGATTTACGATCTGATGAAGAGGGGTTATGTTTGGCCGAGTGTGTCACCTTGGGGTGCTCCAGTCTTGTTCACAAAGAAGGTAGATGGTGGTATCAGGTTGTGCATAGACTACAGGAGGCTGAATCAGGTGATGATCAAGAATTGATATCCTCTTCCAAGGATAGATGATCTTTTCGACCAGCTGAAAGGGGGAGGATGGTTCTCGAAGAGCGAACTTCGGTTTGGGTACCACCAGCTGAGATTGAAGGAGAGTGAAATCCTAAAGAAGGCTTTCAGGTGCAGATATGGACACTTCGAGTTCATAGTCATGCCCTTCAGTGTTACGAATTCCCCGGCTGTGTTTATGGGGCTTATGAACTTTATCTTCCAGGAGTACCTGGATCGGTTCATAGTTGTGTTCATCGAAGACATCATGATCTATTCGATATCAGAGAAGGACCATGCTGAGCACCTAAGGATGATTTTGGACGTCCTCGGACAGAATCATCTCTATGGGAAGTTGTCGCAATGAAAATTCTGGACACGAGAATTTCACTACCTCAGGAAGGTGGTGTCCGAGCAGGGGGTAGCGGTGGACCCATCAAAGGTTGAGGCAGTTGTTTATTGGGCAGTACCCAAGAATGCGGTAGAGGTCAATAGTTTCCTCAGGCTGGCGGGTTACTATCAGAGGTTCATACCCAACTTCTCCTGAGTAGCAACCCCTTTGATAGCCCCGACAAATAAAGACCAGGTCTTCGTGTGGAGTGAGTAGTGCGAGTCAGCCTTCAGCTATCTGAAGGAGAAGTTGGTTAGTTCCCCAGTGCTAATATTTCGAGAAGAAGGGGCGGAGGATGAGGTGTTATGTGATGCTTAAGGAAAGGGCCTGGGATATGTGTTGATGCAGCGACAAGGGGTGATCTCTTATGGGTTTAGGCAGCTATGCCCTCATGAGCATAATTATGCCACCCATGACCTGGTGCTTGTAGCTGTCGTTTTTGCACTGAAGGTATCGCAGCACTACCTCATCGAAGAATGCTTTGTGGTCTTCACAGATCACAAAATCTTGAGTTATATCTTCTCCCAGTAGGAATTAAACTTGCGGTAGCGAAGGTTGATGGAATTCCTCCAGGATTACGACTTCGAGATCTCCTAAACTTCAGGGAAGGGGAATGTAGTGGCTGATGCCTTTAGCAGGATATCATGGAAGGATGCAGTCCGAGAGTCGGCAGACACCTGGAAGGCGATTGGGGAGTTAGCTGCCTTACACCTGGATGCGAGGATGGATAGTAGTAGAGGTTGCTAGTATCATATGATAGTGCAATCTTATTTGATGTAGCAAGTGAAGGAGTCTCAGTGGGGAGACCCAGAGTGTGAAGTGATGCATGACCGGGTTGACCAGAGGAATGCTTTGGAAGGGTTGACAAGGGATGGTCAGAACTGGATGCTTTTCCAGGGAAGGTTGTTTGTTCCAAAAGTGATGCGTGGAAAGGTTCCCAGTGAGTTCCACAACTCACCACTAGAGGTACACCCGGGAGTTTCCAAAATGTACCAGGGACTGAAGAGATAGTTTTGGTTGCCTGAAGTGAAGCGAGCAGTGGCAGAGTTTGTGGCCAAGTGCTTAGTGTGTCAGCAAGTGAAGGCTGAACACCGAGTTCCAGGCGGCCTACTGTAGTCTCTAGATTTCCTAGAGTGGAAGTGGGATGAAATATCGATGGCTTTCTTCATGGGAATACCCAAGTTACAAGAGGGATACGACGCCATCTGGGTGGTAGTGGACCAGCTGACAAAATTGTCTCACTTTCTGGAAATTAGGCAGTCGAGTGCAGTGGATTCTTTGGCACGAAGGTACGTGGATGAGGTGGTGTGATTGTATGGAGTTCTGAGGTCTATAGTCTCGGATAGGGATGCACGGTTTACCTCGCGAGTCTGAAAAGGATTGCAGCATGGTTTTGGCACCCAGTTGCGTCTTAGCACTACTTTCCTTACCTAGACAAATGGACAGAGAGAGCGCACCATCTAGACCATGGAGGATATGTTTGGGGCTTGTGTTCTGGACTCATGAGGATCGTGGGTGAAACACTTGTCTCTGGTAGAGTTTTCCTACAATAATATCCATCACTCTACCATTGGCATGGCCCCGTTTTATTCCTTGTATGGGAGGCCATGCCGCTCACATGTGTGTTCGACCGAAGTTGGAGAGGTGGGAATCCTTGGCCCGGAGAAGGTTCAGACCACGACGGAGAAGGTTCAGCTCATACAGGAAAGGATGAAGGTGGCCCCGGACCGACAGAAGTCGTATGCAGATACTTGGAGGAGGCCCTTGGAGTTTGAGGTTGGGGACCACGTGTTCTTGAAGGTCTCCCCTCAACATGGACAACAGAGGTTCGGTAAGGGGAGTAAGCTTTCTCCCAGGTTCATCGGGCCCTTCGAAGTGTTGTGGAGGGTCAGCGAAGTGGATTATCAGCTAGTGTTACCACTGCCGCTACTGAGGATACATGATGTATTCCATGCATCCCATCTCCTTCGTTATCGACATTACGATTCACACATCCTCGGCTGGGGAGAGCTGGACATCGAGGATGACGTGACTTTTGTGGAGAGACCAGTGATGATCGAGGATCGCAAGGATAAGATGCTTCATGGGTGAACCATTCCCTTGGTTCGTGTGTTATGGATACATGGTGGGCTTGAGGAGAGTACGTGGGAGAGGGAAGCACAGATGCGTGCCCAGTACTCAGAGTTGTTTTGAGTTGTGATGTTCTGTTTGTTATACTTGTTGTGGTAGAACGTTTTACCATGTTGGCTATGAAATACTGGTTTTCTTTCCTCAGAATGTGTGTGAAATGTCTTGGCTATGGAGAGGGGAGGGCCCAACCCCTAATCAAGGTGCATTAAGGTGGATGCGATTAAACCCGTGCAGGTTAGTCAGTGCCGCCCAAAGTGGATAATATCTTGACATGGGGAAGGAGACTCCCCATCCCACATGGCTGGCCAGTCGGCATGGTATGTTTCTTAGATCTTGACAGAAAGGCGTTCTTATTTAACAATGAGGTCCTCTCTTTAGAGGTATCTTTCGAGGTGGTTGTTCGGACCCGTCCTTTCCGTCTGGGTTGTTTAAATTCTCGAGGGCGAGAATGGTTTGAGAGGTATCTGATGTGATGACCCAGACTCTCAGGATCCTTCCCTTTTCCAAAAATTCGAATCCTAAAGGGGTATCATCTCAGCGTAAGGTCGATCGGCGCGACCAATTGGTGAGACTAATCGGCGCAACCAATCGGTGAGACCAATCGGCGTCACCCACCCTGTTCGGGGTTTTTCTAAGGGTGCTCCTTTTGCGAAAATTGGGTTTTAAACCCTATTTTCACCTATTTTAATGCCCGGTAATGCCTATAAATTTTTTAATTAAATATTTAATTAATTAACCTGGTGTGTACGTTCTTTTAATCCCCTTTAATAATGTGTGGGGCCACGTGGACAACCCACGACTCCCGCTCCTTACGCGGTTTCACGTTCTTATCTCAACCGTCCTTAGCGCTTATAAACTAAAGGGTTAGCCATGGTTTCTTCTTTTCTCAATCACCGCCAGGAGTACCCTTCGTTCACTTACAACTTTTAGTTTAGGCGATTCGCATCGCTATACGTGATGTTCCGCGCCTGGCCTTAGTGTCGATCGTTGATAACAAGAAGGGAAATTCTCCTTCGTCTCTCCCTTTTTGTGTATCATGCGGGGTGGGAATGCTTTTGTTTCTATAGAATTGGATAAACCCAAACCTTAATGAAGATAATGAATGAACTCTAATGAAGGGGGGGGGGATGTGATCGATGATGATAATTTTTTTTATGATCTTCCATAATTATATGATTTCTGAATTTTGCGGGCTTACACCTACTGAAAATCATGGTCATTGGTGGA
This sequence comes from Viscum album, assembly GCA_963277665.1. Taxonomy (NCBI): domain Eukaryota; kingdom Viridiplantae; phylum Streptophyta; class Magnoliopsida; order Santalales; family Viscaceae; genus Viscum; species Viscum album. Next base: position 364,686,348 of record OY728166.1, on the reverse strand, counting down.
CTTTCTCTGTGTACTAATGAACCCCTTGTGATGTTTTAAATGGATTGTTTTGTAGCTGTGAACTCATGCTGTGAAAAGTAAATCTGTTAATTACTTACATTCGGCTATGAAAATTGAAATCACCAGGATCAATTCCCTTCTGTGATAACCCCAGTTAAAGCACACGGAAATTGGAATCATGGAGTGTGTTAAATCTTATAAATCTGAAAATACCGTCATGGGCCTGCTTTTCTTGGTGGTAGTGGTTGGATTGTTCTTCCTTCATGGCCCATTTTCTAGGTGATGTGGTTAAGGATGGGATCCCTTGTTATTATACTCTCGGTGGTTGTGAGAATTGGGGGTGGGATCCCCTGTGTTATGCTTTCAGTGGTTGTGAATTTTAAGACTGGGTGGTTACCATGTTTATATCACGAATTGGGGTGGGATCCTCTGTTGATGAGAAACCATCTGGGGGACACGGGGCAGTGTCTCGGGGTTTTTCTTTGGTTCCATTACTTCTAGGGATCTCACTTATACCATTGTTGTTATGACTTTACAAGAGAATCGGGTGTGGATGTTGTAGTTGATGCTTGACGTTTGGCTGGATCTTTTTCCCTTGGATTGTTCTTGTGGTGTTAGTTTCCCCGTAGTTGCAGGAAACTCTTTTAGGAATTATTACTGAACATGTAAACCAGGATGGGAAAATGGGTTTTGGTTTGGCGTGGGTTGTGACTTGGATGTAGTGTTGTTTGTGTTCTTTAGGCGGGCTAAAGAAAAACCGTAACTTTGGGTGGGTGCTTGTTAACTATACATATACTTGTAGTTTTGTGTTTCTTATTCGTTCCCCACCCAAGTTGATAACTTAGTGCTGAACACCCCCATTTCTTGGGGGAGGGTTTTTTTTCCAACACTTCCATTAGTGGGTGGTTATTAGCTCTTTTTTTGCTCCCTTTCCTGGATATCCCAAGTATCTTCAGGCAGGTTGTGATGGCCTGAGGTCCATTACTAGCCCAAGAACCTTCGGGCGGGGTAGTGTGGTGGTTATGTCCTAGGTGTGTGTGGGCAGGTAGTTTCCCAAGTATCTTCAAGATGAGGCCCAGGTGTCTTCGGGTGTGGTGGCGGATCTTCTAGACCAGGTGTCTTCGGGCGTGGCGATGGTTGTTCTGGCCTAGGTGTTTGCAGGCGTGGTTATGTGTGACTGTTGTGGCCCAGGTGTGTGTGGGCGGGTGTGGCAGTGGGACTGCAGGGAGAATGGTGGGATTGGTTCGATGCGTAGGATGTCTTCAATAACCAGTGGGAAAGTGGCGTGGGGTACCGAAACATCGATGTTCTCTTATTATATACATTACTTGACTTGCGTTATTTTTGGAGTGTGCCTTGGAGAGGCTTGGATGGATAGTTTACCTTGTTAGGTGTTTGGTTTACTCTTTTTCTCACGGGACTTAGTACGTTCCCCCACTTGTGCATGAGAGTCTTTGGTTTTCCCTACTGAGTATACTTGTATGCTCACTCTACGTATATAAAACTGCTTTCGGGTTTCCAGGATGACTTCAGGAATCCCGGGGGACCGTACTAGCTTGGACCTTTGGGGCAGTTGGAGTTGCTATTTTCCATTCTTTGGGTACTTTACCTTTGTAGTCACTTGTACTTTGTGGTATTTACTTTTTAACATGCATATGGGAATGGATGTTTTGGATTTACTTTTACTTTAATCTTTTGGTGTCGTTGGGATTTACGATTCTATCTCTGGATCCTATTAAAAAATAGAGGGTAATGCCTTCCATTTAGTATGTGATTCTATACCCTTGGTGCTAGTCGCCACTCCGGGACCTATTGCAGGCGGGTCTCGGGGGTCATTATCTCACCTTCAACTTAAAGAAGGAATGACCTAGCAATCTGTTGACCCTTCCCACCTTCTGGTGAAGGTGGGGCATGACAGAATGGTATCAGAGGACAGATTGAGAGATAGTATGGTTTCTGGAGTTAGGGACAGTGAGGATTGCATGGGATGGTAGGGAAATAGTGTTGGTGACCTTGGTGCGTGAATTAGGCCAGGGAAGACCGTCTAGGACACGGGATTTTTTGTCCCCTCGTGATCCGAAGCAAGGACTCTGGACCTACCGAACGACCAAGTGAGGAAATGAAGATTATAGGGTAGATACCCTAAGAAAGGTACATGCGTCATAATGACTTTTGTTCTCATCTTTTTGGGGTGTCTTGGTAATTAATAATAAACAATAATTTTAATAAGTTTTAAAGACAATATTTTGCACTACTTGAGCTTAGGCATTCCTTGTTTACCTTGAAACTATGGAACCTGGAAGGCGACCACGTGTGGTACAGGTGATCTAGGCCCCGGAGATTACCTTAGTCGATAGACAGAGAGCTAATTATGAGGAGGAGGGGGACCAGTGGTTGAAGACACTTTGATCCTTCCAACGATAGATCCTCGAGAAGTATGAGGGCAGCACCTCTGACATGAAGACAGAGAGCTGGCTAGAGGAGCTGGTGATAGCCTTCATCTTGATTCGGGCTCTGACCAAGTACTGGGTTCCTCTGGCCATCAGCCAGATGCTGGGATTGGCGCGTCAGTGGTGGATGCTTTACCTGGGGGAGAGGAGAGAGGTTGAGGTGGCATGGGATGATTTCGAGAGGGAGTTTCGGGCGGATTTCCTCTCTTCAAAGATGAAGGCGGAAAAGAGGCAGGAGCTACTCTCCCTCTAGCAAGGGATTATGTCAGTGAGGGAGCTAGGAATCAATTTCAAGGACCTCCTACGTTTTTCTCCGGACCACTTTCCCGACGAGGAGTCTATGGCAAGACATTTGGAGGAGGCGCTCCGACCCTCCCTCCAGTATGTTGTTACCCCCTTTACACTGCCGACGTACTTGGAGGTCTAGAAGAAGGCCAAAATGGTGGAGAGGATGCATGGTCTAGGAGGTGTGTCACGAGAAGGGATCCAGCTAGGGCCATCAAAGGGGAAGGCCATCAGTACTATGCCTCCAGCGTCAGGACCCTCCATGTTCTGACCAGCAGGGAGCAGGCTGCAGCAGTTTCATTTTCGATCCACTGGTCCTTGCCCTTTTCCTTCATGCCTAGGACCTCGGTGCTTCTTCTGTGGGATCCATGGACACCTTCGGAGTCAGTTCCCAGATAGGGTATAGTACGATGGTGGCGGACAGCCCCAGCACCCACCCCAACAGCGGCTTCTAGCCTGGCCTTTCCAACAGCAGTAGTAGGGATAGCGAGCTCCCACTCCTCCGAGGGTAGAAATAGGAGGAGGAGGCTGACCCTAGGGCGCTCCTCAGGACCACGACCGAGGCATGGTCGGGGAGGTGCCTGACATTTGAGGGGTAGAGGATCTGGGCATGGACATCTACATGCCTCAAAGGCAGCAGTTCCAGTAGGGTCGGAGGTTGTTCGATGTATGATCAGTTTTTTCAGCACCCTTGCTTTTGCCTTGTTCGATACCGGAGCTTTGCACTCCTTTGTTGAACCCATTTTAGCTCATGCCTTGGGTCTATATGCCGAGATACTTCTAGTTCCCCTAGTTCTAAGCACCATAGTCGGTGGTTGGACCGATTTGTTATTTGTTTCTCAAGGATGTAGACTGATGATAGGGCCACATCTATCGGTTAGGGATCTTCTTCTACTATAGATACAGCCATACGATGTCATCCTAGGCATCGACTGGCTATTCTCTGTGTGTGCCATCATCGACTACAACCGAGGAAGGGTTGCGTTCTCAGACTTGGGTGGCCGGCGTGTTACCTTCACCAGCGAGTGGAGTAGTCAGAAGGGCAGCAAGTGAGAGGAACCCCTCCTCTCCTTGTTAGCCGAGCTGTCAGTGGAGTCAGTAGATGCTGAGATAGTGGAAGTTCCATAGATCATCCGTGAGTTTCTGGACGTCTTCCCTGATGAGGTGATGACTCTACCCCCATGACGTGATATCGAGTTTGGGATAGACCTGCATACCGGCGCTCATCCACTTTCAATGGCTCCTTACCGGATGGCACCTTCAGAGGTACGGGTGTTTCGGATTCAGATTGACGATCTGATGAAGAGGGGTTATGTTCGGTCGAGTGCGTCACCATGGGGTACTCCAGCCTTGCTAGCAAAGAAGGAAGATGGTGGTATCAGGTTGTGCATAGACTACAGAAGGCTGAATCGGGTGACGATCAAGAATTGATATCCTCTTCTGAGGATAGACGATCTTTTCGACCAGCTGAAAGGGGCAGGATGGTTCTCAAAGATAGACCTGGGGTTTGGGTACCACCAGCTGATAGTGAAGGAGAGTGACATCCTGAAGATAGCTTTTAGGTGCAGATAAGGACACTTCGAGTTCGTAGTCATTCCCTTCGGTGTTACGAACGCCCCGGATTTGTTTATGGGGCTTATGAACGCCATCTTCCGGGAGTACCTGGATCAGTTCGTAGTTGTGTTCATCAACGACATCTTGATATATTCAAGATCAGAGAATGACCATGTAGAGCACATGAGGATGGTTTTGGAGGTCCTCTGATAGCATCATATTTATGGGAAGTTGTCGAAATTAAAATTCTGGACACGAGAAATTCACTTCCACGGGTATGTGGTGTCTGAGCAGGGGGTAGCGGTGGACCCATAAAAGGTTGAGGCAGTTGTTTTTTTGGCAGCATCCATGAATGTGGCAGAGGTCCGTAGTTTCCTCGGGCAGGCAGGTTACTATTAGAGGTTCGTACCCAACTTCTCTTGAGTACCAGACCCTTTGACAGCCCTGACCAAGAAAGGCCAGGTCTTCGTGTGGAATGAGCAGTGTGAGTTAGCTTTCAGCTATCTGAAGGAGAAGTTTTTTAGTGCCTCAGTACTGAGATTACCAGAAGAAGGGGAGGCGTATGAGGTGTTCTGTGATGCTTCATGATAGGGCATGGGATGTATGTTGATGCAGCGACAAGGGGTGACATCTTATGGGTCTAGGCAGCTACGCTCTCATGAGCGTAATTATGACACCCACAACCTGGAGCTTTCAGCGGTCATTTTTGCACTGAATCTATGGCGGAACTACCTCATCGGAGAACGATTTGTGGTATTCAAAGATCACAAAAGCATGAGATATATCTTCTCCCAGTGGGACCTAAACTTGCGGCAGTGAAGGTGGATGGAGTTCTTCCAGGATTACAACTTTGAGATCTCCTACACTTCAGGGAAGGGGAATGTAGTGGCTGATTCCTTGAGCAGGAGATCACGGAAGTATGTGGTCCGAGATTCGGAAGACACCTGGAAGGCAATGGGGGAGTTAGCTTCCTTACACCTGGATGTGAGGATGGATAGTGGTAGAGGATTCTTGAATCAGATGATAGTACAGTCTTCTTTGTTGCAGCAAGTGGAGGAGTCTCAGTGGGGAGACCCAGAGTGCGAAGTGATGTGTGACCAGGTTGACCGGAGGAATGCTCCGAAAGGGTGGACAGAGTTTGGTCAGAACCGGATGCTTTTCCAGAGAAGGTTGTTTGTTCCAGAAGTGATGCACGGAAAGGTTCTTAGTGAGTTCCACAACTCACCACTGGTGGTACACCCAGGAGTTTACAAAATTTATCAGGGAATGAAGAGACAGTTTTGGTGGCCCTGAGTGAAGCGATCAGTGGAAGATTTTTTGGCCAAGTGCTTAGTGTGTCAGCAAGTGAAGGTTAAACACCGAGTTCCAGGCGGCCTACTGCATTCTCTAGATGTCCCCGATTGGAAGTGGGACGACATCTAGATGGATTTAGTCATGGGAATACCCAAGGTCCAAGGGGGATATGACGCCATCTGGGTGCTAGTGGACCGGTTGATGAAATCGGCTCACATTATGGCAATCTGGGAGTCGAGTGTAGTGGATTCTTTGAAACGAAGGTACATGGATGAGGTGGTGAGATTTCATGGAGTTCTAAGGTCTATAGTCTCGGATAGGGATGCACAGTTTACCTCACGAGTCTAGAGAGGATTGAAGCATGCTTTTGGCACCCAGCTGTGTCTTAGCACTGCTTTCCTTCCCCAAACAGATGGATAGACAGAGCCCACCATCTAGACCATGGAGGATATTTTGTGGGCGTGTGTTCTGGACTCAGTAGGATCATGGGTGTGACACTTGCCTCTGGTAGAATTTTCCTACAATAATAGCCGTCACACTACCATTAGCATGGCCTCGTTTGAGGCCTTGTGTGTGAGGCCATGCCTCTCACTTGTGTGTTGGACCAAAGTCGTAGAGGCGGGTATCCTTTCCCCAGAGGTCATGCAGACCATGACGGAACTAGTTCAACTCATACGAGAAAGGATGAAGGCATCCCAAGACCGACAGAAGCCATATTCTGATACTAGGAGGAGGCCCTTGGATTTTGAGGTTGGGGACCACGTGTTCTTGAAGGTCTCCCCTCGACATGGACAACAGAGGTTTGGCAAGGGGAGTAAGCTTTCCCCCTAGTTCATTGGGCTCTTTGAAGTGTTGCGGAGGGTCAGTGAAGTGGATTATCATCTAGAGTTACCACCACCGCTACTGAGGATACATGATGTATTCCATGTGTCCCAGCTTCGTCGGTATCTGCACAACAATTCACACATCCTCAACTGGGGAGAGCTATACATCGAGGATGACGTGACTTATGTGGAGAGACTAGTGATGATCGAGGATCACAAGGAGAAGATGCTTCGTGGGAGAACCACTCCCTTGGTTCGTGTGTTATCGATACATGGTGGGCTTGAGGAGAGTATGTGGGTGAGGGAAGCACAAATGCATGCCCAATACCTAGAGTTGTTTTGAGTTGTGATGTTCTATTTGTTATAACTATTGTGGAAGAACATTTTACCTTGTTGTCTATGAAATATTGGTTTTCTTTCCTTTGAATGTGTGTGAAAAGTCCTGGCTACAGAGAGGGGTGGGGCCGACTCCTAATCATGGCGCATTAAGGTGGATGAAATTAAACCTGTGCGGGTGAATCAGTGCTTCCCAAAGAGGATAATATCTTGACATGGGGAAAGAGACTCCCCAGCCCACTTGGATGGGTAGTCGGCATGGTATGTTTCTTGGATCTTGATAGAAAGTCATTCTTAGTTAACAATGAGGTCCACTCTTGAGAGGTATCTTTAGAGGTGGTTGTTCAGACCCACCCTTTCCTTCTGGGTTGTTTAAATTCTCGAGAGCGAGAATGGTTTGAGAGGTATCTGATGTGATGACCCAAACTCTCATGGTCCTTTCCTTTGCCAAAAATCTGGATCCTAAAGGGGTATCATCTCAGTGTAAGGCCGATCGGCGCGACCGATTGGTGGGACTGATCGGTGCGACCGATCAGCGTCACCCAGCCTTGTCGGGGTTATTCCAGTCGCGCTCCTTTTGTGAAAATCAGGTTTTAAACACTATTTTGACCTGTTTTAAAGACCGTTATCACCCATAAATGTTTTAATTAAATATTTAATGAATTAACCTGGTGTGTGCATCAGTTTAAACCCCTTTAATAGAATGTGGGGTCGTGTGGTCAACCCACGACCCCCACTCCTTACGCAGTTTCACGTTCTTATCTCAACCATCCCCGGACCTTATAAACTAAAGGGTTAGCCGTGGTTTCTTCTTTTCTCGATCACCGTCGGGAGTAACCTTCATTAATGAACATCTTTTCGTTCAGGAAAGCCGCATCACTATACGTGAAGTTCTGCGCCCAGCCTTAGCATCGATCGTTGATAACAAGTAGGGAATTTCTCCCTCGTCTCTCCCTTTTTGTGTATCATGGGGGGTGATCATGCTTTTGTTTCTATAGAATTAGATAAACCCAAACCTTAATGAATATAATGAATGAACTCTAATGAAGGGGGAGGGTTCTGATCGATGATTCTTCTTTGTTTTATGATCTTCCATAATTATATGATTTCTGAATTGTGTGGGCTTACTCCATCAGAAATTCATTGTCATTGGTGGTCTTTCTCTATGTACTAATGAACCCGTCATGATGTTTTAAATGTCTTATTTTGTAGTTGTGAACTCCTGTGGTAAAAGTAAATTGGTTAATTACTTACATTTGGCTAAGAAAATTGAAAGCACCAGGACCAATTCCCTTCTGTGATAACCCCAGTTAAAGCTCACAGATATTGGAATCATGGAGTGTGTTAAATATTATAAATCTGAAAATACCGGCATGGGAATTCTTTTCTTGGTGGTAGTGGTTTGATTGTTCTTCCTTAATGGGTCGTTTTCTGGGTGATGTGGGTAGGGATGGGATCCCCTGTTATTATACTCTCGGTGGTTGTGATAATTGGGGATGGGATCCCCTATATTATGATTTCAGTGGTTGTGAATTTTAAGACCAAGTGATTACCTTGTTTATATCATGAATTGGGGTGGGATCCTCTATTGATAAGAAACCATATGGGGGGACACGGGGCAGTGTCTTGGGGTTTTTCTTTGGTTCCAGTACTTCTAGGGATCTCACATATCCTATTATTATTATGACTTTACAAGAGAACCGGGTGTGGATGTTGTAGTTGATGCTTGACGTTTGGCTGGATCTTCTTCCCTTGGATTTTGCTTATGGTGTTAGTTGCCCAGTAGTTGTAGAAAACTCTTTCAGGCATTATTACCGAACATGTAAACTCGGATGGAAAAAATGGGTTTTGGTTTTGCATGGGTTGTGACTTGGATGTAGTGTTGTTTGTGTTCTTTAGGCGGGCTGAAGAAAAACCAAAACATTGGGTGAGTGCTTGTTACCTATACATATACTTGTACTTTTGTGTTTCTTATTCGCTCCCCACCCAAGTTGAGCACTTAGTGCTGAACACCCCCATTTCATGGGGCCAGGTGTTTTTTCCAACACATCCATTAGTGGCTAGTCATTAGATCCTTTTCTGCTCTCTTTCCAAGATAGCCCAGGTATCTTCCGGAGGCTGTGATGGCCTCAGGTCCATTACTAGCCCAAGAACCATCGGGCGGGGTAGTGTGGTGGTTATGGCCCATGTGTGTATGGGCAGGTAGTTTCCCAATTATCTTCGGGATGAGGCCCATGTGTCTTCAGGCATGGTGGAGGATCTTCTAGCCCAAGTGTCTTCGGGCATGGCGGTGGTTGTTCTGGCCTAGGTGTTTGATGGCGTGGTTACGTGTGACAGTTGTGGCCAAGGTGTGTGTGGGCGGGATTCGGTAGTGGGGCTACGTGAGGTTGTGGCCCAGGTGTGTGCGGGTGGGTGTGGTAGTGGGACTGTGGTGAGAATGGCGGGATTGGTTCGATGCGTAGGATGTCTTCAATAACCAGTGGGAATGTGGCGTGGGCTACCCAAACAACGATGTGCTCTTATTATATACATTACTTGACTTGCGTTATTTGGGGAGTGTGACTTGGTGAGGCTTGGGGGGATAGTTCACCTTGTTAGGTGTTTGGTTTACTCTTTTTCTCATGGGACGTAGTATGTTCCCCCACTTGTGCACGAGAGTCTTTAGTTTTCCCTACTAAGTATACTTGTATGCTCACCCTACGTATATAAAACTGCATTCAGGTTTCCAGGAGGGCTTCGGGGATAGCGCGACACCGTACTAGATCAGACCTTTGGGGCAGTTGCAGTTGTTGTTTTCCTTTCTTTGGGTACTGTACCTTTGTAGTCACTTGTACATTGTGGTATTTACTTTTGGAACATGCATATGGGAATGGTTGTTTTGCCTTTACTTTTATTTAAAGATTTTGGTGTTGTTGGGATTTACCATTCTATCTCTGGATCCTATTAAAAGATAAAGGGTAATGCCTCCCATTTAGTATGTTATTCTATACCCTTGGTGCTAGTCTCCACTCCGGGACCTATTGAAGGCGGGTCTTGGGGGTCATTATATCTCCTTCAACTTAAAGAAGGAAGAGCCTGGCAATCTGCTGACCCTTCCCTTCTTCAGGTGAAGGTGGGTCGTGACACATAATTAAAAATTTAGTGTTATAAAAAACCCACTATACAAGATCATAGAAACCATGGAGTATAGGAAATAGTGGAATCTTTTAGTATAAGAGATAAATAATTATTACATGATTTCTTCTTTAGTATGAGGAATAAAATTCTGAATCAACCCATCGCTATATTTCTACATAGAATAAATTCATCCTACATGAATTTTTATAAATTAACTAATATCCCTTTCAAATATTGAAATGTAAAATATGGATACATTCTCACAATTTAAAAATAGTTATATATGTTATAATTACAAGGTCATTGTTATCATACTCCTATAAATAATTGATCATCTAGAAATCCATCAATGAATGAATATACTTGTTCTCCAATATAACATCATTTTCTATCACATTAATTATATATCAATGAATTTTTAATATAATTTTATTTTCATTCCTCAGATTTGATATAATTCAAAATAATAAATCATTTCAGAAATCAATCTAACAAAAAAATATTTCATTATTCGATAATATTATAAAAAAATTAAATGTAATTAAATATTAAATTAATTATATTATTAAAATATTTACGAAACTAAATGATTTTCTGAACCATGTGTAAATAAAAAACTTCATGTTTGAAATATTCCCCATCACATTATACCACTGATGATAATTATGGAATGAATAAAAATATATAAATATGATGAAAATTATATGAGTGTTAAATAATGGATGATATTCCAATAAACATATTATCATATGGGAATTGGAAATATTATTTACTAGATATATAATTTTTTACTATATACAACATATATAAAAACTCTAAAAATAATATTCTTGATATAAAAATAATTAGTAATTTTTTAAAAACAATATAGTAGTTCATTGTAAAAAAATTATTGTATTCTAAAAGCATTTTTTTAAGATAATATTTTTTAATTGTAAAAACAAAATCTATCCAGTTAAGATTATTGTTAATTGATTATAACATCCATATATATCAATATATAATGAGGTTATTATTCATGGAATACCTAGTAATTTCTATGATAAGAGAAACATTAATGGTTAATATGATATTTTTAAAAAAACATACTCATTTTACAATATGTGTCATAATTTAAAATTAAATTCTACCAATTTTGAGAATAATTTGAATTAAAAAAATAATTTATTTTTTGAATAACGACATATAAATTAGTTAATAGGATCAATTTTTTTTTAAATGATACCAAGGTTGAAACATAGTTATGATGGTAAATATAAAAATTAGTTAAATTGTTAAAATATTTATTATAATACTAATATAATAGTAACACATTTCTAAAATAATGTGGATGTGGAAAATAATCATTCAACTTCATTATTTTTCTTATTTTTTGTCACATTTCTTACAGAATACTCAACTGTGACACCATCTCAAAAATGCACATTCCCCAAACCATTGCATAACTGATTGGTGTTTCCAATCCCAATGGGTTGGATACATACACCCTGGCATCAACAGATACTTGAGGTGTTAATTTTTTACAAAATAATGTATACAACATCAGATATATATAAATGAAGAGATGTAACTTTCAAAATACATATATATATATATATGTCATATAAATAGGAAATAAAATAAATGATTCAATACATAAGATACTAAACAATATTCATTATAGAACTCTTATAGAAAAGGTACAATAAATCAAAAATAGCTACTACTTATTGTAGCATAAGAAAACACCCACCATTTCACTACCAGATACTGATACATAGAAAATAGAAGCCCTATCGTATCACTATGTTTCATTTCTATTCCTTATATAGACAAACGAATAAATGAATATGAACTACAGAATGGGTGTACAGTGTTTTTCAAAAATAGGATAAGTAGGATCCATCCTAGTTGTTCCATATTAAGTCTAGAAATAATAATCTAAACTAGTTAACCATTAAATAATGAAAGGAATGATAAATAATTTATCGTTTTTATATCAAAATCATGAAAATTTTCCCCTTTTCAAACACTATAAAAATTAACCAGAAATATCAGTATAAAAATATTTTATATATATCAATATAGTCAAATCAATGTATGTATTTCATATCATATAATATCCCATACAAATCTATCATAGGTAACATCATAAAAATGATCACTATAGTTATATATACTAAATGATATGACAAATTTCAACAAGGTCAACCTTTTTTTGGAAGGACTATCCAATTATTAATCCAAAATCATGTGTTATCATCTTGTAGTATTGATCGGGATGGCTGGCCTCATGGGATGTTTCCAATGGTGTGTTGGACTGATGTCAGTAGACATGGAAAAATAAATTTTGACCTATGGGGAAAATCATTTTATTCATTATCTATTTTTTCATGTGTGTGGTTCATATACAGGGGACCATGTGTCTATGCGAATTCTGGTGGGGCCTAATGGGCTAGGAAATTATGTCCATGTTTAGAATGGCTTCCAATTATTTCAATGGGACATGGTTGTTACATTACATGGTCAGGGAATACAAGGGTTACAATTCCCTATACTATTAATATTTTTTGATGGTTTTTTTTACGTTTAAGTATTTTGGGTTTATCTTCCTCTAGTTGGGATAGAGTATTGAGTCTATATACACCAATGAGTTTACATAGATGATTTTTTCTGTATAAATGGTTAATAATGACCATCCAAAGGATCAAATTTTTCTACAAGGGTTTCAAGAATATATATGGTTCTATTTAAATATATTTAATCATTAATCTTGTGTAGATATAGTAGATATTGAAATGATAGAAGTTATAGATATGAATGGAATGGTTGGTTGTTCTTCCCAATGTCATCTACCCAAAGGCATCTCAAGTTGCATGTCGGGGAGTAATATGAAGTAGCATGATCCTAAAAAGATTTTTTGCACTAGTACTTAGTAGTGGTCATAAAATACATCTCTTGATATATACAGTTGTATTTTCCTCACATCCTATCAGTTTGAAAAGATCGATAACACTCGACATTATTTTTCTACAATTATTAATAGGTATAATAGTTATATATCTATGGTCATCTATATTATTATGTCTGTAAATTACTTTTAATTATTATTGTAAAGGTTCCTCATTACTAAATAATACTATGGAACATTCATTTTCATCGTGTTATACATGGATCTTTCTATAGGCCTCATGTATAGATAACCATCACATAGTAGATGATTTTTAGGTAGAGGTTGATGTGGGTCTAGTCACTATGAGATATATTAACATTATTGCATCTTCAGTACTGACTAAATTATTTTATATGGGTTCCTCCCCTTAATTACTATCCCACAATTATTAGTATATGGTTAACATTTTAGAGGACCTAATTCACTTATTATGGAGTTATGTTATCTTCTTTAGAAGAGGAATAAGAAAGGGTTTCGGTTTCCTTTTTATTCAATGTGGAGAGATAATATATAGTTAGCCTAGGATTTTCTAAATCTCTATCCAAATATATTTTATATCACCGTAGGAATTCATTGTCTTACCACTCATCGTGGTGAGGTTGATCGTTATCTAAAATATTTTATGTATATTAATCTTGATTGGAGTTATTGGGTTTTCAACAGAGAGTGGGATCTCTTGAAGGTTCATGCCAGACCGTCCCACCCATAGGTTAGTATATTGTTTCTAGTTATTTTGATTAAGACAAATTTTATTTCATCCATTATGGTTTATCTTATAATTTTTCGATAATTTACAATTATTTTCCATGATGGTTTTTTCATTCTCCCTCTATAGAGGGAAGTAGTGTACATGATGGATATGGTTCTATACACACGTCCAGTTTCAATACCTTCTTATCATAAAGAACCATAGTAGATGAATGGGGCTATGTTTCAATTTTATGATCAGATTATCAATGGTTTTATATTCACTTGTGCTTTATTGTAGGCATCCAATGTTCTATTTTCCATCAAATATTATAGTTCACTAATATTTTGTGTAGACTTTTAGATGTTGAACTAGGTAATGAACAAAAATTAGTACCATTTCCCAATGTGAATGATTTTTATGACCATTTAAGGGGGGATTTGTATTTAGTGATTAATCTTCTGTCAGGTTATTGTCAGCTCAGAGTATATGAATCTAATATACCATGGAGAAATTTTATAATAATGTATGGGCATTATGAATACATTGTAATTCCATTTTCACTGAAATACACTCCTTTAATTTTCAGGAATTTAGTATATCAGATATTCCATGAGTATCTGGAATCAATTTTGGATGTCTTCAAGGATGATATTTTTTATTATTTAGGATTCGAGTGAGGGGAAAAGAACTATTATATTTTATTCATATGATGTTGAGGAGTAATTGTTTGAATGAAAAGATTTGGAAATTAAATTTATGGATCCAAGTAGTTTCATTTTTAAGGGGATGTAATATCTAAGAATATATTTTATTTGATTCCTGGAAGTTTATAGTCTTATTTTCATTTTTAGAGATAAGAAATTTTATTGAGATTTATAGCTTCCATTTCCTAGTTGGATAATAGAAATGGTTCATAAATGATTTATCAAATCGTTTCTCACCTATGAATTCTCCTACTAGGAAAGGGGATACATCTGTATAGGATGAAAAAGTTTAATATTTTTTGATGAGGTGTAAATACTTCTAACATTTTCTCCAAATCAAATCATAAATGATTTTGAAAAGGGGTATGTGGTTTTCAATCAAGTTTTTGGAGTTGGAGTGTGTATAATTCTTGTGATGTATGATCATGTGGTGGATTAAATACCTATCCAAATTCGACCGAAATAGAATAATTACCCTACCCATGGTTTATAGTTACATTTTTTTTTATTCAAAAATGTTTGAGACACAATCTATTCTATGATAGAATCACTATATTTCCTAACCATATGTGTCTAAATACAAATATTTTCTCAGAAAAAAAATAAATATAAAGAAAATGTGGTTGGTGGAATACAGTCATATGTGTAACATTGAAATTTCATTCACCTAAAGGTTTGGGAATGTATATGCAGACAATATTAGTAGGAATGTACCATCACAAGATATTCAAGAATCAATGGAGGAGTGGATCCTTATGTGTCTATTTTCATAGTTTCACCTAGATGACTAGGATGATGTTTTATGTATCATTCAAACTACTGTTTATTTTTAAACCTAACTACATGAGTCTACTCCACAGAATTAGTTGTGGGACGATTAGTTCATTTTAATTCAAGAATCCCAATAATGTTGCGAGACCGTTTTGGGTTGGTTAAACCCTTTTAATGGTACTCTATATTTTTGGGATCATTTATTCATTTCATATTATGTGTGGATAATAGGCTTGTTTTATTATCATGGTAATCAATTTTCCGTTCATCTGGGAACTACAATATCATGTTAGGAAATGAGAAATCAATTCTGGTGGACGGGAATTATATATGACCTTGAAGATTATATGTTACATTATTAAACATTTTAAATTATAAAGGAATATAATTTGAAACATTATAGGTTACTGAAGACTATTCCTGTGTTGGTTTGAAAATGGGATGATGTTTAGATGGAATTTTTATAGGATTACCAAAGTCTCCCTGGGGGAGAAAAGCAGTATGGGTGGTGATTGATTAGATGAAAAATTAAAATAACTATAATCTAATTTGATACAATACTAATGTTAAATACCAAGGTAAAATTTTTATTGATAATATTGTGAGGTTATATGGGGTCAATTATTCCTTTAATTTATAAAGGGTTCCTAGGTTTACATAGAGGCTCTCTAGGTGTCAACAAGAGTTGAGTGGGGACTCCATTCATTTGGAGTACCTCTTACCACCTAAAAATGATAGCCACATAGAGAATGATATTAAGATTTATGAGGATATACTCCATCCCAATGTGTTGAATTTTGGATGATCATGGGATAGCCTCCTGGTACTGGTTGAGTTTTATTATAAAAATAGTAATCATTTTTCAGTCGTAATGGATCATTTTTAGGATTAATGTGGTCTCCCATAGATTTCACTTATTTGTTGAGAAGGGGTCGGTGATGCCTCCATTTTAGGAAATATTATCATTAATGAAAAATCATAAAGGATTCAGTACATTTTTGTCAGCTTATAGATCATATTTAAAAAAAATACTATACTGATCATTGACTCCATCCTTTTAAATTTTTCATTATTGATCAATCTCTCTTTAATATTTCTCCTCAGATCGGTTAATTTTGGCATCAAAAATATGAAAATATTGCCTCGAGATATGTTAGACTCTTTAAGGTCACTGAATGGAATGGGATGTTTGATTATTGGTTGTATTTTTATTATTTATATTATTGGTATTCCAAATATTTTCTGCATATCTCAACTCATGAAGTATGATTATAATGCCTCTAAAATTCATTGTTTGTGACAGATGGAGCTACATATTGGCCATTTTATTGTATATAAACTATAGGATACTGGTAAATCATTAGTGAATGTCATTTATGAAAGCTCAGTTTTTTTCTATGTATTATGGTGACGAAATTAATCTTCTCATGAGGCTTGGTTAAACATGTCATTGATGAGCCAGCAATTTTCTCACCTATTTCCATACACCATTTGTCCAAATGAATTCTAAGGTGCTAAAATTATTATGGTGGGGAGTTTGTGACATCATGTAACCTTCATTCATGTATTTTTATTTTCTATTTGTATTTTCCTCATTATTTTTTATATCATAGTAAACCCATGGGGGGATATAATATTATTAGAAAAGAAACCTAATTTTCATAGATGTATTATTGTTCTATTTAATCTCTTTTGGGTACAAATATTTTAGTGTATTTCTAGGTTTCTCCCCTATTTTGGATAAAATTAGATTTGGTATTGGTTTTTTCTAAAGAATATTGACTATGTGATATAATATAAAAATATTATATATGAAATGTTACATGTCTTTTATTGGATGTTGAAAAGATATCCTCAATTGAATCATAGTGTGAATGCATTAATCATCATAAATTTTATTTTCATATTGTAAATTATTAATTGTGTTATTTTTAGTTTTAGGTTATTCATTTTTAAATTTATAATGATTTCATGGGTTTCATGTCATGAACATAGGATTCATTTCTCGAATTGTCCATGGTCGGTAGGTTCTAGGTGTTTTATGAATAAATTTGTTTTAATTATGCATGGATAATTTTATCTCATAACTAATATATCTTCTAGAGTATTTTGGGGAAATTTGGTCATTTGAGAACATTTTTTCAGTGATTAATCATTATGGTTGTTGTGGTGCATCTATTCAAGTAATAGAACCTCCTGCCTCTTTGATGTTTTTATCAAAATTTCAATATTTCTTTAAATTTATTATTTTATTAGTCTTTGATTTTAATATTCATCATAATGAAAAATTTGTTGGGTGACCTTTTTCTTGAGGTTGAACTTTATTTTGGTTATGTTTGTTCATTGAAGTATGTCATGATTTTTCAACTCTGATGACCATTTAGCGTTTTGAATTAATTGTATGATTCAAATATTTATTATAGGAAACTAGTACCTCATCATATAAAATAATTCATATCAACATTATATACATATGTGTCCAATCAAGAGAGCATAAGAACACCATAGAAGGTGAATCTCACCAATTTTCTAGCAATTCCCTAGCATTATAGTTCTATAGATAAGAGGAACACCCCATGAATGATCCCCTAATAGTAAAAGTGGACTCAAAATATTAACACACCTTCTTGTAAATACACCATGCCTTACCACGTGCTCCTTTTTTCCAATCCATTTCATCAAAACCATTCCTTGAAAACAATTTCAGAAATACATTTTAAATTTCAATATGAATACCATTTTTTTAACAAAAAAAATTGGGAACACATATTTTCTTAAAAAAATTCAACACATTTATAAAAATACTAAAAATTAATTTATAAAATATTTTGAAAAATAAGAAACATATAGTTCTTTCAAAATTTGGCTTGATATAGAACCACCAACATCATGAATTGGTCACACATATCTGTAATGGGATCTTCTAACAAAGAATAACCAAAGGAAAAATACTGGAGGACCTAAAATCAATACTTACAGCTCATGATCAATTAAACTGGCTAAATAGTCATTAAAGAGGAAAAATATCATCACACATCAAAGAACATGCACACCCCACTAGAATAAACATGAATTTCAACCTCCATAACAAGATAAAAAAAACGAATCTAGAAGGATCAATAATATTATAATAATATCAATGTTGATCCATAAAGATTGTACAATAGTATTAACACAACAAGATATTATAGAATGACTCTTTTAAAATTTAGCATCTTTGATAGTTTATTCTTCATGTAATGCCGAGTTTAAAAAGAAATATACTACTAAATATAACAATTTAAATAGTATTGTGACAATTATGAATAATATATGACTAATATAATAGTGAATTTACCTATGAATGAATATATAAAATTTAGGTATCTTTTGAATGATATTATAATATATTTATGTAATGGAATAAGTAAACAATTTTTTTATATAGTTAACTTATGTGTTCTAATGTTTTGTGAAACATAAATGTTCATTTACAATTTTATAATTAAAAAAATTATTCATAAGAAATATAAATTCATGAAATTGATTCTTCAACTAATATTTTATTTTCTTATAATTTTAATATAATTTCAAGAGGCCATAATTAATTTATCATAGTATCATAAAATCGGTTATAATATCATATTTGGTATTTTTCCAGTCAATAATGATTTGGTTTAAAAAGTATATTTTAAATATTTAGAAAGTGATTTCCATAAAATTGAGTCTTTTTTTTAATTTTACATGTTATAATTTGGTAAAGTTAATTTTTTTGGATTCATCTAAACTAGTTGAATATTTAGTGAATAATGAAATACTGTAATTTAGATAATTTAACAAATACAAGAATTTTTGACTCATAGATAATGTATGGATGATGTAATACCATAATATAGAACTATAATTAAATATTTTAATATATTTAGTAACAATTCTCAAAATATTCATAGACTTTAGAAAAAATTATTGTATAAAATACTCAGAAACAACCCTCTACCCAACTATAAATATCTCCACTTCTCCTGACACCACTAATGCAATGAATATTACATATATATTTCCCATTTCAACTCAATATCCTTTCCTCCACGTTATGGTATGTATATTCTCACCAAAGGACCATTTTGAAGTTCCTTGAAGAGGTTTTCATGGAGAATAATTCAATAGGCAAAATCCCCTTTCGTTCTTTTACTCTTCTTTTTATTTCTTGTATTTTTTTATCATATGCATACCTTCTCTATCCAGACATCCATTATTACTCTATTATGTTATAAATACTATAATTTTATTATGATAATGGTATATTCACCATTAATACTTTTCCTTTAAAAAAATTTCAAGAAATGAAAAAAGGGTCGGTTGGGTGATGATTTACTACCTTTGTAAATGATGAGTTTTTTTTTTAAATTCTGAATTATAGAATGGTTATAAAACATTTTTATTTATTAAAATCATTCAATATATTTAATAAAAAAAATTAATTCTTTCTAACTAGTATATATACATTTCATTAATTCATAAGAAAATATTAATGTCTGATGATCAAAAAAATCACCACAATATACTAAACAATTATCATTTATTTTTTATCTAATGAATCATCCTCGTATCTAAAATATAATTAAATATAATACAAGTAAATATTCAATCTGTTCATTAATAACGTATAATTTTAATTCTAGATAACCATTCTCATATCACCTGATCTTTCATTCATGTATATAAGTGAATCAATCATCAAATCCAATCAAATGAACACTTATAAATGAAAACATTGAATCATATAAAACATAAAAGGACCCTAAATGAAATTAATAAAATAATACTAAATAATATACATGTTTAATATGTTCATAATAATTTTTCTAATGAATCTAATTTCATTACCCTATATATTATGGGCACATGCATATCCCTTTTGGGCATAATGTAAGGATTTCTTCCCGAACCACTATTTTCCATTTAGGTTATTATTTCACTATATTTACATCAATCTAATTTTTCATTATTTTTATATAAATATATAAAATTCTTCATAAATGTTTTAAAATCATGTATCCAGATCAGTTCATATTTCATTGATGGATAAATGAATGGTTTATAGGGTTCCTTTTTCAATTCCTCCTGATAGGAAAGCTTAGTTAAAGGGTACATTCAAATTTCTTACCCATTTTAAAGTACACAACATAATATAGTTTCGCACAAAAAATATTTTATTAAAATGTTGATATATTTTCTTTAAAAAATATCTTCTCACTTTTTTTTTTATGTAAATAATTAATCCTTTTTGGCTTTAAATACTCTTATATTTTTTCTTAAACTACAAAGAAGGGGCCCATTTCTAATGTTTCAAAAAAATTATTTTGAAAATGTTTTAACTATAATTGGAAATATTTTATTCCTAAAATATAATTTCATTATTATTTTCTATTCATTTTTATGTTATATGTGTTGATAATATGATATTGTGTTAAATAAGAAGTAATTTTTCAAAAAGAACTATTCTTTCAAAAAGTAAAAATGGTATTTATCCCATGGTTTCCTCAACAATTCTATTAGAGTAATTTCATATATTTATTTTTATATTGAATATTATTGTTTATTGAAAATTATATTTTATGTTACCATATACCATATTTTATTGAATAGGTTATGATTATTTTGAATGGGGATGTACTATCATGGAACAATTCACCATATTACTCTGAATGGTTTATGATTATGTTCATTGTTTAGGGAAAGTTATTGCCATTTAATAGTATAGTTTCAATATGAAGGAATATGTTGATTTTGTTTCAAAAATTTATTATGAATAATGCATTGGAATTATTATGTGATGGGTGGGGCCTACTATATCCCCTCGATGCATTAGTGGGTCTCATTAGAAAAAATAGACCGGGGTTTCACCCATTTATATTTGGTGTATTGGAAGAAGTCTTCATAGTATGTTTATGATTTATGGATTTATTCATTATTTCAGTATTATATTAGTAATTGATAGTCCATGTTATTATTCATCTATTAAAATATCCATGGCTATGTTTTAACATCATATGATTATTTATATGAAATTATATAATCATTTCTTACTCCTTCCATATTATTCTCAAGATTATGTATTAATAGAATTTATTTTTAGTTACTAACCTTGCCTTATGTTTATTTATGACACTAATTTCATACCCTTATTAATCATATGATATTACCCCTTTATTTTATTTTATTTTTCCTCAGAATGAGAATATGTACATTTTTATTGACCTGTATGTTTTATATAGAATGTTATGGGTGTTTCCAATGGATTTGGTATGTCATATTTGATTTCATGTTCTATTTTAAAACTTATATATGTATCTGATATTAAAAATTGACTAACAGTATTATATTTATCTGGTATATGAAAAAATGTTCTTATTTATAATATAATAAATATTGTCACCAACTTCGGACTATTGGGGATGGGGTCTTTAAAACTGGTATCAGGGCATGTTTTGTGGAAACCTAGGATATTATATTTAGAAAATGTAAATTATAGAACAAGGAATCAACATTGAAATTGATGATAATAATATGATAAAATCCTATTATTTTGGTAATGTATAGATTATATAGGTATTCCTAGTTTTAAATCATTTTCTGGACATTAAAAGTTGATGTGATACTAGTACAGATGTACCTAGGGGTAACTACTATGATAAGGTTCATCAGGCCATACTCAGTGTAACATGGTTTATGATAAAATGTTGTATTGTGGACCAAGATTTACACTCCTAGGGTATATATATTGGATTATTCACATTTTTTTACAAAAATATATGACGTATTTAAAAAAAATATGTCCCTAAACAAAACATGACGAAGAGTAACATATTAGATATGCATAAAATAATGAATATATATTATGTTTTTTTCAGCTCAAAATTATGAATTATGATTAATAACCTAATTTAGTGTATTACATTGTTTAGAAATGGATCCTAAAACAAGAATAGAAATCATATCAATGTGTGAATCCCATTTAGGGGATTCCCTCTTATGCAAGATAATGATGATAGAGCGATAGCTGTAACTGCAGATGGGAAACTGATAACAATTCTTTGAAAGTTGAATCAGTTTATTAATAATATCCATATCCATATGGATCATCATCATCATCCAAAATGTTGAGTAACGGTGTTAGAATGATTTATGAGAAAAAATCCACCATCATTCAATGGGACTAGAAACTCATTTTTAGGTTAGCCATAGATAAATTTATTATAGAATGTATTGATCTCTTTGGGATGTATGAAAGTGGATAAGGTTTTCATGGATTTTTACCATCTATAAATGGATGCATATTATTGGTGTTATTTATTTAAAAAAAGTATGAGGTATAAATTGAAAATATAGAATAGAAAAATTTAAACGAAAAATTTCATGGAAAATATATTTCCCTCATGAACAGTGAGTTAATATAGAGAATAAATTCTTATGTTTGAAACAAAAAAAGTTGAATTGGTTTCCATGTTTTAAGTCATATTTTTTGGGTTATCAAGGCACGCCAATGACTAGATAAATAATAAATAGAGAAATATTCATTCTATTATGTTTTAAAATAATTCCTATGAAGGGCACTAGTCTCCCAAACATTCTCATCATGAAAATATATAGTACTGTTTGCTATGAAGATAGATAAATAGTTCTCAATGTATTATGAATTTAAATTAATGTAAGTGTATCATAGGGTTTATGAACACTCTATAAAAGGAATTACAAAAACATGGAATGAAGACAGATTATTCTTTCCATATTTCAATAAATTTAGAATGAACCGTCATAGAACATACCTGATGGATGGGAGTTTTTTACAAGTTTGTATAAAAAGTCCTCCAAGCCCATGATGAAAAGGGAAATAAAAAATCTTAAAATGTTCAATGATATAATTATAATTATATTCTATATTATGGAAATTATTATTCAAATATTCATGGAATCATTCCCCAGAAAATTCTATGAAAACAAGGAATTGTTTTTCAAGTAACAATAGATGAGGCTGACGTTCCTAATTATGTAGTGGCATGTACTTTAATCATCTCGTAAAATTTATATAATGCTTTATTTGATTATTCATCACCTTATACCTATATATCCTCCTAGTTTTTACTAAAAATTAGATATTTCCAATTCAACTAGACATGTGATTTTTCAATATAGATTCCTAGTGGAAACATATTCTAACGAACATGTTTCATGAAGTTACTATTAGGACATACAAAAAATCTGTCATCGGTGATTTTATTATCAAACATGTGGCTGATTTTCATATGTTACAGGGTATAAAATTAATTTAAATATAAAATGAAAAAAATTATTTCAAAGTGAAAGAAATTATGACTTGTGATGAATGTATGAAATTTTTCATATTTAGAGTGGATGCATCATCATCCGAGTCATATCTGGATCCACCCCACTAGCTCTTATAAATGAAATTCTTGGGGGGGGTGAGAAAAAATCATCTATGGATGTGGAAATAAATAATTAAATTAAAGTTGTAGACATTTTCCATGAATACATTGAGGTATTTTTAGTGGATTTTCATGTAAATCAAATAGAGTGGGATGTTGTGTTATCTATTTATTTAATTTCTTATTAAATAACTGTATCAAAGTATCCTTGTAGAATTTCTGCTCTGATATTACTAGAGTTGAAAACATAATTGGAGTAATTGAGTGATAATTGATTTATTCTCCCCTGTGTTTCTCTATAGGTATCCCATATTCTATTTTTCAATAAGAAATATGGATCAATGAGGTTGTGCATTGAATATCGAAAATCAGTACTATAACGACAATTAAAAGTATCATATTACATATAATGATGATTTATTTGATCATATCTCAAGAGATCAATGTTTTTTAAATTTTTATCTTTGATATGGATATCATAAATTACTTGTGGGGAATGAAATTATTCCAGAGATAGAACTTCAAAAAAGTTATTGGAATTGATTTTTATAGTAATTCCATTTGTATTGACTAATATAACCTATATTTTTATAGATCTAATGAAAAAAAACATAAATATATTTTTTAATTATATGTTGTGGAATTTATTGAAGATATGATGAAATATTCAAAAATCTATGAGGACCATGAGAATCGCTTGCAGGTTGTTTGGATACTCTTAAAAGAAAATAGTTATATGGGATGTTTATCATGTTTGAAGTATGGATTCATATTGATTCTTTTCATTCCATATTATCTCTATTATTAGAATATTAGTTGATGTTGATAAGGCAAAGGAAGTTCGAGATTAGAATACTTTAATGAACATAACAGAGTTATAAAGTTTCATTGGTTTAGTAGGTTACTATTATTGTTTTATTCTTTGATTTTACAAATTATCTAACCCATTATCCAAGGTTACTCATAAATAGGTAATATTTGTGTATAAAAAATAGTTTGAAGAATAATTTGATGGCATGAAGAGGATACTAGTGCATTCTCTAACCATTAATCCAGAATTTAGAAATGGTGGTTTTGTGATTTTTAGTGATGCATCTTAGAAAGGGCTTGAATGATTCTTTATGTAGAATGATAGATTTATTACATATGTGTCAATATATTTAAAAAAACCATGATGAAAACTATAGATATCATGATCTTCAGTTAGTGGTTGTAATGGTTTTTCTAAACATATGTAGACACTATATCTATGGGGAATTATTTACGATATATATAGATCAAAATAGCATAAAATATATATTTTCATGTAAATAACCTAACATGAGGCAAAGGTGATGGCTCGATCTACTCAATGATAACGATTTTTCGATACACTATCACTGAGGGAAGTAAAATAAGGTATAAGATGAATTGAGATAGAAGAATCATGGATTTATAAACAAAATGAGGATTAATAAGGATCCTTTGTACAATGATATAGTTAATTAGTATATGGAAATTAACGAGGTCGGTTAAACATCTCCAATTTTTCAAATGATTTCCACCCCATATTTAATAGAAATTATTAAATGTTCATAGTTTGATGGTGAAAATATTCAAAAGAAAACTACAGCTATAAATTATTTCAAACCTATAGACATTATAAATGAAAATTCCATCCTGAAATTTTGGAAGGTTCTTTTTATTCTTGTTATTCTTGAGATAAAGAGTAAATTATTTTGTAATGAGCATATCTCAAATTTATCTATACACCATGGTATTAGTTCAATATGTATATATTTTAAAGAAATTTATGGTAGGATAATGTGATGTTCTAAATTACACATATTGTATCAAGATTATTATTCTATCAATAGGTGATAGCCAATAGAAAATATCCTAGATGATTCATGAAACTTCTCCCTAATCATAAATTGAATTGTGATTACATTAATATTTTTGTTTTCACTAGATTACCAAGAACTCTAAGAAAGAATGATGTTATATGGGTAATTATAAATCAAATTAAAAGAATTATCATTCAATTAAAATAAGGTTTGATTTTCAACCAAAGAGACTTAAAAGACACTAAATTAATGATGTTGTATGAATTCATGGTGCACCTCTCTCAATTGTTTCTGACTACGATCCATGACTAGATTATTGAACTGAAGGATTTGGATATTGAGATCCATATGAGAAATGCATATCACCCTAATAATGATGGGTAGTCTAAATAGGCCATTCAAACATTAAAAGACATGATGATATCATGATCACTTTAAATTCATGTGCTTCCATATGAATAATTCAAGGATTTGTAATTTCATAGGGGGCATCATGTTATCATGAAATTATCTCCATGGAAGGGTGTTATATGATTTTGAAAGAAAGTGATACTAAGACCTAGGTACTTTATAACTTTTTAAATAATTAATATAATTTTAGAAATGGATTATCATTTGGTGATACCACATAGACATTATTATATACAAAATGTGTTCTACATCTATTTGTTATGGAAGTACATGTTAGAACCCTAATATGTTCTCCTTGATAAGGTAATAAAATTGGATCCAAATTTTTCTTATACTACATATCATATATATATTCTAGACATTAGAAAATATTTTTCTTCGGAATCATATATCTTGACTGGTAAAGGAACTTTAGGAAGGTCATAAAATTTAAGAGGCACTATGGGAACCGGGGGAATTTTTAATGAATAACTTACCAAATATTTTTAGGAAATGAAATTTTTGAAACATCTTGGATTATATTTTAATAGTATCAGATAATGTTACACTAAAATATCTTATAGTATT
This sequence comes from Viscum album, assembly GCA_963277665.1. Classification (NCBI taxonomy): domain Eukaryota; kingdom Viridiplantae; phylum Streptophyta; class Magnoliopsida; order Santalales; family Viscaceae; genus Viscum; species Viscum album. The sequence goes on along the minus strand of OY728166.1, from coordinate 364,660,161 downwards.
TCAACTTTAAAATTTTAAATATTTGATAGATTAAGTTTCATGCAACACTATGTTTTCAACTGTAATATACTATTAAATATGTTGACCGTAAGAGTAAATTCACCATTAAGAATGGTATTAGACTAATAGAAAAGTGGAATTACATATGAATATATACATATAACTTAGTTATCTTATGGTCAAAAATAAAATAATTTTATATTGCAGAATAAATAATTAAATTTTTTTAAAATTATAAATCAAGTATTGGTAATTTTTTGAAAAATAAATGCTTATTAAAAATTTTATAATTAAAATAATTATTTACAACAATTTGTTTTAATTAAATTTAAGAATAAATGAATAGTTTTCTTTTTTATTATTATGAGATTAATATATTATCCCTTAATTAATTTTTTAAATTATCATAAATTTGTTTATAAAATTAAAATTGGTATTTAATAAACAAATCAAAATTTTATATAAAAGTTTAATTTCACATTTATAGAATTTTATTTTCTTAAAATAGATTATATTTTTTAATTCAATACATCATGAAATATTTCTGGATAATATTTTAGATTTTTCTAAAATAGTTGAATTTTTGGTGAATAGTGAAATACGATAATTTATGGTATTTATCAAATACAATAATTATTGAGTCATATATTATTTATGCCTAATTTAAGACCATAATATCAAACTATCCATAATTATTTTAATATATTTAGATATTATTCTCGAACTATTCAGATTCATTATCCGAATTAATAAACAATCTCATAAAATAATGAAATAACACCCCTCTCTTACACTATAAATACTATCAATCACCACCACTACTCCTCACACCTCCAAATCCTTGAATGTTGATTATAATATTCCTATTTACTCTAAAAACCCACACCCCATTTGTGGAATTTGTTTCTCACCAAAATACCATTTTAATGTTCCTTAATCATGTTTTCAAAGAGAAGAATTCAAGAGGTAAACCCACCATTCATTCATTTATTCTTCTTTTGATTTTGTCCATTTCTTATAATTTCCTTAAATAGTATATGAAAACATGATAGATAAATCTAGTATACTATATATTATATAATTTTATTAGGATAATGTGACAATCCACCATCATTTATTTTCTCTTACCCTTTTTATTCTAAAAATGAAAACATCATATGTGAGGTGTCGATTTACCGCCTTCATGGACAGTGAGTAATTTTTTTAAATTAACTCATAAGTAATGGTAATAAAACTACATTTACTATTAAAAAATACCATTATATATTTTAAATAATTAATATAATGTTACGTAACTAGTATATATACATAATATTAATTAATATGACCCAAGTAGTGTGTTTTGATCGAGAAAAATGAATAAATAATCTAAACAATTATATTTAACATTTTATCTAATGAATTGTAATCATATATATAAAAAGGATATATAATACTATTAAATATTATGAAAGTTCACTAATAAAATATAATTTCATTTTGGGATAACCATTTCTATATCACATGATCTTTCATACACATATATAAGTTAACAAATCATGAAAACCAAGGAACCATACACTTTCGAATGAAGACATTCAATCTTATAACACATAAAAAAGATCATAAATAAAAATAATAAAATTATACAATGTATAATACATATTTAATATGCATTTTATTAAATTATTAATAAATATAATTTTATTACCCAGTACTTTAAGTGCATCGGAAGAACAGTTTCACACTTATGGTAAGGGTTTCTTCCAAAATCTTAAAAAAATTATGTTACGCTTTCACATTCATTACATCAATGTAATTATTAATTATTAAAATAAAATTATAATAAATTTGGTTTTTATGTTCCAAAATCATTTATCAAAATTATTTTATCATTAGTTTATGGGGAAATACATGTATCATAAAGAACCATTTTCGATTCGACCTAATAAGCAAGCCCAATTAAAGGGCACTTCATGATTTCTTATCCATTTTCAAGTACACTGCATTATATACAAAAAGAAAAAAACTAATTTTCAAAAATAAATATTTTTATCATTAAAAACTATCTTAGTTATTTTATCTTTTTATGTAAAAAAATTACTTTTCAACATTAAACACACTTTAATATTTTCTTATGAACATCATTGAAGTTTCCCATTTTCAATGTTTCATAAAAACTATATTTAGATGTTTTCACTATATTTGTACATAACTAATGCTTAGTATAATGTTTAATAGTTAATAAATATTATTTTCTTTGATATACATGTTTATAATAATATTTTATGACAAATACAAAGTAATATTCCAAAATAACTATTCTTTCCAAATGTAAAATGGGTATTTCTCTCCTAAATTCCTCAATAATTTTATTAGAGTATTTTCATCTATTTCAATACACTATTTTAAATACTATTAATAATTGATATTGATCTATCTTGTTACCATATACCGTGTTGTATTAAATAGTTTATTATTATTTTGACTAGGGATGTACTATCTTGATATCATTCACCAAATTACTCCGGATGGTTTATGATTGTGTTTTTTTTTGATGTGGGAAAAGTTATTAAAACATTATATCATAGTTTCTATATAAATTTATATGTTAATTATTTTTTAGCCCCTATAATATGAGTAATGCATTAGACTTATTATGTGGAGGGTGGGGCCCACTATTTTCCTTTGATGCATCTGTCTATCTCATGAGAAAAACTATACAGGTTTTTTACCATTTTATGTTTGGTGCCTTGGAAGAAGACTTGATGGTATTTTTATAACATTTAACATCATTAATTATATCTGTATTATTTTATTAATTGATAATTATTGGGATTATTTGACTAGTAGAATATACATGGTTAATTTTGAATCTCATATGATTGTTTACATGTTATTATTTAATCATTTTTCACTCCTGTAATATTATTTCCACGATTATATTTTAATGGAATGTATTTTTTAGTTATTTTCCTTAAATTATGTTTATTTATGTTATTTTTTGTTGTATTTATTATCCATACTGAGCATCTATGATCACCCTTTTATTATGTTTTATTTTTTCCCCAGAAGCGAAGATGTATAATATGATTGGAATATATGGATAGTATTAGAGTTTGAGGGTGTTTCTAATTGAGTATATATGTTTTAATTCATTTATTGTTATATATATATATATATATATTAAAACTTTATTTTATCTGGTTTTAGAAATATAATAATCTATTTAGTTATTTGGTATGTATACACTTTTTCATAGTACCAATGTAATATAGAAAGTCACAAGCTCTGCATTACTAGTTTTGGAGACTATAAAATGGGGCATCGTAATCAATGGGAATGAAGAAGAGTAAGTAATTATCATTACGAAAGAGGCAACACAATAACCATTATGTTTCATAATAAAAAATTTTCTATTTAAAATATATTACCACCAAAATATACTGGGAGAGATATTTAGTTTCACGGAAAAGCATGAGCATTAAATGAATATAAAATCAGGAATGCAACATGTAAAACCAAAAAACCATGATCATTGCACAACACGGATCTTGTGTTCATGATGTGAAATATACCAATAAAATATATACTAAAAACATTTTATCATAGATTAAAATAACTATGATTGACCAATACATGATGTGATCACATTTTATTGTCTGTAAATATGTCATTCCATGAACCAATTCAGGAGAACTATTGGGAAACAAATAAATCACATGTAAAAATTCATGTTCTGAGAGAATACAATAGATATAAAATATTATATCTTATGTAAAAACCCAAAACCTTATAAAATTTTATATAACAAAGGTGAGAATCCTATAAAATCTATCAAAAATTTATATTCCTAATCCTTTTATTCCGAAAAACAAATATCATTAAATATTATGTCATTTTTTCAAAAAAAATCACCCTATTACCCTGGGAGTCACAAAATGTTCAAAAATAATGGTTTAAATGTAAATTAGATTTGATAAATACTTGATTAAAGGTATAAGGTTGTTAAAAAATCCCATCCATATGGAATTCGATCAACAAGTAGTCAGGTGGAATAATGGTCTTCGGAAAGAGTTGAGGCCACTACTCCCTCCTCAATGACTCATAATCCAATGTCTCATGAGAATATTTTTTTACATCTCTATAACACTATGACCAATGGAATAAAATTTGCACATAATACTCCCATAAGAGAGATTAAAATCATCATTTTTCTCCCAATAATAGAAACATCCGGATCAATGTCGATCTCTACCTAACTAAAAACGTTTGAGGGATAAAGTTGTTACTATTTAATCTAATATATGTGAAAATGTAATGTCCCAGGTAATAATAGAACAATAAATTTTCATATTTATTAATATTTATGAATTAGATAAAAATTTTACATTAAAAGGGATTCTATGTCTACTAACGTACATTACATGCAACAATGGGGTTCTCTTAAATATTACGTTGCACAGAAGATAGAGTTACACTGAAAAAAAATCTATATTTATTTATTATTTAATAATATAGTTATATCATAGATGTTATAATGGAGGTAGATAATGGTAATAAAAAAATTATTATAATAGTGTTTAACCATGTTTATTTAATGATTCATTACATAGAAAATTAATTAGAAATGTAAATAAAAACCAATTTTGTATAAAGGATGTATTTTTATGAAAAACAATTTATGTATTAATAATTGTTTTTATAAAATAATAATAATATCATAAAATACTGATTATATTAATGATATATTAATACAATATAATATTTAAAATTCATATTATGTGTTTTCTAGATATTATATGATAAAAATTATTATTTTATGGATAAAATCAGTATTTTGTAAAAATGTAGTTTTATTACCATTTGATGGAGAACCCATTTTTAATCTTATTTTTACAAGTTTATAGAATATATTTTAAAAACCCAAATTCTTATTTATTATTAAGAAATCAAAATTCACTTTGGTTGAAATTTTTTTATTTTTGTATTTAAGTTCTTTTTTTAATGAATAGTGAAAACATTGCATTTGAATTAAACAGTTCTTTTTCCTCCAATTTATTTATATATTTATGTTTTCTATTTAATTTTTTAAAAACTTTAATCAGTTTAATTTTTTATAATTTAATGCTATTTAGTTATTTGGAATCAATTATATATTGAAATTAAATGGAAATACTATGTGACCTTTCTCATGCTTTACACAAAAAAACTCATTTTCTCAATCCAAAAATAGGATTAAATTAAAATTTAATTTTTCCACATATATTATTTTAATTTTCAAAAACAATCATACATGGTTATAATCAATATGAAAATTTTGGTTCAATAGGATCATGATAATGTTGGATGAATAGTAACTTTCATATTTTATTTAACACGATTAAAGGTAAAATGTGTACTTACTGGTAAAAATAATATTACAATAATTTAAAAATACTTTAACACTCGTTAAAATCTTATAAGATTAGTAATGGCTGACCATGAAAATCCTTGGGTAATAATTTTTCCTTTTGAAGTGAGTAAAATGTGATTATGACAATTATAAAATTTAATTTAAAGTAAATGAATATGTGTAATAATCGTGTCATGTATTACTAAAAAAAATTAATATGGTGTTATATAAATGATATATTTCATAATTAAGAGTCCTTATAATTATAATAATATTACCTATATCATGGTAATTTATTTATTTTTTTGTATTTAAATAAGTAAATTTATTTATGACACAATGGCGATGTAATAAATGATTTATTAAAGAAATAATCAAATAAATGACATTAATAATATTAAAATAAATATAATTATTATTATTTTATTGCTTAAATGAAATTTCTGGATGAATATTACATATTAATATTTTTTTAACTTAGTTTTATTCTAAGGAACAATGTTGTTATGAGTTTTTTTAAAAAAATCATCAACTAGATAGTATAAAAATTGACATAATTGATATGTTATAAAAATAATATATTATGAAAATATTTTAAAATATTTTAAATTCACCAAGTGACTATTATAAGATCAAAAAGTTAACTAAGTGTCCAATTATAAGAAATTAACCACATATAAATGAAATTTATAAACTCGTAACATATCAAATGTTTTTACCACAATTAAAATAACAATATAATAATTAAGGGTAAAATGAAACGATATAATGTAAATATAAATCAACACATGACTAAATAATTTTTTATGGTATTCCCTACTAACATCATATTATTATCTAAAAATATCTTTTTCGACTAATTTGGATTAAAAAATTAATTTAATATGTTAATAGTTTTTAAGGGTTCATCTCCCCTCTCCAATTAAAAGGTACCCGCTATTCTCTAATTATCACTCATCAAAAACCATTTTTATCTTCCAATAGAAACTTTAACCCCTTCCTAGCGTCTACACCCACATTATTGAGGCCTTACTTTAGGTATAACACCCTTCTTGGAGTTGTTATGGTGTTATTCAATGGAGATCAATAAAAGAAAAGGTATTGTTCTTAAAAGTTTATATTTTATTTCATATTCAATTTCCATTAAATCTTATTCAACTTTTAATAACTGATAAATCATGTATTTTTGACATAATTATATGTTATTATTTTAATATTATCACCTCAATCCATCTCAAATTTCATCAAATGGGAAATGAACATTTCAATAGTGTGTACGGCGGACTACCGACTCACGAACTGATATAGTTCGTTTTTCATTACCATATATAAAGACTAATTATAATGATAAAATAAAGTTTTATATTTGAAATATATTTCATATGTACCATTTTAATAGAAAACTATTTCAATTATGTTCTTACATTCTAGACACAAAAAATGATATCATCATTTGCACGTACTTGTGAACCATCACCTCCTAGAAGCGATATGGATCATTTTGATCTACCAAATAACTTTTATAATATATATAAGTATACATAAATTATTATTATGATGGTATTTATTTTATAATAATTCTATAAAGATAAAATAAGAATTACCTTTTTCTATATTGATCAATGAAAAATGAAAAATGTTACTCATACGTACGTATGACCTACCGTCACCATAAATATAATGTTGTTCATTTTTCATACCATAAATAAATGGTTATATTTAAGAATATAATTTCTATGTAAAATTTATTATTATTTCACTATTTTTATTCTAGAGATAACGTAATTATGACCGCATGTAGTATTGGCATCAATCATTGTTTATTTTCAACTCAAGTACTGAATATTGACTGAACATTCTCCATGAACATAAATAATAATGTAATTTTTATAGCATGTTAATAAATAATATTAAAGTAACAGTAAATATGGATAAAATTCATAATAAATAATAAATTAATCAATTTTTATTATTCTTTGAAATAATGATTGTATGTGACGATTCATACTCAAGGTAAGGGAATTCATCTCATTCTTCTTAATTGAGACGTATTTGGATAATATATCCCACCTTGTTTAATAGAGAGTATAATAAAACCCTTCTAAATTTAATTTCATTAAATGTTTTTTAAAAGGAGTCATTTTCTACAATGTGTTTAAGAAAATCGGAAAATGAATGATTATTTTTAACATATGCATCAACAACAAAATTTCTTCTATCGTGACCTCTATTTGATATTTGGATTCCTCTACAAGCCATAATTTTGTTAAAATAAAAATAAATACCATTTTCCATTTTCATGTTTTTATGGAAAATTTATTTGATAAGGTACTAGTTATGTCAATATCTTGAAATTATATCTTGTGATTGTAATGTGGAAATTTTATTTTTTCCATTAGGATTGTTTATGTGTTATGATCATGTTATGGTTATTTGGAATTTTTTATGTATATGGGTGGTTCCATGATAATCTGAGGGAGGGTGAGAACGTGATAGCTCTCAAATACATTTTTTTTATTATTTTTATTTTAATGATAATTTTTCTCTAAAGATATTTAGCGATATACTGTGATGGGTATTCCAAACTTTTCCAAAAAGTTTACCCCCTATGTTACTATGAAATCCATAATTTAAGTTTGATATAGATTCCACAAGTTACCTTTATGATTTATTATTTCTTGTTTTTTTATGAATATAATGATTTCATTAGGTATGTTACCGAGATTGTTATTTATGGGTGAAAAATATTATTTAATGGGTTTATATGTATTCATGGAATAATTTTTTTCCCTTATTTTATTTTCCCTTAGTAAGATATTTCTAATTATCCCTAGATACTGAAATGTTTTTCACATGGTATAAGGATTTTTAGAAGAGTGTAAAATGTCTAGATGAATGTTATAAATATTTTTATCAAGAAAAATAGATAATTTTTTCTTTTAAAGAGTTTCATTTTGTAAAAAACATATATTGAGTAGGAGTGTATAGTTTATAATAATTGATTTGTAATGTAATATTAATTATACCACCGAAGTTTGAGTAATATAACCCTTTTTAATTATTGTTTCTGTGTTTAAGTGGTTATTTGGAGTTTGGTTGTGTTTAGGAGAGTTGGGAAGGGGTTGATGAAATACATGGAGTCTCTTAAAAGGATCACTGTTGGAGAACAGTTAAGTGAAACTGTGAATCATGAGACAGTCGGACTCTATATGATTTTTACATGATTTGATTAACCATCAGAGGAAGTCAGGTGAGGTTCCCTTCAAGACAGATCTGTACACATAGTTAGTGCATGGTTTTCCTAGCGGTGTGACCTAATCATGTGCGATAATTAAAATAATGTTTTTAAATATGATATCGGTTAGCATTTTCCCAAAACCCTCCATTATTCCACCATATCAACCCTAAGTCTTTATTTTTGGTTCTCAATGTTTAGGGGGGCTCTCCCACACAATATGGAAGTTCTTCAATGGTTTTTCAATGATCGTTGAAGGTGATTCTCTTTTGGTATGCCTTCTCTCATTGATCATTCTTTGTTCTCCTAAGATATAGTTCTTCTTCCCTCGTAGTTTTTTCTATCTACACATGTTTCCTATAAATATAGGGTTTTTGTTGCCTAAAATGATGAGATTTTTATTTTTTGAGGATTTGGAAGGTGATGTAAGGTGGTTTCGTGGAGTTTTTCTCCTGGATTTGTTTGATGTATTGTGGTGGGTCGATTTCACCGAAAACCTAAGGTATATGGCTTCTCTCTAGAATAAACTTTTCTAAAACTAGATTCTCTATTTTCAATTCATGGGTTTTTTATGAATTAACTGGTGATTATGATGTGTGAATCTTGTTCAAAATCCTATTTTTGATGTTTTGTAGATTTTTGGTGAATTAAGGTTATTGAGGTGAAATTTTCTTGATGTTGGATAAATAGATAAAGATTTTCAATTCAGTTTTGTGGTTTGTTTTAATAAAATTGAATATGAAAATGATTTTAAAGAAATGGTTTTCTTTATTTGAATGTATTGTGGAATGGATAAGGTCATTGAAGGGTTTTTTGGGTTAGAAATGGATGTATGCCTAATGTTATGGAACTGATGTTATATAATTTTTTTTTGGTTGAAGTATTTGTTCATGTGAAACAAAATTTTTTCAGGTTATTGGGGAGTACCAATTTAAAAGGTGGATCGATATTGGATGGATGGGACATCATTAATGATAATCATGAGGGAAGTACCACTAGATTGGATAAAGTAGTAAGTGGGAATGGATGGGATGTTCTACCATGATTGGTTTCTTTTTTGTACAGGGTTATGCAGGATTTGAATTTTTGTGAAAATATGTGATCCAAGAATGGTTGTTTTTATTTCCCTTGTATTGTGTGGATTCGGGTGGAAAATGGATTGTTAAGGGTGTGTTTGTCTTGTCAGAAACTATTGCACTATTAATTTTTTTTATAAATTGTTTTATATATATGTTCTAATGATTTTATCCTAGGGGATTGTTCAGAAAAGTCATTTAGGAAAAATATTCTATGTATTTGTACTCACCCCCTACTTTTGAACATTGGTGCTTTTGCAGATGACATTTTCTAGGACCTGGTTATGAGTAAGACAACCTGTTTTCCTAGTGGTTCTTCATGATTCATGGGAGGTATTATGGATCTTGGAGTAGGAAGATCGGGGTGGAGCCATGGATTTTTCCATGGTTTCCTTGGGGTATTATTATTGAGTCTATTACATGGTACTTAGATATTGGTATTTTTTTTGTTTTTTTATTTTAATATTGGAAATTATTACTGTATATTTTGGTTTTTCTTAGATTGAAATTGTTGTTATGTACCTTGTTGACATGTATCATGTAGTTGTGGTTGGTTATCCCTTGTTTGGTTGGTTTTATCATTAAAGGGGATATTATTCCCTAACTGTTCTTGAAGGCCTTGGTATTCATTTGTACCCTTTGGTGCCTTAGTAACACCAATTAAGTCCATGTAGAATCTCACTTCTATCACAAGAAAATTATAAGAACCCAGATCTTCTTTTTTTATAAGCATCTGTTTTTTTGGTGTTTTTTAGAAAAGAGAAGTTTCTTGAAATTTTAGGACTACACGTTGTGTCCTTGGTTGTGGGGGGGTATTCGTGTGCTAGCCATGTAATGTCCGAGCACATGGTCATGGGGGGTAACGTGGAGGTTGGATAAAGCGAAGTCTGGTTAAGGCTAGTACACGCGATGTACTTTTAAAGAACATATCGTGTATTTTTATTTTATGTCATTAAACGGACAAGAGTCATTTCTAATCGACAGAACCTCCTCCTTCTCAAAATGTCTCATCCAGGAGCGTCCATACGACACAAATCTTCTTGGATCCTTTGACTCTTCATCTAATCTTTGATTCAACCGTTGTCAATTGCATTATAATTTCAACAGTATTCTATACCTTCTTCTAGGGGATCATTCCCTGATTTCTCATGTTTTAGGAGTTATTCTTGATTGAAAGTTTTGTAATTTTTTATATCTAAGAAGTTATAGGGAAATTAAAGGCTTTAGGTTCACATATACCGTTCATACAACATCATGGTAGGTGGTTTTTGCCTTTCCATAGTTAGTTTTTGAGTTATATGTGCAAACGTTCCCAATACCCTTATTCGGTGTATTGCATGTTTACGGTTTTTAGACCTAATATTTACTTTTATTCCTTGTGTTCTTGAGTAGAGGATTTATGATTGTAAATATTGTTATTTAACTTGCTATGTATTTGTTCTCCAATGCTTGTTGATTTTGGTTGTTTGGTCTAGCCTTCTCTATTTGGCTATTGTATTAAATTCCTAGTGTTATTGGGATGGAGTGATTATTTATTTGATTTTTTGTTCCATGACTTGTAGTTAATTTTACAAGTAGTACATTGAGGTTTAATTTGTCTGTTGATTATTGTTTTTTCACAATTTCTTTACACTATGATACGGGAACATTGTGTTGTGAGACCATAGGGGAAATTGACATTGATGGAATTCCCAGATTGTTTGTTATAATAATCACTTTGTATGATCATAGTGGGTATTGGTGTATAGTGCTCCCTCAGAGTGTCTATAGTTACATTATGAGACCACAAGAGGAATTGATATTGAGTGCTTCTATAGAGTGTTATAATTTTACCATTAAAATCCAATAGTGGAAATTGATGGTGAGTGCTTTCTTAGAGAGTCTTTGATTACACATGACTATAGGGATAATTTACGGTGATTGCTTCCTCAGAGAGTATGTTTTATATCTTTTATTTTATTTTGAACCATAGGGGTTAGGTAGTGAGAACTACCCAAAGGGTTACTTGAGTTTGTAGCTGAACCAGAGGGGATAGCTTGTGAGAACGTTTCCAGAGGGTTTATTGTTTTTTTTAGGTTTATTAATTGTTAAAAGTAAATGTTTGTAAATGAAACAGTAAGATTATTTACTTTTCAGTATTTCCTTGTTTATTTCTTCATTTTCTTATTTCTTTCCAGATATATTCACTAAATGTTAGGTATATATCTTTGGGTGGTTGCCTACTGTTATTTTTCACAGACCCTGTTTGGGTCCTTCTTTTGGGCCCAAAGAGATTATTTTGTTGCAGGTCTAGATAAGGGGAAGCGCTCTTTTACGTCTGGTACATAATTTCAATAGAGCAGGTGTTCATGGGACCAAGAGATGTCTTGTGATGTTGTTGGAGTTCATTTTACTTTTGTTTAGTACTGTATTCCAGCATTGAGATTTGATTGGATTCTTTCTGAGAAATATGTATCATGCATCATTTATATATGTATTCCAGTTATTTATTTCCTGAAGTATTCCATTGTCTAATATTTCATGGTTTTATTATTGCTTCCTCTATTGTAATATGTTTATTCTGCTTTGTTACTCTTCCATTGAGGGCATAGTTCCCCTACTATCACACCCACACCCCTCATTGATAGTCAGTTGGCTCGGGCATTTGGGGAAATGCGCTTGAGGCCATGTGACCAATCGGGTACAATACACCTCTGGGAGGCTCCTGGAACCAGGACGTTACAAAGTGGTATCAAAAGATTCTTTTCTTCTTGACATACTATTTGGAGCCTATAGCCAGGGAAAAGAAAGAAATAGGTACATGGTAATAAGTGGTGCCCTGGAGTAGCTAACCACTGTACAGGGAAAATCCAATTTACCATGTTATTGAAATTATTCTAGTTTTAAAATTATTGCAGTTGATTTGATTTCACCATTAGTTGATTCACATGTTTTGTTCTGTTATTATTGATATAATTGAAGTTCAATTTCTTTTGTAACCCAATCAGATGAGGGTATTCCATCTCATGCATCATATAGGAACTTTCTATAAATCGCATTTCATGCATCCCTTCCATGTCATTTAATGTGAATTACCAATTTCATATTGTAGTGATAAATATTGTGCTCAATTTTAATGTTCTCATGATAGATGCCTTGATTAAATACATGTTGTTTGATAGGGTATTTTTTGTATACATTTTTTCTTGAATAAACAACAAACATGTGTTCTCGATGTGTTATGGGCCCTCATGGATCGAAATTTGGTGGATCATTTCCTTATTATACATTTTATTTAACATGTATAAGATGCCAACCATTGATTCATGGGGATTATGAGACCTCATGTATTAGAATTTTGCAATTCAATGTTTTTTCAGTGTTTTATGGGTTATGGAGTAGTTTATCAGGATTACCGTATGAAATAACCCATAATACACAACTTGTAAAAATAAATACATGCCATGTGTCCTTCTATTCGTGAAGAAATTGTTTTTCTTAAGTAGACTACGTGTAATTTATGTAAAAAAATTTTAGTCTCTAACCATGTCACAGACTTTGTGGGATAAGTCGCGGGGTTGAGAAAATCTTTGGGCGGACACGCCATGTACCGGTTGTACACGTCGTCTTGCAGCGACTTTGTATCGGTTCATGTGACTAACAAAACGAGTGGATGAAAAATCAAGTTGTACATGATGTATCCATCTAGAACATGTCATGTAGAGTGTTCCTTATATCTGTTCTTGTAACGAACAACACAGGGTGGTAGAAATCCTTCTATTACACTCAGTGTCTGGTATAAACGAGCTATATGGAGTCAACCATGTATCCACTTGTGGGACTAACAACACAGGAATTTGAAACCTAAGTGGTATAGTCCGTGTTTTGTACAAACATGTTGTTTAGTCCAATACATGGATAACCGTTTGGGTTATTCATATAGAATAACTCAGATAGGGGAAACGAATCAAGTACATGTCATGTCTTTGGAGAACATGCCCTATGTGTGGGGTGTTACACGACCTGTTTTGGCATAAGTACATGCCCATGTGATGTCTTAAGGGAACACGCCGTGTAGGTGATGTACATGTTGTGTATCTATGTTTAGAAAAAACATTAATGCCTTCACATTCCTTTTCCCTTAATACACTACAAATTTTCAGTCCTTAATAATCTTGATCTAAAGGGTGTTCTTGACCTTAAAGAGTCATGCCATCAAGATGTCCTCTGGTTGTGCGCCAGTTATTGGGTGGTGATCAATCTATATACATGGCCATGTTGGGACCACCAGTAGAACCTCTTGTAGTTCAAGTCTTGGAAACAACCGTCATTCCAGACACAGGTGCTGATGCACTGTTTCGAGAGGGCATTATGAGGTTCATACAGGCCTTCCAGGGAGCACTGTATCCTACCTTGTCAATGGAATATTTGATGCTGGTTTTCCAGCAGCTGCATCCTCCCACATTCACAGGGGGGAAGGAGGACCTCAGGCTACAGATTCATGGTTAGATTCCATGATTCATATCATCTATAATCTAGAGACGCCTCCATAGTGGAGGGTGACACTTGTTACTTATATGATACGATATTCCAACAATAGATGGTGGTATGTGATCTCACAGGGGGAAAACCAATAGGTTATTACATGGGATTAGTTTCAGCATACCTTATCTGATTAGTTCTACCTGGAGACTCTGAGGTTCAATCAACCTCAAGAGTTCATGTGTTTGGAGCAAGGTACTCTTTCAGTTATGGAGTATTCTTCTCTCTTCACAAAGAGAAAATTCCTTACACCATTTTTAGGGGGAGATGAGTAATTTCTAGTGAGGATGTTTGAGGAAGGTCTCATGTAATACTTTCAGGATCAGGTGAACATATTTTGATTGACTTCCATCACTTTTATATTCAACCAGGTGTTGATCACAGAGTGAAACCTAAGGGATTCTAGAGCAGTGGGCTAGGGTGATTCGAAAACAAGAGTTAGTGCTTCTCTATATGATAGTAGAAAGAGTCATTGGTAGACTACATGTAGAGATCCGAGTAGGTGAGATACACATTCAAGTAGCCAGGTGGTATGATACCAGTGTGGAAAGGCTTGGTATATAATCCTTTATTTCCTAAAAGACCCAGTTGAGTGTCGATCTTGAGGAAATATGGGTCATCTTTAGCACTTCTGTCAGTTATTACCACTAATAGTGGGTGACAGGGGTTCTTCTATGGCTCCTCATTCAAAAGAAGCACCACCAGTTTATCATCAGTCTGGGAAGTGGAATTATTTTTTCTGTTTATGATGAGGTGGAGGTCATGACTGTAGTGTCCAGACACAGCATTTTCGATAGCCAGATGGTAGATCATCTTAGGGATCTCATTTATCTTCCTAGGGTTGCAGTGCAGGCTATGCTTTGGTGGTGGAGCAGTCCCAGCAGGAGCAGGATCCCAGACCCTCTACAGTTTGAGGAACGATCCTAGTTTCCATAGTTTTAGCTTCTATTCCTTTTGATATAATGGCTTCCCATATCATTATATCTATTTTTTTCTAGAGAGATTTGGGCTCTTTATCTTTTATTATGATGATATAATGATGCTAGACTCTTCGTTAGGGACTAGAACGGCGAGTGTACATCAATTCAAGGAGTTATCTCTTATTTTTGGTTGGTGTCACTTATTATGGGACCATTATGTCCTAGAGATGACATGTTATGATTTCATTCTTGGAATAGATTGGTTAGTTCCCTTCTAGGCTATTGTCGACTACTATCGTCTTAGGGTAAGTTTCACTTCACCAGTGGGAGGATCTTTTCTTCATAGGGGTGAATGGGATGTTGAGGAAAGTAGAGTGGGACCCGATCATCATGGGTTGGGAGGAGTTATAGTTTAGATTGCTATTTTATATCTAGATGACTTGGGGACCTCACAGTTGGACTTTCCTTCAGTGGTGGATTTTTTTAGGGATGTCTTTCCATAAGAATTTTTAGGGTTGCCTTCAGATCGAGAGGTAGAATTTTATATTTATCTTATTCCAGTAGTGGAACTGGTGTCTATTCCTCCTTATAGGATGGATATAATAGAGTTACAGGAGCTCAAGATGTATCTAGAGAAGTTACAGGTAAGGGTTTCATCTGACCTAATATATCTCCTTGGAGTTCACTTGTCCTATTTGTGAATAGGGTGGGTGGTATGCTCCGACATTTTGTGGATTACCATAAGTTGAACTAGTTGATAGTCAAGAACTAAAATCCCTTGTTGAGGATTGATGATCTCTTTGATTAGCTTTGAGGATCCCAGGTGTTCTCGAAGATTGACTTGAGATATGGTTATCAATATTTGCACGTTAGACCATCAGATATATCACTTACAACCATTTAGAAATGGTATGGTCTAAACGATTATGTGGTTATGCCATTCAGTCTCACGAACGTGCCTGCAGTTTTCATGGAATTGATAAAGCGAGTGTTCCCTCGATATATGGATTCATTCATGGTATTATTCATGGACGATATCTTAGTTTACTATCACACAGGACACAAACATGCCACATATCTTGAGATGGTTTTCAATACACCTAGAGTTCATAAATTATATGGTAAGATCTAAAAATTCCACTTTTGGATGGACTGGATTCACTTCTTGGGTCATGCTATCTCAGTGACAGGAGTATTAGTAGACCCTGAGAAAGTGAGAGTAGTAGTTTCCTGGGATCAGCCGAAGAATTTATTTGAGATGAAATTTTTTCTTGGGATGTCAAGTTACTAAAAACAATTCATACAAGAATTCTAATTCTTAGTAGTGCCACTAACTGTCTTGACTAAGAAGGGTGTGATGTACTTGTGGTCAAATTCTTGCAAGTTAGACTTTCAAGAGCTGAAATGGAGGTTGACTTTAGCACCGATACTAGTTGTGCCAGAGCCGAGTAGGAGAAATATTGTGTATAGTGATGAATCAGGTATTGAGCTGGGAGTTGTGCCTATGCAGGGAGAAAGAGTCATTGCATACGGTTCTCATCAAATGATTCCACATGATAGTAACTACCTGACACACTATATCGAGTTGGATGTAGTTGTTCATTCTTTACGATGTTGGAGACATTATCTGTTAAGTGAGAATTTAGTGGTTTTTAACGATCACAAAAGTCTCAAGTATATATTCACTCAGCACGATCTGAATCTGAGAGAGTGAAGATGGGTTGAGTACCTTTAGTCCATTAACATTGAGCATGCCTATATTCCTGGGAAAGGCAACACTGTGGATGATTCAATGAGAAGGAGATCTCAGATACAAGCTGTTTATGAGGCCAAAATTGAGTGGCTGTTTATGGCTCTATTCTATGATATACATTTGGTGGTGCACGACATAGAGGGGTAGTCCATTATTTCTTCTATAGTTGTTAATTAAACTCTACTTGATTAAGTGCGAATGAGGTAGCTATTAGATCCTAAAGGCCTAGTCCTATGGGAGAGTGTGTCAGGAGAGGATCCTATTCCTGGATGGATAGTAGGCCAGGATGAGATCATGTGTTTTCATGGGAGAGTGTGGGTTCCAGATGATATATATGAGGAGCTGATTTGGAACATTAATTCCTCTATTTTGGTAATTCATCCAGGTGTTACCAAGATGTAATGAGATCTGCACTATCATTATTGTTGTCCAAGTATGAATGGAGATGTTGTTGGTTTTTTCATGAGGTGTTCCACCTATCAGTAGGTGAAGGCGGAGCATCAACGACTAGCAGGTCTTTTTTAGTAGTTACCCATTACCAAGTTGAAGTGGAAGGTGTTGTGATGGACTTCGTGATAGGTTTTTCGAGTTCACCTCAAGGGAATGATGTAGTATGGGATGTCATTAAATGGCTCATGAAGGCTGATCAAATATTACCGATCAAGTATACTTTCAGTGTTGATGAGCTGGGAATGTTGTGCATCTATGTGATTGTAAATTTACATGGTGTTCCAAACTCCATTGATTCAAATTGGGATGCTTGTTTTACTTCTTGAGTCAGGAAGGTTTTACAGAAGGATTTGGGTACATAGGTACTTATCAGTATAGCTTTCCACCCTTAGACAGATGGCTAGTTTGTATGTACGATTCAGGTTCTGGAGGAAAAGCATCGAGCATGCGTCCTAGACTTTTGAGGTTCTTGGGAGAAGCACATACCAATTGTGGAGTTTTCTTACAATAATTGTTTTCAAGAAACTATTCATATGGAACCTTATGAGGATTTGTATGGTCGGCCATGCCGATCACGCTTATGTTAGCTGGGGGTAGGAGAGGCAGCTATGTTGGGACCTCGTCTTGTTAAATAGACCACAGAGCAGGTGGAGTTGATTGGGAATATGATGTATACTATATGGTCCTGAAAGAAGTATTATGTCTATTAATAAAGACGACCTCTAGAGTTTGAGGTTAGATATCAGGTTTTTCTATGTTGCACATTGATGTTGGGACATAAGAGGATTATTAGATAGGGTAAACTTTCGCTGAGGTACGTCGGACCATTTTAGGTTTTGGAAAGGTTCAGGATAGTTGCTTATTGGTTTTAGTTACCTTAGAGGTACCAAGATATACATGATGACTTCCATGTTTCTCTACAACAACATTAATTAAAATACACATATAATGTTTTTCAACTCGAGGAGGTTAAGATAGAGGTGGAAACATCATTTCAGGAGAATCCTATCCAGATTTTTTATCACAGTGCGAAGGTTCCTTGTAGTGAGTTTGTTCCTCTGGTATGAGTGATTTGGCATCATGGTTGAGTATAGGCTGAGACCTAGGAGATGGAGGTCGATGTACGATCGTAGTGGCCAGAGCTATTTAAGGATTCATCTTCAATGTTGTCTTTCTAGGGAAATTAGGGGAAGAATTTTTTTAAGGGGTGAAATTTTTAAGAATCCAGATCTTCTTTTTAGTTATGAATCTGTGTTTCAAGTTTTTTCAAGAAAAGATGAGTTTTATGAAATTTCAGTATTATATGCGATATACATAAAATTACATGTCGTGTACTTGGTTGTCATGTGTAGTCATGTGCTAGCTGTGTAATGCATGAGCACATGGCTGTGTTGGGTGACCTTGAGGCCGCCTAAAGAGGAGGCTGGTTAAGGAAAGTACACGTTCTATACATTTAATAAACACGCTGTGTATTTTATTTTTATATCTTTAAATGGACTGGAGTCACATCTAATCGACAAAACCTCCTCCTTCTCGACATGTCTCATCCATGAGCATCTGTATGACAAAAATCATCCCTAGGCCTCTGACTCTTCATTTGATCTTTGATTCGACCGCTGTTGATTGCATTGGAATTTCCATGGTAAGCTCTTCCTTCTTCTAGAGCCTCATTCCCAGATTTATCCTCTTTCACGAGATATTCTCGGTTGAACGTTTTTTTATTTTTGTAGATCTATGGCATTCTCGGGAAATTCATTGCCTGATCATTACATATATCATTTTTAAAACATCGAGGTAGGTTGTTTGTTCCTTTCCCTAGTTATTATTTGAGTTATATGTGAAAAAGATCCCAATACCACTTTTTGGGGTATTGCGTATTTATGGTTTTTATCCCTTATATTTCCTACTATGCCTTGTGTTCTTGAGTAGACAATTTATGATTTTAAATATAGTTATTTACCATGTTATGGTTGTTTTTACCATACTGGTTGATTTTGTTCGTTTGGTATAGCCTTTATTATTTGGCTATTTTTTTCCATTCCTAGTGTTGTTAGGATGGAGTGATAGTTTATTTGATATATTGTGCCATAATTTGTAGCTAATTTATCCATGTAGTACATTTAGGTTTAATTTGGATATCGATTATCATTTTCACATGATTTGAATATATGGGGATATGGGAACCCAGTGTAGTGAGACCATAGGGGAAATTGACGTTGAGGGCTTTCCTTGAGTGTCTATTTTAATTATCACGTTGTGAGACCATAGGGGTGATTGATGATGAGAGATCCCTCAGAGTGTCTATAGTTACATTATGAGACCACAATAGGAATTGGCATTGAGTTCCTCCTCCAAGTGTCTGTAGTTTACCATTAAAATGCTATCAGGGGAATTGATGGTGAGTGTTTCCTCAATGAGTCTTTGATTTCACGAGACAATAGGGGGAGTTGGCGGTGAGTGCTTCCACAGAGTGTCTTTTTTACATATTTTATTATATTTTGAACCAGAGGGGGTAGGATGTGAGAACTACCAAGAGGGTTACATATGTTTAAAGGTGAACCAGAGGGGATAGGTTGTGAGAACTTTTCTAGAGGGTTTCTTGTATTTTTTTGGGTTAGTTAAATTGTTAAAATTAAATGTTTGTAAATGAAACTGTATGATTGTTTACTTTTGAGTACTTCCTTTTTTATTGATTCAATTTTTATTTACTTCCATATATATTCACTGACTATTAGGAACATATATTTGGGAGGTTTCATATAGGGATTCGTCTCATACCCTGTGTGGGTCATGCTTTTGGGCCCAAACAGATTATATTGTTGCAAGTCTAGATAACAGAAAGCACCCTTCTAGTTCAAGAACATAATATTTATGGAGTTGGGGACCATGGGACCAGGCTAAGGCTTTCGATGTTGTTAGAGTATATTTTTTTTTCTTTTTTTGGGTTTAGTACCGTATTCCAGCATTTTGAATTGTTTGGCCGCTTTCCAAGACATATGTATCATGAACCATTTTTATATGTACTCTAGTTATTCATTTCTTTCATACTTCCATTATCTACTATTGTATGGTATTATTATGGCTTTTTCTGTTCTTATATTTTTATTACGCTATGTTACTCGGCCAATGAGAGCATTTTCCCCCACTATCACACCCAAGGCCCTCGTTACTTGTCAGTATCCTCTGGCATTTTGGGAAATGCGCTTAAGCCCATGTGACCAACTGGGTACAATGCACCTCTGGGAAACTCTGAGAACCGGGATATTACACCAATGAGTATGGAGTGAGGCATTATAAGTGGTATCATCATGTTTGGTCCTTGACATACTGTAATGATGGTTTTTTTGGTCTTGACGGTATGTTGTATGTTTTGGAATTGACATTCTTTCTAGGAATATTCCTCAATTCAGAATTGTTTCAAGGTGTAGGATTTTCGAAATAGGAAATGTATAGTGTAAAAGAAATAAGTTGACCATATTCTATTGAACATTTAGTTACTAGATATTTGTGTACAAAATTGTTTTGGAAACACTTATTGGAATTGGAAATCTCATTGCCGTGGGTGTAGATAATGATATAAGCATGGAATTAATGGTAGAAATGAATTCCCACTAGGATTGAATATTTCATTGGGTATAATGATTAATGTTGGTATATGAATATATTGACAGGTGGAAAATTTAGAAACTAGTTTCAAATGTCCGGATTGTTGTGGTAGATAGTTGTGGTATTTTGAAAATGGATTGATTTTAAAAAATGGTGTAACATGGGAAATGTAAAATTCTGGGAACCTTCATTGTCGAAGTTATTATGTAATTGAATATGAAATTTTAAACCTTTTATTGCTTAGGGAGTGATACTTATGGTTGTTTTGTATTGATCAAAATGGAAGTTGGTAAGCATCGTAGAGACCAACCAGAGGGGGGTGTTGTAAGTGTGGATGCACCTATGCCGCATGTGACGCACCAGCAAGTGCATAGAATAGTGTAATATTTCCATCCTATGGATTGTGGGATCAAAGGGGATGATCCAACTCATGTGGATCCTGCGGTTCAACATCAAAATAAGAATCCACCAATTTGTCGGGGTTATTTTGAACGAGAAAGGGTAGATGCGTGATTGAATAGAATTAATAGTACATTTGAATTCTTGGGAACATCGGTAAAGAGTAAAGTCATGTTAGCCATGTACATGTTGGGAGATCATTCCCTTCAGTGCTGGAGTTAATGGTCCAAGCTATAACGGACAATGGTATGACATGGGAGCCTTGAGAGGAATTGTTTAATAAATAATTTAACCAATATATGTTCAAAAATAAATATAGAACAAATTTTTAGCATAAACCAATAGAAAAAAATTGTTACAAAATATGTGGATAATTTTATGAACTTTTTGTGCATTGCACCCGATGTGGAGTGTAGAACATAATTGAATGTGCGTGTTTTTGTATCACGGTTGAGTTTGGATATTCATTTAGAAATATCAATGTTGTGTATAAATGATTACATGGATATGGGGAAAAGATAAAAAGTATATGAAAGGTATATCCTACTAACAACATGCAGGGGAAGCATGTTGGTACACATAGGGAATAGTGCGAACTCTAACACTAGGTTCAAGAAGAATATTAATACTTATTTCCAGCGTGGGAGTATGGATCAGAATATAACAGTTGGATCAGTGAATCATTTTCTATATCCTCAAAGTAATCTAGGATTTTTTCCATTATGGTTATATCAGCCACATCAAGTGGGGTTGTATGAAAAAACCTCTAGAATGTCTTAATTTTAATTTGATGTGGCATCTTCAGTGGTATTTTCATATTGCTCCGGGTTCGGGTGTTTATGACACTCCATGGGGATTGCATATGTACTATGAATGAATAGGTTTAGGGAAGAATCATAACCCTCATCAGCACAGTAGAGTAATTCATGGTTATTCAAGGAATATAATGACTACATGATATGAACATAAAGTGAAAAATGTGGCATGAAAGCATTTGTTTGGAGTTGAAGAGGTTGTGATGGATGATTAGTTAGAACCATCCATTGTGTGGTGTAAAATTATTTCAAATTCTACCTTGATGAATGTGTTATTTGAAATGGGAGCTTCCCATTATTTTATTTCCTATAATGTTTTTATTTTTAATTTATTAACTGTGGAAACGATGCCTTCTATTTTAAAACATCAGACTCTACAGGGTCAAAGATAGTGTCAATCCATTCTATGAAGTTCATGTTCTGTATCTATAGATGTGGTTTATTTGATGTGGTGTTTCTCAGTGTTTTAGAAGGATTATTATGATTATTCCTGGTAGTGTATTATTTGGTGATGTTTAATGCCCAAATCATCTGTTATGCATGAATAGTTAGTTTCATTATGGATGCGGGTGTCGAACATCTCTTTATAGGGGATAAAAATGAAATGATGCGTTCAACTTGCTTTTTGAACTAGTAGTCGGCACAATATTATATTAGTTAGTGGATTTTTCATCAGTATCAACTGAATAGGATATGATAACAATTTTTTAGGCAGTGGTTGATCAGTTTTTGTATATTTTTCCTAAAGAATTATAAGGGTTACCACCAGTGAGAGGAGTGGAGTTTACAATTGATATCCTTCAATGGACCAGTCCTTTCTCAGTTGTGTCTTACCAGATGGAACCGACAAAATTGAGGGAGAATAAATTGAATTCGGAAGATTTATAAGACAAATTGTACACCTAGACTATCATGCCTTCATGGGAAATAAATGTCTTATCAGTTAAGAAGGCATATGGAACTCTACATTTGTCTGTTGATTATCGTATTCTTAACCAAGATACAATAATGAAATGATATCCACTTCCATGTAATGATGATTTGTTCGTCCTGTTGAGGGGGGCTCATTGGTTCACCAAGATTTACATATAGTTAGTATATCATCGATTCCATGTTCAAAAGGAATAGTTTCTAAAAACAACCTTCACAAGTAGATATGGTCATTAGGTATATGTCTTTATTCTCTTTGGTCTGGCGAATGAACTAATGGTTTCAATTTAATTGATGAGTTGTATATTTCTGAGATATCTGGATTCTTTCTTCTTTGTATTTATTGATAAAATATTGGTGTATTCCAAAATATGGGAGGAGCATGATAAGCACTTAGAGATGGTGTGGGTGATCATGATATATCATTAGTTGTATTAAAAATTTTCATACTCTGACTAAAACATGATCCCATCGAATTCCCATGGTCAGGATCTGGAAGATACATTCTTCCTTGGTGCAAGTTGTATTGAAGATCATGGATAAGAAACAAAAAGTCATTCTAGGAAAAATCATCGGTATTTTTCGGGTTTTGTGGAAACATGGTCAGATTTAGGAGGATACATGGGAGTGGGAGAAAGAGATGGCTGATCAATGGCCAGTTTTATATTGGTAACGTGATCATTCTCTAAATTTAGAGGATGGAATTTCAATTGGTGGGGAGAATTTATTACCCATGGATTGAGGTATGTAACCTTCTCTAATTCCTTTTTGGTATTTAATATGGTTGGGTAGTGTTTGGTAGATTTTGGGAGAGTCTAGAAGTGGTTTGTTTAAAGTATTGGAGGTTATTTAAAGGAACACAGTTTGATCATGGTTAGGGAAAACCATTCAAATTACTCATAGGACCATGCAACATGAGACAATGTTCCTTCACATGATTTTCACACAATTTTTCCAACCACGTGAGGAGGTCATTTGGGGTGCACTTCGAGAGAGTAGAATTCACAAGGTTAGAAAAAAGTTTTCCTAACTGTATGATCTAACAGTGTGCTGTAATAAACATATGGTTTCTAAATCGTGACTTGGTCAGGATTTTCCCTAAACCCTCTATTCTCCCTCCCACTCAAGTCTCACTCGGTATTTTTGGTTCTCAAGGGCTACAGGGCCTTCTCCAATTATTCTGGAAGCAAACCGAAGGGTTTTCATGGTGCGGTGAAAGCGATCTTCTTTCGGTAAGACTTATCTCTTTAATCATTCTTGGTTTTCTGGATCTACACCTGTTTTGTTTTGATCTAGGGGTTTTGTTTTCTAAAGTGATGATATTTGGGCTTGTTGATGACAATTAATGGAATCTAAGGTAGTTTTGTGGATTATTTCACCCGGATTTCTGTGTGGTTGTGCAGTTGGCCGATTTTACCAAAACCCTAATGTTGGTGGATTATATCTCAACTCCACAATACTATAAATAGAATCCTTTTTTCAATTAATTTTATTTTCTTGAATTTATTTTTGATTATGATGTGTAATGTTTTTTGGAAATCCCTTTTTTTGTTTTGTGGATTTTTTGGGGAAAATGGGGTGTTTAGTGAAATGTTCATAATGTTTTATTTTGAAATTTATATTTTAAAATTGGATTATAGTTTTGATTTATTATAATTATTTGTGAAAATGGTTTTCAATAGAAGATTTTGCCTTATTAGAATGTATTTTGGCATGGAAAAGGTCTTAAAGGATTGTTTGGGATTAAAATGGTGGTTTTCATAATGTTTTGTTCTGGATGTGATATAATTTTTTTTTGGTTATGTATTTGTAGATGTGATTAGAATGGATATAAATTGGGTGGGATGTACCTCAATAAAAAGTCTATGGATAGTGGATAGAAGGTCCACCATCAATGATAAGTTGGTTGGAAGTGCCACTAGATAGGATAAAGTAGTAAATGGTCTTGGACGAGTTGTTCCACCGTGTCTGGTTAACTTGTTGTGTGTGGTTATTAAAGGTGTGAATTGTTGTGAAAATATGTGATGGAAATGTGGTTGTCTATATATCCCTTATATATAGTGGATTTTGGAGGAAATGGATTACTAAGGGTTCCTTTTTCATTTTAGAAACTGTTTCAATGTTAAATGTTTTATTTAATGTGTTTTATATTATTGGGGGGATGATTATATCCTTGTGTCATGTGTTTGGAAGTCATTTAAAGAAAACTTGTAGAATATTTGTACTCATCCCCTATATTGGCAGGTTCATGATTTTCCTAATTTCATTTCTAGGACACAAGTAAGAGTATGGAATCTCATTTTTCTAGTTGTCCATCATAATTATTGGGCGGTATTGTGGTGTTTGGAGCATGGAGCTGGTGTGGAGCCATGGAGTGTGTCATGTTTTTTTCTGTATTGTGGTTTATTATTCCACTTGGTACTACGATATTGGTATTTTATGGGTTACTTTATTTACTATGGGAATTATTATAGTAAATTTTGGTTGTTCTTGGCATGTCATTATTGTGGTGTACCTTGTTGTGATGAATCTTGTAGTTGTGGTTAGCTATCCCTTGTTTGGTTGCTTATAACCATTAAAGGGAAAATAATTCCTTGGTTGTTATTGAATCCCTCAAAATTCATTGGAAACTTTTGGTGCCTTGTGAATGTCTCTTAATTCCATGTATAAACTCATCACCATCTCAAGACAATGAAGAATGGGTGGGGAAATACAGTTATGACCTCACTCTCTATAACAAAAAACCTAAAAAGATCATCAATGTGTATTCCTGATCTAACTCAAGATTATGTAAAGTTTAATGATGAGTCCTTATATTTGGTATTGGAGGGAAGTTTAGATAATTTATGAATTTAGGGTGATATTTAAGAATATGTAGCAAGTTCAATACAACCACAATAGTTAGAATAATATAAAGAGTCTTAGTTATATAAGATAAATTGAATGCTTTTGAGATAACATGAATAAGTATATGTTAATGATTATCTTCTTAATAAGTAAGTATACGATGATTTTATTGATATAATCACACTAAAAATTTTGGTTTTAGTGAATGGATGGATCATACAGGAACCAAAATTACATTGGATGTGAAGGAAAATGTGGTGGTTCTCTAAATATGAAACTGAATGTAATATAAGTTTCAACGATAACTCTCGTGGTTATTCTTAAACAACTATTAGGAGTAATGATTAGCCACCAGAACCATGTTGAGTTATCTAATTCTTCATATATGAGAGAAATGAATCCCTATGGATGTTCATTTAATAATCATAAAGGTATGTATATTTAATGACATATGTGTTAAGGATGTGACATGAAAAGTTGTGTAAAATGATCTCAAGGTATGGGATGATGTTATAGATTTGGTAATGAAGGTTATAAACAGATAACCTACCAAGGAAATGGGAAGCGTACAGTTGACTACAGTAAAGGGAATAAATTTTATTCGAGTAATCAATTGAATGTTTCAAATATAGGGAGTGTGGTCATTATGAAAATGAATTTCATACAAATAAGGTTCGAGAATGGGATCAGTAGGACTATAACAATATATGTTCTTCAGTTCTTAATACCATTCCAATTGAAGATGTAGAAACTAAAAAAGACCAATGAAATTTTTGGATTATTTCTTGTCTCATATTTTTACATTATTGAATCTTAGGACATGATTCATGTTTTTTTAATAGGAAAGAATTTTTAAGGAATAACATGTAAAATCATTGTTAAAGGATCATAAAGAACACTGAATGATTAAAAAGTATACATATAAAGGAATAAAGAGTTACGATAGACTATTGGATGAAAAAATGATTTAAACTATTAATACTTTTTTGATAATGGGATTACATTAGAAGACTTGTTTCCTAATATATGTAACCTTGAACATTGTTATGTGAACATGTTATTGGATTAAGAATTGTATTTTCTTATTTAGACATAATTACAAAGGTATAAATAACAATTAGGGTTTATAGGATAATTTATTTTGGGAAATTAAGGGTTATTTAATTTTTTGTTTCAAAATAAAAGGTATGATAAAAGCATTGAATATAAAACATGTTATGGTTATTTTTTAGAATTTAATCTCATTCTGGGAATGTTATAAAATTATAAAATTATAAGAAAATGAAAACCCCTAGGAAGGGTGATAAACTTTTTCATTGCACAAGGATATCGAAATGGAACCCACAACCTAAGTGATACGGGGATTTATCAAACACCATTGGAAAATGATAACTCTTTGGGTAGAATGGAATTTTATTTTTAGAAAAATGAGTTGACAGAATAATAGTAAGTTGATTTTGGGAAGTTATGTTTTATAAAATTGAAATTACTTCTATAGAAAAATGACTTGTGGATTATGTGATAATTATTATTTTGGTATATGTTCAATGTTTTGGGAAACATATATGCCTATGGAAAATACAATATGATGGGATTTTATTTGCTGAGTAATGGTTGAATTGTATTTTTTCAGAATCAATGTCTTTATTGTTGACTTATATAGATTTGGGTTATTTATCGAAATGATTATTCTATATTGTAGAATATGTGGGTTTAGAAATTTCATTATTGGTATGAGAAATTAAGAGTGGTTATTGTTATTTGGAGTCAAATGTTAGAACTTATCTAGGAAGAATACATTATTAAATCCTTATGATATTTTTTTGTTATTTAATCTTATTTAAAGTATTTTTGAATAATTTTAGGATTGATATTTTTTGAATGTTATTTTTTTGAATTTGGGTATTATATTTTAATTTTTGACATTAAAATTAGTCATTATTATTTTAACATTCATTATATTTATAGGGAATTATATATGTTTTGTCTGATCTTTTTAGTTTTGGTTAGTGTTTCAAGACATGGTGAAATGATAGTTAATATTTTGGGGATTATTTGAATCTATAGAAGATGATTCTAGTGTTTCAAGATTGAATGAAAATCTTCTTAAATAATCATAATTTATAGAATGAGTTGAGTTTTTGTTGAATTTTATTAATGGATGAAACTATACTAGTTAAGCAAGTGTATTTCCTTATGTTCTTAGTATCGGTAATAAATGAATTACAAAACATTATGAAAAAGATATTAAAAAAATTCTATTTTTTTTCCTATGATGAAATAATAAAATTTAACATATCACAAGTTTGTCATTTTCTTATTATTATCAATCTCTTAACCTTGTTTTCTATCACATTATTTCAGAACATGATGGTTTGTTTTTTGTCCATATCCATGTTTTTCAACGTGGAATCATTATATGTGTTATCTCAGGTAACATTTGTACTCTACTATAATTCTATTTAAATTGAAATTTTATAGACTCATTTTTATGTGGTATTTCAAAGAAATAATTGTAAAATTGAAACATTAGTAACTATACCCAAATTTAAAATTACGAGGATGAAATTTCCAAATGGGGTGATGGATTTAACATCCTTGGTAACTATTAAATAATTATTTTATATATATATTAATATTTATGAATTATATAAAAATTTTCATTAAATGGTATGTTATGTATAATAGTGTACCCAACATGAAACAATGGGTTTCTCTGAAACATTATTTTTCTTATAGGGATTACTTATACTAAAAAATAATATATTTTTAATTTATTATTATATGTTGTAGTTATTTCATATCAGTGAGAATGGTGGGAATAAATGATATTAACAAAAATTTTAAAATGTGGAATATACATGTTTATATAATAATTCATTGGTTTTAAAATAAATTAAAAATGTAAAAAACTAATTGAATGTAAAGGATGTATTTTTATGAAAAACTATTAAAGTGTAGCTATTTTTTTATATAAAAATAAAATTACTCTTGTTGGATTATATTAATGAAATAAGAATTAAATATAATAATCAAATTTCATCTTTTTTGTTTTATAGAAATTATATGAGAACAAATATAATTTTACGGATAAAATAAGTGTTTTTCTAAAAAATGTAGTTTTACCACATTTTAATGGAAAAACCATTTTAAAAATGGTTTTGACACTTTTATTGGTTATATTTGAAAACATTAAACTTCATATTTGGAGGTAGGACATAAAAATTTATTTTGGTTTATTTTTCTAATTTTAATGATTATTTTATTTTTTTATGAATAGTGAAAAACACATCATTTTAATTCAACTGTTTTTTATATAATTTCTTTATATAGGTAGGTTTTAATTTTAATTGGGTTTAAATTGTAATTAGATTATCTTTTTATCATTTAATACAATTTAGTTCATTGGATAGATTTTTATATGGAAATTGAATAGAAAAACTATGTGAACATTTGAATGTTTTATGTAAAATAAATGTTTTATCAATCTTACAATGTGGTTAATTTTATATTTAATTTTTCTTGTTTTGTTTGTTTAATATTAAAAACATAAAATATAGGATTTTATATCTGTATGAAAAATGTGGTCTAATATGATAAAATTATTTTTCGGTGAATTGTAACATTACTATTTTATTCTCCTTGGTTAAAGGGAAATCGGGTAGTTAAATGTAAAAAACATAATATAAAAATATAAAAAAACCATAGCACATTCCCCACTAATATTTTATGGGTTATGGAAGATCAAGAAAATCCTAGGGTCTATATTTTTTCTTTATGAATCAATATGGGCGGGAATATGACATGTCTACCATTTAATTTAAAGTAAAGAAAAATATATAATCATCATGTCTCTTATTGCAAAATGTTTCTGAATATGGTGTTATATAAGTGATATATATGAATAAAAAGAGTCTATATAAAGATAATAATATTTAATACATCTTGTTAATTGAATTATAATTTTTAGTATTTAAATAATTAAATTCATTTATGATACAATGACATTGAAGAAATTGGTTTATTAAATTAAGAATCAAATAAATAATTTTAATAATATTTAAATAAATATTATTTTAAATATTTTATGTCATCCCC
Source organism: Viscum album (assembly GCA_963277665.1). Classification (NCBI taxonomy): domain Eukaryota; kingdom Viridiplantae; phylum Streptophyta; class Magnoliopsida; order Santalales; family Viscaceae; genus Viscum; species Viscum album. The sequence goes on along the minus strand of OY728166.1, from coordinate 364,630,137 downwards.
AATTTTTATGGATAACTGTGAAATTATAGGATTTAGTTAATTAATTTTTTCATTGGAATCAATTTTTATTTATTTTTTAAAAATCCATGAAATTAATTGTTTAGAAATATACATAATTTATATTTAATAAAGAAAATTCATTTATTAAATTATTTTAAAATCACAAAGTTACTATGATAAGGTCTAAATTTTCATTAATATTCCATTTATAGGATATTTAACCCATTTAAGTATAACTTATGGACTCTTAATATTTAAAATATTGTTAACAAAAATAAAAATAAAAGAGAATATCTAAGAGTAAATTGAAAATACAAGGTGTAAAATAAAATTTAAAAATTTCTAAAAATTATTTTTTTATATGATTTATAAATTTAATAATTGTATCATCAAAATATCTCATGTTAGAGTCATTTGGATTAATAAAATTAATTTATATTAATTTAATATTTTCAGTGTTTCCAAGGGTGCCCTTATCATCTCTTATATAAAGGTATCCACTCTTCTCTAATAGTCACACATCAAGAAAGATTTTATTTAGAAAATATATACCCAAAAGCCTTCATATAATCCCACCAAACATTCTTGCTGCCATAGTTTAGGTAGAATACCCTTTATATAAGAGTTAAGGTTTTCTTCAATGGTGATCAACCAAAGAAGAGGTATAGTTTTTTAAGTGTTCATATTTTATTTCATTTTCAATTTATTTTAAATATATTTAATCCATGATGATATGATAACTATAGTATACTTAGTAAATTGAAATTTTATTATGATAATATCACCTACAAAATTCCATCTCCAATTTAATCAAATGAGAAAAAAAATTGTTCATGTGTATGGTAGACTACTGCCCCACGAACCAATATCGTTATTTTTTATCACTATTCTTAAAGACTACTAATAATTAATAATCCAATGTTTATATGTGATTATCATTTCATATTTATCATTTTAAAATAATAATATTTTAATTATGTTCTTACGTTCAATACATAGACGAATTATAACGCCGTTTGTGCTTACTGGTGAATTATCACCTCCCTAAAGCGATGTGAATCATTTCTATTCACCACATCAAATGTATGATATATATAAAACTATATTAGTATTATTAGTATTATTTTAATAATATTATACTTGATCCGAAAAGATAAAATAATAACTACCTTATTTTCATAATGATCAATAAAAAATGGAAAACCTTACTCATGCGTAGGTACGGCCTATCATCTCCATGAATAACATGTTGTTAATTTTTATTACCATAATTAAATGGTATTATATAAAAGTATAATTGATGTAAAAAAGGGATTATTATGTCATTAATAGTATTTTGGAGATGATTGAATTATGACATGTAACATCCAAGACTTATATTAAATGTATTTTTCATTTAATTTCCATTCTTTCTTTGTTTTAGGGGTTTTCCATTCATTTTGGTGGAAACGTAGGGTTTTCAAAATTTGCGCCAAACTGTGAGCTCAATTCCTGATTTAAAAATAAATTTTATTTCTTTTGTAAATCCTTAATTTGTTAACATTTTTCATCCATTCCACTTCCCACATTTCCTCTTATGACCTATCCAAATCACTGTGTCCATTTGGACCCTTTTTGAACCCATTAGCATTTTGGGATTGAGTGAATTAATTTGGAATTGGGCCAACCTGTGATCCATTTCCATTTTTAAATTTTTTTTAAATATTTAATAACATACTCATTTTTTACTATATTCTCGTGATTCCACCTCCCACCTAAATCCAAAATCCTGATCCTCACCCCCATTTTTTATTTTTTCACATTGGACCTCATTTGTCTCAAAGAGTTGGGCAATACTTCTTAGGGTTCTTCAAATCATCCAGATTTGAGAGTGTAAGTTGATTATTTTCTAAATCTTTTAATTTTCACTCTTTTCCCCCATTTCAATCCCCACAAGACCTTCTCATCCCCATTATATCCCCCATATCAGGTTTGATTTCTTGTAGATTCAAAGTTTGGTGTATTTGGTTCGTTTGATTCAAGATGTTTCAAGTAAGTGTTTCTTTACTTGATTTCTTCCCATTCCTTAGGGTTTATTTCACCCTTTATTGAAGTTCCTCGTGTCAAGAAGTTGAAAATAAAAACTAGGTTTTGATTTGGGTTCTTTGTGGTCAAATATTTTGGTCTGGTGCTGGATTTATCTTCCTTAAGGTGTGGCGGTGGTTCGATTGATGCTTCACACAATGTTTTGAGGGTTTCAACATAAAAGGCAGGTGATTCCTCGTGTAATAATTTCTAGATGAGTTAGTTTTCTTGAATTACTTATTATGCATGTTCCTAATATGTTGTTTGTGGTGCGAAAACTGTTTATGTTGGATTTGGTAAAGCATTTATTTTTATAGTTTCATTTTAGATTAAAATTGGGTGTTTTTCATGTGCAACCCTCTGGGTATTGTTTGGGTGTGTTTTATAACATATGAAATTGGTTTAATAAATCTTTTTTGGGATGTAAATCATGATTTGGTAGGTTATTGTTGTGCCATTAGGTCTTAAAGAGGTTTTTTAATGGGTTTAAGGTGTAAAACCTTATTGTACTTCTTGAAAGTGATTTTGAAAACCTGTGGTTTTCATGTGGATATTTTGTGGTATTGTTTGAGGTGTTTTTATAACACTTAGGGTGGTTTACTAAATGTTTTTGGGGCTTCAATTCTGTTTTGAATTTGTATTGGTGTGATTTTGTCCTTGAAATACGGTTTAGAAAGGGGATTTATGTGAAAAGCATTGGTACACTCTTTAAATTGTTTAATGAAAGTTTTGAATGGTTTAATGATTTATGTAAGAGGTGAAATCATATTAAAAAAATATTTTGTATTGTTTATAATTTATAATGGACAATTTTAAATGTGAATAGGACTATAATGTGATGTTTATCCTCTTGGAAATGTTTTATAAAAATGTTTAATGGATTTACTGAAATGTGAAAGTGGTGCGAATGTGATGTGGTCTATTTGTGTGAGTGCGATGTGAAAAATGGATTTTGTTTATAAAAAGGGTTTTATGAAACATGTGAGTGGGTTGTTCTGTGATTTTTATCATATTTGGAGGGATGTTATAAAATTGTTATAGGACGTGTTGGATTGTGAAAGTTATGCAAAAAGTGTCATGGGTTATGTTGGTGTGAGTTTGATTTCAAAATAAATTTGAATGAAAAGTGGAATTTGTGACTTGTGTGATGTACATGGGACTATTTGGTTAATTTATGATATCAAAGTGATATTTTCATGTGAAAAATATAATTCTTGGCTTGTTTAACTTGTTTGAGCACAAAGGGAAACCCCGGGTATCTAGGTGGGTGGACGTGTACTAGTATGTTAGGGAATCAGTGGGGTTTGGAATCAATTTCACTTAGCAATATTGACACATAAAACTCTAACTAAAATATGATGATGATGATTGGGGACCACTAGGTTATAGTTATGATCCCTACTAGTGGCTCGTGCATGAGAACAGATAATATTTGTGGTTACTCTCACCGTGATAAGAGGTACCTGGGACCTATAGCTAGCTAGTGCCTAGGGGTTATTTCCCATTGCATGTGCTCATTATATCCTTTATACTTACCATCCGAATATGGTATATTCGGCTGTAAAAATTTAGTAGCATTTGAAATTATTTTAAAATTGTTGATTCTTTAAATTAGCCCACTTGAAAACTGATTTTTTTAGTTGCATCTTTTAGAAATTGTAACTAGAAATTACATATTTTTGAAAACATGCATGCTTTTCATATTTGAATGTTATCACATGGAATATATTAGTGGTGTTATACTACTAGGAAATGGATCACACCCTAATTACACCCTTGGGTGTATGTAGACTTGGTTATTTTTGTTGTCGTGGGTTTGGGTTCAAATTTTGTGCCAACAGTTCGAGTTTTCACCGGTCATTCATGATGCGGTGTTGTCGAGATGGCTTGAGGGCGATCCCTCTTGCCATGTTGAGGTTCTTGGGCTGTTAATTTTTTGTTTTGTACCTTTTTTATAGTCATTCTAAGTTGTTTTAGACTATGTAATTCAGTTCTGAATTTTTGTAAAACATTGTTTGGTTTGAAAAATCCAGATCCATTTTATTGGATTAATTTGTTGTTTTATGTTTATAAACTTGGGTAAATAATTCCCAATTCTAATTTTATGATACCCGGGAACTTGTGCCAGCCCATGGGGATCGAGACTTCCCTTCAGGCCTTGTCACGGTCTGGGTTTTGTGCTGGTTTTGGTGGCAATCAGATTCGTTTCGTGACAAAATGGTAATAGAGGAGGTTCGCTCTCTTTAGGTCATGTTATTTGGGGAACAGTCCGGATAGTCTAGATTTAGGATGTTCGGGACATGGAATTTAGGTTATGAGTAGTGTTTATGATCACCACACCTCATAATGGGATTCAAGTCTCCAATGGAATTTAGTACTTTTCAGAGTCCTTTGGTTTTCTTTGTTTAATGATGATTAGGGGAAATTAAAAGAGAGTTGGGTTAATGTTCTCTATGAGCTCGCATGGCCTTGAAAGCCATGTGGAGTCGGGGATATTACCTAGAACACTCTCTATGATGGTGAAGTTATTGGAATATAGATTCCAACCATATATCCAAGTCACCCACTGAAACTAGTTTCCTCTCGCATTGTCTTGTGTTCTTTATTTTTGAAATCTTGGTACTTTGGTTTTAAAGTGACTTGGTTTTAAGAAGTGAATTATTTTTCAGAAATGATTTTCAAATAAATAGGGAATGGTTTGATTTATGAAATGGTGGAACTGAATTTTTATAATTATTTTGAAATGAAAAATGGTGTTCTTATACCTATTTTGAAATCAGGAACTATATTGAAGTTGGTTTTGAAAAAGTGTTTCCAATAAGGTTTTCTAATCAATCAAAGGGTGTTTTAATGGGATGATATGCTTTTAAATTTATATAAATAACATGAAATTGAGTTATTTTCAAAATGTTGTTGTCTTTGTGAAATGTTTTTTAAGATTTTAATTGTTATTTTGATCTAGTGGTTAGCGGTTTTGAGAAAAAGTACGTGTTGGGCAACCATTTTGGTTTTGAAAATCGGATTGAATTTTTTATTTTAACCTTTGGTATTTTCATGAGAGACCACATGTATGGGGTCATATGGGATGATGGATGGTCGATGGAATGACTGGATGAGTGCCAGGATAGATATGATGAGGGTGCTCGGTATGGCACAAAAACATGCATGTGTGAGGCCCATGGGGTACCATTGGTTGATATGCTAACCGCTGAACCGTTTGTTTTCAAAGTGATGTTTTTAAAGAAAAACATGATTTCTTGTTGAATTGTTTGGGATGGTTTAAATTATGTGTTTATTTGGAAATTTTTATGTTTTGGGCTGTTTTGAGTCCATAAACCGCTCTTGTTCGAACTGTGTTTTGGGTTTGGGTTTGGACAACATGTTGGGTAGAAGGACTGGTTAGTAGTATCTTCTAAGATATGTTTATGGACACCTTTATGGTGGTTACCTTAAAGTGTTTGGATCTGGTTTGTGGAATGTTTTGACTAATGGACCATCTTGGCTGGTTCCTTGGTTTCTATCATTGCATAAGGTATGCCCCCATTAACGGATAACGCACAACTGATGTGAAACCTGTATTTTTTTGCCATTGGAAAATCCACCAGTTGATCAATATAAAGAATAATTTATCAATCCTTGTTGATTGAGTCTACACCCATTCATTTCATTGATTTCTGGATCCTCTTGTAGTGGGATAGTACTTGTGGAAGGTTGAAAGAGACCTTAGATTCTTAAGTTTCCTGATTCATCGAAGGTGGAAGTGTTTTGGGGTTGTTAGTGTGGAGGAGTGTCTCTATGTTGTCTAAGAGGGACTCTAGGTTCTTTGTAGCTTCTTTGAAGAAAGAGTTCTTTTTAAATGACCAATTTTTTTATTTTGGTCATGAGAGGCTATTGTGTCCACTTTTTGGACTTGTCTAATGTTTAGGGACTTGGCATAAGGTCTCGTTCCATGTATTGTTTATATCAATTACAAAGGTCATATATGGTGACACATTGTGATTTTTTGTGCTAATTTGACTATAAAGGTGAAGGTCATGCAATTCTCTGAGGTTCTCTGTTATGTTGGGAGTAAGTCTCCCTTGGGAAAAACATCAAATCCTTTATCTTAGAGGAAGGGGTTTATACGTGTCCCGCCCTTCTGTTGTTTCTCACTATAAGAAACATGGTATGATGTGTGTGCATCTTTTGATCCCTTGTTTTAGTGAAATGTTAGGTTTCTATAAAGTGAGTTATGGAGTTTTTTACGTATTAGTGAACCCATCAGGGTATGTGGTGTAGTTGTTTATGGAACTAAAAGAAGAAGTTCCACATAGGGGTTTCCACATCGTAACTGTGAGGGCGAAGATGCTTCAATATTTTGAGCTCTAGACATAGGTCCTGGAGAGAATTGGGTGCTTAGTCAGGGGAAACCCCAATTGCGTTTAAACCCTTGTACAATGTCATATACTCAATATGAAAGATAGTAAGATTTTAAACCTATGGTGTCATCATATTTCTTCTATTGTTCTCATTCAGTGGTAATAGGTGGAGGGCCTTATACCCATGTCATCACCCAATATCTCCCCCCCCCCACCCTTGGTTTCCATTGAGTCTTTGGAGAATGGATTGAAATTTTTCTAGACAAGAAGAGCACATGGTTTGTGCATGATTAGTAGTGACCATGTGCCAAGAAGCCATACAGAAAGAATGATCTGCATAGTTAGTGCACGGTTTCCCAAACCATGTGGACTAATTGTGATACCTTCCCAAATCATTAAATTTTTGGGGTCTTTTCGTGTCGACCCACACCGGTCAGTTAAGACGGTTAGTTCTTGTGGTGAGATTACCCACCATGGGTTTTATGCATATTATTTTTTAAATTTATACTGGATGTATACCCCTTGTACTAGGGTTTCTTTTCAGGCATCCCCCTATTAGTGTCCTGATTCTATCTTGGGAAAAAATTATGTAGTCTCTTATAGCGGGGAGACCATTTGTTTCTCTTCATATGAGTAACTCAATTTTATTTTCTTGGTATTGTCTTTGAAGTAGGTATTATCATTTGGATATATCTAACTACCTACATCTTCCTTGGGTAAGCATTGAGATTGGAGTGTTCCCAATGGTTTATTTATAGTAGGGTAAGTGTAACTTTGTTCGATGCTGTTTTTTGTTTAGGTAAATCGATTGAGTTTTGTTCAGATTGTGTTCGAGAAGTCTTCATTTGGGATAAATCATGAATGTGCTTCATTGTTTCAGGAAAGTGGTGTAAGTTTTGGTGGTGAGATTAATCCATCCTTAAATGATCACTGGAGGTGTTTTGTCCTTTGAGGGCAAATCTTGGAAAAGGATTACTTCTTGGTTTATCGGTTGGGTTTGGTTTTTGTATTTGGCCTTGTTATGGCTTTCCAGGGATGGAAGGTTTTATGGTGGGGATAATTTTCACATCCATGACTTCTTTTAAATGTATTTTTCATTTAATTTCCATTCTTCATTTGTTTTGGGGGCTTTCCATTCATTTTGGTGGAAATGAAGGGTTTTCAAAATTTGGGTCAAACCGTGAGCTCAATTCCAGATTTAAAAATATATTTTATTTCATTTATAACTCCTTAATTTGTTATCATTTTTCATCCATTACACTTCCCAAATTTCATCCTATGAACTATCCAAATCACCATGTCCATTTGGACCCTTTTTGAACCCATTATCAATTTGGGTTTGAGTGAATTAATTTGGAATTGGTCCAACCCATGATCCATTTCCAGTTTCAGTTTTTTTTAATGTTTAATAACATACTCATTTGTTACTATATTGTCATTCTTCCACCTCCCACCAGAATCCAAAATCCTAAGCCTCACCCCATTTTCCATTTTTCCACTTTGGACCTCATTTGTCCCACGGAGTAGGGGAAATTTTATTAGGGTTCCAAAAATCATCCAGATTTGAGAAGGTAAGTTTATTCTTTCATAAAACTTTTAATATTCACTCTTTTCACTCATTTCAATCCCCAATTGACATTATCATCCCCATTAGAGCATCCATATCAGGTTTGGTTTCTTGGAGATTCAAATTTTTGTGTATTTGGTTCGTTTGATTCAAGATGTTTCAAGTAAGTGTTTATTTCCTTGATTTCATACTCTTCCTTAGGGTTTCTTTCACCCTTTATTGAAGTTCCTCATGTCCAAAAGTTGAGGTTATAAAGTAGGTATTTTGTTGGTGTCTTTGTGGTCAAATATTGTGGTCTAGGGCTGGATTTATCTTCCTTGACGTGCAGCGGTGGTGCGGCTTCTGTTTCGCACAATGTTATGAGGGTTTCAACATAAAAGGTAGGTGATTACATGTGTAATTATTTCTAGATGAGTTAGTTTTCTTTAATTACTTATTATGCACGTTCATAATATGTTGTGTTTGGTGTGGAAATGGTTTATGTTGGATTTGGTAAGGTATTTATTTTTAAAGTTTCATTTTAGCTTAAAATTCGGTGTTTTCCATGTTCAACCCTTTGGGTATTGTTTGGGTGTGTTTTATAAAATATTAAATTGGTTTAATAAATCCTTTTTGAGTTAAAAATTCTGGTTTGGTAGGGTATTGGTTTGCCATTAGGTCTTAAAAAGGTTTTTTTAATGGGTTTAAGGTGTAAAACCTTATTGTACTTCTTGAAAGTGATTTTGAAAATGTGTGCTTTTCATGTGGATATTTTGTGGTATTCTTTGAGTTGTTTTTATAACACTTGGGGGTTGTTTAATAAAAAAATTTGGGGCTTCCAATTCTGTTTTGAATTTGTATTGTGGTGATTTTTTCCTTGAAATACGATTTTGAAATAGGTTTTATGTGGAAAGCTTTGGTACACTCTTTAGAATTATTTTATGAATGTTTTGAATGGTTTAATGATTTATTTAAGAGGTGAAACCATATTGGAAAACTCTTTTGGATTGTTTATACTTTCAAATAGACCATTTTAAATGTTAATAGGTCTGTCATGTGATGTGTATCCTCATGGAAATTTTTTATAAAAATGTTTAATGGATTTACTGAAAGGTGAAAGAGATGTGAACTTGATGTGGGCTATTTGTGTGAGTGCGATGTGAAAAATGGATTTTGGTTATAAAAAGGGTTTTATGAAACATGTGAGTGGGATGTTATGTGATGTTTGACATAATTGGTGGGACATTATAAAATTTTTAAAGTATGTGTTGGATTTTGAAGGTTATGCAAAAGGTTTAGTGGGCTATTTTGGAATGAGTTTGATTTCAAAAGGCATTTGAATGAAAAGTGGAATTTCTGACTTGTGTGATGTACATGGGGTGGTTTCTTTAATGTGTGACGTGGAAGTGATATTTTCATGTAAAAACTATATTTCTTGGCTTGTTTAACTTGTTTGTGCACAAAGGGAAAACTCGGGTATCAAGGTGGGTGGACGTGTACTAGTATGTTAGTTAATCCGTGGGGTTTGGCCTCGGTTTCACATAGCAAGATTGACACTTAAAACTCTTACTAAACTATGAGGATAATGATATAGGGACCACTAGGTTATGGGTAAGTTCTTTACTAGTGGCTTGTGCACAAGAACGGATATTTTTTTTGTGGTTACTCTCACCGAGATAAGAGGTACCTGGGACTCATAGCGAGCTAGTGCCTAGGGGTTATTTCCCATTGCTTGTTCTCGTTAGATAATTTATACTTACCATCGGCATATGGTATATTTGGCTAGAAAAATTCAGTAGCTTTTGAATTTAATTTAAAAGTGTTGATTCTTTAAATTATCCCACTTGAAAACTGATTTTCTTAGTTGCATATTTTAGAAATTGTAATTAAAAATTACATGTTTTTGAAAACATGCATGCTTTTTGTCTTTGAATTTTATCACAAGGAATCTATTAGTGGTGGTATCCTACTAGGCATTGGATCACACCCTACTTACACCCTTGAGTGTATGTAGACTTGGTTATTTTTGTTGTCGCAGGTTTGGGTACAACTTTTGTGCAAACAGTTCAGGTTTTCACCGGTCATTCATGATGCGGTGTTGTGGAGATGGCTTGAGGGAGATGCCTCTTGCCATGTTGAGGTTCATGGGAAATTCATTATTGATTTTGTACCTTTTTTATAGTCCTGTTGAGTTGTTTTAGACTATGAAATTCAGTTCTGAATTTTTTAAAACATTGTTTGGTTTGAGAAATCCTGATTCATTTTATTGGATTAATTTGTTCTTTTATGTTTATAAACTTGGGTAAATTGTTCGAAATTATAATTTAATGATACCCAGGAACTTGTGCCAGCCCGTGGGGATCGTGAACACCCTTCAGGCCTTTTCACGAGCCGGGTTTGGTGCCGGTTTTGGTGGTGATCAGATTCGGTTCATGACATGACCATATGGACTATTGACATGAATCCAAGCTCTCTTTCGACTAAAGTACCAAATATCAACTGAATGTTTGATACAAACATAAATAATTATGTAATTCATAAAAAAATGAAATTAGTGTTAAAAATGTAATAATGAACTGGAAAAATGTTTGCACAAAATTACAAATTAATGTCAATTTATTATTTGTGAATCTAAATATTGTACTTGAGTAGATGAACTGAAGATAAGAGACTTTATCTCAATATCCTTTCAGTGAGGTGTTTTTTGATAATATACACCACCTTCTTTTATAAATTGTATAATAAAACCTTTTGATATATAATTTCATTCAAATATTCTGAAAATGAATTTTTTTCTAGGAAGTGTTTTACTAAATGACAAAAGGAATGATTGTTTTAATGTACGTGGTGACAATGTTCCTCCTCCATAACCATTATTTGATATATGGATTTCTCTACAAGTAGAAATGTTTTTAAATGAAAAATAAATACCATATTCACATTTCATGTATTATTTATATATAAAATGTTTTTTAAAAGGTATTGATTTATTAAATATATTTAATAAATATATTATGATTTTAATGAGGAAATGTTATTTTTACATTATACATGTTTTATGTGTTCTGATTATGTTATGGTTACTAGGAATTGATTATGTAGGTGGGTGATTCCATGATAAACCCGTAGGATCAAAATTTAAATTTTTAAAAGAGGGGGTGAATTTTATGTTAAAAACATTCGTTTTAAACTTATGGAAACATTTTTTAAAAAAGTTAAACAAATGAGATTCAATAAACCCGCTTTTATAAGGTTAAGGAATAACACATTTTGTTTAATAAATACGTGAAATTAAAATGTACATAGGTATTACTTAAAGAAATTCAACCATAAAGTGTATAGAATCTTATATCTAAGTTACAATAAATGGAATGTATAAGAAACACATTAATAATGTTACATATTGTAATGGAAATTAAAAGTACATATAAAAGATTAAAATTATTTTATCCCAAATTCTAGGGTATCTAAAAAACCATGGAAAAGGTCCCTTGATTTATATATTCATGAAAGTATTTCTTACCCATACCATGGTATGCCCTTGATATGAATATCGGTATATATCTTTATGTCCTTGAAATCCCTTGATATATAAGGTGATCAGCAACTCTATATTCCTTCAACTTGGAATCCCTCGATTAAGCAAGTCATTATAACCTCTGTCTTCCTTCATCTTAGAGGACCTGGAATGTATACAGAAATAGTCCAAATCGTACAAAGAAAATCAAAGCATCTTGATGATTTTAGTTTGTGGAATAAGATGTTCAAAACATAAACTCTTCAAGGATTTCTCATGAAGTAATAATGGAAGATCTATCATAGTGTATCAATTCTCCCAAAAGTTCATAGCTTTGATCATGTTCAATTTATCGGGTATTTATAGGTGATATCTCTAACGGTCATGTTATTCTCTAACAATCAATTTTTTCTAGAAATTTATAATGGACCTATACAGCATTCACATACAACGATCATATTATAACTATTTATGTGGAATAATTCAGAATAACAAAAAATCATGAAATAAATTTTTTAATATAAATCAGTTTATATAAAACATTATGTTATAGAAGAGATAACAAAATTAATAAATTAATGAAAAAATTACATTATGGATATATCACAACTTTAAGAATGTTATATAATAATTTCTAAAAAATTGAATGAATCAAAATTTAAGGAAAAAAAAGTGCATATGATTTTCTAGATGATTCTGAATTGAAGTAATTGAATCAAATTAAAAACATTGAAAGATTTAGAATAGATTAATTGGATCCGATTCAAAAATTTGAAAGAATAGTAATCAGAAAATTTGAAAGAATCAGAATCACAATTTTTGTTGATTCAGAATTTATAAATAGGAATCTGATTTAATGTTTTGTGTGATTTTTCATTGAGATAAAGGAATAGAAATTGATATATTTAAAGAACCTAATTCATAAATCTAAAGGTATAGAAATTGAAAAAAAATCTGAATCACAATTATAAGAGAATAAAATTTTAGAAAGTAAGGAATTCCATGTTCCATTCCGGATCTGACTTATTATATTTTCTTAACTAAAATAATTTCAAACTTAGCTATAAAAGTCACATGCATATAAATTTTCTTATAGATATAATGATTTATAGGAGAATGTGTTTGTGATTTCTAAAAATAAAGGAATTAAAAAAGTCATAAAATAACTTTTGACTCAACTAAACTGAGGGTGGGTGAGCCTGTGATAACTATTTAATGAATTGGGTAATGAGATAGAGTATAATGACAAGGATTGTCCTAATATATTTGGGAAATATTTTATGATTAGTACTTAAAATGTATTTAGGAAGGTAAACCCCAATGTAGTTGTAAAATCAATAATGTAAGAATGATATGGATGCCACAATATACCATTATGATTTATGATTTATAATAGTTTCTCTATAATCTTATAATTACAAGAGGTATGTTAAAGGGCATATGTTTTAAGGGTGAAATTTATAATTTCATGGGTTTATATGTATTAATGGAATAATGTTTTCTTTCTTAATTATATATTCCCTTACTAAGAGCTTTGTGCTCATCCATAATGTTGAAAATGTTTTTCACGTGGTATAAGGATAGGTAATAGAATAGAAGTATTCAAGAAGAATTTTATGAATATTTTTATCAAGAAAGAAAAAATCAGGATTTATTTTAAAGAGTTACATTTTTAAAAAAAAATATTGCAACTAGAAGTGTATACTTTGAAATATTTGAGTGGTTATGTAATTGTAATGGAATAATTCACTAAAACTCTTTACTAGAAAATATCATCAATGTGAATTCTTTATCTAAAAACAGATTATGTAATGTTTATGTTTGGGTCCTTATATTAAAATATCATGAATACCCATAAAATTATCCTTTAATTATAATTGATAATAAAACATCCTTTGATGTGATTTGTTACCCCAAATGATATATCATATCTCATAGATAAATTTCAATATTTTCCCTACTGATGGTGACCAAACTATGTAGACATGTTCAAGGAATCCTAGTCATTAATGGAAAACTATAAATGAAAGCCTCAATTATAGTAATATGACCTATTCTAGCTATTATACATAATAAATAACTACTATAATTTAGGAATCATTTCTTATGTAACCTAAATAAAACTTTTCCCCTATAATAAGGGTGTCACACACCTCTTCTTAACAAAAAGGTTACATTCTCAGGTGACCATACAAGCCATAAAATGATTAATTTTAATCAATTATTATAAACATTTGTTATAAAAAATCTCTCATGTCATAGAATACTATCCTATGATCCAAAAAATATTCAGGATGTTGGAATGGTGAATATCTTCTAGGATTTGAATAACACGCTCTTTTAGCCATCATCTTGTGATTGATAAGATTTACTCAACATGGACTGAGCCTCCAGCACCACATTGAGACTCCTCTGGAACCTTTATGTCAACATATTCTTCTTATCTAAAACAATATTAGATAAAACACCATGATACCTCACAATCACCTACACATATAGCTAACCCAGATCTTCAATATTATTCTTGTATCTAATCGGAATGATGTGAATTGATTTTGTCAACTTATAAATGACCATCTAGATAAAATTACTCCATCAAATAGATTATGGTAACTTAATAAAGTTCCATAGACACCTTTTCCAATATTAAAATTGTTATCGGAAAAGTATAAGAAAACTTAGAATGATCAAGATGCTCCACCTTTATATGATGTAATGTATAATAGTGGGGCACATAAACTTAAATTTTAAATCTCATACCCAACCAATAGAATCATTTTATTTTAATAAATATTTATATTTATAAGATATAAAACCATTAAAAAACTATAATAGTTAAAAAAAATTGAGATCCTCATGGATTCTGGGAAGATAAACTATTTAAAAAACTGGATAATTTTTTATAGAGGGAATGCCAATAAGAAATGGTATCCCTACTATATAGGGTTTCAGGAATTTCACTTAACAAAAATATTGATACCGATTTTATATAATAGTCAAATGGAGTGATTTTAATAATTAAACACTTGTTAGAATCACTCTTGAAAAGTCCCAATGGACATATAGTTAAAACTAAGTGATGATTCCAATAATATTTTACTCCTTCTTTGTATCTATAACAACCTTCAATGGAACTTTTAGACTATGAGCACCTTCAGAAATATCTGCTACCCTTGGGTGTAGGTGATGTTAATATTAAACATCTAATGGAATTTTACACATAAACTATATATTATGTCATTTTATATTTTAGAAATTATATATATCAAACAATTATAGTATGAAATATCATGAACTTCTCCCCCAAAATTATAGTTTCCCAAACATTTAATAACATGAAATCCTCTGAATCCTCTAAATCCTTAGTGGGGTTATTCATCACATGTGGTTGAAGAATTATATATCCCTAATCTACATTATTATTTTCATCTTTAATAATTAAACACATAACCACACATGAAGCATAAAAACCACATAACACTTACTAGTCTTAGGTAAAATTGAGTTTGAGCTTATTTCATAAACCATTATTACTCCTAATAGTTAAACTGAAACATTACATACCATATTATTTTCACCACATTCATTGTAATATCATTCAAGGTTGACCTTATCATTGGTACATACTTGATCAACCATTGATAATATCCAGTAAAAAAATGAATATATGATTTTCAGAGAGGTTCTATGGCTCTACCAAGGACAATAAAACCATCACCTTATTAGGATCGACTGATAATCTATGCACAGATATCAAATTCACAATTAAAATCACTTCTTGCACCATATAACTTCATTTCAACTGTTTTGTATACATATTGTGAATAATTTATATCTCTATAACTAAACACAATCATTAATAATTCTTGATCTTCTATTTTTAATAAACAAAAATATCATCCATTAACACTATCACAAAATGTGAAGATACTAATGTTAAATTTGATTCATCACATTCGTGAATACTAATGGAGCATTATAAAGACTAAATGGCACCACAAGGTATTTATAGTGGTAATACCTACTCCTAGAATCCATGTTTTGTACATTATACTACCTAACTCTAAGATGATGATAATCCGAAAAATGATCGATATTTCAAAACCAATTTTCCACCATTAAATGGAAAAACATCATCAACTTGGGAGAAAATGATACATATTATTTACCTTCACCCATTTCAACATATTATGGTCAGAACTCAATCGCAGTGAACTATATTTGTTCTTCCCAAATAAGATAGGGGTTAACAAGGGTGAATCACTGTAGAGAAAAAAATCATTCTCAATTAGATCATCTTATTAAAATATGTTCTGTTTAATATCTTCTAGTTACATACAAAAATAAGTCACTGAAATATATTGTGTACATGGAACAAAAACAATTGCAAACACTGTCTCCCTCTATAAGGGAATACTGAATTATTAATCATGTAAAATTAAGGGAAAATCCCAAAAAAATATTGGATATAAATAATGGATGGAACGTCATCAGGATAAAAAATCGCAAACCAAAAACACATGAGCTCTATGATAGAAGTCCCTCCATGACCATACCTTGGATATCAATCTCCCCAGAACACCTAAGATCTCTCTTCGTCATAAAGATCATAATATGCTAATGATAACACTTAACATCTGAATATTGAGAGGAAAAAAACAATTTGTATGATGACATAAAACAGATCTAGATCAATATTGATAAATTTTTAGACTAAATTTTCATCAGATATCAATAGTAAACAAGATAGAAACTACACCCCTAATCTTTACTCTTACCAATAGGTGTTACTAAGTCTAAAATAATGGACATGACCTCCCTTGTATGTTTAAAAATATAAAAAATAGTATATATGATTGATTGGGAGGAACATGTGTCAACTAAAGAAGTCAATAATATTGATACAATAAAGAAGACACATCTCTCTATCATTGGAAAACATCAACTTCTATCGAAAAAAATATATAATAGGTGATGGTTCTTCACTGTCAAGGCATATAGACAGAGATCTATTATCCTAGAAGAATTTTACTATGATTAAATATATTTTTCAGATGAATATATTTTAACATGATAAGGCATTGAAATAGACTAATATAAACATTATAGATAACCATAGAATCCACAACATTTAAACGTATTAGTATATGTGTAATATTAATGGTAGGTGTACCCAAAACATCCATACTAATTGAAGGTAACTGTAAAACTGCCATATGTAACTGAAGTTAAAGAGAAGGCTCACTAATGAGACCCCCCCCCCCCCACTCCGACAATGCTCATGCCACACCGTCTTCCTCCCATGGTTGCCAATGAAGCTTCCAATGGGTGGAATGTAAGGGTAAGTATAGCCAATCGTTCTTGTTATAAACATATATGAAACCATTTCCCAGTCTAATATCACTAAAATAGTTGAAATCTTTATCATAAATATTTATGATCACATATTAATTCATAAACCATGAAGGTACTTCAAATCCAACATCTTTTCATTCTTTACCGCCCCAATAGAAAAAAAATATATCTCATCAAACTGAATGGTGTATTCCAAAGCATAATTTAATCTAAACTGTAAGGATAGTAACTGAATACACTTCTCTATATTGAGAGAGTCTTTAAAAAACATTTAATGAATAGGTTCTAAAAACACATCAATTCCAAGACAACATTCCAATCTTCCTACACCATGGAATCTCATTATCATTTATTTTTTTCCTTTAAGTATGAATTGTAGACTCTTCATCATAAAATTTAGATGTGTATCTAGGAAATTTTATGATCTGATAAATCTTTTCTTTATATTAAATTTCCCAATGAAGTTATTTTGTAACATTAAATGAGGTGGTTTTTATCATAGGAAATCTCATGATTGGTCCATTCCACATAAAAAAAATTGATATTCCTCGAAAACTATATCCTATACATGTGGTACACTTTATATTACATCATTTAATAACTACATAATTCAGATGATATGATTATAAAAAATAGGTAGATCCCCTTGAGGGGAATCTGCTACACCCTCATAATGGACCCATACAAGACCTCTCAGAGGCATAATTCTGCCCACTGAAACATAATAAATGATCAAAAAATAGGATAATAAAAGGTCAAAATATAAAACAATAAAAAAATTGAAAATAAGATAAAAAATTATAAACATGAGACACATGTCCTAAAATACCAAAGTAAATTGATTCCTGTAATATCCAAATATAGATAGACATTCACTATAACCTACCCCCCATATCTCGACAATCCATTCTCCATACTACCAAAATCTTAAAACAATAAAAAAATCCTATGAAAAAAAAAATAAAAAAATACCTCAATAGCTTCTCAAACCGTTACCTTACCAAAACTATAACTTAAAAAAAGAGTGGTCATCATCCACATGGATTGGTGACCAACACATGGGAAATAAAAATAACTAAATAGAAATATTTCTCCAAAAATTAAGCCGAAACAAATACAATGTATATATAAAAAATTGAATAAATAAAATATAGTAATAAAAAAAGTAATTTTACTTCATATAAAAATAAAAACATCAAAAATTTTGAAACCCAATGTAGGATAAAAACTCTATGATACAAGTATAATATAAAAGGAAAAAAGGAATCCAAAAATTACTATATGTGATAGTGTGTTTGAACTCCCACAATATCACCACTATCTACCAACAAACTACTTATTGATCCTCAAAACCTCACTGTAACACCATGACTTTCCCTAAATCGGATGAAATAAAAATATATATGCATCACTAATGTAACACCCCGAGATTTTATGAAAAATAATCATTTAATTTCATTAATGTCTTTTGTTGTATTCTACACCAAGATTACCTTGCGCTATACACAACATAGTATTAGCTTGCAGTATACGCAACACTATTCTTGGATCGTGTTACACACAATTTTGATAATAGTTATTCTACGCAACATTGAGTGTGTGTGTATATATATATATTCAATGTATAAATGAAATATGGTTGGATTCTGTTATACAAAACAATGAAGGATTGTTTCACAACACGCAACCCTGACTTGGCTTGCATTACACGCAATCGTGACCTTCCTCGATAGCGTGTGTTGTACGCAATATCGTGTTTTAATAAACAACGATGTATTATTATAATATTTTCATGAACTAGTCGTTATGAATATTGTTAACTAAATTTTTAATTTTATAACATTATTATTCATCTTACACATTTCTAGAACATGTTATAAGAACAAAATAAATTTTTTGGGTAAAATAAGTATTTTTCAAAAAATGCAGTTTTGCCGCCTTTTGATGGCACACCCACATTAAATCTAGTTTTTGACATGTTTATAAGTTCAATTTTACAAAATAAAATTCTTATTTTGAATCAGGATATAAAAATTTACATTAGATAAAGTTTTGATATTTTTTCCGATAACTTTCATATTTTAATGAATAGTAAAAACACGCTATATTTTAATTAAAAACAACTTTTTTCATCGTAATATATTATATGGTTAAATTATAATATTGAATGTTTTTAAAGTATAAATAGAATATATTTTTACCATTTAATATAATTTATGTCATTAGCATTGATTTTACCTTGAATTCGTAGGTTAAATCAATTCAATCTTTTGTAATGTTTTAAAGAAAAACCTGTTTTCTTTCGACAATGGGATTAATTTTAATTTAATTTCTGAAACTTTTGTGTATTGAATTTGGAAAAATGGATTCCATATTTGGAATCATTGGATCCAAATTATGTTAATAAGATACTTTTTATTTTTGTGAATTATGAATAGTAACTACGGTAAATTTTATTTACCATAGTTAAAGGTAAATCGGGTAATTAAGGGTAAATATAATATTTTAAAATTACCCTAAAAAATGTCAAAATCCTATTGGATGACTAAAAGTCGACCAATATCACCTAAGGGTCGGATTAGATTCATTTAATTAAATTTTTTCAATGAAAATAATTTAATTATTATTAAAACCAAAGAATGTGACAACATGTCACTTTCTTAAATCTTATAAGTATAATAATTTTAATCTAGTGATAAACTTCATGAAACTTAGAACATGAATAGTATACAGAAAGCTAATACAATTATCTACATCATAGGAATTCATTTATAATTTTTAGGGATTAAATAATTATCATTTATTATGACACAAAGATGATGCAGTAATAGTCTTATTAATGAAATATTGACATAATTGATGTTATAAATGCCAAAATAAATGTAATATGAGACTTTTTATGACTTACTATAATTTTCTAGGTTAATATTAAAAGTTATTGTGGATTTAAGTAACTTGGTTTGAACTTATCATTCTATTATGAATTTCATAAAAATCTTGTACCAAATAGTTTCAAAATTGACATAAAATAGTTTTTAAAACAAATATTATATTATTAATTGTTATTTTATTCCTAAAAATATAAGGTTCTGCCAAATGACTTAGATAAGGTTATATATATAAATAATAAAAAACTTGGGGTTATTTTGGCTCGATATAGTAAGTTTATTAACCTTATAGTATAAGAACACAAGAAGACATGGTAAGAGTAAAATTATTTAACTTAATGTTAAATCTAAATGATAAGGTTAAAATAGGAACCTAAACTTGTCTAAATTCTATTGGATGAGAGTATTTTGACCCATACCCACCTTAGCCTCTAAATAAATCAATTTGGAGCTATTTAAAACCGAACTTGACTTTATAATAAAATAATATTTTTAGTTATTCCAAAGGTGCCCCTCTCCTCCCTTATAAAAGGGAACCTCCTCCCTCTCTTCCTCACACCGATTTGAGCATTCAAGCTCGGCCAACCCCTGCCAAAATCTCTTCTCCACTTTCCTAGCAACATCATAGAGGTTCTGGTCTTCCTCAAAGTCCAATTTTAGTTCCCTAAGAGGAGGTCTCAAAGAGGCGCTTCAAAGAAGAGGTAATTTCCGTTACCGATTCTTTCACCTTTATTTCTTCTTCCACTTATTATTCTTAGGTTGTTTCATTATGAAGTAATAACATCAGTATCACTCATATACTGATATGTTATTATTAGTATGAAACAATCTTATTTCACCATCTATCCATCCTACGGAAAACGAAATCACCGCGCGTGCGTACGTACGAAATACCGTCTCCACGTCGTGGTGAAATCTATTTTCCACCACCACCTTACTTGGATGGGTATAATGGTGTAAATAATAACTATAAATATTTATTTTAAAGTTATATTGTTTCTGAAAAAGTATAAATACACTCCAATACAGTTCCACGATCATGAGAACGATATCATCGCTCGTGCGTACGTACGGACTACCGTCTCCACGACGCGATGAGATTCATTCTCCACTTTAACCATTCATGAATGATTATAAAGTATATATAATAAGTAATAATGAAATATATGAAATAATAATGATACTGGATTTTTTTGTATATATATGTATGTCATCTACTTAATTCCGTTCAACTCAATAAGGAAACGAAAACAGCGTTCATGCATACATACAGCCTACCGTCTCCATGAACGGTGTATTTCTTTCCATTTACTGATTTATTATATATATGTATATTCTGAATATATATATATATAAATCATGTTTTATATTCTGGAATTAAGTAATCATGATCTAAGTAATCATATGAATAATTACAAGTCAAAACACGGACGACAAATGAAACAATTTTACCCAAAACACTCTTTAACATGGAATTTACAAAAGAACGGGTAATATAAAGTCATAAGTGAACCATTTATGATATCATAACAATGAATATGATTCTGTAATAAGTCAATGACATTTTTTAAATCATTATACAGGAGTTTCGGACACTTACGAAGAAAATCGAACCTAAGGTAAGGGAAATATCACAATCTCATTTTTATCCGAGATTGTTTTTACTTTGAAATTTACTGGAGTGTATTTTATCATCCACATCCATGTTTCCTCAATATGTAATATTATTTCCATCCACCTACAACTGTTTAAATCCAATTTTACCCTTCGGTGAGTTTTTAGTAAAATATATGAAAGGAATCTTTTGTCTTTTTTCATACGAGGTACTTTTTGACTTTTCCAACAAAAGTACGAAGAATGTTTTTTTAACTTATACGGCATGAATGGATTTTTAAAACATTACTTCCAAGAAGCTTCCATTACAAGTTTTCAAGTTTATTTTTATTCAACTTCTTTTAGTTTAAAATTGTATGAAATGTTAAGAAAGGAAAATGTTTTTGAAGTAGAAAGGATATTTTCCTCAAGAATGGAGTTCAAGTGTTTTATCAAAATTATTTTCCATCTAAGATAATAAATGGTTCTGTTTTCATCCCTATTATTACATTTATTTGATTATGTTGTGATGGAATTTATGATTTTGTGGCACACATAAGAATGGTATCATTATGAGATGGGTGGGACCTATATCTCCCTCCAATGCATTGGGTAAAGATTTTATATCTCATGAGATAGACATGGATGGAATGGTAGGTTATACCGGTTCAGTGAAACAGGACTGAAACAAGGGTGACTCGGTTCAGAAAGGGACTTTGTCCACTAAGATAGTCTTGAAAATGAGTCTTGACTAACAAGAAATGATTCTCTATGATAATGTATGAATGCCAAAAAGTCTCATGTTTTAAGTTATGATTATTGTGATTACATTTCACTGCCATGATTTATCCCATGTTATGAAATTATGCTCTCTTTTGCAGGTTAAGATTTCCACAATTTATGTTCTTATGAATATGATGTGATTGATATTTCTTTTGTTTACCCTTACTGAGAATTTGAGCTCACCCTTTTATGTTTTATTTTCCCCAAGATATAAAGAACGGTTTTAGGTAAAAAAAAGGAGATCTTTATGGGAGATGTTGAAGATCTTTCACCACGATTAGAAGATTATATTCGGAGTTTCCAAAGACACTAAACTATTACGATCCTTGTGTGTGTGTTTTTGTTATGTACTAAGTATTCCGAAAAAGTAATGAAATGTCCATGTACATCAAGCTTCGGGTCTCTACATTTGGTATCAAAGGAAATTTTTAGTCAACTTTTGGAAACTAGGATGTGAAAACGTTAGTGAGATCCCTAGAGATATTTTTAAGGTATGTCTAGGGATGTCCCTAAGGATAAGTATACGTATAGGATACTGTCCTAGAACTACCGTAACGATCATAGAATTTAACCTAAGATGTTAGAGATTGAAGGTACTCCCCCTTTATTATGTTGTTTTCCCTATGATGATTTTTTCCTATCACACTATTCTTTTTGGGTTTTAGACGATGGCTGGAACCCGAAGGAACCGTGTTGATCAATGCAATGGACAATGCAATTATTGCCCTCCTGAACAAACAAATGTTATGGGAGATGGAGTGAAAAATCTTATTGCTATACTTACACAAGCTATGAATCATTCTGGGCTTCCAAATGAGCAGAGAAGGGAACAATATTCTATTGAGTCCTTCATGAGGCAACGTCCACCTTCTTTCAGTGGGTCTTCCGATCCACTTGTTGCTGAACAATGGATTAGTACCACTGAAAAAGTTTTTTTCAGTTCTTCAATGTTCTGAGCATGATAAAGTCATCTTAGCAGTATATCGTTTTGAAGGTGAAGCTGATCAATGGTGGAATCTTATCAAGAATACGAGGCCAAGAGATGAAATTGAGTCCATGGAATGGGACGAGTTCAAGAACTTGTTTTTCAGTAAGTACTTCCCTCGTATTCTTCGAACAAAGATGGAAAATGAGTTTCTTGAGCTAAAGCAGAAGGATGATGAATCTGTTGGTATATACTAAGCGAATTTTACAAGACTTGCAAGGTATGCATCTGGAATTATCATCCAACCTGAAAGTAAAGTTGATCGATTTTTCAGTGGCTTAAAACCAAGTCTTTGAAGGGCATTTTCCATAAGAGACTTCAGTAGCTATGAAGAAATTGTGTGTTGTGCTATCAAGGTAGAAATGGAAGTTTGTGTTATATATCCATCTCATGGTTTTGACAAGAAAAGAAATATGGAGTTAAAGGAGAAATCTCATAATAATGGTGAAAAGAAGATGTGTAACACCCCGAGCTTCCATGATATGCTTCTCATTCAATAATGTAATAGCTTGCATTGTACGCAACATTGAGTTCTAACACACTGCAACTAATCAAAGTAGCCGTTATGAATAGTAATAACCACTTTTTAAATTTATAGAAATTTTATATTTCAAAATGGACTTCATTTTTGTATTCCTAATATTGAAATTAGCCTATGTTGAATTTTTTGTAATTTTCTGAGAACTTCAAAATTTTAATGAATAGTGAAAAATACTTAAAACAACTTTTTTTAATCAAAATAATTTATAGTGATAAGTTATACTATTGAGTGGTTTTAAAGTATAATTAGAATATATTTTTACCATTTTATCCAATGGTGGTCATTTGAATTAATTTCACTTTGAAATTGGACATAAACAATTGTCAATCTTTTGATATAAATTGTTTCTTAAAAACACGCTATTTGTTGTGACAGCGGGAATTAATTATAAAATTAATTAATGAAAATTATATGTTTGGAATTTCATAAAATAGACATCATTTTTGAATTCGGAATATCAATTATAGCTTAGGGTGAAATTTTGGCATTGTTCTGAAAAACTTCAATTTTTTATGAATAGTGAAACCACTAAGTGGTAGTTAAATAACTGATTTTTTCGTTTAAATGAAATATTACCACTTCTGTGATTTGATTTTTAAAAATCCGACATACATGGTTTTCATTAAGAAGTAAAATTTGGTTCAATGAGATTAAAATAATTTTTTGGTGAATAGTAACTTTTAAGTTCTTAATCGCAATTAGAGGTAATTAGTGTAGTTTAAGGTAAAAATAATGTTTTAATAATATGATATGAGCTTGACACTTGTACTAATCCTATTGGATGAGTCATGGCCCACAAAGAAAATCCATGGGTCAACTTGGGGACCCCATGGAGCCACTTTAGTTGGAAAATGACATAAATACGTTATATTTAATGTTAAAGTAAAAAATGACACAAACATGAAATGTTTTACTAGAACAATTTTTACATGGGGTTATACAAGTCATATTTTTGACTATAAATAGTCATTGGAAAGATAAAAATATTTCCTACATCATAGTATTTGTTTTATAATTTTTAGACATTAAATAAATTAAATTATTTATGACATCATTATGATGAAGCGATGACCTCATTATTTAACGATTTTAATAAAATGAAAAGATAATGTACACTCCAAGGCTTACACTTGTCCAAAGACTATTGGATGGGTATATTTCGAACCCTTATCACCTTATCCACGAATTATATAAGTGTGGGACCTTTAGAATCTGAAAAGCATTGTATAATAATGTAAAGGTTCCTTACTTTCCAAGAGTGCCCCTCCTCTCCTCTTATAAAAGGCCCCCACCTCTACCACCTCATTCACAATTTCAAGAAATTTGGCTCGGCCAACCTCTTCCCAAAAACTCTCCCAACATCCCTCACTTACTCCTAGAAGCCTCACTTTGGGAATAAGTCTCTCCAAGGAAGCCTTTGTCTCAAATCAAAAAGAGTTACCCGATTTTTTAGGTAATGTCTTCTCTAATGTTGTTTTGTTTTATTTTGCTTCTCCAACCCCTTAAACTCTTTTCATTCCTTTCTTTTGTAACAACACCAGTATCTACAATATACTATGATGTTGTTATGAAAATTATTTGGTTTACACTTACACACACCTTCGTCTAATGGTTAAATAACATACTGTTTCTGTGGGTGGTGAAATACTGCCTCACGAAACGATGATTGTTCAAATTCTTTTAACACCTATAATGGTGGCCATTTTGATGACACTATTTTCATATATGATATATATATTATTTTTATGTTTTCCTTATGCTTCTTTATTTCTCATTTATGGCATACTTTAGGATTTCCATTATGGGTAAACGTGATAATTTCATTTTAGGAAGTGCGGACTACCGCCCCCTCAAAGTGATGTGAATCGTTAATGCCATATGTGGTATGTATAAAGGATGGATTAAATGATATTATATATGATATTATACTGGAACTATATTATACCTTTAGATAATTATGATTTCATTCCATTAAATACAAAATAGAAATGAAAGTAGCGTTCATGCGTACGTACGGATTACCGTCTCCATGAACGGTGCATTTCATTTCTTACCTCTAAATGTTACGTAATATTATGAATGAATGTATATACTGGATATATATGATATATATGACATCTAAATCATGAATATAATTCTGGAGATAATGGATATTCTACCACATAAACAACTTGTAATTATAAGAAGTTTATTGTTGACTCAAGTACCAAAGATTGACAAAACGACCGTTATTAACTTAAATAATTACATAATGTTCATAACATGGTAATAAGTGATATAAAAGGAATAATGAACATTAAAAAGGTTCTTAAGTAAATAGAAATTAACTCTAGTTTATTATTCAGGAGGTTAAAGAACGGTCGAGTCAGGACAAGACGCAAGGTAAGGGAATTTCTTAACCCAACTTCCATTATTTGGGTTAATCTCCTACTTTCAAATTATGTCATGATATTATTATTTTTTATTTTGTATTCTTTGTGTGTACCTATAGTGAATACACATAATAAATCTATTTTATTTTAAAAATGATCTTTTTAAGGACTTCTTCTCAATCTCCTTTCATTGAGGCATATTTTGTTTTATACACAACTTTCTTTTATACGGTGTATAAACCCCTTTGACTTTTACGTTTATTCAAAAGGAATTTTTTTATACGAAGCGTTTTACTAAACGACAAAAAGGGAATGTTTTTCTTTCCGTACTTATGCGGCGACAACGACTTC
Source organism: Viscum album (assembly GCA_963277665.1). NCBI lineage: Eukaryota > Viridiplantae > Streptophyta > Magnoliopsida > Santalales > Viscaceae > Viscum > Viscum album. Next base: position 364,603,784 of record OY728166.1, on the reverse strand, counting down.
TCTACCGCCGTGACCATTATTTGAGTTTCGACATCCTCTACAAGCCATCATTTTTTTAATGAAAAATAAATACAAAGTTTTATCTTTCTTTTATTTTGGTATTGAAAATGGTTTTGAAAGCGTTTTTATTATATCAATGTGCTGTATTGATATCTTGTGATTGAAATGTGGAAATGTTATGTTTCCTTTATGCATGTTTTATGTGATACGATTATGTTATGGTTTATGATATGTTTAAACCTATTCATATAAGGAATGCATTGGACTTAATAAGTGACGGGTGGAGCCCGCTATAACTCCTCGATGCATCGGTAGGTCTCATGAGACAACTAGACGTGGAATTGGCCGAGGCCCTTTCCCCATTTGAGTTGTGATTTTGGCCGAGGCCTTAATCATTTTAGACGTCTTTGCCGAGGCCTTGACAAAATGTTTCAGAATGTCTGGCATTATGCATTCCATCATTATAAAAGTGGTTATTGATATTTCATGTGATTATTCGACTAGTAGAATATCCATGTGAAGAAGTAAATGGCATTATCTCATTTTACTTTTTCCATATTATGTTGATGTTCATGTTCAAAAGGATTTTGTTTTAGTTGTACATTTCCTTAAATGTTTATGTTTATTTATGAAAGCTTCCGCAATATTGTTAACCTTACTGAGCATCTGAGCTCACCTCTTTCAATGTTTTAATATTTTTCCAGGATGTGAAGAGGTATTTTATGAATGACCTACAGGGATAGTCAGAAGGGGATATGAGTGTGGACTATGAAGGCTTTGTTATTATTTTTTCACTTTATGATGTAATGTAACATTTATGAATGTATCTAGTGTTTCCAAGGCTACTAAACTAATCGGTCTTTCGAGACTTGATCTTTTGTGATCATGCCAATGTTACGAAGTAATGCACTGACTCTGGGTAGCTGGGGTCGGTGTGTTACAGTTGGTATCAGAGGCAGTTTAGTACTAACCTTGGAAGCTAGATTTAGATAAAATCTGATTAGAGCACATAGCCCGAAGATAGACTTTAAGGATTAGTATAGAAGAACTTCCTATAATTTTGGAATTATAGAGATTTTGTGAGTTTTCCTAGCAATACGTCCCTGTCTAGATACGAGCAAGTAGAGGCTGCTCTGGCACATATGTACCTAGGGGTAAAACCCGAAAACACCGCTTTGAGCTAGACTCAAACGGGAACTGGTGCACGACAACGGGCCTTGCTGCACTCTTGGTTACGACACTCCTGGGGGATATAATTTGGATAATTCTCATTTTCTATATAAACCACTATGAAGGGTTATGAGTATATTCTTCCTCAAAGAAAAAAATTTTATGGATTATATCCATAAATAGTTCAATTTATGTTAAGTATCTTACAAGTATGGAATTATGTATTTCGATTTATAAACTAATATTGTTTATGCCATTGTTTAGAAATGGAACCTAGTGGAAGGAATGGAAACCGTATCAATGCACGCACTCCGTGTAGGGATTTCCCTCCTGCTCAAGATAATTATTGTGGAGCTGGAGATACAACTGGTGCTGATCAACTTATTACCATACTGGGACAACTCACTCAGGTTATGAATAATAACCTTACTCGTATGGAGCACCCTGATCCGCAATGTAGAGGATCAATGTTAGACCGCTTCATGAGGCAACAACCACCAACATTTAATGGGTGTACAAATCCATTAGTAGATGAGCAATGGATAAACTCCTTAGAGAAAATATTCCACGGCTTGGGGAGTAGTGAGAGGGAAAAGGTTATCATGGTAGTTTACCGCCTCACTGGAGATGTTGATCAATGGTGGTCATTGATTCAAAACACAAAGGAAGATTATGACATATCGAATATGGAATGGAGGGAGTTCAAAGATCTTTTCTTAGAAAAATAATTTCCTCATGACCATAGAGTAGATATGGAAAGGAAATTTCTGAGTCTGAAACAAAAGGAGGATGAGAATGTCACAAAGTATGAGGCCAAATTTACAAGGTTAGCGAGGTATGCTGCAGATTATATATGTAACCCAAGAGGTAAGATTGATCATTTCTTTGATGGGTTAACACCATTTCTCCGTCGAGCTTTAGTATCACAATCGTTCTCAACATACGAAGATATTGTCTCTTGTGCTATCAAGACAGAAAAGGAATTCTCTAAGTCTTATGACAACAAAGTAAAGCAAGAGAAGAAGAGAACGGTGGAACAAGAGACAGATAAAGGGAAAAAGGGAAAGAATGATTTTCCATTATGTGATAATTGTGGGAAGAATCACCCTGGTACTTGTCTAAAAGGAATGGGAGTTTGTTATAAATGTGGGGAAAAAGGTCACCAGGCACGTGATTGCAAGGGAACGAAAGAGGCTATCAATGTTGAATGCTACAATTGTAGGGAAATGGGGCATTATGCAAATGAATTCCCTAAGCGTCAGGGAAACTTACCTCATAAAAGGCCAAGGGATCAAGGAAAATCTTATGCTGTTACTACAGTTGAAGCAAAATAATTAATGTATTGGTGCCTTTGGACTCATGGATTATATTCTGGTTATTAGAATAATGTGATATATATATATATAAGGATTGTACTGCAGTACATGTTGATTTCAGTATGGTTTTAATATGATGAAGGTAATTATATTTTTAGTATGTGACAATAAGAGAAACATTACTTTGTTTGGGGAATCTGATAAATTGATTTTGGAATTAAGAGACCTTTTAGAGAAAGTCTGGACAGAGGTATTTTGGATAACTATAAAGGTTGGAGTGGACTAAGTTGATCTTTGGATAGTATTGTTTAAGGTTAAAAATTTATGAAGATTATTTTTGAATATTATAATACTATAGTTTTAGGAAAAGGACAACCTGCAGGGTGGGGCATAACCCGTCGCATCGGACAAAGCTGCAGGAATCAAACCCACAATCATAGTGAGATAGGCCTTCATTTCCTACCACTAGCCTACAGGAAGTCCCTGGTTATTACAAAATAATTTTACTAATCTAAATAGTATGTGTTAACATTTGGAACCTTATACAATTAGGATAAGTATAATATTTTTGAGTTCTATTATCTTTTTGAGTGAAAGATGAGTTGAAGGTTGAAACTTTAATTGTCAAGCATAAATATATACATACCTATATCTTATTCATTGAATAAATTAATTCTTAAACTTTATTAAAGAGATATTAAAACAAAAAAATGTGTTATCCTAATACCTTATGTCTTGTTGAACTGATGATATTTTAAATCAACATAGATTGAAGGCTTTGAGGCCCTCAATTTGACAGTTGATTGTGATTGATGACCTCAATCACTCCCTACAAATATTTACGTTTTTTCTCCAATTATATGTCTCTAATTGCCACCAATGTTATCCTAATCGAGATCATAATTGGGTGGTGACTTTTTCATTTCCCTTTTCCTCTTATTAAGGCTAAATTTTATTAATCTTATTTCTGATGTGGGTTTTCCACAAAGGTATTTTCTCTTTTCAACCTTCAATTTACAAAGAAAAATTTCAAATTGTGAGGAAGCAATTTATTGAAGGAGGGGAGAATGTAACACCTCGATCTTCCATGATACGCTTCTCATTCAATAATGTAATAGCTTGCATTATACGCAACATCGGGTTCTAACACACTACAACTAATCAAAGTAGCCGTTTTGAATAGTAATAACCACTTTTTAAATTTATAGAAATTTTATATTTCAAAATGGACTTCATTTTTGTATTCCTAATATTCAAATTAGCCTATGTTGAATTTTTTGTAATTTTCTGAGAACTTCAAAATTTTTATGAATAGTGAAAAATACATAAAACAACTTTTTTAATCAAAATAATTTATAGTGATAAGTTATACTATTGAGTGGTTTTAAAGTATAATTAGAATATATTTTTACCATTTTATCCAATGGTGGTCATTAGAATTAATTTCACTTTGAAATTGGACATAAACAATTGTCAATCTTTTGATATAAATTTTTTCTTAAAAACACGCTATTTGTTCTGACAGCGGGAATTAATTATAAAATTAATTAATGGAAATTATATGTTTGGAATTTCATAAAATATACATCATTTTTGAATTCGGAATATCTATTATAGCTTAGGGTGAAATTTTGGCATTGTTATGAAAAACTTCAATTTTTGATGAATAGTGAAACCACTAAGTGTTAATTAAATAACTGATTTTTTCGTTTAAATGAAATATTACCACTTCTGTGATTTGATTTTCAAAAATCCGACATACATGGTTGTCATTAAGAAGTAAAATGTGGTTCAATGAGATTAAAATAATTTTTTGGTGAATAGTAACTTTTAAGTTCTTAATCGCGATTAGAGGTAATTAGTGTAGTTTAAGGTACAAATAATGTTTTAATAATATGATATGAGCTTGACAATTGTTCTACTCCTATTGGATGAGTCATGGCCGACTAAGACAACCCATGGGTCAACTTGGGGACCCCATGGAGCCACTTTAGTTGGAAAATGACATAAATACCTTTTATTTAATGTTAAAGTAAAAAATGACACAAACATGAAATGTTTTACTAAAACAATTTTTACATGGGGTTATACAAGTCATATTTTTTACTATAAATAATAATTGGAAAGCTAAAAAGATTTACTACATCATAGTATTTGTTTTATAATTTTTAGACATTAAATAAATTAAATTATTTATGACATCATTATGATGCAGCGATGACCTCATTATTTAATGATTTTAATAAAATGAAAAGATAATGTACACTCCAAGCCTTACACTTGTCCAAAGACTATTGGATGGGTAGATTTCGAACCCTTATCACCTTATCCACGAATTATATAATTGTGGGACCTTTAGAATCCGAAAAGCATTGTATAATAATGTAAAAGTTCCTTACTTTCCAAGAGTGCCCCTCCTCTCCTCTTATAAAAGGCCCCCACCTCTACCACCTCATTCACAATTTCAAGCCATTTGGCTCGGACAACCTCTGCCCAAATACTATCCCAACATCTCTCACTTACTCTTAGAAGCCTCACTTTTGGAATAATTCTTCCCAAGGAAGCCTTTGTCTCAAATCAAAAAGAGTTACCCGATTTTTTAGGTAATGTCTTCTCTAATGTTGTTTTGTTTTATTTTGCTTCTCCAACCCCTTAAACTCTTTTTATTCCTTTATTTTGTAACAACACCATTATATAAAATATACTAGGATGTTGTTATGATACGTATTTGGTTTACACTTACACACACCTTCGTCTAATGGTTGAAGAACATACTGTTTCTGTGGGTGGCGAAATACTGTCTCACGAAACGATGATTGTTCAAATTCTTTTAACACCTATAATGGTGGCCATTTTGATGACACTATTTTCATATATGATATATATATTATGTTTATGTTTTCCTTATGCTTCTGTATTTCTCATTTATAGCATACTTTATGATTTCCATTATGGATAAACGCGATAATTTCATTTTAGGAAGTGCGGACTACCGCCCCCTCAAAGTGATGTGAATCGTTAATGCCATATGTGGGATGTATAAAGGATGGAGTAAATGATATTATATATGATATTATACTGGAACTATATTATACCTTTATATAATTATGATTTCATTCCATTAAATACGAAATAGAAATGAAAGTAGCATTCATGCGTACGTACGGCTTACCGTCTCCATGAACGGTGCATTTCATTTCTTACCTCTAAATGTTACGTAATATTATGAATGAATGTATATACTGGATATATATGATATATATGAAATCTAAATCATGAATATAATTCTGTAGATAATGGGTATTCTACCACATAAACAACTTGCAATTATAAGAAGTTTATTGTTGACTCAAGTACCAAAGATTGACAAAACGACCATTATTAACTTAAATAATTACATAATGTTCATATCATGGTAATAAGTGATATAAAAGGAATAATGAACATGAAAAAGTTTCTTAAGTAAATAGAAATTAACTCTAGTTTATTATTCAGGAGGTTAAAGAATGGTCGAGTCAGGACAAGACGCAAGGTAAGGGAATTTCTTAACCCAACTTCCATTATTTGGGTTAATCTCCTACTTTCAAATTATGTCATGATATTATTATTTCTTATTTTGTATTCTTTGTGTGTACCTATAGTGAATACACATAATAGATCTATTTTATTTTAAAAATTATCTTTTTAAGGACTTCATCTCAATCTCCTTTCATTGAGTCATATTTGGTTTTATACACAACTTTCTTTTATACGGTGTATAAACCCCTTTGAATTTTACGTTTATTCAAAAGAAATTTTTTTTATACGAAGCGTTTTACTAAACGACAAAAAGGGAATTTTTTTCTTTCCGTACTTATGCGGCGACAACGACTTCTCCGCCACTGTGACCATTATTTGAGTTTCGGATTCCTTTACAAGCCATCATTTTTTGAATGAAAAATAAATACAAAGTTTTAACTTTCTGTTATTTTGGTATTGAAAATGGTTTTGAAAGCGTTTTTATTATATCAATGCGCTGTATTGATATCTTGTGATTGAAATGTGGAAATGTTATGTTTCCTTTATGCATGTTTTATGTGATACGATTATGTTATGGTTTATGATATGTTTAAACCTATTCATATGAGGAATGCATTGGACTTAATAAGTGACGGGTGGAGCCCGCTATAGCTCCTCGATGCATCGGTAGGTCTCATGAGACAACTAGTCGTGGAATTGGTTGAGGCCCTTTCCCCATTTGATTTGTGATTTTGGTCGAGGCCTTAATCATTTTAGACGTCTTGGACGAGGCCTTGACAAAATGTTTCAGAATGTCTGGCATTATGCATTCCATCATTATGAAAGTGGTTATTGATATTGCATTTGATTATTCGACCAGTAGAATATCCATGTGAAGAAGTAAATGGCATTATCTCATTTTACTTTTTCCATATTATGTTGATGTTCATGTTTAAAAGGCTTTTGTTTTAGTTATACATTTCCTTAAATGTTTATGTTTATTTATGAAAGCTTCCGCAATATTGTTAACCTTACTGAGCATCTGAGCTCACCCCTTTCAATGTTTTAATATTTTTCCAGGATGTGAAGAGGTATTTTATGAATGACCTGCAGGGATAGTCAGAAGAGGATATGAGTGTGGACTATGAAGACTTTGTTATTAGTTTTTCACTTTATGATGTAATGTAACATTTATGAATGTATCTAGTGTTTCCAAGGCTACTAAACTAATCTGTCTTTTGAGACTTGATCTTTTGTGATCATTCCAATGTTACGAAGTAATGCACCGACTCTGGGTAGCTGGGGTTGGGGTGTTACAAGATGAATGTTTCCTTATGCACAAAGTGTGGAAAGAAGCATGGTGGAGATTGTCTTAAAGGGACTAGAAAATGTTTTAAGTGTGGAAAAGAAGGTCATCGAGCAGCTGAGTGTCGAAGTAATGGAAAAAGGGTTTCTAATGATGTGAATAAAGAAAAGTCTGCAGAGAATGCACCTACTACACTTCAATGCTTCAAGTGAAAGGAAATGGGGCATTATGCTAATAAATTCCCTAATCCAAGGGTTAGTGATGATCAACATGACCAACCACTTAAGGCAAAGGACAAAGGGAAGTCACATGTGATCACCATTGGCGATGTTGAATATGATAACGATGTGGTGGAATGATTAAGTGTTTATGTAATGGGATTACAAAATAATGTTGTATCATAAAGTATTGGATTATTTATGTATTGGTCTAATGTGGTATTCAATGTGATTGAGATATTTTTGGAAATAAGATGATATGCACATAATGAAGGGAAAATGGGGAAATGAAATGTTTAACAGTATTCATGAGCTCCTGATTGATATAAGGACTAAGTGATATCATGGTTTGAGTATATAGAATTTTGAGGATTTTGGTATGTGGAAAGTGTTAACTTTTAACTGCATTCATGTTTTCACTAAGGTTCAATGGGTATTCAAGAGAGTTCCTGATTAAGGCCTTTGAATGTTTGGAATGTGAACAACAAGAAATATCTTATGATATATGGGGATCAACGATGGTATTAAATCTCTGGGAGTGGACTGCAGTATTATGGATAAGCCTAAAGATTGGAATGGGTTATGTTGGACATAAGTTATTATTGTTTGTTTTTCGATATTATTGATGGGATGTTATAGTAATATAGTTTTAGAAAAAGGACAACCTGCAGGACGGGCGACAGCCCATCGCGTCGGACAAGGCTGTGGGAATCGAACCCACAACCGAAGTGCGACTGGCCTTTATCGCCTACCACTAACCTACAGGAAGTCCATGTTTAGTAGAAACTAGTTTTATTATATTACTCAGTATGATATATGAAGTATATGTCCATTTTAGGAACACTATATGATGAATCTCACTATAGATGGACTTATTTATTTTTTTGATAACTTTTCTAACCTTTTGTTTGAGATAGATGGAATGACCCATCATTCTATCACATGATCTTCTAACACATCACTAATGACAAATTCAACTTCATTTCTTTAAGAGATGAAGTGGAAATTTTCCAAATAACGACAAACGGTGAGACTATACCAAAATCACGAAAGTATTTCTTCTAATTCCAATTTCATCAACTTTAGGGAAATGATCTTGAAAACCAAAAATTTTTTCCTAGTGCTCTTATATCTGATGAATCATATGGTACCTTAGATCATCACAAATTTATGGCTTTGTGATTGCTGGCTTTTCCATAGCCATGTTCTCTACCACTCTCCATTAGAACATGATGGTTAGATTTCTCTTCAATATCCATATTTTAACCTATGTGGAAACCCAGTGATTAGTTTATCTGGGTAACCGTTACGTTTCATACTTTTTTTTAAAGATTGGTTTTGGTATTCCTTTTTATGATGTGGGTTTCTATTAAAGAAACTTTCGAATAGTAAACCATTTATAACCCCAACGAATTTCGAGGGCGAAATTCATTTTAAGGGGGGTAGAATGTAACACCCCGAGATTTTATGAAAAATAATCATTTAATTTCATTAATGTCTTTTGTTGTATTCTACACCAAGATTACCTTGCGCTATACACAACACCGTATTAGCTTGCAGTATACGCAACACTATTCTTGGATCGTGTTAAACACAATTTTTATAATAGTTATTCTACGCAACATTGAGTATATATATATATATATATTCAATGTATAAATGAAATATGGTTGGATTATGTTATATAAAACAACGAAGGATTCTTTCACAACACACAACCCTGACTTGGCTTGCATTACACGCAATCGCGACCTTCCTCGATAGCATGTGTTGTACGCAATATCGGGTTTTAATAAACAACGATGTATTATTATAATATTTTCATGAACTAGCAGTTATGAATAGTGTTAACTAAATTTTGAATTTTATAACATTATTATTCATCTTACACATTTCTAAAACATGGTATAAGAACAAAATAAATTTTTCGGGTAAAATAAGTATTTTTTTAAAAATGCAGTTTTGCCGCCTTTTTGATGGAACACCCACTTTAAATGTAGTTTTTGACATGTTTATAAGTTAAATTTGACAAAATAAAATTCTTTTTTTGAATCAGGATATAAAATTTTACATTAGATAAAGTTTTTATATTTTTTCCGATAACTTTCATATTTTAATGAATAGTAAAAACACGCTATATTTTAATTAAAAACAACTTTTTTCATCGTAATATCTTATGTGGTTAAATTATAATATTGAATGGTTTTAAAGTATAAATAGAATATATTTTTACCATTTAATATAATGTATGTCATTAGCATTGATTTTACCTTGAATTCGTAGGTTAAATCAATTCAATCTTTTGCAATGTTTTAAAGAAAAACCCATTTTCTTTCGACAACGGGATTAATATTAATTTAATATCTGCAAATTTTGTGTATTGAATTTGGAAAAATGGATTCCATATTTGGAATCAGTGGATCCAAATTATGTTAATAATCTACTTTTTATTTTTGGGAATTATGAATAGTAACTACGGTAAATTTTATTTACCATAGTTAAAGGTAAATCGGGTAATTAAGGGTAAATATAATATTCTAAAATTACCCTAACAAATGTCAAAATCCTATTGGATGCCTAAAAGTCGACCCATATCACCTAAGGGTCGGATTAGATTCATTTAATTAATTTTTTTCAATGAAAATAATTTAATTATTATTAAAACCAAAGAATGTGACAACATGTCGCTTTCTTAAATCTTATAAGTATAATAATTTTAATCTAGTGATAAACTTCATTAAACTTCAAAAATGAATAGTCTCCAGAAATCTAATACAATTATCTACATCATAGGAATTTATTTATAATTTTTAGGGATTAAATAATTATCATTTATTATGACACAAAGTTGATGGAGTAATTATCTTATTAATGAAATATTGACATAATTGATGTTATAAATGCCCAAATAAATGTAATTTGAGACTTTTTATGACTTAAACTAATTTTATAGGTTAATATGACATGTTATTGTTTATATAAGTAACTTGTTTCGAACCTATCATTCTGTTATGAATTTCATAAAAATCATGTACCAAATAGTGTCAAAATTTACATAAAATAGTTTTTAAAACAAATATTATATTATTAATTGTTATTTTATTCCCAAAAATCTACGGTTCTTCCAAATGACTTATATAAGGTTATATATATTACTAATAAACAACTTGGGGTTAATTTGGCTTGATATAGTAAGTTTATTAACCTTATAGTATAAGAACACAAGAAGACACGGTAAAAGTAAAATTATTTATCTTAATGTTAAATCTAAATGATAAGGTTAAAATAGGAACCTAAACTTGTCTAAATTCTATTAGATGAAATTGTTTCGACCCATCCCCACCTTAGCCTCTAAATAAATCAATTTGGAGCTATTTAAAACCGAAATTGACTTTATAATAAAATAATATTTTTAGTTATTCCAAAGGTGCCCCTCTCCTCCCTTATAAAAGGGAACCACCTCCCTCTCTTCCTCACACCAATTTGAGCATTCAAGCTCGGCCAAACCCTGCCATAATCTATTCTCCACTTCCCTAGAAACATCCTAGAGGTTCTAGTCTTCCTCAAAGTCCAATTTTAGTGCCCTAAGAGGAGGTCTCAAAGAGGCGCTTCAAAGAAGAGGTAATTTCCGTTACCGATTCTTTCACCTTTATTTCTTCTTCCACTTCTTCTTCATAGGTTGTTTCATTATGAAGTAATAACATCAGTATCACTCATATAGTGATATGTTATTATAAGTATGAAACAATCCTATTTCAACATCTATCCATCCTACGGAAAATGAAATCACCGCGCGTGCGTACGTACGGAATACCGTCTCCACGTCGTGGTGAAATCTATTTTCCACCACCACCTTACTTGGATGGGTATAATGGTGTAAATAATAACTATATATTATTATTTTAATGTTATATTGATTCTGAAATAGTATATATACACTCCAATACAGTTCCACGATCATGATAACGATATCATCGCTCGTGCGTACGTACGGACTACCGTCTCCACGACGCGATAAGATTCATTCTCCACTTTAACCATTCATGAATGATTATAAAGTATATATAATAAGTAATCATGAAATATATTACATAATAATGATACTGGATTTATGTGTATATATATGTATGTCATCTACTTAATTCCGTTCAACTCAATAAGGAAACGAAAACAGCGTTCATGCATACGTACGGCCTACCGTCTCCATGAATGGTGTATTTCTTTCCATTTACTGATTTATTATATATATGTATATTATGAATATATATATATAAATCATGTTTTATATTCTGGAATTAAGTAATCATGATCTAAGTAATCATATGAATAATTACAAGTGAAAACACAGATGACAAATGAAACAATTTTACCCAAAACGCTCTTTAACATGGAATTTACAAAAGAACGGGTAATATAAAGTCATAAGTGAACCATATATGATATCATAACAATTAATATGATTCTGTAATAAGTCAATGATATTATTTAAATCATTATATAGGAGGTTCGGACACTTACGAAGAAAATCGAACCTAAGGTAAGGGAAATATCACAATCTCATTTTTATCCGAGATTGTTTTTACTTTGAAATTTACTGGGGTGTATTTTATCATCCACATCCATGTTTCCTCAATATGTAATAATATTTCCATCCACCTATAACTGTTTAAATCCAATTTTACCATTCGGTGAGTTTTTAGTAAAAGATATGAAAGGAATCTTTTGTCGTTTTTCATACGAGGTACTTTTTGACTTTTCCAAAAAAAGTACGAAGAATGTTTTTTTTAACTTATACGGCATGAATGGATTTTTAAAACATTATTTCCAAGAAGCTTCCATTACAAGATTTCAAGTTTATTTTTGATCAACTTCTTTTAGTTTAAAATTGTATGACATGTTAAGAAAGGAAAATGTTTTTGAAGTAGAGAGGATATTTTCCTCAAGAATGGAGTTCAAGTGTTTTATCAAAATTATTTTCCATCTAAGATAATAAAGGGTTCTGTTTTCATCCCTATTATTAAATTTATTTGATTATGTTATGATGGAATTATTTTTTTAATTCCTTGATCTTATATGAATTTTTTTATGATGTCATGATGTTTAAGATTCCCATTTTTATTACATGGGTTATGCAATGATGTATGATTTATGATTTTGTGGCACACATAAGAATGGTATCATTATGAGATGGGTGGGACCTATATCTCCTTCCAATGCATGGGGTAAATATTTCATATCTCATGAGATAGACATGGCTGGAATGGTAGGTTATACCGGTTTAGTGAAACAGGACTGAAACGAGGGTGACTCGGTTCAGAAAGGGACTTTGTCCACTAAGATAGTCTTGGAAATGAGTCTTGACTAACAAGAAATGATTCTATATGATTATGTGTGAATTCCACAAAGTTTCATTTTTTAAGTTATGATTATTGTGATTACATTTCACTACCATGATTTATCCCATGTTATGAAATTATCCTCTCTTTTGCAGGTTAAGATTTCCAAAATGTTGTGTTCTAATAAATATGATGTGATTGATATTTCTTTTGTTTACCCTTACTGAGCATTTGAGATCACCCTTTTATGTTTTCATTATAGATACTCGAAGCTTAACGTACATGGACATTACATTACATTCGCGGAATACTTAGTACATAACAAAAAACACACACACAAGGATCGTAATAGTTTAGTGTCTTTGGAAACTCGGAACGTAATCTTCTAATAGTAGTGAAAGATCTTCAATATCTCCCTTATAGATCTTCCCTTTTTTTACCTAAAACCTTTCTTTATATCCTGGGGAAAATAAAAAATAAAAGGGTGAGCTCAAATTCTCAGTAAGGGTAAACAAATGAAAAATCAATCACATCATATTCATAAGAACATAACTTTTGGAAATCTTAACCTGCAAAAGAGAGGATAATTTCATAACATGGGATAAATCATAGTAGTGAAATGAAATCCCAATATTCATAACATAAAACATGAAACATTGTGGCATACACACATAATCATAGAGAATTATTTCTTGTTAGTCAAGAATCATTGCCAAGACTATCATTGTGGACAAAGTCCCTTTCTGAACCGAGTCACCCTCGTTCCAGTCCTGTTTCACTGAACCGGTATAACCTACCGTTCCAGCCATGTCTATGTCATGAGATATAAAATCTTTACCCAATGCATTGGAGGGAGATATAGGTCTGACCCATCTTATAATGAATCCTTTCTTATGTGTGCCACATAATCATAAATCATACATCATCGCATAACACATGTAACAAAAATGGGATTCTTCAAACATCATGACATCATAAAACAAATCATATAAGGTAAATGACTTCATAAAAAATAATTCCCTAACAAAATAATCAAATCAATGTAATAATAGGGATAAAAACATAACCCTATATTATCTTAGATGGAAAATAATTTTGATAAAACATTTGAACTCCATTGTTGAGGAAAATATCCTTTCTACTTCAAAAACATTTTTCCTTTCTTAACATGTCATACGAAAAACATTCTTCTAAAAGTACCTCGTACGAAAAACGACAAAAGATTCCTTTCATATCTTTTAATAAAAACTCATCAAAGGGTAAAATAGGTTTTAAACAATTGTAGGTGGATGGAAATATTTTTACATACTGAGGAAACATGGATGTGGAAGATAAAATACACCCCAGTAAATACCAAAGTATAAACAATCTCGGATAAAAATGTGATTGTGATATTTTCCCTTACCTTAGGTCCGATTTGCTTCGTTAGTGTCTGAACCTCCTGTATAATGATTTAAATAATGTCATTGACTTATTACAGAGTCATATTCATTTTTATGATATCATATATGGTTCAATTATGACTTTTTATTACCCGTTCTTTTGTAAATTCCATGTTAAAGATGCGTATTGTGTAAAATTGTTTCATTTATCGTAGGTGTTTGTACTTGTTGTTCTTGACATTATTATTACTTATATCATGATTTAATTACTTACAGAATATAAATTATGATTTATATATCATATATATTCAGTATTTATATATATAATATATAGATAAATGAAATGAAACACATCATTCATGGAGACGGTAGTCCGTACGTACGCATGAACGCTGCTTTCCTTTCCTTATTGTCTTGAATGGAAGTAAGTAGATGACATATATATATATATATATAAATAAATTATATTTACCATGTCATATATTCCATTATTATTCATTATATATACTTTATAATCATTCTGTAATGGTTAACATGGATAATGAATCTCATCGCGTCGTGGAGACGATAGTCCGTACGTACGCACGAGCGATGATATCATTTCCATAATTATTGAATTTAATTGGAGTGGATGATACAATATATCAGAATCATTATGATTTTATAATAACTATGTATAGTTATTCTTTACACCATAATACCCATCAATGTAAGGTATTGGTGGAAAAACAGATTACACCATGGCGTGGAGACGGTATTCCGTACGTACGCACGCGTGGTGATTTTGTTTTCCATAGGATGGATAGATGGTGTAATAGGGTTTTTTCATACTTATAATAACATATCATTATATGAGTGATACTGATGTTATTACTTCATAATGAAACAACCTAAGAAGAAGAAGTGGAAGAAGAAATAAAGTTGAAAGAATCGATAACGGAAATTACCTCTTCTTTGAAGCACCTCTTTGAGACCTCCTCTTAGGGCACTAAAATTGGTCTTTTAGGAATCCCAGAACCTCTAAGATGTTTCTAGGGAAGTCTAGAGGAGAATTTGGTAGGGTTTGGCCGAGCTTGAAGGCTCAAAGTTGTGTGAGGAAGAGAGGGAGGAGGTGCCCTTTTATAAGGGAGGAGAGGGGAACCTTTGGAATAACTAAAAGTATTATTTTATTATAAAGCCCAATTCGGTTTTAAATATATCCAAATTGATTTATTTCTAGGATAAGGTGGGTATGGGTCTAAATCCTCTCATCAAATAGGATTTAGACAATTTTAAGTTATTATTTTAACCTTATCAATTAGATTTAACTCTAAGTTAAATAATTTAACTTTTACCGTGTCTTTTTGTTTTCTTATATTATATGGTTAATAAACGTACAATAACAAGCCAAACGAACCCCAAGTTGTTTATTATTAATATATATATCCTTATCTAAGTCATTTGGTAGAAAATTATATTTTTAGGAATTAAATAACAATTGATAATACAATATTGTTTTTAAAAACTAATTTATGTCAATTTTGACACTATTTGGTACATGATTTTTATGAAATTCATAACAAAATGATACGTTCTAACCAAGTTACTTAACTCAACAATAACATGTCATATTAACCTAGAAAATTAGTTTAAGTCATTAAAAGTCTCAAATTACATTTATTTGTGCATTTATAACATCAATTATGTTAATTTTTCTTAAAACGGTAATTACTGCATCATTGTGGTGTCATAAATAAATTAAATTATTTAAAGTCTAAAAATTTCAAATAAAATACCATTATGTAGGAAATCTTTTTATATTTCTAATTAATATTTTTAGTCGAATTTATCTTATGTATAACCCCAAATTAAAATTTTTTAAGTAAATAAACTTTGATTTTAACTCTTTTAACTCTTCTTTGATTTAAATAATAATAAATGTCTTAATCTAATCCATGTGGGCCTAAATGATAATATTTTACACTTAAGGTTGTTTTTGGTCGAGATACACTTGTCCAATAGGACTAGGACATGTTTTAGGGTAATATTAATATCATTTTTACCCTTAATTACCCTATTTACTTTTAACCGTGGTAAATAAAAGTAAAAAGTTAATATTCACCAAAAAAAAATTCATCTCATTGAACCACATTTTACATACTGACATCAACCATGTCTCTCGAATTTTTCAAATTCCATTCACAGAAGCGGTAAAATTACGATTTATGAAAAAAATAATTTTTTTAACTACCACTTAGTAGTTTCACTATTCATCAAAAATTGAAGTTTTTCAGAAAAATGCCAAACTTTCACCCTAAGCTATAATTGATATTCCGAATTCAAAAATGATTTCTATTTTACAAAATTCCCAACATATAAGTTGCATTAATTAATTTTATAATTAATTTCCGCTATCACAACAAATAGCGTGTTTTTAAGAGATAATAATTATCAAAAGATTAACACTTGTTTATGTCTGGTGTAAATGTGAAATTACATCCAATGACCAAAATTGTATTGAATTGTAAAAATATATTCTAAATATACTTTAAAACCACTCAAATTAATAATTTATCACTATTAATTATTTCGATTAAAAAAGTTGTTTTTAATTAAAATTTAGTAATTTTCACTATTCATCAGAAAATGAAAGTTATCCGAAAAGTACCAAAATTTTACCCTAAGATAATTTCGATATTACGAATACAAAAATGAATTCCATTTTGAAAAATAAAATTTACAAAATTTCAAAAAGTGGTTATTACTATTCATAACTATTAGTTTTAATAATATTTTAATAGCATATTGTTGTTTAGTGAAACTCATTATTGCGTACTACACACGCTATCGAGGAAGGTCGTGATTGCGTGTAATGCAAGGAAAGTCAAGGATGTGTGTTGTGCAAGCTTCTTTTGGTGTAGCGTACAACACAAGTCATTAGTGATTTTAAAAAGAATATTTTTTATAAAATCTTGGGTTGTTACATTCTACCCCCCTTAAAATGAATTTCTCCCTCGAATTTCGTCGGGGTTATAAATGGTTTACTACTTGGAAGTTTCTTTAATAGAAACCCACATCGTAAAAAGGAATACCAAAACCATTCTTTAAAAACAAAAGTATGAAACGTAATGGTTACCCAAATAAACTAATCACTGGGATTCCACATAGGTGAAAATATGGATATGGAAGAGAAATCTAACCATCATGTTCTGATGGAGAGTGGTAGAGAACATGGCTATGGAAAAGCCAACAATCACAAATCCATAAATTTGTGACGATCTAACGTACCATCTGATTAATCAGATATAAGAGCACTAGGTCAACATTTTTGGTTTTCAAGATCATTTCCCTAAAGTTGAAGAATTTGAATTAGAATAAATACGTACTTTATTTTGGTACAATCTCACTGTTGTTCGTGCCTTGAACAATTTCCACTTCATCTCTTAAATAAATGAAGTTGAATTTGTTATTCGTGAAGTGTTAGAAAATCATGTGATAGAATGACGGGTCATTCCATCTGTCTCAAACAAAAGGTTAGCAATAGTTATTAAATAAGTCATTCTATAGTGAGATTAATCATATATGGTTCCTAAAATGGACTTATAATTTATATATCATACTTCTTAATATAATAAAACTAGTTCCTACTAAACAGAGACTTCATGTAGGCCAGTGGTAGGCGATAAAGGCAAGTCGCACTTCGGTTCTGGGTTCGATTCCAACAGCCTTGTCCGACACGATGGGTTGTCGCCCGTCCAGCAGGTTGTTCTTTTTCTAAAACTACATTACTATAACATCCCATAAATAATATCGAAAATCTTCTATCCTTAAACAATACTAACTTATGTCCAACATAATCCAGTCTAATCTTTAGGCTTATCCATAATACTGTAGTCCACTCTCATAACATAGTGAAAACGATTACCATAGATTTAATACCATCGTTGATCCCCATATATCATAAGATATGTCTTGTTGGTCACATTCCAAACATTCAAAGGCCTTAATCATGTATTCTCTTGAAGAATGAATATCCATTGAACCTTAGTGAAAACATGAATGCAGTTAAAAGTTAACTCTTTCCACATACCAAAATCAAAAAATTCTATATACTCAAACCATGATATAACCTTCTCCTTATATCAGTCATGAGCTCATGAATACAATCAAACACCTCATTATCTTATTATTCCTTCATTATGCGCATATCATCTACTTCCCAAAAAAATATGAATAAAATTTCATGGTTACTAGTACCATTAATCATACACTTTAAAAACTCAGGAAATACAATAGTGTAACAATCCTTAGATGTCTCTTTATTCCATAGTACCATGAGATTACTTATACAACATTACACTTGATAAACATTTAATCATTCCACTACCTTCTTAAACCATTGACCGAGCTTCAACAATTCTTTCATCTCACATATCATTTGTAGTCTCTTCATCATCATAAACAAAAATACTTCCCATACGACCATACTGATTCTCTTCATGAGACTTTCCCTTAGGGCATTGGTTTGCATAATGCCCGTACATTCCACATTTAAAACATTTAACCATTGTTGATGTCATAGAAATACCATTATCCTCATCCATGGTGTTAAATGAACCTTTTCCTTTGCACTTACTTGCTTTGTGTCCTTCTTTTCAACACCCAAAGCATCTTCCAGTTCTTTTGAAACATTCTCCTTGATGCCTCTTCCCACATGATTTACATAGGGGAAATTGAACTTTCTTTCCTCTATGATCATCATGAAACTCCATCTTTCTCTTATTATCCGAGTCAAGAAACTTACCAAATTTTACTTTATTGATCATATTATGAGATTGCTGATTCGGCATAATAATGATGTTTGGATTTCCAAATCCCATTTCATTATGAATAATATCATTCCATTGTCCATCATATCCTCCATTATCGTGAATCATCTTGTTTCCAACCATTTTCTGAAACCCAAGAAGAATAATATGAGAGGAAAAAATAATGCTAGGGAAAACAACATAATAAAGGTGGAGTATCCTCAATATCTAACATCTTAGGTTAAATTCTATGATCGTTGTCGTAGTTCTAGGACTGTATGCTATACGTATACTTATCCTTAGGGACATCCCTATACATACCTTATAAATATCTCTAGGGATCTCACTAAAGTTCTCGCATCCTAGTTTCCAAAGGTTGACTAAACCTTTCCTCTGATACCAACTGTAGAGACCCGAAGCTTAACATACATGGACATTACATTACATTCGCGGAATACTTAGTACATAACAAAAAAACACACACACAAGGATCATAATAGTTTAGTGTCTTCGGAAACTCGGAACGTAATCTTCTAATCGTGGTGAATGATCTTCAATATCTCCCATAAAGATCTCCCTTTTTTTTACCTAAAACCTTTCTTTATATCCTGGGGAAAATAAAACATAAAAGGGTGAGCTCAAATGCTCAGTAAGGGTAAACAAAAGAAAAATCAATCACATCATATTCATAAGAACATAACTTTTGGAAATCTTAACCTGCAAAAGAGAGCATAATTTCATAACATGGGATAAATCATAGTAGTGAAATGAAATCCCAATAATCATAACTTAAAACATGAAACTTTTTGGCATACACACATAATCATAGAGAATCATTTCTTGTTAGTCAAGACTCATTGTCAAGACTATCTTAGTGGACAAAGTCCCTTTCTGAACCGAGTCACCCTCATTCCAGTCCTGTTTCACTGAACCGGTATAACCTACCGTTCCAGCCATATCTATCTCATGAGATATAAAATCTTTACCCAATGCATTGGATGGAGATATAGGTCTCACCCATCTTATAATGAATCCTTTATTATGTGTGCCACATAATCATAAATCATACATCATCGCATAACACATGTAACAAAAATGGGATTCTTAAAACATCATGACATCATAAAACAAATCATATAAGTTAAATGACTTCATAAAAAATAATTCCCTCACAACATAATCAAATCAATGTAATAATAGGGATAAAAACAGAACCCTATATTATCTTAGATGGAAAATAATTTTGATAAAACATTTGAACTCCATTCTTGAAGAAAATATCCTTTCTACTTCAAAAACATTTTTCCTTTCTTAACATGTCATACGACTTTAAACTAAAAGAGGTTGATTAAAAATAAACTTTAAAACTTGTAAATGAAGATTCTTGGAAATAATGTTTTAAAAATCCATTCATGCCGTATAAGTTAAAAAAACATTCTTCTCGTACTTTTGTCGGAAAAGTCAAAAAGTACATCGTACGAAAAACGACAAAAGATTCCTTTCAAATCATTTAATAAAAACACGCCAAAGGGTAAAATAGGTTTTAAACAATTGTAGGTGGATGGAAATATTATTACATATTGACGAAACATGGATTTGGAAGATAAAATACACCCCAGTAAATACCAAAGTATAAACAATCTCGGATAAAAATGAGATTGTGATATTTTCCCTTACCTTAGGTCCGATTTTCTTCGTAAGTGTCTGAACCTCCTGTATAATGATTTAAATAATGTCATTGACTTATTACATAGTCATATTAATTGTTATGATATCATATATGGTTCACTTATGACTTTTTATTTCCCGTTCTTTTGTAAATTCCATGTTAAAGATGCGTATTGTGTAAAATCGTTTCATTTATCGTAGGTGTTTGGACTTGTTGTTCTTGACATTATTATTACTTATATCATGATTTAATTACTTAACGAATATAAATTATGATTTATATATCATATATATTCAGTATTTATATATATAATATATAGATAAATGAAATGAAACACACCGTTCATGGAGACGGTAGTCCGTACGTACGCATGAACGCTACTTTCCATTCCTTATTGTCTTGAATGGAAGTAAGTAGATGACATATATATATATATATACATAAATCCATTAGATTTACCATGTCATATATTCCATTATTATTCATTATATATACTTTATAATCATTCTGGAATGGTTAACATGGATAATGAATCTCATCGCGTCGTGGAGACGGTAGTCCGTACGTATGCACGAGCGATGATATCATTTCCATAATTATTGAATTGAATTGGAGTGGAAGATACAATATATCAGAATCATTATGATGTTATAATAACTATTTATAGTTATTCTTTACACCATAATACCCATCCAAGTAAGGTGGTGGTGGAAAAACAGATTACACCGCGGCGTGGAGACAGTATTCCGTACGTACGCACGCGTGGTGATTTTTTTTCCGTAGGATGGATAGATGGTGAAACAGGGTTGTTTAATACTTATAATAAAATATAAGTATATGAGTGATACTGATGTTATTACTTCATAATGAAACAACCTAAGAAGAATAAGTGGAATAAGAAATAAAGTTGAAAGAATCGGTAACAGAAATTACCTCTTCTTTGAAACACCTCTTTGAGACCTCCTCTTAGGGCACTAAAATTGGTCTTTTAGGAAGACCAGAACCTCTAGGATGTTGCTAGGGAAGTGGAGAGGAGAATTTGGAAGGGTTTGTCCGAGATTGAAGGATCAAAGTTGTGTGAGGAAGAGAGGGAGGAGGTGCCCTTTTATAAAGGAGGAGAGGGGCACCTTTGGAATAACTAAAAATATTATTTTATTATAAAGACAAATTCGGTTTTAAATAGATCCAAATTGATTTATTTCGAGGATAAGGTGGGGATGGGTCGAAATCCTATCATATAATATGATTTAGACAAGTTTAGGTTATTATTTTAACCTTATCAATTAGATTTAACTCTAAGTTAAATAATTTAACTTTTACCGTGTCTTTTTGTTTTCTTACGCTATATGGTTAATAAACTTTCCATAACAAGACAAACGAACCCCAAGTTGTTTATTATTAATATATATATCCTTATCTAAGTCATTTGTCCGAAAATTAGATTTTTAGGAATTAAATAACCATTGATAATATAAAAGTTGTTTTAAAAACTAATTTATGTCAATTTTGACACTATTTGGTACATGATTTTTATGAAATTCATAACAGAATGATAAGTTCGAAACAAGTTACTTAACTCAACAATAACATGTCATATTAACCTAGAAAATTAGTTTAAGTCATTAAAAGTCTCAAATTACATTTATTTGGGCATTTATAACATCAATTATGTTAATTTTTCTATAAAGGTAATTACTGCATCATTGTTGTGTCATTAATAAATTAAAATATTTAAAGTCTAAAAATTACAAATAAAATACCATTATGTAGGAAATCTTTTTATATTTCTAATGAATATTTATAGTCGAATTTATCTTATGTATAACCCCATATTAAAAAAAATTTAGTAAATAAACATTGATTTTAACTCTTTTAACTCTTCTTTGAATTAAATAATAATAAATGTCCTAATTTAATCCAAGTGGGCCTAAATGATAATATTTTACACTTAAGGTTGTTTTTGGTCCATATACACTTGTCCAATAGGATTAGGAAATGTGTTAGGGTAATATTAATATCATTTTTACCCTTAATTTCCCTATTTACTTTTAACCGTGGTAAATAAAAGTAAACAGTTACTATTCACCAAAAATTATTTTCATCTCATTGAACCACATTTTACTTACTGACATCAACCGTGTCTCTCGGATTTTTGAAATTCCATTCACAGAAGCGGTAAAATTAATATTTATGAAAAAATAATTTTTTTAACTACCACTTAGTAGTTTCACTATTCATCAAAAATTGATGTTTTTCAGAAAAATGCCAAACTTTCACCCTAAGCTATAATTGATATTCCAAATTCAAAAATTATTTCTATTTTAAAAAATTCCCAACATATAAGTTGCATTAATTAATTTTATAATTAATTTCCGCTATCACAACAAATAGCGTGTTTTTAAGAGATAATAACTATCAAAAGATTAACACTTGTTTATGTCTGGTGTAAATGTGAAATTACATCCAATGACCAACATTGTATTGAATTGTAAAAATATATTCTAAATATACTTTAAAACCACTCAAATTAATAATTTATCACAATTAATTATTTTGATTAAAAAATTTGTGTTTAATTAAAATTAATAATATTCACTATTCATCAGAAAATGAAAGTTATCCAAAAAGTACCAAAATTTTACCCTAAGCTAATTTCGATATTACGAATCCAAAAATGAATTCCATTTTGAAAAATAAAATTTACAAAATTTCAAAAATTGGTTATTAATATTCATAGCGGCTAGTTTTAATAATATTTTAATAGCATATTGTTGTTTAGTGAAACTCGTTATTGCGTACTACACACGCTATCGAGGAAGGTCGTGATTGCGTGTAATGCAAGGAAAGTCAAGGATGTGTGTTGTGCAAGATCCTTTTGGTGTAGCGTACAACACAAGTCATTAGTGAAATAAAAAAGAATATTTTTCATAAAATCTTTTGTTGTTACATTCTTTTCCCCAGGATATAAAGAAACGTTTTAGGTAAAAAAAAGGAGATCTTTATGGGAGATGTTGAAGATCTTTCACCACGATTAGAAAATTATATTCCGAGTTTCCAAAGACACTAAACTATTACGATCCTTGTGTGTGTGTTTTTGTTATGTACTAAGTATTCCGCAAAAGTAATGTAATGTCCATGTACGTCAAGCTTCGGGTCTCTATAACTAAAGTGTTCCACATGGTGTGAACTAAAAATTCTTGGTAGGATCTCACTCATGAGTTCCATATCATTTATCAGTGAAAGAATATGATAATTCTCATGATTTAAGAAAACAATTAATGATTAACATTTATATAATTTAAATATTAAAATAATGGTAAAACTATTACCCATTTTATAAGTTCTAAAATATGTCTAGGTAAAACATTTTCAATTAATTTAACATACATAAATGTATCCATTTAAAATCATGTATCACATATAAAAAAAATACAATAAAAATCTACTAGATTTAACATTATTCTGGGGATATCTATAGAATATTCTTTCTAGACCACTCATTTCTAACTACATATAATCATGATCATTAATACTATATTAAGAAGAATAAAATATATAGATTATAGGAATACCTGAAAGTGTGAACTCTCGATATATTTATGAAGTCCCCAAAATGAAATTCATATAGATTAGAGAAACACCCCTTGACTGAAACCCATGATTGTATCAATAGAGAATGCCTATTATAAAACAATAAAACTAAGTACCCATGTATTTCCATGTTCCACATTTTACAACCCATTTTCTCATATCCATAAATCAAAAATCATTTATCACATTATTTTCATAATGAATTTTAAATAACCATTAATGTTTTCAGAAAAATATTAAAACAATATTTTCTCAAAATCATATTTCAACACACAAAAAACAGTCATGATTTTTCATATATAAATTAATATATAAAACTATAGAAATATATTTCATCCAAGAGAGGATATATAAGGGACAACATAACTCTAAAATAACTCTCACACTCTAATAAAAATATCCACTAAAATAGATGAACATGAAGAAAATAATGGAGTGGACAAGTTGGCAGTGGAGAGGATATGTTCGTAGTAGAGAGTAAAATCAAAAAATATCTAAATAAACATGTATCGTACACTGTAAATAACATGATGTTCATCTATAACAAGAAGATAGAATAGTTCATCTAGAATTATCAAGAATATTATCATAGCAGAATAGAAATCTCTAAAGGTAAATGGTGTTACAACAGTAAATAAAATTGAAGAAGAAAAAGAATGTCTTTCCCAAAGAGATATTCCTCGACAACCAAGACAAAATATCACTAAATTAACAACATGATAGTAGTGGAGATCCCCGTTATTTCATGGAAGATCTCATTGGTCTCAATGACAAATATTCACATGGAATGAAAATAAAATATGGCATGTTGGGTATAAATTATACTAACCATGAAAATTAAAAAATAATAATTTGGGATTCATGAAGTGAAATCCACATATTCTTAAAATACTAAAATAATTTCTCTTAATAATAAAAATAACTCTTCTTGACCTTTTGAAAATGTTAAAAAAATTCATGGAATGAAAATAATTCACACCATGAACAAATAGAAAATGTCTATCTAGAAATCCTTTCACGCAAACAATAGTTCATGATATGGATATTTTGTTTAGATAGAAATAAAATATGCTTATATAGAAAATCCAAAATAGTCTCTGTAATTCCCCAAATATAGGGAGAACCCCACAAATACTTTGACACATTTATACAAAGACTCCATTAATTCCAATAAACAACCATCCTCGAACAATTGGTCAGTTTTCACATGACAATTATCTTTTCCACATGGAGTCCCAAAACACATCCAAATATAGATTTAAATGAATATTTTGATGATAGAAACATCAATATATTAATGGCATGTTATGTTTCTTGAAAACTTACTTTTCTTTTTCATTAAATAATTATTATTTGTAAAATTCCACCCGTTATAACTTATAAAAGTACTCCTCCTATACCAAGTGTATGAATCAATTAAAATTATGATTAATAAATATTATGAAAAAATATTATCACTAAATAAAATTATTTAATTGTTTTGGTTGTTTTTTACTTAAGATTATTCCCCAAATACTTCATAATACAGAAGGATTCAATGAAATGTTTCTTCATTTTATCTAATGACTAGTTATATCACTTTATTATATTTATTTATATTAAATTTCATGCATGATATAATTTATAACATTTAAAATATATGAATAACATCAATAAAAATTTAAATAATCATGTCATAATAAATTCACATCATATTCATACTCATCCTTTTTATTACAGGTTCTTTTTATTTTTATTAGTTATACCACATATGTGGATGATGTTATAAAATTTAAATATTGGATGGTTATAAAATCATGATAAAATTTATGATATAAAATTAATAAATAAATAATAATTTTTCAAGGATATAGAATTGAGATATTATGATGGCCCTTTTTATTATAACAATTATATACAGTGTTTATATAATTGAAACTAGTGAGTTATATATTTATTCCTTTAGAAATATTCATGTAATAACCATGCACATAAAATATAAAGTTATAAATAATAATCATGAATTAATTTCACCACTATAAATTGTTTTGGATATTATGAAAATGGAATATAGCAAAATAACTAAGACCACCACACCTGAACAAGCCTGAAATAACTGAAATCACATAAAACTAATGTTCAAAAAAATTAAAAACATGAAAGCATAATTAATTAGTGGAAGTAAGAAATTCATAATATTATATATAATGGTAACAAATATTAAAAAGACTATTAATTTATCTATGTTGATTATAGAGGTTATTAAATCATGTCTGAGTAACTTCGGAGTTACGGTAAGGGGATTCACGTGTCAACATACATTCATTGAGATAAGACTCATATTATCCGCCAGTTTTATTTTATATCGTGTATATAGAACGAATGAGTACATAGAAATGTAATTTATAATTAATTAATTGGATTTAAAATTCTATTTTATGCTCTATAATTCATTCTCATTTGACTCATATATTACTGAATTTATTATTGTTTCCCATCAAAGTCTTTTCTCTTAGGATTGAGATTCATTTTTTTATATTTTATATTATTTTATTAATTATAAATTCTATCCACAGAATACATATTTAACTATTTAGATAATATTTAATGATGTATACTATTATTTCTTTTTTATTGTATATTTAATTAATCATTAATATCTTGAAATTACAATATTCATAATAGGGTTTTTCTAGATCTCTCTTAAAATATGAGATTGTATATTCATTATGATTATTTTGAGGATTTTCTATACACTTTAAATCTAAAATTTAATATTTTCTTATATTATGGTATTTTTATATTTAAATTTATTTTTTTATTCACTATATATTTACTAATATTTCTACACACTTTATCATTTATGTGGGGTTTCCTAAACTGGTCTTTATTGTTTATGTCATAATCTTTTTTCAATAAGTATATTATTTTATATTGACGATATTATAATATTTTAATTTATTATATTTTCATTAATTTTATTTGGTATTTATTTATATTTCCTTTTCAAAATATCATTTTTGGTTGATTATTATTTATAAAATACTATGTTTTAATGGATAAATTTTAGTCTATATTTTATGTGTTACCATTCCATTCCAATATTCAATAATATAATAAATACATAATTTAAGAATTTTGAGTGAAAAATATTTATTTTATTCCATACCTATAATGTTTCTCATTAGAATCCATTATTATGGTCGTCTAATTAATGTGGGGGGTTATCAAAATATTTTGAATACCCTAAAAAGTTAAATTTAAATTTTCCTTCTCATTTCCTAAATTTATATTCAAATAATATTACCTTTAATTTCATTCTTTTAAATATATGTATATAAGGATTTCTATTCAAGAAAAAAAATTTAAAATAAATTTCTCATCATTTGAAAATTATTTTGAAAAGCATTTCAAAATTTTTTACTTGAACCTAAATAAAATATACTTAAGTATCCTTTCAAATTTTCATATATATTTTCCTCCCAATCACATGTTTGTTTTTTAGTAATATTAATCCTTTAAAAAAATTAATATATATTTTAGATAAATATTAATATCATTTTATTTTCTCGTTATAATGATTTGTCAAAATTTATTTCATTTTTTATTATTTCAATTTTCCAAGAAAATATGTTTAATCATTCATAAATATTATACAATTTCATATATTACTATAAATTTTTATTTTAATTTATAATAATATTTTTTATATTCATCCATTGGTAATATTTATATTATATCCCCTCTCATTATATAATTATTGCAAAGATTCTCAATGTTTAAATAGTCCCTTGATTACTTATATTAATTTTTATGTATCCACAGTAATGATAACTAAAATCTCAATGCTAAATTATTACAAAAATATACATTGGATGTCCTTATCAACATATTTATATAATGACATGATTTTATCTAATTATTTAATTTTTTAGTATAATATACAACATTCTATTAATATAATTATATTCAACAATATGGTCCTACCTTGTACTGATCGGGTGTAATATTATTATTTAATTATATTCTCTTGTTTAATAAATCAATATCATAATCCAAAAAATGATTACTTATTAGTTATTGAAAATAAATTTAGTAAGCACGACTAATCCTGGTGTTTATGACCAACAAAAATATGATACTAAAATACACCAAATTTTTTATCAATGTGTGATATATTGAGAGAATATAATTATAATACTATGTGCAACTCTATGAGTGTTTCTAAGACAATAGTGTATTATGGATAAAGAATCATGATTTCTAATGATGGTAAAATAAGGAAATGTGAGTAAAGTGGGATAAGGGGCATATCATCTACATGATGTACACAAGAATATTTATTAGATACCGCAATATTAAATTTCAAAAATTGAATACTATTATTAGTTTACAAACATCAACACTTTATTATTTGTTTAAAAATTATAAATAAAATCTCAATGGCTCAAATTTTTCTCACTCTTGTAACTATTGTAGATGAAAATAGGAAGTCTAGTTTTTAAGTATAGAAAGGTTAGAAGTTGATTGAAATTTTAATTTGATATTCAATATATAATGAATTGGTTTATAAATGTGAATAAATAGAAATTGTTGTTTATAAGACATTGAAAAGTGATTTTGTAGAGGATTGATAATCCTAAAACAAATGGTAATCAGTAAATAATATTTAATATTATGTATTTATTACTGAAGTGATATAGGTATTAATTACTTTACTGATGTCACTAGGATAAAAACTAAATCCCTATTGAGAGTACTGTGTGAATAGTGTAAGGTTATATAGATATTTGTAGAGAAGTGGTATCTTATTATGGTTTGTAAAAACATTCAAGTGAAGTAGTTGTCATGTCTCATATTAACACATCATCAATATTCACACCTTTGATAAATCTTTTTACTATTTAACCATGAAAATGTTAGGTTTTCATAATTTTTAATCTTTAAATATAATTTTGAATTTGAAAGAAATTCAATATGTAATTGAAAAGATGAAATATGATCATATTTATTCTGAAGAGTGGAATAAAATTTCTAGACATTGTAATTTAACCCACTCACTTATCGTGTTTAGATGTAACATTATAGTAAAACATGTTTTATCATAGTTATTTGTAATATTTTAAATCCTTTAGAGGGATGAATATATTATTTAACAAAATTTATAATGAAAACCTTTATTTTCAGGTTTTAATACCATATTTATAATAATATGATGAGATCATGTCCTAGATCTTCTGGTAATGATGATTTAATTGTGTCATCATATCAGATATAATTATATAACACCTTAAAGATTAATTATATATATGGATGTGAATTTTCTAAGTGATTTTTAAGTGAAAAAATTCCATCTATAGAGTATTTTTTAGTAAAATATATATATATGTTATGGATTTCCTACATTAAATGGTAGTTGAGGTAAAAAATTTATTTTCTAAAAATGTTATGATAAATTCAGTAATTAAGGACTATGGATTATTTAAGACATATTTCATTATATCTATATATAACTATGTAAACATATTAATGGATTATGTAATAATATTACTAAATTTATTAAATAAATAAATGGACTCATATATGATGACATTGATTCTAATATAATGATTGGAAATCATCACATTTTTAACACCATTGTATATCCCAATGGTGTTACCACTTGGGTAATTTAATTCTATATATTTATTTCTTTATTACATAGAGAATACACTGGTTTCATATGAATTGATGTTGAAGTTAAAGAGCCATTTAGAAATATGATCTAAAGATATTTCATTCCCAATATATCAGATAAATGATTTTTTTTTCAATTAAACTAAATATGATATGAGTTTTTATTTTAAATATTTTCTGGAATGGATTCTTAAAAGATGTAGAAAGGATTTTAAGGTAATTTATGTTCATGTATCATTCATTATGAAATTAATTTTAATATTATATCTAAAAATAGAGATATACAATTCCTCTATACCTAAATTTAATTTATATAAAATAAATTGGATATATGTTGTAAAGGATATTTTAAAAAAAATAAGGGGGTTTTAAGGAATGTTCATTACTATGAATAGAGAATAGGTGCATTTGAAATAACGATAATGAAATGATGGTATTAGTAGTGAATTATAAAACATAATTTAAATGTATTTATCAATGAGTTGGATGTATTGATAATAAATTTAAATTCTATTGTGGACCTGAGGAGCCTTATTTACTAATAAAGAAGAATTGAAATAATTTATATTTCTTGAAATAATTTTTATTCTGTATAGATGAAATTTTAAAAAAATAATATCATGATGAAATGAACTATATAATGTTATAATATTATTGTAGAATATAAAGAATATATAAATTATAGATTCTCCAATAAAGAATATACCAAGATAATTTATTATTACAATATATTTTTATATATAATTTCATGAAACTAGAAATGCATGATTCGAAAATTATACCCTTAAGTATACATCCTTAATCAGAGGTATAAATGGAAATGTCAGTGAACAAACATCAATATGGGAAAAATAACATGATTTTTTAAAATAACTACATGATAATGGAAAAAAACCTTCAAAAAATTAGTGACCAAAATCAATGTTTTAGGTTTATAACTTATACTAGCTATGATGGTCAAATAATAATTTCAATGACTAAAAATATTAATAATATTGCAAAATAGAACAATGAATAATGATATAAACCATTGATAAATTATCAAAAACAAGTAAATTATAATATAAATATAACTATATGTGCATATTTTAATGAACCATGATATTTAATTTGATTAATTATCATTTGTTTCATTTTCATATCTTTACTAAGGTCAATTATGGTGATGTTGAATGTTTTCTAAGAGATTAAGATATCTGATGATATTAAAGATGTGTGAGATGATATTGTATATATGTATCACCAAGATACATTATGATTTTTTTTTTCAAATAAATTATATTTCATTAATACATTTTGATACACAATACACTATATTATGGTTTTTACACACAATACTATGTTTAAGTTGCATTACCTATGATAATGAGTTTTACGAAAACTATTATATATTATTAATATTATTAAAAAAGTCTATAATTACCAAGTCGTTAATGTCATACATATGAATACTAATATCTAAATTTAAAATATTAAGTACAATGGTTTTAAAAAATAAAACATATTGAAAAAAAGTACTCAATGTTTTGATATAGTTTTTATATGGTACAAAAATAACATATTCTAAAAAAGGCCTTTCATATCTTTTATCAAAAAATAATTTAATTTATATTTCATTCAATTAAAAAAATTAGTTCATATAATATTTATCATTTTTTAAAATCAAAAAATCAAAATTATATTATATTTTCTATTTTTCCATTTTCTGATATTTTTATAATAAAAAATAAATAATCTTAATTGAAAAATAATTATTCATTAAAATAATTTATAATGATAAATTAAATAATATATTTTCTTTAAATTAATTATAGTTTTATTATATATCTATTAATCTAATTTATTATATTTATATCATTTTATATGGAATTCTAAAATAAAAGATTTGTACACTTTCTCATTTTCCCTTTGAAAACTTGATTTCTCGTCGCATCTAAGAGATTCATTTTAGATTAAATTAATCCACCTATATGAATTGAATTTGGAAAAATAAATATCATATTTTTTATAAGAATAGTTTTTATTATATATTAATTTTATCATCATTTATTACCAATAATAATATGGAAAACAATAAAAATTATTTGCCATGGTTAAGGAGGAAATTGGTTTACCTACCCTTTGAAATAAAAATATAAATAATATAATAACCTAAAAAGTTGAATAAAATCTTTTATCTAATATTTTATTGACCCTATAAAGTCTTACTATATCCAATAATCAATTTTCGTCCTTTTCAATTTTAAAAACATGCGTACAACTTCTCATTTTTAAAAATTACAAGTGTGTCACTCACCACAATTTGAAAAGGCTTCCAGCTATCCCATATTATTCACATATTTTAATCCTTTTATTTTTTAAAATAAATACCCCAAAAAATACCCCATAAAATAAGAATTATTTTTTTGATAAAACTATCCTAAGATGGTTTCTGGTGAAAGCCTAAAGAGGATACTTGAAAAAGTGGTAACATTATTCAACAAGAATGTTTATATTATTTAATTCTCTAGATACGTTAATTACTATTAAACCATGAATATATAATATAATTATTATATTAATATCCTAATATTTATTGATGTTATGATAATTTTTTAAAACCATTTTATCTTCTATAAAATTTGGTACAATATAATCATTTATGTGTATGAAAAGTTACCACCTCGCAAACTAATGGAATACATTTTTTTCATTTCCACCTCTCACAACTAGTTATAATGATGTATTAAATTTTTATATATTATATTTATGATATTATTATTCTTTTATAATAATAATATCACATGTTTCTTTATATTTTCAATTCATACTAATACAATAAATCCATTCATGTGTATGGAGGACTACTATCTTAAAATCACTGCAATTCATTCATAGTTTGCATGTAGAGTAATGAAGATGGATTTGAGGAACATTTTTAATATATATTACATAAAAATAATTTATAATTTCAGTATATTAGTCACATTTATTTCACAATTTCCTTCTGGAAAATGGGAATAATTTTCATACGTACGTATGGAATAACATCTCCATGATCTATGTATTTTATTTTCTATCTCTAACATATATTGATCAAAATTAACAAATATATATAAATATAGTGAATACATATAATATTTATATAAAGGTTTAAATTATTTATATTTTTTAACAAATATTAATATAATATGACCTAAAATTACTAATCAAAACATATAAAAAACAAAGTGGCACTACTAGATATTCAGGCTATAGCCACGGTTCTAAATTGTTGCTATAGGCCCTCAAACCGTGGCTATAGGTAATAGCCACGGTTTGAGGAACCGTGGCTAAGTTTGGCATGGCTATAGGCCCAGACCTAGAGCCACGGTTGCAAACTCTGGCTATAAACCTATAGCCACGGTTGAAACCGTGGCTTTAGGTATATATCCACGGTTTGGAATCGTGGCTGTATACTTAATGCCACGGTTTCAACCGTGGCTATATTAGACGTTGGACAAGATCTATAGACACGGTTGGAAACCGTGGAGTTAGGTCTATAGCCACGGTTTAAAACCGTGGCTATAGGGTGTGCACATACATAAACAAAATACCCCCCCAACCCCCTGGACACCCCCCTGGAAACCCCCCTGGACACCCCCCTAACACCCCCTGAACACCCCCCTGGACACCCCCTGGACACCCCCCCTGGACACCCCCTGGACACCCCCTGGACACCCCCCTGGATACCCCATGGACACCCCCTAGACACCCCCCTGAACACCTCCTGCACCCCTCCCCTATGCCTTGCAGACCCCCCCCCCCCTGCCCTCCTCCTCAATGCCTTGCAGACACCCCCTGCCAGTCCCCCATGCCCCTGCCACCCCCC
Organism: Viscum album; assembly: GCA_963277665.1. Taxonomy (NCBI): domain Eukaryota; kingdom Viridiplantae; phylum Streptophyta; class Magnoliopsida; order Santalales; family Viscaceae; genus Viscum; species Viscum album. The sequence goes on along the minus strand of OY728166.1, from coordinate 364,570,006 downwards.
CCCCCCCCCGGTCAGCCCCCCTACTTGTCCCCTGCCCCCTGCCAGTCCCCCCTGCCCCCTGCCACACCCCCTGCTAGTCCCCATCTGCCATTCCCCTGCCAGTCCCCCCCTGCCCCCTGCCACCCACCTGCTTGTCCCCCTGCTTGTCCCCCTGCCAGCCCCCTACCCCCTGCTAGTCCCCCCCCTTCCCCTTGCTAGTCCCCCCTGCCACCCCCTGCCAGCCCCCCTACCCCCTGCCCCTGCTAGTCCCCCTGCCATTCCCCTGCTTGTCCCCCCTACCCCCTGCCCCCTGCCACCCCCCTACCAGCCCCCCTGCTTATCCCCCTGCCCCCTACCAGTCCCCCCTTTCCCCTGCCACACCCCCTGCTAGTCCCCCTCTGCCACCCCCTTCCAGTCCCCCCCTGCCCCCTGCCACCCACCTGCTTGTCCCCCTGCTTGTCCCCCTGCCAGCCCCCCCCTGCCCCTTGCTAGTACCCCCCCCCCCTGCCCCTTGCTAGTCCCCCCTGCCACCCCCCTTCCAGCCCCCCCTGCCCCCTGCCCCTACTAGTCCCCCATGCCACTCCCCTGCTTGTCCCCCCCTGCCCCCTTCCACCCCCCCTGCCAGCCCCCCCTGCTTGTCCCCCTGCCAGCCCACCCCCCCTCCCCCCTGCCAGTCCCCCCCTTCCCCCCCCCCCCCCCAGCCCCATGCTAGTCCCCCCCTACCACCCCCTGCCAGTCCCCCCTGCCCCCTGCAACCCCCCAGCCCACCTGCACCAGCCCCCACCCCCCCCCCCTCGCAGCCCATCTGCACCAGGATCCAAAAGTTCATATTCTCATTTCTGCACTTGTGGAACTATCACCAAGAAGGGTCTTCACTTCTTCCTTGAAGGAAGGACGTCATCTCCACTATAAAACAAGAAATGATATGAGTTCAAGGAGAGATAGGTATGGAAAGAGCTCTGATGAAGAAAATCAGCAATGGCGATCAAGGTTTTCACCAGAGGAAACCTATAGAAATATCTTATATGATGAGAAATACAAATGATCATGATTTTGAAGATACTTGGGTCATAGGGGTTATCACTACCCTTACACTACAGTACCTCAAAATGGAACAACCAATCTAGTGAGGCCACAAATCCACATGAAACAAAACACCCCCCTGCACCCCCCATGCCCCCCTTAGTCCCCCATGCCCCCCCTGCACCCCACTGGATAGCCCCCATGCCCCAACTGGATAGCCCTACTGGACAGCCCCACTGGACACCCCCTGCACCCCCTGGACAGCCCTCCCCACCCTGTCGGACACCCCTCCCCCCTGTTTGGACAGCCCCTCCCCCTGTTGGACACCCCTCCCCCTACTGGAAACCCTTTCCCCCTGCCCCCTGCCTCCTTCACCCCACTGGACAACCCACATGCCCCAACTGGACACCCCTGGACACCACCCACTGGACACCCCTAGACACCACCACCTGGACCCCCACTGGACACCCTTATACACCACACCTGGGCACCACCTGGACCCCCTAAACCCCCTCTCCCTGTTGGACAGCCCCCCTGCTGGACAGCCCCCCCCCCTGCTGGACAACCCCCCCTGCTGGACAACCCCCCCTGCTGGACAGCCCCCCCTGTTGGCCAAACGAAATTTCCTCATTATTTTCATAGCAGAATAGAGTTGTAGCATAGGGTGTAAGGTTACCTTCAGTGAAAACCTACTCATTAAGTGTCCATAATGGACTAGCTAGTGATGGCGGTATCGGAACTGATAAAAGAGAGAGCTTATCCTTGTCAAGGCTTATGGTGAGCTGGGAATTAGTTTTTGGTCAATGTGTATGTAAACAAAATAGTAGGTACGGTTCAAGAAGTTTTCTAAATTTTGTGTGCTTTGAGGACATGAAATCCGACTTGCAAGCTTATCACTTTCACCTTCATTAATGAGGGTCAGATCTCTTTTTGTTAAATGGTTTGTGCTTTCTACTGTTACATCAGTCGAAGAACTCATTGGAAACACATGAATGAGATTTCAAGAGTTATATTAGATCCCCCTGCTGGACACCCCTCCCCCTGCTGGACACCCCTGCCCCCTGCCCCCCTGCCCCCTGACCCTGGACACCCCAGGACAGACCCCACCCCAGGACAGACCCCCCCCCCCCCCCCCAGACCCTGGACACCCCTGGACCACCCCCCCTGGACACCCCTCCCCCATGCTGGACTCCCCTCCCCCTGCTGGACACCCCTCCCCCTGCTGGGCACCCCTGCCCCCTGCCCCCTGATCCTGGACACCCCAGGACAGACCCCACCCCAGGACAGACCCCCCCCCCCCCAGACCCTGGACACCCCTGGACCACCCCATGGACACCCCTCCCCCATGCTGGACACCCCTCCCCCTGCCTGGACAGCCCCTCCCCCTGCTGGACACCCCCCCTGCTGGACACCCCTGCCCCTGCCCCTGGACACCCCAGGACAGACCCCCCCCCCCCCCCCCAGACCCTGGACACCCCTGGACCACCCCTGGACACCCCTCCCCCATGCTGGACACCCCTCCCCCTGCCTGGACATCCCCTCCCCCTACTGGACACCCCTCCCCCTGCTGGACACCCCTGCCCCCTGCCCCTGACCCTAGACACCCCAGGACAGACCCCCCCCCCCCCAGGAAAGACCCCCCCAGACCCTGGACACCCCTTCCAGTCCTGCCCCCCCCCAGACTCTGGACACCCCAGGACAGACCCCCCCTAGACCCTGGATTATGGACATGTGATTTGGTCTCATGCTACTTTCCCATGGTGGAGTCACCTATAGTTAAAACCAGGCTACCGTTCATAAAAGAGGCATTGTTTTTTTTAGAAATATGGGATGGGATAGTAGTGCTCAGGTTGCATCAGTGTAGAGAAGCAGAATTCTTAGAGAAAAAATCAGAGGAAGATTCATTTTGATCATAACACAGTTTTTTAGACAGAATGGAATAGTTATTAGTAGCATAAGAAAGAGGAAGAGAAGTAACTGGAATAAAAGGATCTAGAGTAGATTGTTGTTTGATAGAGTTCTGAGAGAGATTATACTTCTGCTCTGGGGGAACATTAAAAACCTACATATGTTAGGGTACGAGAACCAAAACTGAATTGTCATATAAAACAGGTGCTGGAATCGTTTTCATGCCTGCTCGAGCTTCTAGGTCTATGGAGGCAGGTTTCACCATGGAGCTAGAAGACTAGGGGGTTTCTTGATTTTCCTTTTGCATACCTAATTTAGGTGTGGAAGTAATATGGGTCTGCTTGGCGCTTAAGTATGGAGTGTCAGCAACATCATTTTCTTTAGTGCAAACATCATTATTGTGGATTGAAGTACTAGGAGTACAGGTTAGTTTCTTCAGTTCATTAGTAGAAAAATTCCCTCCATCCAAGATTGGGTGCTAGAGATTGTGCTTTTCTAGGTCATGTTGATAGCTAGAAATCTTTTCCTGCTCGGTTGATACTCTAATAGTGTCTAGTAAAAGGTTTGTAATTTCAATTGATAGGTTTTGATCATTAATATAGTTTTCTTCTTCCTCCACTTCATCCACCCATTTGGTTCCTGAACTATCTCTTATGTGAGTCAAAGTGTGAGTTTTTTTGACCCAAACTTCATATTTCTTTTTGGATATTTCAGGCATGTCTATCATGGGGGCTTTATCTTTTTTAGGTCTCCTCATTTCCTTCTATTCATTCTCATACGGTTGTATTACCTGCTTCCTAATCACCCTACAATTGTAGATAGTATGCCCTATGATTTTATAGTGATCCCAAAATGGGGGTTTTCGCTCATATTCCACTATATCTTCAGTTTTGTATTCATTGGAATTGAAGATAATTGAGCTGGGAAGTTTTGAGTCAAGGTTTATTTCAACCATTACTCTGTCGAATAGATCCAAGTCAGCATGTAAGGTCCTTTAATCAATTTTAAGAGCAGTTACTATGCATGAGAGAATATCATTTAGTATTTTTTGGTGCCAAAAAACCAGTTAAGTCCATGCTGGACAACCCTCCCCCCTGCTGGATAGCCCTCCCCCCTGCTGGACAGCCCTCCCCCCTGCTGGATAGCCCCGCCCCCTGCTGGACAGCCCGCCCCCCTTAAGTGAGTTGGAACAATAATTTAGATCAGGGCTTCAAATGTTAAGGGGTCTGGTTTAATTGGTTAGAATTGGGTGAGGTTTGGAATGGTTTTAAAGTGGGATGCCTGGTGGAAAATGTGGGGTTGGTGGCTTAGAAGTTGAGAGGTGGGTAGGCCTGATTGGTGGTCAAGTTGTGGATGGGTTGCCTAGGTGGATTGAAAAATGGTGGGGGACTAGAAAGGAGTTCATAGTGGCTAAATTGAAGTGGGAGATTGGAATTGTAAAAGGGCTTGAGTTTGGATTTTTTTAGTGAGAGTGGAAATGGCCCTGGAATAGCTGGTTTGATTTTGGTGGTTTGGCCATGGGATTTTTATAGTGCATCGAAAAAGAGTCACTAGCAGGTCTTGGTTTGGTGTGAAATTTAGTCAAAAGGTTGTCGGAACCATCATGGAAGCAACTACCAAATACAGACCAGAGCTAGTCTCCTCTACAGTGAAGACCCTTCATGGAAACTCTTCAAGAAAACCAGGTCTCCAGTTGAATATTTGTCCATAACAAACAATCCCTGTTTGCATAGGCCCAAACAGACCTCCCTTTGCCAGCTTGTGGGGAAATGTGGGAACTCCAGCATGAAATAGGCCCTCAGAATAGAACAGCCTCTTTGGAATTGCATCAAACAGATTGTTTGCAGCCTTTAAAACTCAAATTGGCAGTGATCATCCTCCTCCAATGAGTGCTACATGAGATGAGGGAATTATGGAAGGAATTTCATCTAAAACAGCCAAAAGCAGACATTGAATTTCCATCACAACAGGCTGATCCGGTTCAGACGACATGTGCAGAGGATGAGGATGATCTGGTTCGGAAAACATGTGAAGAGGATGAGGAAAAAGAAGAATTACTGAACAAATATTATGTGATACATGTACAATAAAATATGCCAGACAATTCCAAACCAATGTTTTCAGTTGAATTGAGCCTTTGTACCACCTTCTATGCACGTTTTGTGGAAATATGGATGAGAGGAAGTGCTGATAGGAGATATAGTTTAGGAATGAGGAAATACGAAAAATTATAGAGCTAACCATTCAACGTTTCTATAAGGAGGAGTAACCACTGCAGGGTGTCGTCCTGGAGCAAGGCCAAATCACGGCGTGACCGCGGAGTGACCACGGTGTGATCGTGGCGTGACCATGGCGTGACCGTAGCATGACCGCAACATGACCACAACGTGTTGGCCCGGTCCAGCGACATCCCCCCTGTCTGGACACACCTCCCCCCTATCTGGACACCCCCTCCCCTGTCTGGACACCCCCCTACTATCCCAAATCTATAATCCAACCCCCCCTGCTACCCCTGCCCCCCTGCCACCCCCCAGCCCACCTCCCCCCCCCCCCCCCCGCGCGCAGCCCCCTGCTACCCCAGCCCACCTGCACCTGTCCCCCCTCCCCAACCCCCCTGCAACCCCAGCCCACCTGCACCAGCCCCCCCACCCCTCATAGCCCACCTGCACCATCCCCCTGCACCAGCCACCCCCCAGCCACCTGCTACCCCCAGCCCCCTGCCACCCCCAGCCCACCTCCACCCCCCCCCCCCCCCCCACAACCCACCTGCACCACGTGTGGTCATAAATCTTCTATGACTGTAGATTTCATAGGCAATATCAGGTCCCATGGAAATCAGAGTACATAATGCTACCAAAAATATTATCATAATGGATTTTACACCTAAATTGAATATCATCATCAGCAATGGGTTTTTGTGTTGAAGAAAATTTAAAGTGTTTTACTAGGAGTACATTGGAAATTTTGAGAGATTCAAACATGTGTCTATTTTTAATATTTAATATTTAATCATTTTGAGATAAGTAAGAAAATTTATTTGGTCTATATCTAACAATTTCAATGCCTAAGGTTTTATTAGCTATGCCTAAGTCTTTCACTTCAAACATACCATTATTTTGTGATTTTACAATAAATATGAGGCTCATCTTACAAATTGTAATCATGTCCTCAACATAAATCATCAGATTTCATGTAGTACTGCATTAAACAAAACATTGGAATTATGATTTGAAATAGAGTAACCAGATTTTATAGCTCTGTGCTCACTATCTATAGGTGGTGAAATAGTTATACCTGGTGCCTGTGAAGTATCTTTGGGATGTTTTATGATATTTTCCAGATCTTGACAGCACTGCATTTTCTCTATAGAGACATTCATAACATGCATGGGCTTAGGTTCCTGGACAGCCCTCTTGCACCCCCTTGCAACCCCCTGGACAGCCCCCTTGAACACCCCCTTGTACCCCCATGCCCCCCTTAGTCCCCCATGCTCCCCCCTGTACCCCACTGAACAGCCCCCATGCCCCAACTGGACAGCCCCACTGGACAGCCCCACTGGACACCCCATACACCCCCTGGACAACCCTCCCCCCCTGCCGGACACCCCTCCCCCCTGCTTGGACAGCCCCCCCCCCCCCCTGCTGGACACCCCTCCCCCTACTGGACACCCCTGACCCCTGCACCCTGCCCCCTGCACCCCACTGGACAGCCCCCATGCCCCAACTGGACAGCCCCACTAGAAGGGGGCTGGTGTGGGTTGGATGTGGCTGGAGCAGGGACAAATCACGGCGTGACTGCGGCGTGACTGCGGCGTGACCGCGGCGTGACCGCGGCGTGACTGTGGCGTGACCGCGGAATGACCGCAGCGTGTTGGCCCGATCCAGCGACATCCACAGGGCAGCATCTTCCGGCCAGGAGCGAAGGGAGTGGGAGGAGGCTAGAATGCGGGTGGAAGGGGGCTGGTTGCAGGTGTTGGGGATGGTGCGGGCTGATTCGAAGGTGGTGGGGGGGGGGGGGGCTGTTGCGGGCTGGAATGCTGGTGGAAACGGGATGAAATGAAGGTGGAAGGGGGCTGGTGTGGGCTGGATGTGGCTGGAGCAGGGAAAAATCACGGCGTGACCGCGGCGTGACCACAACGTGACCGCGGCGTGTTGGCCCGATCCAGCGACATCCGCAGGGCAACATCTTCCGGCCAGGAGCGAAGGGAGTGGGAGGAGGATGGAATGCGGGTGGAAGGGGGCTAGTTGCAGGTGTTGGAGGGATGGTGTGGGCTGATTCAAAGGTGGTGGGGGGGGGGGTTATTTCGGGCTGGAATGCTGGTGGCAGCGGGCTGAAATGAAGGTGGAAGGGGGCTGGTGTGGGCTGGATGTGGCTGGAGCAGGGAAAAATCACGGCGTGACCGTGGCGTTACCGCGGCGTGACCGCAGCGTGTTGGCCCGATCCAGCGACATCCGCAGGGCAGCATCTTCCGGCCATGAGTGAAGGGAGTGGGAGGAGGCTGGAATGCGGGTGGAAGGGGGCTGGTTTCAGGTGATGGGGGGATGGTGCGGGCTGATTTGATGGTGGTGGGGGGGGGGGGGCTGTTGCGGGCTGGAATGCTGGTGGCAGCGGGATGAAATAAAGGTGGAAGGGGGATGGTGTGGGCTGGATGTGGCTGGAGTAGGGAAAAATCATGGCGTGACCACGGCGTGACCGCGGCGTGACTGTGACGTGACCGCGGCGTGACCGCTGAGTGACCGCGGTGTGACCGCGGCGTGACCGTCGTGTGACCGCGGAGTGACCGCGGCGTGACCGCAGCGTGTTGGCCCAATCCAGTGACATCCGCGGGGCAACATCTTCAGACCAGGAGCGAAGGCAGTGGGAGGATCCTGGAATGCTGGTTGAAAGGGGTTGGTTGCAGGTGTTGTGGGGATGGTGCGGGCTGATTCGAAGGCGGCAGGGTGGGTGTTGCGGGCAGGGGGGATGTTCAGACATAAATACAACGACCGAGATTCTCGGATAAACCAAGACTCCATTGCTCGGATAGAGGCGATCTAGCAATACTTCCGCATGCAGTAACTATCAGAAGGTTATAATCATAGATGAAATGGTCAGGATAACCAGACACATTATGAGAATTTTAATGTAAAACAACCAAATGAAGGGGTCGTGCAATGACACGAATGGGCAGAGTAAGAATATCGGATTGACCATCGGATGGAGTACACTGCAATCAGAGGAAAGAATATGCACTGTGAGAATACAATATGCAATGGAGGATCATCGGATGGTCCAATAAAATTGTACGCTAAGTATACACCCTATGATCAGAAGATTCAGGTATAACATACCCGATAGTAGAAAAGTTGAAAGACTATGATATAAATCTACATACACAAGAGTTGGAGCACCAAAAAAAATACAACTACTGATGATCATGTGATAATAATACAATCGAGCTGAGTAATAAATACAATAAAGCAGCTAATAATCATATAACTCTCTTGAAAGTATAGAGAATAGTTGATGTTCAATGTATAAAGAATGATATGTTAGATTTGGATGCATGGAGAAATTAAATTGCATAAGATAAAATTACATTTTTAGTTAAGAGAATATTTTGAAAAGCACATTTACAATTTTGGAATTTGAATAAAGAATTCAGAGTACATAAAACAAAAAGCATGATGTAATAAGTTATTACATACTGTTAGGTACAATGATGACATTGATATAGTACCTGAGTCAGTTGTTTGGGATCTTGCACCAGAAGAAGCACCCTATAAGCAGATAAACGGTAATGTCAAATTGAATGACTACTCATATATTGAACATAGGTGGCTGAAAGAATAAAAATGGAATAAACCATACCCAAATCTTGAACTCATTGTCTTCGATGGTGGTGGATAGAACCGGTCTTATCATAAGAAACCACCTATAAGAAAATAGTGGGAAAAGAAATGAGATATAACAACTTCTTATATATATGTGATCAGTGTGTCAACTGTAGACAGAAAAAAAAGGACACATTTTACACGATTTAGGTAATTATACAAATTTTCCAAAGATTAAATAATCTTTAAAAAAGAAGAAAAATGGATTCTTGAAGCTACTAGATTGAACAACCTTCAATTACAGAACATACCTGACAATAGAGACTTTGAGAGAGCTTCCCAAGCAGGATTTTCAGCATGAAAAAATAATAGGAACCATCCTCAATCAGGATCATTCCTAAAACCGATGAAGAGTGTATCCCTTAACTTCTGCAATACCATAAACTACTTAATAACTAGACAATTCATAACTAAATATTAGAATAATACATGAATGATTGAAGAAAGGGATAGAAAAAAAAGGCATAAACACTTACATAAAACTGTATGGTTCCAAGTGTAGAAGTAAAGAAAATAGATGACACGAGAACACATCCAGCCATTCAGAAATTTGGATCATTGGAATGAATGATAAACCATCATTATCATCTTCTGGGCAGCTATCTGTAACAGTGCTCAAATGAAACTGAAGTTTTATTCTCCATGTAAAAGCACATATATCATGTTTTTTTTATGAAAGCTAGTTCTTACATTGGAAAATATGGAACCAATAAATTTCATGGTTGCCAATGTTTTAGGAGGATCATTGGAATCCATACCAAGCAAGGAATTGGATAATGAAATTGTTAAGAGATCAATGTATGCATCAGCAACAACAGAATCATCTAACTTTGCATATGAATTAGACAAGTAAGAGAAGAAGTATAATCTCCCAAAAAAGGCCACTCGTGTTACATGAGTTTTCAACTAGTGATTGGTTGTAATATATGAGAAGCTACATGGCTACGATTTCCAATGTATGGTTTTAAAATAACAAGCAAAACTCATTCAACTCTTAGATAATTGAATATGGAAGAAGTATTAGTTGGTGCTTATACATGGAAGTGACAGATTATTTATATATTAACTCTGAATGTGTGAATATATAATAGAGGAGATCCAAACCTAGAAATATTGATTTAAATATTGACATCTCTAAAGATTTTGACACTCTTAGCTAGGATTTCACTTTTTAAGTACTTGACAGTTTTGGTTTCTCAACCATATTTATTAAGCTTATTCAATAACTTATCTACAAATCAAGACTATCTTTCATTATTAATGGGTCTCACAAAAGATACTTCGGTCATACCTAATGGGTGAGATAGGGGGATCCTCCCTCAACTTTTTTTATTTGGAATTATCAACCCATACTCAAACCGATGATACATAGAATGCTCATCACATCCCAAGGTTAGAGAAAATTTCTGCAACTCCGTGAACTAGGAACAATATTATATAATTCATATGATTACATACATAAAAACTTTCCTTGGCATCGTAAGAGAGGAGTCGGGAAGGAGGCATCGGGGAGGATGCGTCCAGGAGGAGGGTCGCAGTGAGGAGGAGGGTCGCGGTGAGGAGCCGTCAAAAGAGCTGAGTCGAGGAGGAGGGTCACTGCAAGGAGGCGTCGGGGGGGGAGGAGGGTCGCGTCGGGAAGGACGGTCGCGGCGAGGAGCCATCAGGGAGGAGGGCGCGGCGAGGAGGATGCGGCGAGGAGGCATATGGGAGAAAGAGGGCTTGGCGAGGAGTCGTCGGGAAGGAGGAGTGTGCGGTGAGGAGGCGTCGGGGAGGAGGAGGGAACGGCGAGAGTACAGAGGAGGCGCCCGATGATAATTGGGAGAAAAAACGGGTTATGATTTAGCCACGGAGAGGGATATGAATCGTGGCGGTAGAGATATCATGAACCCTGGAAAAATCTCCCCAATCCACATTGCGGGGAGACATAAAGGAATGTTTGGTCTCTCTACTCAAAATCCAATGGCATTTTCTATAGATATATATTATATTTCAACTTATTCTGGGATGTCTTCATGAACTCATGGATGAACTTGTACTTCTCTATCATTTCCTAGACAATATATGGCCCAACAAGAGATTTCTTTACGGTCTATTTGGGGAACAATGGTGGCCTGAAGGTACTTTCATAGATGGCCTCAAGATGATAAATAGTGATAGTAGAATGGAAGCTATTATTTAAAAAAAAGTCTATCAGGGGAATGCAATTTTCATAGCTGTAGATGAAGTCTACTACACAAGCCCTTAGAATATAATCAAGTACCTCTATAGTGAGCTCAGTGTTCCCATTTGTCTAGGGTTGGAAGGTTGTACTCATATTTATCTAGCTCATAGTTATCACATATAGGCCCCTCCAAAGCCATAATGTGAACCATATATCAGGTTTTGATAGAATATATGAGGGTAACCCATAATGGAAAACAATCTACAATTTTACGACATTCCCAAACACTCCTATAGACATTACTCCAGGATATAAAGGAATTTCACGATCTCCAGAAGTTGGTCAGTTATAAAATAGATGGGGTCATGGGCTCTTGATGTACATTAACACCATGTACTAATGTAAATGGAAATTCAATTCCATTTCCACTCTAGGATCACTAGGGGTTGTTAAAAATCAACTCAAACCTGGATCATAGTCATCACCTACTGACATGTGAAGCTTCAAGAGATGAAATCAGCCTTGTTTTGTGTCATAATAGCCCACAAAAATTTCCAATGAAGTATTATGTACATATTCCACACCTAAGGATGTATAGAAAATGGGTTTTGTGAAACTCTATAATCACATACTCTAACATCATTACTATGACCACAGTCCATCCCTATAAAATTAAGATACCATTCCCTTATTCAAAAAATCTTTTGGGTGAATCTGCGAAGGATATCTAGTCACATAATAACTCATAGTAGGTGTAACCTAAAATGGAATATCTCACGTGATGTATAATTAAAGGAGTCATCACCCTCAACTGAATAAAATATTCACCCACAATCCCAACAAGAGTTCATGTCATGGTAGAAAATCACTCAAATGCCTCCTAAGTTAAATGAGCATGGGACTTCCTTCTACTGGAATCTAATACAATTTTTTAAATTCAATGAGTATATAATATCTCAAATTCATTGATATATAAGAATTAAAACATGAAACAGTTCCTCATGTTCATGTCCCTATATGTGAATACATCCCCGGGACTCTGATGGTTTAATTAAATATCAATTTGATCACGCATAAGACAATTCTTCCAAATCGTCTAAGTTAGGAAAAATAATACTAAATCTAGATCTCAATTCATGTTTTCTACTCATGGGGTACTAATTTCCTTGACCCATATGTAATAAAATTATATATCTGCATCAACATCCAACCAATCACTTTTCTAAAGTCAGAACCATAAACTAAGTACTCCATGATCTCCTTAGATAGTCTAAAAATATGATCACTCATTAAGCTGAACTTCAATCCCTTGATGGATCTTGGGTACTGTTTAGTCTAGGAAAACTTCTTCCTATTCCACATATGGGAGGTCAAATGAATTACAATCCTTGTGATGTGTGCCAAAAATCACTTATAGTACCCTAGAAATCCATGAATACTATGTACCTTTTACATAATCTTGGCGGTGCTAAGAGGGCTCGACCAGGAGGGGTCCGGTCACCGGAGGTGGACTGGCCAACAAGGAGGTGCGCTGAAGGCGTGCGCGTAGGGAGGTGGGGCGCCGGAGGCGTGCGCGTAGGGAGGGGAGGCCGCGGCTGGCGAGGGAGCCCAAGGGAGGGGAGGTCATCCGCCATGGGGAATCGCCGGAGAGGTGCTGCTGGTGAGGGTAGCGTCGGGAAGGAGGGTCACGGTGAGGAGGTGTCGGGGAGGAGGGTGCGGCGAGGAGGGCGTGGCGAGGAGGCATTGGGGAGGAGGAGGGCACGGCATGGAGGCGTCGTGAAGGAGGAGGGCGTGGCGAGGAGGAGGGTTCGGGGAGGAGGAAACGCGGGGCATGGAGGAAGCCCGAGGGATTGGGGGAAAAACGGAATCTTGCGATTTAGCCACGGATTGGAAAAAAAATCAGTGGCAGTATGAAACATATAGCCACGGACCTATAAAATCGTGGCTATAGGTCCGTGGCTATAGCCCAAATTTTTAGTAGTGTGGTTGTTACTCAAAACCTGACTTTTAAAAGGAATTGTTAATAAGCGATTAATAAAAGTGTATAAGAAGATAATAAATGGTATGTTATATATATATATATATATATTACTTAAATGTATTCAAAATAAAATTATTTTTATTATAATGGAGGATCAAAAGTAAACAATGGAATTTGAGACTTAAGGTATGAGATTTTCATCTCAGTTTTTACTTATGTGAGACACAAGTCATATTGACCAACTATTTCTTTTATATGGTTTATATAATTACTATGAGTTTATTTTTGGATTATTATACCTATAATTATGTGGATTTATATATACATTTCTGGATCACTCTTTTGTGGGGTTTACAATTGAATGGTTACCAAACTAAAAAAGGGATGTTGGTCTCAATTTTTCTTCTTTGAGACATATGTTATGTTATTCACCAATATTCTTTTATGAGGTGTATATAGTTCCCCATTTAAATGTGATAAGAATTTATTTATAGTAATTATATTTAATGTTTCATATTATAATATTCAATCATTATTTTTATGATTTAATATTACCAAATTGGAAATTATTTAATGTTCTAGTCTCATAGTTTATTGAGATTGATTATGTTAATTTTTCATATGATAAAATATTATGATCCATATCTCCAAAAACTGAAGACTTTTATTCAAAAAATCTCATTAATTATATTAATAGTTCAATTTTCTATACTATTTACTTGAAATAATCTATCAAGTGTTTTTTTATAAAATCCCACATTATTTCCCTCTTTAGTTAAGAATATGTTATCTTTAAAACCCATTTCCACTAAAATGTTTTTCACAAATATTTTTTTTCAATTTCTTTAAAATTATTTTTTCCCACAAATTAAGTTTTAAAAATATGATTGCAATATAATATTTTTTCCATTTTATAAAAAATGTCTATCTGGTTTTTACCCAATATGGTAATGAATTATATATATTAGCATGTTTGATATTAGTGAAAAAGGAAATCATCCTAAACAATATATTCATTTGGATTCCTATATATTTTTTAAATGATATTTTAATATAAAGTGAAATTCATATTTTTTTCTGTATGAATTTTTTTTAATAGTTAAGGGTATTTCTCCAAGCAATGTTTTAAATGATCATTCTAAATCATTTTTCATCTAAGAAAATATTCGTTGATGTTAATCATTCTTTAAAAGGGATTTTAACTGAGGATTCCATTCTTATTCATCATATAATAGTTTATTATGAAAATATTTTTATGGACCATATATCACTTCCACAGGTTGTTCTATAAAGAAACAATGAAATGATTATGAAACATATACCATTTAAACCTACTATGATATTATAAAATGATAATAAATCTCATTTCATTTCATGGGTTTCTATATGATTAATGGTAAATAATATTTTAGAAGAAAAAATAACTATTTTTATTATGCTATTGGAGTGACCTATATCACTATCTTATGAATTGGGAATTATTTACATTTCAGGAGATATTGAGGACTCAAATAGGTAGTGAAATTAGTTCAGTAAGGGAGAATATTTTTTGTGATGGTTTTGGGAGTTAACAATCACTACTATGATGGTTTGGGGAGAGAACCCATTCCACTATGATGGATTTTTACATGATCCTTTACTAATATTGAAATTATTTTCTATAAATTTTTTTATTCCAAAAATCTTTCTCTTATGCCAATTTTACACTCTCATTGATCACTTAACTTTATTTTATTATGGTTAGTGTCTTAGTATCTTCCAATATTTATTTAATTACTCTTTATTAGGGTATTTAATATTTATGGTATGGTTTGAAAATTGTATACTCATGTTATCATAACCATATTTACTCATCACTATTATATCACTCCTTTTTTACCCTTAATGAGAATATGAGCTCATCCTATCATGTTTTTCTTTTCACGCTGTTGTGTTGAAGTGTATTCACTTTGATATATAAAATAAGGGTTTTTGGTATGATGAAAATAATGGGATTATATGTAGTTTAATTATTAACTAGTTTATTGTGTTTACATGTGTCCGAAGGCTATATGCAATTATAATCCTCATAACATGTGTTTTTGTAATATAATAAATGTTAAAAAATATGATGTAATAACTTATTCTAAAAATCTAGTAGTTTTCTATTTTTTTATCAGGATTGGTTTATTTAACATTTAGAAACTGTGATGAGAGAAATTTTCTAATATCCTCTATTAAATGTCTTTTTTTAATAATAAGAAGGAGTCCATATATAAGAAAATGTAATTGTATTTTGGAAAAGGATAGAGAGGGTCGTTTCCATACAATAAAATACTTGTTTGGATACTAAATATGGTTATATCTATTGTATAGATATACCTTTGGGTAATGACATAAAAATTGTTCATTCATATAGACTTTATATTCATCTGGTGAATTAAAATAGGTCTTTCTGTACACAAGATTTCACAATCTTATGGGATATGGATTGTAAATTCCAAAACTCATTACAAAACATCATATATGGTGTAATCATAAAATAACTATAAATAAACTAGTATAAGAATGTTGTTTAAATGATTAAAATTAATTTCTTAATATTTAGATGAACTATAAGTATTTTTTCATTGTAATTTGGTTCCCCACTATGATTATTATTTCCTACACTATGTGATCTCGTTTTAGTCAATGGATTTAACCAATAGAAGTGTTTTAATTTTGTGTTTCATAGACAAAGATCTAATTTTATTCCTAATCATTAAAATTTTATTTGATTTGGAATCAAAAATCACATTGCATGATCAAAAAGATTTTCCATGTGTTGTAACATGTTATTATTAAAATCAAACATGGTAGGGAGGAAAATTATGTTGATTAATTTGTGAGGAAACCTAAAAATTTAAATAGTGGGCCTTCAAACCCAATGGTTTTTGAAAAATAGATCGGCAGTAGTAAAAATATTATTTACATTATCTAGTATTTGGAACATGAAATATTCATTCTATTTGTTTATCATTTTTAAGTAATTTCATGTCAATGGTTGACTTTTATAAAGAATATTAGGAAATGGGATGAAGTTTACTCTATTGAATGGGACATGTTCATGAAATTTTTTCTATTATATGTATTCCTCAAAATCATCATATGATATTGGATAAGGTGTTTCTTTAGATATCTAAAAAGGGTAATGAATATTTATATACTTACATAGAAAATTTTATATGCCTTGTGTGTTAGTATTCCAGTATTTTTATCCTTACTAATTATAAGGTTGATCAATTATTCATTGGATTTATACATGGACTATAGAGGGTGTTTCAATAAGATACATCGGTAGTTTTGGATTAACTTTTTGATATTCTATCATAGTAGAATTAGATGTTGGAGTTACATATCAATATCATCATTTTAATAATGATAGAAATGGAATTTACTTTAAAATATATGAATTACGGAAGGAAAAATATGAGATTTATTTAATGATAAACCTGTGGGAAGAAGCTTTGAAGGATTTTATATTAGGGGATACAAAATTTTATAACTGTTTATGGAGATTTCATAGGGAAACTTGTCTTTAAAATGATGGTAATAAGTAATCAAAAGATGTGAATACATATAAAGCTCTATAAAATGTTGTACCCACGTTATGGTGTTTCAACTACTAGGAGTATGGGAACCATGATAACTAAAACCAAATAAGAATGTGAATGATGATGATCCACATCATAAACCTCATAATAAGAGAGAAAATTTGGTGTAATAACAACACGGTGAAATAGACAATTACCATGCACCGTAGAACTTGACCTGTCTTATTTAAATCTAGATATACCCATAATTACCAGATGAAGAATTTTATAACTGTATGATTATTCAACCAAAATGATTAGATGTATAATTAACATTGAAATATCCAAATACTATAATTATCACATATCATGTATATGATTCATCTCTAGTGGATATTTTTGGGCATGTCATTATGGAAAATCATTCAATTATCCCTTTGGTAGAATTTGATGTTATATTATGCATGGATTGGTCTCCACTCTAGAAATCCCAAATCAATTTCCAATGAGGGGATGTAAAACTTTATATTATTTATTAACCAATGACCATCTATCAGTGGGATGGTAATTAAAAGCTACCTATGGGGTTTACAATAACTGTATGGGGCTTAATTACCCTTTATAAGAGGTGATTATCTCTATACATTGGGAGGAAAAGGCCTAGATTATATGTGTGTCGTATCAGAATTTGTTGATGTATTTTCATATTAGATTCATATACTTACAAAATAATTTAAATTTTAGTTCTCTATAGAACTCGTGGCTGGTGACATAATAATATCATAGAATCCATATATAATGGAACCAATTGAGTTTCATGAATTGAATAAGAAACTCTAGGAGTACCTTGAAAAGGTATTCATTCAAATAATTGTATTGCCTTGGTGTCCACCCATTTTTAATTAAATAATAAAATATGGATAGATTATAGATCTCATTAACTAACAAGAGATAAACTAGATAAAAAATAATTACATGTATCCTCTTCCTCGTATTTTTGTCTTTTTTGATCAATTGTTTAGAGTTGAGTACTTTTCCAAGAAAGAACATAATTTTAGATATCATCAATTGAGGGACAAGATAGAGGATGTACCCATGACAACATTCCTTAAAATCTATAGACACTATGGATATATAGTTATTATATTCCATATAACCAATTCCCCGATTACATTAATGGATTTATTGAAAACTGTGTTTAGTTATTACCTTGATAACATTACAGTAGTCATTTTAGATGACATCCATTTCTATTATATGAGTAAGAAACACAATGAATATCACTTGACAATTGTACTAAATTCCCTAAGGATGGATATAATATTTTCAAAATATAATATTTTTGGATTTTGGATATAAAATTCGTCATTTTTGAATCAACTAATCAAAAGATATGGTATATTAGTAGATCCATCAAAGGTAGAGGCTATTGAGTGTTGTATTAGACAAACCATAGTGACTATGATCTATAGTTTGATAGTTAATTCAAGATATTATTGAAATTTTTCGGATTATTTCTCATTATTATCTTATCCACTCACCATGATAACACGGAAGGGATACCAGTTCGTCTGGGATAATTAATGGGATTAAAATTCCAAGGAACTGAAGACTATATTATTCAGAAAAACAATTCTCACATTAACCTATAGAGGTAAAGGGTTTTTAATCTATATTGATTCATCCAATAATGGATTGGGATGTTTTATTATGTATAAATACATGTTTATAGATTATTACTTATGAATATTAATGTTTCATGAGAAAACATACCCAACTCATGATCTGGATATCACTGTAGTAATTTCTTCATTAAAGATAATGTTGAATTAACTTTATAGATAATTGTGTTCTATATATTCTGATCATAACTTGTTTAATTATATATTCTCATAGAAGGAGTTGAATATACACTAGAGAAGATGGTTAAATAAGATTGTTGATAATAAATAATCAATACATTACCACTATAGGAAGGGAAATAGTGTGGTATATTCTTTTAGTCAAATGGATCATTCCATCTTATCCATGATGATGAACACAAAATATCTACTACTACAGTATTTTCAACGAAGAATGTAGTAATCATGAATTATGGGGGGAAATACCATATTTCTTAGTTAAATGATTAACCATTTATCCATTTGAATATTAGATTGTCATAGGAGAAATATTTGAAGGTCCAAAAAATGTAAGAAATTTTCCTAATTTTATCTATGATCATGATAGATTTTTTTCAGGAACTAATTATGTGTTCCTTCCATAATATATTTTAAGAGGATGTTTTTATGGAAGATCACAGTTCTACATTCTTGATTCATACTAGAGTTATGAATATGATTATAGATTTTAATGAGTATATCTAATGGGATGGGGGACATAAAAGAGATATTGAAGAATTTGTCTCTAGGTCCATTATTTGTCAGAATTTTATGGTTCTCAAACAAAATTTTAAGGGGTTGTCATCTATTACCCATACCAAAATGGAAACATGAAAAGATCACCCTGATATTTCCAGGGGACTATAACAAAAATCTCATGTCCATAAATCAATATGGTTGTAGTTGATCACCATAAAAGGTTTATCAAAATTCATTGCTATTATAGAAGAATTACATCTTGACCAGATTTCCATGATCTATGTTAAGGAAGTTATAAGGTTGCATTTAATACTAAATTCCAATATTTCTGATTAGGTTCTAAGGATTACAACAATTTTAAGGTGAATTCATTTTCAATCTCTTTATATTGAGTTGAGTTTCATCTCTCCGTGTTATTCTCATATAGATGGTTAGTCTGACTGAAAAATTAAAAACATATAGGTTATATTTATAGCATTTTCATTGTATTTCTATGGTTTTGGGGATGAAGGCATTCTATTAATAATGTTTTCATACAACCAAAACAATCACTTAGGTATTTAGTTATCTCCTTATATATCCTTTTATGATACAATTCGTAGATATTTAATGTGATGGAAGGAAGTTTATGAAATATATCTATTTGGAAATAATATAGTTAAATAAATGGATGTGGATGTTTGATTCATTAATCAATAGAAAAAATAATCCTTGAGTCTACAATAATAGTTTAATTTAAAATCCACCATGTTATCTATAATTTAATGTTTCTAAGAAGGTTTTTATAATAATTTTTCAGTGGAAAAAGGTTATGTGATTTGAAAGGAAATAGAAACTATGCCCTAGGTATATTAGTTTCCTTCATATTATTGATCATATTGGGAGAGTATACTATCTATTGTAACATCCACTAAACCTCTCTCATGTTCAAGAGATGTTCCATGTATCTCTACTGTAGATGCACATATGCAATCCTTTCCATGTAATGAACATCGATGTCTTAATAGTAGAGATTAATTATTCTTTTGAGGAATAACATAAGGAGATTGTGGACTATATATATAATATTATATGAAATAGTTTAACTTATCTGGTAAAAGCATTGTGATGTAACAACCAATATTATAAATATATTGAAACTTAAGGATATGATGTGGAAAAAGTATCTTTATTTTTTCTATCTGAGAGACGAATTTGGAGAATGAAATAAATTTTAAAGGGGTATAATGAAACATCCAATTTTTAATTAATTTATTTATTTTTATGTTGAATTAAATTTATTTTATATATATTGTTACACCCAAAAATGACTTCGTCTTCTACTACACATAAAATGGGGTTTTGCTTGCATTACATATGAAACTATGTTTTAACAAAAAGTATGATATATTATTAATAATATTAAAAAATACAATTATTACCTAGTCAATAAAAAAATATAACTGAATAGAAAACTTATTATTAAATATTTGGTATAAATTTTGTTTTAAATAAATCATTTTGATAAGAAGGATCTTTATATTTTATAAAGTCTTTATATTCATCGAAAATTCTATTTTCTCAATAAATTTTTTTTATTTCTTCACATGAACAATAATAAAAATATTTATTGAAATTTTATTAAAATATATATGATAAAATAACCACTATTCTTAAAATCATATAAAGATTATCTTATGCTGAATTTTTTAAAATTTTAAAAAATAGATAATTTTTTCATTAATAGTGAAAAATACAGACTAATAATTTCAAAATGGCATTACATTTATATTATTTATAAATATTAATGGAATTAAAATTTTAATGTACTTTTTTACCATTATAAATGTAAAATTTAGGTTATTGGAAATTTTTTATATAGAATGGTGATATAAAAACATGGTAATATTTTGAAAATTTTCTATTTGAAAACATACTTTCTTATCACATCTGTGGGTTTAATTTCAATTACATTTTTTATAATTGTTTGAATTTAAATTAAAAAATATATTAAACATTTAAACTAAGAAAATTTTATATTTTCTATATATTCAAACATAATTTTATACCAAAAATAATTATGAATAAAGTAAACAACATTCAACGGTTAATGTAAAAAATTAGTTTAAAAAAGTTTAAACTATAAAGATAAGGAATAAATGAATTAAAAACTTTTCCCTAGTATATATGATATCTATAAATATACCTTATAATATATAAATCTTAATAAATGTAAATTTTTTAGTCTTTTCCATGATAAAAACATGGTTAAACAATTTTCTTTTAAAAAATATACAAGTGTCCCACTCACCTCACATATAAAAGGATACCAACTCTTCTGTCTTATTTAGGCCTTCAAATCATTTTATATAATCCATAAAACACCCAAATTATATCTAGAAATCCATAATTCTATACTATAATCATTATTTTGAGCATAAAAAAACCTCATGGATGTTTTTTACGTAATCCTGTGGAGGATTCCCAAAGAAGAAGAAATGTCTTCAACATGAATATTTATTTTATTTCATCCACAAGCTCCATAAATTATTAATAATACATAATTATATAAATTAAATTATTTTATATATATATATAGTTATTTTTATATATGTAAAAACTATAACTATCTAATTTCCTATTAAATGGGCTACGAAATCATCATACGTACGAACGGTCCACTACTGCCTCACGAACTGATGCCATTTATTTTTTCTTTTACAAACCCCTCAATGATGGTTAAAATTATTTATTATATTTTTTAATGATATCTATGATTTTATTATGATTTTATTATCATAATTTCAAATTTTCCTTCTTTTTCAATTTCAAATATATGTGAATACGATAACATCCTTCATGTGTACAGAGGACTACCACCTCTTAAAGGGATGTGATTCATTCAAAATTCACACGAAAGCTAATAAGAATTTTTTTAATGAACATATGTCAGATTCATGGATAAAAATATATAATTTTATGTTATTGGTTACATTTATTTCATTATTTATGTATGGAAAATGGAAACAATGCTCATGTGTATGTACATCCATCTATATCCATGAATCATGTATTTCATTTTCCAAATCTAAATTTTGTAAATAACTATAAATATGTATATAATAAATATGTATTATATGTACATAATAATTAAATTTATGTATATTATTTTTCCAAGATCAATTTAAGTGGTTCAAAAATAAAAAACGAAAGCATATAAACAAAGTGGTTACTACCCAAAACATTATTTTATCATGGAAATGTTAATAAATATTTCATAAAAGGTCATAAGAAAATCTTATAAGATTTTATATATGTATATATATATATATTATTATGGAACTATAATAGATTTGTAATTAGTTGATATTAATTATATTATATATCAAAAGTATTCGAAGTAATTTGAGACTTATGTTAAGGGATTTATGTCTCACTTTTTACTTATATGTGAAACATGTCATATTCACCACATATATCATTTATGTGGTATATATAATTCTCATGAATGCATTTTATGATTATAATATTTTAAATTATGTATATTTTATATTAATTTTAGGATCTATTTTTTATGGGGATTACGGTATAAAAGTTATAAAATTTGTAGAGGATTTTTTTCTCAATTTTCCTTCTCTGAGATACATGTAATTTCATGCACCTATTAACTTTTTAGAGACATACATATGGACCATTTAAAAAGAAATATCTAGAATTTATTTATCTTTATTATTTATTATTCTTAATTTTAATAAATTCCATTATGCCAATTACATTTTGATGTTAGAAAATAGGTAAATATTTTATGTTTTAATCTCATCATTTATCGGGGTAGTTATTTATTATATTTTCGATGATAATGTATTATGACTTATCACTCCGAAAACTAATGATTTTTATCCTACAATAAAAATTTAAGATATAAATATTCCCATTTTTCATTATTTTTTACTTAAAATAATTTAGAAAATGTTTTTACCAGAATATATCTTTATTTCTCTCATTGTTTGAAAATTATTTATCGTCCAAAAATAGTTTTTCATGAAAATATTCAAATTTTTGAATATTACCCCCTATTGTTTTTAAAATTCATTTTTAACATGGTTTTCTATTTTCAATAAATATTTTCAAAGAAATCTTCAATTAATTTTTAAAACAAGGCTCGTTTTTTCTTCTATATAAAATGATAAATGATCCATTGTTTTAACATGTACTACATGAACAATAAAAACCTATCTTCATGAAAATTATTTTCATTGAAAATTAAATTACAAATTATTCATTTTTATTTTCAATAAATGGATATTCAAAATGTTTTATTTTAAATATATTCCTATATGAATGGCTATTTTCCATAATTAATGTTTTAAATTGTCTTTCGAAGTCATTTTCCATCTAAGATATCATTAGTTGATGCTACCAATGATTTTTTGGTGATATAAACCAAGGATACCATTATTATTATTTATATGAAGGGTTTATTATGATTTTTTTATGAAACCCTTTTCTCATCCATAGATTGTACCATGATGAAATCTATATGAAAATCTGTTTTTCCCATGGGATATACTATGATGAAATGGAGAAATGATTATAAATCTAAATGTTTTACACAATTTATGATATAATGACATTTTAAATAAACCCTTTACATTTATTAGGTTATGATATTATTAATATTTTAAAATATTTTGGCACATATACTTATGATTTTAATTACGTGATAGGTGGAACCTAGTTTTCTTTTAATAAAATGGGTAACAATTTATATTTAATGTGATTGAAATGACTAAAATAGATATTGAACACAGTTAAATAATTTAATGTTTGGGTATAATAAAATAGGGAATGAAATTTTACTAATATGATGGTTTTGGGAGTGATCTAATTCCATAATGAATGTTTTGGAAATGATCCTTGACTTCAATGTAATTGATTTTTTATGTTAAAGTATATGTTAGAAATCTCTATCTTGTGACACTGTTTTTCTCTCATAGATCATGTTCAAGGATTTTAATGTTATTCAGGTATTTTTAACTTCCAATATTTATGAAATGACTCATTATTATGTCCATTGAAATACATATTATGGTTTCCAAATGTTATGAATATGTTCTCCAACCTGTATGTTCACATCATGCTTACATATCTACTATGCTTACCATTACATAACATATAATCCAATTATTTCTTAACTTTTCTCCCCTAATATTATAAATAACATTTTATTTAATTATATCTATAATAAATGTGGTATTAATGAGTAACATAGTGGTAGATGATATATTTTTCATACAAACTTGTTGTTTGTGTTTCCATGATTCTAAAGCCACATTATCTTTATGATCCCAATGTATGTTTTTTATGTAATTTAACAAATATTCATATAATATGAGGTAATATATATGTATTAAAATCATTTTTGAATCATATATATATATATATGGTACTTTTTAAATTTCTCAAAATTTTGGGATATTTTAGTGAAATAAAAGCGGTGATGTGGTATATAATCTTTTATAGGATATAAGAATTTTGATTTGTGGAAATATAATTAATTTTAAATAAGAAATATGTTTTCCCATATACTAAAATGAATTAATTATAAATTTATATAACATATATAATGAAATGAGTCATGAAAAATTCCCAACCCACTCCATAATACACTAGATGGAATGAAAGAATATTAAGATGGATATTAAAATTAAAAGAATAAAAAAAGGGGGATTAATATTTTTTATAGTATTTAATTATAAAATATGACATATAATTTGATTATGTAAATAAATTATAAGGTTATTGTTGACAAAATAGTCTATTTTAGAAATAATGAAGCATTAACGATTATACCTGTTGGATAAAATATGATTTCTAATGAAGAATTGAAAAATAATAATATATAATATATTGAACACATTTATCATAATCAAATGGATATTATTCACCTTTATGAATTGGGTTTTTAATTAAAATCATGTATAAATGTATCAATCTTTAATGTAATGTTTTGTAATTATCCTTATAATAGTTAAAGAATGAATATATATTGATACCATGTTGAGAGTAAAGAGAATATAAGTCTTATAATATTGGAAGAAAAATTGATATAATCATATGATTGTTCATATAAATTGAAAATATATGGATATATTTTCAAAATTTAGGGATATAATAAATATTCCTATATTAATTTCAAATCAAAAAATTATTTTTGATTCTTGTATAAGAGGAAATATAAATGAAACCTATTATCCACCAGATAAAAATATAGCATTAGGATTAATATATTTTGTTCATAGTGATGTGGGGATTTAAATTTTCAAAGTATAACATATAGAGGGAAGTATTTCACTATATCTATTTATGTTTATTCTATAATGAGATGTCCCATGTTAATTTGTGAAAATATTGAATTACTTTATTTTACTAAAAATAATAAAGATGTAAAAATGAAATCATAAGAACTATGAATATTCTATGATCAGATAACGAAACAGTGTGCATATCTTATGAGGTTTAAAACTACACAAAAAATAGTAGTAATCAGGATATTTCAATGTAATCTAATTATTAATAGAATGTGGTTGAGAAAAAAAGAATCCACAAGGTAAATAATATGGAGATGATGTTTTTTATTGATAAAATCATCTTAAGGCAGCACTAGAAGGAAGAAATTATAGTATTTTCTTATACATAAAAATGAGTTTTACTTAGTCTATGAAATATAATACTCCATATTATAATTGACTATTCTGTAAAAACTCTTGGAATAATTTTAAATTATTTAAAAAATATATTTTCAAGAAAAATAAAAATTGAAATCCATGAAATTATGAGGTCATAAATGTTGATGACATATCCCTTAGAGAGTCACCAAAATTAACAGTTTACAATTTTATTAATAAATATATCTCAATTATTATTGATAATAATGATATAAAATAATTTTAGATAAATAAAAATATAATACAATATTTTTTTATTCTGAATAAGACATTGAATAATATAGTGAATTAAGTAAAGATTTCAGATATTCTAAAAATATCCAAATGGGGGATGTTTTATAGAATAACTATTTATATGAAATAATTGACGAATTGAATAACCCTATAAATTAATGATTAATGATAAATATAAAAAAACAAACATCTCATATATAGATATAACATCATTTAGGTGAACATTCATTACCTTATACAAACACGCTACTAAGGATTGTAATGATATATGGACTTTAGAGATGAGACACAAAATATTATTATTTCATGAATGATCTCCTTCATCTACAATAATGATCTTTTTTTATACAAATATAATTCTAAATACCACACATAAAACCTCTTTATATAACATAATGAATGAAAATATAAAAAAGGATGAGTTAATAAGATTAACATCATTAAAAAAGATAGATATTTAAGTATGAATGAGAATCAGTGTGTTAGAAAATGATCTTAATGTATGTAAACCATAACATACGTATATAATATCAGAATATTTATTTATGGAAAACAATTTCGACATTCATTAGACATAAATTATAATGAATCATAGAACATGAAATTTGAGATAATTTTATTCAAATAAGACATATATTTATATAATGAACATAAGAATAAAACATCATGTCTTTAGTATTCAAGTTACATTTCATAAAATAATAATTGGGGAATAGTTTCACTTCCCAAGACATCTTAGTGTTTAGGGATCACTCCCAATAATATAATAGTGGAAATATTCTATTATTGAACTTGGTTAGCTCCCAATTCTATCTAATGGCTCAAAGGCCTTCAAAATGTTTTATAATAAGAAATCCCCCTTTTAAAGGAAGAAGGGGAAGAATCCAATTCTCTTTATATATATCACATGAGATATAAATCAGTTCCAAATAAATTGGAGAGAGATAATGGTCACATCAGTCACATGATGAAATTCATACATATGTGTACCCCATGATCATGAATAATTCATTGTATCACTACCCATTAAAATAAATTGGGTTCATAGATATTTCATAATAAAAGAAACCAAGAAAAGATATGGGATTCATAAACATTTAAATATAACATAACCCAGATATTTAATGGGTTACATAAAAAATATATTATTATATAACATTTGGAAGGAAAGAATATTTCATAGTCATTTATTTATTTCATCCCAACATAACTTCTATAAAATAATAGGGGTTCACAATCATGTTATCATGGTATAACCCATTGAAGTGTAATCAGTTTCATTAACATCATTTCATCATGAACATAAATTATTCAGACTATGAAAAAGCATGGGGTCTTTGGATCATATCCCCAATAAATAAAGGGATACATCAAATGATGCCATCATAGATATAAAATGATGTTGAAATATTATATGGATCATTTATTGAGTGAAACATGCTTTCCAGTTTGAAAAACACTTTTATAAACATAAAAACTTTTCAAGATAATTTTTTTGGAAATGACATACAAAAATAATAAACTAATATTTAAAAATCCTTCAAAAAAATCATGAGGAATATATACATTCCCAATTGAAATGAATTTTTAAAAATAGAAGTCATTTTCAACATCCCATTATTTTATAATAACATGTGATAATTTTAAAGGATTTTATAATAGCATTTTAAAATAATTATTAATGAAAAAAATCTTATTGAAAAAAAAACACCAAAAATAAAATTTTCTAAATATTTTCATTGAAAATTACTTTTGAATATTATAATTTAATCTTTCAGGTAATGAATGGTCTTTATTTAAAAAATTATAATTCATGAAATACACAATAAATAAATTATTTGATTAACACTATCGGTAAATGTGGAATGATATTTTTTGGAATAATGACAAAAATATTCCTTTTAAAACATATTTAATTTATAGAAAATGTGTAAAAGAATTTAGTGAATCAATTTTAGAATTTAAAAAAAATATGATTTTTTTAGAAAATGTGATTCTAGTGGAAAAATTATCTTCATACAAAAATGAAACAATGAAAATTTTTATGAAAAATCATACTGTAGTATTAAGTATATAAATAGTGTAAAATTATGTTAAAATATGTATTATAATTAAATAACATGATAAGAGGAAAATTCCTTGGTTTATTTAGAGGTAGATTATAATATTTTATAATCAACAGTATAAACATGAAAAATGAAGATAAATGGCGATCTTTAATCATTAAACCATTGCCACACTAATAACATTTAATCATTATCCCCCTGAAAAATTAACATTAAATAATACATAAAATGTATTTATAATATATAAATACATGATATTACATGAAAAATGTGGTATAAATACACCTTATACATGATGATAGTTGCAACCCATGTCATATGTAACAAAAAAGAATAATTCAATCAAAACACCCTTACCACTTTAGTACCCTTTGAACTATAAATCAAATGAAACAGAGATCCCCAAATATATTGTTAAATATAAATTAATTTTCATGATATCAATAATAAAATAAATTCATGGGTACTATATAATCCATATAAATGAAACTTGTGGGGAATATGGAAAGTGTCTCATAGAAAATAAAAGTGAGACTGAAGTCCTTTTCGACTTTAGTAATCTTCTTAATCCAAATCCACATTAATGAATAAATTAAAAATAAAAATTTAATATACTGAAAATATTTATATTCATGATATAACATTTCTATGGGTATGTATACACAACAAAAAAATTGTATGAGCGGTGAATATGACATGTGTCTCATATAAAATAATAGAGAGACTTGAAATCCATTACATCATTGGTAATTTTTGTTCCATAAACCCCATGAAAGAT
This sequence comes from Viscum album, assembly GCA_963277665.1. Lineage (NCBI taxonomy): Eukaryota > Viridiplantae > Streptophyta > Magnoliopsida > Santalales > Viscaceae > Viscum > Viscum album. The sequence continues at coordinate 364,541,385 of OY728166.1, read as the reverse complement.
ATATCACAAAATGGGTATGTAATTCCCCATTATTTTAAGGAACATAATCATAAAATGCATTCCTGGTCAGTATATACACCACATAAAACAAAAATGTGTTGAATATGGCATGTTTCTCACTAATAGTAATAGTGATATGGATATCCCTTACCACATTATAAATATTATGATTAAAAATACCAATAAAATAATAACATGAAAATAAAATATTAATTGAAAAAAAATAATTATATATATGTTATAAAATTTTAGAATAACATTATTTTCATAACACATATGAAATAAGGAATGATTTGGTAACATGTTTCTCATAAATATAAGATAGACGAGAAATTCTTACTGCTTTGGTAACATTTGAAACATAAGAAAAATAAAAGATAGATTAAATTTTTTTAATGTAAGTCCAAATAAATTTCAGGAGTATAATATCAAACAATATATATGAGAATTATATACAACACATAAAATAAACATGTGGTTATTATGGCATGGGTCATATAAAAATTAAATGTGAGTGAGAAACCCCAAAAATTATTTACCAATAACTTTTATACACATTCAATACTAATGTATAATAAATAAATTCTTCCAATAAATCTATCATAAAACAATAAATATATATATATATAATAATCTATATGATTTATTAATGACCTTTTATTACCCATTTACTGAAAATTCATTATGAGCATTTTTTTGGTTAATAACTGCTTCATATTACACATATGTTATGGTTTTATATTTTTAGTCTTCTTAAATTTATCATAGTTCCATTATAACTAGATATTAAAAATTATTTAAGTATAATATATATTAATTCAATATCTATTTATATTAATCTATAATGGATATTGATAGGAAATAATATACATCGTTCAATTTGATGGTAGGTCGTACGTATGCATGAATGAAGATTCAATTTTCTCACCATATTGAACGAAAGAAAAGAAAATAATATATTATAAATCTAGAATAATATATATTTCATATATATCTCATATTTTCATTAATTAAAACCATATTATATCATATTAATCAATTGAATGAATCATATAGCTTCATGAGGTGGTAATCTATGTGACACATAAAATATTCTATTGAAACCCCCATAATTAAGTAATTTTTTTCCTTCTTTTACACATTCAAAATATCATTCCTTTCCTCTAAAAAAATTTATTGGGTAATACTTCAAAAATTATCAACACATGGAAATCATAATCATCATTCATCCACTATATCCACCAACCAAAATCTAAATGAATTATATCCTTACATTATTTAGTGAGTATGATGAAGACTAATGTTTTAGTAAAATATCCTGATAAATTATTTTTCATAACCAAAATATGTATCACTCCAATAATAATTCCATTATGTTTATATTAATTTCATTGTCTATCACATTCAATCTTGATCAAGTTCCTTTTGGTTCCCTCTATTGAGTAAAACTATTAAACATTCTTTGAGTAATAATATTTTTAGTGGGAAACTACATAATTGAGAAAAATAATGTATATAATGTATAAATCATGAAATAATTTCTATCTATGAAACCAAAGGATTATCCTCGGCCATTAATGGTCCTTATTGGAATCTTTCAAGATAGTTAATAAAGAGTTTCTAAATTTTCCAAATAATATCCCACAATATCATAAAAATAAGTGTGCAGTAAGGCATGTTTTAACACACCGGGTGATAATGATGTCTATCTAAATGGTCACTTTTGAGTTATAACCCCTAGGTACCTTTGTGATAGAGAAAAATCCCTTTATAGTATCTTGATATATATTTAATTTAATTGAAACTTCAAAAATTAGATTTTACCAATATTACATGACATTTTTCTTTAATTTTAATAATCCTTAGAATTATCAGTATAAGTATCCCTAAATATATCCTTAAATGAAACTATGTGGATCCTATATTCCAACAGTTTGTTAATAATTTCCTATCATACCAACTATAGAAAACCAAACACCACATACATATATATAACAACATTTAGATAAATATTAATTACCTTACACAAACACATGTATAATGATCATAATGGAGTAGTTCATATAGAGACAAGACATAGAATATTATTATTTGTTTAAATATCATCATATTCTCCCATAAATATCATTCTATGCAGTTAAATTCTTAGACATTTCATATATCAAACCATTCTTTATTACATAGAAAATGAAACATTAGAAATGGAGATCATAGATTCTCATTATATTTAAACAAGGGAGGTATACAAGATTTACATAAGAATAAGGGTATAAGAACATAATCATAACATTTGAAAACCATATCATACATTTAAAAGTTCACAATATAGATTCATATCATAATGATTGGAAATTCATAGGATATGAATCATAAGAAAATTAAAAAAATAGGAAACATGATAATATAACAATGGAACAAGACATAGATTTTGGACATACACATATTCAAAAAACAAAATTTCCTTAGTAGTCAAGGATTATTTCAAAAACTATCATTTTTTATTGGTTTCACTCCCTATACCATTAATATAGTCATGGTTAAATCTCAATACTATCATATTAGATAGATCCCCTTACTGGAATGGGTTCACTCCATAATCTAGTACAATTTATCTCATGATAAATCAATCTTTACCCCTGAATTAGAGTGAAATATAGGTCCCATATATCACATAATTAAAATCATACATAAGTTTTCCACAATATTATAATACATTCATAATATTAAATTCCATCAGAAGAAATATTGTTCATAAAAACATCAACATAATAAACCCCATGAAAAGAAATTGATTTCATAAACATTTTTTCATAGAATACCCTATGAAAATGAATCAAGATTCATAATAACTTCATCATTTATTCAAAAAATAATATGTGTAAAGATATATGGTTACATTATCATTTTACCATGTATATCCTTTAGAAAAAAATCACTTTTCAAAAACATCTTTCATAATAATGATAATCAATTTATATAAATAATTAGAATTGAATCCTTGAATCATATCCTGAGTAGATAATAAGTTATATTAAATGATTTTTCTTAGATTGAAAATTATTTTGATACACTACTAGAATCATTTCTCTGGGAAGATATCCTTTTCACATTTAAAATCAATTTTTAAAACCCAAAACATTATCAAAATCTTATAAATTGAAAATAACTTGGGAACATATAAAGTAATATTAAAAAATAATTTAAAACATTTCACAAGGAATGTATAGATTCTAATTTGAATGGAATTAAAAAAATAATTTTAAAAATAATTTTAATTGAAAATATTATTTTATAATTATTAAAGAATCATTAAAATCAATAACAAAATTTCTTTAGGAAAATTCCATTTTCACTTTGACGAAACAAATTAAATGAATTAAAAAAATTAATAATAATTTTACTTGAAAATAATATTTGAATACAATGATGAAATATTCAAAAAAATGAGTGTTCATAATGGAAGAAAATATCATTCATAAATTACACATCAAAAAAATATTGTAAGAAGATCTGTTATGTGTCATATTAAACCCTTATATTTTTGGTTTGGTCCCAATTTAACCCATTTTTTACCTTAAATATGAAAATTAATTTTTACCTACATTAATTTTCATAATGGTAAAAAAATTAATTTGACATTATTAGATAATATTAATTATCCTGATTATAAATATTGAATATATTTTTTGAATTTCTATTCACATAATTATATTTTTTTTAAAAAAATCAATTCTATAGTTGCGACAAAAAAGAGGCTTTCCAAATAGAAAATTATGAAAATTTTAAAATGATTTTAAACCAAATTAAAATATAAAATCAATTACAATGACTAAAATTTGATTTATAAAAATATAATTGAATACAATTGTGTTTTAAAAATATCCTAAATTAATTTTTCTAGATTTAAATCAATTAATTGAAATATAATCTTAATAAAAACTGGTAATTTCCTATATTAATCGAAAAAATTATCTTCTCAGAAATTTCACAAAAAATTACACCAAGATAATTAAGACACAATGATAAAAAATATAGGTAATTTTTTTCCAATAATTTATTTATATTTTTAATATTAATTTTAAAATAACTAAGAAAAATGTGGAAAAACTACATTTTATTAAAATACATTATTAACAATAAAATTGGATATCATATTATATCATGTCTAAAAAATAAAAGATGAATGTTAAATAATTTACTAAATATATAATATAAATTTGCATAAAAATCTCCAAATGATATTTGTATAATTTATTGAGTTAAAATATGTTTTCATGCATATCAAATATTTTTCAGAAATTAATTTCCTTTATTTTAGATTGGTTTTTATTTTTAATTTATAGTTAATTTTTCACCATAAAATTAATTATATATACATGTTTAAACAATATATATTCATAATTTATTAAATATTATTCATAACCTCCATTCCAATGTCTTGGTTATAACTATCAAATGAAATAACAATATTTTGATAGTATGTCACATATCGTTTAATCTTGGTCATGCGTGTAATGTAAGCTACACACAATGTTCTATGTAATGAATGATAAAATAAATATTAAATGTAATACATGATAATATTTATTTATTATTGTAACATAGTATATAATAACTATTCTATTTTTTTGAAAAAAAATTCACAAAATCCTGTGGTGTTAAAATAATTGTTTATATTAATCAATGAAATATTATTATAGAAAAATATTCTCCAATAGAAAATAGAAGGTGGATGTGAATAGAGTACAATGATTTATTATATGAGACATAACATAAATTATTTTAATTGGAAGAAAAGGATGAATCATGGGTAAAATCCATGAATTATTAATTGGACTAGGTTGAAAAAATTTAAATGGGATTTTGTGAATAAAATAAAATAGCATAATGTGATTAGTACGAATTATTTAGTTATGAAATAAATTTTTTGAAATTAAAAGGTTTTCCAATATATTTTAGTTCTAGTATTATGGGATATTATCATGATAAATTAATTCATATTAATGATAAATTTTCACTAGTTTCAACAATGTTATATTATAGACTCGTATTTTTAAAAACTATCTGAAGAAACTTTAGAGTATTTCATAGGGATATGAAGAATCTATTCTTATATATATACCTGAATAAAGAGTATAATATCAAGAAACATGTTTGATTTTTTATTTTAAATAATCATTCAAAACATTTAATGTTTATAAATGCTCAATATGGCCGAAATTAATCACTCATTGATTTGTCTGTGTGGTTGGATTATTTTCTATAAATGGTATATTTCAATAATAAATGATTTGATCAAAGCCTCTATGGGAATATTACATATGAAGTAAATGTTTTTTGTAACGTTATTTAATGATGGAATTATATTTTTAATGAAAATCCGAATTCAATTAAGAATTTTAATTAAATAATGTGTTTATAATTTAATATAAAACATATTGGTGAATTAAATAACACTCTAGTGTATTAAAAAAATAAAAATGAGTGTAGCTTATAAATACAACATGTTTTAAATGAAATAGAAGTGTAAAAAATGATGATTTATTAATGAATGCATGTTGGAATCTTAATAATAGTTAGTGAAGACTTGTTATGTAAGATAATAGTGAGGGGTAATGTGAATGTAATATAGAATAATCATTTCAAGGTTACCCCATCTAATTGTAACTAGGAAAATATATTTTATGCTTTATGAATGTAAAAATGTTTCTTGATTATTATAGAGAAATATAACCTTCATGATTTGATCGTATTTTATAGATATATATTGGGAACCATAAATTAAGGTTTGGTTGTTATATATTTAATAGATCCTAAAATATTATATAATTTAGATTTATATTTTGAAATTAATATTTATATTCAAAATGCACAACTTATTGAGATACATTAATTCAAGGTAGTTATTATGGCAAGATAATTAAGAATCAAGATTTTTTTCCATGATCTTAACACAAGAAAATTATATATTACTATCAAAATATTATATAAAAAATATTTAAATTATGTTTAAATGAGATGATATTGGGGAAGTGGTGTGAAAACCAATATAAATTCAGTGTGATGAGAAATGCATTGTCCAATGAACAATGAATTTGACATAGAATTATTACACAAATACGATTATGAACTAATATCATTTCATAAATGAAAATGTGGAGAATAACATTGTAAAGCTATATTTTTTTCAATAAATTTTGTTGGATGATAGCTTTACTAATTCATTGACTCTACTTATATTTCAAAATGACCTATTAGAATATATAGTTATATGAGTTACCGTAAATTTATTAGGTGTGACATTCATGACCCCCCATTGATCGTCATTTTATATTTTGTTATTTATTTTATATGTGGTAAATTATATTTTATTAGAATAACCAATAAATATAGAGACACCATCCATATATATTTTATAGTAAATTAGGTTTGATCTATTATTATATTGTAATATAGTATCAGATGATATGATTTATAGCTTTCAATATAAATCATTTACTCACATATGATTATATATTAATTGAATTTGGGTTAGTCAAGAATGAAATAGTGGAAATTTTTAGATTTTTTACCATAGTTTAATTATATTGATAAAACAAATTGATTTTTTTTGTAAAAGGGGGGAGGTGGTGAAATAATTCTGGGTGTCTTAGATATTATTTCCAAAGGGATCGTATGAGATGTTTGATGGTTTATATATGGTAAAATATATCTTTGATGATGTAGATTAACAAAAACATAAAAATTGTGATATTATTTTTACAATCATCTGACATATGTTTTATTTGATTATAAATATAAAATTATTGGTAATCATCAGAATAATTTTTATACATCGATAAATCGATGTATTTTAATTAGAAATGTTTTCACCCAACCACTTTCTATGACATAGTGAGTCATTACAGTGAGTCTATATTTACTAGAGTAAATTTGGAGTCAATTAGAGCTGAGATGGAATGGGTATTATAGATGTATAATTATTTACTAATTTATCATATGAAAATTAAAGTAAAAGTTTTATCCATAGACGTAGGTTTTTTTACTAATGTATATAATAATACAATTAAAAAAGTTATTTTTAATAAAAAAATATAGATCATGGATGTCTTCACTTTTTCATAGATGATGATATAATTTTTTGTGGAAATATGGGTAAGAAATTTATTGATTTATTAGATCATAGTAATGATAAATATTTCATTAATATCTTATATATAAATTAAATCATTCTAAAAAAACAGTCATGAGATGATATAATGGATATTTAATTAATTCAGTTTGAAGGGAAATAGTTTCCAATAAGTACGAATGCTGTATTTTTTATCATTTGAGTTTTTCTAATAGATACACTATAGGAAAAAGAATATAGTAGGGGTTTTTTCATGATGGTTTTCAAATCTCTTGTGAATTTTTTTTAATGGAAAGAAATATATGCTGGTATTTAAAATAATTTTTAAAAACCACTGCTAAATGTTTTTTTAAAATATTGTATATATTTTTTAAAAAAATAAAAATGAAATTAAAATTAATTTTTGCATTGGTTTTATAAATAAAATTTGTCGCTAAATTGAATTAAAAAATTAAAAATAAAATATATAATTACTATTTATTAAATATTAATTATTATTCACTAAAATAAATATTTATTAATTTTAATTTTAATTAATTATAATTTTTACAATTAATAAATATTTATAATTGTATTTTAATAAAAATTTTATTATTGAAAACAAATCTTCAATATATAAAAAATAAGACTTCGACATAAAATGACCATAACTATTGATACGAGAGTCAATTTTAGCTCCACAACCTATCAAATAGGATTTATGAAATAATCTAAAACCACATTAAATTAAAATTTCTTATTAATTCAATTAATAAATTTTATTTTAGTTTCATGAAATTTTGGAAATCAAATGTGAACATCAAATGACCATAAAATTTGATCCATGTGTGTGTTTCGGCTCTACCACATATCAAATCAAATCCAATGACACACCCAATTCCCTTAATGATTGATTTAAACCTATTTTTCATTTTTTGGCCTAAAATGTCACATTAGTCCCCCAAAATAGATTTTCTAGTCTGGGTACCCAAAATTTTTAACATTCGATGAATTTTCAACTTCATTTCAAGGGGTCTTTTTACCCTTTTCGTGGAGGCTAAATTTTTTCTTATTAGCTTCCATTCATATAGATATTATGGGTATTAAATATTATTAGTTTTTTACAATGTATTTTTTTTATAATTTAATATATGATTATTGTTTTATATGTAATTATAATAAATCAATTTTATAAAGACATATTTACAAAGAAATGTATTTTTATACATATAAAAAATATTTAAATAAATATTAACAATTAATTTAATTTAAAATAAATAATTATTTAATTTATTTACCTTTAAAAATCATTAATATATATATATATATTATATATATAAATATGTGTATCTTAATAAAACAAATTATGTTTATATTCTAATATATGTAAATATATACCTATATATATTTAAATATTTGGTTGTATAAGAAATATATAAATTTTGTTATATCAATATATCATAATCATTAAATATATCCTATAAATGAATTTAGGGAAAAACAATTTGAATATGTATAAATACAAATATATATATATATATAATCTTTATATATACATATTCATGTGTACTGATAAACAAATATATATTTATTTTTATATTCTAATATATGTATATGAATATTTATATATAATATATTTACATAAACTTATGTATATATATATCATACACAATTGATGAGATTTCATCTTTATTTATGAGTGTCTTCGTATTATTTTCATATCATTTATCATTATATACCATTTATTTACATTCATGTTGTATTGAGGGTATTGAAATTATTTGGGTTTCTCATATTTTGGTAAGTTATTATTTATTATGTATATCTGTCTATATGAATATTTGAATATTTGTGTATATATTTATACATATTTATGTTTATATTTTGTTATATCATATTTGATTAAATATATATATTGATATTTATATATACTTCAATTCATATATACATTAATATTTATATACACTTACACATATTACTGTATTAATATATATATGTAACATAAATAAATCTTTATATATATTTGTAAATTTTTTATATGTATATATTTTTCATATTTTTATATCCATTTATTTTGTATTGTTTATTATTTCTTGTTTATTAATTATTTTCTATTTTTATTAAATCATTATTTATTTTTTCTTATATATTATTTAATATTTAATATTTAATTATTAATTACTTTGGTACTTATTAAATATTTTATTTTTCCTGATTTTTTTATTAAATTATAGTTATATAACAATTATATATATATTTATTATTTCATTTTTTTATTTTTTATTATTTTTTATCATTGTTTATTTTTATTTATTTTTTGTTACTTATTCAATATTTTTTATTTTTTAATATTGAATATAGGATATTTATTAGTTATTATTTATTAGTTATTATTTTTTATTTATAAGTTATTTATTAATTTTTCACTATTAGTTTAATAGTTTAATATTTATATGTTATTTTTTTAAATATTAATATATTATTTAATATATTAGTTATTATTTACTTATTTTGTATACATTATTTATTATTTTCATAATTTATTACTATTTTATAACTATATTAATATTTAATATTTAATATTTTATTATTAATTATTAATTATTTACAATTTATTAGTTATCATTTATTAATATGTTATATATATATATATTTATATATTATTCATTTATATTTTATTAATTAATTATTAATTAGTAATTAGTAATTAATAAACATTAGTAATTAAATATTAACTATTAACTATTTTTTATTTTCTATTTGTTATTGATTAATGATTGTTGATTAATGATTATTATTTTTTGAATAAATTTTTATGTATTATTTTTTCAATTAAGATATATATTTTATTATATTATATTCTATTTAGTCACCACAAGAATAGCCTCTTAGTGTGGTAATGCCTTTGGAGAATAAGTAAGATGTTAAGGTTTCAAATATTCCGCAATAATAAATTTCTATATATGGAATATGGATGGGTATGTTCATGGGCATGGACATGAGCATGATCATGGTAATATATAGTAAAAAATAAATATATTACAAATTATAACTAATAAATAATAGAGAAGTAAATTATAAAAAAATAATAAATTAATTAATGAAGTAAATATCATAATAATAGGGAAATTAAAAAAATAAAAAATAATAAAATAATGAAAATAAAAGAGTTACAAAAATACATAAATTATGATAATAAATAAATTTAGAAAATAAAAAAATTAGGAAAGTAAAAAAATTAATAAAATAAAATAAAAATAAAAACAACCATTAATTCATTTAGAGGGGGTTTAAATGACCATTACAAAACCGACGAAAAATCATTTTCTGATCGTTTTGAATAACCGCTGCAATTTAATTGCCAATACACGTTGGGGAGACGGTTTTCCAAAACCGTTGTTGAATTGTGTACTAGCATTTCAAACCACCACATAGCTCTAATTTTTGCATAGTGATATTGTTTATTAAGTTTATATATTAACATAAAAGTATATTTAGGATACTGATGCAACTATTTTATGATTTTATGAAATGATTTAATGTAGGTGGAAGAAGAATAAAAAAATAATGCTTAATGATAAAAATCGTACCTCTCCTTGGGACAGTCTACTAGTCATAACAGCTTTAGACCTATAAGATTGTTATCATATGCAAAATAGTGCCACTCGATTTTGGGAAGGGATTTTAGTAATGCAAATTTTTAAATATTTTCTGTAAAAAATGGTTTGGAATTTTAAATAAATGTGAATAATTTTTTCCCATTTATAAGATAGGGATGCAAATTTTTGAATTTCATTAACTATTCAATTAATTGGAATTAATTATGTCATAAAAATGGATGAAATTTGATATTAGTATAATAATGTATGATTATAAGTCTAAATAATCTAATGAAATAAATGTTTTACATGTTTGGATCACATATTTTGATATAACTAAGCTAATATGGAATGTGATTGAGTTTAAGTATTGTCATTTGATGTCAAAGAAGATTAAGAAGAAATGGAAAATCACCTGACTAATTATTTGATGAAATTTAGATAGAACAACAAAATTTAGAGAATCAAACTCAGAAGGCCTAAAAAGGTCTATCATATTCGGTAGAATATGAATACAAGAAATCATTATATTCAGACATAATCTCATATGATAGGATCAATCGTATTGAAACTGCATGTTGCTGGAAGTAAATGGTCATCAGATTAACTATTATTTTGTTCGATAAAATATCATATTCTATATGAATATAATAAATCAAATCTAATGAATCATTGTTGATGATGTATTCCTCATATATGACATGTAAATTATGAAACCTATGGTGCATGATTAATGAAATAAATGGGAGTGAAAGAGATGATGACAATTGGATTCCGACTAATTGAATCTAGATGAAAGAAATAAATACATCCAATCGTATCTTAATTAATCAGATTTGGATGGAAAGTGAAAAGGGTTATGGAAATTGTATTTAGCCTGATCAGATTGTGAAATATTATATTTTGAGAAATATTATTTAGGCTGAGTAGGAATGGATATTGTTACTAAAGGAAAGGTGTGCGTTGTAGCATTATATTGTCATCGTATTCAAATGGTGAATGTCATGGGATCATAAGATTCATAATAGACGAGGAAGTTTATGAAAACATTAAAAACATGATGTACTAGTTTTAAGTCATACCAAAAGAACAAAATAGATATCTCTTCTAGGAATGATTTTAATGATAAAGCGATTGATCTTTATCAAGTTGTATTGTATTCAAAATTGATACAATCTACTGATCAGATTTAGGATGCCATCGTATAAAGGGAAATAATTTCCTAAGACCGAGAGATGAAAATAAAATAAATTAAGATGATAAATCATATATTCATTCATTTTGTGGTTCAATTAATTTTTCTAAATTCGAAGAAGGTTTCAATAGGGTCAACAGAATAGTTTCAAAATAATGATGAATGTGTTTTCAAGGGGGATACTGAAACATAATGAATTGTTGTAATTGATGTAGGGCATCAGATTCTGCAACTGGAATAGAGAAAAAAAATTGATTTCAAAATTGGATCCAAAAATGGTGTTTGGATACAAATTTTAAGGAAGAGGTGAAGTTCATAGAATATTCGAGAAAGATCAAGAAGATTTGGAAAGAGTTGATGAGGTCAAGATTCACCCTAAATATCGGAAAACATGAAAATTTGCTAAATTTAGATGAGAATGAAATTTTTAGGGATTCCCACCAAAACCTATCTTGGGTCAACTATAAAAGGGAAAAATTAATTTATACTTAATCAGAAATATGTATTGTTCATAAAAGATAAAAAAGAATGGAATATCAAGGGTGTAAAAGAATTTTTTATATTTTTACATTGCTAAAGATGTTTCAACTAAATATGTGAAATGTGAAGAGATAAGATCAAAATGTTCTACACAGAAGATCATTGTATCCAGTGATTTCATATTCATTTGATTTCCATATTCATCTTGTTAATATTATTCAGTTAACCATCGTATTAGGTAGGATAACCAGATCAGGGATTTCAATATTGTGATTTTTTTGATTGGGGGAAGGAATTATTCAAAATTATCTTGATCATATTCTGATAGAGTTACATCATTCATACTGTGAAATTTAATTTGAAGTTTATAGTGCATAGATCAGAGTGGGAAATCAGATCATTAGAATCAGAGTATACCATTCAGACTAGGAAATGAGATTTTAATTCTATATTAAATGTCCTTGAATTTCTTACCATTTTATGGGTAAAAATTTAGTAATATTTTCAAAAGAAATATATTTTTGGAAATTGAAAATAAGATCATGTTTCATGTGTCATTATATAAATATTATCTTAATCTATTTATAAAAATATGGTGCACACAACCAATTGGATTATTTACATTAGGCTATATGAGTGAATGGGTATATCCTACACTTTGTAATCCAATGATTGTTTTCTAGTTCATTGTGGGTGTATTGGATTATTTCCAAACCATACCGAGGATTAATCTACTCTTATTCAATAATGACCTTTGTAAATTCATTAATTCTTGTGGATATGTTTTTTAATTGTTTTAATCAGGTAACTGATTATTTAATAGCAGTAGAAGGTTGTTTTGAGGAAATATAAAAGAAAAAACATATCACTAATTCACCCATCCCCCACTAATTGATACATATACACTAACTACACACTTTCAACTAGTATCAGGGTATAGGTTTCCTTCACTTTTCTTTTTTGATGGATTGTTTGATTTGTGTGAACATTAACGGTATTCTAGTTTTTGATTGAAAATAATTATCATATATGGAATGATATTATGTTTCCTTATCTTTTTTCTTTATGATATGATATTCTTGAATCATCAACGTATGGTTTACTTCATATTGATTTTAAATATCATACTACCAATATTGTTAAGAAAATTATAGATAATGATGGAAGGGCCAAGAAATATATATTTTTATCACTTTATGATAGTGAAATCCAAATGGTGTATGGTGTTTCCACAAACAAAAGGTATATGGGATAAATTTAAAAATATATACAAAGGAAATACAGAAGTAATGAAGGAGAAATATCAAATTAGGAGAATGAAGCATGAAGACTTGAAGATGGGTTTGTACGAATATGTTTAGGACAACCTTACCTGGGTAAATGAAATTTTTATTCCTATCAAATGTATTGGTGAAAAGTTAAATGATTATATATATGTTGAAAATATATTGAGAATCCTCCCTGATAAGTTTGACACATATGTTTCTTCATTAGAATATAGATATCTTAAATCACTCTCTCTTGATGATTTTCATAGAACTCTAATCTCATTTGAAATGATAACTGATAAATATATGAAAATAAAACAAAAAAATAATAGAGAAATGTATTTTAAGAGATCTAAGAAAGAAAGGCCAAATAAAATTCTTATTGAATATGAATATAGGGATTAAGACGCTGAAAATGAGGTAAGTCAAAATCATGAATATATTTTATCTTTGTTTTCTAAAAATGATAAAATTGTAATATTAAAATATAATTGGAAACTTCTCTTTAAATGAGATGAATGTGGAGGAGTTGGTGACTTTTCAGTTAATTGTCCTTGAAGAAAGAAAGCATAGGATAATTTTTAAGAATAATGAAGTCCAAGAATATCATAGATAAGACATAGAGATAATGTAAAATTAAATTCCACAATTACTAAAAAAAATATATTCAAATCCAAAAGATAAATTTTCTTGACAAAATATTAAAAAGAATATAGACGTGATACTAAATTAGAAAAATCAATTGAGTATAGTATGTAAAATATATTTAATGCAACAGTAAATGATGAAGAATTCATAATCGGTAATTTGGAAGAACAAGAAACTCTACATGGAAATAATTTGGGAGAAGGATTGAATGAATGTATGAGAAATATTAGAAGGATTCAAGATAAAAAAGTTTAAAGATGAAAGATACTCAATATGAAATAAAAAATTCTTTTCAGATGATAATGAAAGGTTATTATATGATATTGATGAATTGAATATGTCTCTTAAGGAATAATAAATCATAATGAGTATTTATATATGAAGTTGAAATAAATAGTAGAATAGTTGGAACCTGTCGAACAAAAACATTCAAAAAAGGAATAAAATATACATTTTAAAAACTATATCTCTAAATTTGGTGAATGATTTCAAAATTAAATGTCCATGGATAATCAAAAAGATATATCTTCAAAGATAGTAAATATTGGTGGAATTAATTTTGAAAATAAAGAAATTGGGAAAGTTATGTATGTGTCCAAGAAAAAAACTGTTGGGAATTCAGAATTTTCAAAGAACCCTTAGCCCAAAAAAGTATTTACAAAATCTAAATCATAAAATGAATTAATTAATTCAACATCGGATAATGAAAAAATTAAAAGTAAGACTTTAATTAAAAATAAAAAGCCTTATGTTTCATAAATTTAAGAGAAAATGTGACTGAGAAACGTATTCACAATTCTAGCTAATATGGAAGTTTCAAAGGATGATAATCATTTTATGGGTACTGTAGGTATTGTGGTGGATTCAGAAAGACACCAAATATTTGTTGGTTTAACCAATAAAATTAAAAAAAATCATAGGTTATGAATATCAAGTATTTTGGGGAGAAAATTACCATAAAATTTTATGTCTAATACTATTGTTTTTACGAAACCAGAAATGGTTCAAGGAAAAATTGGAAATAGTTTCCATTCTTAGGAAACTATTTGCGAAATTTGTGAACGACCTATAAAACTTGAAAAATGATATCTTTTTTTTACTAGCACAAGAAAATATTCTCAAACATTCTTAGAATACATATATAAATAATGAAAAGAAACAAGAGGAAGATATTTGGTTGAAACTAAATTGAATGAAAAAGAAGATAACAAACATGGATTCTATATAGTGTGTGTTTTTCTCATATGATAGGAAATATCAAATTGGTGAAGAATGTGATATATTTCTGGTATGGAACAATGACATTTTTTAATAATGAATCATTGAGAATAAAAGTTATTGGATCAACCATCATTGGAAAAGAAAATTTGAAATCCAAGAAATATTTATAAGTTAATGGGTTAAAATATAATTTTTTATCTGTTTTTCAATTTTTTGATTAGAGTAACAAATTCATCTTCACAAAATAATGGTTTTTCACGGAATGAGAATAATATGGGATTACTATTACTAGAATACAGTATATAAAAATAAATTTATTTCTGATTGGTGAAATTCAAAACTCTTGTTAAACGAGGATGGTGTAACAAAATAAATTGTGGAATAAAAGGCTGGAACACATATGTAAATGAAACATGATAAAGTTATATATGTCTGATATTATTCGTAGATTTCATAATTTTCTATGAATAATATATTGGTATTATATTATATTTTTGATATTGAAGATTATAAATTCTGTTTATAATAAAGTTGACATTTATTAACCACAACCCCAAATGTTGATTCATTCATAAATATACTACACAATGAGAAAACAATCGAGAAGTAGAGATATGTACTGCATCAATTTCATTGATTATTTTACTCACATTACATCTATTATGTATATGATAAAAAATTAGATGATTTGAAAATGTTTAAAATTATCATAAGGAAAAATGAGGACTGCCAGTATTCTGCGAAGAAGTTGAGAACTGGTAATATTGGTGAATATAAATGTGTATAATTTAAATTTTATATATAGAAGTATGGAATTAGGATTGATTGATGTTACCCATACAGTACTCAATAAAATTGGGTTGGTAAAATAAATAACTGAAGTCTGGTGGAAATGGGAAGAACGATGATACTTGAACATGACCTCTCTCATTAATTTTTGAGGCAATCCATAGTATGGTTATTTATATTCATAATCATTTTTCCTATAAAAATATTTAATACGTAACCATATATGATTTTTGTTTTGTAAAAAACTACATGTTTTAAACACTTTAGTGTTTTACAGATTCCATGTATTATAGTGAAAAAAAGGGAAAAACTATGTAAATTTGGAGTAGAATGGTGAATATGAACTCTTTATTGGATATGCTCTGGATGGAAGAGAATATAGATTCTTTAAAAAAGAAATTAAAAATCTGTTATTCTGTATATTTTAAATTAATTGAAAGTGCTAATAGAGACAACATAATTAGGAATAAAAGGATTATTATAAAGATAAGGAAAATAATTCTGATAAGGGTACAAAAAATTGTATTCATACTGATGAAGATGAATCAGACTCGGATATTCCCATTATTGAGAATTTTATTTGAAATTCTCATCCCAAGTTGAGGAAGCATGTAGAAATTAAAAATATTATTGGAGATCTGTATTAGAATGTTTACAGAAGAAAAATAAAAAATGCGATTTCATATACATCATTGTATTCAAAAGTGGATCTGAATGATGTGAAATAAGATTTCGACTATCTGTACATGTTTATGACATGAATGTCGAATTAAAGTAGATTGAAAATAATAATACATGGGAACTCATACCCAATCCAGAAGACAAAAACATTATTGTCACAAAGAGGGTTTTCTAGAACAAGATGAATTAATAAGGTTAAGTGACAAGAAATAAAGTAAGATTAGTTTGTAATGGATATTCACATATTTAAGGCATTGATATTGAGTAAACATTTTCTCTGATAGAAATATTAGAAACAAGTATAATCTTTATTTTAATTTTTTAATAATGATGTTACAAGATCACTCAAATGGATGTGAAATTCATGTTCATGAATAGTAATTTTGATGAGTAAGTTTACAATGAAAAAATGTGTGGCTTTGTTATTATGATAGATTAAAGTTATGTGTATATATTGAAGAAGACCATATATGGGATAAAAAAATATCCAAGGGTATGGTATTTTAAATATAATATATGCTTATGGAATATAGAATTCAAGAAAGGAATATTTCAGAACATTCATAATTTACAATAAAGTCAAAAGTATTATCACATTGTAATTTTTTATTTTTATGAAATTCTATTTGTTAGGAATGATGAAAGAAGCTATGAAATATTTTCTAAAGAAATTTAAAAGGCATTTGAAATTTCCATTCTAGGGGAAATGAAATACTTTCTTGGGTTACAAGTACATCCATGGAAGGAATACAATTTTTATTCTCAAGATAAGTATTCTAAGAAAATTTTTAAGATGTTTGGCATGAAAAACTCCAAAACTATTTCCACAGAATTATAAGTGGGAACAATGTTGTCTAATGATGGAGAGTGAATATAATTTTATTATAAATTATTTTGAAAGATGATTAGTTTCCTGTTATATTTGACTGCCTCAAAACCCAACATAATTGTTTTTGTTAACTTATGTGAAATATTTCAGAGTGCTCAAAAAGAATAACATTTAATTACTAGATAAATAATTATAAAATACATAAGTTTCATAACATAATTAGGAATTACATATGGAATCTCGGATTGTATTTATTTATTTTGGTATTCATATGTTGATTGGGAAAGAAATAATGATGATATATGATCCAAATGTGGTGTAGTATTCGTTCAAATAAATAATATTGTTAGTTGGAATTCAAATCAACAAAATTCAGTAACTCTTAATACAATTGAAGCTGAGTATGTTGCTACAACACATTTCTTTACTCAATTTATGTGGATGATAACATAATTAGATGAGTTAATTGTTGAATTGATGTTACCTTTGCACTTAGATTTTGATAATCAATGTACAATAAAAATCACAAGTACAATAGTTCAACATTCTCTATAAAAGAACATTGATACCAAGTATAATTTTATTAATGATCATGTGGATATGAATGAGTTGAATCTGGAATATGTTCGAAAATTGGAACAATTGCCTTCTACTTTCACAAATACTTTAAGAAGGAACCATTACCTAAATTAAGGTTAAAAATGGGTGGCCAAAATTTTTCAAACCAAGGTTAGAGAATGTTATTTTGTCCTTTATCTCGTCATAACATTAGATTTTACTATCATGTAGGATAATTCTTTTCATAAATCAATTTGTTTCATATAAAAAGATGGAGATATTGGTAAGACGCATATTTAACATTGTATTGTGCATAAATTATTCTAAAAGTGTGTTGAACTAGATTTAGGATATATTTTTTTGTATCTTAGTAATGTTAAAGGAAATAGGATGAATAGGAGATGAAGATTAAGAATAATGTCATAATCACTATTTTTGGACAGTATGGTTTCATTGTCAATGATTCTTCTTTCCCACATTGAGATATATCATGTAGCCCTAGAATTATTTTTATATGATCAATTGTTTTAGGACACAATTTTTAGTGATTTATGAAACATGGTTGATAAAAAATCAAAAGGGGGAGATTTTTAGGAACAAGAAGATGAGGAAGGTGATTGTTTTCAAGTATTGTATTTTTTGTCAAATAATCTTAAGAAAAAAGTTAAAATCACATAACATTTTATAATATGAAATTTAGACTGACCATTAAATTCATAGAATCATACTCAAAATACCTAAGACAATCCATCATATTCAGGAGATGATGGATGGAAGAACATATCTAATTCAAATAGAATCTAGTATGAATGGATTGATCATATTGGTATTGTATCTTAATGGATGTAAATGGATATATGATTCCCTCTAAATTGAGTTGATAGAATATAATTTTCTACTTGACTATCATAAATCAGATGTGATAATTATTTGATTAACATTGTGTTCTTATATGTCATAAGTAAATTATGAAACTTCTGGTTAATTCTTAATGAAATATTGGTGAGTGAAAGAGATGATGTAAATTGAATTATGACTGATTGGATATTGATGAAAAAAATAAATACTTTTAATTGTATTAAAATTAATAATAGTTAGATGGAATGGGGAAATTGTTCTAGAAATTTTGATCAACATGATCAGATTTGGGGAAATTGTATTATGAGTAATCAGATTGATTTTGAGTAGGAAAAAATAATGTTTCTAGTTGAAATCTGGCCAATTTAGCATCTGATAGTCATCAATTTCAAGTGGTTATATTCATTAAATCATTGGATTCATAATGCATGAGGAGTTTTGTGACACGTGTGAGACACCAAAAGTACTAGTTTTCTATCAGACCAAAAATCAAAAGAAAAAAATCTTTGGGGAATGATTTTAATGGAATAGGGAAACATGTTTCTAAAGTGGAATCACATTCAGAGGAGGATGAATATGTAAATCTCATTCAGGATGCTTTCGTATTTAGAGAACGAATTTCTTTAGATTGATTGATTCATGTAAAATATAAGAAGATGATAAAAAATATAGTTAATCATTTAGTGGTAAAATTACTTTGTTTAATTTTCATGTATCTTTCAACTAGGTGAACATAATAGTTAAAAATTATTTGTGAATATGTTTTCAAGGGGGATCCTAAAACCTAAAGAATACTTCTAATTGGTATATAGAATTATATTCATTAATTATAATGGAGAAACAAAATTGGATTCATAAATATGATCCAAGATACCATTTTATATGAAATTAGAAAGAAGAACTGATGTTCATAGAAGATTTGAGAAGGATCGAGAATATTTTAGATGATTTGAAGAGGTTATGATTCATACTAAATTTTAGGAGGCATTGATATTTGGGAAATTTGGGTGTGAGGGAATGTATTGGTAATTCCCACCAAAACCTATAATGGGTCACTAATAATAGGCGAAAAGTACTTTGTACAGAATATGAAAAATATACTATTCACAGAAGAGAGAGAATCTTTGACTTTCTATGGAGATAATTTTTTTTCTTATTGAGCCTTTTCGGGGGAATTTTTTATGAAATAAGTGATTGGAGAAGAGATAAGAGAAGAACATTTTATCCAAGTGATCATAATATGTAGTAATCATCATATTTCATTTATTACCATGTTCTTTTTGTGAATCATATTCAATTAATCATTATATCTAGTTGGAAAATAAGTTTGGGGATTTCCATATCAAGATATCCAGATCAAGGAAAGAAGTACTTTGAATTTTCTAGATCATATTCTAACAATGATACATCTATCATATTTGGTAATTAGATCTAAAGACTGGAGTGGGAATATCAAATTGGGAAATCATATCTGTAGATTCAGAGTACACCGATTGTATTGAGAAATCATGTATGAATTTTATATTAAATGTCCACAAATTTCTTACCATCGTTTGGGTATAAAATCGAAGGATTTTTTCAAAATGAATATATTTGTGGAAATTGAAAAGATGCATTGGTAACATGTTTTGTTACATAAATATTTCCTTACTCTATTTGTGTTAAGAGGTTGCACAAACACTATTGAATTGTTTACACAGTTCTACATTAATGAAAGGGTATATCAAACTCGTTGTAATCCAAATATTGTTTTCTTCTATATTTTGTGGTATTGGATTATTGGAAAACCATACCAAGGATGTAGATATTCTTATTTAAGGGTGACTCGTGTAAATTCTAGTGTTTCTATGTTTGTGTGTTTGAATTATTTTCAATAGGTAATTGACTCATTAATAGGAGGAAAAGTTTGTTTTATGGAAACACAATAGAAAAAAGTATCACTAATTCACCACTCCCCCTATCTGTAATACATATACAGTGACTGGGAACCTTCATTTTTCTATATCATTTTGATCTAACACTTCATTAAATATTTTGATACTTACCATGATAATAATATTTTTTAAACTTTTAGAGTTAAAATATTTACTACAAATAGAAAAAAGATCCTAAATAGACCATGTATGAAATTTTTAACTATATCCAAAAAAAATTTAAAAATATTTTATTTTTAGAATTTTTTTACAATTTAACAAACAATTTTTATTACTAAATTTATTTAATATCAACTTCGGAACAATTTATAACTTTTAATTTAATAATATTAAAATAAAAAATGATGTTAGAAACAAATTATTTATTAAATATATAATATATTATTTAAATCTATAATTTTATTTATTCACATCAATTATTTCAAATATTTTTCTTTTAATACTTATAATGTCATTTATAGTATTTTTCTGTTCACTGAATAATTAATATGTCAGTGTTGCGTAAGCATTTATGGTCATTATTATTTGACTAAAATGTAATAGTTAATTACCATTATTAATATAAATCAAATATTTTTAATCATAATATTTATAACTGATTATATCCTCTTCTTTCCTCCATGATATCAATTTTATACATATTAAAAACCCAAGTGACATTTTTTACTTTTATTTTAATATAATTTTTTAGAGGTCATAGGTACATTAAAATGAAAAAAAAGGCCATATATGAGATTATTTTTGATAAAAGAAAAATATATTCTCAGTCATTAACATTTATGAATATTTTAAATGCCATTCTTTATCACTTATCATTTTATTTTTTACCGTTAATTACCTAATTTACCCATTAAAATGGTAACCAAAATTACAAAAGTTACTATTCATATTAAGAAAAAAATTTAGGGAACTATTTACAAAATATTGAAATTTTGATTCCATCTATGGAATATATTTTTAAAAACAAAAAAAACAGATGACATTTATAATATAATATAGAATCAAATAAGAACATTGTAATGAAAAGCATTTTTCCAAAAAATACACTATTAAAATTTAAAGAAATTATACAAAATTCATGTGTATAATGTGTTTAAGAAAATTATTGGATTATTTTAAAATAAATATAAGTAATTAAATTCCTAACATAATCCAAAAGATAATTTTACTTTTTAACATCTTCTAATAGATTTTATTTATTATAAAAAATCAGTGTTTTTCTATACTAATTGAGACATCAATTATTTTATTTTTAAAAAAAATTCCATGTTCATATAATATTGAAATAATGAATAAATAAAATAAATTAAAATTTTTAAATTGATTCAAAAAATTAGATAAATTATTTATAATATAAATTCATAAAAATTAAAAAACCCCATTTTTAAAGAAAGAATATTTTTGAAGAATAATAATAATATACTAAAAACAAATTCTTACTTAAAAGGAATTAGTAAATACATTATAAATTATTATGATCATTATATATTTCATTACATGGTCTGTATAATTAATTCCTTCAAATTTAAGGGGAATTTTATAATTATTCCAGTTAAATAATATTATTTCACTATCTATTTATGATTTATGTTTTATATCTTTTTTTCTAATAAACATATCCTTTCCTCCTATAAACATTTCATATTATGTACTACCATTTTATAAATTACACCCTTTAAATTTTTTCACTATTCTTAAAAACTAGGGTTTGGAATTTAAATCTCTGGAAACCTACCTCTTAAAAAGGGTCAATAAAATGATAATCATGAAATGAGAGAAAGGGATGTCTGAAGGTCATTCAGAATAAAAAAACTATGTTTTAAAAAAGGATAAAATTAGTGGGACGTGAAAACAAGGATGTTGAATAAAAAACTAACTCATATGAACATATATATATTGATAGGGTACATCGTATTGGGAATTTTAACCATCTCAAAATTTTAAATTATTGGTGGGTTAAAAGAAAATTTATTCCATGGTAAGAAATGTAAACATTTAGCATTTTTTGGAAATAATTTTATTAAAGCTGGGGATTTATTTTATAACCTAGAAAATGAAAATTTTTTAAATATACATACGTTTCGTCAAAAATTTTGACCATTAACAAATTTCCACATCCACATATACTTTTTCTCTATATAATAAGTATTTAATTATTTTTATCCGTGCATATAAAACTGAAATCTAATTTTTACAAATCAAAAAATATATTAGATAATAAGAATATATTCCTCAGTTTATTATGAATTAAATATTAACTAACATTTTCTCACAATATATGATTATAGAAAAAATTATTAAAACATCGCACAAGAAATCAACATAAATAGAAAAAATTAAACAATAATACCCCGTAATAAAATTATATAATACAATAAATAAAAATCCTTTACATTCAAAACAATATTCCATAATATTATTGAAACCTAAAAAATGGGATAATATCCTATAAAATTCCATGATTATTTAAAATTTTATCCCTAAATAACATTAATAACTCTTAATGACCAGTTCAAATAGGTATATTCTAGAATCATGTAATATTCATGATATGATAATCATTTCCATAAAAACCAAAAATCACTATAGAGGTAAAATTAAATATTGTATCATTCAAAAAGTTAATTGAACATTAATAACTTAAATAAAATCCTATAATATTATATTTACCTTAATTAGATAAGATTCTTAAAATAACAAGCATCCTCTGATATCACATTAATCACATACCTAAAAAATTAAATTTCAAGCTCATTATTATCAATACAATAAAACATATTTTCCCAAATTAAATTCATACATTATTTTCCAAATCATTTATATATATAAAAACAATTTTGAACTAACTACAATATTACGTATCCTAGTGGTGGTTCATTGACCATTATTAATCTTTGGTTGTCGGATCAAGCCTCGTGGACTTACTGGTCGAGAAGGGTTCCCTTGGCTAGCTATTTTTCTTTTTCCAAATATATATTATTATAATCATTATACCATTCCATGAAATTTGATAAATATCTTCAAAAATAACATTAATATATTCCTTATTAAATAATATTTTAAACTCAATGGTTATTTCATATCATTCAACTTTCATCCCAAAAAATGTAAGAAATCAAAATTACATAAAAATAAAACATCATATAAACCCAAAATTTTATCCAAACCATTATACATATGTCGATAAAATTAAAATATTTTTTCCCTAATAAACATTTTCCCATAATAGTATCAAGGTTTACATATACCTCAAATGTTTATCAAAACTCAACAAAATTCTCCCAATGTACTCCCACCATCAAACAAGTACTTATGTTTTTAATCATATGATAAACATTAGACATATAACTAAAGTAGAAATTTAGTGTCCCTTCTATGAAGAAATATTAATGAATAAAGGTCCCTTAGAATTTTTAGACCATTCATTTCAATAATATTTTATAATAAATCCTATAAAAAATATAAATCTTATCTTAAGATATAGCAAAATCAAAATGTATTCAAAGAAATAATACATACACTAAATATCTCATTTTAGCTCATTAATCATCAACTATAGTGGAATTAGTTATTTTCAAATAGATATATGTATAGTGATGATGATCAAATTCAATATACTTCCTCCTTGGACATTGATTTCCTTAATAACTTAACAACTAATATTACAAATACTCAATTGATTCCTCTTGATGAACATCTCTACACATCCGGGTGTTAGCTGAAAACCTCATTTTTCTGAGAATTATTATTGATTTTTAACCTCATATACCATCTATTAAACATATTCAAATTTGTTAATGAAAATTTCATGGGTGATTAATTTGACATTATTCTCAAATAGTAAATTGAATATATTAACCTAATGGATCATTATCACATGAAATTCCACAAGGATTAACTTATCTCGTATTTATTTTTCATAATGAAGCTCTCTTATGTTCAGGATTTTAGTACTTACTATTGATAGAAATTTAAGAATTGGTAAAAGAGTTCCCACTGCAACACCAATTATTTTTGGAAGCTCGTTGAGAAAACCACCACATCTTCCATCACATCCATTTCATATTTGATTCATGGTGGATCTATCCAGTTAAAAAAATGAAAAGTATAGTGTTTGTATTTCATATTAAACTATGTTATTATGAGAGTAAACATAAAAATATCATTATTCAGGTAATATAAAACACTTTATATATATCAAGATAACATTGAATATTCACAAAATGCAAACCATTGTGGTTATATAGGACCTTACACTTACAGTAAAATTGCATCATATACGCTAATTGTAATGACCCAAACATTAATTAATGGAAATACATATTGATCTAATTAAATGTCTCATTAAGTAAAATGTTTATATAAAATGTCAACTTCTTTGGTTTTATGTTCTTTATTTTTAAATTCTATTAAGAATTGTGACCATTGGTAATATATCCATTGAACAGTGATCACAAGATTAGTATAAATATTGGGCTTTAACAAATCTAATTTACTCAAACAGAGGAAGCGATGGCCTCATCTAGTAGACATGCCCTATACGAATCCCATTTGACAAAGCTCGGAAATGAGGTTGCGCCTTTGGGCATCTCTCTTAACCAATCCCTAGATAATCTTGAATATGTTAAGCTCGAGCGGGACCACATATGAGAGAAGTCGATTTTGAAAGAGATTTCCACCCAAGCAATGTTATTCTAGCCACCCCAAGAGTTTGCCACCATCACACACCTAACTTTTCGGCCTTATTAAGGTGTTATAAGAGGTCACAAAACAAGACCCTAGTACTACGGTTATGTACCTTATTTTTGTATATAATAATTTATATACTTTCATTTTATTATTATTACCTTGTAAATAGTTTTTAAAGCTCAAATAGTATTTTTAGTTAAAGTTCAATTAAGAAATCTATTTTGATGAATTAATATATTTTTGAATTAAATTATTTTTTAATAAAATATTATTATTATTAAATTAATTTTATTATTAAATATAAATTATCTTATAATTTTATGAATGCAATTGTAATTTTTATTATGGTTTGAAAGCCATTTTTGTCAAAACCCATGAATATTCGATAAATGTCAGTTTTTATTTTAAAAGTGAAAAATAACATATTTAAACAATTATTTAGATAAAATTATTATTATTTCTGGAATCAGGATGTCGAAATTATCCAACGGTAAATTTTTCATAATTATCTAAGACAATCATATTTTTGGGTAAAATTTTTATACTGTTTAAATATATAATGTGTTTTATGACATCATAATGACCCAGTAGTGATGTGATAAAATAATATAACATTATGTTAGGATAATATATGTTTTTTCATTAAAATAAAGTGATTTTGGGTTTGTTTTATTTATTTTACAAAGATTTAGTGGACCCATCAAGACTTATTAAGCATTTTTGTCTTTTTAAATTGTTTTCCTTGACAGTGTGACATACCTCCACATTAATAGCCCCATTATTTTAATAAGTTTGTAATGTGGAATTATAAACTATTTTTTTCCACTTCCCTTGTCCAAAAATCATGGGGAAAAACCATGGGATGGTTTTTGGTTTGGATTAGTTAAATATTAGGTGTTCCAAACCTAAATAATAAATAATTTCCTCAAATTTCCTATATAAACCCACCCATGCTCCCTCTTTATCCTCGCTAAAAGTCTTTGGAGTTCATCCATCCTCTTCCCTCCTCTCTCTAGAATCCTCCCAAGGTGCCCCAAGCCTTCAAAAATCATCTCTCAAGCCTTTGTAAGCACACTTCCAAGTAAGAGTTTTTTCTTCCTTTCTCATTTTTTGTCTAATATTCATTAAATTGTTATTCCCTTTTAATTTAAATTAGAAATGTTGGGGTATGGTTTTACACCTACCCCATACTGCCCTAATTTTTTTTGAATTGTGGGACACCCCTTTCTCTCTCATTAAATGCCTCCAATGTACAACTGTTACTATGCTAAAATTCTGAAAAAAAAATTCTCTCTCCTCATTTACATTCAAGAAATATTTTTGTATCCTGAATCTAATCTCAATTACATTTTTTGGGACATGTATCTATATGAAACCTCTTATTGTCCATGTTATGTAAATATGATGAGACACACCTTTATCTCTCATCAACCATTTTTATGAGTTCTTATGTCACGTTGTTATGTGTCTGAAATTGCATCGCAGTTTTCCAAGCCAAAGTCATTGTGTAGTAAATACGATGTACATTTTCCTGTCAAGGGTATTCACCTTTACGTACATTTATATATTGTTTAAATTGTTTCAAATATTTATTACACATTCATTTATCATGGAATAAAAGATTGTGTTTAATGATTTAATGTTTTATGATCCATGTGAAACACTTATGCATGAAATGAATTATTTAAAAAGGGTGAACCCTTATAGCACTCCAATGCATTGGGTAATGTTTTGTATAATGATACGTAATGTGAAATGAGTTTTTACTCATGATAAGTGCAATAAGGGTTTACTCGTTCTCCATGTGCAATGAGGGTTTACTCATGCTCAATGTGTAATGAGCCTTGGCTCATGAAAATTCCATGTTAAGTGTTTTTGCCACATTTCCATATAATGGTTATCATTCTTTATCATGCCTTTATGTTTATGCTTCTCTTGTGCACTACTAATATTCCTGTTTCCTAACATGTATTTTATTCCCCATGTTATTCCATGATTATTCACTTACTGGGCTTTATATATCACCCTTTTCTTGTGAATGTCCTCAGGTTATCCCATACATTGTTATGTATGAGAGAATGTAGTGGTCATGTAAAGGAAGATTTCAATAAAGATGTTTCATTTCATGTTTTAAGTTGTAATGTAATTAAAATAATCCCCAAATAAAGTAGACATATTTATCTTCTATGTTTTTTCAAGTGAAGGGTTTATTTAATGAATTATTTTTAAGTTTGTAATAAAAAGAATGGTTGTAAAAGTTGGTATCAGAAGATAGGTTTAGTTATTTTTGGGATTAGGATTAGAATACCCTAGTAAAACCTCAGAGACAGAACTAAGTATAATAAAAATATCCCTAATTTTTGGTGAGTATTGAGTAAGTGGTTTTTCAAGAAAATACATCCCTATCTAGATACGAGCAGGTATAGGCGGCTTTGGAACTGATGTATCCAAGGGGTAGAACCTAAAAACACTACTTTGAGGTAGACTTGAATGGAAACTAGTTCACAACAATGGGCCTTACTTCACTCTTCATTATGACACTCCCGAGGGATATGCTTTTGTAAATTCACATGTTTAGTATGAACCATTATTAAGGGCGGAAAATTCCCTATGAATATATGTTAGAAAGTAGATCATGGATAACATATACTGAATCCAACAGATTCATATTTTAAGGAAATAAAATTCATTTATAAGTCATCAGTTTTGTCCTTGTATTTACCTTTTTGTGTTACCCCTAACATTCCTTTTATTCTAGCCAATGGCTGGTAATAGGAGGACTCGAGCTAACAACTGATGTGAAGATCAATGTGATGACTATACTAATGAGATACCCAATCCAATGGGAGCGGTAATCACTAACTTTTTCATGCCTCTCCCTCAGATAACTCATGATTTAAATAGTATCATGGGTCAAGAGGAACATTCTACCCCCCCCCTTAAGAAATAATAAGTTGTTATTGATAGCTTAATGAGACAAAGGCCTCCTACTTATAATGGATCATCTAATTTGTCAATTACTGAACAATGGATCATCTCAATGGAAAAGATCTTATCCATCCTTCAATGTTCTCAACAAGAGAAGGTTCTCCTAGTGGCTAATCATATGGAGGGTGAAGCTGATCAATGGTGGAAATTTATCAAAAATAAAAATCATGAGAAGGATATCGAGGCGTTGGAATGGAAGGATTTCCAGAATATGTTTTTTAATAAATATTTTCCATGAACCCTCCTGCTTAAGATGGAAAGGTATTTTCGTTCCCTCAAGAAAAAAGATGACGAATATGTTAGATAATACGAGGAAAACTTCACAAGGCTTGCATGATACACATTCGTATTTGTTGTTACCCCCAAATGCAAGGGTGACCACTTCATTCGTGGGCTGAAACCGAGCCTATGGAAAGTGCTGGCGATTTGTGAATTCGACAACTATGAGTAAATTATCTGATGTTCCCTCAAGGTCAAAATGGAGATCAGAAAAAATCAGGGGTATCATTGGGATAATAAGCATATGTTGGACTTCAATGCATGTGGTATAATGGATAAATCCTACTCTGATAAGAAGATCCATCACCCCACTTGACAAAGGTGCGGAAATAAGCACCACGAAAATTGCCTGATGGGTGTCACGAAATGGTTTAGGTGTGGAAGAGAGGGGCACCTGGCTATTAACTGCCAGCATGAAAGACCCATGGCTGTGACAGAGGAGAGGAATGCTCTGTTCCAACCTCAATGTGTGTTTCATTGCTACAACTCCAAAGATCCAGGTCATATTTCAAATCAGTGCCTCAAGCTATGGGTTTTTAGATGCAACCAATGATCTCCAAGGCATCAAGGGAGAGCTTTTTCCATCACTACTGCTGATGTAAACCCTGACAACACAATGGTGATAGGAAACAAGTTATTAATTCAATAATAGCAAACATTATTTTTGATTCATGTTATAAACATTCTTTTATATATCTAATGTTTACTAGAACAATCCCAGCACCACCACAAATCATGGAAGTAAAGATATCGGTGAGTATGGAAAATGGGGAAATCATTGCATCCCATGAATATAACTCCTCCCCTATCATAATCTGTCAATTAAACTTCCCAGTGAACCTCTTCACACTCCCTCTTGTAGATTTTAATGCAATGTTTGGCATGGAATGGCTTTCCTTAGATAGAGCCAACAGAAATTGTTGTGAGAGATAAATCACTCTCCATGTGGAGAATAGACCCCCAATTCATTACAATTGCAAGGAATAAGATGAATCTTCTTTAGCTCCATCTTCTCAAGCATGTATATTAATGCCCTATGAGCATGTGTATCTGGATCAGATGATTTATTCTAAGGATTCAACCATCCTAGAAGACATACATATTGTGAGGTAATTCACTGAAGGGTTTTATGAGGAATTTTCTAGTATTCCTCCTAGAAGAGTTGTTGAATTATCAATTGATCTTATAACTGGGGTGTTTCCAATATCAAAGACACCGTATAGAATGGTTGTTGCGGAGGAGCTGAAGAAATAACTACAGGAGAATCTAGATAAAGGGTAAATATTCCCAAGTGCTTCACCATGGGGTGAACCAGTCCTCTTCATCCAGAAGAAGGATTGGTCAATGCGCCTTTGCATCGATTATCGTGAGCTTAAAAATCACGATAAAGAACAAGTATCATATCCCACGAATTGGTGACTTGTTCAATCAGCTGTTTGGAGCACAATACTAATCTAAAGGTGGATTTTCGGTCGGTATATTATCATGTAAGAATGAATAATCAAGGTATTCCCAAGACTACTTTTCGTACAAGATACGAGCATAATGAATTCATAGTAATGACTTTCGGACTCACGAATGCTCCAGAAATATTCATAGACATGATGAATAGAGTATTTAGATGTTACCTTGACAAATTTTTATTATTATTTATAGATGATATTATGATATACTCCAAAACCATGGAGTATCATGAGGAGCATCTATGAACTGTACTAGAGACCTTACGGAAGGATAAGATCTATGAAAATTACAACAAGTTTGAGTTCTGGTTGAAGGAGGTCTCATTATTAGGCCATATCAGCACATGTAATGGGATATCAATGGATCCCTCCAAAATAGATGCAATTGAGGGATGGATAAGGCCAACATCAGTAACGGATATCCATAGCTTCTTGGGGTTAGCTTGATATTATCGATGATTTTGGATAAATTTATCACAATTTTCCAACCCTCTTACCAAGATATCTCGGAAGGGGGTAAAGTTTTCTTGGAGTGATGAATGTGAAGAAAGATTCAATGTTTTGAAAAGGAGGCTTATCACTACGTTAGTTCTCACTTTAACCACAAGTGGAGAAATTTTTTTGGTATTCAGTGATGCTTCGAAGAATGGCCTGGGATGTGTGTTTTTTCAAAATGAAAAATTCATTGCTTGTGCTTCAAGTAAATTGAAAATTCATAAATAAAAATATCCACCACATGACCTTGAGTTTGTTATAGTGATCTTTATTTTAAAAATTCTGTGACATTATTACTTTCGGGAGAAGTTTAAAATATATATAGACCATAAAAGCCCCATGTATATATTCACATAGAAAGAGTTGAACATGCGCTAATGAAGATGGTTAGTGTCAATCATGGTCTATGACCTCTCAATCAATTACCACCCTAGGAAAGCGAACAAGGTGGAGGATGCCATATATAGAAGGACCCAGTGATTCTATCATTAATGAGAATTTATAAGGATCCAATCTATTATATTTGATGAATATAGACATAGAAATTATAAATAAGGGAACATCATCAATCCTTTCACAAATGATTGCACAACCGTCACTTTTGAGAAGGTAAAAAGATGCTCATAAAGATGATGTGGGAATTCTGAAAAAAGAGGAAGCTATTGGAAAAGGTAAATCCTCAGATTTTAATGTTAATGAAGAAGGAATTGTGAGACTTGGGAAAAGACTATGTGTTCCATCAAGTCCAGATCTGAAGAAGGAACTTTTGGATTATGCACATAGTTTAAATTTATCTATTCACCTGAGGAACACAAAGATGTATCGAGATCTCTAAGAGCATTTTCAGTGGGATAATATGAAGAATGAGATCTTTGAATATACATCAAAGTGCCAGGTGTGTCAGCAAGTGAAGGCAGAGAGGCAGAAGTATAAGGGGATGATGCAACCATTTCCCATACCATAATGGAAATGGGAAAACATCACCATGGACATTGTCACCGGACTTCAGAAGACATCCAAAGGAAATAATGAAATCTGGGTTGTTGTGGATCGTCTTATAATAGATGCACAATTCATTTATATTTGGGTGGATTTTTCATTAGATCAACTGGAATGGATATATATCATGGAATTCGTAAGGATGCATGGAGTACCACTATCTATTATGTCCGATTGAGATCCAAGATTCACCTCTAAGTTTTGGAAGAGACTTAAACATTCTCTGAATACTGAACTGAACATCAGTATGACCTATCATCTTCAAACTGATGGCTAATCTGAGAGAACTATCCAAACACATGAGGATATTTTTAGAGCATGCTCAATGGACTTTAACGTAAGATGGGATCAACATCTTCCTCTAGTTGAGTTCTCTTATAATAACTGTTTCCACTCGAGCATCCAAATGGCACCATATGAAGCCCTTTATGGGAAAAGTTGCAGAACAACGGCATGTTTGGATGAGGTCAGTGATCATAATCTGCTTGGACCAGAAATGGTCTAAGAAATGGTGGAGAAGGTGAAAACCATTCAGCTGCATATCAAGTCAGCCCAGAGTCGATAGAAGAGTTATGCATATAATCGTCAACGATTCCTTGAGTTTAAAGTTAGAGACATGTTATTTCTACCTATATCTACATGGAATAAGGTCAGGTCATTTGGAAAGAAATGGAAGTTATGTCCAAGGTACATCGGCCGCTTTGAGATTCTTGATCGTGTTGGGGATGTGGCCAATTGACTAGCACTTCCACCTACCATGGACAAAGTACATGAAGTCTTTCATGTATCTCTATTAAGTAACTACATACCGGACCCTTCACATGTAATCTCTTTAGAGGTGGTACAATTAGAGGATGATATTTATTATAAATAGAAACCAGTGAAGATCTTAGAAAGTATAGAAAACGTTATAGTAAATAAGACAATTCCACTCATCCTGGTGTTGTGGCGAAACCACAAGTTTGAAGAAGCGACGTGTGAATCGGAGGAAATAATGAAGTCGGGTTATCCACATCTGTTTTAGTGAGGGAAAGGGAAATTTTAGGGGAAATATTTCATAAGGGGGGAAGATTTTAACGACACAAACTTTCATTAATGGAAATCCCTTTTTATCTAATTAAATGTCTCTTTATTGAAAATGTTTATATAAAATGTAAACTTCTTTGGCTTTATGTCTTTTGATTTTAAAATACTGTTAAGAGTTGTGACTGTTGATAATATATCCGTTGAGCAGTGATCACATGATTAGTATAAATATAGGTCTTTAACAAATCCAAATTACTCAGACAGAGGAAGTGATGCCCTCATCCAGTAGATGTGCCCCATATGAAGCCCATTTGTCAGAGCTCGGAAAGGAGGTTACGTCTTTGGGCCTTTCTCTTGACAAATCCCAATCCGAGCTTGAATTTGTTAAGCTTGAGTAGGGCCACCTATGATAGTAGTGGAAGTTGATAGAGATTACCACCCGAGTAATATTATCAGAGACACCCCAAGAGTATGTCACCATTGAACACCTTACTCTTTGGTCTTATGCGGGTGTTATAAGGGGTTATGTAACCAGACCATATTATTGTGGTTATGTACATTATTTTTTTCTATAGTAATGAATATACTTTCATTTTATTATTGTTACCTTGTAAATAGTTTTTAAAGCTCAAATAGTATTTTTAGTTAAAGTACAACTAAGAAATATATTTTGATGAATTAATGGATTTTTGAATTAAATAATATTTTATTAAAATATTATTATTATTTATAAGTTATTTTTTTATTAAATATAAATTATCATATAATTTTATGAATGAAAATGTATTTTTTATTGAGGTTATGATAATATTTTTTGTCAAAACCCATGAAATTTTGATAAATGTCTGTTTTTATTTAAAAAATTAAAAATTCACATAGTTAGAAAATTATTTAGATAAAATGAATATTATTTTTGGAATTAGGTCATCAAAATTATCCAATGGTTAATTTTTCATAATTTTCTTAGACAGTCAAATTTTTGGATAAAAATTAAATACCATTTAAATATATAATGTGTTTTATAAAATCATAATGACCCAATAGTGATGTAATAAAATACTATAAACTTTATATTAGTCCAATATATGTTTTACCATTAAAATAATGTTATTTTGGGTTTTTTTTATTTATTTTACAAAGCTTTAGTGGACCCTTCAAGACTTATTAAACATTTTGTCTTTTTAAATTGTCTTCATTGGGAGTGATACTCACCTCCAAATAAGCAACCCCATTATTCTAAGTTGTTCAGACTTTGGCCTTATAAAATATTTTTTTCCACTTCCCTTTTCAAAAAAACATGGCCTAAAACCATGGGCTGGTTTGTGGTTTGGATTAGTTTAATGTGATTTGTCCCAAACCTAAATAATAAAGAATTCCCTCACCTTTCTGATATAAACCCACCAAAGCTCCCAATTTCTCCTCACTCAAATCCTTTTGAGTTCATCCGACCTCTTCCATACTCTCTCTATAATCCTCCCAAGGTGCCCCGAGATCCCAAGAAGCCTCTCTCAAGCCTCTCTCAAGCATTTGGATGCACACTCCCTAGTAAGGGTTTTTTCTTCCTTTCTCATTTTTGTCCAATATTTTTTAAATTATTATTCCCTTTTAATTTCAATTATAAATGTTTGGGTATGGTTTCTCACCTCACCCACACTGAAATATTCATGTTTTAATGATGGTATACCCCTTTCTCTCTCATTAAATGCCTCCCATGTACACCTGTTACTATACCGAAATTCCGAAAGAAATTTCTCCCTACTCAATTACATTTAAGAAATTCTTTGGTATCATGAATCTAAATTCCATTCAATTTCTTGGGACATGTATCTATATGAACCCCTTACTATCCATGTCATTTAAATATGATGAGACACCCCTTTCTCTCTCATCAACCATTTTTAGGAGTTCTTATGGCGCACCGTTATGCTGCTGAAATTGCACCGCGCATTTCTAAGCCAAATTCATTTTATAGTGAATACCATGCCCATTTCTCTATCAAGGTTATTCAATTTTATTTACAATTAATTATTGTTAAAATATTTTTATTTATGTATTCCACATTCATTTATCATAGAATAATTGATTATTTTGAATGATTAAATGTTGTATGATCCATGTGGCACACTTATGCATGAAATGAAATGTTTAAGAAGGGTATTCCCTTATAGCGCTCCATTGCATTGGGTAAGTGTAGTATCATGATACGTCATGTGAAATGGGTGTTTAATCGTGATAATTTAAGTGCAATGAGGGTTTACTCATGCTCCATGTGCAATGAAGGTTTACTCATGCTCCAGGTGTAATGAGCCTTGGCTCATGGTAATTACATGTTAAGTGTTGTTTCCACATTTCCATGTTATGATTATCATGCTTTATCGTGACTATATTTTTATGCTTCTATTTTGATCTATTTATATGCCTATTTCCTAACATGTATTGTATTCTTCATGTTATTCCATGTTTATTCCCTTACTGGGCTTTATAGTTCACCCTTTTCTTATGCATGTCCTCAGGTTATCCCATGCAATGCTAAGTACGAGGGAATGTAGTGGTCATGTAAAGGAATTTTTCTATAAAGATGATTCATTTAATGTTTTAAGTTGTTATGTAATGATCCTAAGACCCAAATACACTAGACCCCATGATCTTCCATTTTGTATCATGTGATTTTTTTAGGTAATAAATAATGTATAAGTTTGTAATAAAATGCAGGGTTGTCATACTAATGTTATATAAACACATATTTCAGACAATAAATAAAGTCCAATACTTATACATTACATATTATATTGACATTAAACTATAATTTTCCTTTTTCACGTTTCAAAATAGATTTTCTCTTGGAGTTTTAAATAATTAGGTCATATTTTTTATATAACATGCCAATAAATTAAAATGTTGACCCTTTAACTCAATATTATGTTTCCCTATAGCATAAATCATTTAAAATAACACTTATTTTCTTTTATGGTTAAATCATCATGAATAAAATATTTAATTCATTAATTACTTTAACCTTATATAAAATAATGTGAATTAATTTTAAAAATGACTGACAATCATAAAAATTCTAGTAATGGACACAAAAAACAAGAAATTATTATCCTTTTGAAAAAATGAAAACCCATTAACAAACATCCCATTAAAACATACCTTTTGACTATAAAAGTGTATAATCATGGATTTAAATAAAATTTTGTTTGGAATATATTTTGAATTAAAACATTCACATGAAAACACATATGAAATCAAGTAAAATACATGTAGGTTCCTTGAGAAATCAATACAATAAAACCCTTACAAGAAAACATAAAAATTTTATTAACCAATATTCTAAATTCTTATATAATTCTCCAGATAGAATAATTATTACCTAATAAATTAGAGTTCTACCAGGTAACACCCATCGTATAAAAATTAAGGGAATCACCCATGATCTATAATGGGGCTCAAACAATCATATAAAAATTTCTAAGGACAATATTATTAATAATATCCTTTAAAAATAATCATTTAATCTGATTTGTAAAACACTTACCCAAAACGATGTACCATTTAATATTAAAAACAAATTTTCAATACTAAAATACCTAGAAAAGGGAAATATGTTTTTTATTTTAAGATAATAAGAAACAGTTAAAATGAACAAAACATAAAATAATGATTATATCGATTGGAAAAGTCACTATCAAAATAGAGTTTAAAATATAATATTTCATTTATCTATTTTAAAGAAAATAAAAAATATATATAAAAAGATTCATTTTTTAAAAAAATTAATAGAAAATAAGCATAAACATAAAATTACTTTAACAATTATTTTATTTCAATATAAAAATATCCATATAATACTTTGATAATAAATATAGACATCAATTAAAAAGAGTGTCTTATAGGAATATTTAAAATGATATCTTAAAAATAAAGTCCCTTATCTCGACATCGACAATTAATGTATGTTATTTATCACCATAAATAATTAAATAATTATTTATTTTTTTAATAATAATTTTCATATTATTTATAACATTTATATCACTTATAAACAAGATATTTAAAATTACTAAATCATTTAACTTTATGTTAGACCCTTAGATGATATTCTATAGATAAGTCCAAAATTTATTTGGTAGGGTGGATATGGAAAAAGTCATCATTATACCAAAATAAACATATTAATAAAAATTAAATAATTTTCATTTTATAAATAAATTATACATTAAAATCCAATCATTAATGATGGTTATGAAAAAAAATGCTACAATCAGGGAGACCGTATGACGTACATATGCATGAGTGAAGCTTTAATCAATCAAATATCAATATTTTAAGAAGTTAGGTATTATTTTATATTTATATAATGATAAATATATCATATATTAGATATTATTTTATTAAATTTAATTATATATACCATCCATGTTATTTGGTGTTGAAAGAGAAATTACATAGCTTTATGGAGGTTGTAGTCCACACATATGCCCGAACGTCGTTATATTTTTTTAGTGAATGAAAATGTAAAAATTAAAATGATATATTATCTTTTAGGAATTATAAATATTTGATTAATATCATATATATTTAACTTAAATCCATAATTATAACAATTAATGAGTGGAAGTGATTGAAAATGAATTGCATCGTTTCGTGAGGCAATACCCTACCGTACACACAAAAAATGGATTGTGTTTCCATTTGTTAAATATAAGAGAATTATAATATTTATTCCATGAACATAATAACATATAATTGTATTTATTATTCCACTATTTTTATTTTTTTAATTTTTTAGGTTATTTTATAAAGGATCAAGAAGAATCAGAAATAAAACATTTGGCTAAAAACCATACCTCTTATTTAAAAAATATCATTCTCTTAACAACTCTTGAACACTATGATGGGAATTATTCCCAAATAAATGCCTCTATAATTTTTTTAGGTATTTTATCATTTGGTTATATATTGGATAGAAAATCTATTTTTAATTGTGAATAAATGAAAATAAGTGGTTCTCTTTTATAAGAGAGGGGATGTGCACTTTTAGAATTTCATTAACAATTAATAGAATATAAAATAATTGTGAAATATTAATGGATCTAAATTAACATTATTTTAATATAACCTAATTATGTTTTGATTTATGCTCATAATATTATATTTTTTCATATTTAATCACATTTTTACTATTATTATTTTTTTACATTTCATAAAATCTTTTCCCACTAACCTTGAGAAAAAAAAATTTATGCCTTGAGGCTAATGATATTTAATCTAAATAGTAAAACATTCCATAAAAGAACCATGGTTGATATTTTAAACCATATAATAATATAATGATAAAATAATGTTCTTTTAATTATTATATATAATTTAACAAAATAATATTTATTATAACATATCATTAATTTCGATTTTAAACTATTAATTACATTTACTTCAATAATATCAAGAAAACAAATGAAATTCGAACCAAATATTTTATTACATGAATAAAATAATTTTTCATATATAAAAATATTGTTTATATTTAATTTAGCTGTATTTTTAATACGTTAAATAGACATAACATTATTTATTCTACTTTTCTAATAAACAAAAAGTTACTGTGTCAATGTAATTAAAGAGTTTGAGGTAATTATTTTTTCACTAAAAATTAAAATTAAATTTAGATGTTTATGATAATTCATATTGATGATATTAATATTCTAATGACTATTATATACTCCCTTTACTTATTTTATATGTAATGTGCATAATTTGTGTGAAATGTTAATGTTTTAACATTATGTATAACTTTTTAGCATTTTTAAAAGTAATCCAATTGAGTCAGTTTACTATTTTATTTATAACTTTTACCCTAATGATTAAAATTGTGTGGTTATTTATTTGTATGATTTCTTATTCATCTTCTCGCATATCATTAGAAGGAATAATTGGACAATTCTTCCATCTAAAGGACCATATGGTCCATATAAGAAGACCCAAATAATTTGTGATGAAACTGGACCATCCATGATGATTGAGTTACTGGTCTAAACCCTGAATCCCAAATTTAATGAAACTCTTCCATATATTCTATATTAATCAAAGGAATTATAGTTAAAATTTTGAAGCTCCGACACAAGAAAAAGGGTCCCAAATAATGCCATGAAGTCCAGCCCACCATTCTGGACGAGAATTAAAATCATGAAACTATTCATGACATGTATCCTGATCTATTCATTAAATCAAGATGATATGTTTCAGTGTGAAAGAGGATATATAGGCGGCTGACTTTTTTGATTAAATAATTCATATTTGAAGGCATATTTCTATTCTAAAATCCATTAAAATTTTGGCCATCGAAAAAGCATTAATTGAAATGGGATGTTTATCTTTGTTTAATAAAACCACCATAACATTGGATCCATTGGTCCAAATGACACCAAATACTGAGATATGTCAGTAAAAATTAATATCTAAAACTTTAATAAAGTCGATATCTTGAGATTCGACTATCTAGATGTCCAAATCGTCGAGCTAAGTGGAGGGACAGATTGGGAATGCCAACAGTCTGCTTCCTTGGGCTATAAGTACATTCCCCTCCTCTCCTTCAAAGGGGTTAGCATTTCTGAATAGAGAAGCATTAATTGGCATGACTAAATCCTTTCCAATGTCTTGGGAGGACCTTCCATACTCATTTTTCACTTGAGATACCCTTCCTCTTCTCTTTGTTTTCATTTACTTTTGTGTTCTTCATTATTGTAATCTTGTGAGTCTCTTTATTTGTAATTTTGTTTTAATGAAAGTTTCTTCTTCAGTATATCTTATTCTCACCTACCTCTTATAGTTTCATAATAATGTTCCTAAAATAGTTTTGATAAATTTTAATCCCTTTCCCTTATTTTTCTTCCTCATTTAATCGAAATTTCGTTTTTAATTATCATCATTGTTCATGTGTGTATGTCTGACGCACCATTCTTTTCATATTTATTTCTTTTTCTTATCTTCTTAATTTATCATAATAATAATTATAACTATTTTATTAAACACCCAAAATGGATGAGTAAATATATTATTGAGGTGAGTCAAAATTTAGGGATGTTAAGTGATTGACAGTATTTTCATGATGAAAATTCATTAATTTAACATTGTGTATGTTGGACTTAACATGTCATGGATAAATGACCTGTTTTGTTTAACGTGTGGTTTCCATGGATTATTAGAACTATAAATACAATACCATAAATAATTTATAATTTATATTAGAACCCTATGTTATGTTAAGTCATGGATTAAAGCCTTAACACATAGGAATTCCAATCAACGTTATCTTGTGAAGTGGGTGTTAATTTAAATAATATAGAGCAAAGATCAAGGATATGAAAAGCTTAACTCCCTAAAATTGAACTCAGCCAAATATTTATCAATTTGTTAAATCAATAATAATCAATCAATCATTTAAATTAATCTCTACAAACAAACCCCCCTAATCTAAATACAATCAACTAAAAAACAATCGACTATTTAAAAAGTATCATCACCGAGTATTCGACCTGAGTGCTGCTATACACATTAGCAGAGCATCATAACTTTGACTAGTTGATAGGTGACAATTTTCCGTGTGTTTTAAATGGAGTCGTTGCTGGGGATGGTTCTTTAATTAGTCTTTATTTTCTGATTATTGTAAAAAAACAAAAAAAAATTTTAAAAAAATGAAAAAAAAACACACAAAGAAAAACGTGCCTTCCTCTTTATTCCAAAATCTATCAAAATGCCTCATAGCCTCCCAAAAAATCCCTCAGATTTTTTTGACCCTGAAATTGCATGAACACTTTTCCAACTTAGGATGAAATTATGTGATAATCAAGTCATTCATGATCCAATCCTTTTCCAACCAGTTGAATTAGATATGGCCAATTATAGGGAACAAACACTAAAAGAACTTGATACCTTTGATATAAATTACCAACCTTTTAGTAGTCAATATACAAACATTAAAGCTAACTTAAAACTCAAATTGGGTTTTATTCAACTTCTCCCTCATTTCAATGGGCTAGCCGGTGAGGATCCATATGTCAACCTTAAAGAGTTTCAAGTGTTGTGCTCTACCATGAATCCTCAAGGGGTTTTTGAGGAACAAATCAATCACCTAGAATTCACTATCTCCCTAGATGACACTGCTAAGTCATGTATTTAATACCTACCTCCTGGTTCCATAACCACATAGAATGACATGAAGTGACTCTTTTTAGAGAAATTCTTTCCTACTTCTCGTACTGCTTTTATCCAGAAAAAAATAAGTTATATTCGTCAATTCGCAATTGAATCACTCCATGATTATTAGGAGAGGTTCAAAAAGCTTTTTGAAACCTTTCCACACCACCAAATCCCTGAACAAATCTTGATCCAATACTTCTAAGAGGGTTTATTGGCAATGGAGAGAACTCGCATTGATGTTGCAAGTGGCGGTGCTCTTGTTAATAAAACTCTTGCAACTGCAAGAGATCTCATAAGTAACATGGATTCAAACACAAAAAAAATTCCTTACGCGAGCACTTGCTCAAGTAAAACAAGCCCAAGGAAATCAGTCAATAGAGCCGAACAAGGTGATAGAGTGGATGAGCGAACTTAAAGGTCTTGTGTGACAACTAGCTATGGCTTCCAAATACCTAACCTCGTCTTCTTCACAATCAATGTTTCCTGGACCTGTCAAAAACTGTGGAATCTACAACTCATCATCTCATCCAACTAACACATGTCTACAACTTCAAAATGATCAATATGATTCATCTGGAACAATGGAGCTCAATGTAGTATATGCTCAATGGAACCCCAACCCTCAACAATCTAGTCAGTTCATTAGAAACATCAACCAACACCATTCTGAGCCCTTCTCTTCTTCATATAACCCTAAATTGAGATATGTGAATCCAATATCTCATCCCCCTCAATACCCTCATCAAAACCCCAACCAATTACAATATTTCCAAGGTTTTGGTAACTTCCAACAACCTTATCATTTTTTCCCTCAACAAAAAAGGAATAATCCTCCTCCTGGATTTCAATATCCTAGTGAGCCTTCCCAATTCCAAAACAAATTCGATCACTTTCCCTGGAACCAAAATCAAGGTAATCCCAATTTAGGATAATCCTTTTCTTCTAAGAAACCATGGGAAAGTTCTATTGCAGATCTCTCATCCTTCACCCATTCTAGTCTCAAGAACATTGAGACCCAATTTGGTCAACTTGCATCCCACCTTAGTTAGCATCAACCATCTAATTCATCCCAACTCCCATCTCAACCATTACCCAACAACAAGGGTAATGTAAGTAAAATTCCACTTAGATCAGGAAAGAAAATTTCTATGACTCAAGATAAGTCCCCCAACCCTCCTTTGAATGTTGACCTAGAAAATGAAAAGAAAAAAAATCCTAAAAAGGAATCTGAATCCATTCTATCACCTCCTTTTATTCCACTTAGTTATCCAATTCCTTTTCCACGAGCTTTGTCTAAGACAAAGAAGTCATTTGAACCTGATCCGAAAATGATCTACATATTTAGACGTGTTGAAGCCAACATTCATCTCTTAGATAGCATCAAATAAATTACTAAGTATCCCAAGATTCTTAAGGAGTTGTTCACCCACAAGATTGAACTTAAGACCTTTGACAATGTTTCCACCCAGTAGTCTATTCCCATAAAGTGAAAAGATCTTGGGACCTTTACGGTTCCTTGCCAAATTGGAAGTTCTAACATCGATGATGCACTCATAGACCTAGGAGCCTCAATTTATTTCATGCCCAAATACATCTTCTCCAACCATGGTCTTGGTCCCTTACATCCAACGGGTGTTGTCATTCAGTTATCCAATTCAAGCACTACTAGTCCCGAGGGTATAATTGAGGATGTCCTTTTTCATGTTAATGATCTTATCTTCCCAGCTAATTTCTATGTCCTTGACCTAGAAGGTGAGATGAACTCTTCCTGATCTCCCCTAATTCTAGGAAGACCATTCCTCATAACAACTAGAACCAAAATTGATGTCCATTCAGGCATCTAATCTATGGTATTTGGTGACCAACTGGTCAAATTCTACATTTTCCAAGCCATGTGATACCCATATGAGGATTACTCTACATTCTCAATCCTTGCTTCTAAGGAAACTTTTAAGAGTCAATTGAACCCCATTCCATCATTTTCATCTTGTTATAATGATAAATGATCTTGTGAAATCTAGAACATGATTAACCAAGTTATAAATAGTTATGTTAATGTTGACCTCTAATTCATAGACTCCATCAATATAGTGGAACATGAAAACTCACTTGAATCCCACATCAACTCTGATCTCTACTGCTCCACCTTGGAAAATATTAAGGAAAATGAATTTGAAGCAACTGAATTCCCTTCCTCCAATCTTGAGATGTCTAACCAACAATTGAAAGATGATACTGATCTGAAACCTCTTCCTGAACACCTTAAATATGAATTCCTTTTCCATGATCACTCTTATCCTATCATTATCTCTTCGTCACATACTGAAACTTAGGAGTCAAAACTTGTTCAGGTGATAGAGGAAAACAAAAAGGCCCTAGGTTTGACCCTAGATGACATACCAGGAATCAACCCTACTTTTTATATGCATCACATCCATCTTGGGGAATCATCCAAACCAATTTGACAACCACAAACAAGACTCAATCCACTCATACTTGAGGACGTTAGGGAAGAGATCACCAAGCTTCTTCTAGCTGGTATTATCTACCTAATTTTTGATAGTGAATGGGTTAGTCCCATTCAAGTTGTACATGAGAAGGATATGATAACTGTTGTCACAAATGAATATGAGGAGTTACTCACAACTCGAGTGAAGAAAAAATGGAATGTGTGCATCGACTAAAGGAAATTGAATATTGAAACAAGAAAAGATCACTACCCACTTCCATTCCTTGATCAAATGCTAGAAAAATTAGCCTAAAATTCCCACTAATTCTTTCTTAATGGATACAAAGGATACTTATAAATCCCAATCACAACTCAGAACCAAGAAAAAGACTACTTTCACTTGTCCATTTGAAACATATGCATATAAGTGAATGCCTTTTGGCCTTTTCAATTCTCCTGCAACATTCTAGAGGTGTATGATGAGTATCTATTATTAATTCATTGAATAATTAATGGAATTATTCATGGATTACTTTACCATTTATGGTGATTCATTTGAATATTTATTGAATTCACTAT
Organism: Viscum album; assembly: GCA_963277665.1. Lineage (NCBI taxonomy): Eukaryota > Viridiplantae > Streptophyta > Magnoliopsida > Santalales > Viscaceae > Viscum > Viscum album. The sequence continues at coordinate 364,497,048 of OY728166.1, read as the reverse complement.
CTATAGTCCTTCAAAAGTGTGGGAATTGTAACCTTGTGTTAAATTTTGAAAAATGTCACTTCATGGTTGCAAATGGGGTTGTTCTTGGGTATATAGTTTCAAAAGAGGGTATTGAAGTTGATCCTTCCAAAATTGATGTGATCCAATCACTTCATGAACCCAACTCTATTCGATACATCCATTCATTCCTCAGTCATGCTGGTTTCTATTGGCGATTCATCCATAACTTCAGTAAAACTTCCCTCCCACTGAATCAGTTTCTCCAAAATGATTTCACTTTCCAATTCGATGAGTTTTGAAGTAGAGCCTTCGTTGAACTGAAAATTGCTCTTACATATGCCCCGATAATCCAACCCCTATATTGGTTCTTACCCTTTGATTTGATGTGTGATGATTCTAATAGATATATTGGGGTTGTTCTTGGTCAAATAATAGAAACACTTCCTCATTTCATCTATTATGCCTAAAAACATTGTATAAAACTCAATATCTCTACATTGTCACTAAAAAAGAACATTTAGTAGTGGTTTTTGACATAGATAAATTCTGTCCCTATCTCTTAGGTACCAAAATCATCATCTTCATAGACCATTCTTCTATGAAGTTCTTACTCAATAAAAGTGATTCCAAACCAAGGCTAATAACATGTATCCTAATGCTCCAAGATTTGACCTTGAAATAAAAGATAGAAAGGAAAAGAAAACAATGTGACTGATCACTTGAGTAGAAATTCTAATTCTTCTCATTCGTAAATCATCGATCATGAATTCCCCACTGAGAACATTTCATCTCTCACACCAAAAATACCATGGTATTCCCCAATTGTAAATTACTTGGTTTCTGGTGTTTTTCCTAAAAAAAATCATAAGAACAAAAAATGAAGTTGAAAAGTGATTCAAAATACTATTTTTGGGAAGAAAATAAAATTTGTAAAACTGGGGCTGACAAGGTAATAATGAGATGTGTTAATGAAAATGAACATTCTTCTATCATGGTATTATATCATTCAATTCCTGGTGGTGGCCACTTTGGACCACAATGGACCTCCCAAAAAGTTCTAGAATCTGGATTCTTTTGCCTTCACTCTTCAAGGACTCACATGAGTTCGGTCAATCATGTCCCACTTACCAAAATATTGGAACAATTTCAAAGAGAAATGAAATTCCCCAAAAGCCTTCAATTTTTTGTTAGATATTCAATGTTTGGGGAATTGATTTCATGGGACCATTCCCCCCTTCTTGTGTATTCTCATACATTCTTCATGTGGTTGATTATGTTTCTAGGTGGGTCAAGGCCAAACCCACTAAAAAGTATGATTCACATACCATTAATGAGTTCCTAAAGACACATATCTTCCACCGATTTGGCACACCTCATGTTGTGATAAGTGACATAGGAACCCATTTTTGTAATAACACCATGGAATATCTTTTGAAAAATAATGGGGTTGTATAAAAAAACATCAACAGCATATAACCCCCAAAAAAATGGCATGGTTGAACTTTCTAATAGAGAATTGAAAAGCGTGCTTGAGAGAATTGTAAAATTGACCAGAAAAGATTGGCCTAAAAGACTTGGTGAAGCACTTTAGGCTTATCGAACTGCCTATAAAACACCCATTCAGATGTCTCATTTTCGGCTAGTTTTTGGTAAATCATTTCATCTACTAGTTGAAATCCAACAAAAGCCTTTATGGTCTATGAAAACCTTTAATTTTTATTGTGAAAAATCTGGTGAAGAAATATTGTTGTATTTGGATGAACTGGATGATCTTAGACTTGATTCTTAAGAGAATTTTAATCCCTATAATGAAAAATCCAAGGAATTCCATGAAAACACATCCTGAGAAAGGTATTCCATGAAGGTGATAAGTTAATGATCTTTAATTATCAATTTTAGTTTCCCCTATTTAAGATTAATTCTCGTTTGGAAGGTTCTTTTGTTATTTCTAATATTTACCCTATTAGTGTAGTGCATGTCCAAGACCCCTCTTCTGAAAGGACATTCACGGTTAATGGACATCAGTTAAAGCATCACCATGAGTGGGTGCATAATTCTGGATCAACATTGACTTCTATTGGATCCCCATCTTCTGTAGTCGACCCACCACTAGATGGAGATGGCAACCCACCAAATCCAAACCAGGGGAACCTCTTTCCCTTCAACCCTCTCTCTCTATTTTCCTCCCTCTACCTATTTCTTCTTCTTCCTCTATTTAGTTACCACTTTCTTTATCAAAACCTTTAATTTTATTTTTCTCTTTTTTGTTAGTGTGTATTTATTAAAAACTAAAAGAACTTTAAAAAAGATAAAAAAAAGAATCATAATAAAAAAACAAAAAACATTCAACAGTCAAGCTTACTCACTATCATGTTTTGAAATTTTTTAAAAACTTTTTGGGGAGTCAACAAGCATGTTTTCATCTCAAAATTTTTTATTTTCATCATGACTTTGGATAAATAATTTTTTTTCAAAACCAATAAATTTTGAATGCTCAATTTTTTATTTAGAAAATTATTTTCCCCAACCATGAGAACCAACATTAGCTTTCATGCCCAGGCTACCTATGTACATCTTTTCAAAATAAGTGTTTTTTACCTCTATTTGTGAATCTAGACTTTATGGACCTTCGAGCTGAATTTACAACTATAGTGTGCATTAATATGATAGAGTAATTTTATCAACCACATGATAATCACAATAGCCAAATAACCTCCCATTAACCATACATTCATCCTCCTTTTGAAATCCCCTTTGACCCTATGAAATCCTTTTCCTTGATAGCCACATTACAAGCCCAATTCCTTATCCCACCCAATATCAAGATGGATTTTCATTGCATATTTATTTTGAAATTTAAGTGTGTGGGGCATGGATTTCATTTTGGGTGCCCTATGTGGATTTCACCATATTATCATATGCTTGAGTTAAAGCGTCCATTTTAGTGTGGGGGGAGAGGTTCTAATTCAGTGGGGTTTGGGAATGTATATATGCTTATAACATATTGTTCAAATTTTATAGATAAGTGTTCAAGAATTTTTTTAATAAAATGATAATAAAATCAAAAAATTGGGTTATGTCTTGGGAAGGTCAACAATCACTATTTATCAACCTTTGATCTTGTTATAACTATTAAAATTAGTGTCATGAAGAGATCAATCATGGGTTGGGATATGAGTGTGAGATCTATTTCAAGGTCAAATTTCGAAAAAAAAAAGAAAAAGAAATAAAAAAAGAACACTTGAATTATATTCTTATCTCATTGGGAAAAGTTTTATGGTTTGTAAATATTTTATCTTCTCATACCCTTCAAATTTTCATCCACTATTGTGTCTTTTTTCACACAATCATTTCCTTGTAAATAGGTGTTTTCATTTCCTTCTGTGTTTCATTTCAAAAAAAATGTGCATTGATTTTTCCATGATAGTGTTTTACCCCCTTTTTCCAATATTTTGGATATTATCTTTTTACTATCCCATAGACAAAGAAAATACCCCCAGAAGACCTCTTTATTTTTTAGCACTTTAAGAGAGGGAATGGAAGCTAAGATCTCTTTAAACCTCAAATATTTTCACTTTTGGTTTGTGAAAGAGTGAACCTCAATAAATATATTTTATCATCTTGGGAGGTGTGAGTTTTGAGTGTCAAAATTTTCCATTTCTAAATTTGAGCATGAAAAAAATGGATTACTTATGGAAAATTGTTTCTGTAACAAATTGTGCTCTAATTAAAATTGGATGAGTGAAATATACTAAACCTCCCTTTATTGGAGAAAACAAAATTTTAATATTTGTTGGTGAGTGAAAATGATTTTATCATGTTTTTATATTTGTTTCACATGATGACATGCACAAGACTAAGTTTGGGGATTTGATTTCATTAATATTTTAATGACTTATTATATACTATATTTAGTAATTTTATATGAAATATGCTTAATTTGTGAGAAATAATAATGTTTTAATACGAAGTATAATTTTTTGAGCAATTTTAGTAGTAGTAAAATTGTGTCAGTTTGCTATTTTATTTATAACTCATACCCTACTAAATCGAATTGTGTGGTTCTTATTCTGTAGGATTCCTTATTCAATTTCTCACATATCATTATAAGGAATTATTGGCCAATTCATCCATTTGAAGGAGCATATGGACCAAACAAGAAGACCCAAATAATTTGTGATGAAACTGGACCATCCATGCTAATTGAGTTACTGGTCCAAACCCCAATGCCCAAATTTTATGAAACTCATACATATGTTCTAGATTATCCAAAGTAATCATGGATAAAACTTTTAAGGTCAAACTACAAGACAAAGGGTCCCAAATAATTCCATGAAGTCCAGCCGACCATTGTGGCTGGAAATTAAAATCTGAATACTATTCATGAAATGTCTCATGATCTAGTTATCAAATAGAGCTGAGATTTTGTAGTGTGAATGAGGTGATATAGGAAGAAGACTTTTTTTAAGAAAAAATTTGGATTTGAAGTCATATTCCTATTCCAAAATCAATTCACATTTTGGAAATCGAAATAGCATGGATTGAAATGGACAGTTTATATTTGTTTAATAAAACCACAATAACATTGGATTTATAGTTCCAAATGACTCCACAAGATATGTCAGAAAACATTATTATCTACAAATTTTAAAAAGAATATATCTCGATATTCGGCTGTCGTGATGTCCAAATCATCATTCCAAGTGGAGGGACATATTGGGAATGCCAACAGTCCACTTCCTGGGGCTGTAAATACATTCCCCTCCTCTCCTTCAAAGGGTGTGGAATTTCAGAAGAGAGGAGAAACAACTGGCACGACCAAATCCTATCAAAAGTATTGGGAGGGCCTTACATACTTATGTTTTCACTTGAGATATGTTTTCACCCCTCATTGTTTTCATTTACTTTTGTGTTCTTCATTATTGTAATCTTGTAAGTCTCTTTCTTTATAATTCTGTTTTAATGAAAGTTTTTTATTCAATAACTCTTATTCTATTCCACCTTATATAGTTTCATATTAATGTTTCTAAAATAGATTAAATACAATTGAATCCCTTTCCCTTATTTTTCTTCCTCATTCAATCGAAAGTCTGTTTTTAATTATCGTCATTGTTCGTGTGTGTGTGTGTGTTCTAGGCACCACTCTTTTCATATCTATTTCTTTTTCTTCTCTTCTTAATGTATCATCGTAATCATTATAACCTGATTATTAAACACCCAAATGGTTGAGTAAATCTATTATTGGGGTGAGTCAAAATTTAGTGATGTTAAGTGATTGAGAGTATTTTCTCGTTGAATATTCTTTAATACAACATTGTATATGTTTGACTCAACATGTCATGGATTACCGACTTTTTTTGTTTAACGTGTGGTTTCCCTAGATTATTGGAACCATAAATACACTACCGTAAACAATCTCTAATTTAGATTAGAACCCTATGTTATGATAAGGCTTTGATTAAATCCTTAACACTTAGGATTTCCAATCAACGTTATCTTGTGAAGTGGGTGTTAATTTAAATGTAATATAAAGAAAAGCTCTAGGATATCACAAGCTTAAATCCGTAAAAATGAACTCACCCCAATATTTATCAATTTGTTAAATAAATCATAATAAATCAATCATTTCAATTAATCTTTGATAACAAACCCCCTAATAAAAATACAATCAACTAAATGCAATAGACTATTTAAAAAGTATCATCGCTGAGGATTCGACCTGAGTGCGGCTATACAGATTAGCGTAGAATCAGAACTTTGATCAGTCGATGGGAAAAAATAGGCCGCATGTTTCACATATATAATTAAAATTAATATTTATTACATAATATATCTTCTTTTTTCCTCATGTTAAAAATATTAAATATACATAAATTAAGTGGTTTTTATTTTTTATTTACTTTTCACAAAATATTATAAATAACATAATCTCATAAAAATAGAAAAAATGTCATATAATAGTATTTTATATTATTATTGATTAGATATACTCATACAATTAAATTTTCCAAATTGTTATGGTCATTGGTTAGTACTTGCCACATTGTTTTAACACTTAATTACCTAACATACCATTTATCGTGGCAACAAAATTTAAATAAAATTTTATTTATATTAACCAAAAATTAAATGGACTTATTTAACAAAAGTAGATATTAATATTATTGATATATAAAACCATTTATAAATATTAATAAAAATTGTGTTTTATAATTTAATGTGAAATCTAACCGAGAAAAACTCGATAAAAATTGGTTTTTAGAAAAATACCCTTATAAAATAAAAAATTCATGTTTTCAAAATACTACTGTAATATCAATTTCAAAAACATAAAATAAATTTTACGAAAAATATGGAGATAATTAAATTTAAAAACTACTCCCATATATAATATAAATACTTAGATACTTTAAAATGAAATACTATGATTACAAAAATAAGTATTTTTCACTATTCATTGAAAAATTAATCGTTTAGAAAATATTAGAAAAATGATCCAAAGATAATATCAACATGATGAATTCATGATAGAATTTGATTTTTTTCAAATATATTTCCATGAAATTAATGAAATTTATAATAATATCCACTAAAAGCATAATAAATTCTACTTCTGAATGAAGAATAATTTTGAATAATAAAATGTCTAATAGTATCAAGTTATTATTTAAAAATAATTAATGAATACACAAGAAATGAATAAGAAAATTATATATTTAAAATTATTTTTAATAAAATTATTCCAATTAAAATTATAATCTAGGTTATAGTGATCACATTTAAATAAAAATAATTCATTTTCCTATTAGTCTCATTATTGTGTATCTTATATTCTACCAAACAATGAGTTTCGTTTTAAAATAAAGGGACATTAAATATTATGTATAATATATTCCCCCATATATTTTTTACCATACCCCAATGAAACCATGGACAATAATATATGTTAATTATGGATTTCCAAGAATAAATAATAAATTTTCATGTTTTTAGTTGATTTATAATCTATTTTTAATGTAATGTAATGTTTATTTATATATATAATTTAATAATAATTATAGAAATATATAACCTTTGTATTCATAATTATTTTTTACCATTTTTATTATATTATCATTGAATACGAGGGATTGGATTTGGGGTTGTTACAGTTTGTAACCACACATATTTAGAAGAAACTATATAAATTATATTTAGAAATATGAAGTTATATATCATTAATATATGACAAAAAAATACTATATTAAAGACATGTATCTAGATTAAATTGATTAAAAATATAATAAATATATTATAACTACATATAATGATTCATAATATCTTTATGGAAAAATTAAATATATTACATTGACTACAAATTAAGCCTTTGTAGTGGAAAAAATTCAGGTAAACACTTGTAAGAAATGTATATATTTAGCAATAAATATAATAAATAGTGATGTATTTGAAGATTATATAATTATTTTCATATAAAAGTAGTTAATATTTGATATGAAAATTTAGCATTCTTGTTTGGAATAACTTATGAAACCTCTTTAGGGTGTGAAAATGACAGATTTCTTTATACGTTAACTACCTCCAAAATTCAAAGAAAACATTAATATAAAATCATAGTGAAATATATCAAATATTTAGAAAATATATTACATTTTTTGGGATATAGTGAATTGGATCTGATTATAACATTTTTATATTATATATGTTGAGATTTTTTTAAAATGGTGGAATTTCCGTAAAAACACCAATGATAATGTGATAGATATAAATGGGTAGAATTTAATTATTTTTATATTATTAGTGAAATATTATCCTAGTGAGGAATGAGATTACATGGGATGTAAATTTATGAATTTAAGAAAAAATGAAGGGAATATGAGATTTGTTATGAATCTAACATTTCCAAGTTATTGAGATAGGATATTGATTATGCACATAGTTCTAAAAGCAAGACCTATCACTTTTTTACAGATTAAATTCAATTATTATAATAAAATTAGTTCCTAATAAGTTTTAAACTCACTGGATTATTTTTATTAGTTAAATTATTTCTAGGAATGTGTTATCAGTGTATTTTACATTAAACATAATGAAAGCGATGAAGAGGAAACATTAGCACCTAGTTGAAATTTATTTGGAAATGGAGAAGAATTAAGTGGTTGAATTTAAAACATTTACCATTGTTAAAGGAAAAGAATGATGAATGAATGAAGGGATTTCTATTTTGAATAAATTTTGGTGATTAGTTCCATCATGCATAGGAATTAACTTATAATAAGAAACCATTATTGTCCTATTCATTAATGATAAAGCGATAGGATTGTATTTAAATACATTCCCAACACATCAAGGGAATATAAAACAAAATAAGAAAAATGATATTTTTCTAGATTATATAATCATAAATTTATAATGATATGTCTAGATGATGTTTTAATAGGAACGTTGATGAAAAAAGTAGATAAAATATAATTTGATTCTTGATCTATGAACTCTTTGGTATACTACATATATTTTACTAACATTTAATAGTCTCTAGATATAATTGATAAATAATTATCAATTAGAACTCCTATTTTATGTCATATATCAATGAATGTATATTGGAATATATCAATTATAATTCCTTGAGGTTATTTAGTTAAAAATATGGAGGTAAAAAATGGTTAAATTTGATATTATCCTTCTAATGGATTGGATATCAAAGTATATTAGATTAATTTATTTTCATGTAATGTATATTAAGATATATATGTTTGGAGTAGAATATAATTTTTCAATGGGGTGTGTTCCTCTCTAGATTATTTTTTGGAACCACATCAAATAAATCATCTTATTTAAATTCATATAGAATATGAGATAATTAATGATAAGGATATCCCTAAAATATAGGATATGTATATTGAAATGTATTATATTGATTAATTTCATCATTAATTACCTGGATTTCTAGCTTATCATGAACTTAAATTCCTCACTGATCATATGCATGATTGAAAAACCATATCTAAATACAAATATATAATAACTTCATTGTATATTTTTGACATAAATAAATAAATAAAAGTGTTTTATAATAAAGGGATTTATATTATATAGTGTTTCACCATAGATAGTATATATCATTTATTTTTTAGGAAGAAGATGGTTTATTGGAGGTTTTCCATTTACTCTAAGGAAATAAATTCCATTATTATTATGAAAAAATGTTATTAACATCATAGTAATGATATATTTGAAAATAAAAGGTTTTAAATATTTCATAATGATTTATCATTTTTCTAGTTATCATGGATTATAAATTTACAAGGAAGATACACTAATGACATATGTATTCAAAAGATATGGTAATTATGAGTTCACATTATTTACCTTTGGATTACGAAATTATATATTTCTACATATGGATAAGATAAATAATGTATTAAATGATTGTCTTAATATTTATTTATTGATTATGTCATGCTATATTCTATGTGATGTAAATATAATGAAGACCATTTCTGAATTTTTTATGATACTCGAATAGATAACAAGACATGTCATAAATTTTGTATGTGTATATTTTATCAATAGCCTGATTAGTTTCTTGGATACATATTAACCATGGATAGAAAATCTATAGAACCAAAAAAATTATATATAAGATATATAATGGACCAAATGAATGGAAATAAATATTTTGTTTAGTTTCTTATGATTAATGGGTGATTATCAGTGATTTATTAAAAAATTTCTATATTAATTATTTTTTTAACAATGTGGAAACATAAGAAGTTAAAATTCACATGGATTAATGATTTTTATGTATCATATGATAAATTAAATTAATTATTAATCTTTTCACCATTATTTACCTTAACATCCATAATGTAAGCATTTATTATATATAGTGACACATTTAATAATGTACTAAAGAATTTACTTTTGTATAATTATATTTTAGTTAATTATGAAAAAAAAGGAAACTGAATACCCATGAAAAAAAAGCTACCAAATTTTTGATCATGAGCTGGAAGTAATAATATAAATGTGGAAAATATAGTGCTACTCTCTTTATGATCAATGATGTTAAATACATACAGGTAAAAAATTACTTAATTTTATTATAACAAAGATGACAGAGAAATGATCCACATAAAATGGTTAAAACCTCTTATGACCATGATTTCCCAATACACTACCAAACATAGAATGTCAAAACGGTGGATGAAACATTAATTAGGAAAGATAATCATGTTCTATTAATGATATGGATTTTTAAGGATCCAATATTCATTTATTTTTTGTAGTTTTATATAGAAATTAAAAATGAAAATATTGAATCCTTCCATTTAAATGAAACATTTAAACCAAGATACTAATAATGTCAATGATGTCTAAACATATTAATATAGTTCTATAATGGAATATAAAATATATGAATGATGGGATATTTCAAGAAATTATTCATGAAAATTTTGTATTGATGTTTGGAATTTGGATTAGTTCTATAGCTATAGATATAATTTCATGTTGGTGGTCATAAAAAACCTCTTTAGACACCTATATAGTTCATTTTTTTATAGGTATCTAAAAATACTTTTTTATGACATGAAGTTGAAAAATAGTCTATGTTTCATGATTTATGATATTTCAAAAAATGATTTCAAAGGGAAAAATTACAAATATATTCATGGAACCCCACCCTATATAAATGTTGACGTAGGTTAATATTTATATGGAATGTTTATTAATCAACCAAATACACCTACAATAAATTATTTAATATTTTTTACTATGGATCTCAATGTGATGATTGGTAATTTCATAAAAATAAGGAAAGATCCACCACTTGAACATCTTTTGTGGCTTAATATAAATTATATTGTGATTTTTTATAATGCAACATTATAAATTTTATCAAATAATGGACTTAATTTCACTACACTTTTTTAAAGGATTTATAAATAGTGATTGAATACTAAAAAATTCAAAGAACTTCATCTCAATATAAAAATGATGTGAAAAAATAATGGAGCATCTGAACCTTATAGAGAACGGTGGTCTCACAATCACATTACATCATGTGGTTATTATGCAGGCGCCAACTTATGTGTAATTTAAATTTAATAGTTTATTACGACCAATAACAAAAATTTCTCCATAAAGGGAATGAATGGAAGATGATAGTATACTCCATTCAATTGGTATGAAGCAATAAAAAAAGGATATTTATTCTATAAAAAAATAAATGAACCACTAAAAGGGATATAATTATCCAGAATAATATCAATAGAACTCAAATGATAATTAAAATTAATGGTTATAGTCATAGAAAGTACATATAATTAAATGTATGAGATCGTTTATTTTTAAAATCAACACAATGGAAGGGAGTTATACAGTATTATAGGAAAGAAAATATGTCATAGGTATAATGATAATTTCATAATTTTAAATAAAATTGGACTAATCAATTATTTTTAAAAAATTTGACCCAACCAATCTATCCAATACATATTCATCCATTAATTAATAATATGTAAGTAAATATAGGACCCGACAAATTTACTAAACACTAATTAAATATTCCCTAAAATTTAATTTTCATATAATGATTATCCATTCAAAATTCATAAAATAATAGTGATGCGGTTATACAATCAAACTGTTATAATAGTTAATGATTTTAAGAGGAATCATAGTTTGGATGAAGGAACATGGGATCTGGATGATTAATTTGGAATGAAATACACACATTTTTCATGTATTTCTATAAACATATATTTTTTAAGTTGGCATTATTTAAGGCAATAGAATTTAATATTAGATATTGTAATATAGTAAATAAAAATTTCATCCAAACATTGTGGGTCAATATAAATTCTATTATTTATTGACATATATACAACTCATAGTATAAAAAACTAGAAAATTATATTAAAAAAAGTATCACAACTAGTATGATAGATCACCTAACATTACAAGAAACCAATAAAATTATATTCATTGGAGGATCATACTAAAAAATTATTTAAATATAAAATATATATCACAATTATAAAAAAAAATCATTTTAATTGACATGGTATAAGATTTAATATAGAGATATAAGTGATCTTAGGATATTATATCAAAAAGTATATATAACCGATAATTTTAGATTTGGAATCAGAGTATTATAAATCTAATAGTCGTAATACTAATTTTAATTTTATTCATAAAATTTGAAAATAAAATGGAGAAAATTATTGAATAATTTTATAAATATAAATTATCCATATATATATAAATAAATATGTTTATAGTGTTATAATTTTTCATGTATATCATATATCAAAAATTATATAAATTTAATAGTTTCTTCATTTTTGGTGCCAAACATATTATGATTACATAATAATGTGTTTTATTTTAATAATAAAATTATCATATTTAGAAAAATATTTTGAAAAGGGTTATTAAATTTAAAATTGTTAGGTCAACAAAGTTGAATACCCTGAGAGGGGGGGTGAATCATGGTATGACTAATTTAAAATTAAAGACCGTTATGATATTGTTTCACTGTTAAGAAAAACACTCTTCTCTCACTTTCCTGTTGTACAATATAAACAGAATGTAAAGAAATTACATGAAACATAAATTTTTACTTGGTTCACTGCTAAGGGCTATGTCCATAGGGCATATGCCGACAGGTTGTCAGTCGTACCAAATTCCACTAAACTTTACTAACTGTGGATTACAAGGTTCAAGTACATTCACTCTGTCCCAGGATCACTACCTTTACAAGGTTTAGGGTCAGCTCACTACTTCCCAAGGGTCACTCCCTGTTTCTCTCTCTAGCTCACTGCCAGCGGAGAGGATCACCTTCTTCCTCTTCCTTTACTCACTGCTCTGGAAGGGATCCACTCACAGTTTATAGACATGTAGGTCTCTTCATTATATCTAATTAATACATCCTCTGTTGTATGTGGATGCTCTGTTGAAGTCCAACTTTCACCCGTAAATGAATTTCTCTTTGCACCGATGGTATCAAGCAATCTTCCAGCTTCCACACAGCCCTGAATCACAGCCAGAAATCAACCTTACTTGGCGCGTAGGTCTAACCCGGAACGCAGGTATCGGCACTCAAGTCACAACTGGTGTGCAAGTCCACCTCAGACACTTGCGTGACACAAGCTTCTTCAACACCAAACTTGCAAGATGCACTTCCCTTTACGCCCAAACCAATATTGGCGCGCAACAAAAAACAATCGCCCATATTTAAATCTGGTGCGCAAGTCCTACTTTCACGACACACCACCACTTGCGCGACCACCACACATGCGCGACTGGAGCTCTGATTTTTCTAAGTGTTGAACTCCGTTCAGAAATGAGTAGGGGTGGTACAGTATTTATAGGCATTTTGAACACCCTGTGTGATTCCACGCAAGTCTACCCTTGGTGCGCAGGTCTCTTCCCCTACAAGTCACTTGTTCAACCCACTTCCAAACTTGCGTGAACCTCTTTCCTTTGCCATATTTTGAAGTTCTGGTCTTGAAAAACAACAGACGCGCAAGTTCTCAAGCATCCAAGGAATCGGCGTGCAAGTCACTTCACGGTACGCAAGTTACCTACGTGACAACAAAAATATCTGTGTGACCCTAATCCATTTGCCATATTTTAATGATATAGTCTTGAAAAACATATGGCACGCAAGTTTCCAAGCCTTCAAGTACACGGCGTGCAAGTCCCTTTTCCAAAAACGGTTCCACCTTGTAGATGTTCATTTTGTACCACCTCCAGATCTTCAATTCCTTTGTTGATGTTCTTGAATCAATCATTGATCGTTGACCACAGCTCTTGAACTTAACATTACACCATGAAATCACATTTGTCAATAAATTTTTATGTCATTGTTTTACTTTGTCAAAAATCACCACACAGATGTCCACTTTGTTAATAAACACAATCACCTCAAAAATGCTTCAATGATACCTTGAGTGATTTTTTCCAAATAAAAATTACCACGTAAAATTTATCCAAATGTTATATTTTCATTATTTTATGTAACTAATTTTCCTGGTAAATAGTAAAATAATGCAATCGTATATTGATTTTGTTATGAAATAATTATATTGTCTTTATTATTATTATATATAATATAATATACTTGGGAAAGAAGTTATTTTAATGAAATAAATCCATTTTGGATCCTATAATAGACATTACAATATCTAAAATGGAAATTAATATATTGAGAAGAATTTTTCTTTTAGGGAACATGTAATATAACATTATGATATTTAGTTCTAATAAAGTAAAATGAAAAAAACATGTTTCAAATTTTAAAATCCTTGAAATAATTTCCTGGGTAAGTTAATGGTTTTGAATTATCAACCACATTTATTTCCATGGTTTCTATATCAATGTCGAAAAAAATTATCAGCTATTTCCAATAAATACACTACAAGCCACACAATCCAAGTTTTCCCAAACTTAATGATCATAGTTCATATCTCACATTCCATATCAATAATATCTTTATGGGGTATTAATATTTGAAGGTGATATTTGGAATTTTTAATAAGTTACCATTCAATTTAAGTGTTTTTAATACTCTAGATTCCTTTTTAATTAAAATAATTTTTGATAATATTAATTAAAAATAATTTTCATATCTTATAATAATTTTTTAATGGAATAATAAATAATTTATTATATATAGAAATGATATATTAATTATTCCTGATAAATATAAGAAAATATTCCACTATCTGCTGAGTTTTGGAACCGAAATCAAATCTTATCAAATATTTATGTGCTCCTATGAAATTGAATTATATTTCAAATTAAAATGTTACAATTCATAATTATTAAAAGTTTTATCCATATGAATTGGAATAGATATCCATTAATAGACATTAAACTTTTTTATAGGATATTATAATTATCAAAATTAGAGGAAACTCATGGGATAAGTCTAATTATAGGAAAAAACTCAAGAATTTAGTAAATTATAATATGTGGTTTCCATGAAATGAAATATATATATATATATATATACTAAATGTTGATTTATGCTCTATATCATATTCATTAAGTGCTAATGATCCTAACATAGGATAGACTATAATTAATCCAATATTCTCTTTGTGCCCAAAAATTGGAGAAATCAATACAAATAGTCATTCAATCCTTATAAATAGGATTTATTTGACTCACAATACCATATTATACAAAAAAAATTGGATCTAAATATATTTATATTTTAATAAAATAAATATTATATTTATTCATCTAAATTGTATATATAATAAAATATATCTATAAATATGGGTATAGGGTAATTTTTAATTAACTTATTATATCTCCCACTATTGAAAATACTAATATCATTGACTATTTATTTTTTATCACTAATAGATGAAAGTTTCATTCATTGTTCCCTTATTTACACTAATTTGATTAGGATACTTTCTATTACATGGTAAATATTATATATCATTTATGTTTTTTGAGTGAAATTCACCTATATATCACTATTGATATATTTAATGGGATATATTGTTATTCTATATATTAATTATTTCTATATTGATAGGTATTGATTCTATATACATGATTATGGATGAGGTTCATTAGCGAAATTCTTAATTGGTATTTTTTCATTTATATTAATATTATTGATTTATTAGAGTTAGTATATATCAAGTTTAGAAAAAAAAAATTATATCCTCTTAATGCATCAAAAGATATCATGATAATGAAAATATTGATTATTTGGTGATTATCTTATAACATTATCTGTGATTCCATGTTGTGAAAATTTCATGTTACTTTTATGATGTTTATCATTACTCATTCCATCACTAACACGTCAATTATTCTTGTTAATTATTTAATTTCAATTAATATAATCTATGGATATACTATTTTGGTGGTTTTATTTGTTTTGGAATTTATTAATTCCTAACATATAATTTATTACATGATGATGAATGATGGATTTTATTGTAATCTACCACATAAAAAAATTTTATGCACATCCCATTGTATTTTTCCACAAATTTAACTAGGGAAAGAAAAATAATAATTTGTGGAATTTATAAATTTCCAATGATTAGTAATTAATTTTCAGTTATTTATTTGATCTATCATCATATATATTTATTATGAATGAAGGTTGTGCAGCCAAACAAGGACCAAACTAGGAAAAAAA
This sequence comes from Viscum album, assembly GCA_963277665.1. Lineage (NCBI taxonomy): Eukaryota > Viridiplantae > Streptophyta > Magnoliopsida > Santalales > Viscaceae > Viscum > Viscum album. The sequence goes on along the minus strand of OY728166.1, from coordinate 364,480,868 downwards.
GAAAAAAGACCTAGGAAGACCTAATTTAATGGAGTCCATGTTTATCCTTTCTAATTAGATTAACCCCCTTCTAGATTCAGGAATAGGGTGATGGTGAAAGATGTAGATCTTGGGTCTGAATTTACTACTTCCATAAAAGCAAAATGATCCACAATATTATTTCCCTCCCACCACATATAGACCACCATAATGTTATTGACAACAAGGATCTATATTTTTTGATAATGTAGGCTATTGACAAGGTATTTGAGTATTTTCTATGCATATATTCATGAATGATCATGGAATTAATTTCATCCATGGAAAGAGCTATATTCTCCTAGTGACATTGGTGAAGCCCTATAACCATTACATGGATTCCACCTGGATCAAGCTCCCTTTTCAATAGTACGTAGTAAAATCTAGTAATACACTTACAAAGTATTTTATAATAACACCACCACCTCACGTGACACCAGCCATGCATGATCCATCTTCATTTAGTTTTAAACTTTAAACTAGCAATTACCACCGCAGCAATTGTTCGTGAGCCCCAACGTTGATAGGAAGTCTTAGAGACTCACTTACCTACTAACTTATCATAGAGGGTGAATCATAGCTGTTTTTTATACCAATTACCACATACAAGTGGAGGGACCTTGTTCTCATGATGATGGATCTTCCAATAGATAAAATTCACTTCTACGTAGCCTTATTTCTGTCCTGCAATGTTCACCTGAAGGTCACATTTAGAATGATGGTTCTTGACTGTTTTTTCAAACTCGTAAATTTTATACCATGAAACCATTAATCTTTGAATGTGGTTCCAAGAATATCCTAGTTGAATATAGTGGTGAAATCCCAAATGAAATACCCCACTTCCGAAGCTCATTCTTCATCAAATATGAGGTGGATCACGTTTTCCTCTCGGTTTGTATTACAGTAGTAGAATCTGTAAATAATATTTACATCCATATTTTTATCATTTTCATCTATTAGAATAATATGATTCCTTATCCTCCATGTTATAATTCTATACACTGTTGGAATTTAATTACACTATATCATTATATTCTAGTTATCCCTTTAATCATGTTGAATATTAATCCTCTAAGTTGTCCCTTGATGTGAAATAACATTAGATTAGGGGGGGTAAACAAGTTTCGGTACGGTTCAGAATTGATTCCAATTAGATCAAATATATAACTTTCTTTCTCATATAGAACATATTTTATGAAAAATTGACGCATACTTTCCTTTCTAAAGTACAATAATGAAGTAGGGATCCCTTGGAAGATAATCATGGAAACCACCCATTTTTTATTCCAGAATATAATGTTACATTATCCCATGATCCGTAGTGATTGATGATAGAGTTTTACGATGATTGGGGAGATCATAGAATATAAGGGGTGTTCATGAACTATATTTCTAATATCATATATGTAATTATCATTTAATAAAAATGGATTACTCGTTATAAATCACACCCATGAGACCCCACTATGAAGAATACTTGCATAGAACCTTCCAAAATCACTACCTTGAATTACTTTGATAAAGATAAGCTATAACCCCCCTTTATAAAACATATTTATGATTTCCTTTGGAGATGACTGAATACACGTCCCATTGGTAATACATGCACATAAGGCCCCTTCATAATGTATGACATGAGTCCAAATAGCAATGCATTCCCACAAATGTTATTTGTGATGAATTAAATTATAGTCCCTTTTCAAAATAATCTGATAATTACCAATCATGTAAGAATCCCATGTAATGCTCTACATGATCTACCTTTATCCCATGTTGTATGGTGTCACACCCTGACTTCCTAATTTAATTTAATTCTATTATTTTATTATTTCTCAACTCTTCATTCTTGCGTCAAGGATTGGGTTGGGTCCTGGTTTAAATATTTCTGACGTTTAATGTTTTGGGTGGGTTCTAGACCCATGCACGGGCACCGCGTGATTAGCAATGACCGTTTTTTCACCCCATGTTCTTGTGCGTGTGCCCATGCGGGCTACGTATAGGTGGGAAATTTTTGTGTGCGTTTTTTTTAATCCATGCGATGAGCGTGCGGGTACCCGGTTTTCATAATTTGATAATTAAATGAATTATGTTTTAAAAAATAATATTTTTTGTTAATAATAATAATATTATGTTGTTATTATCATCATTATTATTATTATTTATATATTATTGTTATTATTCCTCATATAGTTACTTTTATTAGTATTATTTATATTAGTACCATTATTAGGGGATTGTCATTAGTTATTTAATAAATAAATAAATAATAAATAACTAAGAAGAGCTCCTAACCCTAATTTTTGGTGGCCCCCATCCTCCCATCTCCATTCCCCCGCGCCGCAACGTGCACCCCTCCACGCACAACCGCCTCTCCCTCTACTGTCCTTTCCCAGCCCTCAGCCTCGCCACCTCTTGCCAACCTCACTGTGCGTCGTGCACTCGTCGGAGACCAGTACCCTGCCTCCCGCCGCACCAGCCTCCCTTGCTACAGGAATCCTCACTGACCCCGACTAGCTCCAGGATGCGCTCTCCCTCTCCCCTTATCATTGCGTGAGCCTCCCTCTATCATCCCATGTCCTACTCACTGCCCTATCCTCTCTTCTTGTCATCACGCCCTCTCTTCATTTGGAGAGCAGCACTTCCTCCAGTGAGTAGCCTCCCTCTGGCCGAACCCTCTTATTCCCTCTAGTAGCCCTTTTTTCCTCTTAGTTAGGGTTTTGGTTCTTTTCTATTTGGGGTTTTGGTTTTTATCACATACAATATTAGTTTTGGTATAAATTCTTGGTAATTTCCTTTTTCTGTTGTTTGTCTTAGGTCCCCCGCAGTGCGTTTGAGGTGCGGCGGAGTTGGCGCACTGCATTTGAGGTGTTTTGACACCGAAGGTAGGGGTTTCTACATATAAGTTTTTTTTGATGAATTAATTTTCTTATTTAATTAATTTATCTTACTCATTGATTAGTTTTATTGGTGCGAGTATATTTTTACTTTAGGTTTAATATTATTTCGATGTGTTTAGTAGCGTTTTTATTTGATATGAATGTTTTAATTTTGTGAAAACCCTTGTTGAGCCTTTCGTTGTGTCTTATAATCTTTTTTGTTGGTTTATTATGTCACACAAGGGTTGTGAACTCTATTTTATCATTTTATTGGGTGCATAAGACGTGGGTTACTATTTGGAATTTGTTTTATAAAATTTAAAATAGTTTTTTTAAACGGTACAGATGATTCGAGTTGTGTTTTGAAAATGTGTCGAGGTGGTTCTTTTGCATTGTTTGTTCGTTTGAATTGTTTTTGGTCCATGTTTGTGTAATTTTAATTACTGTATGTTTGTTGCAGCGCATTTTCAAAGTTACTCAACGATATTGAGGTCAACAGTTTGCGCTTTCTTATGCATCTGTGCGACGCGTGACGCACCATTGCATTTGGAATACAAGTTTAGGTAGGTCCCCCAATTCACGTACCTTTAGATTTAGAATTTATTAATTGCTTATTGTTTTATTAATTTTTAATGAATGAGAAATAATATAAGAAAATAAATTTTTAAATGATTATTTGTTTTGAAAAGAACTGTTTATTTTAATACCAAACACTTGAAACATTTTCTTGACGAGCGGACACCCAGTATTGAAAGAATTCATGTTTGGCCTTTAAATATAATTAATGGAATTTCAAATGTACTTTTAGTTTTAAAGATAAATGATTTCTTTTGAACAAATGTTTTGGGCTTTCTTGAGAAATGAGGTTTTGCTTTAAAATTTGTGAAGGCCTGTTTGGTATTTTAATAAAATAAATTATTTTTGAAAACCCATTCAGGGGTGATCTTTGGTGTGATTTGATTGCGTGAACTTTATGTGATGTTTGTGCATCGTGACTGATTTATTTACATTGTGGATTCAGCCCTTTTTATTGCTTGTATTGACATGGGAACCTGGCATATTAAGTGAATATTCTGAGAACGATTACTGCACTAGTTTAGAATACGCATTGGATAGTGGCCCCATAGCAGGGGAATACTTAGTTATTGCTGCTATGGGGATTGGGCCCCTCGGTTAGTCCATGTAGGGCAATACCGACCGTTAGGGCATTATGACGTCATCGAGTTAGGGCATGCCTTCAGGATGAGTCACATGTATAGTACGTTCTGGATTGTTCTTGATCTCCGAGGTTCGACCCATTTTCTTTTTGTATTTATTTGTATGTGGTGGACGACTGAGAGGTCTAGTTCGTTTGATGGCCCAGTGTTCCACATTTTCCATTGCCCTTAGTTTGTGTTGTGTGTTGTGTGTGATTTTCCTTTTGACTAACAACTAATGTTTGGATTTCTAAATTTTTCACAAAATGTTTTAAAATGCAATGCACCTGTTTCTTTCAACATTAAACTTGTTCTAACTTAAAAAGGGCAATGGACTGTTACTTATTTTAAAAAAATGAAAGTGTGTGTGGAAACCATATTTAATATAATTTAGTGCAAAACTAGAATTGATAAATTCTTTGTTTAATGGTATATGCATTGGGAATAGAATTAGTCGGGCCTACCTACTGAGTTTTAATACTCATGACTATAGTGTTTTCTTGTTTTTAGTTCTTTTGCAGGTTCTAGCTTCAGTTGTTCGCCTTGAGCAGCAACGTTGGTTGTGGTATTGGAGAGTGACCCATGAGGTCATGTAGATTTTTGTCCATGGTAAAGTTAGTAGCATTGTTGGTTGTTATTTATTTATTTTCTTTTGTTCTATTTATTTTCTGTTGTTTAGTCTATTTCTTTTGGTCCAAATCTTTCCCACCTGTTTAATTTTGATGCCCAGCACTAGCTGCCATCCCATGGGGATTGGGAACGCCCCTCGGGCCATGTCGCGGGCCGGCTCAAGTGACTGGTTAAGGGTCGACATGTGTTGGTTCGTGACAAAATGGTATAAGAGGAGGCCCTTGTTATTTGGGATGTCCGGTAGATGGAGATTAGGTTTGTCGGGACTCGAGAGGTAGGTACGAGAAGGACGTCATGAACCCTCTCCTATTCCGCACCTCGAGTCGCTAGGGATAGTCCAGGAATTGAGTATTTGTTTCGTTATGGTTTTTTTTGGATTGAGGGATGACAACAGAGGTAGAACGATGTTACATCATGATCTCACATGGAGTAGTGACCCAAGTGGAGTCTGGGTACATGGTTTGAATCCCTCCAAGTTGTTGACGCTTACTTAGGGCAGGACCCACTACCATGTCATCAGGTTAAGTGTGACTGTTATTCCCTCACTCCGGTGGTTTGATTCAAGTTGAGTGACGTTTTCTTTTTGGTTGGTGTAAGTGCATTTTTTGAAATGAAAAAAAAAGTTTTTGAAAATGGGACTGATTTCTTTTAAATGACTTTAAATTTATGAAATGGGTTTTAAAAATGAAATCCTTTGGTTTAGAAAACTGGTGTTTTCTTGGAATTTGGTCGAGAATGGTTTGGGGTGAAACCTCAGGTACTTATTATGAATGTTTTCACATGTGAGAGAATGCATGGAAAATTTGTGTTGGTGCGTATGAATGAAATTGGATGAAGACATGTGCAATAGTTTATGGGATTACCTGGGTGTGTTTGAAATTAATGGCTTGACCTTGTTTTATAAATTTTATTTTAAAGTGGAAAATGGTTTTGGAAATTGATTTTGGTTTGAAAAGTGGATTTGGTATTTGTAAAGTAGCCTTGAAATAAGGTGGTTTTGAAATATAAAATGAAAAGTGGTTTTGAGGTTTTGTTTGTTTTTGTTTGGATTTGAGCTGGTTGTTTTTGGATGAGGGTTCTTAATTGACGTTGCTTCGAATGATATCGGTTTCAGATTGGTGTTTTATATGTTGTTCAGAAATGCATCCCAGAAAGGTCCCCAGAGTTTTGATGATTCATGCCCAGTTTTTGGTCTTTCTCGAACGTTGTCTGTCCTTCATGGTGATTGGAGCCTGTTAGAGATAGTGGGGTGGCTTGAAGAGGTCAAGCATGTCTTTAGGGTATTGGGAACTCCCGAAGCTGTTAGAGTGTATGCTGTTTTGGGTCTATTTAAAGGTCCAGCTCTGGACAAGTAGGAGTTGTTCACCCAGTCACTACTACAAGTTGGGATGATGTGGTATTTCTATAAAGTCGTCTTCGTTCAGTGGTTTATACTTGTGGAGGTGAAGACGAAGAAAATGGAAGAGCTCATGCATGTTCAACATGGCCAGCAGACAGTGAAATCATATATTGAACATTTCAAGGATATCGTGTCTCTTTTTCTTGGGGTGGTGTCGTAGGACTGGATGAAGACTTCTCCCTTCATCAGGGGTCTTCATCCAAAGATCAAGGAGCGAGTCCTACCTTTTTGGGAGCATCAATTTTGAGAAGTTGGTGCATGAGGTGTTCTTAGCTGAGTTGGTCTTCAGAGTGCAAACGGTTGGTAATCCACCGTATCTAGTTTCTCGTGAAGGTCCCTCATCTGACGAGCAGAGTGTGTCAGGTAAATTTGTTTCTAAAGAGTTCTTTGCAGTGTCTCTAGCTTCCAGTTCGTCGGACCTTCCAATGGTGTACCATCAGTATGGACATTTAGGTCATACAAGTTGTCATGTCACACCCCTCTAAAGACCTTGCATCATTGCAGGTGTCTAGGTCATCTAGAGAAGTTTTGAAGGAAGTGTCATATGAGGAAGTCACTATGACTAGAAGATTATAGTTCCTAATTGTGAGGTAGGAGATTCTTCAACCATCAGAGTCACAACCATAGGTATTGGGGTGAAGCTCGCGCACTGTCAGGAGTTTTCGGGGGTGTGACGCCTCAGTTCGAGTTCTGTGTTCCAGGTTGGAAATGAAATATTTAAAGCCCTTCCATTCTTGTCCTTCCACTGTTAATGTTTTGGTGTTTTTGTAGGTTTATTGTTTCATCGTGAGGTTGGGATGAACGTGTTCGTTTTTAATCCAAACAGTATCATTTGTCTGAGTATAGTGTTTATGATCGTGCATTTTTCTTAAAGGTATGTTTGGACCTTGTTTGGTTTAATATTGGTTTGGCGGTGTTTTTTTGGAGATATAAGTGCCTAAGGAGGAGTCTAGGTTTGCGGTTATGCTCGGGTTTACTGCTTGGATTATGTTCTGCTCAGAGATTTTTCTATCGTCTTCGGGCTTTCTTTGGTCTAAGTCGAGAATTCCAAGTTTTGACGGAGGTGTTGTTTCACTCATGCTATAGAGGTTAGTCTGGATCGGTTGGCAGTTCCCACGTCGCCCCCCTCCCCTCCCGGGGTGGTATGTTTGAGTGTTACAATTTCCACACTAGTTGAGTTCTTTTGGTGGGGATAACCCTCTCGTGTTCTCCCATTCTCTTATGTTGTGGTTTCTTCCAGTTTTATATGGGCATTGATTCTTGTTTGGACCATCGTTCAGCTGGGTGAATTTTAGGGGGTAGAAAGTGTTTGTGGTGGGGAGAATTATCACACTGACTTCTTAATTTAATTTAATTCTATTATATTATTATTTCTCAGCTCCGCATTCTACCATCAAGGATCAGGTTGGGTCCTAGTTTAAAGTTTGTTGACGTTTAATGTTTTGGGTGGGTTCCAGACCTGTGCACGGGCACCGCGTGATTAGCAATGACTATGTGATTTCCTCATGTGCTTGTGCGGGAGCCCAAGAGGGCTGCGTAGAGGTGTGAAATTTGTGTGCGTGTTTTTTTAAATCCATGAGATGAGCGTGCAGGTACCCGATTTTCATAATTTGATAATTAAATGAATTAAGTTTTAAAAAATAATCATTTTTGTTAATAATAATAATATTATGTTGTTATTATCATCATTATTATTATTCATTATATATTATTGTTATTATTCCTCATATTGTTACTTTTATTATTATTATTTATATTAGTACCATTATTAGGGGATTTTCATTAGTTATTTAATAAAAAAATAATAAATAAGAAGAGCTCCTAACCCTAAATTTCGGTGGCCCCCCATCATCCCATCTCCATTCCCCTACGCCGCAATGTGCACCCTGTCATGCACAACCACCTCGCCCTCCGCTGTCCTTGCCCAGCCCTCAGCTTCGCCACCTCCTTCCAACCTCGCTGCACACCACGCGCTCACCGGAGACCCGCACCCTGCCTCCCGTCGCACCAGCTGCCCCTGCTATAGGACTCCGCCCTGACCCCAACCATCTCCAGGACGCGCTCTCCCTCTCCCCTTATCGTTGCGCGAGCCTCCCCCTATCATCCCTTGTCATGCTCTCCTCCCTCTCCTCTCTTCTCTCCATCGCGCCCCCTCTTCATTTGGAGAGCGGAACTTCCTCCAGCGAGCGGCCTCCCTCTAGCCGAACCCTCTTATTCCCTCTAGTAGCACCTTTTCCTCGTAGTTATGGTTTTGGTTCTTTTTTTATTTGGGGTTTTGGTTTTGAGAAAATATGATATTAGTTTTGGTATAAATTCTTGGTAATTTCCTTTTACATTATTTTTCTTAGGTTCCTTGTAGTGTGTTTGAGGTGCGGCAGAGTTGGCGCACTGCGTTTGTGGTGTTTCAACACTGAAGGTAGGGTTTTCCTCATATAAGTTTTGTTTGATGAATTAATTTTCTTATTTAATTAATTTATCTTACTCATTGATTAGTTTTATTGGTGCGTGTATATTTTTACTTGAGGTTTAATATTATTTAGATGTGTTTAGTATTGTTTTTATTTGATATGAATGTTTTGATTTTGTGAAAACCCATGTTGATTCTTTCATTGTGTTTTATAAACTTTGTTATTGGTTTATTATGTCATGCAAGGGCTGTGAACTCTGTTTTATCATGTTAATGGGTGCATAAGACATGGGTTACTATATGGAATTTGTTTTATAAAATTTAAAATGGTTTTTTAAATGGTAAAGATGATGCGAGTTGTGTTTTGAGAATGTGTCTAAGTGTTTATTTTGTGTTCTTTGTTCGTTTGAATTGTTTTTGGTCCATTTTTTGTGTAATTTTAGTTACTGTGTGTTTTGTTGCAGCGCATTTTTAAGGTTACCCCGTGATATTACGGTCACCAGTATGCGCTTGCTTGTGCGTCTATGCGAGGCGTGACGCATCGTTGCGTTTGGACTGCGATCTGAGGTAGGTCCCCCACTGCACTTACCTTTAGACTTAGAATTTATTAATTGCTTTTTGTTTTATTAATTTTTAATGAATGAGAAATAATATAAGATAATAAATTTTTAAATGATTATTTGGTGTGAAAAGAGCCATTTATTTTATACTGAACACTTGAAACATTTTCATGACGAGCGGACACCCATTATTGAAATAATTTCCATTTGTCCTTTAAACATAATTCACAGAATTTCAAATGAACTTTTAGTTTTAAATATAAATCATTTCTTTTGAACAAATGTTTTTGGCTTTCTCGAGAAGTGAGGTTTTACTTTAAAATTTTTGAAGTCCCATTTGGCATTGTAATAAAATAAATTATTTTGGAAAACCCATTCAGGTGTGATATTTTGTGTGCATTAATTGTGTGAGCTGTATGTGATGTTTTTGCATTGTGACTGGTTTATTTACATTTTGGACGCACCCCTTTCTATTGCTTGTGTTGACATGGGACCCTGGCATAGTGAGTGAATCTTCTGAGAACGATTGTTGCACTAATTTAGAATATGCACTGGCTAGTGGCCCCATAGTAGGGGAATACTGATTTATTGATTCTATGGGGATTGGGCCCCTCGTTTAGTCAACGTAGGGCTATGTCGAGCGTTAGGGCGTTATGACATCATTGAGTTAGGGCATGCCTTCAGGATGAGTAACATGTATAGTACGTTCTGGATTATTCATGATCTCCTAGGTTCGACCCATGTTTCTTTTTGTGATTATTTTTATGTGGCGGATTATTGAGAGGTCTAGTTCGGTTGTTGTCCATGTGTGCCACCTTTTCCATTGCCATTAGTGTGTGTTGTGTGTTGTGTGTGATTTTCGTTTTGACTAACAACTAAAGTTTGGATTTCAAAATTGTTCGCAAAATGTTTTAAAATGCAATGCACTTGTTTCTTTCAACATTAAACTTGTTCTAAATTAAAAAAGGAAATGGACTGTTACTTGTTTTAAAAAAATGAAAGTGTGTGTGGAAACCATATTTTATATAATTTAGTGCAAACATGGAATTGATAAATACTTTGTTTAATGGTATGTGCATTGGGAATAGAATTAGTTGGGCCTATCTACTGAGTTTTAATACACACGCCTATAGTGTTTTCTTATTTTTAGTTCTGTTTCAGGTTCCATCTTCAGTTGTTCACCTTGAGCAACGTTGGTTGTGGTATTGTAGGGTGACCCACAGGGTCACATGGTGTTTTGGTCGTGGTGAGGTTAGTAGCATTGTTGGTTGTTCTTTATTTATTTTCTTTTGTTCTATTTATTTTTTGCTGCTTAGTCTATTTTCTTTTGGGCCAAATCATTCCCACCTATTAAATTTTGATGCCTGGCACTAGTTTCCAGCCTGTGGGGATCGGGAACGCCCCTCGGGCCATGTCACGGGCTGGCTCGCATGACCGGTTCAGGGTCGACACAGGTTGGTTCATGACGTATGGGATCTGATACATTCCTTGCACAGAATTGTGAATATTTTTTAAATAGTTTATACATAGAGTATTTTCATGTAACCTTAATGACTATGAAATGTGAATAAATTTACACATCCATTGAATCAATATGAATTAACCAAATTAAGGGAATTTATAGAACCAAGATTACTTGATAGCAAGTAACATAAATTGGGATATGACTATGGTAATACCCAACCATTTTATAGTCATTTACAATTATAGTTACGAAAAAAAATATTATAGGGATGTCTATATATAGTCCCCCTATATCGTGTACCCTATTACCATATCTTTTACTATTTTTCAGTAAAAAAATATAATTATCTTAAGAATTCAACTCCGGAATAATCCTCATAAGATCCATTTTAATTAGAATGTCACCAAGCAGTGCATTTCTCATTATGTTAAATTTCACGAAATATTTCTAAGATGCATGACCTTAAAATAATCATCTTATTTTCAATATGAAATATCATTAGAAGTTATTTTTATGTTCATTTTATACACACTTTAATAGAATGATTAGTCCCATTAAGTGTTCTTGAACTACATAGGTTTTGAATCCCATTAAAGTGATACATAAGAATCCCCTCTCATAAGAAACATGTGTTGTTTACAACATATCATGCCTCCATTATAATAATATTATTTCATACCCTTATGGAAATAATTTCCATAGTTTATTATTATATGGTTTTATATTATATGGTGAACAAATAACAAGATTAAATTAGATATATGTTTTTTATAATTAACAAAATCACTTCAAATGAAATAATTTTCCAGATACTTTCATATGGGTTAAGGGTATTATAACTACGTAGGATCAAATAACGAATAATATGTCTATCATAGAGTACCATATATGGAAATAATTCCTCCACAAAAGATTGAGAGGAACCCCACCTCTAGTCCCCTCAACAAATATGCAATCCAAAGTGTGATTGGTGACGTACCAATGACCAGCTTTCTCATGATATCTATTTTGTACCAGATCAAAACATCATGGGTGTAGAAGCTATAAAAAATAATGTGTTATGGAAGAATTTTCATTCATGTTCTATAATGATGTCCCCAAATTCATAATAACCCATGACATAAAATGCATCTAAAATTTTTACAGATTAAATGATCTTCCCCCACTATCAAAATTAATGTTGATACTTATTATGTTATGATTAAAATACGTAATTGATAATTATATGTATATGTGTATTGAAACTATAATCCCATTAATGGTTTTCTATTATATTAACATGGGTTGTTTTAATGGTAGGTCTCATGAAAAAATGGGGGTTACCATAGAGGTGGATCAGTTATATTTAAAAAATCTCATAAACTATAAATCGTACCAAATGATTAACCAAAATTACAAAAATTCTATAAAAAACTTCTCTATCAAGAAAATGATGCTCTAAAGACTAATATGTCGACAAAAATCATAACATCTCTCATTATATGAAATTTGGGTCTATTTTCAAGGGAATAGATTTTTTAAAAAAATATGCATTGTATTAATGTTAAGGAGAATTATTACTATCAATAATTATTCAAAGATATATTTCATTAAAAATACAAAAAAAAAACATTCAATATTATCTCTTATGAGAGACACAAAATGTGTATTAATTTAAAAAATAGTTTCATAAATACATTAATGTTAAATAAAATGAATACTATAATAGAAACACGCCCAAATAACTTTTAAAATTATAATTACTCACATACATTTAAATAATAAAACCCATTTTAGTTGGATAACATGTAACATGAAGATGAATTATTGGTCATTAATCAAAAAAAGAGGAAGAAGAAATTTAAATATGTCATACTATGTCCAGTGGAATGATTTAATTGTAAAAATGTTATACCATATAAATTATAAAATAAAAAATTTATGAATTATAAAAATTATTCAAATCAAAATGATGTGAATATGAGAAGAGGGATGTGAAATGCATCTTAAATAATTCCCCTTGTGGATGTTTTTTTACTACCTCTAATTAAATAGGATGAGTTTCTTAACCCGATTTCAAATGTGGATATAGTTTATATGTTAAAAACCAAAACATGTATATTTTAACATTTTTTATTAGGGGATACATAGAGTAGAGACCCCTGATATAAAAGAGAATATTTATTCATACATCCCTTATAATAATAAAAAAATACAAGAATTAATTAAATTGGTAATGGATAAGGATAAAAATATAATTCCTTGTCATAAATTCTAACTACATAAGATAATTTGTTTAGTGATCAAGAGTATTAGGATTAACATTATTCTGGAATCGATCTATGTCTTTAATCATCACATTTTAAATGGTTCCTTCTATAAATTTTATTTCAACCATCTCTAATATTGGTGAATGTTTGCAACTACCATAACTCTAAATGTTTATTATGGGGGATGATTATACAATAGAAATATAAGGTTAGTAAATTTAATTATTTTAGATTTTTAGTATAAAAATTTGAGTCCAAATTTATGTTCTCCCCAGTCGGTTATTCATCATCAATTCTCAATTCACCATGAATGTATTGTGACTGAAGTTTTTAATTTGGTACATTGAAAGGATACACATTCCATTTTAATATTCTCATTATATTATAGAATTATTGAAGTGATACTTGTATCTCTTGATTAATCTAATACTTATATTCATTAAATTGTGAAATCAAAACATAGATATGATTTATTTCCTTATACAAGGCTATAACATGTGGGTTTATGAGGCCCTACACTAGGGTTTTAATGAGATCAATAATCATATAAAAATTTTAATTTGATATTAATATTAACCTTTCCTATCTATAATACATTGAACAACATCATATAGGGGGTGAGGTGAGTAAAAAACATATTTTATGATCATTTAAGTTTTCATTACAAAAAAATAAAATATTTAAAAATTAAAGACAAATATTGATCTATTAGACCGATGTAATGATTGTCCATAGAGAATATGGACATAATTGAGTATATCAAGGTCATAGATGGAATATAGAACAACCGGTTATGAAGGGGAGTTTTTATGTTGTGTTTTATCCAACGTGATGTATCCTACGTAGCCTATTAATCATTTATAAATTACCAAGTAGTTTAAGATTCTAATTTTATGATTCGATTATTGATCTATGACTTGTAGTTTAATTTCATATTGTAAAGATTTCATAGTGTATATTTATATCATTTTACTTTGATGTTGTTCATACAACTGGTCATAATTTGATGGAGACATTTTGTCGTCCAGTTTAATGTCTTATACATAGGAATTTTAAACTATTAAAGATGCAGTTATAGTGAATTGAGAATCATGGATACTAATGCTTCTTCCATTACTATTGGACCTATTCAGTAGATGATATTTAAGAAATGAGGATCTGTTATTAAACTAATTAGGAGAAAATTTATGATTCATTAATCTTGATTCTAATAAACATGGTATGAGAAATGAATTGTAAGAGATATATTACATTCCATAGAAGCAGTAGAAGATAAAACAATAATGGATACTTATTATACTATATTCCTTCATGTTGAAATCTATTGATATCTGAGAGGATATTTCTCCCTATCATGTTACCAGGACGGTAGATGTATTTCTTCATTAGTATTGGGAAGTATATCCATTTGATTTTAAATAGGAATCCTCCATGTTTCATTGCTAGTATGATTTTTTCCAATTTCAACTATATTAGGATCAATTTCATAAGGAAGGTAACAATGAAAGCCTTATGATATGGACCAATGTATCCATGGTAATGGATGGTTTTAGATTACCCAAGGGCCATATCAATTAGGGATGAAAGGTGATAGACACCATTAGTTTAGAAAATACATTATCAATGTAAGGACACTAAATAATACCCAAAAGCCTCATAAAATTCATCAAATTAACTATTCAGAGGTATCATTTTGGAATTCTAAATGATTGAATAAACAAAATTCCCATAGGTTGATATGATGACATGTACAAAAGAACTTATGAAATGATGGGTTCAATCCCCCAAAAGAGGTTATGGTCAGTGTTGTATATGTGAAATAGGGGAATTCCACCTATAAGAATCATGTGAGATAGTTAAATTTTCTTGGTCAATTCATAGAAGTGTTTTCATAAGGAAATTCATATGGGTGATTGTGTATCATGATATGTTCTTAGTGGATGCTTTTCTGCAAAAGAATCTTATGGTTGTGAGTCTTGTTTACAACGTAGGTACATCAGGTCAGCTTTTTAAAAATAGTATGCTCATAGGGTAATTTAATCTACATTTTTTATAAAAAAATAGAAAAATTAAACTAGGTACCACATAAAAAGGAAATTTCCAAAATGTGATACATTGAGGGATCATCACACATGTTCAGTAAGACATCCAAAATTTGATCTATATGATTACATTGTGGGGTTGGTCGGTCAGTTTAAGAGACATGGAATGAAAATATGTCCACACTTTATGTTGTATAGTTAAATGAAATCCACATTTTAGCCATGTGGGAGACTACCTAATGAATAGTATACTGACTGTTTCCATGTTGAAGAGTATTTATAGTGGAATGAATTATATATGACTGTTGAATTTAGAGAGTTGTTTGAAAACAAATTCCTGGTATTATTTTTTATTGAGTCTATATATATTCAAATTTTCTAAATACTATGTATTATATAGATTTATTCATTTTTTATTTATATGCAGAGATAGGGGAATATATTTACCAAAATATTGGGTTACACAATAGGAATTACATGACTTCTTGGTTTCCCAACTTTTCATCAGCATGTGAGTCTGATTTTCTAATAGAGTATTTGGTGGGAGATCATAGTATAGGGGTAGGTGGAGACATTTTTTATAGAGGGTATCATGGAATACCCATCATACTATCTCTTAGATAGTATATATTAAATTCATTTATTGTTTGTTTCATGGTTGATGAGAGGCCATGGGAAATATAAATTTTGGAATCATGTGGCGAGTTCAGGGTCACATTCTGGAAAAGTAGATTCATAGTTTATGGGAGAAAAAAAAGTATATTAATCACATAATAATGGGCCTAGTACTCATCCATTGGATAGATTATAATTTTTCTAAATGCTGGGTGGTCATCTTATCTCTATTTCTCATAATCATGTAGTTGTTTCTATGTCATGCAGTTGATTAATATTATAAGTTTGTCTTTCTATTTGGTCTATTGTATTGTTTATTTTATATGAGTATATGTGGCTAATAAATTTACAGAAAATAAATCAGTACTATGATAGTTTAACTAAATGTATATAAACTTAATCTCACATTAACAGAATTGTGGCCTCTCAGGAGTCTCATGATCTATGTCGTGAGGTGTCTGACAAATATAGTTAGGACAAATTAGGTGACTGTAATCACATGATCTCTAATATTAATAGTGTGAGAACCCATTTTCATATTAAATACTTTCTTGGATATTTTGATTCTTCTAGAGTGAGTGATCTTCTATGTTCCCAACAATATCCACATTCCATGTTGTTATATTTCTTTTGTGTATTAGTATTCTAATTTTCAAATAATCCAAACCAATATTTCATCTACATGATTATTTGTGAATCCTTGACATATATATGATTTTATGTATTAATTAGCTTTCCAGTTCAGTCCTCATGTAGAATTGTAACAATGGCATGACCATTGTGTTTCTCATCAGGTAATTATAATGGAATCATTATTACGCAATTTTACTGAGAAATATTTACATAGTCACTACACATAAATTACTATATTTTTATTTATTAAAATTATTTTTGTTAATCTCTCAATTTCTAATCCAACTTTTTTTGAGTATGAAACAAGAAAAGATTAAGCATTAAAATGTTGTTTCTTCAATAAGATTCAAATAATCAAATGTTTTAAGCCCATACATTGTTAGTAAATTTAGTCAAATAATCAGTTACATCAAAAAATGATTTGGGTGGGGCTTGTAGACTATATTTGGTATGATTAGATAATATTTCAATGATTTGGAAAACACAGTGATGCACTGATTCATTCTCCGTGAGTCAAAAATATTCAATTTCATTACATTAATAAGTATTGAGAGTTAGATATAGCTAATATATTAGTATTCAGGCATTTGATTCATGATATTGCCAACCCCAATATAATCTTATGTGATAGAATCCATTAAATTTAAAAAAGGATTCATACATCAAAGAGATAGATATACATAGTTATGGGTTTGAAATTAAGATGTTTATTGATATCTATTAACATGATTTCTCATCATGATGGGATCTCTATAAGGGAGAAAAATTATAACAGATTATGGATGTTTCTACATGGTTTGTTGGTGTTGCAATGAATATGTTAGAGAGATTAAATGAGTGGGATTAGAAGATTCTATCTGAGTTCCCCAAAACATTTCTCATTATAACTATGGTCTCATTCTAGAAATCATTTTTGTGGATTCTATATTGAAATAACATTAATATGGTGCACAATGAGGAAGGAATAATCAATATTGTAGATCATTTTATTAAGGATACTTTTTTTAAGTGGGATATAAATGATTATATCATGTCCATGGTTTAACTAATAAATAATGCTAAGTTGACAACACAACAAGCTAATGAAATGATCATCTTTAAAAAAATTAATAATGTTGGATAAAAAACCTACAAATTATTTTGTTTATCAAAATGAATATATGATTCTACAAATCAAGATGAGTGCATATGGGATAGAGGAGAAAATACTGCATGTGTGATCAGCCAATTATAATCAAAGGCTTATTAGTGTCTATTGTCCTTCTATAAAATATGGAACATTTCATAAATATATATTGTAAGCTTTATTCCATGGGAACCACAACATTTTTACGAGTTTATTTATTATTAATATAAATAATTTAAGTATATATGTATATGTTCACTATTTATTATAATCCTAATTGAAGTGGTCAAAATCAGTACAATAAATAAATTTTGAATACCCCATGTGGACATTATTTAGTAGTCATTTCTTATGGTTTTGAAATTTTAAATAATTTGAATATAGTTAGATGAAATTAATCTCAACAAAAATAATGTTTTACATGATCTCATAAGGATTTAGTAATCATGTGAACTTATAAATCTTATGGTTCATGAAATTTTGAATAATGTGATGAAAGATAACCAGATATGTGTGACGAACCACCAGATCACACATGGATGAATGTATCAGGAAATGTGACCACATGAATTGAATAATGGAAGTGAAATCAGCCAATATAAAGATGCACCATAATTAATGTATGTTTAATTTTCACAAAATATTCAATATATCATGTGATTTAGTTTTAAAAATATCATGACACAAAATATGCTAGATGTTTTGGAGACATCCTTTCATCATTTGATCTTGAAGGATGAATGGATTTCACAGAAAATGTTCCCTTTAAGTGAGAACATATCTCTGAATAAATTTATGGAATTTAAAAAAGGTAAAATCCTTATAAAAGATATTTATTGTGATGCATTTTTTTCATTTGTGGTGGATTTATACCACATCACTCATGAAATAGTCATTAAAAGATAGAGGCTGTGAAATAAAAAACAGGTGAAATGACCTAATTACGTGACCAATAAATTCCCAAACAAATAATTAAATGATTTATTGTTTGATTTATTTTATAAAGAATATGAACAAAAATATGAAAATGATTTTAAGAATCCTAATTCAGTGTAAATTTCCTTTAAATAGTTCACTATTCATTTCTTTTGTAAATAAATTCATTCAAAATGTTTATCTAGAGAAGGAGTTTGTTGGTGATTATAAATGTTGGTGGAAAATATATTTTTATTGTGAAATGAGATTTCTATAATGAGTTATAATGTTTTTTAAGAGGCTACATGATCACAACATCATAGAAAGATCACATGATTTTATATACCTTTAGAGGTTTTGAAATCGAGGGTAACTCGATATTAAATACATGCACTGGGTTAAGTAATTGAGGTCTATATATAATGTTACAAGGTAGTAATCTATGTTGGGTTATGTATAGAGGTTATTCAAACAAAACAAGTTTCACATATTTTATTCACATGGATTCATTCATATGATCACATAGAGCTATACACACACCCATGAGTTACATGACAACATTCTGTGTCCAATTTTATAGGACTTAGGTGTATTCACATGTGGTTCTATCTAGTGAATGGTATTTATTGGAAAATTAATTCAGATTAAAATTTCTTTTACTAATGTTATCCTAATGATACACTAATTAATATCATTTTCAAATATATATTTTAACATAAAAGAAAAGCATTGTTTTCAAAACCATATTTTGGTGGAAGTAGAATAGAAAATATTATAATTATGACTTTTCTCATTATTAGGAGTACATGAATGATTCTGGTGAGATTTATATAATATTTCATTGAGTTATCCTCACTCAAGAATATTAAATATTATTTAATCTATAGAGTATGACACAACACTGACCTCACAAAAATGAGGATCCCTTTTATTGAATTAATGAAAATGGATATTAGAAATGGGGATAATAATATTTTGTTGATCAATAGATATAGATGATTGAATATATGGATGCGGAATAGACATAGACCATTATGAGTTTTACCAGTTTATGACACTTAGACCTCTATACAATATGGAATATGAATCACTAAGGGAAATGATGGAGTATATGTAAGGGAATTACATTATGGATGATGTGTGACCAAATCATAAATATAATAAAGGTGATTCTCCTGACATAAAATTATTATGTCCAAAACATTGTTTCTATAAAACATGTAAGATTAGGGGATTTTTTTACCAAGAATTATAATTAGTGTGTGCTATAAGGATATTTTCATTTTTTATTATTTAATAAAAATTGGTTTTTTATAAACAAATTACCTTCCAACATATTTTTCAAAGTTTTTTTTTGTTATTCTAACATTCAATATTGGTTTAAGATATTAATTTCCACCATGGGTACAAAATAATTGATGAAAGATAAATGAATTCATGAAAAACATTATTTTGACCAACAACCAGATTCACCATCTTCTCATGTTGTATCTTATTAAAACATGTTGTATTAGAAAAAATCTGTATACTTAGTGTCTATCCTAATAAGTTGAGTTTTCATTTTTCCTTATGTATTCTATAACACAACCTTTATTTTCTTATAGAACTAAAATTGAAGGATAGTGGTACATAAATATGTGTTACTAAAAGCCTATGGTGAAGAGGTTATGAATTATATCAAAACATATCCTAACATGATAAAGAATGGTGAGTTAATGATTAATGATAAAATGGATAATATTCATTATAGATCCTTCTATGATAATTATAAACGAAAATTACTCATTTTGATACTATTTATGAATTTTGAATTACTTTTTAAGAAAATATTGAAAAAACTATGGAGAAAAATCATGTCACCATGGAATCCTCAAGAGATGGTTTAAAAACTATAAAATATGTAATGTTAGTTAATTTTTGGAGAAGGGATCCCTATGACAAAAATAAATGTTGAAAAAATGAAAAACAATGAGATGATGAAGATATTATATACAAAAATCTATGTGGAATATTCTAACTCAACTATATCATTTTATTCTTACCATGTTGTAGAAGACTCTATAAAATTAGGAAATTTTAATCTCTCCCTCTAGAAGAATGAACAATACAGTGTTATATAGTTACATGTTGATCCTGAAGGTTCTATGAGATAATTATAAATTTAATTTTTTAAAAATAAAACTATTTATGTTTGGGGAATGGGTATAATTAATTTTTAGTTGGTTATAAACCATAGATGAAACAACATAAAAAACCATTAAATAGTTATAAATTCTTGTGAACTGAAATGAAGAAGTAAATATATGGTATTAATTTTTTTTGAAGAATATATGATAAAATAGTTGAAGGGTTTTTTTAATAATGACTTAAATGTACATATTCTCTAAAAGATTAATTTATATAAATTAAATATCCATTTGAAGGAGATGATATTGAGAATAAATGTTTTGAAATATACCATAGAGATAAAATTACACATAAATTATATGGTGATAAATCTATTCGGGGAGATGTTTCTTGGATGTACAATTAAAAATTTAGATATAGTGTTTTCTAAGATTATGTGGAGATACGATCATTCTAGAGTATATGGATCAATAGTAGATCATATAGGAATTATACTAAGCAATCATAATAGATTTTTTATAGATAAAATGAGGGTAAAATTATTGTAGGTTTCCATGAATAAAGAAATAGAGAAGATGAGATCAAATCTTATGAAATAAATTCATATACATGATCAAATTTCCCTCGATATCATCAAGTAGAAGGTCAAGAAAAATTATATGTGTAAAATAATCCTACCACATAGTACCGAAGAAAATAATAAATAATAGATTATAAGGGAAATTTATGAAAATCGATGATTTATAATGGAAATGATAATGTGGTGTTTCCATTCATAAAAGAATATATAAGTGATGAATGCATGGATTTGAATCTAAAATAAAAATATTATAGGAGGGAAATTTATAAATCTAAAAATAAGATTAATTTTCTTTGAAACTATATATTTAATTACTCTCATAAGAAAATGGCTATGGAATGATGCTATTTTGGAAAACTAGAGCATAAAAAGTTAATCTCTCTATAACCACATGTTGATGATGATAGAAGAACAATTTAAACACCAAAATCTCAACCATGATATTGTGATATGAGGAATGTTATAAACATGATATGTTTAATATGATTTAACAATGGAAAAATAGAAATATATTGAAACTTATATAAGGTAAGGAATGAAAAAAATTCAACTAAGAGGTTGTAAAATCCTACGAAATATAATGAATGTGATGATCAATTAATTATTCATATTATTCTAAAAATTATGTTCAAAATTATTGAATAAAAAAATATACTCAATTAATGGTGTACCAAATATTTACTATATAACAAAAACAACATCCCTCTTGGAAAGTACCCGAACATTACTAGAAGAAAATATTATATTGTACCATATATTTCGTAATGATTAAAGTATTATCAATGAAGGGATAACTTTTATTTAATATGGGATAGGTGACTCATGTAGATGGAAAAATGAAAAATGTCAATAATTTTATGGTGGATTTTCTAATCATGCATCAAGGAACGAATTGAAAGTAAAAGAAAGAGCCCTCATGTGGAGTGGGAAGTATGAACATAGGGAATCATGTTTATCGATGATGAATACAAATACATTGTGTGATCAATAATATAACCATTATGAAGAATAAACATATAGAACATAAAAAGAAATTATATTTTGAAATGTATTTTAGAATTTTAGATCATATAACTACGTCAACTTAAATTATATCAGAAAATAAAATATTAACGGAAGAATTAATTTTCCATTCATGAAATTAAGAAAAATCCAAAAAAATAAACATGTTTTTTAATGATGTAATATAGAGATAATTTTTTTCAAGTGATGTCAAGCCATGAAACATATTTTTTTATAGAGAAGTTGGAAGCAAAGGGTTTCCCCATCATAAATAAACAAAGACCACTATTTGAGGATTATAGTGGTGGATCTATACTAATAAATTTGTTTTTTTTTACAAATATATGTTATAAATTTAATATTAATAGGGGATTATGTGATCTAAGGAGTATAGAGTGAAAGGGAATATGTGAACAAGATGAATAGAGACACATATGACAGGATGGGTACAAATTCTTGAAATTCACAAATTTTGTCAATTTCAAAAAGTGCTATAAAGAGAAAAATATGATCAAAAATATTTATTTTGTATGTCACATTTTGGAAGAAAATATTAATTACCAATGAATATCCATATATGAAGTTTTGGAGTTTTCAATTTCATATTCGAATGATATAGTGGTTCAAAGTCCCGTTGAAAATCAATTATAGGTATCATACCTATATTCATGTAGTATTTGACACCCATGTAAGGTCTGTTTAGTGGAGTATAAGTAAAATCCATGTCTTTAATGTTTAACTATTTTTTCAAGTAATTTGTAATTAGAAAATTTTTAGCAGATTTTGACATGATATTAGAAAATCAATATGATTCTTTTCAAGTGGTACCCCAATTTAGATGACTACATTAATACATTTTATTTCAAAAGAATTCCTATCATGAGTTATTATATTTTAAATGATTTCTATATTTTGGTATAATTCATGAATATAAAACTAGTATTTTTATACTTATATGAAAAAAGAAGACTATAATTAATTTAAGATTATGTATATGATGTGGTATCTTGTGGTTATCTTTAACAAGTAGTGTATATTGGATCAATATAAGGTATGTCTCACAGACTTGATATTAATATCATATTCACTAAATATTTTTTTTAGTTTTATTATTAACAAATAATTTTTTATAAAATAATAAATATTATTATTTAGGAATTAATGGATTTAATTGACATCCATGGAAAAAAGTTGTGTTTTTTACAAAACTATTATTATCAAACAGGATTTCTGGTAGTGTATTATTAGATTAAGTTATAATGAGTTGATGAAAATTATTAATTTATATCACTAAAAATACCTTTTATTAGAATTATTTCTGAATGTAATGAGTGTATCCAAACATGAACCTTAGTAAAAGGGAAAAGATTCAATCATACATTTATAAAAAGAGCTAAATACATATGATATATCCCAATGATTTAGAGTTTAATATGAAAATTTTTTATCTTGTTATGTAATAATTATACAGAAACATATATTATCACATGGAATGACAATAATTTCATCACAACTATGTATAATAATCTCCCTATAACCATATTTTAGGAGGTGGAAGAGAACTAAGTATCCTATTATTTCATATCTTTGAAATTATAATGTATAAAGAGTATTTATTTCAAGTGAGTATAAATATAGATTAATTCAACCCTAATGGATTCTACAATTAACAGGGGATAAAAATAAGAAGTGTATATTAAGATACACTACGGTGTATAGAAACTGTTAAAACCCCCTTTAAATATTGATGTTAATGTGTGGGGAAATCATGGATTTATAACTTCATATCCATAGAACAATTGATATATGTTTTATATTAAAATTTTATATGTATAGAAGGAAAAATTTCAGAAAATTTTGATCATAAAATCCAATGTAAAACAATGTTGGACCCATACATATGAATTTTCTTGAATTTATTGTATGTCGGTAATATGTAAGATGATGAATATTGTTACTATAGATCAGGAAAATTACTTACGAGGAATAAAATAGTACAATAAATAAACTCATAAGAATTGAAGTGTAATTGATGTAAGAATATATTCCAAATGATTTCACAATTATATGGATTAAAATATTTGGATAATATATATTTCATTCATAAACCAAAAAGGGGAACACAACCAAATAATTATTTAATATTCAAGGCATTCCATGAAATCTTATGGTTTATGTGATGTTAAGCTATATGATGATGGAGAACCAGGCATGTGTGACAGAATCATGTGATCTCATATGGATGAATGAATCAATAATTTTTCTGAGACGTATTACGTAATGGGAGAGAAGTTGTTTGATGTAGAGAGTATAAAAAATATTATGTATGGTTTTTTTGCAAAAAAGTATGAAGATATCGGGAAATAGGTTATATAAAAAACATCAAATGAAATATTCTTAAAATTATAAATAATCTGTGTGATTATTCATTTTTTGAATAAATAATTTTATTCATGAAAGATGACATGTTTAAGTGATATGAAATCATATAATGGGATTAGGTGAATTAAGCAATTGTAATTTATCAATAACATATGGTCTATTCTAAAAAAATAATATTTTCTTACATGATAGTGTCACAATAGTTGTATTTAAAAATTGGCCATAATCAATAATGTTAATTTGATAAATGGAACCTCAATGATTCTTGGTTATATCATATAAATATCTCTAGAGACATCATTAATGTTTTTACATGGTTCATTAAAGAAGTTTAATGGATGGATAAACATGTATTATGAAAACATAATTTAGTTTAACAGAATACGAATAAAAAATTATTCATGTCATTAGATATATAATAAAACATAATAGGTTTATCTAGAGAATCACATTACTGGATAGTATTATAGAGGATGGATGATATATGTGTATCTTGTAAACATATTTCCATATGGATTTACAATATTGGATTGAGTATTTATATGATCATAGCTATTGAAATAGGTCACACAATCACAAATATCAATAGTGTTTATGGAATCTAGTTTCATGAAATATGGGATATCTCCTCATGATTTAGTGTTTATGCTCCAATAAATACATTCCGAAGAATGAATCTATGTAGGGATACATGACTAGGTTACCTGACCATGGTAAGAATAATTATTTTTTCAATTGGATTTATCGTCATTTGACTTGAGTTAATGAGAGGATAATAAAGTGGACTGTAATATTATATATATCATTAAGTAAATATCGAAGTAGAGTATCTTGAAGAATAGATAGAGAACACATGTTTCTTATCTACGTAATATATCTAATTATATATAAATTATGATAGATCCAAAAAAATTGGATTTAAATAATAAATAGTTATACTTCTTTGATGAGTGACTGAACCCTTATAATTCTCAAAGCAATGTGCCTAGAATAAAATGACCATAGATCAAACATTTTATCAACATAACTAGTTAGTAATAGTGAATTTTCAATCATAAGTAGTTTTTCAATTTGTGGCAGTTTAAAAAATCATTTTCCATTGAACCATGAATATTATGCGTGTTTGACGTTTACATTATGTTCTTAAAAATGTTTTCTTGTTTGATTAGTTGTTTTATCATGTAATACATGTAGAAGATACTTACTATAATTTTCATAACATTATTTTAAACTAATGAGAAATAATATAATTTAAATTATTAATTTTACATCATGGTGATTCATCCCCCCCCCTCTAAAGATGTATTTGGTTATAATAAGTGGTATTAGATAATAATTACATAGAATATATGTTCAACCTGTGATTAAATGTTTGGATTTGATAACATGGAATTTTTGAAGAAATAGTTATTTTCTATTGTAAATACCTTTGATTGATGGATGGATGAAGTTATTATGTTCATGAATGTCAATGGTAAAGATGTTATGATTTATATTTGAATAGATTCTAACATGAGAAATAAATGTGTGAAAATTGGTAATGAATAAATATATATGATTATATACAGATCATTATCTAATGATGTTTATATGAAATCTACCCATTATGAGGATGCTTATAAAAATTAACAACTGATATATGTCTATAGAAACACCACAAAGTTATGTCATTTTTATGTGTTAACATTTATAAATGGTTTCAAAAAATGAAAAAGGTTACATGATAGATATCATGAAAACTGAATAGAACATTCTAAAAAAAGAAAATAAGAGTAATAAGAATAATAATAATACAATAAGGACATCACGTAATTAAATAAATTATAATTTTTCTACATTTAGTATTTCATATCATTCTAACCATATTATATAAAAATCTTGATGATCATTAAATTTTTATATCTTCCTAGATAAGATTGAACCATAGGGTATTATTGACCTCGATGTGTGGCTTGAAATATCTCTTCAATAATTGGATTTCGAAAAAGTGAAAAATTAAAATATTCATTTTTAATGAAATTATTTGCTGAATATGTGGGTATGAATGAAGATGAGATAGGATATCATCCAAAACACTCAATGGAATTATCATTTGGTCAGGTGAACTTAAAATAAGTAGTGATTGTCAAATAAAAATTAAATTATAAGAAAAAATGATGAAAAATATTATGGATTCCAATGATGAATGAAATATAAAAATTGATTTACTGGAGGTTCAGTACAATTAAATTAAAAAAATTAAGGATACATTTTCAGATCATGAGTTTTATAAAAAATGTTTTTCATTAGGCCTTTGTGTTAATGAGGCTCAAATTTAGTATGATGAGAACTCTAAAATGGGAGAACTAGAAATTATGTGTGGTAGAAAATTCATGGATAGTTTCTATCAAAATTAAAATGATATTAAATACCTCTAAAATACAGTTGATTAGTGTGAGGTCACATAATAAGTGGACTATGGTGTCATCGAAGCCTTTTTTAGAATAATTAGAGACTTAAAAGGTCCATAAGTGTCTCTGATGTTGACATATAAAAGATGGGTGAAAAAATGAATGAAAAAAGTAATCTTAATCAAATGATGTCCCAAAATATAAGAATCATATGTAATAGTGATAATGATGGATGAAAACAATATTCATGTTCGTATCCATTTAAAGAAGAATGTTTAGTAGGTCAAATTGATTAAGGAAAAAAATTAAAATATAGATGATAATGTCGATTTTACTAAATGATATGAATCTATAAGATGTATTTAATGGATCATAATCTAAAATAAAAAAAATAAGTGGGATAATAATAGTATATTTTAAAATATGTTTTTTTAGGAAAATACAAAATCAGAAGCATATAGAAGAAAGTATACATGAAATGATAATATTCATGAACATTGGGAAAATCCATGAGTATGTGTCTAGAATAAAAATGAATCAATTATAGAAGAAGAAAACTGAATGTATCTAAATCTCTTCCAAAAAATATGACCATGTGTATGTGTTTAATATATCATGTTACATTATTTCTAATCATTAGAATTTCGAAATATATGACATCTAAATAAATATAGTGAATGAAAATGAATCGATAATATGGTATGAAAATGATATATTAATTGAGGAATGAGATATACTATAAATATTTCTACAATTAAATAAAATACTTTCACTAATATAGAATAAAATAAAGCCTTTAGTGATAGGTTTTCTATGAATCTACAAGATTACATTCACAATAGTACATTATGGAATCACTATAAATATATATAGAAGAAAAAAAATATTAGAATATTCTCAAGTTTTTAGTAATAAAAATATACACTAAATGAAAGAAACAACTATAGTGATAAATGGAGAGGTGAATCATAAATATTATAGATGAAAAAATAATAAATAATTACTCAGAATATTAATATATCATTCTACAAGTAGAGAAGTAATGGAAGGATAAATAATTATCATATGGAGGAGGATTCATGAGAAGGAGGAATATGGTTCATCAATTAGGAAATCACATAGACATGTGTTCAATATTATCGATATGTGTTAGAATAATACATTGGATCTACATATAAGAATAATATTGAGTATGTATGTTATGAATGGTTAAAAATTTGGTTTGATTAGCTAGAATTGGCCAGGAATGTGGAAGATAAATAGAGGAATGAATAGTCATTTCATGAAATTTTAAAGAATTATTATCTGATATTTTCACATTTTAGATAATTCATTCCAAGTGAAGGTTTGAGTAATTTATTTCATGAAATATTTAGTAAAATGATGAGTTGTAAAAAGTTATAATTAAATGGATTTTTTCATGAAACCATCCATATTCCTCTAATTGACTATTCTATAGGTACCCCTCTCCCCAATCAATAATTAATTTAAAATATATTTAAAATTCAATATAAATCGGGGGAGATATGGTCCATGGTGTGTGTTAGTAAAAATGTTTTATAAGAATAATCTAAATAGAGATACATGTAACAATAAGGCTATAAATTCATCAAATTCACATATGGTGTTAGATTCATCATGTGGGGTCACGTAATAAATCTGATCATAAATACTGATTAGGGATGTCACATGTTTGGGGAAGGGAGGAATAACCATTGAATTACCTAGTCTAAATATGAATATGTATCAATTCAATATTATAATAATAAAATTCTTACATGTCATGTTGAATCTCTATTTATTGGTATCAATCCTCAGCTAATATATTATTATAACACAATATGAATAAATTTAGGTTAAAAAGTATCAATATTCATGTATTCCATTTTAATATATTTTTTTAATAATGTGGAATGAGCATACTATTTTCTAGATATAAATAATATTCTAGAAAACAAACATCATTCTCAGTAAGTTGTCACGTTGTTCAGAATTGTAATATAAAATTTTTAATTAACATATCAAATGGTATCTATAATTAGTATTTATTCAAATATAGACATATTTATAGATGGATATTTATGGGAAATATAGTATGTTTAGCTTTTTATTAAAAATAGTAATTATGTAGACTTGAAGATCATGCATACCAAGTGGTACTGTGTGGTTTTCTTAAACAATTTATTTCTTATAGAATAGCATATGGTATGTCACTAATAATTTTTTTAGTTTATTATTCACTGAATATATATTATTAATTTTATTTAGATCAAAGATGATAAATAAAATAAAATAAAAGTATCCATTATTATTCTACAAATATAAATGAGTGACATGGGAATATTATCATTTTTTATCCTGATCTCTTGTCACTTACAATGTTTTCAGACACTATTGTTTTATAGGATTGGTTAACGACTCAATTACAATTATAAATTTCACTAAATACAATGTTTTCAATAGTAAAATCTTATAAATGAAATAGTTTCTCCATGAATGAAATCTATTATTAAGAGGAAATATTCGAACATAAATTGGCTAATTAAGATGAAGATAAAATATGGAACTCATTGTTTTGGAAGTTGAATATATAAATGGTTGGCATACCATAACAAACAGTAGTGGTCAACATGTAGTGGCACATGGGATGAGAAAAAATATATGAAAGTGTTGGGGAATAATATTTCTATTTATTTATTTTAGGTGTTTGTTGAGGAATCAATGTAATAACATTAAAAAATTAAATTGTTATGTATAATGACTATTTACATCGGGTTAGTATAACTGTATATCAAGTCGCATATATGTAATTCTAGGATTAAAAGGGAGTTAAACTAAATGGGCAATCTTGAAAACATTAGTGTGTATATAATTTGTTGAATATCTATATACATTATGATTTTAAATGGGTATAAATGCATGGAATCATGAATCCATATCAATAATTCATTAGAGATATATTATATATCGGAATTTTATATAAGGATAATCATTTATATATGATAATATTGTCTACAAAATCCAAAATTAGTGAATGTGATACCCATACCTTTATTTGTTATGAGATTTATTCTCCACTTGTATTATGTGTGAAGATGGATATTGTTATTATAAATTATGAACCCGATTAAAGAATAAAATTTTAGTATAAATCATAAAATTGGGATCATATAATATTAGTTTGTATATGAATGGATTTATTGTTTTTTCCAAATATTAATGATTAAAATATATGGTGAAAAATAGTTTTAAATGTAAACCCTTAAGTTCTATGTGATGTAATTAATATGTAAGAGTAACATGAAAACATGAACACATATTGGTCATGAAACGTCAACTTATGTGATTATGGAAATCCATTAATATATTAAATAATCATGCTATCAAAAAGTGATGAATGGATTAGAATACATGGTGAGATGAATAAACTAAAAAGAGCTAAGTTTTATGATATAGATGGTTCTAATTATTTATATATGTTTATGGATTGAAATTGATTCGATAGATCACTTTTCACATTCCAACCATGGATATTAGGAAGTTCTATTATTTTACATGATATGGATATTTGTCTTGGGTTTTGGGTAGAGTCCCTATTAGAATTTTGGATTTGTTGTTTGGGTAATTGAAGTTTTTTTTATTAATAGAAAGTGGAATTGTTTGAGCATGTTTAGAGGAATCTACATATCATATCATAGGTAACTATCAGACTCATGTGGGGTGTCCAGTGGTGAGGTACATCGGCTGCACTCTTTTTGGTAAACTGTGTGAAAACAGTGTGATTTGGTTTAGTAACATTAAAATTAAATTCATCATAGTCAGTTCATGGTTTGGAAAATGCGCATCTAACCCATGTGGGGTGTCCCTCCTTCCTAGTATCTCAGACATGATTATAGTGTGGTTTGGTAAACCATGTGTCCAAACCATAAAATCATCCCTATTTATTAAAATTTTGAAATTAACTCTTTCCCCCACCATTATTATAATCCAATTTCTGGTTTTTCTCAACTCCTCTGACCTAGGTTCACTATATTACACCCCCCCCCCCCGCTAATTGTCTCTCCTTGGATATGTGGATCACCTCATTTAAATATAAGGTATTTTCATTAGGTTTTTAATCATTTTACCCTCTCCCATACTTTCCATCTAGGGTTATGGATGTTTTATTAGTGGGGGTTCCTCTTAAATGAACAATAATGGAAATGGATGATGTTTGGTTTAATTTCCTTGAATATAGGGTGTTTGGATTTCTTATTGGGGCCTATTTTTCCTTCCTTTGATGTTTCATAGCATTTAAACTCTATTGTGGTAGGTATTTTGATTATTTCACATTTATATCCATTCCATTGATGCTTGTGGATTATTAAATAATATGAAAATGTGTTTCTATTTCTTTTTGTTTGTTTTCCATTCATGTTATATGGTTTTAATGTTGTAAGAAAATAGTGGAAGTGGTTTGAGAAAGGGTTCTCTAACTATGATACACAGTATACACACTAGTTTTTTGTTAAACTGGCAATTTTTTCATTAAAATGAAAATGTTAATTTTAAGTTATTTCAAAGCCTTATTACATGATTATAAAATTGTTGGATTGGTAATTTCCTATTGTGTTTCTGAATTAGTGATTTTTGTGGAATTTCCTATATGTGTGGTCCATTCTGTTGGTTTTGAAAAATGTTGTACATCATCAAAAATGATTTTATGCAACTTCTTATATTCATGAGGTAAACCATTTTATGTGAGAACATCCACATGTACATGTGATGAAAACATTTATGGGATCTAAAATCATAATGGTACTTTTATAAATGATGATTAGTGTTTAAATGGTATAAAGGTTTCTTTGGAATCTTACGAATGTTATGTGATTTATTTTTGGTCTAAAGTGGTATTTCACATTATTTTTTCAATTAGTTTTAAACATATTTTAATTGGATAGGTAATGGCCCAGTTGGTATTTTTATGATGTTGTGAAATGAATATGGTTTGAAATTTTAAATGCCTCATTCGACAAATGAATATTTTAAAAATTATTTGAAGCATTTGTATAAAATTAATAGTGGCATGATTGGTATTTGATATAGGTTTTTAGTAAGTGATTTAGAAGTTGGGTTAATGTGATGGACCAGATGGCATTGTTTATAATTTGATATGTAATGTGCACCAAGATTGAGGATTTCCCCTTGTGGGTTATCATATATGTGGTGTTAGTGTTTGTGATAAGCATGTATAGTGGTGGCAGGTAAAGTGAGTCGTGTGTGTGAGGGCCTCATACTTGCATAGTGTACTATTACCATTGGCTCTTGAGAATAATTAGAGGGTTGAGTTATGGATTCTTATCAACACCGATTAGAGAGGTTGGTGCTCCAATGATGGATTAGAGGCCATGTGGGTAGTATCATTAGATTCTCCTATTTAGGGTGATCGATTTGTTATAGACTATAGAGATGTACCATACACCAGTAGGAGGTTCCGACTCAAGTACAACCTGGGATCACTATTATTATTTTTAGAAATTCCCATGTTTACTATCTTTTTTTCTTTTTTACGTTACAATTCAATTGTTTTCTTGTCCATTCCACCATTTTTTTCAATATAGTATGGTATTGTTTTGTTGGATATTCTCTATGTGTGGGGCTCTAAAAATGATAATTCACTACAAAAACTAGAAATGAGGTGTGTAGAATTTTAAAAATAAAATATATTTATTTAAATGAGAAAAGTTAATTTTCTTAAATGTATGTCAAAATAATGTTAGTAGACTATTTTCAGGGAAGGAAACATATAGATTCTATGGTGGTGTCCTATTGAGATGTTATGATGACACACTACTTACAACCTTTTATGTGGGTCGTCTTGTGCGATTTTGCAGGTTTAGGTTTGTGGTTTTGTGATCATTGTTTAAGAAGTTGGTCTTGTGGTTTGAGGTTACCAAGAGGTCACATTGAGATTGTGTAACACCCAATGAAATTCAATTAGTAATTTTATATTTTTTTTACAACATTTTATTTAATTGAAAATTATAATGATTTTATCCCATGACATATATAAATATAGTCTGAACAAACAACACATAAGACAAAATGGATTGAAAGGGGATAGGTCCATGTTGATAAAAAACATAAACTGGAATGAATAAACGTGATTTTGTGGGTCTTGGTTAAGAAAACATAGCTTCTCTAAGAATCTTAGGACAAATTAATTTTTTTATATACACATACGAGACTCATGGTGAAGCCTTCCCCAATGGATGGAAGATATGATAAAACTAAATCCTCTGGTTTATATTCTTCATGTAGGTAGGATATGACTTCCCTCTTCGGTTTTTCCAGTGTCATTCAAGGGATTTATTATCAACTATATTTTTTAAGGGAATTTTGTTATGTTATTTTTATTTTGAAGACATATATTTATATACAATATATATATATATATATATATATATATATTTGTGACACTATATCTTCCTTGTCTAATTTAAACAATAGATAATTTTGCTTGTTTTAAATACTTTTTCCCAAAAACATATAACTTGAAGGGTTTATTTTTTATTATCATGTATGGACTTATAAACAAGGAAATGAATGTGAATATATACATACGTATATACACAAAATAATAGTCCAATTTTTTATGTACTTTTTATAAATAAGACATAGGTTCTTTTGACATGAATCATATTTCTAAGAACCTATGTTAATTTAAAATTATCATGATTTTAAAATATTGTTATATATTCATATATAACTATATATATATTGGAATTTATATACATAAATTTATTAATTTAGATATAGGAGACTTAATTTTAATTAACCCCTCACATGTATTTGGATGTTATGTTGTCTGATAACCTCAAAACTAATACAAAAGGGTTTTAAAATCCTATAAACACATTGCTTTATTAAATTTCATGAGACAAAACATATCATTTTATGTGGAAATGTAGAATATATTATCATTTCATTTTCATACTTTCATCTGCATCATCTTCCATGTCATTCATGCAAAGGTATAACCATCACCTAGTTCATTCATATCATTATCAAAATTGTGTAACCATGGATTCATTTAACCAATGTTTCTAGAAATTATGATTCTTAATTAATAAATGGTTTTCAAGCATCAGATTCTCTCTATCTGATTTTGATTCTTATTTTTAAATTAGTCGATGCCACTATTTTATAGTAAATTTATTCTATGTAAGTATTTTTGAAATGTTTTGGGGAAAATATGGGAAATTCTTGTTTGTTGAAAATGTTTTGAAAAATTTGGCATAGTGAAATAGTTCAGGTTGTGGGATATTATTTATTTGCCTTAAAACACCATTACCAGTCATTTTATTCTAACCCTATGTTTTTGTAAACCCCTTTTCATGTTTAGCATACTTGTTGTTTTGGTACTCTCTTTTGGAATCAACATGCTGAAAAAATATTGTTTTTAATTTGTATATTTATTTTCAAAATATAATTGATATATCTAATTTTATAGTCCTGAAACCGGTAAAATTTTCTTTTTTATGTAATTTTTTGTATTTAAACAAGTTTCTTTTATAAAAAAATCACACAGTAATTGTAATGGGTGAACCCGTGTTTTGGGTTCTTGTATTTAGAGTTGGTATTAGAGTCATAGATTAGTTAATTTTAGAACATTATAATAAATTAAAAAAATTATGATTGTATCTTGTGTAATATTATTTTCTTGTGTGTATGAATGAATTTCATGTACACAATCCTATAAAGGGGGGAAGAATGTTACCCCCCTGAAATTCAATTCATAATTTTCTGTTTGGTTCATAACCTTTTATTTAATAAAAAATATTTCAATAAATGAAATAATAATAATAATAAATGAAAAATTTATTTTTAAGAAAATTATTATTTTATTTTAAATTTATTTGATAAATATTTTGAAATATATTATGTTGTTTTTTATAATCATTATAAATTATAAATGAGTATAATTATTTTATAATAATGAATGAAAATTATATACATGTGTTTAAAAAAAATTTATTTTAATTACATATAAAAAATTAAATATATATATATATATATTAACATATATATATATATATATATAAAATTATATATAATAATAAAAATGATGCATGTGTTTTTTTAAATGATATGTTATGAATTTAATGAAGGTTAAACGAGTCAAAAAAGTGAATAAAGTGATTAAAAAATATATAAAATTATATAATGTAAACATTTATGATTGATTTGTCAAAGATAAGGTAAGACTCCAAAATGGGGAAAACCATTGACATATAAGACACAAACAAATAAAAACTAAATTGAATAAAAAAGCACACAAAAACACATAAAACGAAAAACTGAATTGAACATGGTAAATTGAACCCATGAAAAGATAAAAAAACATATAAGAAAATGAGTTAAACTCAGGAAATTTAAAAGAACTAAATTAAATAAAATACATAATACCAAATTAATAAAAAGGGAAATGGTCTAACACACTAAAGAAAACTCAAATAGGAATAAGTAACATTGATTTTGTTGGTCTTTGTTAGAAAAAAATAAGAATCTCTAAAAATATTATGAAACATTATTTGTTTTATATAATCAAAAGAGACTCATGGAGAACCCTTCAAACATGAATAGAAGACCTGAGAAAAATGACTCCACTGATTCAGGTTCTTTTAACAGGCCAGAGTCGCTTTCCCACTTCAGTTTTTCCAATGCCATTTAATGGATTTATTATCAACTATATTTTGTAAGATAATTTTATTACATTCAATTGATTTTGAAAAAATATATTTATATAAAAGATATATGTGTGTGTGTGTGTGTAAAACTATATCTTCCCATTCCGGTTTAAACAAAAGATAAGTTTTCTTATTTTAAAAACATATTCCTTAAAACTAATATTTGCAAGGGTTTGTATTTTATTGTCATGTATGAAATCATATACAAGAAAAATGTATGTGTATATATATGAATATATATAAACACATGTATAGTCCAATATTTTTTAGTTTTTTTATATAAACATTATCTGGGTTCTTTTAACATGAATCATATTTTTATGAACCTATGTTTATTTGAATTTATCAAGATATTCAATGATTTCTATATATTCATAAATAAGTATATATATATATATATACATATATATATATATTCATTTAGGTATAAGAAATTTAATTTTAGTTTACCCTTCTCATTTATTTGGATGTGATTGTATTTTAAAACCTTCGAACTGATGGTTAATGTTTTTAAAATATTATAAACACTTTTATTTCTTAAATTTCATGAGACAAAACATCTAATTTTATGTGGAACTATGGAACAAGTTAGCCTTTCATGTGCATAAATGCAGCTTCACCATCTTCCAAGTCTTCCATGTAAATATATGGAAATCACTAAGTTCATTCATGTCATTTTCAGCATTGTGTAACCATGCATGCATTTAACCAAAAATTTTAGAAATTATGTTTTTTAATTAATAAAATGTTTTAAATAATGGAATTATCATTATGTGATTCTTATAATTATGTTTAATTATGTTTATGAGACTTTTTTAAAGGAAATTTATACTATTTATGTATTTTTGAAATATTTTGGGACAAGGATGGGAAAGGCAGGTTTGTGGAAAATGTTTTCCAAAAATTAGGCACTTTTGAAATAGTTGAAGTAGGGGGAGTGAACCTGTAAGTATATGAAATGACTGGTGGCCTTAGGAATATAATATAGACATGTACTGGAATGTAACATTAATGTCCCATAGAAAAATTAATATTTCCAAAATAGAATTCCCAAATTTATTTTAAGTATAATTATTTTGTGTCGTACTATTTTACTATATGTGTGTATATATATATATATATATATATTCAAGTGTTGTGAAAATAGAATTTAAGGTATGAATAGTTATTTTCAAGGAATGTTTCTAAAAGAATTTATTTTTTTAATAACCCTATACTGGGAATTTTATGCCCACCCCATGTTTTATAAAAACATTTTATGGTTTATCATGAATTCTATATTGACACTATTGATGAATCAGTACGCTAAAGAATCATTGTTTTAAATTTTTGTATTTGTTACAAAATATAAGTGATCTATCTAATGTCCATACCCTATACCACTTAAACATCATATTTTGTATTTAATTTTGTGTATTTATTCAATATTATTTTATAAAATATATATATATAGTATTTGTAAGGGGAGAGCCTAGGTTTCGGGTTCAGGTCTTTGTAACTGGTATGAGATGCAACGTTTACATAATTTTGAGAAATTAGAACAAATTTAAAAAATATATATTCATGTATCTTGTGTAATATTCTTTTCCCTGGGTATATGAATGAATTACGAGGACACAATTCAATTAAGGGGGGAAGAATGTAACACCCCATGAAATTCAATTAGTCATTTTCTATTTTTTATAAAATTTTAAAAAATTAAATATGTATAAATAAATTTAATAATAATAATAATAAATGAAAAAAATATTTTTAAGAAGATTATTATTTTAATGATAATGAATTTGATAAATATTTTAATTAATATTATCTTTTCTTATTATAAACTTAATAAATTATAAATGTGTATAATTATTTTATTATAAAGAATGAAATTTATATACAAATGTTTACAATGATTGTGATTTTAATTAATTAAAAAAATTAATTATATATTTATATATATTAAAAACGCTTAAATAATATATATATATATATAGACCAATTTATATAATATTAAATACCGTGCGTTTGTTTTTTCCAAATGATATATTTTGAATTAAAAAAAAGATGAAACTATTAAAAAAATTAAATAAAATGATTCAAAAAATTATAAAAATATATAATATTAACAATTAATAATTGTTTGAAAAATTTAAGGTAAGACTTCAAAATAGGGAAAACCTGTGACATATAAGACACGAATGGATAAAATATAAATTGAATAAAACACACACTAATAACACAAAAGAGAAAAAACAAAATTAAACACGCTAAATTGAACCAATGACACACTAAAAACACATTATACAATGATTTAAACTCATGACATATAAAATAACTAAATTGAATAAAAAACAAAAAATGGATTTAAAGGGATGGAGTCCAACACGCTATAAACCACAAATAGGAATGAATACCATTGATTTTTTACGAATTTATTAAAAAAATAAGCTTCTTTAGGAAGTTTACGACACGTTAATTTTTTATATAAACATACAAGACTCTTAGAGAACCCTTCCTCTATGAATGGAATACCTAAGAAAAATGACTCTTTTGGTTCATGTTCTTTCAGAATGCATGAGATGTCTTCCCTCTTCGGTTTATCCAGTTCCATAAAAGGGATTTATTATCAACTATATTTCATAAGGGAATTTTATTAAATTGATTTAATTTAAAAGAAAATATGTATATATTTGTGTGAAACTATATCTTCCTAATCCAATTATTACAAAAGATGGTTCTGCTTGTTTTAAATACTTATTCCCTAAAACATAAAGTTGAAAGGGTTTGTAATTGATAATCAAGTGTGGAATTATAATCAAGGAATTTTATGTGTATATATATGAAATTATATACAGACATGTATAATCAAATATTTTTATTATTCTTATATAAACTTAATACGGGTTCTTTTTACATGAATATTATTTTTTAGAACCTGTGTTTATTTAAATTTATCATGATTTTCAATTATTGTTGTATATTCTTCTATATGGGTGTATTTATATAGTGGTATATACATATACATATACATATACATATATATATATATATATATATATATGAATTTATATATAAGAAACTTAGTTTTAGTTTACACATCTCATTTATATTGATGTTATGGTGTTTCATAACCTCCAAATTGATGGTTAATGTTATTAAAATATTATAAAAACCTTCATTTATTAAATTGAATGGGACAAAAATTATCATTTTAAGCGGAACTATTTAAAGAGTTATCATTTCATGTGTATACTTTCATTTGCAGCATCTTCCAAGTCGAGCATATATAGGTATGGCCACCACCTATTTCATTCATGTCATTGTTAGCATTGTGTAATCATGCATGCATTTAACCCATGTTTTTAAAAATTATGGTTCTGAATTAATAAATGATTTTAAACTTCTGGATTCTCCCTAAGTGGGTTTTATACTTATGTTTATAACATCGATTAAACTCTTTAAAATTAAATTTATACTATGTAAGTATTTTTGAAATGTTTGGGGAAAATATGGGAAAGGCTTGTTTGTGGAAGATGTTTTCTAAAAAATTGTCATTCGTGAAACAGTTGAAGTTGCGGGGAGTGAAACTCTAAATCTATGAAATGAATTTTGTCCTTAGGTATAGATTTTATACATGGACTACAAAGTACCATTATCGACCCATAGAAAAAATTAATATTTGAAAAAGAGAATTCCCAATGGCTATTTAAGTGAAATTATTTTTTGTTATACTATTCTAATATATATATATATATATAATATCATGTGTTTTTAAAATATAATTTATGGTATGTATAATTATTTTCAAAGAATGTTTCAAAAATATTTTATTTGTTTTAGTTAACTTTTACTAGGAATTTTATGCTCACCTAATATATTATAAACATTTTTAAGGTTTTTCATACTTACTGCATTGATACTCTGATTTTTAAGCAACATGTTGAAGAATCATTATTTTAATTTTGTATATTTTTTTCAAAATATAAGTGATGTATAAAATTTTACAGACCCTATAATAGTATTCGGTCCTATGTTGTATTTAATTTTTTGTATTTATTCAATATTCTATTTGAAAAAAAAATACACAACATTTGTGAGGGGATAACATGGGTTTCAGGTTCAGGTCATTACAATTTGTATTAGAGGCACATTTTAGTTAATTTTGGAATATTATAACAAATTAAAAAAATTATATACATATAGTTTGTAATATTCTTTTCCCTGGGTGTACGAATGAATTTCATGGATGCAATTAAGTTAAGGGGGAAGACTATAACACCCAAAGAAATTTAATTAGTAATTTTCTATTTTGTTCACAAGATTTTATCTAATTAAAAATTTATAAATAAATTTAATAATATTAATATTATTAAATGAAAACATATTTTTAGGAAATTTATTATTTTTATGTTAATATATTTGATAAATATTTTAAAATATATTATGTTTTTGTATTATTAAATTCATTAATTTTAAATGTGTATAATTATATTATTATAAAGAATGCAAATTATATACATGGGTTTAATAAATGTGATTTTAATTACTTATAAAAAATGAAATATATATTTATTTATATTAAAAAAATATTTGTAAAATATTTATATTTATATATACAAATTTATATAACAATAAAAATGTTGCATGTTATTTTTTATGAACGATATGTTAGGAATTAAAAAAAATGGTGAAATGGGTCAAAAAAATGAATAAAATGATTTTAAAAAATTATAAAAATATATAATGTTAAGAATGATGATTGGTTTGAAAAAGATAATGTAAGACACAAAAATTCAGAAAACCCATGCCATATAAGACACAAAGAGAAAAAAAAACTAAATTGAATAAAAACACACTAAAAACACATAAGACAAAAAAACTAAATTGAACATGTTATATTGAACCTTTTACACGCTAAAAAACACATAAAAATTATTTAAACTCGTGAAATAAAAAAAAACTAAATTTTATAAGAAAACATAAGACAAAATGGATTAAAAGTGTCGGGTTCCAACATTTTAGAAAAATGAAAAACAAGAATGAGTACCCTTCTTTTTGTGGGACATTGTTTAAAAAATAAGCTTATATAAGAAGATTATGACACATTTTTATTTTATAAACATAAAATACTAATGGATAAACCTTACCCTCTTAACATAAGACCAAAGAAAAATGACTCTTTGGTTCAAGTTCTTCCAATAGGTAAGAGTTGTCTTCCCACTTCATTTTTTCCAGTTCCATGTAAGGGATTTATTATCAACTATATTTTGTAAGGGAGTTTTATTAATTTCATCTGATTAGGAAAATATATATGTATATTCAAGCTATATATATATATATATTAATGTAAAACTATATCATCCTTGTCTGATTTACCCTAAAGATAAGTTTTTCTTTTTTTAAATAGTTTTTCCGAAAAGCTTATATTTGAATGGGTTTGTTTTTGAATTTGAAGTATGAAATTATAAACAAGGAAATGTTTGTTTATATATACCTACATATATGCTCAGATTTATAGTCCAATATTTTTAGTATTTTTATATAAACACGGTTTGAGCTCCTTTGTCATGACCTATATTTTTAATAACCCATGTTTATTGGAAATTATCATGATTTTAAAATCATGTTATATATTCATATGTAAGTATATATATATATACACACACACACACAGATATATATATATATATATATATATAATCAACAAAATTTTAGTTATCCCATGTCATTTATTTGGATGTTATATTGCTTGATAACCTTCAAACTGATGCTTAATGATTTTAAAATCCTATTAACACTTTGATTTCTTAAATTCCATGGGGAAAATTTATCATTTTATGTGGAACTATAGAACAAGTTATATTTTCATGTGCAGACTTTTATTTTTATCTTATTCCAAGTCATGCATGGATAGGTAAGTCCATCACCTAGTTTATTAATTTCATTATCTACATTATGTAAACATGCATGCATTTAAGGCATATTTTTATGAATAATGTTTTTTAGTTAATAAAAATATTTCAAGCATGGTATTGTCCCTAAGTGATTTTAATATTTCTTTTTATATACTTCTCTGACACTATATTAATGGAAACTTACAAAATGTAAGTATTTTTTAAATGAGTTTGGATGAGGATGGGAAATGTAGGTTTGTGGAAAATGATTTTTAAAAAGTTGTCATTGGGGAAATAGTTGAAGTTGGGGGAGTGAACTCGTATATATAAGAGATAACCGGTGGCCTTAAGTATGTAATTTAGACATGGACAACCATGTACCATTAATGAACCACATAAAAATTAATATTTGCAAAAGAGAATTCCCACCGAATATTTATGTATAATTATTTAGGGTTATACTTTTTTTCTATATGTATATATATTAATATTCAAATGTATTGAAAATCTAATTTAAGATATGTATAATTATTTTTATGGAGTGTTTCCAAAAGAATTTTTTTTCTTCAAAACCCTTTACTTTGAATTTTATGTCCACCCTACATTTTAGAAACAAGTTTTCATGTTTAGAATACTTGATGTGTTGATACTCTATTATAGAAACAACACACAGAAGTGTCATTATTTCATATTTTTATATATATATATTTTTTAAATATATGTTATGTATCTAAGTTTCCAAATCATAAAATTGTAAAAGGTCATCTGTTTTATTTAATTTTTTGTATTTATTCATGTTTATTTTTTTAGAAAATTACACAAGATTTATAAGTGGAAAACCAGGGTTTAGGGTTCGGGTCATTATAATTGGTATCAGAGGAACCATTTAGTTAATTTTGGAAAATTAGAAAAAAAAATCATGTATCTTTTTTAATATTCTTTTCCCTAGGTGTAGCACAAATTATGAGTATAGAATTAAATTAAGGGGGAAGAATGTAACACCGCAATAAATTTAATTAGTGCTTTTCAATTTTTTTTATAGCATTTTATTTAATAAATGTTTATTAACTAAATGTAATAATAATAATAATAGTAAATGAAAAAATATTTTTTTCTAGATAATTATTTTTATGTTAATATAATTGATAAATATTTTAAAATATATTATGTTTTTTTGTTATCAAATTTATAAATTATAAATTTTTGTAATAATTTTATTATAAAGAATGAAAATTATATACATGTGTTTAAAAATGAGATTTTAATTATATATAAAAAATATTTATATATATATAAACATGATAAAATAATATATATATATATATATATATATTTATATAAATGAATTTATATAATAATAAAAATGTTGAATGTTTTTTTTCAAACAATATGTTATGTTATAAGAAAACGGTAAAACTGGTAAATTTTTTTGAATAAAATGATTTAAAAAAATTATAAAAATATATAATGTTAAAAATGATTATGGACTCGAAAAAGATAAGGTAAGAATCCAAAATGGGTAAAACTATTGACATATAATACAAAAACATATAAAAAACCAAATTGAGTAAAAACACAATAAAACACATAAGAAAAAAATGAATTGAAAATGCTAAACTGAACCATTGACATGCTAAAAACACATAAGACAATTCTTTAAACCCATGACATATAAAAAAATAAATTTAATAAAAAACTGATTAGATAATATGGATTAAAATATGTGGGGTCTAACATGATAAAAAAACACAAATGGGAATGAGTACCCTTGATATTGTGGA
The DNA here is from genome assembly GCA_963277665.1 of Viscum album. Classification (NCBI taxonomy): domain Eukaryota; kingdom Viridiplantae; phylum Streptophyta; class Magnoliopsida; order Santalales; family Viscaceae; genus Viscum; species Viscum album. Next base: position 364,437,867 of record OY728166.1, on the reverse strand, counting down.
TATTTTTTAAAAACTCCTATGCTTCCCTAAGAAGCTTATGACAAATTAATTTTTTTATATAAACATATGATACTCATTGATAAACCTTCCCCCATGAATGAAAAATCTGAGGAAAAATGACTCATTTGGTTCTAGTTCTTCATCTAAGAAGGAGTTGTCTTCCCTCTTCTATTCATCCAGTGCTATGTAAGGGATTTATTATCAGTTATATTTTTAATGTAATTATATTACATTCGTTTGATTTTGCAGCCATATATGTATATAAAAGATATATATATATATATGTATATAATTGTGTAAAACTATACCTACTTATTCTGATTTACACAAAAAATATGCCTCTTGTTTTGAATACTTTTTCTATAAAAATTATATTTTCAATGGTTTGTTTTTTATTATCATGTATGGAATTATAAACATGGAAATATATGTATATATATATGTACGTATATAAACACATATATATTCTAGTATTTTTATATAAACATGATATCGGTTCTTTTGATATGAATCATATTTTTAAAGACCTATGTTTATTTGAAATTATCATGATTTTCAAATCTTCTTATATATCCATATATAAGTATATATATTGTGTTATATATAAATATATATATATATATATATGCATTTATATATAAGAAACCTAATTTTAGTAAACCCTCATCATTTATTTGGAAGGTATGGTGTCTGATGAACTTTAAACTGATGCTAAATGTTTTTTATTTCCTATAAACACTTTGATTTCATAAATGACATGGGAAAAACTGTAACATCCTGGTTCTGGGATCCACCCAGAAGTACCCATGCCTGGTTGGTCACATGGCCTCAAGCGCATTTCCTCAAATTCCATATGTTGCCGACTTGCAGTGAGGGCCTTGGGTATCATAGTGGGGAAACTATGACATCTTTGGAAAAGTAATGCTATGGAAATAAACAGATAACAGTAGTTGAAGTAGTAATAATACCATACACTTGTAAATAGAAGATGATTGAAAGTAATAAACCCTTAGAGAACATATATAAATGATAAATGATACATATGCCTAGGAATTCCGCCAAATAAGTTACAATGATGGAATAATGTAATAATCAAAAGAAAAAAGAACACAAATAATCTCTAGCAGCATCACAAGCCTCAGCTTGGTTCCATGATCTATGGCTCCACAAAAAACAAGTACCTGATGTAGAAGGGTAGATGCACATATCTATACCTGAAGCAATATAATCTGTTTTGGCCCAAGAGAATGACCAAACAAGGTGTGAGACAAATCTCATTAGGCAACCACCCAATGATATGTGCCTAATAGTCAGTGAATATATAAAAAAGGAAAAAAATAAAGCAATAAACAAGGAAGTACTCAAAAGTAGACAATCCTATAGATAAATTTCATTAATTTTCATATATCGAGGAAGCAGATAATAAAAACAAGTAACCCACTTGGAAGAAATCACAATATATCCCCTCTGGTTCAACCAACAATCTCAATTAACCCTATAGGTATGTTCTCAAAGCCTAACCCATCTGGTTTGACAAGTACAGGGATATAACGACCTCTTGGGTAGCTCCCATAGTCTAACCCCTTTGGCATCATGCAAAAAAATACTCTCTATAGAAGCACTCACTATCAATTCCCCCTATAAAATTATAACAGTAAACTATAGATACTCTGAGAAACCGCTCAACGTCTATTCCCCATATTGTCTTGTAACGGTAATTATAGACACTCTGAGGGAGATCTCAACGTCAATCCCCCTTATGGTCTCGCAGCCTGATTAAGAATAATAGACAATCTGGGGAAGACCTCAACGTCAATTACCTTATTCTCTCACTATAATAGGTTCCCACAAACCTGTGTAAATCAATCACACACAAGCGATGTTCATTAGAAAAAGTATACCTAATAGTATAATTTGGGTAAACAGCTACAAGTCATACTACAATATTAGATAAAATAAATCCGTCCTAAAAATACTAGGCAAGGAAAGAAATAGTCCTAACATGAAAAGCTAGACCAAACGTTAAATATCAAAATAATAATGGGAAACACATCCATGACATGGAAAATAACCCTATTCCCGATCAAACAACCTCTACTCAGGCACACAAGGCATAACATGCATTAATAGGGCTAAAATACCTAAACACACAATACCTCGCTCTAGGGTATTGGGAACTTTTTCACATAATATACAAAGACTAACTACAGAAAGTGACAAACCACCTACCTCGGCATTGTTCTATCGATATACTCTAATGTCGGTCCTTGAATCGATCTAGAACAAAGTATATCTACAAAAAACATCAAAAACATTCAACCTAAAATATCTATACAGAGAGGAGAAATAAATATATGATGCTCTCTATGAAGGGTAAACTCACATATGTGTTTCCTACGGAACCAAAGGAGTTTTATTTAGAGAAAGGACAGTGAGTGAGAGGCCTGAAGATGATTCATCAGTATTTTTCGCTCATGGATGAGACAAGTTGAGAAGAATAGTTTTCTGTGAAAAAGACGTGACCCTGGTCTAACATAACAATTAAAAATAAAAGTACATGTAATTTTCTTTAAAATTACACTATGTGTACATGCCTTAACTGGCCTCCACTTTAGGCGGCCTCCAGGTCACAGCACATGTCCATGTACATGGTCGTTTAACGGTCAGTACACAATCACCCACGATAATCATGTGCACGGCGTGTACTCTAAAGTACATGGTGTGTACTCCTTAAATTTATACATTCACCTATATTCCTAAAATACACTATAAAAGAAAATCTCAAACCTAAAACGAAGATCCAGGTTCTTAGAAACATCCCCCTTAAATAAAATTTTACCAAAATTTCCCTGGGAAGGCAGTGTAGAAGAAGAATCCTTGAACAGCTACGGCCACTGCTATCTTACATCATCCCCCCTCTCCCGAGTCTCATCTTGTACTCACCTGTGATGGAATAACACTCATACCATAGGAACAGACTAGCCATGGAGAACCTTCGCGCTATATTCAAAAATCAAGATAGGAAGCTCCTCAAATGATACATCCACCTCTAGCTTAACCTTCTCAGGATAAAAGACATGAGATGGGTCTGAGAAGTAACGTCGTAGTTGAGAAATATGGAAAACATCGTGCATATCCTGGTACCTCTGAGGTAACCACAACCGATAGGAATCCGGATTGACTCTATCTAAAACCTAAAACAAACAGATGTATCTTGGTGAAAGCTTTCCCTATCTCTAAATCCTCATGTGTCCCAACCTCGGTGAGGCACATAGAAAAACCTAATCTCTAACCTTGAACTCCATAGGCCATCACTATAGATCAAAAATATACTTATGTCATGACTGTGCAGATTTCATCTTCTTCCGAATCAAATCCACCTTCTATGTGGTCCCCAGGACAAGATGAGGTCCCAGCATAGCTGCCTCTCCAGCCTCCATCCAACATAGGGGCGATCAGTATAACCAACTGAACAAAGCCTCATATGGTGTCATCCAAATAGTTGCTCAAAAACTATTATTTTATGAAAATTCCACAATAGGTATGTTCTTCTCCCAGGACCCTCAAAAATATAGGATGTATGCTTGAAGCATTTCCTTTATCACCTAAATCATATGCTCATACGGGCCATCTATCGGGGGTGGTAAGCTATACTTAGAAGTACTGGTGTACCTAAAGCCCCATGTAGTCCCTGGAAGACCCAAGAAGTAAAATGTGTATCCCTGTTAGAAACAATAGAGCGTGGGACACCATGTAGATGTACAATCTCTAGGATGTACAATGTTCTTATATAGTCAACCGTGAAGGTCTCCTTGATTTTCAAGAAATGATCAACCTTCCTGAGTGTGTCAATGAATCCCAAACTACATCATTCCTTCAAGGAGACCCTGGTAAACCTATCATGAAGTCCATCGCGTCATCATTCCACTTCAACTACAGAATGGGTAACTATTGCAAAAGTCATTTTGGTCGTTGATGCTCCACCTTCACATGATGACAGGTGGAAAACCTCATGACAAACCCAGCAACATATCTCTTCATACCTGGCCACAAAAACATATGGTGCAGATATCGATACATCTTGTTGAAACCAAGACGAACTTCCCAAACTGATGAATTAAATTCCTACATCAGCTCGTCGTGTATTTGTGCTGGAAACTATGTGAGCCCATGAAAATTCAAGATCTCATACCAGCCTATAATTCATCCATGAAATGGGTTCTATCCTAACACACTCTCCCATAGGAATAGGCCTTCAGAATATGATATCTCCCCTATTCTCACTCGATCAAAAAGAGTAGAGGTAACCACAACATAAGAAAGAAATGTCTCCCATTGTCTATCGTTCACCTCCAAATGCATCTCAAATAATAGATCCATAAGATGCCACTCACCGATGGCCTCTTGAACTTCTTATATCTGACTCCTCCTGCTCAATTCATTTTCTACTATGTCACCTTTCCCAAGTGTGTAAACAAGCTCAAAGTCAAATGAATGAAGGTACTCAACCCACCTCCATTATCTCAAATTTAGATCGCACTAAGTAAATATATATTTGAGATTTTTTTTCAATGAATACCACTAAATGATCTCCCAAAAGATAATGTCTCCAAAAATGTAAGGGATTAACAACTGTAGAAAACTCGAGATCATTCATCAGGTAATTCCACTCATGTGGCCTAAACTGTTGAGACACATATGCAACGACTCCTTCCCCCTACATAATTACTCCTCCCAGACAGATACCTAATGCATCATAGTAAACTATATAACTCCATCCCACCCATGAAAAAACTAGTATCGGCGCTGAAGTTACCCTCCCTTTCAACTCGAGGAAGGTTAGCTCACAGGAATCTATCCATGAAAACTTTGGACCCTTCTTAGTCAGGCCCATCAGTGGCGCTGCTAAGTGTGAAACTTCTGTAGTATCCAGACAGTCCTAGAATACTTCATACCTCAAATACATTCTTCAGATTCTCCTAGGAAACTACTTCCCTCACTTTCTATAGGTCTACTAACACTCCTATATTCGAGATAACATTACCAAAGAGGTGAATCAGATCTATCCAAAAGTGTCATTTTGATATCTTATCATATAACTGATGATCTCTAAGTGTACTCAAAACAATCTCAGGGTGGGTAGCATGGTCATGTAGAGTGTGACAGTACACAAAGATATCATCCACAGTGACTGCAAAAAAAGAATTGATTTATGGATGGGAAACATGGTTCATCAGTGCCATGAAAACTGCAGGTGCATTTGTTAGACCGAATGGCATAACCACATACACATAAAGACCATACATGATATGAAAGGTTGTAAGAGGTATATCATATGGTCTAATGCACAACATATGGTAACCGAATCTCATGTTAATCTTATAGAACACATGGGATCCTCAAATCTGATCAAAGAGATAATCAATCCTCGATATGGAATATAGGTTCTTGAACATCAAATGGTTCAACATCTGATAATCCCCACAGAGTTTGAGGGTTCTATCCTACATCATGACAAATAAGATAAGAGATCCATGTAGAGAAGTACTGGGTCAGATGAATTCCATTGCCTGCAACTCCACCAACTACTTCTTGAGCTATAGTAACTCTAGTGTATCCATCATATAAAGAGGAATGGACACCGGTGTCGCTCCTATCCTGAGCTCAATAATGAATTATACCCCTCATTGCAGAGGAAAACCTGAAAATTCCACTGTAAAGACATCCCTGAAACGATCTAACACTGGAGAAAATTCCAAATATGATGTCCCCTAGTCAACTAGATATATACTAGAAATTTAGGCTATAATTCTTCCCAATCCATGAAGATCGAGTCCTTCTCTACTCACCTAGACATCCCATTCACCCTTCTGTAAAAAAACTACCCTCTGGTGATGTGAAACTCACCCTACTATGATATTAGTCGACAACTTCCTAGAAGGAAACTAACCAGTCCATCCCATGGATGAATTCCTAGAAATTAATTTCTAAGACATAAAGGTCCCATGGGAATTGATAGCAACTAACCTCAAAAAGGAACTCCTTGTACTGGTGTACACTAGTTGTTCTTATCCCAAAAGGAGATCCCAACATCACAACATCAATAGAATAAAAGATACAGATCTGAAATCCCTCCACAATAGAAACAAATATGAAACTATGGAAATCACCTATATCAAAAATTTCAAAATCTAAAACTGAGGAAACTTGGATCGTACATCAAACTGTAGAGGGTCTGGGATACTACTCTTGATGGGACTTCTCCAATGAAAATGTTTGGTGTATACTGCAGCCATGTGACCCTACCTGACCACCCTAAAATGATCCACCCTATTATTGTTGAATGCCTATAAATTAGCTACCACGGCCGTGACCTCCACCTTGACGTGAACAGCCAGAAGAACTCCAGTTTCGAGACTAATGTGAAACTGGTGGTGCTGCTCCTGAATGTTTGGTCATAGGATAACCCTGATCACCATATTCTGGTTTGAAAAACTAATAGAACCACTAAATATAGCCCATATTTCCAGAAGATTGGCACTCGACTGGGGCTCTCAAGAAATGTGGCCTCGTATTCCTGCCCTTTCCACACTGGTAGCATACCACATGGATACTTAAAGGTGTATCTTTCCTACTCGGATCACCACATGTAGACTTCCTTCACCGCTTCCAACTATTAGCTGAAGAAGTGCTAAATTTGGTTATCGAACCACCCCGGTGCACAGATCCAGAATCCCTCGTGTTGAAATCTGTAATCAGTGCCTGGTTGAAAATAGAAGACGTAGTTGTCAACCTGAAGATGTTAACCTGAGATCAGATGTCATTCCTCAGACCATCCTCAAACATACTCGCCAAGAATAACTCATCACCTTCTGGGATGGTTGTACAACACTGCAGATTTGTGAAGTGAGAAGAATAATCCATAAATGAAAGAGTACACTTCTCTAAACTCATAAACTCTTAGGCTCAATCTTCCCTAAAATTCTCTGGGTAGAATTAATCATAAAAGGTACAATGAAACTCATTCCAGGCCATACCATGTTGGTGTCCCTCCTGTTAAATTACATCCCACCATCTCTTGGAGGAATTAAATACCACGTGCATAGAGAGATTCAACCTCCTCTAAAAATGTGTCTTCATATGCTCGATGATAGATATCATGTCCTTTAACCAAGAAATGGAATCCTGAGGTCCTGCATCCCCGGAGAAAGTGTGAGGACGATGCTACTGAAAACCCATGTCAACTCTATCATAGATGGGGTATGTTGTGGTACTCTATGGAAGGTCCGCATAAACTTCATGAAACCTTCTCGAAACTGTGCATTGGCACCATTATCCAGAATGATGGTTGGTGCAAAGACAGGAAAGATATAAGGGTCTGCTTATAATCCCTGGTCTTCTATATATGGTGTCTTTTTACTACCATATAACTAGCGTACATCTGGATGATGTATCAAGGGCATGAATCAGCAAGGTCAACCGCACACCATAGTTAAATATTATAAAGGACTAAAACTTATAAGTGAAAGAAAGGAATAAGAAAAAAGAAATCATTCATGTTCATAAAAACATGGATACATGGCATGTATGTTCCCTACATGGCGTGTTCCTTTAATCCTTGACAGGGGAGTGTACTCCTACCAACCCTTATCCTGTAAAACCCCATACACCTGGCATGTTGTCTTAACACACAGTGTGTACTTGAATCCTCTTCCCCTCCCTGAGTTCTTCTACATGACTATCCCACGTGGTTCTCCTAAAACAAGACTACATGGTGTGTTTGTGCTGAACATGGTGTGTACTAGAAAGAACTTCACCGACCCGGGTTTTTGGGCACATGGACGATTACATGGATGACTCTACATAACGTGCTTACTTCGGAAATGGAGTGTATTAACTACCCATGATCCACCCATGTCATTGATCACACAGCTAAAAAAAGGTCTAGACACATAGCGTGTATGATCAGTACAATGAGTTTTCCAAAAAATATTTTCCAACCCCATGTTTCTTTCCACACTTCCAGTGAAACGGTCTGAAACTACACGGAGTGTGCATGAAGTACATGTATTGTACTTAAGAAAAAAAGTTACTTCCCAAACAGAAAGATACATGTCATGTATTTATCATTACACGCCATGTATTCTAGGTTTTTCTAGACAGTAAGCCTCAGGAACTGCTTTAGAACCCATAAAACACTAAAATAGACATTAAAGTGCCAAATTCATATCTGTGAGGGCCCATACTCCCAGTGAATCATATCTTGTAATATTATACATGTCATAAACAATAATAATTGTAAAATGATGCACCAAATTCTAATCCATGAGGGCCCATAACACCTCAAAGACCAAAGTTTGGTGTTCATTCAAGTGAAATTTTCCATTATAAATACCCTATCAAACAACAGGAATCCTATCAAGGAATCTTTCACAACAACATGGATATCTCGCACTAAATCTATCACAAAAACATGCAATTAGTAATTCACCTTAAATGGCATGGCATGAATGCATGACATGTGATCTCCAAAATGTTTCTATTTGATGAATGAGATGGCATACCCTCATCTCATCGGGTTGAAACAGAAATAGAACCTTAATAATATCAATAATATTAGAAAAAACATGTGAATCACCCAATGATGAAATAAAATCAACTGTAATAATTGAAAAACTATAAAAATTTCAATATACGAGGTAAATTGTCTTTTCCCTATACACGAGTCAGATACTCCAAGGCACAAATTATTACCAAGTACCTATTCCATCCTATCCTTGGATATATGCTCCAACCAGTAGGTCAAGAAGAAAATAACCTCCTCTAATACCACTTTGTAATATCCCGGTTCCGGGTGCTGCCTAGATTTTCCCCATTCCTAGTTGGTCACATGGCCTTAATTGAATTTCCACAAATGCCAGAGGCTTCCAACTATAAGTGAGGTCCATGGGTGTGATAGTGGGGAAAATATTCCCTCATTGGTAGAGTAATGTGGTAAAAAGAAACAGATAACAGTATCGAAAACAGTAATAATACCATACAATTGTAAATAGTGTAATAATGAAAGTAATAATCAACTAGATCACATATATAAATAATGCATGATATATATGTCTATGATATAATCCAAAAAATTCACAATACTGGAATACAATACTAATCCAAAGAACAACAAAAATGAATAAACTCCAGCCACATCGCAAGCCTCATCTTGGTCCAATGCTCTCCAGCTCCATAAAAATCAAGTACCTAAAGTAGAAGGGCTCTTTCCATTATCTATAACTGCAGCAATATAATAAGTTTGGCCCCAAAATCATGACCCAAACGTGGTGTGAGATGAATCCCAGTTGGAAACAACCCAAAGATCTATTCCCTATAGTCAGTGAATATAAATGAAAAAACAAGGAAGTACACAAAAGAAAACAATCCTACAATGAAATTTCATTCATTTTGATATATCAAGGAAACATATAATCAAAATATGTATCCCTCTAGGAAGTACTCACATCCTATCCCCTCTGGTTTAACCAACAATCTCAAGTAACCCTTTGGTTACATTCTCATAGCCTAACCCCTCTAGTTAGACAAGTACAAGGATAAAACGACCTCCTAGGTAGCTCACACGGAATAACTCATTTGGTCTCAAGAAAACAAAGACTCTATGAGTAATCATTCACTATCAATTACCCCTATAGTATTTCAACAATAAACTACATACACTGTGAGTATGAACTCAACATAAATTACCCTTGTCATCTTGTAATGGTAACTATAGACACATAGAGGAAGCACTAAACGTCAATCCCTCCTATGGTCTCGCAGCGTGATAAAGAATAAAAAACACTCTGGGGAATCCCTCAACGTTAATTCCCCCTATGGCCTCACTACACCAGGTTCCAATGACCTTGTGTAAATAAATCTTACACAAACATTGTTCATCCACCAATGTAAACCTAAAAGTACTACTTGGATAAATACCTACAAGGCATACCATAGCATTAGATGAAATCATTCCATCATAACTATACTTTGCATGGAAAGAAATCTACCTAATAGGTAAAGCTAGACCAAAAAAATCAATACCAAAACAAGCAAGGGAAACACATCCATATAATGGAAAATAACCCTACTCGTGATCAAACAACATCTACTGAGGCACACAAGGCATACCAGGAATTAACATGGATAAAATACCTAAACATGCAATACCTCATTCTAGGATATTGGGAACTTTTTCACATAATATTCAAAGAATAACTACGGAAAGGCACAAACCACCTACCTCGGCGTTGTACGGTCGATATAATACAACGTCGGCCCATGAATCGATCTAGAACATGGTAGATCTACAAAAAATATAAAAAATCATCTAATAATATCTCACAAGAGATAAGAAATCAAGAGATGAAGCTCTAGAATAAGGAAGAACTCACTGATGTGATTCTAATGCAACAAGAAAAGTTTTATTTAGAGAACGGATGGAAAGTGAGAGGCCTATAAAAGATTCGTCAGTAATGGTCGCTCCTGGATGAGGTGAGTTGAAAAGGAATGTTTTTTTGTAAATGATACATGACCTTGCTCTGACATAATAGTTAAAAAATAAAGAGTAAAATGTGTTCCTTAAAAATACGTTGTGTGAACATGCCTTAACTAGACACCGCTTTAGGCGGTCTTTAGATCACCCAAAATGTCCATATACACTGCCGTTACAATGTCAGTACATGTTCACCCATAGAAACCAGGTACAGGGCATGTACTCTAAAGTACATGGTGTGTGCTCCTTATATTTCAAGATTCTTGTCTTTTCCTAAAGAACAGTATAAAATAAAAACCCATACCTGAAATGAAGGTCCTGATTCTTACAAAAACATCTCATTTTATGCGGAACTATGGAAAAATTTGTCATTTCATGTGTGTAATTTCATCTTCATCATCTTCTATTTTGTGCATTGATAGGTACGACCATCACCTAGTTCATTCATGTCATTGTATCCATTGTTTAAACATTAATTCATTTAACCCATGTTTTTAGAATTTATTATTCTTAATTAATAAAAGGCCTTCAATCATGTGATTGTCTTTGATTGATTTTGATACTTATTTTTAAATATGTCAATGACACATTTTAAAAAAAAATTATACTATGTAAGTATTTTTGAAATGATTTGGTAAAAATTGTTGAATGGCCAGTTTATAGAAAAAAAAATTCAAAAATTTGGCACTGGTGAACCCATATGTATAGTAAATTACTGGTGGCCTTATGTACATATTTTAGACATGGATTTCCAAGTTCCATTAATGACCCATGAAAAAACTAATATTTGTAAAAAATAATTCCCAACAACTTTTTATGTATAATTATTTTTTGTTTTACTATTTTTCTAAATGTATATATATATTCAAGTGTTGTGAAAATCTAATTTATGTTATGTATACTTTTTTCTCAAGAAATGTTTCAAAAATAATTTAATTTTTTGTAAAACACTTTACATGGGATTTTGTTCTCACCCTATGTTTTATAAACACATTTTCCAGTTTAGAATAATTGCTGACATGATACTCTATTGTGGAAGAAACATACAGAAGAATCATTGTTTTAAATTTGTATTTTTTTTAAATATAATGGATGTATCTAATTTTTTATACTCTAAACCGGTAAAAGGTCCTATATTGTATTTAATGCCATATATTTATTCATGTTTCATTAATAAAACAATTACACAACATTTTTATGGGGAGAACTCGAGTTTGGGATTAGGTATTTATATATCATGTTGGAGTGTTTGCTCTGAGTTTGTATTTAGTCTCTCTTTTCTTATTCAGTAGTTTTTTAATTCTGGTCAGTGTATATATATATATATATATATATATATCTAATTATGAACAGTTTTTTCTTACATTTGTGTGCTCAATAATATTAGTTTATTTATTTGATCATGGTTTATTATTCTGAAATCATTTTCACATGGATTATTTTTTATTCCTGAAACAAGTTTCTAACCTATAGGGATTGGGAATTCCCCTTGGGCCCTATCTCGGACTGGATCAGATTTTGGGTCGGACAGGATCATGGTCTGGTTCATAACAAAATAGTATTAGAGGATGAAATTTTTTAATTAGAGTGTCAGTTAGATTGGGTAGATGGATTGTTGGGGCTCATGTTGTAGGTAATTAGATAGTTCTTTATCACCACCACTCATAGAGAGACCTGTGTTTTGAATATTGTCTTAGGAATTGATCCCTTGACTTTTTTTGTTTATTTTTTATTCGGTAATGATAATGAAGGTGAGCATGTTTCATTTCATGATATCATATGGATTAGCGACTTATTTGGATTCTGAGAACAAGGTTTACACTCCTTATAGTTTTTTATGATTACTTGGGGAATGGCCCACTACCATGTCATCAGGTTAGGCGTGACTAGTAGTTCCTCATTCCAGTAGTTCAGCTTGAGTTTTATTTTATTTTTTTGTTAGTTTATGTGATAATGCCTCTAAAATTAATTTGTTTTTTTAAATGGAAATTATTTACCTCAAATGAGTTAGGATTGGTAAAATCTGTTTTAAAGAAAAATGTTTTTAATTGAAAATGTGGTAAATTCTAGGGTTATGCTGAGAAAAAAATGTGTCATCCTTAGTACTCCTTATAACATTTTGCATGTGTGAGGGTGTTAATGGAATTTACATGTGGAAACTTGTGTGTGCATGGTGAAATTAAAAATTCATGAGAATATGTGTGATAGTTTATTGGATTCCACAAGTGGATAATTGAATTTAAATGCTTTGCCTTGTTTTCCCAACATTATTTTGGATGTGGAAAATGATTTTGGAAACTAGTTTGAGTTTTCCTTGAAAATTTGGGATTTGTTTTTTGAAAATTTCTTTTTATGTTTAGATAGTGGCCTTAAAACAAGGTAGTTTTTTAATTAAAATGAAAAATTATGGTTTTTGAAAAGAAGAATTTTAGTTGGTCTTGTAAATTTTTGGCTTACGAGCCTTTAGTTTTTCCTCTAGGTGTTATTTAAATTATGTTTCTATGTGATGTTGATTTTATTTTTTCCTCTCCTTGTAATTCACATAATATTCTGCCTAGAATGGTCTCTATGGTTTCTAGCTAGTGATTTTCCAGTTTCTAGTTCTTCTTGGTTGTTACATGTCCTTAATGGTGATCAAGGACCATTAGAGGTAGTTAAGTGGCTTGAGTATGTTTATCATGTATTTAGGTTGTTGGGAAATCCTAAAGTTTTCATAGTCCATGTTGTCTTATATCTTTTAAGGAAATTTATTTGGATGAATGTGATATGTTTTCTCTATCATCGATACAAATTGGAATGACATGGGATGTTTTTATGTTCATCATTTTCCAATGGCTTATACCTAAGGAGGTGAAGGTGGTGAAAAATTAAGATCTCATGAATGTTTAACTATTCTAAAGGATGGGGATGTCTTATGTTGAACATTTCAAGGAGATGGTATCCTTTTATCTATAGGTGGTTTTGAATGATTTGATGAACGATTCACTTTTCATTAGGGTTATTTTCATATAAATCATGGAGTGATCTATCTCTTCTAAGGAACATCATTTTGAGAATATTTTTTACGAAACATTCTTATTAGAATTGGATTCCAGAGCATGGGATGTTGGTAATTTTTTGTATCTTGTTTCTTGTCAAGGTTTCATATATTCTTTTTAGTTCATGTCAGAGGAACTTATATTTGAGGAGGCCCCTTCATTGGGTCTGATCTCCGGTTCTTCAACCATTTGGTTATATGCTTCCAGGGTGTTTGGTTTAGGCATTCAAAGCCATATTATCAAATCCCTCTGATGGTTTTCCATTGTTGTGCTTGTCTGGGTCATATGGATATGTTTTTCAGGATACATCACCCAAATAATATATTGATATTGGAGTATGATAGTGCCTGATTTTGTGGAAGAAGATGCTCCATTGAGTAGGGCTCTAGCCACAGGTCCTACAGTGATTCTCACTCATATTCATGAATTATTGAGGGTGTGTGTAAAACCTTATTTCAATTTGGATCCCTTATTAAGGTGGAGACATTCTGGAGCTCCTTGATTTTTTGGATATTGTAAGTCATATAATAATTACAAATGTGTGATGAACATGTAATTTTGTGGTTCAAATGGGTTTGTGTATCTAAATGCGGCTATCTAAATTATTCATTCTTTGTTGAGTGTTCCTAGCCCTTATAGTGATCATATTTAGTTTTATCAATTCTCTTTTAGAGATGTATTAATATTGTGGAATTGATGGATTGTGTTTCAGATACACTATTTGGTTTGAGTTTATTTCATAATATTAATCATATTTGGGGTTTTTATTTGTATAATAAATTATTTTTTCTAGATGTTTTATTATTAAACCTTATTAAGAGTGTTACTAGTTTGTGTTGGGACTACCTGATCATAGTTTTTCGTGTTTCCTTAGAGTGGGGTTTCCTCTTTAGGATCCATTTTGTTAGGGGTGAACATGTGGTTCATGTTAGTTGATTTCTTTTGGTGGGTAGAACCCTCTCATTTTCTCCCATTTATCTTTTTGATGTGGTAACCTTTATAAATATTATGGTGTGATATTGGATTTAATGGAAACACTTAGGTTTATTTTTTCTTCTAGATTAGATAAGGAGTGGATTTTCATTTTTTCTATCTTTAATCTAGGTGCCTTTTGGGGTAATAATATTTCTATGGTGGGGAGAAATGTCACACACATACCTTGTATATTATTTTGTTTTATTATTTCTCTTACCTTGGTTATTTTTTAAAGATTATGGTTGGGTCCCCGTTAAATTTTTTTATTTTTTTTCATGAATTTATGTTTTTGGATTAAGATCAAGAGGCAGATAGTTTGAGAATGGTTAAGGGAAACAGTGCGGCATAGAACATTTATCTGTGAATCTTGTGTTTGGTGTCCAATGGTTAGGTACATGGGTTGAACATGGTTTGGGAAACTATGAGAAAACAATTTGGTTTGGTTTTATAACCAGACAGTTGAATTTAGAATAGTAATTAGAGGGTTTAAAAACCATGTGGCAACCCACGTGGGGTTCCCTCCTTCCCAGTAGATTTTTCCCAATTGGCGTAATATTTGGTATGATATGTGGCCAAACTATATAAACTAACAAATTTCATTAAATAATGATATTAATTCTTTTTCAACCCATTTTTTTATATGCCATTCATGTTTTCCTCCTATCCTCAAACCTATAGGCACTGTAGGGAACACAATTCCTCCCCTCTTTGTCTCTCGTTAGATCTGTGGCAGTCCTCCTTCATATCTAAGGTGTCTTTCTTTATTTTTTGATTATTTCTCCTCTTATATCTTTTTCCTCTAGGTTTCTTTGTGTTTTAATGGTAGGTTTTTTTATTATTTGAACCCTAATTGATAAGTTTTAGTTTGGTTCAATTTTATTGAATCTAGGGTGTATAGATTACTCATGGGGGACAATTCTTCCTTAACATGGAGTTTTGTTGCGTTTTCACTCCATTGTGGTAGGTGTTTCCATTATTTTCCTTTTGAAACATTCTACTTATGCTTTTAGTTTTTTGAATAATATGAAAAAAATTAAATGATTTTGGTCTGTTTTACATGCATTAAATAATGTTTTTATGTTTCCCAAAATTTTTGGAATTAGTTTTTGAAAAGGGTTCTCTAATTATGATACATTCAATGCCCATTAGGTGTTTGTTAAAATTTCTGTTGATTCTATAAAATGAAAATTTTTATTATGAGTTCAGTTAAACCTTTATTATATTATGTTAACATTATTGGATTGTGTATTTTAAATTGTGTGTGTGAGTTGATTATTTTTATGGCATGACCCATATGTGTGGTTCGTAATGTCAGTTTGAGATCATGTGTTTTTTCTTTAAAAAATATTTTCCTTATCTTCATATTTGTTTGTGGTGAACCATTGGATGTGGGAACATTAGTTTGTTCATGGGATGAACACATGGATGGGAACATAATGATAATGACCTGTTTATAAAAGATTATTAGTTTTTAAATGGTAGAAAGTCATATTTGGCATCATAAGCATAATGTGTGCTTTCATTTTGGTTTGAAATATAGCTTCACGTTATTTGGGATATTTTTTTAATCATATCTGAAATGGATAAGGTAGTGGTATCGTTGGTATTTTTATGATGTTGTGAAATTAATATGGTTTGAAATTGTAACCACCTGTTTGGAAACTTGTTTGTTTTGTGAAACTATTGAAAATATTCTGTGTCAAAATATAATGGCCTAATTGGAATTTTATATTGGTTTTTGGAATGTGATTTGGATAGTGGTCTGATGGGAAGTCCTATTTGGTACTTTTGATATTGTGATATGTGGTGGGGACCCCTATTGATGATTTTCCACTTCTGAGTTATCATATAGATAGTGTTATCATTTGGGGTAGGAAAGTAAGATGGTAGCATGTCAACTGAGTCACACATGCGAGCCCCCCCCCCCCCACAAACATAGTGTATTATTAACATCGATTCTCGGGAATCTTTATAGGGTTGAGTGATGATATCATATCAACCCCGATTAGATGGGTTATTATCCCTCAGATGTATTAGACACTAGGTGGGTAGTGCAACTAGATTTTCTTGTTTTGAGAGGCCAATTATTTATAGTCCATAGAGTCACACCATACAATGGTTGGTGGATCATACATGATTACATCCATGAATCACTATTGGAATTCCCATGGTAATTATCTATTTTTTCTTGATTACATTCCATTTTATTTATTTTTTCTTTTCTATTACACTTTTTTATTTTAAAGCATAGTCTAATATTGTTTTTCTGTACTTTAGTTGGTTTTAGGATTTTATATATGATAATCATCTTTGAAAACAAGATATTTAGTGTGTATAATTTTAAAAAGAAAATAAATTATTTTAATAAAATGAGAAAAACCTATTTTCATCCATTTCTGTTAAACTAGTGTTAATGGATAGTTATGGGGAAAGATATTTTTTTATTCTATGTCAGTTTCCTACATATAAATTAATATCAAACCTTAATTTTAACATTCGATATTGGTAGACTAGAGTTGTTCTATAAGATCAGGTACCTGGTTCATTTGATTGTAATTAGATTAGTATGTATTGTGGTTATAGGTGACCAAGAGGTCACATAGAGAACATGTTGTCATATTCGATCTAACATATAATTTTGTTTCATTTTTTTGTTTATTGGTTATTGTATTCTAATCAAGTTTTGTATATCTAATTATGATCTTTTTTTATTCTTGCATGCTCATTTTTTTAGTTTATATATTTGATCCTAGTTTATTGAGGTGAAATAATTCCCACTTGGATTATATTTGATGCCCAACACAAGTTTTTCACATGTGTGGATCAGAAATAAAATTCTAGATATGTCTCAGATCAAGTTGAATGTCTAGTCATATGGCATCCAGAAATAGTTTGTGACATCACTTTATGGGGCCTTTTAAAAAAAATATTTTAGAAATGTTGGAATATAAAGAGGCATTGTGAAGTCCTTTTATCCAAAAGGATAAATGAGTTTCAAATATTATGACAAATGTATGTTATATAATATCATGTAATAATGTTTGGTGTATCACATAAATGGAATTTAATTTTTGGATATTGTATATTCATAATATTGTATATTTTTTTTATAGGTAATAGTTACACTCCATGATTCCAAAGACTAAAGTTAGGATATGAAGTTAATCTGATCACCAACACATGTAAGGTATCTGGTAAGTGGAATAGGAATAGTCATATGCCTATATAATTATAGTTGGGGATTAGATAATCTTTTAGTAATTGGAATGGATTAATGAACAAATTTTTGTAAGGATACATTGGGGTAAATTTCATATAAATACATAACAATTCATATCATCTTACAACTAAATATGATTAAAGGATTTATCCAAACAAAAGAGTCCATTATAGATTTTTTATGAGGATATGTGATTAATTTGTATACACAAAATAGTTTTTCCATAATGAGTTACAATGTTGGGGTTATATGATACATAATCACCACCTTTTAGAGAGATTAGATATAACTTAAGAGGTTATGTGGTCTAGGTTCATAGGATCCGGGGTACAAAATGTTTCTTAAGTGCTTGATGTCATGTAGAGAATTTTTGTGGAGGATTGATATATTTTGTTACACAACTAGGCTATATGATCGTAATAAATATAATGATTTTAATAACCAATGTTATTTCACAAAAAGTTATGTGATTGGTCTTATGGAAGGATATATGATCCCAAGTGGAAGAACCCACTAGTCTCATGCCCAGGTTGTGTGGCTCAGTTTTATCTGATTGAGGTTTTCTATAGTGATTTATTCTTTTAAGTAAATGAATTTATATAAAAATGGTGATTAAATAATATATTCTATAGATCCATATAATATTACCATTGTCAAGTAATGATAATGAAAGACTGGTAGGTTATAAATATCATGACTATATTTTGGTTTGACAAGAAGAGAAAAATATGATAGTTTATTATTGATTTATAATTATTTGTTTTTGAAGAGAGATTATAATAAGATAGATCAAATAAGGAAGATAATTATCCACACTCAAGATGAATAACTCATTTGGAATTTTATTTGTAAGTAAAAGGACTAACCATCCCATAAAGAGTTGCGCTAATCTATAATTAATGAAAATGCAGAGTAGAAATATGCGGTTAAGAAAGTATTTATCTAGATACAAAAATGTAGGAATATTATCATTTTTAATAGAGAAATAAAATCATATTTATTATCTATTTGAGATATCTACGTGTATGTGCAATGTTTATGATTTTTAACTAAAGCATTGTATAAAAGTGATGAAAATGAGGTTCGCCATTGGAAAGAAGTTCCTAATCTCTATAAATTAAAAAGGATGTGAAATTACAATAGAGTGGAAATTTTCTAAACATTTTATAAATTTAAATACTATATATTAGTTTATTATTTCACATCAACCCATAATTGGTGTGTTCTCTAGGAATGTAACCCATTGCGTGGAACCATATAAAATCTATATATTTTAGGTATAGTTTTCATTACTTTATATTTGTGAGTGTTTCTTAAGTTCTACTATCATGTTATACAGGTTAATCGCTATCACATATAACATGGTAATAAGATTATAATTAACAAATAAATAGATTAAATAAAAACACATATTCATCCATCACTATAATTCAGATCACCTCTCAAGGTATTTCTGGTTTCAACATATTCACTATAGATATATGTGACCTCCATGTGGATTTTTTTGGAAAATATATATCATTGCATTCCATTAATTGGTGAAAAATAATAAATTATGTCATTATGGGGAGATTTTTGACAGCTTGACTATTAGTTAGTGGAACCCATGATAGTTTGGAAGATTCTTAACACACACCTATTACGATTTTTGGGAAAAGAATCAATTTATTTTCTCAGTTCAACATAGTGGATTAACAGGGTTGTTTTTTATGTTATTTTTCATATAATACTCACAATTCCAAAATTATGTAATTTCATAAATATAAAAACATTATATTCTTTTAGTATTGAAAAATATAACATGTGTATGAAATTAAAACGAAATGGATGTTATTATAAGGAATGAACATGGTATGGGGGTTGGATATATGGGTTCTTTTATGTGACATTCTTGTTTTATAAATTCAATTTGGTAGCCCACTCTATCATACATGAACCACTATCACCCGAGTTGTGTGCCACAAAATAAATTCCAATGAGATCCGTTCAACACACTAGAAATCAAATTCTATAATAATTAAGAATTATGAATTCAAAGCAATCCATTCGACAACACCAACCTTGACCCAACTCCATCAAATGACATTTCACCCATTGAACTAACTCCAGTATATTTTATGAATTTGTTGATGATATAAATGATGGAATTAATTTATTCTATGTAATAATATAAAATACTTCATAATATCCTTGAATGATAAAAAATCACTTCATCAAATTTTAGTAAAACCACTACAATATTAATGGTATAAAATAAATTTTGACAGTTAGTTAACATCAATTATAAAAATTTGATGCCATCACCCTCATGGCCAGACCATGAATTCAATATTCAACATATTGATTGTTAAAAAAGAATAGTGGTTGTGAAAAATGTGAAAAAATTAATGGTTAAAAAAGAATAATATATTAAAATTTTATAATATTATTTCATAGACAATCATATATAATTATACTAGATAGTCATAACTAAAATATAAATCAAAATTAAAGAACGGTTATAAATGGATATGGACTTCATTCTAATAGATATTTGTGTAAAATGTTACGGCTTCAATTTTTTTCCAAGGATGTTTAAACATGGTATCCCATGTAAAATTAGAAAATTTGTAAAGATTATTTAATTGCTGAAAATTTCCTATATCTCCCCTATAATCTAAAAAACTAAAAAAAAAATTAGAAAAGTATAAAAAAAATATATTAACTATTTTACTCATGAAAATTTTTCAGGCCTAGAGTATAAATATAATAAAATATTACAATATATAATGTAATTATGTCCTCAAATATACCAAAGTCTTGAGTTTCCAAATATGAAAAAAAATATTCATACAAATTTTCTATAGAATATTTCAAAATTTTATCTCATTTGAAACATCCATGTTTTACATGGAGTATATTATTAAAAATTCTCAAAAACCGATCCCATATTTCAATGGAGGAATTATGATATTCATTTTAGCTTGAAATAGTTAGATACACCTCATGATCCAATTGAATGAAATTTTCCCCATTAAACATGTATCATACAAAATGATAACAATTTTTTTGATTATTTTAGATATTTTTCTATCCAAATTATGAATGTAATTAAAAATAAATAATATTTCAAATGTTATTTAGTTTAAAAAAATTGCTATAATCATTCCTACAAAGGGAAAATATAATAATTAACTTCTATATAAATAATATATGTGATAATAAAATTAAAATTTAATGAATAATTGATGAAAGTTTCATATCTTTCATATTTTTAGTAGGAAATCTAAACTTAAAACATACGCATGTTTATAAATATAATTTGGTGTTTTGTGTTTTTCGGCAATTCCATTTGTTATGATGATGTATAACAACCCATGTTAGTGGATATGAGTTTTCCAATACATAAGAGATAACAGTTTCTATGTTTGAACCATTTTTTTGGATCATCATCAGGGTATATTCAAAATTACTAAACGAAAAGGATTCAAGGTACAAGATAAATTTACATTCTAGTATATTTATAAAAAATATCCCACACAAAATGGTGGCATTATTTATAATAAAAGATAAAATCATGAGGTGTGTTATTAAATTTTATCATTATCAGCGGGTTTCTTAGTGAATATGATAAATATAATGTTCATATTATATGGATATATTATATTCCATTTTGGAATGAATCTCATATTAATTAAAAAAATATACTACCCCTATTATTGGTGTATGAATAGTTAATTATACAATAATTATATGCTAATTTTTAATAATACTATTGTGGATGGAGGGGGTTATATAATTGACATTCCGAGGTGTTGATGATTTTAGGGTCTTGTAATATAGTGTATTAAATAATGGATATGATTTGACCAAATGGGAAATTAAGATTGGTAGTTAACATGTTAAGTAAACATTGGATGTAGAATAGTGAAGAATCTGAGTCGATGGATGATATAACAAGGCCGTGGAAGTAGATCACTCAAAAAATGGTGAGAACATAATGGAAAAGGGATAGGGTCACATTAAATGTGTTTTCAAAATTTAATATTCCAATAAATTATGTAATAAATGTAGTTATGTCAACCATTGTGAGTGAAGTTGAAACTCCTCCCTCGGTTCATGAAAATTTGTAATATTTGGATGGCTAGAGGGGGTGCGAATTACGGTGACAACCAAAATCATCTAAAAAGTTATATGATGTGTTCCAAAGTATAGACATAATTATTTTGAAAATTTTCAAGATGTAAATCTATATTGAATCACATAATTATGAAAATAAAAATAATGTGGGAGTATATATCATAGATCTATAAGAAAATATACATCTTATAAAGCATACAATGTTTTTATAAAATCATCTATCAATGTTTCAAGATCTATGTTTAGAATATAATGTTGTTGATAGTGTCTATAAATCACCTCCAGAAGTAGTGAGTAGGATGTGCTTCTTCGATTATAATATATGTACATTTATGTTCAAATGATGATAATTATTCCTCTAGATCTATTCTAATTTAGAAGAATAATCATCTCCCATTGTTTCTAGAGTATAAATTATTTGGGAGTACAAAAATATCTATAGAACTCATTTTTATTCCCATGTAGATGAAAGAACATGTCCCCTAACCCAGTGGAGCACATGTAGCCAATACTATCTAACACCTAAAATTTATTTTCGATATGTTCGTTGGTCACCCCTTCTCATAATTTATTAATTGATGGTATCCCTAAATGGAATACGGTAACATAGAAATATATTTTACTCCACTATAGGTGGAATGATATATGTTATATATACCATTGTATATGCACCTCCTAGGTGTCATTTATAATTACACAGATACATCTATAAATACCATTACATGATATCCAATCCTAGAGGCACTAGGTTTTTTTTTGAATAAAGCTATTACAGCGTTCAATTGTGATGTTGAAGAAGTGGTGGAAAGTGGTTCCTAGAACGGTGTTAACATAAACCCTAGATTAATACAAAAATATTCTTACCATAACAATAAAAGAGGTGATGAATCAATCATCAAGCATGAAACTAACTATGACCTTTTTTGACATTTATTATCCATTATCATACTAAAATTTTATATTTCATTATTTTAGAATTTAGTAATTTTTGACATGTATTTAAATATTTTTAATAATATACCACTATAGTAAAAAATTTAAAAGATAACACAAAATATAGAAAGGATTATATCTCCCATTTTTATAATTGATTTATTTAATTCCATTTTAATTATTATAATTAATCTTTCACAAACTTGTAACTATATACATATTGAAAATTTTCAAAATACTTCACATGATGGTGGTATTGATCCTTCATGATCAATCAATGGAGGAATAATAAACCCATGAATCTGATAGAGAGGATCCCAGTTGAAATCATATAGAAAACCCTAAAGACTTGAAGAGGGAATCCCTAAATATCTTATCATAAATCATATAAAAAAGGTATCATAAAAAATGAATGTATGATATTTTCATTAAGTCACGGTATGTCAAGATATAGGTTGATCATATTGTTACAAATAATAATGTAGTATTTTTGAATATATTACTACAAAATGAGAATATTAAGACAATAATCATAAGGGAGTATTAAAAATACTATTTCATAATATGTTTCAACTATTAAAAATATCCAGAAAGAAGAAAAATTTTTGTATTCATTGTTCCCTCAATGTATTTTATTCCAATTCATTGTTTTTTATTATCATTGACTAATTATGATTGTGAAACAAGACTCATTGAAGAGGTCCTTATTCTAATTTAAGTGTCATTACACAAAAGGGATGATATTTCATTAGGGAAAACAATATTTATATATGTATTTGAAACAATTTCAATTATTTATTAAAAAATTAGGTACATATATCCTCCTCTAAGAATATTTTATTTGGAACTTGAATCTCAAAACACATTATGTATCAACTTGTGTTGTGTTTGTTATGATATATGGTGATTGGGAAAAGGAACTACCCTATATTTTATTCTTCAAATTTCATTCCATATACATCATGTTTCAATCAATGGGATATGGTATATTAAATTATAATTCCTATCATTATGAAATAAAGGACAATTTTTGACAATTTGAGAAAAGAAAAATATTAAAATAAACTATAATCAAGGTGATATTAAAAGAATGATATATTTTACAATAGGACATAGTGTCTTAAAAAATATTAAATATGATGAGTATAATCTAGGAAACTATGAGAAAATTGATGAAGATTCCCTCTAAGGGAGATAAGGAAAGAACTCCCAGTTATTTGGAGATGTCTACATCCGACATAGAAATGTTATTGCATTTTAGAAGAACATTTTCCGACCAAAGTGGTTGAGGCTACATAGGTGGATCAAAAAACCCAATGTTAATGAATCACAATAGAAAATTTGTAATATCATAACATATGTTTATTATATATTATAATATACCTATCTTGAAAATATATTATCTAATCTATGAATACAAGTATTATTTCTGTTTTCATGAATGCAAATTGTTCATTGTCCTCAATCACATTCCATCAATTGGGTTACATCTTAGTTCCATTATCCACATTTAATATTATATATAACTAATGAAAACCAAACTAAGTTTAATTTAAATCATTTTATAATTTAATTTGAAATAGTAAAAGTCAATTATGGTTCCCAAACACTTGATCTGGATTGATTTACTTGTTTTCATGGCGCATATGTGGGTATTGGTGAAATTACCAACAATATTACAATTAAATTGTTCTACTTGGAAAATTAATTTATTATTGGTCATGATTAATTGACTAGTATATGAATAAATACAGTCAACTTAATAGTAGAATTGTTCTGTTTTGGTGGATGATTTCAACTTGGGTGTTTTTATGCATGAGTATATAATTAAATATGATCACTAATACAAATTATATGGTCTATTTTTTTGAATTATTTACCATATCATGGTAATGATTATGAAGTGTAATTAAGGATTGGAATTCAATTTTAAAAATTGTTTTATTACTCTAAATTTAAATAATTACATACCTCCATATATTCTTTTAACTAAAGAGATAGGGATGAATGGAATAGAGAAATTCTCTAATTTTTTCCTAGTTCATGTGGAATATAAAAAATATTATAACTTGTGTTGGATTTTTATTATTAAATGAAAATAAATTACTTCATTTGATTCATCAAAAAAAATTCCTCATGACTATATATGGGATGTTTTTTTGGGAAGGAATGTAATTACTTCTTAGTTCATCATTCTTTTCTTTCTGACCATACATGTTTTATTGTTTTTCATTTTCAAATAAATAAATTTTCATTGATATAATGTATTGAGGATATATATTTTGGGGAATTTAATTTTCTCTAGGAATCTCTATAAAAATTATTAACCAAACGAGTTTCATGTCTCCTTCTATATGAAATTTTAGTGTATGCAAGGTGGGCCATTATAGTTGATGTGTATGGTTGAAATTCATTGACCTCGGAGGGGTGATGAAATCAATGTCACAGAATGGGTATGGAAAAGATGATGGGAATGGTGTCCCCATTCCATAATAAAAATTGGATATTTTTATACATATTATGTTCTTAGTTTATATACCAAAAAATCCAAGGTGTATTTAATATAATAGATATAATTGTACATCGACACATTTTTTGGTCACCTAGTTTTGAACCAAACAATAAAGAAGTTTAGGAATCCATAAAACCTACCATATTATTCTCCCATTTAAATTCAGATTATTTTAATCAAGTATATTTTGGTTCCCCAATCATAAATATATGATAGATATAACTAGAATGTATAGACTACACAAAGGTGCTAACATAGGTGATCATCAAGAAAACATACATCAGGATCAACCTAATCCTAGATAACATCATCATCAATACTAAATTAAATGATCATAATAGACCCAATAATATTGACCATAAATACAAGTGATGGTGTAATTGTTTTCCTCAATAGTATTCTAAATATATATTGATTAATATCATGATGTGAATGAATTTTGGTGATTGTTAATAAATAAATAAATGGGTAAGACTTCACCCTTAATTAGTATATGGGTCAACATTGCTGATAATTTATGCATAAAACATCAACAATAATATATAAATTTATATAATCAAGTGTGGGAAGTTATATCCAATGTCAATTAATACCCCATTAAAAATTATAATATTGTAATGGGGGTCAATTAGTTCTTGTTCATGAATCTCAGACCATTGTTTAATCTAGATTAGGTTCATACAAAGAGGATCAATAGAATGTTTAAGAGTGAGATATTGAATATTTACCCAAAAGGTGAGGATGATCTACATTTTCATAATATAAAAGTTTTTGAATGAACATAAATAGTAATATTAGGGATTATACAAATCAAAATTCATAGAGTTATAATATTGAGGGATGAGATAGAAAATTTTGCCAAGGATGACTATAGACAATATTCAAAATATAGTTTCCACAACAACAGTTTCATGAAATACATACATTAATGGATCCTCACTATCAAGGTGAATATTACTATGGTTGATTGATTATATGGGTGACCTATATTTAGATACATATTAGAGCTTGTATAAATAGTTAGCAATATGTTTTCCATTGGAATCAAAAATAAATTACCAATTTCGAAGAGGGATCGTGAGGATTCAAACACTTTCATTAATGTTGTAGTTCCATGGATGGAATGAATTACTCAAGAAGGATTACATAACATTAATGGTCACACCGCCATCTATACAACTCACAACATGGGTGAATATATATGGTATTACATTTTTCAATAGTTTCCTAAACATGTGGGTCTAGTGATTATGGCTTAGATTTTTCCATGCCCATATGATGTACCCTACAATAATTTCACCATTCTTTTTTTTATCAATTAATTTTTTTATATAATCATGATATGTGAATCTTAGTTGGAAAATCCATGAATTTTTATTTATATATTCTTACTAGGTTTTCATCTTAATAAGTTTTCTCACTCTTTTATTATTACTTTAAGGTTATATAATTTTGATAACTATTGTTATAATTATCACCATTAAATAATTTAAAAATGGAGAATTGATGGTGAGAAAACCTATAATGTAATAGTAAGGATAAATTTGATGTAAATTGAGAGTCCAGTGATAGATTAAATTATCTCATTGATACTTTTCATAGTTTAATATCATATTTCATGGAATATAGGTCTAATATGATTTACCAAATAGGGATCAATTTTTTGAAGGACGTAAATAATTCTAAAAAAGGGGTGATGATTTAATAAATCTCAGAATGAAGTTCTTAGATCCAAAGTAGTGGGGTGGTATTGGTTTGTAATAGATTTCCACTGAAAAAATTCAGTTATGGGTTCACTATGATGTTAACAATGCCTATAGGGAGAATGATATCATATCCTTATGACATTGCTTCCTTTGGGTGGAAGGTAATGTCAGGTTCGCATATATTGATCCATATATGGTTTGTGTATGCATAATTATGCAAATGTTTCCTTGGAGTTGAATATTATCATTTCCTATAGGTATTATGATTTACTATGACTATAGAAATGAAATATATGATGTGTTATTAGTGAAAATGATTGGTCATAAAATATGATGTATGAAGTTTTTACTTGGGAATTTCAGGACAAGGATTCCATGATTCCACTGAAAGAGATGGATACATAAGATGAATTTTATATGGGTCCCAAATTTATTTTTGGAATTAAAATGTATCTAGAGACAATAGTAATCAAGAAATTCATAATTTTACTATCTCAAAATAAGTTTTGTTATATTAGGATTTATCCAAAACAGCATGACTTTGATATATTTTCCCTCTTGAATAAATGTAATTATTTTAGCATATTGTATACACAAAACTAGGTTATTCAAATGCTACACACAACATTAAAAATTTATGATCTATACAATTTTTAGCTTACTCTACATGGAATACATATTTTAGATTATATTACATGAAATAATGACATTCTCCAATTGACTGTGTTACATGCAAGGTCAAGTTTAGTTTAACCATAATATATTATTAAAATATTAATATTTAATATAATAAGATATAACCTAGCTGTTAAGTTGGATGTTATGTATAAGATAAACTAAAATATGAAATATATTTTTTAATTAATTGGTTAATGATTAATTTATGTATAGGATAAAATAAATTATGAAATATATTTTTTAATTAATTGGTTATAGATCAATTATAAATTATTATAATAATTAATTGAATATAAAGGTAATGTTTTTATAAAAATTAAGGTTATTCTCAAAAAATAATTTTAGCCAAATAAATTAAATTAACAATTATTGGATAATGATATTAATGAAATAAATATTTTATATTAAATAAAAAGTTTTTGATATTCATCGAGTATAATTTATTAGCATAAGATAATAAGAACCCCAATATTACGTATAAACCCCAATATTTTTAATGAAATTTTGTCATCTTTGAATAGTGCACCTAATTAAAATATAAATTTTGACAATTTAATAAATATTATATTTAAAAATAAATTTAAATTTATAAATCATAAAGTCAATATTATCTTGGGGTTGATTTCTGAAATTTTTCGGAGAAATATTATTTTTGGATGAATAAATAAAAATTTTGAATTTTAATTGAAAAATTGGTTTTCATATAATTTATTTTTATTTGTTAAATTATATTATTAATTTTTTTTAATGTCACATTAGATCAATTATACATCCATGAATCTTATTTACATCACTGGAATCAACTTCAAATTGAAATTTGATATAAAAAAATTTCAAGTGTTTGCACATTTTTACATTAAAAATATGATTTGTTGTCATATCTATGGCATTAATTTTAAATTAATTTCTGAAAATCCTATGATTGAAATTGAAAAAATTTATTCCGCAATTTTTTTAATAATTATTTATATTGTTTATTAAGTTAAAATAATTTTTTGACCATAAATATTAGTGAATGTAATTAAAATTAATTAAAATGATTTAGGTAGATTTTAGCTTAACAAAGGACTAAACGTTAATCTTATAGGACAATACGACCTAGACACATATTTAGAACCAATTAGATGGAACTATTTTGAAACTAACTTCCTATTTATATATTTTTTATAATTATTTTAGGAACATGATGTATGGTATACATCCATATACTGTTTACATTCTTATATTTACACAAATATCAGTCCTCCTCCACTATCAAAAGAAACTCTACCCTAACACTTATTAACACCTCTAATGCCATTAATATCATCAAAATTATGAACAAATAGATTCCTAAAATCCCTACCATAATTATATAATCTTCAATGTTTTCATAAAGAAATCCAAGGAAGTCCGTTGGTGAAAACAAATAGAAGTTATTGGAAAAATATGTAACATTGTCAAACATTCACCTTTGTTTTTTTTTTGTTACTAAAACCACTAAATTATTATATAAAACATAATTATAATAAATATATATATACATTATTATTTTTAGTGTTAGACCGACTCATACTTACACGTCCATTAAATGGTTAATTAAATTATTGTTCATGTATATGGAAGACTAACACCCTGTGAACTAATTTCATTCATTTTTTCCTTTACCACCTCCCATGGTTTGGAATTATAATGCACACACTATTTCAATATGATATTTATATATATTTACTACTTATTTAATTTTTGTATCCATTCCTTCACTCATTTAATTTTTTTTTAAAATACGATAACGTCCTTTGTGGATGGGTGGACTACCACATCCTCAAAGAAATGTGATACATTCTTTCATTTAATAAAATATATAAATATTGGTTTAAATTAAGAATATTTAAAAAAAATAAATCTATATTATGTTAAATATAAAATTATCTTTATTCAAATATAATGTATAATTTTCTTGATTACCTTATTTCACACACGAAAAAATTTGAAGGCATTCAATGACGTATGGACTACCACATCCTCGAAGTGATGTGATTCATTTTAGATTATAATAATTATATACATAAGTATATATTATTAAATAACATGGTATTTATGAAATAATTATGATTATATAATAATATAATATCACTTACTTTCTTTTTATAACAATTATTAAGAAATAGTAACTCTACTCATGTGTATGTACAGCGTACTGTCTCCATGATTGTAACGTTGGTTCATTATTCATAACCATATATCACAATTTGTTTTAAAATTTAATTTATTTATAAATTTAATAGTTCTTTTAGGATTATTATTATGGATTTTTTAATATAATCACCCCTTTAACGATATATGACCTATGAATTTTAGTTTTCACACATAAACCGAATTTTTTCAAAACACATGACATAAATATAATTATATGAGTAATTTTATAAAACATTATAAAAAGTTAAATAAATTAAAATAATTAACATTTAAAAGGGTTATGATAAATTAAATACTTAATATACTTTTATTATTTTGGATGATAAAGACACACTCAGCAATTCGAACTTAAGGTAACATATTATCATCTCACTTTTTATATCTTTGATATTAATGTCATATTCACAACATACTTATTTTTTGTCTTGTATAAATTATCCCATTTACCTTTACTATTATCATTCACTCAAAAATAATATTTTTTGATTCACTTTCAATTATCTCATCTAACCGGGTTTGACTGCAAATTTACCGTGTTGTAAAAGTTATCTTTATAACATCACTTTATATTTTCATTGTTAAATTTATCTTGAAAAAATACTTTCTTATGAAATTTTTTATTATTTTAAATTAAGCTTATATAAAATATCCATATTTTTATGTGATTGATATTATTATTTTCTGAACCATATTCCATTTTCATATAAATTTTATACTTTTAATTTTATTTTATTAATTGGGGATATTTTTCTAAATATATTTATTACATTCAATACAGATATTTGAAGATAAGGAAAAAAATTTATTAATTAAATCAATTATTAAATATTAATGGAATTATTTGGACTGATAGAAAATGTGTTTGGGACCATTTAATGTAAACCCCATGATAAATCGGTAGTCTCATAAGATGAATTGGTTTTCCAAACTTGACGGTTTTACACCTAATATTCTTAACCTATTTGTTAAGGTTCTTGATGGTAAAGTTACCATGTAACTAGGAAAATTGGAGTCCAATAATTAAGAGTTTTATTTGTTTAGAATTCAATCCTTATTATTTTTATCCATGAGTCTTATTCTTTGATATTATCTATATGTGAATTTCATTATCATTTTATTGATTAAATGTCTTGTGTCTTAAGTTATTTACCATTCCATCATTATTATTCCTTATCTTATTAAATTAAATGAAAAGAATGTTTAGTTATTTTCCTTTCCATATTGTTTATTTTTATCAATTCATGATTACTTCCCTTCAATTCTTACCTATAATTAGCATTTGAGCTCGCCCTTATTTTATTTCCATTCCCCAGGATATGGTGATAAATTCTTAGAATGAGTTTCAAGGATGCAGTTTGTTCTCTATTGTTATGTATTATTTTTCATTCTCTATTTCCCAATGTAATAATGGTATAATTTATATAATCTCATTTTCCCGGACTTCTAAATTTATTATTCCATTAGGATTTGATTCCATGTTGTCATACTAGTGTAATAAAGTAATTCACAGGCTCCGGGCTACTGGTGTTGGGGAATTATACTTGGTATCAAATAAAATTTAGCTGAAACCATGGAAAATTGGTTTTTGAGAACACATATTTTGGAACATAACCATAAGATATAATTTAAGGATAGTCATTGAAGAACATCCTGAATATACCATGATTATTATTATGATATTAGATATGAAATTGTTTTTCAATTTATGATAAGTATTTCACATTTTATGGGATTAAACATTATTTTACATAATGTTTTGATCTAATCTAGTGTATTAAATTATTTATAAATGGTACTTAGAAGGAAGAAGTATATCAATACTTATGTCAAATTTATTGGTTTCCCTTCATAGGAATCCAATATTTCTACATTGGAATTGAGCAAGTTATGAATATATTATGGAAGACTAATAAATTTATGAAACATAACCTTGCCCAGATGAAGAAACCACTTCCATAATGAGATTCTCTAAATATGGATCTCTTCATGTGGAAGAATACCCCATCTTTTATTTTCCCTTCTATTCCAATTATAGATAATTAATGAATTATGTCTTTGTATAATATATTTGCGTTATTGGGATGTGTTGAAAAAGATATGGTTTCACTTTTAGTGTATTGTGTCAAAGATGATGTTGATCAATTGTTGTAATTGTTTCATATTACTAGGTATGAATAATAGATAGGACTCATGTAATAGATATAATTTAATGATATGTTCTTCAACAAATATTTGAAACTAGAGAAATAATATAAGATAATGATAAAAAAATTAGTTTTAATAACAAGGAAGTTGATTATGTCAAGTATTATGAAGCTACCTTTAAAAAATTTATACCAATTTTGTAAATATTATTTATAGAAAAGTAATTTCAATATTGAACACTTCATTTAAGGGCATAAACAAATTACTTGATGGTAACAAGTCTCTCAAAAAATTTCATCATAGAATAAAATAGTTTTATTCTCCAAAAATATAGAGATATAATTTTCTAGGATCAAAATATTCAATTATAATAAAGAGATGAGGAGGTCATCTGAACACCAAGGTAAAGAGAATACCTCAAAGTATAAGATGAATAAATTTCCATCTTGCTATAATTTTGGAAATACTCACACTGGGAATTTTTTTGAATGGAATGTGAGTTTCCTATAAGTGTGTAAAAAAGGTTCATCATGCTAAAAATGCAAGGAGGTGAAGGAAAACAATAATATTAAGTGTTATAGATACAAGGAGATGGTGAAATATTCTAATGAATTCCAAAATAATCAATGTAATCCACAATAGTAGAAGACAATGGATCAAGGATAATATTATATTATTGATATATTTGAAGTTGAATTATTAATTTAATCCTGTATTTGGATCCATGAATTATTTTTTCAGTGTTTTTTGGATGATTTTATGGTAATAAGTATTACATAATGTATATGGATTATATTGAAGTACACTATAATCCTATTTTTTAAAACATGGGCTGATCGGTATTGATAACCAAGAAAGGTGCTTCATTTGGAAGTTTATCTTTTTAGAAAACACATTTTTTAGGGAAATATAATCCTTAGTATGTTCATAATGTTTAAGTACTGATGATTGGATAAACATATAATTGATTTTAATAACATATATTAGATATGTTCATACTAATTTGTATCTGATTAATGATTCTTCATCACACTAAATTATTCTATATCCATAATACTAAATATTTTTATTATGAAATAAAAATTACAAAATAAAAAAGAAAATAAAAAAGGGGAACACCAACAAAAAAACAATGATGTCTGATGTATTGGTGGCAAAGAGAATTTATTCTAATGAGATCCATACCCTTAGTTAGGAAGGACCTAAGACATGAATATAATGTGATGTTCTCATCATGAGACTCTGTGGGGGTGAAAAAATATGGAACAATATTCCCTTCTCACCATGTGTAAATATCTTATAAATAATCTTTCACAAAACCCTACATTTCTAAATGATGTAATCAATAGACCACAGTATATGGCCGAAGAAAAGAGTATAATTGTAAAGGGTGAGTGAGTGTTTCTCTAGAGTTATGGGTTGAATATTATTCTAACAATATAAGTGAAGGACATTAATCATCGCGTGAACCTTTTCTTCAAGGGAGTCACCTATTCAAAAACTTACCGAGAATTCTAGAACCATAGAGCCCCTATGGTACCAAACAACTCACACTCGCCTCGTTGTAACCAAATTTAAAGAACAATATATATTCATCTTTAGACCTGAATGATGAGGAAACTAATAAACCCATTTACCTTTCCGGATGATGGGATCTTTTTTAGCAATGTAAATGGATAGAATCATATGAGGTCGAGAGAGGGAATCAATACACTCCTTACATAGGGAAACCAAATCAATTTCATTGCATTTAACCTTGAAAATAATACTAGACCTAGTACCTTGGCAGCTCTTGTTGATATATTTACATGAAATTTTATAAATACACCAACAAACCACTACGAAATTGAGACTATGAGCTTTCAACTCCGATCTGGTGCTCCTAGCATGATGAAACCACAGATTGAGAAATAACGAGTTTGAAACCTCCAAATACCATAATCTAGTGAATCCTGAAATATGTTTGATATACAATGACATAACGTTTTTTGTATAGACTAATTCTATGTTTCTTTTGGAAACCTAGTAAACTTCATTTTAATTTTTTGGATCATAATAATTTATAAAGGTGTCCAAATTATGGAATGGTTTAAGTTGGACTTTTGTAGTGGTTTTAGTGGGTGATATATTACATCACCCTGTGGTGAAACACGTGATCAGATATAAATTAAAAATACTTCATGGAATAATCAATGGAAAATACTTTATTTATAGAAACATATATTTACAAATATTTTTAGAGAATGAAATAATTTATCGACTCTTAGAAAAGGGTCTTGACAAAAATGATTTTCAATTTCCATCATTTTTATGATATCAATGTCCTTTATTCAAGGCTTTGGTTTATGGTATTTTGTTCATAAATATCCTAATGAAAATATTTTTTATAAATCTACCACAATAGTTTGATTTCCTTTTAAGGTCTCAGTTTTCCCTAATGTTCTCCTATTCAAGATCCTTATTATGTAGAGATGTTCACACTTCCTTTTACCTTTTACAAAAAGAGATGTGTTATTAACCCTATATTGATGTGAGGTTGTAAAAAATAGTATTTTAAAATAACAATCAGTTGATTAAATAGATCATATTTAAATTGTTAGTATCTTATTTAATTATGTTGGGAGGATTGTAACACCCATGACCTTATAATATTTTCTATTTAGAATAAATTTAATTTTATTTTTAGCATGATTTATACACATAACCAAGTTTATATTATGATACATGAATCATTTATAATTTATGTGAAACATAATATTTATATTTCTCTACATGTTAAACCATGGTAATATTATATTACATGCAACAATGAATTTATCTAATTACATGTGTTACACCCAAACCCTTGTTTTAACAAAAAAAAAATATTATTAAAATATTATTGTTTAATATATTATGATATAACTTGACCATTAACTATAAAAAAATGAATATGATTATAAAGAATATTAAAATATAATGTTTAATTCATTTTATAAACATAAATTAGAAATGAATATAACAACCATTATGAATATAAATGGAATTTTTTTATGAAAACATTTATTATGCTCAGAAAAGGGGTTTTATCATAAAAAATTAAATTAACTAATATTGTTTAATGATATTAATGAAATAAATATTTATAATATATTTAATGATATATTTTATCATTCATTTTTTTATAGGAAAAATATAAGAAAATCCCTTATTTTACGGCTAAAAACCAAAATTTTTCCAAAGATTTTTTCTTTACTTTTAATGGAACACCCCTTTTGAATCTAAATATTTAGACTAATAAAAAATCAGGTCAAAATAATTCAATTTTTAAATTGAAACTTTAAAATTATATTAGTTTTAATTTTTCATATTTTTTTATGTTTTAATTTTTGCTGACTATTTAAAAATATTGGATTTTAATTGAAATCTACTTTTCATATAAATTATATTAAAATTAATTTATATTTAAAATTAATTTTAATGGCACACTATATTAATTCTACATCCATTAATATAATTTATTTCATTTTAATAAATTTAATATAGATATTGGTTAAAAATATTTAATACTTTTGATCATTGTTACTTTAAAAACTCGTGTCATCGCCCTATCTACGGGAT
The DNA here is from genome assembly GCA_963277665.1 of Viscum album. Lineage (NCBI taxonomy): Eukaryota > Viridiplantae > Streptophyta > Magnoliopsida > Santalales > Viscaceae > Viscum > Viscum album. Next base: position 364,402,229 of record OY728166.1, on the reverse strand, counting down.
TAATTTAATTTAACTTCTACCACTTCTAAAATTTGAATTTTGAAATATGAATTTCATATTTTCAATCAGATTAATTTATATTTTATATAAATGTTAAATTATTTTTTTTACCAAAAACATTAGTGAATGTAATAAAAATTAATTATAGTAATGATGGTAAAATTAATCTTAACAAGGGACTAAACATTAAACATAAGGGCCAAAGTGACCACACAACATGTCCAAAAAAAATTTTATGGAAGGAAATAGACATTAAACTTCCTTTCATATAATTTTTATCAGTATTTTTGGAACAATATGTATATTATCTGTCTTAATAGTTTTTACCTTTTTATATTTTCATGAATTCCACTCCTCCACTATAAAATAGCACCCAAACCTACCACTTATTCACACTACTAAAGATATTCAGATCATAAAAATTCTACCCAAATATATTCATAACATATATCCCATTGATATATAATCCTCAAATTGGTAAGATAGAAACACAAGTATGTATATTCATGAAAACCATAATGAGTTACCTGAAAACGAGGAAACATTCTTTAACGATAACTTTTTTATTATATATTTTCCATAAAATTAAATAATTATTATATGAATCTTATATTATAAAATAAGTATAATAAATATATTGAGATGTTTTTAGGTCAATGGTTTTACCTAAAACTATACAAACATCCATCAAATGGCTGAAAAATTTACCATTCATTAGTATAAAAAATTACCGCCAGAGGAAATATTGTCGTTCATTTTTCATTTACCACCAATAATTATTCATAAGTATGATAAAAAACTATTTTTTTTATACGATATACTTTTATTTTATTTTTTATTCATATTTCATTAATTTTTATAAAACATGTAGCTCCATTATTTCGATTTAATGTAAATAAGATAACATTGATTGTGGATGTGTGGACTATCGCCTCCTCAAAGGGATGTGATACATTAATAAATTATATAGACTGTATTATTGATGGTTTTAATTTAAAATATATAAAATAAATTAAATATATATTATATTCATAAAAAATTTATATTTCTAGAAATATAATATATTATTTTCATTATTACCACTATTCACACACACAAAAATACATAATATTGTTCTTAGATGTGTGGACTACCGCCTCCTCTACACAATGTGATTAATTTTACAACATAAGAGTTTAATATATAAGTACATAAGATTTAATAACATTGTATTTATGGTTTAATGATAATTCTATAAATATGAAATGTTTCTTATAATCTTTCTATAACAATAATTGAAAAATGGGAATTTTACTCATGCGTATATAATACCTACTATCTCTATGATTGTATCATTGGTTCATATTCCATAAAAAATATCATGATTAATTTTAAATGTATAATTTTTGTAAAAATTTTAAAATTATACTTTATATTTTATATTATGACCCCTTTGACCATAGTCGACCAACACAAGTCGTTTTTGACAGATGAACTGAATTTGGTCAAGACACTCGATGTAAATTTATTTATTTTATTAGTTGTATATGACATTGTAATATGTTAAATAATAGATACAATAAATTGAAATGTTTATAAATAAGTTAAATAATTAACAGCGGTTTATTATTCATAATTATGAAGAGACATGTTACAAGTGAGACTCAAGTTAAGGAATTTTCATCCCACATTTTTCATATGTGAGATAAACATAACATTCACCACTTCTTCTTTTGGGAGGTCTATATACTTCCTGATTTTTCATTCAATATAATTATTCACTCAAAAATCATGGTGTTTTATGTTTCACTTTTATATGGTAAATGTTATCATTGAAAATTGAATTTATTTTGTGATTAAAAACATTATATTGAGATAATGACATCCTTATGATAAATTTTATTATTATAAATCACATTGATATCATATAAAATTATTATTTTATGATTTATTTTATTATTTTTTAAACCATATTCCTTTTTTTCATAGAGTGTTTACATTAAATTTTATTTTATTAATTAGGTACATTTTGATAAATCTGTATCTATTATTCAATACAAATATTTTAGGATAAGGAATATTGTTTATAATTAAAAAATTATTTTATATATAAGGAATTATTTATAATGGTATTATTCTGTTTTGGGACCATTTATAATAATCCCATTGATTCATTGATATTCTCATGAGAGGAATCAGTTGGCAAAATCAAATTTTATTCTACTCGATATGTTAAACAGTTTTATGATGTCTCTTAATGGAAAAGGTACTATGTACCTAATAAACATATGGTAAAATAATTACTTATTTTATTTTATTTAGATTTATGTTATTATTATTATTATACATGATATTTTATCACAATATATATTCATGCATTTTCATCATAGTTTATTGATTAAATGACAAGTGTCCTCGATTATTTAACAATCCATACTGATTATTCCTTATCAAATTTGTTTAAATGGAATTTGTGTTATATTAATTAACTTTTTTATTTTTTATTATCACTTATTCATGGTTTCTTACACTATATTCTTTCTCTTACCGATCATTTAATATCACCCTTTTTAAAATTTGTTTCCTCGGGATATAAAGATGAATTATTGTAATGATTTTCAAGGATGTAGTTTATTAGTATTTGTTATGTACTATGTTTTATCTCAAATTTATTATTTTATTATGAATATCATTTATGAAATATGGTTTTCCAAAACTAATAAAATGATAATCGCTTAGGGATTTTATTCTTTATAATAATATAAATGTAATAAAGTAAGTCACCAGCTCCATGATAGTTCATTACCATAAGGAATTCAACACATTCCATTTCATCCTAACCCTTTCAACAATAAAACCCCTATATCATGAGTCCTTAGATAGATTTCATATTATGTAGGGAAAATAGGACACATATAGGTGGTTGTTTTGAGTAGTTTGAGTTTAATTTTTATGTATCATATATCATGTAGTTCAACATTATCATACAATGATCGAGGTGACATGTAGTATAATGAAATACAATAAAGATTATTATTTGGTGTATAATAAAAAAATAATATTATGGAATTAAATTATATGGAACTTTGTAGTTAATTAACTGATAATGGGATACATAACATTATTATAGGGGTAAAAACAATGTGATATGCTGAGTTTTTATTAGGATTTAAATCCACATTAAAAAATATAACCTAGTTGTCACTATATGTCAAAAAAGGATTTGAATCAAGCCAATATAGTTCATATTTTTCATAGTGTAAGAGGCCTTTGGGTGGAACTGTATACTGTTAATGATTAGTTTTTTACTAGTATATGGATTTATTATGTTCATTTATAGGTATTCCCAAAATAAAATATATATATATATATATATATATATGAATCACTACATATGATGAAATAACAATAATCAAAATCTCTAACAATGGAGTGATAGATTCTCAGGGTAGTTTTATAGATAAATTACTCCACAATGGAGACTCTAATGTAGATCTAGATAAATCATAAAACGTGGAGTTTTACGTAATAGAAATTAAGTGTTAATATATAATTTCAGTCTTTATATAATAGACCCTATTAATTGGAAATTATATTTTTATTGATCGATAAATTATTATTCTAAGGATTATTCTACCCTTATTTCACTCAAGAATAGTAGAAGAAAATAAATCCTTACAAAGATGTGGTTCATTAATGAACACTTAATATTATTCGAGAAGCATAGAAAAATATATTTGATGGAATACTATTTTATCAATATTATTTCGGTCCAATGATGAGAGATATATGTGTCAATACTTATCTGAAAATAAAATAATTTAAGACACACAATTTGATTAATAATAATCTCCTTATAAATATTATGATTATATATAATGAAAAGGGTATTTTTAATCATTATTGAAGAAAAGTATGATATAATTGTTTTCTAGTACATTTAAGACCAATAAAAATCATATAAATGGGAAGAAAAAATTATTATAGAGAGAGATCATAACTTATTACAACACGATATTTTTTTAAATATATTTTAAGAAAAAAACATTTTAATCTCCTTGATATTTTATGCCACATACAACATTGAGTCTTGGTTTAATTATACTCAATATTGAGTAAATCATTCTTTAAATAAAACATAATGTTTACATTGCATTACATGCAACACTAACTTTACATTTTGTTACACACATCACTATATTTAATCGAAATGATACTTATAATAAAAATATTATTATTTTATATGACATTTTTTATAGAGAAAACAGAATTGTGGGTATTAATATTATTAGAAAATGTATCAAAAAATAACTTATAGAGGTTTATAACATTTATCCTTCGGTGACCATTTGTTTAGAAATGACTGTAAATGAAATCCATTTCTAAGGAAATACATTTATGAAAAAATAGGTTTCACCTAAATAAGTTAAAAAATCCTATTTTGTGATTGATTATAATAAAATAATATATATATATATATATATATATATTCAATCAACAATTTAACATTAATATTATGTTTTTCCAGATAATAGATAGGAATAGATCAAATTTTATTCTTCAAAACTATATTTTAAAAAAATCATATTATTTGCATTTTGGGAACACTTATTTGAAAGCTAAATTTTGAAAATTTATAAAATTATTTTTTAAAATAAAGATAATTTTAAAAATCAGAATATCAAAATTTTTAAACATTAATATTTTTATGAAAAGTCTTATTTTCTATTAAATATTGAAAAACACTCATTCTTACTTGAAACATTCCTTTTTATTAATTTATTTTTACTGATAAATTAATTTTTAATTTTATTTTAATGTTAATTCTGTTTAAATATTTGTTCATTATTATAGTTCATCTCTATGAATCAATTTAATATTTCATTTTGATATAGAATCATTGTAAGTAATTGAACATTTTCCCTTTAAAACCCTATTTTATCATCACGTGTCAGTGATTAATTTATAATTGAATTTCACCACTTTTGTAAATTGTATTTGAAAAATAAATTCCATATTTGGAATATAAATATTTTATATTATCTATAATTTCAATTTATTTTATTACCAAGATAAAATATTAATGTAATAAAAATAAAATACTGTAGTTGAGGTAAAAATTGGTTTACCAGTGTTTAAACAAAATAGATAATTATAAAAAAGAGAAATAAATATCTATAAATTCACATTTTTTAAAATTTTTAAACCATTACACACCTCTAAGGTTTTACAATTGTAAATTTTGGTCCCATTTGTATATAAAGAAATGTGTGATCACTCGGATATTTTCAGAAATACAACGTGTGTCCTCTCCCCAACCTATAAAAGGCCACCCCATATCTTATATACTTCACACATTATGACACTTTTGGATCTCAAAATACCTTCAAAAATCAATTCTCAAATTCCTTACCTTTTTCTTTTATGCCTTATATTGGATAGAAATTCATCCATGAATGGATTTTAGTGGACACCTTAACATGTTACCGAAGTAATATGTAACGTTAATCAACGAACATTCTCGATTTACTTATTATTCCACCCTATTCAATAAATATTTTCAAATTATTATATAATAACCCCATTTTCTAAAATATAATAATATGTTAAAATGTAAATTGAAATACTTAAAATAATCTCCACTACCATAAAATTATATATAAAGTCACCATTCAAGAGTACGACAGGCTACCACCTCATGGAACCTTGTTGTTCGTTTTTACCATACCACCTCAAATGGTTTGAAATAATGTAGCATTTAATTTTATATAACTTATTTATGATATAATTATTTTCATGTAATTATTATATTACAAATACCATGTTTTTTTAATTTTGGGGATATATGATAACATCGCTCATGTTTAATACAGACCATCGCCCCAAAAATTGATTTGATTCATTCACACTTTAAATGGATGATATTAAGGATTAGTTTAATGAAAAAATGTGATATATATTACTTAAATAATTATTATCTTATTTTAATATATCATTTCAATTTATTTATTTCAATCAGAAATGAAAATGGAAACATTATTCATGAAAACGTACAGTCTACCTCCACCTTGAACGACATATTTCATTTTCAATCACTAAATTTTATAGATAACTATATTGAAATATATCTCAATTTAATATCATGATTAAAATTCGGGATATTATGAATCATTTATTTAATTAATATCATAATAAATAACAATAAAAAACATACTTGAAAAAAACAGTTATGCCCAAAATATACGTTTAACATGGAATAGTTAATGAAAAGGTAATAAAAAGAGATAAGAAAAAATAAAAAGGTTTAATATATAATAATATAGTTTTTTAATAGATTAATAGTTAACATATATTCTTTTATAAATAATGTTTTAGCATGTACAATAGAATTCAAGGATTAAGGTAATGGATTTTCATCTCACTATAAATTCTATATGAGACACATTCCAAATTCCCCGCATATTTTTTTTAAATGGAACATATATATTCCCTGAATGTGTTTAATGATTATTATACATCAAATTATTGGGATATAAATATCGATTTTGTTATGTATATTTTTTCAGGTTTTTTTGTTGAATTTTACCATATCTGTAAGGGATATTTGTTTCAATTTTCCTCCTTTGATACGTTTGTTTAGTTATGCACCTATATTCATTCAAGAGGTGTATATTATTTACATTTATCATGACTTATCATGAATATACTAGAATGAAATAAATTTAATAGTTCACATTTATATTATTCCTTCATAGGTAATACAATTCAATAGTTACCAAAGTGGCAAGGGGTTGATGTTATAATCTCATAGATTATCGAGCTTATTAATGATTATAATTTTGATGAATAAATGTTATGATATATTTCTCAACAACATAATTAATTTTGTTTTAATATTTTTATTAATTAACATTTCATGAAATAATACCAATTTTACACTCACTTCTACTTAAAAATAATTGGAATAGGTTTTTAATAAAATCATACATTATTTCTCTCTCTAATAAAAAATATATTTTCTTTGAAAACCTTGTTTTATACATGTTTTTAAAAAAAATTCACATTCAAAATTTTTTTATTAAGGATTTATTTTTCACATGTTTCTTCTTGGAAAAATATTTTTAAAATGATTCAAAATGATTTTGTCAATGTGAAAATGATATTTTCCTCAAACAAATGTTTTAAATTATTTTTAAATGCATGATTTATTATTTTTTAAATTTATTTTCAAAGAAAAGGATAAAAAAAATGTTATATGTTTTGAATAATTATTCTAAAAGAAAGGATGTTTTCATAAAGAATTATTTCGTGTGATCTTTTAAAATTATTCTCTATTAATGAGAGAATCATTTTATGTAACTTATGATATGCTGGGGATATGAACCAAGGATACAGTTTTTATTCATTCTTTGAATTATTTAGGTTTTTAATTTAATAATTTTTATTAAAACAATTTCTCTTAAACTTGAAATATAATTATAAAATTATTATGAAACCCTCTTCACTAACAATATTTCAAAATGTTATTAAATTATTAAATGATTATGAATCATTATTTTCCACATGTTGTATTATGATTATATGTTTATATAGTTAATTTAAATTTTAAAGTTATGATATGATATCTGTTTACTGATTTTTTGGCATAAAGTTTTATAGATCCACAATGTGATACATGTGACAAGCCCTGATTCACTATGTTTATAGTATAGGTATTTAGCTTTGAAATCTAAAAAGGATTTCAATATTTATGATGGTGACACACTTTTATGACATTATATTATAGTTTATATTTTATATATGATGAATTATCACCTTTATTGTCCCTCTTTTTTAAAATATTATTTTTTTTATTCAATTACCAATTTTTATGAACTACGAAAGTTTTGGTGTTAACATAATAGGATATATTATTAATCACATACCCTTATTCATCCCTTATACTTTTATATGATCATATATTTATATCTCTTATTCTCACCCAGACTCAAAATTTGAGATCACATTTTCATGTTTCTTTTTCCCAATTTTTTTCGAAATGTTTTATGAATGGTATGTAAATAAAGAGTAGTATTCAAGAATATCATTGTGGAAAACATTAAAAATCCTTCACTAATTTATAACATTGTGTTTTATGTGTCTAAAGGAATGAATATATTATCATCCTAGAAATTGTTTTGGGTAATATAATGAAATTTCATACAAAAATATTTAAAATCCATGTATGATAAGACTGGATAACTATAGTTGTAAATAATGTAACTGTTTAGTTGTACTTTAAAAACTAGGATAATAATACATTATTGAGATAACTAGGTATATTTAAAATGATATTTATAGGGATGACTATAAGGATAATTTGAAGGATAGTCTAAGTATTGGGAATGTTCCTAGAATTTTAGTAATGGATTGAGTGAGTGGTTCCTAAAAAATTATATACCTCTATGTATACAATAAGTGTATGTGGCTATTGAAAAAAATTACCAAGGAATGATAATTATAAAATGGATACATTGAGATAGACTTGATCATCACCTGGTGCATGACAATGGGTTGTTTTGCAAACCTGACCTGACAATCCAAATGGATATGCTTTGAAAATTCACAATCACATTATAAACCACCGTGAATGATTTAAATAGATGATGAATATTAATAAATTAGGTTAAACCAATGGTTTAATAGATTAAAAATAATTATTAATTTATTATATATCCTATATATTATTTTCATGATTCTTTAGTTTCCTCTAATGATATGTTTTTCTCAAACTCAGATTTTTAATTTTTGTATATAGGAAAAGAAAACGTAACTATATTAACACTGAATGTGAGAGATGATTTTTATATGATAATCTAAATAAGAAGAAAATTTTAGTGAAGGTTTCTATTATTATTCTTAATCATTCTTCATGCAACGTGAATAAAAACATTAACCATCACCAACTCTAAGAATCCCAAATGAAGATAAGGATAGGGTAAGATAAGATTCCAGGTAATGGGGATCATAGAGGAATGAATATTAAGCTTCCTATATGTCAAGAACGTGAGAATAAAAAAACCAATAGGATGTATTAGGGGAATATGGAAATTTTTTTACTGTGGAAAATAAGGACACATATAATGTAATTTTAAAGGGAAAACTAAAACATTTGTTCATTAAATGGATATTAATGATGGTTTACCTAAGGTATCATTTTTTTTAATGCTTTAAATGTGGAATGTATTGGAATAATGAATATATATTTCATATTGGGAAGTCATGTGATGAAAATAACCATGGATAATTGAGTAATGGTTATATTTTGGTTGATGAAGAGACAGTAAATTATACATGAAAGGAACGTTAAAGTATGTTAAATTATAAATACTAGTTAATAGTTTGAGAATGAAGTCGAATTATTAAATTATTTATGTATTTTAATTTAATAATTATGAAATATATACAAATTTTTCATTAAAAGTTTTCAATAAGAATTTTCAAGGATATGTATAATGATTCTGATGTCCTAGAAAAGTTTTTTAATTGAAAGGTGATTATAGGTCCCCATAGTTGAACATTTCATAATCATGAATTATGTTAATAATTCACATTGATGATATTTTTAGGTTTTGAGATTTAGATAATTAGTTCAAAATATAAACATAACAGCTTGAATATTACATATAGACACTTCTACTCAGTATTCATTTTTTTATAAAATAAAGACTCTTAAAATTAAAGAAACATGTTTAGTTTCATGTTCTAAATAGCATAAATTCTTCTTGATCTCCTTCTATTCCATATTACACTTTATGTCATGTAAAAAACATTTCAAAAACATTCGATGAGCATAAAAAGCTCAGTAAGGGATAAATAAAGAAAGAAAACTGTTTGTTTTTTAAAGCAACATATAAACCATGAATACTTTATCATAATTAACACATTTTACCTTTATGAAGTAGTAAATACACATCACAAAATAAAATTTCATTTAAAACCCATTTGTAACCAAAATATTAGCATAAAACCCATATAAAGAACAAATAACATATATAAGTTAAAGTTGGGAAATAATCACTTGAATGGAATAAACATACGATCGACTTCTAGAAATAATTCTTAAAAATGGAATAACCATACGACTAACATCTATACCCAATGAATTGGAGGCTATAACGTAACCACCCATACTTTTTTTATCGTGGAATCACCTATTATTTGGTTTATCACATAACCACCTATCATATGTCCAAGTACTATTATATAATCATCATAGATAAAATATTGAAAATATCAATATTTCAATCATAAAAATTTCATTGGAAATCACATTAAATAATTTCAATATATTGAAATAGTAAATCCATGTTCAAAACCATTTTCAATACCAAAATATGTAAAAATGGTATATGGTGTTTATTTTCTATTTTGAAACATCACAGGATGTTACGGAATCCAAATATCAACTAATACTCACGGTGGAGGAAGGTTCATTGTCACCACATAGATTAAAAAGAAAAATTCTCTTTTTCATTTAGTAAAAATATATGTAGAAAAAATATTCCCTTTGAATGAAATTAATATTAAAATTGGTTTATACACCATATAAAAGCAAGTTGTGTATAAATCAAAATATTATTCAAGGAAATGAGATTGATACGAAGTCCCTTACCTCGTGTCTGACTTGACTCATTTGTTATTTAATTTCAAGAATAATAAACTTAAGTTATTTTATACTTGGTTCATAACCATTTTAATTTTTATTATTAAATTTATATCTCTTACTAACTTCTTATAAAAAATAATTAATTATTTGAGTTCATATCAGTCATTTGTTTTTGTTCATAACATAAAAAAAATGAATTTGTTATAATTATAAATTGTCCATTTGGTCAAAATTTAATTGTCTCCATAATGATATTCATGAATTTCATATCATATATATCCAGTATATATGTTTTTAGAATAGTCCATATCATTTTTATATAATAAATGAATGGCACGGTTGATGGAAATGGTAAGCCATACGTACGCATGAACACTACTTTCATTTATTTTTTATATTTAATGGAATAAAAATTAAGTGATTCATAGGTATATTATAATTACAATATAATTTATATGTTATATATGTTACTTATGTTACTTATGTTCGTTACTTCTGTCTTTTATACATTCCATGTATAGCATGAATGATTGATATCACTTTGAGGGGGTTGTAGTCCGCACTTCCTCAATTGAAATTTTCATATTTATAAAACATGAAAATATTAAAGGTATATTATAAATGAGAATTAAAATATAATAGATATAGAATAAATATCTATATATCATATGTAATTATAGTTCCATCATAATGGCCACCATAAGATGTTGTAGGATAAGATTGAACAATAATCATTTTATGAGGCAGTGGTTATCCATCCACAGAAATAGAATGTTTTATACCCATTAGAGGGAGGTTTGTGTATGTGTAATTAGAATCCCTCAGACAAAAAACTATTATATATAGGATAATAGTTTTTTATAAAAACAATGAATAATAATATCATATCAAGTGGAGAATGAAAAAGAACATTAGAGAAGATGTTTCCTCAAATCTGGTTATATCTATTGAATTAAGCCAACGGGCTTTCTTGAATTTCCTTTTTCCTAGGGTAATGCTTATAGGTGGAAGGTATGAATGTTGAGAAAATATTATGGAACAGTTTGGATGATCTACGGAGGATTGATAGGTGTGAGTATGGGTTAGAGGTGTTATCCCTTAGTAATCTTATTTAACTTTTATAATGTCTTCTTCTATATTCACAATACATGGGTACCGTAGTTTTAATTAAATTCCAATAGACACAAAAATGGATCCTTAAGGACATTTTTAACATCATATATTTTAGTTGTATAAATATTATATTTTTAAAACTATTATATAATTTAATAAAATATAAATTGATTTAAAAACTCATTTATATAATGTTTTATAATAATCATATCATGAATTTTTAAAAATCTATAACAGCATTATTAATTATAAAAAACATCATTAATTAAAATATAACAAGTCATACTCATCCTTAAAATTATTTTATAGCACAAAAGATTTTTAAATAAATTTGTTTTTATTTTTGTAATCTCATTTATTTAAAACATTTATTAATATGGTAACCATTATATCACCAATGTGTCATAAATAAATTTATGAATTTGATTTTCATTATTAATAATAAAATACCACGATGTAGTAAATATTCTTAGATTTCTAATGACTATTTATTGTTTAAGATATCTCTTATATAACACCATATAATTTTTTTTAATGTATGTTTAGGTTATATTTTTCTTAACTTTAAATGAAAAGTAATTAAATGTAATTTTCCAACACAAGTGGCACCATGAGGTCCTAAAATCAACCCAAGGATTCCAATGGTTGTAAATATCTCATCCAATAGAGTTAAACATTTTTTAGGGTAATTTATTATTATTTATGTTTCCTTATTTACCAGATTTTCCCTTTATCCAGGGTTAATATTTTTTTACTAAAGTTACTATTCATAAGGTCTAAAAATAAAAGTTACCTATTTAAAAAAATTGGAACTCCTGATTCCAAATATAGAACCCATTTTTCTAAATTCAAATCATATATTTTTCAAAAATAAGTTTAAAAATAATTCTCGTTATCAAAACCAAAAGGCGTGTTTTTAAGAATTAAAAACTACTAAAAGATTGATATGTGTTTATATCAAATATCAATGTGAAATTACTTCAATAACCAAGATTAGATTAAATGATAAAAAATAATCAACTTATAAATTAAAACCAATTATAAATACAATATAATCATATAAATAAATTAGTTAAAAATTGGGTTTTGACTTAAAATGTAGTATTTTTCACTATTCATTCAAAATGACATTTATCAGAACAATTCCAAAAAATAACCCAATATAAATTTGGATGTCCCCCTTCTATGTAAGTGGGTTGTTTTTTCAAATATAATATATTAAATTGAAGAAAACTATATTTAAAAAGGGTTCTCTATCAATAGAATAAAAAACAACCTTTTAAAAAATATTATAGTATTTAAGCATAAAATTGGATTCATTATCATTTTGAGCATCCAAATATTATTGGATAAATGTAAATACTTTTAACAAACATGATTAATAATTATATGGTTAGTTCTATTCATTCTCACTAATACAACGGTTACGCATTAACTTCTATTTAAAATAGTAATATTATATTATTATTATATGTTCAGTATGACTCAGCCTTGTGTGCAACATAAGATTTTAGGGAAACTTATTGTTTCATGTTGGGTAATCCATAAAATATTGCATCACCATTAGAATAAAATTATTATTTAATTCAAAAATATTAATAAATATGAAAATGAAATGTTCTTTATTTACCTGGGATGTTACATCCTTCCCCCCTTTTCAAAATTGTGTTCTCACAATTTTATTCACATATAAAATAAGTAGGGGTATTTATCACTCATAACATTTTCATATTCCCATGTTTTTCTCTTCAACCATATGGTTTTTTTAAAAACCCTTAACCTAATAATTTACCTTATTCTAAAACACATTCACTCTTTAGTCAAGAATCTGGACTGGTTATTCCTCATAATAATGGTTCTCTTCCAACTGATCTATCTCCTGACTCAAAACATGAGATGGATATGAAATATACTTTCTCAACATTGAAACTAGAATAAAATTGTGTACCAAGGATAAACATTGAGGTAAATCCACTTTGTAGGAAATTGATGCAACTTTCTCTAGGATTTCATAGGGTCCAATGAACTCCGGACTCAAATTCCCATTCTTACCAAAATTAATCACACTTTTACATGGAGAAACATTGAAAAGACATGATCGCTTACCTCGAATAAATGATAATTCCTTCAGTTATCCAGATAAATTTTTTTCATGCTATGAGTTGTCCTCATGTGTTTCTGTATCTACTAAACATTCTCTTCCATCTCTTCTACCTATTCTAGTCCCATAATATTCCTTTCACCTACTTCATCCCAAAAATATGGAGTTTAACACCACTTTGAATATAATGCTACAAGTGCTTCCATGTATATATTTGAATGAAAATTGTTATTATAAGAAAACTCAAACAAATTAATATTTTCGTCCCAACATCCCTAGTAATCCATGGATCAAGCACATAGCATATCTTCTAATATATGAATTGTTCGCTCTGACTGCCCATCTAATTGAGGATGAAAAGCTATACTAAAATTTAATCTAGTACCCAATAACTTCTAAAAGACGTTACAAAAGTAAAAAAAGTAAAAATTGGATCATGATTAGATACAATAGAGAGGGGAACCCCATGAAACCTGACTATCATATTAAGATAAAATTGGGAAAGATGATTTTGAGACAATGTATCTCTAATGGAGAGGAAATGAGAATATTTAGTTAAATAATCAACAACAACCAAAATCACATTATTACATTGAGATGTCTTTAGAAATCCCACAACAAAGTCCATCGATATATTTTCTCATTTCCACTCTATTACTGATACAGGCTAAAGAATCTCTTTAGGTAACTTCCACTCTTTTTTAAACTATTGAAAATTCTATCACTTCATAGTAAAGTCAGCAATATCTATTTTCATTCCATCCCACCAGTAATACTCCTAAAAATATTCGTACATCATTGTACTGTCGGGATGAACTAAAAACATAGGACTATCAGCTTCACTTAACAACTCCTTCATAAACTGTGAATCACAAGGCACACAAAATATATTCCCAAATCTCAAAATAAAATCATTATGAATGTTAAAGTTAGGAAACATACCCTTCTGAACCAATAATACCTTTTTAAGAAACTCATTGTCTTCCTTCTATGCTTGCTTAATTCTGTCTGAGAGAGATGATTTCACTGACACATGAAACAAAACAGAGTAATTTCCTTCACCAATAATTTCTATGACAATGTTCAACAAATCGTTAATCAAATGATCTTGTTCCAAATGTATCTTGGTTAATGTATCATTACATTTTTGGCTCAAAGCATCGACAACTTTATTTTATTTTCCTAGATGGTAATGAATCATACAATAATAATCCTTGGTTAATTCCTGACATCTCCTCTATATCATGTTTAATTATTTCTTAAATAATATATACATCCAACATTTATTGTTATTATATATTTCACATTTTTCTTCAAAGAGATTATTTCTCTATATTTTTAATGAAAAATAACTGAAACTAATTCTAAATCATGTATATGATAATATAACTGATGATGTTTCAACTAACTTGATGCAAACAAAATTACCTGATTAGTTTTCATTAGAACACAAGAAAGTACTATCAAAAAATTATAGTTGTAGATAAAAAACTCCCCATCTCTAGAAGGTAATGCCAAAACTAGATCATCAACTAATCTTCTATTAAATTCATGAAAAAAAATCATTACATTCTTTTTTCAAGATGAACTTTACACCTTTTCGAGTAAACATTGTTTATGTGATAGATAACTGTGAAAACTTCAAAACAATCTTTTTGTAATAGCCTTAAAAACTAATAAAATTATGAATCTCGGTTATATTTTATGGTCTTGGACATTCTTCAACAACTTTTGATTTAGCAAGATCAATATTTATGCCATTTTTTAAACAATTTTACCAAGGAATGAAATTTTTTGTAACCGTCGCATTTGTTGAATTTACCATACAATATTTTTTTAAGTTTTGTAATACAACACAGAAATGAATTTCATGTTCCACTTTACTATTTTAAAATACCAAAATGTGATCAATAAACACAACCAAAAACTAATCCAAGAACTAATAGAATATTATATTAATAATATACATGAATACAATAGGTGTATTAGTTAGCCTAAAAGGCATATCAACAAATTCATAATGGCCATATATAGTATTAAATGTGGTCTTAAGAACGTACTCTTCCTTTACTTTCAATACATGGTACCCTAACCACATGTCAATTGTCAAAAAATTCTGAGCTCCTTGGAGATGATTAAACAAATCATCGATATAAGGAAAAGGATACTTGTTCTTAATAGTGATATAATTCAAGTATCTATTATTAATTAGAAGTCTCATTGAACCAAATTTTTTTAACAAAATAGACCAGATCACCATACAATGATGTTCTAGGTTGAAAGAAACATTTATCAAACATCTTATTCAATTAATTCCTTAACAAAAACAATTAATTTGACCGAGTTGATAAGGGGGTATTGAAATTAACTTAGCATTAGGAATTCAGTTAATAGTGAATTCAACATCCCAATTAGGTATAATATTAGGCAACCAATTAATAGAAACATCCAGATACTTATTTACTACTGGAAAATCATTAACAGGAACAGTTTATTTGTTTTCAACAATATGTGAAAGCTGACATTCATTTCCATGATTCACTAGTTTCTCATCTTCCTAATATGTTATCAGAGATAAGGGTCTATTATTTTTTATAAACTGATTGACTTTCTAAAATTATACCTCTTTTTCTCTAAATTTAATATTATCATGGTAAATAGAAATCCAATTCATTCCCAAAATAGTAGAGAACTCTACAAGAGGCAAAACAATATGGTTTATAGGTAAATTCATTCTGTAAATAAGGATAAGAATATTCTTATACTTTATTTTTTCTTCAACATTTCCCCTAGTTGTTTTTACCATATGTTCTGGATTCATTTTATAAGGTGGATTTCTAAATTTACCTGAAAATTTCTCAGAAATGAAAGAATGTGTAGACACTAAATCAAAAAAACATGTTGGTATAATCTGAAAAAATAAACAAATTAGCCGATACCACATCATTTTATGGCCCAACATCAACTGTAGTAGTAGAAAATGATTTTTCCCACCCTTATTCATTTGATCTTCCTGTTTTCCACCTTGGGTAATCAACTTTGGACACACATTGGAATAATGCCCAAAATCAATACAACTAAAACATCGTATCACTAGATTTTCATTGCATGTTTGATCATCTTACTTACAGTTACAAGAAATATGACCATTCTTACCACACTAAAATCACATTCCGGATTTTGAGAGACATTCTCTAGGTTTATTTTTACCACATTTCTCACATGATGGAAATTTAATTTTCTTACCTCCATATTTCTTTGATTAATACATTTTTTTCCTGTCAAATGGGCCTCTTCTCTTTATTTCTCTCATGGAACACCTAATCATAAAAAAACTCCATTTCTTCCTTATCGTCACATATGATAGGATTCTCGTAGATTTTGAGTTGATGAGAGGCCATTTCTCTTCGTTATCATGACATAATTCTTAAGTAAAATCAATTTATCTTTATATCAAGATCTCAGATGAAATATGAAGCATACCATTCCAGTCGAGTGAACATTTTTTCATAAGAATCCACTGATTCATCCTCCTGCCTAAATTCCATGTATTTTTTTCATACTAAGATGAATAGCCTTAGGAAAATATTTCTCAAGAAAAATACTTTTGAATTTTTCCCAACCAAGAGCATCAATATCCCCACATTCCCTAAAAAAATTTTACCATCAACCACCACTAATGTTCTTCTCCTTTGAATCGATAAATAGAAAGACTAACCTCTTTATTTTATGTACAACCCATTATATTTAAAATATTTTCCAATGCTTTGATCAACCTTTCATATTGAACATGGTCCGATGATTCTATGGATGATAAGGGATGTTGCCTCCTTAAATTATCCACTATATACATGTTCCTCTAGAGTTAATCTAGTTAATCTTATTCATGTATACCAAAACCATTTATATCCTGATTCAACTAAGACATTACTGCAACAATCTATTCAGTTCCAATTCCAACCACCTCGGGATGCTGATTTGGCTAGTTATTCTCCTTTATATACCTTCTGAGCAATTTTTCCATGTTTACTCTATGGAAAACCACTCTGAAGAAACATATTATAGATAATGAAACATATTAATCATAAAATTCTATATCATTTCAATTTGACCATAATTTAAAAATTATTTATGGATATTTTATTAACTAAATTCTAACTCCTAAAGTTATCTAAACTGACCATTGATACCATCTATAAAGCCCCATCCTTAAACAATATATAATCTTGAATTAAGTTAATAATTCAAATTTAGGATATTTTTAGGTTTGGATCATTAGAGAATTAGGTCATAATTTATACTTAACAACATTAATATCACAGGTAGAAACATTTACTTAGTATCCAATTTTTCATAAAATAAAAACTCTTAAAAGAAAATAAACAAGTTTTTTTCATGTTTTAAACAACATGACTTTTCATTGATCCCATCCTTGACCCTGTTCCACTTTAAGTCCTATGAAAAAAATTTCAAAAAATTGTAATGAGCATAAAAAGATCATTAAGAGATACACAAAGAATGAAAACTATTAGTTTTTTAATGCAACATGTAAATCATGAATACTTTATCATAAGTAATACTTTTCACCGTTATAAAGTAGTAAATACTATTCACTAAATAAAATATCATTTATTATTCTTTTTTGACCAAAATATTATCATAAAACCCATAAAAAGAGGACATAACAAATAAATGGTAAACCTGGGACATAATCATACTTAAATTAAATAACCATACAACTGACTTCCACAAATCATTCATACAAATGTAATACCCATATGGACAACTTCTATACCCAATGAATTAGAGGTTATAATGTAACCACCTATCCTTAGATTATCAAGGAACCACTCGACATTTGGTTTATCATGTAATAACCTGTCAAATGTCCAAGTACCATTATATAATCATCACACATAAAAGATTTCAAATATTAAAATTTCAATCATAAAAATTTCATTTTCAATAACAAGAAATAATTTATGGTATTGAAATATTAAATAAAAATTCAAAAACCATTTTCAAAACAAAAATATGTAAAAAGGTTATGTGGTATTTATTTTCCATTTAATAACATCACATCTTATTAAGGAAGCCAAATATCAAACAATACTCACGGTGGGGGAAAGGTCATTGTCACCACACACTTTAAAACGAAACATTAAATTTTTATTTTAGTAAAACTATTTATAGAAAAAATATTCACTTTGAATGAAATTAAAATTAAAATGTGTTTATACACTGTATAAAATCAAGTCGTGTATAAATAAAAATATGCCTCAATGGAAGAAGATTGAGACGAAGTCTGTTACCTCATGTTTGACATGACACGTTTGTTCGTTAATTTCATGAATAATAAACATACATTAATTGATAATTGATTTAGAACCATTTTCATGTTTTTTATTACTTTTATATCACTTATTACCATACTATTACAATTATTTAATTATTTGAATTCATATCGGACCTTATCTCAACGTTCGGAACGTGAGTAAAAAATGAACTTGTTATAATTATAAATTGCTCATGTTGTAGAAATTAAATAATATCCGGAATGATATTCCTGATTTATATATCATATATATCATATATATCCAGTATATATGTATTTATAATAGACTATATAATTTGGATATAAGAAATTAAATGCACCATTGATAGAGAGGGTAAGTTGTAAGTACGCATGAACGCTACATTTCTTTTTTCATATTTAAAGGAATAGAAACTAAATGATACATAGGTATATTATAATTATTGTATAATACCTATGTTATATATTTTATATATGTTCATTAATTATATCCTTTATATGTTACATGTTTAACTTGAACGAGTCATAACACATTGAGGGGGGCAGTAGTCTGCACTTCCTCAAATGGAATTATTATATTTATAGAACATAAAAAGAATAAATGTATGTTATATATGATAATTAAAATAGAATGTAGGTAAAATAAATATCATATATAACATATATAATTACAGTACCATCATACTGGCCACCATAAAAGGTTTTATTAGTAGATTGAACAATCATCATTTTGTGAGGCAGTAGTTCACCATCCACAGAAACAGTATGTTCTATACCCAATAGACGGAGGTGTGTGTAAGTATAGTTAGAATAATTCAAAAAAACCAATTAAATATGGTATAATTTAGTTTTTATGTAATCAAAGAATAATAAGATCATAGAGATTGCAGAAGGAAAAAATGTTAGAAAGTATCTTGAGAAAAGATGTTACCTCAAATCAGGTAACATCTTTTGATTTGAGCCAAAGGGATTTCTTGAATTTCGTTATGTATATGGGAAGGCTTATATGAGGAAAGTACGGATTTTGGCAGATTATTTAGGTAGGGTATGGATGATCCAAGGGTGATTGAGACGTGTGAGTAAGGGTTATAGGTGGTGTCTTTTTATTAGAGGGAGGAGGGGCATTTCAGGAATGTTTGAAAGTATTATTTTATTATTAATTGGTTTTTGAATTCTAATGACAACACCATGATATATTTAAATGATCATATGAAGATGTGTTGAAATCATCTCAGCTAAAAAGTTTTATACATGTTAGGTCACAAAATTGATCATACCTTTTAGCTTTATCCCTTAGTTTATTTATTTAACGTTTACCATGTTATCCGGTATATTCAAAATATATGGTTACAAAAGTTGCTATAAAATTCCAATAGATAAAAAAATGGATCATTAATAAAATTTGTTACATCATATATTTCGTTTGTTCGAATATTCAATTTTTAGGACTATAATATCTTTTAATAAAAAATTAATTGATTTAAGAAATCATTTTTTTCAATTTTTTATAATATTCATATCATGTGTTTTTAAAAATACATAAAAACACAATTCATTAAAAAAAACATCATTAATTAAAATATAACAATTCATAATCATCCATAAAATTCTTGTATGGAAAATAAATTTTCAAAATAAATTTATTTTAATTTTTATAATATCATTTTTTTAAAACATTCATTAATAAGGTAATCACTACATCACAATTGTGTATTAAATAAATTTATTTATTCAATGTCTATAATTTAAAAATAAAATACCATTTTGTATTACATCTTTTTAGATTTCTAATGAATTTTTATAGTCTAATAGATCACTTATATAACCCCGTATAAAAATTGTTTTACTAAAAGGTATATGTGTAGGTTATATTTTTCTTAAATTTATATTAAAAGTAGTTAAATTTCATTTTCAAACACAAGTGGCTCCATGGGGTCCTAAAATCGTCCCAAGGATTCCAATGGTCTGAAATATCTCATCCAATAGGGTTATAACATGTGTTAGAATAATTTAATATTATTTTTTAGCCTCGTTTACCTGATGTACCCTTTAACCATGGTAAATTAAGTATATACTGAATTTAATATTCATAATGTCTAAAAGAAAAAGTTACCTATTAACACAATTTGGACCAACTGATTCCAAATATGGAATCCATTTTTTTGAAATTCAAAACACAAAAGTTTCCAAAATTAATTGAAAATTAATTTTCATTGTCAAAACCAAAAAACATGTTTCTAAGAAGTAAAAAAAATCAAATGATTGACATGTGATTATGTAAAATATCAATGTGAAATTACATCCAATGAGAAACGTTGGATTAAATGATAAAAATATAATCTAATTATACAATAAAACCATCTAAAAAAATATATAATCATATAAATAAATTTGATTAAAACAAAATTTTGACTAAAAATGTAGTATTTTTCACTATTTATTAAAAAATGATATTTATCAAAAAAATACAAAACATTTACCCAAAGTAAATTTTGATGGACTGATTCTAAAAAAAGATTATTTTTCCAAATGAAACATATAAAAGTGACTAAAACTACATTTAAAAAGGCTTCACCATCAAAAGGCGATAAAAATACCTTTTTAAAAATATTAGAGTATTTATTCTTAAAATTAGATTCATTATCATTTTAAGCCACAAAATATTATTGAATAAATGTATAGACATTTAATAAACATGTTTATTCATAACATGTTTAGTTTTTTTCATTCCCTATAATACTACAGTTATGCGTTAACTACCATTTAAATTAATAATATTAAATTGTTATTATCTTTTCAATATGACACAACCTTATGTGCAACATAAGGTTTCGAGGACACTTGTTGTTTCATGTTAGGTATGCAATCGAACATATCATCTCCTTTAAAATAAAATTAGTATTTTATTCAAAAATATTAATTTATATGAAAATATCTTGTTTTTAATTTTCCTGAGATGTTACATCCTTCCCCCCTTTTGGAAATTATGTTCTTTCAGTTGTATTCACTTATCAAATAAGTTGGGGTATTTTTCCCTCTTATCGTTTTCAGAATCCCATGATTACTCTTCAATAATATGTTTTCTTCAAAAAACATTAACTTGATAAATTACCTTATTCCACTACACTTTCTCTCTTTGGTAAAAAATCTTGACCGGTTGTTCATCGTAATTAAGTTTCTCCTCAACCTGAACTGTCTCTAGACTCAAAATATGAGATGGATCTGACATATACTATGTCAACATCAAAACATGGATAACACTGTGTACCTAAGAGAAACATGGAGGTAAAGCCGCTTTGTAGGCAACTAATCCAACATTTTACAATATTTTATATTGTTCAATGAACCTCAGACTCATCTTCCCCCTATTACCAAAATGCATCATCGATTTCTATGGATAAATTTTGAGAAGGACATGATCACCTTCCTCGAAATATTGATACTTCCTATTGTTATTTGAATAATTTTTCTACCCACTTTGAGATGTCCTTATGTGTTTCTGTATCTATTGAACTTCTTTTACCATCTCTTCTACTAATTCTAGTCCCATAAGTTTTCTTTCACCTACTTCATCCCAAAAATATGGAGTTTGGTAGTGCTTCGAATATAATGTCGCAAATGGTTCCATTTGTATAATAAAATAAATTAAATTATTATAAGAAAAGACAACCAAAGAATGATGTTGGTCCAAAATTCCCAGGTAATCCATTGAGAAAGCACGTATCATATCTTCCAATGTTTGAATTGTTTGTTCTTACTACCCATATGATAGAGTATGAAAATCTATACTAAAATGTAATCCAGTACCCAATGAATTCTGAAGGCCTTTCCAAAACATAGATGTAAAACTGGGATAACGATCAGATACAATGGAGAGGGGAACTCTATGCAACCTAAAAATCTCTTTAACATAAAATTGAGAAACTTGATCTTGAGAAAGCATATCTCAAATTGGATAGAAATGAGAAGATTTATTTATAACATTAATAACAACCAAGATCAAATTATTACATCGAGATGCCTTTGGCAATCCCACAACAAATTCCATGGATATATTTTCTCATTTCCACTCTAGAAGTGGTAAAGTCTGAAGCATCCCTTTCGGTTACTACCACTCGACTTTTAACTGGTGAAAAGTCAAACACTTCACGGTAATGTCTGCAATATCTCTTTTAATTCCATCCCACCTGTAATACTCTCGACGATCTCTGTACAACTTAGTACTGTAAAGATGAACTAAAAACGGGGAAATATGAGCTTCAAATAACAAATCTTTCTTCCACTATTAATCACAAGACACACATAATCACTTCTGAAATCTCAAAATAAAAGAATTATCAATGTTTAATTCAGGGAATTTACCCTTATGAACCAACTCTAAATTTTTCTACAACTCACTGCCATCCATCTACGCTTGCTTAATTTTCTCTAAGAGAGATGATTTCATTGACACCTAAAACAAAACATATGTATTTCTTGAACAAAAAAACTTCTATTCCAAATTTCAAAAAATAGTTAATCAAAGGATCTTGTTTCAAACTTACCATGGTTAATGTAGCATTGCTTTTTTATCTCAAAGCATCAACCACTTTATTTTATATTCCTAGATGGTAATGAATCGTGCAATCATAATCCATGATTAATTCCAGCAATCTCTTTTGTATCATATTCAATTCATTTTGAGTGAATATATACTTCAAAAAATTTTGGTCTGTATATATTTCACATTTTATTTCATACAGATGATGCCTCTAAATTTTTAAGTAAAAAACAATAGTAGTTAATTCCAAATCGTATGTAGGATAATCTAACTCATGATGTTTCAACTGAAATGAAGCATAATAAATTACTTTATCATTCTGAATTAGGACACAACCAAGTCCTTTCAATGAAGCATCACTGTTGATAAAAAATTAACCATCTCTAGAAGGTAATGTTGAAACTGTAGCATTCACTAATCTGATTTTCAATTCATAAAAACAATCATTTCATACTTTTTCTAGATGAACTAAACACCTTTTCGAGTTATCGTGGTCATTATGATAGATAAGCATCGAAAATTCTTAAAAAAACTTCTAAAATAGCCTTCCAAACGATGAAATATACAAATCTTGGTTATATTTGTTGGTCTTGGACATTTTTCAACAACCTTTTTTTAGTAGGATCATCATTTATGCCATTTTTTGAAACCATTTGACCAAGGAATGAAATTTGATAAAACCAGAAGTGACACTTGCTAAATTTCCCTTACAATTTCATTTCATTTAAGGTTTTCAATACAACCCATAAATGACTTTCATGTTCCCCAATACTTTTGTAATATACCAAAATTTCATCAATAAAAACAACCACAAACATATCCAAGAACTCACAAAATATTCTATACATATGATACATGAATAAAACATGTGCATTGGTTAACCCAAAAGCCATAACTACAAATACATAATATCCTTATCTAGTATAAAACGTAGTGTTAAGAATTTATTCTTCCTTTACTTTCAACTGATGGTCCCCTAACCTCATGTCAATCATAGAAAAATAATGAGCTCCCTAGTGTTGATCAAAAAAATCATCGATATGAGGAATAAGATACTTTTTCTTAATAGTGATATTTTTCGCATATTTATAATCAATGAAAAGTCTTATTTAACCATATTTCTTTTTAACAAACAAGACTGCAGCACCCCACGATGATGTCCTATGTTGTATGAAACCTTTATCTAACAACTCTTGTAATTGTTTCATCCACACTAAATGTTTAATTTGATCCATTAAATAAGGGTGTTTGGAAAATTTATTATAATCATAAACTAATTAAACAATAAATTCCACTTCATAATTAGGTATTATACTAGGAAACTCATTAGAAAAAACATTAAGATACTTATTTACTACTAGAAAATAATTAATATGAATAGTTCATTTGTTTTCAGCAATATGTGAAAGGTAAAATTCATTTCCATATTTCACTATTATCTCAACTTATTGATATGTTATCAAAGATAAGGGTTTATTCTTGTACAAAAATTGAATGTCTATCTCAAAAGAAACCTCTTTAGCTCTACAGTCAGTCTTAGCATGGTAAACAGAAAGCCAATCCATTCTCAAAGTAATATCAAAATATACTAGAGTAAAAACAACAAGGTCTTAATGTAAATTCATTACACAAATAAGGATATGAAGATTCTTATAATTTCTTTTTTGCATTAACATTTCTCCTATTTGTTTTTACAATAAGTTTTGGATTCATTTAATGTGGTAGAATTCGAAATGTACCTAAAAATTTCTCAGAATTGAAATAATGTGTAGTCCCTCAATAAAACAATAAATTGTAATAATCCAAAAAAAAACAAGCAATGTACTTGATACCACTTCATTTGATAGTCCCACATCATCCATAATAGTAGAAAAATATTTTCCCCACCCATCTTCTTTTGATATGTCTGGTTTCCACCTTAGGTAATCAACTTTGGACACACATTGCCATACTGCCCAAAATCATTTCAACGAAAAATATTATCGCTGTAATTTCATTGCATTTTTGATCATTTTCCTTACCATTACGAGCAATATGACCAGTCTTATAACACCAGAAGAACTTTCTATATTTTGAGATACATTCTCCAGGATGATTTTTATCACACTTCTCACAAGATGGAAATTTAATTTTATTACCTCAAGGATACTTTTATGAATACATTCAATTTTTCTAAAAAATGTAACTCTTCTTTATCTTGCTCTAATGGAACACCTAATCATAAAAAAAAACTCCATTTATACCTTCTCGTCACAACTTACAAGTTTCTCATAGCATTTGAATTCATGAGAGGATAATTATCTTTGATATCTCTGCTCTAGTCCTGAGTAAAATTGATTTATCTTACTATCAAGATCTTGGATGAAATTTCGAGCATACCTTTCCAGTCAAGTGAAAAAAAAAATCATAAGCATCCACTGAGTCATCCTCATACCTTAATTCAAATAATTATTTTTCCAGCCTATGTTGAACTGCCTTAGGAAAATACTTCTCCTGAAACATACCTTTGAATTCTTCCCAACCATGAACATCAATATCCTCACTATCCTTAATATTGTCAAACATTGACCACAAATTATCTGTTTCTCTTTCAAAATGATAAAAATCAAGACTATCCACTTTATTGTTTGTACAACCCATGGCATCCAAAATCATTTCCAGTGCTTTTATCCACCTTTCAGCTTGAACATTATGAGATGATCCTTTGAATGATTGGAGATGTTGGATCATGAAATGCTAAACTATAGACATGTTCCTAGGGGTTGATCCAATTGATCTTGTGTATGTATACCACCACCATTTATATCCTATGTCAACTCCTCCATTATTGCAACAATCTATTCAGTTCAGATTCCAACCACCTTGGGATGCTGATTTGGAAGGTAATTATCCTATTTTTGTATTCCGAACACTGATTCCCTATTTTATCTATAGAAAACCATTTTGAACAAACATATCATAGAAAAATAAAAATGGTAATCGTAAAATTATATATCATTTCAATTTAATAATAATGTTAAAATCATTTATGGATATTCTGATAACAAAATACTAACTCTGAAACTTATCTAAACTAGCCTCTGATACACACTATTAAGCCCCAACCTTAATCATTGCATAACCTTGAATTAAGATAATAATTCAAATTTATGATATTTTCATGTTTAGAGCAATAGATAATTAGGTCATAAAATATACATCACAACTTTAATATTACATGTAGATACTTCTACTCAGTGTCCATTTTTTCATAAAATAAAAACAATTAAAAGAAAATAAACATGTTTAGTTCAATGTTTTAAACATCATGACTTTTTTTGATCTCGTCCTTGACCTTATTCCACATTAAGTTCTATGAAAAACATTTCAAAAACATGGGATGAGCATAAAAACCTGAATAAGGGATACAGAATGAATGAATATTGTTAGTTTTTTTAAAACAACATGTAAACCATGAATATTTTGTCATAAGTAATACTTTTTACCATTATGAAGTAGTAAATACAATTTATTGAATAAAATATCATTTCATACCATTTTTTAACCAAAAGATTACCATAAAACCAATAAAAATAACTCATAACATATAAAAGGTAAACATTGGGCATAATCATAATTAAATGGAATAACAATACGGTCGACTTCCACAAATCATTCATACAAATGGAATAGCCATACGGCCGACTTCCATACCCAATTCATTGTATGTTATAACATATCCACCCATCCATTGATTATAGAGGAACCACCCATAATTTGGTTTATCTCATAACTACCCATCAAATGTCCAAGTACCATTATATAATCATCACTCATAAAATATTTCAAATATCAACATTTAAATCCTATAAAATTCATTTGAAATCACAAGAAATAATTTCAAGATTTTGAAATTGTAAATACACTTTAAAAATCATTTTCAAAAAAAAAATATGTAAAAAGGGTATATGGTATTTATTTTCCATTTAATAACATCACAACTTGTTAAGAAATCCAAATATTAAATAATGCTCGTGATGGAAAAAATGTCATTGTCACAGCGAATGTTATAAAGAACCATTCCCTTTGTTGTTTAGTAAAACACAATGTAGAAAAAATATTAACTTTAAATTAAATTATAATTAAAAGGGTTTTATAAACCATGTAAAATAAAGTCGTGTATAAATCAAAATATTCCTTAAAGAAATGAGATTCAGTTGATTTCCCTTACCTCATATATGAATTGACTCGTTTGTTATTTAATTTCCTGGGTAATAAACTTAAGTTATTTTCTACTTACATCAGAAACTTTTTCAAGTTTATTATTAATTTAATATCCCTAGTTACCTTTATATTTCAATTTGTTAATTATTTGTGTTTATATATGACATATTTTCGATGTTTAAAACATGAGTCAAAAATGAACTTGTTATAATTATAAATTCTCCATATGGTAAAAAAAATCTATTATATTCAGAATGATAATCATGATTTAAGTATCATATATATAATATATATATATAATATATATTTATTTATAATAGCCCATATAATTTTGATATAATAACTGAAATACACTGTTGATTGAGAAGATAAGTCGTACATACAGATGAACGCTACATTCATTCCTTTTCATATTTAAAGGAAAGAAAACTAAATGATACATATGTATATAATATTAATAGTATAATATCTATGTTATATTTGTAACATAAGTTCATTAACACCATCCATTATATGTTGCACGTATATCATGAATGAGTCATATCACTTTGAGGGGACAGTAGTCTGCACTTCATCAAATGAAATTACCATATTTATACAACATGAAAAGCATAAAGGTATGTTCTAAATGAGAATTATTGTATCATAGATAAAATAATATCATATATATCATATATAATTACATTTACATTATAATGGATATGATAATAGGTTTTTTGAGAATATTAAACAATCATCATTTTGTGAGGCAGTAGTTTTCCATCCACAGAAATAGTATGTTATATTCCAATTAGATGGAGGTGTGTGTAAGTGTAGTTAGAATAATTATAATAAAAAGAACCTATTATATTTAGGATATTTGTTTTTTTATTTAAACATATAATAAGAATATCATAGGGAATAGAGAAGGAAAAAATAATTTTAAGAAACTTGAGAGAAGAGTTTGCCTCAAATCAGGTAACATCTTTTTATTTTAGCCAAATGGATTTCTTGAATTACATTTTGAATAAGGTAAGTATTCTTGGAATAAGGTCGGAATGTGGGTATATTATTTTGGTAGAGTTTGGACATGCCAATAGGGCTTGAGAGGTGTCTGTAAGGGTTTGAGGTGGTGTCCTTTTATAAGAGGGAGGAGAGGTACTTTTGGAAAGTTTGAAAGTATTATTTTATTATTAATTGATTTTTGAATTATAATAATACAAAATTGATATATTTAAATGATAAAATGAGTATGGGTCTGAATCCTCTTATCCAATGGGTTTTCGACAAGTTTATGTAATAAAATTAACCTTATCTTTTAGCTTAAACCCTTATTAAACATATTTAGCATTTACCATGTCTTCTTGTATATTCAAAATATATGGTTACCATAGTTACTTTAAAATTAAAAGAGACACAAAAATGGATTATTAATTAATTTTTTAACATAATATATGTAAGTTGGCCGAATATTAGATCTTTAGGACTATTATTTCATTTAATAAAATATTAATTGATTTAAAAACTCATTTATGTCAATTTTTGTACTATTCCTATCATGAGTTTTTAAAAATATAAAACAACATGATTCATTAAAAAAAATATTAATTAAAATAAAATATGTCAGAAACATCCATAAAATTATTGTATGGCATTAAAAGTTTCAATATAAATTTATTTTATTTTTTATAATCTAATTTATTTAAAACATTAAATAATATGGTAATCACTACATAACCATTATGTCATAAATAAATTTATTAATTTGATTTCTATAAATTATAATTAAAATTCCATAATGAAGGAAATATTTTTATATTTCTAATGGCTATTTATAGTCAAAGATATAACTTATATAACTTCATATAAAATTTGTTTTTCTAAAAGATAAATGTTTAGCTTCTATTTTCCATAACTTTAAAATAAAAGTAAGTAAATGTCATTTTCACAGACAAGTGGAACCATAGGGTCCTAAAATCAACTTGGGGATTCCTACTGTCAGAAATATCAAATCCAACAGGGTTAGTACATGTTTTATGGTTATTTAATATTATTTTTTTACACTTATTTACAATATATACCCTTTAACCATAGTAAATAAAAAATTTCTGGATTTATTATTTATAATGACTAAAAATAAAAGTTACCTATTTATAAAATTTGGACCCGTGATTCCAAATATGGAATCTATTTTTCCATATTCAAATAATATATGTTGAAAAAATTAATTTAAAATTATTTCTTATTGTCAAAACCATTAAGCGTGTTTTCAAGGAGAAATACTACCAAAAGATTGACATGTGTTTATTTCCAATTTAAATGTAAAATTACATAAAATGACCGACATTGGATTAAGTTATAAAAATATAATATAATTATAATTTATAACCAATTGAAATGACAATCCAATCATATAAATAAATTTGATGAAAAGACAGTTTTGACTTAAAATGCAGTATTTTTCATTATACATTAAAAAATAAACTTTATCAGAAAAATACAAAAAAAAATTACCCAAAGAAAATTTTGATGTCCCTATTCTAAATAACATGTTAAATTTTTTACAATTCAACATATAAAAGTGACAAAAACTATATTTATAAATGATTCCCCTTTAATTGGTGGTAAAACTACCTTTTAAAAAACATTTAGTATTTATGGTTAAATTTGGATTCATTCTCATTTTAAGCCTCTAAATATTATGGAATAAATGTGAAAACATTTATCAAAAAAGTTTAATAATAATATGGTTTGTTCTATTCATTCCCACCAATATAATATCTAGGCATTAACTACCATTAAAAATAATAATATTATATTATTAATATATTTTCAGTATGACTCATCCTTGTTTGCAACATAAGATTTTGGGGAAACCTGTTGTTGCATGTATGGTATGCCATCGAACATAACATCCCCTTTAATTTAAAATGAATATTGAATTCACAAATATTATTAAATATTAAAATTCCATGTTCTTTATTTACCCAGGATGTTACAGTGATTTTCATGGAAAATCATGATTAAGGGAAAAATAACACATAATGTGTTCATGATGATGATGTAATTACGTGGGAATATATAATTAATTAATATGTATAGAGTAAATTAGATATTACATATGATATTGGAACTTACTACCTATTTTTTGAAAAGTGGTTTATGTGACCATTGATTGAGTTTTTATCATTATAGGATATAAAGATTTTATTCAATAATATGTTGTTTTATTCATAAAATGAGGAAGACTAATTTTTTCATTGATTTATTATTGTAATTAATGTTATAAACATGATCAATTAGTATACATTATAAATGTATTCACATGTTCTATATGTTAAATTTAAGTGCAAATTCATGTTTTCTGGTGAATTGATGATATGTTCATATGTGAAATTAGTTACCTTATTTCTAATGTTTTGGATTTTAATATTATTGAATGGTCATAAGGAAGAAAATTTTTAAAATTATTTAATTTGAAATATTGATTACCTTTAGTGATTCGTGTATTATTTAAATATATGATTATTTATACGTAACATATTGTAAAACTTTTGATGTCATGATGAATAATGACTGGTGAAATAAAATATACTTCTATTTATAGATCTTATGATTCTTTACTACTTCATGAATTACATATTAACCCTCATTCATTATTGTAAGTTATGAATTGAAAATTGATCAATGTATAAAAAAGGTAAAATTGTCCTTGGAGAGTAGAAGGAAATCAGGTGAGTATATCTTATCATTAAATTTCTCCATATTTTTGAAATTGATCTTGTAATAATATTTTTTCATCTTATAACCTTTTTTATTATATCAAAAAACATTTTCACAGCTATTTATATTATGGTTTTGTGATAATTGAATTTCTTGGGATCATTGAATTTCATGAGATCACACAAATGTTTGTGATTAGTGATATCTATCTATTTTTATAATTATTTATTCTATTATTCCATGTGAATATTATCACATCCCACCATTGTTATCATATATAGAAACCTAGTAGTGAGTTACTTTTGGTAACTTTAGGTTTACATAGTTCCCCCCATAATGGAATTTTAATAATTGAATTGTATGAGTTGGGTTTCTATGAAAGAAATTTTAAATTTTAAACCATTTATGACCCAAATAAATTTTGTGGGTGAAATTAATTTTAAGGTGGGTAGAATATGACACCCCAATATTTTTTGTAATATATATATATTTAAAAATAATTAAATATTTTCAATATTTTTCATTATATGTAACATTGAGTTTATATTTCATTATATGTATTACTTATTTCAACATTCATTACATGAAATATCGATTGTATCCAACATTAAACACAATAATCAGTTTAGCTTCCCTTAAACGCAACACTTAGTTCTAATGAAATATTACCTCTTATAGAAATATTTTTTTTCTAATACTAATCACCTTGCCATTGTAATATTTTGTATTAAAAGTATTAAAAATATTCGTAAAAATTTTAACACAAATGTATATATAATGATTTATTTTAGGAATATTTATTTAAAAATGAGAATATAGTAAAAAAATTTAAATAAATTATTTTAATGAAAATAAAAGTGTATCACCTTAATGAATTAAAAAAAATTATTTAAATAATTTATATTAATATATTATCAATATTAAATTATCTTTTTAAATTTTCATATTATTTTTTTTCTTGAAAAATAAATTTAATAAATCCAAATTTATGCTCAAAATTTTTATTTTTATAGAGAAAAAAATTTGGTCACCTTTTCTTAAACATATATTTAAAATAATATTTTCTAATATTATAAAATAAAAATATGTTTTTAAATCACAATTTCAAAATTATCTTATATAGAACATCATACATTTTTATGAAATGTATCATTTTATGATTAATAGAAAAAAATAATAATTTTAAATGTAAACAAAATTTTAATATTTTACTTATGATGATAAACTATATTTTAAAATGTTTTTATATTTAAATTATTTCAATTATATATCCATTAATCTAATTTATTTCATTCAAATCAATTTTTTTTGAATTATTGTCAAATATATTGTAATAATTTGAAAATTTTCTATTTGAAAATGTGTGTCTCATTATGTTAGTGGGATAAATTTTAAATTGAATATTTATATTATTTTAATTTAATTTCAAAAAATATCATGAATATTTTAATCATAACACATTATATTACCTAATATGGTCATATTAATTTTTGAAAAAATTGAATACTGAATGCAGTATAATTTAATTATCCCATTTAATATATTAATTGTTCTACTGAGGTTCAAACAAAAAAATAAGTATAAAAATTACCTATACCTTTTTATAAAAACAATTTTATATCCATATTTCTACCATTACATCCATATGGTTTGATAATGAATAATTATGGACACATGTGACATATGAAAAACCCGGTAACATCTGAAACATTTCATATATACTGTGTGTATCCTCCCCCTACTTAAATAAGGTCACCCAAAATCCTTTATTATTCATATAGTAGTACAATTTTTGTTCATAAATTCACTTCAAATTCAATTCCACAATTTTATCCCATAATGAAATATGTATTATTATGGTTATAAATCCAATATTGGATGGATTTTAGAGAAAACCTAAGAAGGGTACCTGAAGAAAATGCAGTGTTCATCAATGAGTGTTTTTATTTTGTTAATTCATTGACACTATAAATTATATATTATTCCATGATTATATAACAAAATAAATATAATAAATATACATATTTGTTTTGATAATTTAATGACCTAAAACTATTTCCTCGTCCATTGAATAGGTTAAAAAATTATAATTCTTATATACGGTAGACTACTACTTTGAGAACCGAGATAATTCATTTTTTCATTACCACCACTCATGATTGGACTTAACAATAGATTTATTATTTATATTTTATATTTTTAATTTATTATGCATATTTAATTATTATCTCACACATACATTCATTCTTTCTTTAATTTTTTAATTCAATAATGTCAGTGGTGTGTATGGAATACATCCACATTACGATGTGATGTGATTCATTAAAGCTATAAATGGAATGTATTAAGGACTGATCTAATAAAATATGTGATATATTTGAAATAAAATTTACTATTTAATTTTATTATTTAATAATTTTATCATTCATCCAATGTGGAATGAAAATTTAAATTGTGTTCATTCGTATTAATATTTTATTGTCTCAATGAATGATGTATTTCATTTTCGATCACCAAATTTTATAGATTACTCTAAATACATATATAATGAATTTATAACATATTAATATAATTTTAATTATTTTATAAAATACGAATCCATGGTTGATGTTAGGGTACCAAAAATTAAAATTCTAAACTTCCCTGAAAAACAAAGTTGTTATTGCCTGAAACATAAATATAACTTATAAGTGTTTAGGAACAGTAATAAAAATAATCAAGAAAACCATATATAGTAATATATATATATATATATGGTACTTAATTTATGTATAATAATATTATATTAATTATTATGGAGTTTTGAACATGTAAAATGTATATTGAGACATAAATAATGATATTTCTATCTCGCTTATATTTTTCTATGTGATAAGAGGCATATTCACGACATTTTTTTTTGAGCTGTGTATATAGTTTTGATGAATTTTTCTAGGATTATTACCATTATATTTTTGTGGATTTACAAATCCATTTGGTTATATCCCTTTCATGTGGTTTAAGATTTCAATGTTACCAAATTATAAAGGGATTTTTGAATCAATTTTAGTTCTTTGAGATGTATGTTATGTTGTGAAAATATATTTTTTCATGAGGTTTATAATTTACTCTTTTAACATGTTTTATTATGAATCTAATAATATTAATTATAATTATATTTTTCAACATTCCTTTATGGTGATTATGTTTCAAATGATACGATGTGGTAAGATATCCATGTTATAGTCCTATTTTTAAATGTATTCTTTATGATTATGATTTTAATTATTAAATATTGTACTATTTTTCTCAAAAAATCATTAATTTTCTTCTAATTTTGTTTTATGGATCTTTTTATAAAGGCCCGAAAATTCTGTGGAAATTTTTTTTCTTAAATCCATGGGATTTTTATGAGTTTTTGAAAATTTACGATGCTTTATTTCGAGGCCCGGTGTGCCCGAAATCAATTTATGAAGTTTAGTTCGGGTAAGTTCAGTAAACGTATAAGTGGGATTTTATAACATTTGAACCGGTGATCAGAATTGAAATATTAGGTCACCAATGAACTCGTAGAGCCAGTATTCACTTTTGTAGACTATCATCTCAATGGCAGTTGGTTGAGAATAAAAGTTAGTTTTTTGGTTTTCTTAACAAAAATATAAAATAATGTGAGCTGCACTTTATTTTGTTTTGAGATGGCAAGTGACTGATGGGTGGTTAAGACCTCCTCATGGAGGTTGGAGGTGGGGCCACCACACCATCACCTCTAATGAGAGTTTATGGTGGTAGGACCAACCCGAACTCAACCTCCCCTGTGAGGATAAATGAGGTGGGGACCACCCGAGATCTTAACCCCTTGAAACACCCCATTAAAGTGGACAAAACTTTCAAGGTTCACATTAATTTAGGGGAACCTCTTCGCCTCCTCTAGCATTTAATTTTTCCAATCCTCCATAATTAAGGGAGAGCATACCTAATTAATTACCCCGTTTTGAATTGGTGACAACTCCCCAATTAATACGTTCCAACACACGTGAATTAATGAGGAGGACCCATTTAATTTAATTCACCCTTTTGAATTTGTGCTAAAAAAATAATAGATTAAGTAATCTATTATTTGTCACAATGAATTCACTTGGGTGATTGAAGGAAAAGATCTCAAGAAGGAACCTCATCATCCAACGAAGAACTCTCACCAACAAATAACGCAGGTGACGATCCTTCTTCAACTTCTTCCCAGACACCTACTAACGTGGAATCTCTTCCACAACCGTCCTACGAATTCGGGAGTGGAAGAGAGCGGAAGACACAACGAATGACAACCATGTATTCTTCCCTCAACTTCACCATCGGTGACCGATGATTAAGGGTAGGGGGTTTACTTTGAGTGCCTCATTCTTCACCCCTTTTTTGGATAATGAAGGTTGTTGAGCCTCATTCATTTGAACAGTCAGCTATCACTATAAACGCGGAGGATACAGGCCAACCTAACATGGACTGACATCATCTATCAATTTTCCTTCTGTGGAATTCTTCAGCATGCCAACGTAACAACTATGAGGGTATAAAGGGGGTGACAACAAAGGTTGTGCTCTCCACGGCCTCCACAAATCTTGCAGCCCCAGTGGTGATCCAGAGCTCCTGGCCAAACACCAACGGCCCGCGCTGGCCTGAACCGTGCAGCACCGGGCCTCCCGGCCACCACCAGGCCACCGGCCAGCCAGCCCGTGCCTCACACGGCTTACCTGTGGCCTGCACTCGGCCTACTCGAGCCCCCTGCAGGCTTCCCGCGGCCTGAATGGCGCCTTCCAGCCAGTCTCAGCCCCGCTCCGCCTGCCCGTGGCATGCCCGGCGTCCCACCGGCCTGCACGTGGGCTCCCCGGCACCCTGCCGGCCTGCCCGCGCCCTGAAAACCCTAATCGTGGCCTCTCAGGACAAGACATGCCTCATGTGGTGTTGGACGAACTAACCCCAGCTTCCGGATCAATCCACCTATACGACAACCTCTGGGCTGAACCGCCCTCGCAGTCCGCTGGG
This sequence comes from Viscum album, assembly GCA_963277665.1. Lineage (NCBI taxonomy): Eukaryota > Viridiplantae > Streptophyta > Magnoliopsida > Santalales > Viscaceae > Viscum > Viscum album. Next base: position 364,365,613 of record OY728166.1, on the reverse strand, counting down.
TCGAGCCCAGTAGATAGGGCCAAAACTAACAGATTTTTCCACCCAATGGGCTGAGCCAGACCCAAAAAGTCTGACCAGGTCAACCCAGCCTGGGTTGGTCTAAGTCTGTCTGATCGGGTCGGACCGGACCCAGGTCCACTACTGACCCTTTACATCCTTTGGCAATATCTTTGGCACCGGACGACCATTTGAAGAACTATCATGGCACTAGTTTTCTTGGAGCATGATGGTCCCTTTGAGTATCCCCCACTGAAATTTGAGGTAATGCTGAGATATGGTAGAGTTGGATTTTTCACGAATCCAACTGGGACCCCGGGATAAAAAATCTTATAACTCACAGACCGGGTGTCCGATTGACGCGTCGTCTGTTGCGTTAAGACCCCTCTGACAAGGCGGACCTATGAGATACTTCTACCTGGGACTTCACAATAGTTGGAGTGTCGACCTGTAGTGCGTGGAGAGGACCCTCCTGGAGATGAGCGAGCGGAGTATGGAGACCTAGTAGCTGGCTGAGACCTGATGACTGCTTGACCGATTCGACTCGGAGTGATTCGACAAGCCCAGTGGGGAGCATCTGGTTGCGGTGGCAGACCCATGGTGGAGGAGCGCCTGATAGTTGGTGGCAGACTAGTGGTACTCACCAAGAGGAATACCTCTACAGGCTATTAGGGGGAGCGCCTCATAGTAGGCGGCAGACCCACAGTGGGGAGCACATCTTTGTGAGCGTCGCAGACCCACAATACTCAACATGAGGAGTACCTCAGCAATCCAAGGTTAGTGGGAAGCACCTGGTTGCAGAGGCAGGCCCACTTTACTTGAAAGAGGATGAGTTCTCTAGTAGTCGTGGTTCCGATAATAAAAATCCTGGTTGAGCTGAGTTAGTAAATTTTTAGTTGACCTCATGATTGAGAAAGATAACTTGATAACTTAGTTATATGTATGAGCATATACCTAAGTGTGGTTATCTGTTGATTTATTACTTTGTGGTTTATCCTTGTTGGATTTTGTGAGACCATGAAGGTCTCAGGGTCCCTATTGTGTATCTTTATACTCACCCCTACATGGGCTATGCCTGCACCTCATTGTGTTGGTTGCAGATGAAGGACAGTGCTGACTAAGGATCAGAGTAGTAGGACTAGACTATACCCGAAGGTAGACCTTACGACGAGTCGGTACACGGAGGAGACTGACAGATGTGAATTATTGAGGAGTATATCTATACCTACCTTTTAGGTAGGAATTCCTAGAGGATGACCCATTAGCTTCTTTACTTTTCTTCAGTTGTACTTTTTTTAAGTTGTACTTGTATTTTCCTATTGGGCTTGTATTTCCGACCCCTATTACTTTTCATCAGTCCTTTGTATACAGTTTTGCTTAGTGTTTTACTTCCAACTCATACATTTTTGTGTGTATTTACACATTATAAAGAAAATTCCTTCCTAGTTTTATGGATTTACTCTTTTGGTGATAGTCTCCATCCCATGGCCTATGGAAGGCGGGCGTGGGGTAGTCACGGCATGGGTCCTGGGGGACGGGTCATGACAAATTGGTATCAGAGGAGTCGGTTCAATCGTAAAACTTAGACCTCTTATATTTCTTTTCTATTAAGCAATAGTGTTACTGGTATTAAGTGTGGTTTTCAGTTCTAGGAGTCCAGTATTGGTTCGGTGGCCAATGTATCCATACACCAGGACACTGACTACTGATTTCTGAATCAGTGCATGAAAACACTGATTGTGTGTGTGTGTTCAAAAGTTTTCCTTAAGTATGCTTAAGTAGGTCAGCTCACTAGGTATAAATCTTTTGACTTTGTCGCATCTATTTCTTTTAGGATGCCTCCCCATGGATGAACGGCTAGATCCCCAAGAGGTGTACACGCAGATAACCCATCGAGCGATGAGGCCTCGGTGCAGGGCCCTCTTCCAGTAGAGGCACCAATGGAGGTACCAGCGGTACCACTTCCCGTTGGGCCACTGATGCCACCAGCCTCAGTAGTAGATGATACACACCGCTTGAGCGCATTGCATGAGTTCCAATGCCAGAGGCCTCCCAGGATTATGGTAGAGATAGACCGGCAAGCAGCTGAGGATTGGCTGGAGGTTGTGGTAAGAATCTTCATACTAGTAGGAACACTATCCAACTTCATGGTGATCCTTGCCGTGAGTCTCCTTCAGGAAGCAGCAAGAAGATGGTGGAGTCTGATGCTCCAGGTTCACGATGAGTTGATGCTACTCTGGGATGACTTTGAGAGCCTATTTCGGGCAGAGTTTGTCCCAGACACCCTACGAGCGGTGTAGATACATGAGCTACTGCATCTACAGTAGGGTAGCATAACTGTATTTCGGTACTCAGCGAGGTTCACAGACCTCTCACGCTACTCCACTGATATAGTACAGGACCCATTCTTCAGGGATCTGACCTTCGAGAAGGGACTCTCATGAGAGATAAGGACTTTGATTATCTCCCTCATCATCTTGACTCAGGAAGGGGTATTGGAGCGATCCCTCTTAGGGGAGGGATTTCTTTCTGAGCAGTCTCCAACAGCGAGAGCCACCACAAGTTGACATGCAGCGGAGTCTTCTGCAGCTGGCAGTGGACAGATGTCACAGTGGTACAAGAGGACCTGACCTATAGGTGGATGACCGTATGACTTAGAATCGGTTTTGCGGGGCACCCATAGTGGAGACAGAGCTAAACATGCCAGTAGAAGACAATGTTACTCATGCGGCGGGAATGGTCACATGGCTTGTGACTATATGACCCACCATTCGGATGATCATCATATGGATGAAGGACCACCCAGGTAGAGAGAGAGATTTTATCTAGGTAGTCCGCATGGAGTAGAAAGATGTGGTAGAAGAGATTATCGTGCAGCAGGCGGTGGGCGACGATTCGAGGTGTTACCGCCACCACCACGAGGAGGTCTGCCCCAACAACAGGGAGTATGTGGACAGGCAAGAGCTCAGCTTCAAGAAACTAAAGCATATGACCATGGCACTCCAGAAATGATTCGAGGTACTATCAAGGTCTACTCCACCATAGATACAGTTCTTATAGACACAAGTGCTAGTAACTCTTTTATTCCCACTACCCTCGTTCGGAGCTCAGAGATTCCGACGGAGCTATTGGCTCAATCCTTTCGAAAAGAGACTCCTACGAAAGTAGACTTGATGATTAAGCACTAGTTATGGTAGTGTGATCTTACTCTAGGAGGTGATAGCTTTAGCTGGGATCTCTTCATAGCGGCGTCGAGGACCTACGATGTCATCTTGGGTGTGGACTAGCTATCTACAGTCAATTCTTAGATAAACTGTATTAAATGTAAAGTGTGGTGTGTCAGCATGGATGGGACCAGGTTTACCTTTACTGGTGAGAAGGGAGCCTTTGTAGCATAGTACAGACTTACTCGGAGGATGGTTCAACCGATCACTCATCTGTTGGCCTGCCTTACCCTTGGAGCAGTTGATGTGGAGAGTCCGAGCTATCATGAAATGGTGGACCAGTACGCGGATGTTTTCCCAAACGATATTCCAGGACTACCTCCTTGTACAGAGGTGGACTTAAAAATTGACATGTACCCTAGAATAGCACCTATATCTACACCAGCATATCAGATGGCTCCCACTAATCATCGTGAGCTGTGGGTATAGCTGGAGGACTTGTAGGGGAAGGGATTCATCTGGCCTATTTTTTCTCCTTGAGAAGCCCGGATTATGTTCGCCAAGAAGGCGGATGGGAGCTTAAGGCTTTGTGTTGACTACCATCACCTGAACCAGGTGACCGTGAAGAATAAGTACCCACTCCCGTGGATTGATGACCTCTTTGATCAGCAGAAGGGAGCACGATGGTTCTCGAAGATAGACCTCAGATCAGGCTATCACCAGCTCAGAGTTCGAGATAAAGATGTGAAAATGATGGCCTTCAGATGTCAGTACGGCCACTACAAGTTCTTGGTTATGAATTGTAGCATAACCAACACTCCATCAGTGTTCATGGGACTCATAAACAGGATCTTCTAGCCATACCTTGACCTCTTTGTCGTAGTCTTCATCGACGACATTATGATCTACTCGACTACTGAGGAGGAGCATGCCTACCATTTGAGGGTAGTACTGGACACACTCTGAGAGCACCAAAATTATGGTAAGCTCTTGAAGTGCCAATATTGGATCCAAGAGGTTCACTTTTTGGGACATGTTATCACGGAGGCTGGAGTTGTAGTGGATTCAGTGAAGATTGAGGTGGTACTTTCTTGGGAGCCACCCAGGAGTGTGACGGAGGTACAGATTTTCCGGGGTTTTGCTGGTTACTATCGGAGGTTCGTACCAGACTTCTCCAGAGGTGCAGCACCACTATCAGCCTTGAATATGAAAGGGGAACCCTTTGTGTGGTCAGATAGATGCCAAAAGAGCTTCTAGGAGCTGAGGAAGAGGCTGACTAGTTCCCCCATCATGAGTCTTCAAGAGGAAGGCATAGGGTATGTAGTCTACTACAACGCATCAGGGACCATACTCGAGTGTGTACGGGTGTAGGAGTGAGTAGTAATCTCTTATCGTTCTTGACATCTGATACAGCACGAGCAGAACTATGCTACCCATGACCTGGAGTTAGCAGTAGTGGTCTTCGCTTTGAAGATGTGGGGGCACTATCTGATGGGCGAGCTTTTCACAGTCTACTCTGATTACAAGAGTCTCAGTTATATCTTCTCCTAGAAGGACCTAAACCTGAGACAAAGGCATTGGTTTGGGTTCCTCTAGGACTATTAATTCGAGATAGTCTATACTCCTGGGAAGGAGAATTTTTTTGTAGATGCACTCATTGGAGATCTGGTATCCATCTACTAAGAGAGGACACAGAGCAGATGGCTCCCTTACAGATATCTTTTGTGAATAGGGATGGACCATCCTTTCTACAGTCTCTTACAGTCACTCCCCCACTTCTTCAGCAAGTCAGGGAGGCGTAGTGTGGAGACGCTGACTGCGAGACACGGCGTGCTTAGATATCCACAGGACATGCACCTGATGGATTCTTTGAAGGTGGGGAGCACATCATTGTCTTCAGAGGACATACTATGGTACCAGTGTCACTTTAAGATGAAGTGTTGAGGGTGTTCCATACATCCCCTCTATCGGTACATCCAAAAGTGGAGAAGATGTACCAGTACCTTCGATGATAGCACTGGTGGCCAGGTATGAAGAAGTTAGTAGCAGAGTATGTCTCTCGATGCCTCACATGTTAGTAAGTGAAGGTGGAGAACCAGGTACCAGCAGGTTTGGTTCAGCCTTTAGAGGTCCCAGAGTGGAAGTGGGATGGTATATCCATGGACTTCGTGATGGGTCTTCCACATACATCCAGGGGTCACCACTCGATTTGGGTGATCGTCGACCGACTCACCAAGTCAACCCACTTCATACCGATCAGAGAGTAGGGTTCAGTAGAGAGTCTGGGATGCCTCTATGTGCAGAAGATTGTGTGGCTACATGGAGTACCATCAAATATTGTCTCTTATTGTGATGCACACTTTACTTCCTGGCTATGGAAGGGGTTTCAAGAAGCTATCGGGAAGCATCTTCGTCTGAGCACATCCTTCCATCTTCAGACAGATGGACAGACTAAGAGGACTATTCATGCCCTGGAGGACATGCTATGTGCATGTCTCCTTGACTTTGGTCGCAGAATGGAGGATCACTTATTATTGGTGGATTTTACCTACAATAATAGCTATCACTCCACCATTAGGATGGCACCGTTTGAGGCATTGTACAGATGACTTTGCAGATCACCCTTGTGCTAGACAGACCCTCGGTAGTTAGCACTGTTGGGACCAGAGATGGTACGAGCTATCACAGAGAAAGTATAGATCATCTAGGAGTGGATGAATACTGTATAGAGCAGGAAAAAGTCGTATGTCGATAGGAGATGGATACCTCTAGAGTTTGAGGATGGAGACCATGTTATTCTACGGGTCTCACCTCGACAAGGTCTATAGAGATTTGGCCGAGGTGGAAAGTTATCTCTGAGATTCATCAGACCATTCCAAGTCCTCAGCAGAATAGGTGAGGTGGCTAAAAACTTGGATCTTCCTCCTCAGTTGCACCGGGTGCACGATGTCTTCCACGTATCTCAGCTGAGGAGATATTGCACGACCCATCTCACATCATCGACCATGGATAGATGGACATTGATGATGGGGAAACATTCATGGAGGTTCCAGTGTTGATTGAGGATTAATAAGAGTGGGTCCTACATAGATGGTCGATACCTCTAGTGTGTGTTCGCTGGCATCACGAGAAACTCCAGGAGAGCACATGGGAGCGAGAGACTCAGAAGTGTGCTCATTACCCCCACTTTATTCCTTAGTTCGAGTTGTAGCATACAAGGACATAAATCCCTGAGTTTGGGAGAATTTAAAGACCTAAAAATTCTATGGAAAATTTGTTTCTTAACTGCATGTAATTTTTACGAGTCCGCACAAATTTACGGCACTTGATTCTGAGGCCCAGTGTGTCCGGAATCAATTTCTGAAGTTTTGTTCATGTACATTCAGTAAACGTAAAAGTGGGATTTTATAACTTTTGAACTGGTGCTCGAAATTGAAATCTTAGGGCACCGTAGAACTCATAGTGCCGGTATTCTCTTAATAATACATTCAACTTGACCGAATTTCTTTGAGAATAAATGTTAGTTTTTCAGTTTTCTTAAAAAAATATATAATAAATTTAGTTGCACTTTATTTTATTTTGAGCCGCCAAGTGAGTGATGGGTGGTTAAGACCTCCTCTTGGAAGTTATAGGTGGGACCACCACAGCTTAACCACTCATGAGAGGTTATGGTGGTGGGTCCCACCCAAACACAACCTCCCCTATGAGGATAAATGAGATGGGGACCACTCGGGATCTTAACCCCTTGAAACTCCCCATTAAAGTGGAGAAAACTCTCAAGGTTCGCATAAATTTAGGGGTTCCTCTTAACTTCTCCTAGCATTTAATTTTTCCAATCCTCCACAATTAAGGGGGAACCTACCTAATTAATTACTCCATTTTTAATTAGTGTGAACTCTACAATTAATACATGCCAAAACATGTGAATTAATGAGGAGGAGCATTTTAATTTATTTCACCTTTTTGAATTTGTTCCAAAAAAATAATAGATTAAGTAATCTATTATTTGGCACAACGAATTCCCTTTGGTGATTAAAGGGAAATATATCAATGATAAATCGCATCCTCCAATAGATTACTCTTACCAATGACGACAGAATAACGCTGGCGATGATCCTTTTTCGACTTCTTCCCAAACACCTACCGACGTGGAATCTCTTTCACAACCTTCGTGAGAATTTGGGAGCGGAAGAGTGTGGCGGACGCAACAAATGACATATCCATCTTCTTCACGCGACTTCACTAGTGACGACCGATGATTGAAGGCAGGGTGTTTAATATGAGTGCCTCATTCTTCCCCCCTTTTGGATAATGAAGTTTGTGGAGCTTATTTCTTTTGAACTGTCATCTATCACCATAAACGTGGAGGATACAGGCCAACCTAACATGCTCCAACATCCTCCGTTGATTTTCCTTTTGTGGCATTCTTTTTCATGGTGACGTAACAACAATGAGGTGATGAAGGTAGCAACGACAAAGGCCACGCTGCCCGTGGCCTCCACGAATCACGCCACCCTCGCGGTGCTCCGAAGCTCCCGACCGAACACCATCGGCCCGCACCGGCCGAAGCCGTGCCGAACCGGGCTGTCTAGAGGTCGGCCCGCCTGCCCGCACCCCGTGCGGCCTACCTGCGGCCTACCCAGCGTCCTGCTGGCCAGCCTGCACCCCACGAGGCCTACCCGTAGCCTGCCTGCGGCCTGACTGGTGCCCTTCTGACCTGCCCCCGCCCCGCACAGCCTCCTCGCAGCCTACTCGAACCATATCGGCCTGCCCACGCCCCGTGCGCCCAGCCCGCGGCCTGCCCAGCACCCTACCAGCATGCCCACGCCCCGTGCGCCCTTCCCGCGGCCTGCCCGGCACCATGTCGGCTTGCCCCCGCCCCGCCCGCCCTACCCACAGCCTGCCCCGCACCCCCTTCAGCCTACCTTCTCCAAGCGTGACCTGCCCGCAGCCTCCCGCGCCGAGCCACTCGAGCTGCGCCTCACGTGGTGCTGGCCAAACCATCTGCGGCCTCCAAATCGAGCCGCCTACGCGGTGACCTCTAGGATGAACCGCCCTCACAATCCACTAGGTCGAGGCACGATGTCCCCTTTGAATATACCACACTGAAGTTTGGGGTAATATTGAGATATAGTCAGGTTGGATCATACACGAATCCAACCGGGCCCACAGGACTAAAATTCTTATAACGCATAGACCAGGAATCCGATTGATGCGTTGTCTGTTGCATTGAGACCCCTGTGACGAGGCAGACCATTGAGATACTTCTACGTGGGACTTTGCAAAAATTTAAGTATAAAACTGTAACTCATGGATTGGACCCTCCGGGAGATGATCGAGTGGAGTACGGAGACCTAGTTGTTGGCTGAGACCTAACTAATGCTTGACCGATTCGACTCGTAGTGATTCGACTAGCCCAATGGGGATTGCCTGGTTATGGCGGCAAACCCCTGGTAGAGGAGCGCCTATTAGTAGGTGGAATACTCGTAGTACTCGACAAGAGAAGTACCTCTGCAGGATATTAGGGGGGGCATCTAGTCATTGGCGATAGACCCACTGTGAGGAGAACCTCAGTGTGAGTGTGGCAGACCCATGGTACTCAACAGGAGGAGTACCTCAGTAGTCCAAGGTTAGTGGGAAGCGCATGGTTGTGGCGGAAGGCCCACTGTACTCGACAGAGAAGGATTTTTCCAGCATCCATGGTTTCTATAATAAAAATCATGGTTGATCTGAGTCAGTAACATTTTAGTCTACCTCATGATTGAGATATATTACTTGTTAACATAGGTATATGTATAGGCATATACCTATGTGTGGTTATCTGTTGGTTTCTTACATTGTGGTTTATCTTTGTTTGATTTTGTGAGACCTTGAAGGTCTCGGGGTCCCTATTAAGTATCATTATACTCACCCCTAAATGGGCTATTCCTGTACCTCATTGTGTTGGTTTCAGACGACGGACAGCGGTGACTGAGTATCTGAGTAGCCGGACTGGACGGTACCCAGAGGTAGACCTTAAAACAAGTCAGCACATGGAGGAGACTAACGGATGTGGAGTGATGAGGAGGCTTTCTGTACCTACCCTACTACTAGGAATTCTAGGAGGAAGACCTAGTAGCTGCTTTACTTTTTTTTAGTTGTACTTTTTTTTCAGTTTTACTTGTACTTTCCTATTAGGCTTGTATTTATGGCCCCTTTTACTTTTCATCACTCCTTTGTATACAGTTTTTCTTAGTGTTTTACTTTCATCTCTTACTCTGTTGTCTGTGATTACACTTTATAATGGCAATGTCTTCCCAATTTTAGGGATTTACACCTTTAGTACTAGTTTCCATCCCCTGGCCTATGGAAGGTGGGCTTGGGGTAGTCACGGCACAGGTCCCGGGGGATGGGCCGTGACACTTTTAATGTAATAGTACCATTTTTCAACTAAAGATTATGTAATATAATTGAGAAAATGTTTTTAAAAACTAACACCATTATTTCTATCTTTAGTCATAAATAAATTTTTTTAACAATGTTTTATAAAAGGGTATTCAATTTTTTTATAAATTATAAAAATAATTTAGTAAATGAATTTTCACCCATTTTTTCCATTTTAAAATTTTTTAATGGATTCGTTATGTCATTTTCTAAATAATGTCATTTTTATTTTACCAAATATATAAAATGAATATTTATTTTAATTTGTGTGGGATGTTTGGAATTTTCCAACATCATTTCCCCAAAATTATTTAAATATTACGTTTTATTTTTTTGATTTTATTTTTTAAAAAAATCAATTTTTTTGTTCAAAAATTTATTTTTCAATGAAGATTTATTTTAATTAACAAATGTTCTATGTAATTTTCAAATTCCTTCTCCATATAATATGATATAATTTTATGTATCATACCATTTGAAGATGATATAAACCAAGGATATCATTATTATTCATTAATTGGATGGTTTATTTTTATGAGGGCATGATGTTTATGAAACCTATTTTTCATTCATGGGTTATACCATGATAAAATTATTCACAAACCGTTTTATTTTTCATGAGTCATGTAGTAATGAAATATTTAAATGATTATAGAAATTCCCTCTCATCCGTATGGTCTGATATTATTACATGTTTTTTAAGCCCATTTCATTTCACAAGTTATGATATGATGAATTTTTTTTTATTTTGTGTTACACATATATCTTATTTTCATTATGTGATTAATGGGACATATACTACTTTCAATTCATTGGAAAATATTTCAATCTCATGAAATGACAATGGGATACCAGTATATGATCCTAATCTACATTGTGAAATAGGTGTTTCCTAGTCTACTCTCAAAAATAGATGTGTCCTCACTGACAATAAGAAATAATTATATGTCTTGATCCACTTTATTGATAGTGTTGAAATTTATCCTTGATGTATGAATTAAAATTGTTTATTTATGTTGTTTAAAATTTGTATAATATGATATTATGGGTCATGATTTATTTATGATGATTTCTTACACTTATTAGTCTTGTTTTCAAAAAGGATAATGTTTTATTCCATGACTCTTATTTATAATCATTTACATATTGGATATGAACACAGTAAATTATGTTCATTATCACATATACTTATTCTTAACATATGATTTCATATGATCTTATATTAATACCTATATGGTTTCCCTTTAATGAGCATCTAATCGCACCCTTTCATATTTTTCATTTCCCAATTTTATTAATAAAGGTTTTATGTAGGGAATGTCTATGAAGAGTAATACATGGGAATATATTTGTGGGAAATATTTAATATCTTTCACCATATAAGAATATTAGGTTCCATCATTCCAATGGAACTAAACTATTATGGACACTAAAATTTTTATTGTGTAATGTAATGAATATTAATCTAAAAGATCTAAAATACATTTATTATAATCATAGGTTGCTACAAAATGGGGATTATTTTAAATATTGACTTGATCTAGGATAATGGATGCAAACATCAGTACAAATTGTGAATTAAAATCAATCTATGATGAAATAATACATAGAGGCAAATTCAACACATAGATAAATATAATATGTAAGGAGTCGAAAATTTTATATCCTTGGGAACTGATAGATTGTACACAAAGGACACCTACAAAAATAAAGACCATTTTTATAGAAATTATATAATATATAATAAATCACCATTAATATTTTAATTTCAAGTATAGTGATGATAATGTTAACCCTTTAATTAATGATACTCATAGTCATGATTAAAAAATTGTATTCAAAGTCCATTAAATTTATTTTATTCATTATTTTGATAAAAAAAAAGAAATGAAATTTGAGTATTATATGTGATTCACAAAAACACCTAATAGTTTTAAATTCAAAAAGTACCAATATATTAGACATTTATGGTTTACATATTATCATACAGTTTACCATCAAATGGATAGGATGTTTACTATTCCTATTGAATACTTTTAGGTAGGAAGTTAGATATTTTATTTATCATTATATGGTGCTGAAAATGTAAAGTATTTTTACATAATTTGACTTGTATGTAGTCTTATATATTTACATCATGAAAATGAGGCATTGTCATGATGTCTTATACCATATGACATGGAAATTATTCTATATACTTTAAAAAATTACACATAAGGATAATTTATATATTTAAACATCATGGTCAGGTTACATAATTAAACCAATGTGGATCCTAAGAAATATACTTATTAGGAAACAATTGACTTTTGTTCAGCATGATGCATTACAATCCATTGTTATCAATTATTAATATCTGTTATATTGGACAGTGTTTGTTGAATAAGGGTCCTCAAATTATCATTTTAACATTGGAGTATTCATTACTAGTATTATCTAAATCATGATTAAAAATAGCATCAATACCTTGAGTAATGATCTATGGAAATATTATTTTTGAAATATCATGTAACATAGTATTCATGGATATCCACATTTTATAGGGTTTTCCTTGTAATCACCTTGAGTCATTCAATTTTTTAATGGATTCATTATGTTGTTTTCAAAATAATTGTTGTTTAGATTTTACCAAATATATGAAATGAATATTTGTTTTAAGGTGTATGGGGTTAATAGATTTTTCCACCATCATGACCTTAGAATGATTTAAATATTACATTTAAATTGTTTGTGTTTATTTTCAAAGAGAGTAATTTGATAATGTTATCTATTTTAAAATTTAATTTTCAAATAATTTTTATTTTCTTTAAGAAATGTTCCATGTGATCTTTAAAAATACTTCTCTATCTAGTATAATATACATTGATTTAAAATATATTTTAGAATTTATATGATAAAATTCATATGAATCCAGGTTCATTATCCATGGGTCGTGAGTTGATGAAACATAAAAATTATTATGAAACCAATCTCTTTTGTATAAAATTAGATATTATAATATGTTTTTATGCCTAGTTCATTTCATGGGTTATGATTTGACATATGTTTTATGATTTTTTGGAACATATGTATATTATTTTCATTATATGATGGGTGGAATTTATATCTCTTTCCAATGAATTGGGTTATAATTTAAATCTCAATATATAAAAATGAAAAATAATTATAGTGTCCTAATTAAAAATGATAAATATATGTGTCCTAGTCCACTATGGGAAATAGGATATCCTAATTGATAACGAGAAATAATTTGTATATCATGCTCCACATTGTTGATATCCATGGTATTTAACCTTAGTGAATAAAATATATTTCTTTATTTCTAATGGTTCCACACTTTCATAACCTGAGAATATGGTTCATGATTTATTTATTAATATTTATTACCCTTATGGGTCATGTTTTAAAAAATGATAAAGGTTTTTTTCATGAGTCTTGTTTATGATAAATGAGGGGTTGTGTATGAAGCTATTAAGTAATTTTCATGATCAAGTACATTTTTTATTATCATATGATTTCATATGATCATAAATTAATATCTATTATGGTTACAATTAATAATAATTTAAGATCACCCTTTCATACATTTCCTTTCACCAGCTTAGGAATAAAGGGTTTATCTAGGGTTTTTCTATAAATAGTACTACATGGGAAATTATTATTGGGAAACATTGATGATATTTCACTATATTATAAAATTATGTTTCTTGTTTCTAATGGCACTAAAATATTACGGCATATAGGCATCATTTCATGGAATATAATGAATATTCATCTAAAAGATACAAAATCCATGTATAACTTGTCTAGGACAATATATACATATGGGAGTTTTTTACTAGTGAGTAGATATAGGATAAAGGATCCAATCATCTCAAAATATCCTCAAGTAAAATAAATCTAGAGGGAAATAGTTCAGTGAGACAAATTCAACACATAGATCAATCTAGTTTCATGGAAAGAGAAATTTTATATCATTGGGAACTGGAATATTGTACACCATGGACTCTTAAAAAACAAGGATCATATTTAGGGAAATTATATCATATATAATAAGTCACTCTAAATATTTTAATTTTATGAATTGTGAGGATAATGGTACACCTTTTTTCATTATATTCATATTCATGATATAAACATGATTGACTAAGTAATTTATATTTATTTTATACATGGGTTTGATAAAAAGTAAAAGAAATTGGAAGATTATATGTTGCAGCCAACAACGCCTGATAATTTTACATTCATCACATACCACTTAATTAAACATTTATAGATTTTATGTATTCATACTATTTACCATAAAATGAAAAGAATGATAATTATTCCTGTTAATAACGTGTATATTGGATGGTGTACTTGTAATATAACCATATATGCTGTTGACATTGTAATGATGATTTATTTCATCTATCATGGAAGTTTTCATGTATGTTTAAATCATGAAAATGAGGCATTTTCATGATGTTTTAAGAAATATGACTAGGAAATTTTGTTATGTAATTTAAATTATTATGTATCAGGCTACTATTTAAATTTAAACATAATGTTATTGGTAAAAATTTCATCCAATGTGGATCATATGAAAATTACTTATTAAAAAAATTAGTTTGCACTATGCATTTAATATACAATAAGACCAAGTGTTAATATATATTATAGCGGACATTTTTTACTTAGTAAGGACCCTATGATTATCATTCTACCTTATAATGATTCTAACCCAGTATCATTAGTGTTCTGATATAAAGCCCCATTACTATATTGGGGAACAAACTAGTCAAATGGACTTATGGTAATCTCATGTAACTCAATTTTCGGGGATATCAACATTGTATTGGATTTTCCATATCATTACATCAAGTTATTAAAAATCAGAATCCTCTATTTGAGATAGTTCATCCTATGACAGTTGGTTATGGATGAAAATTTAATGGAAGTGATATTGGAACTCATTAAGAATGACTAAATTGCTACCGTATGTGAGTGAATAAGGTGTTTCTTACTTATTGGTATGGTTGTTGTGAGATAATCCCAAAAATTATGCAAAATTATTTCAGAACATTTCAACACTCGAAAAATCAATTTTTTTAGAGTATTATAGATATAACACCTCTAAAAGGATCATCTATTCTATTTTGTACTATAAGATATCATTATGAGTGGTTAAACTATTTGAAATATTTATTGTATATCCTTTTAATATAAAATCAAATGAAATTGGTGTAATTAGTTATCAATGTAATGTTAGGTGAACCAAATATATTAAGATTATTTCAAATCAAAAATATAATGATAGGATTTATCCCATCATCATTGAGGGACATATCTATATACCACTTAGAGAAGAAGATGATGGTTAAAAGGATATAATTATGATTCATTGATATCACTTTTGGATATTTCTTAATGAAATTTATTCCAAAGATTGAAAATGGAAAATAATATTTAGATGTATAAAAAATTAGGGCTTGATGGGTGAAATTGACATGTATATTGATAACCTGAATATTTCTAGTGAAATTAATGAATTCTTATATCAGTAAGGGATTAAATTATTCATGCATCCTTATCTGGTGAGATATATTGTTTTAATATTTATGAACATGAAAAGTTCCTATGTAGACTTCATTCATAAATGTGGGGGTCTCTCATCATTCAATTTGATTGACAGTAACTCTATCAAATCCTCTTTTATAGTGTAAATTTATATAATTAGGTTCATTGTAATGAAATAGAATAACATCTAATCAATATATAATTTTTTTATTTTCTTAGTATGATGGATTAATTACACATCATAGGTCATCTATTATAGTATATATCCATCCATTTGGGATAAAATGTAGTGAGGTTATCAGATCATATATTCAGTAGTAGTGTTAATCATATGGGCCTCTTCCATGTCGGTTCCAATGAATGGGTACACCATTTTATATTCTGTAATATTATTTAATATTTAATCCCATTGTGTATTTTCTAGTGAAGTGGAAACATTATCCAATGAATTAGTTCATTCATTTTTTGAATGTAGTATGCAAACCAGTATTTTCTTATTAGTTAATTAGTCTATAAACGCTCACATATTATGAATCATCGGAATAAATTCATCTTCAATAATGGAATATTCACTATTGATTGACTTAATCACTAACCTGTAATTGAAAATGATATTTAGGAAATACATTGATATTTCCTAGAAATAGATAACATTTAATGTTGTATTCATGTTATTCATTATACTTTTAACATCTATTATATAATATGAAGAAATTGGGGAACACATTCTTTATAATGTATAAGTCCATGATCCCTAAGACATCTCTATTGAGTTTTGGTTAATTAAAAACTATTTCTATTGTGATTTTATATTTTTAATCGAAATAAATATAAAACATATTTATAGTGTCATTAATGTAGACTAATTCTTCATTATGATATTTATAATCCATTTCCATGATTTATAATGTTGGGTGTATATGAAGGAAGTCTACCAATTATTTCCCATTGGTATCATTCTGCAGTAAGTCTTAGATATCAATAAAATTCTTTTTTTCCACCCATCATTTTATTCATCCACATAACAAAAGGTTGTTGATGTTTTATTTGAGTGGGTCAATTTGAGGGAGTTTGTATACTGCCTGATTTTTCATATACTATAAAAATTTATGAATAAAGATGGTTAATTGAAATAATTTTTTCTGAATGTATAAATATTGAGGATCTAGGTCAATCATGTGTTTTCAAAGATAGTACATACCATTTCATTTTCACACATCATTATTCTACTTTATAATGGGATAAAGTAATCACTCTAATGATTCTTCATATTGGAACTGTGGATTACCTTTGACTAATTGTAATAATATTGATGATATTGATATATATATCATGATATTGTTAAAATTATATGTAGAACATTTTTTCCACTGATAGATGAGACAATTCATCATAGGATTAGAATGAATATTTTGTTTCCTATGAGGTTACGAATAAATATCTTGGTTTCAGTGATGTTCCTATGAAGCTCAATCATCCCATTGATATTGTGAGGAATTGGATTATTAAGGATCATGTTCATTTTATTGGTTTTGGAAATGATTCCATGATGTAATACCATGAATCCATGAATTATTTCTAATTCCACACTGAATGTACACTTTAGGAGATTATGATTTATGATACACTAATTTAGCTTATCAAAAAATATTTCAATATTGCTGATATTCTCATAATTTCAACGAAATTTGATAGTGAAACCATTTCATAATATTCCAATATATTCCCTAATAATTATTTGTAATATTGTGGATGTAACTATGTTATGAGGTGATAACATTTTTCATCCCAATGATTATTAATTGATAATAAGGCAATCACTAGGGTGATTAGAAATTATTTTTTCCCCATCGTCAAGAGATATCTTGATTTGGTAATACCCTATTTATCAATACATTATGTAGAGCTCCTAGAAACCAAATTTTTTATTGATCAAATTTTTTATGATATTAAATTAAAAAAGAATAATCTATTACAATTTATATCTCTAATGATGATACAAACCTTGATGATACTATTTTTTAACATTAAATCCCAAAGGAATTCATATTTACTGAGATTATCAACATCACATATGACCATGTTTTTCATGAGTTGAATTCATTCTCATGAAAACATAATGTTTTCTTTAATAATAATTAATTAATCACACAATATGGGAATCCACATTGGGATCATGTATTTTAATTCCTTTTTAATTATATGTAATAAAATATTAGTGATGATAAATAATTAATCTAGGGATTATTTCATACATAAATTAAAATGCTTGATTTCTTCAATTGTGGTAGAGACATATTTCTCAATTTCTAGAGGATGACTTCAAACATATTCATACTCTTATAGATATACATAAATTTCAATGGAAGTGAGCGATGAATGAATGAAAAAAGGGATGTTAGAAAATGAAAGGGTATATTTTTCCATTGTGAATGATAGTGATATGTATTTGGGTGTCGAGAATAATGAGGTATGATATTTGTTTTTAGGTTCATTCTCTATATGCTCTATGGATTTTCCACTATCACTATGGGAAAAATATTTGTCATCAAACTATGATTTCAGAAATTATTTCATAGAAGTTTCATTTTATATAAATTATAGTGATTTACTTAATGATCATGACTTTGATGATATATTTATGCTTTTGAGAGAAATGAGGGAAATTCTTTCCATGTTATAGTCAATGTCATTTAGATCAGTTCTTTGTTCATCACATCCATATTTTTCCAATGAAATGATTATAAAAAATATTAGGGACATCATGAAAGAACCAAAATTAATTACCCTAAATATGATAGTAGTATATATATAATTCTCCATATGATCACAGAATAGGATGAAAATTCTCATTTCTAGATATTTTTGGGATTTAAACTAGAAACAAATATCAGCAATGGAAAAATTTATTCCCATCTCATATACTCCCTCATCTTTGTATTAAGATACAAGAGATTCAAAAGGGGAACCATCACCATAAAACCCTTAGACCTACCATTTGATGAAGTATATGAGATATTTTTGGTTTATCAAAGGTACTATTTCATTAGAATTAAATCATGTTCTTCTTAACATAGTGCAGAAATTCAGGTTATATTAGATAATCATAAACATGGATTCAAATACAGTGTACCTTAAATTAGATTTGGGGATGATTTATTTATGAAACTATAACTCACTTATTTCATACAGATGTATTTTCTATGGAGAAAGAGAAAAATAATCCTTTATATGGATCATGTTTCAAAGCATTATATTTGGGGATAGATTAATTATAATGTATTAATAAATTAAAAATTGATGGAAATCAAAATTTTCCATCATTATTTATATATATAATTTCATGATATCTACCTATATATAATCATACTTGTCATTCAATTTTAAGTATATAAACATATGAAATTTATATAGGTTTGTATCAATATGATATACCAATGTAGTAGTGATGGAAACATAAAATTATTAAGGGATATTAAAAGACTAAACGTGTTATTTTGGAAGAAAGGTTGAAATAGAGATGAAATGAATATTTTATAACACTGAAAAAATAACAAAAGGTTGTTTTAGGGTTTCATACTTCCTGAGACAACGCTCTAACACTCACTACATAGGGTTTATCCTTAGACTAGATCTTGGGTGCTAAGACAATATGTTTTGGCTACTACCTTAATTAACTGTAAATTTACATAATTTTCTATGTAATAGTATTATATGACTATCCAAAAGGATAATTAAAAATATGTTGATTCATATTTCTAAACAAGATTTCTAAAAAAATTTGAATTGAATGGTCGTTGAATATTCAGTACTAGTCTAATGATTTTTCTGAGTTCACTATTGTGTCATTTTATAGATCTATAATATATATTAATATCTGAATAATTAGTCTTGAATAATGAATTCTATTTCAACTGTATCTTTATTAACCTCATTAGGCTTGGAGGCCTCTTCCTCTAGGATTTTGAGATAAAGTTATATTAGGTATATATATTTTTTCTTCAATCGTTAAGGATTATATTAACCAAATAAATGTACTGATCTATATAGATATTATTCATCTTTTTAGGATTCCATTTTATTAGTTGAATCCTATTAAACCATTTTAATGAGTGGTTCTCAATAAACTAATTGGAAGAGAGGATCCCATTCTCCGAGTGTTAAGATAATAAATAGTTATAGGGTTAAAAATATATTCAGGAACATCAAGAGTCTGTATTCTTAAAATTTTATCTTTCATTATGTCTCATATGTTCTTGGAAGTATATGTTATTTTATTATTGTAATTTATTAAGAAGTATATAATGTTTTAATTAAGGTATTTTAGTTCACAAATGGTTCTTTAACTATACACTATGGATAACATGTTCTAATTTGAACATATTTATAGGCATACAATCATAAATAAATTTTATAGACCTATTCCCATCTTACTAATCTCCCCATTATTCATATGATATGGTAGTAGAAGAACAGACGAATTGTGCTTCTGGATTTATAAACATGACATGTGTAACGACCCAAAGTTTTTCAATGAAAAATTCTCTTCTTATATCTATGTCATAAAAACACAAAATAATGAACAACTAAGTGATAAGTGACCTTTAAACATAATTTTGACACCCCTATGTTTGGAATTTTAAAAATCCGACATACACGGTTGTGTTCAAGATAGTTTTTGGAGTCTAATGAAACAAAAATAATTTTTGGTGAATAGTAACCTACCCTTATGAATAGTAACCTACCCTTATGAATAGTAATATGAACCTTATGAATAGTAAATAAGAGTAACATTACCTATGAATAATAAAATAAAATTTAGACATCATAGAAAGTGATAATTTGACCTTAGTAAACGTTTTTGGTATTTTATAAGTCATAAATAAATAATTATAATTAATTAATTAATTTAAAAGAATATTTATTTTCCTGAAATATATTCATAAATTATTTAATCAATGTCTAATAGTTTTTAGATAATTTTATAAGACCCTACGTAATTTTTGAAAGAACTACAAAATTAGTTTTAATTTTAAAAACTGTTTTTTAAAGTAAATTATGATTTTAATTAAATATTAAATTAATAATATTTATAAAATTATTTTTGAAAAATGGACTTCATTTTTGGATTCTACACGTTGAAAAATGGTTGGGATAATGTTTTGGGATTTTTCTGAGATACTTGAATTTTTGATGAATAGTAGAATACATTAATTTATCATATAAATACATTTTAATTAAAACCCACTATTCCTGACATCACAAGTGATGTAAGCACCCAAATCCCAAATTCACAAGTCAAATTTACTATTCTTATTCATCCAAGACTCACTATTCCTTTTCTTAGGTGAAATTAATAAACTAATCAATTTTATATTAAGGAAACCCCTCTCCCCTCCACTATAAAAGCCACCCTTCACTCCCTCTTTTCCTCACACCTCTCAAGCTCCAAGCCTTCTCTAAATTCTGCCCAAACACCTTCCCTAGCTCATCCCTCATGTCCAAAATCTGCTGGTCTCATCAAAATACCAAGCCTAGCTTCCTTAAATAGGATCTCAAGAGAAGGATTCTAAAGGTAATTTCTCTCTCTCTTCTCCTTTAATTTCCTTTCAAGTTCAAGTTCCTTTCTTGATCTCTCCCTACCTATCTTCATCCAAATTGTTCTGTAAATCCAGTATTATATATATATACTGTAATATTATGATTCTAATGTTATATTATATCACCTCACACCCTTTACATATTCCTTTTATTTTATTAAAGAGAACGTTGTTCATGTGGTGATAATTTATCACCTTCAAAAACAACATGCTCTCTTCTTCCATTTATATATTCAATCTGGTCATGAAACCATTTTAGTGGTTGAACCAGAATGTTTCGTATGTATTATGTTCTATTTTAAGTTCTGTAAATAACCTATGGCCATACTACTAAGTGAAAAATTAAAATGAGTTGGTTGTGATCCAAAAACCGCTCAAATTAGCCCAAATAATCTTCATTTAATTATTATCTAATGATTCGGTCACATGGATCTAATATAACTCATTATAAAATCATTCAAGCTTCTTTAATATCATTAATTACATGTAATATCAGTTATGGATGTTTACCCATGATCTACCCAAACATCAAATTAAGAATACAAGTGGACCGCTCAAGAAAACCATGAAAACGAACATCCCCGATCAATGTTTTTAAACTCTATAAGTCATCCAAAGAAACATAATATAAAATAATGAAACCAGAATGAACCCTATTAATGTATAAAAGGTTCTGAAATTTCTAATTAATGAATATAATGTCATTATACAGTACATTAAAGGGAAGGAGGCATTCGAGTACAAGGTAAGGGGAAATCTCGAACCCAATTTTCTTCCTTCGGGTTCTCCCTCTTTCACTCCATTTTTGATATGGTTACTCCTCAAAGGTATTTTGTTCATAATTTCCTTTACTTTTCTGGGATATACATGTTTTCCAATGGTTTTTATGTCCATCAAAATGTTTTCCAAAAGAACTCTTCTTTCAAGATCTCACCTTTTACCTCTCATTCAAGGTTGATGGTTCTTATATCAAGTATGTTGTTCCCTCTTTCTTTTGGGAACCAAAAGCTTATGAATGTGTTATTATGAGATGAAACCCATTCCTTTACATGTTTTATTTATGTACATGTTTGATATGTGTTCTATGTGGAAAGCATGATAATGATAATATTATGATGTGACGGGTGCGCCCAGAATTATATAGCGCAATATGAATGTTTAAATGTGACGGGTGCGCCCGGAATTATATAGTGCTACAATGCATTGGGTAAAGTGATGAATCTCATGAGTAAATGTGAAATGATGCGTGAACATGATGCTAGCTTTGTTCACAAGTATGTGTGGTAGTTAACCACTAAGACATGATGTTTCATTTTTATGCTTTTCCACATTTCAAGTTAATTGTTTATGCTCCTCTCATGTTCAAGATCTTTTTCCTATGTCATGATTATGCTCACCCCATGCTATATTGTTCTTATCTATCCTCTTACTAGGCATTTATCTCACCCCTTTTGATGTATATCCTCAGGTGGCTACATGTACTAAGGAGAGGACAAGTGCTACTAAGAATCTAAAGAAGAAGAGATTAAATGAATTTTTATGCTTGATGTTGTACTTGTTATGTGTAGTCCTAGTTTTCCCAAGACACTAAACCTCTGGATCCTCCATGTGTAATACTATTATGTCGTTTATCTTTGAAATGATGTAATAGTAATGTAAGAAAAGGCCGGGTCGCTATAGTTGGTATCAAAGGAAAGGTTTAGTTAATTTGGGAATCAGGATTAGTAAACCCTAAAGAAAACCTCTAGCATGAGACTAAGTACAAATATGCACACAAGGATATTTACCTAGGGATCCCATATGTTATGTTTTTGGTATAATTTTTTAAATGAATAAGTTATTCATGACTTATTTACTTATGTTTTGTTCTAACCTTTTCTATTTTACAAAATGGTGGGAACTAGGAAAAATCAGGTCAACAACTCTTGAGAAGGCCAATGCAACGATTGCCCGAACGACATCCCCAATGATTTTGGAGGTGGAGTTCAAAACTTCATGGCGATGCTTACCCAATTATCCCGGGTTATGAATAATAACCATAATAATGGGGAACGTCCTCCTTCACCAAAGAGGGAGAAACTAGCTATCGAATGTTTTATGCGGCAATGACCACCGACGTTTTGTGGATCTTCCGATCCACTAGTTGCGGAATAGTGGGTCAACTCCATGGAGAAGATATTTTCTGTTCTTCACTGTTCCGAGATGGAGAAGGTGACTCTAGCCATTTATCGTCTAGATGGAGAAGCTGATCAATGGTGGGCTTTGATTAAGAACACCAAGCCAAGGGGGGAAATTGAAGAGATGGAATGGGAAGACTTTAAGATAATGTTTCTTAATAAGTACATCCCAAGAACTCTTTGCACGAAGATGGAGAGAGAATTCATAGAGCTCAAGAAAAAAGAAGGAGAATCTGTCACAACCTATGAAGCAAATTTCACAAGGCTCACAAGGTATGCTTTGGGTTTTGTTATCAACAATGATAGCAAAATTGATAGATTCTTTAGTGGATTAAAACCACATCTTCGAAAAGCTCTTGCAATTTGAGATTTTGGGAGTTATGAAGAAGTTGTTCGGTGTGCTCTCAAAGTATAGATGGAGTTTGGAGAATGGTCCCATGGCTATGGTGATAAGAAAATAAAGATGGAGTTTCAATCTAGTGGATCTAGTGATAAAGATGGGAAGAAAACACAACAACCCACTTGCCAAAAATGTGGGAAGTTGCACAATGGGAACTGCCTCAAAGGGACAGGGAAATGCTTCAAGTGTGGGAAAGAAGTACACCTAGCTCATGAGTGTCTAAGAGACATGAAAAGGAAGGATAATGTAGACGATGAAAGGAAAGAACCACTCGTGGTTCAATGCTACAACTGTAAGGAGCTAGGGCACTATTCAAACCAATTCACTAAACCTCGAGCTCTCGAGGGTAATCAGCGCCAACATCCACCAAAGCCAAAAGAACAAGGGAAGGCTTATGCCATCACTACTGCGGAGGTGGAACATGATAATGAAGTCGTACAAGGTACACTTCCTATTCACTCAAGAATGGAAAAAGTCTTATTTGATTCTGGTTCTACGCATTCCTTTATATCTTGCAAGTTTGTTAGAACTATAGAATAGAATCCCCAAAACCTTGAAGTAGAGATATCTGTAAAAACTCCAAGTGGTGCAATCATTGCAACCCAAGTGTTTGATTCTTCTCCTGTTGACATATGTGGGAAGATTCTTCCGGCAAATCTCGTAATACTTCCCTTGGTGGAATTAGATGCCATAATGGGAATCAATTGGCTCTCGTTATATAGAGAACATAACAACTATCGGGAAAAGGAAATATATTTTCATATTTCGAACCATCCCATGCTCCTCTACAAATGCAAGGAAGATTATGAATATCCTTTGAAAAATCCTTCAATGGTGTGGGTGATGATTCCCTATGAAGAAGCATACCTCGCCCAAATGGTTGAGTCGAAGGAAAGTGCCAACCTTGAGGAAATCCCATCGTAAGGGAATACGGCGATGTATTTCCCAAAGAGTTACCCGGAATTCCCCCGGATCGTGAGGTAGAGTTCTCAATTGAACTCATACCCGGAGCTACTCCTATCTTGAAGTGCCCCTATAGGATGGCTCCTATCGAACTGGAGGAGTTAAAGAAGCAGTTGCAAGAGAATCGGGACAAAGGGTTCATACGCCCTAGTGCATCACCTTTGGGTGCGCCCGTGCTCTTTGTAAAGAAGAAAGATGGAACCATGCAGCTGTGTATCGATTATCGGGAACTCAACAAGATCATCATAAAGAACAAGTATCCTCTCCCAAGGATTGATGACTTGTTCGACTAGTTAAGAGGATCTCAATACTTCTCAAAGGTGGATCTTCATTCTGGATATCATCAAGTAAAGGTGAAGAAGGAAGATATTCAGAAGACTGTCTTCCATACAAGGTATGGGCACTATGAGTTTTTGTTGATGCCCTTCGGACTTACTAATGCCCCAGCAATCTTCATGGATTTGATGAATAGAGTATTTAGACATTACCTCGACAAATTTGTGGTAGTGTTTATCGATGATATTCTCATATACTCCAAGAGAAATGAGGAACATGAAGAACATCTAAGACTTGTGTTGGTGACATTGAAAAAGGAGAAGTTGTATGCCAAGTTCAGCAAGTGTGACTTTTGGATGAATCAAGTCACGTTCTTGGGACATGTGATCACAAGAGAGGGAATTTCTGTGGACCCTTCAAAGACAAAGGCAATTGAGGAATGGCCCAGGCCCTCTAGTGTCACAGAAATCCGTAGTTTTCTTGGATTAGCTGGGTACTACTGACATTTTGTGAGAAACTTCTCACGATTGTCAAGCCCACTAACTAAGTTAACAAGGAAAGGGGTAAAGTATGTATGGATGGAAGAATGTGAGGGAAGGTTCAAGGAGCTAAAGAGAAGTCTGATCACTGCACCTGTACTCACACTACCGAAAAGTGGAGAAAGTTTTGTGATATACAGTGATGCTTCAAAGAAAGGCTTGGGTTGTGTGCTCATGCAGAATGATAATGTGATTGCCTACGCCTCACGACAGTTGAAGATCCATGAGCAGAACTACCCGACGCATGATCTAGAGTTGGCAGCCGTGATTTTTTCCTTGAAAATCTGGCGGCACTACCTTTATGGTGAGAAGTGTGACATATACACCGACCACAGGAGCCTAAAGTATATATTCCCACAAAAGGAGCTCAACATGCATCAAATGAGATGGTTAGAGCTAATCAAGGATTATGATTTCTCTATTCACTATCATCCTGAAAAGGCGAACAAGGTAGTTGATTCTCTAAGTAGGAAAGAACCTGCTACTCTATCCATATTGAGGATTGAGAAAGACCCTATCTTCTTGGATATGCAAAGGATGGATTTGGGAATCATAAGGGCAGGGGATACATCCTACCTTGCCCAAATGATTGTGCAACCATCCATCCAACAGAAGATTAAGGAAGCACAAAGGGATAATGTAGAGATACAAAAGAGGGTGAATGCAGTAAAGGAAGTGAAGCTACAAGAGTTCCATATCGACGATGATGGTGTGATTTGGTTTGAAACGTGGATTTGTGTGCCTTCATCACCCGGAATAAAGAAGGAACTATTGGATAATGCACATAGCTCAACTTTCTCTATCCATCCTAGAAGTACCAAGATGTATCGTGATCTCCAAGAACACTTCTGGTGGGATAACATGAAGAAGGAGATTGCGGAATATATATCAAGGTGCTTGGTATGTCAGCAAGTTAAAACTAAGCGGCAAAAGTCCAAAGGTATGATGCAGCCATTGCTTATACCCATGTGGAAATGGGAAAATGTTACTATGGACTTTGTCATGGGTCTCCCGAAAACGTCAAGAGGAAATAATGCGATATGGGTTGTGGTTGACCAACTCACCAAGACTGCCCATTTTATCGCTATTCGGGAAGACCTCTCACTTGAACAACTTGCAAGGATATATGTGAAGGAAGTAGTGAGATTTAACGGTGTTCCGCTCTCGATTGTCTCTGACCGTGATCCAAGGTTCACTTCTAAATTCTGGAGGAGCCTTCAATATGCTTTGAGTACTGAATTAAATTTCAGCACGGCCTATCACCCCCAACCTGATGGCCAGTCTGAAAGGACTATTCAGACACTTGAAGATATGCTAAGATCCTTCTCTCTTGAATTCAAAGGTGGTTGGGATCAACATCTCCCATTGGTTGAGTTCTCATACAACAATAGCTTCCACTCGAGTATTCAGATGGCTCCGTATGAAGCTCTTTATGGGAAGCGATGTAGAACTCCAACCTGTTGGGATGAAGTTGGAGAACGAAAGCTACTTGGTCCCGATCTTGTTCAAGAGATGACAGAGAAGGTTCAAGTCATCCAGAAACACATCAAAGCTGCTCAAAGTCGGAAAAAGAGCTATGCTGACAATCGTCGAAGGGGATTGGAGTTCGATGTTGGAGATAAATTCTTCCTTCGAATATCTCCATGGAAGAGAGTCATGTGATTCGGGAAGAAAGGGAAGTTAAGCCCAAGGTACATTGGCCCCTTTGAGATCCTTGATCGTATAGAAGATGTGGCATATCGTCTGGCACTTCCACCGAATATGGCTCATGTTCATGATGTGTTTCACGTATCACTACTGAGGAAGTACATTCCAGACCCCTCACATGTACTAAACTCAGAGGTGGTATAGCTGGAAGATGATCTCTCATATGAGGAGCAGCCGGTAAAAATTCTAGACCGAAGTGATAAGGTTCTACGCAACAAGACAACCCGCCTTGTCAAAGTGTTGTGGAGGAACCAAAAGTTTGAGGAAGCAACTTGGGAACCGGAAGAGGCAATGAAGGAGAAGTACCCTCACCTGTTTGTGTAAGGTGAAATTTCGGGGGCGAAATTTCTTAAGGGGGGAAGAATGTAACGACCCAAGGCTTTTCAATGGAAAATTCCCTTCTTATATCTATGTCATAAAAACAAAAAATAATGAACTACTAAGTGATAAGTGACCTTTAAACATAATTTTGTCACCCCTATGTTTGGAATTTTAAAAATCCGACATACACGGTTGTGTTCAAGATAGTATTTGGAGTCTAATGAAACAAAAATAATTTTTGGTGAATAGTAACCTGCCCTTATGAATAGTAACCTACCCTTATGAATAGTAATATGAACCTTATGAATAGTAAATAAGAGTAACATTACCTATGAATAATAAAATAAAATTTAGACATCATAGAAAGTGATAATTTGACCTTAGTAAACGTTTTTGGTATTTTTTAAGTCATAAATAATTAATTATAATTAATTAATTAATTTAAAAGAATATTTATTTTCCTGAAATATATTCATAAATTATTTAATCAATTTCTAATATATTTTAGATAATTTTATAAGACCCTACGTAATTTTTGAAAGAACTACAAAATCAGTTTTAATTTTAAAAACTGTTTTTTAAAGTAAATTATGATTTTAATTAAATATTTAATTAATAATATTTAGAAAATTATTTTTAAAAAGTTTACTTCATTTTTGGATTCTACACATCAAAAAATGGTTGGGATAAAATTTTGGGATTTTTCTGAGATACTTGAATTTTTTATGAATAGTAGAATACATTAATTTATCATATAAATACATTTTAATTAAAACCCACTATTCCTGACATCACAAGTGATGCAAGCACCCAAATCCCGAATTCACAAGTCAAATTTACAATTCTTTTTCATCCAAGACTCACTATTCCTTGTCTTAGGTGAAATTAATAAACTAATCAATTTTATATTAAGGAAACCCCTCTCCCCTCCACTATAAAAGCCACCCTTCACTCCCTCTTTTCCTCACACCTCTCAAGCTCCAAGACTTCCCTAAATTCTGCCCAAACACCTTCCCTAGCTCATCCCTCATGTCCAAAAGCTGCTGGTCTCATCAAAATACCAATCCTAGCTTCCTTAAAGAGGATCTCAAGAGAAGGATTCTAAAGGTAATTTCTCTCTCTCTTCTCCTTTAATTTCCTTTCAAGTTCAAGTTCCTTTCTTGATCTCTCCCTACCTATATTCATCCAAATTGTTCTGTAAATCCAGTATTATATATATATATATACTGTAATATTATGATTCTAATGTTATATTATATCACCCAACACCCTTTCCATCTTCCTTTTATTTTATTAAAGAGAACGTTGTTCATGTGGTGACAATTTATCACCTTCAAAAACAACATGCTCTCTTCTTCCATTTATACCTTCAATCTGGTCATGAAACCATTTTTATGGTTGAACCAGAATGTTTTGTATGTATTATGTTCTATTTTAAGTTCTGTAAATAACCTATGGCCATACTAATAAGTGAAAAATTAAAATGAGTCGGTTGTGATCCAAAAACCGCTCAAATTAGCCCAAATAATCTTCATTTAATTCTTATCTAATGATTCGGCCACATGGATATAATATAACTCATTATAAAATCATTAAAGATTCTGTAATATAATTAATTACATATAATATCAGTTCTGGATGTTTACCCATGATCTACCCAAACATCAAATTAAGAATACAAGTGGACCGCTCAAGAAAACCATGAAAACGAACATCCCCGATCAATGTTTTTAAACTCTATAAGTCATCCAAAGGAACATAAAATGAAGTAATGAAACCAGAATGAACCCTATTAATGTATAAAAGGTTCTGTAATTTCTAATTAATGAATATAATTTCAGTATATAGGACATTAAAGGGAAGGAGGCATTCGAGTAAAAGGTAAGGGGAAATCTCGAACCCAATTTTCTTCCTTCGGGTTCTCCCTCTTTCACTCCATTTTTGATATGGTTACTCCTCAAAGGTCTTTTGTTCATCATTTCCTTTACTTTTCTGGGATATACATGTTTGTAATTGGTTTTTATGTCCATCAAAATGTTTTCCAAAAGAATCTTCTTTCAAGAGCTCACCTTTTACCTCTCATTCAAGGTTGATGGTTCTTATATCAAGTATGTTGTTCCCTCTTTCTTTTAGGAACCCAAAGCTTATGAATGTGTTATTATGAGATGAAACCCATTCCTTTCCATGGGTTATTTATGTACATGTTTGATATTTGTTCTATGTGGCAAGCATGATAATGATAATATTATGATGTGACGGGTGCGCCCGGAATTATATAGCGCGATATGAATGTTTAAATGTAACGGGTGTGCCCGGAATTATATAGTGCTCCAATGCATTGGGTAAAGTGATGAATCTCATTAGTAAATGTGAAATGATGCGTGAACATGATTCTAGATTTGTTCACAAGTATGTGTGGTAGTTAACCACTAAGACATGATGTTTCATTTTTATGCTTTGCCACATTTCAAGTTTATTGTTTATGCTCCTCTCATGTTCAAGATCTTTTTCCTATGTCATGATTATTCTCACCCCATGCTATATTGTTCTTATATATCCTATTACTGGGAATTTAGCTCACCCATTTTTATGTATATCCTCAGGTGTATATATGTACTATGGAGAGGACAAGTGATACTAAGAAGCTAAAGAAGAAGAGATTAAATGAATTTTTATGCTTGATGTTGTACTTGTTATGTGTAGTCCTAGTTTTCCCAAGACACTAAACCTCTGGATCCTCCATGTGTAATAATATTATGTTGTTTATCTTTTAAATGATGTAATAGTATTTTAAGAAAAGGCTGGGTCGCTATAACATGTTTAGAATCTACCATCATTTGAAGGATACCACTAAATAGGATGCATTACTTGGATGTATATACCAATAATTTTTTTAATGTGAACTAATTCAAGTGGTAATTTATTCAAAGATGATCTTGATTCCTAGGATCAAACAAATTTATAGAATTTTCTACCATATTTTCAATGAATTAATAAAGAAGAAACACATTTCACAATGATCATACTTTAGTATATTGATAATCATACAAGGTATACCATTTTTTATCTCATCTATATAAGGATTCAAATATTGTTATTTTAATTCAAGTGGGTGAACGTCATGATATATCAACAGTTTTGGTGATAGAGGTGGTACTTTAGTTTGAATAAGAATAAGAGTAATTTTTTTCTTTACCAGTCATCTTCCCTAGAGTTGTAGACATTTGAAGAATATTGGTGTTATTACTATTTATGAAACATTTTATCCTATTGTCAACATAGTTAAATAATAGAATCTAAAATGATATTTTATTATAAATAGTGATATTTTCAAATCATTATGAAGTTTCTCCATGAATATGCACAACCATTATTCAATAGGGAGTTACATGAATAAATATAAGATAGAACCTATCCATATTGAAATAATGTATATGATCCTATCATTCATACACTGTTTAGAATTTTTTTGGTCACAAAATATTATATTTATTATTATAGAGATGAATTTATCAAAGAACTATTAGAAGACGTGTTCTTATCCAAATATTACTCTAGCCATAAAATTTCATTATATAAAAATGGTATTTTTACACATTATAAAAAGAGGAATATGAGTATCATTCTCTACCATTTATAAACTATTATAATTAATGTATGAAATATAGAACTTAATTGTTATAAATGAAACTCAAAGTACCCACTTCCATTAATGTAATAAAAATTTTGAATTTTTATGCTGTGTGAAAGAGGTGATAGGTCCAACCATATTGGTAATGTATTTTCTTCTTTTTTTGGTTCAAAACTCCAAAACATTTATGATCTTAGTGACTCAATGGATTCATGATATAGTAGTGGGAAAATTGGTTACTTATAATTATGGCCAGACGCAATTTTCGTAGCAAGAAGATCATCTTTATAGTTTTTTCTTCTAACATGTATGGGTGATCAATAGTTTAGTCCCCAAAGATGGTTTTGGATGTAATAATTGTGGAAAAACTCAATTATTTTTTCTATGATTTTCAAATATACCATCTACTAGGATGTTTCACTATTCATATTATTGGACTCTTCTCTCTTTAGTGTAAATTTTTTTCCACAATGAGGATGATGAGATGAAAGTGAAATAAAATTATATGTATAAAGTATAAATATTTTAGAATATGAATCAAAGGGAATTAAGAATAAATTAAAAGTACAATATATGTTCCTCATATTGTTAAAACTTATATTAAATGGCTATAAATAAAACCAATTCATGTGAAGGGTGGATTTTTTTCACACCATTTCCATTTTCATTGCTACAATCCTATAATAGTGGTGAGAATTTAGAATTTGGAGAACATTAATTTTTTTGTATCAATTAATGAGTATGAACATGTTCTTAATGCTTTTTACTATGGAACATATTTTGGATTTTTTACTCGTTATCATTTTAATTAATAATAAAATCATGTCCATGTATTATATGGGGATAATAAAAAGGATTTTAGTTAATAACTACCATGTTTCCTAAATAATGTTCTAAATAGATATATAATTTTCAACATAAAAATATCATCCTAGAGGCACGTAACAATCCTATTTAATCTATGATTTCAGAGTAGACATGCTTTTAGTAAGTCCCCAGTGACGTATTTCCTTCCATTGCATATGATTCCTTAGAATTTATTCAATAACGGTAATCATGATAGAGTCCCAAAAAATTCATAGTAAGTGAATCCCCATATTTGGATACATGGTATGGAATAGAGGCAAATATTATAAAATTTATATTGATTCTTTCCATAGAAAAGAGAAGACTAATTTTCGTTGAGGAATATGATTTTATGAAAAAAATTCCCCCAATCCTATGGAAAGGGGTTGACAAAGTTCTACTATGGTGAAATAGTTTACTCATAGTGGTTTTAAAAAACCATGGGCTGGAAGAGGTGGTAATAATTCTCCCAGAAATGTGGGATATTATTTCTCATTTATCACTAATTCTATATCAAATTCCACCACATTTTTCGTAAAATATTTTTGTTTGATCATGATCTGGGTAAAGTGAAGATTTTTAACTTTATATTCTAAATTTTTAGGGTTGTGGTTTGGAGAATGATTTAGATTTTATCAAAAGATAAACATATTAAAAAATTTAGAGGTATGGTCTATGAGTCTATGAATGGATATTTCTTTTCTGAAGAATCTATTAGAGATTTAGATATGATGAAACCACAGTTGATATTAAAATGAGAAACTGATGGGCTCAAGCCTCATACTTATCTTTATGTGATGAAATTTAAACACACCCCTCCAAATAAAATCTAATGACTATGGAGATTGTAAAATTGAAATAGTACATAATAATCCCATCATCTCATAAAAACACATGGTGTTATTCAAAAAAAACATTGTAGATGTCACCTTAGATAATTATTGCATACTTTTTGGAGATCTCAGCACTTATTTAAAAATTCATGGTTTCAAACAATTCTATGGTAGTCCAAGTCATTATGAAAAGATGTACCTATATTTTCTTTATGTGGTTAGCATATTTTTTATATAAAATAATTATTACTTTATATAGTGAATATCAATAAAAAATTTATACAAATAAGTTTTACACATTCCACTATCAATGTATTCAAAATATCTTAATGGGGAATTAAAATAGGCTATAATGGGAATGGTAGGTAGTAATTAATAATATCATTTCCAATAAACATAGTTCATTCTTACTCTTTGGTAATGTATTCAATAACCTAATCCTTATAAATAGTATTTTCCCCTAATTATTTACCATGGGGAGTAGGATTAGTTAGAATATTATCTATACTATTAAACAAAAATTAATTCAAGTGTGGTAGGGATAATTTATAAATACATAGGCTATCCTTCGGATGAGAACATATATATCTAATAAAAGATATATATCTAGGTTTTATAATAATCAATATCACTAGGTCATGTTAGTATATGGGCTTTATCCATGTAACATCAACAAGTTAAGGACTATATTTCTAAATTTTGATTTCAAAGTGGGTAAGATATTCAACTAAAAAACCAATATGTGTATCAATTCTAATATTTATCAATATATACTTATAGGGGGGAATCTTATTGAATATTTCCAAGGGAGTAATTTCAAGGCAGAATGTGTTAAGGTAAGTCCTAATTGTCAACTGATTTCCATCAATATAAGGAATTTTTTTAATCTCTAATGAAGAGAACTATACCAATGATTTATATTGATTCTTACACTGGGGTTTATTATTAGAGGTTTCTCTCGAGATCACCTGTGGAGATTCTAGTGATGCATTACTGGTGGGAGATACCCAATTATTCGATCTTATGATTAGTTATAAAATTTTTTGGTGCAGTATAATTATCCTTAAGGTTATAAATAAGGTCATAATTGATAATTTTATATATATAAGGATAATAATATATTTTTTCCCTTAGTGAGATATCATCATATATTTTTTGATTTGGGTAGTCGATGTTGTGTATTTTTCATAGTTACATTTAGATACATTAGCCCAACTAAGATCCCCCTTAATCTTATTTCAGAATAATTAAAAATTATTTCATATTATTAGAGGGAGAAGGAATATATTACATTTGTAGATATACTTTTGAAATATATTTAGTTATATTATGGAATTGGTATGAATATTTGTTTACTCTTATGTGGCCATTCTAATGGTATAATGTTATCCGGTTTTAAATGAAACACTTTTTTACCCTATAATTAATTCATGAAAATGTTAGGATGATGATTCACCAAAATGGGATAATTAATTTATTACTCTTGAGTAGATATTAAAATAATTTTAGCATCGTCCTTTATGGTTGGGTAGTAATATATTCCTTCCCCTAAAATTTTCCAATATACATTGAAAAAATAATTTTCTGTCACTTCAAATATTTGATGCTATTTGTTAATAATGTATTCTAAGAAAAACCCATTCCCATCCATTGATATAAACATGTGTTGATGGAAATCTACTGATAGAATGGGGATATGATCCCATTCCCTGATGGGATAACAAATATGATATTTGTCCTATCATCTAGTTGTGACCAGGATATAATTACATGATTTATGTGTGGTTTTGGTAATTATTTAACCCCAAATTAGTAAAAATATATAAATTAAATATTACACTAATGGTTACAGATTATTTAGGGCTTCCTATACAGATAAAACAATAATGTGGACATATTGACTAATTACCACCGTGGAAAGATGGAAGGATTATTTTATTGAAGTATTTAAATGGTGTTTCTCTATATGATTCATAGATTTTTACCCCAGTTAGGAACTTTTGAATGAACAAATATGTGTTACTAGAATAGGGACCTATCATGTGGTCACTTCAGTGGGTTTTTGTGGAACTGATGTCACCTGACCTTAGTGAATATAATGATTATAAACTTGAACCATATAAGGTGACTCATGCATTGATGTGAGTATGTGGATGGCCCGTATACCAAATAAATTGTGAAAAGGGTGATATTTTTCCCTTTTCACTACAGAGTGGATCTGAATATCATTAAATAATGAAACATGCATTAGAAATAAATGTAATTTTTCAAATTCATTTTTGGAAAATTTCATTACATTATGATTTACATCATATTACCTTCTTTATTTTATTTTTATGGCCTTGATTTAAAATTTGATTAATTTATCAATATTTCATTGTTAATATGGT
This sequence comes from Viscum album, assembly GCA_963277665.1. Lineage (NCBI taxonomy): Eukaryota > Viridiplantae > Streptophyta > Magnoliopsida > Santalales > Viscaceae > Viscum > Viscum album. The sequence continues at coordinate 364,330,787 of OY728166.1, read as the reverse complement.
ATACATATGAAAATATATATTATTTTTATTAAATTAAACATAAATTAAATATCCCTCTATTAAATGTTTTAATTATTTACACCTCATGATATTATAATGTTTATAGGACATAAAAAAGAACTCAATCAACTATCATATTCTGATTGGTATATGAACCAAATCCACTATATTATGATGGTATTATTGGATAACCATCACATAGGATTATAACACCATGTTAATATATTTGTGTTACATTCATATGTGAGGAAACTTTTTCATTTTATTCCACATTCCGGATTTATATCAATATAAAATATTATGATTTTATTATGATTTAAAATTTTGATTCGTTATTATAATTTTGGATTTAATAGTAACCTTTTTATAATTCCATGTTTTATTAAATTATATTTATTATTATATTAATTCCTATGATCATTTATTTTTATATCATTATCTTATTCCATTGATTTTTTCACCTATGTGTTTTCATTATTTTTATCATTTTTGTAATTTTTTAGAAAATTATATATAAAATGATTTTTTACCATTTACTGAATGTTTGAGAAAAATATTATCATATATATCCCAATATATCATGAAATATTCATTTATAATTATATCATGTAGTTATTCATTATGTATATTTTTGGAGAAAGAATGGAACATTTTCATGATAAATTAAAGATAAGTTGACAGTCTTTGAAGACACTAAATATTTGGGTTCTAGGAGTTTGTTTTAATATTTATTTGATATGTATAATCTTGTAAAGTGACCCATACAGTTTAGAAAATATTTATTGTTATTCTTTTATATTGATATTGATTTTAATTAATGGACTAGATATGTGGGTTTTAGACTATGGATAATATCATCCATATAGCTATGAAAATTCAATCATTGACAAATTATTGAATATAAATATTATTGAAACATTTATGTTAATAACCAAAATGTAATAATCTATGAGTAATAAGGTATAACTAGTAATTTTTTTCATTGTATCATTCATCATAAATATTTATTTAATAATTTTTTGTTTTTTTAAACCACGTCATTTGGGAGTATTGGGTAGGGTCATAAAATTTAAATGATAATAGATAAAGAAGATGTTCTCTTCTTAATGTGGTGTATATGAAATAAATATTTGAAATATTCATGGTTTCATAGTATATTGAATAAAAATGTATTCCCACGCATTGATGAAAAACATGACTAACAAATTATTCAATCAGTTCACATTGAAGACCTATAGGATCCTCTATGTCTTGGAGGTTCATGATTAGGCTAATAAATGGAACAATATTTACTATTAAAAAATATATGTTACATTATTTTTCAATCATAATCTGAATATTCATTAATATGTGATGAGATACCTAATGAAATTATTTGAAATAATCATTGATAATATTGTGGTAAAATCTATAATGTCCTGAAAAATGTATATATCAATCATAATTGATGGATAAATAAATTTTTTATCACCATTATCTTAGATGCATCAACTTACATTCCTTAATTTGATATAGAACATTTAAACAACATAAAATCACTATATATAAAATTAAACTACTTCAGATTCACTATAATCTATTATTTACCACATCATTCCTGGTCCACAACAAATTCTTTAAGCCATACAAAAAATTATCATTTCTAAATATTGAAGAAACCCATTAATAAATGAACAAATTTATCCAAGATCTTATAAAATATTTTTACATGATTCATTGTAAAGTGGATGGAAAATTGGACATTCCAAACGAAATCATCAATTAGAGAATGATCCATAGGGAAATACTAATAAAGTGCTTATATAAACCACCAAATATATTATAATTTCATTGTCATTATATTATACATTATGAAATAAATAATAACCATGATCTAATAATATATATAAATTTTGATTTCTTAAGGGAAGGAGAGTGTGATCCTATATAAATATTTTTTTTAACTTATTATAATTAGTAGAAAATATTAATCCTATCTCAATTTGGGTGGAGTTTATATCATTGTATTTCATTATAACTATAATTGTTCTTTTCTCTGGATAATATCGAGTTTTATCATCATATAAAAATTGGATATGGGGTTGATCATCACATCATATATAATATTTCATTCCAACATCATCAATACATCTATCATGGGAGGTGTCAATATCCTTTTTGGATATATCATAGCTTGGTAGTATACATTATGTATTATTTTGTGAGTAAAATAGAATATGATATAAACTATACTATCAACAATACACAATGAAATAGTATTCATTTCATTATAAACAATTCAAAATGTTGTTCTTTTCTCAATTTTAATATTAAACACTAATAATTAATGGTCTTTCATATCATTCCCTAATAATTAGTAACCTATATTACTCATGTGTTTCACCATAACTCAATTTTATGGTTTTATAATTGAAGGATTCAATGAAAATAAAAATAACCTTGAATTTTTTTCACATATATTACACCATTTTCATGTTCATTGCATTCACTACTATATTATTTCCTTTTTTATTTTTGGATCATGATGTTGAATCAAATTTCCCTCTTCCTCTCACTATATATCAATCTTTTTATTCAATTGTTAAAAAATAACTATTTTTTTGAAATACACATGATCATAATTATATTTCATTATTTTCAGTAGATCAAATATGACATTATCCTTAGAAACCACATAAATCCACCATCATTTTATAAATTTCGATGAGTGAATTTATTATGTGTGTGATCAAATTATACCTAGTATGTAAAATATTCTAAAATTATGATATTTTGGTCAAGGATTTTACTAAATCAAAGATGATCATTCTTCATTTTGAGAGGTATCTTCTACATCTTTTAGTTTTTTCTTATTCCACATCAGTAATATTACAAATAAATATTATTTTGAAAATTTTATATTTACTAAGGGAGTACAATGTTGATTTGAAGATCTTAAAATATCACAATAATTGATATATTTTGCATATATTTTTTCATGGAACATCCATTTTAAGAATATAAGTGGTGTCCAAGAAGAATTCACATTATGTTTTATCATAGATTCATTATCAATCCTTGTTACTCTTTTCTCATCATATGTACATGCACCTTTATGTGTATATTATTCTTTATTACCATCTTTTATTTCCAAATACATCTAAAACTCATTATCTTTTTTTGTTAGAATATTATTAAATTACATTCTAATTCATATAGTAATAATCATTAAATTTTCATTATAAACATAATTATTACTCATTAAAAAATGATTCAACTCTCAGGGCCCTTTTGGGAAAGAATTGATAAGTGTTTCTCTGTATTCATATATATTTATGGGTGATTCTCCCATAATGTTTCAGGATTTTTCATCATTTTCTCAACATATTTAATTTCTATTTAAAATTTCATAATAATTTTTCTCAATGATAGATAGAAATAGTGTTGGTCATCATGGGAGATTTTTATAACTTATATTTTAGAGTTTTTTAGTTTATTTATGTGATTAGGTTTGGAATTTTTAGACCAAAAAGTGGGAACCATAATTTCCATGGTAAAATCCCTATAAATCATGGGAATGTGTGAAAATTAATTGACCTATTTTATTGATTCCATCTTCAATTTTGCGTAACTGACCTCTATTGTTATACATGTAGATAAAGAATTTAATTTTATGGTTCAATATATCTCAAAAATATTATATTCCTCATTTACATTTCCTTGATATTTCTATTAAAAATATTAAATAATTTATTACATTTAAGTATTTCATATAAATATTTTTTCCATCACAAGAAATATATTGATACATTGAATGACTATAAACACGAATATTTATTTTTAAATTTTTCTCATTTAGGTTTCCAACATAGTGGACTCATCTACTTGGTTAAAAACTACTCATGTAGAGTAATGATCACCTTACAAGTGAAAAACAAATCTTAAGATTTTTCCTATTATTACGTTTATAATGACTTTGGAATTTATCATTTATAATACCTTGGATAGAACATCTAAAAAACTCTATAATATGTAAGAAAACATATGTAGAAGAATTTTAATTTAATTTATGGGATTTTCTTATAGTTCATTTACATTCTAAGAATCTCATTATGGATCTTATATTCCATAAATCTAGAATATGGGTCTTTTTGTTTAAAATGTTGAATATTATTTTGTTGTTTCACCATTTTGTGGTTGAAAATAACTTGTCTTGAAATATAATTTCATTCTCATCCAATGTGGATATGAATCTAGATTATAATCCAAATAGCATCACCTTAATTTTCTTCAAAATTTTAATATAAATGATCTCAAAAGGATATCATTAATTATCATAAACAATCATTAATTTATTACATACTTTTTAAATGGAGTAATTTTATTTTGGATCCCCATGTTACATGATATCAAAATAACATATGTTTTGAAATATTTTTAGATTTCTTAGTATTAACATAGAATTATTTTCTGCAATTTATTGTCTTATAGTTATTATATTATATGTCTCAATCAATTAATGTTCATAGTTCATTATAGTCATATTTCTACCCTTCCTAGAAAAAAACATTTAGGATGCATGAAATCTCCGGATCATTCATTCCTAGGAGGATTCCCATTTTATTACTGATCATTGTTGTCATGTGAAATAACATTTAATTTATATATTATAATCCAATGGTAAAAAATTATCAACTATAAATGATTGAGTTATAATACTCAAACTCATACACATACAACCTATGAGAGGGAAAGAATATTCATTCAATAAATGTGTTAAAAAAATTATATTCAATGACACGTAGGAAAAACTATTAAAATATTATATATAATTATGTATATGGTCAATATACTAGGAAAAGAGACATCTAAAGATCCCAAACCATTTTAGTTAATCAATTTATAACTCTCCAGTATTTTAAATTATGTGTGAAAAATATATGAAACTAAAATATATTATAAAATTATTCCCATGACAACAAAGGTTGGGTAAATTAATATTAGAATATGGGTTTTAAATATGTTATCTTCTTTTTTTGAAAAAAATTGTTGATTAATTTCAAGGAACCTAAATAACTAATATATGTCAATTAAACATCAGATGATGAATTTATAATAATTTATTTAATTATCACTAAATTCATATTATACAACTTTAATGTACCCAAATTTTATAAATAAATTAACATATGTATCAGGAATATTTTTAAAACAAAAATTATTCTATTTAAAATATATTTTATTCTAATATTTATTAGTTTTTATTGTTAATCATTAATGATTGTAATTTGAATTTTAATATCAAATAAATACTAAATCAAACTCTTTTAATCCACATGGATTTAAAATATTTAATATATACATATCCTATTCTACATAATTTACAATTAAATAATATAAATATGTAGTCATGATTTAATAAAATATGGATCATATTTGAATTATTTATCATAATTGATTTAAAATTTTTAATGAAAAAATATAAATGAATGAATATTATTGAAGGGAACTAGTGAAATTCATTTTCATAAAAAATCAATATCTATCCATGATATCCATGATATGTGTTTATATTATCTATAACATTTGTATAAAATGTAACATAAATTTATAACTAACTCTTTAAAAATTAAAAACACTATAAATAGTTATTAGAATATGTTTCCTGGCGTAACAAAACTTTTTATGTTTAAATTCATGTTTCACATTAATGAATATAATATTTTCTATAACCAGAAATGAAATTCATTTAATATCAAATCCATAGTCTTGGATGTTATGACTTAATTTCTAGTCTTGCTTAAAGTTATTAAAATATGAAAAAATCCATGATATAATATATATATCTTCGAATATTTACCAAAAATGTTAATCCATACTTTTATTTCTATATCTCCTCCTTGAATTGGTTATTTTATATTCATAGATTCTTTATAGTGTCATTTATTTTTTGTTAATCTTTGTTTTCCTCGGTATAAATCGTTTCATTGTTAGATTCACCACTCTTGTGTAATTTATCCATTTTAAATTTATTTATTTCAATAAAATGCATGAATTGAAATTTGATTCCATGGTATTACATTATGTTTTGATTTTAATATCTCTTTCTCTAATTTTAACGATAACCATATCACAATAGTATAAAAAGGGGTTGTATTTTATTATAAAATTCAATAATTTCCAATTGTCTTGAAAATATTCAAGATTACGTATTATTCAATTAATCGTATAAAATATGTGATGACCCACACCATTGGGGCATGTGATGTGTCTCCCTTATCTTACCTCCAATAGGTAAGGGGCTAGTGACTAGCACCGAGTAGGCATATCACTAACATGGGAGTCATTGCCTATGTGCATGTGCGCACACACACATCTCCAAGATCAGAAATGATAAAATGTAAAGACCACTAATAAATAAATGCATGCATACCACTATATCCCAACCAATTGAGAAAGATATGAATGTAATGTAATGTAAAACTATTCCAAATACAAGACCACCAAAAAATGTATGTAACCACAAGTCCAACATGTAAATAAAGGAACATAGTCTCATGTCTATTTCCCTAGGAACAGAAGTCAGCCTACCTCATATCACAATGCTCCATCTATTCCTTGTCAACTTATGACTCTTTCAAAAGAAAAATCATCTTCACAAGACGCGACACATGTGGGAAAATCCTGTGGAGGGGTGAGTATAACAATACACAGTAGGACATCCCAAAACCAAAATTAAATACATAAAGGAAGATACAATCATATCAAGACAAATATATATCTACAAAATATATAAGAATATCTACATGTGCATAATCCGATACATGTTTTCTAGAGTTAAATCACTAAAAATGAATACCAACATTAGATATTTAGCATGAAGATTCCATGAAGTACATATCCAGGAGAACACACTCCCACATTCGATAGTATGTATGATGTTTAACTCTCAGGTTCCAATTATGTGTCCCATTTTCCTCGAAACATCGGATTAAGGATTGTTTCATAACCATAATAAATAATAATCGTGTTTCAGGCCTTCAACCAGCTGAAAAAAATGTTAAATCAATTATTAAGAAAACCGCTCAAAGAAAAGTTTCTTTAGATTCTATCCAATGGATTATTCTTCATTTTCGTCGCACCTCCATTAGTTCACCCAAAGGATAGATCTTCTATTTAGGATTTTTTTCACAAATAAATTAAGTCTTAATTATCATTCAATCATAAACATGATGAATAACGAAGAATAGGCTTAGAATTTTTTGGAGATATTAGCACAAGGAACTCAATCTAAGGAATGAACCTTGAGTATTGTTTGCTTCTACCTCACTCTATTCCCATAAGGACAATCAAAAAATCAAATAATTAATCTCTATAATTAAACCCCATAAATCATATATAGTATAACTCAGTATACAAGGAATGATTGAACCATGGATTAACATATTAATTGGTTTGTTCGTGTTCTCCATTGAATTTTTGAATGGGGAATAAAATCCCCAATAACATAACATACCCAGGAATTGGATCATTTGTTTTTGAATATCGATAGTTTATGTAACGATCCATCATGAATGATCTCTTATCTACGTATATTCCATTACCATGAAGATAAAATCTGTCAAGTTTCTCTCAGGATCCTCTAGGGAATTTCAATGATTGTGTGCATATCCCTGCATCCCTACATAAAATCATAATTAAAATAATAATATTCAATGTGTCACTTCTTTGATGAAATATATAAATAAAATAAATACCCAATTAATTTTAATTCTTTAAATATGAAATAAACAATATTTCAATGTCAACCCATGCCAACCAATGTTAGATAACTTCTAATGTAAATTATTTTCTCTAAAATCAACAGTACCTTCTTATTTCTAATTCGGGAATCTATTTAGAAGTTAGTATAATTTTTTTGTAACATTGTGTGTGTATTCAACTTCATATTTTAGTATATTTTATTCAATTATAAAGGGCACACCGGGCCTCAGAATCGCTTATTGTCTAAATGCATGGCCTCAAAATTAATCCATATGATATTTAAAAATAATAAATGGAATATCCGGGATATTAAATTCTCCCTACCATAGTTCTTTACTATCCTGAAAAATAACAAATTCTATTAATAAATATGACGGTAGTGAGAACAAATCTAATCCCCCCATTACCAAGTGCTCTCTTAATGATTCTTGTGCTTCATCCATGTATTAAAAAAAATAATCACTCACCCACCAAGGATCATCTCTTATTGATCCTCGATCTCCACTGAGAACATGATTAATGTCACTCCATCCTCTATGTCCATCTCTCCCAAGTCGATGACATGCGATGGGTCAAGCACATACCTACTTAGCTATGATACATAGAAGAGGTCATGTACCTAATCAAACTATGGAGGTAGATCTATGTGGTAACCCACCTCTCTATCTCTAAGAAGTATATGGAAATGTATGATGAACCTCATAGATAATTAATTTCCATGAAAAAATATTCACAATCCTCATCAAGGTGATTCCCAAAAAAATACATGGTCTCCTTATTTGAACTCGAAAGGACACTTCCACCTATAAAAATAATACTGATGATGGATCTGGGTAGTCTTAATACACTTTGGGATGATATTAACATTCTTTATAGTAGCTCACACCAACTCTAGTCCCATGAGTACAGACTCTTTTATGCCATTATATTAATGGGGTGACCTGCAGGTTATCCCGTACAAAGCCTATAATGGTGACATATTAATGTTGTAATGGTAGTTTTTGTTGTATGTGAACTCCACTAGTGGTAGTTAACCATCCCAACTATGGTTTAAGCCCAGCATGGAAGCTCACAGCATGTCCTCTAGGACCTGAATGGTCCCCTCTACTTGGATGTTCGTTTTTGGCTAAAATGTTGTGTGGAATTGTAGTTGGGTCCATTTATGCCTCCTATAATCGCTTAAATGATAGAGAGGTAAAATGATCATCATGATTCAAAAAAATCCTTTATGGTACTCCAAGGATTTGATCAATATCATTCATGATGATGCATCCCAGTCTCTCTACTGAACTCTTCCCTTGGAAAGGTAAGAATTAGGTCGACTTGGTTAGTAGGTCAACGATCACCCATATGGAATCATGTCCCATGGACATAAGTGTTAAATCCATTATGATGTCGATAAATAAATCATTCTAATTCCATTTTGGAACCTTAAGGGTTGAGTTAAAAAAATTAGAACCTAGTATTATTCCATCACTTGATGGCAAGTTAGTCATTGAGAAACAAACTCTGCAATTTCTTTTTCATCCATGGCCACGAAAACTCACATCATAGGTCCTCATACATATTCTCCATACCTGGACGTACCACCAAAAGGACTTTATAAAACTCCCACATAACCTACTACCACAATTCCTTCGGTACATCTATGTGCCCTCTAAATAGAACAATATACTCCCCACCTTTTGAATAGCCATTAAAAGCATGTTGTGAACATCTGAGAATTTAGGGTCTTCTAGTCGGTATCCCCCAGATATGACTCACTATATCAATTTAAGAGTGGAGGAGGGATAACCATCAATTGGAGGTAATTTTTTCTATCTCCATACAAAAAGGAAAACTGTAATGAGGACAACTTCATTAGCACCTTGTTAAAAAATTGCGAACTATATCTCCTACGTAGAGAATCTGAAACCATGTTTCCCTTCCCAACACTATAAATCATATCAAATTGTTTTTCTTGGAATGACTATAACCATCACCTGTGTCTCAAGTTAAAATTCATCTGAGATAATATATACATGAAAATATTGTGATTGGTTTAGATGACAAACCCCTCTCTAAGAAGGATGTGTCTCCACATCCTCAACATGAATACTACCATATAAACTAAAGATCATGTATTTTTTAGTTCTTATCATGTCTTATCAACAAGATTGAACCATTTTTAATCACCTCTTTCCAATGCATTTAGACACAACTGTTCCCAACCCCTGATGCATCACAAATAACTATGTACACGCCGCCCTCATCCGGCAACCTCAAGATCATTGCACTCATCAAAAATTGCCTCAAATGCTAAAAATCTTGATGGAACTTCTCTATCCACATGATAGGTTTCCCCTTTTGAGTTAAATCTTTCATAGGTGATGATAACCTAGAAAAATCAGGTATAAATCTATGATGATAGCATGATATCCCAAGGAAGCTATGCACCTCAATTACATTCTTAGGTGGCTCCCATTATAACACTACCTCGATCGTGGTTGGGACCACATCCACTCTTTCCACTGAGATAAAATGTCCCCAAAAGTTGGCCTTATAAAACCAGAACTAGAACTTTGAGAGTTCCCATAAACGGGTGCTCTCATAGTAGCTCTAGAACTATCATTTAGAGTCTCATGTGATCCTCCTAAAATTTCATGTACCCAAGGATGTCATCAATAAGGAATACCATGAACCGGTCTAAATAATGATGAAAGATATTTTTCATGGGTCCTATAAACACAACTGGTGTGTTCTTCATGATAAAGGGTAACACCGAGTACTTATAGTGACTGTAAGAATGTCTAAATTTCATCTTTGTTATATCCTCATCCCCTACTCGTAGCTGTTGATAACTTGATCAAAGGTAAACCTTTGAGACCCATCATTACTTTCTCAACTAATGGAAGAGGTCATCAATCATAAATAGAGGAGACTAGTTCTTCATGTTCATTTTGTTCCATCCCCACTAGTCCAAATATATCCTCAAATCTCCGAACTGTTTTTTTGGAAAACAACTCTAGTGCTTCCCAGGGTGAAATAATAGATCCCACAAAGCCTTTCCTCTGAAAGTCCTCCAAAATCACCCTCATCTCACAGTGCTATGTAGGAGCCATAAAGTATGATGGTTCGGAAATTGGTACCTTCTTAAGGTGTAAATCAGTGTATAATTATATTTCCTAGTGGGGAGGTAATCCTGGAACATCTTCATGAATGATTTCTACATACTCTACCTCCACCATTGGAAATTGTAGATCAAAACCTTTACTACACAGAGGGTTAGTGTGTCCAACTGATTAATAATTGGTTAAAACATCCTATGAAAGAGTATATCCATTTTTTCATGTGTTTCTATTTCAATGAAAATTTAAAAAATCATTCCATAGATGAGGATACACCACACTATTAACATAAAAAATTCGACATAGGCATGTACTGTAAATAACTAATACATAACAAGAATGACATCATAAGACCTAAACGATGCCACCAAGAGGTAGAAATATAAAGTCTCTTCTACAATGGATAGGTCACACTATCAGTATAGATGTGCGATCACTTAATCTTCTCCAGTATGTGTCTCCGAGCATAAGGGTCGAGTCAACTATTAAACCAGAATCTATAGGTCTCGAATAAGATATGTGGTGATAAAGGATTAAATATAACCTATATCAATTATTACTACATATAATTTATAAATGACATATATCGTACCTTGAATCATCACATGATCCCTTGGGTCATATTCCTCAACCTCATGCAACTATATGCACCCCTATCCTCGGGCTCCCTAAGCCTAGAATGGACCACATGTGGTGGTGGTGGTAATAAGATGAAATTTCAACCACCGTCTGATATACTCCCAGATCCTCCACCACATCCTATTCCCTTCTAATTCTTATTCTCCTATCTTTGTCTCCACCTCAGAGATCCATTCACTATCTTTATGTCAGCAGTATGGCAGTTCAGACAATCTTGTGTGAGAAGTCCCCTTCCTTCACATGAATAACACAACCCTTCCAAATGCTGATTGGACCCACCATGTGAGCCTAGAACTATGTATCCTCTCTCATGGGACCTCCTCTTGAAACTTATCCCACATCTATGTCCCTATGAATGACGATAGCTCTATGATGCTGAGGTATCTTCTTGTCCTTCTCAACTGCTGACTATCCGTAGTTGTATCTGCTCAACCAAAAAGCATTCAACCGCTAAAGCTCTCTCAAAAACCCCACCATATGTTTGAATTCGTAGGGTGAAAATTTGGGATCTAATATCTCTATGAATACCTTTCTCGATGGTGTGATCCCTACAATATTGATCTCTAACCATAACCATCGAGTACCTGGAATGGATGGTAAACCTAGATGAATAATCAGCCACTATCATGCGACCCAAATAGAGATAATGAAGATTGTGTATATGCACATCACATATTGTAAATCATGAGAACTATGATCTAAAGAGACACTTGGACTCTATCCAAAAATGAGTATCCTCATTGTGAGTCTATATATCCCAACTCCATTATTGTCCTGCTGATCCCTATAAAAGGATTGCTTCTAGGACAACCATATGATCTGTTGGTGTCTAGACTAGTAATAAAACTCATTTCTCCACCACAATGCAGTCCTAAGAAAAATTAGGTATGAGGTTTCCTTAGAACATGAGGGCCTCTATCAATGAAACTTGTGGAGAATGTTCATCCATCACTCTGCCATATGCTGGTACGGGGGGGGGTACCACATGCTTCTCAAGAGGTGGATGTATAACTTGTTAACCTCTAAAAGGTGAAAATGATGGAACTAGTCCTTGTATCAAAACCTCATTATAGAGGGGATCACCATCATTGTCATGATACATAATTCTAGCTGGTATGTATCTTGGAGGCATCATGTAATGAAAAATTATGTACCAAAAAAAGATTATATTTTGAGAGATGACTCTAGATTAAGATGGAAAACAAAACCCATTCATATAATATTGATGCACCATTATTTTCCCACCATTCAGTTTTCTCATGTACCAAGTTGAAAAGAATTTTATCAAAGTCTTGGTGTATGGATACGTCATCTGAACTCAACAACACTAGAGTCACTAGCTTGAAATATGAACTCAAAACACTTAGCACTATTTACCAAAACCAATCTCATAGAGTCTTGGTCCTAAAATAAAACTGACCACATCTAATACCACTCTGTCATGACCCATCAATGTGGGACCATTTCCCCAACTCCCAAACCCTAACTCTAATTAGTTAGGTGATGGTGACAAGAACCAATTGGTAATCTCACTAACATGGGAGAAAGTTTTGATGTACATGTATGCATGTACACATCTAAAAACCCAAAAAATCTTGAACTAAAAACCCACTAAGGAAAAAAAATGCATGAATACCACTATATCCCAACCAATAGTATATGAAAAGAAAGTAATCCAATGAAAAATGGGGTAAATACAAGCCCACCAAAAGAAGTATGTATCCAGAAGTCCAAACTACAGGAAGTGGTTCTTGGACTACTGTCTATAGCAATAGGAACACACCTCAGCCCACCTGATCTCACAAATATCCATCTGGTCCTGGTGTACTTAGGACTATTTCAAATGTATGCACATATTCATAGTACATGACATGTGTGGGAATCCATTCCATGGGAGATTAATAAAATAATCAATAGGACACCCCAAAACCAAAAATAAATACAAAAAGGGATGATGCAGTCAACTCTACAAAGTTATATGTGTAAATCACATATAAGAATATCTATATATACTCAATCCAATACAATTAGTCTGGTCATAATTCACAACTACAACATACCAAAATGATGGACTCATCTCAAAGATTCCATGATATGGTCATCTAGGAGAACACACTAATGAGTCTGATAGACTTGATGAAGTCCCTTGGAGAAGTACAATTAATTGAGAATAGTATTGAGATAGATATGTTGATATATCTAAAGAGAGAGATACATTACATAGATGAGGAGTATAGCCAAGGTCATGGGGTGATACCTATAACTCAATCTGGATTAACCTACTATGTAATGAATCAATGCCATGTAAAGTTGGTTGTGTTAATACCAAAGACTCTACCTAGGGAATGAATATTAAATAGATGGTCATACATTAGGCCACTCATGGGATTCCAACAACTCTATCCAATAAGAACTGGTAAAGGGTTCATAGTCTAATGATTAGGAAATGTTTCATACATACCTTCAGAGAAATGATAAGGGAATGGACCCTTAATGAAACATTTCCATGATACGAGGTATAATTGAATAAAGCCATGTAGAAAGTGTTACACATTATGTAGTAGGCTCACAGATCATGTCTCTTGACCCTGGGTATATACCATTTACAAAAGTCCCGTTTTGTTAGAAAATGTCGTGTTGAAGATGGGAACACACTGTGCAGAAGGAGTCACAAGTTGTGTCATTCTATCGGTGGTCAACTTGTGTACTCTTATCGTGTACCAATACACTTTGTCAACCCATGTGTCTCTTCCCTTGTACTAGTAAATTAGGTAGTCCATGTACATGGTCCATACCATGTCTTGTGGTGGGGTACACACTATGTAGGAAATCATGTATTCCACACATCGTCTATGTATCTCCCAAGATACAAATTGAGTCTCTATAAAGGTCCTACATGTCATGTGATAGGGTCAAAAGACATGTTACATTTAACAATATCCCCAAACCCTGGCTTCCACATAGTGTGGTAAACACGCCATGTAAACTGGGTTCATGTGCGTTTTGTATCAATATTTTACAGAATATTGTGTTCATCCATTGCACGCTTTGGCCGATCTCCCAGGCTTCAATTATTTAGTTTGATCACCTCGAAACTCATGATCTAGGCTCATTTCATCACCCTAGCAGCAAATAGAGGTGTTTTGGTCCATAAATTGGGAAATTAAAATGTTTAAATCTATTCTAATGAAAACAACTCAAAGAATTGTTTCTTTTGATTTGATCTGATTCATTCAATGTGTCACCACTACACCTTTGTTAGGTCATCATGAAGTCGGATCCTGAATTTTTTATTGTTGTTCCATGAAACGAATGGGTAATGATCATTTAATTATAAATGTGATTAAGAAGGAATAACACATATAAAAAACTGGGTGATAAGCATAAGGAACAAAATATAAGGAACGAACCTCATCTATTATTCATTTAGTCCTTGATCTGTTCCTATAAAAATAATAAAAAAATAAAAAACAATAATATAAATAATTAACCCATATAAATCCATAAGATTATATCCTAGCACACAAAGGAATGATCGAACTATGGGTCACCCTCTACATTGGTTGGTCCTCTTTTGTCATCGAATTCAAGAATGGGGAAAGAAATCAAAAAAAACACATCCTACCTGGGAACTGGATAATTTTCTATAGATGTTTTATTTCATCTAGCAAGATCCATCTAGAATGTTCTTTGATCCATTTATCTGACATTTACTTCAAGACAAATTCTCAAGGATTTTTCTCTGAATCCTCAATGCAATTTCCAGGGTTATAAGCCTAACCCTAGATCCATACCAAATAGATTATTTAAAATAATAACCATCACTATGTTGTTGTGTCCATGAAATAGATAAATAAAATAAATCTTTAATTTATTTTATTTCATTAAAAACACCTGAAAAAACTTTCCACAGCTGACCCAGGACATCTGATGTTATCTCTCCTGTAAGGTAAAGCACCTGCTCTAAATGCAATGGTGCATTTGTATTTCCAATACTTGCACCCATTTAAAAGTTATTTAATTTTTTTTAAACTAATTTCATGTGCTATTAAATATTTTAATATTTTTTAGAAATTTATTTGGGGCACACCAATCATTGGAATTTCAAGACATCTCAGCACATGGCCTCAATATTAATCGATAAAATATTCAAAAATAATACACAGAAAATCCAAGATATTAAAAAATTGGTGGATTTATATATTATTAGTTATAATTAATTATTAAAATAGCTTTTAAAATTAATACATAATTAATTATTATAATGGGGTGATAAGATGATTTTGTAAACTGTGACCCATAAATTTCGGTGGAATTTTTTTTAAATCCTATCTTTTTAAAAATAAAATAACAATTAATATCTCTCATCAATTTTTTCTTAAATTTTTTCATTATCATGTCATCTTATTTGAATTTATAATTGAATAATGATAAATAGTTTAATA
The DNA here is from genome assembly GCA_963277665.1 of Viscum album. NCBI lineage: Eukaryota > Viridiplantae > Streptophyta > Magnoliopsida > Santalales > Viscaceae > Viscum > Viscum album. Next base: position 364,314,853 of record OY728166.1, on the reverse strand, counting down.
GATTCATGAAATATGTTGATACAAAATTTAATTTAATTATATAATTGTCAAAGTTATTTTTTTTTTTGAGGATGTTGTTAATAGTATCATTGAATAATATTTAGTGGTTTGAGTGGGAAAATCATGTTCTAATAAATTTTCCAAAATAATGTAGGTAATCACTAAAATAATACAAATATAACCTCTTGAGAAAAATAATATAATGATGTGTGTATAATGAATTTATTATTGTAATCTATGCTTATAATTAATGATCTTAGATATTTATAGACTATAATGGTGAATCAATTAATATTATATTCCATATGGAGTCATCCTAAAGATGAAATAGGTGATTGATGATTTATCATGGTGTTTAGAAAAAGGGGGGAAATAATGAGAGTGGTATTTGGGTAATTCTATATTTTTGGATTGTATATTATAGTTTCCTTTCCATTATTTCATTATAAATTGTTCTCCTTAGGAAACACAAACTCATTTAATAGATAACTAACCATAAATATTTTAACCAAGTATGAGAAGAACCAAGTTTCATTCCACAATTTTTTTACATTTAATTTATCAATTTTTATTATTTATTTATCAACTATGAGTATTAAAATGGATGATTTAAAAAAATATTTGTTTTTATTACTCTCACAACCTTATCCCGCCAATGCATTCCATATTTAACTATTATCATTTTCAAATAATAATTTCCAAGAACCAATATAAACGCAGTTTAGGAAAGATTATCATTTATGAGTGTGGCATAATTATGGATATGTTTTTAAGGGTGAAACTTGTAGGCCTTGATTTCTTGATGGATACATCTCTCGGTTCATAATTTTTAATGATCATAAGTCCCGAGGTAACATTTCTCAGTCTAAAAATAATGGGGAAATGCGTTTAGCAGTGTTCACATCGGAGTATATAAGGGTATCTATAGTGAAGGATCATATTTCAATTATTTCTTGTTAAAAAGAGTAATCATATTGTTTCTTGAAAAATCATATTATGTTTTTACTCTTTGTTTATATAAAAATAGAACATTCTTAGGAAATAGTAAATTTTAAATTAATTTTTAGAAACTCATATATTTCAAAATTATTCTTTATCAATCATTTTCATCTCATTCATTATTTTATTTTGTCATTTTTTTTCTCCAACCATGTTCTCTATAAATATTAGTAGACATAAGTTATCCATTGATGAATATATATAATGATGTCCCTATCCATAATGATTTATATATCTTTAATCCAATTTTGAATATTAAAAAAACTATTATATTTTCGTATCTATAAGAACATTCAAAAAATAATTTATTGTTTAAGGAATACTCTATTTTCATATTATTACGTGATTTTTGTAATATAGTAAGGTTTTTTATTGAAAATGATATTAATGGAATTTAGAACCTCATTATTGTACATAGAGTCATTTTATATGTATTAAATTGTTGCAAAACTAATTTTAAATTATTTTTTAATATGTTTAAATTATTTTTTTCTGAATATCATCAGTATTTCATATATTTTGACCAATATTAAAGTATATTATACTAATTGACATCCTAATACTCATTATTTATTGAATTTTTTGGTATAATAAACCATTATAACATCACATGAAGTGATTATTTCTTGAGATAATATTTATTTTTTTCATTGAAAACATATTTTAATTCATTTTAATTTTTTTATCATTCATTATTTATATCAAACTGAATACATATATAATTTAATTCCCTTTAAAACCTATTAATAGTTCACAACAATTTTATGATTCTTTTACTCTCTTAGGAAAAATGGAAAATATATTCTCTATGATATATTAAATTATAATACTTCATTTTCTACCCATAACGTATCATTTTAACTGATAAATTTGAAGACAAGTATTGGAGGAATGGTTGATTCATGAAAATAATTTCGATGATATATATATATATATATATTTATATATATATATATATGTGTGTGTGTGTGTGTGTGTGTATTAAAGGGGAGTGTATAAGGTTATGTCATTGTTGTTGAGTAAATAGTTTCATATGTGAATTTCCATTATAATTCATTTTTTTAATTTATAATGTAAAAAATCATTTGAAAAAGAATAATTTTTTTAAATCAATACAAAAAAATATACAAAATAAGGAAGAATATTTTATTTTTTAATAGAACATACCAGTTAATAAGAAAAAATAAAATATTATGGTATTATGAATTAGTATTGGACATTATAATTAAATCAGTGAATAACATTATCTATCAAATTAAAATTTAATAGATATTATTTTATATAAGTGTAACCCCCTCAATGAGACTTATAATTTTTCAAATAATTATTTATGAATCATTTTCTATAGACATACCCTTTTAGATCCATCAATATTGTAAAAAAATTATCTCTTTGAGAAGAGAAGTGAGTGTCCTGACAATATTAAGGTAAAAATGCATAATTTGATAATTAGGAAAACATATAATATATTATTATGTTCGAGTAGTAAGATATAATCCATTGTAAAGGTTTCTTGAAAATGGTCATGGATTAAAATTTTAGGGGTAAATTGGTATATATTAGAGTTATGACAAGTAAGTAAAATGGATTTATAAAATAATCATATAAAATTTGAAAATAAAAAATATTTTCTCTCATGCTATCAGGGTTATTTAAATCCATATTGAATATATATTTATATTTGAATTATTGGATCATACTTTTCTACTAGTGTAAATTCTTTCTATGGGATAATGAATACAGTTGATATTATACGTAATCTAATTTATATTTTATAGAATTATAATAAAAAGTTTATATTTAATGGAATTCACATAAATTTTATATAAATATAAAATATATCTACTAATAGGATTTTGATGACCTAATTATCATATTATTTTATTTTGGAATATTTTAACTAAATTTTAAATTATGATGTTTATTGGGTTTTTATTGATGAATAGAAACAAATTTAATGATAAATTAAATTATAAATAAAAAAACTATAGTTTCTACCTTTTCATTCATTTTGATGTATGTATGAAAAATGAAACTACATGGACAATCATGTAAGAAATATAAGATGAATGTGAACCCATTGTGGTTAAATATGAATAAATAGTGAAGGAAATGAATAAAATTGTGAAAAAAATTATCTTATAGTGATTATGATTTATTTTTTATTTTTATTTTTGTGTAAGAAGGTTATTAAAAATAAATTGAATATATATTTTTCAATAAATATTTTATGTTCATGAATTCTATTTCCAAAATTTCAAATTAAATGATCATTAATTAGTAAGTTAATTCTTTCAAGATGAAAAAAAATGTAACAACTAGTATCATGTTAGTATTTAAACCTTTAAACAATGTCTTTGTATTTATTTTTAATATGAGTAATGTTTTAAAATAGGTAAATCAATGTTAATATTACATACATGAACTAATTAAGTAGAAGGGTTTTCTAAAATATATTAAATAAGTATAATGATTCAATGTATGTGAATCACCTGAGAAATGTATAATGGTTCCACCCATCCATTAGATAATTTTTTAGATATTTTATCATGTTTTTTGGGATTTGGTTTGAGTGTTATGATTTCTCGAAGTTTTTTTGAGGATATATCATTTTCAAATGTGTGAATCAGGAAATTTGCAAACAGATATTTGAAAAAATGTCTATATAGATTATTCAACAAGGGAATTCATCAGATGGTCATTTACTCCCTATAGTATTTTTTCATGTAGAGAATCAATATATAAAAATGAAACTATGTAAATAATATCATTGGTAATTAAAGTCTGTTAGGTTTTCACATACATTCAATCTATACTAACATTCAATCTATGGTTTTATGTGTGGTTGTTTCTTATGGTCGATAGAGTTTTTATGTAGTGTCGAATGGGAATAATCACTTCATAGCGTTGATACAGAATAAAACATTCACATTAATATATAGTGAAATTTTATATTGGGACATCCTATTGAAAAAATAGGTTTTTATGATGTATATATTCTAAGTAATTCTTTTTTCAATTCTATTAAATTTATTATCAGGTTAAAATATCATGAAAACGAGTATTGTGATTAATAAAATATTATAGGAAGGTGACAGGAGATATTTGATGTATGTATGAGATCAACATGTAAATGAAACACACTACCATGAATTAATAAATATGCAAGAGGAATAATTTAATTATAATTTTAGAGAAAATGATTATGAGATTTGTTAAATATACCATGTTGTCTTAATCTCCACTATCCAGTAGGTTCAAAGGGATGATTTGAATGGTAATAAAAAAATATTTAAATTAACAATTTATTATGAAAAGATCCATATATCATGTGAGGGAAATAATTATGTCATTCTATAGAAATTAAATAATAACATTAATGAATATTTTACTCTAAGGGTATATTTTTTAATGAGATGAGTCCTTACACAATAAAAGGTGATTGGAAGAAAAAATATCAATGAAATATTCATGAAATATTCTATAAAGATAAATATCAAGAGAGTTTTTAATATGGTATGACATAAATTGCTTTAATGAAAATTTAAGTATAAGAACAACCTAAGGTGTATTTGGAGGAAGAAAAATAACAAATTTTGTAGAGTCCTCTTGGATTATCCACTTTTCATTTCCCATTTTTATTTAATGAATCTAGTTTTTTAATGTGAAATTGTAATTAATTGTTGCTAATAATTGTATGAATTCAGGTTTATACCCTTAATCAATATCCTTTTAATAATTTGAAATAGAATACAAGTATAAGATATTGAACACAACACACTAAGGATATAATCATCCTTAAAATATCAAAACCTCACTAAAAACATTTTCCCCCTTTTTTTAGAGTTTTTGGGAATATGGATATATAATTTATATTTAATAATGTTGGTAATTAAGGATTTAAATTATTATATGTACTAATTAACACCCCCACAATATGTGTATAACCCCTTGAGTGATTCAGTTATCGGTATAAAAGAACTGATCTTCTCTCTTGTAGGTCTCTAAAGTGCACATAATGGATATGTAAAATTATGTTAATAGAAAATAAATTCCCACATTTGATAGAATATATTTTTTTCATATATAATTTATTAATGGTTCTTTATATTCTATGTCTATATAAAGAATATTCTGGATTAAATTCAATATAAAATCACTCTTAACTTTTAAACCTCAGTATGGATCCTAAAAAATTAAGGAATCACTTAACATAATGGGAAGGATAGAAATTCTATTATATTAATATAAACATAAACTACGTTAAAAAATTTGAGGGGATGAAAACTACAAATTCTAATTAAAATAAGCTTCACAATATTTATGATTTAAGTAAAATGAAGAAACCATAAATGAAAAAAATCATTTGGAAACATCTTGATGACATTTTAATATATGAGGAGGAAATAATTGATTAATTATTTATCAGATTAAATATATATTTCATCATAATTATAAGGCTTAGAGGTAATCTAGGAAATTATAATGTGATAGAAAAAATATTAGGGTCATGATGGTTAATTTTGATTAATATATCTCAACTATCAATGATGGATGCCTTGATGATTTTAGGATTGATTAACTCTACAATTCAAACATATACTAGGAAATAGTAACAATAACAACAATTAATATAGAAGGATCATAATAAAAATATTTTTCCTTTAAATAACTAAATGGAATTAAGATTGTATGAACATATTAATAATTAACTAAACAAGATAATAAGAAAATTGATGGAAATTTTTTTCTCATATATTGAGAATCATTAAGTGAGGTGGATAATGAATTTATAGTGGTAACATCCTTTAAAATTTTTTATATATAGAATGGTTGTAATTTTTTATTATAGGTTTGCATTGAAATTTTAAAGATAAAATAATCATGTGAAAGATTCTTGGAAAACTACTTCAACAAATTCAAAATTTTTTACTTCAAATATAAAGAATAATGTTTATTTTAATTAATTTATAGAAAAATTTTTTAATTAAAGAATGTGTGAGTAACGATGAAGAGACTTGTAATGAACAAGATCCTATATATATTTCACAAAGGCTACCATATGAATAAGTTGAAATATTAGTTAACCCATTAGAAGATATATCCCAATAAAATATTGTGTTTTTCATATTGGAATAAGATAATTTCAGGTAATATTCTACAAGAATTGAGATAAATATGTGTTATAAAATATCCATGGTTGAGAGTAGAAGCCACACTAATTAAAATTGTCCAATATAAGAAAAATAAACTTTTAAATAAAAATTATAAAATCATATTAAACTAGTTTTTAATCACAAATAATGATATTGAAAAAACATGAAAGATCATTAAAGAGGTTACTTCCCCCATTATCCTTAATCATAATGAAAAATGTCAATCATAGAATCCAAAATTATTAAAACAAGAAGTATGATGAGAAATTTAAATGAAACAATAAAAGGATAGTGGTATAGGAAAGAGACTATTGTAAGAAAACTATATTGTTTAGATACCCTAAAGAAGATTCTTGATATTAAATGGTAAATTATATAAAATCTCTAGTCTAATGGGAGACATTATTTACTACATAAATAATTAATAGTTTCTATTCAGTAAAAAATATATGTTTAGAAGAAAGACAAAATCTTCTCAAAAAAGGACAGAAAAAATTTCTATGAAAATGGAATAAATTAGATTAAAATATTAAAAAAATAACAAAAATGAAGGACTCTATGATATTCAATTAATCATGGGTTCAAAAATAGTTAAAAATAATAATTCTTTGATCATAAAAAATTTGAAAGATTAGAATATTTCAATTGTATTTCTGGTGATGTGGAATCTTTTTCCTTGTGGAATAAAAATTCATATATAATATTACTCATCCTAGTATAATAATGTAGTATTAATAAATAGGTAAAAACTATCATAGGTGATGACACAAAAAGTGATCAAATTATTGATGATATGGTTGATGTGGGAAATTTCTTCAAATTTCTACCATAAACTTTTTGAATATGTGATCAGAATGTCACACCTCATACATATCTGTTTCTATTATCCAATATCAACTTAATACATGTAAATTTTTTATTAAAAATATCATTCAATTTTATTTTTAAAAAATGGATCATGTGGTTAGTGATTCATTTAAATCAAGAGTATATAAAATTCATTCAATCATGCATAGTGGATGTCAATATTACATGGTGAGTGATCTGAGAAATCAATAAAATGATGTGAAATATGTGAGTGTATTTTTCATATTTGGAAATGAAAGTTCATTAAATATTAATTAAACTTCAATAATTATAATTCATAAAATTCATATCATTTTTAATATAATGTGTTTTTATGATAAACTATGGAAAAATATTCTAGTGTATCAAAACTATGGGATGCTAGAAATGAGGATACGTTCATGAAAAATATATTCATTATCAATTATATTAATGATAATGATTTTGTTATAAGTTAATTTTATAACCCCCTAATTTTTATATTTGGATAAGAAAATGAATGTTCTAACATCAGTGAACAATTAGAAAACGAGATAGGGAATTATATTCATAGTCAAGAGGGAAAAATAATTTGTAGAAGCAGATAGAAGATTATTCATAGTTATATTTTATAATTATCAAAGAAGAAAATATAATTATTTTTAAAATATGAAAAAAGGAAAATGTTGAATATAACACTTAAGGGAGTTCAAATTATAACATCAGAGCCTTATTAACTGGTTCACTATGATGCATGTGGTCCTATTATTAAAAAGTCACAATGTGGAGAAATATATTTCAACAAAATGATAGAATATTTAAAATGTATGAGATGAAACATTTTTTTGAATGAGAAATCATAGACTTTGGATTGATTTTAATTATTTAAATTACCAGGTTAGAATAAAATTGGTTTGAAATTGAATATTCCATGGTCATAAAATTTCATATAATTTTACAAAATTTAGTTCCATAAATATATGGAATATTATGGAATATGGCTTGAATTTTGTGTTGAGTAAATAAGGTTTTCTTTATGAATTTTCCATTCCTTCATGTAAGGGGGATATTTTTGAGTCATTAAGGTTTCCTTATGACATTACAATTCCTTCTTGTTTTGAAAATCACAAACACCTTATCTCAAGGAAAAAAATTTACCTTGTTTTACTTCTATAAGGAAAATTTCCTTCCCCGAGGAAATTTATCCTCACCATGTTTTCATTATTCAATTGAATTTTCTATATTTAAAATTCGGTTTGAAACCAAAACCATGGAATCCTATAAATACCTAGATATGAAGTATTTTGTTTTAGAATCCGAATTCTCAGAATTATTATTACGAATTTTGGTTACGAACTATTATGGAGTTCTGACTCTGAATTCTAATTATGCATTCTGGATATGAACTTTCTGAGTTCTGAATCCGAATTCTAATTACGAGTTCTGATTAAGAATTCTGATTACGAATTCTGATTACGAACATTTCTAAGTTCTGACTCTGAGTTTTCTGAATACATACTCCGAAATCTTATGAGTTCTGACTCTGAATTCTCATGAACTCTGACTCTGAACTCTGTAAGTTCTGGTTTTGAATTCTTATGAATCCAAGCTCTGAATTTCCTTGAAATTTAGAATCTGGAATTCTATATAATTTAGGATCCAAATTCCTATAAAAAAGAATCTGAATATCCTTATATTATAGAATCCGGATTCAATTTTGGTTAGACTCCGAACTTTCATTTGCTTACATTCCAAATATAGGATTTTAGTTATGTAACCATATTTTTCTTACACATGTTCTGTTATAAAATAATTTCATGAATTCAGTTATTAACTAACTGTTGTTTGAGTGACACGTGTACGGGTCCCTATGAAATTCAAGGAAAGATATGGGCGTTGGAGGAGGGAGTCGACCATTGAAGTCGTACCTATAAATAAGATCTCATTTGAAAGATTTCTACATTGTTCTATGACTCTAGAGATTACATGTTGTTGAAGTGATTTCTAGAGAGAGGCTCTCACTTCCTTGTGCGTACTGAACTTCTTGTTCAGACTTTCTTTGTGCGACTCTGATTGTTGTTGTGTACAATTGATGGGTTATGGGGATAGGAAGATAGAGGTTCCAACTACCTTGAAGTTGAGGGCTTCCTTACTGAGGAAGACCGAGGTTCCAACTACCTTGAAGTTGAGGGCTTATGGGGATAGCAAGACGGACTCCGATCTTGTGTCGAGGTCTTACCCTGGTGTGGGTAAGATAGACTTTCATGAAAGTATAAATCAAGGGGCGTTTATCCAAGTGTGTTGTATACCTTTCTCTTTGGGATAAAAGATTTACCTTGTTACTTGTTTTTTTACAAGTTTTCCACTGCATTTTTATTGTTGGGGAAAGTATAATTATCTTATACTTTTTTATTTATGTACTCTAATTTAGTTAGATTCTATATGCTTTAAGGTAGAATATTCATCTTTGTAAACATTCATTAAGTTTCATTTCCAGAATCACTTTTCCCAAATTGCCTTCTCGGAATCATATTTCTTGATTCAAGCAAGTTTATAGATCTAGAGGTTTTTGAATTACCTTGTTTAACCTTGTTAAACATAACCATATTTAAAGCTTCCAAAGGAAGTTTTAAAAGAATACAATTCACCCCCCATATTGTATTTTGAGCATCATTAGATACTCCAAACAGTATCTCTATTATTTCAATCCTACATTTGGTATTATAGAGAATATCATACTCAGACATACCATCTAACATTTTGTTATGTTTATACTATAATGAAACATTTTTTTTGATAAAAACATGACTCTAGTTGATTTGGTTAAAATAATGATATAATAACGTGACATCTAAATATGTTAATATTTATAGTCTATCAAAACTAGTAGAATAATTCTTATAATATATATATTACATTAAATATTAACATTCCCCCCTATGTGATGTGATTTGAAAGGAATCCAAATGTTAATAATTTAAGTTTGATTGAATGTCCCTTTTAAATGAATAAAAATGATGGTGTTGATGAATATTTCATTATATGGGTGAAGATGTAAAATTTCATAGGTTGACACCAAATGTAAAATATAATATGTGTTTTATTAAGAATCATTAAATAATTATTGATTTTGATTAAATCAATGTGTTTAAAAATGAACATGGAACTAGGAAAACATTAATTGTAAATGACGGGGATGATCTTTTTCCATTCAAAAATTGATGACGATATATAGAAAAAAACCCATATTCAAGTTGATGTTATAGATTATATATATCCTAGTGATATGGAGAAATAATTTGAGACTAGAGGGGGAAATAAAATTATAAGGAAACATTTTTATGTTCAAAATTTTATTGGGATCATAAATAAGTTATAAAAACAAGGGGAGAGATCACCAGAACCAGTCTTATGAGTATTTTTTCAATTGTTAAACCTCGTATAGTTGAGGATTATCTTAAACACAAGTAAAAAAAATATTATATCATCAATGATTGGTTATGGAAATTGATTTGTTTAGGATGAATACAAATATAAGATTTATTAATATGTTCTCACATATTGACCGGATTATTCGAACTAATGTTTAATATATCATTTACATTCAATTAACTATTGACACTTCCTATGGTGTGAAATTTATATTTATGGGGTAGTGTATATAACAATTTTTTCCCTATTTATAATCAATTATAGTGTAATGTAATTGAAACATAGAATAATTAATAAAATTAATACAACTCAGATGATTAGTGGGATTAGTAATAGATAAATTTGATAATATTGATTTATAGTTTTTAAAAATAAAAATAATCGCAAATAATACAATCATATTAAGTTATTTTTAATAGAATCATCATAATAATGACCCAAAATATCAATCTACATTCCTGATTGAAATAGATAAATTAAATTTTTTCGGTTAATTTTTCTATGATTTGGGTGATCTGAAAAACAAATCATAAATTATTATACATATAAGAGTATATTTTTCAAATTATAGTTGGCCAAAATATATTAATTTATTATTTAATTATTGATGATATATACATTTCAAGTAATGGAAAAGGATGATCCCTATCTAATTGGTTCTCTAACTGAATCCTTTAAAGTGTTTTTATTTCAAACTCATAAAAAAATTAAAACTCAAATATTATATAAAAGAAAAAATAATTTAGTAAAGATTACATGTTATTTTTTCTTGACATATATTCATAATTTTAACCTTACCAGTTCAAAAAATATATTAATTTCATGAAAATAATTTATGATAATGTTTTATTTCTAATTATTAAATAATAATATAGTTTGAAAATACGTTAAAACTTCCCTTATAATCCATTATCCCTACACCAAAAATATTCAACCAATAAAATAATAGTTATGGATCATTCAAATATTATCATTGGGAACTTCTTTATGTAACATTAATTCTATAGAATACCCTCATGTAATTTCCCTTATTCATTACCAGACACTATATTTAATTAAAATGTATTGAAAAACATTTTCACTATCTTAAATTACATCACATTGAAAAAAGTTATTTTCTTTTGTAATGACTAAATGTCACCCAATATGACAACATTTCATTCCACAAAATAAACAGAGTAGTGTTGTGTATCCCATAATATGGGAACATAGTTTTAGTATACATAATTTATCTAAATTTATCAACACCATAAGATATTTCATTATGTGATTAAGATATCTAGTTTATATTTTTCATTAAATGAATATGAAATTTTTATTTTTTAGTGTCTAAAAATTAGCCACATTCTATAGAATAGCTATAATGTAGCTATTTTAACATTGTATGATATTCATTTTTTAAAACTCATAATAATTTAAACTCAAATCCCATGCATTTTTAAATCTTAGATAATGGATTGTTGTATTCATTACTCATGGTTAATATATGTTCTATTAAACACAAATCTCAAGGTATATTCTTATCCCAAAATATGATCAGTTCATATCCCAGTATATAGAAAGTCTAAATATATCTTATAATTATTTTATACTACAATAATAGAGCCTATTAGTCTAAATCATATTTCAAAATTTTCCATTCTCAAATAAATTTTTCAAAAAAATATTGATTTCTATGTCAAAAATTTGATTTCCAATGAAACAATATACAATGTAGTAATTATTAAATATAAATTCTTCATCATTAGATTATAAAAAATTTACTACAATTTCCCATGAGATGTATCAAATAACATAATTCCAAATATTTACATGCTAAATCATGATAAGAATGAAAAATAATTGTATTTAAATTTAAAAAAACATAATGTCATTCTTTCCACCAATATAAAATTTCACTTATTTTCCAGTAAAATCTCGCGTAATAATTATAAAAAATTTATAATGTTCAATTTTTTTTAATAAATCTAGCAATATAAATTGTTATTAAATGATTTATTGAAATATCATGATTCATTAAGTACTAAAATCATAATTCACTAATTCTCTAATATATCAAAAAACCAATCATATTCACTTACCTACCATCAACCTATTCAAATTAATAATATTTTAGAATTTATTTCTCCTAATATTTACTCTTCAGTCCCATTTCCCTCTTCGATTTTACATAGTGGGGAAAATTTTCATTTTTATCATTTTTATCATTTTTATGTTTTAATATATTTCATATTATGAAATCGTAATATATAACTATTACCTTTTCCCACCATCAATTTATACAAAATAGAATCTTTTATAGTAAATGAATAATGGGGTGAGGCTTTGTGACTTAGGTCATTCCATTTTTATAGTTTAATAAATGGATCCAAACAATCAACACGATAATTACTCCCAATGTTTATTTATTGTATTTGAATGGAGGAAACCCAAACGGATAGATCTTATTTCATATTTATCTATTGTTTGACAATTTTATATTTAATTAATATATATTTCCATTATCATATTAAAATATTAAAATTATGTTCCCCTCAATTTATTCCCAAATTGTTTTTTATATGAAATATTTTATATGATGTGAATTATAAAACTTACATTCTCATAATTATACAAAAAACATAGTTAATAGTTATTATATATAGCGTATTATACAATGATTTCCTATTCAATTATGTAAAAAATAAAATGATTTAACATATTTTATTTAAATAATAAAATCATATATAATGTGTAATTAAAATCATAGATCTCACTCTATATAAGTTTGTTAAATTGTGACAGGTGAATGAGATATAATGAGTTCATTATACTCCATTATACATTCAGATTTACTCTACATGAGTGGGATAGTCCCTTTTAGGGACATAATTTAGTGAATTCCTTGATAATTGTAACATTTAAAGGGTCTTGCGATAATATATACTATTATTGAATAATGAAAATTACATAAAAATGTACATTAATATCCCAGGATAATGGGTTCCATCAAATTTAGTGATCGGTTTATAGACCATAGCCAATCAGAATTCTGAAAAATAATAGTAGAAAATAATGGTAACCAACCCCATGGGCTATTATTCCTTATTAGTCATAATTAAATTAATATTTAATATATATAGTATCATTCCCACTACTACCATTTTAATTGATATAATAGTTAATACTCAATAAATACAATGTAGTTGAGACCATTTAAAACATGGTTTTATAAAAAATGATACATTCAAGAGTTAAAACCTACCTTATGTGGAAAAAATATAACATGTTATTCTAAATAATTTTATCATTAATATATTTTTTTCAATTTGTATAACTAATAATTTTCATATTGACCATGAATCATATCATTCAAATCACTCAATTAAAAAAGACATTATAACTTATAACCTTTCAATCAAAAATCATTGATTTCACATCACAATAAGTATTTTGTTTAATATCAATAGGAAAATAAATTTTTATATAATATTATATAATGGGATATATCTATGGGTGTTTTAAAAGATATTTAGTATGTTGAATGTTCCTCATGAGTCATTGTTTACATAACATTCTAGAAAATCCCAATATTTTCGCCAAAATATATTTTATATTAACCATTGTGATCTCATGTTTCCCACTTGACTAAGAGTTATATATAGTAAATATTATTTTCACATAAACATATGTATATAATAATTACCAAAATTTAATATTTATATACTATAAACTTTTAAAAAAACATAAATATCATAACAATTGAACAATGGATTTATGAATACTCCACAACAGTAATATTGTTTGAGACATAGTCAATGTTTGAAAAATGTTCTCATTATTAACGTTAAATGAATTGTTATAATAGAGTCTAATATATAAAAAAAATAAAAAACTCAAAATATAAAATAAAATTTTTAGGTATATTATAGATTTTACCAACATTTATCATTACAAAAGCTTTTTCAATGATTCAAAACTCTCTTTCAATCCTTAAAATGTTCAAGACAAAGAAAATTTTAATGATGTGACATTTTTTTCATTCATTCACCAATATTATCTCCTACATAATGTGAATTGTGACACCATTATATTACTATTTAGTTTCATTCTTTTGAAAACCCATTTTAAGGATTTTACCAAAATATATTTTCAAAATAAATATTAATAAAAATTTATATTTTTCAATATTAATGTTACAAAATATAAACTAAAATATATATAGTTCCTTCCTTTATATAATATAATTCTATATAAATGATAAATTTTATTAAAAAAATATATTATTTTTGAAAGTTTTAATTCATTTTTGGAATAACCATTTCAATATTACCTTAGGATAAATCATATTCATTTTTTTAATATCTTTTATTTTTTGGTATATAGTGAAAAAATGATTATGTTAATAATTTCAATTTTATGTCATTATCACACTAAATGAATGCCATAAATATTTTTTAAAATGAAAATTAAATATATTTTTGGGTAAATTTAAAAAATTATTTCATAAATAAAATAATTATTTTATAAAACCATATTTTAATGTTTTGAAAATATATTTATTGTTTTATCAAAATATTATTTTATTCGCATATATTAAAAATAATTTTCCATCAATTATGAAATAAATTATAAGAAAATGGATTTCATATTTTTTATCATCATTTTAATATTAAGAAATAATGTCACAAATAATTTTACGTATTCAGATTATATTATTAAGATAGCTGTTAATTATAGAGGCAATTATGAACTATTATTTTCAAAAGATTCATTTTGTTAATATTTTATATATTTGATCTAAAATTTTCATTTAATGTGACTTAAAAAATTAATATGACGTGATGTTTAAAAATATATATTTATATTGAATCTTATTTAATTTTTAAAATAATATTTATATAATTTATAATATATAATGGTTAAAACATCATTTTTTTAAAAAAAAATAGTTTTTTCTATAGAATTGTTTTTATTTTAATAGATAATATTATCTTATTAGTAAATTTTATTAGACAAAATGATGATTGTTTTTTATCACATGAAAAATATGTAAGAGGGTTAATGTGACATAGTGGTCTTGGATTTCATCTAAATCGACAGCTAAACTGACCATCCACTACTACAAGGGATACACGAATCCCCAAGAGGCAGTGGAAAGATACAAGGAATTAAATATATACATTAATTATGATGTCCCCATTAAATTAGTCTTATCACAGACCTGAAGTTCATATTAAAATACTACATGAGTCTTACATATGTTATATGTCCATTATGATGTTATATAAGTGAATAATTATCAAAAATCCAATAACAGAAGAAGAAATAAACAATCATCTAAGCCTAAAAACCCCCACTTTACAAAATAATTATTATTCCTATACATAGAAAAATTATATTATAAAAGTTAAAATGGTATAAAAGAGTAAAATAATACATGTAATAGGTACATAATATGAATATAAAGACATCAGACATTCTTTATAATTAACAGATGGTCCTAAAAAATAATGTAATTGAACACTTTTCTGAATATGATAAAATAAGTCTTACATCAAATTCCCTATAATCCGTAAAATATTCATAGAGTATAAAAGATATAAACCAATAAGTATAAATTGAGGTAATATATGAAATATCATAATAATTATTCATAGACCACCACCCTCAATTAACCCATTCTGAAATTTGAATATATAGCCATTTCTGCTAAAGATAAATACAATTAAAAAATGGGTTTAAAATATTATTTTACTAATGTATAATAACAATTTGAAATTTATTTTTCTTATACAATGTAAAATTTGAAAACAAAAAAACTCATTTCCAAATTTCCATTATAATTCAAATAAAATATTTTATTTAAGAATTATTAAAAAAATTTAATATCAATTTTTAAAGATAAAACAATCAATGATCTTACTCAAATCATGTTAGAATTAGTGCCACAATTCAATATGAATGTGCTTAAAATATATAAGGAAATGATTTCATAAACAATATAGGAAATTGAGAATAATCAATTGTAATTAAAATCTAATGTTCAATCTACCAATCAAGATGTAAGTTTCATTGACTCTTAGATAGGCACCCAAGTATGATATTCCTCAATTAATGAAAAATACATTTTTTCCTACTCACATAACAAATATTTCCTATAAATATCATAGATTTAGTTTTTTCCCATCACCATCCCATGGGGGAACATCTCAAAAAGAACCAATAGGGGATCCTTAGTTAGCCATGAAAGCATCCCATGCTAGAAAAAATAAACTAGTTTTTTCTACTCATATTGAAAAATACCAACTGACAGAAAATTATCATTGCCAATACCCAATCATAGAAGAAGATATAAATATGTCAAAAAAGTAAAAAATGGAACAAAAAATATCTCATCACTAAAGAAATATCCAATTTCATTGATAGAAGGGGTAAACAAAATAGTGCACAACATATATTGGTTCATGGGTTTCCCAATGAAATCCTTTAAGAAAGTACTTAACATACCTTTAGGATAGTCTTTCATTATATTACCAAGCTTATATCATTATTAAACACAATGTGTCAATCATTTTTTAAATAGTTTATCTTCATTCAATACATTAAAAACCATTTAGAATATCAACATCCACTTTTAAAAAAACTCTCATTATGTTTGATTTTTTTTTAATTTCATTACATAATATAAATGAGAAAAAAAATATTTATATGTTGATTATGAATCTAAAAAAATTAATTTATTAATAAATAATTTTAAAATAACTTTCCCAATGAAATTAAATTTAAATAATTAGAAAAAAAATTAAGCAATCAATCATTTTTGGAAACATCGATATAATCATCAGAAGTCAAATCTGAAAATATATCAAACAAATGGTGAGAGGCATTAAATAAAAATAAATTTTTAGAATAAATTAAAATATATATTAACTTTAGATTTTGATAAAACAATAATAATATCCCAATAATAATTCATATTTTATCATATATAATTAAAACATAATTTTGGGGAAGTAATCAATAAACAGTTCAAAAAATAAAAAACAAGATATATGAAAACCCACTAAAATCAATAATGGTAATGATGAATTATGTCAAAATTTTGGAATAATTATAAAAAAATAAATATAATAATCCTCAATGGTTTGTAAATATGTAAACCCCAAAAATTAAGTCATGAAAACCCTAGGTTTCAGCTAAATCATTCACATCTTTGGAGAGATTGAAAACTGAATGGAATAAAAAAAATTGGAAGTGGAAACATTTCAAAGTGGATTCGTCTATAAATATCCATGAAATTGTGGAAAAATCTCTATTAAAATAGAATTATGGGGGTGGTAGATCTTATTATTAAGGGGGTCTTCGACATCAGGTTTTATAGGAGAGGGGCATTGATGGGGACATACCTTTAAGAGACTGGGTTATGTGGGAGTAAGTCACGTTCCATGGGATCTTATATGACGAGGTAAAGGAATTGAATGAAATTATAACCTAATGGAGGAGGCATAATATGATGGTAAAAATAGTGATAGATCATTAGATAAAGTAAAATGTAAAATAAATTAAAATAAATTAAAATAAATCAATTTTTTAGGATGAAAAAACTAGGTAACACACATGTTTGCCCACACTGTATATTAAACTATGAAGTGACCATGAGGGACACACTAACTAAGTTGAATGACCTTATAATTATTACTAATACGAGACCACAATATTCACAAACCATTCTATATAACACAACCATGAGATCTGACCAAATATCATAGTCACCACATAGTATTCCAATCCATAATAGATAACTCCATTCCCCTACAAAACATTTATTTTTTTAAACAAAATTACAATATTATTTTTATAAAATCTAAAATACCCAAAATAATTATAAATAATATTATATAATAAAATAAATAAATGTAAACATAATATGAGGTATTACCTTATCCCCGACATAACATTTTCTTCCCCCAGAAATATGTTTTCAAATGATGAAATGTAATGATGATCTAAATTATTATCATAATAAAATATAGTTTTAATCATCATGAAAAACAACATAAAATGAATGGAAGAAAAAATATATGATTAGAGCTATTCCTCAATATCAAAATATCACATCATCAGTAAACATTTAATTTTTTCATGAAAAAACACTCCATAAATTGGGGAATTATGGATTTTCTAACACTAAAACCGAATATGTTCTTCCCACAACATTCACTCTATCTAAAGTAGTTGGTGAAAAACAAAAAACAATATGAAAGTCCCAAAAAAATATGAATCTTCATAAAATTCCCAATGGATATCATCATTAGTCAAAACACCCATAAAATCATAATAATTGAATTTATCCTCAACCCATCCAATTGTACAAATTATTTATTGATAAATATACAAATGTAAATCATATACACCCCTAAAAATTTTCACCAATACTATAATGATCACAACATTCTATGGTGAAGTATATGGGATACAATATCAGGTCATAGTAAAAAATGTCTTACCTTAGACCTCAAAATAGGGAGATTGTATTATAGTGAACCCATTTAAAGTTACATGAAAAATTGATGTAACCCACACCCTAATGAAAATTCATATCATTTTTACTCAAAAATGACCCTTAGGATCACCTTTCTCAACCAATAAAAATATAAAATAATTAAATTGGTAACTCAAAAATAGAACCCATGGTAAATTTCCCAAAAATTCCCAACATCCAAAAAAAACTCTCAGGCAGACACCCTAAGAAATGGGGATCGCCTAATGGTAAAACCACCTCATGAAACCTATTTGATTACACTAAATC
Source organism: Viscum album (assembly GCA_963277665.1). Taxonomy (NCBI): domain Eukaryota; kingdom Viridiplantae; phylum Streptophyta; class Magnoliopsida; order Santalales; family Viscaceae; genus Viscum; species Viscum album. The sequence continues at coordinate 364,295,650 of OY728166.1, read as the reverse complement.
ATAATTATTAAAACCCAAGGATAACTTCAAGGTAAAAAGGCTAAAATATTTCACCACACATGACTAGGTTATCCCCATATAATCATAATTATCATATACCACTATAAGATAATGGAAGGGTATGATTAGAAGAATCATGAACCATATTCCTGATATATATGAAGAATCTACCCTTACCAGAGGATTTTATGTCAGGGTATAACTAATTTCTTGAGGAACTAAATCAATGAGATAAAGTGTATCACTTTAATGTTCATCTCTTGAAGAAAACAATCAATCAATTCCACTACTTCTATGGGCGGAATAATAAAGATAACATGATACATGAATTTAACAAGTTCATTTAAAAATAATAATAATAATAATTCCCACCGAACAATGTCAAAACCCCCAAATTACAATCCAAAAAACTATATATCAATAACACATCATAAAATTACCTTTTATATTAAACCATCAACCCCCATAAAATTATCTTCAAACCCATTTTACAAAAAAACACATTTTAAATCAAGAATTATTAAATTACCACACATCCTTTGAAAACCATGTTAAGTAATTTGAAATATATTAAAATTTAAGTGGCCACATACTTAATAAAAAAAATTATAAATTTTCATTATACTAACACACACCCTTTTTAAAGTTCCATGGTCCTTAAAAACCTTCCAATTTTTAAAAAATACTTTATAAATACCTTTTTGAAATTACTAAAATTTATGTAGAGTCTCTAGAAATCATTTTAAAAACAAACAGTTAACAAAGACCCCCATTCCATCATAAAAGGATTTTTCACTGAATGAAAACAATAGAGGGTATGAAAAAATTCAATCTGCAAGTCAACATATTATATGGAATCTAATAAATATCACACATCATTGGTTTATACTCAAATAAATCATAAACATTAAAAACAATTGGAGAGTGGAACCATGATTGATTTGAATTTTTTTGAGGGACCATTGTTTTTCCTTGAAAAAATTGCTACGATGGACCAAGATTGATTCTTTGTTCACTACTGGTTTTTTCAGGCCGTGCAAGTGGACCACACATCATGATCATATCCCATTTCAATGCCAAAATCATATGGTAATGACTCTTGTAAACTATTTCATTGCAATGTTGATCAATATATCATTAAAATTTATCTAATTAATGATTTCTTTCAAAATTCAAATCCCAACAACCCCTATTCACACGTGAATCATTGTGAATGATGGAGATTAGACAATCAGTCATGAAAAATTTCATATGTCCTAATGAAAAAATATTACTCAATCACACCTTGAAGATATGAATTAAAAATGGCTACTCAAAAACCCTGGATCCCACCATATTACCTAGTTCTCTGATAACATTTTTATTGAACTACCCTAGGTTTTCATTCAAACATGAACTTGAATCATCCCACATCATACAAGAGGAATTCTCAATTCTTGTGCACTAAAAAATGTTCAAGGGAATAATATATATAATAGGAATGGTTTATCACTTAAATTAGTTTCAACGCATAATAGATGTGAAACCTAACAAATTAATGACCTATTTGTAATATAGACAACCATGTAAAAAATAATATATATAGAAACAAAGCAACAATATATAATAGCTTTATAAATAAAAATCATCTAAAATTGAAAACATCCTACGCTTTAGAAAAATATAAATAATTTCTAATACACATCCACAATAATATCACTACACTTTCTAACATAAAAATAGTAAAATCCAACATTCCTATGGAAAATAATTTAAAGGATATAATGACATAAATTCAATGAATATAAATAAGTTATAAAATAATTTAATGGGAACACTAGGATGAATGTGATAAAATAAAGCATACCTCAAAACCCCACCAAAATAAATAAACACTTAATAATCTTTTAGGAAATGAACCAAAATCCTATTATATAGAAAAAATATTTTCAAGTAAAAAATATTCAATATGCCACCACATTCCATTCCACATTATAAATATTATTGAAAATATTATTTCTATGTAGTGATAATACCAGAGGTCGTTACATCCCTCTAAATGTTACTTATAAGCCTACACTTGTATATTAGTGAAGGGTCAAACCCAAAAGAAGATATGTGTGTTTTCTATGGTTTCAAACAAAATATACTCCACTTTTGTCAGCAGTGGAGGGAGTGAACATCTTTTTACTTTTTACTTTTCAATTTTTTTAATAATGAAGTGGAAATAGGTTGATGAAAAAAGTTTTTTTACAATGAAACTAAAATCTACACTAAGTACTGATAGTCTAGAGAAATACAGTAAAGTATTATTAAGTAGTAAGAGCAAGGGAGTGCATATTAAGGAGTCAGTCCAGAATTTTGAATGGTTTGACTTCTTCAGAACTTCATATTAAATCAATCATCAAAGTCATGCTGAAAAATCCCCCTCGCCAGGAGACTCAACAAGCAGTAGATTGTCTCTTTGAGTTCACCACTCCTGAATCAATCTATCTTCTGAAGGAAGTAAACAAGATAACATTTGGAAATAAACACGCCATAAAATATCCAATGTTAATGACATTAAAATCCCCGATAAATGATTTCGAAATCTACCTCACTAGTAGATATTGAATTAATGAATTTTGAAAACAATTGAAGGGTGAAACAATTAAACATTGAATCATAAATCAATCTCGCCAGTTGATTTTGATTCTGAAAAATATAATGCACGTGAAGAAATATAAGAGTAAAACCAGTTGAATTCGAATTCCGAAGCTAAGAAAGAATTATCCTATGAACAGATTGATTTAAACAGTGAAAAATATCAATTACATGGTACAGTGAAATTAAGTACAAGAGGGGAAAAAACTACCTTAGTGATGCTCTGTTCTCCGGCTCCTTCGCCTCTGTATTTGCTCTATCTTCTAGCGAGAGTCTCTAGTCTTGAAAAGTATGGCGTTGAATGAGAATTAGAGTCACCCAAAAATTTGATTCTAATGTGTTTTTTAACCAATGGTCATCTGCTATGTGTCAATGCATGTCTTCCACCAACGCAACTTTTCTTCTCATGTTGCACCGTACACGTGTGTTTTTTCGCGAACCACGTGTCGCATTAGTTTTCCCCTCATAACTAACTCAGCGTGAGTTAGTTGAATGCATCAGGACTGGATAGAGCCTCTTGCATGACCCTGCACAATATAAAACAAATAGAACAATGAATAAATAATTATTTATAATTAATGGAATTAGTTTATTAAAAGTCATAAAAGATTTAATAATGTTATAATTTATTGATTTATTGATTTCTTTTAATATTATTAATGTTAATTATAATTATTAAGTTAATTATTATTTTAAAAACTAAATTATTTACTAATAAATTTTAATTGATTAGTTTATTTTAATTACGTTTATAATTTATTCAGAGTATTTTTTTAAATAATTTATTACAAATATTTAACAAGTATATTATAAATAATGAGTTTATTATAATTCAATTATTTATATTAATTTAGAAGCATTGTTTAATAAAATTTTATTTGTTTATTTAATTTTATAATTTTTTTATTATATATCTTATGTTTATTATTTATTTATAATTATTAATGTTTAATATTTTATTTTAGCTATTTTTATTTTAGTTTTTATTTTAATTTACTAAATTTTTTAATCTCATTCTTCTCCCCGCACAATTCTCGGCGCAACCCTGGGGGGTGGGTCTTCTCCGGTGCAGTAACCAGCTGCTTCAGCGGCTGCTTCCACCCCGCGGAAGGCGGACTCCACAGCGGCAGAGCATACTCCTCACGCGACAACTCTCAGCTCGCAGCAACTCCAGGTCTCTTCCACTTGAAGCAGCGCGTTCATATCTAGATCTCGGTTTAGCAGCAGCCCTCCTCTGATCTCCTACTGCGGCGGCAATAGGGCTTCAAATGTGGCAGGTTTTTGTTCGTGGTTCACCCCCAACTCTGGTGGCGGAGGGATTTTCAAGCGGCTGTGACGGCTTCCAGCGGTTGTCGGTGGTGTCACAGCTTCAACTGAGGGAGGGAGATTGGTGCTAGGGAAACGAGTATCGGTGGAAGCGCAGGAGAGACCGACGCGGAAGTGCAGGAGAGACCGATGTTGTTTCAAAGTGATCAGTGATTCATGAGTCACCGATAGTTAAACAGAACTTCGGAGTAACATGGGATCGGTGTGTCGCGATCAGCGAGTCGGGACATCGGCGCGTCGCGGCTTCGGTGCGTCAACTCACCGATAGAACAAATTGAAATATTAACAATAAATAATTAATTATTAAATAGATAATAAAATGAATAAAAACTAATTATCTAAAAAAATTTAACTAAATTGTTAAACATTAAATAATTAACATAATTAAAAATAACTAAATTATTAAACAAACTAAAAAAGCAAAAAAAATTAAAAGTGACTTATTTTTTAACTAAGAGTATAAATATTATGGTTAATTAATTAAATATCTAAATAATTTCAAAACACAAACAAACAATTAACCGCAAACATGAAAATATAATAATTAAAATTAACAAAAGATTTTGAACAACATAGTTTATTAATTAAATGACAAAATTGATAACGTTAAATCAAGAACACATTATTTTATTAAACATTAACTTCAATTGTTAACTTTTTTATTTAACATAATAATTAAACATGTTAATAAATAAAGTTAATTTATTTTAATAAATATAATTTAAAGATTTATGTTTTCAATTAAAAACGAAACTAGAATAATAGAAATGAACGATTGATTAAATAATAAAAAGTTAAAATTGTTAAAATGTTAATCAGATTATGATTATTAAACTAGAATATGTGTAAAAATAATTAGAAAAATTAGAAAGACTAAATTAACTACTAAATAACTAAAAACACCTATTTAATTATAAAAAACGATTAATTAATAGATTTAGTGTTAGAAATAAAAAAGTGCCATTATTTATTAAAAAGTGTTAAAATAAATAATTAAATTGTTAAAAGTTAAATAAAAGATGTGGAAAAACTATGTAAAAATAGAGACACATCAAATTCCCCCACACTTAAGCATTGTTTGTCCTCAAACAATCTCATGTTTTGTTATCTTTGAAAAATAGATTATAATATTTATGATTCAACTCAAACAGTAACATGTTCAGCACTTAAAAATAGAGGATGCTTAACTGTGTTTAGGTTCAAGAAAATAAATTTTCAAATCAAGTATTTCCAAGAAAAAATACTCATGGGTAATCAAGAATGAAAAGACCTTCCATCAAAGAAGGTGTCCTGCCGCATATGTGATACAACTTAATGACTCATTTCAATATGGGCTTAAGTCCATAATTCAAGAGTGACAAGAGGTAAAATATCAATTGAATCAAAAACATAACAGAGGAACCTTGTACTTTGACATAATCCTAGGTTCCAAAAGCAAATATTATTTTTTGAATAACCTTAATGATACAACCTAAATGTCTCCTATATAAACCAATTGTACCCTTCTTCGTTCAGCGTTCATCATTCCCCTCACCGCAATGAATTCGTTTTTGACCCCAAACACTTCAATTAATTTTTTCAAGCCATGTTTCATGTGATATACACTATGCAATGCACTTATTCAAGGTGTACAGAGGGCATATAGCAAACAAAAACACACCCAGTTTCTATGGTCTTAGAGATTCGTCGTGGGATCCCAAATGCCCAAACTACTCCAATTCCAAAATATTTATATAAAAAATCATTTATATTGTCTCGTTAAACTGATTAATTTTAATAATTAAAAGATGAATGAGGCCTCTAAGATCAATTCAAACTTCCAGTTCCAAGGGCAATGATCATAACTCCAATAACAAATAACCTTATCGCTCTCAAAAGTTGTCCTAAAACATGATATCATTAAACCACTAAGAAAGACCACTCAACAATCATCCAACCTCAATAATTTCATAATCGAGGCAGCTCTTAACTACCAATCAAGACACTGTTCTTAGAAAAGACTCATTTGAGTAACAGTGCAAAGAATAAAATTATGAAAGAATTTTGAAATTTTAACCCATTTTTTGACAAAAAAAATTTAAGTTGCAGTGGGAATTGATGGGTTTTCACTTAATCATAGTTTAGAACATTCAAGAATTGACCCCATCCACCACACTTGAAATCACCAATGTTAACATCAAAGGTGGAGAAGAACAATTTGACAGTTTAAGTTCGAAATAGATTTTCAATTAAGTAAGTTTATGAAAAGTATAAAGGGTCTCTTTGAAGTTCAAAAAAAATTGTTTGCCACAAAAATTAATTTACCACAGGTTCATTAGCAAGTACATGCATTAACATTTATGTCCAGTGACACCGAGTTACCATTAAAGGTCAAACATGGCATGTAAATTGTTGGTGCAAAGTGAATTGGGTGTAAGGAAATTCTTAAAATAGAATTCAATTTGATGTTAAATTACGAATAAGGCAAGCATTCCTAACACCCCATAGCAAAACAAATTCAAAAAAATTACCTGAACGAACCTACATATATCTCCCCACACTTAATTTAAGGAGTGAGTGATTTCAATATGTCAATGAAATTCAAATTTCTGCAAGTGGCACACGCAGATTTGTTTTAAAAACAAAGTGACATGCAACAGAAACCTTTTAGTATGCAAGACATGAAGAAAATTTTATATAGTTCAAGATATACAACAGAATTTTCAGTACACATGTAGAATAATTTTCTAATACAAGCAGAATATATTTAAGGAAGCAACATATGAAGCAGAATTTTTCCGGCAAAACATGCAACCGATTTTTTTTAAAAAATGAGCAGATAATGAAATAGAAATTAATAGTAATGTAGTTCCTTGACATAATATTTTTTCATTAATTATTCAATAAGGGAATCCCACATCTTTATTACACAACAACATCATCCTAAAAACATAGAGCATGAAAACCAAGTACAAAAAGAAAACAGCAGAGACAAAGGATATATAAGATAGCAAAGCAAAAATTTGTTAAACACAAAAAAGTACAAAAGTAAAAACAAAGAAAGAACATGGGTTGACTCCCATGAAGCACTGAGTGTAAAGTCTTCAGTTAGACTTTATTTAATCACAATTTATTTATTTATTAACACAACAAAAACCATGGGTTGCCTACCATGAACGGCTAGATTTAAAGTCCCCAACCGTACTCAAATAGCAACTAACCGTAGTCACTAGGTGGATGTGGTTTCCCTAATAGGAACTACCACATGTTTTTGGCCCATTTATTTTTAAGAGAACAATAAATTATGTGGGAATAAAAACTTAACAAAATAGAAACTAAACTCTCATAGCCTGAAATAACCACTAAGAGACACCCCTTGACAGTAGTAAGCATAATGTTGTGCACTTCCAGATTAAGTTCATATTTTTCAGGATTTGAATTCACATGATGAGGCAAAACTAAAATAGGTGCATCGAAGGTTAAGAACTTGTTCTCATCACTATCTCTCTCAGCTTCATCGTTAACATATTCAAATTCAAGGGTGCTCGTGGGTGAGTAATGAATAGTAGGCTCAAGAGGGGATTCAACAAAGTGCTTAACAGAATCATGTACAATAGAACTAAGTTGTGATTCCCCCTCTAGGATACTATCAATATCATGAAAAGGATCAGCAGCCTTCACAATTGAGGATGAAATTGACAGACATGGAAGAGAGTTTATTTTATCACAAACTAATTCAGGTCTAACAATGTTGTAAATCTCTTCCAAAAGTTCATCATTAGTGAATGAACACTCAACATCTACTACTTATAACAAATCAATTATACCTAATTCAAGTGTGTGCTCATCCTCTTTTTCATGTTCAAGTTAAAAAGGCTCATTTCCCAAAACAAGGTCTGTAGTTTGTTCCAAAAATTTCAAATTTGGGTGAATAATGTTTGATTCAGTATTAATAAATTGAAATTCTATATTTTTCAAATTGAAAAAGTTTTCCCCAGAAATGACAACCCTACTTTCAATCTCACACACAAAGTTTTAGAAAAGTGATTACTATGTAAACATGGTAGTTAAATCTCATCAATAAACTTTTCCTCAAAACACACTACATCAACTTCTTCATCCAACAACATTTCAGAAATTATTGGGTTTACAATTTCAAAACATTGAAGAGTAATTTTCAATTATGGATTACAATTCTCAAATTCTGTGTTATCCAGACTATGTTTCCCTTACAAAATGTTTCCCATTTTAAGATCAGTCTCATTGTTCAGAATTTTAGAAATTTTGGTTGAATAATTTTTAACCATCTAGTTTTCATTTTCTAGTTTATCTTCAACCAAAGTGACTTCATTCTCAAAACATCTAAAACAATAATTTTTCTCCAATGAAGTAATTATGAAGAGAATAAGGAAATCCTTTTCAATATGAATAAATTCACCTTCAAAATTTTCCAACTCATCTTTATTAAAGTTCTTTATTGTATTTTTAGTGATGTGTTCTTTGTTTAATGCATCATTAATTTCAAGATTTGGTTCAACGGTTTCAGATTCTTCAAAGTAAATGGTTTGTTTCCCAATTTCAGATTCACCTTCCTCTTCAATTTTATTTTCAAATATTTTATAAACATTTTCATTTTCATTTTCATCAAATTCATCCTGTTCTTTAACCCTTTTTTTAATTCCAATAGCATGTTTTTCAATCTTTTTATTATATGATCTTTCTCTTGAGTGTATTTAATTTAAACTTCATGGGTGTGGTTAAACCAAGAATTACAAGGATCTTCCCTAACATCCAATTTGGTTTCAATTAATTCATGTTTAGCTATGAATTTAGGATTGAACTCATATTGTTCATTTTCTTCAATGTAAACATCATGTTGTGGCAGATTATAAACACACTGCCAGACAATGTGCCCATAACAACCACAATATACACATTGAGTCTCAAATTGATTCCAATTCTAATGAACAACCATTTATTTAACTAAGAAATATTAAACACACAACAGTTCACAGAGAAGCAGATTTTTCAAAAACAACGCATGCAGGATATACAGTTCTTAAAATTTTTAAAAAAATTCTTATATAAATGTTTTTTTAATGTGTTTGTAATTGATTATTTTATAGTATTTTTTAAAAAACATAGACTCTCAGTGTAAAAATTCATTGAAAATAACGCCAAATTTTGAAAAGACTATAGGTCTTCATAGCCCTCAAAATGTTATTTATAAACCTATACTCGTATAGTAGTGAAGGGTCGAACCCAAGAGAAGATAGGTGAGTTTTCTATGGTTTTAACCAAAATAAACTCTACTGTTGTCAGGAGTGGAGGGAGTGAAAATATTTTCACTTTTTATTTTTCAATTTTTTTAATGATGAAGTGGAAATATGATGAAGAAACATGTTTTTTTACCAAGAAATTATAATTTACACAAAGTACTAATAGTCTAGAGAAATAAAGTAAAGTAATATTAAGCAGTAAGAGCAAGGGAGTGCATATTAAGTAGCCACTCATGAATTTTGAATTGATGATTAAAAGGTTTGACTTATTGGGTACTTCATATTGAATCACTCCTCAAATACAAGGTGAAAAATTCCCCTTCCCAGGAGACTCAACAAGTAGTAGATTGTCTCGTCATGTTCACCACACCTGAATCAATCAAACTGCTGAAGGAAGTAAACAAGATATCATTTGGAAATAAACTAACCATATAAATTCCAATGTTAATGAAATTAAAAGTCCTGATAAATTATTTCAAAATCTACCTTGTAAGTAGATATTGAATTAATGAATTTTTAAAACAATTGAAGGGTGAAAAAATTAAACATAGAATCATAAATCAATCTCGCAGATTGATTTTGATTCTGAAAAATGTAAAGCACATGAAGAAATCTAAGAGTAAAATCAGTTGAATTCGATTTCCCGATATAAGAACGAATTAGCCTATGAACATATTGATTCAAACATTGAAAACAATCGATTACAGGGTACTGTGAAATTAAGTACAAGAGGAGAAAAAAACTCCCTCAGTGATGCTCTGTTCTCTATGTCCTTCGCCTCCATGTTTACTCTACCATCTCCCATGAGTCTATGCTCTCAAAAAGTATGGAGTGGAATGAGAATGAGAGTCACCCAAAAATCTGCTGCTACTCTATTTTAAACCTTGGGTCATCTACTATGTGTCATTGGATGTATTCCACTAACGTAACTTTTCTTCTCTTGTTTCACCGTAAATGTGTGCTTTTTCGCGAACCACACGTCGCATTAGTTTTGCCCTCATAACTAACACCAGGTGAGTTAGTTGAATGCATTTGGATGGGATAAATCCTCCTACATGAACCTGCACAATATAAAACAAAGAGAACAAAGAATAAATAATTATTTATAATTAAAGGAATCTATTTATTAAAAGTCTTAAAAGATTTAATAATGTTATTATTTATTAATTTCTTGATTTCTTTTAATACTATTAATGTTAATTATAATTATTAAGTTAATTATTATTTTGAAGACTAAATTATTTACTACAAAAATTAATTGATTAATTTAATTTAATTATGTTTCAAATTTTTTATTAGTATTTTTTAATATAATTTATTAAAAATATTTTATATTCACAATATAATTATTAAGTTTATTATAATTCAATTATTTAAATTAATTTAGAAATATAGTTTACTATAATTTTATTTATTTATTTAATTTTATAATTATGTTTTCTTATATATCTTATGTTTATTATAATTTTTAATTATTAATGTTTAATATTCTATTTTAGTTTTTTAATTTTTGTTATTTTTATTTTAGTTTTTATTTTAATTTACTATATTTTTTTAATATCATTCTTCTCCCTCCCATTCTCGGCGCAAACCAGCTGCTTCAGTAGCTGGTTCCACTCGGCGGATGACAGACTCCACAGCTGCGGAGCATACTCCTCATGTGACTGTTCTCGGAATGCAAAAACTCTAGGCCTCTTCCACTTGAACCAGAGCGTTCAGATCCCAATATTGGTTTAGCGGTGGGCCTCCTCTGATCTTCTATAGCGGCAGAAATAGGGCTTCAAATGTGGAGGGTTTTGTTCGTGGATCACCCCGACTCAAGTGGCGGTGGGTTCTTCAAGTGGCTGTGACGACTTCCAGCAGAAGCCGGTGGTGGCACAACTTCAAGCAGCTTGGGGAAAGGATTATCCTTTATAAAAGTAGGTGGTCTGCTTGGGCTTGACTCCTCCTTAAAATCGCAACGACAATGTGAATTAAAATTCCTTTAATTCCTTTATTTCTTTTTCATATTAAAATTTCCGTTTATTTTTTTACACCATGCTTTTATTTATATGCCTTTTATTTTATGCACATGCTGGCAATCTCGTTTCTTTTGGGGTGGACTGGTTACTGGCCGTTTATTTATTCCATCGCCCATTTAATCCTATACATTCACTCATTCCAGTATTCTATTTCGCTACATGTGACACTGTGCTTCGTGGCGGCTTCTCTTTGACCGTGCTGTTAGGCGGTTTCAGTTCCCCAGGGGGTTTCATCACCCATGTGGTTCGATCGGCTTCGATGATTAAGTTTTTCATATCCGAGTTCTGGTTTTACGACGGTTTTCGCTAGTTCCCTGGTACTCCTAGTTCCCTGGTTTTTTCATACCCGAACATAGGGTTTTCCCTTCCTTGGTGGTGATTCTGCATGCTTGCCAAACTCCGTGGTGTGCTGATCGCACATCACCTTTGCTGGAGCTTCGAAGTTAGTGGTCTTCGGACGAAGAAGATGCCAGAACGAGTACCCGACGGAGGACGATTCATTCCAGGCGATTCCTATACAAGCTTGCAGCTCATCAAAAACTCTGGAGGAGCTTACCTACATCACGAAGAGATCGGGACCACCGGGTTTATTATGCCTGACACTGTTTGATTATTTACAGTTTTATTTCTTCAGCATATCATCACAGTAGTGTAGTTGTTTTTACTGAAGTTTTTTTTGTCAAATTTTTCACTATAAATCAGTTTTTCTTTTGCATAGTAATAAAAAATCTGTGTGTGTGGTGTTCTTACTGTACAGTATTTCCCAAAGGGGCCGAAGCACATAAATCTTTGTGTTCTTGTGTTCATTTTTCTTTTCTTTGCATTCTAGTTGTTTTGTGTTGTGATCGTTTCAATATTCTGGTAATAAGTCATTGATCCTAGCATTTCGGTTGCTGTGTTGTTGCTGCCTGTACACACTGCACCCTTCACATGTGGTTTCAGAGCCTCTATGATGTTTGTTATTCAAAATTTGCGATTGTAGTCCCTAAATTTCTGCACACTATCATTGTTTGTACAAACTGCTTCATTTTCTTCTTTACAAACTCTTGTTATTATTGTTTGTAATGTTGTTGCTATTGTTTGAAATCTCCTGTTTAGTATTCTATTTGCCTGCTCCTTCTTTTGAGTTCTTTAGTTTACAATTTTGAATTCTGTTTTTTGTTTCCAAAATTTTATTACCTCAATCTTAAATCGCCATTGTGATTACATCACTGTATTTGTTGAAACATTATCGCATCCAACATTTATGTGCATTTAATATTCCTTCATTGAAGCATGTTTTACCCAAGGGATTGGTTAGTTGTTGGGGGTGTACACTTACCGTTTTCTGCAATAACTTGGCATCTACCTTGTGGGTAAACATGTCCACAATGAGGTATGAAATCGAGAAATCTGACGGTGACAATGATTTTAACCTACTGCGCATTAAGATGAGAGACTTACTTGTACAGCAAGTCCTAATTGATGCCCTATGTGGGTCTAAGAAACCTGTTATCACTGTAAATGAGACTGGGCAGTGTAGTACTAAATATGTAGATGTCCCTTCTGATGTGCTATTCAAAGCACATAGTTCTCTATTGTTGTCCTTAGGAGACAAAGTCTGTAGGGAGGTTGCCTTTGAGTCCACTGCTGCTGGTATTTGGCTGAAGTTAGAAAAACTGTATATGACTGCCTCGTTAGTTGGAAGACTCTATAAAAAACATTGTATGTTCACCTTTAAGATGAAACAAGGTGCTTCAATTAAATCTCACCTTGATTATTTTAATAAAATTATGTTAGACCTCTCCAACATAAACGTAATAGTTGATGACGAGGACCAATCCATGACCCTATTAATTTTGCTTGATCATAATTACACCTATTTAGTCAAGACCATGATGTATGGCAGAGATACTTTAACCCTTGAAGAAGTTAAGTTAGCCCTCCTATCTAAAGAACTTCACTCAAGACCAAGAGTTAAAGGTGTGGCAGAGAGCCTGTTCACTAGGGGAAGACCACAAAGCAAGGATAAAAAGAAACAATTTACAAAAGATAAAGACAATAAAAAACACCCAAAACCCAAAAATGAATCTAAGGAAAGAAAGGTCACATACTTCTATTGTGGGAAGCCCGGGCATACCAATCCTGAATGTAGAAAACTCAAGTGAGAGTTAGAATCCAAACATCCCACCGACCAGTCTCTCTTGGTTGACTTCGGGTATGAAATTGCGGAAGTTTTAAATGTGTCCAGCTATACACTCAATAAAGAGTGAATCTTAGACTTTGGATGTTCCTTCCATATGTGTCCACATAGAGAGTCTTTCTTAGAGCTGGTTGAGAGAGTAGAAGGGGATGTCCTGTTAGGAAATAACAAGAAATGTAAGGTTGAGGGTAGAGGGTCTGTCCTGAGAGAATTGGATGATCGGTCAGTCATTACCCTACTTGATGTGAGGTGGGTCCCCAACCTGCAATGAAACATGATTTCCTTAGGAGTCCTTGATCAAAAAGGATACTCCTTTAGATCATAATCGGGTTCTATCAAGGTCTCCAAAGGATCTAGAACCATCTTATAAGGGTCTCTTGTGAATGGGTTGTATGTCCTGAATGGCAAGACCCATTCGAGACAGTTGGGTAGTGTTTACAATACAAACACTAACAACACTATGCTTTGGCATAAACAGTTGGGGCATGTAAGCTCCATGGGGCTAGAAGAACTCAACAAGTAGGGGCTGTTGAGTGACATCACACCTCGAGCCTTCCATTTTGCAAAGATTGTGTGATGGGTAAGGATAAAAGGGTGAGTTTCAATAGTTCCTCCTTCAAGGATACCGCCCCACTAGAGTATATCCATTCATATTTATGGGGGCTATCCAGGACCACCTCGCATGGTGGAGGATCCTATTTCTTCACCTTTATTGATTATTACTCCAGGAAGGATTGGTTTTATATCCTCAAGAATAAATTGGATGTTTTCCAAACTTTCAAAACCTGTAAAGCTTCATTTGAAAATCAAATTGGAAAGAAGATTAAGACCATGAGGATGAACAATGGGCTTGAGTACCTGTCCACTGAGTTCATTCAATACTGTGGGTCTGAAGGAATTAAAAGGCATAGAATTGTTAGGGAAACTCCCCAACAGAATGTCCTTGCAGAGAGAATGAATTAGACTATATTTGAAAGAGTCCGTAGTATGCTTGCATACTCGGGCCTCCCAAAATCCTTTTGGGCCGAGGCCACCAGCACTGCTATGTACCTAATCAACAGGTGCCCCTCTTCTTCAAATCAATTAAAAACTCCTGAAGAACTCTGGACTGGTAAGCCCCATTCGTATTCCTACTTGAGGGTTTTCGGGTCTACAACCTATGCTCACGTCAAGACTGATAAACTTGAACCTCGAGCCCTCAAGTGCATTTTCGTGGGTTATACCGAGGGAGTTAAAGGATACAAACTTTGGGTTGATAAGCCGGGATACCAAAAGTGCATTGTTAGTAGAGATGTGGTCTTCCATGAATCCTCTACCCCTAAGACAATGACTGCCACACTAGGAAGTTGTGAACCAGAACTTCATGAGTCCGATGAACATGAGCCATCAGCTCATGTTGAAGCTGATGTCCAGCCCACACCACCTCCTACTCAGCCCACTGATGTGGCTGATTCTGAGTCTAGTTCTGGTTCAAACTCCAATTCTGGACCTTCTACCACTCATGAGGATTATCAATTAACCCGAGAGAGACAAAAGAGGGTTCCGAGACCTCCTTCTTGGTTTAGCCAGTATGATATGTCCTCATATGCCTTTCATATGACCCATGATCACATTGATGATGATCCACAATCTTACAAGAAAGCCTTAAAAGACAAAGATTCAAAACATTGGATCTTTGCCATGAATGAAGAGATGCAATATCTTAAGAAAAATCACACATGGACCTTTATCAACCAGCCACCTAATGCTAGGGTAATTGGGTCCAAGTGGATCTATAAGAGAAAAGAAGACAACACCGAGGGAAATAAAGTTATGTTTAAATCTAGGCTAGTCGCCAAAGTATTCCTTCGACGAGAAGGAATTGAATATTATGAAATCTTTTCCCCTGTTGTCAAGCACTCTTCTATTAGGATTTTATTAGCCTTTGCTGCTTATTTTGATCTGCACATCGAACAATTAGATGTTAAGACTGCCTTCTTACATGGGGATTTGAATGAAAAACTCTATATAAATCCTCCTGATGGTTATTCTAAAGAATTCAATCCAAAACAAGTTTGCCTTTTAAATAAGCCCTTGTATGGTTTAAAGCAAGCTTCTAGGAAATGGTACAAAAAATTTTATTCCTTCATGCTAAATAACCAATTCACTAGGAGTCAATATGATTCATGTGTTTACTTCAAATAAATCCAAGGTTGTATGATTTACCTTCTGCTCTATGCAGATGACATGCTAATCATATGTAAAAATATGAGTTTTATCACTTCTATTAAATCCCAATTAAAAGGAAATTTTGAAATGAAAGACTTCGGTACAACTAAGAAAATTTTAGGTGTTTAAATCATTAGAGATAGACCAAACAAATTGCTATACTGATCTCAACATGTTTATATTTTAAAGGTCTTAAAGAGATACATGTTTGAATCTCTCAAACCTGTTAATGTACCTCTTTCCCAACATTTTAAGTTGTCTTTAACACAAGCACCCACTGCTGATGATGACATGCAATTTATGTCTAAAATTCCATATGCTAACATTGTTGGTAGCATTATGTACTCTATGATTTTCACCAGACCTGACATTGCATTTGCAATCTTCAGCTTGAACAGATTTATGGCCGCACCTAGGAAGCCTCATTGGCATGCCCTTAAGTTGATCCTTAGATATCTCTCATGTACATCTAATTTATCTTTGTGCTATGGAAAAAATATTGATGTTTCTGATATTTTGGTGGGCTTTGTAGATACTGATTATGCAGGTAATATTGACACCAGAAAATCATTGACTGGATACGTGTTCACTGCTTGTGCTGGGCCTATCTCTTGGAAGTGCAACATGCAATCCGTGGTTGCCCTTTCAACCACAGAGTCCGAGTACATTGCCCTTACCGAGGCGGTAAAAGAATCCTTATGGATTAAAGGCTTGTCTTCTGAACTCAAACTTTTTAATTCATTTATTAATGTTTATTCTGATAGTCAATCATACCTCCATTTATCTAAAAATTTAGTTTGTCATGGAAAATTAGAGCACATAGATATTAGATTAAATTTTATTAGAGATGTTATAGAACAGGGAACTGTATGTGTCAAAAAGATACATACTGATAAAAACCAAGCTGATAGTTTGACTAAAGCTTTGACATTATCTAAGTTCAAGTTTTGTTTAGATAAATTGAACTTGGTTCCTATTCTATAACCTTAGGTGCAAGAACATCACAAATTTTAATTGAAAATTGTGGAAATTTTTGAATTAAACTGTCTTTAATTCATTTATTTCTTTTCATATTAAAATGTTCGTTTATTTTTTTACACCATGATTTTATTTATATGCCTTTTATTTTATGCACATGCTGGAAATATCGTTTCTTTTGGGGAGGATTGGTCACTGGCCGTTGATTTGTTCCACCGCCCATTTCATCCTAGCTGTTCACTCATTCCAGTATTCTATTTCTCTACATGTGACACTGCGGTTTGTGGCAAATTCTCTTCGGACGTACTGTTAGGCAGTTTCAGTTCCCCAGAGGGTTTCATCACCCCTGTAGTTCGATCGGCTTTGACGATTAAGTTTTGCAGATTTGAGTTCTGGTTTTGATGACGGTTTTCACTGGTTCCCTGGTACTCCTAGTTCCCTAGTTTTTTCATACTCGAACATATGGTTTTCCATCCTCAGTGGTGATTCTACGCGCTTGCTGAACTCCGTGCTGTGCTGCTCACACATCACCTTTGCTGGAGCTTCGAAGTTAGCGGTCTTCGGACGAAGAAGACGCCAGGACGAGTACCTGACGGAGGATGATTCATTCCAGGTGATTCCTATACGAGCTTGCAGCTCATCAACAACTCAGGAAGTGCTTACCTACAGTGCGAAAAGATCAGGACCGCCGGGTAAATTATGCCTGGAACTGTAAGATTCTTTACAATTTTATTTCATCAGCATATCATCATAGTAGTGTAGTTGTTTTTCTGAAGGTTTTTTGTCAATTTTTTCACTGTAAATCATATTTTATTTTTCATAGTAAAAAAACGTGTGTGTGTGTGTGTGTGGAGTTCTTGCCATGCAGTAGGTCCAAAGGTGTCGAAGCACGTAAATCTTTGTGTTCTTGTGTTCCTTTTTCTTTTCTCTGCATTCTGGTTGTTCCACATTGTGATTGTTTCAATATTCTGGTAATATTTCATTGATCCAGGCATTCTGGTTGCTATGTTGTTGCTACCTGTACACACTGTACCCTTCACAGACAACTTCAACAATAACCATATCCAGATCTGTGCCAACATCCTGTTATGTTGAATCCAATTTTAGTTGAGGTTTTTATGAGTATTATGGTAAGAAATGATATGGTTGAGTGATTAGACACTTTAATTGATTCTTGATCTAATGTGTCATGATTTCGATGTTTATTCTGGTATGATTTGGTGCATCGATTCAATGGTTAGGAGAGTGAGTAGGATTGGTTGCAGCGGTGAGTTAAAGAAGGAGAGAGGTTGCGGTGGAGGGATGTTGAAGGAAGAGAATGGAGAGACCGATAGTGGAGGGAAGTGAAACTTATCGTGAGGGAGGGAGATTGGTGTTGGGGGAATAGAGAATCAGTGCCTGAAACTGATGGGAGAGGACTATCGGTAGCATAGAAAGATAGTAGGCAATAATGTGAGGTGAGAGAATGACGGTGTGAGACCGATCTGTTTGTCGGTAGGAGGAAAAAAGAACGATCAGTGAGTTTTGAAGAAATGAGATACTGATACAAAAAAAACGAAATTAGAATAATAGAAATGAACGATTGATTAAATAATAAAAAATTAAAATTGTAAAAATGTTAATCCGATTATGATTGTTAAACTAGAATATATGTAAAAATAATTAGAAAAATTAAAAAGACTAAATTAACCACTAAATGACTAAAAACAACTATTTAATTATAAAAAATGATTAATTAATAGATTTAGTGTTAGAAATAGAAAAGTTCCATTATTTATTTAAAAGTATTAAAATAAATAATTAAATTGTTAAAAGTTAAATAAAAGATGTGAAAAAACTATGTAAAAATAGAGACACATCAAATTCCCCCACACTTAAGCATTTTTTGTCATCAAACAATCCCATGTTTTGTTATCTTTGAAAAATAGATTATAATATTTATGATTCAACTCAAATAGTCACATGTTCAGCACTTAAAAATAGAGGATTATTAACTGTGTTTAGGTTCAAGAAAAGATATTTTCAAATCAAGTATTTCCAAGAAAAAATACTCATGGGTAATCAAGAATGAAAAGACCATTCATCCAAGAAGGTGTACTGCCACATATGGGATACAACTTAATGACTCATTTCAATATGGGCTTAATTCCATAGTTCAAGAGTGACAAGAGGTAAAATATCAATTGAATCAAAAAAATAACAGAGGAACCTTGTACTTTGACATAATCCTAGGTTCAAAAAATAATTTTTTTTGAATAACCTTAATGATACAAACAAAATGTCTCCTATATAAACTAATTGTACCCTTCTTCTTTCAACGTTCATCATTCCCCTCACCGTAATGAATTCGTTGTTGACCCCAGCCACTTTAATTAATTTTTCCAAGCCATGTATCATGTGATATACAATATGAAATGCACTTATTCAAGGTGTACATAGGGTATATCATAAACAAAAACACACCCAGTTTCTATGGTCTTAGAGATTCATCGTGGGATCCCAGATGCCCAAACTACTCCTGTTCCAAAATATTTATATAAACAATCATTTATATTGTCTCATTAAACTGATTAATTTTAATAATTAAAAGATGAATGAGGCCTCTAAGATCAATTCAAACTTCCAATTCCAAGGGCAATGATCATAACTCCAATAACAAATAACCATATCGCTCTCAAAAGTTGTCCTAAAACAAGATATCGTTAAACCACTAAGCAAAACCACTCAAAAATCATCCAACATAAATAATTTCATAATCAAGGCAGCTCTTAACTACCAATCAAGGCAGTATTGTTAGGAAATACTCATTTGAGTAACAGTGCAAAGAATAAAATTATGAAAGAATTTTGAAAATTTAACCCATTTTTTGACAAAAAAAATTTAAGTTGCAGTGGGAATTGATGGGTTTTCACTTAATAATAGTTTAGAACATTTAAGAATTGACCTCATCCACCACACTTGAAATCTCCAATATTAATATCATATGTGGAGAAGAACAATTTGATAGTATAAATTCAAAATAGATTTTCAATTAAGTAAGTTTATGACAAGTATAAAGGGTCTCTTTGAAGTTAAAAAAATTGTTTTCCACAAAAATTAATTTACCATAGGTTCATTGGAATGTACATGCATTAGAATTTATGTCCAGTGACACCGAGTTACCATTAAAGGTCAAACATTGCATGTAACTTTTTGGTGCAAAGTGAATTGGGTGTACGGAAATTCGTAAAATACAATTCAATTTGATGTTAAATTACGAATAAGGCAAGCATTACTAACACCCCATAGCAAAAACAAATTCAAAAAAATTACCTGAAAGAACCTACATATATCTCCCCATGATTAATTTAAGGATTGAGTGATTTCAATATGTCAATGAAATTCAAATTTCTGCAAGTGGCACATGCATATTTTTTTTAAAAACAAAGTGACATGCAACAGAAACCTTTTAGTACGCAAGACATGAAGCAGAATTTATATAGTTCAAGTTACACAATAGAATTTGTAGTACACATGTAGAAGAATTTTCTAATACAAGTCGAATATATTTAAAGAAGCAACATATGAAGCATAATTTTTCCGGCAAAACATGCAACCGATTTTTTTTTAAAAATGAGAA
This sequence comes from Viscum album, assembly GCA_963277665.1. NCBI lineage: Eukaryota > Viridiplantae > Streptophyta > Magnoliopsida > Santalales > Viscaceae > Viscum > Viscum album. The sequence goes on along the minus strand of OY728166.1, from coordinate 364,275,436 downwards.
GACAATGAAATAGAAATTAATAGTAATGTAGTTCCCTGGAATAATATTTTTTCATTAATTATTCAATAAGGGAATCCCACATCTTTATTACACAACAAAATCATCCTAAAAACATAGAGCATGAAAACCAAGTACAAAAAGAAAACAACAGATTCAAAGGATACATAAGATATCAAAGAAAAAATTTGTTAAACACAAAAAAGTACAAAAGTAAAAACATATAAAGAACATGGGTTGACTCCCATGAAGCACTGAGTGTAAAGTCTCTAGTTAGACTTTATTTAATCAAAATTTATTTATTTATTAACACAACAGAAACCGTGGGTTGCCTACCATGCACCGCTAGATTTAATGTCCCCAACCGTACTCAAATAACAACTAACCGTAGTCACTAGGTGGAAGTGGTTTCCCTAATAAGAACTACCACATGTTTTTGGCCCATTTATTTTTAACAGAACAATGAATTTTGTGGGAATAAAAACTTAACACAACAGAAAATAAACTCTCATAGCCTGAAATAACCACTAAGAGACACCCCTTGATGTAGTATGCATAATGTTGTGGACTTCCAGATTAAGTTGATATTTTTCAGGATTTGAATTCACATGATGAGGCAACACTAAAATAGGTGCATCAAAGGTTAAGAACTTGTTCTTATTGCTATCTCTCTCAGCTTCATCATTAACATATTCAAATTCAAGGGTGCTTGTGGGTGATTAATGAATAGTAGGCTCAAGAGGGGATTCAACAAAGTGCTTAACAGAATCACGTACAATAGAAATAAATTGTGATTCCCCCTCTAGGATAATATCAATATCATGAAAAGGTTCAGCAACCTTCACAATTGAGGATGAAATTGACAGACATAGAAGAGAGTTTATTTTATCATAAACCAATTTAGGTCTAACAATGTTGTAAATATCTTCCAAAAGCTCATCATTAGTGAATGAACACTCAAAATATACTACTTATAAAAAATCAATTATACCTAATTCAAGTGTGTGATCATCCTCTTTTTCATGTTCAAGTTAAAAAGGATAATTTCCCAAAACAAGGTCTGTAGTTTGTTCCAAAAATTTCAAATTTGGTTGAATAATGTTTGATTCAGCATTAATAAATTGAAATTCTATATTTTTCAAATTCAAAAAGTTTTCCCCAGAAATGACAACCCTACTTTCAATCTAACTACACAATGTTTTAGAAACGTGATTACTATGTAAACATGGCATTTAAATCTCATCAACAAACTTTTCCTCAAAACACACTACATCAACTTCTTCATCCAACAACATTTCATAAATTATTGGGTTTACAATTTCAAAACATTGAAGATTTCTTTTCAATTATGGTTTAAAATTTTCAAATTCTGTGTTACCCAGACTATGTTTCCCTTCCAAAATGTTTCCCATTTTAAGATCTGGCTCATTGTTCAGAGTTTCAAAAATTTTGGGTGAATAATTTTTAACCATCCAGTTTTCATTTTCAAGTTTATCTTCAACCAAAGTGACTTCATTCTCAAAACATCTAAAAGAGTGATTTTTCTCCAATGAAGTAATTATGAAGAGAACAAGGAAATCCTTTTCAATATGAATCAATTCATCTTCACAATTTTCTAACTCATCTTTATTAAAGTACTTTATTGTATTTTTAGTGATGTGTTATTTGTTTAATGAGATTGTAATTTCAAGATTTGGTTCAACGGTTTCAGATTCTTCAAAGTAAATGGTTTGTTTCCCAATTTTAGATTCACTTTACTCTTCAATTTTATTTTCAAATGTTTTATAAACATTTTCATTTTCATTTTCATCAAATTCATCTTGTTCTTTAACCCTTTTTTTAATTCCAAGAGCATGTTTTTCAATATTTTTATTATATGATCTTTCTCTTGAGTGTAATTAATTTGAACTTCATGGGTGTGGTTAAACCAGGAATTCCAAGGATCTTCCATAACATCCAATTTGGTTTCAATTAATTCATGTTTAGCTATAAATTTAGGATTGGACTCATATTGTTCATTTTCTTCAATGTAAACATCATGTTGTGGCTGATTATAAAAACACTGCCAGGAAATGTGCCCATAACAACCACAATATACCCATTGAGGCTCAAATTGATTCCAATTCTAATGAACATTCATTTATTTAACTGAGAAATATTAAACACAAAATAGTTCACAGAGAACCCAATTTTTTAAAAACAACGCATGCAGGATATACAGTTCTCAAATTTTTTAAAAAAATTCTTATATAAATGTTTTTTAATGTTTTTGTAATTGATTATTTTATAGTATTTTTTAAAAAACATAGAATCTCAGTGCATGAATTCATCGAAAATAACTCCAAATTTTGAAAAGACTATAGGTATTCATATCCCTTAATATGTTATTTATAAAACTACACTCGTATAGTAGTGAAGGGTCAAACCCAAGGGAAGATAAGTGAGTTTTATATGGTTTTAAACAAAATAAAATCTACTGTTGTTAGCAGTGGAGGGAGTGAACATATTTTCACTTTTTTATTTTTCAATTTTTTTAATCATGAAGTGGAAATATGATGAAGAAACATGTTTTTTTACCAAGAAATTATTATTCACACTAAGTAGTAATAGTCTAGAGAAATACAGTAAAGTAATATTAAGCAGTAACAGCAAGGGAGTGCATATTAAGTAATCACTCATGAATTTTGAATTTCTGATTCAAAGGTTTGACTTATTGGGTACTTCATATTGAATCAATCCTCAAATACAAGGTGAAAAATTCACCTCGCCAGGAGACTCAACAAATAGTAGATTGTCTCTTCGTGTTCACCACACCCGAATCAATCAAACTATTGAAGGAAGTAAACAAGATATCATTTGGAAATAAACTGACCATAAAAATTCCAATGTTAATGAAATTAAAAGCCCTGATAAATGATTTCAAAATCTACCTCACAAGTAGATATTGAATTAATGAATTTTTAAAACAATTGAAGGGTGAAACAATTAAACATAGAATCATAAATCAATCTCGCTGATAGATTTTGATTCTGAAAAATGTAAAGCACGTGAAGAAATCTATGAGTAAAATCATTTGAATTCGATTTCCCGAGCTAAGAACGAATTAGACTATGAACATATTGATTCAAACATTGAAAACAGTCAATTACAGGGTACTGTGAAATTAAGTACAATAGGGGAAAAGAACTCCCTCAGTGATGCTCTGTTCTCTGTGTCCTTTGTCTCCATGTCTACTCTATCATATCCCATGAGTCTATGCTCTCAAAAAGTATGGAGTGGAATGAGAATGAGAGTCACCCAAAAATCTGCTGCTACTATATTTTAAACCTTGGGTCACCTGCTATGTGTCACTGGATTTATTCCACTAACGTAACTTTTCTTCTCTTGTTGCACCGCAAATGTGTGCTTTTTCGCGAACCACACATCACATTAGTTTTTCCCTCATAACTAACTCTTGGTGAGTTAGTTGAATGCATTTGGACGGGATAAAGCCACCTACATGAACCTGCACAATATAAAACAAAGAGAACAATGAATAAATAATTATTTATAATTAAAGGAATCTGTTTATTAAAAGTCTTAAAAGATTTAATAATGTTATTATTTATTTATTTCTTGATTTCTTTTAATATTATTAATGTTAATTATAATTATTAAGTTAATTATTATTTTGAAGGCTAAATTATTTACTAAAAAAATTAATTGATTAATTTAATTTAATTATGTTTAAAAAATTTTATTATTATTTTTTAAGATAATTTATTAAAAATATTTTACAAGCACAATATAATTAATAAGTTTATTATAATTCAACTATTTAAATTAATTTATAAATATAGTTTACTATACTTTTATTTATTTATTTAATTTTATAATTCTGTTTTCTTATATATCTTATGTTTATTATAATTTTTAATTATTAATGTTTAATATTCTATTTTAGTTTTTTTTATTTTAGTTATTTTTATTTTAGTTTTTATTTTAAATTACTATATTTTTTTAATATCATTCTTCTCCCTCCCATTCTCAGCGCAACCCTAGGAGGGGGGGTCTTCATTGGCACAATAACCAGCTGCTTCAGTAGCTGGTTCCACTTGGTAGACGACATACTCCACAGCTGCGGAGCATACTCATCACGTGACTGTTCTCGGTACAGAAAAACTCTAGGCCTCTTCCACTTGAACCAGAACATTTAGATCCAAATCTTGGTTTATTGGCGGACCTCCTCTGATCTTCTACAGTGGTGGAAATAGGGCTTCAAATATGGAAAGTTTTGTTCATGGATCACCCCGACTCAGGTGATGGTGGGTTTTTCAAGTGGCTTTGACGGCTTCCAGCAATAGCCGGTGGTGGCACAACTTCAAGCAGCTTGGGGAAAGGATTATCCTTTACAAAAGTAGGTGGTATGCTTGGGCTTGAATCCTCCTTCAAATCGCAATGACAATGTGAATTAAAATTCCTTTAATTCCTTTATTTCTTTTTCATATTAAAATGCCCATTTATTTTTTTACACCATGCTTTTATTTATATGCCTTTTATTTTATGTACATGCTTGAAATTTCATTTCTTTTGGGGTGGACTGGTTACTGACTGTTGATTTGTTCCACCGCCCATTTCATCCTAGCCGTTCACTCATTCCAATATTTTTTTTCGCTACATATGACAATGTGATTTGTGGTGGATTCTCTTTGGTCGTGCTGTTAGGCGGTTTCAGTTCCCCAGGGGGTTTCATCATCCTTGTGGTTCGATCGACTTTGGTGATTAAGTTTTGCAGATCTGAGTTCTGGTTTTGATAATGATTTTCGATGGTTCCATGGTACTCCTAGTTCCCTGGTTTTTTTATACCCAAACATAGGGTTCTCCCTTCCTCGATGGTGATTCTACCACCTACCGAACTCCGTGGTGTGCTGCTCTCACATCACCTTTGCTGGAGCTTCGAAGTTAGCGGTCTTCGGATGAAGAAGACGCCAGTCCGAGTACCCGATGGAGGACGATTTATTCCAGGCGATTCTTATATGAGATTTCAGATCATCAAAAAATCAGGAGGAGATTACCTACAACGCGAAGAGATCGGGACCGCCGAGTTTATTACGCCCAACACTATAAGATTCTTTACAGTTTTATTTATTCATCATATCATCACAGTAGTGTAGTTGTTTTTGCTGAATGTTTTTTGTCAATTTTTTCACTGTAAATATGATTTTCTTTTGCATAGTAATAAAAAGCGTGTGTATGTGGTGTTCTTGCAGTGCAGTAGGTCCCAAAGGGGCCAAAGCATGTAAATCTTTGTGTTCTTGTGTTCCTTTTTCCTTTCATGGCATTCTAGTTGTTCCGCATTGTGATCATTTCAATATTCTGGTAATAAGTCATTGATCCTGTCATTTCGGTTGCTATGTTATTGCTGCCTATACACACTGCACCCTTAACATGTGTTATGAGAGCCTCTATGATTTTTGTTATCCAGAATTTGCGATTGCAGTCCCTAAATTTCTGCACACTGTCATTGTTTGTACAAACTGTTTCATTTTATTCTTTACAAACTCTTGTTATTATTGTTTGTAAAGTTTTTTCTATTGTTTGAAATCTTCTGTTTAGTATTCTATTTTCCATCTGCTTCTTTTGAGGTATTTAGTTTACAATTTTGAATTCTGTTTTCTCTTTCCAAAATTTTAATACCTCAATCTTAAATCTCCATTGTGATTACATTAATGTATTTGTTAAAACATTATCGCGTCCAACATTTCTGTGCATTTCATATTCCTTCATTAAAGCATTGTTTACCCAAGGGATTGGTCAGTTGTTGGGGGCGTACTCTTACCGTTGTCCCCAAGAACATGGCATCTACCTTGTGGTTAAACATGTCCACAATGAGGTATGAAATTGAGAAATTTGATAGTGACAATGATTTTAACCTATGGCGCATTAAGATGAGAGCCTTACTTGTACAGAAAGGCCTAAATGATGCCCTATGTGGGTCTAAGAAACCTGTTATCACCGTAAATGAGACAGGGCAACGTAGTACTAAATATTTAGATGTCCCTTCTGATGTGCTAGTCAAAGCACATAGTTCTCTCTTGTTGTCCTTAGGAGACAAAGTCCTTAGGGAGGTTTCCTTCGAGTCAACTGCTACTGGTATTTGGCTGAAGTTAGAAAAACTGTATATTACTGCCTCTTTAGTTGGAAGACTCTATAGAAAACATCGTATGTTCACCTTTAAGATGAAACATGGTGCTTCAATTAAATCTCACCTTGATGAGTTTAATAAAATTATGTTAGACCTCACCAACATAAATGTAACAGTTGATAACGAGGACCAAGCCATGATCCTCTTAATTTTTCTTGATCATAATTATAGCTCTTTAGTCGAGACCATGATGTATGGAAGAGATACTTTAACCCTCAATGAAGTTAAGTCAGCCCTCCTATCTAAGGAACTTCACTCAAGACCGAGAGTTAAAGGTGAGGCAGAGAGCCTGTTCACTAGGGGTAGACCACAATGCAAGGATAAAAATAAACAATTTACCAAAGATAAAGGCAAGAACAAACACCCAAAACCAAAAAATGACTCTAAGGAAAGAAAGGTCACATGCTTCCATTGTGGGAAGCCCGGGCATACCAAGCCTGAATGTAGAATACTCAAGCGAGAGTTAGAATCCAAATAGCCCACCGACCAGTCTCTCTTGGTTGACTCTGAGTATGAAACTGATGAAGTTTTAAATGTGTCCATCCATACACTCGATCGAGAGTGGGTATTAGACTCTGGTTGTTCCTTCCACATGTGTCCGCATAGAGAGTATTTATTAGAGCTGGTCGAGAGAGTGGAAGGGGATGTCCTGTTAGGAAATAACAAGAAATGAAAGGTTGAGGGTAGAGGGTCTGTCCTGATTGAATTGGATGATCGGTCAGTCATTACCATACTTGATGTGAGGTGGGTCCCTAACCTGCAATGAAACTTGATTTTCTTAGGAGTCCCTAATAAAAAAGGATACTCCTTTAGATCAAAATTGGATTCTATCAAGGTCTCCAAAGGATCTAGAACCATCTTAGAAGGGTCTCTTGCGAATGGGTTGTATGTCCTGAATGGCATGAAATATTCGAGAAAGTTGGGTAGTGTTTACAATACAAACACTGGAAACATTATGCTTTGGCATAGACAGTTGGGGCATGTAAGCTCCAAGGGGCTAGAAGAACTCAACAAGCAAGGGCTGTTGAGTGACATCACACCTTTCAACCTTCTATTTTGAAAATATTGTCTGATGGGTTAGGAAAAAAGGGTGAGTTTCAATAGGTCCTCCTTAAAGGCTTCCGCCCCACTAGAGTATATCCACTAGGATTTATGGGGGCTAGCTAGGACCACCTCGCATGGTGGAGGATCCTATTTCATCACCTTTATTGATGATTACTCCAGGAAGGTTTGGGTTTATATCCTTAAGAATAAATCAGATGTTTTCCAAACTTTCAAATCCTTGAAAGCTTCAGTTGAAAATCAAACTGGAAAAAAGATTAAGACCATGAGGACGAACAATGGGCTTGAGTACCTGTCCACCGAGTTCATTCAATATTGTGAGTCTGAAGGAATTAAAAGGCATAGAACTGTTAGGGAAACTCCCCAACAGAATGGCCTTATATAGAGGATGAATCAGACTATATTTGAAAGAGTCTGTAGTATGCTTGCATACTCAGGCTTCCCCAAATCCTTTTGGGCCGAGGCCACCATCACTGCTGTTTACCTGATCAACAGGTGCCCCTATTCTGCAAATCAATTCAAAACTATTGAAGAACTCTGGACTCGTAAGCCCCCTTCTTATTCCTACTTAAGGTTTTTCAGGTCTACAGCCTATGCTCACGTCAAGACTGATAAACTTGAACTTCAATCCCTCGAGTGAATTTTCTTTGGTTATCCCGAGGGAGTTAAAGGATACAAACTTTGGGTTGATAAGCCGGGATACCAAAAGTGCATTGTTAGTAGAGATGTGGTCTTCTATGAATCCTCTGCCCCTAAGACCATGACTTCCACACCAGGTAGTTGTGAACCAGACCTTTGTGAGTCTGATGGACATGAGCCATCAGCTCATGTTGAGGCTGATGTCTAGCCCACTCCACCTCCTCCTCAGCCCACTAATGTGGCTAATTCTGAGTCTATTTCTGGTTCAGACTCTGATTCTGGACCTTCTACCACTCATGAGGATTATCAATTAACCTGAGATAGACAAAGGGGGGTTCTGAGACCTCCTTCTCAATTCATCCAATATGATATGGCCTCATACGCCTTTCATGTGGCCCATGATCACATTGATGATGATCCACAATCTTACAAGCAAGCCTTAAAAGACAAAGATTCAAAACATTGGATCTTTTCCATGAATGAAGAGATGCAATCTCTTAAGAAAAATCACACATGGACCATTATCAACAATCCACCAAATGCTATGGTAATTGGGTCTAAGTGGATCTATAAGATAAAAGAAGACAAAACAGAGGGAAATAAAGTTAAGTTTAAAGCTAGGCTAGTCACCAAAGGATTCCTTCAACGAGAAGGAATTGACTATTCTGAAATCTTTCCCCTATTGTCAAGCACTCTTCTATTATGGTTTTATTAGCCTTTTCAGCTTATTTCGATCTGCACATCGAACAATTAGATGTTAAGACTGCCTTCTTAAATGAGGATTTGAATGAAAAACTCCATATGAAGCCTCCTGATGGTTATTCTAAATAATTCAAGCCGAACCTAGTTTTCCTTTTAAATAAGTACTTGTATGGTTTAAAGAAAGCATCTAGGAAATGGTACAAAAAAATTGATTCCTTCATGCTAAATAACCAATTCACCAGGAGTCAATATGATGCATGTTTTTACTTCAAATCAATCCAAGGTTGTATGATTTAACTCCTGCTCTATGTAGATGACATGCTAATCATATGTAAAAATATGAGTCTTATCTCTTTTATTAAATCCTAATTAAAAGGAAATTTTGAAATGAAAGACTTAGGTGCATCTAAGCAAATTTTAGGTGTTTAAATAATTAGAGATAGACCAAAAAAATTGCTATACTTATCTCATCATGCTTATATTTTAAATGTCTTAAAAAGATACATGTTTGAATCTCTCAAACCTGTTAATGTACCTCTTGCCCAACATTTTAAGTTTTCTTTAACACAAGCACCCACTGCAGATGATGAAATGCAATTTATGTCTAAAATTCCATATGCTAACATTTTTGGTAGCATTATGTACTCTATGATTTGCACCAGACTTGAAATTGCATTTGCAATCTGCACCTTGACCAGATTTATGGCCACACCTGGGAAGCCTCATTGGCATGCCCTTAAGTGTCTCCTTAGATATCTATCATGTACTTATAATTTATCTTTGTGTTATGGAAAAAATATTGATGTTTCTGATATTTTGGTGGGCTTTGTAGATTCTAATTATGCAAGTAATATTGACACCATAAAATCATTGACTGGATACGTGTTCACTGCTTGTGGTGGGCCTATCTCTTGGAAGTGCAACATGCAATCCGTGGTTGCCCTTTCAACCATAGAGTCTGAGTACATTTCCCTTACCGAGGTGGTAAAAGAAGCCTTATGGCTTAAAAGCCTGTCTTCTAAAATCAAACTTTTTAATTCAGTTATTAATGTTTATTCTGATAGTCAATCATCCCTCCATTTATCTAAAAATTTAGTTTGTCATGGAAAATCAGGGCACATAGATATTAGATTACATTTTATTAGAGATTTTATAGAATAGGGAACCATATGTGTCAAAAATATACATACTGATAAAAACCCAGCAGATAGTTTGACTAAAGCTATGATAGTATCTAAGTTCATGTTTTGTTTAGATAAAATGAACTTGGTTCCTGTTCTATAAACTTAAGTGAAAGAACATCGCAAATTTTAATTGAAAATGGTGGAGATTTGTGAATTAAACTTTCTTTAATTCCTTTATTTCTTTTTCATATTAAAATTTTTGTTTATTTTTTACACCATGCTTTTATTTATATGCCTTTTATTTAATGCACATGCTAGAAATCTTGTTTCTTTTGGGGTGGACTGGCTACTGGCCGTTGATTTGTTCCACCGCCCATTTCATCCTGGCCATTCACTCATTCCAGCATTCTGTTTTTCTACATGTGACATTATGCTTTGTGGTGGCTTCTCTTTGACCATACTGTTAGGTGGTTTTAGTTCCCCAGAGGGTTTCGTCACCCCTGTGGTTCGATCGGCTTTGACGATTAAGTTTTACATATTTGAGTTCTGGTTTTGACGACGGTTTTTGCTGGTTCCCTGGTACTCCTAGTTACCCAGTTTTTTCATACCCGAACATAGGGTTTTCCCTTCCTCAGTGGTGATTCTGCGCTCCTAGCAAACCCCGTGGTGTTCTGATCGCACATCACCTTTACTGGGGCTTCGAAGTTAGCGGTCTTCGGATGAAGAAGACGCCAGGCCGAGTACCATATAGAGGATGATTCATTCCAGGAGATTCCTATACGAGCTTGCAGCTCATCAACAACTCAAGAGGAGCTTACCTAAAATGTGAAGAGATCAAGACCATCGGGTTTATTACGCCCAACACTGTAAGATTCTTTATAGTTTTATTTCTTCATCATATCATCATAGTAGTGTAGTTGTTTTTTTTAAAGGTTTTTTGTCAATTTTTTCACTGTAAATCAGCTTTCCTCTTGCATAGTAATAAAAAGCATGTGTGTGTGGTGTTCTTGTCACGAAGTAAGTCCCAAAGGGTCCAAAGCACATAAATATTTGTGTTCTTGTGTTCCTTTTTCTTTTCTCTGCATTCTGGTTGTTCTGCGTTGTGATCGTTTCAATATTCTGGTAATAAGTCATTGATCCTGGCATTCTGGTTGCAGTGTTGTTGTTGCCTGTACACACTGCACCCTTCATAGACAACTTCAAAAATCACCAGATCCAGATCTGTGCCAATATCCTGTTATGTTGAATCCAATTTTAGTTGAGGTTTTTATGAGTATTATGGTAAGAAATGATATGGTTGAGTGATTAGACACTTTAATTGATTCTTGATCTAATGTGTCATGGTTTTGATGTTTATTCTGGTATGATTTGGTGCATCGATACAATGGTTAGGATAGTGAGTAGGATTGGTTGCAGCGGTGAGTTAAAGAAGGAGAGAGGTTGCGGTGGAGGGATGTGGAAGGAAGAGAACGGAGAGACCGATAGTGTAGGGAAGAGAAACTTATCATGAGGGAGGGAGATTGGTGCTGGGGGAATAGATGATCAATGCCTGAAACTGACTAGAGAGGACTATCGGTAGCATGGGAAGATAATAGGAATCGGTGTGAGGTGAGAGACTAACGGTGTGAGACCGATCTGTATGTCGGTAGGAGGAAAAAAGAACGATCAGTGAGTGTTGAAGAAATGAGATACTGATAAAAAAATGAAATTAGAATAATAGAAATGAATGATCGATTAAATAATAAAAAATTAAAATTGTTAAAATGTTAATCAGATTATGATTATTAAACTAGAATATATGTAAAAATAATTAGAAAAATTAGAAATACTAAATTAACTACTACATGACTAAAAACAACTATTTAATTATAAAAAATTATTAATTAATAGATTTAGTGTTAGAAATAGAAAATTTCCATTATTTATTAAAAAGTGTTAAAATAAATAATTTAATTGTTAAAAGTTAAATAAAATATGTGAAAAAAATATGTAAAAATAGAGACACATAAAATTCCCCCACACTTAAGCATTGTTTGTCCTCAAACAATCCCATGTTTTGTTATCTTTGAAAAATAGATTATAATATTTATGATTCAACTCAAACAATAACATGTTCAGCACTTAAAAATAGAGGATTCTTAACTGTGTTTAGGTTCAAGAAATGAGATTTTCAAATCAAGTATTTCCAAGAAAAAATACTCATGGGTAATCAAGAATGAAAAGTCCATCCATAAAAGAAGGTTTCCTGCCACATATGTGATACAACTTAATGACTCATTTCAATATGGGCTTAAGTCCATAGTTCAAGAGTGACAAGAGGTAAAATATCAATTGAATGAAAAACATAACAGATGAACCCTGTACTTTGACATAATCCTAGGTTCCAAAAATAATTTTTTTTTGAATAACCTTAATGATACAACCTAAATGTCTCCTATATAAACCAATTGTACCCTTCTTCATTCAATGTTCATCATTCCCCTCACTGTAATGAATTCATTTTTGACCCCAGACACTTTAATTAATTTTTCCAAGCCATGTATCATGTGATATACACTATGCAATGCAATTACTCAAGGTGTATAGAGGACATAGAGTAAACAAAAACACACCCAGTTTCTATGGTCTTAGAGATTCGCCGTGGGATCCCAGATGCCGAAACTACTCCAGTTCCAAAATATTTATATAAAAAATATTTTATATTGTCTCATTAAACTGATTAATTTTAATAATTAAAAGATGAGGCCTCTAAGATCAATTCAAACTTCCAGTTCTAAGGGAAATGATCATAACTCTAATAACAAATAACCATATCGCTCTCAAAAGTTGTCCTAAAACAAGATATCGTTAAACCAATAAGAAAGACCACTCAACAATCATCAATCCTCAATAATTTCTTAATCTAGGCAGCTCTTAACTACCAATCAAGGCACTGTTCTTAGGAAAGACTCATTTTAGTAACAGTGAAAAGAATAAAATTATGAAAGAATTTTGAAAATTTAACCCATTTTTTTGACACAAAAAAATTAAGTTGCAGTGGGAATTGATGGGTTTTCACTTAATCACAGTTTAGAACATTCAAGAATTGACCCCATCCACCAAACTTAAAATCCCCAATATTAACATCAAAGGTGGAGAGGAACAATTTGATAGTTTAATTTCAAAATATATTTTCAATTAATTATGTTTATGATAAGTATAAAGGGTCTCTTTGAAGTTCAAAAAAAATTGTTTGCCACAAAAATTAATTTACCACAGGTTCATTAGCAAGTAAATTCATTAACATTTATGTCCAGTGACACCGAGTTACCATTAAAGGTCAAACATGGCATGTAACTTGTTGGTTCAAAGTGAATTGGGTGTAAGGAAATTCGTAAAATAGAATTCAATTTGATGTTAAATTACGAATAATGCAAGCATTCCTAACACCCCATAGCAAAAAAAATTCAACAAAATTACCTGAACGAACCTACATATATCTCCCCACACTTAATTTAAGGAGTGAGTGATTTCAATATGTCAATGAAATTCAAATTTTTGCAAGTGGAACATGCAGATTTGCTTTAAAAACAAAGTGACATGCAACAAAAATCTTTTAATATGCAAGACATGAAGAAGATTTTATATAGTTCAAGTTATACAATAGAATTTTCAGTACACATGTAGAAGAATTTTCTAATACAAGCAGAATATATTTAAATAAGAAACATATAAAGCATAATTTTTCTGGAAAAACATGTAACCAATTTTAAAAAAAATGAGCAGATAATGAAATAGAAATTAATAGTAATGTAGTTCCCTGACGTAATATTTTTTCATTAATTATTAAATAAGGGAATCCCACATCTTTATTACACAACAACATCATCCTAAAAACATAGAGCATGAAAACCAAGTACAAAAAGAAAACAACAGAGATAAAGCATAAAAAAGATATCAAAGCAAAAATTTGTTAAACACAAAAAAGTACAAAAGTAAAAACAAAGAAAGAACATGGGTTGACTCCCATGAAGAACTGAGTGTAAAGTCTTTAGTTAGACTTTATTTAATCACAATTTATTTATTTATTAACACAAAAGAAACCATGGGTTGCCTACCATGAACCACTATATTTAAAGTCCCCAACCATACTCAAATAGAAACTAACCGTAGTCACTAGGTGGATGTGGTTTCCCTAATAGGAACTACCACATGTTTTTGGCCCATTTATTTTTAAAAGAACAATGAATTATGTGGGAATACAAACTTAACACAACAAAAACTAAACTCTCATAGCCTGAAATAACTACTAAGAGACACCCCTTGACAGTAGTAAGCATAGTGTTGTGCACTTCCAGATTAAGTTCATATTTTCAGGATTTGAATTCAGATGATGGGGAAACACTAAAATAGGTGCATCGAAGGTTAAGAACTTGTTCTCATCGCTATCTCTCTTAGCTTCATCATTAACATTTTCAAATTCAAGGGTGCTCGTGGGTGAGTAATGAATAGTAGGCTCAAGAGGGGATTCAACAAAGTGCTTAACAGAATCATGTACAATAGAACTAAATTGTGATTACCCCTCTAGGATAATATCAATATCATGAAAAGGTTCAGAAACCTTCACAATTGAGGATAAAATTGACAGACATGGAAGAGAGTTTATTTTATCACAAACTAATTCAGGTCTAACAATGTTGTAAATCTCTTCCAAAAGTTCATCATTAGTGAATGAACACTCAACATCTACTACTTATAACAAATAAATTATACCTAATTCAAGTGTGTGATCATTATCTTTTTCATGTTCGAGTTAAAAAGGCTCATTTCCCAAAACAAGGTCTGTAGTTTGTTCCAAATATTTAAAATTTGGTTGAATAATGTTTGATTCAGCATTAATAAATTGAAATTCTATATTTTTCAAATTCAAAAAGTTTCCCCCAGAAATTACAACCCTACTTTCATTCTCACTACAAAAAGTTTTAGAAAAGTGATTACTATGATGAAGAAACATGTTTTTTACCAAGAAATTATAATTTACACAAAGTAATAGTAGTCTAGAGAAATACAATAAAGTAATATTAAGCAGTAAGAGAAAGGGAGTTCATATTAAGTAGCCACTCATGAATTTTGAATTTCTGATTAAAAGGATTGACTTCTTGGGAACTTCATATTGAATCACTCCTCAAATAAAAGGTGAAAAATTCCCCTCTCCAGGAGACTCAAGAAACAGTAGATTGTCTCTTCATGTTCACCACACCCGAATCAATCAAACTACTGAAGGAAGTAAACAATATATCATTTGGAAACAAACTGACCATATAAATTCCAATGTTAATGAAATTAAAAGCCCCAATAAATGATTTAAAAATCTATCTCACAAGTAGATATTAAATTAATGAAATTTTAAAACAATTGAAGGGTGAAACAATTAAACATAGAATCATAAATAAATCTCACTGATTGATTTTGATTCTGAAAAATGTAAAGCACGTGAATAAATCTAACAGTAAAATTATTTGAATTCGATTTCCCGAGCTAAGAATGAATTAGACTATGAACATATTGATTCAAACATTGAAAAAAATCAATTACTGGGTACTGTGAAATTAAGTACAAGAGGGAAAAAAACTCCCTCAGTGATGCTCTGTTCTCTGTGTCCTTCGCCTCCATGTCTACTCTATCATCTCCCATGAGTCTATACTCTCAAAAAGTATGGAGTGTAATGAGAATGAGAGTCACCCAAAAATCTACTGCTACTCTATTTTAAACCTAGGGTCATCTGCTATGTGTCACTGGATGTATTCCACTAACGTAACTTTTGTTCTCTTGTTGCACCGTAAATGTGTGTTTTTTCATGAACCACACGTCGCATTAGTTTTTCACTCATAACTAACTCCTGGTGAGTTAGTTGAATGCATTTGGACGGGATAAAGCCTCCTACATGAACCTGTACAATATAAAACAAAGATAAAAATTAATAAATAATTATTTATAATTAAAGGAATCTGTTTATTAAAAGTCTTAAAAGATTTAATAATGTTATTATTTATTAATTTCTTGATTTATTTTAATATTATTAATGTAAATTATAATTATTAAGTTAATTATTATTTTGAAGGCTAAATTATTTACTAAAAAAATTAATTTATTAATTTAATTTAATTATGTTTAAATTTTTTTATTAGTATTTTTTAGTATAATTTATTAAAAATATTTTACAAGAAAAATATAATTAATAAGTTTATTATAATTCAATTATTTAAATTAATTTAGAAATATAGTTTACTATAATTTTATTTATTTATTTAATTTTATAATTCTGTTTTCTTATATATCTTATGTTTATTATAATTTTTAATTATTAATGTTTAATATTCTATTTTAGCTAATTTTATTTTAGTTTTTATTTTAATTTACTATATTTTTTTAATATCATTCTTCTCCCTCCCATTCTCGGTGAAACCCTAGGAGAGGGGGGGGGGTCTTCATTGGCAAAATAACTAGCTGCTTCAGCAGCTGGTTCCACTCGGCAGACGGCATTCTCCACAGCTGTGGAGCATACTCCTCACGTGACTGTTCTTGGAACGCGAAAACTCTAGGCCTCTTCCACTTGAACCAGAGCGTTTAGATCCAAATATTGGTTTAGCGGTGGGCCTCCTCTGATCTTCTACAACGGCGGAAATAGGGCTTCAAATGTGAGGGGTTTTGTTCATGGATCACCCTGACTCAGGTGATGGTGGGGTTTTCAAGCAGCTGTGACGGCTTCCAGCAACAGTCGGTGGTGGCACAACTTCAAGAATCTTGGGGAAAGGATTATACTTTACAAAAGTAGGTGGTCTGCTTGGGCTTGACTCCTCCTTCTAATATCAATGACAATGTGAATTAAACTTCCTTTAATTCCTTTATTTCTTTTTCATATTAAAATATCCGTTTATTTTTTACACCATGCTTTTATTTATATGCCTTTTATTTTATGTACATGCTGGAAATCTCGTTTCTTTTGGGGTGGACTGGTTTCTAACCGTTGATTTGTTCCACTGCTCATTTCATCCTGGTCGTTCACTCATTCCAGTATTCTGTTTCACTACACGTGACACTGCGCTTCATGGAGGCTTCTCTTTGGCCGTGCTGTTAGGCGGTTTTAGTTCCCCAGGGGGTTTCATCACCCCTGTGGTTCGATCAGATTTGACGATTAAGTTTTGCAGATATGAGTTCTGGTTTTGACGATAGTTTTTGCTGGTTCCCTAGTACTCCTAGTTCCCTGTTTTTTTCATACCAGAATATAGGGTTTTCCCTTCCTCGGTGGTGATTCTGCGTGCTTGCCGAAATCCGTGGTGTGCTACTCGCACATCACCTTTGCTGGAGCTTCGAAGTTAGCGGTCTTCGGACGAAGAAGACGCCAGGACGAGTACCCGACGGAGGACGATTCATTCCAGGTGATTCCTATATGAGATTGCAGCTCATCAACAACTCAGGAGGAGCTTACCTACAGCGTGAAGAGATCGGGACTGCTGGGTTTATTACGCCCAACACTGTAAGATTCTTTACAGTTTTATTTCTTCAGCATATCATCATAGTAGTGCAGTTTTTTTTACTGAAGGTTTTTTTGTCAATTTTTTCACTGTAAATCATCTTTTCTTTTGCATAGTAATAAAAAGCATGTGTGTGTGGTTTTCTTGCCATGCAGTAGGTCCCAATGGGGCCAAAGCACATAAATCTTTGTGTTATTGTGTTTCTTTTTCTTTTCTTTTCATTCTGGTAGTTCCGCGTTGTGATCATTTAAACATTATGGTAATAAGTCATTGATCCTGGAATTTTGGTTGTTGTTTTGTTGCTTCCTGTACACAATGCACCCTTCACATGTGGTATCATAGCCTCTATGATTTTTGTTATCTAGAATTTGCGATTGCAGTCCCTAAATTTGTGCACACTATCATTGTTTGTACAAACTGCTTCATTTTCTTCTTTACAAACTCTTGTTATTATTGTTTGTAATGTTTTTTCTGTTGTTTGAAATATGCTATTTAGTATTCTATTTACCTGCTGCTTCTTTTGAGGTCTTTAGTTTACAATTTTTAATTCTGTTTTCTATTTCCAAAATATTATTACCTCAATCTTAAATCACCATTGTGACTACATCATTGTATTTATTAAAACATTATCGCATCCAACATTTCTGTTCATTTCATATTCCTTCATTGAAGCATTGTTTACCCAAGGTATTGGTCAGTTGTTGGGGGCATACGCTTACCATTTTCCATAAGAACATGGCATCTACCTTGTGGGTAAACATTTCCACAATGAGGTATGAAATCGAGAAATTTGACGGTGACAATGATTTTAACCTGTGGCGCATTAAGATGAGATCCTTGTACAAAAAGGCCTAATTGATGCCCTATGTGCGTCTAAGAAACCTGTTATCACCGTAAATGAGACTGGGCAGCGTAGTACTAAATATGTAGATGTCCCTTATGATGTTCTAGTCAAAGCACATAGTTCTCTATTGTTGTCCTTCGGAGACAAAGTCCTTAGGGGGGTTGCCTTCGAGTCCACTGCTGCTGGTATTTTGATGAAGTTAGAAAAACTGTATATGACTGCCTCGTTAGTTGTAAGACTCTATAAAAAACATCTTATGTTCACCTTTATGATGAAACACAATGATTCAATTAAATCTCACCTTGATGAGTTTAATAAAATTATGTTAGACCTCGCCAACATAAACGTAAAAGTTGATGACGAGGACCAAGCCATGATCCTCTTAATTTCGCTTGATCATAATTACAGCTCTTTAGTCGAGACCATGATGTATGGAAGAGATACTTTAACCCTTGAAGAAGTTAAGTCATCCCTCCTCTCTAAGGAACTTCACTCAAGACTGAGAGTTAAAGGTGAGGCAGAGAGCCTATTCACTAGGGGTAGACCACAAAGCAAGGATAAAAAGAAACAATTTACCAAAGATAAAGACAAGAAAAAACAACCAAAACCCAAAAATGACTCTAAGGAAAGAAAGGTCACATGCTTCCATTATGGGAAGCCCAGGCATATGAAAACTGAATGTAGAAAACTCAAGAGAGAGTTAGAATCCAAACAACCCACCAACCAATCTCTCTTAGTTGACTCCAGGTATGACACTACTGAAGTTTTAAATGTGTCCAGCCATACACTCGATCGAGAGTGTGTCTTAGACTTTGGTTGTTCCTTCCACATGTGTTTGCATAGAGAGTCTTTCTTAGAGCTGGTTGAGAGAGTGGAAGGGGATGTCCTGTTAGGAAATAACAAGAAATGCAAGGTTGAGGGTAGAGGGTCTGTCCTGATATAATTGGATGATCGGTAATTCATTACCCTACTTGATGTGATGTGGGTCCCCAACCTGCAACAAAACTTGATTTCCTTAGGAGTCCTTGATCAAAAAGGATACTCCTTTAGATCATAATCGGGTTTTATCAAGGTATCCAAAGGATATATAACCATATTAGAAGCGTCTCTTGTGAATGGGTTGTATGTCCTGAATGGCATGACCCATTTGAGACAGTTGGGTAGTGTTTACAATACAAACACTGACAACACTATGCTTTGGCATAGACAGTTGGGGCATGTAAGCTCCAAGGGGCTAGCAGAACTCAACAAGTAGGGGCTGTTGAGTGACATCACACCTTCAAACCTTCCATTTTGTGAAGATTGTGTGATGGGTAAGGCTAAAAGGGTGAGTTTCAGTAGGTCCTCCTTCAAGGATGCTGCCCCACTAGAGTATATCCATTCAAATTTATGGGGGCCATCCATGACCACATCGCATGGAGGAGGATCCTATTTCGTCACCTTTATTGATTATTACTCTAGGAAGGTTTGGGTTTACATCCTTAGAAATAAATCAGATGTTTTCCAAAATTTCAAAACCTGGAAAGCTTCAGTTGAAAATCAAACTGGAAAGAAGATTAAGACCATGAGGACGAACAATGTGATTGAGTACCTGTCCAATGAGTTCATTCAATATTGTGAGTCTGAAAGAATTAGAAGGCATAGAACTGTTAGGGAAACTCCCCAACAGAATGGCCTTGCAGAGAGGATGAATCAATCTATATTTCAAAGAGTCTGTAGTATGCTTGCATACTCGGGCCTCCCCAAATCCTTTTGGGCCGGGGCCACCGGCACTACTGTGTACCTGATCAACAGGTGCCCCTCTTCTACAAGTCAATTCAAAAATCCTAAAGAACTCTTGATTGGTAATCCCCCTTCGTAAACCTACTTAAGGGTTTTCGGGTCTACATCCTATACTCACGTCAAGACTGATAAACTTGAACCACAAGCCCACAAGTTCATTTACTTTGGTTATCTCGAGGGAGTTAAAGGATACAAACTTTGGGTTGATAAGCCGAGATACCAAAAGTGAATTGTTAGTAGAGATGTGGTCTTCCATGAATCCTCTGACCCTAAGACCACGACTGCCACACCAGGAAGTTGTGAACCAGACCTTCATGAGTCTGATGAACCTGAGCCGTCAGCTCATGTTTGAGGCTGATGTATAGCCCACTCCACCTCCTCCTTATCCCACTGTTGTGGCTGATTCTGAGTCTAGTTTTGGTTCAGACTCCGATTTTGGACTTTCTACCACTCATAAGGATTATCAATTAACCCGAGATAGACAAAGGGGGGTTCCAAGACCTCCTTCTCGGTTCAACCAGTATGATATGGCCTCATATGCCTTTCATGTGGCCCATGGTCTCATTGATGATGATCTGAAATCTTACAAGCAATCCTTAAAATACAAAGATTCAAAACATTGGATCTTTTCCATGAATGAAGAGATTCAATCTCTTAAAAAAAATCACACATGGACCATTATCAACAAGCCACCTAATGCTAAGGTAATTGGGTCCAAGTGGATCTATAAGAGAAAAGAAGAAAACATAGAGGGAAATAAAGTTAAGTTTAAAGCTAGGCTATTTGCCAAAGGATTCCTTGAACGAGAAGGAATTGACTATTCTGAAATATTTTCCCCTGTTGTCAAGAACTCTTCTATTAGCATTTTATTAGCCTTTGGTGCTTGTTTCGATCTGCACATCAAACAATTAGATGTTAAGACTGCCTTCTTACATGAGGATTTGAATGAAAAACTCTATATGAAGCTTGCTGATGGTTATTCTAAAGAATTGAAGCCGAACCAAGTTTTCCTTTTAAATAAGTCCTTGTATGGTTTAAAGTAAGCATCTAGGAAATGGTACAAAAAATTTTATTCCTTCATGCTAAATAACCAATTCACTAGGAGTCAATATGATGCATGTGTTTACTTCAAATAAATCCAAGGTTGTATGATTTACCTTCTACTCTATGTAGATGACATGCTAATCATATGTAAAAATATGAGTTTTATCACTTCTATTAAATCCCAATTAAAAGGCAATTTTGAAATGAAAGACTTAGGTGCAACTAAGCAAATTTTAGGCGTTGAAATCATTAGAGATAGACCAAACAAATTGCTATACTAATCTCAGCATGCTTATATTTTAAAGGTCTTAAAGAGATAGATGTTTGAATATCTCAAACCTATTAATGTACCTCTTGACCAACATTTTAAGTTGTCTTTAACACAAGAACCCACTGCTGATGAAGACATGCAATTTATGTCTAAAATTCCATATGCTAACATTGTTGGTAGCATTATGTACTCTATGATTTTCACCAGACCTGACATTGCATTTGAAATCTGCACCTTGAGAAGATTTATGGCCGCACTTGGGAAGCCTCATTGGCATTCCCTTAAGTGGATCCTTAGATATCTCTCATGTACATCTAATTTATCTTTTTTACTATGGAAAAAATATTGATGTTTCTGATATTTTGGTGGGCTTTGTAGATGCTGATTATGCAGGTAATATTGAAACCATAAAATCATTGACTGGATACATGTTCACTGCTTGTGGTGGGCCTATCTCTTGGAAGTGCAACATGAAATCTGTGGTTTCCCTTTCAACCACGGAGTCCGAGTACATTGCCCTTACCGAGGTGGTAAATGAAGCCTTATGGATTAAAGGCTTGTCTTCTAAACTCAAACTTTTTAATTCAGTTATTAATGTTTATTCTAATAGTCAATCAACCCTCCATTTATCTAAAAATATAGTTTGTCATGGAAAATCAGAGCACATAGATATTAGATTAAATTTTATTAGAGATGTTACAGAACAGTGAACTGTATGTGTCAAAAAGATACATACTGATAAAAACCCAGCTGATAGTTTGACTAAAACTGTGACATTATCTAAGTTCAAGTTTTTTTTAGATAAATTGAACTTGGTTCCTGTTTTATAACCTTAGGTGCAAGAAAATCACAAATTTTAATTGAAAATGGTGGAGATTTATGAATTAATCTTTCTTTAATTCCTTTATTTATTTTTCATATTAAAATGTCTGTTTATTTTTTTACACCATGATTTTATTTATATACCTTTTATTTTATGCACATGCTGGAAATCTCGTTTCTTTTGGGGTGGACTGGTTACTGGCCGTTGATTTGTTCCACCACCCATTTCATACAGGCCGTTCACTCATTCCAGTATTCTGTTTCGCTACATGTGACACTGCACTTTCTGGCGGCTTCTCTTTGGACATACTTTTAGAAGGTTTCAGTTCCCCAGAGGGTTTCGTCTCCCCTGTGGTTCGATCGACATTGATGATTAAGTTTTGCAGATCTGAGTTTTGGTTTTGACGACAGTTTTCACTAGTTTCCTGGTACTCCTAGTTCCCTGGTTTTTTCATACCCAAACATAGGGTTTTCCCTTCCTCGGTGGTGATTCTGCACGCCTGCCAAACTCTGTGGTGTGCTGCTCGCACATCACCTTTGCTGTAGCTTCAAATTTAGCGGTCTTCATACGAAGAAGACGCCTAGCCAAGTACCCGATGGAGGACGATTCATTCCAGGTGATTCCTATATGAGCTTGCAGCTCATCAACCACTCAGGAGGATCTTACCTATAGAGCGAAGAGATCGGGACCACCGGGTTTATTACGCCCGGTACTATATGATTCTTTACAGTTTTATTTCTTCAACATATCATCACAGTAGTGTAGTTGTTTTTGCTGAAGGTTTTTTTGTCAATTTTTTCACTGTAAATCAGCTTTTCTTTTGCATAGTAATAAAAAGCGTGTGTGTATGGTGTTCTTGCCATGAATTAGGTCCCAAAGGGGCCGAAGAACATAAATATTTGTGTTCTTGTGTTCCTTTTTCTTTTCTCTGCATTCTGGTTGTTCGGAGTTGTGATTGTTTCAATATTCTGGTAATAAGTCATTGATCCTGGCATTCCGGTTGCTGTGTTGTTGCTGGCTGTTCACACTGTACCCTTCACAGACAACTTCAAAAATCACCAGATCCAGATCTATGCCAACATCCTGTTATGTGGAATCCAATTTTAGTTAAGGTTTTTATGAGTATTATGGTAAGATATGATATGGTTGACTGATTAGACACTTTAATTTATTCTTGATCTAATGTGTCATGGTTTCGATGTTTATTCTGGTATGATTTGGTGCATCGATACAATGGTTAGGATAGTGAGTCGGATTGGTTGCAGCGGTGAGTTAAAGAAGGAGAGAGGTTGCGGTGGAAGGATGTGGAAGGAAGAGAACGGAGAGACCGATAGTATAGGGAAGTGAAAATTATCATGAGGGAGGGAAATTGTTGCTGGGGGAATAGAGGATCAGTGCCTGAAACTGACGGGAGAGGACTATCAGTATCATGGGAAGATAATAAGCATCAGTGTGAGGTGAGAGACTGACAGTGTGAGACCGATCTTTATATCGGTATGAGGAAAAAATAAAGATTAGTGAGTGTTGAAGAAATTAGATACTGATACAAAAAAAACAGTGATTGAGTGCTGGAGGAGATCCGTATCACAAGGCATTGGTAACACTGATAGTTAAAAAAATGGGTGACCAATAATTAAAAAACTATCGATGAGTGAGTGAGACATCGATAAAAGAAGAAATATATTGGTGTCACCGAGATCAAATAATAAGACACCAATATAAGAAAAATAAAATATGAGTCACCGATTGTTAAAAACGAGAGACTAATACTGATGCGCAGGAGAGAATGATGTTGTCTCAAAGTGATTTGGTGAGTCATGACTCACCGATAGTTGAACAAAACATCGGTGTGAAAAAATAATTCTACAAGTTAATAAATAAAGTTATTTTATTTTAATAAATGTAATTTAAAGAGTAATGTTTTAAATTAAAAACTAAATTAGCATAATAGAAATGAACAACTAATTAAATAATAAAAATTTAAAATTGTTAAAATGTTAACCATATTAATATTATTAAACTAGAATATTAGTTAAAATAATTAGAATAATTAGGAAGACTAAATTAACTATTAAATAACTAAAAACACATATTTAATTATAAAAAATGACTAATTAATAGATTTAGTGTTAGAAATACAAAAGTGCCATTATTTATTAAAAAGTGTTAAAATAAATAATTAAATTGTTAAAAATTAAATACAAGATGTGGAAAAAATATGTAAAAACAGTGCCACATAAGGTAGTTTGAAATAATAACCAAAAAGACTTATAATAATTTTATTTCATAAAATTTAAAAAATCACTAGAAATATTTTTTTACCATCCTATTCTTTCGTTTAAAATAAAAAACTAATCTACCATATCCAATTTAAAATCCATTGAATCATTTAATTTAAAATGATTTTAAAATACCAATTTTGAAAACTATTTTGAAAAAAAATTATTTTATGGATCACAATAAGTGAAATCTAAATCAAGAAACACAATTTTAAAAAATTTAATGAAAATTTACATTTTAAAGGAACCTCAAACAAAACTAGTTGGGGTGAAAAATCAATCAAAAGTGAAGACCCCATTTACAGGTGACTAATCAATAAGTATGTTCTATGGGATATATCTTAGGAACTAAAAATTATGATGACCGAGAAAAAGAGATAAGAATGTTAGGTTGACCATAGAGTACCTATATTTCCACATATTCCAGTCGAACTAGTATGTTTGTAACTCTAGTTCAATATCATGAAATTGATGGGGAAACAATATGGGAGACTTCTCAAATGAAATAACTTCTCCTCTCAATAACAACTCAACTATGGTTTTCTACTCATCCATGATTCTACAAAATGACATTGCACTCTACTAACCAACACCTATGATAGGAAAGAGATATCATGAAATAAAAAAATCATAAGAAAGAAGAAAAAATATACCACATATATATACCCCAAATAAAAATATACATAAGGGGTAAATTGAAAGGGGAAATCATTTAAGGAATTACAACATTTCAATAGATATCCTTTTAGAAAATTCCAATTAGAAAATTTGTATAAACCTAAAATGGAAGGATATTACACTTAAATTTATATCCTTTTTTAAATCTATTTTAAATCACAAAATATTGAATATATATTTATATATATATTTCAAATACAATAACCCATATTTTAAAAAAAACCCTAAGGATTGAATTGTTATTAATTATTTATCCAAATGAATTCTATGTGGATTTAAATAAAAAATATTTTAATACATTAGTTTTATAAAAGAAAAAACTTTATTTGAAATAAAACCCAGAGTAAATTAATATTTATAATTTTAATTCAATCAGACTATCTAAAAACATAATCATAAAGAATAATCTAATAAATGGCACTAAAATTACATTTTTTAATGAGAAAATATACGTAGAATAATTTACTAATATTGAAGAATTCATAATTTTCGATGTTGAAAACTTTTAAATTTTAAAATTGATACAAAAATACATAGTAAAAATTTAAAATACATAAATTAGGTTTAATATAGCACTAGTTTTCAGAAATCTTTTTTTTTCTATGGGGATGATGAAAATTAATTGGAAATAAGAAATATAAAGAATTTAAACATTTACCTTGTTTATTATGCTCAAAATCACAATGAAACTACGAAAAAATCACAACCAGAAGAGATTATCGAAGGATATTGATATATGTGTGAAGGGGTTATTAGCTAGGAGGTTGTGTCAAGGAGGTTGTTTTGATGAGTTAGTGTGATTGAGAGAGGGTACTGTGAGGGGGGGATTCACATAGAATAGATAGATTATGTGATAAGGAAGGGGGTTCAAATAAAATAATCCAAAAGGAATATAGGGATTACTATGGGAAGAACATAGGTAGATTATTAGATAAGGGAAAATTATGCTAATAATAAAAAATAGAATATAATATTACATAAATTTTAGAAAAATTGGTTAACCTGCATGGTGACCCATAAGATTTGTCAAACCAAGTGGTGACCATGTATTCAAAACCGCCTAATAAAAATGGAAACTTCACAGTCACACAAAAAATCCCTCATTTTTCATTGATATTAAAATCGATCATTAAAAATGTAAATTTCTTGATAAAAAAAATGAAATAACATATTTGTCCCAGGATTCCCCAATCTGTGCAGTCTAACAATGACCTCCTAAAACCCCGTGAAAGTTTTGTAAATTCCATCCCAAAACACCCAGAAATATTTGATGAAATAAATCATTAGCAAATAATTTAAAAAATTAAAAATATGAACTCATTACAAAATTATAAGTTATCTTATATTTTATGTAAAACATAAATAACATATATAAAATATAGTATCCTTTAATATAAATAATAATTGGAGAATATAATAATTTAATGGTAAAGGACCTAAAAAATGATTCAAGCATCTGTAAAAAATATGTGGAAGATGACATAATGACATTATATCACCCCATAATCAAATATTTATTACTTTTAATACTATTTAATATTCACTTGTGCCATTCCATTTTTGAAAAAAATGGATGTTCACAAATAAACTATTTTATTCCCTTATAAAAGGTGACAATCACTAGTATTTCAATGACACACATATCCTTTAAAATTTCCTTAAAATTTTCCTTGAAATTTATATCATTGAAGTACCCTTCACAACATAAATCATGTATTGACCACATTTTTTTGTAATCCCTTAATTTCTAAGGATACATTCAAGAGAATGTATATGGTCCCAAAGTTAGTGTTACTTAGTACGTTTCAATTATTTTTAACGATTTCATTTGAAACTAACATACCCATTGTATTACAATAACTAGAGTTATTTTATTATACTTATAGGTCATTTTATTAATTTATCCAAAATTACTTATTCCTTTAAATCTACATTGAAATAACACTTTTCATTATGCGTTTGAACTAACTACAGCCTCCATAAAGAAACGTATTCCATTTCCCACCACTTCCACTATTACAAGGTTATAAAGATAGAATTAGAGAATAAATGTAACATATATAATTTTTTTAATAATAGGACATTATAATACACCTTCACTCCCGATTATTCATTTTGAAAAGAAAGAATTAAATTTTTTTTGTAATCTACCACCAATGTGAGGTAACATATTTTTGTTTATCAATAATATTTTTATACTTTATCAAAACCACTTAAATATTTATTCCAAAAACAATAAAAAAACTAAATAAAAACATGACACATCTATTGATATTATATTATTTATAAATAAATAATTTTCAAACCCTTCTCCCCCATTGAATTATGGGATTTTCATGTTCTCGGTAGTCTAACCACCTGTATGAATGATTCCATTAAATTCTTAAATTAAACAAAATTGGAAGATAAATAATGATATTAGTAATAGAAATTATGAAAATAATAAATTTAAATTTTTTATAAAACTATTACATTATATATTAATCTTAATGTTAAAATAAAATTCTTGATCACTAAATTTTTTAAATTAGATGACAACGATTCTATTTTCAGATAAAATAAGAAAAATAGGAAAAACATTATAATCAATAAATAATCCATGATAATAAATATAACTTAATAAATTAAATATTAATGTATAAGGTTCCAAATAACATATATAATAAAATTTATATGATTGTTTTATATTTCATAAATATGCGTAGAGAAAATCAAGTTTGTCCCATATTATGTATCTTGATCCTATAATTATTGATTGTACGTAATGATTCATTCAAGATAAAATCATTTAATAGGAGTTGATTTGAATTTTTCTAATATCATAAGTGTATGGGATAAATCCCATATTCATCCACAGAGTTACGGATTTTTTTATTGAAATATATTATTCCATGTTTGATTCATTTAAACATACAAATTATTTTTGTAGTATTTTTTTATTTGTTCCTGTCACGACCCATCCTCGGGGCCCGTGCCGTGACTACCCCAAGCCCACCTTCCATAGGCCAGGGGCTGGCGACTAGTACCAAAGGCACAATCCCGATAAAAGGGGAAGGAATTTCCTTTAATATGTAAACAAAAACAACAGAGTATGCAACTGTAAGTAAACACTAAGTAAAAATGTATACAAAAGAAGGTTCTAAAAGTAAAGGGTCCATAAATACAAGCCCAATAGTAAAGTAAAATACAAATGAAATGCTAGAACAACTATAGTAAAGTAAAACAGCAACTACTGAGTCGTTCTTCGGAATTCCCAGCTGATGGGTGGGTACATACGACCTCCTCATCACCCCAAGTCTGTCCGTCCGCTCAGTGTACATCTCTCCAAGTGGTCCACCTCTGGGTACCGTCTAGCTCTACAACTCTCTACCACGATCAGTACTATCTATCGTCTGCAACCAACACAATGAAGTGCGGGCATAGCCCATGCAAGGGTGAGTATAACGATACTTAGTAGGGACCCCGAGGCCCTCAAGGTCTCACAATATCCAACAAGGATAACCTAGAAAGAAAGATACAATCACAAAGTATCAATAAACCTTACATAGGTATATGCCCATACATATACCTAAGTTACCAATCACAGTTTGGATCCAACTCTCGGGCCCAAGCACAACCCTGTCCACAAAGGAAGTAAAGTCAATCACCACGATGATAATGGTTGAAAGAAAAAACTCATCTCACACAGATATACATCTTTTGTAGAGAGATAGAGATTATTAGATGTAGTCACTGATTCATCTAAGCTGTCAGACCCACACAAGATACAAGACCATATAAGCTATCAGATCCACACAGGATACAAGAACAGCTATCTCATATAAGCTGTCAGACTCACACAGGATACAAGACCAGCTATCTCATTTAAGCTGTCAGACCCACACAGGATATAGGACCAGCTAAGCTGTCAAACCCACACAGGATATAGGACCAGCTATTCTGTCGGACCCACACAATATCTAGGAATAACAGTCATAACTATAAGACCCATGAAGGAACCTGGTACAGTAGTCATCGCTATCGAACCCACAGAGGATTTCCGTATAGTAGCGTCACAGCCAGCCCTAGGGTTCCCGTACACAGCATGCTCGATTCCGAGAGTGTCCGCTCCTCGAGCCAAGTTTCGATACATAAACTATCACAAATTCCTAAGTTGATGTATCTCGTAGTTACGTCTCATCATAAGGAACCCAACGTGATAGACGACACGTCAATCGGACGCCCGATCTGAGAGTTATTGACATTTTCGTTCCAGGGGCCCGGTTGGATTTTTGGTCAATCCAAACCCTACCATTTCCCAAACTTGTCCAAAACTCACTTAGAGTATCCCAAAAGAACCACCTCGTCGCGAGGGTCCCAGTGCCGTAGACGGAACGTGAATCAGATGCGCGGTCTATGAGAAATTCACATTTAAGTGAAGACGGGCCCGACCCGTCAAGCCCAGTGGGCTGGCGGGTCGGCCCGACCCAGCTCTGTGGGTCTGACCCGGCTAGGGGTCGGCCTGGCCCGATGGGGAATGACCCACCAGTGGACCTGGCCCACACTGTGTGCCGGTCTGGTTCACCCGGCGGGCCACGCGGCGCTGCCTCCTCCTCTGCCCGGCCGGCCGTAGTCGGCTGGTTCAGTCCAGTGCACGCGACCGGCCAGTTCGGCCAGCCGAGCGGCCCACTGACGCGGGCTGCGTCCACCTCCACGCGGAAGCTTGTGTGCCGTGTTCCTCCAGCAGGCTGGCCGGATCGGCCGGTCGGTCGTCCCATGAACCGGGCGGCTCGTGCGGCCATCGATCCCTCCACGCGGCCAGTGCAACGCCGCCGCACTCTTCACCGTGGCCCGCCCTGGCCGCAGCCCACCTCCGACGTGGTGCAACGACACCGTGCCCTTCCATCTCCACCGTATCCCGCTTGGCTATGACTTTTCTTTGCATAGTGCAACGACGACCATTGCGCCGCCGACCTCTTCTGTGATCCGCCTCCGTCGTCAACACAATGAGAACAATAACAAAGTGAGGGAGGGTTGGACCATGTTCGTGTGGTCCGAGCCCTACTCGTTACGTTGTTAACATTTGGAATCAAGATCACAACACACGATGAGGAAAGGATAGTATAACTCATACATAAAAAAATCCAATTTCCCCCTACCTTGAATTTTTCTTTGTACATTGACGAGTCATGGAAGACGGACGTCGTTCTGTCAATGTCGGAGGAGGAAGAGCACGGTGAAGACGAGTCGATACGACGCCCTCAGTGTACTTCGTGGGCGGTGGTGCTTCCCTTAATTTCTCAGGTTGAATAAGGAAGAATATGATGCTTCATGTTCTTCAGAGATGAGGAGTGTTCTTCATTGGGTGGAAGAGGCATTCTTCGCGGCGATGGTTCTTCGTTGGAGAGGATAATTCTACAAGGATTCTCCCAAGAGCTCCTCCCAATTCTCCCAACAAAAGAAAAACTATGCCAACTCCAACCATAATAATATAACACATATTATTATGTTGGCATAATGAATTCAAAATAATTCAAAATAAAAGATCCAATTAATTAATTGCAAGTTTAGATAATTAATTGTGAGAGAGAGTTGGCACCATTATGAGGGAAGGTGGAAGGTGGATAGTTTAACCCACATAAATGAGGGGAAGGGTTCCAAGGGTTTCAAGCCAGTGTGGACCCCACCTAGTAATATCCTCCCAATGGAGGTTATGTGTGGGTGGGCCCCACAAATAACCTCACTTTGGAGGTTTTAACCACAACACAAAAAAATATGCTTCACATATTTTTTATTAAATTTTTATTTAGAAATCCCCCAAAATTAACTTCCAACCTCAATAAAACACAACTGCGGTAAAGGTCTCCTTAAAAAAATACCGGTGCTGTGAGTTCATCGGTGTTATCAGATTTCAATTCCGAGCACCGGTTCAAAAGATATAAAATCCCGCATGTACGTTTACTGAACGTACCCGAACAAAACTTCAGAAATTGATTCCGAGCACATCAGGCCTCGGATTCAGGCACCGTCAGAAACTGTGGACTTGTAAAATTCACATGTATTTAAAAAAAATTCCATGGAATTTATAGGTCTTTACATTCTCCCCACCTCTGGTATTTACATCCCCGTAAGCTATAACACACACTAAGGGAACAAATGGGGGTACTGATCACGCATCTGAGCCTCCCGCTCCCATGTGCTCTCCTGGAGGTTTCCGTGCTACCAGCGAATGTGAACCAAAGGAATCGACCATCCACGTAGGACCTTCTCATGTTGATCCACAATCTCTACTGGAACCTCCATGAAAGTCACCCCATCATCAATTTCCTTCTCCCCATGGTCGACGATGCGGGACAGGTCGTGCATGTATCTCCTCAGTTGAGATACATGGAAGACATCGTGCACCCGGTGCAACTGAGGTGGATGATCCAAGAGGTAATTCACCTCACCTATCCTGCTGAGGACCTAAAAAGGTCTGATGAATCATAGAGATAACTTACCACCTTGGCCAAATCTTTGTAGACCTCGTCGAGGTGAGACCCGTAGAAATAAGTGGTCACCATCATCAAACTCTAGTGGTCTCCGTCTCCTATCAGCACATGACTTCTATCTTCTCTATGCAGTCTTCATCCACTCCTGGATGATCTGCACCTTCTCCATCGTAGCTTGTACTATCTTGGGTCCCATAAGTGCTGACTCCCCTAGGCCAGTCCAGCACCAAGGCAATTTGCAAGGTCGGTCATAGAGTGCCTTGTAAGGTGCCATCCCGATGGTGGAGTGGTAGCTATTGTTATATGCAAACTATACCAAGCGTAAGTGATCCTCCCAGCTGTGACCAAAGTCAAGGAAACATGTACGGAGCATTTCCTCGAGAGTCTAAATGGTCCTCTCAGTCTGACCATCCATCTAAGGATGGAAGGTGGCGCTCAAACGAAGCTGCGTCCCAAAAGCCACCTACAACCCCTTCCATAGTCGGGAAGTGAATCAAGTATCTCAATCGGAGACGATCATCGATGGCACACCATGAATCTGTATGATCTCCTATATGTAGAGGCGTCCTAAGCTCTCTACCGATCCCTACTCTCTGATCAGTAGGAATTGGTCTGACTTGGTGAGTCGGTCTACGATCACCCAGATAGAGTCATGACCCCTGGATGTACGTGGAAGCCCCGTTATGAAAACCATGGATATCCTCTCCCACTTCCACTATGGGACCTCTAAGGGCTGAACCAAGATTATTAGAACCTGGTGCTCTACCTTCACTTGCTGACAAGTGAGGCATCATGAAACAAACTCTTCTACTTCCTTCTTCATACCTTGCCACCAGTGCTGTCATCGGAGGTCCTGATACATATTCGCTACTCCTAGATGTACCGCTAGAGGAGATGTGTAGAACTCCCTCAACACTTACTCATGAAGTCCAACTAGCTCCATGGTCCGTACTCTGAAAAAAATTATGTGCTCCCCACCTTCAGAAAATCCATCAGGTGCCTGCCCTGAGGATATCTGTGCACGTCGTGTCTCACAGTCAACATCCCCATACTGTGCCTCCCTGACTCACTGAAGAAGTGAAGGAGTGACTGTGAGAGACTGTAGAAAAGCTGCTCCATCCCGATCCAAAAAGTATATCTACAACGCGACCAGCTGCTCCGTCGCCTCTCCTAGCAGCTGAATGTCTGATATCCTGCTGAGAGCATCTGCTACAACATTACCCTTCCAAGGAGTATAGACTATCTCGAAGTCATAGTCCTGAAGGAACTCTAGCCATCACCTCTATCTCAGGTTCAGGTCCTTCTCTAAGAAGATGTACCTGAGACTCTAGTGGTCAGAGTAGACTTTAAAATGCTTGCCCATCAGATAGTTCTGCCACATCTTCAAGGCGAAGACCACTGCTGCTAACTCTAGGTCATGGTTAGTGTAGTTCTGCTCGTGCTGTCTAAACTGCCATGAACCATAGATGATCACTACTCACTCTTGCATCAAGACACACCCATGTCCGGTCCCTGATGATTCGTAGTAAACTACATACCCAACGCCCTCCTCCGGTAGCCTCAAGATGGGCGCACTGGTCAACCTCTGCCTCAGCTTCTGAAATCTCTGCTGGCATCTCTCTGACCACACGAAGGGTTTCCCCTTATTAGTCAAAGATGAAAGCGGTGCTGCAACTCTGGAGAAGTCTGGTACAAATCTACGATAGTACCCAGCCAGTCCCAGAAAACTACAAACCTCCGTCACACTCCTGGGTGGCTCCCAAGAAAGTACTGCCTCGATATTTGCTAGATCCACTGCAACTCCAGCCATCGAGATGACGTGTCCTAGAAAGTGTACCTCTTGGATCCAGAACTGGCACTTTGAGAGCTTACCATAAAGCTGGTGCTCTCGAAGAGTTTCTAGTACTACCTTTAAATGGTAGGTGTGCTCCTCCTCAGTAGTCGAGTAAACCAGAATGTCGTCGATGAAGACTACAACAAAGTGATCGAGGTAAGGCTGGCAGATCCGGTTTATGAGACTCATGAACACTGCTGGAGCATTGGTTACACTGAAGGGCATAAACAAGAACTCATAGTGGCCATACTGACACCTGAAGGACGTCTTCTGCACATCCTCGTCTCGAACTCTAAGCTGGTGATAACCTGATCTAAGGTCTATCTTCAAGAACCATCGTTCTACCTTGAGCTGATCAAAGAGGTCTTCAATCCTAGGGAGTGGGTACTTGTTCTTCACGGTCACCTGATTCAGGTGACAGTAGTCAACACACAGTCACAAGATACCAACCGCCTTCTTGGAAAATGAAATCAGAGACGCCTATGGTGAAACATTGGGTCAGATAAATCCCTTCTCCTGCAAGTCCTCCAGCTGTACCCGCTACTCACGAAACTCGGTTGGAGCCATATGATATACTAGAGTAGATATCCATACCGTCCCAGGTTATAGGTCATTGTAGAAGTCTACCTCTCTATGAGGAGGTAGTCCTGGAACATTTTCAGGGAAAAAATCCGCGTACCGATCCACCACAACAGGAAAACTCGAACTCCGCACATCAACCGCTCCGAGGATGAGACTAGCCAACTGATGTGTGATCGGCTGCCCCCTTCTCTGCGTAAGTCCATCCTGTACTGTAAAATATCCCTTCTCGTCGGTGAAGGTGAACCTGGTCCCATCCGTGCGGATACACCGCACTTTTATCCTAATATAGTCAATCTGAGCATGAACTGTGGATAACCAGTCCATACACAAGATGACGTCATAAGGCCTCAACGCTGCTATAAGGAGATCCCAGCCGAAGCTCTTGCCTCCTAGAGTAAGCTCACACTACCGACACTAGTACTTAATCATTGAGTCTGCTCTCATAGGAGTCTCTAGCCGTAAGGATCAAGCCAACGACTCCATCAAAATCTCCGAGCTCTGAATGGGGTCAGTGGCAATAAAAGAATGAGTCACACCTGTGTCTATAAGTACTGTAGGAAGGGTGGTGTAAAAAAAAATAGTACCTCGAATCATCTCAGGTGTGCCATGGTCGTAGGCCTTGACTACCTGGAGCTAAACCCACCTCTGTCCACCAGCTCCCTGTGGTCGGGGTGGACCTCCTAGTGGTGTTGGTGGTAGAGCATCGAAACGTCTTCCACCACCCGCTGCTCGGCCAACTCCTCTGCCACGTCCGTCTACTCCTGGAGGACATCCACAGTCGAACCTCTGCCTCTACCTAGGAGGTCCCTCTACTGTCTAATATTTATCTGCATGGCGAGTCGGGATGTCTTGATCCGTGTTGCCCTACCCGCCGCATGCATAGCACTGCCTGCTCCTCGTATAGCTGACTCTGTCTTGTGTGCCCCGTACAGCCGAACCTGTATCCTGGGGTCGCCCAACTGATGGCCTGGTCTACTTGGACCTCTATGACATCTATCTACTGCAGGCTGTAGAAGTCTCCACTACGTGTCTCCCTATGGTGGGTCTCACTGTTGGTGACTGCTATGCAAGAAAACTATCCACTAGAAGGGCTCGCTCCAGCACCCCTTCCTATGTCGGGATGCTGAGGGGAATCCTCGAAGCCTTGATCTCTTGACTGAGTCCCTTCTTGAAGGTCTGGAACCTGAAGAATGGGTCCCGTACCATATTCGCGGAGTAGCGCGAGAGGTCGGTGAACCTCACTGAGTACTGAGCTACTATCATGCTGCCCTGCTGCAGATGAAGTAACTCCTGAATCCGCACCACACGAAGGGTGGCTGGAACAAAATCTGAGTGGAAGAGACTCTCAAAGTCTGTCCAGAGTAATGATTCCTCATCATGAACTTGGAGCATCAGGCTCTACCATCGGCCTACTTCTTCATACAGGAGACTCGCAACAAGGATCACAATGAGGTCGGCTAGTGTCCCTACCAATCTGAAAACTCTCACGACATCCTCCTTCCAATCCTCAGCTTCCTGTGGGTCCATCTATCCCCGAAACCTAGGCGACAACTGATGTTGGAACATGTGCAATGCACCCAGATGATGTGCACTCTCTACTGCTAGAGCTGGTGGTATCGATGGCCCAGCGGGTAGTGGTACCGCTGGTACCTCCACTGTGATGGGGCCCTGAATCGAGGCCTTGTCGCTCAGTGGGATACCATCTCATACATAACTCGAAACCCTAGCTGGCTGCATTTGTGGGGCCATCCTGAAAAGAAACAAGTGCGCCATGGTTAAAAGAGTATACCTGGTGAGCTGACATAAAGTAATCACGAAGAAAACTTTTTCAAAGGAAACACACATGAAATCACTGTTTTCGTGCACTAAGTCAGAGATCAGAAGTCATAGTCCTAGTGTATGGATACGTCGGCCGCCGCACTAACACCAGTTTCCCTAAACTGATAACCATACCCAAAACACTTAACACTATTGATGTTAAAATAATCAGAGTCCAAGTTCTGTGGTAGAACCGACTCCTATGATACCAATTTGTTACGAATCGTCCTCGAGGCTCATGCTGTGACTACCCCAAGCCCGCCTTCCATATGCAAGGGGCTGACAACTATCACCAAGGGCATAATCCTGATAAAAAGGGAAGGTATTTCTTTTAATAAGTAAAAATAACAACAGAGTATGCAAATGGAAGTAATCACTAAGTAAAACTGTATATAAAATAATATGATGAAAGTAAAGGGGTCAGAAATACAAGACCAACAGTAAAGTACAATACAAATGAAAATCTAGAACAAATGCAGTAAATTAAAACAGCAACTTCTGAGTCATTCTCTGGAATTACCACCTGAAGGGTGGGTACAGATGACTTCCTCAGCACCCCAAGTCCGTCCGTTTTCTCTGTGTATGTCTCGCCAAGTGGTCCACCTCCAGGTACCATCCAGCTCTACAACTCTCTACCTCGATCAGTGTTGTCCGTCGTCTGCAACCAACACAACAAAGTGCGGGCATAGCTCATTCATGGGTGATTATAACAATACTCAGTAGGGATCCTGAGACTCTCAAGGTCTCACAATATCCAACAATTATAACGAAAAATGAAAGATACAATCAAGAATTATTAAACAACCTTACTTAGGTATATGGCCATACATATACCTAAGTTACCAATCACAGTTCGACTCCAACTTTCAAGCCCAAGAACAACCCAGTCCAAAAAGGAAGTAAAGTCAATCATCACGATGATAATGTTTGAAAGACAAAACTCTGCTCGCACAGGTATACATCTTTTGCAGAGAGATAAAGATGATAAGATGTAGTCACTAATTCATCTAGGCTGTCGGACCCACACAAGATACAGGACCAGCTAAGCTGTCGGACCCACACAGGATATAGGACCAGCTATCTCGTCTAATATGTCGGACCCACACGGGATACATGACCAATTATCTCATTTAAGCTATCGGACCCACACAGGATACAGGACCAACTAAGCCGTCGGACCCACACAGGATATAAGACCAGCTATTCTGTCGGACCTACACAGGATCCAGGAACAAAATTCAGAACTATCGAACCCACAAAGGATCCTGGAATAGTAGTCATCGCTCTCAAACCCTCGGAGGATTCCGGTACAGTAGCATCGCAGCCAGCCCTAGGGTTCCCTCACACAACATGCTCGATTCTGGGAGGGTCCGCTCCTCGAGCCAAGTGTCGATACATAAATTATCACAAAGTCTCGATTTGATGTATCTCGTAGTTACGTCTCATCATAAGGAACCGAACGTGACAGACGACGTGTCAATCAGATGCCCAGTTTGAGAGTTATTGGCATTTCTGTTCTAGGGTCCCGGTTGGATTTACGCTCGATCAAAACCCAGCAGTTTTCCAAACTTTTTCAAAATTGACTTAGAGTATCCCAAAATAACCACCTCATCGCGAGGGTCCCAGTTCCGTAGATGACACATCAATCAGACATGTAGTCTAGGAGATATTTGCAATTAAGCGAAGACGGGCCAGGCCCGTAAAGCCCAGTGGGTTGGCGGGTCGGCCCGACCTGGCTCGGCGTGTCCGATTTGGCTAGGGTTCGGCTTGACCCAGTGGGGCGCGAACCACCAGTGGACCCGTCCCATGCTGAGAGCCATTCCGGTTCACTCCGCGATGCCACACAACGCCTCCTCCTCCTCTACTCAGCCGGCCGTAGCCGATCGGTTCGGTCCAGCGCACACGACCCACGAACACGGGCCGCAGTTCTCCTCACACGGTGCCTGCGGGCACCGCAATTCTCCAGCACAGCTGAGCAGCCCACGGATGTGGGCCGCATCCTCCTCCATGTGGCATCTTGTGCACCGCATTCCACCAGTTGGCCGGCCGGATTGGCCGGCCAGTCATCCCGTAGACCGGGCGGCCCGTGCGGCCTCCAGTCCCTCCACGTGGCTGGCACAATGGCACCACGCCCTCCGCCATGACCATCCTCCTGCATAGTATGACGAAACCGTGCCCTTCCAGCTCCGTCGCAGCCTGTTTGGTCGTGTCTTTTCTTTTCATGGTGCAACGATGACTATTGCGCCGCCGACCTCTTCCGTGATCCCCCTCCGTCATCAATACAATGAGAACAATAACAAGGGGAGGGAGGGTCAGATAGTGTTCATGTGGTCCGAGCCCTCCTCTTTACATTGTTAACATTCGGTATCAATAGCACAACACACGATGAGTAAATGAGAGTATAAATCATACATAAAAAAATCCAATTTCCCCTACCTCAAATTTGTCGTTGTACGTTGACGAGTCACGAAAGATGGATGTCGTGGATGATGGACGTCATTCCATTAATGTTGAAGGAGGTAGAGCTCGGTGAAGACAAGTTGAGACAACACCCTAGGTGTACTTCGTGGGTAGTGGTGCTTCCCTTCCTTTCTCTGGTTGAAGAAGGAAGAAGAAGATGCTTC
The DNA here is from genome assembly GCA_963277665.1 of Viscum album. NCBI lineage: Eukaryota > Viridiplantae > Streptophyta > Magnoliopsida > Santalales > Viscaceae > Viscum > Viscum album. The sequence goes on along the minus strand of OY728166.1, from coordinate 364,237,165 downwards.
ACATTCTTCAGAGATGAGGGGCGTTCTTTGTTGGGTGGAAGAGGCGGTCTTCGTGGCGATGGTTCTTCGTTGGAGAGGATAATTCTCCAAGGTTTCTCCCAAGAGCTCCTCCCAATTCTCCCAAAAAAAGAAAAACTAATCCAAATAAAACCATAATAATATAACACATGTTATTATGTTGGCATAATGAATTCAAAATAATTCAAAATAAAAGATCCAATTAATAAATTTCAAGTTTAGATAATTAATTGTGAGAGAGAGTTGACACCATTATGAGGGAAGGTGGAAGGTGGAGGGTTTAACCCACATAAATGGGGGGGGGGGGGTTCCAAGGTTTCCAAGCCTGTGTGGGCCCCACCTAGTAATATCCTCCCAAGGGAGGTTATGTGCGGGTGGGCCCCACCACTAACTTCCCATTGGAGGTTTTAACCACCACACATAAAAAAATACGCTTCACATATTTTTTATTAAATTTTTATTTAGAAATACCCCAAAATTAACTTCCAACCTCAATAAAAGGTAACTACGGTAAAGGTCTTCTTAAGAAAATACAGGCACTGCGAGTTAATTGGTGTTCTCAGATTTCAATTCCGAGCACTAATTCAAAAGATATAAAATCCCGTAGTTACGTTTCTGAACGTACCCGAACAAAACTTCAGAAATTGATTCTGGGCACACCGGGCCTCGGAATCAGGTTTCGTCAGAAACTATGGACTCGTGAAATTCCCATTTATTTTTTTAAAAAAAATTCACAGAATTTCTGGGTCTTTACAGTTCCTAGGGTTCTAAAATTATTCCTTATAACCTCATTTTCAAATTATTATTTACACAATGATTATGTTAGATAAAATGGGATCATGATGTCAATTTCTATATATTGGGAAATACTAATTGTTATGTAGGTATTTTAAATTGTTCAACATATATGTAATATAATTTTTTATATGATTTTATTAATTAATTTTATTCATGGTATATTATGTTCAGTTTCATTTTATTTTTGCATTCATGTTTCATCAATTTAAATGTTATGTGATCCATAATTCATTTCATGAATTAATTATTTCTCCTTGATTCATTTTTTCTCTATTTAGTTATATTATTATAATACCCTTTTTTATCCTTATATTTAATTTATAAAAAAATTATTTATCCTCTTCTCCATTGAAATTTAATTATTTCATTAACCTATATGATTTTATGAAAAATCATTTATAATAAATGTTTTTTTTGTAACAATAACTTCAATTTCATCAAATGGATTTTCTTTCCCATTGTTTGAAATTTCGTTTCTGTCAATGATTTTCACTCTATTTAGGAAATTAAATATGGTTTAAATAATGTTATTCTCTTTTTTCAAATCACCACTTTTCTAGTGGAAATTTTTTCCTATTTACTATATTCGTTTTTAATAAATTCTTTTAGATAATACTAAAATGTTTTATATTTCATGAATATAATTCTTATATTACTCAAAATGGATCAAAGTTGATTAGTTGTTTATTTTTTTTTATAATCCATATTTTTTAGAAGGTTGAGAGGGGACACATAAATTTTCTAAAGGAATAGTGGGACAAGGCCCCATAAATGGGCCTAATTCCCAAATATTTGAAATAATGGAACTTAACCTCCCTAGAATATATTTCATTAATAGAGCCCATATCCCCACCTCACACGATTAACTGGAAGGCATGATCTCATGTAGAGGTGCACAGTTCCAACTACAGATGGTAGTTGACTTACTATATCATTATTCCAATCTATTTAACTATATTATCAGAATATATTTCTCTGATTCCACATCCTCGACCTATTCCCTTGTCAGTGTATCTCATTACTATATCCAAGAGGCCCAATGACCCAAAAACCATTTATTTACAAAAGCCTCTGTTGTATCATGAGTCTAGGGACTACACCCATGCCTACAACATATCAATGAAACTATATTATAGAATCATCTATATAGCAACAACACATCATAAATCCGACAAGGATACCTTCTCAAATTCATTCTGGTGTCATTTGGATGCCAAAGAGGATCCTTTATGACTCAAGTACAATAAAATTGGAATATAATTCTTATATTTCAATCCATTGTTTTCCAATATATATTTTATGTATATTTCATGATTTTGTTACTTGATATTTATTAAAAAAATAATTGTTAATATATCTCAAAATTATCCAATCCAATTATTTCAAAAAATGACATTTCAAATGAAGTTGAATAATTCGTCCCATGGAGTTTCTATATGGAAATATAAATAGAATATTCATATAAAAATTCACATTTACCATCATTTTGAAAATGTGTACCTAATTTTTAAGGTTTTAAATTAAAAATATATTTTAGTATTTTGTTAGTTTTATATATAAGGGTTTATAGTGAAACATTTTTATTTCATTAATTATTTTCCAAAAACAAATTCTATTATTATTCTACATGTATTATTAAACTACTCATATATTCATTCCAAATGTTAATAGACAATATGAATGTTTAAACACTATAATAGAAAATGTATATCAATAAAATTTTCTTTCATAATATCCTTCAGTGTATAACCATAATTTTTCCTACACTACATTCACTCAATGAATAGACTATTTGTTGTTCCTTTGTTTGAATGATGTTAAGCTAGAAATAAATAAACAAATCCATTTAAGAATTCGTACCTAAAATATATTCTATTAATGATTGTGATGTAAATAATATATAATTAATGACCTCTACTAAATTATATTACCAATATAGTAACTTGATATCAACTGATACCCATTTATTTTCCATGGTTTTATCTTATTTTGATTACCAATGTGTTATTGAATTTTCCATTATGTGAATCCATTTTAAAAATTATATGAATCCCAATTTCAACCTTTGACTTCTATATAATATTATGATTGATTTTATGAGGCACACAAATATATATATATTATTATATGTGGATTGATATTTCACAATCCAATGCATTTTTTAATATATTACATCTCATGATACAAGTAAACATGGGTACCATTATGTTTTATCAAAAGAATGGATATATTTCCATTACATGTGGTGGTGAAGTTTTCTAGTTCTAATGGGTGTACTACACTCTTATGATTCTTAAAATGGCTATTTTATTACCACATTAATCATGTTTATTGAATCATTTTTCCACATACCTTGGATTCATATTGTTTTACATCATTTTCCAAGACTCATGTATTGTAATCTCAAATATGATGGTTATTATTTTATTATCCAGAATTATTATTCCTATATGATCATATTTCTCACATTTTTGACATTTTATTTGTTTCTTTCAATACTAGAAAAATATCTTATACCAACGGTTTGGAACCGTTAGTATAGGGCTCCAAACTGTTTCTAAGTAAGCTGTGAGGATAGGTCTATACCAATGGTTTTGGGAAAACCATTGGTATAGACCTATACCAAACCGTTAGTATAAGTAATATAAAAATATATACCAACGGTTTTGGGAAAACCGTGAGGATAGGTCTATACCAATGGTTTTGGGAAAACCATTGGTATATACCTATACCAAACCGTTGGTATAAGTAATATAAAAATATATACCAACGGTTCAATAAAAATGTTGGTATATGTAATTCAAAAAATAATCATTCAGTTGGTTTTGAACCCAGTACCTTCTGTTTGTGATTGAATGGCCTAACCACTAACCTAAATTACTTTTTTGAACATAATTTCATAAATATATATATGTATTATCACAATTATTTTAAATTTTTATTTATTTAATGTCCTCTGTAAGAAGATTCCATTAAAAACACATGCACCTATACCAATAGATCTCAAAACCGTTGGTAAAGACCTATGCCAACAGTTTTGAGAACCGTTGGTATAAGTTCTTGGATTTTGGGACTTATACCAAGGGTTTGTCCAAAAATGTTGGTATAGGTCCATATAAGTGAACATTACCAATGGTTTTGGCCAAACCGTTGGTATAGGCCCAAATTAGTGAACTATACAAACATTTTTCCCAAAACCGTTGGAATAGATCATATTTCCAGTAGTGTTTTGTTTACCCATTTTCAAGTTTTTAATCTTACCCATTTCATATGATTCAATTTCCCTAGGTTATAATGCAATATAGTACATATGATGTGGATAGATTAGAATGTTATTTGAAGTATTTTTGAGACATGGTTATTATTTATTATATTTTAATTGGATTAATATATTGTTAGGAAACATTCCATTAATTTAAAAATAATTTTTCTTAAATAATTTTGGCCCTTAATTTGTAAAACACAAATCATATCGTAACATTGTAATGTGATATAACAAAATATCGTCATTATATCTTGAAATTCATAGCCTTCAATTCGAGGGGCATCATATTTTGTATGAAATTTTTGTTTAGTTACCTTTTTAAGATTAGTGTTGTTATTTTAGGGATTATGACAATAGAACATTAGTGATAACCTTAAAGACAAGTGTATTGGAAATTTAAAAGAATACGATAACCTCTAAAAAATTTGGTAAAGTAGACCTTATGTTCTTATAATATTTATAAAATTCTTGTTGGGATATAAGAATGTGGATTATAAAAAAATAGACCTATAAAAATCCCTATGATTTTTTTGGGTATCTAGTCATTCTTCACTCGGGTGCACAGTGAGTTGGTATAGGTTTTCTCACCTAAGATGATACTCCAATGGGATATGCATTAGTTTATTATATTATCTTTATAAAAAATTATGATATGCTTGTTTAATAATTATTTTAAGTTATTAGGTTTCAAAATATGATAGAAATGAACCTAAACACACCAATATTAGTCCATGATATTTATAGATTAAACATTGTATAGAATATTGTCATTTGTGTAAATAAATTAGTCATTATAGAAGATATATTAAGTTAGAGGTTCTATATTAAAATTATTATTTATTCTTGTTTATTTTATTTTATTTTATTTACAATTATCTTAATATTTGTATAGAAATGTTATTTTCTAATTTAATATTTTTAAGGAAAATAAAAAAAACTCCTTTGACATATTTATAGAATCATATTTGGAATAAATATTATATATTCTAAATATTATCCTTTAATAAGGAAAGGATATTTTAACTAGTATTACTAAATATAAAAGGTTTTTTATTAAATAAAATCTATATCTTCATTCATGATTTACATTAGTCACCCTTTATCATTTTTATTAGTAATTGGAAATTAAAAATCTGAGGATGTAAATTATGTAGGGGGATTTAACCCCTTGAAATTTTGGAATATATTTCCTCTTAAATAAACATTGTGTCAACATATTTATTAATATAGAACGCTAAAATGAAACAATAACTAACATATTAGTTAAGATAATTATACTATAAATTTAATAATACATGATTGATAATTACATATAATTGCATATGAAATAGGATTATAAAAACTTAAAATTTCAAACAATATTTTTTTTGAAAAAAATGTATTTTCATTAATATAAATTGTTTTTTAATCTATATTTGCCGATTTATTTTTTAAATTTGGAATAATAAAATTCATTTTTGGTTTATATATGTTAATATTTACTTATGAGGATATTTCTATATTTTTCAAAAATAATAGTTTTTTGGTGAAGTGGGAAAACCCACTAAAATATCTAATACCATCAATTTCATAAAAATATCACAAAAAATAATATATTCTTTTTATAAAACTATATTAATAAATTTAAAAATTCATACGAAAATACAATTTTGAATTTATGAAACCAACGTTTAATGTCTGAAAACATTATGAAATATTTTACACTTAATAGTTCCTTCATTCAATTATATTAAAAATTAGTTTTCATCACATGTATAAATAAATTAATAAAAATTTGATTTAATCTTTTAGAGACTAATTTTCATATTATATAATAATTTCACATTTTTAAGTGAAAAAAATATTCATATTATTATTGTTAAATATAATGGTATCTCTGAAACTATTATTTCCAAATTATTTTTTTTATATTGTGTAATGTGTATCTAATAAATTAAATTATTATATTTTCTATATTGAATCTAAAATATTTTTTAAAATCACATATATTTATATTTACACATATTTAATTTGAAATAATTTCTGAATAATATTACGAATACATAATATTTGAAACTTTTGTATTCACTAAGATATAATTTTTATGTATAAAATATTATAATTTAAAATTTAAAATTTAAATATATAGAAATTGAATTAAATAATTTTAATATTATATTTAGTTTAATAAAAAAATTAAGTTGGTTTATCTTATATTTTTAGTAAAATATAATCTACATACGTAAAAACTAGTTTACTTTGAACACATTTTTAAATATAAAGACCTAATGTCAAATAACATGAAACATGTTTAATTTTTTTTTGAAGAGATCGATAGTGGATTTTCTATACTTATATCACTACACTGTGCATTATTTCCTACATTTGTAACAATTTTCCTTCGAATAGTTTGATTTCATTATTGAAAAATAGTGTATATTCACAAAAGATCTCTTTTCATCCAATATAAAAGTAGATAAAGTCAACCCCTCTAAAATTTATACATACCATCAAAAAATTCATTGAAACTCTACCCAACACGCCTCTCTTATATTACCCTTGAGTGAATTAAATACCCTGGTCAACATATGTTAGCCTAAAACCTTCGTTTCCATGGATGTTTTCATGAGAATGTTCGTGGTCCAGAATTGACTGACACATTATCCTGATATTTTTTTCCAAAATATTTATATTTAAAACCTACCGAAACCATATTAATATAATGAAAGTAGTTTTATTTTTTATTCTTTATTTTTATATTATTAATTTTTTAATCATTATTTATTACAAAATGGCCTTTGAGAAAAGCAGAAGAACATCAATCATCTCTTTATGCATGCACCCACATCTCGGAAGTGTTGTCTTCTATTTTAAACACTAAATATATTTAATGGTTATAAGGATGTGATTGAAGATTCATTGGGACATATATAATATAATAGTAATTATTATTATTAAATAAATTATAATATACCTTAATTCACCCATATTCGTAGGGAAATGAAAATTTAACAATGTGTTGTGCAAAATATTACCACTACAATGTATTTTTTCCCATTTTTCATAGATATTTCTATTATTTACTAATATATACTAAAATACTATTCAATATCTTAAAAACATCTTCATGAGACAATTTAATTTTTTATAATGATATTTGTTTGCAATAATAAATTTCATAACCATACTCACCAATCAAATTATAGTATGATCATGTTTGGATCCCTATAACCTCAATAATAACTGATTCTATAAAATATATATCAAGAAAAAAAATTGGAACATAAATACTAATAATATTATATGTTAGTAAGAATATAATTAATTATTTATAGTTTTAAAATATTTATATTTTAATTTAACCTATAATTTAAATATGATCATTTATCGCCAAATATATTGAAATAAAAGGGAATTGATTAAATTTTCAAACAAAATAAAAACCTAAGTAAAAAAAATAAAAAAATAAATAAAAATATAGTAAATGTTCCTTTTAAAAAAAATATTGATGAAAATTTTTCTTGATATGGTATCTAAAAAATATAATTTTAATATTCTTGATGTTAATGCATATACATAGAGAATCCAAACAACGGTAAAGGGTTCTAGTAGCAGTATTTTATCTACATATATATACAACTTATTACACATCATGTTTTACTTGAAATTGTGTACCACCATCACATTTTAAATTATGTATCATAACCCTATATTTATAAATTTTATTTTCTATTTCCTTGTAAGTCAATCCATTGATGAGTTTTAATTAAAATTTTCTTAATATCAAAACGCTTTTTGTTAACTAAAATTTTCATCTATTGAGTAACAAATGTTATTATACAAATATATTATTCCATCAATTATATCTTCAAAAAAAATGAATATATTTCATTTTAATTTCAAATTTTTTACTTTTGTTTTATAATTATTTTTTATAAAATCATTACAAAATCTTTGAACGTAGATTAATTTGTTACAAAAAAGGAATTAATGGTCGAAATTATTATTTCATAAGATATACGTTGTGTTTTTCACCAATTACAGTTTATATATTATAAATATAGTTCATTTTTTATACAATGTCTTGAAATATACCTTTTCATCATATTTGAAGTTTAATTTCAATAACTTTTTCATTCAAGGGGTCTAAATTTTATATTACTCTGGTCGTAACAGAATTACTTACTCATATTCATTCTCCATTAGTCATAAATCCTCTACATGGTAATAATTTTCTATAATGCATTTTTTATCATCAATTTTATGTTTTTATATTGGTATTATATCTTTTTATCATGATGTTATTTATTTTAGTTTTATAAACTTAATTAACAAAATATATTCCCAAAGAAAATAGTTACATTTTTTAAATATATCTCATTATTTATAATAGAACATTTTCTTCCATGTATATATTTTCATTCCCATCAATGTTTTTCTCTCTTTATGTGAATTGAAATATAGATTAATTCATGTGATCCTATTACTTCACATCCCCATTATTCATATAAAAATTTTATTTTCATTATTTCTATACTGAATTTCAATAAATGTATTCTCTAAATATTAATATAACAACAACATAGTTTCATACCTAGATGTCGCATATTTTTTTTGAACAATTACTACATTATAAAATAAAATTCATGTACACCATAATATTTTAGTTCGTTTGAAAACATGGAAACATAAAAAAAGTTCTCTATAATTGAGCTAAAACATATCATAATATGTTCTTCATAAGTAGAACCACTTTTAGACATAACATATATAATAAATTTCTTCTTATCATGGGGAAAGGAAACAGAAGAAAGGGTGAGCTTAGATTCTCATTAAGGGTAAACAATGTAGATACATAATGATGACATCAATAAAATTATATGGGAATATGATCATAACATTTGAAATCCATAGCATTCATATCAAAGAACATGATAATGTGTTTTGGATAAAAACATTGGGAGTTCATAACAAATGGATAGTAAGGAAATTAACGAACATAGCCCATGAGATCATAACATTATCACAAGATATATTTTTTTTCATAAAAACAATAATATAAAATCATATTTTTAAGGATACACACTAATACATTCATAACATTTTATTCCTTGGATAACAACATGTTTACCTACTTTGGGATTGAGATGAATTCCCATATACCCTTTTTTGAGCTTTGGATAACCTCTTATGTACCATTTGACATCATATAACATTAATCGTTACCCAATGAAAGAGATAGTGATAGAGGTCCCAACCATCACATATTTAAAATCATACATATGTGTTATATAATATCATAATATATTCTTCATGTTATCACCCATGAATTGAAATGGGTTTCATAAACATTTTATCATATCATAACCTATGGAAAAGGGAAATGTTTCATAATCATTTCATCATTTCATCACAGAATTCCCTTGAAAAAGTAGTAGTTTTGTTAACAATTATATTATGGTATAAATCATGTAATATAAATGGGTTTCATAAAAATATATTCATAATAAACCATTCAGATAAAGAAAAATAATAGTATCCTTGGTTTATATCCCAATTAATGTGTATGAAACATAAAAGGATATAATCATTGATAGAAAATGATTTTGAAAGAAAATTTAAAACATTTACCAAGGAAAATAATAATAATTTGAAAATTATTTTTAAACCATGAAACTATTTTTAAACCATGAAACTATTTTAAAAATATATTTCTTGGAAAATAACCTTCAATGATAATAAAAGAAACATTAAAAATCCATTAGAATATTTCTTGAGGAAAATATCTTTTCATAATTAAAAAAAACTTTTCAGAACACAAAACATATTAAAAATAATTAAATATTAAAATAAAATTAAAAACATATAACACATTCTATAAAGAAAATTATTGTCATGATGATAGGATGTTTCACTCATGTTATATATACTAAAACAATGATTCTTTTCAAATCTTTTCTAGAAGTCTAATTGGAGTTGTTTATAAAATTGAATAAATATTACTGTTAATTTTTTTTAAAAATTATAACATGGGTAAAAATGTCTCTTAAAATCATAAGATAAACGGAAAACATGTTAGGGATATTTTTTTTGGAAAACATTGATTTGGATGAAAACATATTCCGACCAAAGAGAGCGATAAAGTCATATTTTCATAAAAACAATTTCTTGAATATTTTATGTTCCAAAGATTGGGAAATGGTAATATTGATGTAATTAATAAAAATAAGATAAACTATTCATTTATTTTTTAAAATATGGGTCATAATGTTTTATCATTATAAGCATAATCGTAAACAATCCTGATAAATAATGAAATTATAACATAAATTCATTACCAATGTGATAACATTGAATCATAATCACCACGAAATAATGACATTAAATTAAAATTAAAATATCACAAGGTTAACTAAATTCATGATATTAAAAGTCTATAGGGTTTTATATAAAACTACTCAAATAAAATAGGTGTATAACATATCATATGTCCTGAATAAGTCAAATTGAGAAAAAAATATATTGCCATATGACCTGACTTCTTTTGTACTAGTTCTAACATCATATATAATAAATTTATGTTTATTATACATAAATTACATAACCATATTTATATTTCATACCATATATGGTTAACATATGGTAAGTTGTTAACATTTTATTATCCATTCAATGTTAATGTCACATTTCAGATAATAAATACTTTTTTCATGTAATTATTCATTTGTTATTTTTTTCATATTACATTGATAATTTTTTCACCATATAAATAATTTTATCCATGATATAATTATTATTTATATTATTTATATATTAATTTTTTGTAATCCATGAAATTTAGGGATAAAAAAAAATACACTATTCAAAGATATGGTAGGTCATACATACGAATGGATATTGGTTCCATTTTTGTGATGGATTGAAAACGAAGAAATATAAATGATATATTTTAATTTTAGAATAATCATATTTTAAATATATCACATATTAACAATAAAACATTATGTATTACCTTTTAATTCAGGACTGAATGAATAACATCGCTTCATAAGGTGGTAGTCTATCATACACACTATCGACTTCATCATATTACCACAAAATAGAGAGTATTAAGGATTGGGATATATAATTTTTACATAATTATAATAATATGATAAATATAATATATAGATATTTAAAAAATTTCAATATCTATCAATGAGAGGTTTAAATAAAAAAATGAATGACATCGGTTCACAATGTTGTATTCCTCCATACACACCAATGATGATTTTATATCCCATTTTATGAAATATAATATGGTTTTATGTCATTAAATTAAAAAAATATAGCATATTATGAAAAATATTGATTTTATTATATTATCATGTTTTAACAAAAAAGTTATTATTTTGGAGGAATAAGTAAAACAATAATGCTCATTAATTAGCTTTACCACTTCTTTGGGTATCCTCCATAGGATTACAACAAAAAATTCCTAGAAAGTATTCATGTGAAAAATATTGCTTTCTGGATGCGATAAGGGAATTTTTTATGTTATTTTATCATGTATTATAAAACAAAAAATCGATTGTAGGTGAAAATAATTGAGAATAGTATGTGTCCTTTTATAAGTGAGGTGAGTGGCACAGTTGTAATTTTTGAAAATAAAAAATATATCCACACTGTTAAAATTAAAAAAGGAATAAAATTCCATAAAGTATATATTCAGACATTATAAGCTCTAAATACAGAAAAAATATATTTTAGGATCTCTTATAGGTCATTTTCACCCTTAGAATTTAAGTTTAACCGCCAGAAAGCCCATTTTTTACTTTTACCATGTTAAATAATTTTTTCAGTTTTTACAATTCATTTTTGATAAAAAATAAATTAAAATAATTATATAATATAAATTATTATAATTTCAAATTGGAATCCATTTTTATAAAAATTAAATTCATATAATTTTAAAATAATTAATTTAAATAAATCTCGTAGATGTGATGAGAAATCAATGTTTTAAATAAAAATGTTCAAAATTTTGAATTTTTATATCGAAATTCAATATCAAATTTATTATGTTTTCTAAAAATTGATTAAAATATATATTTCAAATAATGTTACATTAAAACCAATATAATATAAAATTTAACTTCATTAATAAATTAAATGAAAATCCGATTTTTAATTAAAATTCACCATTTTTCAAAAGTCATCAAAAACTGAAAATTTTGTATAAAAAATCACCCTAAAATAATTTAGAAATTATTATTTAATAAATAATTTTTATTTTATCAATCAAATATTATATAAGTGTCCATATTTAATGTTCTTATTTTTCATAAAAAAATTTATGAAGTTATTTTCTAATAAAAAGTACTTACAAAACTTGAAATGATTTTAATGAAAATTTAGTAATTTTTATCAATATGATTTATTTATTTATATAATGTATACATAATATTTTAAATATATTATTAATATTTATATATCTATGTTTAAAATATATGTTTTAATTATGGAATTGGATTCATAATATTAATATTATATTGTGGTTATGTTAATAGTATGATTTCTGTGTAACATAATACAAATCTATGTCTTGTTTGAGAGTATAATTAACTATTGTCTCATGTAGTGCACAATTAATGCGTTTTTTCGTGTAACACATGATATCATTGATATTTAATTTACCAATAAATGATAATTAATAAAAATTCAGGGTGTTATATTCTACAACCTCAAAAGGATTTTTTTCCTCGTAATTTTCAATGTGATACAAAAAAAGGATACTTCTACCTAATCATATCATACATTCTCCCCATAAAATCTTCAGATAAGTGGTTTCACTAAAAAAAATTGACCAGGTGATTGTTTTTATTTCATGTAACATTCTAGGAATGATTTAGAATATCCAAAAGTTGTTCTTTATAAGAATGAACATGCTCCAGCGGTATGAACAATGAGTTCAATACATGTAAAGGGTAAGGTATATACTTCCTTAAAATAGACACCTGTAAAAATTCATTGACTTTATAAGGGTTAGGTGGAAGTGCCAAATGATAATCATCAGTCTTGATATGATCAATTATATCAAAATGATATATATACCTAGGGATATATTTCATTTTGATCCCAATACCCATATCCTTATTCGATGGAGAAATTAATACAAACAAATTACCACCAATATAAAATTATAAATCACACCATTAATTATCATTATATTTTTTTCATTCAAATATTAGTTTCCTTGTTGTTTTGTTGAATGAATTTTAATATATTTTCCACTTATTTATCTATCATATGAATTAATAGATTTATTTCTCTTAATTAATTATAGTGTGTTGAACCTCTAAATTTAATTCCATAGAGGTCTTAATAAGGATTTATCTCAATGATTGTGTGATAATTACTACTGTATGAAAACAAAACTAGATGAATTTACTAATCCCAAATTACATTGAAATCAAGAGTTAAATATCTCAACATATCCTTGAGGGTTTAAATAGTTCATTCATACTGAAAATCTATCTGTGGGTGATACACAGTTCTAAAACTCAACTCTATATCAAGATATTTCTAAAGACATCAGTAAAACATTGTTGTAAACCTAGAATATAGATCATAGATAATGTAATATGGTACAATGTGAAACCTTTCTACTTTCATACCATATATCCTAGAAAGGGTTTATAGAGATAATACTTCTCTGATGGTGATGAAGTGTGATCACTATGTATGTCAATCAACTACAAACCATATAAAAATTTTCACATTAGTTGTTTTAGGGATCTTGAAAATAAAATCCTTGGCGATGTTATCCCATTTCGATTATGATATGGGTAATGGATGTAACATCCCTTAATATTCTATCTCTCAAACATTACATGATGGAATTCCAAGCTATAGGATAAAAACTATGTGATATCTATATTCATTCTATCCCACCAGAAACAAAATTTAAACAATCTATAAATATTACCTAGATGAATATACAATAAATGAACTATAAGATTACTCAAAATACTCATTATTCATGTCTATTATGAATTAAACATATACATAATTCTTGAACCTTATCATTCCATCATTATCATGGGTAAAGTTTAGAACATTTCTAACCTTTTTGGGAAGCTCTATATCTTTATTCTTCACCACTTTATTCCTCACAAGAATATTTTTTTTGAAAATTAAATTAGAAAAGGAAATATTTCTCCCCATAATTTAAGATTTTCATATCCATCATCTAAAAATACAAAAATATTTGATATTTTTTACCCTCATCATGGATAAAAAAGCATATTCTTTTCAACTCAATGCAATTACCACCATGTCCTCTTTCATAGGGTAGTTTTGTATTAAGAATTCATAATCATTAATTATATTTAATAGTAATCTACAGTTAATATTATTTATATATTTTGTGAATATATACAATAAAATATTATAATAAGTATATATATATCACTTTTATCAATTAATAATATTCATCTATATCTTTAATTAAAAAATTACCATAGCTAACTTCAAATCATGTGTTTGGTAATTTTCCTCTTCAATATTAAATTTTTAGGATGAATCATTTGTATCCATTTCATTCTACATGATAAAACATCCTAATAACATATTGGATGTATCACAATATATTACAATCAGTTCTCTACTATAGGGTAATGTAAGTATAAGTGTGATGACTAATCTTCAATTCAGTTCCTTGAAATTTTCCTTATATTCATATCTCCATAAAAACATGTCTCCCTTCTATGTTAACCTGGTCAGAGGAATATATATTCTTTATAAATTATACTTACCCCACATATAATATCTAGATAAAAAAATAAAAATAGGGATCTATATCATTGTTGTTGGTTTGTTCTAGTATTTGATAGCTACAATCTTTAATGCACCTACTAATATACCCCCTCATGAGATTAATTTACCTAAAAAGTGAAAACATTTCCCACACTATTTCAATTATTCAGATAGTTTCTATTTCCTAAGGATCTTTACTAAAATTATAATGTGATGTTCAGGTTATCAATTAATCTATAAATATATAAGAATATTATCTACAAAGATTAACACAAAATGATCAAGTTAATCTCTAAAGTCTCTATTTATTAAATCTAAGGTGATAGATGGGTCATTGGTATTACCTAAAAGATTCACTATATATAAATAATTTCCATATATAGTATGGAAGGTTTTCTTGGTAATATACTAATTCTTGACCCTTAATTGATAATATCTAGAATAAAGGTCAATCATGGAAAAGTATTGAGATTTATGTAGTTGATCAAAAAAGTCATCAATAAGGGGAAGATGATAATTTTAATTTATTGTGATCTTATTTAGCTCTTGATAATCTATGAAGATCCAGATTTATCCATCATTCTTCCTACAAATATAAAAGTTACACCCCTAGGTGAAAAAAGTTTCTGAATTAATCCCTTGTCATTGCTTTTCGGTATTTTCTTATTCAATTCTTGCAACTCAATCAGGGCCATTCTATAGGGTGTCTTTGAAATTTGTGTGGCACCATGTATGAGTTCAATTGAAAACTCAACATCAAATTTTATTATAATGTGGGAAAATTATTGTAGATAAATATGAAAATTTTTTCTCATAATGAAAATATAATTGATGACATTTTTCTCCAAAACCATATAAGATAATCACCACTTTTGAATTCGAATTACGATCCATAAATTGATGTGATATCCATCATAATTTTTTACATATCATAACATTTATAGAAGATTATATATTGGTTTATAATATCAAATGTGACTACACTTCATCAATAATTTATATTGGATTAATATAGTAAAATTAAAACCATGCCTACCATAACATCATATTTAACAAGATGAAGAATGAGCAAATGTACTGGATGAAAATTCCCCTCAACTTCAATCAGTGGGGAATCATAGACTTGTGATGTGATAATAATACCATTTGGGTTTTTAATTGAAAAATATACATCTAATTATCTGCGTGTAATCATGATTTTCTTTTAAAATTATTTAAATATGAACAAATGGGTAGATCTAGAGATTAAAAATACATTATCAGCTCTATAGTGGATAAAACATATATGCTTCACTGTATCATTATTTTACACTTCATAAGAAATAGTTATCACATGAGATTAATGTTTTATATAGTTATAATAGGTTTATTACTTTGATAATCATCATTGACCTTCATATTTGGTCATTGGATATAATAAAAATACCACACCTTACATTTGAAAAATTAGAGGGTGGGTCGTGGGTTTTGTGCTACTTTCTCTCTATTCAGATCCTTCACTAACATATTCTCCTAACATAAAAATTATACAACTTGATTAACTTCCCATGCTCAATGAAAGAAATTAGCCCCCTTAAAAAATTTACACATTCTTGTTCCCAAAAATTGATCATAAGGAAAATATCATTTTCTTATGTCTATGGTTCCTATATTTTTATTTGAATTAAAATTTTTATTTTCCTCCCAAAAACCTGATAATGATATCTAATTTTATCATCCATTTACACATTGAAATTAAATCAATAAAACTATTCATATATGTTAAATTATCTTGTGGATATTTCTATATAGATTCTTTTTTAGTAAGACATATAATTGATCACCCTTACCTTCATGTTGGATGAAAATACTAGAAGCGTACCTCACAAGTTTTTTAAAAGTTTTTGTATAGTTTCCAATAGAGTCAACATAAATTTTCTATAGAACAATGAACACTTTATTTATATACCTATACAAAATATGATGAAATTAATTCTCAAAAAATAATTTTTTGAACTCATCCAAATATATGGAGTATATTTCAACCTTTTTCCCTTGTAATCTTGATAAGATCCCACCATTGATCTAATTATCCTTACAAAAAATGTTCAAGAAAATTGAAATTTTCTTGTTTAGAACAGTAGAGACCATAATATATCATTTTAGAAATGTTAACCCATTTTTTAGAAACTATTGAAATATTGGACTCACTAAATGAATATGTATTTTAGTTCATGAACCACTAAATAAAATATTGTTCCCTCCTTTTCTCATTTTCATGTACATATTGATTCAAGGAATTATTATGTTTTATTATAATTAAAATGAGTTTTCTCATTCTAAATCCAATAATGATTGGATAATCAGGAGGAAATTCATTCACAACCTATCTTACTCAACATTAATATGGTTACATTGGGTTCAATCCATTTGACTAAAAACCAAAATCATAGTGTAATAAAAAATAATCATAATATGGAGCCACATAATTAAGAAATATAACCTATATGATGTCTAAATCAAGAAGCCATCATTTAAAATATGACACCTTAGGTTTATAATCGGATATTCCTAGTTACAATTTTTTTAAATCTTTCATGATGGTTCATCAAGAGTATTAGGATTTCCAAATATTATCCCCCAGAAGTGTCAAACTAGGTTTGCAGTAATGCCCATTTTCATATAGTATGTGATTATTATGTCTTGTAAAATTCACTATTTTAGGTTTATTACCCTTATTAACATATTTCATAGAGACACTTAAACTTTTTAAAATTAGAGAAGGATGTAATTTATTGAGAACAAATCCCACTATACATTACCAAAATTCTAATACATTTTCTTATGCATTGAATCATCCTTCTAATTATCCATAGCATGTCCTCAGAGATATAACAATGTTCTTCTCATCCTAGATTTTATTATTTAACAAAACCATTCCTCTGATACAAATAATAAATAAGTATGGTTTTTTCATTTATAAATATTACATATTTTTATATAAATAATCATTACATCATGCTAATACTCATATGAGGACCATAACTGTTTAGTTCATTTGGAAACATAGGATTATAAAAAAAAGTACAAAAGTGAGCTATCTCAGCCCCACTATGTTTTTCATAACTGAAAACCTTCTTTGATAAATCATACATAATAAATTTCTTCATATACTTTGGAAATGAAACATAATAAAGTGAGAGATATGCTTCTTTAAATGGTTAAACAACAGAGATATATATGAATAATATGAACAAAATAGGATGTGAACATGGGAATAAATTTTAAAAACCATACCTCACGTATCAGTGATCATAATTGTGATTCTATTTATAATGATTGATTTTCCATGAGATAAATATCAAAATGAAATCAATTAAAAAGATCCATGATAGAATAATTGTGGAAGGAGACATTCATTTCTGGCATATAGATATGTTTTTAAAATCTGATGTCATGGATACCCATGAATGAATTCATTATATTTTATGATTGGACTAACCACCAGTGTACCACCTTTGGGGTTGGGATGACGTCCTGTGTACCATTTTTGGGGTTGGGATAACCTCTTGTGTACTATTTGATCAGATATCACATTAATATTTTCCAAAATAATTAGAGGGGGATATAGGCCCCACCTATCACCTAATGAAACTAAGACTTATGTGTGCCAAAATAACATAAAATATTCATAATATCATAACCCTTAATAAAAAAAGGGTTTCACAAGAATTTCATCATATCATAACCTATAGAAAAGAGACACGTTACATAATTATTTCATCATTTCATCATATCATAACCTTGAAAAAATGAAGTGGTGGTCACGCCTCTTATAAAGATGCAATCTTAAGTGGAAAGACAAAGACTACTAACAGTGAGGGTCTCCCCTCTAAGAGGAGACCACGTAAGGATTATGCTAATGTTCCAAGAACCGTGTCTACCAGATTGTCGTCTAAGGTGTCACAGAAAGTGGATACAGATATCTTTAAAATCTTCAATCAGGATAAGTCTCAATCTGAGTGGGAGACTGTTGGTGACTCTGATTATGGAAATGATATGTCATATTATGATCTCTATACCTATTCATGGGGGTTGTGGGCATTTCTGTTATTTGACCCCACCCATCGCTCTGTTGTACTTTTTTCTTTCTTTTTAATAAATGGTCAGAATCTTTTCTTCTGGATGGACTTGCCTGGTATAAATTATTTATACAATCCATTAATTTGAAAATTACCTTGATGATTTATAAAGGAATATATAAAATCATTTAAATAATTTCTTGAAAAAAATAAATATTAGTCATTGAAAAACAATTTTAATAACATAAAAATATTTTAAAATCCTTTTATTTGAAATTATACATTCATAGTTATAAAGCAATATTGAATGAAATTTGTATTTCTAACGATGATAGGTTTATCTCTTTTTGTACATGATAAAATAAAGATTCCATTCACATTTTCAATAAAATAAAATGATCATTGTTTGGAAAAGGAAATGAATATTCCTTTAAAAAATAAAAAATTTGAAACATAGTTAATTTTTTTTGAAAATAATATAATAATAAAACATTGTTTTTGAAATAATTTATTGAAAACATGGTTTTGGAAGATAATATATTTATAACAGAATATATAGATAAGATTTATTTTCATAAAAAAATTACTCAAATATTATTATTAACAAATAGTGGATAACAATGGAACTATTAATATACTTAATAATCATATTAGAAATAATTTATTAAGTTTCGTGGCATAATGATTTTGATATTTTGTCATTGGAAACATTATTATACAAATCTTGACAAACAACGAGATTGTGACAAAAAATCATTTCCATTTTGGTAACTTTGAATAATATAACCCATGAAGGAATAATAATAAATGAAAAATAAAATATAATTTGTATTAATAAATTCAAGACATTTCATTTATATGTGGTTGTATACACACCACATATATGAATATGGTTTTATAACATAACATATGTCTCAAATAAGTAAATTTGAGAAAAAAAATCTTTCAAAAGTTGTCTTGACTTCCATTATACAAATTCAATACTTAGATATAATAAGTATATGTTTATAATAATTTTATTAAATAATGATAAATATATTGCAGAACATATATGATTTACCGATGACTTGTTATTTCCTTTTTATTAACAACAAAAATTTTATAGTACATTTTGGGAAATAACTGATTTGTTTTGAGTATGTTTTGATTTGTTATTTTTGGTCCTCATCCATTTATCATGGTATTATAATGTCTATAATTTTATCCATGACATAGATATCATACATATTATGTATATATATATTCAGAGTAATCTATAAAGTTTAGTGATATAAAATGAAATAAACTATTAATACAGATGGTAATGACATTAGGGATTTGTATAAATATATAATAACATACCAATGTTTTTTTAATATACTGATTATGTGGTTATCTGGGAAATTGCATCTCAGTATTTATACTACCAAGGGGATGGATTTTTTAATATTTTTAATAATAGAAAATCACCCTAAAATTCATGGTTGAGTGACAACTCAGTCTTCCCACTGGCATACGATGAGTGGGCTTAAGACTCCACCCCTGGATATAATCTCCAAGAGTATATGTTTTTTTGGATAAAACTATATATACAAAAAATTATAAATAATTTATAACCAAATAAAACAATTTTTTTACGTTATAAATTTTGAGAGCGAACAAACTAAATTATCTTTGGTTGATCTAAGATATTTATTGACAGTATTATACATGACATGGTTTTATAGGTTGGAATGATGGTGTCATTGGTGATGGAATCATATGATTGGTCATTCCTACTTGTATTCACATTTACATTTATTGTATTATATATTATCATAAGGGATTTAGTTTCAATATTTTAACACAATTTTTGTTTCTAAACTGTTGGTTTGTCTAGTATATCTCTATAAATGGTTAAGAGTTAGCTATTAGGCCATATTTGGAATAAATTCTTGTGAATTTTAATATTTAACTATTATGAGGGAAATATTATTTTACAAATTATTCCCTATGGTTTAATGGTTTATATCATATAAATTTTATATCTTAATCTATGAGTATATTTACAAAACCAAAATTATTTTTATTTGTACTTTATATTTTAAAATAAAATTATGTAATTTATTTAATGGGGGTAATATGTCACCCTTCTATGTCTAAATATATTTTCTGATAAATTGCAATTGTATCAATATAATTATTCATATAAAAACTAAAAAAACAAAAACCTTGATATAATTGATATGAAAAATATAACAAGAATAAAACATGTAGTAGATAATAAGAATACAATCAATTAAAAATTAATACGAAATATGATTGTGAATATTTAAATTTTTAAAAGGAATTGTTTTTAATAAATATATTATTCCATTTTATTTAATTATTTATATTATTTTATTTTTATTTTTATTCTTATGAATTAAAATAATTTTATGACGTATAATATCATTGTTATGTTGTAATTATTTTTTATGATTTTCAAAAAATAATTTTAATTTTTATGAATAGTTAAAAACACCAATTTATGTAATAGTGTAATAATGATGGCGTTGTCATAATTTCATTTTTCTAAAAAAATTAAAGTATAATTTTATTTATAAAAAAATAATACATTTCAAAAAATCATCTTAAATTATAACATTGACTTTTTAAGTCTCATGGTTGACATCACAAAAACATACATAAAATTTTAATCTAATTTTTTTCTCATATATTAAAAAGTTTTTCTCATCACTTATAAAAATTAAATAAAATACTGATTTCATTTTTTAGGTTATATTTTTTATATTATGTATTAATATAGTTTTTAGTTTTTTTTAGAGAAATATGATTTTTAAGATTTGAGGTCAATATAATGGTTATTATGAAACTATTATTTTTGAATGTTTTGTTGATATTTATACATTGTAGTTTTATAACTAATAAAATTAATATATCGGAAATAGTTTTATTATTATGTTTTTCAAACACATATATTATTATATTAATATTAATTAAATTTTAAATCCATGCTGAATAAGATTATGCCCACGTAATTCAAAAAGCATCATTTATTGATAATTTTTTTTCTATATGTAAAATGTTTTAATTTAATGGTTTTTAATCTTATATAGAAACTAAATTATTATAAATAGAGAGTTAAATTATTCTTATCACACCAAAATTTAATAATATGGAATATGATATACTTTTTCTAAAATATAAATCACATAGCTAAAAACTAGTTACATAGGTGTACATGAATTGATGTAGGCAGATGGTAACACATGTATGATACTAGTAGGTTGATGAATGAGTGAAGCTTCACTAGGCCTTAAGGATATGTTCATAGTCCACATAGAATTAGGCCTATGGGATATGTTCTTTGTATCCCACTAACTAGAGAGAAATAGGTCTTTTCATTCATAATAAAAATAGGATTATTCCCCAATATTTAAAAAACTTAGGTATGAAATATAAATAAAAAAAATAATAATATTAAATTATATGAAACTATTTTAAAAATAATTATTTAATTATAGAGTTTTTGTAATCCTTATGTCATCTTATTGTGTATTATTTCTCACATTTTGAACCATTTACCCTTGAATTGTTTCACTCCATTATATAAAAATAATGGTTATTCATAGAAGTTCACATATTATCACTTATATAATGGGATCACATACAAACTCTCGATATTGATCAACCCATTATAAATTTACATGAAACCATGACCAACATTCTCTAATTATAATTCCTTTTCATTACATAAACCCCTGGTCACAATAAGTATTCATAATCCATTCATTTCCAAGGACAATTTCAAGTAAAAATGTAAGGTTACCAAGAGAGAATTTTGTAATCCTTATCCTTTTATTCTTAATCACATAATTCATAAATACCCTATCCATAATAATAAAATGAAATATGTATCATTACTATAATTATTTTTACCATATTAATATTAATACTATTAAAAATTCATTTATATAAAATTTGAAAAATAATAGATTAATTATTGCGAATTTTTTACAGAATACAACCTCCAACAAGCAACAAATTTTTATTTTCACCACAATCCTTATTCCCAGGTTATATGGATGGAATTAAAGAATTAATGTTAAATATATAAAATAATTCTGATTGTTATGTGAAAATTATAATCCACCTTCATTCCTTGTGATTACATAGGAAATGACAATGCTAAATATGCATTGTGATAATTAACACCTCTTTGAATTTTGTTTTTTATTTATAAATTTATCCATTAATTACCCAAACCCCTTATAATATGATAAAAAAATTAATAATAATTTATAAGTTGTCATTATATTTATTTAATATTTATTTAATTTCACAATACAGAACATATTAACCATACTCACCCATTGAATTGTGATATATTCATGTTTTGGTCTATCAGACCAACTTCTTGAACGATGTTGTTAAACATTATCATTGATAAATATAGGAATATGAATACTAAAATTATAATAATTTTTTCATTTAACAATTTTTTTATATTTCCATCTTATGTATGTAACATATTATTAAAATATAACATTCTCTCATAAAAATTATCTAAATATCAACACTAATACAAATTTCATGCAACATAACAATACCAAGAAAATATATTGCATAATAGATAATTTTAAAATGATAATAAATAGTTCTTATTAAATGTGTATTTTATGATGAATTTCTCTATAAATTTACCCACTAAATGTATTTTGGTATTCTAAATGATTTTCACATGAAAATCTTGAAGCTGGACCCCAATAATGGTATCTTGCCTCAATTTTATATCCCTTAAGATATACATATTATTATACAACATGTTTTTATTTGTAATACTGTATCAACTTTCACATTAATATCTATTATCATGATCCTCTAATGTTAAATTTTAATTAACTTTTTATCAGAAATAATATCCTTGGAGGGGTTTTCATTCAAAATTTTATACTAGAAAAAGGGATTGTGCAAATAAAAAATTATTTCACAAATATAAAAATTTTATTATTAAAATATATTATTCCATGTTTGAATTACTCTATGTAATGAATAATTTTTTTTGTTTTTCATTATTTTTGTTGGTTTTACAATTATTTCATAGAATACCATTATCAAATGATTCTTACATAAAATAGTATGTTCCCTAAAAGTGGATCTGGGTACCATTACTATGTCATGATACATTTGTATTGATATGTTCAAATTTACTTTCATATGAATCATAAGTTTAAAAAAAAATTAAAATATGATTTTTTTTTCAATTTTCATTTTTTTTATTATTTTAAACTCTCTCTAATTCATGGGGTTTCAACTTAAATATCACTTGATCTATAAAATATTTCCTGACTCATATTAATTCTCCTTGATTAATAATTTCATTACACGGTTATGATCTTTTAATCCCCATTTGGTACCCTTGAAATTTATTTTTCAAGTTGCAGTTTTTCTTCATTAGGGTGTTACTCGTTTTCATTCCTATCATCTTCTTTTATGAATTACATTTATTTTTTTCATCAGTTAGATAAACACCCATTGTTTTCAATTGAAATTTATCCTATATGAAATTATTTTCAATCCCACTAAAATATTATTCCCTATTTTCTATCATAGATATAGATTATTTTATGTGTTAATCTTACATATCATGACCACTTTTAAAATTGAATTCAAAATTACCTATTATCTTTTTTGGTTTAAAAAAAATGGTTTTTTCAATATATTAAAATATTTTATGTTTAATTTACATATTTCTTATATTCCAATATATTTTTTCAATATTAAACCTTAATTTCATTTTCAAGACTCCATTAATTGATATTTCATAAAATTTAAGGTTTTAATATATCATACTATGTTTCATTCAGTCCTTTTTAAAAATAAAATTTCATAAGAAATTAGGGAGGTGTTTATGATGTGTTCCTTTTAAAAAATATAAATTCAAATCCCTTCAAAATTATTTTGATTTCCCATAATATTGAAATTTATTTACCATGATTCATTTAAAAAATAATAATTTTCCATACATATACATTTTTTATTTAAAATGGTTCTCTGTCACGACCCGTCCCAGTGGGGCCCGAGTCGCAACTCCCCATGCCCGCCTCCAATAGGCCAGGGGCTGGTGACTAGCACCGAGTATGCATGCTACTAACATGGGAGGCATTGCCTATAAACCTGTACACACGCACACACATCTCCAAGCCCACAAATCTGAAAAGTAAAAACTACTAAAAGGAAAAGATGCATGCATACACTAAGACCCAACCACATAGTACGACAGGGAAGTAAAGTAAAGTAAAGTAAATCCCTGGCCCAAAAGTACAAGCTCACCAAAAAGGAAGTCCGTAACAAAGTCCAACCTGTAGAAAAAGGTACTGAGACTGCAACCCATCGCCAAAGGAACACACCTTGGCCTGTCTGATCTCACTAAACACCGTCGGGTCCTAGTATGCCTAGAATCCTATCAAAGGCTCACTCGTCTGCACAAGACACGACACATGAAGGCAAAGACCGCGCAGGGGTGAGTATAACAATACCCAGCAGGACACCCCAAAAACCCCAAAGGAAATACAACAAAAGAAAATACCACAAAGAAAGGTACAGTCAGCTCTATACAGTATATGTCTACGGAATATATAATTAGAATATCCAGATATACTCATACACAAATGACCATCGTGAAACCTCCACTAGGATCCAGCTCGAAGATTCCACTAAGCATACCATCAGGAGGACATACTCCTAGGTCTAAAGAGAGAGGCACAGAGTACTCATTCTGGGATAACACACTCCACAAGTACTTTGGGAACACGATGCTCAGATGAGGATCACATCCAAGTCATGGGGTGATTCTAACAACTCAATCTGATCTAATTCGCTAAGCAGAGGATCAGCACTTGAGTAAAGTTGGTCACATAGATACCAAGAACTCTACCTGGGGTCCAGGAATGAATAGAGGATCCGGCTCTAAGTCTCACAGAGGGGATTCCAAAAACTCTATTCAGGGAGTTCGGCTGAAGGGATCATACTCCTGTATAAATGAATTGATACCAGAACCTTCATAGGATTACCAAGGATATGAACCCTAAGAACTAGTCCAAGTCATAGAAGGCAAGTGGCTCAAGCCATGAAGAAAAGTTACACGGCGTGTAGTATGGTTACAAGCTGTGTTCCTTGACCACGGGTACTGCCCATGTAAATGGCCCGTGTCCTTCGTTCCATCGTGAATAACCAAACTACATGGCGTGTAGTAAAGTACATGTCATGTTCCTTGACACCGGGTATTGTCCGTGTGAACGGTCTGTGCCCCTCGGCTTGTCGGATAGAAAACAACTACACGACATGTAGAATAAATCACACGCTGTGTTCGAGCACATGGGCTTGATTCGTGTATGCTGGCCATGTGCCCGTACACGGCCTCTGCCCGTGTCCGTGTCGCCTGCCCGTGTACCAGTACATGGGGTACCCCATGTATCTGGCCGGGTCTGGCTAGGGAGGGGTATACATGACGTGTCCGTGGCCGTGTATCCTGCCCATGCCCGTGTACTCCTGGAGTACATGTCGGGTAACCCTACTGATGAACACATGCCGTGTAGCCATACTACATGACGTATAGGCGGGAAATTCCCAGAACCGTCGTCTTCTTCCCCACGCTTCGATCGATCCTTAGGATCTTCTTTTTCTCGTCTGTTCGTCTCGATACTCCAGGTTTTGGTTCTCCTTATCACACGAACCTCGAAACATGTGTTTTTAGCCTTCAAATCAGATCATAAACCTCAATCGATCCATCCAAAAAAAAAACGCCCAAAAATCAGAATCTCCCAAACCACTCCGAATCGCTTGTTGAAACTATCGTCACACCTCCGTGGAACTACTTCGGGGTTGGATCTTGAATCTTGGATCGTTGCGCCAACAAACGAATGCGTAATGATCGATTTCCTCCAAGAACGCATAGAACACAACGAAGAACATGAGGGAGAAAAGAAACAAGAATTAAACAAGGGGGATGAACCTTGTTCGTTGTTCATGACAATCCGGGTTCGTCTCCGTTAGATCAAAAACCACAACAATCAAAAGATTATAATTCTCCAGTATTTGATCTCCCAATATAACCCCAAATCGCACCCACCCGCAAAACGATCGATCCACGGGCTAATCTATTTGTGGATTATCCCATGTTCATCATAGAAAACAAAAACAGGGGAAGGATAAATCAATAACAATCATCCTACCTAAATCCGCTGCATTTTCCGGTGAAGATTCACTCGCTGCGTCGTCGTCGCCGTCGAAATCCGTCAAGAACGTCACCGTCGCCGCATTGGGGGTTTCCTCCAGAACCTCTAGAGCCGCCAAGGGTTTTCAGGGTTATGGGGTTGTAACCCTGGACCCTGGAGCAAGCCTCTTTCTAAAGGGGATAAAAGATATAAGATTTAAAAGATCTTGCTGCAGAAATAAAATATTTTTATTAAATATTTTATTACTATTGCGTCCAAAAACCATATTTCACCACCGACCTGTGCCGGCCGATGTTAGGCCTCGCCTTAGGTAAAATCGCTGTTCTGAACACAACGGTGCCCTCAGATTTCTACTCTGAGCAC
The DNA here is from genome assembly GCA_963277665.1 of Viscum album. Lineage (NCBI taxonomy): Eukaryota > Viridiplantae > Streptophyta > Magnoliopsida > Santalales > Viscaceae > Viscum > Viscum album. Next base: position 364,209,686 of record OY728166.1, on the reverse strand, counting down.
ACGTTTGGGAGTTAATCCACTTTTTCAGGAAAACCGCACGCGCGCGTAATTTAATTATTAAATTAAATTCAGACATTTGTTCCGGGCTCACTGGGCCTCGGAACTGCATGCCGTCTCAGAGCCTGGTCTCGAAAATATTCCTATATAATATTAAAATAATACGTGGAAAAAAATTCGGGATATTACAACACACCCCACCTTAGGGATTTTACGTCTCCAAAAAGCCAAAACAAAGGCTACTCAAAAAGATGTGGGTACTGCATGCGAATCTGAGCCTCCTGCTCCCACATGCTCTCCTGGAGATTCCCATGCTGCCACCGGACACGCACCAAGGGAATAGCTCGCCCATGAAGGATCTTATCCTACCGATCCTCGATCTCCACTAGGTACTCATCAAAGGTCGCTCCATCACCGATGTCCAGCTCACCGTAGTCGATGACGTGCGAAAGATCATGCATGTACCTCCATAGCTACGACACTTGGAAGACGTTGTGTACTCGGTCCATCTGAGGAGGTAGAGACAAGTGATACGCCACCTCTCCAACTCTACTCAGAATCTGAAAAGGGCCAACGAACCTCGGAGATAGCTTTCCACCTCGGCCAAATCTCCGCAACCCTCGTCGAGGTGAGACCCGAAGGAACACATGGTATCCCTACTCAAACTCCAAAGGCCTCCACCTCCAGTCGGCATAAGACTTTTTCCGACTCTGTGCAGTCTTCATCCGCTCCTGGATGACCTTCACCATTTCCATATTAGCTCTCACCATTTCTGGGCACATGAGTGCTGACTCTCCCGGGTCAGTCCATCAAAGTGGCGACCTGCAAGGTTGCCCGTATAGAGCCTCGAATGCTGCCATACCAATAGTGGAATGATAACTGTTGTTATAATAAAATAACACCAGTGGTAGGTGATCCTCCCAGCTACGACCGAAGTCAAGTATGCAAGCTTGCAGCATATCCTCCAAGACCTGGATGGTCTGCTCTGTCTGACCATCAGTATGGGGATGAAATGCTGTGATCAAGTGTAACTGAGTCCCAAAAGCTTCGTGTAATCCCTTCCACAACTGGGATGTGAAACAAGCATCACGATTTGAGACGATCGTGGATTGTACTCCATGCAGTCGAATTATCTTCTGCACATAGAGGCGTCCCAAGCTCTCTACTGAACTCTGCTCTCGTATGGCTAGGAAGTGGGCCGACTTGGTGAGTCGATCAACGATCACCCAGATGGAATCGTGTCCCCTAGACGTGCATGGTAAACCTGTCACAAAGTACATGGATATCCCACCCCACTTCCACTCTGGCACCTTAAGGGGCTGAGAAAAACCTGCTGGCACCTGGTGCTCAGCCTTTACTTGCTGACAAGTAAGGCACCGAGAAACAAACTCTGCCACACTCTTCTTCTTCCATGTCCACCAGAACTGACGTCGGAGGTCCTGGTACATCTTTTCCATGCCTAGATGAACTGCCAAAGGAGATGTATGGAACTCCCTCAGAACCTCCTCCCACAACGTCACTGGTACTACCGTGCGTCCTCTGAAAATAACAATGTGCTCCCCTACTTCTGAATATCCATTAGCAGCATCACCTGCGGATATCTGAGCACGTAGATCCTCACAGCTAGCATCCTCGCGCTGTGCTTCCCTGACTCGATGTAAGAGTGGAGTGGTAAAAACCATTGACTGAAGGTAAGCTCCCTCATCTCCATCCACGAAGGACAACTACAAAGAGACCAACTGCCTTGTCGCCTCATCCAGCAACTGCGAACTGGATTTCCTACTGAGAGCATCTGCCACCACGTTTTCCTTCCCAAGAGTATAAATGTTCTCAAAGTCGTAATCCTGGAGGAACTCAATCCATCGACTCTATCTCAAATTCAGATTCTTCTGAGAAAAGGTATATCTGAGACTCTTGTGATCAGAGTAGACGGTAAACCGCTCGCCCATCAGGTAGTGCCAACACATCTTCAATGCGAAGACCACCGCTGCCATCTCAAGATCATGGTTCGCGTAGTTCTGCTCGTGTGGACTCAACTGACGTGATCCATAGGCAATCACCACTTGCCTTTGCATCAGGACACAACTGAGCCCGGTTCCTGATGCGTCACAGAACACTATGTACTCGACACCCTCCTCCAGTAATCTCAAGATTGGGGCACTCGTCAGACTATGTCTCAACTACTAGAAAGTCTGCTGGCATTTCTTGGTCCACACGAAAGGCTGTCCTTTTCGGGTCAAAGCTGTAATGGGTGCTGCAATCCTGGAGAAATCATGGATGAATCTCCGATAGTATCCCGTTAACCCAAGGAAACTCCACACCTCTGTCACGCTCCGGGGTGGCTCCCATGCTAGCACTGCCTCTACCTTTGCTGGGTCCACTGCCACACAATCCGCTGAGATAATGTGCCCCAGAAAGTGGACCTCCTATAACCAGAACTGACACTTCGAGAGTTTCCCATACAACTGGTGCTCTCGAAGTGTGTCCAGAACCATCCTTAGGTGTCTCATGTACTCCTCCTTGGATGTAGAGTACACAAGGAATTCATCGATGGAGACCACCAAAAACTGGTCTAGATAAGGCTGAAAGATCCGGTTCATGACTCCCATGAACACTACCGGGGCGTTCTTCATGCCGAAGGGCATCACCAAGTACTCATAGTGACCGTAGCGACATTTGGAAGCCGTCTTCAGTATATCCTCTTCCCGTACTCGCAACTGGTGATAGCCTGATCGTAGATCAACCTTCGAGAACCATCGTGCCCCTCTCAACTGGTTGAAGAGGTCATCGATCCTCATTAGTGGATACCAGTTCTTAATGGTCACCTGATTTAAGTGCCGGTGATCCACACACAGCCTCAAGCTCCCGTTTTCCTTCTTGGCAAACAACATTGGGGCTGCCTAGGGTGAAACACTAGGTCTCACAAATCCCATCTTCTGCAAGTCGTCCAGCTGCATCCTCAGCTCACGAAGCTCTGCAGGAGCCATCCGATAAGCTGATTCTGATATCAGGGTCGACTCGGGTTGCAACTCAATGCAGAAATCTATCTCCAGATGGGGAGGTAGCCCGGGGACATCCTCTGGAAAGATGTCCTCGTACTCAGCCACCACTGCTGGAAACCGGAAACTCGTAATATCTGTCGCGCCAAGGGCTAGGCTAGCCAACTGATGTGAAATCGGCTGTGATCTCCTATTCATGAGTCCATCCCATGCTGCTTGGGTCTCTCTTTCACCGACAAAAGAGAACCTCGTTCCATCACTGCGGACACACCACACCCTTCTCCAAAAACAATCAATCTGGGCATGAAATATGGATAACCAATCCATGCCAAGAATGACATCGTAAGGCCTCGACGCTACTACGAAGTGGTTCCAACCGAAACTCTCATCTCCAAGGGTCAGGTCACACTGCCTGCAAAGGTGTGTGATCTTTGAATCTTCTCTAGTCGGTGTTTATAAGCATAAGGGTCGAGTCAACGACTCAATTGGAATCTCAAGGTCTCAAACAAGAAAATAAGCCAGAAAGGAATGACTAGCACTCGTGTCTATCAAAACTGCATCCAAGGTAGAAAATACAAAGATAGTACCTCTAATCATTCTGGGAGTACCTGGGTCATAAGCCTCTACCGCCTGCAGCTGTCCCTGCCTCTGTCCACCAGCTCCTTGAGCCTGGGGTGGACCTCCTGGGGGTGGTGGTGGTAAAGGGTCGAAACGACGACCACCTCCAGTTGCTCTCCCAACTCCTCTGGCACATCCGCCACCTCACGGATCTGCCTGCTCCACACGTTGCCTCTACCTCGGTGGTCCATCCACTGCTCCCGGGTCAGTAGTACGGCGGGTCGGACAATCTCGAGCGAGATGTCCCCTGCCGTCACATGAGTAACATTGCCTCTCTCGAGGCTGGCTGGATGCGCCATGTGAACCCTGTATAGCTGATCCCCTATCCTAGGATCTCCTCTGGAAACGTCTCCCACGCCTGGGTCCCTAATGTCAGCTCCCTGCCACTAAGGTCTGTGCTCTAGATCACCCACTACTGACAACTGTCAGTTGTCCCTGCTCCTCCAGGAAGCTCTCGACCACCAAAGCCTGCTCGAGCACCCCAGCATAAGTAGGAATTATCATATGGATGATGCTAGCTTGAATATCTCTGCACAAGACTCTCTCAAAAGTCCGAGCTCTGAAGTACTGATCTCTGACCATATCCATCAAGTACCACGAGAGGTTGGTAAATCTTGATGAATAGTCAGCCACCATCATGGTTCCCTGCTGGAGCTGAAGAAGCTCCTCTATACGTACTGCTCTCAGGGTAACCAGTGAAAACTCCTCTATGAAGAGACGCTCAAACTCTGACCATGAAAGAGTCACCTCGTCATGAGTCTGGATGACCAAACTCCACCATCGCACTGTCGAGCCCTGCAGAAGGCTCACTGCCAGGATCACCATCTGGTCTGCTGATGTCCTGACCAAACAGAAGACTCTGGTCACTACCTCAATCCAGTCCTCTGCTGCCTGAGGGTCAGGCTCGCCTCGAAACCTGAGGGGTCTCTATCTCTGAAACTCGTGGTGGGCGCTCAACCTGCACTCTTCCTCCACTGGTACAGCTGGCGCTAAACACTGCTCCATAGGGGGCGGGATAACTGGCATGACACCTGGTGGTAGAACTGGGGGATCTGGTCCCTGTATCGAAGCTTCAACACTAAGGGGGTCATCCTCATGATCGAGCTGCTGGATCCTAGTGGGTGCGCGTCGCGGAGGCATCCTGTTTATGAAACAAGATGTATCACAGTCAGTGAGTATATCTGCAGAGCTGACTCAAGAAGGACATGGAAACCACAACCCATTCCTGTATGATGCATGTACCATTATTGTTTCCCATGAAACTAGTATTTTCACATTCTGAGTAGAAAAGCAAGTTATTAGAGTCCTGGTGTATGGATACGTCGGCCGCTGCACCAACACTGGAGTCCCTGGCCTGAGATCCGAACTCAAAACAATTAACACGGTTGCCCCAAACCAACTCACAGACTCTCGGTCCTAAGGTAGAACCGACCACCTCTGATACCACTCTGTCACGACCCGTCCCAGTGGGGCCCGCGCCGTAACTCCCCAAGACTGCCTCCAATAGGGCAGAGGGATGGTGATTAGCACCGAGTAGGCATACTACTAACATGGGAGGCATTTCCTATAAACCTGTACACACGCACACACATCTACAAGCCCAAAAATCTAAAAAGTAAAAACTACTAATAGGAAAAGATGCATGCATACACTAAGACCCAACCATAGAGTACGATAGGGAAGTAAAGTACAGTAAAGTAAAACCCTGATCCAAAAGTACAATCCCACCAAAAAGGAAGTCTGCAACAAAGTCCAACCTGTAGAAAAAGGTACTGAGACTGCAACCCGTCATCGAAGGAACACACCTTGGCCTTTCTGATCTCACTGAACACCGTCCGGTCCTGGTCCGCCTAGAATCCTATCAAAGGCTCTCTCGTCTGCATAAGACACGACACGTGTGGGAAAATCCCGTGCAGGGGTGAGTATAACAATACGCAGTAGGACACCCCAAAAACCCCAAAGGAAATACAACAAAGGAAAATACCACAAATAAAGGTACTGTCAGCTCTACACAGTATTTGTCTATGGAACATATAACAAGAATATCCAGATATACTCATACACAAACGACCATCGCGAAACCGCCACTAGGATCCATCTCGAATATTCTACTAAGAATACCATCGGGAGGACATACTCATGAGTTTGAAGAGAGAGGCACGGAGTACTCGTTCCAGGAGAACACACTCCACAAGTACCTTGGGAACATGGTGCTCAGATGAGGATCACAGCCAAGTCATGGTGTGATTCCGACAACTCAATCTGAGCTAATCCACTAAGTAGAGGATCGACGCCTAGGTAAAGTTGGTCACGTCGATACCAAGAACTCTACCTAGGGTTCCAAGAATGAATAGAGGATCCAGCTCTAAGTATCACAGAGGGGATTCCAACAACTCTATTCCGGGAGTTCGGTTGAAGAGATCATACTCCTGTATAATGGAAATGATAATAGAACCTTCAGGGGATTACCAAGGGTACGAACCCTAAGAACTAGTCCAAGTCATAGAAGGCAAGTGGCTCAAGCCAGGAAGAAAAGTTACACGGCATGTAGTATGGTTACACGCCGTGTTCCTTGACCCCAGGTACTGCCCGTGTAAACAACCCGTGTCCTTCATTCAATCCATGGAAAATAAAACTACACGACGTGTAGTAAAGTACACGCCGTGTTCCTTGACATCGAGTATTGCCCGTGTGAACGGCCCGTGTCCCTCATCTTATCAGATAGAAAACAACTACACAGCTTGTAAAAGAAATCGCATGCCGTGTTCGAGCACCTGGGCTCGCTCCGTGTATGCTGGACATGTGCCCGTACATGGTCTCTGCCCGTGTCCATGTTGCCTGCCCATGTACCAGTACATGGGGTACCCCGTGTATCTGGCCGGGTCTGGCTGGGGAGGGGTATACATAGCGTATCCGCGACCATGTATCCTGCTCGTGCCCGTGTACTCCTAGAGTACACGCCGAGTAACCCTACCGACGAACAGACGCCCTGTAGCCATACTACACGGCGTGTAGGCGGGAAATTCCCAGAACCACCGTCTTCTTCCTCGCGCTTCGGCTGATCCTTCAGATCTTTGTTTTCTCATCCGTTCATCCCGATACTCCAGGGTTTGGTTCGACTTATCACATGAACACTGAAACATGTGTTTTTGGTCTTCAAATCAGATCATAAACCTCAATCGATCCGTCTGAAGAAAAATGCCCAAAATCCGAATCTCCCAAACTACTCTGAATCGCTCACCGAAACTATCATCGTACCTCCGTGGAACTGCTTTGGGGTTGGATCTTGAATCTTGGATCGTTGCGCCAACAAATGAATATGCAACGATCGATTTCCTCCAAGAACACGTAGAACACAATGAAGAACACGAGGGAGAAAAGAAACAAGAATTAAACAAGGGGGACGAACCTCGATCATTGTTCGTGACGATTCGGGTTCGTCGCCGTTAGATCAAAAACCACAACAATCAAAAGATTATAATTCTCCATTATTTAATCTTCCGATACAACCCCAAATCGAACCCGCCCGCAAAACGATCGATCCGCGGGCTAATCTGTTCATGGATTAGCCCGTGTTTGTCATAGAAAACAAAAACAGGGGAAAGAGAAATCAATAACAATCATCTTACCTAGATTCTCTGCATTTTCTGGTGAAGATCTACTCGCTGCGTCGTCATCGCCGTCGAAATCCGTCAAGAACGTCACCACCGCCACGTTGGGGGTTTCCTCCAGAACCTCCAGAGCCGCCAAGGGTTTTCAGGGTTATGGGGTTGTAACCCTGGACCTTGGAGGAAGCCTATTTTTAAAGGGGATAAAAGATATAATAATTAAAAGATCTTAATGCAGAAATAAAATATTTTTATTAAATATTTTATTACTATTGCGTCCAAAAACCAAATTTCAACACCGACCTGCGCCGGCCGATGTTAGGCCTCGCCTTAGGTAAAATCAATGTTCTGAATGCAACGGTGCCCTCAGATTTATGCTCCGAGCACCCATTCAAGAGTTTCTCCACTTTTTCAAGAAAACCACATGCACGTGTAATTTAATTATTAAATTAAATTCAAACATTTGTTTCGGGATCACTGGGCCTCGGAACTGCACGCCATCTCAGAGCTTGGTCTCGAAAATATTCCCATATAATATTAAAATAATACATGGGAAAAAAATTCGGGACATTACATCTTCCTTGAAAAATGGTCCTTTTCATCACGATTCTTTATATAAAATTATTCTATTCTTTTAAATTTATTAATTAACTACTAGTTGAATCATTAAAAATTTAAATAGAAATGAGAAACATTGAAACATTATATGAAAAATGATATATAATTGTATTTTTCTTACCTAAACATTTTGGTGTATAACCATAATTACTTATCCATTAACATTCTTTTTTCAATACCTTATTTTTGATTCCTTTTATTAAAGAGTGCTTACCTTGTCCCCCTTATATATATATTGATTGAGGAAGTGTTAGCTAAAACATATAAACTTTACTTATATGGAATAAGTAATATTTTATTCATTACCTCAATTTAATGGTATCTAATGATAAAGATACAAGTTTTCATGGAAGGAATATTAATTTTATAATGTTTTAATATGTTATGATTAGTAATGGGTTTGGTAATATTCCCTTTTGTGAATATCTTTACAAATGTTTATGAAATTATTTTTATCTAATGGGTTCTATATAAAATGATGATCGATTTTATCTACAAATAAATATGTTTGGATGATAATGGTTGGTATCTTATTTAGTCCACTAATTCATTGTCTAGAAAATTAAAACACATGGGTTATGTAAATAGGGGAATGTTTGATATGAATATAGATTTTTTTATGAAACTCATAAATTATTTTTTAAGTTTCTTATATACATGGGAATATATTTGTGATGTTTGAAAATTCATAGTAAATTCCCAATATATAAGTGAGATGTTTATGAGTTGTTGAAAATGGTTTGATCTATTTTTATGAAGTCTTGGTGTTTATTAAATAGATTTTTAAGAAATGAACAAGTCTTTAAGATATATGTATCAACTAAAAATAGTGTATGATCCAAAAAGAGTAGTATATGTGTCCACATGACAAATGTATATTTCAGTCATGGTTTTCTTGTTTTTATCCAGGACCATTATATCTATGATTCTATGACCTATATATGATTCATAAAGATATGAAAAATATTCATCAGACAAGTTTATGTGTTAATGAATATTTTTATATTAAATTTATTACGTGATATAGGTCAATGTGCCAATATTTAGGTTTTATCCCATAATTAAAAAAATTAAATTATTTTTAAGGTTAAAATATGTAATTTCCATATATTATATCTGATAATTAAAATTAATTCGATAGTAGATATAATTTACCACATGGATTTATATACAAAACAAATTTTAAATAATATTTGATTCTAGAGAATAATAATACTGAAACTGATTATCCACAATGTTCAATGATAGACAGAATATTGATATTTTAAATGTGGTATTTTTTTTATTAATTTCAAAAATATAATGAAAATAATTTCAGTCGATGCTTGATATTATTCAACATGAACCAAATGTGATAAATCATGAATAGGGAATGATCCAAAATTTTTATGAGAAATGATATTTGAGATAAGATGAATAATTATTGATCTACATGTATTGAAATTTCAACGAGAATATCTGAAAAAATAATTTTTGTGATTATAATGCAAATATATCAAAAAATGTCAGTGATTATCTGAAATTGACTAAATATTAATGGATGAATGTGATTTTAGCTGAATAAAAAAAATACGATGGAGCATAGTTACTCTTTTAATGTTAATGTATTTTTGAATAATATTAATTTTCTATTACATATCCCAAGATATTATATATGTGTTTGTATATTTTGAACCATAGATAATTATTTTAGTTGTATGAAAGAAAACATATATGATTAATGTATTGTAAATAATCTATTCACATTGATTTATAAAAGATGACGAGGTCAATATGATGGAGGTAATAAAAATATTTGTGGAATATATAGTCCATGATACTAATAGAAGATTCTAAAATATATATTTTTTATGATAAATTAGAAAATATATTAGAATGATAAAGAAATGATACTCTATAAAATTTCAATGTGAAAAATACTTTGAATAAATATTAATACAGATATTAGGGGAACATACATATTTAAAAAATGTGAAAAGGTGAAAAGATAACATGAATTGAATAATTTTGTGGGATATTAGATATTTCCTAGATTGAAAATATTATTTATTATTAAAATCTATATAAATAAAAAAATTAAGAAATGGGGATATGTGCATATGTTTATGATAGTTTCATATTTCAATATGTATTCTATATTCTAAAGACATCTCATTGAATAATATGATAACTTGGGTACTATATATTATATGGTGGTCATTTGGGTGTCATATATAAATGTTTTAGAAGTATCCAATCATTATTTAGTGAATAGAAAAGTGAGGTGATTAGGAGAATATAAAGAGTAAAGAAGAAAAAATCAAACCGAGAGACCTGTTATGATATTATTCATTTCAACCCTATGAAGACATTCCCTAAGTGAGAAACTATTGGTTACCTAATGATCATAGAAGATTAAATAAATTAGTAAGATAGAATAATGATTACATGTTATAAAATATGTTTTGTTTGATATATAAAAAGGAAATATGCTATATTCCATGAATTTTTGAACTATAAAAATATCAAGATCATTTAATGAGGATGAAAGATATAAGTTTTAGATGATTTAGATGTTGGTTATGTAGAACTGGTGATCAACTTCCAAGGAGGATTTATAAGAAACACATTCTTATACAAGTTGGGATGCAATAGATCCTATTAGATTCAGGTTAGGTAAGGAGATCATCATTGGAATATATGAAAATATTGGGAATATGGATATCAAATTCATATAGGAAGTAGTAAATTTTTGAAATAGCAGAACACTTTTTTTGGCATGGGATACACTACCCATTATAATAAATAGTTTATTATAGTATAGAACCCCTTGTCTTTTTATAACCAATTGGGACAAAGAGTAGTCTTTTAAGGTGAACATTGTGAAAATAGTTTGTCCCTATTTATTTTCATTATATTCAATTCATCCAGTTGATGATTTAGAATTCAAACATAGTATTTGAAAATATGAACTGAAAAAAATGTTTAAATATAATGGGGTTTACAGTTTTCAAGAGAATTTTCAATAGGATAAAATGAGAAAAAAAACTATTCACACCAATGGTCTTTTCACCAATACAATGGAAATATAAATTAGTATCAAATTATGGTTACCTATATTTTTATCTTTATATTTTTTTACATGTATTTTTTCAAAATTTCTTGTAGTGAAATATTTTATGTTTGAATTTGATACTCAATGGAGAAAACCAATGTAAATTATTTTTAATTCATAATATGAAAATTAATTCATTGAATAAAAAAAATTACAAATAAAATATCCATGAAGATGATATATGTAACACAAAATAATTAATAATAACTATTATATGATTTATTTTACAGTTTTAATTATCTCATCAAACATGATGATAATCAATTATTAGATATAGTTTTTTCAATATATATAGAATTTGGAGTTTTTTGAAATGATATTTAAATTACAATTTTATTAATAAAATGAAGACTATAATTAAATTATCCTTGTTAATGTTTTTTCCTATATAATAACACATATTATTAAGATAAATGCTCAAAATATTCTATTAGAGTGAAAATATTATACAATGAAATTTATAATGATGAAATATTTGGGAAGATGAAACTCCCAATAAAAAATGATGAATGAAAAATGAGAAATAGTCCTACATTAGACTAATAATCTATTTTTGGATAATCAAAATTTAATTTTTTAGTAGGACGTTTTATAGTTTCTGTTAATAAGGTACTCTATGCAATATCTGAGTTGCAAAAGGTAATAGGTATATTCATGGAAACAACACTAGTTTTGAAACAAAAAAATAAATAATTATAATTACATTTCTCATCATGATATATGACATATGCATGAATAAAAGAATCATAATTTGATGAATTAATAGAGAGAGTTTTTGAAATAAACTATGGTTAAAATGAACATTCATATCATGAAGTGTTATAGATCACTATTAATTTTAAAAATATATAATCATGTAACGTTAGACCTTATAAAAGAATAAATAAGATTTATTTTACCACAATAAATTCATTAACTGCCATTCCATTAAAATGAAAAAATATAAGTTTTTAATAAAAACTAGTAATATTTGATAATTCATCCACCTCAATCACATGAATGTTGATCACTAGTAGGCATAAAATTTATAAATTCAATGAATCAATCGTTTCTTATAGAAAAGGAAAATATATTATTTTTTACAAATATGGGTAAATAAAAATAATAGGAATAATACGACATCACAAAGTGTATATTGAAACTTGTATAATAAAATATCTCTCTAATTGGAGCCTAAATGAATGGGGTTTCAATTCAAACAATGTACCACTGTAAATTTATATATATTTCATTAATAAAAATTTAGATTTTTTTTATATTTTATTTTGAGATTTTGGAATATGACCTTTAATTTGTAGCCTAATATTTCAAGACATAAAAGTAGAAGAATTTCAAAATTAAAGGTAATAAGATCTAATGATATGAAGGAATCCGCTAGTTTGAAAAAGTCTTAAAAGAGAAAGATTAATATTTTATTGATGAATTGATATAAATTAATTCAAAATATTTTTAATTAATAACATATTTTTGATTAAATATATGATGAATTATGGTCTCCTATTGACATTCATAATAATTATTATTAATATTGGATAAGTACACAACATCAAATTGAGAGAAAAAACAATGTTATTTTTTCTTTGAGGAGTGATCATGTAATTGAAGGCACTGAAGAAGCTACACCTAATAATTAATTGTCAAAGGAAAAGAAGTATGTACTACTATAAATGATAATATTCTTTTTTTGGATTAAAATTACATATTATTGACAATCTATAAATGAATATTATGATTTAGAAATTTTATGGACATAAAATAATATAAAAAACCAAAATTACAGGATGCATCCGAAGATTATAACTGTGGAAGACCTTTTTCTTTACAAAAATAATATTTATTCTATAATGGGTAACACAAAATATAACTAATTCAATTGTGGTTAGTTAAATCTAACATGAAACACTCCAAGCATGTGTATTAATACACTACCAGAATAAACAACGATGTTGGAGAATAAATGGAAATCACCATTGATCTCAAGTATCGAACTAGTTGTGAAGAATAATTTCATGGATCTAATTAAGGATTATCATATAATGAATGAATTCCTTATCATTTTTCACAGTCTAATAGAAAATTACTAGATGATATAATATGAATTAAAAAATTAGTTATAAACTCTCATTTAAACCAAACACATCCCAGTAATAAGAAAGATGGAAACAAAAAAAAAACTAAACGTCTAAAAGTTTTTAAAATTTGGAAACCAAAAAAATCCATACATCTATAAATATTTTATTTTTTTGTGATAATTTAATTAATATTTAATCTATAATAATTCATATATAATAGTGAATTTTGATGTCTTTTTCTTTTAATTTTTAAATTAATATCTTGTCTCAACTGGAACTATAAAATAATAGAGATTATTTTTAAAATGATGTTACCTAGGTGATTATGTATGGAATTAATTCCTTATGGTGGAGATTCTAATGTAGATATGGAATCCAATAGTTCATTATATTCATAAAACTTTTAATGAATATATCTTTAACTAAGGATAATGAATGTGGTGTGATAATAACTCCCCATCCCCTGCTATAATTTACAATTCTTCTAAATGTCAAGGGGTGTGACTATCAGAAAAAATGGTGAAGAAATATTATATCAACATAGATAATTTCTTAATGTATTGTAATTTATAGTGTCAGTTCTTTTATATCATTAAAAATTAGTCTGCACAAACCCAAAAATTGATATCTTTTGTTATAACCTCGTTTTTAGTTAGGAAGGGATAGATTTACTTTCTATGTTATGAAGTCTATTTTTTACACCATGATTTCCCATGTATACATAGAGTGGTTAACTAATGTCTCATTATTATAAATGTCACGGTTATATCCTTCACTATAAAAGAATTTAAATAATTGTTCAATGAATGGGGGGGAATACGAAAAAGTAAAACCCTTATGGGTGAATAAGTGATATTTCAAGTGGATGAGAGCATCCTTATATTAAGGGGGGGGGGGTGAATTTATTCCCATACATTATAAATTTTTAAATATAGGGAGAATATAATCATTGATTTCAGGTAGTAACATGTTATTAACTAAAAACACAAATCGAAAGAATAATTTTCACATTTTTATAGTGTTATAACATTGTTATATTTATTATAAATATACTATGTGGAAGTAAATATATTCTTAGAGATGGATGGATGATGTAATGGAGCTGTCACCCCATAAATGAAGTATGGTATTCTTAATTATGGTCAAAAATTAATAATATAGTGATATATCATTATAGTTTTAATTTATAAATTATTTTTATGGAAATGAAAATGAAGAGATAATGGATTCCTTTGAACATTTTCCAAGAACTTTTTTAATGGATGGAATCAAATTAGAGTATTTTATATTATGATCATCATATATGAACACAAAAATTTAATAAATAATAATTATAATAAATTCTACATTATTTAAGAGAAATGGATGTTTTTATCTTATTTAAAGCTAAAATATGTCATATAAAAATTGTTAAATGGATCAATGATCATCATTTTTGAGGACCCATGACTATGGAGAGTCCATTATAATTTTATGTTGTGATTAATAAATAAATCTTTATTAAATAACACTTGAATGATGGTTTTGGTATCCTAGAAAGAGGGTGAATTTAATTGTGTTTTTATATTCCTCAAGAAACTTAATGTATATCCTATAAGTTACTTGTGTAATATGGAATGGCGATTAAAGGTTTTTATTGATGAAATTTTTGAATATTAGAACCATATAGACTATGTATATATCAATCATGGATATATTTTGTGTCAATGGGACCAATGTGTGCATATAAAATCTTTACATCATTATATTAATTCATGTATATGTGTCAATGAAGAGTATTGTTTGTGTCATTCTACAACCTATATAATGATCATCAAGAACCAAGGATGTCCCATATGACCAACATATGTGTCAATAGATTAAACTTATGTCACATTATACATGATGAATATGTTAATATGCCATTACATATATGTTTCCCGCACATATAGAAATAAATATAATGTTATGGATATTTTAGGTTATTTATATATCTTTTATCATATGAATAATTGGAATGTGATCATGTAGGGGCTATAACTCATGGATTTCAATTTAATGAACACATGGAATAGTGTATTAATCAGGAATAATAATAAATATAGTGTTAAATTCATGGAATATCAATATTGTAGATGTTTTTTAATATTTCAAAATTGTGTTTAATAATTATGTATAGAATATAAAGAAGTTTATTTCATTTGATACATGACATATTCTAAAATTATAGAAACATAGTGAATATTTTATGATCAATGATGCTTTATGTTTTAGGGAATTGATATATTAGGCGAAATGAAGGATTACTATTGTTTTTAAAAATGAATTACAAATTGAAATTTTTTAATGTAATAATTCATGATACAAATAATATAAAATATGATGATGGTTTTACAGATCTAAAATGGTCTTAATATCACAAGTAAGAATGTGATTCAGTAATAGTTAACATATAGATTATAAGGATATGAGTATCAATCTGAATGTGAAGATAATTTTTAATACTTTATAATTTTTAAAAAGGATCTTAATCTATAAAATGTGATATTTTCTATTTTGAAACAATGATATTATCTTTAGGAGTTAATTGATTTATCTTGGTGATGTTTCAAAATAATGTTACTAATTCTTGATGATGAAATAGTATAGTGTTGATCTGATTCATTGAGTAAGAAGATGATACGAGGATAAAGATCTTGAGTTTACTAGAATAGTATATTATATATGTTGGTCGAATAAATTAAAAGAATATATTATAATGAAAATTCAAGGTTTCTCATTTATATCTTCATTAGATAATAGATGACCTGTATTGATAATATTTATATCAAGGAAAAAAACATATGAATAAGTGGTAAAACAAAGAGTGTATGTGGTTTAAAAATATTTTAAGGGTATTCTATATTTTAATTATATAAAATAATATTTCTAAGTAACCAATACATAATTAGAAATGGAATAATGGGATAAATTTGTATGTTTGATAAAGAATATACATGTTGAATTTGTTTTCTCAATTTTGAAGTCATCTCAAGTATGAATATGAGTAAACTAAGTTTGTTTTATAGCTGATGGTCATGATGGTGTCATGGTTGAAATTTATATAAGGATCCTATTAAAATTTAGTAATATGATTGGGGACACAATTTTTATAGGAAAATTAAGACTAATGAAATAATATCAGTGAGGGTGTAGACATTACTACTTTTAAAATCAAAATCATTAATCCTTTATGAATTTCTGGAGTTGATAATTAGTTTAAAGACCATAGAAGATCAAATAATTGTATGTGGTACCTAAATTATTAGATTAATTAGAAGCTTATAAAGTTGTGTTTTAAGTAGGAAAATGTTTTAATTTCCTAAATAAGTTAATTTAGCATATTCAATATTTCATTCCTATAGTTTATATAGGTCTATTTTTTTTGACACATATTCATCACGCGAATAAATAATGATTTAAATCTAAGGAGCATCAGAATGGAAAAATATTTATATACATGGCGAGACACTATTAAACCTGAGGGGTTCAGGGTATGTTGGGAGATCGTGGTTGATTTTTTTGTTAATAGGATGATGTTATAATGAGAAGTTTAATTGTAAATAAAATATTAAAAACATAGTTAAACTCTATATAGGTTTTGGAAACACCACCTATTGTAGTTTTCTTTTGATTATAGTAGAGAAACATTTATTGGGGTTGAAATGAATAATGGAATGGAGTATGCCATTGAGAAGAACCCAAGATACCTATGGTGTGTCTCTATATTTGATTTACTTGAATTTAACCCAATTGATTACATATAGATTAAAAAATCAATAAATATGCACTAACCAGTAAGAAAGGATCCATTACAACGGTTTTAAAAAATTCCCAGGGAATTTGGAGTTGGAATAAAATAGAAATGAATGATTCATACCCCCACCTAAATCAGGTCATTATACAAATAGTTATGGAATTATATACACAATGGAGAATTAATTGAAGAGAAATCCATAATTATCTTTTTATATTATAGAATATAGAAATGATCAAACTCTTACAAATTATAGGTTCTCTATATATTCTGGAACACATTAATAGTAGGTAAATTATCTAATTTGAGAAGTAAATTTCATTGTCCCATGAACTTTAGAGATGATTGATATTTAACTATTACAATATGATCTATATATTAAATATTTTTGAAATATTATATCAACTATCTGCATAATCGTATATATGAATATAATTGAAAAACTATATTTATTAATAGCAAGAAAATGATACCAGTTATCAATGAAACCTATATATTTATTTTTTATTTAGAATTTGTCTTCCTTCTCTTAAACTATGAAATTTTTTCCCAAATTATTCAACACATCATTTATAAGAATATTTTATGAACCTTATGGAATTTGGAAAATTTGTCTGGCATCATAGTATTTGATAATTTCATCCTTGTTAACCTATTTCAATTTAGTATTAATCTTTTTCAAAAAAATAATATCATGTGATGTAGATAAATCATAATTCATGGAATTATATATAAAGGACTAATTTTTTGGATATGGAATTTGTACCATGTAATGGTGTTTCTATACTTTTTATGGACATCCCCAATTACATGTTTTTACAACATGAAATATCGAATTTTATTATGATAAGTTTGTCACTGTTACCCAAGAATTCACAATTTACTTATAATGGTGATATATTTATTTCCAAAATGGATGGTGACTATAAATCTATAATATTTAATATCATTAATTATTAAATGTATTCATTATATTTTTCAAAATTATTTATCCTAAAATATTTTTACTCTTCTCTATTTCCACCAAACCATATGATAACATTCTCAACTTGAAACCCCATAAAATGTAAATTTGAAAATTTTTCAAAGGAAATAATTAATTATTCATCATCAAAATAAACTATTAAATAACTCTCCTTATTTATGGATTCTCATATAGGCTTAAAAAATTAAAGAAATAATTTGTATTACCAATATTAAAATTCAAACAATATTTTCCCGAATAATAATATTTTATATTTTGATAAAAATTATATTCCATGAATAATGGTCACTTCCTAATCACACTAAATTTTAGGAAATAAAAAATTTTATTAGTAAAAATAACTTATCAATTCAACAAATTATAAAAATATTTACTCTGAATTAATTACTAATAATTGGATGTGTTATTATTAATGGATAATGTTATATAACACCACGATTTTAGAATAGTTACGATAAAATAATCATGAAACTCTTGGATGGTCATAATAAATTTTTTATACACTTCTATTTTAAAATAACAATATATTAAAAATATACATAAACAACTTATTTTTTATGGATTTATATTCTAAAAGGGAGTATTATACTTCAATTGAAGTTGTATTCTTGAAAAATATTTTAATATTTTCTTATTGGTGATAATTTTTGTATTATATTTTCAATAATGACTAATAATAGATAAAATAACAATAAATATTATTTCCCTTCCAACTGTATTAAATGGAAGATAAGTCATTTAAAATTACACTCATTCAAAATTTGGTTAACATTTACAACGTATATTATTGGTTGAAAAAATTTACTAAAAGTGGAATTATATTTCTTTAAAACATTATTCCTTTTATTTATTTCTTATATTTGAGATCCTAAATTTTTCATAAATTCATAAGTTAAATATTAATTTTTCTATAAGTGTTTCGTACTAGAATGAAATTTAGTCTCATGGGTCAATAAATAATTTTTTATTTAATCATTAGTTAGTTAATAATTTCTAAGGATATATTTACTATTGAAATTTTATTTTGTTAATAAAAACTCCCTGTACTAATCACTACAATATTCTATCATATATTGTCTTTAGTTGTGTCTCCAAAAATCCAATTTATATTATATTATGCCATTATAATAATTATTTTATATGTGGATCATGGTTATAAATTCTGTAGTGTTTTGATTGATTAACTTTCTATATCCTTTATTAAAACATGGTAATATTTTATATTATATACTCTAATAATCCTCTTTATGAATCTTAAAAAGGAATCATTCTATTTTATTATGTTCATTTATACCATTTAAATCCTAATTAAATTCATTTTATATGGTTTGGATATCTCTATTATATACATAGATAATTCTATTAACAAATATGCAATGAACCTAACTATAATAGACTCAATTGGGTTTTTAAATTATAATTTGGGCATAAGTAACAAGTGATCACATCTTAAAGGATTTAATATTTTAGTAGTCATGTAAAACTGGATTTGTACATGAATCAAACATTACATTTTTATACAATAAAATAACATAGTATTCTATTTGATATAAATATTATTATCTTTATCATGTCATATAATATCATTCATAGTAATCTTTATTCCACCCAATTGAAAAGAAAGAAAATAAGGGTGATATTAAATTCATTGTAAGGGAATTCATATATTGGTTGATAACATAAAATGAATCAGGAAAACCAATATAGAAATTTTAATATTTGAAAAAAGATTCCATCAAATTAATTATATGATTAGAAAGGATAACATGGAATGAAAAAATGATACCACATAAACTATAAAATTATATTGAATCATATACAAGGATATCATATGTATCAAAATAATCACATGAAAATAAATTATTAATTTCGTAATTATTGAATTCATATTTTTGGATATCATATTCTTGACATCAAGGACCTATTCCATGACAATATATATAAATAAGTATTTAGAATTACAAACACCCAAACTAGTTTGTATCATGATACCTAATATTGTATGGTGGGATTAGTTTTCCCCTCCTATCATAAACTAAGTCAAATTCATTACTAATATTAAATGGATAAATCTTAATCAATTTTAACCTTAGTATCAAAAAATTATCATATCAAATACAAATATCAACACAAATAAATAAATTTAAAATAATCATAAGTCATCAAGAGTATTATGGTGAATGATTACAATGGAGTATATCCTTTAATTCATAATATTCACCAAATAATATTGACATAGATTAAAAGATTTTAAAAATATCCTTGCATGATTTCATGAAGAAAATAACCCTTCCATTTTGAAATCACTTACTCAAATTCTTAAAATATCCAATATATTAACAAAATTGTATCCATGAAAATAATATTGAGAAGATGTAATTGATACTTGAAATCATTTATTGGCTATTATAGAGGAAAATTTCATTAATTTCATATATGTAAAAACAAATATCTATTTTAAATTTTTGGTAAAATTTTAAAAATAAACTCACTATGAAAATGAGAAGAATATTTTTTGACAAGAATTTTGTAAAACATAAATCATTTGTTAAAATTTGTTTAATAAATAATCTTATAATAATAAAAAATACCTTTTAAAACATTTTATGGAAAATATAAAGATGTTGGAAATGATTTTCGACTGAGTAGTGGAACAAATTTATGTTTCTTTAGAAATTTTATTTCGGAATTTGTGTACTTCAAAAATGGAAAATGAATGCAAAAAAATATATCAAAATAACATACATAGAATATTTTTTTTGGATTCTGATAGAAATATCAAATAATGACACTAGTGGATAATTACATATTAACAATCCAGAATAATGATGAGATTGTGAAATAATACCTTATAATGATTGTGCTGTTTTTGTGATAATTCGTCAATCAAGTGATTAAGTGTGTCAAACATAAATCCACAAAAATAGGTGGGAAAAAATAACACAATCATATAAAATTTCACAAATAATAATTGTATAAAAAGGTAAATGAAAACAAATTATAACTCAATAATTGGGTATTAATTTACGAAATACCTACCATAAGATAACAATGATTTCCAATCCACTTGGTTTTAATAATATAAATTAATACATAAAATTAATTAATGAAATATGGATTCATGAAATGAAACCTAAAAGGTTATTATATACATTATATACAATAAATTAGGTTCATAACATTAAAACATTCTTCAATGATGTCAATTTCTGATGAAGTCCCATACCCCATACCTCCACTGATTTGAACATTATTTAATATCAAGTTATAAATAATTATATTTTTTATAATTCGATAAAATTTTTATTTTCATACTATTAATATATTATATAATCCACTTAATATAATTTAAAATAAATTATTAAAAATTATTTATTAAAATCGTTATTTAGTACTGTTAACTGTCTTAATTTTCATTTAAGTTTTGGTTAAGTAGTTTCAATAATTATACGTTCCTCATGAATTGATATTATATATAATAATATTAATAATAATATATTTATTTATATGATACATTTCTTAATTATTCTTGAAATGTGTGGATAATGAAATTAATTACACCATTCCTGGAGGTTATATACCATATGTACAAATGATCTCCATCTTCTCTTTTCTAATGGTGGAATACAAAAATGTTAAATAAAAATTCACCACTAAATAATTATTTTAATATTTAATATATCATATATATTCATTAAATATATCCTTATTCATATAAATAAGAATTGTAAATATAATCATAATGATTCATAGAGGTGGTGGTCCACACATTCTCACAAAATGCATAATCATTTTAAAATAGAGTAGAAGGTACGAAGGTGGATATAATATTATAATTACATATGTATAAATATTTTATAAATATGATGCATATTTATTTGATCCATTTTAAATAAATCCATTTAATATTTTTATGTAATATTAATTTCACTATTATGCATAGATGGTATGTTGTTCAATCACACAAGAATTTTTTTCTACATTCATAAGATGAAAAATAGATGGAAAATGGATTTATCATATTTATAATAGTATCTTATAATATTTATGATACTAGAGTTATTATTTATGTGTGGGTACCAAATATCTGTAGTAATTATATGAAGAAATTATTATAAAGGAGTCGATCAAAATGATTACATCTTCTATGGCAGTCTTTCTTTAGTTTACTTCTAAAGGACCCTTGCAATTTACATTTAAGATATATGAACCACTACATCATGGTTTGGGAAGTAGAGATGAAAAATTTCAAGGGTTTGTTGGTATTTTATGGCACAATGTGGTGTGAATAATTGAGATAATGTGGTATCCATTAATATTTATGTAAGGGGAAATTATGAAAATTTATGAAATGTTATAATATAATATGTGTATAACTTGTATGAAATGGTATCAACATGAAATAAAATTGAATATAATGAAGATATGGTCTTAATATAATCATCCAATAATAGTTGAAAATTTTTAGATATAATTATAAATGTTTTCTTATTGATTAACCCCATGTTAATCAATATAAACCTTATACACAGATATAAAAATTTCAATATTAAAGGGTTATGTTTTTACTTTTAAGTTGAAAATTTTCTCATAAATTTCCAATGTATACAATTTAAACTATATCATATCCAAATTTTCATATTTCATTATTATTATGGTTTGTAAATATGTTAATAAAATATTATTTAAATAAAATATCATTAATGTGTTTTTTTTGAGACAAATCATCTAATTTGTGTTTAAAGACATCATAGAATAGGTGTAATTCCAATAAAAACGTTAAAGACACTATTAATATGTCACATATATATATATATTAATAAAATAATTCATCTAAAATTGAATAATTTTATGATTTTAGAGAACTTTTTTTTTGGAAAAAATTGAATAAATATTATGTCAGTGTTATTTAGGAATTTATGGTAATTATTAAATTAGTAACAATTAAATTTCAATTACCATGATAGAAAATTATCAAACATACATTTGGAAGAAAATAAAATTTTTCTTGGTTCATACATTCCAACCCATTACATTGTAGGAATTATGGTGGTGGAGTTGACTATAGGAGGTTTTGAGGGAGTTTGATGGGAAATGTATGAGATAGCCAGGAAAACCTATTGAAAAAGGTTCTATGGAATACAGTTGGGTGTTTAATGTTAACAGAGGATATTGTTGTTTAAGGATGAATGTGATGACATAATCTATGGGGTTTTGTGTCCATTAAGCTAATTTATATGATCTAGTGTCTTTTGGAAGTAGTTTGTCACAAATTTTATTTGGGGGGTAATAATGGAATATTGGTGGAGGAAATTGAGTTGATTTCCAGATAGATTATTTGGTGCTACATACTATTTAATCATAGTTTTATGAATGATATGGGGTTTTTGTGTATACACTTCATGGTTTTGTAGTATGGCAATGTAGGTTCTTCTGTGGAACCTTGATCTCTTGCAGGTTTCTTGGGGTTTCCATCGAAGATGTATTGGTTTCATCCTCGTCCTCCCCATATTGTTTTGTTTATATAATGTACTGATACACATTCCTTTTTTAGGAATAATTAACCAATATATTTGTGTCATGGCCCCTTTTATTGGTCCATTTTCTCCTCTATTTTTAAGATCTATGTGTCTTGTTGAAGGGGGTTGTGGTGTTCTATAGACAACCAGAAAATTCTAAAATCCCTTCAAACCAAATCACTTTTACAATATCTATCCTATTTCATTGTCAACGCAAGTTCATTCATTGGTGGTATATTTTCCCTTAATTAGTCAATTACAACCATAGCCTTGGGAGATATATTATTCTAATTTAGAAGAGTTTCCTCCTTTCCCCTCCAATGTTTTATCCCTATTTCCTATATGGTGTGGGATTTTATCTGAAGAAATTTGGTTTTAATGGTTTTCTTATAATAAAATAATTTTTTTGTTCTGATATTGTTTTGAATGGGTATAATCTATTCTTTTGTTTCTTTGTGGGGGAATTATTATTCCTTAAACCTTTTGAATAAATTCATAAAGATCCATTTGAAGAAGAAGATCCTTCATTTCACATCCAATTATATCAATGGGGATTGTTTTTATTCATTTATCTACTTGGGAATATAGACAACAAAATTCATTTGATGTTAATTAATTGGTAACTTTATATTATATTGGAAATGTAAATAAATCCCATTTTTATAATTTTTATGTTAATTTCTATTGAAATTATATAGTCTTTATTCCTTGCTAAAAATTATGGTCATATGAGGATTTTTTTATTCTTCTGTTTGATGTTCTATGAATTTATTATTTTTGGTTCTTAATTATCACCTCAATTATAAATTATATAATCACTTATACCCTGCTAAAATAGTATTTAGTACATTTAATTATGTCTTCTAGGATAATTCCCATGAAACTAAAATGAATTATAATGTAAACCCATAGTTATACATATTGGAGATGTCATATTCTTTGTGCGATATGGTTGGGTGCATTGATGAGTTTTGTGGTTTTTTGGTTGAGAGTTGTAAAGAGTTTTGTGGTATTTACATGGGAGAAAAATGATGATATGAGGGGAGATAATGTATTACAGTGATTATTGGATATGTAACATAGTGGCTAAGATGTGGCGGTTATGATGAGAAGTGGTGGAAATGTAAAATTGACAAATTTGGGGGATTTTTTGCATGGTTAGGATTGTTTTTTGGGGGGGTTTTTGTATATGTTTGGATTCTCTAGCTGTAAGGGAATTAAATTGAAAATTATATATTTATATAGTATCGGTTTAAATAATTTATTAATGATATAAATAATAATGGTATGTGAAATTAAATATGTATTTTGAAAAACATTTAATGAATGAGATGGAAATAATGACAAGTATGGGTTGGTTACATGAATTTTTTAGTAATCGATAATTTAGAAATCGGTTTATTTTGAATGGGTTTGGTGGAATGTGGTTATTTGGATTATAGTTTGGGGATAGTTGTGTAGTGTGGTTCACTTAGTGGTACACGTGAATGTGGAGGATGTTGTGAGGGTTTACAATGATGCTACAAGTTGGGATATTTCATTGTTGTAAACTCGTTTTCTAGGCCTATGTTTGGCTTCATGTATGTACATTTTATTTTCCTTGTGATTTATATTCTCACCCCACCACTATTGTGAACAACGTGTTTACAAAAAAATGTTTTAGGGGTGTTTATTCAAAAATTCTAGTGGTTAGGATAGATTAGAGGATACCATCTTTTCACCACTATATCTTTTAGGAGATATGGACATGCACGATCTACAATATCGAGTAATAAAAAGTGAACTTAGGTGTGGTTTTATGATATAATGAGATGACTTACATAAGGATCATATAATAATGGAGATGGGAACAAGGTTGATGTGATTCATTCTCACGATACCCTACTACTTTGGCATCATTGATGTGGATGTGATGTGGTATCATTTGTGTCTATGAGTTAAATGTGATGTTATGTATTGTGATAGACCATGTGGAAGTACGTGAGATATTATGTGATGTTATATGTTTCTAAAGGCAAGATGTGATGTTTTTAGACAATTGATTGGAGTTCCAGAACATATGATATTTGGGTGTGAGAGCAGAATCCAAATGGGAATGTAGTGTGTGGTTCCATTTTATCAATATACATACCTATTATGTTACCAATCATCAATATGTTATTTGGTGAGTGAGCATTGGTGAGGATTGTTTTTGTTAGTTTATTTGTTTATGTTTTTTTTTGTTTTGGTGTTTTCTCACTGGTGTGTTACTATGAAAATTTCACATGTACATAGGATTCTTTAGGATTCATATAGAGTAAACTTATGTTCTCACTACAAATATATACAAACTTGTTTTTAGGTTTTCGTGTGGAATATGAGGACTTTGATGTATATTTCTAGATCATACCTTTGGACTTTTACTATGTTACCACCTTAGATATTATTTTTTCTATTTATTTAGAGATTATATTTTTTACATTATTTGTGCAATTTCGAATGGTTTTTAGCTTACCATATTTTATATTTTCTTTGTGTATTTTTTTGGTTGATTATCCTATTTCTTATTCCTATATATTATAAAAGGTAATTCTACCCATGCATGAGATTTTTAAACCCAAAGTGGTTTCCACATGCCTAGGTCCTACAAGAGGAGGGACTCAAGGGGTCTTTATCCTTTCCTTCATTTTCAAACTAGGAGGGGTACCATTAAATATACGTGGTCAATAAAAAGTTGTATCAATTGGTTTTTGATGATGTATTAGATTCTAATTGGTTTTTTGAATAGTGATGATTAGGATTGTTGGTAGGGAAATAACGTTAGTTGATCTTGATGCATGACATTGGTACTGGGAGACCAGAAATGGCATAAAATTTTTTGGACACATGTGATACAATGAAATGAATCTATGATTTCCAAATCACTAAGTTAGGTGGAACCAATTTCTAGGTAGATACCTATAAGAGGTACATGTAACATGATTTACATGGTTTCTTGTTTTAAATGGGTGGCTTGGGGGATGATAAAATTAATTAAATTAATATTATAAAAACTTCCCACTATTTGTCTTAGAAAAATAATTATTTATATTTTATTTATAAATTGTTGTAATATTCCTCTTACAATTAAGGAAGTGGAGATTTAGTAGGTCAGTCTAGTGGATAGATGGATTGTCATTCTGGTTTATGAGGATATTAATTACATGAAGACACTATTTACCATTTTAAAGTAGGATTTCAGGATTCATGAGGGTAGGGTATTTGATATAGAGATAGAAATATGATTGGAGGAGATAGATATTTGTTTCATTTTGATTCAGGTTGATGCAGAGTACGGGATCCCTCTAGAAGGTAGTCCATTGTGGGGAGATGTGTATTAGTTTATGATGGTGTACCATGTTTAGAGGAATGGGGAAATAAATTTTTATGCATGTAATCATAAAGAGTTATAAGAAGAGTTACTTTCACTGACCATAAAGGAATTAAAGAGGAAAAATATTCTATCTGTTAACCAGGGGAGCATGTCTGTGAAAGAGTTGGGAATCAAGTTCGATAATAATTTGTGTTTTCATCAAGATCATCTTATTAATGAGGGTTATATTGAATGGAATCATCATGAGGTACTACATTTTTTCTATCCAGTGTGATGTTACTCCTTTTATTATGCAAACCAATTTAGAGGATTAGAAGAATGATGATGTGATTGTTGGATGCATTATTAAAAACATTTATGGTGATTAGGGGAGTAGCAGGGTTTCTATGGGAGTAGGATTTTTAGTTATAGGTTTTAAGAGATAAGGAATTCAGTGGTTCCAACCATGTAATGTAAAACTTAATGTTGTATTTATAGAATCTTGGGGATAGTGTTTTATGTGAATTTATAGGGGGACTTGGACTATTTTTCTTCTCTCTTGAGTGTCGTAGACATAATCATATTTATTTACAAGAAGTTTTTAATGGTTGGTATAGTGTAGTAAGATAGGTTTATCTTCAGCCTTACTATCAACCTCCAATGAGTCCTTTTCAGCACCATGGGTAATAGGATTATACTCGGATGAGTGGATATGGACATGTTTGAGGTCGACATAAGGATGATCCTCATCTTCAACAAATCCAACAATATAATGGGCTTATAGGTGGAAAAAATCTAAGAGGCATAAGATATAGGAATGCCCAGTTTCATATAGTGGGTTAAAACACTATAGGATACTGAGATTGTTTTCTGTATGCTCATCTTGGAGTGTACCATTTTCTGTTTTTTGATTCAGGTGCTTCATACTTCTTTCTTAAAACCTCTCTAGTGCAAGAAACTAGACTTGATGTAGAGTTCCATATCATCTCCCTATTGTTGACTACACATTTTGGATTCAATACTATCTTATTTAATGTCTCCTAGGGGTTTATACTAATTACGAGAACACATCTATCACATAATCATCTTTTCATGTCATAGATGTCATCGTACAATGTCATTATTGGCATAAAATAGTTTTATTCTATGAATGATGTTATAAACTGCATCTAGAGGACAATCATTTTATCATATGTGGATATCTAGTTTGGGTTTTCAATTAGTGATAGGAGTTGTTGACTGGGTAGTATTTATGTAGATCCCCACCTATAATTAATTGATAAGTTTCATATGGAGTATGTAGACGCTGGGATGGTAAATGATGCCATCATTTTTTCTTAGATTCAAGGTATTTTTTCGGAGGAGTTTGTATCCATACCCCATTGATGAAATGTTGTGTTTGGGATATTCTTACAACCTAGTGAATATATGATTTCAATAACCCATTATAAGATGACACCTTTTGATTTGTGGTAGAATATGACTCATATTGAAGATAAAATGATGAAATATTTTTTCCCAACCAAGTTTTCATCATGGAGTGACCAAGTGTTTTTTCTCCACGATGGAGGATGGTACTCCAAGGATTTGTATAGACCATCGAAGCATGAATCAAGTGACATTCATGAATAATTACCCTCTTAATGTATCTATTTCATTTTCTACCTGCTGATTAGAGATACACATTCTTCTATTATTGACGTATGATTTTTTTATCACCAGTTTAGGATTATGGACGATGGTATCATAAAGAGAACCTCGAGATACAGGTAAAGAGACATAGAGTTCACACAGTCATGTGTATTAGTGTCCTGAATGGTCCAAACATTTTCATGGGACTCCTCAATATCATTTCCCACGAATTCTTAGAAAAATTCATTTTCATCCTCAATAATGACATATTGATATGCTCAATGTTATATGAGGATAATTTCGATCATCTTAATTATATCATGAAGGCTCTTCAACACCGCAAAATATATATAAATAAGACCATTTCTACATTTTAGATTTTAGAAGTTATTTTTCTTTGAAATTTTGAATCATAATAGAGTGTGATCATGGAGTCATTGATGTTATACGTTGTTTTTTCTTTAGAAGAACCCAATAATGTTGTAGAAGATCAAAAAATTATTTTCCAAATTTTATATTACTAGATAATCATATCTAATATGTCATTGGATTTATTCCTTCTAACATATTTGATAATGGAGTTCCATGATTTTATCTATAATGATCATTGTCAGGAAGTATTTGGATAATGAAAGTGTAGAATGATTAATGCTTTATTTTCGTTCTGAGAAGGTGATGATCGAGTTGTTTTGTGAAACATCCTATTGGTGTTTTGGATGTTTCTTGATGAATTAGATATTTTTTTATCTAATGAGTGTTGGTAGTAATTCCACCATGAGAATTATTATTTAGACCTTTATTTGGTGATATTATATTGGGTTTTTATGATGATATGGGGGAATTTAATCATTAGGGATCACTTTACAACTGTCATGGATTACATAGTGTTAGTGGATTATATTTTCATATAATTTTCCAAATATATGTAAATAATGGTTGATGGAGTTTTTTAAGGACTATGACTTTAGGATCTCCTATAGTGAAATAAGTGAGAATGTTGTGGCCAATGGTTTGCGTATGAAGTTGTGAATGGATTCCATTCATGTTTTAAATATAATTTTACACAGATGGGGGTGTTGGAATTCATACACATATATTAAGGGAGGGTTTATAATGGAGGATTATTATTTCATATTATCGTGTGGTATTCACTTGTGTATAAGGTAGATGATTCTATTTTTAGAGACATAGAGTCATAAGGGATGCATTATCATGTTCACCATGGCGATTCACTAGAAGTATGGTCAGAGGATGTTCATAAACAGTTGTTATTTTTTGGGGTTGTAATTGTTTCTAGCGATGATATGTTAGGGAGTCCACTAGGAGTTTCAAAACTCACCATTGTAATTATACCATGCAGTATCCAAGATTCACTATAGTTTTAGGGTGTAGTTTTTGTGGCAAAGGATAAAATGTGAAGTTGGGGTGTTTTTTGATTGATATCTTTTTTTCTATCATTTATTAAAAACAAAACATGTTATCAGTAGTTTTTTTATAAGATATTGATTTTACTGAGATATTATGGGATGGATCTTTAATAGAATTCATTTTCAGAACCCCGACCCTAGGGAGATTGTGATGTTATTTGGGTGATAGTGGAACAATTGATGAAATTAGATCACATATTAGAAATAAAATATATATAATTCTATGGATTTCATGTAAAGGAGTAATTTGGGTTAATTTTTATAGGTACACGCAGTTCTAATATACATCCTCTTGTAGATGGATTCTTGTTTTACATTATGAATTTATAGGCTGTTTAAGAATTATTTTGGAACTTTGTTATTATATAACACCACTTACCTCACTAATTTGGATGGGAAGTCATAGTACAACATCCAAAGGATGAATGATATGTTTCATATATTCATTTTGGTCTTTGGAGAATCATCAAAAAATCACATACCTATGTGTTTTGTTGTTATGGAGGATTGGTTTGCTATAAGAGAGTACATGGTAGTGTGAGACGCATATTCACTCCTGTTACCCAGAGTAGTTTTGGGATTTTAAATTATAAATTTTCCAATTCAAATATTATTTTATGATCTTATTGTTTTATGAGATGCAATTTTTATTAATGATTTGATATTTGACTGAATCATTAAAAATATAAATATGGAAAATATGATTCCTACTCCAAACACACTATATACTAACATAGTTAAAATAATTTGCTTGATTTTTCCCCACACAAAGATGATTATATATTAACATAGGATATGGAATTAATTGCCTTTTGTTATTTGGGATCTATTATGTATTGGTAATATTAATTATTGTATCAGGTTGTGTCGAGTTTGAGATGTTTGTGTAGATGGTTATATAAAAGAGAGGTGGTTTGAGGCTAGTGTTAGATGGTGTGTTATTGCGCTTAGTGGGGTCAATGGTAAATTTTAGTGGTGATGTGACTATGTGAAATGAATAGTAGTTGTTTTAGTCATGTTATTATGTATACAGTTGGTGGAAGCGTTCTGTTGTAATGAGATAAATGATAGGTATCATGTTACATGGTCACATAGACCACTCATTTTATTCCTTTTCTAGATGGTTTTGATTCTTGAGAACTGGAATATTTTTATCACTATATAATATAACATTAAAAAACATATATATCATTAGATTATAGTAATTCTAGTATTTGATATGTCCGGATGAGGTTTTGAGGGAGGTTGAGAGGGAATGTTAGAGCTCTAAAGAAATTCTTCTTAAAAGGGATTCAGTGGCATGGGGCTAAGATTTGCAATAATATTTTAGCACATTAGTTTGGAGAAGTTAAAATCATTATATGATATTAGTTTCTTTATTTTTAGTGGTACTATCTATAATATAAATTTTTCGTGAAGGGTTTTAGTGCTACAACTACTTTGGTGGATAACTATGGCATAGGGATGGGGGCTCCGGTGAGGAGTCTCAGGTGGAGTTTTTATTTTTTCTACAAATTTAGCAATATCAATGTTGTGGCCTTGGGAATACGAAGTAGCTCATTAATGATTCATAGGTCTTGTGGGGTAGCATCTTTGGTTGTTTTAGGGTCACTTACATGTTTCTAGGTTTCTTCAGTGCAGTGGTTTTGGCATTATCATGGCCTTCACCCTATTTTCCTACATCCATGGAATAAATATTCCTATACATTAGAGACTGAATGTTTAATGGTATAAATATTTCTTGGATATTAGTGAAGCTTCATATTCAGTACCATTTTAATCCATATTGTCATATGGTGAAGTGGGTTGTGCCACGGTGTGGGGTCTTGTAAACAAAAAATAGATTCTAAGGTCCCTTCAAACCTGACCACTTTTTAAACATTCATCATGAATCATGGGAGACCTGTGTGAATCCTTTGGAGGAACATTAATAAAAAATTTATAGCTTTTAACTCTATCCTTTGGAGGACATTCATTGTTTTTTAGTTGTGTTTCCCCCTTATCCCCCCATTTTTCAGCCATTTTTTTGAATGACTGATATCGAGAAAACAAATGGGTGTGATAGTGTTTTGATGCGGGAATGATATGGATGATTGTGAAATATGGTTTTATGGGTTCTATTCATCATTTTTATTCATGGTGGTATCAATCATAGTATTAATATTCTTACATTGAATCCAAAAGTTCTGTTTGATGTTGGTGATCCATGATTCCTCATCTAGTTGAACCATGTGTGTAGGTTTATTAAATTTTTTATCATTCGAATGATATTTTTCAGCAACCTTATAAAGATAATTAATTAGTAATATTTGATTTAATTTTGAATGGGAAATAAATTTAATGTTTATCCTATTTTTATATAGTTTAATATTGATATTTTATTCACCTGATAAATTACATAAAATCATTGTCATTGGGGATTTTCATTATTTTTCTGATGTGTTATGGAACCCGTGTTGTGTGGTTAATTATCACTATAAATGAAATTTTTCTAATAAATTATATCAAAAATAATAATTGTTCATACATTCAATGATGGATCATTTGATAATTACAGTCAAATTAAAGTGATTTGTATTTCAAAGACCACTATATAAATTTGGAGCTAGAAGTTTTTTTGTGCGATGTGGTTGTGTAGTCTAATGAGTTTTGTGGTTATAAAATCGGGGGGGGGGGATTTAATGAGTTGTGTGGTTTTGTTTTGGGGTAGATGTTATGCCATGTGTGGAAGATATGTGTGGTGGTAATGTGTGGATGTGGTAAGTGGTGGTTGTGATGCAGTGATTTTTATGAGAAGTGGTGGTAAAGTAAAACCTATGACAATGTGAAGGCTTATTCACATGAGGAGGATGGTCCGTTGTGATATGTTCTGTTTTTCTATATTCCTTGTTAAAATTGGAATTACATTTTAATGGAACTATTTGAAATGGATAATTGATACAGTAAAAAATAATGGGAATCATGGTTACAAGTGGAGGTTGATCAATGTTAAATGAAGAGAATGAAATAATTAAATTAATGGCACGGTAAATTTTATTGAATGTTAGTATGTAATATTTAAATTTCATTAATTTTAATGGAATGGGAGGGATGTTTTTATGTAGGTTGTATTTGGTGGCTTGTTTTTTTCACATAGAGATGGAAACACAATTAGTTGATGTTGTGAGATTTGGAGCTGATTTTGGGAGTTGGGATAATTATTTAATTTAGACCCATATATTTTCAATGAATATGGATTTATATATATACCATATATTAACACAATGTTTTATAAATTTTCCCTATCCATTTGGAGCTCCTCGTCAATTTTTTTGGGGTTTTTCCCTAACCTCTTACTGGTGAAAAGGGATGGTCAGCTACCCAATCTTTCCCTCTCCATATATCTTCAAAAAAATGATTAATGGATTTATATATAATGGATAGTATTTTAAAGTGAAATATTTTGATGGGTTTTAAGATGTTTAGGTTGATTTTGAAGAGGGTAGTTAATGAAAAATTAGTTGAAGAGGTTGATGAACATAATGTTCATGATGGACTACCATGCTAGTTATGCAGATGTGGATGTGGATGTGGTGTGATTTCATGGGTGTCTATAGGTGATATGTGATGGGATGTGATGTGACAGACCTAGTGATCGAGGGAGGAAAGTTATTTGATATGATTTTATGGAATAGGTTTCTGTAGGAATATTGTTATGTGATGTGATGAGATGGTCCCAATGTCCATGGGAATGTTGCGATGACCTGTTATACAGAAGATATTATAGAACTATCCCACATAACATAGTGTTTTTCAGAGATGCATCGTAGTGAGAAAATGGTTTAAGGTAAAAATTTAACCACATGCTTCTTGTTATGTTACCATTAATGGATTCATTATTTGGTGAGGTAGACTTATGATGGTGTGATTTTTTAGTTTCCAAGTTTTTATGTTATTGTTTTTTTATCACACATACTTTAGTATGGTTTTTAAATTTACACAAGAATCTTTGTGTATCTTATTGGGTATACATTTATTCACACCATATTTATATAAGTGAAGGTTTTTAGGTTTTTAGGAGGATTACAATCATAATACATATTTTAAAATTTTGTATGGGTATTTTTATTTTTTTATTCCATTCTATTTAACTAACACTATTGTTGTGTTTATGGATTTGGTGAATCATATCATGCATTAGTTCTAGGTATATTTTTTTGGGTTCTTGTATGGTATTTTGTTTTACTTAAAGAGAAAGTAGGATCAGAGGGAACATTTGTATATCATTCTTTGAATCATTATAAAACATCATTTATATGGTAGGCTTTCAGAGAAATATTTCTGGATTCTAGAAGTGAAATATCTGGGGCATGTCACATCTAAGAGGGGAGACTCTGTGGACCCTGAAATGGTATTGAATGTTATGTATATATAGAAGGAAATAAATGTGTTTGAAATATAGATATTCTTAGGTTAGGATAGTTATAATAAATGGTTTGTTTTTTATTCCTCTAAACCTACATATTCAATGAATACATTAACACATAAGGGTGTAAAATTAGAGTGGAATGAGAAGTGTCAGAAATCTTTTGGGGATCTGATGGTGATGATAACATCATCATTAGTTTTGATTTATTTGGTACCAGGTTCAAGTTATGTTGTATTCATTGATGTTTCTAGGATGGGTTTCATATGTGTCTTAATGCATGGGAAATAGTTGGTGGCCTATTTCTCATACAACATACACCCACATGGGAAAGATACCATAACCATTATATTAATTTTGTAGTGGTTATTTATGCACTCAAAACATGTTTCCACTATCCATTTGGGGATAATTTTATTTTTTTATTTTCATCATAAAAGCCTGAAATATAATTTAACTCAGAGAAATCAAAAATTATGATAGAGACACTGGTTTAAGAAACATAAGACCTTTAATTTTTATATTTCAAATACTTAGTGAAAAGGGAATGTGTTGATCCATTGATCAGAAAATTAATGACATAATTTGTTAAGAAATTAGATATGGAGTGGTATCTGATAGTTTATTTTACAGAGATGAAAATATGAGTATAAGAGGATGGTAGACATGTTTATGTGGATTATATGAAAGCTAACTCATCATTGGATGCGTGATTTTTTTCTCAATAAGATTATAAACACTGTGTGATGGCACTTTTGATAAACATAATATAGTGGGGAGACCTCAGGTTAGTGGTCTCTGTCTCTCAGTGGTTATTGGTGCTTCTATGGTAGGTTAGTTGGTCTATTTTCTCTACAGTATAATTTGATAAAAAATAGACAGTGGTCTTGTTGGTTCATGAACCACATGTCTACCATGATGTATCATGACATGATACATTTATATTTTTGGAAGTGGATGAGGCAGTCAATTGGAGATTTTTTATCACAATTTCCTACTTTTAAGAGAATTATAGTAGAACACCATGAATTTTTTGGTTTTTAATATCTCTTACAAATACCATTATAGAAATGGGATGATATTTTGATGGATATTCTTGTTGGATTTTAATGGGATTTTAGTGTTTTGGATTCGATCTAAGAGGTCATTGGTCGACTCAAAAAATGATACATCTACTCCATATCAAAGAGATGACTAATGTAAAAAATCTAGAGGAATTTTATATTTGAGATATTCCAAGTCTTCAGTATAAGGACCCGAACTTAAAACATTACAAAATATTAAATTAAATGAATAATTCTCATTGAATATCTTTTCAGGTTTAGAATTTTAGAGAATTAGGACATAACTTTTACATCTCAAAAGATTACAAAGTAGACACTTCTACCCAGTTTCCATTTTTTTCATAA
The DNA here is from genome assembly GCA_963277665.1 of Viscum album. Lineage (NCBI taxonomy): Eukaryota > Viridiplantae > Streptophyta > Magnoliopsida > Santalales > Viscaceae > Viscum > Viscum album. Next base: position 364,174,197 of record OY728166.1, on the reverse strand, counting down.
ATCAAGAACTATTGAAAAAAAGAGTCATGTCTAGTTCCATGTTTAAGACATCATGAATTTTCCATGACCCCATCCTTGACCCTATACCACATTATGTCCAGTGAAAAACATTTCAAAAAACTGTGATGAGCATAAAAAGATCAGTAAGGGATACATAAAGAAGAAAAACTATTAGTTATTCAAAACAACAAGTAAACCATGAATACTTTATCAAATATAATACTTTTCACCTTTATGAAGTAGTAAATACTCTTCACTGAATAAAAGATCATTACTTACCCTTTTGTAACCAAAAGACTACCATAAAACCCATCTAAAGAACACATAACATATAATGGTGACTTGGGACATAAACATACTTAAATGGAATAACCATACGATCGAATTCCACACATATCACTATATGGAATAGCCATATGTCCGAATTCCATAACCAATGCATTGGATGTTATAATGTAACCACCCATTCTGGTTTATAAAGGCACCACCCGTCATTTGTTTTATTACGTAACCACCCATCAAATGTCCAAGTACAATTATAAAATCATAACACATAAAACAAATATAAAGGAAAGAAAAAATTTCCATATTTCAATCATAATATATCAATTAAATATATTGACATAAAAAATCCATTATCAAAACCATTTTTAATACCAAAATACATAAAAGAGTATATAGTATTTATTTTCCTTGAAAAAAACATTACGGCTTCTTAAGGAATCCAAAGAACAAATAATACTTATGGTGACAGAAAAGTCATTATCACCGATTAAGTTAAAAGAAACATTCATTTTTGTTATTTAGTAAAATTCTTCGTCGAAAAATATTCCCTTTGAAAATTCAAGGGTGTTTATACAGCGTATAAAAGAAAGTCGTGCATTAAAACAAAATATGCCTCAATGAAAGAAGATTAAGACGGTGTCCCTTACCTCGTGTCCGACTTGGCCCGTTCGTTCTATAATATCCTGAATAATAAACTAAAGTTAATTTCTAATTTCTTAAGAAAAATTTTCAAGTTTATTATTCCTTTTATATCACTTATTACCATGTTATAAACATTATGTAATCATTCATGTTAATAGTGTTCATTTTGTCGATATTTGGTACTTGAGTCACAAATGAACAACATATAGTTACAAGTTGATTACATGGTCAAAATATCATTATATTCAGAATTATATTCATGATTTAGATATAATATATATAATATATATCCAGTATATACTTGTATTTATAATAGTACATAACATTTGGAGGTAAGAAATGAAATGCACCGTTCATGGAGACGGTAAGCCGTACGTACGCATGAACGCTACTTCCAATTCTATTTCTTATTTTAAGGGAATTAAAACATAATGATAATGAGGTATATTATAAATCTAGTATAATATCATATATAATACCATAAACTCTATCCTTTATACATCCCACATATGGCATTAACAAGTCATATCACTTTGAGGGGGCGGTAGTCCGCACTTCCTCAAATGAAATTATCGCATTTACCCACAATGGAAACCATAAAGGTATGATATAAAAGAAAAAAACATAATCTTAAAGAGAAAAAACATAATATATATCATATATAAATATATTTTCATCTTAATGGCCACCAAGAGAGGCGGTAGGAGATAATTGAACAATCATCGTTTCTTGTGGCGTTAATTTTCCATCCACAAAAATAATATGTTCTCCACCCATTAGATGGAAGTGTGTGTAAGTGTAGTTCGAATAATTCTCATAACAAAATCCTAGTATATTAAGGATACTGGTGTTGTTATAAAGTAAAGGAATAAAATGAGTTTAGGGGTCTGAGAAGTAAAATAAAAGCAAAGAAGTTAAGAGAAACTGTTACATTTAATTTGGGTAACTCCCTTTGGTTTGAACCCAAATGGTTTGTTGAAGTGTATTCTGCCAAAGGTAAGGCTTCTAGGTGGAATATATGGATGCAGGAAGATTTATTGGGAAGATTTTGGACAAGACAAAAGTCTTGAGAGGTGTGAGGAATTCATTATAAATGGTCTCCTTTTATAAGGGGGAGGAGGGGCTCTTTAGGAATGTGTGAAAATATTATTTTATTATATAATGTTATTCAGTTTATAAAGATCCAAAAATCATTAGAGTTGAAGGAAAGATGAATCATGGTCAAAAAATTTCATCCAATAATAATTGGATAGGTTTTGGATGTTATTTTAATATTTATAATCATATTTATTTAAATCATTTTTAATGATGTAAACACTGCATCATTATTGTGTCACAAATAATTTAATTTATTCGATGTCTAAAAATTATAAAAAAAATACCATGATGTAGTAAATATTTTTATCTTTTAAATAAATATTTATAGTAAAAAAAATTACTTATATAACACCATATAAAAATTAATTTACTAAGTGATATTTGTTTATGTGATTTTTTTCGTTACATTAAATTAATTATTCTAATATTTCATTATCATTCATACGTGGCTCCATGGGGTCCCAAAATCGACCAAATAATGACCATGGTCGACCATTACTCATCCAATAAGGTTAAGACAAGTGTTAAGGTAATTTTGAATTATTATAATATTCTTTTTACCTTGAATGACCCTATTTACCTTTAACAGCGGTAAATAAAAGTCAAAAGCTACTATTCACCAAAAATTATTTTCATATTATTGAACCACATTTTACTTACTAATCACAACCATTTATGTTGTATTTTTGAAATTTAATTCACAGAAGTGGTAAAATTTCATTTAAATGAAAAATTCAATTTTTAACTACTATTAAGTGGTTTCACTATTCATCAAAAAATGATCTTTTTCAAAAAAAATCCAAAAATTCAGCCTAATATATATTTGATATTCTGAATTTGAAATTGATGTCTGATTTACCAAATTATAAAAATATAAGTTTCATTAATTAATTTAAAATTAATTCCTGTTGTTAAAATAAATAACATGTTTTTAAGAAACAATAACTATCTAAATATTGACACTTATTTATGTCCAAATTTAAAGTGAAATCAATTCCAATGACCAACATTGGATTAAATGGTAAAAATATATTATAATTAAACCTTAAAAAAATTAAAAAGATAATCTAACCATATAAATAAATTATATTAAAATGTAGTTTTGAATTAAAATACAATACTTTTCACTACTCATTAAAAAATGAACTTTATTGGAAAAATTCCAAAAATTTACATAGTGAAAATTTTGATGTCCCCATTATAAAGAAGGATTTTATTTGGAAAATAGAATGTATTGAAGTGACCAAGAATATATTTAAAGAGGGTTCTCCATTAAAAGGTGGTAAATCGACCCTTTAATATAAATTATGATTAAAATTAGATTCATTCACAGTTTAAGCCTCTATATTTTATTGGATAAAAGTAAATACATTTAACAAACATGAATAATAAAATTGTAGTTAGTTTTATTAATTCCCTCCAATACAATGTCTAGGATTTAACTTCCATTTAAATTATTATATTATATTATTATTGTGCAACATAAGATTTCAAAGAAACCCGTTTTTGTGTATTGGGCACGCTATCGAACATAGAAACCCTTTTAAAATAAAATTAATATTTAATTCCAAAATATTAATAAATATAAAAATCTCTTATTATTCATTTACCAGGGATGTTACAAGATTCCCCCTTTTGGAAACCACATCCTCTCAATTTTTATTCACTTATCAAAATAAGTGGGGGTATTTATCCCTCATAGAATTTTAAAATTCCCATGTTTCCTCTTCAACCATATGGTTTTTCCACAAACCTTTACCTGATAAATTACCTTATTCCGCAACACTTTCTCCCTACAGTCAAGAATCTGGACTGGTTGTTCTTCATAAGAGAGATTCCCTTCGAACTGAACTACCCCTGGGCTTAAAACATGAGAATGATTTGGCATATACTTTATCAACATTGAAACATGAAAAAAATTGTGTACCTAGGATAAAAATGGAGGTAAAGCCACTCTGTATGCAACTGATCCAACTTTCTCCAGGATTTCATATGGTCTAATGAACCTCGGACTCATCTTCCCCTTCTTACCAAAACGCATCACACATTTCCATAGAGAAACTTTGAGAAAGACAGGATCACCTACCACAAAAGAAATATCCTTCCTCCGGTTATTTGCATAACTTTTCAGTCTGCTCTAAGATGTTCTCATGTGCTTCTTAATCAACTGAACTTTCTCTGCCATCTCTTTTACCAATTTTGGTCCCATCAGCTTCCTTTCACCTACTTCATCCCAAAAATCTTGAGTTCAACAACTCTTTACATATAATACCTTAAATGGAGCCATTTGTATACTAGAATGGAAACTGTTATTATAATAAAATTCAACCAAAGAAATATGTTGGTCCCAAATTCCCTGGTAATCCAGTGAACAAGCACATAGCATATCATCCAAGGTCTGAATTTTTCATTCTGACCAACCATCTAATTGCGGATGAAAAACTGTACTAAAATTTAATTCAGTACCCAATGACTTCTGAAGGCCTTTCTAAAAGTTAAAAGTAAAGCTGAGATCACGACCAGATACAATGGAGAGGGGAACTCCATGCAACCTGACTATATCTTTAACATACCACCGAGAAAGTTGATCTAGAGAAAAAGTATCTCGAATAGGAAGGAAATGAGCATATTTATTCAATTAATCAACTATAACCCAGATTTCATTATTACCTCAAGATGTCTTCGGTAATCCCAGAACAATGTCCATGGATATATTTTTCCATTTCCACTCTGACACCGGTAAAGACCGATGAATCCCTTTCGGTAACTACCTCAATGCTTTAACCTACTGGAAAGTCAAACACTTCATAATAAAATCAGAAATATCTCCTTTCATTCCATCCCACCAGTAATACACCCAAAGATCACTGTACATCTTAGTAATACCAGGATTAACTGAAAATGAATAACTATGAGCTTCACATAACAACTCATTCTTCAATTGTGAATCACAAGGCACACATAATATCTTCCGAAACCTCAAAACACAATCATTATCAACATTAAATCAGGAAACTTACCCTTCTGAACCAACTCTAACTTTTTCTGCAACTCACTATCTTCTTTCTGCGCTTTCTTTATTCTGTCTGATAGAGATGATTTCATTGACACCAGAAAAAAAGCAGAAAAATTTCATGCACCAACAACTTCTTTTCCAAAGTTCATCAAATCAAAAACCAAGGGATCTTGTTCCAATAATAGCATGGTTAATGAGACATTACTTTTTTGACTCAAATCAGCATCCACTTTATTTTCTTTTCCCAGATGGTAATGGATCGTGCAATCATAATATTGGATTAATTCTAGCCATCTCCTCTGTCTCATATTCAATTTTTTCTGAGTGAATATATACTTTAAACATCTGTGGTCAGTATATATTTCACATTTTACTCCATACAAATGATGCCACCAAATTTTTAAAGCAAAAACAACAACATCTAATTCCAAATCAAGTGTAGGGTAATTTAACTCATGAGGTTTCAACTAACGTGAAGCATAAGCAATTACCTGATCATTCTGCACAAGGACACATCCAAGTCCTTTCAATGAAGCATCACTATAAATAAAAAACTCACCATTTCTGTAATATTGTTCCAAAAATGGATCATTCACCAATCATCTTTTCAATTATTGAAAACAATCATCACATTCATTTGTCCAAATGAACTTAACACCTTTTCGAGTTATCTTAGTCATTGGACTAGATAACCGTGAAATTTTTTCAACAATCCTCCGATAATAAACTACCAAACCAAGAAAACTATGGATTTCAGTTATATTTGTGGGTCTTGTCCATTCATCAACAACTTTTTTTATCTAGATCAATAGTTATTCCATTTTTTGAAATAATCCAACTAAGGAAAGATATTTGTTTCAACCAAAACTCGCACTTCCAAAATTTCCAAAATAGTTTCTTTTTTTAAGGTTTTAAAGACAACCCTTAAATGACTTTCATGCTCCTCTATACATTTAGAATAAACCAAAATATCATCAATGAACACAACCACAAACTTTTCCAAGAACTCATAGAAAATTCTATTCATATGACCCATGAATACAACAGGTGCATTGGTTAACCAAGGATTCATAACTAAAAAATTCATAATGGCCATATCTAGTAAGAAACACTATCTTCTCAATGTATGCTTCCTTTACTTTCAACTAATTGTACCCCAATCTCAAGTCAATCTTCGAAAAATACTGAGCTCCCTAGATCTGATCAAACAAATCATCGATATGAGGCAAAGGATTTTTGTTCTTAATAGTGATGTTAATCAATGATCTATAATCAATGCAAAGTCTCATTGAACCATCTTTATTTTTAACAAACAAGACAGGAGCACCCCATGGTGATGTGCTAGTTTAAATGAAACCTTTATATAATAAGTCCTGCAATTGATTCTTTAACTCTAAAAGTTCAATTTGATCCATTCGATAAGGGGGTTTTGAAATTGGCTTAGCATCAGGAACTAAGTCAACAGTAAATTAAACTTCCCTATCAAGTATAATACTAGGAAACTCATCAAGAAAAATATCAAGATACTCATTTACCATTGGCACATCATTAATCTGAATAGTTCCTTTATTTTCAACAATATGTGCAAGGTAATATTCATTTCAATATTTTACTAGTTTCTTAGCTTCCTAATATGTTATCAAAAGCAAGGGTTCATTATTGTACACAAACTATTAATATTTCTGAAATGAAACCTCTTTAGCTCGGTAGTAAATATTATCATGATAAATAGACAGCGAATCCATGCCCAAAATAACATCAAACTCTACTAGAGGTAAAACAATAAGATTTGTAGGTAAATTCTTCTTGCACACAAGGACAAGAGAGTTCTTATGTTTTCTTTTTATCTCAACATTTCTTCCAGGTGTTTTTACCATAAGTTCCATATTCATATCTTGAGATGGAATTTCCAAATTATTAGAATAATTCTCAGAAATTAAAGAGTGTGTAGAACCTAAATCAAACAACACATTAACATAATCTGAACAAACAAACAGTGTACATGATAATACTTCGTTTGATGGCCCTACATATTCGGAAGTAGTTGCAAAGGATCTCACCACCCCTTTATGCATGTAGTTTGGCTGCTTTACCAAATTTGAGTTTTTCCCTGGACACTCATTTGCATAATTACCCATTTCATTACACTTAAAACATCTTACTGACGGCTTTTCATTGCCTACTTGATCATCTTCCTTACAGTTATGAGCAATATGACCAGACTTACCACACCAGAAGCACTTTACAATCTTTGATAAACATTATAAAGGATGATTTTTACCACCCTTATCACATGTTGGATATTTAAATTTCTTACCTCAAGGATTATTTGATGAATTCTTTCCCTTTGTCTGCCAATTAGACCTATTATTCTATTGTTTTTCAATGAACACCTGATCATGAGAAAACTCTATTTCCACCTTCTCCGCACATAGAACAAGTTTTTCATAACTTTTGAATTCACAAGAGGCTAATTATCTTCAATATTGTGGATTCAGTCCTGAGTAAAATTGATTTATATTACTATCAAGATCTCATATGAAATTTGGTGCATACATTGACATTTGAGTGAACTTTGTTTCATAAGAAGCCACTGAGTCATCCTCCTGCCTAAATTCCAAGAATTTATTTTCCATCCTAAGACAAACCACCTTAGGAAAATATTTCTCAAGAAAGATACCTTTCAATTCATCCCAATCAAGATCATCAATCTCCTCACTATCCCTAATACATTTCACCATATACCACCATTGATTAGCTTCAACTTCAAAATAGTAAATAGTGAGACTAACATTTTGATGTTTTGAACACCCCATGACATCAAAAATATTCTCCAGTTCTTTAATCCACCCTTCAGCTAGCACAAGGTAAGATGATCCTCTGAATGATGGGGGATGTTGCCTCATGAAATGATCCACTACTAACATGTTCCTCTACGGTTGATCTAGCTGATCTCATGCATGGATACCACCACCATTTATAGCCTAAGTCAATTGTTCCATCACTTCAACAAACTGTTCAGTTCTGATTCCGACCATCTCAGGTTGTGGATTTAGAAATTTGTCTTCCTCCTGATGTTTTCCCAACATAACTGCCCTATTTACTCTATGGAAACCCATTCTGAACACAGAAATATCTTAGGTGAAGAAGCATGGTAATCTGTAAATGCTATACCATTTAAATATTACCATAAATTAATTTATAGACATTTATTTAACAATACCCTAACTCCTAAAGTTGTCTAAACCGACCTTTGATACCAACTATAAGTACCCAGACTTAAAACATTACATAATATTGAATTAAACGAATAATTCAAATTGAGGATCTTTTCAGGTTTAGAGTTTTAGAGAATTAGGACATAACTATTACATCTCAGAAGATTACAAAGTAGACACTTCTACTTAGATTCCATTTTTTTTCACAAAGCAAGAACTCTTGAAAAAAAGAGTCATGTCTAGTTCCATGTTTAAGATAGCATGAATTTTCCTTGATCCCACCCCTGAACCTATGTAAAGACTCGTAAAATTCAAGGGAATTTTTTTTTCTTAATTTTTTTGGGGATTTTACAAGAATGCAGTTTCTGACGACACTTGATTCCGAGGCCCGGTGTGCCCGGAATTTCTATCCGAAGTTTAGATCGGGTACGTTTAGTGAAAGAACGAGCAAGAATTCCTATCTTTTGAACCAGAGCTCGGAATCGAATTCCAAGGTCACCGATGGAACCGCAACATCGGTAATTTCACAGGAACGTCTTTTCTGGAGTTGTGTTTGCTCGATATGAGTTGTTTAATTTTGTGGATTAAGTGTGAGTGAAATAAAATTTCGTTAAGAATTTTATTTCTCTTCTCCATGAGTTAGAACCTAAGTGTAGGAGTTAGGGTGGGACCCACTGATTGTTAGATTCTCTTGAGTGGATTAAATGTGAGGTGGGGCCCATACGATCCCCCACCATTTAAATTTCCTTAACTCTCTAACTCCTCTTAACCCCCCACTTAAGTTGTGTAACTCTTTTTACTTTTAAACTTCCCTTTATTTGGGTGACTTTTCCTTTCCTCTCTTTAAGTTTGAAAACACACCAATTCAATTTATTAAATTAAGTTTTGAATTTTTGAATTGTGGCATGAGTTAATAAAATAAGGATGAGCCTTATTTTATTTTGGTTGGATGTTGTGTGTGGACATTTGAGGAGAGAGCTCTTGGGTGTTTTCATCTTCATCACGAAGAACACCAAGACTTCGACGAAGAACGCCATCACCGCAAGAAGAGATCGACGTGCCGTCTCTTCTCCTCTCCGCAGCCGGTGTGTGACCCCTTTTTCCGAAGATTGATGACGAACCCTCTTTTGATCTTCTTCCTGTGTCAAATAAAAGGAGACGCCACTTCCTCCTCGGGTGTTCTCTATCAACATCCGGAGCTTCACCTCGCGACGTCGTTTTCTGCGGCGACCCCCCGTTCTAGCTACGCTCAAGGTAGGGGTTTAAATTTATTTATTTATTTTGTTCGTGAATCCTACCTTGTCGTTCTTCATGAAATACAACCTTTTGATATCGACTAATGAGAGGGGGCCGGACCACACAAACATGGCCGACCCTCCTCCTTTATTGTTGATGTTTTTATTGCGGATTGGAACAAAATGGCGTGGTGTCGTCGCACCACGCGGAATCGTGCGGCAAGGAATGCGCGGCGCTGTTGCGCCGCGCCGTGAAATTGAACCAAGTCGCGGTGCCGTCACGCCACGCCAGAGAACCGTAGAAACACCACGACCGGAGCAGGGCCATGGCGTAGAGGTGTGGTGCCGTCGCACCACACCGGACGAATCAAGGCCGCGGCCAGTTCCGGGCCACGACGGAGCAAGGAGACCGGCGGCCGGTTCCGGTCCGCCGGCATCGGAGCAGGGGGATCGGCCGTCGCCGGTCCCGTGGTGGCAGAAACCGGCCGGCCGGGGCGGGCCGGCCAGACGGGAGGACAGCCAAGGGTTCAAACCCCCGGCTAACCAGAAAAATGGCCCCCAATAAATGGGGGCCACGGTTACAACCAGGGGGGCAGGCGCCCCCCACGCCAAACGGCTCGGTCGTTTGGCCGAGCGCCTGGCCAGCGCGCTGGGCGCGCTGTGCCCAGGCCGGGCTGGCTGACTGGCCAGTTCGCCAGGCCGGGCCGTGCCCAAGCGGGCCGGACCCGGACCCAGTTCGGGTCGACCCAGGGGGTATCGGGCCGGGTCGGACCGGGCCCGAACCCCTTAATACCGAACCTTTTCCGGTCAGACGCCCATAACTTATGCTACGGGCCTTCGATTGACACACCGTCAGTTGAGATGCGATCCTTGGATCGAGACGGTAGTTTAGGTATATGTCACTCAAGGTTTCGGAATACTTTGCGTTTGACCGGGTTGGTTCGTACACGAAACCAACCGGGCCCTCAGAGCGGAAACGCTCATATCTTGAGCTACGGATGTTCGATTGACGTGCCGTCGACTTTGTTGGATTTATCTTAGTGAGGAAGATCTTTTGGCTTACTCTGCCTGAGGTTTGGACGCAGGTGGAGTATGGTCGGGTTAGTTTTGACTTAAAAACCAACCGGGCCCCTGGGGCGAAAAAACCAATAACTCTCAGACCGGGCATCCGATTGATGCGCCGTCTGCGACATTGAGTTCCAATTAACGATATGGATCTTTTGGATACATCAACTCTGGACTATGTGTCAGTTGATGTATCAGCCTCTTGGCTCGTGGAGCGGACCCTCCCGAACGAGCTTGCTGTGTGCGGGAACCCTAGTGCTGGTTGCATTTGCGACTGTGACGACGACGACGACTGTACAGAGATCCTCAGTGGATTCGACGGCGACGACTACAACACTCAACGATACTTTGTGGATCAATGCTACCGATCTTGTGTGGGTCTGATCCTGTGTGGGTCAGCGCTCAGTGGTCCTGTGTGGGCCAACACCTACAGATCCTGTGTGGGTCTGATCCTGTGTGGGTCTCTGCGGGGGTTAGTTACCTATCGATCCTGTGTGGGTCAGATCCTTTGTGGGTCATTATGGGGGTTAGCTACCTATCGATCCTGTGTGGGTCAGATCCTTTGTGGGTCATTGCAGGGGTTAGTTACCTATCGATCCTGCATGGGTCAGATCCTTTGTGGGTCATTGTGGGGGTTAGTACCTATCGATATTTTGTGGGTCCGATGGCTTAGATGATTCAGTGGAAATATCTGATCATCTCTATCGTCATACGAAGAAGTATACCTGTGTGAGTTTAATCCTGTTTTCTTTCATTTGTGGATTGTGTTGTGCTATACTATGTGGATTTACATTTTGCTTTCCTGTGTGGACTGGGTTGTACTTGGGCTCAGATGTTGGAGCCGAACGAGAATTGATGACTTAGGTATATGTATGGGCATATACCTAAGAAATGTCGGATGTTATTTCATGATTGTATTTTTTCTTTTTGGATTATCCTTTGTGGATTCTGGGAGACCGTTGGGGGTCTCAGGGTCCCTACTGAGTATCTTATACTCACCCCTGCACGGGCTATGCCCGCACTACGTTGTGTTGGTTGCAAACGATGGACAGCGCTGATCGTGGTTGAGGCTTGCGGAGCAGGAAGGTACCTGGAGGTGGACCACTAGGTGGGACGTACTCGGAGCGGTCGGCTAGACCCGAGGAGCAGTGGAGGCTATCTGTACCCACCCTTCTGGTGGGATATCCAGTGGACAGCTCAATGTTGCGGATTTACTTTTCAGTTGTTGTTTTTCCTTTCCAGTTGTACTTTACTTTCAGTTTGGGTTTATATACTGGCCCAGTTACTTTTCCGCACGTACTATTGTACCAGTTTTTACTTAGTGTTTACTTCTTCCTGCTTGCTCTGTGGTGTTTGTGGTTTATTTTACAAAGGCAATGCCTTCCCTTTTTACCAGGATTTATGCCTTGGTGCTAGTTGCCAGCCCCTGGCCTATGGAAGGCGGGCTTGGGGTAGTCATGGCACGGGCCCCGAGGATGGGTCGTGACAAATTGGTATCAGAGGAGTTCAGTTCTACCGCAGAACTTGGGACTTTGATCTTTTTCTATGTGAAGCAATAGTGTTTAGCGTATTGGGTGTGGTTATCAGTCCAGGGAGTCCAGTGTTGGTGCGGCGACCGACGTATCCGTACACCAGGACCCTGACTTCTGATTTCCGACTTAATGCACGAAAACATTGATTGCATGTGTGTTTCATGTTTTCTTTATGATTACTTTGTATCATCTCACAAGGTATACTGTTTTGATCGTGGAACACCTGTTTCCTTTTCAGGATGGCCCCATGACGACAGCTAGCTTGGGTTCCGAGAGTTGTGCGTGACGACAGCCCACCGAGCGACGAGGTCTCGGTACAGGGCCCTTTGACAGCTAAGGCACTGGCGGTAGCTCTACCCGCCGAGCCACTCCTGCGTCCAGCCCCAGTCGCTGATGATGCATGTCGCCTTAGTGCACTGCATGAGTTCCAGTGCCAGTGACCGCCCAGGTTCCGCAGGGAGACGGACCCCCAGGCAGCCGAGGACTGGCTGGAGGCAGTGGTGAGAGTTTTCATGTTAGTGAGGACACCAGCAGACCTCATGGTGATCCTCGCAGTGAGCCTACTACACGCAGTAGCAGGCAGATGGTGGAGCTTGATGCTCCAGGTGCACGATGAGGCATCCCTCCTCTGGACGGACTTTGAGAGCCTCTTTCGCTCAGAGTTCATCCCAGCCACCCTCCGTGCAGTGCACATCCAGGAGATTCTTCAGCTGCGGCAGGGCAGCTTGACAGTCGCCCAGTACTCGGAGAGATTTACCGATCTCTCGCGCTACTCTATAGACATGGTACGAGACCCATTCTTCCGGGCTCGGACCTTTGAGTAGGGATTGAGACATGAGATCAGGGCATCACTGATCACCATCAGCATTCCGACTTAGACAGGAGTACTGGAGTGAGCTCTTCTCATCGAGAGTTTTCTTTCTGAGTCTACACCAGCGTCGAGACCTACTGCAGGGCGACACATGGCGGAGTCTTTTGCAGCTAGCAGTAGACAGATGTTACAGAGGTCCAAGAGGGCCAGGCCAACGGGTGGACGACCACAAGATACTGTCTCGGAGGTGCGGGGCAGATGCAGCAGAACCAGCCTTACGATTGGAAGACAGTGCTATGCATGCGGCGGGCAGGGCCACATGGCTCGTGACTGCCCAACCCGCCATGCAGAGGAGCAGCAGATGGTTGAGGAACCACCTAGTTAGAGGCAGAGGTTCGACCATAGCAGTCTGCAGGGAGCAGGCGGATGAGGCAGAGGAGCTGGCCGAGTAGCAGGTGGTGGGTGACGCTTTGAGGCTCTACCACCACCACCACCAGGAGGTCCACCCCGACCTCAAGGGAGAGCACAGCTTCAGACAGCTGAAGCCTACGATGATGAAGCTCCGGAAGCAGGTGGACAAGTGCGGGACTAGATCGAGGCATAAAGGCCCTTGACCATAATGCCTCTGGCTTCTTTGTTTGTGTTTCCTTGTGTCCTTGTACTTTGAGTTGAAGTAATAAAAGACGCTTGCAATAGTGACATCTGCTTTCTTGTCTTTTGTTTGTTAATACTAAGAGGTGCCGGTTAAAAACTGTTGACTTCACCCTCACTTGAGAGATTCTTATTGGAGGAGACCCAGTGACCACACACTGTTGCCGACAGTGTGACTCAACCCTTGGAGGCGAGAGTAACGATTGGATCTCTTGGTAGCAGTGTCGAGGCCTTACGACGTCATCCATGCCGTGAATTAACTAATCATGACGAGATTGACTATATTAGTCAAGGAACGTGGTTCATCCAGGGGATGAGATCGGATTTCCATTTTCGGCAAAGGAGAAATCATTTCAGCTTTTCAGAACGTTAAGGAGGAAGGGGAAACCCTTCGTGTGGTCAGACAGATGTCAGTAGAGCTTCCAGAAGCTGAGACAAAGTTTGACTAGCGCCCCTAGAGGCATGGATAGAGATGGAGAAGCCTTCCTTCAGTCTCTCACAGTAACCCCTCCACTACTGCAGTGGGTCAGAGAGGCACAATGTGGGGATGCTGACTATGAGACATGGCGTTCACAGATATCCTGAAGACATGCACCTGATGGTTTCTCCTTTGGAGCAGAGCACAACGTCCTTTTCAGAGGACGTACCTTGGTACCAGTTTCCTTACAGGAGGAGGTACTGAGAGAGTTTCACACTTATCCTTTGGTGGTACATCATGGTGTGGTGAAGATGTACCAGGATCTCAGAAGACAACACTAGTGGCCAGGCATGAAGAAGGCTATGGTGGAGTTCGTTTCTCGATGCCTCACCTGCCAGCAGGTGAAGGCAGAGCACCAAATACTAGCAGGCTTGGTACAACCCTTGGAGGCCCCGGAGTGGAAGTGGGATGAGATATCTATGGACTTCGTTAATAGACTTCCATGCACTTCCAGAGGTCACGACTCCATTTGGGTGATTGTCGACCGACTCACCAAGTCGGCTCACTTCTTACCCATTAGAGAGCAAGGCTCAGTGGAGAGCTTGGGACGTCTCTACGTCCATGAGATTGTGAAGCTTCATGGTGTTCCATCATCTATCGTCTCTGATCGAGATGCTCGCTTTACTTCCCGGCTTTGGAAGGGATTGCAGGAGGCATTCGGGATGCAGCTACGTCTGAGCACTGCCTTTCACCCTCAGACAGATGGTCAGACGGAGAGGACCATTCAGACTCTCGTGGACATGCTCTGCGCATGTGTCCTCGACTTTGGTCGTAGCTGGGAGGACCAACTACCCTTGGTGGAGTTTGCGTACAACAATAGTTACCACTCCACCATCGGGATGGAACCATACGAGACGTTGTACGACCGACCTTGGAGATCTCCTTTGTGCTGGACAGACCCTGGGGAGTCAGCACTTGTGGGACCGAAGATGGTTCAGGACACGACAGAGAAGGTCCAGGTCATCCAGGAACGGATGAGGACAGCTCAGAGCTGGTAGAAGTCATATGCTGATAGGAGGAGGAGGCCACTAGAGTTCAAGGATGGCGACCACATCTTCTTGCGTGTCACACCTCGACGTGGATTAAAGAGATTTGGCCGGGGTGAAAAGTTGTCTCCACGCTTCATCAGACCATTCCAGGTCCTCAGCAGGATTGGCGAGGTGGTTTATCGCCTGGCCCTACCACCTCAGTTGCACCGGGTGCACGACGTCTTCCACGTATCTCAATTGAGGAGATACGTGCACGACCCAACGCATATCATTGACCATGGGGAGTTTGACGTTGATGATGGGGCATCTTTCGTGGAGGTTCCGGTGGAAATCGAGGATCGACAGGAGCGGGTCCTACGTGGATGGTCAATTCCTCTGGTACACATCAGATGGCAGCACGAGAACCTCTAGGAGAGCACTTGGGAGCGAGAGGCTCAGTGCATGCTCAGTACCCACTTTTGTTTCCCTAGCTTATGATGTATCTTTACGGGGACGTAAATCCCTGAGTTGGGAGTAATGTAAAGACCCATAACATTCAAGGGAAATTTTTTTCTTAATTTTCTTTGGGATTTTACAAGAATGCAGTTTCTGACAGAACTTGATTCCGAGGCCCGGTGTTCCCGGAATTTCTATCCGAAGTTTAGCTCAGGTACATTCAGTGAACGAACGTGCGGGAATTCATATCTTTTGAAACGGAGATCAGAATCGAATTCCAAGGTCACCGATGGAACCGCAGCGCCGAAAATTTCTTAGGAACTCCTTTTCTGGAGTTGCGTTTGCTCGATATGAGTTGTTTAATTTTGTGGATTAAGTGTGAGTGAAATAAAATTTCGTTAAGAATTATATTTCTCTTCTCCATGAGTTAGAACCTAAGTGTAGGAGTTAGGGTGGGACCCACTGATTGTTAGCTTCTCTTGAGTGGATTAAAGGTGAGGTGGGTCCCACACGAGCCCCCACCTTTTCAATTTCCTTAACTCTATAACTCCTCTTAACCCCCCCACTTAAGTTGTGTAACTCTTTTAACTTTTAAACTTCCCTTTATTTGGGTGACTTTTCCTCTCCTCTCTTTAAGTATTCCAACACACCAATTGAATTTATTAAATTAAGTTTTGAATTTTTGAATTGTGGCATGAGTTAACAAAATAAGGATGAGCCTTATTTTATTTTGGTTGGATGTTGTGTGTGGAAATTTAAGGAGAGAGCTCTTGGGTGTTTTCATCTTCATCACGAAGAACACCAAGACTTCGATGAAGAACGCGGTCACCGTAAGAAGAGATCGAAATGCTGTCTCTTCTCCTCTCTGCAGCCGGTGTGTGACCCCTTTTTCCAAAGATCGACGACGAACCCTCTTTCGATCTTCTTCCCGTGTCAAAGAAAAGGAGATGCCACTTCCTCCTCGGGTGTTCTCCGTCAACATACGAAGCTTCACCTCACAACGTCATTTTCCGCGGCGAACCCCCATTCTAGCTACGCTCAAGGTAGGGGTTTAAATTTATTTATTTATTTTGTTCGTGAATCCGACCTTGTCATTCTTCGTGAAATTCGACCTTTTGCTATCGACTAATGAGAGGGGGCCAGACCGTACAAACACAGCCGACCCTCCTCCTTTATTGTTGATGTTTTTATTGCGGATTGGAACGAAATGGCATGATGTCGTCGCACCACGCGGAATCGTGCGGCAAGGAATGCGCGGCGCCGTTGCACCGCGCCGTGAAATTGAACCAAGTCGCGGCACCGTCACGCCGCGCTGGAGAACCGTAGAAACACCGCGGCCGGAGTAGGGCCGTGGCGGAGAGGTGTGGCGCCGTTGCACTGCACCGGACGAATCAAGGCCGCAGCCAGTTCCGGGCCACGGCGGAGCAAGGAGACCAGTGGCCAGTTCTGGGCCGCCGACGTCGGAGCAGGGGGACCGGCCGTCGCCGGTCCCGTGGTGGTAGAAACCGGCTGGCCGGGGCTGGCCGGTCGGATGGGAGGACAGCCGGGGGTTCAAACCACCAGCCGGCTAGCAAAACGGCCCCCATTAAAGGGGGGCCGCGGTTACAACCAGGGGGCATGCGCCCCCCACGCCAAACGACTCGACCGTTTGGCCGAGCGCCTAGCCAGCGTCCTAGGCGTGCTGTGCCCAGGCCGGGCCGGCTACCTGGCCGGTCCGCCAGGTCGGGCCGTGCCCAGGTCGGGCTGGGCCACGCCGGCCGGGCCAGGCCGCGCCCAAGTGTTCCAGACCCGGACCCGGTTCGGGTCGACCCGGGGGTTATCGGGCCGGGTCGGACCGGGCCCGAAACCCTTAATATCGAACCTTTTCCGGCCGGACACCCATAACTTGTGCTACGGGCCTCCGATCAACGCACCGTCAGTTGAGATGCGATCCTTGGATCGAGACGGTCGTTTCAGTATATCTCAATCAAGGTTTCAGAATACTTTGGGTTTGGCTGGGTTGGTTCGTACACGAAACCAACCGGGCCCTCGGAGCGGAAACACTCATATCTTGAGTTACAGACGTCCGATTGACGTGTCGTCGACTTTGTTAGATTCCTCTTAGTGAGGCGGATCTTTTGGCTTACTCTGCCCGAGGTTTGGACGCAGGTGGAGTATGGTCGGGTTAGTTTTTCCTTAAAAACCAACCGGGCCCCTGGGACGAAAAAGCCAATAACTCTCAGACCGAGCGTCCGATTGACGCGCCGTCTGCGACGTTGAGTTCCTATTAACGATACAGAACTTTTGGATACATCAACTCTGGACTATGTGTCAGTTGATGTATCAGCCTCTCGGCTCGTGGAGCGGACCCTCCTGAACGAGCTTGCTATGTGCAGGAACCCTAGTGCTGGCTGCGTTTGCGACTGTGACGACGACGACGACTGTACATAGATTCTCAGTGGATTCGACGGCGACGACTACAACACTCAACGATCCTTTGTGGATCAGTGCTACCGATCCTGTGTGGGTCCGATCCTGTGTGGGTCAGTGCTCAGCGGTCCTGTGTGGGCCAGCGCCTACAGATCCTGTGTGGGTTCGATCTTGTGTGGGTCTTTGCGGGGGTTTGTTACCTATCGATCCTGTGTGGGTCATTGCGGGGGTTAGTTACCTATCGATCCCGTGTGGGTCAGATCCTTTTTGGGTCATTGCGGGGGTTAGTTACCTATCGATCCTGTGTGGGTCAGATCCTTTGTGGGTCATTGTGGGGGTTAGTACCTATCGATCCTTTGTGGGTCCGACAGCTTAGATGATTCAGTGGCAATATCTGATCATCTCTATCGTTATACGAAGAAGTATACCTGTGTGAGCTGTATCCTATTTTCTTTCCTTCGTGGATTGTGTTGTTCTATCCTGTGTGGATTTACTTTTTGCTTTCCTGTGTGGACTGGGTTGTACTTGGGCTCGGATGTTGGAGCCGAACGAGAATTGATGACTTAGGTATATGTTTGGGCATATACCTAAGCAGTGTCAGATGTTACTTCGTGATTGTATCTTTACTTTGTAGATTATCCTTTGTGGATTCTGGGAGACCTTCGGGGGTCTCGGGGTCCCTACTGTGTAGCTTATACTCACCCCGGCACGGGCTATGCCCGCACTACGTTTTGTTGGTTGCAGAAGACGGACAGCGCTGATCGTGGTTGAGGCTTGCAGAGCAGGACGGTACCTGGAGGTGGACCACTGGGCGGGACATACTCGGAGCGGTCAGCTGGACCCGAGGAGCAGTGGAGGCTATCTGTACCCACCATTCAGGTGGGATATCCAGTGGACAGATCAACGTTGCAGCTTTACTTTTCAGTTGTTGTTTTCCCTTTCCAGTTGTACTTTACTTTCAGTTTGGGTTTGTATACTGGCCCACTTACTTTTCTGCACGTACTGTTGTACCAGTTTTTACTTAGTGTTTACTTATTTCTGCTTGCTCTGTGGTGTTTGTGGTTTATTTTACAAAGGCAATGCCTTCCCTTTTTACCGGGATTTACGTCTTGGTGCTAGTCACCAGCCCCTGGCCTATGGAAGGCGGGCTTGGGGTAGTCACGGTACGGGCCCTGAGGACGGGCCGCGACACCCTATTCCACATTATTTCTTGTGAAAAACATTTAAAAAACTTGGGATGAGCATAAAAATCTCAATAACGGATACAAAAAGAAGGAAAACTGTTAGATTTTCAAAACAACAAGTAAACCGTGAATACTTTATCATAAGTAATAAATTTCACCTTTATAAAGTAGTAAATACTATTCACTGAATAAAAGATCATTACTTACCCTTTTGTAGACAAAATATTACCATAAAACCCATCCAAATAACACATAACATATAAAGGTTACTTAGGACATAAACATACTTAAATGGAATAACCATACGATCGACTTCCACACATATCACAAAATGGGATAGCTATACAGCCAACTTCAATACCCAATGCATTGGAGGTTATAATGTAAACACCCATACTAGTTTATCATGGCACCAACCATCATTTGGTTTATCATGTAACTACCCATCAAATGTCCAATTACCATTATAAAATCATAACACATAAAACAAATATAAAGGAAAGAAAAAATTTCCACATTTCAATCACAATATATCACATAAATATATTGACATAAAAAAATCCATTATCAAGACCATTTTCAATACCAAAATACATAAAAGTGTATATATTATTTATTTTCATTGAGAAAACACATTACGGCTTGTTAAGGAAGCCAAATAACAAATAATACTCACGGTGACAGAAAAGTCGTTGTCACCGCTTAAGTTAAAAGAAACATTAATTTTTTGTCATTTAACAAAATGATTCATAGAAAAATATTCCCTTTGAAATTTCAAGGGTGTTTATACAGCGTATACAAGAATGTCGGGTATTAAAACAAAATATACCCCAATGAAAGGATATTGAGACAAAGTCCCTTACCTCGTGTCTGACTTGACCCGTTTGTTTTTTAATATCCTGAATAATAAACTAAAGTTAATTTCTACTTTATTAAGAAACATTTTCATGTTTATATTCCTTTTATGTCACTTATTACCATGTTATAAACAATATGAAATCATTCAAGTTAATAATGTTCATTTTGGTGATATTTGGTACTTGAGTCGCAAATGAACACCATATAGTTAGAAGTTGTTTACATGGTCAAAAATTCATTATATCTAGAATGATATTCATTATTTAGATATCATATATATCATATATATATTGTATATAAATATATTTATAATAGTACATAACATTTGGAGGTAAGAAATGAAATGCACCGTTCATGGAGACGGTAAGCCATACGTACGCATGGACACTACTTCCATTTCTATTTCTTATTTTAATAGAATTAAAACATATTGATATATAGGTATATTATAATTACAGTATAATATCATATATAATACCATTAAATCTATCCTTTATACATCCCACATATGGCGTGAACAAGTCATATCACTTTGAGGGGGCGGTAGTCTGCACTTCCTCAAATGAAATTATCGTGTTTACCCATAATGGAAACCATAAAGGTATGATATAAAAGAAAAATATAGAAGCATAAAGAACAAATAAGAATTATATATATCATATATAAATATACTGTCATCTTAATGGCCACCATGAGAAGTAGTAAGAGAATATCGAACAATCATCGTTTCATGAGGTGTTAGTTTTCCATCCACAGAAATAGTATGTTCTTCACCCATTATATGGAGATGTGTGTAAGTGTAGTTCGAGTACTTCTCATAACAACATCCTAGCATATTGATGATTCTGGTGTTATAAAATAAAGTAATAAAAAGAGTATAGGGGTCGGATAAGTAAAATAAAAGAAAATAAGTTAAGAGAAACTGTTACATTTAATTTGGGTAACTCACTTTGGTTTGAACCAAAATGGTATGTTGAAGTGCCTTCTGCCTATGGTAAGGCTTATAAGTGGAAGAGAGGGATGTAGGTAGCTTAATTGGGTAGAGGTTGGATGATCCAAAATGCTTTAGAGGAGCGAGGAATTGCTTAGAAATGGTCTCCTTTTATAAGGGGCGGGGGGAGGGACTCTTTAAGAAAGTGTGAAAATATTATTTTATTATATAATGATATTCAGTTTCTAAAAGTCCACAAATAATTAGAGTATATGTTAAGATGAATAATGGTCAAAATAAATTCATCCAATAAGAATTTGACAGGTTTTTGATGTTATTTTAATATTTATAAGCTTATTTATTTAAATCATTTATTAATAAGGTAAACACTGCATCATTATTGTGTAATTAATAATTTAATTTATTTTATGTCTAAAAACTATAAAAAAATAAAATGATGTAAGAAATAAATTTATCTTTACAATGAATATTTATAGTCAAAAATATTACTTATATAACACCATATTTAAATTAATTTACTAAGAGATATTTGTTTATGTCATTTTTGTCTTTACATTAAATTAATTAATCTAAAATGTCATTATCATTCATAAGTGGCTCCATGGGGTCCCAAAATCGACCCAAGGATGACCATGGTCGTCCATTAATCATAAATTAAGGTTAGGACAAGTTTTAATGTAATTTTGAATTATTATATTATTCTTTTTACCTTGAATTACTATATTTACCTTTAACTGCGGTAAATAAAAGTCAAAAGTTACTATTCACCAAAAATTATTTTCATCTCATTGAACCAAATTTTACTTACTAATAGAAACCATGTATGTCGGATTTTCGAAATTCAATTCATAGAAGTGGTAAAATTTCATTTAAATGAAAAAGTCAGTTTTTTTAACTACTACTAAGTGGTTTCACTATTCATAAAAAATTGATGTTTTTCAGAAAAAATACGAAACATTCCTCATAATCTATGTTTGATATTTTGAATTCAAAAATTATGTCTATTATACCAAATTCTAAGCATAGAAGTTGCATTAATTAATTTCAAATTAATTCCCGTTGTTAAAAAAATAGCGTGTTTTTAAGAAACAATAACTATAAAAAGTTTGAGATTTGTTTATATCCAAATTCAAGGTGAAAATAATTCAAATGACCAACATTGGATTAAATGTTAAAAATATATTCTAATTACACTTTAAAACCAATTAAAAATATAATCTAACCATATAAATAAATTAGATTAAAATGCAGTTTTGAATTAAAAGACAATATTTTTCACTATTCATTAAAAAATGAACTTTATCGGAAAAATTCAAAAAAATTTCAAAAAGTAAAATTTGGTGTCCCCATTATAAAGAAGGATTTTGTTTTGTCAAATGGAATGTATTGAAGTGACCAAAACTATATTTAAAGAGGGTTCTTCATTAAAAGGTGGTAAATCGTCCTTATCATATGAATTAAGCTTAAAATTAGATGCATTCAAATTTTCAGCCTCTAATATTTATTAGATAAAAGTAAATAAATTTAAAAAACATGTATAATCATATTGTAGTTAGTTTTTTTTTCATTCCCACCAATACAACATCTAGCAGTTAACTTCTATTTAAAATAATATTATTATTTTATTAGTGTGAAACGTAAGATTTCAAAAAAACCCGTTGTTACGTATCGGGGACACTATCGAACATAGTAAACCATTAAATATAAAATTAATATTTAATTCAAAAATATTAATACATATGAAAATATCTTATTATTCATTTATCTAGGATGTTACATTCATGGTGGATCCCTCTATTGTTTTTTTTGATAGAGACCTGAGGTTTAAATCTAGGTTTTGTAATGGTTTTTAGGTGGTGTTGGGTTCCAAGATTCTATTGAGAATGTACTGTAATCCATATACGAATGAAAAGACAAAGGGGAGTTTTTAGATTCTTGATGATATGAATTGGGCTTCTGTGATTGATGTTGGCGGATCTTGGAAAAATAATATTCATGTAGTTAAAGTTTCCTACAAAAATAGTTACCATTCCTAGATTGAGATGGTTCCATTTGAGTATTTTTATGGGAAACCATGTAGATCTCCCTTGTGCTGGCCAATGTTGGGAGGGAAGACCTTGGATTGGCCAAATATTTTTTTTGGAAATGAGTGGAATAGGGCAGTTGATATAGAAGTGACTTTTCATAGCATAGAGTTTTCAAAAATATTATGTGGACAGTTTTCATTATCCACAAGAGTTCGAGCTTGGTTATAAATTTTTTAAGAGGTTAACCTTTTTGGGATATCATAGTGTAAGTAATTAGTGTAAGTTAGAACAATGGTTTATGGACCCCTTTGATATCATTGGATGACTGGGAAAGCTGATCTATCTGTTGGGCTTCCAATATGGTTTTAATTCTATCCACAAAATATTTCATATATCCAAGATATTGATATATATACTAGATATTTACCTTGTGATTATATGTTAGTATTTTGATCTTCATATCAACACCACTTTGCTGGATTATACAGTTTTAATTATAGATCACCGATAGAGTATACTACAATGAAAAATGGTTCATATGGTCTAGGTAATGTGATAGTGTGGACATGATAGCCATGAGATAAGGGAGATGAAATTGATGATGTGGTAGTAGTGTCCTTAAATTTTTTGAATTCATTGACTCTGAAGTCATTTTGTGGAAGAAATAATTTATAATGGGATTATTGTAACACCCCTTTATGCTTTTCAGGAACCCCTTTTTTCATGGTTTGTTTATCACCATTGCTTTTGTGTGTTTATCAAATTATTAGGGATATAGATCCTTTTATTGGGAAAAATGGAAAATATTTAATAGATTTATGTTTTTTTAATTAATTGAGTCCCAGTACAAATATGTTGAAAACATTGTTAGGTTCTTTCCTAGTTTAGAGGATGTCCTAGGTGTTTTGTTTTTTTATACTGGAAACTGGTATATGTAATTTTGTTCCCTATAAAGGGACTACACAACACGTACTAGTGTAACATCCCAGGTGAATAAAGACTAATACATTTTCATATTTGTGAATTAAATATTAATTTTACTTTAAAGGGGATGTTATTTTTGATGGCGTACCTGACACGCAACAATGGGTTTCTCCAAAGTCTAATGCTGCACACAATGCTGAGACATAATAATAAATAATAATATAATATTATTTTAAATGGTAGTTAATTCCTATCCATTGTATTGGAGGGAATGAATAGAACTAACTAAAATATTTATATACATGTTTTTTAAATGTTTTTTACATTTACCCAAAAATAGTTAGAGGATGAAAATGTGAATGAATCTAATTTTAAGCATAAAAACTATAATATTCATTAAAAGGTCAATTTCCCACCTTTTGATTGAGAACCCTCATTAAATATAGTTTTGGTAAATTTTATATGTTCTATTTAAAAAAATACAATTTATCTTTAGAATCAGGATATCAAAATTTACTTTGGGTAAATTTGTGGTATTTTTCTGAAAAAATTCATTTTTTAATAAATAGTAAAAAATACTGTATTTTAATTCAAAATTGCCTTTTAGTATAATTTATTTATATAATTATATTATCTTTTTAATTGGTTTTAAATTTTAATTAGTTTATATGTTTTCCATTTAATCCAATGATGGCCATTGGAAGTAATTGCACATTGAAATTGGACATAAACAAGTGTCAATCTTTTGATAGTTATTATTTCTGTAAAACACACCTTTTTTGACAACATGAATTAATTTTAAATTAATTAATGCAACATTTATGTTTTTAGTTTGATAAAATAGAAATCCTTTTTGAATTTTTAATTTCAAATATTGCTTTGGTGGATTTTTAGGTATTTTCTAAATAATTTCAATTTTTAGGGAATAGTGAAAACCTTAGTAGTAGTTGAAAACCGACTTATTCATTTAAATAAAATTTTACCGCTTCTATTAATTGAATTTTAAAAATCTAAAATACATGGTTTTTATTAGTAAGTAAAATTTGGTTCAATAAGATGAAATTATTTTTTGGTAAATAGTAACTTTTGACTTTTATTTAACGTAATTAAAGGTAAATAAAGTAATTCAAGTTAAAAATAATATTATAATAATATAACATTACATTAACACTTTTATGAACCTTATTTTATGAGTAATGGCCTAAAAATAAAATCCTTGGGTGATATATTTGGCCTTTGAAAGCCATTTGGGTAAGATAATGACATAAATAACTTTTTATTTAATGTAAAAATATATCATAAACATGTATTGTTTTGATAAAACAATTTTTATGAGGGGTTATATAATTTTTATAGTTGAATATAAATATTAATTATAAATCTAAAATTATTTACTAAATCATGGTATTTTATTTATAATTTTTATAAATCAAATAGATAAAATTATTTATGACACAATAATGATGAAGTGTTTACCTAATTGATGAATAATTTAAATAAATAAGATTATAAAGATTAAAAAAATATCCAAAACCTATCCAATTATTATTGGATGATTTTATTTCGAACAAGAGTCATATTATATAATACTTTAATAAGTTTTGGACCTTTATAATCATAATATAATTATAAAATAAAATAATATTTTCAAACATTCATAAAGAGACTCTCCTCCCCATTATAATAAGCCCTCACCTCTAACCCATTACTCACACCTCTCAAGCCACTTGTCTCATCCAAACTCTACCCAAATAATATCTCAATATCCCTATCTTCCATCTATAAGCCTTTCCATAGGTAGATGGAACTTCAAAAAATCCTTTTGGTTTAAACCAAAGGGAGTTACCTGATTTAATGGTAATGTATTCTCTTAAGTTCTTTTCTATTATTTTACTTCTCCAACACCATAAAATCTCTTTATTACTTTAATTAATGAAAAAAATAGTATAATAAATATACTAGGGTGTTTTTATGAGAAGTATTTAAACTAAACTTACACACAACTTTGTCTAATGGGTAAAGAACATATTATTTCTCTGGACGGCGAACTACTGTCTCATGAAACAATGATTGTTCAGTTTTCTCCTACCACCTCTTATGATGGAAATTAAGATTGAACTGTATTTATATGTTATATATATTATATTTATATTTTCTCTATACAACTTTATTTTTCATTTATATCTTACCTTTATGGTTTCCAAAATGGGTAAATACGATAATTTCATTTGAGTAAGCGCGGACTACCGCCCCCTCAATGTGATATGATTCTTCATGCCATATGTGGAATGCATAAAGGATGGATTTAATGAAATTATATATATTATATTATACTAAAATTATAATATACCTATGCATCATTAATTTTTCTTTCCATTAAATACAAAATAGAAATGAAAGTAGTGTCTATGCATACGTACGACTTACCGTCTGCATAAACAGTGCATTTCATTTCTTACCTCTAAATTTTTTATACTATTATAAATACATATATACTGGATATACATGTTATATATGTCTAAATCCTGAATATCATTTTGGTGATAATGGAATTTTTACCACATGAGCAACTTGTAATTATTAAAAGTTCATTTTTGACTCAAGTACCAAATATCGAAAAAAGGACAATTATTAATATAAATGATTACATATGGTTTATAACATGGTAATAAGTGATATAAAAGGAATAATAAAATTGAAAATTGTTCCTAAGAAATTAGAATTTAACTTTAGTTTATTATTCAGAAGATTAAAGAGCGAACATGTCATGTCAGACACAAGGTAAGGGACTTCGTTTCAATCTCCTTTGATTGAGGAATATTTTGTTTTATACACAACTATATTTTATATAGTGTATAAACACCTTTGAATTTTCATTTAATTCAATGTATATCTTTTTCTATGAGGCATATCACTAAATGACAAAAAAGAATATTTCTTTTAACGTAAGCGTTGCCAACGACCTTTTTCGCCACAATGAGTATTATTTTATCTATGGCTTCCTTAACAATTCAAGATGTTTTTAAAAGGAAAATAAATAACATATACTCTTTTACGTATTTCGGTATTGTAAATGTTTTTTTAATATGGATTTTTTATGTCAATATATTTAAATGATGTGAAAATGTTATCTTTCATTTATTTTTCTCTTATTTGTTATGAATATTTAATGGTTCTTGGGTATTGTTTACCTATACGGGTGGTTCCTTTATAAACCTATGGCGGGTGAGCCTGAGATAGCTCCCCAATGAATTGGGTAACTTGAAGGAGGTAAATGATAAATTTTCTCCTAAGATATGTATAGAATATAATGTAATAGGTATTTTAAATGTAACTCCCTATGTAGCTGTGAAAGCTACAACGTAACTATGTTATAGATGCCACAAGTTACCATTATGATTTATGTTTTCTATGTGTTATTCATAAATCTAATGATTTCATGAGGTATTTTAAAAAGACTGTTTTGTTGGAGTAATGTTTTTTTTCTTTATTTTATAACCCTTACCGAGATTTTTATGCCTATCCCATGTTTTGAAATGTTTTTAGGGGACTTAAATATGAATATGGTCCTGGATGGGATCAAAAAAAATTCATGCTTTCTAAAATATGGAACTAGACATGAACCTTTATTTCAATAGTGTTTTATTTTATTAAAAAAATAGAAACTGAGTAAAAGTGTCTACTATTTAATTTTTGAGATGTAATGCAATGGTTATGGCCTAATTCTCTAAAACTCCATACCTAAAAAGATCCTCAATGTGAATTATCCATTTAATTCAAGATTATGTAATGTTTTAATGTTGTGTCCTTATAGTTGGTATCATAGGTATGTTTAGGAAACATTAGGAGTTATAATATTGTTAAATTAATGTCTATAAGTTAATTTATAGTATGATTGAAATGATATAGAATTTTCCAATTACCATGTTCTTTTGCCTAAGTTATTTCTGTGTTCAGAATGATATTTTTCATATGAAACAGGGCAGCTATGATGGGACAACATCAAGAGGAAGAAAACCTTCAAAATCAGTAAACTGATATGGTCAGAATCATAATAGAATAGTTTTTTTAAGTGATGGAATAGTTGACATAGGATATAAATGGTGGTGGCATCCATATACAAGATCATCCAGATCAACCCCATAGTAACATGTCAGTAGTGGATAATTTCATGATGCATCATCCCCCACCATTCAGAAGATCATCTGACCCTGTGCTAGCTGAAGGGTGGATAAAAGCAATGGGAAATATTTTTTATTTCATGGGGTGTTCAAAAAATCAAAATGTTATTCTTGTTCTCTTCGGTTTTGAAGGTGAAGATGATCAGTGGTGGTTGATGGTGAAAAATATCAGGGATAATGAGGATATTACTGCTATTGATTAGGATGAATTCAAAGGTATGTTTCTTGAGAAATATTTTCCTATGGTGGTTTGTCTTAGGATGGAAAAACAATTCATGGAATTGAGGAAGGAGGATGACTCAATGGATGCTTATGAAGAGAAATTCACTCGACTGGAAAGGTATGCTCTAAACTTCATATGAGATCTTGATAGTAAAATCAACCTTTTTTACTCAAGATTAAAGCCAATGTATTGAAGGTCATTACCTTATCATGAGTTCAAAAGTTTTGAAAAAACTTTTTAGAAGTGCGGTAAAGGTGGAAATGGAGTTTTCTGATGATCATGTGTTCTTTGAATAACATTAGAATATGAGGTCGAGGTGGCAGACAATAGGGAAGAACTCTTCAAAAAATTATGATGGTAAGAAACTTATGTTTACAGTTTGTGAAAACTGTGGTAAAAATAATGCTATTGAATGTCTTTTGAATAATGATAAGTTCTACCGATGTGGTAAAATGGGACATAAGGCTCGTAATTGCAATGAAAAAGAGAAGGTTAATGGTAAGATAAAATCTGATTTATAGTCAGTAAAATATTTTAAGTGAAATAAAATTGTTCATTATGAAAATGATTGTCCAACAATGAACTCAACTGAGGAAAGTCCTCTAGACTACAAGCATAAAGGGGTGGTTAAATCCTTTGCAACAAATTCAGAAGATGTTGGGCCCTCAAATGATGTAGTATCTAGTACACTGTTTTTTATTTTGATTATGCCAATGTGTTGTTTGATTGAGGGTCTACACAAAATTTCATTTCTAAGAAGTTTTCTAGTAAATTTTTAATTCCATATCAATATATGAATCCTGAACTTGTGGTAAAAACACCGGGAGGAAATGTTGGGAGAAAAAGAAATTTTAAGAACCAACTTTTCCTTGTGTGCGGAAAGAATCTACCTACAAACCTTATTTTTATGCCTGTAGTAGAGTTTTATGTTTTCTTGGTAATGTATTGGATTTCTATTTATCATACTAGGATTGACTACATAGATAAATAGGTTTGTTTTTAGAGAGATATTTAGTTTTTGTACAAGAATTAACCCTTACTTTTGATAACATATCAGGAAGATGAGAAAATAGTAAAAGATGGAAATGAATGTTACCTTTCACATATTGTTGAAAATAAAGGAACTGTTCAGATTAATGATGTGCCATCAGTAAATAAGTACCTTGATGTTTTTCGTGATGATTTTATTGGTATTATACATGATTGAGAAGTTGAATTTACTATTGACTTAGTTCATGATGTTAATCTATTTTCAGAACCACCTTATCAAATGGATGAAATTGAACTTTTAGAGTTAAAGAATCAATTGCAAGAGTTATTAGATAAAGGTTCCATTTGACCTAGCATATCACCATTGGGTTCTCCTACCTTATTTGTTAAAAAGAAAGTTGGTTCAATATGACTTTTCATTGATTATAGATCATTGAATAACATCACTGTTAAGAACTACTACCCTTTTCCTCATATCGATGATTTGTTTGATCAGCTCTAGGGAGCACAGTATTTTTCAAAGATTATTTTGAGGTCGGGGTACCATCAGTTGAAAGTAAAGGAAGCTTACATTCTAAAGACTATGTTTCATACTAGATATGGCCATTATGAATTTGTGGTTATGACTTTTGGGTTAACCAATGCACCTATTGTATTTGTGGATTTTATGAATAAAATTTTCTGGGAGTTCCTGGATAAGTTTGTGGTTGTGTTAATTAATGATATTTTGGTTTATTCAAAAAGTTAAAAGGATCATTAAAGTCATTTATAGGTTGTCTTGAAACCCTTATAAGAAAAAAAACTATATGGGAAATTACGCATGTGTGAGTTTTGGTTACAAAAAATTTCATTCCTTGGTCAAATTGTTTAAAAAAATGGCATAATTTTTGATCTTGATAAAAACAAGTTATTGAAAAATGGTCAAGACCCACAAATATAAATGATATACATAGTTTTCTTAGTTTGACATGTTATTACTGGAGGTTTGATGAAAATGTTGCATGGTTATCTAGACCATTGACTAAGTAAACTTGAAAAGGTGTTATGTTAATTTGGATAGAAGGTTGTGATGATTTTTTTTGAGAATTGAAAATAAGATTTTTGAATTCTCTAGTTTTGGAATTACCTTACAGAAATGGTGAGTTTGTTATCTACAGTGATTCTTCTTTGAAAGGACTTGGATTTTTCCTTATGCAGAATGACCTTGTAATTTCTTATGTTTCACGTCAGTTGAAACCTCATGAGTTAAATTACCCTACACATGATTTTGAATTAGATTGTATTGTTTTTGGTTTAAAAATTTGGATGCATCATTTGTATGGAGTAAAATATGAAATATATACTGATCACAAATATTGGAAGTATATATCCACTACGAAATAATTGAAAATGAGACAGAGGAGATGGCTGGAATTAATCAAGGATTATGATTGCACAATTCATTTCCATCCAGGAAAGGAAAATAAAGTGGGGGATGCTTTGAGTTGAAAAATTAATTCTACATTAACCTTATTACGTTTGGAACAATATCCTTTGATTAAAGACTTCATGAACTTTTCCATTGAAGTTGTTGGTGCAGGAAATTCCTCTGTTCTGTTATAGGTGTCAGTGAAATCATCTCAATGAAACAAAATTATGAAAGCACAGAAAGAAGATAGTGAGTTTAAAAAAAAGGTAGACTTTGTTAAGAAGGGTAACAATATTGGAAAAACGGCCTATACCCATGGTTCAAAACTGTGGGTATATCCTCCAAAACCGTGGGTATAGCCTATACCCACAGTTCTGGGAAACGTGGGCTGGAACAACATTGGTATAGGTCCCCAACCTATACCCATAGTTTTCCAAAACCGTGGGTATAGGTATCCTACCACCGTGTCACCGAAACATAGCCAATTACCATAGTGTCAACGGCTTTTACCCACGGTTTCAAAACCGTGGGTATAGGTCCTAAAATAATGCAGGTGTCGAGTTTCGATCCCGCAACCTCTTCGCTGCAAACACCGCATCTAAATACTACCCTAACATCACCTATATATATATATATTTAGTTAAATATAGTTATAAAAACTGTGGGTATGGAGGGAAGAACGGTGGGTATAGGGTTCCCGCAAAAAAAAAATTCAATCCCGCGGAAATTTTTTTTCCCCACGCACACAAAAGTGACCTATACCCACGGTTTTTCATAACCGTGGGTATAAGTATTTTAGCCCAGACCTATCCCCATGGTTTTTTCGAAAACCATGGGGATAGGTACCCCTATACCCATGATTTTGGGAAGTCGTGGGTATAAGTCACTTTTCAGGACCTATCCCCACGGTTTTGGGGAAAACCGTGGGGATAGGTCCATTTTCAAGTAGTGTAAGTTGCATAATTTTAACATTGATAAAGATTGTATTTTGAGATTTAGTATGATATTATATGTGCCTTTTGATTCACAGTTTATGAATGAGTTGATATGTGAAGATCATAGTTCTCCATTTTCAGTTCATCCTAGAAGTACTAAGATGTACAGAGAACTTTGGGAGTATTATTGGTGGGATGAAATGAAAAGAGATTTTTCTGACTTTAATGTGAAGTGTTTGACTTGTTAGCTAGTTAAAGAAGAGAATCAATTACCAAAAGGGATGATTTAGCCTTTACTGATGCCCGAGTGGTAATGGGAAAATATATCAATGGACTTTGTTGTGGGATTGCTGATGACATCTCAAGGTAACAATGTAATCTGGGTTATTTTTGATTGATGGAATAAATCTTCTAATTTCCTTCATATTCAAGATACATTGTCACGAGATCAACTTACTCAATTTTATGTTAATGAGATATTCAGGTTGCATGGATTTCCCCTCTCAATTGTATCTGATCGTGATCCCAGGTTTACTTATAGCTTTTAGAAAGGCTTTCAGATGTCATTGGGTACTGAATTAAATTTTAGTACAACTTTTCATACTCAATACGATAAGCATTCAGAATGAAAAATTAAGAACATAGGGGATATTCTACATGCTTGTTCACTATATTACTAGGGATATTAGGACCAAAAAATTTCTTTGGTTGAATTTTCTTATAATGACAGTTTTCATTCCAGAATATAGATGGCTCCATTTGAGTCATTATATGGGAAGCGGTGTTGAACTCCAGCATTTTGGGATAATGTAGTTAAAATGAAGTTTATGGGACCAGAATTGGAATAAGATATGGTAGAAAAAGTTTAGTTGATTCAAAAGAACATGAGAATAGCTCAGAGTAGGAAGAAAAGTTTTGCGAATAACCGGAGGAAGGATCTTTATTTTGATGTAGGTGACCATGCCTTTCTCAAGGGTTCTCCAGGGAAAAGTGTGATGTTTTTTGGTAAGAAGGGAAAGATGAGTCTGAGTTTTATTGGACCTTTTGAAATCATAGAGAAAGTTGGATCAGTTGAGTACAGAGTAAATTTACCTCCATGTTTATCTTAGTTACACATTTTTTTTCTTGTTTCAATGTTGAGAAAGTATTTGTCAGATCCATTTCATGTTTTGATCCTAGATGTAGTTCAGTTGGAAGAGAATCTATCTTATGAGGAACAACCAGTCCAGATTCTTGACCAAAGAGAGCATGTTTTTCAGAATATAGTAATTCTTTAGGTAAATGTTTTTTGGAAAAACCATATGGTTGAAGAGCCAAACTGAAAATCAGATAATTCTATGAGGTATAAATATCCCCACTTGTTTGATAAGTGAATAGAAATTGTGAGGGAGAAATTTCTAAAAGGGGGGAAGGATGTAACATCCCAGGTAAATAAAGAAAAATACATTTTCATATTTTTTAATTAAAAATTAATTTTACTTTAAAGGGGACACTATGTTTGATGGCGTACTTAACACGCAATAACGGGTTTCACTAAAGTCTAATGTTGCACACAATGCTGAGACATACTGAAAAATAATAATATAATATTATATTAAATTGTAGTAATACCTAGAAATTTTATTGGCGGTAATAAATAGAAGTAAATACAATATGAATATACTTGTTTATAAAATGTTTTTACATTTATCCAATAAATGTTAGAGGCTTCAAATGTGAATGAGTGTAATTTTAAGCATAAATAATCTAATATTCCTTCAAAGGTTGATTTAATTATTTTTGATGGGAAAAACTATTTAAATCTATTTTTGGTCACTTTTATATGTTTTATTTGACAAAATAAAATTCTTCTTTAGAATCGAGACATAAAAATT
Source organism: Viscum album (assembly GCA_963277665.1). Classification (NCBI taxonomy): domain Eukaryota; kingdom Viridiplantae; phylum Streptophyta; class Magnoliopsida; order Santalales; family Viscaceae; genus Viscum; species Viscum album. Next base: position 364,140,777 of record OY728166.1, on the reverse strand, counting down.
TAATTTTGGTAAATTTTTGTTATTTTGTGATAAAGTTCATTTTTAATGATTATTGATAATTACTGTATTTTAATTCTAAACTGCCTTCTAATATAATTTATTTATATAGATATATTATCTTTTTAATTGGTTATAAAGGGTAATTAGATTATATTTTTACCATTTAATCAAATTTTGGTCATTGGAAGTAATTTCACTTTAAATTTGGACATAAACAAGTGTCAATATTTTGATAGTTATTATTTATTAAAAACACAATTTTTGTTTTGAAAATATGAATTAATGTTAAATTAATTAATTAAAATTCAATGTTTTTAATTTAGTAAAATAGATATCATTTATTAATTAGTAATATCAAATATATCTTAGGTTGAATTTTTGTATTTTTATGAAAAAATCACTTTTTGATGAATTGTGAAAATAATGAGTAGTAGTTAAAAAACCATCTTCATCATTTAAATGAACTTTTACCACCTCTATGAATTAAATTTCAAAAATCTGACATATGTGGTTATTATTAATAATTAAAATGTGATTCAATAAGATGAAAATATTTTTTGGTTAAGAGTAACTTTTACTTTTATTTACCGTGGTTAAAGGTAAATAGGATAATTCAAGGTAAAAATAATATTATAATAATATAAAATTACCTTAACACTTCTTCTAAACATATTAGATGAGTCATGTATGACCAATAAAATCCTTCAGTGATATTTCTTTTCTTTTAATTCCATTTGGGTAAAATAATGACATTAATAACGTTTTATTTAAAGTAAAACTACAAATATCATAAAAATGATTTTTTTTTCTAAAATAATTTTAATGTGGGGTTATAAAATTGATATATCTAAGTATATATATTTATTATAAATCTAAAATGATTTAATAAATCATGGAATTTTGTTTATAATTTTTAGACATCAAATAAATAAAATTATTTTATGACACAATAATGATAAAGTGTTTACCTCATTAATGAATAATTTATATAAATAAGATTTTAATGATTAAAACAATATCCAGAACCTTTCCAATTATTATTGGATGATTTTATTTCGAACAAGAGTCATATTATATTAGACTATAATAAGTTTCAGACATTTATAAGTCAAAAATAATTATATAATAAAATAATATTTTCAAACATTCCTAAAGAGCCCCTCCCCCCCTTATAAAAATTCATCACCTCTAACCTATTAATAAAACCTCTAAAGCCCCTTGAATCATCCAAAATTTGCCCAAATAAGCTCTCACGATCCCCCTTTTCCACCTAGAATCCTTACCTTAGGCATAAGACACTTCAATAATTAATTTTGGTTCAAACCGAAGGGAGTTACCCGATTAAAAGCCAACATCTTCTCTTAAGTTATTTCATTTATTTTAATTCTCCAACACCCTAAACACTTATTATTTCTTTCTTTTATAAAAAAAAGTATAATAAATTTACTTGGTTTTTTTCATGATAAGGATTCGAACAACACTTACACACACCTCTGTCTAATGGATAAAGAGCATATTGTTTCTGTGGACAGCGAAGTACTACCTCACGAAATGATGATTGTTAAATTATCCCCTACCACATCTTATGTTGGGAATTAAGATGTAAATTTATTTATATTTGATATATATTATATTTATATTGTCTTTATACTTCTTTATTTTTCATTTATAGCATACCTTTATGGTTTCCATAATGGGTAAATATGAGAATTTCATTTGAAGAAGTGCAGACTACCGCCTCACAAAGTGATATGACTCATTAATTCCATGAGTATAATGTATAAATTATGGACTAAATTAAATTATATATATGATATTATAATGGAATTATAATATAACTTTATATAATTATCTTTTCATTCCATTAAATCCAAAATAGAAATGAAAGTAGCGTTCATGTGTACGTATGACTTACCGTCTCCATGAACAATGCATTTCACTTATTACCTCCAAATGTTATGTACTGTTATAAATACATAAATATAGATATATATGATATATATGATATCTAAATAATTAATATCATTCTATAGAAAATTTTTTTTTACCACATGAACAATTTGTAATCATAAGACGTTCATTTCTGACACAAGTACCAAATATCGACAAAATGACCATTATTAATTTAAATGATTACATAACATTTACAAAATTGTAATAAGTGATATAAAAGGAATAATAAACTTGAAAAATGTTCTTAATCAATTATAAATTAACATTAGTTTATTATTCAAGAGATTAAATAATGAATGGGTCTAGTCGGACACAAGGTAAGGTACTTCGTCTCAATCTCCTTTCATTGAGGCATATTTGGTTTTATACATGAATTTCTATTATAAGGTGTGTAAACACCATTTAATTTTCATTTCATTAAAATGTAATATGATTATATGATGAGTTTTAATAAATGATTTTTTTTTTCTTTTAACGTAAGCGGTGAGAATGACCTTTTCCACCGCTGCGAGTATTATTTGATCTATGGATTTCCTAACAAGTTGTAATGTTTTTAAAAGGAAAATTAATATCATATAATATTCTATGAATTTTGGAATTGAAAATGGGTTTGATAATGGATTTATAATTTCAATATATTTAAATGATGTGGAAATTTTATGCTTCCTTTTTGTTTGTTTTATGTGTTATGAATATTCTATGGTTCTTGGGCATTGTTTACATATACGAGTTGTTTCATGATAAACATAGGGTAGTTGAGCCCAAGATATACCTCCAATGCATTGGGTAATGTGATGGAGATAAACAATAATTTTTCTCTTAAGTGATTTAGGGAATATAATACTATGGGTATTCCAAATATAACTCCCTACATAGCTGTGAAAGCTACAACATAAGTATGTTATGGAATCCATAAGTTAACATTATGATTTATGTTTTCTATGTGTTATTCATAAATCTTATGATTTCATGAGTTATGTTAAATATCATATGTTTTTATGGAAAAATGTTTTCTATATTTTTTTTAGAACCCTTACTGAGCTTTTTTATTCTCATCCAATGTTTTGAAATGTTTTCCACAGGACATGAAGATGAATAAGGTTGAGGATGGGATCAAGGAAAAGTTATGTTGTCAAAAACATAGAACTAGTCATGAACCTTTTTTCAAGAGTTTTTATTTTATGAAAACAATGTAAATTGATTAGAAGTTTATAATTTTTAATTTTTGAGATGTAATATAATAATTATTACCCAATTCTGTAAAACACTAAACCAGAATAGATCCTCAATGTGAATTATCCATTTAAATCAAAGTTATGTAATTTTTTAAGGTTGGGTCGTTATAACTAGTCACTATGAGTAAGCCATGAAATAGGTTATGGTCAAGAATGGTTGACATTATATGTATTAGATTCACATAATGTAATGTTGAAAATTGGGCTTTTATAAAAAAATATATGAGTTTTTTTTGAATCCTACAATCATTGAATATGAATTGTATCAAGGGATTACATGATGTGTAAATGTCATGAGATTAGGTTTCTAGGGAAACAAAATTATGAATTTCATTCAATCTGCAGCCCTACCTCTCTCAACCTAGATCTCACCATATGTGTTTTTACAAATCTCCCACACTTTTAAATCACTTTATTCAGTGATCAATCATTTTTCATGTTATAGACTGCATCTCCATGTAAGAATTAATTATGGTTCTCCTTTTATTTGGTCTTGGATACTGTGTTTTGTTCATTTTTGGTGTAGATTTGTGATCAGATAGTGTTTTCAATTGATCTTATAGAGTTTCTTGACACACCATGTATTTTGATGTTTAATCTCATGGTTTCCAGTCACCATTGTTAAAAGTGGGATGGTGTATACAATTTTAGCTATGTGTGTATAAAAAATAGTTAATTTAATGAATTTCATGATTTTATAAATATGTTACTTTTTATTTAAGAGTTATTTATATTTTTTTGATAATTATTTCTTGAAAATATTAATGTTTTCAAAGGGGTTTTCTTATAAAAATATAATTTTTCAAATCTGAAAATGGTTTTTTCATACAAGAAATCTTTTTGGCATGGATTTAAAATATATATTTTTAATCATGCTCAATTTTATAAATGTAATTTAATAATAGTGGAACCTTTTTAATCTTGTGTGCATTCAAAAATAAAAAAAGTCAACCTTAGTATTTATTAAACAACTAGTGGTTGTTTTTTTCTCTAAAAAATGTTGCAGGACTTGATGTTAATGGGATCCAACATCTATCTTGGTTTATGGCATTTTTTTCTACTCCATATTTTTTTTATAGGCATGTTTACAAATGATTGTTTGATAATTCATTTACAGATTTTAATCTCATGATAGTTTTTATCATGGATTGATGGCTAGATATTTTTGAATGAGGTTGTATCATATATAATCACATGATGGTATTTTAGGGATATCTGTTTACTTTCATAAGTTATTATGCATGGATATTATGGCTGGTTAAATCATTTTTAGATAACATATTTGTGGTTCGAGAATACTAAATTCTTTTATTAAATCTAAATGAGAATAATTTTTTATATTTTTATTAGATTTATAAAAATTATTTCTTAATCAATTACTATTTTAAAAGTAAGTATTGTTTCATTTTTAACATTATACATTGTATTAAATTTTTGATGGTATACTACAAAGATTTTATCTGACACCATCCTTTTTTCTATTGGGTTTCTATAGATTATTCATTTTATGATTTAGATAAAGGGAAGGGAATCTTATATGATGTTGGATTCTCTTATTGTCTCTTCCTTCTATTTGAGTTGGTTTGGAGGTGACATTTAGTCACGTTGAGAATTATTGGTGTTCATTTATTTATATATTCAAATATATATACTTTGGAATGGAATTTATGGTTCTGGTTGTATATTTCTATTATACATAGTTCTATATTTATATGTATTGTTTTATTATATTGAACACTTATTTTATATTCTATCTCCACCTCACCAAGTGACGACCATCTCCAGTGTATGTTTTGGTTTATCAAGATTGGTATTTTAAAATTTGGTATTAAAGGGAAAGATCAACCATATGTGTTTTAACACTACATGTGTTTCATTTTGTTTCATGGTTAGATAAGAGATAAAAACATAAAAATTTGGATAAAAAGTGCAGGGAAGTGTCCAGGTTAACTCATCCCCATGAATGAATTAGAGTAACCATATATTTTCAGGGAAGTTTATAAAGTTTCATACTTCGGATTTAGTTTCATTTGAATGGATTGTGTGGGATGTTAATATAAATTAAACTTTTACTATTATAAATTTCTTTCATTGATAGAATTCTTAATTTATTTAAATTCAATATGTTTTAAAGAATTAGTTTTAATTATGAAAGTATTCATTTGATTTTGGAATGTAAATGTGATATAATATGTTATAGTTTTCTTTCCATTAGACAATTCCATTGAGAATATATCTTCCAAAAATGAGAGAGGATGGTGTGATGCATGTCCTGTAGGAAAAATACTATAGTGGAACCATCTTGGATAGAATGTGTAATCATTACTATTCTAACTATAGGTTAAGTGGGGGTTAGGAACCAAGTATATATGGTGGATCATGGCTCTGAGTTTACTGTTTAGCATCCACCCATCTTTTGAGGGGAAAAATTACTACATGAATATCAGTAGTATCATGAATGGATTGAGATGATATTTAATTTCATGAATAATCCTAAGGAAATTATGCTTTCGTTTTCAAGATATGTTCTCAAGGGACCAAGAATAATATGGTGGGACTCCATTGTATAAGATAAGTTTCATGGGGAAATTACTTGGGATTCATTCAACAAAATATTTATTCAATAGTTTTACATTGAGATGTTACATGCATGAAATACATATAAGTTAGTGGAAATAGATCTATGGGAGTGTAAAATTATCGTGTTTTCTACTCATTTTGTTTAGTTGGTGAATCTGGGATTATATCTTGTCACAAATGAGTACCTAAATGATAGTATGTTTGAGTTAGGAACGGGGCATGATATTAGGTTGATGTGGATTCTCATGTGCTTTATGAAATTTTGGATATAGTTAAAAATCATATTTCACTAAGGCATACATATATAAGAATATATATTTGGGTGGAGCTTTAATTAGTGTTTTCATAAGCCATAGTGTATCCTCAAAATATAAATGGAAATGAAAATGTATCCAGTATTCCGTAGGAAATATTTTGATGGATTATTCTGGGATCCAATAAAATGTTTTCTATCAGGTTTGAATTTCTTATCCACACTAGTGGTATTGTGTAGAGGATCCCAGGACTTGTAATATTTGTGGAATATTTGGTCATCTAAAATTATTTTGTGATATGATATCTAAGTGTATTATAGAAGCATCCACATTCACAAAGGATTCAAAGGTTCATCCAGATGCTTCCAAGGTTGGTTGTTTATATCATCAGACCAAACAGGATGTTACTAAGGATTATAAAGGAAATATAAGAGCTAATTCCATATCTCTTTATGTTAGGGAGTCTTAATTATATGATTATAATTTCTAGGTAACTACTATTAGTGGTATGGTGTTTATTTGTTATTTTATTGTGCTATTTCTATTTGATCATAGTTCTAGTTATTATTTCATATTTTCAATGCTAGTAGAAATTTTGGGTTTGGATTTGAAATTTATTTTTTACTTCATGGATCTTTATATGACATTGGGAATAAGGTTTGACCATGGATTCACATGTCCCATGTGTCAAGTGATGATAAAAGACATCAATGTGGTATAATACTTCTTATTTCATAATATTTACATTTTTTACTTGATTATTGGAATCAATTAGATGTTCATTATTTAGGACCTTATATATTTTTATATCTATTATGTACATTTATTATCTATAAATGGGGTCACTCATGTTTTTTAGGGTTGGTGGGACTCTATATTGGGACGAGTAGGGTGTGTTGTAAATTATTCTAGTGTATTATCATGTCATTTGTTAGATTTGTTTCATGATGAATTTGAGATTTCTTTGGGTGGTAAAATTCCATAAGAGGTATGTGAGTACCCATAGTTCATTGAAGATGATTTTTATGGTCTACATACATTGGTAGATGTTGATTTTTCTATTGATTTCCTCCATAGTAAGGTGCTCAATTGTATTTCATATAATCAAATGGAACCTGCTATGTTAGTGGAACGTAATGTCTAGTTTGAGGACCTAGAGGCCAAAGGATTTATTCATCATAACATGTAACTGTGGGCTTCAAAATCCTCTTTCCTATGAAGGCATACAAGTGCCTCAATCATTTTATAGACTATCAAAAGTTGAATCAGGTGACCCTTATGAAAAAATTTCATTTCCCTAGGATTACCAATATTTTTCCTCCTTTTTTGGAAATTTCGTAGTCCAAAAATTTACATGAATCCAGGGTACCATTACTAGAGGTTCTGAGAAAAGGATATACTAAAGACATTGTTTAAAAGTCTGTATAGTCATTATGTGTTTCTTCTATGAAATTTTCTCTGACTAACACTAATACGGTGTTTATGTATTTGATGAATGGGATCATTAATTGGTTCTTTAACCCTATTTTATTTAGGTTCATGGATTATATTGTAATCAACTCAATGGAAATGTATTATCATATGGAAAATTTTTATATCATTAGAGAATCTTTAAATAATCATCATTTACATGGTAAGCTTTCCAAATGTGGGATCTTGATCCTGGGAGAATCATTTATGGGGCATGTGGTATCTAAGAGGGCTGATCAATGGATCCTAAAAATATATAGGTGGTTATGTTCTTGAAGAATACCATAAATATGTTTATAATCCATATATTCTTTGGTTTTTTAGGTTTCTATAAACCATTTTTTGATAATTTCTCAAATCTAGAAAAATTGATGACTACTTTCACTCATAAGGGTTTGATGTTTTTTAGAATGAGAACTATCAAAGGTATTTTAATGAAATTAAGGTGTTTTTTACTTCAGCACCAATTTAGAATATTTTGAAACAAAATTGGGTTATGATACATATATAATGCTTTTGGAATTGGTCTAGGATGTGTCCCAATGTAAGGGGAAAGGTGGCAGTGTATGGCTCACCCTAGTTATTCCCTCACAAGAAAAACAATTTTACCCATGTTCTTGAGTTGGATAATGTTACGTGTGCACTAAAAAAGAGATTCACTATATCTTTGGTGAGTGGTTTACTATTTTTTCGAGGTATAATATCCTAATATATATTTTATGTTAGAGGTATTTGAACTTGTGATAGATACGTCAAGTAAAATTCCTTCATAAATTTAATTTTTATATAGTATATACTTATAAAAATGAGAATTTGGTTGCTGATGTGTTGAGAATAAGATTACTGAAACAAACCATAAAGGAATCAGTTGAGGAGTGATATCTAATGGGTTTACTCTTCTATGATCTCATGTGTATAAGAGTTTGGTGTACAGGTCTTCGTTGCTTCAATTAATGCTAACCCATCATTATATGTGAGAGTTAGAGAGGAGCTATTGATAAACACCGAGTTAAAACAATTAAGTGAAAACATATATGCTGTGGAGACCTTGGGTGTTTTATCAAATTCTCCTAATAGTTCTTTATGCTTCAATGGTATGTTGGTTGTCCAATTTTCCTTGAGAAGATAGTAGATCTATAGTGGAAACTAGTGTTATTGGTTTATCTACATAGTGTCTATCATGGTATACCAAAACTTGATATATTAGTATTGGGGGTAGGGAGTAAGGAAATATATTGAAGATTTTTTATCACGATGTCTTACATGTAATAGAATTGAGGAAAAATCCAAGAGATCTATGGGTTTATTACAGGCCTTATCCAACTAGGTATGGAAATGGGATGATATTTTAATGTATATCATCGTTGATTTTATGTATAATTCTAGTCGTAGAGATTAATTTTCTTTATCATCAATCAACACATGATTTTGTTGTATTTCCTCTTTATCAAGTATATGAATAAGGTATAAGATATTGGGGACTTCAATGGCCCAAATATTGTGATATATCACAAGGATCACTGTTCCATTATGCCTGAAAATAACCCGGCGATCACATCCATGTTCTTGAATGATTATCAATAAATGATAGGTTCACATTTTTGATTGAGCACAGTTTTTCATCTGTAGATGGATGGACATATAGGGAGTACTATCCATGTTGCATAGGATAATATATATGGGATTTTATTCTTGATTTTGGAGGATCTTGGTAAAATCATTTCCAATAAGTCAAATTTTCTGATAATAATATTTATGAGTCATTGATTAAGATGGTTCACTTTGAGGATTTATAAGAGTTTCCATATTGATCTCCCTTGTTCTATGAAGATTTGAGAGAGTGTTCCCTGGTTTGGTCATGTCTTGTTCAGGATATGCAATAGATGGTGTAGTTAATTTATAAGAGGTTTATCACATCATAGTGTAATAAAAAATTTTAAATGGAACATTGTCAACAGTCACAAGACGTTGATATTGGTGATTAGGTTTTTCATATAGTTTCAAATATCCTTGTATATCATCAGTTGGGTAATAAGGGTATGTTGGTACTGAGGTGTGTGGACCCCTTTGAGATCATTTTATAACATGGAATGTGGCCTATTGGTTGTTATTTCTATATGGTTTAACTTCATTTGACTATCTCTTTCAGGTTTTCTAGTTTAGGTGGTATGTAATAGATCCTTCACTTTTGATTATAGGGGAGGATGTTCATATTGAGTCCAAAACCACATTAAATGAGTATCCATATCAAACTATGGATCATTAAGAGAATGTAATTCATTGTATAATTATTCTTCTTGTCCAGGTATTATGGAATTGTAGACATGATAACTAAATGAAATGGGAGAGGAATCACTGATGAGGTAGAAATGTCCTTAAAATTTTTGAAGGTACACAAATATTAGAGATTTCTGGGGACATAATTTGTTTATGTAGGGGATATTATAACACTATGTTATGATTTTCATGTACACTTTTATTCATGGTTAGTTTATCCTCCATGTTTGGGTTTGTTTTCTAGATTCTCGGGGATGTAAATCCTTTCCTAGGTAATCAGAACTAACATTTATATATATATATATATATATATGTATGTATTTTTTAATTAATCTAGTATAAGTATAAACCTTTATATATCTATGAGGTGTTCTCCCCATGTTTAGAGGACATATCAGGTGTTTTGGTGTTTTTATAATAGAAAATGGGTTGTTTTCTATCTATTGGGACAATACACACTGAGTATAGGGGAAACATTTTAGGTAATGGTTTCCAAGAAGATTCCATGAAATAGGTTCATGGTGATAAATATTTACATGTCGGGTATTGTTTATATGTTGTGTAATTTCGAAAAATAGGTTTTAATAAAATAGAATATAATTTTTCATCATTTTCAGCCTTCACAGAATACACAACATGCAAAGGGATTATATGTTGTGTAAATTTTATTTCATTTGGATTTAAGGGGTATATATGGAATATTTTAATTAAAACTAGTCTTCATCACTTCCTCTCATGTCATATAGGTCATCCAAGTAAATTTCATAGGTCCCCCCTTCTAGATTATTTTTCAGAGAAAAATCTTCAGGGTTGTTATGTGCTACCACTCAGGGTAAGCATACATTTCAGATCTTCATTCTATTGGTCTCGAATACAATTCTATTAGTGTTTTTTTTTCGTATTTTATATTTTGTAGAGTCTTCTATAGATCCTTTCAAGTTTCTTTTTTCACCATGTATTTCGAAGGTTGATCTCTTTCATTCTAATCACTGTTTTCGAAGTAATCTATGTTTAGACAATTTCAAGTTAGGTTTTTCTATAAAATGTGTTAATTTATTGAATTTCTTATTGTTCCTAATAAATCTATTTTGTTTTTTCATTGAATATAAGTGACTTGTGGTATGAAATTGTTTCTTCTAAATATAAATCTTTTTAAATGTGTTATCATTAAAAATGGACTTGTTATGATTTGGGAATGTGTTATTCAAAACATTGAAATGGTTTTTAATGGATTAGAAAAATATTTCCTAAATTATGACAATGATTTTGAAATGAAATTTGAAAATCATGGAACTTTATAAACCCTCGGTGCATCCGTAAATATATATAGGCATCCTCATTTTTTATGGCACAACTTTTTGTTGTTTTGTTGATATTGATATATTGCAGTGGGTATCAACATTAGTTGGATCCTATATTTATGAAAGATAGGATTTAATATGTCTACTATATTTTTTAACATTGCATAGATTTCACATGATCATTTTCTTTTCTATTTATGTATTTTTCTCCATTTTTTTTATCATGGATTGTTTCTCATAGGTTTTAAAATTAGATTTTATCACATTGAATCACATGATGGTATTTCATGTATATGTGTTTAATTACATAAACTATGATTCATTGATATGGATTCATATTTTATCACATCTAATTTTCATATTTTTGGTATGAGAATATTATAGGGATTTATGAAAACATAATTGTGGAAATAATTTATAATTAGACTGAATTTATGAAAATTATTTGAAAATAATTTTTTGTCTTAGAAGATAGAACTATTTAATTATTACTATTATTCCTTATATAAACTATATTATGGTAGTATACTAGTCATTGTGATCAAATACTTATTTTTTATTATTTTAGTTGTATATGTTGTGTTACACAACTCTAGTTATGTTAAGGGAATATTATAGCATGCCGGATTCTCATGTTGTCACTACCTTCGGTTTAGGTTGGTTTAGAGGAGGATTTTGGTCATATGAAGACATATTGGTCTTTATTTATTCGTAATTTTAGGTTTATATAGTTTTTTGGAATGTATGGTTCAATTTGTATCTGTTTCTTCTTTATAGAACTCTGGTTGTATATAATGATTTTTTATACTGAAGACATGTTTTTTCTTCTTGATTCACCTCACCATGTGATTTCTAGATACGGTGTGTGGTTTGGTTGAACCTAATTATTATGTCACACATTATGAATCCATAACTATATCAATAACATAAAATATATATGTATGAGAATTTTGGGTTTTATTAACCCAAGATCATGCGGAATGATCTGGAACTACAAAAGCAAACAATGGATGTAAAACTTAACCAGTAACAACTAGATATAAATTTGTATGAACAAAATAAAATATAATAAATAATGAATTATAATTTAGTGTAATTTTAGAAATTATCTATAAATAAAGATCTTATAATTATTAATAATAAAAATAAATTTCCCATTTAGTGGGTAGAGTGCCTTCGACCACCAAACTGATTAAGGTATGTTATTTTGAATCACACATTGTAATCAGGATTTATTAAGACAAAATTTTCATATAGGAATGTTTTATTTTCCATTTAATGAAAAAAAAAATATATTCTTCTCATAATAATTAAATATTATTAAAAAATTTATTTATTTCCTTCTCAATGGTCCATGATATCTTAAGGCCATTTTCTATTAACATCGTCTTTATTTACATAATTATGAAAGGAATCATTTTTTTGTTATTTTAAACATTCATTATTATCAATGAATTTTATTAATTTTTTTATGATTATTCACTTGAATTTCCTAATATTTATAAATTAATTTTTATATTCATGTTCATGTGTTTCACTTATATAGGTTAATCATTATGTTTAGATTGGGAACACAATATATTCTGATGATTCATTGGGAAATGTATTATATCTCATGTAAAAACATTTAAGGTACTGTAGAATAAATACAGCACAATATGGGACTCTTTAAATAATGGTTATGTGGATGGGGAGTGAATTCAATCAACTATGGGACTAAATACCATTATGATGATGCTAATCATAACAATCCTTGATTTGAGAAATGATATTATCTCATTAGATATGTTTCACATAATTATGCCTCATCACTATATTTTTCAACATACCTAGTAATATAATCTGACATTATTATGATTTACACATTTTCCAAACTCATATGAATCATGTTAAATGTTATTATGAAAGGAAAATGAATTTATTAATGATTTATAATCTAGGTTTTAAATTGTATGATTTTATTAAGTTATGTTGATTCACATGGATTATTTTATCAAGGCCACAAGTTCATCTTATTATCGCTTATTATATTTTATTTTTATATCTTCTCTTCACCCTTTACTGATCATCTAAGTTCACTCATTTTTATGTTTCCAATTCCCATTTATATAAATAATAATATTTCGTATGATATTTTTAGAAGGTTATCATAATTAAATATTATTTATTATGGATGTTTAAGTTTTTTTGTAAAATAATTGGGTTATGTATATATTCTCTAGATATAAATTTTTTTTTCGAATCATGGATGAATTTTTTAGTGATATGTGTTTGATTATTCATGTTAGTTGATGTATTTTTAATGTATGTTTTTATTGTGTTTCATTAGTTGGTATCTAGGTGGAATTAAGTAAACAATGGGGAATAGATAATCATGAATAATTTTATGAAATATAATAGAACCTCTTTTTATCCAAATGTTATTTTGGAAGGACATAATATATCATAAGATGAGATATTGGTTTCAGGATATAGAATTTCATATGATAAATTTTCATTATCATATTATTGTTTACTATTGTAACTACTATTTTATAATTTCTATAATTTTTTAATTGGTAAATCCGTTAGTAAAAAACTAACTAAGGATTTTAATGTAAAATTTAATTTTTTTCCATATTTAGAAACCAAATAATATAAGGGACTGAGTAAAAAAACCAAATGTCACTCTTACCCAACATTCTAAGTCTATATAAAAAAATAAAAAACCATTTAACACACCCAAAAATTTCATCTATGGAATACATCTAAATTGATTTAATCATGTAGTGATGTACACCCTCCTTTGTTGGGTCTTATGATCCACTATTTTCTATGTTATGAATCAATACAATATAAAATACATTTCAAATATCTAGTTTCCATTATATAGATAATGATATTTCTTTTAGAATTTTAATATTTTGATTGTGGGGAAGATCAATGGAGTTCCAAAATGAAGAAAATGTAACAATATATGGAAATGTATTTTAAGGAATTGATGGATTTTGTTACATTACATTCCAATAATTGATTTCCCAAAAATATTCACCCTAACATACAATGGTAATTTATTTATATGAAATTAAATAATTAGTAATCCATTAGTGTCCACAAAGAATAAATTTCACAACATCAATAGTGATAATAATGAATTATAATTGAATCGTAACAAAAAATTTAAAATTTATTTAATGGATTAAAATGATGATTTCAAAATATTTAAGCTATTAGGGACATTGGGAGATGTGATGATTTTTTTGATGCGCTTAAATAGTGGAAGATGAAATCATATAATTAAATTCATCTCAAGGTTTTAGGGAAAATAATTAAAATATATATATTTAAAAAAAATAATATGATACAATATATGGAAGAATAAATAAACAAACTATTTTGTGATTAAAATGATGAAATAAGAATTAATAAAAATTTTACAATGGAATGGGTGGGATCTTTAATCATCTAAGATAAGTATTTGTATCATAAAAATGGAAAATTGATATAAAGGGGTCAACCAATGATATTGATTGATATAAATATTATCCTAATGAACCAAAATCAATTAAATGATTCAATTAAGAAGAGTATAGAGATTATAAAAACTATTTCACTAATCTAATGGTTAATGATTACAACTGACTTTAGAGTCCACCAATGCAAGGGGAGAAATTAAAATTCTATGAAATAATAACTATATAACTATTTCATTAAATTTATCTTATGAATGTTACATTCATCATCTAATAAAAATAAAAATCCCATTAATGCCTTATTTTTTTATTTTATTTTTGGATAATCCCCTTTTCAATTATCTTATAAGGGAACCCTAATATATATCTAAATCATATTTTTACAAGGCCATTACATAAACTATAAGCTAAGTTGAACAAAGTAATTTTATAACTCAAAGTCCAATGCCGAAGACCACACATAGATTAAGCCACATTTTATTATATGCTATATCATTCACTCTAGTTTGTAGTCTAGATATCATCATTGTGGTTAGGAATTTCTTCCTCCATTACATAGTGAAATTAACTATTGTGTTATAGTTTATATTTTATGGAACCCCCATGTAAAATATGTTGTTAGGACCTAAATTTTTCTATTATTCTTCTCATCCCATCAGTTTCTCCTATATCTTGAAATCATTGTCTACATCATACCTAAGCAGAGGATGTTTTGGCATAAAATCTATTGTTATAAAATGACATAGTCACTGAGAATCCATGTGGCTCAAAATATTAAATATGTGGATCATAGGCCTGATTAGGGTGAATATTTCAACTAATACAATAACATATATAGTAAATCAGAAAATCTAACCCCACTCAGAATTGGTCTGGGGTATTTTTGAACCTATGAATGATCTTGTACCACTCATGTATCGGATCTTTGTCTCAATAATCATCCACTTAAGAACAAAAAAATTCATATTTTACATAGGTTATATAAACTCTTTATAATTTATAATGATGTTAATTATATTATAATTACTATTTTGACATATAGATATCTATCTCATAGTGAAAAACATGGTAGTAGGATGATTTCAACAGAATTATATAACACATACTTCATTGATGATTATTTCCATGTGCTTCCTAAAATTATTATAATTCTCCCATTATATAAATTTGATGATATTTTATATATGAATTAAATCTACTTCATATACCCCATATTTATTATTGGGATAGTAAAGTCATATTTCATATCCCAAATTATCCTTTGATTGTGTAATGTTGAAAAATATACTATGACCTCCCTGTCGGAATTACAACCCATATATGGGTCTTTATTCCCAATATTGAGGGCTATATAACTCAAATGGTTAGTGAAAAACTCAATATTAATGTCATTTATATTCTCCAGGAATATGAATTGGTATTTTCAAGAGAGTTTCATACTCTTCCAATAGATCAATATGTTGGTATTTCAATAAAAATGTTACCATTTTTATTATTATATAATGAACTCTATATAAAATTAACCTCTTTTAATTCCATGTATTGAACAAAAAAATCCATGTAAATATGGATATCAGTTTTATAGGGCCATTTCCTTCACCATTTTGTTAACTAGATCTCTAATTTATGAATAATGATTGATCAATGTATCTTTACATATATTATCATGAACATAACAAGGTATTTATCATTGAAATTGATCTCTTCCTTATATGGATGTCCTGTTCAATCAACTATGATGATTTATATACTTCTCAATGACAGATATCTAGTCTGGATATTATTTTTTAATGGTAAAAATAGATGTTATACACAAATAATACTTATATACATGATATGTAAACTATTAATTCAATGGTATTCCATAAAGACTCAAAATGTCCCCTCATATCCTTAGGGATTTGATGAATAAAGACTTCAAATGTTACCTCATTTAAATTTTGTTAATTTGAGTAGATGACATAATCATATATCCCAAGTGTAGTAAGTTACTTAAAATAATATAGCCATTTCATGACCTTTAGAAAGGGGAAAATGTATCCCATATTAATAAATTGTTAATTTTATATACATAAAGTATCATTTTAGGGACATTCAATCACAAGGGATGTAATGAGTATGGATTATTAAGAAAATTGGTAATTTAATGATGGACCATTCAAACCAATATAACTAAAATACATATTTTTCTTTTATAAATGTAATATAATGTTTCTTTTGGAAAAATATCTCACAGATTTTAATACATTAATAATTTTAACACAAAATATACTCATGTTTATTTTGAAAAAGTACCATAATGAAAATTTAAACTAGTGTATTTAAATTTTTTTCACTGAACCATTAATCAAACCACCCTATTGTGGAATATATTTCATATATAAATATCTTCATTAATAAAAATATTTGTATGTTTCCTTGGGAAAATTGAATTGTTGGTAGAATATGCCTCTAGTCAATTAAATCTCCATGAGAAATATTAGACAACAAATGATTTTTATATAAAAGTATTATTTTTTTTCAAATATACGGTGAATTATCATTTTATAAATAGAATTAAATATATATATATATATCAAAATATCATAAATAATATTTTTACATAAAAGGGGTTTTAAATGAATAAAAGGATATGGTCGTAGTTTATGAAATGGATTACTGGCTCAAAACATTTCCATACATGTATGATAAGAAAGGGGTTGATTATATATATAGGAAGTATTATAACAAATTATCCTTGTTATGGATTAATATATACCTAATACACATTTATTAGGATCTAAGAGAAGTTGAAATCATTAGTGAAGTGTAAGAATACTAACTTTCTGATGTAATTTCTCAATGATCCATCCATGTTATGATCATGGATGCATAGAAAGAGGATATATAGATTTAAAAAATATTAAATCGTGTTAAATAATTTAAAACATTAAATGATGATATTATAAAATTCATCAAAAAAGTATGTAACCATTTAATAGATTTAAGGATTTATTGAATGATTCACTTATATCATCAATGTCAACCCTTCCATGATACGCAAAAATGTACATAGATCTCAATGAGAATTTATATAGTGACCTCATGAACATAAGAATTATAGAATATATATCATGAATCAATGGAATTCCTTCATGTAAAATAATACTAAGTGATATATGAGGGGATTATTTGAAATGTTACCCACAATTAATTATAAAATATATTACATCACCCTGTAAAATACTATATAGATTTTAAATACTTAAAATGAAAATACAATTATCTAGTTTCTAATTGACCTATTTTGGAGCTTATGAAATTTCATTTCAATTAACGAATATTTTATATTCAAATATTTTTTAATGATATTAATAAAGGATGTGTCATGGATTCATGTTGTACCACCTTTCATTGTATTATAACTAGTTCCATGGTTTACAATGACGTTATAAATAATTATTCATTAGGAAATTAAAGTGGATATGTTCTATTGAAGTTCTTATCATCAAATGTGTAATTATAAATATAACAATCCATTGATACACTAGATCTTATAAAGTTATATTATTGAATGTATTTCAATGGTGGATAGTAGAAACATATTTCTCAAGTAGAGATCTAATTTAAAAATAGATTCCATTCTAGTACTCAAATGGCACTATAATAGGATATATATGGGAAGAGGTGTAAAAATATGACATGTTGGGATAAATTTAGAGTTAATATTTTTAGGGATAGTATATTTATAATGAAATAAAGAAAATATTCATGCTAACTAGAGAAATATTAAAACAATATAAAATTTATAAAAGATATATGATGATAGTCATTAGTGAGATTTAATGATTAATTTTAAATAAATGGTAATCAATTGAATATAACTATTTAAGTAGGATATTATATTTGTGAATAAGTTATTATTTTTCCCTATATAAACTAAGGTATTAAAAATCCCTGTTCATGTTGGTAGTTTATCTTATTTCCTTACAAATCCATAATATATCTTTCAAGTTCATAATGAGTTCCATGTATCAATTCAATGTAAGTATATATATGATCCATTCCATGTGAAAAACTAAATTCCTTTATAGATATAACATGATCTCTATTTTAAGTAAAAAATGATGAAAATATTCAATTATTGAGACAATGTATTATGAAAGAAGATAACTAACTTGATTAAATTTATCCATATGAATGTGAAATTTGAGGAAGAAATTTGGTGAAAAAAAGGTTTAATAAGGAATAAGTCTCCTCATTTTATTCATTAGAGTAATGAAATTCCTTTGGAGAATGTTATTTAGGTGGTATAATGTTACACCCAATGATTTTAGCATGTATTTATTTTTAAATAATCCATGTTTTTCGGTAGGATGTGATACACATAACAATAAAAAATATAAAATGATTCATTATGGTAAAATATTAGATTAAAAAATAAAATACATGAGGAGATAATGAAATGAAAATTGATATGTAAAATTAGTTCTAGAATAAAATTTCTTGTATCTTCTCACATTACATTAAATGTATTACAATAAAATATATAACACTAGATGATTCAAATATATTCTTATGTGGGTAGTATCATAGTAAAAAATAGTGTACTAGTTATAATTCAAAAAACTATTATATTAGTTAAATGGGTGCCTTAGTCAGTCATTACTATAACGGAGAATATTATTGTCATCATTAAATTAGATTCCTAATAATATGGTAGACGAGACTCATCCATATAGTAAACATTGGAGTGACCTACTGATGAAGGAAATATTAACCATAGATAATTGATTAGTTTAGTCAAGTAATGATGAATATATTATCATTGTAGGTAGTCTAAAGGAATCAATTTAGATTTTGTTCAATTGGAAAAAATATGTTATCAATAAAATATTTAAATATAATAATACTGAAATAGAATTCAATATATGGAGTGACCTCTAATATCCCATCCATGATATATTGAATAAATAAATGTGGGTTACTGGATGTGGAGATCAATGTTTTTAGATATTACATGTTTATAACAACTCTTATATTCCTAGTGTGTTTTATCCCAGACATCAGTAACATTAATGCTTATAACCAGCCATAATTTATCAATAATATATTGAATGATTTGAAAAATAATCTTAATGTGTCAATTTAATTGGTTTATTAGACTAAAATATTTTTTTCTACATATTTTACCATACAACCATTCAACACCTTATAATATCACATGATCAAGTAAATCCAACATAATTTCACCAGTACGCCCAAGGAATTTAGTGTATTTTTGATCATCTAGTTCATCTACCTTGTGTGGAATATTAAACATATGCTATCAACATAGATGATACTGTGAATAATATTTTTGTTTCTTTAGCTTATGTGTATCCATGTTATGTGAATATAATCATACATACTATAATATATTTTTTCACTGATTGGGAGTCATCGATATATGTATATTTATATCTTTGTCCCAACCCAAATTATTTTACACAGTTCAACTCTCTGGAAAACATTCATGAAATGTGTTGTCAAATTAATCCAAGTAGGTATTTATAATCTAAAATGCATAATGTTGATTTAAAATCAAGTTGTTGGGTGGTTTTGGATTTGATAAATGAGATACTATGAAAATAAATATGAAATTTTAAAAAGATCCAAAATTCTGAATTCCTATATTTTTTATTCACCTAAACCAACTATGCATGATTTTTTTGAATCCCAATTAAATTAACAATTAGATCTACAACATGATACAATGGCATGTTTATGTCCATAAGGAGTTCTTGGTCACATGGTGGCATACAAATATATTTTTCAATATCATAAAATCAACTAAAATTATTAATATGTTCAACATATCATGGGTGTTAGAGGGGTTAATCATTATGAAAAAGGGTATGTTATCATGGACTATTCATTTTTTAATAGCAATAGTTGTTACTTAGTTGTTGAAGCTAGGGATCTGTTAAATGGTATACAACTCTAAAAGTTGTAAAATTGTGGTCATTCAGAGATAAAACTATATTCATCATTATTAATACCCATCTTTATGGGCTCCCCATATATTCACTATATCACTACATATAGTATGAGGTCCTCTAGAGGAATTATTCGCCAAGGTGCACTCATCATTCATACATGATATATAGACCCAAAAAACATTCCATTTATTTTAATCCATTAAATGATTTAATTTCATAAATTTAATATATAATAATGTCTCATGGAGAAATTTATTCTATTTATTTTTATAATAGAAACATAATAATTATATTTTATAATTCATGTGATCATCTCTCAATAAAGGAACCAAATTAGACAATATTCAACATAACTAATTAGTATGATTCATACTCATGGACAATAGAATGATAAAAATAAATGAGTGAATAAAATAAGATTAGTATAAGGTAAATAATAGTTTTTTCAATATTGAGATCATAATAATATTTAGAAACATGAGAAAAATAAAATTATGATAAAATCTTGTGTAATAATGATAAACATAAGTGAGTTTCAATATATATGGACTATGAACATAAAGACAAAACGATAAACCTGGAACCATTATAGCTAAAAATGTATTTGATTTATCCAATTTAACAAACTAATATAGATATTATATGATCATAATGAAAATAGTCTTTTAATTTTGGTAAAAATATTATTAAAGAGAAATATTATATTCACAAGACACACCATCATTTCCAATTCATATGAGGAACAATAATGTACATGTGAATGAGTATATAATGAGAAATAAACTCAAAACAATTGATTTAGAGGGATATAAATGACCCATTGTTATCATGAATATAATATTTCCACACATACATGGTTTATAACATAGAAAATAATCCTTGTTTCAAAACATAACAAATCATCCTTGGTTTATAATGAAAATATGTCCTTCATCTATAATAGAACCAAACATCACTCGTCTATACATATGTGTGGAATATAAAAAATCATTCACATATCAAATAATAAATAAAAAAATAATATAGAAGTGGTTTAGTAAAATATTGAATGTATTTCATTCACTTTTTTAAGGAACTCATGAAAATTAAATGGGTTTTATAAAATGTCCTAAAGGTAAATAAATAACCTTATAAATTAAATAATTTTATATATAAAACATTATAAAAAATAATAACATATTAAATCAATTATATTTAGTGGATAAATACACATAAAACTATTGGAGGAATATCATTTAAATGAAAATGAAATAACTCATGAAATAGTCTTTTTAATAATGTTTACATTCTCATTATAAAAGTTGTATTCATGAGACTCTTTAACCAAATCAACCTTTTATTTAAGAAACTTTAAAAAAAATTCAATTATGTAATTGGATTTGTTTTTAAAAACACTTCTTCATTATTAATTAGATAATAAAATTATTTCAAATTTAATTTCGTGGATAATTATGTTCAAATAATAAGTTATATAACTAAAAAAAAGGATTTTGATCCACCAAGTCTCTTTTCATTACCATTTATTTAGTATTAAATTCACTATAGTCTTTTACTGCAAAGATATAGATATTAATTTATTTTTTAATAACCATTTTCATATTCATTTGTACAAATATTATTAATTAAAAATGATTCAATTTAAGTATTAGATGTGGTTTGAACTCTTTTAAAAATTTTGGGTAATTAACTTTAATAGTTTTCAAACATATTATAATATTTATATAAGTACCAATTCATCATTCCAATTTTTATCATTAAAAAATAAATTTTGTTATATTAATTTATAAATAACATAGATTTTTAACAATATAATTTCATTTGATAAGTGCTTTATTAATTTTCTGTTAAAAAAGAATCGGTGTTGGTTTATTTCTAGGATCTTAGCGAACGAATTTGATAGTTTAATAATAGTATAAATTATTAAAATAATAATTAAAATACCATATAAGGATAAATAATTTCATATTATTTTTTAATAATATTAGTTTATATGTTCCCATAGTCATCTAATATTGTGTTTTATAAAATTTCTCATGTACGTGGTTAAACAAACCCAAACACGAACACACATTAACTCTATGTGTATGTATACTTAAAGAAGGATTTTTAATTTAACAATATGTCACTATAATACAAGAATAAAGTATTTTTTATTTTTTAATTATGGTTAAAAGTATTTGATGATTTTTGGATAAATAAATAAAACTAAAAAATAAAAATATTATTTTTCCTGGTTATAATTTTCTACACACTCGAATGATTAATGTTAATTTAGTTTTATATGTGAAAAAAATAAAAACATAAGTAATTTAAAATTTATATAACAACATCTAAATATATTATTGATTGTGAATAAATCATATTATTATGGTTATAAAATATTTGGATGAGTAATATTAAAAATGAAGACATATAAAGAAGATAATATTTATATTGGAGACTGTAATTATCATGGAATACTCATTTGAATTGGAAGGATTTGGATAAAATTTTATGGAAAGGGGAATTAAGATGATGGATTGGGTTTTTTTGGGTGAAAAAATAAAATTGTTTCAACTAGGAATCAGATGGTGATGTGTAACATTAAGGGGAAAAGTGGAATCCTTTTATAAGAGAATAAAAGGGAAATTTTGGAAGCAATCATCATCTTTTAAAGTTTACATCAAACTATTCAATTTTAAGTGGATCGAAAATGGAAAATGAGGAGGGAATGTGTAGGGGAATAAAATCACACCTCAATCACTCATTATAAACAAAAAATTTTACATTTTTTCTAACACTTTCCCTTCTTAATATAATTTTTACCCTTTTTTCTTTTTAATGATTGAAGTTTGTTTTTCCATAATATTATAATTTTGATAATAAAAATTAAAATTAACCTTATTTCATAAATATAAAATTATGAATTTACATTTGAAAAAAAATAATATATAATTTTTTTAAAATTATGAAATTTTATTTTCAAAATAATAAAACATATTATGTAACTATTTTTTATTAAAATGATGTATTTAAATTATGAATTTATATATAAGGTGAAATTATTATTGTTACTGATTTTATTGACATGATTTAATTTATTATAAAAAAAATGAATGTTATATAGATTTTATGTAACTTAGTAACTGAATCTCACCGTGAAACTAAATTATTCAATAAAATGAATGAATTTAGTTTTTATTAAACTAAAACTTTAATTTAGTTCCAGAAATATTGGACATATAAATTATTTGGTAAATGAATATATTAAAATTCATGTGTTTTAACTTATATATAAAATTTATAACATTATTTTTTTTTTAAAATTACATGGATAATCTTAATTCAATATAGAATCATAAAAATTATAATTTTTTACAAGAAAACATTTTTAACTAAAAAAATTATTTAGAAAAATAATATTATATTCATAATAAGTAAATTATTATTAAAATAAGTCAAAAATAAATTATATTTTATTAAATTTACATTTTAAAAATTTAGATCCAAATTTTCCAAAAGAATACAATATAATTAAAAAAAATTATTTAAATATCATATTTAAATATTATCTCATATTAATTAAATATCATCTAATGGTAATACATGTAAATGGTTTACCGTGATAGAGTATACTTTATATTTATTTATTATTTAATTATAATAAATTGTGGATAATTTACATAGGTTTTACTGTGTAATTCTAGTTTTCAAACACAAACTATATTTATGGAGTAAAAAACATAATTCATTATATTCTACAACCCTTAAAATATTTTCATCCTCAAAATAATATTATATAAAATAAAAAATGTTTTGATATTATTTCCTCATTATATCCTCAAGTTATCTCATAGAATAATCCAAATTACTCTATCTTCATATAATTTCTTCAAGATGAGTGTTCTTTTCATGCATCACCAAATCTCTTCGACCCAAAATTTTCAATTTGTGTTCCTCATATGAGGGATTCTGTTCCCATTTCATGGATATGGAGATCAGTACATGTGAATATTTTGGTGATTACATATTCAAAAGTGATACATGGAACATTTAATTTAAATGGGATTTATATCAAAGGTGTGCATTTGGATAAGATAAATCCCCAACATGATCAATTACCTCAAAGGGACCAATATACGTTAGGTTTAGATTCTATTTCTTCTCAAATCACATAACTCGCATCTATGGATACATTAAAAATAACACCTTATTAGCAACTTTAAACACTAGATATCATCGATGGTTATCTACATAAATCTTATTTTTTTTAAAAACTAGTATTTCACTTAATTTTTTGAACCTTCCCTGTCATTTTATGGAAAAAGGTCATGACCTAAAATTATAATCTACCCTAATACATACAATAATATTTTTGTATTCTATATTATTATATAAAAAACCATATGGTGTTGAATAAATATGTTAATTGGAAAAAAATATATAATACATTTTACAGGGACATTTTTTGATTGAAATATTCTTGTAAATCAATCTAATAAGATCCAAAAATATCCTCTATAGTTTAAATTCTCTTACAAAACATATAAATTTTTTGAGGTTGATATGAATGAATAAAGCTCATATTTATCTCCAATTCCTCGGAATACATATGAAAAACCTCATGTAAGTCCTAATATCTTGATAACATATAATATATAGTTGTCCTCCACAAAGCCTCACCAAATCCCTTACTTATATTTGGTATATTTTTACATGGGAGGAATCTTCAATGATGTAAATAAAAATAAATTAATTTGTATGGTGATCAACTACAAGAAAAATAACATTACATACTTTAGATATTCTGGGGAGTCCTATTATGAATGCCATGACTAATTTTTACAATATAATTTTCATTATAGCTAATGGTTGTAGAGACATTATAATTTTTATGTTTGTTAGAAACCTACAACACACTATAAAATGATATAAAAATTATGAAATCTCTCACATCATACTAGACCTCCATAATTTATTCTTAGAATCACTATAAATCATTATTCTTCTTTGATGAATAAAGAGTGATGTGTTACAAGTGTAATCCAAAATTTTCCTCTTCATTTATCAATTTTATGGGACCCATATTCATGTTCAAATAATTAAAATTCCATATTTTTAAAATATTAAATTTGGAATATTCACTACCCTTATACATATATATTATTTACTGGGGTAGTTGATCTTTATGTTAATGGAAAATTAATAAGTATGATGGTAAATATATGATTTATCTCCCAAAATTATGAATTTAGGATTCATAATAAATAAATCCATGTGTATTGTGTATTTTTCAAACCTCAACATGGATAGATTATCACGACCATTCCAACATAAATAATTAACCACCTAATTTTCATTCCCCATTTGGTAATGTAAAAATTAGCCATAAAATTTAATCATTTAAAACCATCACCTATGATTAATATTCAATTATTTATATGTGAATATATATTTTAATCTCATTTAATTAGAATATTTATAATACTTTTCTATGTAGATATAATTTTACCAAACTTTCAATACAAAGTCCACTATAGAAAGCACTAAATCATGTATTGGGTTTTATTATTATTATTTAATTTTCAGGGAATAAAAAATTACATATTCATATTAGATTAACAAGAAACCTAATAATTTTTTTGAGTAATTACAATATATTATAAACCCCACCCTATTGTAGGTTAATGCATGTAAAGAAGTAGTGACTTTGCTACTCTACTATGCTTTGAAGCATTATTCACATTCCTACGTTCGAATGATTATAACTCCACTACATGTAATCTTGTTTAGTAGATTATATATCCATGTTATAATACTTAAAAATGATCAATAATATCTATCTAAACTAAGATAAATACGAGTCTTGGTTTCTTTGGTTTTTATGGGTCATTATTCAATAACTGTAGATTTTGAAGGATATATAGATATTCCATTGTTGGTGATTACATGACCTAAAATAAAATCCTTTTTAAATATAATTAAAAATTAATAATTTTTGAATACAACTTATCTTTTCTTAAGGACATCAATAAAATTTATAAATCATCTTCATTCTCTTCAATACTATTACAGTATATAAGAATATCATCTATTATGGAAACCAAAAATCATATCCTGATAGTCCCACAAGACCCGATTAATTTGATACATGACGATGGAATGATATGTAGTCAATTGGAATGGTATCAATACCAAATGATAATTTCTGTCCCTTATTAGGAATAATTTCATTGAAATATCCACTAACATTACCACTAACAACAGACATCCAGATCTAATATCAGACTATGAAAAGTAATGGCTTCCTCTGAGTTAATTGAATAGTTCATCGATATGGGGTAGATGATATATTTTATTATTTTTTATCATAGTAAACTCATTATAGTCAATAAAATGTCACTTTGATCCATAATTCTTCTTATCAAAGAGGATTGGTTCTCCCCCTTGTAAAACATTAGGGTGGATAAAACCCTTTAAAATTATCCTTTAGCTTTATATTTTTTCCTTCCAATTAAATTAGAGGTATTTTATATGAATTCCTTGAAAAGATTGATGATATTGTAATAATATTAATTTATTACCCAACATCACATATTGGGGGAAGACTAAGGAATTCATCTATAAGTACATTATTACATTCTTACACAACAAGAATGTAATAATTATTTACATTATCCCTGATTATTTTTTTATGAATAATTTACTGTCGGATATCAGACCCCATATAATAGAATTTTATTCCATGTAAAAGTATTACATATGTTTATACTTGAGTAAAGGATGATGGAATATGAAATGGGATCTCCTACTCTTGACAACTGATATTAGATCAATGAATGTATATCCAATCTATAGCCCAAATCACGTCAAAATAATCTAAGGGTTGAAGAATTAGATCTGAATGAATAATCCTCCAAATAATCATGATTTTAGATTATTTTTATATCTTATAGATGATCATTGAGACACTTTGTTTTTTAGAGGAAATTTTGGCATCCATCAATTGGGGTGGTGAATTCACATTATTTGTAAACATGTTTGAAAATAAGGAATGTGATGAACAAAAATGAAATAAGGTATATTCAAATATAAAATAACTATTAAATTCACTTCACATCACTTATTTACCATGACCTTTCTCAAACAGAGTGACTCTAAATTTCAATCCTTATTTCCTATTTTTTAGAGGATATCGGGTCCTATTTTCTTAATTGGTCAGAGGGTTGGGTATTTATTCACGTAATGAAAAAACATCAAACATTTAGAGAATAATAATAGGGTTAGATCTTTAGTTGGAACATTATCATCCACTTTTTGTATCCACCCACTTTTACTTACATTAATAGTTGAGGAATTTTTGGCTTCCATTACAACATATAGAAAACATCCACGCTATATTAAGAAGATTAGTTAAGTTCTTATTCAGTCATTTTTGTCATGTATGGTGTTAAAGTTTTTCCCTCCTCCCAAAGGGACTTACCATTGGGGCTCCATTAAAATTTAAATATTCATATTTCCTATTTAGAGTACTTTGAAGCCTCAAATTCCTATAATCTATTATATTAGATCAAACTATATGACAATATATTCCAAATACTCTTATGGTCAATTACTTATGAAAAAGGGTTATAATATACTAAGGAAACTATCTATTTTGATTTTTGGAGAAAATAAAATACTAGAAAAATATCATTAAAATCCTTATGAATTTTTCATTGAATTTCTTAATTGATTAATAATCATTTTGATTCAAGTACATGAATGAACTCTCCATCTTCATGCAATGAATTTGGAGAAAATAAATTGAAAGAAACTCATTCTTAAAATCATAAAATTTCATATCTATAATTTTTCATTCTTCAACGAATTCATAAATATATTAAACCATTGGTCAACCTCTCTGTCCAAATTGTTAATAAAAAAACCAATCATATTGGTTTCTCAAGAACCGAGAATGAGAATTTTCTTTTACATAACATTGATATATTTCTCATCAATAAGTTTATTTGAATATCTAGTAAAGGATTGTAGATTTTGATGCATAAATGATGCAATAGAAAGTAACTCCCACATTAGATCATTCAAGGACTAGATGTATTTCTTGTCATTATTCATAGCACCAAACAGTTGTTATATTATTTCTAAGATATCCTGTTCTCAATAACGGTAACATCCCACCCCTCTTTATTGGCTTGAGAAGAGACAGAAATACAACACGGAATTATGCAACATAATAAAGATGCCAAAATATGAAAATTAATTCCATGGTCTTCATTTAAAATTAGGAAACAATTTTCCATTTTAAAATAAAACAACCAACCAAAAATTCTATTACCAAATAAACCACAACATTATGTATGGTAAAAATGAAAGAAAACTCAAGCATGCGACAAATATAAAAATTGACTCCAACGTGTTCCATAGTGGAAGACTAAAAAACAACCAGGTACCCATTGGAAGACTACAATACCAAAAGACCTCAAATAAAACCAAACATTAATAATCTGACCTACTCCATGCCCATCTCCATAGAAAAAATCCCAAGTATCACCATGCACCATTAGAGAAGTGTGATACATTAACTTTTACCACATCTTAATAAACAGAATCTACAAAAAAATCAAATTTCCAAAGAAGGGGTGAGTAATTAAACTCGTTAAGCTTTCCTAAGTAATAAAAAAACCAAATCCAATAATATTTAAAAATTAAAACAATATATCAATCCATAATAGATTTATATCTAAGAAACTGAGAGATATGCAAAATTAGATCTAAGGAAAACCAATTAATCCTACCAAGAATGAACACTTCCCATGAGAATCTAGATCCAATGCATTAATATACCCTATAAGATATCCTACATATCGATGGTAGAAGCAACTTTAACCATTTATTGGAATAATTCATGAGTTAGGGTTGGTTTGGGGAAATAAAGTGGGGTTAAAACACAAAGCAGACCTAGATTCACTATTTGTGGATATAGTATTGTAATCATACATAGTTTGTCACATAGTTAGAAAAACGATGAGCTAACCATGCTCCATCAAATAACTCAAGGTTGAGTCTCATATGGTTCGCATGCATCATTTTTAAACTAAGTGCCTACAATTTCAAATCCGACTCCCTCAAAATGAATGGTTTCTCCTAGGTAGCTACGCAATTTAGAAAAACCATGTTCCACCCATTTTCCTTACCTCTATACCCTATCCCAATGTAACCAATTTCATATTGGTTTTTATAGTTTTCCTAAAATTTTCACCAAAAGTGAAACCTTAAAAAATACCCCAAAATATTCCAAACATCTTTTAGACTCCCCCAAACATCACCCAAATACTTTATGTAGTTAAAAGGAACAAAGAACGGATTACTTACATGAAACATGGGGTGCTATATTTTAAATTCCCTTAGCCTTTACATACATAGAGTGTATAAAACCATCACATCCTATATATATTTTCATCCATTGATCATTGATTTACTTGTACCATTCCCAAGTCTCTTCATGAATCTTACCATGTTTCCAAAAACCCCTCACTAGGCTTATGCATTTTAATCCGAATACTTTTTCTTACTTATCCACAAACCACACTAGAATTTAAACCAATAAAGTATCTAGATCTAGGTCAAAGTGATCCCATTATATCACAATGATAGGATCATGATGATAATTCTCGAACCCATATCCAAGAAACACATTATGCACTTCGTTAAACCTCGTTGGAAATATAAACCGATATGGAACCTCTCTGACCCGTTCAAGTATTTCAAATGGGCCTATGTGTCAAAAATATTAATTTCACTACCTCCCAAAATGTCAATGTTGAATCCATGGAGATATCCTAAATAACACATGATCACTCACCAAAATTGACATTGGTTTTTAATGATGATCTGCATATGATTTATGACGACTCTCATCCGTCACCTTCAGTTTTCTGATCATTTGAATCTTTTCTGTTGTTTCATGAATAGTTCTCGGCCCAACCAATGGATTCTTACCTGTTTCCATCTAACAAAATTTATAATGAATATTACACACAAAAAATGCTTCAAATGTATTCATATGTTCTCTTAGTGATGAATGTTGTCATATGATAACTCTACTAATGGGACATGCTCTTCCCATGATCCCCCAAAATCCATTACATAATCCTCCAACACGTCCTCTAACATTTTTATTATATATTAATATTGGTCATCAGAATGAGTATGAGATTACATAATCATAGTTAATTGAGTCCCAATTTATTTATGTATGGATTTATAGAAATGAGATGTAACCCTCGGATCTTTATTAGAAACTATTGAAATAGGTACACCATGCTTATTTAACACTTATCTGATATAGATTTTTTATAAATCTCCTATAATATGAGATTCATGAATTGGAATGAAATGAGATTTTTTTTAGTGAGTCAACTATCACCCATGTAGATTTATGTTTCCAATCCATTCATAGGAGACCTGTTACAAAATACATATCTATTTGCTCCCATTTCTACACTATAATAGGTAACAACTTCAACATACATATTTGTCACTAATGTTTTTCCTAAACATGCTAAAAGGTTATGAATCTAGAAAAATCCAACAAACTCCATTTTCACACCAACCCACCAAAATTTTAAATAAGCACATTATACATTTTTGGAATTATAAGAAGAATATACCATCTGAAATGGTGGTAAACCTGAAGAATTTGTTCCTCACAAACCATAGGTGTGACACTCTGATTTCTAAACCACAACACTAATCTACCATTCAGATTCCATCCCCCAATGATCTGCCAACCATGGAGTTTTTTTATCATATAATTAAATTTTGGAGTATTTGATTATGCCACTTTATCCATATCTACCAAATTAGGAACTAAAAACCAGAATTAAACCTATAAACTCACATTGGTATACACATTATAAATTCATATTGACTAAGACATACATAGACTACCACTCATATGAATCTTCTTTCATCCAAATGAGCATATGAATTTATTATTCATTCATCTACCAACAAGTTGAATTTTCCCAGTGTATATATTATGCTATTTTCAATATTTTAGAGATTTTCTATCCTTAATCATTGTATCATGTTCAAATTCCTTTATGAGGAAATTTATTTTGGGATCTTATGATCTGTAAAGATAGTACATTTCTCACAAATATGTAATGACCCTGAGTCTTCAATGAATAGAGTATTCGAGTGATCTCCAAATATATTTTTGGCTAATTATTCTCATGAAACCAAAACTGCTTTGTGCTATATGCAAGATCATATTCTTCTTGAATGAAAAAACAAATGAACCTATATCCCAAAGGTTCACAATACACTACATACCCTTTTCATGATTCTAAAAAAAATTAAGAGTGGTATTTATGTAAGGAGAACATAAATCTCTTGAAAATACATCTATTATTTTTGAACCCATTGGAATGTAGAATTTTTGTTTTTAAAATATTTCAATGGAGAAGCAAGTTTTGAGAAGTCATTAACAAAGTGTCTGTAATAACAAACAAGACCAAGGTAAATCAATATCTCAAATATTTTCCTTAGTAATTTTATTGAGATAACCACCACTAACTTTTATATACACATTGAAATAACTCATTCATAAATTACATGGCTAAGGAAGCATAACTCTTTTATCCAAAAATCACACTTTGATTATTTTTCACATAAACCAAGATACCTAAATATTTCCAAAACTTTGTCTTAGTGTTACTCAAGCTCATCCCTTGTCCTCCAATACACTAATATGGAATCCCAAAAAACCCACCACAAATAAATCTATATATTTCTAAAATACTATATTAATCAATTCCATAATGGCTACTAGTTTATTCGTAAGACCAAAACACATTACCACATATTCATAATGGAAATATCTACTCCTGAAATCTATCTTTGGAATACCATCCTTCTAAAAACACAATTGGTGATATCCTAATTATAATGTGGTCATGGAGAACCATTTTGATCCCTTTAATTTATTGAAAATTTCATAAATCCATGGAGGTGGATACCATTTCATTATCATAACTTGGTTAATATTTTGATAATACAAACACAGATGAAGAGTTCAATCCTCTTCCTATAAAAACAAGATTGGTGTTGCCCATGGATACCTCCTTAGCCAAATGATCCATTTATTTCATAGATCCTCCAAATTAACTATTGATTCAATTAATTCTGTTGGTTCCATACAATAATAAATGAGTGAAATAAGACTAGTCCCTATAAAAATATCAATCATAAACTCAACTTCTCTTATAGGTGGTAACCCTGAGAAATGTTCTATTAATACATATAGAAACTAATCAAACACTATTGGAAGACTAGTATTTTTTATATCTTTCATATATGATAAAGTCAAAGACACCATAGGGTATGAGATCAGTCTAATAGATAGTTCCAACAAACCTGTTTACCCTGCCTTTACACCACAGTCTCCTTGAAAGGGATGCTTTACACCATCTTTAGTGGTGAAACTAATATTTTTGTTATAACATTTGATGTGATCCTTGAACATTTTCATCCAATCCATACCTGGTATTATATCACTTACATCCATCTAAATCATAAACAAAATTCAATTTAATATCAACTATATTAATAGTTTTAGAACATGATCTATACATCAAGGCTCGACATTCAATTTGACCAAGATGAGTTTTATGTTTTATCACAGAACACATCAACTAAACTTTTGAAATAATAAAATCAGTCACACAGTAAAAATAAAGTAATTAGATAAACCTGTATAAAAAATCATGCATAAGGGTAGAATTAAAAAGATTCGTGCATCACACCATAGATGGTCTATACTGATCATCCACAATAACTTTCTCATCTTCATATAATTATTTTCCCCTCACACTTTGTTCTATATTTCCCTATTAAGATTACCTCTATTGAGGAGTCTTCGTAATCATGGAATAAATATGGATATCTTGGTTCTACTTATGAAATTGTTTCTATTAACCATGGTCTTTTGAAGCATATGATGTTTGGGACACTTGAGAAGTTTATAGAATAACCAAACATAGAGAACTATGGAAATAGTGTTGAAGATACCCCATATGATTGTAATTATGGAATTCTATGGGTGGATCTATATACTATAACTTCATATGTTTGAGTAAAAAACATTGAAAATATTTAGGCTAGGTCTTTGGTTTTGTAGGATGATTTACCAGTCCATCCATTTGATTTATCCACTCTCCCACTACAGAAATAGGTGTCCCTATTCTTTTTTATCCCATAATTAGAGTTCCCACTATTCCCATAGGTATCAACATAATCATTCTTCCCATTTATCCAGATATGTCCATTTATACCACTTTTACTCGATTAACTATATTTGTATAATCTATAATATTAAACACCATTATTTTTTAGAGAATCTCATTCCTCATCTAGAATTCAATGATATAAATCTTCAGTGAATCAATAGCCACAAATTTTGGGGAAAAGTGAACTAAATTCATGAATTTAGCCAAATTCTCCATGAAAAATAAATTTTAATACTTAAAGTTGAACAATTTCATCATTCATTTAACACTAAATGTGTGAGGATTGAATTTTGTGTTGAATAATTCATCAAAATACTCCTATTCAAGGTCATGGTCTAATTTATCATGAATAGATAAATCTCAACATTGGTGTGAAAGATACTCTATCATAAATATCTCTATCTTGATATTTTCTCAACTATTTTTCTAATGAAATATCTGATACGATTAATCATATACAACCACAAATCTTCCTTTTCTGGTTCAAACATACCTCAAATAACAGGTGTATTCTTGTTTTAGAATTAGACTGAATGATCTAAATTCCTTGGATCATACCTATTGTTCCCACTGTTCATATCCAAAAATGCTTTTACAATAATAAAAACAAGTTTTTGGTTTACTAGTGGCTCCGATGCAACCACATTCTTGGTAGCTTCCCCAAGTTTGTTTTTACAATGCCTATTGGGTACCATTTTCTAGAAACACAACAAACTCCATATGTCTCACTCCCTACTAAATGAAGTATTAATATTTTAAATTTTACCAAATCATATTATGACAATATTGATTTCCAAAATAATCATTTTCCATGATCAACCATTTTCTAAAAATATAAACATTATTTTAAAAGTCAACCCATTTTCATAATACCTGAACCATTCCCTTTTTAAATTAGTATATTTGAAAACAATGTAAACATTTTTTACAATTCAACATATTGTAAAAATAAGAATCATTAATGAAAATAAAATATTCTATCCTAGTGGTAAGTCATTTAAAAAATACATTTCATTCTCTTATTATTATCTAAACTCATATCATGAGATTCAAAAACCAAAAATGTCTTTAAAACACTTCTGAACCCACTACCCTTGTAATATGAATTTATTCATAAAATGTTAGACTTTTATTTCTATGTTATTATTTTCACGTCCTGTTCATCTTGATCCTTTGTACAAACTCGACATATGGATTACACTAGAATGAATATAAACACTTAGACCAAGATAAATAAAAAAACTTGTTAGGAAAGGACCGAACATGTTAATACCAAATGTTTCACAAATTTATTTGGAATGAAAAAGAGTGAAACAACTTGTAACATAAATATTCTTATCATTGGCTTGAGTCAATGTGGAAATGATACTTTTACTTATGTAACATCCCGAAGTTTCCAATGAATGGACATAAATTCAAAGTGATTAATTAACAATTGGTGTAAGAATTTACCATTGAGAATAAAAATACCAAACAAAAGTTCCATAATCAAATAAATTAATACATGATTCATGATAAAAAATAATGACAACTCAAAAATTATATTTATATTAAAAAAAATCTCCATAGAATACCAAATATGAAGATTACAAAACAACAATATACATAGATTAAGACTATAAAACAAACAAAACTCAAAGAAAAACCAAACTCCAAAGCTCCAACCTGATCCATGATTTATTCCACAATACAACCCAAGTTTTAGTAAGCACCACTAGAGAATATTGATACTTTACATTTTCCCATATCCTGATAAACAAATCTCCAAATAACCAAGGTGCCAATGCATGGGTGAGAAATGACACACATTTGTCCTACACCAAATGACTTCTCTACCCATTCAACTAGGATATAAAATTTTATCACATTTATACAAAATGGATTATATAAAACTATTTATAATCATTTTATATAAAAACAAACACAAGTAATGTAACCAATATTTTTTTTCAAAAAACCACATCATTTTCCATGTAAAGAAACAAAAAAATACATTAAATCCATTTTACAAGTTCCATTTTGTCATAATTCATTATATTCTTCATATCCACACATCTAACCATGAATATAACATGGGCCTCCATATACTCATGATTGGAGAGTCATCCATTAAATAAGCTATCGCCTAATAGACAATTTTTATAGGGGAAATATATAACCTTTATCAATCCCATTAGTGATGGGGGGAGACTTTTTAACCTTATTTGTCTCTAAATCCCATGAACACACACAATTTTTTTTCAAAGAACCAATTCCAAAATAATCATTTCAACCATTTCCATAAAAAAAATTACTGAAAACATTTCTATAAAAAAATATCAATAAAACCATCTCTATTTTGGAAATAACTATTTGATTCAACAAAACTAAATAACCATTTTAAAATAATAATTTTAAAATCAAGTTACCAATTTCGCTTTCCAAAAAAATGCCCAATTTCCAAAATTCTATAAATAGTTAGTTATATGGTTTTCTAAAAATATATTCACATAAATTTCACCACAAATTTCAAGAAAAAGTAATCATTTTGAAATCAAGTCTTCATGAAAGAAATAAAAGAGTTTATTTTGGAGCCACCCAGCTACAAAACTTGGTGAAAATTGAATCTTACATAAAAAAGTCCAAGGAAATGGATCCAAACTCAAAAAACATGCCATGGATCTCTTTCTATGGAAAAAAGGCCAAATCCAATAATATTGGGAATAAAAAAATTATATATCCATAACAGAATTAGATGTAAGAATCCAAGAAAGAGGGAGTAGTATATAATAGAAAACCCTTAAGAAACTACTATTAATGAATGATTAATGTGATAATACGGCTCCAACACACCAATAAAAGCCTTTGGATTGCCTCTGGATCAATGGGGAAAGCCTCTATATCCATTGAGTGGAATGATTTCTCAGTTAGGGTCAGTTTCGGGGAATAAAGAGGGGTTAAAACATAATTATGACTTAGATGTATATTTTAAGGATCTATTTTTTTTGCCATTCATAGTTATTAGAATTTTTAGGAAAACCATGCACTAACCCTGAACCAGCCACTACCTCAAGGATGAACCGTGCATGGTTGGATGTCATGGTTTCCAAACCATGAAACAACCATTCCAATAACACTATATCAAAAATCATATATTATCATAGATAGCCTCTTGGTTTGTACAAACAGTGTGCTACCCATTCACCTTCCCCTAAGCCCCAGTCTCAAAGTGTACAAGTTATTGAAGGTGTTGCATGGTTTCTTCAAAATGAGGACAACTAGAAAATCCCAAAAGCATTCAAAACATCTTACAAAATCTCCCAAACCACACCAAAACACTTTATTTAAATAAAAAACATAAAAATGGATAATAACATGAAATAGAGGTGATACAATCACCCATTTCATTAGCTTGGTCTTGGTGGAAACCACCACAATTTCCTCACACCATCTTTTAACTTGATTCATTATGTTAACATTCATTCCTAAAACCTAAAAGGAGTTAACGTGAGTGATGAATAAGTAATATAATATTTAAGTAATAATAACAAATTTAATCATCATTAAAATGTATTATTTAATGACACCATCGTATTCGTCTATATTTCTTTTAGTGAAAAGTAAATCATTATTTTTTTATCTTTACATTGATTTTTTTCATAATTATTAACATAATACCATTGGGTTACTAAGAATCAAATACCTTAAATGGTTCATAAATATATTCAATAAATCAAATCATATAACATCATAGTTTCTAGTAAATTTTGTAGTTCGACATATTTTTCGTGCACTAGGTCATAGTGGGATTAACAACCAACACACCTTCATTGAGGTTATTACACCTTGGTGAAATAGTTCTGTATAATATTTTTCTCTGATACCAACTATAGAATCCCAAGATAAAGTTGTCTTTATTTTACATAATTTCCATTATTTGAACAATTATATTTCATATAAAATAATATCACATTGATCTATATGTTCAATATCATTTTAAACAAGCATCAAGATCATAATAATTTATAACACTATAGTTTATTTATCCTTAGTAGAACCATAAAAGACCATCCTATATAAATATAATTTGTATGTCTCATCCTAGTATACAGGGAAATGGAAACATAAGAATGGGTTAGTACCAAATACATTGTATGGGGTGAATAAAAATTTAATCATAGCTGGGTTCATAAGAATATTTAATAACATTACTATAAGATAAATATCATAACATCAATATAAATAACTATAAAACATAAGTTAGTATCAATTTATATAAAATAAGTGGATAAAAGAAAAAAATATCAACATGAAAACATAATATCTTTTAAATTTCTTATAAAAATTTAATATAAATGTTAGATCATGAGATAAAAATATTATAATGAATACCATTATTTAAGTGTGGAACAAACATTTCAAAAAGGAAAGATTACATTCATGTCACATACCATCAATTCTCATGCTTCTTAGAAACTGAAACATACTCATGAATACCTATATCAGGAGATATAGACTTATAAAAAATGCATTGTAGGTCTATAGTTGAACCTCCTTTCATTAGTTTAAAACAAAACTAACTATCCATTTTTTATAAAGGAACCCCCATCACCAGTTTAAAATGGAACCACCCATCCATGTTTTATATCAAAACCACCCACCACTCATCTATACCCATGTATGACACTTAAAAATCATTCTGTTTTCACATAAAAAAGAACCCATGGAAATAAAATGGACCTCTTAATACAAAAAATTTGAAATCATTCAATTTTTACATGGGACCCACGAAAATAAATTAGAACTCATCAAACATCCATAAAATATTAAATAACACCTTGAACCAAATAGTATGATAGTGAAAACATGGTCACACAAATAAATTACATAAAAAAATAATATATGGTGATACATTAAACTTAATTCCAAATGATATATATCATTTTGATTATAATGAAAATAAAATAATGAAAGGATCAACTTAAAATCATGTTTATTCATCATTGTAAAAATCATATTTAAGAGTCTCTCTTTAAAAAGTATTATTTTTTTCTAAGAAAAATGAATATAAAACCATTCATTAAAATATATATGTTTTAGGAATAAATTTAAATAAGAAAAGAAATTGAATTAATAATTTGAAAAAGGTATGTTATGGAAAGTAATAATATAAAATAAGAAATTTTATAACTCCGTGAAAGGTGTTTGAGTTACTAAGTCACTTATAATTAACCATGATTTACATAAAAGGGATTTAACCTCCTATATCATAATGATATAAATATTACATATAAATTTCAGAAAACAATTTAAATTTATTTCCACCTATAATCATCATTAATAAAAACTGTCATTATCTATCATATTTGTTTCAATCTCATTTCAACATCTGGTTAGAAAATAATTATCTTCTTGTGTAAGATTTATAATACTGATATTGTTAACCATTATTTAATGAAAATTACAAAATTAATATATATAATTTATTTTAATCTAACATATAATTTATTTTTATTTATAAATATCTTATATCATTCCTAATATTTTATAAATACTCTATGGGAAATTGGAAATAGTGTTGTCTTAATTCATCAAGTGTTGTTAATAAAGTTGAAACATTACTAATTAGTTAAATACATAACATAACAATTTCATTTTAATATAACATTAATATTTTATAATTATATTATAATTATATTTATATTTATATTAACATATACATCCATGATAGAGTTTCATATTGTCATTTATGTAGACGGTTAATCTGACCCAAACATGATCACACTTTAACTTAGTGGGAAAGTCTGATTAGTAATGGTTTTCATTTAACCTAATATCATTTATATAGAGTCATACATATATTATTTATATTTTATCATTATATTGACCTATATTTTATTGTATTTTTTTAATAAAATAAAAGCTATAACAAAAAAACCATTTATCCAGGAGGTTTTGGTATGTTCACACACATAATTGATGTTCCTCAGTTATTATACATGGATGGAAACTAATAAATATGTGATTCAAAATTAATATAGAAACATATCATTATTAAAATAATATTAATGTCATTATATAATTATTTGTATAAGATATATAGAAGAATAAAATTATGAAGAAGTATATATAAAAGTGAAAATACAAGTATAGGAGACTTGATCATTCCTTAGAATACCTATTATAATTAAAATTCATAGGATAACATAGTATGATTAGAGGAATTACTAAGTTGGAGTGAATAATTTTGAGAGAAAACTAAAAAATTCTGAAGGATCAATTTCATGTTGAATCTTAACATTTAATAATGGAAGTTGTATTGTATTTTAATAGAATAAAATAGAACTTTTAGAAACCCAAATCATTTTTCAGAAAATTATGACAATGTTCTTGGTGTGATGGAAACAAATATAAAAAATTGAAGGTGGATTTTGGTAGGATATGAAACTCATCTCATACATTAATTTGAAACCATTTTTAAAATGTGTTTTATCCATTTCCCATAACAAATGACTTCATAACATTTTTAATTTTTACATGGGTAATAATTTTTTAACTATAGTAATTAGTTGTGATGAAAAAAATTAAAATTGACCATTATACAAAAATTGAAACCAATACTTCAAAATTTGAAAAATATTTTTATAATATAATATCACTAAATATGTGAAGAATTAACTTTAATAAATACTCACTAATCTACATAAAAATGTTTTTTAGATAGATAATGTTTTTAACATTATGTTTACATATTACATAAAATTATCATTATTGCTATTTAAAAAAAATACTTTAATATATGTAAAATCAAATCCATTTTTATTTATTACTATTAAGAAACCAAATCATTCCTTGATAACAGATCATTCTATGTAAATAATTATAATTATTTTTATTAAACAATCATTTAAATATAGTTTTAAAAAGATAGAAATTTGATTTACATTCTCAATAGATTTATTAAAATAAAAAAATTTATTTGTTACAAATATATTAATACATGAAATTATATTTATATGTAATATAAATTTACATAATGATAAAATTATAAAAATTATAAATTTTCAATAATCTTATTTTTGAAAAAAAAATTATTTATCAGAAAAAATTCAAGAAATGTTTAAATGTAAATTTTAATAAGAAGAATTAAAAACTAAATTTTATTTTATCAAATTACATTATAAAATTTTTACATTTAAAATTTGAATGAAGATAAAATATAATGAAATTTTATTTAATTGAAAATAAAATTTCTCAATATTATATCATATTAATTGTTTATTTTTTAACGATAAAATATTTTAATGGTTTAGTGTCCTAGTTTTTTTTAACATTGTTAATAATGTCCTTAGAAATGTATTAGATCCTATAAATTGGGTGTAGTTTGTAATGAAAGTATTTTATCATATTATTTTTTTATGGAATAAAAAAATGAATTTACACATATCATACAGAAAATTATGTGTAAGAATACTTTTCCATGAGAGTCAAATAGGAAATGGAGCAGATCATTTACATGAGAATCAGTAATTTATTATAGTTTTAAAAATATTAGTTTTTAATACCTCTTATTCTACAATACTTCCTATAACCTTAATGATTTTATCATTTCTCTGGCCACTTTTGAATAATTAAAATTTGAATTGTCAGTTTGTATATACGAACATAATGTAGCCATTATATATATAGTTGTTTGTAATATAATAAATAGAGATACAGTAATTTGATATATGGTCATTATATATATATTTTTTGGATATAAGTTTAAATGGATTTATTTAATTTTTAGTAAAAAATTATTCAAAACATAATTCCCAAATATTAAATAATTATAGAATTAAATATTAAAGATAAAAAAACTGTAAATAAATTTATTTTTCCTTCATATTATTAATTGTAATGAAGTGTTAAATTATTCTTTTAATTACTGTATATATAATAGTTGAATAATATAATGTTACTTTTTTTGAATGAAAAAATTTATTAGGATTTTATTGAAATTCATTAATGTTAAAAAGCCTATTTTCCAAAACAAATTTCAAAATTTATTAGGCATTTTATATTTAAATAAAATAATAATTAACATTTAAAGGTTAAATCTATAGAAATTTATTTATTTAATTAATGATATAATTTATTAAGACTCTTTTTTAAGTATTATATAAGACATAAGATTGTGAACAATTAGTGCCCAATAATATATTTTTCTAATTTTTTTTGTTTCAATATAATATTTTTTCCAATAAAAATAATTTTTTTTTGAAAATATAGAGGATTAATTTCATTAAATAGGGTCCACATTATCAATCCAAACCATAAATATTATTTAATGAAATTATTTATTTATTTCATATAAAAACAGGTGACTATAGAAAAATTGAGGAACCTAATTAAATTGTAAAATAATTTAAAAGGGTTTAAATATGATGTAATGACCCAAAATATCATAAACGCATATATATATATATATATATATATATATATGTTAGTGTTTGAATTATCAACCTCATGTTATCCTTTACCACTTATTTGAAATTTTTTGATCTACTTTCATTGAAAATTACATTCCATTTCAATTAAGAAATGTGTATACATAGTAATTCCTCCCCTTATTTTGAATAAAAAACCCCAATACTATCAACCAAATACCACACCATTAATTCATTTTTATATTCAGTATCTTCCCATATTTTCTCTATAAATATTTTATCCCATTATTTGTAAACTCAAGTCCAAAAATATGTCCCAAATAACTAAATTCTAATAGGATTCCAAAATATGATTGAATTGTTCAATGTAACTATTATCCACAACATATAAATTTTAATTTATCTACATCATGAAAATATTATTAAGTTTAATTTATCACATTAATATAAAATTATATAATTATTATAATTCTATTTGTGTTATATGATCACTTAACAATAAAACATTCTTACTCGTTCAATCGTTATATTTTGTTCTTTTTAGGTCGATTTTAACAGCTATACGAGTGAAATTATATTTATTAGATCATGAATGAATAAAATACCTAATAATTTAGAAATTATGTTATAATGAAACATCCATCTAAATGAAATAATAAATAAAAATTTAGTTTTGATGTTTTCCAAGTGAACTGTCACCTTATGTTCTAGAAATTGAAAATGGTACTGTAGAACTATTTCAAACTCATAAAGGTAATAATAAAAAGACATATATAATTGATGATCCCATGATGAAGAAGAAGCATAAAAATATCCAAACTGATGAAAGTATGGAAAACATTACAATAAAAATTTAATTATTATATTTAAAAAATATTTTTATTCTGATAATAAGGAAATATATATTAGTGGTAATAAATAAAATAGATATTAGAAAGTTTATTAACTATATTATTAACAAAATTAAATTTATTATATGGTTTGTAAGATAATTATTGACCTTCATAATGTGTGTGGTATGTGTTTATTTCAATCACCCTTTGTAATCATGATATTTTATGACTATATTTACATCATTAGAAATTGTATATTATTTCTATAAAAAATCCCATCTATTTAATTCTATTTTATCTTCATATTTAATATAACCTTTAATATATTTCCTTTTATATGAATATATGACTAATTAAGGTGATTTTATATAGATTTTAATTTTTTTTAGAATAGTGTTAAATAAATAGTTTTTATATTTTCCAAATGATTACTTTGTCCCAATATATACTTTTTTCACTATGAGTATTCATCTCCATGTTTTCCTAGTTTTTGAAACAATTTTTTTCTAATTTTTTTTTTATAATGTATATACTTTGATATAAATATTCTGAAATATATAAATGAAATTTATAATTATTTCAATGTAATTATTAATACTACTATAAATTATTTTTCATATATATTTTTTTTCCATAAAAGTACTTTACTGTGGATATTCTCTAATTATAATATCCAAAATAATTCTCGAGATAGATTGTGATCATATTTTTCTAAAATATTTTGGAAGACCATATATTTCTCCTTTGATATTTATGCTATTAAACAATTATGAATGTTTTCATTCTCATGCGTGACACATGTGTTTGGCCTTAATTATCTGACATGTTGCATAAAAATTATATACCCCTATAATGCATGGGGTAAAAGTTATATATCATGATGTGGCATGTTAGGAAATTAGGAGTGAATAAATGAAACTAATGAAATATATCATAAATTATTGTGGTAATGGGAGTGGAGAAAATTTATAATGGGATTTGATCCACTATATGATGATATACACAAAATTTATCCATGATTTTGGAAAATATTTTATATGTTTAGGTGGGTGTAAAATTTCTATGAAATATTTGTATAGTTTAAAACAAAATAATGTTATTTATTTACTGGTCAAGCTCATTGAAACATATTTTCACACCCTAATGAATCAAATATTATATTATTTACAAATGATGTTCCATGAATCATGATTTTGTTTCATGATTTGTTGGGTATGAATTATTTATGTTTTCTTAATGTATCTTGATTATATTTCCAAACCCAGATGTTTATATTATTCTCACTTATGATTTTATATTTTTATCTATTTTGTTCAAAATATCTGTAGTTTTTTATCAAAAACATTTATATGTTTCTATTTACCTATGATATGAAGAAGAATATTATTGATAATTTCTCAATAATGGTATCATGTGGGATGATGTTTTCTCGTAGATGTTGAATAATTTTTTTTATTCTATTCTCTAATGAAACACAAGTGAGAGGGTATGAGGTGTGTTATATTATTATATATAACAATTCTTCATGTAAAATGACCTATTATGTATATATTTTATTATTCGGATGATTCATGAAAGATATAAACTAATGTACAACATTTTTATTTTGATTTTACTTTTTTATTCATTAAAAGTAGAAACTATTAGTATTATAAGGTTATTTTCAAAATGAATAATTTTTTTTATTAAATTAAACCTTATCAACATACTCAAAAATACATATTATAATACCAACCCCAACCCCCGTCTAGGGGATTATTCA
Source organism: Viscum album (assembly GCA_963277665.1). Taxonomy (NCBI): domain Eukaryota; kingdom Viridiplantae; phylum Streptophyta; class Magnoliopsida; order Santalales; family Viscaceae; genus Viscum; species Viscum album. Next base: position 364,096,018 of record OY728166.1, on the reverse strand, counting down.
TCGCAAAAAAACTCTCAAATATTAATTTATAAATAGTTATTATCAAACCTATATATAGAATCAATATCAAAAAATTTCCATCATATGGTTTTAAATATTTATTATCATAATTAAGAAGTATAAAATCAAACCCCATAAAGAAGACCCAAAACATAACAAAAATTATTAATCAAATTGTTTCGATTGGCTTGATTCCAGGTTTTTTCATGGAAGTATAAATAGAAAATGACTCTGGTATTCATGAAAAGGGATATAATGGAGGATATAAATTCAAAAGGAATATGATTTAATAGATTTATATATTGTGAAAATTTTGAATGTGCATTGGTATGTAGGATGGTAGGTCAATATCATCACATACTTTAGGTGGATCGTATCTACTCCATGATTCTATTATAAATTGGTGATATTTCCATAAATCCTTACTCAATAGTATTTAATTACATGTTACCACTATTTAAAATGTAATGCTAATAGCTATGTGTAAATTTTAACATCTATGATCCTTATTAATAATTCATATTTTCTCTATTAATATTGATTCTATTCTAAATAGAAACATTGTTGTCCACTATAGAGTCTATCGTTGTCTGATGAGGATATAGGTTTTGTGATGTTTGGATTTTCCCTCATATATTTTTTCCATGAATCATATGAGAATAAGAATAAAATCCCCTGTAGTAAAGTGTAACTTAATGGGACACTTTATACAATATACAATCATAATAAATGGACTAACCCATGTTGTTAATCATTTTATGATATAGACTAATAGGTGAAAGGAAACTAGAAATTATTGGTGTATGACATACAGAATAACATCCATTTATTGTTCATCCAATTTCATTGTAACCAAATAGGATATGGTATAGATCATCCATATCTGACCAAAATTGGAATCCATGGAACATCATCAGAGAAGGATGCTTCTCATTATCATCTTCAGCATAAAAATGTATTATTAGCATTACATAAAGATCCTAGGATCATCACCAAGGAGGATGGTAGATTTTGATGAGGTTACAACTAACTATATAGTTAGATATGTGGGGATCTATAGGAGGATATTGAGTCAAGGTATCATTAAAATAATTTTTATAATTTCAACTCATGGTTTATATGGAGGATATAAGAGTTTTATATCAACTCTTAATAATACCAATCATCTAATGTACATCACACTAGAAAAATTTATTTTTTAGGATCGTGGGATTGATCCTCTTAGTTGAATATAATATTCAAGGATAATTGCAATCGATGAAAAATTATTTTGAATAATGTTTCTAAGGTCATATGTGAGCACCAGTAGATGAATTTTAATGTCATTTAATAGTGAAATAAACTATTCACTTTAGAGGCATGAAAAATGGAGTAGTCATTACATACTTGTCACTATGAGGTGGCATATCCAATATAACGAAGCAGTAAACTAATTTCATATATACCCGTGTGTGTTATTATATGTATGAATAATAATATATGATAGTATAAGAACTATTTTTATTGAGATGACATGAGAAGATATGGAATGGGTCTTATGTATGAGCCTTTAATGAGATTCCTAGTGTTGTGACCCCAACCCCAGTATCCCAGATTCCGTGCCTGATATATTAAATTTGCATAAAAATACATGTAATTGAATACTAAAGGACTCAATAGTTTCATTGTCTTGTTTAATAAAATATGTAAATTATTCCATTATTACAATTGAATACACAAATTACGAAATATTCTTTGTGAATATAAATTTTGAAATGAACATATTATTTCATAGCATTTTTAGTACACTTCATGGATTACTAGGAAAGGAAAAAAATAAGGGTGATCTCAAATTATCAATAAGGGTATGTACATTGGATGTTATCATAAATCAATTAGAACTATCAACATGAAAATTCAAATAACTAAACACACATTCCATTAAAATAATATAGCATTCAAAATCTATATGAAAATGTTAAATTAATGAAAACATATTAAATTAAATAAATAACTAAAATATCATAATTGTATAAGGCATAATAAATATGGAAATATATATAACTGGAATCTTATTCCTTTTAATCAATAAACATAGGATGAAACCCATCTAGAGAAAATATCTTTAGAAAAATATCATATATAATAATAAATGAAATATTAATGAAGGAAATACTTAATTATTGGATTTCATGATCTCGGGAGCCATGATACAACTATAATAAATACCTTTCATAAGATTAAATAAACTATATGTATAAACCCATTAAATTTCATCTTTCTAATTTTTCTCATTCGTCTTACCAATCCCTTGAGGGGGTATATAATATTGATCCCAACCCAACCTATAGTTCCAAATAATTCCTCATATGTTGAATAATCGATTTAATTCATGAATAAATATTTATTTTAACAAAATATCGTTATTGAACAATGAATGTCGATTTATCAAATTTCTGTCATAAATTAAATAACATTCAAAATAAAAATTATATGTAAAAACTGTATATTTTTTAGGAAATAGAAATATTAATGATAAATAATATGGATTTTTAAGGGAAATTTTATGTTTAATGACCACAATAAAGTTAATATTTATTGGGAAATATAATAAATACTGAAATGATTAAATAATCTGAAACCAAATAATTTCATTGATTAAAATGATCATAAAACATTTATAAAAAGTATAAGGACGGTAAGAATATAACATATCCCTAGTTTATTATATGTAAAATTACTTTTTTTTATTGATGAATAGAAATACCATAAAAATACCATCAAAAAATTATTCAGTAAAATATCTCTTTTAATTTCGAAAATATTTTTTATATCATTTATACAATTTAAATTACATTTCATTGAATTAAAATTTAAAAAATAAAAATTACAAGAATATTAGGGAAAAAAATTTATTCAAAAAATAACCTTTAATACTTTCTAATGAATATTGAATGAAATGCAATTCATTTTTGGCATTTCATTGTTTACATGATGAATAATTAAATAATAACCATAATTGATTCATTATGAAATGGATAAACAAATTCCCATTTTGTAAGAGGAAAATAAGGTTACATTGAAAAAAAAATTATATAGAAAAATTGACCAAATATTTATTTAAAAAATAATTTTTAAAAGTTTATTTCTTTTTATTATATTTGGTTTCAAATGAAAATTGATTTTTGATCGAATAGAGAAATAAATATTTATTTTATTGAAATTATTTTAAAATTATTTTTGGTAACAAATAGTGGAATATTTTACTATTAAATGAAAATACCCTGAATCAACATATTTTAATAAAATAAATAGATTTATTATATAGTGACAAAACTATTTACTTAAACTGAAGTTGAAGAACAAACATTCTCGGTCATAATGAGATAGTTAAAAAAACCCTTACAACGATCATAACAATGATGTGATAATTAATCAATGAATCAATTATGTGTATCATATTAAAATAAAAATAAAATAATTGTAAATACAATATGATATTAAAAATTTAATTATCCACATAATATTATAATAATAATGATAATAAAGAAGTAATATAACGAAATTAATTGGAATTGAGTTATGAAATTCTGTACAACTTGGTAATTTTCAAGTAAAATAACCTTTGATGAAGTAATTAAAAATGAAACATAAAATAACATGATTTTTTTATAAATCATGATATAAAATTTAAAAGGGTAATTATATACACTCTAAAAAATAAATTAGGTCAATATCATTACAATATTCCTCAATGAAATGAAATTGAGAGGAAATCCCATACCGCATACTTATTTTTGGTTAAATATGAATTAAGCTCATATATAGTCATTTTTATCGTTTTATTATGTTATTTAAGAACTAGTTTAAGATTTAAGATATCATATATGATAATTTTTTAAAATATAATCTCCCAATATTTAACATATATATTTATTTTCAAAAATTAATATGTTCATTGACTTGATTTCTCATGCATATTTTGTCATGAAAGATCAGGTTCACGCACATATAATATACTATCATCATCTTAGAAATAATAATAATAAAATAATTATCAAATTTTTTAATCATTGTTAATTTAAAAAACAATCATTAATGATTGTTATGAAAGATGGAAAATTTTATAATCAAGGAGATGGTCGGTCGTGCATGCACTTGAGTATCATTCATTTTTTCAATATTCAATATCCATTGCAGGTAAGTAGTATTTTATCTTTTTTGAGTAATATTAATGTAATATATACTGTATTATTTTAGTAAATATACTTCAATATATCATCAATGTGGTGTGGGGATGAAAATAGAGTCACATCTCTTTCTGAAAGTGGTAGCACACACATACAAGAACGGTGTTATCATGTTTAATTGAGAGAAAACATAAAATTACAAATTAATTTTCCAGAATGATTAAAATTTCAAGAATATACTAAATATTTCTTTAATATAACATACAATTTATATCTATATCCTTATCACCATCCAAATAAAGTGTTAGTGAAATATGAGTCACATCACTTCAGGAAAAGTTGTATGTCATTCGCAAGAGAAAAATTATCGTATCTATACTATTTTGGAAAGTAAAAAAGATACAGTTGATATAATGACTAAATTTGTATAAAAATTTATAAATATCTTATATATATTTATATAGATCATAATATCCTACTATGAGAAGTGGTAATTGGAAAAACAAATGTCATCGCATCGTGAGGAGCATTTTTGTCAAACACACGAAAGATGAATTGATATCCCATATAATGGAAGTGTAGGTAGTTATAGGTAATGAACATGCTACAAAAACATATAATTATATTTAATATATTGATTTTATTATAAAATAATTGTTTGATAAGAATTTATGGAGGTGGAGAAAGAAATAAAAAATGGTCATTGAAAATATTACCTCTTTTTCGGTTATCCTGCATATATTTTCACCAATTCCTTGTAAGGATGGATCTCTAGAAAAAATAAGGGCTTGTTATGTGAGGAATTATTTTCGGTAATTATTTGGGTAGGGGTTGGATGTGTAAAAGGGGTTTAGCAGTTTAAATAATAGAGGATATGGGGTGGAACATGAGGCATTTCACCTAAATTATTAGGATAATGGGAAAGTTTTTATTATATATAATGAAGATTAATTATTTCACCTAATGTAATTAACATAATAAACTTCACCTAATACACATTACATAATTTTTACATTATTGGAATATGTCCAAAGGTCCCTAATAAACTATATATCATTACTTCATCATCTATCTAAGAGTGTTTTCAGTAATATTAATATGGTTATCTATATGATGTTAGAGAATATGGACCCATGGATGGTGTATGTTCCCAATATTATAGAGTTATGTTGTAAAAGGACATTATGTGTTCTCTTAATAATAATCCCATATTATTGGATTGGTGATTTAACATATCCCCATATAAAAATATAGGTATGATGATTCAAATGTCTAACGTGAAATAGTCTATCAAGATTTTTATAACTCAACCTTTTTTATTACCATGCTAGGTGAGTCCATGTGCTACAGTTTTATAAGGAATGTAGTAAAATTATGGTTCATCACTTAAATGATTTCATAAATGTAATTCCTAATAAAGGGTCAATATTTTAACACTTTTTTGAGATAATATAGTCTCCTAAAATTAGGTAGGTAGTAAGATACAGATTTCCCAATAGAATGAGTCATTCATAATCACACATAACACAAAGTCATCTACATTCAGGGATAGGTGATGTCACATGGTTCCGTGGAATTAGAATTGTAAGAATATTTAAATTTCCCATATATTTTAGTTTTTTAATTCCACATGTATCTCAAGATCATCAATATACCTACCTAGAAAAAACACATAGGATGAATGAAACAGAACATAAAAATAAGCCTTTAATAGCGCTAAAATAGCCTTTATGAGTTCTAGAGAAGCATTCAATACTATAGTGAGACTAATATCCCTATTCATTTATCAGTTGACAAATATTGATGATAATGTTTTCTTTTATCAGTGATAAATGGGTCCTTTGTAAAGGATTTTATTTAGCACTGATAAATTGGACCTTTATTGTCGCTTCTAAAAGAACAGATAAAGGATACCTTTATCAGCACATCGTGAATCCCAAATAAATGACCCTTTAATAAGCACTGAAAAGGGAGCATGCTATGGTGTTCTTTAACATCACACCATAGCATTAAAACCACCAAAAAATTATAAAAATAATTTACAAATAAATATTTAAAATGAATTAAATTTTAAACCCAAATATATGAAAAAACCCTATATTATAGACAATTCAAATATTGTTTTATTCAATTATATATGTAAAAAATATTACATAAATTAAAAAACATTGATGATCCTTTTCCTTATAATCCAACACCTAATCTAGAAAAAAATGCACCTGTATAAGTGAAAAATTATTTTGTTATAATAAATATAAAAAAATAACAAAAAGTTGTAATTTTAAACTAAATATCAAGCCATACTAGGAACATTATGTATAAGATTAAGTATCAATTAATTCTAGAACATCACACCATTACTTTTTTGACTTCTGTAATTATATGTAATAAAATTATCTAAATAAGTATAAGATAAAAATGATTGGGTAATTAGTTATGTAGTAGAATATATAATGATCATAAAACAATCTTCATGCATCTTCTCGGTTTTGGCCATGTGATGCCTGTTTTAAACTAAAATGGAACTTATATAGTGAACCAATGCACTTAGATTCATACCAATAACACCATGCATAATATTGAGGTGATGCTGATTCATAGAAATCTCAAATTACATATGGATCTCTTTTATAAAGTATCAAATCAATCTGAATGTGTTTGATAAGATTTTGAGTATGGAACTTTTCTTTGTTACTAAAATTTAATTTTAAAATGGGTATAGAAACATTCAATCACATCGATCACATTGTGTTTCAGCTTGACATGACACTAATTCATATACATCAAAATTGACTTATGAGTCATTGTATTAAATTTTAAATATTATCTAGGCACGTTTTATCAATTTTTAATGAGTGACACATTTTGATCTAAAATATTGTTTTTAAACTGATAATGGACACATTGAGTCACACCAGTCATGCCATGCTTCATATTTAAGGGAACATAATTCATACACATCCCAAAAGACTTATAAATCTTTTTCCTAAAGTAAAAAATTATTTTTCTCAATTTTGAGTTGGTCAGTTGTCCTTTATACTATAATTTATACCGACTTTAAATAAAAAGAATCACTTTGTGTGTAATAATAGTCACACTGTGCATCAGATTAAGGTTCATGATATTCCTACATGTCTCAAAAAAATTATGGATCATTTTCCTAAATTATAAAATAAATTAAAATGTGTTTACATTTTTTTGATAACTTCACTTTTCTTTTTTACTAAAATATCATATAAAACTTCAAATAAGAACTTTGACTCATACTAATCATAGATTATATAGTTATGATGTAATACTAATTATTATAAACCAAAAATTATTTCTAAATTTATGACCTAAATTACATAAAAGTAAAATTCAGTTTCTAGATTTTCAGAGAGTGAAACGTTTTGAAGTAAAATTTACATTTGAAACTGATAATGGACACTTTGAGTTATTAAAGTAACACCATTCATCATATTGATTTGATTTTGATTATTACATATATAAAATTACTTATGGATAGATTTCCTAAAGTATCAAAAAAATATCAATTATTTTTCACAGTTTTGAGTAGGTCACCTTTCATTTTTACTAAAAGTTATGTCAATTTAAAATAAAAATATACACATGGAGTCATACTAACCAAAAAATTCCTAGGATTGTGGTTTAGATAAATCCTAGAAGTCTCAAATGACTTAAGGTACATTTTTATAAATTATCTAAACAATCTAAATTATATTTATTTTTATTGAGTATGTCAGTTGCCTTTTTTTACTAAAATGACCTTTTAAAATAGAAACATAAACCGTGACTCATATAGATCACATGGTGTGTTAGTTTTATATGAGAATATTTAATATAAAAATAAATGACCTATGATTCAATTTCCTAAATTATCAATACAATATTAGTGTGTTTTCTTAGTTTTCATTGAGTTCTACTTTTTGAACTAAAATGAGGATTTTAAACTGATAATGGACACATTGAGTTATATTAGGCACATCACCTATCAGATTGATGTGTGGATAATTCTAAAATATAAAAAATCACTTATCTATTATTTTCATAATGTTTAGAGACAATATGAATATGTTTGGTTTGATTTGGGAAGGATATTTTTTCTTTTTACTAAAATTGATGTTAAATTTAAATAAAAAGACACACATAGATTCATACCAATCACACCGTGCATCAGATTATGGTGTGGTTAATTCCAACACATTCCACATTACCTAAAACTGATAACATCGTGTATTGTTTTGATATGAAAATACTTTTTACCTGTTAAAAATTATTTATTAATTGGTTTAATAAATTATCTTTAAAACCCATAAGAATTTTCTTTGTTTTGTGTGGTTGGAAGGCTTTTAACTAAAATATATATTTTAAACTGATAATGGAAACATTGATTTATATCACGAACATCATGTATCATATTTATGTATGATAGGTTAATAAATTTCACAAATTAAATATAGATCATTATCTTAACGTATAAATATTATCATATTTTTTTCTTAGTATTGAGTATGTTAATTAAATTTTTTACTAAAATTAATTCCAATTTTATGTAAAAAAAGCACTTTGAGTCATACTGTACACACCATGTCTTATATTGGGATGTGGTTGATTCTTACATGTACCAAAGAGTTAAAAAATATTAACTACTAATGTTACCATGATTTCCATTTCATTTATTTTTTGAAAAACCAACAATACATATTGAATCGAAGTTCATAGTAGAAAAAATATTTCTTTTTACTGAAATCCAAAATAGCAAATAGAGATCATATTCCCTTTATATCATGTGAATTTAACATATCTGGAACATGGTATTCCTATAATATTATATATTTAAATATCAAGAATGAATTTTTGGCTATGAACATCAACAGAATATGCAGTGTTGGAAGTTTGATAAATAATGTAAATAGAAATTGTGGTAACATTAGTAGTTAGGAACATCTTGTCATTTTTGTGGCTTTTTATATATAGTTGAAAACAACCACTGACTTCATAAAAGTTATATTAAAATACTAAATAAGTATTATATTAAAATTATAACGTAATTAAATTAAAAACAGTTGATAAATTTATGAAAAATTTATTAAATAAGTATTATGAATACACCTTTTCAAGATGGTTGTATAAATTATTGATAAATTTCTTTATTATTATTGTCTCTGTTAAAGTCTTAAAAAATTAATCCACCTATATAGGAAAGAAAATATTATGTGGTTATACAAAAATAAATAAATAAAACATATATATGAAACAATAAATTATTTATATGGACAATGATTTTACTATGAGTACATCAATATTACTTATGTGACTGATTAGTAGAGGGAACTTGATGGAAAGTGAAAAATGAAACACTACATGGGTGAAAAGGTTATAAGTGATAAGATTTATAGGGAAGTCATGGTTAATAAAGGAATAAAAATGGATATAAATATTATAAAATAAAATAACTCAGTAATGAATAATGAAAATTATACCAATGTATCATTTTTTAATTTTTTAGTATAATAAAGAAAGTATATCATAATTATTCTCAAAGTGTTTCTTTTATTATAGTTTGTTCATTCAAGGGATTGGTAACATCATCATCTATAGAAGACATTGTTTGCATGACTATTCAATTACAAAATTTATACAATGTTAATGCAGAAAAGAACGTATAATATTATTAAAGAAAATATAATATATTTAAAAACAATTATACCTTCTAATTAAACATTATTTATTTTTTTAGAATGTTTTAGAGATTTGGTTTATATATCAGGAATAAAAATACCCTATTTCTGTCCCGTTATAATGTACAAGATATTTTCTACTTTGGGAATGTTATGAACAAATTGTGGTCTCTTAATAAAAGAGACATCCTTGATTTAATTTTAATCAGACACAATATTTTTTTAGTCACTAATAGGAAAATTGATCAATTTTTGTTTTCTGGATATGATACTTAAAATACTTCCACTTCCTATGATTCTTTTATGATTTACTCATATTTTTCCCATTCCATACTGAAATTCGCCAACACGAATCCCATTTTGTCAAAATTCACAACACTCATATTGTTAACCTATTTTCAATAAAAAATAATCAATTTAAATTTATTATAATACAACTTGTATACCTATTCGACAATTCTAAAATATGATATATTTTCATAAATTATTTTTCTATCCTTGGAACCAGATATGTGCGTCACTTCTAACATATGTGTAGAAACACTATTTTTCATCATACTACATTCATCGTGCTATTTTTTTATATAATTTATAACAATATATTAAACAACTAGTCTAAGATGTAACATTTTCATTCAGTCCTCTATTTATACATTGAATTCAATTTGAAATTGAATTCATAATATCAGATAAATCCTTATAAATTTGATCTCATAACGATATTATAAAATATTGATTATGTGTTTTTGATATCCATCCTTTATCCCTAGATGTATTCAAATCACTAATAAAATATTTATGAGATTCAATGTGTGGATAAAAATCATCTCTATTATGTAAAATTTTATGGTGCTCTTATTCCCGCTCTATCAAGATAATTTTAATAACATCTACTTCAAGAATCCAATTATGCATAAGGGGTACATTTTGATTAGAATTTAGGAGACTGATGTTGTTAAAATTTAATAGGTAATTAGTACTGAATTTTTAATATCATTCAAAAATATATCATTCTACAATACAAACTTCTTTCTGACTTCTATTCATGGCATCTAATTTTAAAATTTTCATATATCATTCAATGGGGTATATCCATCAATTATGGACAAGACTACATAGTTTGACCTCTCGAACCAAGTGATCTATCAGGTGGACCATTATATAAAATAATTTTGGTGGGAATAACATATCAAATTAACATAATATGAATTAAAACACATTGTTCATTATTGGAAACATCCTTGGGTATATAAAATTACTACACATAGCATTGAAAAAGAAGCAGATTCTAGTTAATGTATGTCATTCATTTTGAAAAAGAATGTAACAGAATCTGATATACAATAAATAGTTCATCAAAACAAGATAGTTGTGTGATTTTACTCCTTATAGATTCAAATTATTAATTCACATGAAATTATTAGCATTCAATAAATAACCCTCTTAAACTTTGACACTATTAAGGAAAAGATAAAATTTCTAATTTTCTTGTTTTGATAGAGTGTATTCTTATAAAGGAAAAAATTCATCCATTTAACCTTCACTAGTAACAAATATTCCTTTATCCCATTATAAATCATGTGATACCTAGCCTTTATTCCATATTACATTTTCAAGAACTTTTATTAACTTTTGGATAACACAAAAAAATTATTTTTTTCTATAAGCATTACATTAAGAAAATTTTTGACCTAAAAAAATTTCAATATGGAAATTAAAATACAACTTGTCACTTCTACCGATGTGATATTGTATGGATTTTCATAAGTGGTTAACAAAAACCATTGTAAATAAGTTTTACTTTATCGAACTGTTGTTAACCTATTAATGTAAATGGTGTTGTACATTATTATATATTCACATTGAATGTTTTCAGATAGGATTGGTATTTATTTTGTCAAGGAAAAAAATTATGTACTAGAAATATATTCTTAAAAGAATGTTTAAACCAAAATTATTGTGTGAGTTATTTAAAAATAGGAAACAAAAACATTCCATTAATTCTATAGGATAATAAATTTCCATATACAAGGATGTCTTGTAGCATCCAGTTCAATATGGAACACAATGTGAAATATTTACTTTTTAGGGTATAATACATTATAATAGTTGTATAACACATTAATTTCTGATCATCGATCAATGGATCCAAATAGATATGAATATCCTTACCAGGTTTCCTTGGCCCAGATATAAGTGGAAAAAATGTAATCATTCTTTTATTCATGCATAACCATGAAGGATATTTTTTATTTACCAAAATTTCATGCAATGTACGGTGTGAACAAATATATACACAAAAAGGAATTATTATATCTATAGATAATTGAATATGAAATGTTCTTGGATCATTTCCAAATTCAGGATATTCATAAAAAATTTTCTTCAACTAAAGAGAATAAACTGGATGATATAGGTTACCATCATTAATTATTTTATATATGTTCCTTGGAAATTTTTTAATTATTTCCTGATATCTATCTATCCTTCTAACCCATGGAATGATAGGAAAGTAAAATATATATTTCAAAGTAATTTATTCATTTTTATTATATCTATATGTGCCGTACTAAGAGAATTTTATGAGTGATTCATGGTCTTTATGAAAAAATATGCATTCATTTGGATAAACATGTATTTTTTAGAGATCATAACCATTAAATGTATAATTTTTTATCTTTAAATGTTCAACATTGTAGTTAATTTTCTTTTGGTGTCATATCATTCATGATACTAAGTAGTTATATAATATTGGTGTCACTCCATCCACTTCTATCATTCAATTTATATTGATTTAATACAGTAGACAATATTTTGTATTTAGTGAAACAAATATGTAATGGTCTCTTTTAACAATTATTTATCTTCTCAAAAAAGAATTTACAATAAAAAATTTCATCATAAATCGTATTTTTCATTTCATCAATGTGAAATACATCATCATTTACACAGTTATTCATAAAAAATGATTCATAAACTGCACTATCATCCCAATCAATGTCCAAGTTTAATTTTTCCAGGTGATTACTCCATCATTTTAAGCTTTGATATATTATTTTACAAAAACAAATGTTCTTACAACACATCTAGACTAATATTTCATTAATAAAAATTATATAAAAATGAAAAATGGATTTGATAAGGTTTTTTTCTTGATATCATTGAAAACATGATGAACTCTTTAAGTTCATCTTCATTCACTTTTTTTCAAAGAATTAATGTATATCCATTTTCAATTAAAATCCATTCTATTGGGTTCGCAAAATATTAATTTTTTATAATAAATAAATAAGTAGATATAAGATATTCATTATGAATATTGAATGTTATTGATTATTATAATAAGGGAAACTGAAATTTTTATCTTTTCAAATAATTTCATTATGGTATTAAAAATATATGTAATTGAGTTTAAGAAAATAATTACTCTGCTATGAGAGGTTTTATTCTCTCAACTAATCAAAAGGGGAATGATATAGAAAACTACCATCCTAATCATCTCATGTTTTGAATAGTTATCATTTCATTTTATATTTTGGACCTTATCCGCCATCTCTTTTGGATATACACAAAAGTTTTATGAAATAATCTAAGTAATAGACATACAAATCATGAAAACTTCTAATAGTAGTACTTGAAAAATAAAAGTTATGGGAGATGAGTCCCAATAAAAATATTGGAATAATATTTATTATGTTGATAAAGATGATGAGAATGATAGTTGTTCTCCATTGGGTTATCTAAAAGGGGTAATGCCTCCCATTTGTGAGAATTACGTGGATGGTAATCATAGATTCTTAATGGTTGAACCAAAAGGAAATATTAAAGACTGAATTGTTTTTATATGGTTTAATATACAACATACGTAGTGTTTATTTGATATGTGAGGAAATAAATGATGTGAATTTTAATAATTATTAATGGGTGGGTTATCATTTCAAAGATGTTTATATTTTTAAAATGATATTAAAAACTAGAAAAACAATTTCTTTATTTAGGGTCAATGAATATTTATTTAATTATGTTTCAAAGAGGATATTCTTTTTTGTTAGTGTAACGTTTATAATATTATATAATTAAACAATTAAGAACTAAAAATGGGTGGTTGAGATTTTTATCGAATAAAATATATAATTTATAAATTTATTTTACTAATTATAATGGCAGAGATTGTTGATAATTAAAATAATTAATAAACATCAGAGAAAATTAATTTTAAATTAAGTAGAATAGGTGGGTGAAAAAATGGGTTATGTAGAATAAAAATATGAATTTATGGTTAATAAATGAATAATTATTACCAACTAAAAGAAATACAAGAAATATTGAAATCATTAACTAAAATTTTATTGGTGATCAGACAATTTCGGTGAAAACATGGAGCGGCGAGACTCTAAAAACCTTGTTTATCCCAAGTAGATATCAAATCATTTATAGAGGCTGAAAATGATGATAGTTGGATAAAATATATGAAAGAGGATATTGTTATAAATTGGAACAATTGGAATTGTTCCATTTTTGGAAGAAAACATTGTTATCAGAACCAATTGGGTTTCCTAAAACAAACTCAATATCTATGGAATAGAGGCTTAAAATAAAGAAGGGATAGGGTGAATGGGTAATTCCTTGATCAATGGAATTTATATTTATGGTAAATTTACACTTATATACAAGTTAAAAAATATTTCAATTTACTCATATATTTTAGTTCTAATTTATTAAAAGTACACCAAATGGATGTGAATTATCTATTCTTCAATGAAGTTTTTAATGGTGGAGTATACATTGAGAAACTGGATGGATTTATTATGGATGAAAATTATAGAATAGTGTTCCTATTATATAATTATATGTATAAGAAATAATCATCACTAAAGTCATGGTATTTAATTTGGGATAAATACATAAGAAATCATTGTTTTTAGTGAGGTAGATCTAATCAGAGGCAATACATCAATAAGGAAAATAATCAAACGATATTGGTACTCATTGATGTCAAATGTATAATATTTGAGGATTATAAAATGAAAAGTGCATTGTTTTTTGGATCATACGAGGTATTATATCAAGATGTCTGTTATTGGTGAGTTATAAATTTTCCCTTGTGTATAGGTCAATCAAGGAAATCATAGAACATTAATTTCTCAATAAAAAATGAAAAATAGTTTCACAAGTTATTTTTGGTAGAATATTCCAATCCAATGACATCATTGATTCATATATGGATGAATTTTTAAAAAGTTTATGAATATAAAGATTTAGATTTCATGGAATATAGGTATTGGTAGAATATTATACCTCAAAAAACATGACCTAACAATGGATTTGATATATTTCAATCCTCATAATACTAATGTTGTCCCATGGAGGACCACACGCTATCGGGGAAGATGATAATTCAATATAAAAAAAAGAATAGAATGATGTTTTGTTTTATTATATGAATGCGAAATATGGGTTTTATAGATACATTGATGAGGATTGGAAAAGTATTAGTTGATAAAAGAGGGAAATTAAAGTTGTCAAAAAACCAAGATTCCATTTTAGCCTTAGTTTCGTATAAAATTTGATTTTTTGGAGCCTTCGATTCGATCCTTGGAGTTGATGGATCCTTAATTCCATTATATATTTGAGCTTAGATTTTACAATTAGGGTCCTCAGTAGATTGTGGATTCTGAGAAGATCTTCATATATAACAAATTGGTTCATGATTGTTAAATTTTTTATAATAATTTTGGATACTTTTATCAGTGCTTCCAAAAGAGAAGTATTAATGATTCATTTTATCAATAATAATTTAATAAGCACTCATTGAAGGAATATTTATCATTTTTTTTAGCACTGAAAAATATCTATCTATATCAGGGTTAAAGAATTATTGATAATGATTTCTTTAAACACTGATAAAAGACTCATAATTATAACTAAAAATAAAAAATTGTAAATATATTTATATAATAATAAATATTTATAATAAATATATATACATAGTAAATATATTCCTTATTTTAATAAAATTATATAAATTATATTCCAAAAAAAAATTATATCATTATATATATTTATATAAATATATATATATATTTAATGTATATATTATTATATTATAATGTTCATTATTTAAATAGTATTATTCTAATTTAATAATTATTAAAATATCTATAATTTTTAATTAATAATTAGATAAATATTTTTTTAAAATAATTTTTATTTATGTATATTTATAAATGCATAAATATAGTATATATACATATATATATAATTATTTTTTGCAAATATATATTTCAAATTATTAATGAATATTTCATCTTTAGTGCATGCATGTTTAAAATTAGTGAAATTTTATAATAAAAAATTACTACACTATAATTATTGAAAAAATGGATGAGTTTAATTAAGTAAATCAAAATTAATTAAAAAATATAGATTTATAATGAAATAGAGATGAATACACAATGAAAATGTTAAAACATGGTAAATAAAAAAATAAATAAATAAAACTAATAATAGAAATTTATTAAATTCCTACAAAATAAAAAAATTACATATAATTAAAACATATTAAAAATGAATAAATAATACCAAAAATTAATAATATTTAAAACAAAATTAATAAAATTTACTAATTCAAATTGTATTATATTAATTTATTTGTGTTGTAATGAAATTCAAAAATGAATTCTAAAATATGATGTAATTACATAAATAGTAGGTTTATTTGATTATATATAAGGTTAATTTAATTTCGTAAATATCCATGTTTATGTGTGGGTGTGTTTATTGTAGAAACAAATTCAATAATTACATATATGTATGTGAAATCAATATTACACACATCTGATCTATTTTATTTGAAAAATAAAATGACTTTCGATTATGTCCAATAATCAATGACAATTGTTAGAATTTTTTAATTCACATTAATATTAAATTATAAATAATTATTCACTAAATATATTACTATTTAGTGTAAGCAGTAAATATTTTTTATTATATAATTCATATAAATAAATATAAACTTATTTAATATATACTATTTACTAACATTATCAATAATTTTTTAATTAATAAATTATTTAATATTTTTCTCAATTTATATATTATTAATTTTTATTAGTTAAATTTTCATTTTACATATATTTATATATTTATTATATAAGTTTTAACAATATTTATAATTTATATGTATTATAATAATTTTGTTCATTTTTATAAAAACTTATTTATTTAAAAAATAATTTTTTTTAATAAACTAATTTTAATTGGTTATTTATTTAATTATTTTATTTTTACCTATATCAGTACTTAAAAGTCATTGATAGAGGATCCCATTATTGTCACAATTAATAAAGCACAGAAAAATCATTTCCTTTGTCAAAACTAAAAAAAAAATATTGATAAAGTGAAACTTTATCAGTGCTAAAAAATGGCTGATAAAGGGTACACATATCAGTGATTTTTCAAGTTCTTATGATGGCTAGTGATGTTAAAGGCCTATTTGGTAGTAGTGAAAAATCATCTGGGACATTAACAGATGTATATGGTGCTAATAATTATGGAGTTCAAAAATGATTCTTAGGTAATAAAACTGGATAAAGATTTACTTCTCCAAACAATTGTGGTCTTAGTACTAAATGGATTCCATAATTAAATGGTACAAACATTATATCCATACGTATATTTTGGATCTATAATTAGTATTGTTATCAAAGATAACTATGCCATTTCTAATGGTTCATAAAGAATAGAATGGTTTTTTAGTGAAAAAAGTTTTCATAAAACCCTCAAATTTCAGTTTTATAGACTTAACACCCTATAACAAAAAATGTAAAAAATATTTGTAATACATTTATAAACATGTTCTATTCACAACATATATGGACTATGGAATGGTTTTGGGAAATATACATCCTTTAGTGTGTAGGAAATCCGGAAGCACATGGATATCCAATTTGTTTCTTTTTTAGCAAGAAGATACATTCCTATCACTCTTAAATATAATCATCTGAGTGAGGATTATGTCATAAATTCTAGGGAATATATCATTAATTGAATTCTAATCTTAAAAAAATATTCCCTCATTTCAATTTGATTCATTTAGAGTGAAATGAATCTTATTATGTGATAACATAGGGAATATTTTCTATATTTCCTATATGTCTAGTTGAATTTCGAAGCTGACTCACCAGATATTGGATTTTACCAATGTATTGTCTCAACTAAAATCTATTGGGAACCAATAGATGGTTATTTACAATAGTTATTAACATAAAAAATTAGTGGTGGTCCAAATTCTTGTAATGATGGGGGAGATGAATGAAATTAAAATTATTAGCTAGGTCTGAGATACATGATCTAGACATACTTCATATCCCATGATAAAATGAATCCTGATTCCCATTATTCATAAAAATATCTGGACAAATATTTTTATCATGTGTAAGGGGGAATAAATATTCCCATATTTATAGGATACCACTAATGAAAATTAGGAATAGATAGGGATCTCACACAAGAAATATGAGACAAATTCATAATAGCATATGAAAATGGATACAAGACCAAATTGCACTAATATCACAACTTTATTTGTCAATGGTTAAATAAAATAATTTACAAGACTTAATATAACATAATTATTCTAAAATTTATGAATAGTAGATAAAATTTCATGCATTTTTATGCCCTGAAGTAAGAACTATATGCCTTTAGAAACAAAGGGGCACTAATTTTTTCTTTTGATGATGAACTTATTAAGAATATTATGATTTGTTTCTTAGATTTAATGGATGAAACTTCGATATTTATATCTTTAAATTTTAATCATTATATTTTATTCAGCCATTATTCATAGGTTTTTTAGGATGTAATATTATAGTTTCTCATGCTACACCTTTTGAGTTTTCAACCTTATATGTTTTATACAATTTAAATTTGGTTCAAATGATAAAATTTTTACAAGTATATACAATGTAAAATCCTATAGAGTAGATAATTGATTTTTTTCCAGCATGTTATTTTTTCATTTTCAACTAAGAATGCACGATGTGTATTTCAACTAGTATTTCATTTCCTTTAAAGAAATAAAAAATAAAATTTGGTGTTTAATATCATACAATGATGACCATAAAAAAATTAGGGGTACTACATGATAAACATGATGAGGTGAATCAAAAGATAGCACTTATCATGATTTCATTGATAGAAGAATCCCTAAGATATGGTTAACTTATTTTAAAGAGATAGTGCTCAAACCTAAAATATTCTTCTAATTAAGTTAAAATAGATATGACTACATACTATTATATTTTCATATTAAATGAAGTTTTCTAATAGTTGGTTGATATTGACTATATAGTTAGGGTAATGAAATATCTAATTTTAATGGGAGGCCAATCATTGATATAGACTATCTGTAAGAAAATGGGACTTCAATTTATGTTCATGATGCTCATATAATTGTATTTTTAAGTTTACAGTCACATGTTTTAGACTAAATTAATGATTTAGTTTTACTAATAGGGGGTATTCAATTCATGTCTTTAGTGTATCCACGTGTGATACAAACCTAAATATGAAAGGGTGAAAGAATAATATTTCTTAATCCTTCTTTGATTGTGATAATAATTCATTAATGTGTAACTGTAAGGGTATTTAAATCCATTTTAATTGATGAGTAATAGAGTTTAAACATCCTTACCTAAGAATATCTATGTTAATGGAAAATGGGAACTAGATGGTGAAGGTTTACTATTTGAAATGTTGGTAAAATGTATCACATGATAATAAAATAACACATGTGGTTTAGAGATATTATTCTAAGAACAAATCATACTATAAGTGTTCCTTTAGAGGCTAAAAACCCAATTTTTTCATAATTAATTCCTAGTGGGATAACTTAATACCAATCACTCGATTTTATAAAGACTGTTATTAAAGGGAAAACCTATTGGATTCTAAGAGGATTATATTAGCACTAGGGATTGGGATAGTGATGACTCATAAATCAATGATATGATAAAGGATGATGAATAAAAATATATTCAATGATGGTGTGATCACTATAAGGGTTACACCATTATATACTAAACACATTCTCTGGTTGAAAATATATTACATGACATTCTTGAGTACACATTCACTTAAAGGGATAGTGTAATCATTTAATGGAATACATGTCATACAATTTAATGTAATAAGTAGATGGATAAATGAATTGTGGTTGGGCCTATTATTGAAGAACCATCCATTAATATGTATCATGGGGTGATAAAAATCAAGCCATATGTGTTTCCAATAATCATGTTTCAAATATTAGCTATTTTTTTGGGGGGAATAATCATACTTCACCATTATAGAATTTCATTAATAAAACCTTATGTTGAATGGGAGATAGAAGCATCAAGATAAAAAGTATACAATATTAAGATATGTGGCTTTCCCTAGTATTAGAGATGATGGATTCACTATGTATCCATATTAATTATAATAAATCCACTCAATGTTGATAATAGGTGGAATTTAATTTTAATGTAAACTATTAAACCAAAATTTTATATAATAATTTGGCTATAGTTTATCGAAAATAGATCATGATTATGTAGCATCTTAGGAAATTACAGATGTCATGTTTGATTGAATGTCAAGAATTTTATTGCATCAGGTGACGAGAACATAGTATTATACCTTTTTAATATGGTTTCCCTCAATCATTCAAACTATTAGTTATTATCCATGAATTTTAATCTCATGTGATTCTTGATCAATGAGAGAAATAATGGATGATTGTGAGATCACATGTGTTTCTTGAGCATGAATGACCGAAGATAAATGTAGAATGTTTTGTCATTTTTATTCATAAATTTTTGAGATGAATCTTATAAAATATTATAATTTTTATCATGTGATATGATGATAAATTTTTTATATCATGCACCAATAGTTCATAAAAGTATATAGATATCATGTAAGGGATTATAAAAAAATTATGTGGGTTTTTTCATAGTGATTTATGGTCTTTCCAAAAGAATGAGGTAAATTTATTTTAGTTTCATTATTCCAGGATGATTTCATATAGTTTAAATTCATCTATCATTAAAGGGTGTTCTCCCAAATTGCATGATTTGTGTAAATATAACCTTTAACCATTTGGAGTTACATGATCTATGATCATCCAAAACATTTTCAAAAAATAAAGGGGTTTTAAAAGAGATAAGTCACATGGATAGATCCGGGATAGGTGACAATAAATTTTACTAAATATTATATACTAAAAAAGAATCATTTCGTATATAGTTCTTTATTGTAATATGGTGTGATTATAAAACTGAAGTTGGAATGTAATATTTAATAAAGATGGTGATATATTAGTTTAATATCATATTGGATGGATGATTTCATGATGTTTCATTTCATCTAATGTGGACAATGTCATGTAGATATTTTAAGGTGATTTAGAAGGCGACCATGTAGTTCAACATCATAAAATTAGGATGTATAAAATGATATGAGGGTAATGAAATTTATGACTTGATAAAAATTGAATTAGTGGGAGGTACTTTAATGAAGGGAAAATTGTTTCCTTTTATGGGATTATAGATAAATAAAAAAATTTGTAGGCTTCATACATATATTTTGATAATAAAGAATGATTGTTGGTCTCATGTACTGTACCAATATAAATAGATTAACAGCATTCATTGGGAACCAAATCATTGTGAGGTTTATAATAATGTGTCTTGGTGTGTATTCAGTGGATGTGATGAAATATCATAGCATCAAACATAGAAATATTCTCGAATCAATCTAAGTGTGGTAATATGGATGTATTAAATTTTATCTTAAAATTTATTTATCGAGGATAAAAAATAAAGTATATTATAGTTATAATTTCCCCTAATAACTATGAAAATATGTTCCACACCATCATGGAATAACATACAGAGAAAATATGGGGCATTTACTCATGAAACAAAACATCACCAATGGTATAATTCATAATCTAAATGTAATTTATGGTAATAATTATTCAATGGGAGGGTTGGTTTGAATAAATCAATCAATTTTTCCAATGATTGTATAAAATTAGAAATAATGATTATTCACACAAGTATCATTGTTGATAGGGGGAGGATTTAATGTAAGGAATTGGGAAATTTAGAAATAAAAATATAGATTTATATTTTTGGACGATATGATTTCCAAATGGTTTTGAAATATTATGTAGTTAAAAACATCATAGACAATAAATTCAAATATGATGAATGAAACCTGATCGAAAGAGAGGGTTAACTATAAATTAGAATAAAATAGATAGAATACTAATGATATACTTTAGGCATCTAATTCATTGAATAAGAACACATATGATTGATCTTTTTGAGTATTTTATGGTTTTGCAACATTTAACGAGAACAAAAAAAATTAATCTCATTTGGTAAAGATCAAGATTCATGATATTTGAGGACATAATACAAGTAATTAATTTCAATTATTTTGACTTCGTGTGATAAGGAAATATATTTTATGTAGTTCATGTTCATATGATCATTTCCAGATATAATGAAAGTAGAAACAATGGCATGTTATCTCGAACCAACCTAGGTCGACCCTGAATCAGTCACCCTAGCTAGCCCACAACAAGGCCTAAGAGGCAGTCCTGATCCTCTCGAGCTGGGGAAGTGTGATAAGGGCATCAAAAAGAACCAAATAATAATTATTTTAACCAATAAAAATAAATAATACATTGGAAATAAATAGGGGATCCCATACAATAAATATAATAAACTACATGAAAAATGGAACAATATCTATTAAAAAACATAAAAAACAACCAGTTGAACATAAAAACCCAAAATAAACCAAAACATTAGTCCCCTATATGAACCCGAATGTCACTCTCTAATACCAAACCCATCATCACCCATGGCGATTGAATCAAAACAGAAACATATTCTAGAATAAAAAAATAAGATGAAACTACATGCTGAGTGTTAAAACTTAGTAGGAGTGCCCAAAAAATTCTATTCACAATTCATTCCCATTAATTAAAAAAAATAATTGGTTTCAGGTTTGATATAAAATATATGCATCACAGGTTTTTAAAATTATTCTCATTAAAACAAAACATGGTTCATTTCATCTTTTCCATTTGAACCCAGATTATTTTTTAAGAAATATATGTTAACATTATAGAGGTAATTGATGATTTTATTCACATAAAAATGAATATTGAAATTGAAAATATTTTGAAAACATTTTCCATAAACATTTTCTATCCAAAATTTCAATTTTAACCAATATTTAGACAATGCAATATATTAATATAAATGATCAAATAATAAGGGAAATGTAAATATATCACGTATGCATAACAAACCAAAAAATCATCTCAATCATCCAATACAAATAGCTAAGTTCCTAAATACATGGGAGAACCAGGGAGCATTGTGGATACTATAGAACATACAATACCTATGTCTCTTGCCTTATACATTCCTCACACAATGCTATCAATTCTCACCCATGTGCTCATTTCTATCCATCCTTGGTCTAACTGAGGGGCACTATCCCAAGGCAGAGCACATTCAATAATAAGGGCCACTATCCCTAGCATAATACTATGAGAATGCAGTGACTATTAACCAAAAATCCACAAGATATTCTAGGTTTCTATATTAATACTAAGGCGGGGCGAGCCAATAAGATCAAAAAAATTATCCAACCACACATACATATATCACACTCAAAAGAATCACACACAAGTATCACCCCAAATAACCCAAAGGATCAGTAACTTGCATCTCAAACATTTGATCATAATTCATTCCACACTAAGGACCTCACACACCATTCAACATAACCAAAGTAATGAAATTATCCAAATAGGGTTTTAATGAGAACAAATTTTACAAAAGTATCGAACGAACCTCAAGAACTCTTTGAGAAACTGCCAATTTCCAATGAAATCAAACACATCATTTTTAAATTAAAAACCACTTATAATTAAATTTATGAAAATCCAACCCTCCATTTTAAAATACAAATACATTTACCAGTGCAATAAAATCCATCCGGTGATTTTATCAAACACTTATTGTGAAGCACCTAACAAAATCATTCCATATAATATAGTATAAGAAAAAAATCACATCATTTCATTTTGTTTTTTTTCAAAATTCATACATCACTAATTAGAATCTATGTGAGTAATTAAAATAAAGAAATCAATGATTCAATGGGCATGTGAAAAGGAAAAACTTTCTCAAACCGCAAGTGTTTCAATAACACCAACCTAAAAAAATCTCTTTAGGATTCCAAGAATAACGAACATCCATAAAAAACCCTAATATGAAAAAAATCTAGAATTCAATATAAGGGAAACAATAACCCTAGACACACACAACCCTTGGAGAAGAGGAATCACCCAAAAAATTGTAGAAGATGGAATAAGTGGAAAATATAAGGACAATACCTTGAATATTATGCATTAATTATCAAATAAATCACCTTAAAATTACCATGGAAGAATGTGGGTGTAATGAAGAAGAGGTAAGGATAATTATATTCTCATAAAAACCAAATGGGTGGGATAGAGTTATTTTGGGTTAAAAATATGACAGAGTATAAAAGTAATTTCAAAATTTCGAAACACAAGGTCACTGTGAAGGGCCAAGACACACGGTATCAAAAATCATGCACTAACTGTGAGCCCTTACTAAAAATACTGGGGACCCAAATAGTGTGGACACAAGGTTTCATAAATCATGGGCCAAACATGAGGCATGGTTCTATCAAAAAGTGAAGAACCATTTGCACACCTTTTGCACGACGTTCCTAACTCTTATTGGGTTGTGTGACCTTGACCAGAGACAATAAAATTTCCACAAGGGTTTTCCAAGGATTTTACCTATTTGGATCAGACCATGAAATTCTAATTCAACTCAAACCATGCATGTTAAAAATTAACTAAAAAGAGACTCATCACTATAAGGCCACATGGTTTCCCCTTTAGAATGCACCAAAACATTTTGATAGAATAAAAACATCTCGATACTCAAAATTTAAATATTGAACACCCAAAACCCAATTAGGAAACTAATAATGAAATATATTCTAGAATTAAAGAAGAATATAAAAATTAGGGTGTGAAAATTCTCCCCACTATCAAGCTTTATTCCCCCTGAAAGCCACAACATCTCTTATTGATCGATCAATGAAAAAGGATCCCACACTTGAAAAAACTAACTACTGAATCCAGGAACACATCATCCAACACCAAAAATAACTCATATCTTTAACCAAAAAATGAACCAATAAATCAAAACTACTCTTTGATAAATGATGGAAAACACAAAATACCATCTCTTCAATGATTCCCTCACAGAATCACCAGGCCTACTCCAAGAGTCTAACCATCACAAAAAATAAGATAAATCATGAATGAAATGAAAATAAATGGAGTCTCACTAGATTCAACATGGGAGACATGAATAAAATCTCAAAAATTTTAAAATTCCATCCATATTCCCAACCAAAAAAACACCCACACACACTGATACTCTTGACTAGAATGTCCAAAAGAAAACCCCAGTTGGAATAAAATGTAAACAATGCTTCACAATAATCACTTCACACTAATATGATATGTATAATAAAATATGAATTTCATAAGATACATGAATATAATCCTTTCTCACACTAAATTATAATATGTATAAATAAGTCATACAACATAACACACCTCCACTCAAAATGAAATAACTCATAATTTTCATGAAGACAAGATTCAATTAAAACAAATTTTCTCATAAGATTACATAATTTTATATTACAAAAATAAATTTAAAACAATAAATTAAAACAAAAATTCAATATAAGGAACACTAAAATGGAAAGAATCCTTCAAAATAGACATAGAAAAGCATCTTACTCCATAAAATGGGATTGGGTTTCTAATTAAGGGGCGGATCTAGCTATATGATGCTTCCTCAAAACACCTTGGTAAAATAGTTTCAAGTGACCTTGGCGTCTAATGATATAAAGGACTTTTCAAAACTTCTACATGATCGATTATAATGACCATAATTTCCTCATTTAGGAAACATCATGATCGTACACCCATGGGAAGTCAAGGAAAGATATAAAGTCCTATTAAATCCCCTACAAGGATCAGAAGCTTTATGAATCTTTCAAATATCTTTACTAGGGTTCTCATCACTACTTTTAGGGACATAATAAAATATGGTTACCTAAAGAACTCCCAATAATAGAACATCAAACTGAATATATTTCCTCACCACGTCATCAAAAAAGGTCATATAAAATTATAAAACATCCAACAGGTGATTAGGATGAAGACCATTCCCAAAATATCAATCCTTCATAGAATTTCCCTTATACCACTATTGATGATAAGGAACTAGATCCTTGAAAAAACTAATGAACTCATACACTGACCCACCACCTTTAGGAGGACATCACGTTTTTATAACCTCCCTCACCTTCTCAACCTCATAGAAGTACCAATGAATGATAGAATCCCTAATTAATTCCCACTATAGGAAATTATGAGGATTGGTTGAAATAAATTACTTATACCACTTCATATATAGTCCTTAAAGCACGAAGGTAGTGAACATAACTTTTGGAGACACTGGAAACATGAGGGAACTGGAGATCTATTCTATTTTTTATCCACTGTTTTGATTTTCAAGGATAATATTAACCAGAAAATATAGGAGGATTTATCTTCATAAATTCAAGGATTAATTCCTTATTCTGATCAACTAGAGAGTATACTAAAGATAAAAAACTCATGGATGTAACTAAAATTTCAATTGAAAATATGGTGGGTAAGTATAGTAAAAAAAATGGAAACCAATAACAATATAAAACCAAATTCACCAACAAGAACTTAAACTAAAAACATCACATAATAATCATTTACAAAAAATTATAAAATAAACTAAACATCCATTTTTATCAAAACCTCACAATTTTCCTATTATAAACACTTTTGAAAAGAGAAAAACATGGTGGGTTGCGCACTCACCAATGGTATTACATAGAGCCACAAACACATACATTCATTTTCCAATATGGGTACTCATACTCCCATTCCATTTCTCATCCACTTCTTCACACACATTAATTAATGTTAGTCCTCATAATAATTCCAATAGTCAAATAATGACTTCTTTGATTTCAAAACAAATAATTCAATCCAAGATTAAAATTCTCAAATCCTCAATTGGATTTACATTTCATGCTTCCTAAATCATTTCAGAAATCCCCCAAAAAATTATATGTTTTTCATATTACAAAAAAATATTTTCAAAATTATATCAAAATCAAGAAGGATCAAAAAAATAATGGGAACTAGTGTTAGTGAGTGACTTTTCTGAATGGTTTGTAGCCATATACCTATCATCTCATTGTCACAGAGAGTCATTCAGAACCATGTCCCCAGATCCACATGGCATGATAGGCACTATGAGCTCACAAAGATCACTTTCTCAACTATCATTTCATTTTTACGCATAAAAAACATTCTACAAGAACAAATATATATTCAAATTCTAAAATCTCAAGGAAAATCTGGGTATGTTCCATAAATTGTTGGCTAGGATCTCCCCCAGACCTACACCCCAAGAATCAACAGTAATACTACATCTACAATAATATACAATATAAAAAATAGAGCTTAGAAATATATTTCCCGATTATAACCTAGTATCTAATACTATATTTTCATAAACTACACCTGGTCGACCCCAAACCAATCACACATGATAGTGCACAACAAGGCATGAAAGTCATTTCTGATTTTCTTAGGCTGAAAAAAAGTGTGAAGAGAATCAACAAGAACAAAAAGGGTACAATTCATCCATATAAAAATAATCAATGAAGGAATAAATTAATATATAATGCTAAAAAATAAATGTAATAACCAAAATAAAAAACCAAACAACATCTATATAAAAACAGAAATACGGTCAGCTAAACATCTAAACTAGATGAAAACTCAGCCTCCATGTGACCCCAATGGTCACTCTTAGATATAAAACCCAAAATCATCAATATTGATTGAAAAATTACTTGAACATTCATTATAATCTAATAAAAATAAAAACTATAGGTGTGAGTATTAAAACTCAGCAGGTGTGCCAAAAAAAATATATTCTTAAAAAAAATCCTTTAAAAAAAGAATAATAAATTGTTGGTTTCTAATAAAATATTTGAAACATTGGTTTTTGAACATTTTATATTTTAAATAACATGATACATTTCCATTTTTTCATTTAAAAAAATAATATTCTTCAAGAAAGATACATTTACATTTTTTAGGGAGAGAAAGACTGTTTTCACAAAAAGGGAGAAAGAATGTGAAAACAAAATGACCTTCAAACCAATTTGTCACTTCTAAGAAAGAAATAAAACATATTATAGATCAAGTTAAATGATCAAAAAATAAGGTCAATAGAAACATAGATTGAATGCAAAACAAATGGAATAATGCATCCCAATAATATTCTACGAATAACTAAATACAATTCACTTCAGAGAACCTATGAAATCAGTGGATAATCAAGAATTGACTACACATATAACTCACCTCATTTTCCTACCTCAACTAATGAAAACAATTCTATCCTACATTCTCAGTTCCTACCATGCCTGGTCAACCCAATGGGAACTATTCAAAAGGAAAGAAAGGTCTATAATAAGGGCCACTAGCAATAGTGAAATCATAAGATAGTGCATCAAACGTTCACCAAAAACCTTCCAGTTATTCCATATTTGAATTTCAAGACAAAATTATCGTGAGCCAATCAAATCAAAACAAGAAACCAACCACATACAGAAATATCACACACATAAGCATCACAAAAAATGTAGTGACCCTAGCCTTTTACATATAACATTATATTATATTAAGCATAATTATAAATCAGAGTATAATCCAGTGATTGTTAATTCTAGTGTCTTGGAAGACTAGGACCGTAGAATATAATACATAGGGACAAAAAAACATTTTTATTTAATATCAATAATGATATCCTAACTTACTTTTATCCCTTACATCTGCATAAGGTACCCTAGGGATCACATGAACAAAAAGATGAGCTAAAAATCCTAGTAAGGGAATGAACATAAGGATACATCTTAAACACATGAGTTAGGAGGCATGTCATAATGATATCCAATGCATGGAACATATGAAACCATATCATATAAAAATGGGATCATATAAACATTGAATGATATAATTATGGAAGAATTATAAAACATGTCTTTCGTATAGGTGAAGGCTAACTGCCCATCATGTTTCCCATTTTAATATCATTCAAGGCTAACCACCAATCCTGATTCCTATTTTAGTACGGATCATGGCTAACCACCAATCCCATTTCACATCACATCTCAAGAGACTTAACATTACCCAATTCACTATAGATCTATATGGGTGAACCCATCTAAACATTTTCATGAATAATATTTCCACATAAATAATCATACATAATCAGCCATACATAAACTTAAGGGTACCCATGGAAAGAATTGGGTACCATAATCATGACATAAAGCATAACCAATGGGTATATCATGAAAGTGTCCATGAAAAAATGAGATTAGATTGTACATGGATGTTAATAATGAAAAATAGGAATATAACATGTTAATTGGTGTCAAATATAAGTGAAACAATTTAAGAAATGTATTTGAGAAACATTATCATTAAAACATTTTTGTGCGGTTGTAAGGAAAATACGATAGAGATTTTAAAATATAAAAGAGGGAAATATTTTATATAAAAGATGAATTTAAAAAATATGGTTTTCATAATAAAAAATAATTATTTTATATACATAATATTGTCTTACAACATAGGATAGTTTTTACTTGAAATTAGATAAAAATCCAGGAAGTTCCCTTCAAAAAGGTTTTCTTATCGAAAAGTTCTAAGGAGAGAATCTTTTAAAAACATTTATATCCCCAAAAGAGAGTGATGAAAGATTATTCATAAATTAGTTTTTTACAAATAAAAATCATTTAGAATATTTATAAAAACATATAATAAAACTTTTTTTTGATATACGGAAGGATAAGGCTACCCAAAACAACAAATAAGGTTTGGGTATAATTTGTTACAGTTTATCGGCATGGTGTCAGGTATACCTAAGAGTGATTTATGAGAGAGGAAACCAGTTTCTCATCACTTCTACATCATGAGAAAAGTATGGGGCGATGATGTAAAAAATTACCCATCATTTGGGATTACCCATAAAAAGGAATAGCATAGAGGATGATCTCGATTAAGAGAGAAATGGAGAGGATCACTTACCTTAAGTCTGGTGGTGTTCTCCACTTGTTATTAATGACCTGAATAAAAAAATTAGGTTTATTAATTAATAATTAAATAACCCCTTATTTATTTAAAGGATTTATTATAACCTTTTTAAGTTCATACATGACCTCTTTAATGGGTTAAGTTGTTCAATTTAATTGTTTAGGACCATTTGTTTTCTGGGTTTTCATGATTGGTTTAATTATATTTATGATTAGTCAAACATGTATGATGAAAGTGGTTGTACAGAATTGATGTTCTATGTTATTAATAAACATATAGGATATTACATGGACAAAACACATAATTTGGATAATTGGAGTGAAGTTGAACCATTATATATAACTTTATTGACACCTGTTTTGGGTTAAATGGTGTGTTTGACTACAAAGAACATGTTTTTATTTATAAAATACTACAATTTTTACAAAGGTATTACATAACCATAACAAAGATATATTACATATATAATAATCTAGTTAAACAATATCATAAATGGTTTCATGACCATAATTAAAGATGACAGTAGAAATTGATAAATTGTTGTCCTAGAATGTTCTAAATTAACATATATCAAATAGTGTTTTCATTTTATTCATATAAAATGTAGGTAAAGGAGAGATGATAATGAAATATACAATTAGTATAAATACATTCCAGTACATGTATGTTACTGGATTTATTATACTATTTGGTTGAAGGGGGGTGAGGAAATAAACAAGAAAATAAATAAACTTTAAAAAATTAAAGATTTTTAAAGAGGAATTTACCTCTTGAGTCTACCTCCTTTGGGAACCTCTTAAGAGGATAGGTTTTGGTATTTTGAAGAGATTTGGGGACTTTGGATGTGGGGGAGGATCTTGGGGAGATATTTGGGGAAAATATTGGTAAGGAACAAGTCTTAAGATTAGTGAAGATAAGAGGTAGTGAGGGAGTTTTATAGTGGAGGAGAGGAGGGTTTTCATAATATTATAATCATTAGTTTATTAATTTTCCTCAACACCAGAAATATGGATGATTCCATGACCCATAATAGTAATAAATTTATTTGACTTAGAACCAATTGGGCGTACATCAGCAGATCGTCATCAATAAATCAATAAATCCATTATTTAGCATTTATCATAAATTCTTGCATTTTACTATTCATAAAAAAATTTAAGTGGTTTAGAAAAAGACAACAAATTCACCCTAACAATTTTTCAATGTGTAGAATCCCAAAAATGGAGTCCATTTTTCAAAAATAATTTTATAAATACGATTAATTTAATTTTTAATTAAAATAATAATTTATTATAAAAAACCAATTTTAAAACATTCATATACTTATTATAAATATATAGGTACATCATAATTTCACTTGTATGATATTTTAATACTATCATAGGTAAGTTTACTATTCATTAGGGTATATCACTATTCATAAGGGTATATTACTATTTAAAACGGTAGGTTACTATTCACAGAAAAGTATTTTTTCCTTATCGGCATCCGAATAAATTACTCATCGCAACCGTGTATGTCATATTTTTGAAATTCCAAAAATAGAAGTTACAAAATTATGTTTAAAGGTCACATAGCACTAAGAAATTCATTATGATGTGATATCATGACATATTTATAAGAAATTAATTTCTATTTATAAAAAATTGGATTGTTACATTCTTCCCCCCTTAAGAAATTTTGCCTATTAAATTTCATTTAACATTCTTGGACAAAAACCGGTGTGGGTACTTTTCAGTAATTGCTTCCTCTAGTTCCCATGATTCCTCTTCGTACTTGTGGTTCCACCATAGTAATTTTACCAGGTGAGTAGTCTTGTAACATAGAACTTTAACACTACAATTCAGGATCTTCATTGGCTACTCCTCATAGGAATGAACATCCTCCAACTGTACCACCTCTGAAGAGAGTACATTTGAAGGGTCTAGTATGTGCTTCCTTAATAGGGATACGTGAAAGTCATAGTATAATTTTGACAAGGTATGTGGATGTTCCAGTCGATAGAACATGGCTCCAACTCGATCTGGGATTTCGAAGGGGCCGATGTACCTAGTACTTAACTTCCCTTTCTTCCCAAATCTCATGACCTTCTTTCAAAGAGATATGTTTATAAATACCATGTATCCAACTATAAACTCAAAGTCTCATCGATGATTGTCTTCATAACTCTTCTATTGACTTTGGGCTACCTAGATATGCTGTAGAATGGTTTTTACCTTCTCCACCATTTCATCGACCATTTCAGGTCCTAGCAGCTTATGCGCACCGACTTCATCCCAACACAGCAGTGTTCTAAATCGTTTCCTATAAAGGGATTCATATGGTGCCATTCATATGCTTGAGTGGAATCTATTTTTTTAAGATAATTCAACCAATGGATGATATTGGTCCCATCCTCCATTGAATTCCATAGAACATTCTCTCAACATGTCTTCCAATGTTTGAATAGTTATCTCAGATTGGACATCAATTTGTGGATGATAGGCCGTACTGAAGTTTAGTTTACCTCTTAGAGCATGTTGTAGAATTTTCCAGAACTTCAATTTGAATCTCATATCATGATCGTATACAATAGATAGATGCACTCCATGCAGCCTTACCACCTATTTGATATATATCCATGAAAGTTGATCTAATGGGATGTCCTCAGGAATTGAGATAAAGTGAGTTGTCTTTGAAAGATGATCCATAAAAACCCATATATCATTATTTCCTCTGGATGTCCTTGTATGTCCAATGATAATGTCCATGGTGATGTTCTCCCACTTCTACATCGGTATGGGTAGTGTTTGAATCATCCCCTTATACTTTTTTTTCATCCTTCACATGTTGACATACCAGGAATTTTGATGTATATTCAGAAATCTCCCTTTTCATATTGTCCCACCAAAAGTTTTCTCAGAGATCTTTATACATCTTAGTTCTACCTAAGTGGATAAAGATGGTCGGGCTAAGTGAGTCATTCAAAGGGTCCTTATTTATCTTTGGATCAGATGGTACATATAATCATGAACCAAATCATACAACTCCTTATTCATACACATTTAACTCTGAGGATTTCCCATTTTTAATAGCTTCCACCCTTTTTAGAATTTCCACATCCTTTCTTTGAGCATCCATTATTTTATAAATGAGAGATGGTTGAGAAATCATTTGAGAAAGGATTTATGATGTTCCTCCCTTAATGATTCCCATTTCCATCTTTGAAAATCTAATACGATCAGATCCTTTTCAATTCTCATGATTGATAAAGATGCATGATCCTTTCTACTTAGAGAATTCTCCACTTTATTTTATTTAACAGGATGGTAGTGGATTGAGAAGTCATAATCCTTGATGTGCATTATCCATATTCGTTGTTGCATATTAAGGTATTTCTGTGTGAATATATATTTGAAACCCTTGTGGTCAGTATATATCTCACACTTCTCCCCAGAGAGATAATGCCGCCAGATTTTAAATGCAAAGATCACAACCACCAACTCTAGATCACGTGTGAGATAATTTTCCTCATGGATTATCAAATGTCTTGAGGCAAAGGGTATCACTTTATATTTTATCATCAGCACACAGACTAAGCCCTTCTCCAAAACATCACTATACACCACAAAGAGTACTCCACTTGTTGAGATTGTGAGCACTGGTGCAATGATAAGAATCTTTTTTAACTCCTTGAAATATCCTTCAAATTCCTTCACCCAAACAAACTTTACCCCCACCTGTGTAATCTTGGTCATTGGGTTTGACAATCATGAAAATTTTTTGACAAATCATCAATAATACCTAGCTAGAACCACAATGCTACAGATTTCCATTACAGATGTTTGCTTGGACCACTATTCAATTTCCTTTTGTCATGGGAGGGTCCACATATATCCTTTTACTGGTGATAACATGCCCCAATAATGATAATTCCACAATATAGATATCAAATTTAATGTACATTTCATACAACTTCTCCCTTAGGAAAGTCCTTAACATAGTATTCAAATGCTCCTCATGTTCCTCCTTTCTCTTGGAGTACATCACAATATCATCAATAAAGACTCCCACAAATTTGTCAAGGTAATATCAAAAGAAACTATTCATTAAATCCATGAAAATTTCTAGAGAATCAGTGAGTCGGAAGGGCATCAAAATAAACTCATAGTGTCCATACCATGTTCAAAAGACAGTCATGGGAATATCTTCTTTACTCACCTTTAATTGGTGATATCCCAACCGATGTTCCACCTTAGAAAAATAACTGGCCACACAAAGCTGATCAAACAAGTCATATATCTGTGGTAGGGGATTATTTTTTTATCATGATTTTATTGATCTCATGATAATCACTATAGAGGTGCATTGATCCATCATTAATCTTGACGAAGAGTAATGGCACACCCCACAGTGAAGCACACAGGCATATAAAACCCTTCTTTAGATTCTCTTGCAACTTCTTCTTTAGATCATCTAGCTCAATAATGGCCATTCTATAAGCTGTCCTTGAGATATATAGAGATCCATGGATAAGTTAAATAGATAACTCAAACTCTCGGTTAGGAGGAAGACAAGGAAACTCTTCAGGGAATACATCAGTGTAATCCCTCATGATGGGAATGTATTTAAGCATGATTATATCCTTTGTCTCAATAATTTCAGCTAGATATGCTTTATTATAAAGAACAAATATCCAAACAAGAGATGATGATTCTAAATGAGATTCAACTTCCTTCGTACACTTGTAATGAATCAGAGGATGATTTGGGATGTTAAGTGTGATCTCCCTTTCCTGACAGTTGATGATGGCCTTGTAAAAAGTTATCCAATCCATTCCCAAGATAGTGTTGAACTCTACTAAAGGAAGTATGATGATATTTTTTGGGAGGTTATTTCCACAAACATTAACTGGAGAAGAGTTATAAACGATTGACATAATAATTTCCCCATTCTCTTTTATCATAGATAAAATTTCGTCCAAATTTTGAGGTGGTGTTTGACTATTTATACTAAACAATAAAGATATAAAAGAATGCATAGAACTAGAATCAAATACTATGTCCTCTATTAATGAATGAATAAAAATTGTACTCACCAAATCGTTGTCTGACTCCACCTCAGTAGTAGTGACATAATAAACCATTACTTATTTCTTTGAGGGATGTTGTTGATTTCCTTCGACAACCCTCGACTTAGAGAAATTGTTTACATAATTCCTATGCTCCTTGTAGTTGTAACACTACACTGTAGGATGAGGGTTGATTTGAACCTTCATTTATTCTTCTGCATTAAAGGGATTCTTCATATCTCTTCGATAGGTTTTATCCAGATTTCCAAACATTAAACATTTGAATCAATTCATGGTTCCCTTCAGACAGTTCCCAGGATTCTTCTTCCCACAACATTTACAAGGGGAAAATTCAGGCTTCATTCCATCGTGGGATCTATTCAATGAACCACCCATATTGTTCTCCATTTTATTCTTCTTTTCACTAGGCCTCAAAGACCACTAAGATCATCCAACCTCCATTTCAACCTTGAGGGTATAACAAACAATATCCTTATAACTATTAAAGTATCGAATCACCAATTCTTTTCTTAGACTTGGATTTATTCCACTAAAGAAGTGATCCTCCTTGCTTTTGGTTTTCATGACAAAGCCAAAGGCTTACCATGCAATCCTAGTAAAGTTTTCCATAAACTATCTGATGGAATAATCTTCCTTCTACTTGAGTCTGAGGAACTCTCCTTCCATCATGAGAAGGAGGGTTTGTAGAAATAATGGAATTAAAAACATCCTCTTGAATTCCTCCCAATCCATGGAATCAATTTCTTCTCTTGATAATGTATTCTTGATCAATTTACAACACTGATCAGCTTCCCCATGAAAACAATTGACCGCCATTACAACTTTCTCTTCTTTTGAGCAATAGAGGATAGTGAATAACATTTCAATGGAGTTAATCCACTTTTTAGTGAGGATGGGATCAGATTATCCGCCGAACATGGGAGGCCTTTTCCGCCTGAAGGATTTTATGGAAACTTTCTCTTTCCTTGGAGGAGGAGGGAATTCCACATGATTCAAGTTATTATTCATAACTCCAGCCCGCTTAGCATGTACCATCATGAAGTTTTGAGCACCCACTCATGTCATATTAGGCATATCATAAGGGAAATCCTCACATTACCTATCACATTGATTTTTGAAATGCGTTCTTCTATTTCCTTCCATTAAATAAAAGAAAAATGTATAATTAGAGGGATTGAATACTTAGCCACTGAGCATAAAAGGAGACATTGAACAAAAAAGGATAAACTTGTAAAAAAGGAGTATACCTTATCTTGTGATTCCTTAGATTTAAATCCAGGTTATCCTAGATCTATTTCTTAACATATATTCATATGGAATTTTTTTCCCCTTAAAAATGGTTTGTACTAATCTCATGAATCTAGAAAAGAATATCCCTCAGGAGTGTCGTAACCAAGAGTGCAACAATTCCCATTGTCAAGTACTAGTTCCTGTTCGAGTCTATCTCAATGTGGTTTTATCGGGGGTTTCCCCTAGATACATCATTTCTAGAGCCACCTCTAACAGCTTATATCCTGATAGGGATATATTTTCTTGATAAACCACTTACTCAATACTCACCAAAATTTAAGAATGATTTATTATACTTAGTCTCATCATTAAAGTTCTCACTAAGTTGATATATTACTAATCTCCAAAAATAACTAGACAATCCAATGATACCAAATATATCAACCTTAGACTTTTACATATAATATTACATGATTTTAATCATAATTATACATCAGAGTACAAGCCAATGATCGTTAAGTCCAGTGTCTTGGAAGACTACGTACAGAGAACATAAAACATGGGGCTAATAAAACAATTGTTTATTTCATCTCCATAAAGAGCTACTAAATTCCTTTGATCTCTTACATCTGCATAGGGTACCCTAGGGAAGACATGAATAAAGGGATGATCTAAAAAGAACAGTAAAGTAATGAACATAAGGATACATATTAAGAACATGAAAAAGGAGGAATGTCAAAATGATATCTAAAGCATGGAACATATGATATCATATCATATAAGAATGAGATCATATTAACATGGAATCATAAAAATTTGGAAGAATCATAAAACATGTCTTTAGTATGGGTCATGGCTAACCACCAATCCCATTTCTCATTTTAGTACAGGTGAAGGCTAACTGAAAATCCTGATTCCCATTTTAGTACAGGTCAGGGCTTACCTCCAATCCCATTTCACAACATATCTCATGAGACTTAACATTACCCAATGCATTGGATCACTATCTGGGTGCAACCATATCAATATTTTCATGAACATTCTATCCTCATAAATAATCGTACATAATCAACCATACAAAAACATAATGATATCCATGGAAATAATTGGGTACCACAATCATGACATAAATCATAACCAATATGTTTATCATGAAAGTGTCCATGAAGGAAAGGGCTTAACACATACATGGATTATCACAGGGTAAAATAGGAATATAAATTTGTAAGTGGTGTCAAATATAAGTGACAAAATATATGTATTTTATTTGAGAATCATTAGAATTAAAACATTTTTGTTCGATTTTAAGGAAAATACTAAAGAGATTTTAAAATAGAAAATAGAACAATATTTTATATAAAAATAGAATTGAAAAAAGATGGTTTTTATAATTTAAAGAATGATTTTAAAATTACAATAGTGGCTTAAAACAGTGGATATAGTGCACTTTAAATTATGTAAAAATAAAAGAAGTTCCCTTAAAACAAGTTTTCTTATCAGAAAATTCTAATGAGGAAATCTTTTAAAAACACGAATATCCCCAAAAGAGAGTGATTAAAGGGTATTCATAAATGATTTTTTTACAAATAAGAATCATTTATAATATGTAAATAACCATATAAAGAAACTCCTTTTTGATATATTGAAATATAAGGCTACCTGAAATAACAAAGATGGTTTGGGTAGAATTTGTTATGATTTATCGGCATGGTGTCAGGTGTACCTAAAAAAGATTTATGAGAGAATAAACGGGTTTATCATAACTTATAAATCATGAGGTATGTATGGGGGAGGTAAGAGAACATACCCCATCATTTTACATTACACATAAAAAGGCATAGAATAGAGTAAAATCATAATAACGATTGAAATGGAGAGAATCCCTTATCTTAAGTTTGGTGCTATTTTCCACTTGTAATTAATGTCATGAATAAAAAAATCAGGTTTATTAATTAATAAGTCTAGAAACCCATCTATATATAAATTATTTATTAAAACCTTTTTATGTTCATCCATGACCTCTTTAACGGGTTGAGTTGTTCAATTTCATTGTTCGAGACCGTTTGTTTTCTTGGTTTTCAAGATTGGTTTACTTATATTCATGTTCGGTTAAAAATATAT
The DNA here is from genome assembly GCA_963277665.1 of Viscum album. Classification (NCBI taxonomy): domain Eukaryota; kingdom Viridiplantae; phylum Streptophyta; class Magnoliopsida; order Santalales; family Viscaceae; genus Viscum; species Viscum album. The sequence goes on along the minus strand of OY728166.1, from coordinate 364,057,390 downwards.
GATGAAAGTGGTTGTACAGATTTTAAATTTTATGTAATTACTGAACATATATAATATTAAATGTATAAAAACATAATTTGGTTACTTAGAGTGAAGTTGAACCATTATATATAACATTAGTAAAAACCGTTTTGGGTTAAACGGTGGGTCTGATTACAAAGATCATGTTTTGATATATGACATATTACATTTTTTACAAAGGTATTACACAACCATAACACGGATTTATTACATATATAAAAATCTGGTTCAACCATAACACAAATGGTTTCATGACCGCAATTAATGATAATAATAGAAATTGAAAAACTATTATCCTTGAATGTTCTAAATTAACACATCTCAAATGATGTATTCATTTCATTCAAATAAAATATAGGGGAAAGGGAGATGATACTGAAATATATGATTAACAGAAATAAATTCTATTATATGTATGTCACTGGAGTTATAATACTATTTGGGTGAAGGGAGGTGAGGAAAGAAACCAGGAAAAAAAAAATTTAAAAGAAAGAAAAGAATTTGAAAGAGGAATTTACCTCTTGAGTCTACCTCCATTTAAAACCACTTAAGGGGGGAGGGTTGGTATTTTTAAGAGACTAGGGGCCTTTGGACTTTGAGGAGGATCTTGGGGAGATATTTGGTTAGAATATGATCAAGGCACAATGCCTGAGAGTAGTCAAGATAAGAAGTAGTGAGGGGGGGGGGTATAGTGGAAGAGATGACGATTTTCATAATATTATAATCAGTAGTTTATTAATTAAATTTAAGACCAGAAATAATGATGATTCCATGACAAATAATAGTAATAAATGCATGTGACTTAGAACCAATTGGGCTTACTTCACCAGATCATCATCAATGACCTAATAAATCCATTATTTAGCATTTATCATAAATTGTCGTATTTTACTATTCATCAAAAAAATAATGTATTTTATAAAAATCCCAAAAATTTACCCTACACATTTTTTGACATGTAGAATCAAAAAATAAAGTCCATTTTTTCAAAAATAATTTTCTATGTATGATTAATTTAATATTTAATTAAAATCATAATTTATTATTAAAAAACATGTTTTAAAACATTCATTTACTTATTCTAAAATATATGTGCATCATAATTTCACTTCCATATTATTTTAATAAAATCATAGGTAAGGTTACTATTCATTAGGGTATATCACTATTCATAAGGGTATATTACTATTCATAAGGGTAGGTTACTATTCATGAATTTTTTCCCTTATCAGACTCTACATATCTTAATGATCGCAACAATGCATATCAGATTTTTGAAATTACAAATGCAAAAGTGAAAAGGTTATGTTTAATGGATACATAACACTTATAAGTTTATTATGTTGTGATTTTATAACCTATTTATAGGAAATGAATTTCTGTTTATAAAATATAGATTCGTTATAAAAAATCAGCTCCCCGAATCACCCCAAGGTTCAATCCCTTTCCTTCCAATAATTTTATCACTTGGGATTCGACACTAAAGAGCTCCCACACTATTCAATATAACCATGGAAATGAGATTATCCAAAGTGAATTTTAATAAGAACCAATTTTGCAAAACATCCAATCACGGCTCAACCACTCTATGAGAACCCACCCATTTCCATTGAAATCAAATAATGATTTCTAATCCCAAAACATAATGAGATGGGTTTTAGAAAACCAAAACCATAATTTTAAAAGAGAAATGCATTTACTAATACAAAACCATGCCTTATAAATCATAAATAATTTATTAAATAAAATAGTTCATTTTATCAAACACTTTGTGTGAAATAGTTAACAATACCATTCCATATACTTCATTACAAGAAGAAAATTACCTCATTTCTTGTAAAAAAATTTCAAAAAAAAACATCAGTAATTATCATCTAAGGGAGTTGTGAAAAGAAATCAATCAATGATTATTAAATTTAAATTGAATGTGAAAAGGAAAACCTACCTAAAACCAAAATAACATCAATAATAACAACCTAAAACATCCTCATGAGGGACATAAAAAGAATGCTCATGAGAAAAAACTATAAGAATAAAAACCAAAATTAAAAAAACCGAAACAAGAACCCTCGAACCATAAGACCAATGTAGTAGAGGAATGACCAAGGATGTGGAATAATAAAGAAGTGGTAAAAGGGGGAAGGAGAATACTGTGATGATATTTCCTCATTTCAGTATGAAATCACTCTAGAATAAACATGGAAAGTGGTGGGTATGGTTATGAGTAGGGGAGGAGCCTTTTAAAGTCATATGATCTAAATGGGAGAGGAATATGGTGATTCTAGTATAGAAATATGAGTGGGTATAAATACAATTTCAAAATTATAAAACAATTGGACACTTACACAGTTAGGCTGAAAAAATTCCTAAAATTAATGCAAGCTATTCATCCTTTAGAAGACCCATGGGACACCCACATGGTTTGGTAAACCGTGCACCAACTGTACAAAATTTTTCTATCATAAATTTCACAATCAAGAACGCCCCCTTTTCTCTATTTTTCTAACCATGCTTAGGTTATGCACCCAAGACCAGAGAAATTAAATGGCTGATAATGTTTGTCCTAAGATTGTAATGATTCGGGTAAAACAATGTGTAGCCTGTGAAACACATAATGTGGAAGTTAAAAATGGATTGAAAAGATGCTAAACACCAAGAGGGTGAAATATTCCCCATTAACCATGACCTAAACTGTGATACAAAATTAAATGATCAAAATAAAATTAAATCTATAACACTCAAAACTCAAGGTGGAAACCAAGAATGAAAGATAATTCAACATGAAAAGAAGAAAATAAAAAATATGGTGTGACACCTGTCTTGCTATTATAATACCATGTGTTTGTATATATTTCATGAAGGTGGGAATCCAGTAACCAATTATCTGAAAAGATGATTCATGTATAGATTTTGAAAATATGTATGGAAAAGAGGGAAACATATTATATTTAGTATAAGAGAACATGTAGATATGATAATGCATTAAGACATCTCATAGTTGTCTTATCCTTAGTTAGGATTATTATTAGGTCTAATGAGGTGGACCACTATCATCATTTTTAATGTCATATATAGTTGAAAGAGGTGTTAGGTAGATTATTTATATAAAACACGGACCATTTCTATGTAGTTTAATATCACATTGTGTGATATTATTATGTGTAGTTTAATTTAATACATCACATACTATTGTAATGAAATTTAATGACATTAAATTAGTATGAACAACCATATAGATTATGGTTTTATGATCAAGACCTTTATGTGATGGTATTGGTGAAGATCTAGAATATGAAGAAGGTAAAAAATTGGCCTTATCTAAATTAATAGTATTCTAGGGACCCGATTTGGAAGAGGGAAATCCAAATCACTATATGATATTAATGGTGATATTATATAAATATTTCATAGTGTATGGTATATTATAAGTATTCCCACAGGGGATTTAATGGTCAAAATAGTAGGATTTTTCTTTTGAATGTGAGATAATTGCTTTCTAGAAATGATCATAAAAAAAATTGACAAGGTGTCCCCGAATTGATATCAATTCTACATTAATATATTAATTTCATATATTTATCAGTATATAAATTACCCAAAATGAATGAGTAATGAGAGAGGAAGTATGATAAGGTGATGTAATTTTATTTTATTTTTGGTTGGACCCAATCAATTAATTTTTAGAATCTCTATGTATCCATTAATTATATGATTCATGGAATGCATAGGTCTTGAAGTTTATTTCCCTATATATATATACTTAATATGTCTATAGGAACATATTCTTATTATAATTGAGGATCAAAATAAAAAGTGATCTCCATCCTATATTTATGTACCAGACCATTGATATGAGACTAAATATTATGTCATAGTATAATTAAATTTATTTATAAAAAAATATTTACAGTTATCCATGTAACATGGTTATAATAAAGTTACCATAACCCTTTTATTTATGATTAAATAACGTATGTACCCTATACAATTAAATCTCAGTTATAGGGGATAGAAATTTTCTAGTTTTCCCACATAAAATTTACCCCTTCAAATAATTTTATGTAATTATGATAAACCAATGATGCTACATAGTTTTGAATGATAATTTGGGTTTATATATTAAATAATCTATATTATAGTTAGTCTTAATCATATTGATCCTGATAATCAACCATTACCTCTAAGATCATGCAAGTCAAGATCAATATAAGAATAAGGTGAAATTAGAGAATATATCATATTGTGAATGAGTGGATAATAGGGATGAGAAATCCATTTATGGAACATCACATTGATTTATATAATTTCATATGTAACGGTGATATAATTTAGTGGTTGGGATGAAGGTCAGGGACCTAGTACTCACCACATGTCCTATAGAGGGGAAAATGCTTCTTACTTAATGAATTAGTCCATTCCAGAAGAGGGAATTCACATGATCTATTAAATATTGGGAAATATTTCTATAAGAATCCTATGTTCCTTATATGAGTAATTTCCCTTTTTTACTCAAAATATTTTAAATATGTGGATTATGATTATTCCACAAACTCTATAGGATTATATAGTGAATATTTCCCATTTTATACCATATATTACATAAGATCAATGATAACTTAGCTTTCCTAGATCTTGTGTTCCGGTATATGATGATATGATCATGATTTAAATGGAATTATCATTTCATAATGTTTGATATGGTTATACTAATAGGTATAGATGAAGTGTAATGGGACTAAATTATCAATTAATGAAATTTTATTTTTCAAAAATTCACTATCACATCACCTCATCCATCCAATGGCTGGAAGGACTTTAAATTTTTTATTTAGACAGGTCCCCATTTTAAGGGATGAAGGGGGGAACCCAAAGAGTTCATGACTTAAACAAATCATGACCCGAGGGCCAAGAACGATTATATGATATTGACAACATAGAAACTGCTCCTCCCAGCATTTGAATATGATAAAGTTCTCCACCATTGCAAAGCGATTCAGCAAGAAAATGTCCTGTGTCAAAGCACAGACCCGATCTGATGGCTGCTGCCATACCCTCTCAAACTACCAAGTCCAAAAAACTCTGCAAAGGTGAATCATCGGCTCTAAATCCTATTATAAATAGTTCTATGTGGTCAAGACCAGTTTCAAGCCATCCATTTTGAAACCACGAAATTAGCACCAATCCGCATAAATCCCAATAGAGCAGATCCACCATTCCAAACAGAACCACCATTTCACCGCATACATCAAAAACACAGAAAACACCAAAATAAAACCTAAAGAAGAACCACATGAAACTAGAAAGGAAACAAGATTCCTCCCCCCTCCACACCACTATGAGGCCGACCCTAGTCCAGGACAACCAGCGAGACGCAGCAGAACCCCGTTGAGACTCCAACGAGACGGAAACCAGGGAAGACAAAGCTGGAAGCTCGCAAGGCCGGTGCTGATCCAAGCAGAAGCCAAAGGCGTGCTAAAGAAGAACCGACACTCCTCGTAAAGCCAGTGTCAAGCCGTGCAGAAGTTGAAACCTCATCCTTCACCGAGCCGAGTCACCACAACCTCGCCTCGTGAGTAAGCGCTGGGCTGAGAAGAAGCTGATGCCTCGACCAACACCGAACTGAATCTCCGAAGCCTCGCCTGTGCAAACGACGCCGGAAGACGCCACACCAAGCCGCACCGATGCCCAACCGAAGGAAACGGGTGCCGATCTGCAGAAGCCATGCTGGAGGAGGGGAGGGGGAAATTTTTTGGGCGAAACCCTATCCCCCAGTTTTGAGGGAAGCAGTGCCGCTCCGAGGTCGAGAGATTTCTAATTACACAAACCCTTATCACATCACCTCATACATTTTGTATTGACTGTAAAAATTATTTCTTCTTCTTTCTATATTTTCTACTTTTATGATAGGTATTGTGGATGATAACTTTTAGTGCCTCTACGAATCAAATCATCAAAGTGTTGTGTTGTAGTCACATGCTTTTGAAATACAATGCGGTACATATTTGGGATTAGTGTATTGGAAATCTCAACCTATAGATTCAACTAGAAAATATTTTATAACTATTCTAGTGGAATATAAATTTCAAGGATCTTCATTAAACCCTTTTATCTAAAAATTATATTCAAGAATATCTCATTTTATCACTACATACAATTTTATAGGTTAATGATATTTTTTATCCTCAACATAGAGTTGAATTGGAAGATGAATTACTAAAAAAAATCATCAAAACATGTAATATATCCATATGTAAGATTATTATACCATGAAATGGTGAGTCCTTCCATAGTCTCAAAGATTTATATAATATTTATTTCCTCTTGTTGTTCTAGGATTCCTAATACTGGGACTTAATTTGATGGGAAATGAATGAGACACTATTCTTGATCATGGATTCCCTAGAATTTGGAGTATAATGGATTTCAAAATATCTGTGGAAAATTAGTAAAATCCAAAAAATAGGAATATTAATTCCATAATAATTATAGTTTTATATTATGATAGTAAAGAAATATATTCACAAAGTGATATGATCCATTAATTCTAAGGATACTACCATTTATCTGGTCCACATGTTACTCTCTAGTATTCAATCTTGACCACTTTTTGGTTATGAGAAATCCTTTGTAGGATTATAATTATCCGCCTAATGAATTATGTCAGCTAAAGGATGCATGCATAATTTAGGATGATGATCATGCTACTTGGTATTGTTTTTCTATAGCAATTTAGAATTCATCTACCCAAAATATATTTTTATTTTAGTGAATTGTCTTATCATCTCTTATTTTTTTGAGAAATTCACAATTTTCAAGTAATGGGTGGGTTTTGAATTTACTCCAACCTATTTCTTCGTCAGCGATATCATGGTTTGCAGAATAACTTGGGATAATAATTATAGTATATATTGATTTGAAACATATGGAAGGAAGTTCATAGTCTTTTATATGGGATGATTCTATAATCATGTAATGTTAATGCTCAATTGATAATATTACAAATAATTTTATTGTTAAAAATATAATAATTAATTCATAAAAATGGTAATGTGTCCTCCTTGGGATTTTCTAGTCACCAATGATAGTTTGTATAAGTTCTATAGCATATTTATAGTGGTGGTTTGGAACTAGCAGCATGCCACTTTCAGGATATACATATGGGATTCTAGAATCAAATGAATATGGTACTACATTAGTGTTGTGCTATTTGAATTACCATATAAGGAATACATTATAATTTATAGAATTTGGATAACATAGATAAACCAAAATTCTTTTTATGTATCCATGTAAAATTGTTGTCACCAATTGATAATGGTGATAGTGGAAGTAATGTTACCTCCTTGGAATCATTTACGGGGTTTCATTGATGTGGTGGGTTTCTTTATCTACCTCCTATGGAAAGGGATATATTTTTTGATTCAAAATAGGGATAATTTGTTGTAATTGTTAGAGGAAAGATAGGGTTCCACCTAATTCTCTATGACCCCTCGTCAGAAGGAAGTCCCTTGGGGATACATATCATAAATGCATTTGTGTGGTGTAATTCATGTAAAAATGTTTCCACTATGACAACACATCTACAATACTGAGTTCGTCATCTTACATTGGAGGCCCTAGGATATTTATAATTTATGATCATCCCATGAGTAAATAGTTTCTATGATAAGTAAATATTAAATATTTTTATATGAATATTCAATATATTTCACAAATACACACCTGTGGACCATATAGATATGGTGTCTTTGGAGCCTAGAAAAAAAATATTATTTCTTAAAATTACTTAAACATATCCTTTAAAAATATTTACAGATAGTATACTTATAATTAATACCATATGTAAATACATTATTCAAAATATGTAGACAGAAAACATAAAATGGGTGATCTCCGATGATAAGTATGGGTAAATACGGGAGACATGAACATTTCATGAACAAAAGGGTATGTAAACATGATAATATAACTTTAAAACCATTCCATTAATATTATAGATCATGAAATTGAATTTTATAATAAACCAAAGAATATCATAAGATATGTTTCATTATGGAATCAATAAATATGAGCCATGATAACACAATATAGGAGTCAAACATAGATTTTTGGCATACATATAAGCATGGAAAATATTTTACATTTTTGGTCAAGGCCAATTTAAAATACATAATAATGGAATAGGATCACTCACAAAAACATCATATTAGTTATGGATCACTCTAAATACTATCATGATTGTCCTAATCCCATATTTTACTTGTTTCAAACCCCATTAAAATACTATTTAAATAATGAGATATATATCTACCTATTAATTAGGGTGAGATATAGGTTCGAAATACCTTGGTTATAACATAACCATTGTCCTTGGTTATAATGTAACCACTCTCTTATAATGAAAATAATATATCAATGTGTCAAGAGATCATAAAACATTCATCATATCATAACCATCAATAGAAATGGGTTTCCTAAACATTTCATCACAACATAAAATATGAAAAATAAATAGGTTTCATAATAATTTAATCATTTCATAAATATAATATTTATGTTCCATATGATTTTTATCATGGTGTAACCTATGGAAGAGAAATCAGATTGATAATCATCTTGACATCATAAATATAAACTATCCATAGAAAAAATAAGAATGGTATCTTTGCATCATATCCCCATTAAATAATAAGTAACATCCAAGGATTTCATCTAAGATTTAAAATGATTTTAGAATATCTCATTGGAAATTTATTTATTTAAAAAGAAATTACACATTGAATTTTTTTTAAATTTTTTTTAAAAATTTATATCTTTAAAAGTATCATTGGAAACAATTAATGTAATCTTTATAAAAAATTATAACACTTCCTCAAGAATATATGCATTCTCTAAAAAGACATTTTAAAAGAAACATTCATAAAAAAATTGGAAATAATTTTATCTAAAAAAATATTGACACATTTAAATGAGTAATTGAATCATAGATTGGTCATGATGGCTATAATTTTTTTCCTTTCTGAAGATGTTAAAACCATGATTTTGTTATCATTTCAGATAAAATCTAACAAGGAATTGTTTAGTAAATGACATGATGATTCCTTTAAAAATTGGGAATTTAAAAAAAGGCTAATTATATATGTAATAAATCATTTTAATAATTTTAAAATCATTTTTGTAAAATTTTATAAAAAAAAAGTCTTTGTAAGAAAAATGTATTTCGATCAAACTGAGAAATAAAGTCGAGTTTCTTTACAAACATTCTCTCAAACACATTACTGCATAAATCAAGGGAAATGAATGGATAAAAATTATTATACAGGAATAAATAATGAAGAATAAATTTCTTCTATTTATTTAGATATTTAATATAATATTTTATCCCAAAAGTATAAAGATAAACAATATTGATAAACAAATAAATTTTATCGTAAAAGACATTCCACTTTCATAACCATGAATCATAAGACAAATGTAATAATACCATTTAATGAAATATATAGTATCATGAGTGTAAATAAATTGATGGTCATAAATGTCAAAGGGTATGTGTATACACCTCATAATAGAAGATAGGTTCACAACATAATATATATCTCAATAAAAGAAAATTGAGACAAAGGACCCTTACCGATTTGGAAATCTTTCGAATCATAATCCAGAGTGAACAATAACATAATGCTAAACATTAAATATCATGATAATAAGTACATTAAGGATATAAAATTGAATATGGAAAGTATGATCGCACAAAATAGAAATGAATGGTGAATTTTCAGATGTCCCCAAAAATAAAATAGAGACTACAAATCCGTTATCATAAGTCTACACATCCATTGTACATGTTCAAACCTCCAATATGTATTTTTATAAATATATTAATGAAACATAGATATATATATATATATATACACATATATATATATCATTCCATATATAATTAACTTTTTAATCTTTATTAACTGTTTATAAACAATTTTTTTAAAATATCGTTTTTAATAATAATCGCTTTTTTATTCATGAATTCTTCAATTTGGTAGTTTCGGTCCTATTAATTTGATATTAAATAAATAATATCCATAATTTTATCCATTTATAAATATTATATATATTCATTATATATATATATATATATATATTTATAGTAATCTATATAAGTTAGAGATAAAAAATGAAATATAACATTTATGTTGATTGTAGGTCGTACATATGAAATAACGTTGACTCCCTTTTCTTGATGGATTAAAATAAAGAATGATATATTCAAATATTAACTTTTAAAAATCATTTTTATATCAAATATACCTTATTTTTTATTTAAAACATCCCTTTTTACCTTTCTTTAATGTTTCATGTGCATAATGAATCACATCACTTTGTAAGGATGCAGTCCACCGTAAACATGAACGATGTAATCGTATTCCCACAAAATGTAATGTTAGAATGAAATTTTTATATAATTATTCCACAGTCATAATAATTACTAAAATATAATATATAAATAAAAAATACTTAATAATATCCATTTGAGATAGGTGGTGATAGAAAAAAATAACATCAGTTTGCGAGGCGGCAGTCCACTGAACACACAAACGTGGATTTAATAAACCTTTTGATAGAAGACTGGTAGTACATCGTTTATTTAATAAAACTAATAAAATATAAATATATTTATTATTTTTTTTATATCACCATGTTTTTTAAATAATTAATGGTGGTGGGGGATGATATAACATAAAACCCATGATTATAAATGTTACATATTCATTAGAAAACATATTTTGGATTAAATAAAAAGGATTATTATGATTTTTTATAACAAAAAGAAGTAATATATAATGATATATTGTAATTAAATAAATTATTTTGGTATTTATTGATATACATAATTGGATTTATAAGTGTTAATTGGATAGGATAGGGGTGGCCTTTTATCAGTGGTGTGAGTGAAACACTTGTATTTTTTTGAAAAAAACATTCACCCATGTTTTTCAAATTCCAAAAATCACTAAATTACTCCATTATCATCAATTATATCTAATTTGGTCTATATATTTCCATTTAATGTGTCTTTTGAATCTTTTTAGTTCTATTTACCCTTTATCCTTTTTAAATTCACATCCTGGTAAACCGATTTTAATTATACTCATGATAATTAATTTTTACCACTTTTTATATTCAAAAGGGTTAAAATTTATATTGAAAATATTTTAAAATAATGTTTCATCTTATTCATATTTTAGAATCCATATTTCTGCATTTAATTCTCATAAGTGGAAAATTTTAATTCAAACATAATCTCGTAGAGGTGATGGGAAACCAAATTTTAATAGATAAAATAATTAAAAGATTAAAATGTTTTTATATAAAAATTAAATATTAAATTGATTAAAAATATTCAAATTTGGATTTTTAGATATATAACTTTACTAATATTATTTTTCAAATAATAATAATGGTATATAATTTTTTAAATGATTTAAAAATATTAAAAGTCATAATAAATATCAATATTTGTTACTATAAATCAATATAATTATATTCTCATAAAATTATCTAATATTAAAAAAAATTAATATTTAAATTAATATTTAAAAATTGAATTTATTATTTTTTAATTATATTTTCAAAATCTTGAAAAATAAATTTAAAAATAAGTCCGTAAATGGTGAAAAAAACTGCTCTATAGAAAAATATATTTTTTTAGAGAAAAATTTTCCTTATTATTATCTATTGATTTTAATCCACATAACATGAATTTTATAAATTGGATATATCATATAATATATAAATTTCTTTAAAATCATTCATCCAAAGTTATTTGTTAAATGTATAGAGGTAAAAGAAGTTTTTACGCACGAAAATAGTTTTTTAATCCTATATTTTCAAATGGTTTTGAAAATAATTTCTAATGAATCTCTATAAAATGATTAATTATATATAAATATCTAAACCATTAATTTTCATAATTTAGTTAGGGATTTTCATACCCACCATTCAAAAGTCGATGTGATAACTTTCATACTAAATAATAATATTTAATAGTTTTTCATGATTCATTTAATCACGATCTTGATTATAAATGGTATAATAATTATTGCATGTACCAAAAGATAAAATCATTATTCTATGTAACACAATCTAAACATAGTTTTGTGAGAGTTTAAAAACACCAAAAAGATTAAATTTATTTTCGAAATATATTTTTAACAAAATATTGAGCTGCTACATTCTACCCCAATTATATAAATTTTTCCCTCGCAATTTGAAATTATACTTAGTAAATATGGATTTAACATTCAAAAATAACATTGTGGGAAATAAATATCTCAAAAGCATTAAAAATATATTAAAAATAAAGAATATTATGTGTGAAGGTCATCTAGATTAACACTGTTGAAAAAAATTGCTAATCCCACTGATTTTTGAAGAGATTTAACAACCTTAAAAATAATATTTTTCTCCAGATTTTTGGCAATGTCTGAAGGTGGTTTGCACTGAAGGTGTTTGTGAGGATTATTAACCCGTAAAGAAATTTTGGAACATGGAGGAAGAAGTCTGGTATGCATAATGAGGGGTCTCGGTATACAAAGGAGGAATCTCTGGTATGTGAGAAAGAGAATTCCACAAGCGATACGCGGTGGGAGAGCTCTGGTACGTGGAAGCAAAGAATGTCCGTGAACATAGAACAGTTCACAGATAGGAGGGTTTTTGTAGAGGAGGTTTGCAGAATCAGTACGTAGTAGCGGTATGCGATCGCAGAGGCATAGACAGTCTGCGGGCAGAGGGCGTTTCGTGGTAGTGGCGGTAGTATACAAAGAAGGTTTCCTATATATGAAACGTAGTACTCAATACACAGGAGAGAAAGGTGGTTCACTATTTTCACAAGGAGTCTAGTGAGAGCTTCAAATCAATTTGAGAAAGTATTTTCTAGTACCCAGTAGTACTCATGATGGTGGAATTCATCTACAGGTGAAAACAGAACATCAACATAGCATCTACCTATAGTTGAGGATACATGAATTCATTCATATGAAGGAACTTTCATGTCCATAAACTGTGTTTGACCTATAAATCCATATACTATTAGTGGATTCCATTTCAAGAGATGTGAGAAGAGGAAGGGAAGGGTGGTGACCCTTTCCACTGACAATGAGCTAGAGAAATAGGCACATGGAGTGTCCCTTGGGAAAGTAGTGAGCAGACCCTAAACCTTGTAAAGGAAGTGAGCCTGGGCATAGAAGATCTATCTAGAACATTGTACTCATTATTGAAAGTTAGCCTTAGAGAATTTAGTACATTGGTACATTTCCATTGTATGATCCATAGACGTAGCCCAGTGATTGTGAACCAAGTAGAAATCGTTGTGTCTTGTGCATGCTGTCATATCTATTCGTATATTATTACGGAAGGAAGAGAGAGTTTAGATTTTTCTAACAACAAACCAAGATAAAAATAGGAGAAAGTATTAATCTCTCATACCAAGATTCCCCATCCCCCCCTCTCAGGGTATTCGACCTAATGGACCTAAAAAACACATAAAATGTTTCCAAATAGAAGAGCATATGTGGTAAGTGAAAACATAAACCAATAAGAGAATAACTAACACCACAATAATAATAGATAGTGATAGATAAAATGGTCAGGATAATGATAATGACCACAAGTACATTATTCTATGATAGGTGAAAATACCATTCAGTCATCATAAATAAAGGTTATTGTATTTAATTTTGTAATATAATCATTTAATTAATGTTTAGTAGTTTTCATGAGATGATTTATATAATTGTCTTCCATTAAATGAGAACAATATCATTCTTTGGTTTTTCCCTGAACAATTTACACATCTAATGTTACTTTAAGATATACATTTTTCATGTCTGAAGCATTAAAAAATAATAATACACATAAAATAATGTAAATTGATTCCTTAAGTCTATAACAATTACCAAAAAAGGGTATACCTGGTTATCCAAAATTAATAAATCTTCATATTATGAATTTAAAAAATAACCTCTAAAACCTCATCTAATTTTATTTTTAAGAAATTATTTAAATTTCTAAATTCATGTCCCTTCAAAAATTCATTATTTACAAATAAACCCACAAAATTTACAAATTAAAAAAAAATTTGCTTCCAAAAAATATCATAAAGAAGCTATAGAATGTCACAAACCAAATATGTGAATACCATAGTTATGTATAATCATAAAACATGGTAATTAAAATAATTTACAAAAAACCTTAATGTAAACATGAAGAAACACTCATTACTAAAATAAAACCATAAATAATTTAATATAGTAAATAAATTCAATAATGATCTAAACTCAATCATTGATAACATAAACCACTTTGTCCATAAGTCATTAATTCATTATAAGGTATCTAGTACTATCCAAATTACTTTATTCATATCCATCGTATTGTTATCCCACAATCATTACCTCATCATCTAGAACATATTAAATTTTACCTTCCATTAATCACTTTTTTTTATGTAAAGCAACACATTTCCATTAAATGACATATCTGGGTCATATGATCCATTTACTATATTCTCTAAAATCCTTTACTAAAATAATATAATAGAAAATATTTATGTATTTCAGTGTTTATATATATTAATTCATAAAATCAAATACATAAACACTTCAATCATCCCATATCCTTATCAAACTATTAACTAGGTTTTAAAATCTTATTCCTTAATACCTTTTTCCTACATTATGAGAAATTAATCACGTCTTATTATTCATAAACATTAAATTAATCGGTATTTTTACATTTAATGAAAAAAATACTTATAAAATAAACTATAAATTTTTTAATTCAATCATATTATCTTCATGATTAGTTGTATGAAAATTAATAAAAAATCTATGTTAATTCTCTTCTTAATATTTTTCATTAAGACGTTGATTTTTGTAATCCAGTTACCATACAAATTTGAAGCATTCATCCAATGATGATATCATAGGGGCCATTATTATAATCCATTATGTTAACTAATAAATTTTTTAATCTATAATTAATTTCTATGTTCCCATATTATCTATACATAAAACATAAACTCATTACATTTAGGAATTATATTTAGTGATTCATTCCACATTATCAACAATAGGAATCTGAATCTGCTTTACTCTATAGTCTCCACCACCAAAACAATTAATGACCACTATCAATCTCTTCTTTAGTGTGTCCAAGTGTTTGTTAGTTTGAATGTTTCTAATCATATATTTTGTTAAAAAAATATAAATAATCAAAATATTTTATTCTTTAGTAATAATCACATTTGGTTCCACATGAACACTTTGTCTATCACATTCATCATTAATCCAGTGCCTTTTAGTCACTCAATAGACTAAAACCAAGAAGAATAGTGTAAAAAAGTATAATCATACTGGGAAGGAATTTAATCATGAAAAAACACTTATATGACATCCAAATCATGAGAGATTATTTTTAATCTAAGACACCTAATGATTAACCTAGGAAAATCATAGTCACTATTAAAATACTTCTTGATGGTTCGTAATGAATGTGTGAATTTTGGAAGCAAGTCCCTCAAGAGTGCCAATCCTATAGTGACATAAGGCCCATATTACTTCTCTAATGAATGATCAAGACCATATTAATGTTTCCTTTTACGATTTTTTAATCCTAGGTACCTCTATGCATGATTTAAATATACATTTAGCATCTATATAGGGGTATAATTACATCGAAACTACTTCCTCTATCCTTTACCCAAATTCCATGAAATATTAAAATACTTTGATTCATCCTTATAAATACCCTTAGAAAAATCCCTATATATATCAATATAAATATATCTAGGGATATCACTTATGTTTTATCATCACTCTCTCTAAATATTAAATAAACATTTTTTATGATACAAATTTTAGGGACCCAAATTTATTAAAGATAAATATTAAATATTTTTATATGCATATTCAAGACATTTGAAAACAAAACACCTATTGTTTATATCTATTTAGTATATTTTTTGGGCTAGAAACAACATTTGATTATTTTTTTAATGAAATTAAATGTCTCTCATAATGTTCTTACTATAGTGTACTCTTCTTATAAATACCCTTCTTAATGAATTTATTTATCACATGGGGAATGTATATATAAGAATGGTTTTTATCAAATATTCAGTAAGATAAATAGATTCTATATCAATATATCATTAGTTTAATATAATGAGGACGTGATTATAACATTGTAAAACAATACTGTGCATATCATAGATCATAAAATTGAGTCATAGAATAAATTGGGTCATTTTATATGCCATGAATCTTAGTACAATCAAAGAACATAATCCATGGTAACATATCATTGGAATAAGATATAGATTTTTATCATACACATAATACTAATAAATCATATCCTTATAAGTTCAAGGATCATTTACAATACTATCATAATGGAATGGGTTAACTCACCAAAACATCATAGTAGTCATGATTTACTCATGAGACAATCATAATCGACATAGTCCCTTACTGAACTATGTTCACTAATAATTTTATCCCTATTTATCTAATGAAATGTTAATATTTTCCCAATTAATTGGAGGGAGATATAGGTCCCTCCCATATTGGTTATAGTGTAACCACCATCCTTAGTTATAACATAACCATATTCTCATAATGAAAATCATACATATGTGTAGAAAAATATGATTAAAAGTTCATTTTATCATAACCCATAAAAATAAATTTGATTAATAAACATTATTTCATAAAATATCTTGTGAAAAAAAGGTTTCATAATTATTTCATCATTTAGTCAATGGATAACCCATTGAAAAAATGTTTATATTTGTATTGTATCATCGTATAACCAGTGGAATTGAATGGATTTCAAAAATATTTTTTCATAATAAACATAAAACATCCATAGAAAGAATAAAAATGGAATCCTTGAAATATATCCACATTAAAGAATAAATAATATCAAAGGATGTCAACAAATATTGAAAGTTATTTTGAAAAGATAACATAAAATATTTATTGAGGAGAATAAAATTTCCACATAAAAAAAAATCATTAAAAGATAAAACATTTTCAAAATAAATTTCTTTTGAAAATAACCTTGGATAATTATGATGGAATATTTTAAAATCATTTAATACACTTCATAAGGAAAATATACCTTCTTTGAGATATCTATTAAAACCTACAAATTAATAAAAAAAAATTCAATCCAATTAATTTGAAAATAAACTTTGAAACATATAATGGTAGCATTAGAAAATTGAGTTGTAAATATGATGGGAAATTTCATTAATGTCATACATGTTAAAAATAAGGCCTCTTTCGCATTTTTGAAAATATAAAACCTGGTATTGTTTGGAAAAATGAATGAAAATTACTTCAATTTTTTTGAAAAAATTATGAAATGGGTAAATATGAATTTACTAAACCAATTAATTAATTTTAAATAGCATTTTTTTGAAACATTAAAAAAAATACTTTTACAAAAAAGATAATTTTCATCCAAGGAGAGAAATAAAGTATGCTCCCTTTAAAAAATTCCTTTGAAGTATTTAGTCAATAAATGGAGTTAATGAATGCAAACTATTTATTTTCATAGAATAAATATATGAGAAGAATAGTATTATATTTCTTGTAATATGGATTATAATATTTTGTTATCATAAGAATAAAAATAAATAGTCCTGATAAATGATGATATTGTATCATAAAACACTAACCACTTTGTAATCTTGAATCGTAATCCAAATGAAATAATAAAATCAAATGAGAATTTAAATAATATTATTTTAATTAAATTAATTTCATTTCAATTAAAAGTGTATGTATATAAAAATCATAAAATAATATAGGTTTATAACACTACATATGTCCTATATAAAGAAAATTGAGTATTAAATAACTTATTGCTTCGTTAATCATTGGAATTATAAGACCCAATAAATAAGAAAATTAAATGAAAATTAAATATATTTAAAATATGTATATTCATGATATAACATTTAAACAGACTATTATATTTACTACACAAATGAAATGATGCTGTATTTTTATATGTCACCCTAAAATAAAAAAGTGACTTGAAATACCTTACATAATTCATGACTTCTTTTATACATATTTAAAAATCTTATAAATTAAATATAAAATTATTTTAGATTTATTATCGAACCAAATATATATATATATATATTATACCTTTTATGACTTACTGATGACAATTTATTAAAAATTTATTGACAATTTTATCTTAAAATCATGTTTTGTATAATAATAATTTTTTTTCATGTTGGTTTTCATTTGGTATTTTTGGTCCTCTAATATTTTACATGGGTAAATAATATCCATAATGTTAAAAAATATTTAAATATCTTATATATTCATTATATGATTATTTATAATGTTCCACAAAATCTATATATAGAAAATGAAAAACACAGTTCATGGATATAGTAATTCGAACCTATGCATGAACGCTCATTCAATTTTCTCAATGGATTGAAAAAATTAAAAAAAATATTATATGTAAATAATAATATTTATATCATACATATCATATTTTGTATTTAAAATATCCCCATTACATTCCATATAAGATGAATATGATGAAAAAATCACATTGCTTTGCGAGGAAGTATTTCATCGTACACATGAATGATGTTATAGTGTTCCCATGAAATTAAATGTAAGAATTAGTATGTGATATAATGACTAAAAAAGAATAATAATCTCATATATACCGTATAAAATAAATATATGCATCATTTTATCCATTTATGAGATGTGGTGATGGAAAACAATTAATATCGGTTCATGATGCTGTAGGCCACCATACACAGCAATGATGAATGTGAAACAAATTTTATGTAAGATGAGATTGATGTAGGTTTTTCAATTTTCATATTAACATTATATTATTTTTATATGATAACTTTATTATATATTCATTATTTAGTAATTATAAAATGTTGGAGAAAAAATGGAAAGAAAATACTCATTTTGGGGCGTTATATCTTCTTCAAAAAAAATTCTTTTCCTATTCACCAAAATGAATATAAATAAGGGATTATAATAAAAAATTTAAGAATATAGTATTAGATTAGGTAAATTATTAATTTATTTTTTTCATGAAATGGTCAAACTAATTTTTTTAATTTTTTATTTGTAGATGAGAGGGCGTGACGTTTTATAAGGGAGATGAGTGGAACACATCTAATCTTTTTTAAAAAATATATAAAAATATTTTTCACATTCCAAAATTATCTAGGATTGAAAATTAATTAATCTTAATGGTTTTAAGATCTAAATAAATCTATAAAAGTGTTTTTAAAGTATATTTATCATTTTACACCTTATCTTATTTGTTTAACCCCTTGTAACCCATCTTTATCTTAACTGTCGAAATTAATTTTTATTACATTTAATATTAATAATTATTATGAATTAGGTTGAACATATTGTAAAAACAATTATTATGATTAAAAATATTCATTCTATTTTTCCAAATTCAATTCACAAAATAGGAAAATTTTAATTTAAAATTGATCCTTCAGATGTAATAACAAAGCAGTTTTTCAAAGACAAAATGTTCAAAAGTTTAAATATATTAAAACTAAAATTTAAATATCAAATTTATTCTATTGAAAAAATTTGATTCTTAGATATTTAATTTAACTATTTTTACATCCAAAATTATCTGATGTTTCTTTTTATTTTTTTATGTCTTTAAAATAAAAGAACATTCTTAAAAAAATAGTATTTTTTCACTATATATCAAAAATTATATCTTATCATAAAATAATAAATTAATTAACCTAATATAGTTTTTACATGATTATTTAAAAAATGGTGGATAGATTTTTCATATAAATCTTATATATTTTTAAAAAATTTATTTTTAATATATGTACATAAAAGATGAAAAAACAACTGGTTATAAAAATACAGTTTTTAGCGTAAAATTTGTTTCATTATTATCTCTTGTCATAAAAACCCAAAAGATTAATTTTATACATTTTAATGAATAATTATATAAATATTTATCAAAATCATTCACAAAAATAGCCTTTTGAATGTATTAAGGTAAAATGTTTTTGTGCGCATAAAATTAATTTTTTATCCATTATTTTAAAATAGAATTTATTTTCATTTCTTATTAATAATTCACCAAATAATTAATTGTAAAAATTTGTACACCATATATTTTAATTATTTAATTACAAATTTAATTACCTCCACTTCAATACCTATGTGATAACTAGAAATTTAATTAATAATATTACAATAGTATGATACCTTTAATTAATACACGATGTTGTGTGTAATGTATGATAAACTCAGTTTTTCATGTTACATATAATAAAATCACTGTTATGCGTATACAAAAATCAAATAGAATATATTTATTTCAAAATAAAATATTTCACAAAATCATGCCATGTTGAATTTTTCATGGATGACAAGGCATATAAATAGTATATTATTAGGTTATTTATAGAGGCTTGATATGTCCTGTGTGCTCCACTAATTTTTCTATTGGGCATCAAATTCAATGGTTCATTTCGTGAATACATTTATATTATCATAAATTTTTCTGATCCAAAGAAATGAAATATTAATAGGAAACACATCAATACAACATTGCAAGTAATAGTTCACATTTATTTGATCTCTTTTATAGTTTAAATATTTAAATCATGTTCATTATTTTGTTTTCATGAAACACATGAAACTAAATGGATAGATTTTTGTTCATGAATCGATGAGAATATTTGAATGATTCAAATTAGGATCAACATTTTAGTTCAGTTAGTTTTTTTGGTATTTTTTCATGGATTGGAAAATAGACCATAGGTCCCCCATTCATGACAATGGATTTCATAAATGACCCACTTCTCAAGGGTAGGCGATCATAGGGGTTGTCACACCTGATTTCTAAAGATTGGTTTTTGATACAGTTTTTTAAAAATCCCAATCTTATTCTCAATTTTAGGGTGTGATGGGTGTTGATTATTGCGGTGTCCTCTTTTCCAAATCATTTTTTGCTTTTACCTTGGTTCGTTTTTGAGTTTTGGTGAGAAGATATAATTTTTTTTCATGAGGTGTCCCTATTCACAGTTGGAGCATGACTGTGTGGTGTCTTATGGGTAACTATGAGGTAATTATAAAACCTACCACATGGCTCGAGCGTGGATGTTTGGCCACATAGGAGTACCATGCAGTTGAACCTATGGCGGCCGCACGTTTTGGTGCACAGTTTAACAAACAGTGCAACCAAACCATACGGCCCTGCCCAGAATAAAAAAATTTAATTTTCCAGGTTCCCCCTAGGGAATTTTAGACCCAAACAAGCCCAAATTTGTTTTCCATGGAAATTATAACCCTAATAATGTCTCCCATGGATTTCAAATCCATTCTACTACCTCATTTGGTGTATATATAATAGAATATAAAGGTTTTACTAGTATCTATGGTGATTTTCCTACTCTTCACTTCTCCATCTTCCTTATCCTTAAAATATTTCGTGGGTTTATCCTATATTATGGTCATTAACAACCTAGTTTTCTGTTTTCCCATTATTTTTTAGGTGTTTTTTTAGGGATGTTCTTCATAGATCAATTGTTTTGGAACCTACAACAGATGTTTTCGGTTGTGTAATTCCATTCCGCCATGGGTTTGAGGTAGTTTTCCCATTGAACATATCATTTTTAATTAGGATTCATCTTCTTCATGGTATTTAATCCATCTAAACATAAAAAGTATTGTTTTATAGGACTTAAATAAATTAATTTATTGTGCAAGGTGGTTTGTATTCCTTTTTTTGTGAAAATTTGTGTTGTTTTGTTATAATATAGAACACCAAGGGTTGGTTTAAATGTTCATTTGTATTTTTCACCTTATTTGGGATGTTTATAAATTGTTTTATCAATTTATATAAATTATATTAATGAAAATTTGGTTTTATAACATTTTAAGTGTAAAATAAAATTTATTTTAATAAATGTTGCATGCCTCATTTTTGGGAAAGTACTCGGTTAGATTTTGTGAGCTCAAGGTGATATAAAATGATTAGTTTGGATTATAAAAACTATTGGAAGCATGTGAATAATTTTAGGGTTCCTTATATGGGTTCCAACTTGTTTTTGGGTTTTATAATGAAATTAGTATGGATTTTAGGGTGTTTTATCTTGGGTTCCCATTAATTGGATCATTTGGCATCATTATAGAAATGGATGGGGTTTGAATGTGTAATATGAATTTTAATGGAATTAAGTAATTTTTTTCTTGAAATAGTGTGTTTACACCTCTTTATGAATAGTGTAATTTGTTATTTTGATAAATGTTGTTTTTGTGAAGAATTCGTAAAGGCCCATTTGGATTTTTATTTTCAAAATGGTTTTCATGGGTATTGCATGTTGTATCATTTGGGGAAATATTATGATTAATGAAGTTGATTTATTAAATGGAGTTGGGGATGAAACCCATGTTTGATATGTTATTTTTTTCCCTTAGAGGAGGTTTTTAAATGGATTTTATTTGAAAATCCTAGTTATACTTTTTGAAATTGTTCAATGATAATTTTAAGGGGTTAATTGATCATTGAAAGAAATGTGAAACATGTTTTCGGGCTATTTAGTATGTGTATAATTTGGATGAAGGAATTTTTATGTGAAATGTGTATTTCATAACATGTGAAACTTGATTATTCACAAAGGGGGGAAACTTGGGTATCTAGGTGGGTGGATGTGTATGGGTTTTCTAGTGATCAAGAGTGGTTTCGTCCTTGTTTGATGAAGAAAGTTTGTTGATGACAACACTAACTAAACTATGATGATGATGTTGGGACCACTATGTTATGAGTATTGTTCCTCAATTTTGGATCGTGAAAGGGAACATATATTTTTTATGGTTACTTTTACAACAAGATACGAGGTGCTTGGGGCCCACAATGAACTAGTTTCTATGGGTGTTTCGGTGACTAGTGCTCATTGGATTTTTTGTACTCACTATCAACATATGGTGTGTTTGGATTGTATTCTTATTAGCGTGTTTATTTTATTTAATTGTGTACATTCTCTAAAGAAACCATCTTTAAAAGTATTTTCATTTTGATGTTACATCTATTCAAAATTTGTTACAATCATTTTATATTTGTGAAAACATGCAATTATTTTATTTTATAACATTTATAGCATAGATCATTGCTTGGAAAACACGATTTTTTGTTCAAACATTAAATTTATGTTTCATTTATTTTAATGAATGTGCATTGGGAATAAAATATCAAGATTAAATACTCCATTGTAATACTCATGCCTATAGAATTATTCTATTTTTAGCCCTTGTGTAGGTTTCATCTTGGGTCTGATCACCTTGGGAGGTCTCTGGTCATTGTGTTCGAGAGTGACCTGTGGGGTCACATGGAGTTAGTTGGTTGTCAGGTTCGGTTGGTTTAGGTATTTGGTTCTGTTTTATTTTTACTTTCATAGAAAAATAATGTCGAGTTCATATTTTATATAAATGTGTTTTGGGCTATCAATTTCATTCCATGGTTTTTTTAATCATTTATTTGTGGGATAAAGCATTCCCTTGCCACTCTAATTATGCCATAAGTTCTTTTCACTATCCTGGGATGATAGGGGAAACCTGTTGGGACTTTTCATGGAGAAGCACAAGTAACTATTTCAGGGTCGACTTGGGCTGGATCATGAAAAAATTGTCTCATAGGAGGTCTAATATTAGCATACATTGCTTTATAAAGCGCCATTGAAATTTGAAAAAATTTCACTATAGATGGAGTAACATTTTTAGGACTTGGGTGGTAGGTATGGGAAGAGAGTTTCACAATATTGCTTGTTATAATCATTAATAGTCCATGGGCAGTCTCGTTTTATTAGTTTCTTTTGTTATTAGGGATTTTTTTTGGATTGTGATACGACAAGGGGAGCTGGACTAATTGCCTCGGTTAGCTTACCATGTGGAGTTAGGGCATGGTCTTATGATGTCTCTCTGTGTTGGTGGTGTGTGTGACATATGGCTGCCAACCTTACGGCCAATTCCTCCACCAAAACTAGTTCCATTTTGTGGGTCTCTTAGAATATTCTTAAATTTTGATTTTTTTGAAAATAATTGTGTGGGAATTTTGGAAGTGGGTCTTCAATGCTTAATATTAGAATTATTTTTGTAAATTTTGGTTGTTGTGACACAAATTTTGTTAATAAAGTGGAAATGATTTAACAGGATTGAATTTCTATAATCTAAACTTATGGTTTCTTGAAATAAAATGGTTTGGAAAGATTGATTAACATAATGTTTTTTTGAAAATATGTTTCAAATGGGATTTTTGGGTAAATTGTATTGTGTTTTAATATGAATAATTGGTTTTGGGAATAAATTTTGAGTTGTTGGTGTTTTTATAGAAAAGGGTTTTGGCCCCTGTGGCTGTCGGATTAAGAAAATGGACAATGGTGAAATCTCGAAATGGGAATGGTTTTTTTGGAATGACAAGATTATTTGGAGTTTTTATTAAATAAAATGGAATGGGTTTCTAATGAAATGGTTCTTGATAAAGTGTGGTTTATTAAGATATTGGAAAAAGTTTTTATAAATATGAAAATAGTTTTGGACATGGTGGTCAGAGTGCCTTTGGAAGGTAAATGATTTTTTGAATGATTTTGTTTGTTTTAGCCTTTGGGCTTGTCATGGGTCCTCACATGCATGGTTTTTTATAGACATGTTGATGGTTTTGTGATATGGAATAGTGTATGGGTGCTTAGGGTGGCATAAAAATGTGCATGTGAGTGATACTTTATGAAACACCATTGGTGAATGTGAAATCAGTCGTGTTATTTGGTTTTTAAAAAGTGTTTTGAGGTAAAATATTTTAGCATTTTTTATAAACTGATTTTTATGTGGATGGTTTTTCCTATGTATTAGATGTGTTATTTATTCGGTATGATTCCTTGTGATATATAAGCCATACTCTTAATGTGTCTTGTGATGGGATCTTATCAGTGGATTGGTTTTAGAGTACTGTTCAATGAGTTTTTAAGATGTGTTGGATGTTGTGATGTGTCCATAAATTGTTCTTTATAGGAAAGTCTTCAAGTTGATCAAACTATGTATTCTTTATCATGTTCCAAAATATAGATCCACCACTTTGAATAATTCCTTGAACCATTTGTTTAAATATATTTTTGTTTGGGATTGATTTAATGTTTTTCCCTATAGTGATAATTTGTTTGGATATAGCAGTTGTGTTTGGTGATTTGATGTGTTTCTCCATATTCCTTGTCCATTCATCTCCTTGTTCAGAGTGGGAATTAATGGTGCTATGTATAAATGAATTCCTATTTATAAAGAGGTGTGTTAGTGAAAAATTGAGATTTTTTGGATGTTGTGATCCATAGGTCTTGGCTTTGGTGTAACAGATGCTTCAAACTTCCAAGCTCCAGCCATAGTCCTCGAAGTGAAGCATTTCACACAGCCAAGAAATCACCAGAGGGGTGGGGAGCTTGACTATGCTTCTACCTCTAACATTTTTGTTAGGTAGTTTTTATGTTTCTACTATGGTTCCTCATCACTATGAACTTATTCTTATCATAGAGAGCATGGTGAAAATACCCCTCATGCAGTGTTTGTGGTTATTCTTTCTTGAATGTGGGATTATATTAATGTCCCTATGTGGACCACCTATGTGAATTGTTTGTGCTGTTGGTTTTATCTATTTGTTATTGGAGATTGTTTGGTAGTCCCTAGTTGTGGTTTTAGTGTTTCAATGATTGTTTCCCCTTCACTCCCCACTCTGATGGATGGGGGTTTGGATTCGTGCCAAAGGTGTTGACCCAGTTCTTATCCCCTCCATTCGAAAGTGGGTGGTTTAAATTTTCATGGTGTGTTCTTCTTAACATAGGTTGTTAGGATGCTCTGGGAGAGTTTTGGTGGGCCTTTTATGGATATTCCTGATTTCCATCTCAAGTTGGATTTTTTTATTCATTATTAGTCGGTTTTTAATGGTGGGGAGACCCACTGTGGGTCTCAAAAGTTCTTTCCATTATGGATGTGTGAGATGATATTTGTG
Organism: Viscum album; assembly: GCA_963277665.1. Taxonomy (NCBI): domain Eukaryota; kingdom Viridiplantae; phylum Streptophyta; class Magnoliopsida; order Santalales; family Viscaceae; genus Viscum; species Viscum album. The sequence goes on along the minus strand of OY728166.1, from coordinate 364,031,269 downwards.
TCTTGAGGGAGGGGAGTTTGTTCTGGACTCCCCCAAATCGTTATCTTCCATCAGTGCTCTTTGGTTTGGGTGATCATTTGGTTCATTGGGAGAAGGCCCAACAATCTGGTTCTTGTCTTGGTTGTAGAGGTACTGGCTTGATCATTTCATTGATTTTCCAAAAGTCATTGTGAGTTGGTGTTTTGTTTGGGTAAGATGAATAAGTTTTATTAATGTTTTACGAGATGTACTTGGATTGAGGGACTATACCATGTGGATAATATATTCTTAGTCGTTGATAAATCATCAATATTTTTTTAGGGATTTCTATAGGGGGAAATCATTAATTGTGGGGAGAATTGTCGCACCCTATCTTTCTTGTTTGGTTTCTAATCTGGTTTATTTTAAATAAAAATTTATTTCTAAGGTTCCCAGTGTGATGGGTGGTGATTCATAGAGTGTACTCTTTTCCTAATATTTCCCTCTTTGTTGTCCCTTCTTTTGTTGGGGAGTTCTGGAGTGATGATTAAAATTTTGGCATGATGTGTCCCTGTGAACATTTGGCGCATTGCCAGGCGGTGACTAAGGGGTAACCATGAAGTAGGTATAAAACCTACTACTTATCTTAATAATGGGTGTGTGGGCACTTAGGGAATACCGTGATGTTGACCCTGTGGGTGTCGCACGGTTTGGTACATAGTTTAACAAACTGTGTGGCCTAACCGTGCGGCTCTGAACTGAATTAGAATTTTTAATTTTTCAAGTTTTTCACCTCATGGTTTTTAAACCAAAATGAACCCAAATTTGTATCCCTATGTTCATCCTAACCTAAAGAGGGTTTTCATGGCTTCCCAATGCATCCCCCCCACATTTCATGTATATATAATTGAAGATGAAGTGCTTACTAGTTTCCAAGGTGAGTTTACATTAATTTTCTATTCCCTTTTCATTATCTATCTAAATTTTCATGTGTTTCTTTTCTCCCCTAGTAATTAATGACCCAGGGTTCTGGTTTACCATGATATTTTTGGTTTTTTTTGTTTTGGGCTGGCCTTTATATATCTAGTATTTTGGAACCTGCGGTTTGTGTTTTTGGGTGTGTGTTTCCATTCCGCTATGGTTTTTAGGTAGGTTTCCCATTTTACATTCCCTTTTTATTTTAGATTCATATTTTACATGGTATTTTCACCCAACACATATTCTTAGTCTTGTTTTATAATCCTTAAATAACATTATTTTGTGTGGAAGGTTGTGTTTATGCCTTGCATTTTTAAAAGTATTTTTTTTGTTATTACAGTACACACCAAGTGTTTGTTTAAATGTTCTATTTTCTTTAACACCAGGTTTCTGATTGTTAGAACCTTATTTAAAAATTTATTTCAATTTTTGGCATGAAATATTGGTTTTATAACATTTTTACTGTCAAATATAATTAGTTTTTTTTAAATGTTACATGATTCATTTTCTAGAAAGTGATTGGTTTGCTTTTTTATGATCAAAGTAATATTAAATGACATGTGTGGCATAAGAAAACTATTTAAATCATGTGAATCATCATTTTAGGTACCTTATGTTTGTTAAAATATGGTTTTGGGTTTTATAAAGAAATGATTATGGGTTTTTTTATTTTAAATCTCAACCTATAGGTTCTACTAAAAAAATATTATAACTATTCTAGTGGAATATAAATTTCCATGATCTTCATTAAATCCTATCATCTAATAACAATGTTCAAGACTATCACATTTTATCACTACTTGAAATCAGAGAGGTCAATGATATTTTTTATCCCCAACATAGAAATGAATTGGAAGATGAATTGCCAAAAAAACATCAAAACATATATTAGACCCAAATGTATGATTTATATACCAAGAAATGGTGAGTCCTACCATAGTCAAAAACATTTATATAATATTGATTACCTATTGTTGTTATAGGATTCTTAACAATGGGCACTACATTAAAGGTAAATTAATTAGACCCTGTTCTTGATCACGCATTCCATGGAATTTTGAGTATAATGGATTTCAAATTATCTTTGGAAAATGAGTAAAATACAAAAAATAGGAATATTAATCCCATAATAATTATACATGTGTGTGTTTATATTCAAGAAATATATCCACAAAGTGATAAATTCCATTAATTCTAAGGATACTACAACTTTTTTGGTCCACATGTTACTCTATAGTATTCAATCTTGACCTATTTTTGGTTATGGTAAATCCTTTATAGGATTATCATTTTCCTCCTAATGAATTATATCAGCTGAATGATCCATGCATAATTTAGGATAATGATCACGCTACTAGGGATTATTTTTACATAGAAATATAGAATTAATCTACAAAAAATATATTATTATTTCACTGAATTTTCTGATCATCTCTTCTTTTATGATGAATTTACAATTTTCAAGTAGTGGGTGGGTTTTGAATTTCCTCCAACAAATTTACTCATCAATGGTTTCAAGGTTTGTAGAATAACTTGGTTTAATAATTATATCATATATTGATTTAAATCTTATAGAAGGAAACAAATAGTCTTTTAGAGGGGAAGTATCAATAATCATGTTATTTCAATTCTCAATTGATAATATTAGAAATGATTCTATTGTTAAAAAATGATTATAATTAATTCAATAAATGGTAATGTGTTCTACTTGGTATTTTATAGTCACCAAGGATAGTTGGGATATGTTATATAGCTTATTGATAGTGGTGATATAGAACTAGAAATATTCCACTTTCGTGGTATACATTTGGGAATTAGGGGTTCTAGAAGTCAAACCAATACTGTACTACTTTGGTGTTGTGAAATTTTGATTACCACAAAGGGAACTCCTTCTTAGTTCCAAAATTTGGATGACTTAGATAAACCAAAAGTCTTTTATGTATCCATTTGAAATAGGTGTCACCAATTGATAATGGTGATTGTGGATGTAAAGTTACCTCCTTGGATTGTCTGACGTGGTTTCTTTGATGTGGTGGGTTTCATTATCTACCTCCCATGGAAAGGGACATATATTTTGATTGAAAATAGGGATAGGTTATTGCAAGGGTTAGAAAAATTAATGGGTTCCTCCTGCTTCTCTATGACATCTAATCAGTAGGATGGCCGTTGGGGTTACATATCATGAAGGCCTTTGTGTGGTGTAATCATGTAAAAATGTTTCCATTATGACTATACTTCCACACCAGCGAGTTAATCATATAACATTGGAGGCCCTAGGATGTTTATAATTTATGATCGGTCAATGAGTACATAGTTTATATGATAGGTAAATATTACATATTTTTATATTAATATTCAATATATTTCACAAATATAGACTTGTGGACTATATAGATATGGTGTCTTTAGATCCTAGAAAAAAATATAATATTTTTTGAAATGTCTTAAACATCTCCTATAAAAACATTTAAACATAATATAATTATAATTCATACCCTATATAAATACTTTCTTCAAAAAACATAGACTGAAATTATAAAAATGGGATATCTCATATGCCAAGTATGGGTAAATATTGTAGATATCAACATTTAATGAACAAAAGGGTTTGAAAATATGATAATATAACTTTAAAACCATACCATAAATATTGTAGATCATGAAATAGTGTTTTAGAATATACCATAGAATATCATAATATATGAATCATGGTGGAATCAATAAATATGATCCATGATAATAGAATATAAGAGTCAAACATAGATTTTTCGCATACATATAAGAATGGAAAATAATTATCTTTATAGTTCATGGACCATTTAAAAGTCATAATAATGGAATAGGTTCACTCCCAAAAACATCATATAAGTTATGGATCACTCTAAAGACAATCATATTTTCCATAATCCCTTACTAAACGTGTTTCTACCCCAATAAGATTACTATTTAACTCATGAGATATCTATATCTACATTATGAATTAAGGTGAGCTATAGGTCCCACCTGCCTTAGTTATTACATAACCATTGTCCTTGGTTATAATATAACCACTCCCTTAAAATTAAAATAATATATCAGTGTGTCATGAGATCATAAAACATTAATCATATCAAAACCTATAGAGATAAATGGGTTTCATAAAAATTTCATCATAACATATATTATGAAAAAGAAACAGGTTTCATAATAATTTAATCATTCATAAATATAATATTTATTTTTCAAAAGAATTTTATCCTGGTGTAACCTATGGAATAGAAATTGGATTCATAAAAATCTTGACTCTATAAATATAAAAAATCCATATAAAAAATAATAATTCTATCATTGAATCATATCCCCCTTAAATAATAAGTAACATCCAAGGATTTCACCATAGCTTTAAAATGATTTTGGAAGATCTCATGGAAAATTTATTTATTAAATAAATGATTATAGTTTTTTGTATTTTAAACCTCAACCTATAGGTTCTACAAAAAAATATATTGTAACTATTCTAGTGGAATCTATATTTCCATGATCTTCATTAAATCCTATCATCTAATAACTATGTTCAAGACTATCTCATTTTACCATTACTTGAAATCAGAGAGGTCAATGATATTTTTTATCCCCAACATAGAAATGAATTGGAAGATGAATTTCCACAAAAAATATCAAAACATATATTAGACCCATATGTACTATTTATATACCAAGAAATGGAGAGTCCTACCATAGTCAAAAATAGTTATATAATATTTATTACCTAATTGTTTTTCCAGATTCCCATTATTGGGCACTAAATTAAAGGGAAATTAATTATACCCTATTCTTGATCACGCATTCCCTGGAATTTTGAGTATAATGGATTTCAAATTATCTTTGTAAAATGAGTAAAATACAAAAAATAGGTATATTAATTCCATAATAATTATACTTGTGTGTGCTGCTATTCAATAAATAAATCCTATAAGTGATAAAATCCATTAATTCTAAGGATAATACAACTTTTATGGTCCACATTTGACTCTATAGTATTCAATATTGACCTATTTTTGGTTATTGTAAATCCTTTATAAGATTATCATTTTACTCCTAATGAATTATGTCAGTTGAAGGATGCATGCATGATTTAGGATAATGATCACGCTAATAGGGATTGTTTTTCCATATCAATATAGAATTCATCTACCCAAAATATATTACTATTTCAAAGAATTGTCCTATCATCTCTTCTTTTATGACAAATTTACAATTTTCAAGTAGTGGATGGGTTTTTAATTTACTCCAACCAATTTACTCATCAATGGTTTCATGGTTTGTAGAATAACTTGGTTTAATAATTATATCATATATTTATTTGAATCATATAGAAGGAAACACATAGTATTTTAGAGGGGAAGTATCTATAATCTTGTTATTTTAATTCTCAATTGATAATATTTGAAATGATTATATTGTTAAAAAATTATTATAATTAATACAATAAATGGGAATATGTTCTCTTTGGTATTTTCTAGTCACCAAGGATAGTTGGGATATGTTATATATGTTATCGATAGTGGTGATATTAAACTAGCAACATTCCACTTTCTAGGTATACATATGGGCATTAGGGGTTCTATAAGTCAAACGATTACTGTACTACATTGGTGTTGTGAAATTTTGATTACCACAGAGGGAACTCCTTCTTAGTTCCAAAATTTGGATAACTTAGGTGAACCAAAATTCTTTTATGTATCCATTTGAAATAGGTGTCACCAATTGATAATGGTGATAGTAGAAGTAATGTTCAATCCTTGGATTCTATGACCTTGATTCTTTGATGTGGTGGGTTTCATTATCTACTTCCCATGGAAAGGGATATATGTTTTGATTCAAAATAGGGATAGGTCATTGTAATGGTTAGAAAATTGAATGGGTTCCTCCTGCTTCTCTATGACCCATAGTCAGTAGGAAGGCCCTTGGGGCTACATATCCTGAAGGCCTTTTTGTGTTGTAATTCATATAAAAATGTTTCCATTATGACTGTACTTCTACAGCAGCGAGTTAATCATCTAACGTTGGAGGCCCTAGGATATTTATAATTTATGATTGGTCCATGAGTACATAGTCTCTATGATAGGTAAATATTACACATTTTTATATTAATATTCAATATATTTCACAAATAAAGACATGTGGACCATATAGATATGGTGTCTTTAGAGCCTAGAAAAAAAATATAATATTTCTTGAAATGTCTTAAACATCTTCTATAAAAACATTTATATATAATATAATTATAATTCATACCCAATATAAATACTTTCTTCAATAATTGTAGACAGAAAATATAAGAATGGGAGATCTCATATGCCATGTATGGGTAAAAAAGGTAGATATCAACATTTCATGAACAGAAGGGTTTGAAAATATGATAATATAACTTTAAAACCATACCATGATTATTGTAGATCATGAAATAGTGTTTGAGAATATACCATTGAATATCATAATATATGAATCATGGTGGAATCAATAAATATGGTCCATGATAATAGAATATAAGAGTCAAACATAGATTTTTCACATACATATAAGCATGGAAAATAATTTTCTTTATAGTTCATGGCCCATTTAAAAGACATAATAATGGAATAGGTTCACTCCCGAAAACATCATATATGTGATGGATCACTCTAATGACTATCGTATTTTTCATAATCTCCTACTGAAGGTGTTTCAACCCCTATTCGAGTACTATTTAACTATTGAGATATCAATATCTACCTTATGAATTATGGTGAGCTATGGGTCCCACCTTTTTTAGTTATTACATAACCATTATCCTTGGTTATAATGTAACCACTCCCTTAAAATTAAAATAATATATCAGTGTGTCATGAGATCATAAAACATTCATCATATCAGAACCCATAAAGAGAAATGGGTTTTATAAAAATTTCATCATAACATAAACTATGAAAAAGAAGAAGGTTTCATAATAATTTAATTATTTTATAAATATAATATTTATGTTTCAAATGAATTTTATCCTGGTGTAACCTGTGGAATAGAAATTGGATTCATAAAATTATTGACATAATAAACATAAAACATCTATATAAAAAATAAGAATTCTATCATTGAATCATATCCCCATTAGATAATAAGTAACATCCAAGGATTTCACCATAGCTTTAAAATGATTTTAGAAGATCTCATGGAAAATTTATTTATTAAAATAGACATTATAAATTAAAAAACAATTATTCTTTAAAAAATCATTCTAAAAAATAATTAATTTAAATTTAAACTTGGATACATTTAAATAATTCCTTAAAAATAATTTATAACACTTCTTCAAGAATATATCCATTCTATAAAATGTAATTTTAAAATAAAAAATCATAAAAAATTTTGTAAATAATTTTATTTAAAAAACCATTGAAACATTTAAATGATGAATTGAATCATAGATTGGTAATGATGTTTGAAATTTTTCTCATTATAAAGTTGTTAAAACCATAATTCTATTATCATTCTAGATAAAATATAAATTGGAATAGTTTGGTAAATTACATGATGATTCCTTTAGAAAAATGAGAAATTACATAAAAGGGTAAATATCTATGTAATAAATCATTTTTATAATTTTAAAATCGTTTTTTTATTATTGTTTTGAAAATAATTCTTTTGAAAGAAAAAAAGGATTTTGACCAAAGACATAAATAAATTCTAGTTTCTTGATAAACATTATCTCAGACACTTGACTGCATAAATAGAGGAAAATGTATGGATAAAAAGTAATCTATTGGAATGACTAATGATGAAGAAATTTCATATATTTATTTAGATATGTAATATAATATTTAATACAAAAGCATAATGATAGACAATATTGTCAAACAAATAAATTTTATCATAAATGATTTTCCACTTTCATAACCTTGAATACTAAGAATAATGAAATAATAAAATTTAATGAAATATAGATTATCATGAGTGTAAATAAATTGATGAAATTACATTTCAAAGGGTTTGTGGATACATCTCATAAAACAATATTGGTTCAAAACATAATATGGACCACAATAAAAGAAATTTTAGACAAAATACACTTACTAATTCAGTAATCTTTTGGATCGTAATACAGAGTGAATAATAACATCAAATTAAGCATTAAATATCATGATAATAAGTATAGTAATGATATAAAATAGAATATGGTATGTATAATCTCCACACAATAGAAATTAATGGTGACATTTTATAAGTCCTTAAAAATAAAATAGAGACTACTAATCCTTTATCACAAGTCTACACATCCATTGTACATGTTAGAACTTACAATATATATTTTTAAAAATATATTACTGAATAGTAGATATATATATCCATATATATCATTCCATATCTAATTTAATTTTTAAACATTATTAATCATTTATAAACAATTTTTTAAAATCTTTTTTCGAGTAATAATCTCTTTATTATTCATGAATGCTTTAATTTGGTAGTTTGGGTCCTATTAATTTGATCATCAGTCCATAATCCCCACAATTTTAATTATTATATAAATATCATATATATTCATTATATATATATATATATTTAGATTAAAATATATAAGTTAGCGATAAAAAATGAAATATACCATTTATGGGGACAGTAGGCCTTACATTTGAAAGAACATTGTTTCCATATTCTTGATGGATTAAAATATAGAATGGTATATCCAAATATTAAGTTTAAAAAATTATTCTTCTATAATATATATCATATTTTTCATTTAAACAATCCCTTATTACCTTTCTTTTAAATTTCATGTTCATAATGAATCACAAAAATTTCAGAGGATGCAGTCCACTGTACACATGAACGATGTAATCATATTCCCACATAATGTAATGTTAGAAGGAATATTATATATAAATATTACAAAGGAATAATAAAATAAAAAATATAATACATAAAGAATAAATATTTCATTTTATCCATTTGAGATAGATGGTGATAGAAAAAATAACATCAGTTCATGAGGATGCAGTCCACCGAACACACAAATGTGGATTTACTAAACCATTTGATAGAAGATTGGTAGCACATAGGTTATTTAATTAACCTAATAATATATAACTATATGTATTATATTTATTTTGTTATATCATCTTGGTTTAAAAATAATTAATCGAGGTGGAGGAAGAAATAACAAAAAACACCCGATTATGGATGTTACCACTTATTCGAAAAACATATTTTGGATTAAATAAAAAAGTTCTGTTATGTTTTTTTAAACAAAAAATTTAATATTTTATGATATATTGTAATTAAAAAAATTATTTTGGTAGTTTTTGATAAAAATAACTGGGTTTGGAAGTGTTAAGGGGATACAAGAGGGTGGATTCTATTAGTGATGTGAGTGAAACACTTGTATTTTTTTTGAAAAAAGGTGTACCCATGTTTTCCAAATTCCAAAAATGACTAAATTGCTCCATTTGAAATAATTATAACTGATATGGTCTATATATTTCCATTAAATGTGTTTTGGTAATCTTTTTATGTCTTTTCACCCCTTATCTTTTTTACATTCACATCCTAGTAAATAGATTTTAACCATACTCATGATAATTAGTTTTTTCTGATTTTTATATTCAAAAGGGTTTTAAAATATATTGACCATATTTTAAAAAATAGTTCTTCTTATTCATATTGTGGAATCCTTATTTACACATTTCATTCTCATAGGTGGAAAATTTTAATTCAAAATTAATCTCGTAAAGGTAATGGGAAACCAATTTTTCAAAATAAAAAATGTAAAAAGTTTTAAAACGTTTATAAATAAAAATTAAATATTATATATATTAAAATGAAATATTTTTGATCTCTAGATGTATAATTTTTCTAATATTAATTCTCAGACAATAATAAAAGTATTTAATTTTGTAAATGATTTAAAAGAAATAAAAATTCATAATAAAAATCAATATTTATACTATTCAACAAAATAATTATATTCTCATAAAATTATCAAATAATAACAAAAAAAATAATTTTTATATTATAAATTAAAAAATTAATTTATTATTTTTCATTTATATTTTAGAAAATTTGAAAAATAAATTTAAAAATAAGTGCGTAATTGGTGAAAAAACACCTCTATATAAAAATATATTTTTAGAGTAATATTTTCCTTATTATTATTTATTGTCGTGAAGCCACATATCATGAATTTTATATATAGGATTGATCATATAATATATTAATTTCATCAAAATCATTCATCCAATGTTATTTGTTCAACTTATTGATGTAAAACGTGTTTTTATGCATGGAATTAGTTTTTTTAATCATATATTTCCAAATTTTTTCGAATTTATTTTATAATGAATTTATATAAAAAACATAATTGTATATAAATTTGTAAACCATAATTTTTCATAATTTAGTTAATATTGTTCATACCCGACATTCGAATGGATATGTGATAAATACCATACTAAATATTAATATTTAATAGTATGTCATGATTCATTTAATCTCAATGTTTATTATAAAAGGTACACTCATTGTGTCCTGTAACAAAAGATAAAATAATTTTTCTATGTAACAAAATATAAAAATAGTTTTCTGTGAGTTGAAAAATACCAAAAAGAATAAATTTATTTGAGAAATATATATTTAGAAAAATATTGAGATGTTAAATTCTACTCCAATTATATAAATTGCATCCTCAAAATGTGAAATTATATTTAGTAAATAAGGATTTAACATTCCAAAATCACTTTGTGGGAAATACATATCATAAAAAGGGTGAATTAAATAATCTAGTAAATGTGTTAATCTATTATAGGTGAAAATACCATTCAGTCATCATAAATGAAGGTAACTATATTTAATTTCATTACATGATCCTTTTATTAAAGTTGATTAATTATCATGAGAAGATGTATGTAATTATATTCAATTGAATGAGAATAATAACATCATTTGGTTTTTTCTGGACTAATTTCCACATCTTATATTACTTTAAGATCTGAATGTTTCATTTTTTAAGCACTAATATTGTAACATACCAAGTAAGTAATGAATAATATATATATTCTTATCTATTTCTATTTATGAATTATATAGTGTTTTAGAGGGGTAAAACGAGAATAAATCCAATCTTAAGCATGGAATACACTAATATTTTTAAAAGATTGTTTTACTGCCTTTTGATGGAAAACCATTTTTAAATCTATATTTTGACAATTTTATAAGCTCTATTTTTCAAACTAAAATTATTATTTATTATTGGGAAATTTAAATTTACTTTGGATAAATTTTTGGTATGTTTCTGACAATGTTCATTTTTTTAATGAATAGTGAAAAATATTGCATTTTACATCAAGACTGCTTTTTCATCTAATTTAAATATATGGTTAGATTATCTTTTTAATAGGTTTTAAAGTTTAATTAGAATATATTTTTTACAATATAATCCAATAGTGGCCATTATAATTAATTTCACTTTAGAATTGGCCATAAACTAATGCCAAACTTTTCATAGACATTCTTTAAAAAAACCCGCTATTTGTTTTGACAACAGGGATTATTTTTAAATTAATTATTTCAATTTCTATGTTGGGAATTTGGTAAAATGGACTACATATTTGGAATCATAAGGTTCAAATTATGTAATCAAGACTCTTTTGTTTTTGGACTTTGGGAATAGCAACGACGGTAATTATCGTTAATTATCTTGATTAATTAGTAATCGGGTAGTTAAGGATAATAAAATAATATCATAATTATAACAAATGACCCAAACATGTGTCTTAATGCTACTGGTTGTGTCTTGGCTGACCATGGGATGCCTTGTGCCAACCTTGGGACCCCATGGAATCACTTTAGTGTGATAGTGACCTTTTATCATATTTTTTTTAAAGAAAAGAAAATGTAACCAAAGTATGTAACACCTAAGTAGAATAATTTAACTTTTGTCTACATAAACGAGATATTAGACTATGAATAGTCATTGGTAAGCGAAAAATATTTCCTATATCAAAGTATTTTTTTCATAATTTTTAGACATTAAATAAATTAAATTATTTATGTCATCATGATGATGCAATGATTACCTCATTAATGAATGATTTAAATAAAATGAAAAGATAACGTAAAATCTAAGACTTAAACTTGTCAAAGACTTATTAGATGAGTATATTTCGAACCCTTATCACCTTATCCTCAAAATACATAAATGCAGGAACTTTAAAATCTGAAACTCATTTGAAAATAAAGTAACATTTTATACCTTTCCAAGAGTGCCCCTCCTCTCCTCTTATAAAAGGCCCCCACCTCTACTTCCTTACCACCACCTCTCAAGCCTTTGGCTCGGCCAACCCCTGCCCATTTCATCTCTCCACACCCCTCTATTCATCATTGAGGCCTCACCTTAGGCAAAAATATTTTCAAGGAACCCTTTTGGTTCAAAGCAAAGGGAGTTACGCGATTTAAAGGTAATGTCTTCTCTTATGTTCTTTTGTTTTATTTTGCTTCTACAACACCCTAAACTATTTTTATTCCTTTATTTTGTAACAACACCAGTATCTTCAATATACTTGGATGTTTTTATAAGAAGTATTAGAGCTACACATACACACACATCCATCTAATGGTTAAAGAACATATTGTTTCTATGGATGGTGAGTTTCTGCCTCACGAAATGATGATTGTTCAATATTCTTTTAACACCATAAAAGGTGTCCATTAAGATGTTACTATATTTATTTATGATATATAATATTTTTATGTTTTACTTAAGCTTCTGTATTTTTTATTTTTGGTATACCATTATGGATAAACGCGATATCTTCATTTTTGGAAGTGCGGACTACCGCTCCCTCAAAGTAATTTGATTCATTAATGCCATATGTGGAACATATAAAGGATGGAGTTAATGATATTATATATGATATTATAATTGAATTATAATATACCTTTTTATCGTTATGATTTCATTCCATTAAATACGAAATAGAAATGAAAGTATCATTCATGCGTATGGAATATTATATCACGAATCCATTTATTCTCATGATATTATAATTTTATGATTAAATGTTATTCCTCAATTACTTTATTCAAGTGTCTCTAATTTTGTTAAAAACCCTTTAAATAAAATATATCTTTAAATGTTTTAATGATTTTTTCTTATAAATATTTCTCATTAATATCCATGTTTTCAAAATGTTTTTAAGGATTTATTTATATGGATATTAATGGTTTAAAATGTTAAAAGTTTCAAGGGGTTATGGGACTATTTGATTCAAAAATCGCTTTATTAAAAGTTTTAAATGGTTTTGAAAATGGTTTTTAGAAAGGATTCATTATTTTCAATATCCTAAAATGTTATACGGTTATTGCGTTGGGAATGTTATCTTTCATTTATGCTTAAGTTATGTGCTATGATTATGTTATGGTTCTTGGGCATTATTTATGAAGATTGGTGGTTCCATGATAAACTATGGGTGGGTGAGCCAGATATAGCTCTCCAATGCATTGGGTAACACAAAGGAGTCAAACGTTAAGGTTTATCCGAAGAGATTTAGGGAATATACTGTGATGGGTATTCCAAACATAACCATGAGGGTTACTGCCTATGTAAGAATGTTATGAATGCCTCAAGTTACCTATATGTCTTATGATTTCTATGAGTTATTCGTAAATCTTATGATTTCATGAGGTATGTTAAATTGCTTATGTTTTATGAGTAATGTATGATTTCATTGATTCTTATGTATACATGGACTAATGTTTTCTTTCCGTATTGTTATAACCCTTACCGATATTTTTATGCTCATCCCAGGTAAGTAATTAATAATATATATTCTTATCTATGTCTATTTATGAATTAGATAGTGTTTTAGAGGCTTAAAACGAGAATAAATCCAATCTTAAGCATGGGATACACTAATATTTTTGAAAGATTGTTTTACTGCCTTTTGATGGAAAACCATTTTTAAATATATATTTTGATAATTTTATAAGCTCTATTTGTCAAAATAAACTTATTATTTACGATTGAGACATTGAAATTTACTTTGGATAAATTTTTGGTATGTTTCTGACAATGTTCATTTTTTTAATAAATTGTGAAAAATATTGCATTTTACATCAAAACTACTTTTTCATCTAATTTAAATATATGGTTAGATTATCTTTTCAATAGGTTTTAAAGTTTAATTAAAATATATTTTTACAATCTAATTCAATATTAGTCATTATAATTAATTTCACTTTGGAATTGGCCATAAACTAATGCCAAACTTTTCATAGACATTGTTTCAAAAAAACCCGCTATTTGTTTTGACAACAGGAATTATTTTTAAATTAATTATTGCATTTTCTGTGTTTGGAATTTGGTAAAATGGATTACATATTTGGAATCATAAGGTCAAAATTATATAATCAAGACTCTTTTGTTTTTGGACTTTGTGAATAGTAACGACAGTAATTATCGTTAATTATCTTGATTAATTAGTAATCGAGTAGTTAAGGATAATAAAATAATATCATAATAATAAAAAATTACCCCATCATGTGTCCTACTTCTACTGGTTGTGTCTTGGCCGACCATGTGATGCCTTGTTCCAACCTTGGGACCCCATGGAATCACTTTAATGTGATAGTGACCTTTTATCATATTTTTTTAAAGAAAGGAAAATATAACCAAAGTATGTAACACCTAAGTAAAATAATTTAAATTTTGTCTACATAAACGATATCTTAGACTATAAATAGTCATTGGAAATCTAAAAATATTTCCTACATAATATTATTTTTTTTATCATTTTTAGACATTAAATAAATTAAATTTTTTATGACATCATGATGATGTAGCGATTACCTCATTAATGAACGATTTAAATAAAATGAAAAGATAATGTAAAATCTAGGAATTACACTTGTCAAAGACCTATTGTATTAGTATATTTATAACACCTATCACCTTATACTTTAAATACATCAATGTGGGACCTTTAAAATCCGAAACTCATTTGAAAATAATGTAACATTTTATACCCTTCCAAGAGTGCCCCTCCTCTCCTCTTATAAAAGGCCCCCACCTCTACCTCCTTACCCACACCTCTCAAACCTTTGGATCAGCCAAACCCTACCCATTTCATCTCTACACATCCCTCTCTTCATTATTGAACCTCACTTTAGGCATAAATCTCTTCAAGGAACCCTTTTGGTTCAAACCAAAGGGAGTTACCCGATTTAAAGCTAATGTATTCTCTTATGTTCTTTTGTTTCATTTTGCTTCTCCAACCCCCTAAACTCTTTTTATTCTTTTCTTTTGTAACAACAACAGTATCTTCAATATACTAGGATTTTTTTATAATAATTATTAGAGCTAAACTTACACACACATCCGTCTAATGGTTAAAGAACATACTGTTTCTGTGGATGGTGAATTTCTGCCTCACGAAATGATGATTGTTCAATATTCTTTTAACACCTTCAAAGTTGGCCATTAAGATTTCACTATATTTATATATGATATATAATATGTTTATGTTTTACTTAATCTTATGTATTTTTCATTTTGGCATACCTTTATGGTTTCCACTGTGGGAAACATGATATCTTCATTTTTGGAAGTGCGGACTACCACCCCCTCAAAGTGATTTGATTCGTTAATGCCATATTTGGAACGTATAAAGTATGGAGTTAATGATATTATATATGATATTATACTGGAATTAAAATATACCTTTATATCATTATGATTTCATTCCATTAAATATGAAATATAAATGAAAGTAGCGTTCATGCGTACGTACGGCTTACCGTCTCCATGAACAGTGCGTTTCATTTCTTACCTCTAAATGTTATGTAATATTATAAATGCATGCATATAATAGATATATATGATATCTATGATATCTAAATCAGGAATATAATTCTGGATATAATGGATATTTTACCACATGAACAACTTGTAATTATAAAGAGTTTATTTTTTACTCAAGTACCAATGATCAACAAAACGTCCATTATTAACTTAAATAATTACATAGTATTCATGACATGGTAATAAGTGATATAAAAGGAACAATGAAATTGAAAAAGGTTCTCAAGAAAATAGAAATTAACTCAAGTTTATTATTCAGGAGGTTAAAGAACGATCGAGTCAAGTTGGACCCGAGGTAAGGGACATCGTCTCAATCTCCTTTCATTGAGGCATATTTTGTTTTATACACAACTTTCTTTTATACGGTGTATAAACCCCTCTGACTTTTATGTTTCTTCAAAAGGAATATTTTTATACGAAGATTTTACTAAATGACAAGAGGGAATGTTTTTTTATCATACGTATGTGGCGACAACGACTTCTCTGTCACTGTGACCATTATTTGAGTTTCAGCTTCCTCTACAACCCATAACCTTTTTTTTAAATGAAAAATAAATACCATGTATTACTTTTCTTTTATTTTGGTATTGAAAATGGTTTTCATAATGTATTTATTATATCAATGTGTTTTATTAATATCTTTTTATTGAAATGTGGAAATGTTATGTTTCCTTTATGCATGTTTTATGTGATACGATTATGTTATGGTTCCTGGGAATTGTTATGAAGACGGGTGGTTCCGTGATAAACTAAGGGTAGGTGAGCCTGATATAGCTCTCTAATGCATTGGGTAACGCGAAGGGGTTAAACGTTAAGGTTTCTCCTAAGAGATTTAGGGAATATACTGTGATGGGTATTCCAAACGTAACCATGAGGGTTACTCCCTACGTAAGAATGTTATGAATGCCTCAAGTTACCTTTATGTCTTATGATTTCTTTGATTTATTCATGATTTTATGAGGTATGTTAAAATACTTATGTTTTACGAGTAAAGTATGATTTCATACATGGACTAATGTTTTCATTTCACACTTTCATATCCCTTGCTATGCTTTTTATGCTCATCCCATGTTTTTGAAATGTTTTTCACAGGTCAAGAGAAAGTTACATGATGTGATGATAGTGTCAAGGAAGTTTCAAGAAAGAATCTATGTTTTATTTTAAATATGTTTCTGGTGATGGGAAAAATGAGTACTATATTTTATGTAACCACTTTGTTTAAATGTGGATTGTAATGCATGATTTATGATCTAATTCTCTAAAACTCTAAACCTGAAAATACCCTCAACATGTATTCTTGAAATAACTCAAGAAAAAGTAATCTTTAAGGCTGGGGCCTTATAAATATATAATAATATCTATAAGATAATGTTAATTCATTCCTTATGTCAAAACTAATTATCAAAAATGGGTAGCACTGGTTATCCAAAATGAATAAATATTCATCTTATGAAATAAAAAATTAACCTCTAAAACCTCATCCAATTTTAATATTAATCAATTATTTAAAATTTTAACTTCATAACCTTTCCGAAATTCATTATTTACAAATAAATTCACTATATTTCTCAAATTAAACATAATTTTATTCCACAAAATATCATAAATAATCTGTTGAATATAACAAACCAAATATGTGAATACCATAGCTATGTATAATACTAAAACATAGTAAATAAAATAATTTACATAAAACCATAATGAAAACATGAATTCACACTAATTACAAAAATAAAACCAAAAATAATTTAATATATTCAATAAATCCAATAATGACCTAAACATAATCATTAAGGACATAAACCATTTTGTCCATAAGTTATTAATCAATTATAAGCTATCCAATACTTTCAAAATTACTTTATTCATATCCATTATATCATTATCCCACCAACATTACCTCAAAATCAGGAACATATTAAATTTTACATTCCATTAATCACATGTTTTATGTAAAGAACCAAATTTCCATTAAATGGTATTTCTTGGTCACATGATCCATTTACTATATTCACAAAAATCCTTAACAAAAATTATATAACGGAAAATAATTATGTATTTGAGTATTTATATATATTAATTCATAAAACCCAATATATAAACACTTCAATCAGCCCACATCTTTATCAAACCATTAACTGGGTTTTATCATATTATTCCTTAATACCTCTATCCTAATGTATGAAAAATGAATCAAGTATTATCAATCATAAACCTCAATTTAATAATTATTTTTATATTTAATGAATAAAATTCTTTAAAAATAGGCTATAATATTTATATTTCATTCATATTATCTTCATGATCAGTTGAATTAAAATTAATCAAAAATCCATGTTGATTCTATTATTAATCATTTACCTTATGATATTTATTAGGGTAATCCACGTACAATCCACATTTGAAGCATTCATAAAAAAATGATATCATAGGGGGGCCATTATTTTAATAAATAATATTAAACAATCCATTTTTTGATCTTTAATTAATTTCTATGTTCCTTTATTCTCCATACAAAAAACATATACTCATTACTTTTAGGAATTATCATGAGCAATTCATTCAACATTATCAACATATAGGAAACTGAATCTTCTTTCTTTTATGGTCTCCATGACCAAAACAATCAATAAAAACTATCATTCTATTCTTTAGTATGTCAAAGTGTTTGTTAATTTGAATGTTTATAATCATATATTTTGTAAAATAATTATAAATTAACCTAATATCTTTTTCTCTGGTAACAATCACATTTGGTTTCACTTGAATACTTTTTCTATCACATTCATCATTAATCACGTGCCTTTTTTCAATAGATTAACTAAAACCAAGAAGAATATTGTAAAAACTATAATCATAGTGGGAAGTATTATAATTATGAAAAATCACTTATATAACGTCTAAATCATGAGACCTTATTTTCAATATAAGACACCATATGATTAACCTTGGACAATCATAGTCACTATTAAGATCCTTCTTGATGGTTCATAAGGAATGTGTGATTTAAAAAAGTGTACCTCACAAGAGTGTCAAACCTAGGGGTGATGCAATGCCCATTTTAAGTCTCTAAATAATGATCAAGCCAATATTAATTCTCTCTTTTATGATTTTTTAATCATGTGTATTTCTGTGTCAGATATAAATATGCCTTTAGTATCTAGATATGGGTGTAATTTCATCGAAACTACTTACTATATCCTTTACACAAATTCCAACAAATTTTCCTATACTTTGATTCGTCCTTATACATATCCTTGGATACATCCCTATATATATATATAAATATATCTATAGATATCACTAATGTTTTACAATCCCAGTCTTTAAATTTTAAATAAACCTTTTATCTGATATAAATTTTAGGTACCCAAACAAATAAAACATAAATATTACATCTTTTTTAGATTCATATTCAATGAAATTTGAAAACTAAACCCCCATTGAACATATCTTTTTTGTGTCTTTTAGGCCTAGAAACAATATATGATTATTTATTTAATGAAATTAAACATCTCTCATAATGATATCACCATAATGTACTCTACTTATAAATACCCTTCTTAATACTTTTATTCATAACATTGGGAATGGAGATATAAGAAAGGGTTTTCTTAGATGTGCAGTAAGGTAAAACAAGTCATATATCAATATATCATGAGAGTAATAGAATGAGGATGTGACTATACCATTTTAAAACCATACTGTTTATATAATAGTTCATAAACTTCAGTCATGGAATAAATCATGTCATTTTATATACCAATAATCCTAGTGGAATCAAAGAACATGATCTATGAGAACCTATCATTAGAATAAGACATAGATTTTTGGCTTACACATAAACATAGTAAATCATATCCCTAGAAGTTCAAGGATAATTTTGAAGACTATCATAATGTAATAGGTTAACTCACCAAACCATTATAGTATTCAATATTCACTCCTAATAATATCATATTTACATAGTAACTTACTGAACTGATTTCACTCATAATTTTAGCCCTATTTATCTAATGACATGTCAATATTTACCCAATTAATTATAGGGATATATAGTTCCCTCCCATATTAGTTATAGTGTAACCACCATACTTAGTTATAACATTACCATAATCTTATAATGACAATCATATATATGTGTGCCAAAAGATGATTAAATGTTCATTTTATTATAACCAATGAAAATAAACGGGTTTCATAAACATTTTATCATAAAATATCTTCTTAAAAGAAAAGGTTTCGTAATTATTTTATCATTTTATAAAAGAATAACACATTGAAAAAAATGTTTTTATCTATATATTATGATTGTATAACCATTGGAATTGAATTTATTTCAAAAACATTGGTTCATCATAAACTAAAACCATCCATAGAAATAATAAAAATGGAATCATTAGAATACATCCACATTAATGAATAGGTAATGTCAAAGGATGTCATAAACGATTTACTATTATTTTAGAAAGATAATAAGAAACCTTTATTGAGGAAAACAATATTTCAATATTTAAAAACTTATTAAATGAAAAATTAATTTTAAAATAATTTTATTTAAAAATAAACCTGGAATATTATAATGGAATATTATAAAATCATTTATTACACATCATGAGGAAAATAAACCTTATTTAAGATATCTATTAAAACCTAAAAATCCAAAAAAATCAATTCCATTGATTTCAAAATAATATTCAAAATATATAATGTATGCATTAGAAAATTGAGTGGTAAAGATGATGAGAAATTTCATTAATGTCATACATGTTAAAATAAGACTTCTTTCACATTTTTAGAAAAGTACAACCTGGTATTGTTTGAAAAAATGTATGAAAATTACTTCAATTTCTTTTTGAAAAAATTAAAAAATAGGAAAATATTAATTTAGTAAACCAAATAATTAATTTTAAAAAACATTTTAATTTTTTTTTGAAAATAAGATTTATGAAAAAAAACATTTTCATCTAAGGAGGGAAATTAAGTTTGATCCCATTAAAAACATTCCTTTGAAAAATTTATTCAATAAATGGAGTTAATAAATGGAAAACAATTATTTTCATTGAATAAATACATGAGAAAAATTTTCTTCTATTTCTTGATATATGGATTATAATATTTTGTCATCAGATGCCTAAAAATAAATAGTCCTAATAAATGATGAGATTGTATCATAAAACACTAACCAATTTGTTACCTTGAATCATAATTCCAATGAAAAAATAAAATTCAATGAAATATAAAATGATATTATGTTAATTAAATTAATTTTATTACATTTCAAATGGTATGTTTATACACCTCATAAAATAATATAGGTTTATAACACAACATATGTCTCAGAGACGGAAAATTGATAATCAAATCACTTATCGCTTCGTTAATCATTGGAATCATAAGACCCAATAAATCATAACATAAAATGAAAATTTAAATATATTTAAAATAAGTATATTAATGATATAACATTTTAACGTACTATTATATTTACTACACAAATCATATGAGTGGTTTATTTGCACATGACTCCCTAAATTAAAAGAGAGACTAGAAATCCTTTACATAATTATTGACTTCCTTTATACACATTTGAAAATCCTATATAATAAATATAAAATTATTTTACATTTATCATCAAACCAAAAATATATATACATGCATATATATATATCATAACAATTATGACTTACATATGACCATTTTGTACACTTCTATTAACAATTCCTTCTTAGAATTTTATTTTTTATAGTAATCACAATGTTTTTCATGTATGTTTTCATATGGTATTTCTGGGCCTCTAAAATTTAAGATGGTTAAATAATTTCCATAATGTCAAAAAAATATTTCAATATCATATATATTAATTATATATTTATTTATAATTATTCAAAAAATTCATATATTGAAAATGAAATACATAGTTAATGGAGATGGTAGGTCGAACCTATGCATGAACGCTCTTTCAATTTTCTCGATGGATTAAACGAAATAAAATTTAAAAAATATATTATATTTAAATAATAATATTTATATCATATATCTTATATTTTTTATTTAAAATACCCTCATTAACATCCATGTATGTTGAATGTGAAGAACGAATCACATTGCTTCGCAAGGGAGTATTACGTTGTACACATGAATGTTGTTATTGTGTTCCCATGAAATGACATGTAATAATTAGTAAGCGATATAATGATTAAAAAGGATAATAATATCATATATTATATATATAATAAATAAACATAATTATATCCATCCATGATATGTGGTGATGGAAAACATGTAATATTGGTTCGTGAGGCTGTAGCCCACCATACACACAAATGACGATTTAGTAACCATTTTGATGGAAGAGGGTAATGATTCAGGTTATTGACTTTTAAGATTAATAACTGAAAATTTTTAATACACTATGTTTATTATATCATCATGGTTTAGTAATTATATAATTTAGTGGAGGAACAAATTAAATAATATACTCAGTTTGGGACGTTACATCTTCTTCGAACAAATTATTTTCCTATTCACTAAAACAATATAAGGAAGGGGTTATAAAAAATATGGAATCAAGGATTAAATAAAGTAATTGATTAATTAATTCTTTCATGTATTCTTTAAACTAATTTTTTTTTAAATTTTTTGTGCTAAATGATATGGGGTGACCTTTTATAAGCGAGATGAATGAAACACATCTAAAATTTTAAAACAAAAACTATAAAAATATTTTTCACATTCCAAAATGCTATAGAACTGAAAATTAATTACATTTAAAGGTTTTAAGTTCTATATATGTCTATAAAACTTGTTTTTTAAGAACATATAGATCATTTTACACATTATCATTTTAGTTTAACCCCCCAGTAACTCATCTTCAGCTTAATTGTGGAAATTTATTTTTATTACATTTAATATTTATAATTATAATGAATTAATTTAGAAATATTGTACAAAAAATTATTATTATTAAAAATATGAAATATCTTTTTACAAATTCAATTCACATAATATGAAAATTGTTAATTTAAAATTGATCTTCTAGATGTAATGATAAAGCAATTTTACAAAGAAAAAATGTTGAAAAGATTAAAAATATTATATATCAATATTAACTATTAAATTTATTCATTTGTAAAAAATTGGATTATTAAATATTTAATTTATCTATTTTTACATCATAAATTATCCTAAGTTTTTTTAATTTCTTTAAAAGAAACTAAAATTATTAATAGAAAACAGTATTTTTCTAGTATTTATCCAAAAATATATATTGTCATCAAATTATAAATTATTTAACCTAATAAAGTATTTACATGATGATTTCAAAAATGAATCATATTTTTTCATATAAATATTATAAATTTTTTAAAAACTAATTTCAATATAAGTATACAAAAGATAAAAAAACAATTGGTTAGAAAAATATAGTTTTTAAGCGTAAAATTTGTATTATTATTATCTCTTGTCACAAAAACACATAAGTTTAATGTTATATATTTTTATGAATAATAATTTAAAATTTTAATTAAAATCATTCAAAAATGTGGTTTCTTAATGTATTGAGGTAAAATGGGTTTGCGCGCATAAAAATAGTTTTTTAATTGTTATTTTCATAAAGATTTTATTTTTATTTCTTATTAATCATTTACAAAATAATTAAGTGTATAAATATTTATACACCATATATTTAAATTATTTAGTTACTAATTTTCATTCACTCCACTCCATTACCTATGTCATAACTATAAATTTAAATAATACTATTTTAATAGTATGTTACCTTTAATTAATACATGATGTTTTGTGTAATGTATGCTAAACTTAGTTTTTCATGTAACATAAAAACAATTACTGTTGTGTGCATAAATAAAATCACAAAGAATACATTTAAAAAAAATATATTTCACAAAATCACACCATGTTATATTTTTATTAGATGAAAAGGCATATAAATAGAATGTTATCGGGTTATTCTTATAGACTTGATGTGTCATGTGTGTTCTACTAATTTTTCAATTGGACATGGAATCCAATGCTGCATTTTATGATTACATTTATATTGTAATAAATCTTGATGATCCAAAAAAAGGAAACATGAATACAAAACACATCAATACAACATCGTAATTAATAGTTCACATTTGTTTGATCTCTTTTATAGTTAAATTTTTTAAACCATGTTCATTATTTTGTTTTCATGAAACACATGAAACTAAATAGATAGATGTTTGTTCATGAATGGTTGAGAATATTTGAATTATAAAAATTGGGGTCTCCATTTTGGATCAGTTAGGTTTTTATGTTATTTTTTCCACGGATCCAAAAATGGACCATAGGTCCCCTATATATGAAAAGGGATGTCATCAATGACCCACTTCGCAAAGGTATAAGATCATGGGGGTTGTCACACCTAGTTTTCAAGTTTGGTTTTTTGATACAGTTTTCTGTAAATCCTAGTCTTCTTCTTGAGTTTTAGGTGTAATGGGTGTTTAGTATCGTAGTTTCCTCACTTTGGTTTTCTTTAGTTCATTTGTGAGTTTTAGAGAGAAGATATAATTTTTGGCATGAGGTGGCCCTACGCACAGTTGGCAGATGGCCATCTGGTGGCTTATAAATATCTATGAGGTAATTATAAAACCTACCACATGGATCGAGCATGGGCATTCATCCACATAGGGGTGACCATGTGGTTGACCCTGTGGTGGTCTCATAGTTTGGTGCACAGTTTGGTGCACTAATTAACAAACATTGTGGCCTAACCTTGCGACCCAGCCCAGAATAAAAAAATTTAATTTTCCATGTTCCCCATTTGTATTTTTAGACCCAAACAATCCCAAATACGTTTCCCGTTCTCATTATATAGATAAGGAGGTCTCCCATGGCTTTCCAATCCATTTCACTACCTTATTTGGTGTATATATAACAAAAGATTAAGGGTTGACTAGTTTCTAAGGTGAGTTTGCTTCTATTATCTTCTCCATGTTCCATCTCCTTCTAATTTTTCTTGGGTTTTTCTTCTCTTATAGTCATGAACAACCTAGTGTTCAAGTTTCCCATGATTATTTATATTGTCATTTTAGGTATGTTCTTCATAGATCAAGTGTTTTGTAACCCGCGTAAGGTGTTTTCGGTTGTCTGTTTTCATTCTGCCATGGTTTTGAGATAGTTTTCCCATTTAACATGTCCTTTTAATTTAATATTCCTCATTTTCATGGTATTTTAACCATATAAACATTATTTTTATTTTTTAGGCCTTGAATAACGTTATTGGGTGTGCAAGGTGGTGTTTATGCCTTGTTTTGTGAAAAGTTTAGTTGCTTTGTTATAATAGTGAACACCAAGTGATTGATTAAATGTTCATTTTTCTTTCACCCATAGTTTTTGATGTTTAGATTTTTTCTTTGCAATTGATATAAAATTTATTAATGAAAATGTGGTTTTTTAACTTTATAGTGTTAAATAAAATTTGTTTTATTAAATGTTGCATGCCTCATTTTCAGGAAAGTGCTCTGTTAGATTTTGTGTGATCAAGGAGATAAAAAATGATTGGTTTGGATTATGAAAACTATTGGAAGTAAGTGAATCACGTTTTTTGGGTTCCTTTTGTGGATTCCAACCTAGTTTTGGGTTATTTAATAAAATTTGTATGGGTTTTAGGATGTTTTGGCTTGGGTTCCCAATAATTGGATCATTTGGCATCTTAATAGAAATGGATGGGTTTTGAATGTGTAACCTAAATTTTAAGGGCATTAAGTACTTTTTTATGAAAATGGTGTGTTTACACCACTTTATGAACAATGGAATTTGTTCTTTTGATAAATGTAGTTTTTCAAAGAATGCTTAAATGATAATTCAGTGTTTTTTATATCAAAATAGTTTTCATGTGTATTCCATGTTGTATAATTTGGGGTCATATTATGATTCATGAAATTGATTTATTAAATGGGTTTGGGGATGAAAAATTAAATTTGATATGGTATTTTTCGGTGTTTTCCATTATAAGATCATTTTAAATAGATTTTATTTGGAAATCCTTGTTAAACTTCTTGAAATTGTTCATTGGTAATTTTAAGTGGATTATGGATCTGTGAAAGAAACGAGAAACATGTTTTAAAGATGTTTGTTGTGTGTATGATTTAGAAGAAGGAATGTTTACATAAAAATTGTATTTTATAACATGTGGAACTTGATTTATCACAAAGGGGAGAATATGGGTATCTAGGTGGGTGGACGTGTAGTGGTATGATAGTGATTCAGAGTGGTTTTATTCCCATTTTACAAAGAAAGTTTGATGATGACAACATTAAATAAGCTATGATGATGATGTTGCGGACCAATATGTTATGGGTATTATTACGTACTTGTGTCTCATTTGCGGACCAATATGTTATGGGTATTATTACGTACTTGTGTCTCATAAAAGGGAACATATATTTTTTATGGTTACATTTACACTGAGATACGAAGTGCCTCAGGCCCACAACAAACTAGTCCCTAGGGGTGTTACCATGACTAGTGCTCACTGGATATTTTTTACTCAGTGTTAGAAAACTATGTTTTTGGTTGGTATGTTTAGTAGGATGTTTGTTTGATTTAAATGTGTAAATTCTATAAATAATCCCTCTTGAAAACAATTTTCATTTTAAAGTTAAATCTCTTTGAAATTTTTTACAAGCACATTATCTATATGAAAACTTGAAAGCATTTTATTTTTTAAAGTTTAAAGTATATAACCTTGCTTCTAAAAATACTTTTATATTTTTCTAAAACATGAAATTGATGTTTCTTTTATTTTAATGAATGTTAATTGATAATAGAATAACGGGATAACCTACTAAGTTGTAATACTCATGCCTATATAATTATTCTATTTCTATACATTGTGTTGGTTTTATCTTGGGTCTAATCACCTTGGAAGATGTTTGATCACTATTTTGGAGAGTGACCAGTGGAGACACATGGAGTAAGTTGGTTGTCAGGTTTGGTTGGTTGAGTTGTTTTGTTCTATTGTAATTTAACTTTCCTAGACAAATAATGTGTTGTTCATCTTTTATATAAATTTGTTTTGGGCTATCTATTTCTTTCAATGGTTTGTTTAATCATCAATATTTGGGATAAATCATTCCCTTTTCTCTCTATTGATGCCCTCAATTCTTTTCACTATATCAGGATTATCGAGAACGCCACTTGGGAGTTGTCTTAGAGCGGCCTAGGTAACTAGTTCAGGGTCAACTTGGGCTTGTTCGTGAGAAAATGGTATCATAGGAGGTTGGGACTTAGCATACCATTATTTATAGATAGCCCTTATTATTTGTGAGATTTTTCTATAGATGTTATTAGATTATTATGAATTGAGTGGTAGGTGAAGGAAGAGCATCATGAAATCCTTCTTAATCTGATCCTGATGTGACCATGGGAAGTCTAGTTTGATTAGTTTCTTGGGTAATTAGGGATTTTTTTGTGATTGGGATACGACAAGGGGAGTTAGACTAATGGCCTCCCGGAGCTCATAAGGCATGTCAAGCCATGTGGAGCCGGGGCATGGTCTTAAGAGGTCTCTCTGTGCTGGTGGTGTGTTTTACATATGGTCACCTACCATATGGGAAATTCCCCCCACCAAAAATAGATCTCTTTTGTGGGTATCTTAAAATATTCTTGAATTCAGCTTTTTTTAAATCCCTGTGTGTGAATTGTGGAATTGGGTTTTCAATTCATAAAATAAGAAAGGTTTTTGTAAAGCTATATTGTTGTAAAAAAAATTATTTGGATAATGTTAAAATGATTTAATAGCATTGAATTTCTTTAATCTAAACTTATGGTTTCTTAAAATAAAAAGGTTCAGAAATCTTGGATTACATTAAATTTATTCTGAAGCATTGTTTTAAATGGGATGTGTTGGGTAATTTAAATGTCTTTGAATCTGGTGAATTAATTTTGGGAATAAATTTTGATCTTTTGGTGTTTTTCTAGAAAATGGATTTGTCTCTTGTGGCCATCAGATTAAAGAAAATGGACAATTCTGAATTGTTGAAATGGGAAAGGTTTGTTTGGAATAGCAAAAATATTCAATGTTTTTATTAAATGAAATGAAATGGGGTTTTAATCTAATGGTTCTTTATGATGTTTGGTTTGTTATGATACTATAATTTTTTTGTTAAATTTGAAAATGGTTGTTGACTTGGTTGTTAATGTTACTTTGGAAGGTACTTGATTTTCAGAAAGATGTTGTTTGTTTTAGCCTTTAGTGTTTTCATAGGTCTCACATGCGTGATTTTGTATATATATGTTAATGGTTTCCTAGTATGGCATTGTGGTTGAATGCCTAGGGAGGCGCATAAATGTTTATGTGAGTGATACATGATGAAACACCATTGGTGAATATGAAATCAACCATATTATATGGGTTTTCAAAAGTTTTATGAGGTACAAAATTTGTCATTTTTTATAAACCGATGGTTATGTGGAAGGTTTACTTATGTCTTAGAAGTTTTGTTAATTCAGTATGCTTCCTTATTATCTATAATCCATACTGTTGTTATGTCTTGTGATGCGATATTATCAGAAGATTGGTTTGGGTGTAATGTTCAGTGAGATTCCAAAGATATGATGGATGGTGTGATGTGACCATAGATGGTTCTTTAAAGGAAAGTGTTCTAGTTGATCAACCTATGTATTCTTTCTCATGTTCCAAAATCTAGATCCTCCTCTTGTAATAATGCCTCAATATATTTGATTAAATAGAGTGTAGTTTGGGATTGATTTAAAGTGTTTCCCTATTGTGATATTTCCCTTGGATATAGTAGTTGTGTTTGGTGATTTTGTTGCGTTTCTCTGTATTCTTTGTCCATTATGCTCCTTGTTCGGAGTGAGAAAGAACGGTGCTATGTATTCCTTAGTTCCTCTTTAAAAGGAAGTGTGTTGTTGAGAAAGTGATATTTTTGGGATGTTTTGATCCATATATCCTAGATTCGGCGTAAAATATTCTTCAAACCTTAGGGCTCCAGCCATAGGCCTTGAAGTGAATCTTTTCATGAAGTAAGAAAATCACTAGAGGTGTGGGGAGCATTACTATAATCCAACCTCAAACCTTGTGGTTAGGCAGTATTTATGTTTTTATTGTGGTTCCTTATCACTATGAACTTATTCTTATCATAGAGAGCATTGTGTACATACACCTCACACAATGTTTGTGATTATTCCTTCTCAGATGTGGGTTTCTGATCAATGTCCCTATCTGGACCGCCTATGAGAATCGGTTGTTGTCTTGGTTTTATCTGTTTGATGGTGGATAGTATTGGGTAGTCCCTGGTTGTGGTTTTAGTGTCCCAATTATTGGGTCCCCTTCCCTCCCCTACCCAAGTGGTGGGGGTTCGTATCCTTTCCAAAGGTGATGGCACAGTTCCTGTCCCCTCCATTCATGAGTGGGTGGTATAAATATTCATGGTGTGTTCTTCATAACATGGGATGGTATTTTTTGTGGAAGTCTTTTAGCGGGCCTTTGTAGGTGAGGCCTGATTCCAGCTCATTTTGGATTCGTGTTTGTTCATTATTAGTTGGTTTCTAAAGGTTGGGAGACCCATCGTGGGTCTCTATGTTCATTCCATTATGGATTTGTTAGATGATATTTGTGTTTTTAGGGAGGTTATTTTGTTCTATTCTCCACCAAAATCATTGGCATTCATGAGTTCTCTTTGGTTTGGGTGATCATTGGGTTCATTGGTATAAGGACCAACAATCTTGTTCTTGTCTATATTGTGGAGGTATTGGCTTGATCATTTCTTTGATTTTTAGAAAGTGGTTGTGAGTTGGTGTTTTGATTGGGTAAAAGGAAAAAGTTTTATTAATGGTGGATGAAAATACCTTGACTTGATTGGCTATAGCATGTATATAATATATCTTTATGCGTTGATCAAACTGCAAGAATTTTTTATGGTTTTATAGTGGCAGAAATCTTTAATAGTGGGGAAAATTGTCACACCCTATTTTTCATGTTTGGTTTTTGATCGAGTTTGTTTAAAATCCATATATATTTATTAGGTTTTGAGTGTGATGGGTGGTGAGTCTTGGAGTGTACTATTTTCCTAATATTTCCATATTGGTTAGACCTTGGATTGTTTGGGAGTATTCGAGTGATGATTAAAAACATGGAATGATGTGGCCCTATGCACGTTTAGCACATGGTCTGGTGGTGGCTTAGGGGTAACCATGACGCAGGTATAAAACCTACTTCCCAGCTCGATCATGGGTGTGCGGCCACTTAGTTGTTACTGTGAGGTCGGCCTAGTGGCGGTCGCACAGTTTGGCACATATTTTAACAAACTGTGCGGCATAACCATGTTGCTCTGAACCAGATTTAAAAAATTAATTTTACAAGTTTTCCACCTCATTCTTTTTAGACAAAAATGCGCCTGAATTTTTTTCTCTAGCTTCATCCTGGCCTAAGGAGGACTCTCATGGATTCCCAAGCCACCCTCCCCCCACATTTTTGGTGTACATCGAATGGAAAATGAAGTATTGACTAGTTTCCAAGGTGAGTTTCCTTCAATTTTATTATCTATCTTCTTTATTTTACCAATATTTCATTGGTTTCTCTTATCTCTTAGTAATGAAGGACCTAGGGATCTGGTTTCCCATGATTTTTTATTGGTTCATTGTTTGTTTAGGGGTTCTCTCTCTATATATAGTGTTTTGGAATCCACAGTTTTTGTTTTCAGATGTGTTTCCATTCTTCCATGGTTTTAAGGTAGGTTTACCCTTTTTACATGCCATTTTTATTTAAGATTCATATCTTTCATTGTATTTTCACCCACTATATATTTTTATTATTGTTTTATAATCATTAAATAACTTTATTTTGTGTGTAAGGTGGTGTTTATGCCTTGTTATGTGAAAATTATTGTTTTTTTGTTATAAGAGTACAGACAAAATGTCGGTTTAAATTTTTTATTAATTTCACATAAGCTGGAGTTCCACACCACATCCCATATAATGCCTCAAATGGTTCCATCTGTATACTGGAATGAAAACTGTTCTTATAAGAAAACTCAACCAAAGAAATATTTTGGTCCCAACTTCCATAGTAATCCATCAAACAAGAACATAGCAGATCTTACAAAGTCTAAATTGTTTGTTCTAACTGCCCATCTGATTGAGGATGAAAAGCTGTACTAAAATTTTATTCAGTACCCGACGACTTCAGAAGGCCTTTCCAAAAGTTAAAATTAAACCTAGGATCACGATAAGATACAATGGATTGGGGAACTCCATCTAACTTGAATATATCTTTAAGATACAAACGAGAAATTTGATCTAGATAAAAAGTATCTCGTATAGAAAGGAAATGAGGATATTTAGTCAAGTGATCAACAAAAACCCAAATATAATTATTACGTCGAGGTGTCTTCGGCAACCCCACAATGAAGTCGATGGATATATTCTTCCATTTCTACTCTAGCACTGGTAATGGTTGAAGCATCCCTTTCAGTAACTTCTACTCTGCTTTAACCTATTGACAAGTCAAACCCTTCACAGTAAAATCCACAATAT
Organism: Viscum album; assembly: GCA_963277665.1. Classification (NCBI taxonomy): domain Eukaryota; kingdom Viridiplantae; phylum Streptophyta; class Magnoliopsida; order Santalales; family Viscaceae; genus Viscum; species Viscum album. Next base: position 363,999,918 of record OY728166.1, on the reverse strand, counting down.
CTCTTTTCATTCCTTCCCACCAGTAATACTCTCGAAGATCTCTATACATCTTAGTACTTCCAGGATGAACTGAAAACAGAGAACTAGGAGCGTCACATAATAACAATCTCTTAAACTATGAATCACAAGGGACACACAATCTATTCCCAAATCTCAAAACACAACCATTATCAATGTTGAATTCAGGTAACATACCCTTTTGAACAAGCTCTACCTTTTTCTGCAACTCACTATCTTGCTTCTGAGCTTTCTTAATTCTATCTGATAGAGAATATTCCATTGATACCTGAAACAAAACAGAAGAACATCCAGCACCAACAAATTATATGCCAAAGTTCATCAAATCATTAACCAAAGGATCACATTCCAAAAGTATCATGGTTAATGAAGAATTACATTTTTGACTCAATGCATCATCCATTTTATTTAATTTTCTCAGATGGTAATGAATTGTACAATCATAATCCTTGATTAATTCTATCCATCTTCTCTGTCTCATGTTCAATTCTTTCTAAGTGAATATATACTTTAAACTTTTGTGATCAGTATATATTTCACACATTACCCCATACAAATGATGCCTCTAAAATTTTAAAGTGAAAATAACAACAGCTAATTCCATATCATGTGTAGGGTAGTTTACCTCATGAGTTTTCAACTAACGTGAAGCATAAGCAATCATCTGATCATTATGCATTAGGACGCAACCAAGTCCTTTCAATAAAGCATCACTATAGATAAAACCTCACCATTCCTGGAAACAACCATCACATTCTTTTTTCCAGATAAACTTAACACCCTTCTGAGTTAGCTTAGTCATTGGACTAGATAACTGTGAATTTTTTTAACAAACCTTCGGTAATAGCCTTCCAAACCAAGAAAAATATGAATCTCGGTTACATTTTTGGGTCTTGTCTATTCTTCAACAACCTTTGTTTTTGTAGGATCAACAGTTTTCCATATTTAGAAACAATGTGAACAAGGAAAGAAATTTGTTGCAACCAAAACTCACACTTGATGAATTTACCATAAAATTTCTCGTCTTTTAAGGTTTTCAAAATAACCCTTAAATGACTTCCATTCTCCTATTTACTATTAGAAAACACCAAAATATCATCAATGAAAACAACCACAAAGTTATCTAGAACTCATGGAAAAATCTATTCATAAGGTTTGTGAATACAGCAGGTGAATTGGTTAACCCAAAGGGCATTACTACAAATTCATCATGGCCATATCTTATATGAAATGACGTCTTTGGAATATCTTCTTCATTTAGCTTCAAATGATGGTACCTCGATCTCAAGTCAATCTTTGAAAAATATTGAGCTCCTTGGAGCTGATCAAACAAATCATCCATATGAGGCAAAGGATATTTTTTCTTAACAGTGATGTTATTCAGGCTCTATAATCAATGTAAAGTCTCATTTAACCATCTTTATTTTAAACAAATAAGACAGGAGCACCCCATGTTGATGTGGTAGGTCGAATGAAACCTTTAATAAATCTTTCAATTTCTCCTTCAACTCTAAAAGTTCAATTTGATCCATTTGATAAGGGGGTTTTGAAATTGGCATAGCATCAGGAACTAAGTCAATAGTAAATTAAACTTCCCAATCTAGTATTATTCTAGGAAACTTGTTAGAAAAAACATTAGGATACTCATTTACCACTAGAACATCATAAATCTGAACAGTTCCTTTGTTTTCAACAATATGTGCAAGGTAACATTCATTTCCATCTTTTACAAGTTTCTCAACCTCTTGATATGTTATCAACATCAAGGGTTCATTCTTGTACACAAACTAAAAGTCTTTCTAAAAATAAACTTCTCTATCTCTACAATCAATCTTAGCTTGGTAAATAGAGAGCCAATCCATACACATGATAACATCAAACTCTATTAGAGGTAAAACAATAAGGTTTGCAAGTAGGTTCTTTCCACAGATAAGGATATGAATATTCTTATAAATTCTTTTTTCCTCAACATTTCCCCCAGGTGTTTTTAAAAAAAGTTCAGGAGTCAATTATTGAGATGGAATTCCCAATTTATTAGAAAATTTTTCAAAGATGAATGAATGTGTAGACCCTGAATCAAACAACACACTAGAATTATCTGAAAAAACAAATTACTTGATACCAATTCATTTGATGGCCCAACATATTCTGAAGTAGTTGCAAAGGATTTCACCACACCTTTCTTCTTGTATACTGACTGCTTCCCATTATTTGAGCTCTTTGTCGAACACTGGTTTACATAATGACCCATCTCATTGAAATTGAAACACTTCACTAACTATAAATTAAATTTGTTCTTACCATCACATTGATCTTTTTCAGTGCAATCATAACCCTTATGTCCCATCTTACCACATCAGTAGCACTTTCCATAATACAAAAGATATTCCCCATAATTCTTTTTACCACATTTAACACAAACTAAAATCTCAGTTTTCTTACCATCAGACCTTTTTGAAGGATTCTTCCCTTTCTCCTGCCACCTTGGTCTCTTCTTCTGTTTGTTGTTATAGAACACTTGATCATCGGCAAAGTCCATTTCCACCTTCTCATCACATTGAACAAGGTTTTCATAACTTTTGAACTCACGAGAAGCTAATTCCGTTCGATATTTTGGCTTTAATCCTGAGTAAAAGTGATTGATTTTATTATCAAGGTCTCGGATAAAATTTGGAGCATACCTTTCCAATCGAGTGAACTTGTCTTCATAAGCATCCACTAAGTCATCCTATTGCCTCAATTCCAAGAATTGTTTTTCCATAATATGTCAAACAACCTTAGGAAAATACTTCTCAAGAAACATACATTTGAATTCATCACAATCAAGAGCATCAATCTCATCAGCGTCCTTGATATTTTTAACCATCGACCACCACTGGTCTATCTCACCTTTCAAACGGTAAACAACAAGAATAACCTTTTGATTGTCTGAACACCCCATGACAACGAAAATCTTCTCCAGTGGTTTAATCCACCCTTATGCTTTCACATGGTTAGTTGATCCTCTGAAAGATGGGGGATGTTGCCTTAGGAAATGTTCTACCACTGACATGTTCCTCTGCAGTTGATCTGGATGATCTCGTGCATGGATACCACCACCATTTATCACTTGAGTCAACTATTCCATTACGGCAAAAAACGATTCAGTTCCAATTCTGACTATCTCAGGATGCTAATTCAGAAGGTCATTTCCTTCTGTATGCCTTCCTAACATTTCTTCCCTATTTCCTCTACGGAAAACCATTCTAAACAAACATGTATTAGATGAAGTAACATGGTAATCTTCAAATGCTATATCATTTCAATTTTACCATAAAAATATTTTTGGATAATCATTTAATATAATTCTAACTCATAAATTTATCTAAACCAACCTATGATACCAACTATAAGGCCCCAACCTTAAAATTTTCTTAATCTTGAGTTATTACAAGAATACACATTGAGGATCCTTTCAGGTTTAGAGTTTTTGAGAATTAGATCATAAATCATTCATTACATTCCACATTTAAACAAGGTGGTTACATAAAAGACAATATTTTTTCATAAAAGGGAACATATTTATAATAAAACATGGATTCTTTATTGAAACATCCTCAACACTATCATCACATCATGTACCTTTCCCTTGAACTGTGAAAAACATTTCAAAAACTTGGGATGAGTACAAAAAGCTCAGTAAGGGATATAAAAATACAAAAAGAAAACCTTAGTCCATGTATACATAAGAATCAATGAAATCATACTTCACTCATAAATCATAAGAACATTAACATACCTCATGAAATCATAAGATTTATGAATAACTCATAAAAAACATAAGACATAAAGGTAACTTGAGGCATTCATAACATTCTTTCGTAGGGAGTAACCCTCATGGTTACGTTTGGAATACTCATCACAGTATATTCCATAAATCTATCCGGATAAACCTTAGCATTTAACTACTTCTAGTTACCCAATGCATTGGAGAGATATATCGAGCTCACTCGCCCTTAGTTTATCACGGAACCACCCATCTTCATAAACAATGCCCAAGAACCATACATAATCATATTACATAAAACATGCATAAAGGAAACCTAAAATTTCCACATTTAAATCAAAAGATATCAATAAAACACAATGATATAATAAAACAATTATCAAAACCATTTTCAATACCAAAAGAAAAGAAAAGAAAAGTAAAACATGGTATTTATTTTTCACTTTAAAAAAAATTTATGGCTTGTAGAGGAAGCCGAAACTCAAATAATGGTCACGGCGACAGAGTAGTCGTTGTCATCGCATACGTAAGACAAAAACATTCCCTTTTATTGTTTAGTAAAATGATTCGTATAAAAATATTCCTTTTTAATAAAAGTAAAATTAAAAGGGGTTAATACGCTATATAAAAGAAATTTGTGTATAAAACAAAATATGCCTCAATGAAAGGAGATTGGGACGAAGTCCCTTACCTCGTGTCTGACTTGACTCGATTATTCTTTAATTTCCTGAATAATAAACTAGAGTTAATTTATAATTTCTTAAGAACTTTTATCAAGTTCTTTATTCCTTTTATATCACTTATTACCATGTTATGAACATTATCTAATCATTTAAGTTAATAACGGTCATTTTGTCGATCCTTGGTACTTGAGTCAAAAAATAAACTTCTTATAATTACAAGTTGTTCATGTGATAAAATATCCATTATATCCAGAATTATATTCATTATGTAGATATCATATATATCATATTTATCCAGTATATACATGCATTTATAATATTACATAAAATTTAGTGTTAAGAAATGAAATGCACCGTTCATGGAGATGGTAAGCCGTACGTACAGATGAATGCTACTTTCATTTCTATTTCGTATTTAATGGAATGAAATCATAATGATATAAATGTATATTATAATTCCAGTATAATATCATATATAATTTCATTAACTCCATTCTTTATACGTCCAACATCTGGCATTAATGATTCAAATCACTTTGAGGGGGCGGAAGTCCGCACTTCCAAAAATGAAAATATCGCATTTACCCATAATGGAAACCATAAAGGTATGCCATAAATGAAAAATAAAGAATCATAATGAAAACATAAATATAATATATATCATATATAAATAGAGTTACATCTTAATGGACACCATGAAAGGTGTTAAAAGAAGATTGAACAATCATCATTTCGTGAGGTAATAATTCACCATCCACAGAAACAATATGTTCTTTAACCATTAGACGGAGGTGTGTGTAAGTGTAATAATAAATTAATTCTCATAAAAAAATCCTATCATATTTAATATACTGTTGTTGTTACAAAAGAAAGGAATAAAAAGGTTTTAGGGGGTTGGAGAAGTAAAATAATACAAAAGGACATAAGAGAAGACATTACCTTTAAATCGGATAACTCCCTTTAGTTTGAACCAAAAAGGTTTCTTGAAGAGCTTTCTACCTAAGGCAAGGCTTCCAGGATGAAGATAGGGATGTGTAGAGATAAATTGAGTAGAGTTTGTCCATGAAAAAGGCTTTAGAGGTGTGGGTAAGATGGTAGATGTGGGGGCCTTTTTTAAGAGGGAGGAGGGGCACTCTTGGAAAGTCATGAAATGTTACTTTATTATAAAATGAGTTTCAGATTTTAAAGGTCCCAAAATAATTTATTTAGAGAATAAGGTGATAAGGAATAGATATCCACCCATAAAATATGTTTTTTACATGTGTAAGTCTTTGAATTTACATTATCTTTTCATTTTATTTAAAACGTTCATTAACGAGGTAATCACTACATCATCATGGTGTCATAAATAAATTAGTTTATTTAATGTCTAAAAATTATATGAAAAATTTCATGATGTAGTAAATCATTTTATCTTTCCAATTAATATTTATTGTCTAAGATATAATTTATGTAGACAAAATTAAAATTGTTTTACTTTCTTGATACAAACTTTGGTTATACTTTCTTTTTAAAAAAATAATATAATAAAATGTCACTATCACCCAAAAGTGATTCCATGGGGTTCCAAAGTGGGAACAAGGCATACCATGGTCAGACATGACACAAAAAGTAGCATTATGAAACATGTTGGAAAAAGTTTATATTATTATGATATTAGTTCAGTACCCTTGACTACCCGATTACAAATTAATCACGATAATTAAAGATAATTACCGTCATTACTATTCACAATGTCCAAAAAACAGACGAGTCTTAATTACATAATTTGGAACATATGATACCAAATATGGAATCCATTTGACAAAATTCCAAACACATAAATTTTAGTAATGAATTTAAAAATAATTACTGTTGTCAAAACAAATAGCGGGTTTTTTAGAAACAATATCTATCAAAAGTTTGACAATTGTTTATGTCCAATTTCAAAGTGAAATTAATTAAAATGATCAAAATTTGATTAAATGGTAAAAATATATTCTAATTAATCTTTAAAACTAATTTAAAAGAAAATATATCCATATAATGAAATTAGATGAAAAAGTTGTTTTGAAGTAAAATGTAGTATTTTTCACTGTTCATTAAAAAAATAAACATTGTCAGAAAAATACCAAAAATTTATCCAATGTAAATTTCAATGTACCAATCTTGGAAAATAAGTTTATATTGAAAAATAGAGCTTATAAAATTGTCAAAAGGTTGATTTAAAAATGGTTTTAAATCAAAAGGTAGTAAAACAATCTTTTAAAAATACTAGAGAATTCAATGCTTAAGATTGGATTTTTTTCTCATTTTAAGCCTTTAAAACACTCTCCAATTCATAATTATACATAGATATGAAAATATATTATTATTTAATACCTTGGGATGTTAAAATTCTCTTATTAATGAATTATTTCAGGTGAAGGATGTATGATGGATTTAGGATAATGATCATGTTACATGGGATTGCGTTTCCATAAAAATTTCGAATTCATATACCAAAAATATATTATTATTCCACTGAATTGTCTTATCATCTCTTATTTTATGATGAATTATCAATTTTCATGTAGTGGGTGGGTTTTTAATTTCCTCTAACCTATTTACTCACTAATGGTATCATTGTTTCTAGAATAACATGGGATAATAATTATATCATATATTGATTTGAAACATATGAAAGGAAGTGAAAAGTATTTTAGGGGGAAGTATATATAATCAAGTTATGTTAATGCTCAATTGATAATATTAGAAATTATTCTATAGTTAAAAAATGATAATAATTAATTCATTAAAATGGGAATGTGTTCTTCTTGGGATTTTCTCATCACCAAGGATTGTTTGGATAAGTTCAATAATATATAGATAGTAGTGATAGGGATCTAGCAGCATTCCACTTTCGCGTTATAAATATGGGAATCAGAGGTTCAAGATGTCAAACGAATATGGTACTACTTTGGTGTTGTGATATTTTAATTTCCATGGAGGGAACTCCTTTTATATTCCAGAATTTGGATAACATAGATAAACCAAAATTATTTTACGTATCCATGTTAAATTGGTGTCACCAATTGATAATGGTGATAGTGGAAGTAAAGATCCCTCCTTGGATTCTTTGACGTCGTTTCTTTGATTTGGTGAGTTTATTTTTCTACATCTCATGGAAAGGGATATATATTTTTATTAACAATAGGGATATGATGTTTTAATGGTTAGAGGATTGAAAGGGTTCCTCCTACTTCTTCGTAACCCTTCATTAGTAGGATATCCCTTGGGGTACATGTCATGAAGGTCTTTGTGTGGTATAATTCATGTAAAAATGTTTCTACTATGAATATAAATATACAGTAGTGATCTCATCATCTAACATTGGAGGAATGAGGATATTGATAATTTATGATCAGTCTATGAATACATTGTTTCTATAATAGGTAAATATTACATATTTTTATATGAATATTTAATATAATACAAAAAATACACACCTGTGGACCATATAGATATGGTGTTATTATAGCCTTGTAAAAAATATATTAATTATTTAAATGTCTTAAAAATCTCCTATAAAAATATTTACACATTTTCTATATATAATTCATACCCTAAATAAATAATTTCTTCAAAACATGTACATATAAAACCTAAGAATGGGTGAGCACATATGGTATGTATGGGAAAATAAGGTAGATATGAACATTTTATGTACAAAAGGCTATTTAAAAATTATAATATAACTTTATAACCATACCATGAAGATTATAGATCATGAAATTGAGTTTTAGAATAAACCATAGAATATCATAAGATATGAATCATAGTGGAAGAAATAAATATGAGACATGATAACACAATATAGGTGTCAAACATAGGTTTTTGGAATACATATAATCATGTAAAATAATTTTCATTTTATTTTAAGGCCCATTTAAATGACATTATAAAGGAATAGGTTCACTCCTAAAAACATCACATTAGTGATGGATCAGTCTAAAGACTATCATTCTTGTCCTAACCCCTTATAGTACTAGTTTCAAACCCCATTATAGTACTATTTAATTCATGATATATCGACATCTACCTAATAAATTAGGGTGAGATATAGGTCCCAAATGCATTGGTTATAACATAACCACTGTTCTTGGTCATAGTGTAACCACTCCCTTATAATGAAAATAATATATCAGTGCATCATGAGATCATAAAACATTTATCATATCATAACCCATCAAGAGAAATGGGTTTCATAAAAATTTCTTCATAACATAAACTATGAAAAAGAAATAGGTTTCATAGTCATTTAATCATTTCATAAATATAATTTTTATGTTTCATATGAATTTTATCATGGTGTAACCTATGGAAGATAAATTGAATTCACAAACATATTTACATAATAATCAAAAACCATCCATAAAAAAAATTAGAATGGTATCATTGTAAGATATCCTCATTAAATAATAAGTAACACCCAAGTATTTAACTATAGATTTAAAATGATTTTAGAATAAAAAATGGAAAATATATTTATTAAAATAGACATTACACATTGAAAAACACGTTTTCTTTAAAAAACATTTTTAATTTTTTTTCTTTAGAAGTATCCTTTGATAAATTTAATGTATTCCTTAAAAATAATTAATAACACTTCCTAAATGATATATCCATTCTCTAAAATGTCATTTTAAAACAAAAATTCATAAAAATTTTGGAAATAATTTTATTTAAAAAAACATTGATACTTTTAAATGAATAATTTAATCATAGATTGTTCATGATGGATACATATTTTGTTCATTATGAATATGTTAAAACCACGATTTTGTTATCATTTCAGATAAAATCAAAATGGGAATTGTTTGGTAAATGACATGATAATTCTTTAAAAAATGTGAAATTTTAAAAAAAAGGCTAAATATTTCTTTAATAAATAGTTTTTATAATTTATAAAACAATTTTGTAATTTTTTTGGATAATAAGCCTTTGTATGAACAAATTATTTCTATTAAAGAGAGAAATAATGTCGAGTTTCTTTAAAAACATTCTCTCAAAAACTTGACTGCAGAAATAGAGGGAAGTGAATGACTATAAAGTATTCTATTGGAATAACTAATGAATAAGAAATTTCATCTATTTATTTAGATATGTAATAAAATATTTTATCCCAAAATAATAAAGATAAACAATATTGAAATACAAATAAATTTTATCGTAAAAGAAATTCCTCATTCGTAACCTTGAATCTAAAGATCAATGAAATAATAAAATTTAAGGAAATATAGAGTATCATGAGTGTAAATAAATTGATATTATTACATTTAAAAGGGTCTATTTATACACATTAAAAAATAATATTGGTTCACAACATAATATATATCTCAATAAATGAATATTGAGACAAAATACCCTTACCGATTTGGTAATATTTCGAAGCCTAATACAGACTAGACAATAACATTAAATTAAACCTCAAATATCATGATAGTGAGAACATTAATGATATAAAGTGGTATAGGGGATGTATAATATCCACAAAATATAAATTAATGGTGGATTTTCATATTTCCCCAAAAATAAAAGAGAGACTACAAATTCTTTATCATAAGTCTACACATCCATTATACATGTTCGAACCTCCAATATATTTTTTTGTAAATATTTTTTTTGAATCGTATGTATATATATATATATATATATATCATTACATATATAACTTAAATTTGAATCTATATTAACCGTTTATAAACAATTCTTTTAAAATCATGTTTTGAATAACAACCACTTTGTTATTCATGAATGCTTTAATTTGGTAGTTTCAGACTTATAAATTTGATCTTCAATCCATAATATCCATAATATTAACCATTATATAAATATAATATATATTCATAATATATATATTTAGAGTAATATATATATGATAGAGATAAAAAATGAAATATACCATTTATGGACACAGTAGGTCTTACATATGGAAGAACGTTGTTTCCACTTTCTTGAGGGATTAAAATAAAGAATGATATATAAAAATATTGACTTTAAAAAATTTATTTATATAATATATATAATTTTTTTTATTTAAACCATCCCAAATTCACTTTCTAATAAATTTCATGTACACAATGAATCACATCACATTGTGGGGAAGCGGTCCACCGTACACATAGACGATGTAATAGTACTCCCACATAATGTATGTTTGGAAGTAATGTTTTATATAATGATTATATATGAATAATAATATAAAAAATTAAAAATATAAATAATAAATAATTTATTATATCCATTTGAGACAGTTGGTGATAAAAAACAAATAAAATCAGTTTGCGAGGCGACAGTCGACCGAACACAAAAATGTTGATTTACTAAACCATTCGATGGAATATTGGTAGTTAATAGGTTATTAAATTAACCTAATAACATATAACTATATGTATTATATTTATTTTATTATAACACATTGTTTAACAAATAATTTATTATGGTGGAGGATTAAATAAAAAAACACACCCCATTATGGATGTCACATCTTCTTCAGAAAACATCTTTTGGATTAAATACAAAGTCTTAATTTGTTTTTTTTAAATAAAAAAAGTAATATATAATGATATATTGTAGTTAAAAAAATTATTTTTTTAGTTCTTGATATAACTAATTGGGTTTGTAAGTGTGAAGGGGATAGGATAGGGGTGTCCTTTAATCCGTGATGTGAGTGAAACACTTGAAGTTTTTGAAAAAAAAGGTCTATGCATGTTTTTCAGATTCCAAAAAACACTAAATTCTTCTATTATCAACAATTAAATCTTATATGGTCTATATATTTCCATTAAAGGTGTGTTGGGAATCTTATTTAGGTCAATTTACCCCTTATCGTTTTTACATTCACATCCTAGTAAACAAATTTTAACAATACTCATGATAATTAATTTTTATTTCTTTTTATATTCAAAATGGTGAAAATTACATTGACCATATTTTAAATTAATTTTTCCTCTTATTCATATTTTGGAATCTATATTTACACATTTCATTCACATAAGTTGAAAATTTTAAATCAATAATAATCTCGCAAAGGTGATGGGAAACCAATTTTTCAAAGAGAAATAGATCAAAAGTTTAAAAACATTGTAAATAAAAATTAAAAGTTAAAAATATTAAAAATATTTTAATTTTATTTTTAGATATATAATTTTATAAATATTAATTTTTAAACAATAATAAAAGTATGTAATTTTTTATATGATTTAAAGGAAATATTAATTCATAATAAAAATCAATATTTTTAACTATTCATCAAAATAATTTTATTCTCATAAAATTATAAAATAATAACCAAAATATAAATTTTAAATTATGATTAAAAATATGATTATATTTTTTTACATTATTTTTTTCTAAATTTTGAAAAAAAATTAAAAATATGTGCGTAATTGGTAAAGAAACAGCTCTATAAAAAATATTTTTGTTAGAGTAGAATTTTACTTATTATTATCTATTGTCTTGAAGCCACATAAAATTAATGTTATAAATTATATTGATCATATAATATATAAATTCTATTAAATTAATTCATCCAATGTTATATGTTTAATATATTGAGGTAAAATGTGTTTTACGCATGAAAATAGTGTTTTTAAAACAATATTTATAAATAGTTTGGAATTTAATTTCTAATTAATTTATATCAAAAAAATTATTTATATATATATTTGTAAACCATAAATTTTCCTAATTTAGTTAATAATATTCATACCCACCATTAAAATGGCTAAGGTTAACTATCATACTAAATAATAATATTTAATAGTATATCATGATTCACTTAATCTCAATACTAATTATAAAATAAGGTACACTTATTGTTGCATGTAACAAAAGATAAAATAATTTATCTATATAAAGTAAGCTAAACATAGTTTTGTGTTAATTGAAAAATACAAAAAAGATTAAATTTATTTGAGAAATATATATTTAACATAATATTGAGCTGTTACATTATTCTCCAATTATATAAATTGAATCTTCAAAATAGGAAATTATACATATTAGATAAGGATTTAACATTCAAAAATCAAATTGTGAGAAATAAATTTCATAAAAAAGATTAATAAAATAATCTATTAAAATATTGAATCTTATGTGTGAAGGTTATCTAGATTAACACATAAAATGTTTACAAATAAGAGTGCAGTTGTGGTACGTGAAAACATGGACATATAAGAGAACAAATAACACAACAATAATAATAGATTGTGATATATAAAATGGTCAAAATAATGATAATGACCAAGAATAAATTAATCTATGATAGGTGAAAATACCATTCGGTCATCATAAATGAAGGTAAATGTATTGAATTTCATTACATGATCCTTTTATTATAGTTGATTAATTTTCATGAGAATATTTACATAATATTATTAAATTTAATGAGAATAATATCATCATTTGGTTTTTCCCTAACTAATTTACACATATTCTATTACTTTAAGATATCAATTTTTCATGTCTGAATAAATAAAAAATATAAATATCCAAAAAAATTAATTCATTCCTTATGTCTATACTAATTTAAAAAAGGGTAGAACTTGTTATCAAAAATGAATAAATATTCAGATTATGAAATAAAAAATTAACCTCTAAAACCTCATCCAATGTTAATCATAACCGATTATTTAAATTGTTAACATCTTAACCCTTTTGAAAATAATTATTTACAAATAAATTCACTAAATTTTTTAAATTAAACATAATGTGATTCCACAAAATTTCATAAAGAATCTATTGAATTCCCCAAACCAAATATGTGAATACCATAGTTATTTATAATCCTAAAACATGGTAAAAAAATAATTTACATAAAACCTTCCTGAAAACCTGAATACACACTCATTACTAAAATAAAACCAAAAATAATTTTATATATTTAGTAAATCCAATAATGATATAAAATTAATCATTGATAACATATACCACTTTATCCATAAGTCATTAATCAGTTATAAGGTATCCAGTACTATCCACATTAATTTATTCATGTCCATCATATCAATATCCCACCATCATTACCTCTACATCCGAAACATATTAAATTTTATATTCCCTTAATCACGTGTTTTATCTAAAGCATCAAAATACCATTAAATGAAATTTCTTGGTAATATGATCGGTTTTCTATACTCCTGAACATCCTTAACAAAAATCATATAATAGAAAATAATTATGTATTTCGGTATTTTTATATATTAATTAATAAAATCTAATACATAAACACTTCAATCATCCCACATACTTATCAAATATTTAACTCGGTTTTATCATCTTATTCCTTAATACATCTCTCATAATGTATGAGAAACAAATCATGTCTTAGAATTAATATACCTTAATTTAATCATGTTTTTTATATTTAATAACAAAAATACTTATAAAATAGACCATAGATTTTATATTCCATTCATATTATCTTCATGATCAGTTGTATGAACATTAATAAAAAATCCATTCTTATTCTCTTATTAATATTTTCCCTTAGTAAATTGATTTGTGTAATCCACTTAACATCCACATTTGTAGAATTCATCCAACAATGATAACATAGGGGGCCATTATTCTAATCCGTTTTGTTAACCAATACATTCATTATCTATAATTAATTTTTACGTTACCTTATTCTCCATACATAAAAAATATAATAATAACTTTTAGGAATTATCGTGAGTGATTCATTCCACATTTTCAACATATAGGAAACTGAATATGCTTTCCTCTATGTGCTCTACCTCCAAAACAATAAATGAACACTATAATTATCTTCTTTACTATGTCCAAGTGTATGTTAATTTTAATATTTCTAATCATATATTTTGTTAAATAATTATAAATAGTCATAATATCTTTCCCTCTAGTAACAATCACATTGGGTTCCACATGAACATTTTGTCTATCACATTCATCATTAATCACATGCCTTTTGTTCACCATATTGACTATAACCAAGAAGAATAATGTGAAAAACTATAATCATATTGAGAAGGAATAAAATTATAAAAAATCCCTTATATGATGTATAAATCACAAGACATTATTTTAAATTTAAGACACCGTAGGATTAACCTAGGAAAATCATAACCACTATTCAAATCCTTCTTAATGGTTCATAATGAATGTGTGAATTTTTGAAGAATATCCCCCAAGAGTGTCAAACCTGCAGTGATGAAAGGACCATTTTTATTCTCTAATGAATGATCAAGCCCATATTAATATACCTTTTACAATTTTTTGATCCCAAATACTTCTATACGACATATAAATATAATTTAGTATCTAGATAGGGGTGTAATTTCATTGAAACTACATTCTCTATCATTTACCATAATTCCACAAAATATTCTTGTACTTTGATTCATCCTTATACATATACTTGGACACATACCTATATATATATCCAATTAATATATCTAGGGATATCAATAAAGTTTTATCATCCCCATTTCTAAATGTTAAATACAACTTTTATCTACTATAAATTTTTCTTACCCAAACATATCAAACATAAATATTTCATCTTTTTATATTCATATTCAAGACATTTGAATACTAGACACCTATGGACCATATAATTTTAGTGCCTTTTAGGGATATAAACAACATTTGATTATTTATTTAATGAAATTAATCATATATCATAAAGATATTACCATATTTTACTCTTCTTAGAAATACCCACCCTTATTCATTTCTTCAGAACATGGGGAATAGTGATATAATAATGATTTTTCTCAGATGCTCAGTAAGGGAAAACATGTCATATGTCAATATATAATGAGATTAATTGAATGGGGGCATGATTATAACATTATAAAACTATAATGTTCATATCATAGATCATAAACATGAGTCATGGAAAAAATCATGTCATTATATATTCCATGAATCCTAGTGGAATCAAAGAACATGATCCATGAAAACATAACATTGGAATAAGACATATATTTTTTGGAAAACACATAAACATATAAAATCATATCCTTTGATTTCCAAGGATCATTTACAATAATATGATAATGGAAATTTTTAACTCACCAAACCATCATAGTAGTTAAGATTCACTCCCAAGACAATTATAATTGACGTACTCCCTTACTGAACTCAGTTCACTCATTATTTTATCCCTATTTATCTAATGGAATGTCAATATTTAACCAATTAATTAAGGGGGGATATAGGTCCCTACCATATTGGTTATAGTGTAACCACCATACATAGTTATAACGTAACCACAATCTCATAATGAAAATCATGCATATGTGTTTCAAAAGATGATTAAAAGTTCATTTCATCAAACGCCATGAAAATTAATGGGATTCATAATCATTTTATCAAAAAATATCTTATGAAAAGAAAATGTTTCATAATAATTTTATCATTTCATCAAATAAAAACCACTTGAAAAATTTATTTTATATGTATTTTATCATTGTATTACCAATGTAATTGATTGGATTTAAAAAATTGTTTTTATCATAAACATAAACCATCCATAGAAATAATAAAAATGGAATCCTTGAAATATACCCCCATTAAAGAATAATTAATATCAAAATATGTCATCAAATATTGAAAGTTATTTTGTAATGATTACATGGAACATTTAATGAATAAAATATCATGTCCAAATTGAAAAACAAATTAAAAGATAAAACATTTTCCAAATACTTTTATTTAATCATAGAATTGGACAATTATTAAAAAATATTTTAAAATCATCTAATACACTTCATGAAGAAAATATACCTCATTTGAGATATATATTAAAACCTAAAAATTGATAAAAAATTTTCAATTACATTTATTTAAAAATAAACTTTGAAACATATAATTGAAGCATTATGAAACTGAGTGGTAAAGATGATGGGAAAATTCATTAATGGCATACAAGTTAAAAATAATACTCGTTTAACATTTTAAAAAAAGTAAAAACTGGTATTTTATGAAAAAATGTATGAAAATTACTTCAAAAGTTTTTAAAAAAATTAAAAAATGAAAAAATATGACTTTATTAAACCAATTATTTAATTTTAAATTACATTTTAATTTTTTTTTGAAAACAATAATTTTGAAAAAAAACTATTTTCATCCAAATAGAGAAATAAAATTAGTCCCATTTAAAAACATTCCATTGAAATAATTAGTAAATAAATGTAGTTAATGAATTTAAAACAAGTATTTTCATCGAATAACTATTGGATAAGAATGGTTTTCGATTTCTTGATATATGGATTATAATATTTTGTCATCATAAGCCTAAAAAATAGTCTCAATAAATGATGAGATTATATCATAAACCACTTACCACTTTGTAACCTTGAATCGTAATACCAATGAAATAATAAAATTAAATGAATCATAAAATAATATTCTGTTTATAAAATTAATTTTATTATATTTAAAAGGGTATGTATATATACTTAATAAATTAATATACATTCATAACACAACATATGTCTCAAAGAAAGAAAATTGGGAATCAAATCACTTATCGCTCCGTTAATCATTGTAATCTTAAGACCCAATAAAGAATAACATAATATGAAAATTTAAATATATATAAAATATTTATATTCATGGCATAACATTTAAATTTACTATTATATATACCACATATATGAAATGAATGGTGTATTTGTATAAGTATCCATAAAATAAAATATAGACTAGAAATCCATTACAAAATTCTGTTTAACAATTCTTTCCTAAAATCATGTTTTGTATAATAATCACTTTGTTTTTCTTGTATATTTTCATTTGGTATTATTGGTCCTATAAATTTTAACATGGTTAAATAATACCGATAATGTTAAAAAATATTTCAATATCATGTATGTTCATTATATATTTATTTATAATGATCCCCAAAATTTAGATTTAGAAAATAAAATACACAGTTCATGGAGATGGTTGGTTGAACTTATGCATGAATGCTCTTTCAATTTTATCGATGGATTGAAATAAATAAAATTAGAAAATATATTATATTTAATGAATAATATTTATATCATATATATCATACTTTTTTATTAAAAAGTTCCTCATTACCTTCCATATCAGTTGAATGTGAAGAATGAATCACATCACTTCGTGAGGGAGTATTCTGTCATACACATGAATGTTGTTATTGTGTTCCCATGAAATGAAATGTAAGAATTAGTATGTGATATAATTATTAAAAAAGAATAAAAATATCATATATACTTTATATAATAAATATATACACAATTATATCCGTATTTGAGATGTGGTGATGGAAGACAATACATATTGGTTCTTGAGGTTATAGCCCACCATACACACGAATGATAATTTTGTATCCAATTTGATGGAAGTGGAGAATGATTTAGGATATTCCATTTTCAAATTATCACCTCAAATTTTTTTAATATAATATGTTTATTATATCATAATGGTTTATTAATTATTGAATGTGTTGGAGGAATAATGGAAATAAAATACTCAGTTTGGGACGTTACATCTTTAGACAAATTCTTTTCCCATTTACCAAAATGAATAGAAGGAAGGGTTTATAAAAAAATAACGAATACAGAATTCAATGGGGTAATTAATTAATTTATTTTTTAATGTATTTTCCTAACTATTTCTTTAAATTTTTAGTGGTATATGAGAGGGGGTGGCCTTTTATAAACGAGATGAGTGGAAGAAATCTATTTTTTTAAAAAAAATATATAAAAATATTTTTAACATTCCAAAAGGCTCTAGAACTGGGAATTAATTACTTTTTAAAGCTATAAGGTCAAAATACTTCCATAAAAGTGGGTTTTTAAAATCATATAGGTTATTTTACACCTTATATTTTTTGTTTAACCCCCCTATAACCCATATTGAGCTTAACTGTGGAAATTTCCTTTTTTTACATTTACTATTAATAATTATAATGAATTTGGTTGATAATATTGTACAATAAATATTTTTATGATTAAAAATATGAAATATATTTTTCCAAATTCAATTCACAAATTAAGAAAATTTTAATTTATAATTGATCCTCTAGACTCAATGATAAAGTAGTTTTCAAAGAGAAAATTCTCAAAAGAATCAAAATATTATATATCAAAATGAAAAATTAAATTTATTCATTTGAAAAAAATTGGATTATTATATTTTTAATTTCACTATTTTTACGTCCAAAATTATATTATTTTTCTTTTTATATTTTTTATGTATTTCAAAGCAATGTACATTCTTAATAAAAACAAGCATTTTTTCACTATTTATCCAAAAATATATATTGTCATCAAACTATAAATTATTTAAACTAATATAGTTTTTACATGATTATTTCAAAAATGAAGCATATTATTTCATATAAATTTTATATATTTATAAAAAATTAATTTTAAAATAAGTACAAAAAAGATGAAAAAACAACTATTTAGAAAAATATAGTTTTTAAGCGTAATTTTGTTTCATTATTTTGTTTTCTCATAAAAACACTTAAGTTTACTGTTATACATTGTATATAATAATAATATAAAAATTTCATTTAATTCACTCACAAAAATTGGTTTCTTAATGTATTGAGGTAAAGTGTGTTTGTCCATATAAAAATAGATTTTCAACCATTATTTTAAAATAGATTTTATTTTCATTTCTTATTTACCATTCACAAAATAATTAATTGTATAAAAACTTGTACACCATGTATTTGAATTATTTATTTATTAATTTTTATTCCCTCCACTCTAATACCTATGTGATAACTATAAATTTAAATAATAATATTTTAATAGTATGGTACCTTTAATTAATACATGATGTTGTGTGTATTGTATGCTAAACTCATTTTTTCATGTTACATAAAATAAAATCACTCTTATGTCTTTAAAAAAATCAAAAATAATAAATTTATTTGAAAAAAATATATTCCACAAAATAATGACATGTTACGTTTCTATTGGATGACAAGGCATATAAATATTATGTTATCTGGTTATTCCTAAGGGCTTGATGTGCCATGTGTGTTCTGTTTATTTTTATATTGGGTATGGAATTCAATGGTGTATTTTGTTATTACATTTATATTGTAATAACTCTTGATGATCCAAAAAATGAAAAATGAATAGAAAAAACATCAATACAACATTGCAAGTAATAGTGCACGTTTGGTTGATCTCTTTTTCTGTTAAAATATTTAAATCTTGTTCATTATTTTGCTTTTATTAAACACATGAAAGTAAATGGATGGATGTTTGTTCATGGATGGATGATAATATTTGAATGATTCAAATCGGGCTCACTATTTTGGTTCAGTTAATTTTTAAGAGATTTTTCTAGGGATCTGAAAATGAACCATTGGTCCCCCATCTATGACAGGGGATTTCATCAAGGACCCACTTCGCAAGGGTAGGCGGTCAAGGGGGTTGTCACATGAAGTTTTTCTTGTTTTGTTTTTGATATGGATTTTGGGGAATCTTGTTCTTTTTCTCAGATTCTGGGTGTTATGGGTGTTGATTATTGGAGTTTCTTCTTTCCCTAATATTTCCCTCTTTGTTTTCCCTTGGTTTTTTGGTGAGTTTTGGAGAGAAGATATAATTTTTGGGATGAGGTGGCCCTACGCACAGTTGGTTCACGATTGTCTGGGGGATTAGGGGTAACAATGAAGTAATTATGAAACCTACCACATGGATCGAGCAGGGGAATTCAAACACATAGGGATGACCATGCATTCAACCCTGTGGTAGTTGTACTGTTTGGTGCGGGGTTTAACAAATAGTGTGGCCTAACTATGTGGCCCTACATAGAATAAAAAAAATTAATTTTCCATGTTTCCCACCATGGTATTTTTAGACACAAAGAAGCCCAAATTTGTTTCCCATGGTGATTCTAGACCTAAGGAGGTATCACATTGCTTCACAATCCATTCAACCACCTCATTTAAAGTATATACAATAGAAGATGAGGGGTTTACAAGTTTCTAAGGTGATATTCCTTCTCTTATCTTCTCACACTTACTTATCCTTCCACTTTTTCTTGGTTATCTCTTATTCTCTAGTCATGAACAACCTAGTGTTCCAGTTTCCTATGATTTTTATGTGGTTTTTTCTTTTAGGGATGGTCTTCATCAATCATGTGTTTTCGAACCCACAATAGGTGTTTTCAGTTGTGTGTTTCCATTTTTCCATGGTTTTGAGGTAGTTTTCCCATTGAACATGTCCTTTTTATTTAAGATTCATATTTTTTCATGTAATTTTTAACCATATAAATATTCTTATTATTTTTTATAGGCCTTAAATAACTTTATTTAGTGTGAAAGGTGGTGTTTATGCCTTGTTTTTCGAAATGTTATGTTGTTTTGTTATAAGAATGCTCCCCAAGTGCTTGTTTAAATGTTTATTTGTATTTCGCAACTAGTTTTTGAGGATTAGAAATTGGTTTAGAAATTCATATACATTTTATTCTGGAAAATTTGGTTTTATAACCTTTTTGGTGTAATATGGAATTTGTTTTATTAAATGTCACATGACTCATTTTTGGGAAAGTTCTCTATAAGATTTCTTGGGCTCAAGGTGATATAAAATGATTTGTTCAGATAATGAAAACTATTAGAATTAGGTGAATCAAGTTTTTTGGGTTCCTTATGTGGGTTCCAACATTTTTTCGTGTTTTTAATGAAATGAATATGGGTTTTAGGGTGTTTTTCCTTGGGTTCCCAATAATTGGCTCATTTAAAATTTTATAAAAATGGATGGGTTTTGAATGTATAACCTGAATTTTAAGGGAATTAATTATTTTTTTTCTAAAAATGGTGTGTTTACACCTCTTTATGAATAGTGTAATTGGTTATTTTGATAAATTCTATTTCATTGAATAATACTTAAAGGCCCATTCCAAGTTTTTCATATCAATATGGTTTTCAATTGTATTCCATGTTTAATCATTTGGGGTAATATAGTGATTCATGAAATTGATTTATTAAATGGTTATTGGGCTTAAAAACCACATTTGATATGGTATTTCTGGTTTTTTTCGTAAAGGATCATGTTTAAATGGATTTTATGTGCAAAGCCTCATTATACTTCTTGGAATTGTCTTATGATAATTTTAAGTGGTTTATTGATCTGTGAAAGAAATGTGAAACATGTTTGCGGGATTTTTGGTGTGTGTATGATTTAGAAGAAGAAATTTTTACATGAAAAGTGTATTTTATAACATATGAAAATTGATTGATAATAATGGGGGAAACTTGGGTATCTAGGTGGGTGGACGTGTACTGGTATGCTAGTGATTCAGAGTGGTTTTGTCCCTATTTCATGAAGCAAGTTTGATGATGACAACAGTTACTAAAATATATTAATGATTTTGGGGACCACTAAGTTATGTGTATTGTTCCTTACTTGTGGCTCTTTCAGGGGAACATATATTTTTATGATTACTTTTACATTGAGATACGAGGTACCTTAGGTTCACAATGAAAAAGTTCCTAGGTGTTTTACCGTGACTAGTGATCATTGGATATTTTGTACTCACTATGAGCATACGGTGTGTTTGGATGGTATGTTTAGTAGTGTGGGTGTTTTATTTAAATGTGTAAATTAACTAAAGAATCCCTCTTGAAAACAGTTTTCATTTTGAAGTTACATCCCCTTGAAAATTGTTACAATCATTTTCAGTTTATTAAAACTTCCAATCATTTTATTTTAAAATGTTTAAAGCATGAAACCTTTCTTGGAAAAGATACATTTATATTTGTTTTCAAACATGAAATTGATGTTTCATTTATTTTAAATAATTTTAATTGGGAATATAATATCGGGATAACCTACTGAATTGTAATGCTCATGCCTATAGAATTATTCTATTTTTATCCCATGTCCAGGTCTCATCATGGGTCTAAACACCTTGGGAGATGTTTGATCACTGTGTTGGAGAGTAACCAATAGGGTCACATGGGGTTAGTTGGCTTTCAGGTTTGGTTGGTTTAGTTGTTTGGTTATGTTGTAATTTCACATTCATGGAAAAATATTGTTTAGTTCATCTTTTATATAAATGTGTTTTGGGATTTCAGTTTCTTTCCATAGTTTGTTTAATAATTTATTTGTTTGATAAAACGCTCCCTTTTATCTCTACTGATTCCCTTGGTTCTTTTTACTATGTCAATATGATCGAGAACACCTCTCAGGGCTTGTCATGGTGTGGCCCAGGTTTGTAGTTCAGGGTCGACTCAGGATGGTTCATGAAAAAATGGTATCATAGGTGGCCGGATCATAGCATACATTAATTTATAGAGCTCCCTTGTTATTTTGATGATTTCCCTATGTATGGAGTATTAATTTTAGGACTTGAGTTGTAAGTTGGAGAATAGATTCACAAAATCTTTCTCATTTTGATCCTTAGGTGCCCATGGGAAGTTTGGTTTTATTAGTTTCTTTTGTTATTAGGGATTATTTAGTGATTGGGATATGAAAAGGGGAGTTACACTAATGGACTTCATGAGCTCATCAGGTTTGGCGATCCAAGTGGAGCTGGGGCATGGTCCTAAGAGGGCTCTCTGTGTTAGTGGTGTGTTTGAAATATGGCCGCAAACCATATAGTCAATTCCCCTATAAACATTAGTTCACTTTTTTGGGTCTACTAGAACTTTCTTGAATTCATAATTTTATATTGAAAATTTTTGTGTGATAATTTTTTAAGCTGGTTTTCAATGGTTAATATAAGAATGTTGTTTTTAAATATGTTTTTTTGTGAAACAAATTTTTTTCGAGAAACTTGAAATGATTTAACTGGATTGAATTTCCTTAATCTAAACTTATGTTTTCTTTAAATAAAATGGGTTGGATTGCATGGAATAATTTAAATTCATTCTGAAAATTTGTTTTAAATGTGATTTTTTGGGAAATTTAAATGTGTTTGAATCTGATGAATGGGTTTTGGCAATTAATTATGAGTTGTTGGTGGTTATCTGGAAAAGGATTTTGGCCCTGGTGGCAGTCAGATTATGAAAAGGGAAAATAATGAATTCTTGAAATGGGAATGGTTTGTTTAGAATAGAAAGATTATTTGGATTTTTTATTAAATTAAATGGAATGGGTTTTTAATAAAACGGTTCTTGATGAAATGTGGTTTGTTAATCTACTGGAATTTTTTTGATAAATCTGAAAATATTTTTTGAATTGGTAGTTAGTGTGCCTTTGGAAGGTACATGATTTTTGGAATGATACAGTTTGTTTTAGTCTTTGGTGTTTTCATGGGTGCTCACATGCAACATTTTTTATAGATATGTCAATGGATTCCCATTATTGCATAGTGGTTTGGTGCCTAGGGTGGCACAAAAATTTGCATGTGAGTGATACATGATGAAACACCATTTGGAAATGTGAAATCCACCATGTTATACTGGATTTACAAGGTTTTATGAGAAAAAATATTTTGGATTTTTTTTCTAAACCGATGGTTATGTGTGTAACATCCCAAGTAAGTAGTGAATAATTTATATTTTTATCTATGTCTATTAATGAATTAGATAGTCTTTTAGAGGCTTAAAATGAGAATAAATCCAATCTTAAGCATGGAATACACTAATATTTTTAAAAGATTGTTTTACTGCCTTTTGATGGAAAACCATCTTTTAAATCTATATTTTGACAATTTTATAATCTCTATTTGTCAAAATAAACTTATTCTTTATGATTGGGACATAAAAAATTTACTTTTTGTGAATTTTTCGTATTTTTCCGATAAAGTTCATTTTTAATGAATAGTGAAAAATGTTATATTTTAATTCAAAACCACTTTTTAATCTAACATATTTATATGATTATATTATATTTTGAATTGTTTTTAAAGTTCAATTAGAATACATTTTTACCATTTAATCCAATAGTGGTGGTTGGAATTAATTTCACTTTGAAATTGGACTTAAACTAGTGTCAATCTTTTGATACTTATTGTTTCATAAAGACACGCTATTTGCTATGACAGCGAGAATTAATTATTAAATTAATTAATTCAAATTATATCTTTTTAATTTTTAAAATAGACATCATTTGTGAATTAGGAATATCAAATATATCTTAGCGTGAAGTTTTTGGTTTTTTTTCAGGAAAACTTCAATTTTTGATGAATAGTGAAACCACTAAGTGGTACTTATAAAAACTGATTTTTTGTTTAAATGAAATTTTACCACCTCTGTGGTTTGAATTTAAAAAATCCCACATACATGGTTTTCATTAAGAATTAAAATGTGGTTCAATGGGATTAAAATAGTTTTTTGGTGAATAGTAACTTATTAAGTTTTTAATCGCGATTAGAGGTAATTAGTGTAATTTAAGGTAAGAATATTGTTTTAATAATATGAGATGAGCTTGACATATGTCCTAAACTTATTGGATGTGTAATGTCCGACCAAGAAAATCCATGGGTCAACTTGGGGACCCAATGGATCCACTTTGGTAGGAAAATTACATTAATATCTTTTTAATTAATGTTAAAATAAAAATGACACAAACATGAGTTGTTTTACTAAACCAATTTTTACATGGGGTTATACAAGAAATAATTTTGACTATAAATAATCATTAGAAATATAAAAATATTTCCTACATCATAGTATTTTTTTTATAATTTATATACATTAAAAAAATTAAATTATTTATGACACCATGATGATGCAGCGATTACCTCATTATTTAACGATTTAAATAAAATGAAAAGATAATGTAAATTCTATGACCTACACATGTCCAAAACCTATTGTATGGGTGTATTTATAACCCTTATCACCTTATCCTATAATTATATCAATGTGGGACCTTTTAAATCCTAAACTCATTTTAAAATAAAGTACCATTTCTTTACTTTCCAAGAGTACCCCTCCTCTCATCTTATAAAAATCCCCCACCTCTACCTCCTTACCCACACATCCAAAGCCTTTGGTTCGGCCAAAACCTGTCCATTTTGTCTCTACACATCCCTATCTAACTCCAATATGACTCACTTTGGGTAGAAGTCTTCTCAAGGAATCTTTTGATCTCAAATCAAAAGGAGTTACCCAATTTAAAGGTAGTGTCTTCTCCTATGTTCTTATGTTTTATTTTGCTTCTCCAACCCCCTAAACTATTTTTATTCATTTCTTTTTTAACAAAACCAGTATATTCCATATACTATGATGTTTTTATAAGAATTATTCGAGCTAAAATTACACACACCTACATCTAATGGTTAAAGAACATACTATTTCCGTGGATGGGGAATTTCTGCCTCACGAAACGATGATTGTTCAACGCTCATATATCACGTTCAAAGATGTACATTATGATGTAAATATATTTATATATTATATATATTATGTTTATGTTTTACTTAAGCTTCTTTATTTTTAATTTATGGCATATCTTTATGGTTACCATTATGAGTAAACGCGATATCTTCATTTTAGGAAGTGCGGACTACCACCCCCTCAAAGTGATTTGATTCGTTAATACCATATGTGGTAAGTATAAAGGATATATTTAATGATATTATATATGATACCATACTAGAATTAAAATACAATTTTGTATCATTATGTTTTAATTCCATAAAATACGAAATAAAAATGAAAGTAGCGTTCATGCGTACGTACGACTTACCGTCTCCAAGAACGGTGCATTTCATTTCTTACCTCTAAATGTTGTGTAATATTATAAATGCATGTATATACTAGAATATATGATATATATGACATATAAATCATGATTATAACTCTGGATATAATTGATACATGAACAAATTGTAATTTTAAAGAGCATATTTTGACTCAAGTACCAATGATCGTTAAAACGACCGTTATTAACTGAAATAATTACATAGTGTTCATGACATGGTAATAAGTGATATAAAAGGAATAATGAACTTGAAAAACGTTCTTAAGCAAGTAGAAATTAACTCAAGTTTATTATTTAGGAGATTAAATAACGATCAAGTCAAGTCAGATACGAGGTATGGGACATCGTCTCAATCTCCTTTCATTGAGGTATATTTTATTTTATACACAACCTTCTTTTATACGGTGTATAAACCCCTTTTACTTTTATGTTTATCCAAAAGGAATACTTTTTTTATACGAAGTGTTTACTGAATGACAAAAGGGAATGTTTTTGTCATACGTATACGGCGACAACGACTTCTCTGCCGCTGTGACCATTATTTTAGTTTCGTCTTCCTCTACAAGCCATACATTTTTTTAAATGAAAAATAAATACCATGTCTTACTTTTATTTTATTTTTGTATTGAAAATGGTTTTCATAATGTTTTTATTATATCAATGTGTTGTATTGATATCTTGTGATTGAAATGTGGAAATGTTATGTTTTCTTTATGCATGTTTTATGTGATATGATTATGTTATGGTTCTTGGGCATTGTTATGAAGACGGGTGGTTCCGTGATAATCTAAGGGCGGGTGAGCCTGATATAGCTCTCCAATGCATTGGGTAATGCGAAGGAGTGAAACATTAAGGTTTATCCGAAGAGATTTAGGGAATATGTTGTGATGGGTATTCCAAATGTAACCAAGAGGGTTACTCCCTACGTAAGAATGTTATAAATGCCTCAAGTTACCTTTATGTCTTATTATATCTATGATTTATTCATGATTTGATGAGGTATGTTAAAGTTCCTATGTTTTATGGGTAAAGTATGATTTCATGCTTATGTATATATGAACTCATGTTTCCTTTCCATATTTTTATAACCCTTACTGAGCTTTTTATGCTCATCCCAAGTTTTTAAAATGTTTTTCACAGGTCAAGGGAAAGGTACATGATATGATGATAGTGTCAAGGAAGTGTCAAGAAAGAATCCATGTTTTATTTTGAATATGTTTCCATTGATGGGAAAAATGAATACTATCTTTTATGTAACTACTTTTCTTAAATGTGGAATGTAATACATGTTTTAGGATCTAATTCTCTAAAACTCTAAACCTGAAAAGATCCTCAATGTGAATTATTCATTTAATTCAATATTAAGTAAGGTTTAAGGATGGGGCCTTATAGTTGGTATCAGAGGTCGGTTTAGATAACTTTAGGAGTTATAATTCTATTAAATGATTATCCAAAAATATTTTTTTATGGTCAAATTGAAATGATATAGCATTTGAAGATTACCATGTTGCTTCATCTAAGACATGTTTGTTCAGAATGGTTTTCCGCAGAGGAAATAGGGAAGCAGTTCTAGGAAGGAATACATGAGGAAATAACCTTCTGAATCAGCATCCTGAGATGGTCAGAATTGGAACTGAATAGTTTGATGCAATAATGGTGCAGTTGACTGAAGTGATAAATGGTGGCGGTATCCATGCACGAGATCAGCCAGATAAATCGAAAAGGAACATGTCAGTGGTGAAACATTTCATGAGGCAACATCCCCCATCATTCAGAGGATCATCTGACCCTATGCTAGCTGAAGGGCGGATTAAAGCACTAGAGAAGATTTTCAATGTCATGGGGTGTTTAGACAATCAAAAGGTTAGTCTTGCTATTTACCATTTGGAGGGTGAAGCAGATTAGTTGTGGTCGATGGTTAGAAATATCAAGGACGCTGATGAGATTGATACTCTCGACTGGGATGAATTTAACGGTATGTTTCTTGAGAAGTATTTTCCTAAGGCTGTTCGACTTAGGATGGAAAAGCAATTCTTGGAATTGAGGCAAGAGGAAGACTCAGTGGGTGCCTATGAAGAAAGGTTCACTCGATTGGCAAGGTATGCTCCAAATTTTATCCGAGACCTTGATAGTAAAATCAATCATTTTTACTCAAGATTAAAGCAAAAATATCTAAGGGCATTAGCTTCTTGTGAGTTCAAAAGTTATGAAAATCTTGTTTGATGTGCTGAGAAGGTGGAAATAGAGTTTTCCGATGATCAAGTGTTCTATAAAAACTAGCAGAAGAAGAGACAGAGGTGGCATGAGAAAGGGAATAATTCTTCAAAAAGGTCTGATGGTAAGAAAACTAAGTTTCCAGTTTGTGATAAATGTGGTAAAAGGCATGCTGCGGAATGTCTTCTGAATTTTGGAAAGTGCTACCGATGTGGTAAGATGGGACTTAAGGCTCGTGATTGCACTGAAAAAGATCAGGGTGATGGTAATACCAAATTTGATTTACAGTTAGTGAAATGTTTTAAGTGCAATGAGATGGGTCACTATGCAAACGAGTGTCCGACAAAGAGCTTGAGTGATGGGAAGCATTTAGACTACAAGCAGAAAGGGGTGGTGAAATCCTTTGCATCTACTTCCGCAGATGTCGGGCCATCAAATGAAGTTGTATCAGGTACTTTGTTTGTTTTTTCAGATTATGCCAATGTGTTGTTTGATTCGGGGTTTACACATCCTTTCATCTCTGAAACCTTTTCTAGTAAAATGCGAATACCATCTCAAGAAATGAATCCTAAACTTGTGGTAAAAACACCTGGGATAAATGTTAGGGAAAAAAGAATTTATAAGAATTTTCCTATCCTTATCCATGGAAAGAACCTACTTGCGAACCTTATTGTTTTTCCTCTATTAGAGTTTGATGTTATCCTGGGTATGGATTGGCTCTCTATTTACAATGCTAATATTGATTGTAGAGCTAAAGAAGTTTCTTTTAATAAAGACTTTCAGTTTTTGTACAAGAATGAACCATTACTATTGATAACATATCAAGAGGCTGAGAAACTTGTAAAAGATGGAAATGAATGTTACCTTTCACATATTGTTGAAAAAAAGGAACTATTCAGATTAATGATGTGCCAGTGGTAAATGAGTATCCGAATTTTTTTCCTGATGAGTTTCCTGGAATAATACCAGATTGGGAAGTTGAGTTTACTGTTGACTTAGTTCGTGATGCTAAGCCAATTTCAAAACCCCCTTATCGAATGGCTCAAATTGAACTTTTAGAGTTGAAGGAGCAATTGCAAGATTTATTAGAGAAAGGTTTCATTCGACCTAGCACATCACTATGGGGTGCTCCTGTTTTATTTGTCAAAAAGAAAGATGGTTCTATGAGACTTTTCATTGATTATAGAGCCTTGAATAACATCACTGTTAAGAACAAATATCCTTTTCCTCATATCAATGATTTGTTTGATCAACTCCAGGGAGCTCAGTATTTTTCAAAGATTGACCTGAGATCAGGGTACCATCAGTTGATGGTAAAGGAAGCAGATAATCCGAAGACCGCGTTCCGTAAAAGATATAACCATTATGAATTTGTAGTATTGCCTTTTGGGATAACCAATGCACCTGCTGTATTCATGGACTTAATGAATAGAATTTTCCATGAGTTCTTGGATAAGTTTGTGGTTGTTTTTATTGATGATATTTTGGTGTTTTCTAAAAGTAAAGAAGAGCATGAAAGACATTTAAGGGTTATTTTGAAATCCTTAAAAGAAAATAAATTGTATGGGAAATTCAGCAAGTGTGAGTTTTGGTTGCAACAAATTTCTTTCCTTGGTCACATTGTTTCTAAAGACGGGATAACTGTTGATCCTACAAAAACAAAGGTTGTTGAAGAATGGCCAAGACCCACAAATGTAACTGAGATTCATAGCTTCCTTGTTTTGGAAAAATATTACTGAAGGTTTGATAGAAATTTTTCATGGTTATCTAGTCCAATGACGAAGCTAACTCAGAAGGGTGTTAAGTTTATTTAGACAAAATAATGTGATGATTGTTTTTAGGAACTGAAAATAAGATTAGTGAATGCTCCAGTTTTGGCACTACCTTCTAGGAATGGTGAGTTTGTTATATACAGTGATGCTTCATTTAAAGGACATGGTTGCGTCCTAATGCATAATGGTCAGGTAATTGATTATGCTTCACGACAGTTGAAAACTGATGAGGTAAATTACCCTACACATGATTTTGAATTAGCTGCTGTTGTTTTCGCTTTAAAAATTTGGAGGCATCATTTGTATGGAGTAAAGTGTGAAATATATACTGATCACAAAAGTTTAAAGTATATATTCACTTAGAAGGAGTTGAACATGAGACAGAGGAGATGGCTGGAATTAATCATGGATTATGATTGTACAATTCATTACCAGCCGGGAAAAGCAAATAAAGTGGCTGATGCTTTGAGTCGAAAAAGTAACGCTTTATTTACCATGCTATGTTTGGAACGAGATCCTTTGGTTTTTGATTTGATGAACTTTGGCATAGAGGTTGTTGGTGTAGGAAGTTCTTCTGTTTTGTTTCAGGTATCAGTGAGATCATCTCTATCGGACAAAATCAAGCAAGCACAGAAGCAAGATAGTGAGTTGCAGAAAAAGTTAGAGCTGGTTTAGAAGGGTAAGTTGCATGAATTCAACATTAATAATGATTGTGTTTTTAGATTTGGGAAGAGATTGGGTGTGCCTTGTGATTCAAAGTTGAAGAGAGAGTTGTTATGTGAAGCTCATAGTTCTCCGTTTTCAGTTCATCCTAGAAGTACTAAAATGTATATAGATATTCAAGAGTATTACTGGTGGGATGGAATGAAAAGAGATATTGCTGATTTTACTGTGAAGTGTTTGACTTGTCAACAGGTTAAAGCAGATCAGCAGTTACTGAAAGGGATGCTTCAGCCTTTACCAGTGCCAGAGTGGAAATGGGATAATATATCCATGGACTTTGTTGTGGGATTACCGAATACATCTCGAGGTAACAATGCAATCTGGGTTATTATTGATCGCTTGACCAAATATCCCCATTTCCTTGCTATTCGAGATACTTTGTCTCTAGTTCAACTTGCTCAGTTATATCTTAAAGAGATAGTCAGGTTTCATGGAGTTCCCATCTCCATTTTATCTGATCGTGATCCCAGGTTTACTTCTATCTTTTGTAAAGGCCTTCAGAAGTCATTGGGTACTGAATTAAATTTTAGTACAACTTTTCATCCTCAATCAGATGGGCAGTTAGAACGAACAATCTAGACTTTGGAGGATATGCTACGTTCTTGTTCGATGGATTATCAGGGAAGTTTGGACCAACATATTTCTTCGGTTGAATTTTTTTTTATAATAACAGTTTTCATTCCAGTATACAGATGGAACCATTTGAGGCGTTATGCGGGAAGCAGTGTCGAACTCCAGCTTTCTGGGATGAAGTGGGTGAAAGGAAGTTGATGAGGCCAGAATTGGTAGAAGAGTTTGCAGAAAAAGTTCAGCTGATATAGAAACACATGATAACAGCTCAGAGCAGGAAGAAGAGTTATGAGGGTAATAAGAGGAAGGATCTCTCTTTTGAGGTAGGTGATCATGTTTTTCTCAAAGTATCACCATGGAAAAGTGTGATGCGATTTGGTAAGAAAGGAAAGCTGAGTCCAAGGTTCATTAGACCATATGAAATTCTGGAGTGAGTTGGATCAATTTCTTACCAAGTGGCTTTACCTCCGAGTTTATCTCAGGTACCCAATGTTTTTCATGTTTCGATGTTGAGAAAGTATATGCCAGATCCGTCTCATGTTTTGAGTCCAGAGATAGTTCAGCTGGAAGAGAAACTATCTTATGAGGAACAACCGGTCCAGATTCTTGACCACAAGGAGCAAGTGTTACGGAATAAAGTGATTCATCAGGTGAAGGTTTTTTTGAAATACCACATGATTGAAGTGGCAACATGAGAGTTTGAAAATGCAATGAGGGATAAATACCCCCACTTATTCGATAAGTAAATGAATTGTGGGGATGCAATTTTCTAAAGGGGGGAAAGATGTAACATCCCATGTAAGTAATGAATAATAGATATTTTTATCTATTTCTATTAATGAATTAGATAGTGTTTTAGAGGATTAAAATGAGAATAAATTCAATCTTAAGCATGAAATACACTAATATTTTTAAAAGATTATTTTACTGCCTTTTGATGGAAAACTATCTTTTAAGTCTATCTTTTGACAATTTTATAATCTCTATTTTTCAAAATAAACTTATTCTTTATGATTGGGACATAAAAATTTACTTTGTGTGAATTTTTGGTATTTTTCCGATAAAGTTCATTTTTTAATGAATAGTGAAAAATGTTGTATTTTAATTCAAAACCTTTTTTAATATAATTTATTTATATGATTAGATTACATTTTGAATTGGTTTTAAAGTTCAATTAGAATATATTTTTACCATTTAATCCAATAGTGGTCGTTGGAATTAATTTTACTTTGAAATTGGACTTAAACTAGTGTCAATATTTTGATACTTATTATTTCATAAAGACACACTATTTGCTCTGACAGCGGGAATTAATTATTAAATTAATTAATGGAACTTATATGTTTTGAATTTTGTAAAATAGATATCATTTTTTAATTCGGAATATCAAATATAGCTTAGGGTGAAGTTTTGGTTTTTTTATGGAAAACTTCAATTTTTGATGAATAGTGAAACCACTAAGTGGTACTTATAAAAACTGATTTTTTGTTTAAATGAAATTTTACCACCTCTGTGGTTTGAATTTCAAAAATCTGACATAAATGGTTGTCATTAAGAAGTAAGATGTGGTAAAATGGGATTAAAATAGTTTTTTTGGTGAATAGTAACTTATTATGTTTTTAATCGCGATTAGAGGTAATTAGTGTAATTTAAGGTAAGAATAATGTTTTAATAATATGAGATGAGCATGAAACATGTCTAACCTTATTGGATGTGTAATTTCAGACCAATAAAATCCATGGGTAAACTTGGAGACCCCATGGATCCACTTTGGTTGGAAAATGACATTAATATCTTTTTATTTAATGTTAAAATAAAAATGAAACAAACGTGAGTTGTTTTACTAAAACAATTTTTACAGGGGGTTATACAAGTCAGAAGTTTTACTATAAATAGTCATTGGAAAGCTAAAACGATTTCCTACATCATAGAATTTTTTTATAATTTTTAAACATTAAATAATTTAAATTATTTATGACACCATGATGATGCAGCGATTACCTCATTATTTAAAGATTTAAATAAAATGAAATGATAATGTAAAATATATGACCTAAAAATGTACAAAACCTATTGGATGGATGTATTTCTAACCCTTATCACCTTATCTTTGAATTATATCAATGCAGGACCTTTGAAATCCGAAACTCATTTTAAAATAAAGTAACATTTCTTTACTTTCCAAGAGTGCCCCTCCTCTCCTCTTATAAAAGGCCCCCACCTCTACCTCCTTAACCACACTTCCAAAGCCTTTGGATCTGCCAACCCCTGCACATTTTGCCTCTACACATCCCTCTACAACTCCTATAAGTCTCACTTTGGTCATAATTTTTCCCAAGGAATCTTTTGATCTCAAATCAAAAAGAGTTACCCGGTTTAAAGGTAGTGTCTTCTCTTGTGTTCTTATGTTTTATTTTGCTTCTCCAACCCTATAAACTCTTTTTATTCATTTATTTTGTAACAAAAACAGAATATTCCATATAATAGGATGTTTTTATAAGAAGTATTCGAGCTAAACTTACACACACCTACATCTAATGGTTAAAGAACATACTGTTTCCGTGGATGGAGAATTTCTGCCTCACGAAATGATGATTGTTCAACACTCATATATCACCATCAAAGATGGACATTAAGATGTCACTATAATTATATATTATATTTAATATGTTTATTTGTTTACTTAAGCTTCTGTATTTTTCATTTATGATATATATTTATGGTTACCATTATGAGTAAATACGATATCTTCGTTTTAGGAAGTGCGGACTACCGCCCCCTCAAGGCGATTTGATTTGTTAATACCATATGTGGTACGTATAAAGGATATATTTAATGATATTATATATGATACCATACTGGAATTAAAATACTATTATGGATCATTATGTTTTAATTCCATAAAATACGAAATAGAAATGAAAGTAGCGTTCATGCGTACGTACAGCTTACCGTCCCCACGAATTGTGCATTTCATTTCTTACCTATAAACGTTGTGTAATATTATAAATGCATGTATATAATGGATATATATGATATATATGACATATAAATCATGAGTATAACTCTGGATATAATGGATACATGAACAACTTTTAATTATAAAGAGCATATTTTGACTCAAGTACCTACGATCATTAAAACGACCGTTATTAACTAAAATAATTACATAGTGTTCATGACATGGTAATAAGTGATATAAAAGGAATAATGAACTTGAAAAAGGTTCTTAAGAAAGTATAAATTACCTCAAGTTTATTATTCAGGAGATTAAAGAACGATTAAGTCAAGTCAGATACGATGTATGGGACTTCGTCTCAATCTCCTTTCATTGAGGCATATTTTGTTTTATACACAACCTTCTTTTATACAGTGTATAAACCCCTTTGACTTTTAAGTTTATCAAAAAAGAATCCTTTTTTTATACGAAGTGTTTAATAAATGACAAAAGGGAATGTTTTTGTCATACGTATGCGGCGACAACGACTTCTCCGCCGCCGTGACCATTATTTGAGTTTCGGCTTCCTCTACAAGCCATACCTTTTTTTTAAAATGAAAAATAAATACCATGTTTTACTTTTATTTTATTTTGGTATTAAAAATGGTTTTCATAATGTTTTTATTATATCAATGGGTTGTATTGATATCTTCTGATTGAAATGTGGAAATGTTGTGTTTCCTTTATGCATGTTTTATGTGATACGATTATGTTATGGTTCTAAGGCATTGTTATGAAGACGGGTGGTTCCATGATAAACTAAGGGAGGGTGAGCCCGATATAGCTCTCCAATGAATTGGGTAATGCGAAGGAGTGAAACGTTAAGGTTTCTCTGAAGAGATTTAGGGAATATACTGTAATGGGTATTCCAAACGTAACCAAGAGGGTTACTCCCTATATAAGAATGTTATGAATGCCTCAAGTTACCTTTATGTCTTATTATTTCAATGATTTATTCATGATTTGATGAGTTATGTTAAAGTGCCTATGTTTTATGGGTAAATTATGATTTCATTCTTATGTATATATGAACTCATGTTTCATTTCCATATTTTAATAACCCTTACTGAGCTTTTTATGCTCATCCCAAGTTTTTGAAATGTTTTTCACAGGTCAAGGGAAAGGTACATGATATGATGATAGTGTTAAAGAGGTTTAAAGAAAGAATCCATGTTTTATTTTGAATATGTTTCCATTGATGGGAAAAATGAATACTATCTTTTATGTAACCACTTTTCTTAAATGTGGAATGTAATACATGTTTATGATCTAACTCTCTAAAACTCTAAACCCGAAAAGATCATCAATGTGAATTATTCATTTAAATCAATATTAAGTAAGGTTTAAGGTTTGGGCCTTATAATTTGGATGTATTTTCATATGTCTTAGATGTTTTTTTATTCAGAATGCTTCCTTGTGATCTAGAATCCATACTGTTGTTGTGTCTTGTGATGAGATCTTATCAGTGGATTTGTTTTTGAGTAATGTTCATTGAGTTTCCAAATATGTGGTGGATTTTGAGATGTGGACATATATAGTTATTTAGAAGTAAGTGTTCGAGTTTATCAACCTATTTACACTTTCTCATGTTCGAAAATATATATCCACCTCTTTGAATAATTCCTCCTCCCGTTAGTTTAAATGGAGTATTGTTTGGGATTGATTTAAAGAGTTTCCCTATTGTGATATTTTTCTTGGATATTGATGTTTTGTTTTGTGATTTTTATGTGTTTCTATGTATTCCTTCTGTATTCTAATCCTCGTTCAGAGTGAGAAAGAATGAAGATATGTATAACTGAGTTCCTGTTTAGAAGGAGGTCTGTTGTTGAGAAAGTGAGATTTTTGTGGTGTTGTGATCCTTAGATCCTGCCTTTGGCATAACAGATGATTTAAACCTCAAGGCTCTAGCCATAGGTGACGAAGTGAAGATTTTCACACAGTTAGGAAATCACTAGAGTAGTAGAGAGCTTGACTAACAGTCTATATACAACATTGTGGTTAGGTAGTTTCTAGGTGTCTATTGTGCTTATCATCACTACAAACATCTTCATATCAAATATTTCATGGTGTACATACCCCTCAAATAGTGTTTCTAGTTTATTCCTTTTCAGATATGGGTTTCTGATCAATGTCCCTATATGGACAACATATTTGAATCGGGTGTGGTCTTAGTTTTATCAGTTTTTTGGTGGATAGTGTTGGGTAGTCCCTGGTTGTGGTGTTAATTTTTTAATGATGTGGTCCCCTTACCTCCCCACCCTAGTGGTGGGGGTTTGGATCCATCATAATGGTGTAGATCCAGTTGTTGTCCTCACCGTTCAGGAGTGGGTGTTTTAAATGTTCATGGCACGTTCTTCTTAAATTGGGTTGGTAGGTTGCTGTTGGAGATTTTTGTTGGGGCTTTGTAGGTGAGGTCTGATTTCAGTTCATGTTGTATTTTTGTTTGTTCATTATTAGTTGGTTTCTAATGGGGGGGAGACCCACTGTGGGTCTCTATGTCCTTTCCATTATGGATTTCTTTAGATGATATTTGTGTTTTGAGGTAGGAAAGTTTGTTTTGGACTCCCCTTAAATCATTGGATTTCATGATTTCTCTTTGGTTTGGGTTATCATTGGGTTCATTTGTAGAAGGACCAAAAATATAGTTCTTGTCTTGGTCGTCGAGGTAGTGTCTTGATCATTTCATTTATTTTCAGAAAGTGATTATGAGTTGGTGGTTTTTTGGGTAAGAGGTATAAGATTTATTAATCGTGTATGAGAAGTCCTTGGCATGAGAGGCTATACCATGTGGATAATATATCCTTAGTATTTGATCAATCAGCTCAAATTTATTATGCATTTATAAGTGCAGAAATATTTAACGGTGGGGAGAATTGTCACACCCTATTTTTCATCTTTGGTTTTTGATCTATTTTGTTGACAATCCTGGTCTATTTATCAAGTTTCGAGTGTGATGGGTGGTGATTATTTGATTGTACTCTTTTCTTAATATTTTACTCTTGTTTGGACGTTATTTTGTTTAGGAGTTTTGGATTGATGATTAAAATTTTGGTATGATGGGTCCATGCACACATTAGTGGCCTGGACGGGTGGTGGAATAGGGTTAACCATTAAGTAGGTATAAAACCTACTGGAAAGATTAAGAATGGGTGTGCGACCACATAGGCATGACCATGAGGTTGACCCCATTGCTATCGCATGGTTTGGAACATCGTTTAACAAACTTTTCGGGCTAACCATGCATCTCTGAACCAAATTATAATTTTTAATTTTACTAGTTTTCCACCTCATTAATTTTAGACCACAATGTGCCCAAATTTGATTCCCTAGGTGCATCCTATACTAATGAGGTCTCTCATGGATTCCAAATCCACCCCCTCCCCATATAGAATTTTGTGTACTTCTAAAGGAAGATGAGGTGTTGACTAGTTTCCAAGGTCAATTTCTTTTAATTTTATTCTCCATGTTCCTTCCCTTTCTAATTTTTAGGGATTTATCTTCACCCCAAGTAATTAAGGTCCCAGAGTTCATGTTTCACATAATATTTATTTATTTTTGGTTTTTTGAGGGCTGGTCTCTATATATCTAGTGTTTTGGAACCTGTAGTTCTTGTTTTTAGGTGTGTGTTTCCATTCTTCTATTATTTTTAGGTAGGTATACCATTTTACATGGCCATTTTATTTAATATTTATTGTTTAATGGTATTTTTACCCAATAAACATTCTTATTATTGTTTTATAATCCTTAAATAACATTATTGTGTGTGTAAGGTGGTGTTCATTCCTTGTTTTGTGAAAAGTATTGTCTTTTTGTTATTACAATACCCACCGAGTGTTTGATTAAATGTTCTCTTTCCCATTACAGTAGGTTTCTGATTGTTAAAACCTAATTTAGAAATATAAATAATTTTTTGGCATGAAATATTGGTTTATAACCTTTTTAGTGTCAAATAGAGTTAGTTTTATTAAATGTTGCAAGCCTTGTTTTCGAGAATGTGTCTTATTGGCTTTTGTGTGCTCAAGGAGATATTAAATGATTGGTATAGCTTATGAAAATTATTAGAATCATGTGAATCATGGTTATTGGGTTCTTAATGTTTGTTAAAATCTATTTTGGGTGTTTATATTGAAATTAGTATGGATTTTAGTGTGTTTGGTCATGGGTTCTTGATAAATGGAATGTTTGGCATATTTGTAGAAATGGATGAGTTTGGAATTTGCAACCTTAATTTTTAAAATATTTATGTAAATGTTTTTTCTTTCCAATTGGGTATTTAAACCTCTTTATGAATAGTGGATTTTGTACTTTTTATAATGATTATTTGGTGAATAATTATTAAATGCATGTTTGGTATTTATCTTGTAAAAATGGGTTTCATGTGTATTAAATATTTTTTCATTTGGTGAAATTTTATGAATCATGAAATTGATTTATAAAATGGTTTTGAGGATTCCAAATCTAGTTTGATATGTTATTAGAGGGAATTTGGATTTCATGTAGAATTTTTAAATGGATTTTATATACAAATCCTCATTATAAATCTTGATTTTTTTTGAAAATTTTAAGTGGATTATTAATTCATGAATGAATTATGAAACATGTCTATGGGAAATTTTGTGTGTGTATGATTTGAAAAAATTAATTGTTATGTGAAAAGTGTATTTGATTACATGTGAAGCTTGATTGAGAACATGGTGGGAAACCTATTTTCTAGGTAGGTGAACATGTAGTAGTATTCCTATGATTCAGAGTGGTTTTGTCATTATTTCACATAGAAAGTTTCAAAATGAATACACCAACTAAACGACGATGATCATGTTGGGGACCACTAGGTTATGTGTATTTTTCCATATTAGTTTGTTGTAAATGAGAACATATATTTGTTATGGTTACTTCTACACCGATATAAGAGGTACATGGGGCCCCTAAAAAACTAGTACCTAGGTGTGTTCTCATGACTATTTCTCAATGGATATTTTGTAATCATCGCCATACTACAGGGTGTTTGGATTTTAAATTATATAGTGTGTGGGTATTATATAAATTTTTATATAACTTCAATATCACATCACCTCATACATTTTATATTGACTGTGAAAATGGTTTTTTCTTCTTTATATAAATTCTTCATTTATGATATGTATTCTGGATGATAAGTTTTAGTGCCTATATTAATAGAGTCACCAATAAGATGTGTTGTAGTCACAATCTTCTAAAATACACTACGGTACATCCAAGGATTGGTGTATTTGGAATATCAACATATAGATTCTACTAAAAAATATATTGTAACTATTCTAGTGGAATTTATATTTCCATGATCTTCATTAAACCATTTCATATAATAATTATGGTCAAGACTATCTCATTTTATTAGTACTTTCAATTGGAGAGTCAGTGATATTTTTTATGTTTAACATAGAGCTGATTTGGATGATAAATTTCCAAAAAATTATTCAAGACATGTAATAGAACCATATGTAAGATTTCTAATCCAATAAATCGTGAGTCCTACCATAGTCTAAAGGATATATATATATAATATTGATTTCCACTTGTTCTTATAGGATTCCCAACATAGGGCCCTACATTGAAGGGAAATTCATGAGACACTATTCTTGATCACGCATTCCCTAGAATTTTGAGTATAATGGAATTATAGTTATCTGTGGAAAATGAGTGTAATAAAAAATAGGAATATTAATTCGATAATAATTATACTTGTGTGTGATGAGAGTCAAGAAATATATCTAATAAGTGATAAAATCAATTAATTCTAAGGGAAATACCTCTTTTTTGGTCCACATGTTACTCTCTAGTATTAAATCTTGACCACTTTTTGGTTATGGGAAATACTATGTAAGATTATCATTATCCTCCTAATGAATTATTTCATTTGAAGGATGCATGAATGATTTAGGTTAATGATCATGCTACATGGGATTTTGTTCCATATTAATTTAGAATTCATCTACCAAAAATATATTATTATTTCACTGAATTGTCTTATCATCTCTTCTTTTATGTCGAATTCAAAATTTTCAAGTAGTGGGTGGGTATTGAATTTCCTACAACCTATTTCCTCATCAATGGTATCATGGTTTTTTAGAATAACTTGGGATAATAATTATAGAATATATTGATTCAAAACATATGGAAGGAAGTGTTGAGTGTTTTAGAGGGGAAGTATCTATAATCAGGCAATTTTAATGCTCAATTGATATGATTATAAATGATTCTAGTTTTAAAAAATTATTATAAATAATTCATTAAAATGGGAATGTGTTATCCTTGGGATTTTATAGTTACCAAGGATATTTGGTATAAGATCGATATCTTATCAATAGTGGTGATATGGAAGTAGGAGCCTGCCACTTTCGGGGTATACATAAGGGCATAGGGGGTTTGTGAAGTCAAATGAATATGGTACTACTTTGGTGTTGTGTTATTTAGATTACCATGGAGGGAACTCCTTCTAAGTTCGATAATTTGGATAACTTGGATAAAACAAAATTAATTTATGTATCCATGTGAAATTTGTGTTACTATTTTATAATGGTGATAGTGGAAGTAAAGTTCCCTCCTTGGATTCTTTGATGTGGTGTGTTTCTTTATCTACCTCCCATGGAAAGGGATATATATTTTGATTCATAATAGGGACTGGTTTTTTGTAATGGATAGTGAAATTAAAGGGTTCCTCCTACTTCTCCTTAACCCCTCTTGAGTAGGAAGGATCTTGGGCAACATATCATGAAGGCCTTTGTGTGGTGTAATTCATGTAAAAATGTTTCCACTATGACTATACATCTACCACAGTGAGTTCATTATCTGAAATTTGGGGCCGTAGGATATTGATAATTTATGATAATTTCATGAGTAAATAGTTCCTATTATAAGTAAATATTACATATTTTTATATGAATATTCAATATATTTCACAAATACACACCTGTGGACCATATAGATATGGTGTCATTGTAGCCTAGAAAAAAATATCATTTCTTGAAATTTATTAAACATCTCCTATAAAAATATTTACACATTGTATACGTATAATTCATACCCCATATAAATAATTTCTTAAATACATGTTGATATATTACATAAGAATGGGTGAGATCATATGCTATGTATGGGTAATTATGAGAGATATCATCAATTCATTAACAAAAGTGTATGTAAAAATTATAATATAACTTCAATACCGTTCCATGAATATTATATATCATGAAATTGAGATGTATAATAAACCATAAAATATCATAAGAAATGAATCACAGTGGAATCAATTAATATGATACTCTATAACACAATACATGAGTCAAACATAAATTGTTGGCATATATATTAGAATGGAAAATAATTTTCTTTGTAGTTCAAGTCCAATTTTAAAGACATAATAATAGAATAGTTTCACTCTCAAAAAATCATATTAGTTATGGATCACTTTAAATACTATCAAATTTGTCATATTTCCTTACTGTACTTGTTTCAACCCCCATTAAAATACTTTATAACTCATGAGATATTAATATCTACCTAATGAATCAGGTTGACCTATAGGTCACACCTTTCTTGGTTATAACGTAACCATTGTCCTTGTCTATAATGTGACCACTCCCTTATAATTAAAATAATATATCAATGTGTCATGAGATTGCAAAACATTCATCATACCATAAACCATCAAGAGAAATGGGTTTCATAAAATTTTAATCATAACATAAAATATTAAAAAGAAATAGGTTTCTTAATCATTTAATAATTTAATCATTTAATAAATATAATATTTATGTTTCATATGAACTTTATCATGGTGTAACCTATGTAAGAGAAATTGGATTCATAAATATCATGGCATCATAAAGATAAACCATCCATAGAAAAACTAAGAATCACATCATTGCATCATATCCCAATTAAATAATAAGTAACATCCAAGGATTTCACCATATATTTAAAATGATTTTGAAGATCACATGAAAAATTTATTTATTAAAATTGACCATACACTTTCAAAAACACATTTTTATTAATTTTTTTAAAAAATTATTTCATTAAAATATTCCTTAGAAACATTTAAATTAATCCATAAAAATAATATACAACACACGCTCAAGAATATATCCATTATCTAAAATGTGACTTTAAAACAAAAATTCATAAAACATTTTTGAAATAATTCTTTTTAAAAAAAATTGAAACATTTAAATGAGGAATGGGGTCATATATTGGTCATGATGGTTGTAAATTTTTTTTCCTTCTGAATATTTTAAAACCATGATTCTATTATAATTTTAGATAAAATATAAATGATAAATGATTCGAAAATGACCTAACGATTCCTTTAAAAAAATTTGGAATTTAAAAAATAGGTAAATATGTCTGTAATAAATCTTTCTTATAATTTAAAAAACAAATTTCAAATTTTTTTGAAAATAAGTTTTCCTATGAAGAAAGGGTTTCATTCAAAGAGATAAATAAAGTTTAGTTTCTTTACAAAAATTCTCTCAAACACTTGACTGCAAAAATGTAGGGAAATGAATGGATAAAAATTATTACATTGTAATAACTAATGAAGAATAAATTTCATCTATTTATTTAGATATGTAATATAACATTTGATCCCAAAATCATAAAGATAACCAATAATGATAAACTAATACATTTTACGTTAAAATACATTCCACTTTCGTAACCATGAATCATAAGACCAATGAAATAAAAACATTTAATGAAATATTGAGTATCATGATTGTAAATAAATAGTTGATATTACATGTGAAAGGTTTTATGTATAAACCACATAAAATAAGGCAGGTTCACAACATAATATTTATCTCAATAAAATAAAATTGAGACAATAGACCCTTACTGATTTGATAATATTTTAGAAAGTAATCCATAGTGAACAATAAAATCAAATTAAACATTAAATATCATTATAATAAGTGTATTAATGATATAAATTTCAATATATGAAGTATAATTGACACACAATATAAATGAATGGTAAATTTTCATAATTCACCAAAAATAAAAGAGTCACTACAAATCCTTTATCAAAAGTCTACACATCCAATGTACATGTTCAAACCTCCAATATATTTTGTATAAATATATTAATGGACCATATATATATATATTTATATACAATTTACTTTTGAAACATTATTTACAGTTTATAATGAATTTTTTTAAAACTTGTTTCGAATAATAATCACTTAGTTATTCATGAATACTTCAATTTGGTTGTTTCGGTCTTATTATTTTAATCTTAAATCCAAAATCTATTTAATTTAAACCATTATATAAATATCATATATATTCAGTATATATATATTTAGAGTAATCTATATAATTTATAGATAAAAAAATGAAATATACGATTTATGGAGACAATATGTCATACATATGAAAGAATGTTGTTCCCATTTTCTTGATGGATTAAACTAAAGAATGGTATATATAAATATTAAGATTAAAAAATTATTTTTATATCTTATATATAATTTTTTTAATTTAAACCATCTCTTATTAACTTTCTTTTAAATTTCATGTTCATAATGATTCACATCACTTTGTGAGGATGCAGCCCACCGTACACATGAACGATGTAATTGTATTGCCACATAATGTAATTTTAGAAGGAATATTTTATATAATGATTACACATGCATAATAATATAATAAATATTATATATAAATAAAATATACTTAATTATATCCATTTGAGATAGGTGGTGATAGAAAACAAATAACATCCGTTCGTGAGGCAACAGTCCACCGAACACACAAATATGGATTTACTAAGCCATTTGATGGAAGATTGGTAGTAAATAGGTCATTTAATTAACCTAATAACATATGAATATATTTATTATATTTAATTTCTTTTATCCCCATGGTTTACAAATAATCGATGGATGTAAAGGATGAAATATCATAAAACACCCGATTATGGTTGTTACCGCTCCTTCAGAAAACGACTTTTGGATTAATTAAAAAGGATTATTATGTTTTCTTATAACAAAAAAAGTAATATATTGTGATATATTGTAATTACAAAAATTATTTCAGTAGTTCTTGATATATCTAATTGTTATTAGAAGTGTGATGGGGATAAGAGAGGGATGGCCTTTTATTAGTGATGTGAGTGAACCACTTGTATTTTTGGAAAAAAGGTGTACCAACATTTTTTAAATTAAAAAAATCACTAAAATGATCAACTATCAACAATTATAGTGATATGGTCTATATATTTCTATTATATTTGTGTTGGGGATCTTTTTAGATCTTTTTAGCCTTTATCATTTTTATATTCACATCCCAGT
The DNA here is from genome assembly GCA_963277665.1 of Viscum album. NCBI lineage: Eukaryota > Viridiplantae > Streptophyta > Magnoliopsida > Santalales > Viscaceae > Viscum > Viscum album. The sequence continues at coordinate 363,955,202 of OY728166.1, read as the reverse complement.
AAACCTATTTTAACCATACACATGATAATTTATTTTTTCTTATTTTTTTTATTCAAAAGGGTCAAAATTTATATTGACCATATCTTAAAATAATTTTTATTATTATTCAATTTTTATAATCTATATATCCACATTTCATTCACATAAGTGAAAAATTTTAATTCAAAATTAATCTCACAGAGGTTATGAGAAACCGATTATTCAAAGAGAAAAAGATCAATAGTTTAAAATGTTTCACATAAAAAATAAATAGTATATTGATTAAAAAGATTTAAATTGAATGTATAGATATATAATTTTACTAATATTAACTTTCAAACTATAATAAAAGTATGTAAATTTTTAAATTATTTATAAGATATGAAAATTCATAAAAAAAATCAATATTTTATACTATTCATAAAAATATTTATATTCCCATAAAATTATCAATGATTAACCAAAATATAATTTTTAAATACTGATTTAAAAAATGATTTTTTTCAATTAAATTTTCCAAAATATGAAAAATAAATATAAAAATATGTGCGCAAATGGTGAAAAAATAGCTCTATAGAAAAATATATTATTTAGAGTATAATTTTCCTTATTATTATCAATTGTCTTGAATCCACATAACATGAATTTTATAATTTTGATTGATAATATAATATATAAATTTCATTAAAATCATTCATTCAATGTAATTTGATCAATCTATTGAGGGAAAACATGTTTTTATGCGTGAAAATAGTTTTTTATATCTTATATTTTAAAATGGTTTCAAATTTAATTTCTAATGAATTTATATCAGAAAATTTCATTATATATAAAATTTAAACCATAAATTTTCCTAATTTAGTTAATACTATTCATAGCCACCATTCTAAGGACTAAGTGATAACTATCATACTTAATAATAATATTTAATAGTATGTCATGATTCATTTAATCTCGATGTGGATTATAAAATAAGGTACACTAATCATTGATTGAATCACAAGATAATATCATTTGTCTATGTAACACAAGAAAAACATAGTTATGTGTGAATTAAAAAATATCAAAAAGATTAAATTTATTTGAGAAATATATATTTGAAAAAATATTGAGTTGTTACATGCTACCCCAATTATATAAATTGCATCCTCTCAATTTAAAATTATACTTAGTAAATAAGGGTATAAAATTCAAAAATCACTTTGTGCGAAATACATAAATTTAAAAGGGTTAATAAAACTATCTATTAAAAATATAGAATCTTATGAGTGAAGTTCATCTGGATTAACACAAAAAATATTTCCAAATATGAAAGCATATGTGATAAGTGAAAACATGGAAATATAGAGAAAAAATAACACAACAATAATAATATAAAGATATCGATAGTATGGTTATGAGAATGACAATGACCAAAATTACATTAATCTATTATTGGTAAAAATACCATTCAGTCATCGTGAATGAAGGTAAATATATATAATTTCATTACATGATCATTTTAATAAAGTTGAGTAATTTTCCTAATAATATTTACATAATTTTATTCTACTGAATGAGAACAATATCATCCTTTTGTTTTTCCCTAAACAATTTCCACATCTTATATTACATTAAGATAGGAATTTTTCATGTTGATGCACTAACAAATAATAATAGCCATAATATAATGTTAATTCATTGCTTATTTATATAGTATTTATCCAAAAAGGGTAGCATTGGTTATCCAAAATGAATAAATATTTAAATTATAAAATATAAAATTAACCACTAAAACCTCATCCAATGTTAATCGTAATGAATTATTTAAAATTTTAACCTCATAACCCTTCTAAAATTCATTATTTAAAAATAAATTCACTAAATTTCTCAAATTAAACAAAAAGTTATTCCAAAAAATATCATAAAGAATCTATTGAATGTCAAAACCCAAATATGTGAATGACATAGTTATGTATTGTAGTGACCCAAAGCTTGAAGTACATGAACATCACATTAATTTTGCTGAAAAATTAATACATAACAAAAACAGACACACAAGGACCGTAATAGTTTAGTGTCTTTGGAAACATGGAACGTAATCTTCTAATCGTGGTGAAAGATCTTCAACATCTCCCATAAAGATCTTACCCATTTTTTTCTTACCTAAAACCTTTATTTATATCCTGGGGAAAAGAAAACATAAAAAGGGTGAGCTCAAGTACTCAGTAAGGGTAAGCATGGATAAAATAAAACATACCATATACATTTGAACTTAAAAACATGAACATAATGTTTAAACATCAAAATCTTGAGCAATGACATAAAACATGGAAGTACGTAAGGAATATATCATAAAGAAACATTAAGAATGATAACATATCATGGGATTAAAACATGTAATTGTGTCAACCATTCAGCACATGTCATTATTTCCATAGTAGCCAAGGTATTGCTGCCAAGACCATCTTGGTGGACAAAGTCCCTTTCTGAATTGAGTTCACTCCTCGTTTCAGTCCTTTAACACTGAACCAGATTAAGTTACCATTCCAGCCATGTCTATCTCATGAGATATAAATCTTTACCCAATGCATTGGAGGGAGATATAGGTCCCACCCATCTCATAGTGAAATCATTCTTACTTGTGCCACAAAATAAACATACATCATTCATAATAACCCAATAAATAAAATGGGTTTCATAAACATCCTCCTATCATCACATAATCTATATAAAAGAAATGGATATCATTTCATAATAAGAAAAGTGAAACCATGTAAATCATATAGACATTACACTTGAAACATACACATGTGAAATAATGTCATCTTAGATGAAAATGGTTTTGATAAAACACTTTAAATGAATTCTTGAGGAAAATATCCTTTTTTTTCAAAATCATTTTCTTTTCACAAAATTTCATGCAATTTTTAAAGAAAAGGTTTTTGTTGAAAATAGTCATGAAATATTTTTAAGGAATCTTCATGAAAATAAGTCTTTATAAAACCATAAAAATCCTTTCATGCCATATACGTTAAAAAAAACACTCTTATCGTACTTTTGTCGGAAAAGTCAAAAAAGTACCTCGTAACATAAACAAAAGAAATATTCCTTACATACCATGTAGTAAAAGTCAAAAGTGGGTAAGAATTGCTTTAAAAATACATGAAACCATTTTTAGGAAACATGGACATGGATGATAACAACAACCCCAGTAAATAATTACGAATAAGCAATCTCGGATAAAAATGAGATTTGCAAAATTATCCCTTACCTTAAGTCCGATATGCTTCGTACGTATCTGAACCCCCTGTATAATGATTTAAATATTGTTATTGACTTATTACATAATCATATTAATTGTTATTATATCATATATGGTTCAATTATGACTTTATATTACCCGTTATTTTTTAAATTCATGTTAAAGTAGTGTTTTGGGTAAAATCGTCTCATTTGTCGTTCGTGTTTTAACTTGTAATTATTCATATGATTAATTAAATCATGATTACTTATATCCAGAATTAAAAAAATGATTTATATATAATATATATTTAGAATATACATATATATAATATATCGATAAATGGAAAGAAATACACCGTTCAGGGAGACGACAGGCCGTACGTACGCATGAACGCTGTTTTTGTTTCCTTATTGAATTGAATGGAATTAAGTAGATGACATACATATATATATACATAAATCCAGTATCATTATTATGTCATATATTTCATGATTACTTATTATATATACTTTATAATCATGCATGAATGTTTAATCATTGAGAATGAATCTCATCGCGTCGTGGAGACGGTAGTCCGTACGTACGCACGAGCGATGATATCATTCCCATGATCGTGGAATTGTATTCAAGTGTATGTATAATATTTAAGAATGAATATCACTTTAAAATAATCATATATAGTCATTATTTACACCATTATACCGATCCAGGTAAGGTGGTGGTGGAAAATAGATTACACCACGGCGTGGAGACGATATTCCATACGTACGCACACGCGGTGATTTCGTTTTCTGTAGGATGGATAAATTGTGAAATAGGTTTGTTTCATACTTATAATAACATAACAGTATATGAGAAATAATTATGTTATTAATTCATTATAAAACAACTAAAGAAGAAGAAGTGGGAGAAGAAATAAAGTTGAAAGAATCGGTAACGAACATTACCTCTTCTTGGAAGCGCCTCTTTGAGACCTCCTCTTAGGGCACTATAATTGGTCTTTGAAGAAGTCCATGACCTCTAGGATGTTTATAGGGAAGTGGAGAAGGGAATTTTTCAGGGATTTGATGGGCTTCAAGGCTCAAATTGGTGTGAGGAAGAGAGGGAGGAGGTTCCCTTTTATAAGGGAGGGGAGGGGCACCTTTGGAAATCTTAAAAATATTAATTTATAATAAATCTAACCCCACATAAAAACTGCCAAAAATGACTCATATTCGAATATTAGACGAGATAGGGTTGTAATAGCATCAAACAATAAAATTTATACAAGTTAGGAATTTATTTGCAACATTATCAACTTTATTTATCCTTATTTAATCAATTTAATTTTATTTGTGGTAATAACATTCTAAATTTTAAATTAAAAGAAATAATTACTTATTTGTTGTGAATTGTCCATAATTATATACTTTATAACATTTTATACCATATAAATTTAAATTTATAATTTTTAAATATTTTTTTTAATTTTTAAACAATTTTATAATATGTTATTTTTATAAAATAACAATAGTGTCAAATTTGACACTATTCATTTATTTGAATTTAAATAAATTATATAGAGAAGATATGTTCGAACTAAAAGCTTTAATAGATTAATAAAAGGTCATATGTATCTAGAAAATTAGTGGATAACATTAAATAGTTAATATAATATTTATTTTATTATCGTTAAAACCATTTATATGGTTTATCTCTTAATAAAATAATTACTACATCATTTTTGTATAATTATTTAAAATACTTATATGTTTCATAAAAATTAAAAATAAAATCCTATAATGAATATCAATCTATTAACATTTACAATAATACATTTACTCGAATTTATCATCTTGAAATCACAATAGTTAAATTGTTATATTTATTAAATTATGAAGGTGACAACTTTGGCATCATTTAAAATAAAATAATATAAGTGTCATAATCACCTTAATAAGGATCCAAATGGTCAAAAATTCGTCCCGTGGATGATTAGGGTTTATATATACACTAATAATAATTTTTGTGCAGATTTTTGGGCCTTTTGATATGTATTAATATTTCAATAAAAACTATATTATTGATTTTTCACTAAATAAATAATTTCGGCATCATTAATATATAAGATAATAAGGTAATTAAATAACTCATAAAAATTACAAAAAAATTACCATGACAAAGAAAAACATTTTATATTTCAAATGAGTATTTATAAAAGTATTTATATTCTCTATAAAATTATATTAAAAATACTTTTATTATTAAAGTTGAGTGAGACATATTTCACTTTCCTTTAAATAAAATAAACTAAAGGTCTTAATCACCTCATAGTGGGTTCTAATGGATTACATTTGGACCCAAATATGACTTAGGACAAATTATAATCATACAATTGTATTAAGACAAGTATTAGGATAATTTGATAATATTATATTTACCCTTAATTACCCAATTTACCTTTACTATGGTAAATAAAATTTACCGTTGTTACTATTCATAAAGCCCAAAAATAAAAATTAGTCTATTAATATAATTTGGACACACTGATTCCAAATATGGAATCCATTTTTCCAAATTCAACACACAGATGTTTCAGAAATTAAATTAAAATTAATCCCGTTGTCGAAAGAAAATCGGTTTTTGTTTAAAACATTGCAAAATATTGAATTTATTTAACCTACGAATTCAATGTAAAATCAAGGCTAATGACATACATTATATTAAAAGATAAAAATATATTATATTTATACTTTAAAACCATTCAATATTATTATTTAACCACATAAGTTATTACGATGAAAAAATTTGTTTTTAATTAAAATATAGCGTGTTTTTACTATTCATTAAAATATGAAAGTTATCAGAATAATATGAAAAATTTATCCAAGGTAAAATTTTATTTCTTGATTCCAAATAATAATTTTATTTTGTAAAATTGAACTTATAAACATGTCAAAAACTAGATTTAATGTGGGTGTGCCATCAAAAGGCGACAAAACTACATTTTTTGAAAAATGCTGATTTTACCCGAAAAATTTATTTTGTTCTTATACTATATTCTAGAAAATGTGTAAGATGGATAATAATATTATAAAATTTAAAATTTAGTTAATACTATTCATAACGGATAGTTCATAATAATATTATAATAATATATCGTTGTTTAGTAAAACCCGGTATTGCGTACAACACACGCTATCGAGGAAGGTCGCGATTGCGTGTAATGCAAGCCAAGTCAGGGTTGTGTGTTGTGAAAGAATCCTTCCTTGTTTCGTATAACAGAATCCAACCATATTTATTTATACATTGAATACACATATATATATATATATACACACACACACACACTCAACATTGTGTAGAATGACTATTATAAAACGAACATGAAATTATGTGTAACACGATCCAAGAATAGTGTTGCGTATACTGAAAGCTAATATGGTGTTGCGTATAGTACAATCTAAACTTGGTGTGCTGTATAATAGAAGAAATCAATGGAAGTAAAAGAATATTTTTCATAAAATCTCGGGGTGTTACATTCTACCCCTCTTAAAATGAATTTCGCCCTCGAAATTCGTCGGGGTTATAAATCGTTTACTATTTATAGAAACCCACATCGTAAAAAGGAATAGTAAAACTTAATTTTAAAAACTAAAGTATGAAATGAAATGATTACCCAAAGTAACTCATCATTGGGTTTCCATATAGGAGAACATAGGTGAAAATATGGATATGGAAGAAAAATATAACCATCAAGTTCTGATAGAGAGTGGCAGAGGACATGGCTATGAAAACGCCAACAATCACAAAGCCATAAATTTGTGATGATCTAGGGTACCATCTGATTCATCAGATATAAGGGCACTAGGACAACATTTTTGATTTTCAAGATCATTTCCCTAAAGTTGATGAATTTGAATTAGAATAAAAACTTACTTTATTTTGGTACAATCTCACTATTGTTCTTGCCTTGAACAATTTTCACTTCATCTCTTAATGAAATGAAGTTGAATTTGTTATTTGTGAAGTGTTAGAAGATCATGTGATAGAATGACGGGTCATTCCATATTTCTTAAACAAAAGGTGATAAAAAGTTATTAAATATACATAAGTCGATCTATAGTGAGATTAATCATATATGTTTCCTAAAATGGACTTATACTTCATATATCATACTACTTAATATAATAAAACTAGTTTCTACTAACGAGGGACTTCCTGTAGGCCAGCGGTATGCGATAAAGGCCAGTCGTACTTCGGTTGTGGGTTCGATTCCCACAGCCTTTTCCGACGCGATGGGCTATCGCCCGACCTACAGGTTGTCCTTTTTCTAAAACTACATTACTATAACATCCCATCAATAATATCGAAAAAAGTTCAATCCTTAAACTATACTAACTTATGTCCAACATAATCCATTCCAATTTTTAGGCTTATCTAAAATACTTCGGTCCAAGATCATAGTATAAAGAAAATTATTACATGAAATGTCACATAACAATCAAGTGAATGCCATCATTTATCCCCCATATATCATAAGATATATCTTGTTGGTCAAATTACAAACATGTGAATAACTTAATCATGTATTCTATTGAAAAATGAATACCCATTTAACCTTAGTAAAAACATGAATGCTATCAAAATTTAACACTTTCCACATACCAAAATACCAAAATTTCTATATAATCAAACCATAATATCACTTAGTCCTTATATCAGTCATGAGCTCATGAATACAATCAAACATCTCGTTATCTTCTTATCCCTTCATTATGCGCATATCATCTACTTCCCAAAAATACTGGTACCATTCATCACACACTTTCAAAACTTAAGGAAAGACAACAGTGTAACAATCCTTAGATGTCTCTTTATTCCATAGTACCATGAGATTACTTATAAACATTACACTTGATAAACATGTAATCATTCCACAACCTTCTTAAACCATTGACCGAGCTTCAACAATTCTTTCATCTCACATATCATTTATAGTCTCTTCATCATCATCAACATAAATATTACCCATACAACCACACTGATTCTCTTCATGAGACTTTCCCTTAGGGCATTGGTTTGCATAATGCCCGTACATTCCACATTTAAAACATTTAACCATTGTTGATGTTGTAGCAATACCATTATCCTCATCCATGGTGTTAACTGAACCTTTTCCTTTGCACTTACTAGATTTATGTCCTTCTTTTCCACACCCAAATCATCTTCCAGTTCCTTTGAAACATTCTCCTTGATTCCTCTTCCCACATGATTTACATAGGGGAAATTGAACTTTCTTTCCTCTATGATCATCATGAAACTCCATCTTTCTCTTATTAGTCGACTCGGGAAACTTACCAAATTTATGTTTATTGATCATATTATGAGATTGATAATTCGGCATAATAATGATGTTTGGACTTCCAAATCCAGTTTTATTTGTTTTCTCATGAAGAATATCATTCCACTGTCTGTTATATCCTCCATTATCGTGAATCTTCCTGTTTCCAGCCATTTTCTAAAACCCAAAAGGAATAGTGTGAGAGGAAAAAATCATTCTAGGGAAAACAACATAGTAAAGGGGGAGTACCCTCAATATCTACCATCTTAGGTTAAATTCTATGATCGTTACCGTAGTTCTAGGACTATATCCTATATGTATACTTATCCTTAGGGATATCCCTAGACATTCCTTAGAAATATCTCTAGGGATCTCACTAACATTTTCACATCCTAGTTTCCAAAGGTTGACTAAACCTTTCCTCTGATACCAAATGTAGAGACCCGAAGCGTGACGTACATGAACATTACATTAATTTTTATGAAAAGTTAATACATAACAAAAACAGACACACAAGGACCGTAATAGTTTAGTGTCTTTGGAAACTTGGAACGTAATCTTCTAATCATGGTGAAAGACCTTCAACATCTCCCATAAAGATCTTCCCCTTTTTTTCTTACCTAAAACCTTTCTTTATATCCTGGGGAAACGGGAACATAAAAAGGGTGAGCTCAAATGCTCAGTAAGGTTAAGCATGGATAAAATAAAACATACCATATACATTTGAACTTAAAAACATGAACATAATGTTTAAACATAAAAATATTGAGCAATGACATAAAACATGGAAGTACGTAAGACATATATCATAAAGAAACATTAAGAATGATAAAATAGCATGGGAATAAAACATGTAATTGTGGAAACCATTCATCACATGTCATGATTTCCATAGTATCCAAGGCATTGCTTCCAAGACTATCTTGGTGGACAATGTCCCTTTCTGAATCGAGTTCACTCCTCGTTTCAGTCCTTTAACACTAAACCAGATTAACTTACCATTCTAGACATATATATCTCATGAGATATAAATCTTTACCTAATGCATTGGAAAGAGATATAGGTCCCACCCTTCTCATAATGAAATCATTCTTACTTGTGCCACAAAATAAACATACATCATTCATAATAACCCAATAAATAAAATGGGTTTCATAAACATCATCCCATCATCACATAATCCATATAAAAGAAATGGATATCATTTCATTATAAGAAAAGTGAAACCATGTAAATCATAGATACATTACACTTGAAACATACACATGTGAAATAATGTCATCTTAGAAGAAAATGGTTTTGATAAAACACTTTAAATAAATTCTTGAGGAAAATACCCTTTTTTCTTCAAAATCATTTTCTTTTCACAAAATGTCATGCAATTTTAGAAGAAAAGTTTTTTTTGAAAATATTCATGAAATATTTTGAAGGAAGATTCCTGAAAATAAGACTTTTTAAAACCATAAAAATCCTTTCATGCCGTATACGTTAAAAAAACATTCTTATCGTACTTTTGTTGGAAAAGTCAAAAAAGTACCTCGTAACATAAAAAAAAGAAAGATTCCTTACATACCATGTAGTAAAAGTCAAAAGTGGGTAAAAAGGACTTTAAACATACATGAAACCGTTTTTAGGAAACATGGACATGGATGATAACAATAACCCCAGTAAATAATTACGAATAAGCAATCTCAGATAAAAATGAGATTTGCAAAATTATCCCTTACCTTAGGTCCGATATGCTTCGTACGTATCTGAACCCCCAGTATAATGATTTAAATAATGTTATTGACTTATTACAGAATCATATTCATTGTTATTATATCATATATGGTTCACTTATGACTTTATATTACCCGTTCTTTTGTAAATTCATGTTAAAGTATCGTTTTGGGTAAAATCGTCTCATTTGTCGTTCATGTTTTAACTTGTAATTATTCATATGATTACTTAGATCATGATTACTTATATCCAGAATGTAAAACAAGATTTATATATAATATATATTCATAATATACATATATATAATATATAGATAAATGGAATGAAATACACCGTTCATGGAGACGGCAGGCCGTACGTACGCATGAACGTTGTTTTCATTTCCTTATTGAATTGAATAGAATTAAGTAGATGAAATAAATATATATATACATAAATCCAGTATCATTATTATGTCATGTATTTAATGATTAATTATTATATATACTTTATAATCATTCATGAATGTTTAATCATTGAGAATGAATCTCATCGCGTCGTGGAGACGGTAGTCCGTATGTACGCACGAGCGATGATATCTTTCCCATGATCGTGGAATTGTATACAAGTGTATGTATAATATTCAAGAATAAATATCACTTTAAAATAATCATATATAGTCATTATTTACACCATTATACCCATCCAAGTAAGGTGGTGGTGGAAAATAGATTACACCACGGCGTGGAGACGGTATTCCGTACATACGCACGCGCGGTGATTTTGTTTTCCGTAGGATGGATATATTGTGAAATAGGGTTGTTTCATACTTATAATAAAATATCTGTATATGAGTGATACTAATTTTATTACTTCATAATTAAACAACTAAAGAAGAATAAGTGGAAGAAGAAATAAAGTTGAAAGAATCGTTAACGAACATTACCTCTTCTTTGAAGCGCCTCTTTGAGACCTCCTCTTAGGGCAATATAATTGGTCTTTAAAGAAGACCAGGACCTCTAGGATGTTTCTAGGGAAGTGGAGAAGATAATTTGGCAGGGTTTGTCCGAGCATGAAGGCTCAAATTTGTGTGAGGAAGGGAGGGAGGAGGTGCCCTTTTATAAGGGAGGGGAGGGGCACCTTTGGAAATCTTAACAATATTAATTTATAATAAATCTAAACCAACTTAAAAACCTCAAAAAATGACTCATATTAGAATATTAGATGATATAGGGTTTTAATCTAATCAACCAATAAAATTTAGACAAGTTAGGAATTTATTTTCAACATCATCAACTTGATTTATCCTTATTTAATCAATTTAATTTTATTTGTGGTAATAACATTCTAAATTTTAAATTTAAAAAAATAATTACTTATTTACTATGAATTGTCCATAATTGGATACTTTAAAACATTTTATACCATATAAATTTAAATTTATAATTTTTAAATATTTTTGTGATTTTTAAACAATTTTATAATATGTTATTTTTATAAAATAACAATAGTGTCAAATTTGACACTATTAAATTATTTGAATTTAAATAAATTATATACAGAAGATATGTTTTAACTAAAAGATTTAATAGATTCATAAAAGTTCATATGTATCTAGAAAATTTGTGGATCACATTAAATACTTCATATAATATTTATTTTATTATTTTTAAAACCATTTATTAGGTTTATTTCTTAATAAAATAATTACTACATCATTTTTGTATAATTATTTAATATACATATATGTTGCATAAAAATTAAAAATAAAATCTTATAATGAATATAAATCTATTAAATTTCACAATAATACTTTTACTCGAATTTATCATCTTAAAATCACAATATTTAAATTGTTATATTTATTAAATTATGAAGGTGACAACTTTGGCATCATTTAAAATAAAATAATATAAATGTCATAATCACCTTAATAAGGATCCAAATGGTCAGAAATTCGGCTAGGGGATGATTAGGGTTTATATATAAACAAATAAATAGTTTTTTTCAGAATTTTGGGCCTTTTTATATGTATTAATATTTCAATAAATACTATATTATTGATTTTTCACTAAATAAATAATTTCTGCATCATTAATATATAAGATAATAAGGTAATTAAATAACTCTTAAAAATTACAAATAAATTACCATGACAAATAAAAACATTTTATATTTCAAATGAGTATTTATAGAAGAATTTATATTCTGTATAAACTTATATTAAAAATATTTTAATTATTAAAGTTGAGTGAGGCATATTTCACTTTCCTTTAAATAAAATAAACTAAAGGTCTTAATCACCTCCAAGTGGGTTCTAATGGATTACATTTAGACCCAAATATGACTTAGGAAAAATTATAATCATCCAATTGTATTAAGACAAGTAATAAAATAAATTTATAATATTATATTTACCCTTAATTACCCAATTTACCTTTTACTATGGTAAATAAAATTTACCGTTGTTACTATTCATAAAGCCCAAAAATAAAAAGTAGTCTATTAATATAATTTGGACCCACTGATTTAAAATATGAAATTAGTTTTTATAAATTCAATACACATAAGTTGCAGAAATTAAATTAAAATTAATCTCGTTGTCGAAAGAGAACGGGTTTTTGTTTAAAACATTGCAAAAGATTGAATTTATTTTACCTACGAATTCAATGTAATATCAAGGCTAATGACATAAATTATATTAAATGGTAAAAATATATTCTATTTATACTTTAAAACCATTCAATATTATTATTTAACCAAATAAGTTATTATGATGAAAAAGTTGTTTTTAATTAAAATATAGCGTGTTTTTACTATTCATTAAAATATGAAAGTTATCAGAATAATATGAAAAATTTATCCAAGGTAAAATTTTATATCCTGATTCCAAATAATAATTTTATTTTGTAAAACTGAACTTATAAACATGTCAAAAACTAGATTTAAAGTGGGTGCGGCATCAAAGGGCGGCAAAAATGCATTTTTTGAAAAATACTTATTTTACCCGAAAAAATTATTTTGTTCTTATACTATGTTCTAGAAAATGTGTAAGATGTATAATAATATTATAAAATTAAAAATTTTGTCAATACTATTCATAACGGCTAGTTCATAATAATATTATAATAATATATCATTATTTAGTAAAACTCGATATTGCGTACAACACACGCTATCGAGGAAGGTTGTGATTGCGTGTAATGCAAGCCATGTCAGGGTTGCGTGTTGTGAAACAATGCTTCATTGTTTCGTATAACAGAATCCAACCATATTTCATTTATACATTGAATATAAATATATATATATACACCCACACACTCAACGTTGCGTAGAATGACTATTATAAAACGAACATGAAATTGTGTGTAACACGATCCAAGAATAGCATTGCGTATACTGCAAGCTAATACGATGTTGCGTATAGTACAAGCTAAACTTGGTGTGCTGTATAATAGAAGACATCAATGAAAGTAAAAGAATGTTTTTCACAAAATCTTGGGGTGTTACATGTATAATTCTAAAACATTGTAATTTAAAGAATTTATATAAAACAGTAATGAAAACATGGATACACACTCATTACTAAAATAAAACCAAAAATAATTTAATATATTAAATAAATCCAATATTAATCTAATATAAATCATTGATATCAAAAACCCAATCTTTCCATAAGTCATTAATCATTTATAAGTTATCAAGTACTATCCAAATTACTTTATTTAGGTCTATCATTTCATTGTCCCACCATTATAAGCTCGACATTAGGAAAATATTAAATTTGTATATTACCTTAATCATGTGTTTTATGTAAAGCATCACATCTCCATTAAATGAAATTTCATGGTCATATGATCCATTTACTATATTCTCAAAGATCATTAAAAAAATATTATAATGGAAAATAATTATGTATTTCAGTATATATATATATATTAATTCATAAAATCCAATACATAAAAACATTAATCATCTCATATCCTTATCATACCATTAATTATATTTTATCATCTTGTTCTTTAATACCTCTTTCCTACTGTATGAGAAATGAATAACGTCCTAGCATTCATAAACATTAATTTAATCGTGATTTTTATATTTAATGAAAAAAATACTTTTAAAATATACCATAAATTTTATATTTCATTCATATTATCTTCATGATAATTTTTGTGAACATTAATAGAAAATCCATGCAGATTGTCTTCTTAATATTTACCCTTAAGACATTGATTTGTGTAATCCAGTTACCATCCACATTTGAAGCATTCATCAAACAATGAAATCATAGGGGGTCCATTATTCTTATCCATTGTGTTAACAAATCAATTTTTAATCTATAATTAATTTCAATGTTACCTTATTATATCTATATAATACATATAATAATTACATCTAAGAATGATCTTGAGTGATTCGTTCCACAATATCAAAATATATGAAATTGAATCTTCTTTCCTATATAGTCTCCACCACCTAAATAATCAACGAAGACTATCATTATCTTCTTTAGTGTGTCAAAGTGTTTGTTAATTTGAATGTTTCTAATCATATATTTTGTTTAATAATTATAAATAATTATAATATCTTTCCCTATGGTAACAATCTAATTTGGTTCATTATGAACACTTTGTCTATCACATTCTTTATTAATCAAGTGCCTTTTGTTCACTTGATGGACTAAAACCAATAAAAATAGTGTAAAAAACTATAATCATAGTGGGAAAGAATATAATCATGAAAAATCATGTATATGATGTCTAAATTATGAGGCCTTATTTTCAATCCAAGACACCATAGGATTAACCTAGGACAATCCTAGTCAATATTCAAATCCTTATTGATGGTTTGTAAGGAATGTGTGAATTTTTGAAGCATATCCCCTAAGAGTGTCAAAATTGGCTGTTGCAAGTCCCATTTTAAAACTATAATGAATGATAAAGAACATCTTAATGTTCCCTTTTATGATTTTTTTAATCCTTGGTACCTCTATACCAGATCTAAATATACCTTTACTATCTAGATTGGGGTGTAATTGCATCAAAACTATATGCTTTATCCTTTACCCAATTTCCATGAAATTTTCATATAATTTGATTCATCCATATACATATCCTTGGAAACATCCCTATATATATATACATATACATATATCTAGGTATATCACTAATATTTTATCATCCTAGTCTCTAAATGTTATGTAAACCTTTTATCTATAACAAATTTTAGGGATCCAAACCTATCAAGTATAAATATTACAACTTTTTATATGCATATTCAAGAAATTTGAAAACTAAAAACCTATTGACCATACATGTTTACTGTATTTTGTGGCTAGACACAACATTTTATTATTTATTTAATGAAATTAAAAATCTCTCATAATGATCTTACTATAGTGTTCTTTTCATAGAAATACCATTCCTAATACATTTCTTCATAACATGGGGAATAGAGATATAAGAAAGGTTTTTCTCAAATGCTCACTAAGGGAAAACAATTCATATATCAATATATCATGAATTTAATATAATAAGGGATTGATTATAAAATTTTAAAACTATACTGTGCATATCATAGATCAAAAACATTAGTCATTGAATAAATAATGTCATTTTATATGCCATGAATCCTAGTGGAATCAAAGAACACGATCCATGAGAACATATCATTGGAATAAGACATTGATTTTTAGTATACACATAAACATAGTATATCATATAAATATAAGTTCTGGGATCATTTCTAAGACTATCATAATGGAATGTTTTAAATCAAAAAACCATCATAGTATTCAAGATTCAATCCCAAGAAAATCATAATCGACATAGTCTCTTACTAAACTGAGTTCACTCGGAATTTTAGCCTTATTTATCTAATTACATGTCAAAATTTACCCAATTAATTAGAGGGAGTTATATGTACCTCCTATATTGGTTATAGTGTAATCACCATCCTTAGTTATAACATGACAACAATCTCATAATGAAATTCATACATATGTGTGCCAAAATATGATTTAATGTTTATTTTATCATAAACCATGAAAATAAATAGGTTTCATAAACATTTAATTATAAAATATCTTATAAAAAGAAAAGGTTTCATAATTATTTCATCATTTAGTAAATGAATAACCCATTGAGAAAAATTATATGTATTTTATCATTGTATAACCAATGTAATTGAATGGATTTCAAAAACTTCTTTTCATCACAAACATAAACCATGAATAGAAATAAAAAATTGGAATCCTTGAAATATATCCCAAATAAAGAATATTTAAGATCAAAGGATGTCATAAAATATGAACAATAATATTGGAAAGATATCATAGAACCTTTAATTAGGAAAATAACATCTCTAAATTATAAAACATATTAAATGATAAAACATTTTCAAAATAATTTTCTCTAAAAATAACCTTGGATAATTATAAAGGAATATTTTAAAATCATTTATTACACTGTATGAGGAAAATATACCTTCTTATGAGATATCTATTAAATCATAAAAATCCATAAAACATTTGTTAATTAGATTTATTTTAAAATAAACTTTGAAACGTATAATGGAAGAATTATAAAATTGAGTTGTAAAGATGGTGGAAAATTTTATTAATGTCATACATGTTAAAAATAAGACTCCTTTCACAATTTTTAAAAAGTAAAACCCAGTATTTTTTGTAAAAATGAATGAAAATTAATTAAATTTTGTTTTAAAAGATCAAAAATGGGTAAATATGACTTTAGTAAAACAATTAATAAAATTTAAAAAAACAATTTTTAAACCATTATTTTGAGAACAAAACTTTTGAAATAAATGATTTTCATCTAAGGAGAGAAATAAAGTAAGCCCCCTTTAAAAACATTACTTTGAACTATTTAGTAAATAAATAGAGTTAATGAATGGAAACATGTATTTTCGTGGAATAACTATTGGATAAGAATGGTCTTCTGTTCCTTAATATATGGATAGTAATATTTCTTCATCATAAGCCTAAAAATAAATAGTCCTGATAAAAGATGAGATTGTATCATAAAACACTTACCACTTTGTAACTTTGAAACCTAATACCAATGAAATAATAAAATTCAATAAAACATAAAATAATATTATGTTAATGAAATTAATTTTAATATATTTAAAAGGGTATGTATATACACCTCATAAAATAATATAGGTTTATAACATAACATATGCCTCGAAGAAGGAAAATTGAGAATCAAATCACTTATCGCTTCATTAATCATTGGAATCATAAGACCCAATAAATAATAACATAAAATAAAAATTAAATTATATTTAAAATATGTATATTCATGATATAAAATTTAAATTTACAATTATATTTACCACAAAAATGAAGTGAGTGTTGTATTTGTATATGTCTTCTTAAAATAAAAGAGACTAGAAATCCGTTTCATAATTCTTGACTACCTTTATACACATTTTAAAATCCTATATAAAAATATAAAATTATTTTTCATTTATTATGGAAATATATATATATATATATATATATATCATACCATTTATGACTTACTTATGACCATTTATTACACGTTTATTAACAGTTCCTTCTTAAAATCATGTTTTGTATAGTAATCACTTGGTTTTTCATGTATGTTTTAATTTGATATTTTCGGTCCTCTAAAATTTATCTTGGGTAAATCATTTCCATAATGTCAAAAAATATTTCAATATCATATATATTTATTATAATTTTATTAATAATGATCCAAAAAATTTATATATAGAAAATGTAATACATTGTTCAGGTAGATGGTAGGTCAAACCTATGCATGAATGATCTTTCAATTTTATTGATGGATTGATAGAAATATAATTAAAAAATTATTACATTTAAAGAATAATATTTAATTCATATATAGAATTTTTTTTAAAATATCCTTATAACCATCCATGTAAGTTCAATGTGAAAAACAAAACACATCACTTTATGAGGGAGTATTCAATCGTACACATGAATGTTGCTATCGTGTTCTCAAGAAATTAAATGATTGAATTAGTACATGATATAATGATTAAAAAAGCATAATAATATCATATATACTATACATAATAAATAGATAAATCATTATATCCATCTGTGAGATGTGGTTATGGAAAACAAATAATATTTGTTCGTGAGGTTGTAGCCCACCACACACACACAAATGAAGATTTTTTAACAAATTTTATTGAACAGGAGAATGAGTTAGGTTATTAATTTTTCATATTAATATCTCAAAATTTTTTATATACTATGTTTATTATATCATCATGGTTTAGTCATTATAGAATGTGGTGGGGGAAGAAAGGAAATAAAATACCCAGTTTGGGACGTTACATCTTCTTCAAACAAATTATTTTCCTATTAAAAAAAATGAATTTATGGAAGGGTTTATAGAAAAAATAATGAATCAAGGATTATATTAGTTAATTTTTAAATTTATTATTTCTTATATTTTCCAAAAAAAATAATTTGTTAGTGGTAGATGAGTGGAACACATCTAATTTTTTTAAAATAAAATCTATAAAAATATTCTTCACATTCCAAAAGGATATAGAACTAGAAATTAATCATTTTTAAAAGTTATAATGACTAAATATCTCTATTAAAGTGGGTTTTTAAAAGAATATAGGTCCTTTTACACCGTATCTTTTTTAACCCCTCAGTAACCCATATTCATCTCAGTCGTGGAAGTTTATTTTTAATACATTTATTATTCATAATTATAATAAATTAGGTTGAACATATTTTAAAATAACAATTCTTATGATTACAAATATGCAATTGATATTTAAAAATTCAATTCACAGAATACGAAAATTTTAATTTAATATTGATCCTCCACACGCCATGATAAAGCAGTTTTTCTAAGAGAAAATGTTCAAATGTTTAAAAATATTATATATAATAATTATATATTAAATTTATTAAATAGAAAAAAAATAGATTATTAGATATTAAATTTAACTAATTTTACTTCCAAAATTAACTTATGCTTTTTTTATATTTTTATTTCTTTAAATGAAATGATAATTCTTAATGAAAACCAGTATTTGTCACTATATATCCAAAAATATATCTTGTCATCCAATTATAAATTATTTAGCCTAATATAGTTTTTAAATGACTATTACAAAAATTAATCATATTGTTTCATATAAATATTATATATTTAAAAAAATTAATTTTAATATAAGTACACAAAAGATAAAAAAACAACTGTTCAGAAAAATAATGTTTTAAGTGAAAAATTAGTTTCATTATTATCACTTGTCATAAATACACATAAGTATAATGTTATACATTGTATTGAATAATAATATAAAAGTTTAATTAAAATCATCCAAAAATGTTGGTTCTTAACATATTGAGGTAAAATGTGTTTGTGCGTATAAAAATAGTTTTTTAACAGTTATTTTCAAGTAGATTTTATTTTCATTTCTTATTAATCGGTGACCAAATAATTAATTGTATAAAAATTTGTACAATATATAATTTTATTATTTAGTTACAAATATTCATTCCCTCCATTACAATACCTATGTGATAACTATAAATTTAAATAATAATATTTTAATAGTACGGTACATTTAATTAATACACAATGTTGTGTATATCGTATGCTGAACTCAGTTTTTCATGTTACATAATATAATATCACTATTATACGTATACAAAAATGAACTAGAAATAACTTTATTTGAAAACAATTATTTCTCAAAATCACAAAATGTTACATTTTTCTTGGATGAAAAGATGTATAAATAGTATTTTATTTGGTTGTTTATAGAGGCTTCATGTGTCCTTGTGTTATACTAATTTTTCTATTGGGCATGGAGTCCAATGGTAAATTTTGTGATTAGATTTATATTTTAATAAATCTTGATGATCCAAAAAAGGAAATATCAAGAAGAAACACATCAATAAAACATCAAAATTAATAGTTCATGTTTTGTTGATCTCTTTTGTAGTAAAATTATTTAAATCTTATTCATTATTTTGTTTTCATGAAACCCATGAAAATAAATGGATTGATTTTTGTTCACGAATGGATGAAATATTTTAATGATTCAAATTGGGCACACCATTTTGTTAGAGTTATTGTTTATGGTATTTTTTATACAGATCCAAAAATGGAACATAGGTCCCCCATATTTGACAAGGAATGTCATCAAGGACCTAATTCACAAGGGAAGGCGATCATGGGGGTTTTCACACCCAGTATTTCATGTTTGGTTATTGATACAGTTTTCTGTAAATCACGGTCTTCTCCTCGGGTTCTGGGTGTGAAGGGTGTTGAGTATTAGATTGTCCTCTTTTCCTAACATTTCACTCTTAGTTTTCCCTTGGGTTGTTTGTGAGTTTTGGAGAGAAGATATCATTTTTTGCATGAGGTGGCCCTACCACAGTTGGAACATGTTCATTTGATGGATTAGGGGTAATTATGAGATAATTATAAAACCCACCACATGTAATGAGCATCGGTGTTTGGCCACATAGGGGTGACCATGTGTTTGACTTTATGGAAGCCACACAGTTTGGTTTATTGTTTAACAAACACTGCAGCCTAACCATGCGGCCCTGCCCAGAATAAAAAAAATTAATTTTACATGTTTTCTACTTGGGATTTTTAGACCCCAAAAAGAAAAAAGTAGTTTCCCATTGGGATTCTAAACATAAATCAGTCTCCCATGGCATCCCAATCCATTCTAATACCTATTTTGGTGTATATATAATGGAAGATGAAGGGTTTACTAGTTTCCAAGGTTAGTTTTCTTCCCTTCTCTTCTCCCTCGTCTTTATCCTTACAATTTTTCTTGGGTTTATCTTCTGTTCTAGTTATACACGTCCTAATATTCTGAATTCGCAAGATTTTTATGTGGTTTCTTCTTTTAGGGTTGGTCTTCAGATATCCTGTGTTTTGGTACCCGTGGCAGGTGTTTTCGGTTATGTTTTTCCATTCCACCGTGGTTTTCAGGTAGTATTCCCACTAAACATGTCCTTTATATTTAATATTAATCCTTTTCACGGTATTTTAACCATAAAAACATTCTAATTTCTATTTTCTAGGCCTTAAATAGCTTTATTTGTTCTGCAGGGTGGTGTTTATGACATGTTTTGTGAAAAGTTATTTTTTTTGTCATAGTGAACACCGCGTGTTTGTTTAAATGTTCATTTGAATTTATCACATAGTTTATGATGTTTATAATTTTTATTAGAAATCGATATAAATTTTATTCATGAAAAAAATTATAGCATTTTTAGTGTTCAGTCGATTTTTTATTAAATGTTGCATGACTTATTTTTGGGAAAGTTCTTGGTTAGATTTTATGTGCTCAAGGTGATATAAAATGAGTGTTTTCGATTATGAAAACTATTGGCCACATGTGAATCATGTTTTTTTGTTCCTTATGTGGGTTCCAACAAATTTTTTGGATTTATAATGAAATTATTATGGGTTATAGGGTGTTTTCGATTGGGTTCCCAATAATGGGCTCATTTGGAATCTTTATAGAAATAAATGGGTTTTGAATGTGTAACCTGAATTCTATGGTCAGTAAGAATTTTTTTTTCTGAAAATGGTGTGTTTACACATCTTTATGAATATTGGAATTGGTTATTTTGATAAATTTTATTATTTTTAAGAATTATTAATGTCCCATTTATCATTTTGGTTATCAAAATGGTTTTCATGTGTTTTACATGTTCTATCATTTGTGGTCTTATTATGATTCATGATATTGATTTATTAAATGGTGTTGGGGATGAAAAATAACGTTTTATATGGTATTGGTAGGTGTTTTCCCTTAAAGGGTCATTTTTAAATGGATTTTATGTGTAAAGCCTCATTATACATCTTGAAATTGTTTTATGATAATTTTAAGTGGTTTATTGATCTATGAAAGAAATGTGAAACATGTTTGTTGGATGTTTGGTGTGTGTATGATTTGGAAGAAAGAATTTTTAAATTAAAAGTGTATTTTATAACATGTGAAACATGATTGAGAAAAAGGTAGAAACATGGGTATCTTGATGGGTAGACATGTACAAGTATACTAGTGATCCAGAGTGGTTTCATCCCTATTTCCTAATGGAAGTTTGATGATGTCAAAACTAACTAAAAAATGATGATAATGTTAGGGACCACTATGTTATGGTTATTTTATCTTACTTATGGCTCATGCAAGGGAACATATATTATTTATGGTTATTTTTACACTATGATACAAGGTACCTAGGTCCCATAATGAACTTGTGCCTTGGGGTGTTACCGTGAATAGTGATCATTGGTTATTATTTAATCAATGTCAGCATACGATGTGTTTTATTGGTATTTTTAGTATCATATTTTTTATTTAAATTTTTACATTCTATAAATTATCCCTCTAGAAAACTGTTTTCATTTTGAAGTTACATCTATTTGAAATTTTTTAGAATCATTTTCTCTTCATGAAAACATATACGCATTTTATTTTATAATGTTTACAGCATGGAATCCTTTTAGGAAAACATAATTTTATATTTTTATTCAATCATAAAATTTATGTTTCATTTATTTTAATGAATGTGAATTGGGAATAGAATTTTGGGATAACTTATTGAGTTGTAATACTCAGGCCAATAGAATTTTTCTATTTTTAGACCTTCTGCATGTTTCATCTTGGGTTTGATCACCTTGGGTGATGTTTGATCACTATGTTGGAGAGTGACCAGTGGGGTCACATGTAGTTACCTGGTTATCAGGTTTGGTTGGGTGAGTTGTTTAGTTCTGTTGTAATTTCACTTTCAGGGACAAATAATTTTCAGTTCATCTTTTATATAAATGTGTTTTGGGATATCAGTTTCTTCCCATGGTTTGTTTAATCATTTATTGGTGGGAGAAATAATTCCCTTGTCACTCTATAGATGCGCTCGGTTCATTTCACTATCTCAGTAGGATTGGAAATGCCTATTGGGACTTGTCATGGATCAGCCCATGTAACTAGTTCAGGGTTGACTAGGGATGGTTCATGAAAAAATAGTATCATAGGAGGCCAAAACTTAACATACTATTTTTATACAGTTCCCTTGTTATTTGGGGGATTTTCCTGTAGATGGAGTAGTATTTTCAGGACTATAGTGATAAGTGTGGGATGAGAGTCGTGAAATCTAACTCGTTCTGATCCTCATGTGTCAATGGGAAGTCTGGTTTTATTTTATTCATTGGTTATTAGAGATTATTTAGTGATTGGAATATGATAAGGGGAGTTAGACGAATGTCCTCCGTGACCTCATAGGTCATAGAGATCCAAGTGGAGCTGGGGAATGGTGGTAAGAGGGATCTTTATATTGGTGGTGTGTTTGAAATATGGCCGCTAACCATATGGCCATTTCCCCCACCAACAGTAGTTACATTTTTTGGGTCTCTTAGGAATTTCTTGAATTTAGAATTTTGTTTTGAAAATCCATATGTGAAAATTGTGAAAGTGATTTCTCAATGATTAATATAAGAGTGGTTTTAAAATTCTAGGTTATTGTGAAACAAATTATATGGAGAAATTTGAAATGATTTAATAGGATTGAATTTCCTTAATTTAATCTTCTGGTTTCTTGAAATAAAAAGGTTTGGAAATCTTAGATTACATTAATGTTATTATGAAACATTGTTTTAAATTGGATGTGTTGGGGAATTTAGATGTGTTTTTTCTGATGAATTGGTTTTGGGAATAAATTTAGATCTAGTAGTGTTTTTCTAAAAAATGGTATTGAAACATGTGGCTATTCGATTAAGAAAAGGGACATATCTGAATTCTTGAAATAGTAAAGGTTTGTTTGGAATAACAAGATTATTTGGAGGTTTTATTAAATGAAATATAAAGGGTATTTAATATAATGTTTCTTGATGAATTATGGTTTATTAAGATACTTGAAATAGTTTTGATAAATCTGAAAATGGTTTTTCTCTTGGTGGTTAGTGTTCCTTTGGAAGGAAAATGATTTTTGGAATGATGTTGTTTGTTTTATCCTTTAAAGTTTTCATGGTTTCTCACATGCGTGGTTTTGTATAGATATGTTTATGTTTGCTCAGTATGGAATATTGGTTGGCTACCAATGGTGGAATGGAAATGTTCAATTGAGTGATACTTGATGAAACACCATTGGTGAATGTAAAATCCAACATGTTATATTGTAATTAAAAAGTGTTTTGAGGAAAAACCTTTTGGAAATTTTATTAAACCGATGGTTATGTGGATGGTTTTTCCTATGTCATAGAAGTGATATTTATTTGGTATGCTTTATTTTGATCTAGTAGACATACTCTTGTTGTATCTTATGATGGGATCTTATCAGTGGATTTGTTTTGGAGTAATGTTCAGTGAGTTTCCAGAGATGTGTGGGATGTTGTGATGTGTCCATATATGGTTCTTTATAAGAAAGTTCTCTAGTCGATCAACCTATGAATTATTTTTTATGTTCCAAATTCTATATACACCTCTTAGAATAATGACTCCACCCATTTTTTTTAAATAGAGTGTTGTATGGGATTGATTTAATGGGATTCCCTATTGTGATAATTTGTTTGGATATAGAAGTTGTGTTCTGTAATTTTGATGTGTTCCTCCATATTCCATTCCCATTTTCTCCTCATTAGGAGTGAGAAAGAATGGTACTATATATACCTGAGTTCCTGTTTACAAGGTGGTGTACTATTCAGAATGTGATATTTTTGGGGTGTTCTTATTCTTAGCTTCTGGATTCAGCGTAACAGATGCTTCAAACCTCATGGATCTAGACATAGGCTTGTAAGTGACGATTTTCACGTCATTTGGAAATCTCCATAGGTGTGGGAGATTGAATAAGATCCTACCTCCAACATTATGGATTAGTAGTTTCTATGTTTCTATTGTGTTTCCTCATTACATTGAACATATTATTATCATAGAGAGGATAGTGGAAATACCCCTCATGCAGCGTTTGTGGTTATGCCTTCTCGAATGTTGGTTTCCTATCAATTTCCCTATGTGGACCGCTAATGTGAATCGGGTGTGGTCTTTGTTTT
Source organism: Viscum album (assembly GCA_963277665.1). NCBI lineage: Eukaryota > Viridiplantae > Streptophyta > Magnoliopsida > Santalales > Viscaceae > Viscum > Viscum album. Next base: position 363,929,914 of record OY728166.1, on the reverse strand, counting down.
GTCTTTTTGTGGGTGGAGATTGTTGGGTATTACCAGGTTATGGTTTTAGTTTCCCATTGATTGGGTACCCTTACCTCCCCATCATGAGTGGTTGGGGTTTCGATTCATGCTAAAGGTGTTGACCCCATTATTTTCCCCTTCATTCAGGAGTGGGTGGTTTAAATGATCATGGTATTTTTTCTTAACATGGGTTGGTAGGTTGCTGTGGGAAAGTTTTTGTGGGCCTTTTCTGGTTCGACCTGATTACATATCATTTTGGATTCTTTTTTGTTCATTATTAGATGGTTCGTAATGGTGGGGAGACCCACTGTCGGTCTTGAGGTTCTTTCCATTATGGATTTGTCAGATGATATTTGTGTTTTGAGGGAGGAGAGTTTGTTCTGGCCTCCCCCTAAATCATTGGATTTCGTGAATACTCTATGGTTTGGGTGATCATTGGAATCATTGGGGTATGGACCAAAAATCTGGTTCTTGGCTTGGTTGTAGAGGTAATGGATTGATCATTTTGTTGATTTTTATAATATGGTTGTGAGTTAGTGTTTTGTTTCATCATTAGGCATAAGTTCTAAAACTTTTGGATTATAATTCTTTGGATTGAGATTCTATACTATATGGACAAGACATAATTAGGTGTTGATTAATTATCTGTAATTTCTTATATATTTATAGGGGTGTAAATCATTAATGATGGGGAAAATTGTTAAACCCTTTTTTTTCATGTTTGTCTTCTGATCCGGGTTGTTGAATTTCTTTTTCTATTTCTCAGGTTCTGAGTGTGGTGGGTGGTGAGTCTTATGGAGTAGTATTTTCCTAATATTTCCCTATTGGTTGGACCTTGTATTGTATGTGAGTTTTGGAGTGATGATTAAAATTTTGGCATGATGTGGCCCGACGCACATTTGGCACATGGACGGGCGGTGGCATAGGGGTAATCAGGAAGTAGGTATAAAAACTACTGCCCAATTCTAACATGGTTGTGTAGCTAGTTAAGGTTGACTATGAGGTTGACTCCATGGCTGTCGCACGGTTTGGAACATAGTTCAATAAACTGTATGACCTAACTCTGCAGATGTGAACCAAATTAAAAATTTTAATATTACAAGATTTCCAAATTAGGCTTTTTTGACCAAAATGCTCCTAAATTTATTTTCCTATGTGCAGCTTAACCTATGGAGGTCTCTCATGGATTCCCAGGCCACCCCACCCTCCACATTTGGTGTACATCTAAAGGAAGATAATGTTTTGACTAGTTACCAAGGTGAGTTTTCTTGAATTTTATTCTCCCTATTTTATCTCATTCCAATTTTTCATGGGTTTTGCTTCTACCCTAGTAATTAAAGAACCAGTGTTCTGTTTTCTCATGATTTTTATTGGTTTTTTGTTTTTATTGGTCTGGTCTCCATATATCTAGTGTTTTTGAACCCGTAGTTTGTGTTTTCTGGTGTGTGTTTCCATTATTCCATGGGTTTTAGGAAGGTTTCCCATTTTACATGCCATTTTTATGTAATATTCATATTTTTTAGGGTATTTTCACCAACTAAACATTCTTAGTATTGTTTTATAATCCTTAAATAACATTATTTTGTGTGCAAGGCGGTGTTTATTCCTTGTTTTGTGAAAATTATTGTTTTTTTATAATAGTACACACCAATTTTTTGTTTAAATGTTCTATTTTTTTTATCACCAGATTTCGGATTGTTAGAACCTTATTTTTAAATTTATGTAAATATTTCGCATGAAATATTGGTTTCAAAACCTTTTTAGTGTTAAATCGAATTATTTTTATTAGAAGTTTCTTGCCTCATTTTTGAGAATGTTCTTGGTTGGATTTTTCATGCTCAAGTTGATATAAAATTATTGTATTGGATTATGAAAACTATTAGAATCATGTGAATCATGGTTTCTGGGTTCATTATGTTCGTTAAAATCTAGGATAGGGTTTTATAATAAAATTATTATGTGTTTTACGGTGTTTTGGCATGGGTTCTTGATAAATGGCATGTTTGACATCATTATAGAAATGGATGTGTTTAAAATCTATAACCTAAATTTTTAAGGGGGTTATGTAAATGTTTTTTATTCCAATGGTGTGTTTACTCCTCTTTATGAATAGGGTAATTTTTACTTTTTATAATTTTTCTTTTGTGATTTATTCTTAAACAACTGTTTGGTATTTATCTTGTAAAAATGGATTTCATGTGTATTCCACGTTGTTTAATTTGGGTACATTTTATGAATCATGAAATTGATTAATTAAATGGTTTTGGGGATTCCAAATATGTTTTTATATGATATTGGAGGGCGTTTGGCCTTAGTAGAGCATTTTTAAATGGATTTTATATGCAAATCCTCATTATAAATCTTGATTTTTTTTGAAAATTTTAACGGGATTATTGATTCATGAATGAATTATGGATCATGTTTGTGGGTTCTTTGGTGTGTTTATGATTTGGAAAATATATTTTTTTTATGAAATGTGTGTTTGATAACATGTGGAGCTTTATTGAGAACACAGAGGGAAACCTATGTATCTAGGTAGGAAAATATGTACTAGTATTCATGTGATATAGAGTGGTTCCGTCCCTATAATTCATATCAATTTTGACAATGAAAACACTAAATAAACAATGATGATAATTTTGGTGACCAATTAGTTATGGGTATTTTTCCCTAATAGTGTTTTTTACATGAGAATATATATTTGTTATCATTACTTTTAAACCGATGTAACAGGTACTTGGGGTCCACAACACACTAGTTCCTAGGGGTGTTCTCGTGACTAGTTCTGAATGGATATTTTGTACTGATCATCTTCATATAAAGTGTTTGGTTAGTAAATTATATAGTGCACATGTATTATATAATTTTTCACATTATTTAAATCAGACATCTCAAGAACTGTTTTCATATTAATGTCACATATCATTAAAATTGGTTACTAGAATCTCCTATTTATGAAAACATGCAAGTATTTTATTTTATAATGTTTATAGTATGGAATGTTGTTTGGAAAATGTACATTTCTATATTTTATTTCAAACATGAAATTGATGTTTCTTATATTTTACTGGAAGGTCATTGGGAATAGAATATCAGTATAACCTATTGTATTTTAATACTCACAGTTATAGTATTCTTCTGTTTTTATCACTTGTTTAGGTTTCAGCTAGAGTCTGATTGCTCTGGATGACATGTGATCATTGTGATGGGGAGTGACCAGTAGGGACACATGGAGTTAGTTTTTTGTCAATTTTGGTTAGTTCAGTTGTTTGGTTTAGTTTTACATTAACTTTCGTGTACAAATAATATCCACATGATCTTTTATATTACTATGTTTTTGGGTTTTTTGTTTCATTTTATGGTTTTTTTAATTGTTTATTTGTGGCCTAAATAGTTCTCTTATCACACTGTTGATTCCCCCATTTCTTGTCACCATCCCAGGTGGATTGAGAACACCACTCAGGACTTGTAATGGAGCAGCACAGGTCACCAGTTTAGGGTCAACTCATGCTAGTTCATGACAAGTGTTTTCATCAATATGGAACATATGTGGCCACATTGGCCATGAGGATGGGGGTTAAGTCTAATCAAATTATTTTGATGGTAATTATTTCTCCTAATAAGACTCTTATATAGTGAAATATCATTATTTATAATATTATAATATAAACCTTCTTGTTGGTATGTTAAATAATTTATTATGTGGAAAAATTATTTTTCAATGAAAAGAAATAAATTATAGTATTAAAGAACTTTTGAAAATAAATAAATCCAGTTTAATATATTAGAAAATACAATGGAATATTTTCATATTCATATTATGAGTTAGTATGAGATTTTGAGGCCCGTAAAAGGCATGATGCAGATGAAATAAAAATATTAAATATATTATATTTTTTTTCAGTTTATTAAAAATAATTGAATAACTCCAAAAAGGATCAGTGTATGTGAAATGTAAGACCGTTTCTAGGTATAGGATGTGGTGTTTACACTATAAGTGTTATGACATTTCCATGCTTTAGATGTTTGGATGGATTTCTTGCAAGAAAAAGTTATTTTGTATTTCTTGTAACATACCGAGTAATTATATAAAAATACCTTTTCAATTTATTATATTTATGAATTAGATTGTAATTTTTTGTTAATGGGGATTATATGTCTAATAGCGTACTGAACACATAATAATGGGATTATCTGAAATCATACATTGCACCCAAGGCCAAGTTATACCAGAAAATAATATATTATTAACATTATTTTTTTGTAAAAATATAATAGATCTTATAATTGTGGGAATGAACCATATTAACTGAATTATGAAAAAGGGTTTAAACATGTTTATATAATGATTCAATGGTTATACAATAAATTATAAATATAAATAAAGACCAATTGAATATGAATGATGTTTTTTTATAAATAAAAATTATATGGAATAATTGTGTTTATAAAATATGAAAATCACTCTTGATGGATTATAATAATGATATAATAATTAAATATGATATTGAAAATTAATTTGATTTGTTTTCTAGGCATTATACGCGGCTAAATATAATTTTAATGAAAAAATGAGTATTTTTATATATATGTAGATTTATCAACTTTTAATGGAGGAACCATTTTAAATCTAGGTTTTGGAACTTTAATAAGTCCTATTTGTAAAAATACACATTTTTTTCGAAATGGAATATAAAAATTACTTTTGTTGAATTGTGGTATTTTGATGTTAAAATTCATTTTTTAAAATAAATAGTGAATTATATTTCACTTCAATTCAAATCTAACCATTCTTATAATTTATTTTTATAGTTAAGTTATCCATTTAATTGGTTTTAAAGTTTAATTGGATGATGTTTTTATCATTTAATCCAATTTTTTTTAATTTTAAGTAATTTCACATTTAAATTCGATGAAAACACATGTCAATCTTTTCATGGTTATTAATTTTTAAAAACCTGTTTTCTCATTCAATGGGATTAATTTTAAAATTAATTTTTCCACACATGTGAATTTAATTTTCAAACACTAACATGAATGGTTGAAATCAGTATGAAAAATTTGGTTTAATATGATCAAAATAATTTTTGCTGAACAGTATCTTTAGTATTTTATTTAAGATGGTTAATGCATCAATTAGGTAATTAAGTGAATAAAGTATCATAATAATTTAAAATTGTGATATCTCTTTTCCTATGTTTATTTTATAAGATTTGGCTAAACCATACTACCATTTGGATGAAAATTTGTCCTTCAAAACCCATTTGGGTGTGATTATGACATTTATAAGTTTGCATTTATGGTAAAGGAAACCTTATCATATAGATGACTGTTATTACAAAAAAAATTAATATACGAATATATAAGTGATCACTTCAAGTATAAAAAAGTAATTATAAATAAAAAATGGTTACCTATATCATGGTATTTTATTTTTACATATTAAGACTTAAATAATTAAATTAACAATGATGTAGTGATGATGCAATGATTCACTTACTAATGGAAGAATCACATAAATGATATTATAAATATTAAAATAAATATTATTTGATATAATTTATGTCATCCAAAAATATTCTTTCTGAATATAAAAATTTATAAAATTATTACATTATTTAGTTCAATTTTTTCTATCTTCTTCTAATTTATTAAAATTCGATAAAATGAATAGATTAAAAATTGACATAATTCATAACAGAAAATACAAAATAGATTATTAAATGTTATAAAATTCCTAAAAAATCTAAGAATTGATCAAATGGATACGATATGTCCTATTATTTAATGAATGGAAATTTATTTGGTCGTTTGAGATGTTATGATAATTACATTAACACACAAAGTATAAATAACAATATATCAAAGTAAGATTAAAAAGGGTAAAATATTGGTGAAACCAAATAGATAAGAATCCAAAAATATTCAAAACATGTATAATATTAATTGGAGGATGGTTATTCGACCCAAATCATCTTATTTTATAATTAAATTATTTTTTACCATTTTGAATTGGAAATTAATTTATATTAATTTAAAAAAATTAGAGTTTCCATAGGCTCCCCTTCCCTCACCTATAAAAATTTACCCACTCTTCTACAATACTCATAATTATGAAGACTTTTTGTTCAGCCATTATATTCCCAAAAATCATCCTAGATTCTCTCCACACATTCATAAGGCCTTAGTCTAGGAATAACACACTTCTTATAGGTGTTAAGTTGTTCTTCAGAGGTAGTCTATTGAAGTAGAGGTATCATTTTTTAAGAGTTTCAATTTTATTTCTTCTTTAACATCATTTAAATATTCTTCTACGAATATCAAATAATAACTCTAGTATCATGAATTTACTAATATGTTATTATGTTTATATCATACCATAAATCCATCTCTACTTCCATCAAATGGTAAATGAAATAATCGTTTGTGCTTACATGTGAACTATTACCTCCACAAACCGATTTTGTTAGTCTTTCAATACCATTTATCAAGGTCAATTATAATTATGGAATTTAATATTAATATTTTATTTTAATGGAATAATTATTATTTTAAAAGAATAATATTTCATTTATGTTCTTACCTTCCATTCACATAGAAATAGTAATGTCGTTCATCCATACATCTAAATTATCACCTACACAAAGTGATGTAAATCATTTTTATTCACCAAATCACATGTCTAATATATATAAGTATATTTTATTATTATTATTTTAAAAATATTATGATCATTGTGGAAATATAAAATAATAATTACCTTATTTCCATAATGATCAATGAAAAATGAAAACGGTACACATGCGTACGTATGGCCTATCATCTCCATGGATATAACATTGTTAATTTCTCAAAAAATTAATTAATGGATTGATATTAAAAGTATGATTAATTTATATAGGATATTATTATATATTTAATACTATTCTATATATGATGGACTTATGAACACGTGTAATAGTGACATCAAAACCATATTCATTTTCAACTTAAGTACCGAGTATCGATAAAACATCCGATATGAACTTAAATAATTATAGAATTTTTATAGAATGTTAAAAAGTAATATAAAAGAAATAATTAAATTGGAAATGGTAATCAATAAAGTATAAATTAATCAATGTTTATTATTCTAGAATATAAATATTGTATTTGATGAGTCAGACTAACGGTAAAGGACTTCGTGTCAATATCCTTTAATTGAGGCACATTTTAATTTTATATGCCACCTTCTTTTATAATGTGTTAAATGAACCCATTTTACTTTTAATTTCATTAAGTAGTTTTGAAAATTAGTCCTTCTATATGAATCATTTTACTTTAAAAATTACAAAAGGAATGTTTTTTTCGTATGTGGTGACAAAGACTTCTTCGCAGCTGTAACTGTTGTTTGATATTTTACACCCTCTATAAGCCACAATGTTTATAAAAGAATAATAATTACCATATATCTTTTTAATGTATTTTGGTATTGAAAATGGTTTTTATAATGAATTTAGTTTATCATTATCATAAAATAGTCTCTTGTGATTGGAATGTGGAAATGTTATTTTTCTATAAATGTTTGTTTTATATGTTATGATTATGTTATGGTTCTTGTGAATTTTTTATTTAAATGTGTGGTTCTAGGATAAAATGATGGTAGGTGATCCAATGATAAGTCTCTAGTTCATTGGGTAATGGGAAAGAGGTTTGGAATAAGGATTCTCTTATGATATTATGGGAATATACTGTGACGGGTATTCCAAAAATAACCATGAAGGTTACTCCTTATGTATCTCTCAAAACTAAAATGTATGTATGATATGAATTCCAAATGTTTCCATTATGATTTATGATTTATGATCGCTAAGATGTTTTTTAGGAATTTTATGATTTAATTTGGTATGTAAAAGAGTTTGTATTCTATGGGGGAAAGTATTATTTTCTGAAAATGTTTTCAAAATGTTTTAAATATTCATGGGCTAATTTGTTTTACTTATTTTATATAACTTACTAAGATTTTTATACTATTATAATTTTTCTGGAATGTTTCCCATAGGATATAATGATGGGTTAGATAAAGAAAGAATTTAGGATGAATGGTATTATTATTTTTATAAATAATAAGTCATCATGTTTTATATGATTTTTTTAGAATATCTAGAAAATGTATAGTGTGTATAATTGTCTACTTTATAATATTTGAGATGTTATATAATATTTATGATATAATTTTCTAAAAGTCTTAACCTAAAAAGAACCTTAATGTGAAAGAATGTAAATTTAGGAAAAAAACTCAATATTATAAAATTTTTAAGGATGAGGGCTTATAGTCGGTATTAGATTATGGTTTAGAAAAAATTAGATGATAGGGTGATATTTAACCAATTGTTACTAGTTATATATAACCACAATGATTAGAATAACATAAAGGGTCTTGGTTATTTTAGATAAATTAAATGAGTTTTCAATAACATGATTAAGAATCTCTTAGTGTTTATCTTCCTAATAAGATATTATATTATTATTTTATTTATATGCTCACACCAACATTTTGGGTTTTAGTACGTGGCTGGATCTAACAGGAACAAAATTAATAATGGATGTGATGGAAAATGTGGTGGTTCACTAAATAACCAACCGAATGAAATGGGAGATACAATGAGAACTCTCGTGGTTATTCTAAAAAAACTATCAGGAATCATGATTAAACACTTGGCCCATGGTGAGTTTTCTAATGAATCAAACATTATATAAATGAATCCATATGGAAGTGTAGGTAATAATCATAAAGCTAAGTATATTCAACAATATATGTGTTAAATATGTGGGGAAAAATACATAGGAAAATATTTTAAAGGGATAGAAAGATTTTATAGACGTGGTAATGAAGGTCATAAAAAAATATCCAATTAAGGAAAAAAGGAATCATTTAGTTGACTCTAGGAAATAAAAAGATGTCCCTTCTTATTTATCAGTTGAATGATTTAAATGTGGGTAGTGTGGTCATTATGAAAACAGATGACCAACAAAGAAGGTTTAGGATTGGGATAATTAGAACCATACAAATATATTTTCATCAGTACCTATTCTATTCCAATTGATGATAAAGAACTGAAAATAAAATAATGTGTTTTATGAAATAATATAGAAAATTATGGTTAAAGGATCACGAAGAATTCTGAATGATTATACAGGATTCCAGAAGTATGGTATATTGTAAGATGTTGAACTGTTTATTAATATTAATGCTCTTTTGATTGTGGGGTTACAATGGATGTTTTATGGTATGTGGAACCCTTATTTTTTTATTTGAAAATGTTATTTGGGGATTAATTATCATATTTATTATTGAAAAAAATCATTTGTACTTTTTGGGTTATATGAACCTTACTTTTTTTAGGTAAAATTTAGGGATTCAAAATGAAAGGAACGATATAAACATGAGATTGAAATTATTTATGGTTATTTATGAAGATCTTATCTCATTTTGGTAATTTTATAATAATTATATAGTTTTAGAAAAAGGGACATCCCGCAGACCGTTCGACAACCCATTGTGTCACACATGACTGCATGAATCAAACCCACTAGTGAGGTACAACAAGGCACTATCGCCTACCACTATCCTACGTGAAGTCCCTGGTTAGTATGACATCATTTTTTTAGTTAAATGAGTAGATTAAATAAGAATAATCTGATTTGGGTAACTTATTATCAATCCAATGGATATCCTTGGAATTGGAAAATGATTTTGGGATTATGTTATATATGTTATTTTGGAAGATGTTCACTATTTTTGGAACATTATATGATTAAAGTATTGTTGACGCTCCTTTTTCATCACATTGTCTAAATGAATGGAAAGGGAAATGAATTAGCGCAAATTGATTCATCCTTTGAAGAAAAAATCAAAAATCAACAAAGGCAGGAACAAGGGATCAAAAGCACATGTGCCACGCAAGTTTCATCACTGTCGCGCAAGTGGACTTGCGCGACGCCTAATGGCTGCACAAGTGACTTGCTTGCCCTAAAGGATAACCGCCCAAGTCTTCTTCAGCCTATAAATAGACCCTGTGGGGCCCCCATTTGAGGAGGAATTTTTTCCAGAATTCAGATTTAGAGCTCTGAACGCTCAAGTCTCTTCTCCAGGTCTTCCGAACACTTCTAAGGTAATTCTTTACCTAGAATGGAAGGTCTAAACAATAGGAGTAAGGTCTAAGTGTTAGAATTCACTAACACTTGCGTGCCTAAGGTATTTTACCATTAAGGGGAATGAACATACTTGCACGCCGCCCTACTTCCTCACCAAAACATGCACGCCTCTCTTCTGGAAGTACCTTAGGATAATTATAAAGGCATTTGTCAAGGATCGCTCAAGTATTACCGCACTGGTTTGCAAACGTGCAAGTACATATAAGTCACACAGGTATACCTGCGTGACCAGGACTTGCACGCCCACGCAGTACCTACGCGCCTACCAAGACTTGCGCGCCCCTGCGTTTTTGGGTGTCCTTCTTTCCCATTTCACCTCTCTTAAGCCATTCCACCTCTCCTATTCAAGATTCAGTCTTCAAGACACTCTTCAAATCCATTATGGCATGATTTATTGATTTGACTTCCTTATCTGAAAATAATTCTGTGGAATATCTCTCAAAACCTAGTGATTTACACATCTTTATGTCACTAAAGATTGAGATTTCATTCATTAAAACTCATCCTTTAAGATGAGATAATCCTTAACCTGGGTCTCCTTTTCAGGAATAATCTCCAGTCATAATTCTCAAATATGGGCATCCTCTTTAGGAGTAATCCCCAAGTCCTCTAATCTGGGCATCCTCCTTAGGAGTAAATCCCAGATCCCCTAACCTGGGCCTCCTTTTTAGGAGTAATCCCTAGTCATAATTCCCCAAATTATGGGCATCCTCCTCAGGAGTAAGCCCCAAACCTTAATTCCTTTAACCTGTGCCTCTTTTTCAGAAGTAATCCCCATTCCAAGTCATCATTAATATGGGCATCCTCTTCAGGAGTAAGCCCGAAGTCCCTTAATTTTTCAATTCCCTTAATCTGGGCCTCTTTTTCAGGAGTAATCCCCAGTCTTAATTTCTCTTAACCAGTCCTAATTTACCTTTGATCTAGGATTCCTTCTCAGGAGTAAAACCCAATCATAAATCCTCTACTAATTTGGGCCTCCTTTTTAGGAGTAAGCCCCAAGTTAGAGTATTCAAATCTCTATGAAGCACATATAACTTTATGGACCCTGTTCTTAGATTTATTCCCTGAAGTAAATCCTAATCTTCATTTATCTGGGCAGTCATACATACATAAGTCCCACATTATTTCTTATGATTTCATCTTTCATGGCCCAATTGTCTAATTTTTATCAATACCTCTTGTTTCTCACACCGAGCAGGACTCGCGTGATATTAGAGTGTAAAAGTAATTATAACATCCTTCTTTGATCCATCAATCATAAACATCATAATCCCTTACTTGAAATACGTGGGTTCTGATTCCTTTTCTAAACAAAGGATACGTAGGTAACCCATCTGCGGGTTTGATCCCAACTCTGAAATAATTCATGTCCTTTTGAATGACAATAAACTTCAAGTGCCCCACTGAGTGGCTTTAAAACTAGCATGGTCATCATAATGACCAAGAGACTTCTATATAAATGTGTTGAAAGATACCATTGACCAAGAATCTCAAATAAATACAGATGATTCTCTATCAATGAAGAACCTAGAATACATATAAAAGATTCTCTAAATTTCCTACATATTTAATCATTGATTGTCAAATATGAAGGAAATATCATTTTATACTTGGTAATGTAATAAGGATTCAAGAACATAACATAAATCTATAAAGAAAGTCCCGGAGTAGACAATAATTCCCCTAAAAAAGGTGTTATGAGTCCGAACTCCCTTCCTCTCGACCAATGCAAATTCTTAAGCCTCATCAGTCCACAAACTAATGTGCGCCTGACTTTGGAAAGTAGGTCCAAATGGATGTGGAATCATTGGATGTTTCCGGTTCTACAAACAAACCCATTAGAAACCGATCAGAATGTTTGAACCTTCAATCAAGGAGGTCATCCCCGGATTCCAAGGGAAACAAAAAATGGTGAACCCGACATGAATCTTTAACCAAGTTAAAATAATGTTTTACCTATTTTTTAGGCCCCTATTTAAAACGCAATGAGAGGGCCAACAAAAAAAAATTCATTGACATATGTGCTCATCCAAAATATGTAGTGGTTGAATTTGACTTGATTACGTCTGTCATATCAAATAGGCACTCTTTTCCAAGATCTTCTGCATTTCCAGAATGGCTACTCTCAAGTTCACACCTATGAATAGAACTGCTTCAAATGCCACTGCTGCTACTCCTGCTAGATTGTAGTCCGCTCTGAGGATGACATCACCTACTTAGCATCTTCAACAATGGGTATCAAATGCGCTGGTTAAGGAGTACCATCAGCACAGTACCATCCCAACTCTAGAGGCTTCCCGGAAAGCCCTCCAAGTGAACAACTCACACCGGTCGTCCAAACAACGACGACCAGTGATCATGAAGCAGGTAGTGCTAACCACCATCTCCAACCGTTTCGGGTCGTTATCCCCAGAACGCAATCACCATTCACACCCATATTCTGGGAAGGTGAATGAGCAATTTCCTCAGGGCCTTAATTCAATGAAGCAGGAGTCCCTCTTGAGGGCTCCTATCAACAACGTCTGCCAGACTCGTGCGGCAGTATGCCCTCAACATGATGAGGGTACTGACTCCAGGCATTCGGCTCAGGTTCCTCGAACCCGAGCATGCAAGACGAACCGCCAGAGGTGGAATCTGGTCAACAGTGAGTAGGTTCTCATATCTTCCATCTCCAGAGAAGTCCACCAACCTAACCTGGTGGAAATCAATGAGACGGTACATACACCTCACCGTTTTAATTCCGCTGTCCAGCAGACTCATCTGGCAGCATCACGCCAATCCCTCCAGGAAATTCCGGAAGAGTACTATAGGCAGGAACATACACCTGTTTATACATCATTAGTTAATCAACATTCTCGTCTGACTACATATGATGAAGCTCTTCAACCACTTTCGATGAAGTGCAATCAGTAGACACATACACCTGCTAGTATTAATCAAGACTACCAACAATCTCTCTTGGTAGCATACAGAGAAGTTAGTCGGAAAGACCCGACAACAAACAAGAGGCAGAATCAACTCTCTGCCCCCACAATTGAGTACTTTTAGGATTCAATGACAGGAAAAGGAGGATAGGAGAAGACACATACACCTACTCCAAGCACAGAATGGACGTATATCCTTGTTACGGTAGCTGAAGTCACCAAGAATATTTTATCAATGGTGAAAGAGAAGAAGTAAATCCATGCTCATATTCTGGACGCTTGCCAGGATATTATAATAACTTCAGCGGCATCTCATGGAAAGACACATAAATCTATCCCTACCAGTAGAGTGACACATCAACAGCTCACTCCGGAACAAACACACACATCTATTCCAGTCTAAGAGGGTTGTAGGGCATACTCTTCCATATCATTCGGACAACCAAGTCAGGCACATACACCTGATTTGAGTGGATATCGTCAGCCTAACCTGGCCATCTTTCCTGATCAGGCACATACACCTTCTCAGAGCAGCCACTTTCGTCAACAAGTGGTTTCCAAAGTGAGTAAGAAGGTGTCTAAGAAAAAGACCCGCCCATCACAATTAGGAGATCAAGAGCCAATCTGTAACAAGGCCTTGCTCGATGTTGGAGTTATTGAAGCCCTCAAGAAATTATCTGTTGGAATCCAAGATTCTACTCCCTTATTTCCCAATAGTGGGGACATTAACTCCGAAGGTCTTCAATATACACTTCCTCATGAAGGCTTACTTCATGACAATTCGGTCGATCTCGAAGTTTCATCTTCAGATGAGAGCCACATGAACCCTTTATGTGGTCAGAAGACCAAGGATCAAGAGATATCATCTTTTGTTGTAACCCATTATGGTGGTCCTCCCAATGATGATGAATTTCGCTGCGAAAGTCCTCTCCATAGTAGTGATGCACATTTCCCGGAAAATGCTCCAGTGGACGATGTAGTGCTGAGAAAGCCCTCTTATCTTGAGGCACTTGAAAATGTGAAACCAGTCATGTTAGATGCTTCATCGCTAGCAGGTGAAATACTTTCTCAATCAGAAGATAGACCAGGGTGTAGGTTATTATATGAACCACCCCTAAGTCATGCATCTTCTAGTTTGATCAATGATTTCTCTACTAATCTTGTTGAATCCAATGAAGCAACAATGAAACACCAACTCTATTCAAATCAGTTAGAAGAATCTTCATTTAATGATAAAAAGGAAATGCTGAACATGAGAAAAAAACTGGAAAAAGGTGAAGTACCAGTCATGTTTTGGCCTCTGTCTGACTCTCAGTATGACATTCCAAAGATGTTGACGGAAGATGGAATCCATGATATTCGTCTCAACATATGAAAAACTCTTTGTCAGTTGAAGAATAAAGTATTATCTTATGATGAAAATGAAAATCATATTAAGATAATAGAAGGATTACAACATTAGATTGATTTGGTATCTCTATCAGTCTCTCGATATCCGAAGGCTGAAAAGCAACAGAGAGCCCTTCAACGTTCATGCCTTGGCACACTAAGAAGATTGCATCAGTTAATTGCCAATGCCCCATCTGGTATTCATGTCAGAGGATGGGGTGTTCATAGAGCACTACATTTCACTGTGCTCTCCAGTTAGCAATGCCCGCAGAAAATGGTCTCACGCAATGTTATTGCCCATGGTCGGCCACAATCAATGGGCTTTGTTTGTAATCAAAATATTGTCCAAGAATAGGCTTTGACTAGTTCCTCTCAAAATCAAGTATATAGAGAACAATTTGTTGAATTAATCCTACATCAAGCAAACAATAATATTGAACAAGCTTCTCGTATGGAGCAAGAACATCATCAAGTGACAGAAGTGTCAAAAATTATCCAAAGGTCTTTTGAACCAGGTGATAAAAGTGGATACAGATTAATGCATCCATCTAATTTCCGGACTAAGGTTCACAAGATCAGGAGATATTTTAAGAAAGTCTCAGACATAGCATGTCAAGAGCACTCCCATCTTGCCAGATTGGGGACTTTTTTAAACTAACCCTCGGAATCAACAAATAGGATTTGAGGAGTTGAGTGGGAACAGCAGGAACAACCCCAGTCCACTGAACTAGGGACTTTTTCAAATCATTAATCCCCTCTACAAAGAAAGTTGGTCTTTTCTCGATTAGGGAAGAACCCTCAAGAGGAACGAAGAGCCAAATTATCAGGAGATTCTCTCCAAATTACGGTTTGTCAAGAAGTTCTTAAGGGATCAAATCAAAAAAAGAAAATGTCTCATCAAAGACATGGAAGAAGATAATATTACAGATATGCTGATAGAAGGGATGTGATGCGTTATGCATCAATCAATGTCATCAATGCCATTGTTGCTGATCCACCAAATGAGGTTCACTCAGGGGACTCAGATGAAGAGGGTCATGATCAAGAAGATGTACGTACCGACATAAATGAAGAAGGTGTGCGTACACGAAATCAAAGGACTTATAACCTAGGTTATCCTTCGAGTAACCCACTTCCCCCTCTCCGAAAAGGATCCAAAAAAGGGAGGGGAAAGAATAAGGTTACATATCCTTCCTCTGGAGAAGGCCAATCACTCTCACTAGAGAAAAGGTTTGCACAACAGGAGGAAGAAATGAAGGAATTAAGGAGGTTGAATGCAGAACTATTTCAGGGTAGTCTTCTTTGTGAGCGTTCTGGAGTTAGTCAGCCAAGGGAATTTGTTACAGCTACTGAGATGGATCAAGAATATCCTCCTCTATCAGTATACCCTCATAGTCCTAATCCTACTGGTCAAGTGCAACAACAGTTGGAAGTGCTACCATCAGTTGCAGCACCAGCCACCACATCTGTCCAAGCTCCAGTCATTGCACCTACCCAAGTCCAAGTTCAACCAGATGTTTCTCAATAGTTAATAACTACCATTGAGTCATTAAAAGCTTAGTTAGAAACTATGGAAGGGAAACATGCGCATGTTCAACCAGAAAAGAAAGTTTACCTTTAATGGGTAGATTCAATCTTTCCTTCATCCAGTTTTGGAAACCCTGTATTCCCTATTTTCAATGGATCAGGCGATCCTGAACAGCATTTGACGCATTATGTGTTTTGTTGTGACCCTATTATGGGAACTCCGGAGTAGCAAGAAGCAGTAAAACTTAAATTCTTTGTACGAAACTTTCATGGACCAGCCTTTGTCTGGTATACAAGCTTGTAATCCTGATAAATTACTGGATGGGAGGATCATCGCCAAAAATTCCTTCTTCAGTTCAGCTCAACTTTGCAAAAGACAACAATTTTTGATATTACAAATTGTATGAAAAGAGAGAATTAAAGGGTTTCAGATTTCATTGCTCGCTAGAAGGGATATACATATTCCTTAATCTTAGCACTCCCTCAAGAGTAATTGTTGGAAATCTGTGTGGCAAATTTGCTTGACGAATTGCACACGCCATTGATCCCTGTGAAATACACAGGAGGGTTTCGAGACCTTACTTCAATCGCTCAACAGATTGAAGATTCCCTTATACAGGCTAAGGCTAAATCTCGTGTAAATCCGTCAGCTCTAGGAAGGAGAATGGGTAAAGTAGAAACTACTACAGTTATGCTTAAACAAGCACCCGTACATATTTCTACTTCAAAAAATTCATCTTCTCGAAGGGCTCCACCTCCTGAGCACCAACAACAAAGGCCGTTTCGTCTAGACGATCAAAGAGATCAAAGACGAAAGAAATTTGAGGATTTGGAGAGCAAAACATACTCTTTCCGAAATGAACAAGTTCCTGGTTACCTCATTTCGGCTCTAGAAAATAATCTGGTTCAACTACCAAAGCCCAAGAGGCCAAACAAGGAAGGAGTTGAAGACCATCCCAATAATTTCCCCTTTCATCAAATGTTGGGGCATCCTATCCAAGAGTGTTTTGTCTTCAAATACCTCATGAAAAAGATGGTCGACTCGGGACAAGTCAAACTGAAAGGCTCTTCAGCCCAGGTAGCATGTGTCACTGCTACAGTTCCAGAGGAGGAAGGCGAATGGAAAGAAGTCAAAAGAGAAAATTCATATAAGTATGATGATTGGATGGACAGAAAGACAATCAACCGAACTCATGCTATTTTGTGAACACAATTAAAGAAACCAATTGTGTCTTCGGCCATGAATATTGCCACAGAACCCTCTTCATCATGGGGAAAGTCCTCGAAGAAATGGCATGATTCAAAGAAAGAAAAATAATGAGAAGAAGATGAGTATGTGTCAAAGCCTAAGTTGTCTTTGTCTCTAGCTGACTTCATGCCATCTACTTCAAAGCCACAAGCACCGCCCCACCAAACGGAACATCCTAAACAGGCTAATTAGGAAAAGTCTTCATCAGACGAAGAGTTAATCTTTGGTTCTGTTAATATGATTCTATTAACAGATCCATATGCCAGTCACAGTTTTTATTTCGATGAGCATAAATTCCCTATATCAAACAGTGGAATCAGAGGATGTTCTAGAGGCTCAGGATACAGGGGAAGACGTGGATCTTTCAGAAGCCATTATTCCCATTCTACCCCTTCTAGAACTGTGTATGCAGTAGAAACTCATGGTAGATCCCTTCAGCGAGCTCAGCAAGAACAAGAAAGTTCTTCTACCAATAACAAATCTAGTCATGGCACAATTATTTTGGAAGATTGGTTGAAGGTTCCATCTTCTTCCTCTCAGCAAATAAATGGATCTAATCGGTCTAATATTCCAAAACTAGGAATATTCCCAACTCCTATCCCATTACAAGGTGCATCAACTTCCAAAGCATCGGCTTCCAAGGTACCTGCTAAACCACATATTACTATTGGGAAACAAAGAACTCTGGATCAAAAGTATGATGTATTGAAACACTTGGCCCAAGTACCAGCCATGTTATCAATTCTTGATGCTTTGAATCTGTCAAAAGATCTTTCAGAAGCACTCATCGAGGCTTTGTCAAGTCCTCCGGAGTTTGAAACTAAAATTGCTGCAGTTGAAGTCTATAACATTGAGAATAATCATGCAGAATTCCATGCAGTAATATCTTTTACTGATAAATATGAAGATGATATTGTGCATGGGCATATTAGACCTTTGTACTTATCTGGAAAGGTCAACGACGTAGATGTTCGAAGAGCTTTCATTGACAATGGTTTAGGAGTCAATCTCATGCCCATTCGTACACTTCATCGATTGGGCCTCACAGAATCTGATTTATCTCCTTCTACCATGATGTTACAAGGATATGATAAAAATGAACAAGAACCACTGGGCGAAGTTACACTTAGAACACAGTTTGGAGATCTTGTATCCAATTCAGATTTCATGGTTGTTGATCAAGACTCAGCCTTCAACATCTTTCTTGGAAGACATTGGCTACATCAACATGCGGAAATCCCTTCATCATAACATCAATGTCTCAAATATTGTTTTGATGGTCAAGTTGGGACATTGTATGGGTTTAAGGCCCCGTTCAAGACATGTGAGTCTCAATACATTAAGGCGGAATTCTATCACATGAAGGGAAGGGAGAAATCCACAACAAAGGGGATTACCAAAGTTAATGCTCCACATGGTTTGGAGAAGATTCCAGTAAATCTATTTACACATGTGAGTACAGATTATGTGTTGCCTATCAGTAAAATTGACAAGATAGACCCAAATCAAAATACTCTTATGGAAAGATCCATAATGTCAATTATGGCAATCGAGCTAGAAAACATGGTAGAAATTGATAACCCACCAAGAAGTGATGAAAGCACAAATGGTGACGTATTAATTTCATCTTCTGAAATCCAACAAGTC
The DNA here is from genome assembly GCA_963277665.1 of Viscum album. Classification (NCBI taxonomy): domain Eukaryota; kingdom Viridiplantae; phylum Streptophyta; class Magnoliopsida; order Santalales; family Viscaceae; genus Viscum; species Viscum album. The sequence continues at coordinate 363,910,981 of OY728166.1, read as the reverse complement.
TATACTTCACCAATCAGGCCATAAGAAGTTATAGCAACATCGAAGGTGAATAATTATGACGATTATCAATCCATCATCTCCTCCTTATTACCCAAAGAAGACCCTTCATCATCAATCAGGTCATAAATGGAAGCTTCTTCTCCAAGATGTGAAAATTTTGACATCACTTCTGATCATGAAAATTATTCTTTATCATATACTATGCAAGTAGAAATGGAATAAATAACACATGATGAAGAAAAAGAGGAAGATCTCAGAGATTCTCCTCTAGCATTCGAAGAGGGTATCTCTACCACTGTGGATGAACTCAGAGAAATAAATCTGGGTACAAAAGAAGATCCACTCCCCACTTAAATCATTGTGGCCATGACTCTTGAAGAGCAAGAGATGTATATTTCTTTTCTAAAGAAAAATAGAGATATATTTTCTTGTAACTATACAGAGATTCACAAGATTGATCCTGATGTTGCTACTCATCATTTGGGTTTACCAGAAGAACATCGAGGATTTAAGCAAGCCGCGAGAAGAACACACCCAAATTATGCTTCCAAAATTGAAGCTGAAATGGATAAGCTTATCAAAGCTAAATTCGTCAGAGATGTTCAATATCCCAAGTGGTTGGCTAATATTGTCCCTGTAATGAAGAAGAACAGACAAATTAGAGTTTTCATCGATTTCAGAGATCTTAGTCGGCAGTGTCCTAAGAATGATTTCCCAGTTCCAATTACAGAACTTTTAATTGATGCAACAGCTGGATATGAAGAACATTCCTTCATGGATGGATATTAAAGATATAATCAGATCCGAATGGACCCAGGAGATGAGGAATCCACAGCCTTCAGAGCCCCTCGGGGAGTGTTTTGCTACCGAGTAATGCCTTTTGGCTCAAAGAATGCTGGTGCAACATATCAGCGTGCCATGCATCGTATCTTCAAACCCTTCTTAGGGATGTTTGTTGAATGCTATGTAGACGATTTGGTGGTTAAATCCAAGCAACTTTCTAATCACTTGGCTGATTTGGAAGTCATATTCTGCAAGCTTCGACAACATAATTTGAAGATGAACCCCTTAAAATGTGCTTTTGGGGTAACCTCAGGAAAATTTCTTGGCTTTGTTATACGCCATCGTGGTATTGAAGTCGATCCTGAGAAGGCCAACTCAATCCTTGGTATGTCACCTCCTCAAAATTTGAAAGAATTAAGAGGACTTCAATGACAATTAGCCTATATTCGGTGTTTCATCGCCAATTTAGAAGGAAAAAGTTTACCATTCACCAAATTGATGAAGAAGGGAGTCACTTACTAGTGGACTGAAGAATGTCCGGAAATATCCGATATTCTCAAGAAATACCTCTTGAGTCCACCGGTACTCATGCCACCTGTTGAAGGAAGACCACTTATCCTCTATGTGACAGCTCTAGAGCGATCATTGGGTGCTTTCCTTTCTCAAAAGAATGATGCTAGGAATGAAAACAGCCTCTACTATCTCTGTCGAACTATGCTTGAAGCAGAAACCCGGTATTCAAGTATTGAGAAATGTTGTCTGGAATTAATCTTTGTAGATAAGAAGTTGAGACACTATCTGCAACATCACGAGGTCTAATTGGTATCTTGCAATAACCCTCTAAAATTCATCCTTAGTCGTCTGATGCATACAGGACGTCTGGCAAGGTGGGCAGTTATTTTGCAGCAATTCGATATTCAATATGTGTCTCAAAAGGTGATAAAGGGCCAAGCTCTGGCTGATTTCCTGGCTGAACACCCTTCAGCGGGAGACACATCTTTAGATATTGAACTCCCTAATGAGGAAGAAATCTATGTTCAAGAAAGTCCTCAAGCATGGGAAATGTATTTTGATGGTGCTTTCAGAAGTCCAACACGGAGGAAAATGGAAAATCCTAAATTCAACAAGGTTGGCTTAGAAATTGTGCTCATTTCTCCAGAAAAGGTAGTGTTACCTTATTACTTCTTATTGTGGGATGGAGGTCCCAATAATGAAGCAGAATACCAAGCTCTCATTTTAGGCTTGGAATTAGCGTTTCAAGCATAAGTGAATCACTTAAAGGTGATATGTGATTCAGACCTGGTAATCAAACAAGTCAATGTGGATTATGACATCATAAAAGAAGAACTAATCCCTTTGTATGATTACTTCAAAGAGTAAATGGCAGAATTCCCTTCAGAACTGACATTTTCTTACGTCCCAAGATCACAAAATGCTCATGCTGGTGCACTAGATAATATTGCCACAGCTCTGGAAGATCCAAATCGGGACGAGACAACCATCAGTATTACCCACCGTTATGAAATTTCACCTTATGTTCAAATCAGAACAGAGGAAATTAATGAAATTAGTCCCATTCCTGAACCGTATGGTCATACTATAGGATGGATGTCACCTATCAGGGAATACCTTCAAAATGGAACACTCTCACCTGATAGAGCTGAGAAAGAACAAATCTGGTGATGTGTGGTCAATTTTACTCTTTATGATAGCCCAAATCACCTAGAGAAAATTATTTACAAACCTAGTTTTGAGGGATTTCTCATCAGTTGTATTGATGGTGAAGAGACAATGGCTGTCATGAAAGAAGTAATGCGAGAGACTGTGGTGCCCATCAGTCTGGACATAGACTGTCTGATCAGATTCGAAGGCTTGGATTCTTTTGGCCTTCAATGATACAAGATTGTATTGATTTCACAAAGAAGTGTCATTCATGCCAAGTACATGCCAACTTCATTCATCAACCTCTAGAGTTTCTTCATAAAGCTAAATACTCATGGCCATTTAACACATGGGGAATGGATGTGGTGGGACCTTACCCTTCGGGTACGACCAAACAGTTTAAGTACATTCTAACTGCTACTGACTTCTTTTCCAAATGGGCAGAGGCAATACCTCTCAAGGAAGTCAATTCTAAATGTGTTTTTAGCTTCATCAAGTCTAACATCATTACTAGATTTAGTGTCCCTCATACCATATTGACGGACAATGGCACCAACTTCTGTTCATCTGAGGTGAAGAAGTTGTATCAAGAATACAACATCAAATCCAACCATTCATCTCGGTATCATGCAGCGGCCAATGGCCAGATAGAGGCATTCAAAAAGACTCTTTCAAATATACTACAAAAGATGGTGCATAAAGATAAGAAGTCATGTCCTGATAAACTCCTTCATAATTTATGGGCTTATCGGACTACCACCCACACTACAACTCGGTCAACTCCATATTCACTAGTATATGGAACGGAAGCCGTCTTACCCATTGAAGTTCAATTTCCTTCACTCAAAGTATCCATTTGTGATCAGTCATCTACAGATGAACAATATCAAAAGAAATTGAATGAATTGGAATGGTTACATGAGAACAGATTGTGCACTTTTCACCACTTGGAAGTCTATCAGAATTGAATAGCACGAGCTTTTAACAAAAAAGTTCATCTTTGTTCATTCACTCAGGGAGAATTGGTATTAGTTCTCAGAACTCCAATTATACCAGGAAAGAAACCTCCCAATCTTGAGCCAAAATGGGAAGGACCTTACTCAATACGTAGGGTCTACTCTAGTGGAGCTTATTCATTAATCTCGATGGATGGAGAACTCATCACTACTCCAACCAATGCCAGATTTTTGAAGAAGTATTTTGTTTAAACAGAAAATATATATCACAATGGTCCGGTATTACCTTAAACTTCACCACCATCCAACAAGACGTTAAACTTCATCATCAATGGTCCATAAATATGACCTTAAACTATTTTTACTTTCATCCCACATGACGTTAAACTGTGAAAAAAACTCCCTCAATGGTCCGGTATGACCTTAAACAGCACCACCATCCAGCGAGATGTTAAATTGTGAAAAAGGTCCCTAAATTGTCCTCATTGCATGACATTAAAACTGCACAGTCCCCCTTCAGTCTAGCATGATGTTAAACTACACCATCCATGGTCCATGCATATGACCTTAAACTATTCCCGCTTACGTCCAACATGACGTTAAATGGTATACTCTTTTGTCCTCGCTGTATGACATTAAACTACACAGTCCCCCTTTCATCCAACATGTCGTTAAACTATATTGTCCCCATTGTCCTAACAACATGATGCTAAACTATACAGAAAGTCCTTGATACATCCTACATGACATTAAGCTATACATTGTCCCTACAACATGACATTAAACTATGCCGCACCAAAAGTCCGAATTGCAAGAACTTAAAACTGCATAGTCCCTTCATATGTCCTACATGACATTAAACTGTGCATCGTTAGGGTTGTTTCTATCTCTTGTTTATCACAGCGAGTATGACTCACGTGAGCTTAGAGAAAACATCAACCATAACACCCTCTCTGGGCCGCTAACCATGCGTAAGTCCCAACATCATTTTTTTGGGTCGTTGTCCCCAAAAACAACTTGATCATTAATTCATTCATTAATTTAACTACGCGGACTTTGATCCCTGCTTTCTAGGATGGGTACGTAGGCAACCTCCCAAGGTTCAATCCCAAAACCAATCTCTTCACATCGGTTCACTTCCATCTCATACGATGTTGATTCGTGAAACTGCTCCTAGAATCAATATCTTTACATTGGTTCACTTTCGTCCTTGTTATACGACGTTAAACTATACAACACTTTTGTCCAGTATGACAATAAACTACAATATTCTTTGGTACCTTCACCTGATAGGGAACCATTATTTACATTGATTTTTCAATCATGTTTCATTTCAAAGACTACGTGCATACATGGAAATTCCTAAACCTTTTATTTTGGGTTAAACCATCATTGTACTAAAAATTCCCCTTTCACCCTTCACATGTACAAACCAAATTTGTACAGAGGGTAGTTCTAGAACTACGTGGGCTTGATTCCCATCCTTATGGGATACGTAGGAACGTTCGAGTGTCCCTCGAATCCTTCCCCAAGTCTTTTGGGACTAACCCCAAATTCCACTTTCAGTCCCTTGGCTGAAAAGTCCCCATGAAAACACACACTGTGTATTTCTTATAATGGTCTAAGCTCTATGACCCTAAACTAAGATCTCTAATCCTTTTGTCCCACATGAAGTTAAACTATAGTTTAAGAACTACGTATGGCTTGATTTCTATCCGTATGGGATACGTAGTGAAGTCCAACATTTCCAGTCAGGACCCAGCCACAACCTGATTATTATTAGCATTGATCTGTGTATCTCTATATACATTGAACAATACCCATATTTATGTGTCATAATCCAAACCTTAAATATTTTCAGATCTTTATAGCCCTTTTCTTGACTTTTAGTCACAAAAATGTCAAATTTCTGAGAGTTCTTTCACCTGACTATGCAGTACGTGCCCTTAGGCGGCCTTGCATAAACAGTCCACATAACAGACTTGTTAGCCAAAAGATTCTATTTATTTGACTATGTAGCCAATGCCCTTAGGTGGACCTGCATAATTCAACCCCCTAACAGGTTTGTTAAATAATAGTAACTTCATTCTTGGGAACAAAGCCTATTTTTTCCTTATTGGTCTTAAATGACAGTATGAAGGGATCCGCAAAAATAGCCATCCTTAACATATTTGTCCCATATCCTTTTTCATGATCTGAAAGTATTCAAGTCTATGGTTTATATTCTCCTTCCCAACATTTGGGTTGGACCATCGTGGAAGTGATATCCATCCAGTTCTTCGATAATCTTGTTCGAAAATATCTTCTCCATATTCAAGTACCTCTTTCCATACAGAAAACTCTATACTTTGGAAAATTTGAACCTCCATAAACTTTCACAGGCTTTTAGCAGTAGAAAGGTAAATTTTTTAGAGTTCTTTTTCCTGACTATAAAGCACGTGCCCTTAGGTGGCCTTGCATAAACTGTCAACATAACAGAATTGTTAGCCAAAAGATGCTATTTATTTGACTATGTAGCCAATGCCCTTAGGTGGCCCTGCATAATTCAACCCCCTAATGGTTTTGTTAAATAATAGTAACTTCATTCTTAGAAACTACTTTTTCAGATGCCTTTGAGCTCTTTTTTCATATAATTCCTCAGATTGAAATATTCTTAAGCTATAGTTTACATTTTTTCCCTCATACTTGAGTATGGTAATATGATTTCAGATAAGTTTTCAAATAATAGAGTCAATTCTAATTCATTCGGTCAAAGCTATTTCGACCTTAAACATTATCCTCATTATGTCTGACATGCATGACTTTAAAATAACCACAAAAGACAATGAAAATCTGAATAAAAGTCATGTTCCAGCTCACTAAACATACATTTTGTATGTTTTAGGTAATACTGAGAAATTAAAAGATTCAATGTTTGTAGGGTTATTTATATTAATCCTAGTAAAGATCAAACTATGGTTACTAGGCCCATTGTCTTAAGTAAATCTAAAGCAGGTAGCGAAAGAATGCAGGGACAAATGATTGAATATGAAAGTATTCTCCATTGATGCACAAGAATTAGAGGGACATCCATTAATTGGAGCCTCTTCTCTTTTTCAGGAGATTACAAAAGACTGTCAACATAAGTCTTCATTTGATGTACAACATCCTGAGCTTCATCAGCAGCTACTTGAAGCTTGTGAACTCGACCAAATTCACTCTTCTCATCTTGATGGAGTGATTTCTTGGCATCTGCAATGTCTTTCCTACCATTAATTTGAGATCCCCCAATGAATTATTGAGCTAATCAAGTTCCCCAGCAACATCATCTAACTGTTGCGGGAGCTGCACCTACTGGATGACTTTTTCTTTGATTTTATGTTTCATCTCCTTCATCTTAGCAGCATAATCATCCTCATCTCGGGATACCGTAGCCTCAAATTCACTGATATTAACTTAAAGTTTTACCCTGGTCAGATCTTCAAAACACTTTTGCCCCTACTCCCTCCTAAAGATGACATGTTTCACCACAGCATGGATCTTTTCAGATCCAAAACTGCCAAGTCCTAGCATGACAAACTGGGATGATAATTGAGGGACCTTCAATGATAGCTCTTCTAAAGGCACCTCAGATATGATTTTCCATATGTTGTTCCATGCCTTGCGTCGTAAAAATCTGAATGCTTTAAGCAACTCTGGGTATGATTCAACATCATCATCACATGGGGTCATGTAATCTGGGATTAATGCACTTAAGGAAGTACCATGTTCTACTCTTTCCCCCCTGAATCATGCTTCTTTTCTTTCAATTCCCGTTGGGGAAGAGGCTGAGGCCTCACCTCTAGATCTAGCCACTGGATTTGATGGCCCTGCATTATTAATCAAAAGCTTTGGTTAGCTTCAAAGGATAAAAAAATAATTGATTGTCTTTCAAATTAATTACAAACACAAATATTGTTATCCCTTACCCGACGGTGGATCCGCAGCCTGAGAAGAATCATCCCTATCTTTCCCAGTCATAAAAGGATCTTCAAGATGGTCCTCAGGAGGGTTTACTGGGTTTAGCTCTACTTGAGCTATTTTTCTACAATGGTAGGGTTGAAATTAATGTACACACCCTCTTCAGGCATTGGTAGTTCAACAACTTCTGTGTATGTAACTACATATTATTTTCAGTCATGATTAGAAGTGTAAATTATAAGAAAATTTACTCGGAGAAGGATAACACTCATGCCCAAGGTCTTTTAAATCACATGACAACTTATCAAGATCATAAAATTATTCGAAAGACATGCCATGATTCATCATTTCATCCAATGATATTTCAGAATCCTGGTTAGTCATACTAGTGGGAGCATTTGATGTGTCTTCTTGATGACTTACATCCTGAAAGCTCTAACCCTGGACAACATCTTTGGGTAAAATCACAACATCAGTTGCAACAGTTGCCAGAAGCTCTAATGCAGGAGTTGAACCTGAAGTATCATAGAATGGAAGTCAGTCGTTGTTTCGTTCAACATTTTTTATGCAGCATTGTTGACTTACCAGAAACATGTTCTTTTCTTGTTGCAACAACAACAGGAGGGATACTGGGAATAGATGCTAGCTCTTCTCCAGGAGCAGCCAAGTCATCTTGTATCTGTGATTGTTCCACAACACCCTCTGTGGTCTTTTAAGGAGGATCAATCCTTTCCCTCAGGGGGGAAATTGAAGAAGCCCCTGCAATCCCCAGTAATATGAGAAACCATGTGGTCATGGGTATAGACTCATTATTACCCGAAGGACTTACCACTACTATTGAAGCATTTAGTTCCGGACTTCCTCCTTCGTTGCCTTTGATTCTTTGGTTTTTTGGGAGTATCAGTGGTCTCTTTTATTGGCACTTGAATTGGCGAATGGAAGGCTATGTCCAATTCCTCATTCATGGCCTGCTGGCCTAGAGATATATCGCCTGGTTCGCGAGGAGAATCAGCTGATTCCCCGATGGCAGTACCAACAGGGCTATACTGTGGTGAAGGAACCTCAGTTCCTTTCTTTGCAAGCTGTAAGATGAAGAAAATGATTTCCTTAAGTAACAAAGCTTCGACTGAAATCAAGTTTCAAAGCAAATAAGGAATGAAAATTTACATCTTCAGGAGCCACATAATCATGCCACTCCTCATCTCCAAGACCCCTAGCCCCCTCAGTGGCACCACGATCAATCATTTCCTTCACCCACCTGGTGACAGGAACAGATTCATTAGTGGCATATATGAGCATCTCTAGCTCTTTGATGTAAGCCCACACTTCATTGGGGTTATCCTCATATTGGATATCTGTAGAAGCCAGAGAATTTCCTATTCCAGAAAGTTGTAGGCCCTCAAAAAAATTTAGCCAGGCGGTCTCAGTACCACAATATAAACCCTGCCATAACTGGACAGCCTCTGGTCATAGATTTGAAGGCTGTGAGGAAGGTCCTACAATCTTTGTCTTCAATTTCTTCCCAGCTCCTGCAACTACAGATATGGAATAAGAAAATAAGACTTGTTTCTTTATAAAGTAGTGGTGATTAAATTACTACAATGAAGTAACTCACCAAGAGTTGATGGAGTGGGTCTTTTAATTCTGGCCGAAGGATTATATCGTGCATGAAACCGCTTTGCCACTGGTTGTGCCTCATCATCCCCATAATGGGAATACGATGAATCAGTTCTAGAGGAAGAATCCACTGAATCAGCTTCAGGTGGGGAAGCATCACCTTCATGAGGAAGGGTTTCTTTCTCTACAGTCCTCTTCCTTTTCCACACCTGATAAATTGGGTGATTCAATACCCCTTTTGGGTATGATTCTATCTAGTGCTCGACATAATATGTAGTAATGTTATGTGACGCTTTTTCAACTAGTAGATCAAATACTTCCCCAGTCTTATCCCTTGACATCAACAGCCATAGTTACTGAGAAACCATCAGATGTTTCTCTAACCTGACATGTACTGGAGGAGATACAGAAATCTGTTCTATAAATTTGAATTTACGTTCAAATCAATATGGAGCATAGGCCTCACATATAATTTCTCTGTCAATCCTGGCAACTAGCACACCATCCCTGCAATCTAGAATGTATGACCTCAAATCCAAGTGGGCTGTTCCATCATCAAAAAGCTGCCCAGTTGGCGAATTTCCATAGGGAAAGAAGTTGAATTCCTTAAACATGCTCAGCCTCACTTTCATGTCATAGGCATTAACATCTAATTGAGTAACTCTAGAGAATGCTTGCACTGATGGCCTAAAAGAACTTCAAGGGATTTGTAATCCATTCTGTACATTATAAGTTATGAAGTGAGTGGCGATCCATCCCCATAAAACATGGAATGGTCCCACTATTCATAAAGGATATTTACCCATGAAGACATGAAGTAAAATCCTATGAATCTTCGCTAAAATGGGGGTAGCCAACCCAACCATTTTTCCCTTAGCGAACTTTTCCGCAATGACGAAGGTCTCTGGCCTGACACCTCCCTTTGAATCTCTGATCAGAAAGAGATACACGCTGAGCCACATTGCCAACAAGCCCGCCAGATGAGTCTTCTTTAGGATCCTTTGATTGACCTCATATCCCCACTTTTCAAACTCTCCTGCTTCTAGAGTTGGAGAAAATGTGCCAGGAGTACCCCTCTTCTCAGGTTTTGGGTAGGTGGTAGGACGTTTGGGCCTATTATCCTTGGATTTTTTTTCTTGGATCCTTTATCCTTCAGCTCCTTCTCCTTTGGCTCCTTCTCTTTATTCTCAATAAGAAATATATTCATCCACTCCTCTGGATGAATATCCTTTCTAGAATGATTTAATGGGGTCTCTGAACTCTTGAGTCTGTAGATGATCTTAAATAATTCCCGAGCTAAAGCAGGAGTCTTCTCTGAATCATTCCAAGTCACCTTGGGAGGAATGAATTCATCATACATATCGCCCAAAATTGGAGCCCCTGAGATCTTGTGGACATCCCATAGATTTATACCTACTTATCCATGAGTTATATGGAAAGAATTAGTTTCTGGGCTCCAGTGGCTGAGTATCTCCGGTATGAAGTTATCATGTCTCTAAACATATGTTTGCCCAACCCAGATAGCTTCGTATATTACAAATCCCTTCAGATCTTTGACAAACTCTGCATAGGTTTGTCGCAGCCATTATGCCCACATCCAAGTTGGCTTCACGCCTCCCCTAGGACGGAAGTCCCAACTTTTCTTCCAGCCTTTGGATTGATCCATCTGAGCATTTCGGAAGATTGAAGGATGACAATGTGGTTGCAGCTCGGGCGTATGAGGTATTAAATCTGGTGTACAAGGGATATGATACATCATATAGGCCTTCTCTGCTGTTCTAGCATTTATAAATCCTCCTCCACAAGAGATATTTTCTGAATAAAAGTTGGTGTAATTCTGAAACCACAAAAATGGAAGATAATTCATTGCTTATAGAATAGTGACTTCTCACAGATGACTATAGCCATACAAAGGCAGATAAATGCTTTGAGGAAAGTCAGAATGATATTTCTTTAGATACTTAGCCAAATCCAGAAGAGTGCTATCTTTGATGGTATAATAATCGTGGCCAATGATTTTCATCATATCATCAATCCGCTCGCTAGTAAGTTTATAAACTATTCCAGTTCTAAGAGCCATTGATTCTGCACAAAAGTTGAATAAATTAACTTTTAAGTAAGTTGATTTTTCATAAAATTTGTGAAGGAATTTCCAAAAAAATGGCCAAGGAATTAAGGCACGCAAGTATGGATGTTTCGCGCAAGTTTTTGGCGCACAAGTATTTCCACGCAAGTCCTATTACCTTGACAACAGCGTGAAAACAAAGAAACAACGGAAAATGAGCAACCTGCATGGCGAAGGAGAAATCTGTGGCGAGAGCTCGATAATCCGGAAAATATGTGATGCGCAGCAAAGGACCGTGTATTTATAGGCCAGGAGGCTCACCCGCGCGCTCCATCTAGTGCGCTCCAGCCCTGTGCGGCAAGAACCTGCGCGCCAAGTGTTGCGCACTGAAAGACTTGTGCGCCACCTTTCTTTCAGTTTTATCATTTTCCTCATAGTCAAATCCTCATTTGTTTCAGATCCAACTCTAAGGGGGGACTTTTGTTGACGCTCCTTTTTCGTCACATTGTCTAAAAGAATGGAAAGAGAAATGAATTAGCGTAAATTGATTCATCCTTTGAAGAAAACATCAAAAATCGACAAAGGCATGAACAAGGTATCAAAAGCACATGTGCCGCGCATGATTCATCACTATCGCGCAAGTGGACTTGCGCGATGCCTAATTGTCACACAAGTGACTTGCGCGCCCGAAATGATAACTTCCCGGGTCGTCTACATCCTATAAATAGACCCTATGGGCCCCCCATTTGAGGAGGAATTTTTTCCAGAATTCAGATTTATAGCTCTGAATGCCCAAGTCTCTTCTCCAGGTCTTCTGAACACTTCCAAGGTAATTGTTTACCTAGAATATAAGGTCTAAACAAGAGGAGTAAGGTCTATGTTTTATAATTCACTAACACTTGCGCGCCTAAGGTGTTTTACCCTTATGGGGAATTAACATACTTGCGTGCCGCCCTACTTCTTCACCAAAACTTGCGCGCCTCTCTTCTGGAAGTACCTCAGGATAATTATAAAGGCATTGGTCAAGGATCACTCAAGTATTACCGCACTAGTTTACAAACGTGCAGGTACCTATAGGTCGCGCAGGTATACCTGCACGACCAGGACTTGCGTGCCCATGCTGTACCTACGCGCCTGCTAGGACTTGCGCGCCCTTTCCTTTTTTGGGTGTCCTTCTTGCCCATTTCACACCTCTTAAGCCATTCCACCTCTCCTATTCAAGATTCAGTCTTCAAGACACTCTTCAAAGTCATTTATGGCATGATTTATTGATTTAAATCCCTTATTTGAAAGGAGTTCTGTGGAATATCACTCAAAACCTAGTGATTTACACATATTTATGTCACTAAAGATTTAGATTTAATTCATTTAACCTCATCCTTTAAGATGAGATAATCTTTAACCTGGGTCTCCTTTTCAGGAATAATCCCCAGTCATAATTCTCAAATATGGGCATCCTCTTTAAGAGTATGCCCCAAGTCCTCTAATATGGGAATCCTCTTTAGAAGTAAGACCCAGATCCCCTAACCTGGGCCTCCTTTTTAGGAGTAATCCACATTCATAATCCCCCAAATTAGGGGAATCCTCCTCAAAAGTAATCCCCAAACCTTAATTCCTTTAACCTGGGCCTCTTTTTCAGGAGTAATCCCCAGTCCAAGTCCTCATTAATATGGGCACCCTCTTCAGTAGTAAGCCCCAAGTCCCTTAATTTTTCAATTCCCTTAATCTGGGACTCCTTTTCAGGAGTAAGCCCCAGTCTTAATTTCTCTTAACCAGTCCTAATTTACCATTGATCTAGGATTCCTTCTCAAAAGTAAAACCCAATCATAAATCCTCTCCTAATTTGGACCTCCTTTTCAGGAGTAATCCCCAAGTTAGAGTATTCAAATATCCATGAAGCACATATACCTTTATGGACCCTGTTCCTGGATTTCTTCCCTAAAGTAAATCCTAATATTCATTTATCTGGGCAGTCATACATACATAAGTCCCACATTATTTCTTATGATTGCATCTTTCATGGTCCAATTGTCTAATTTTTACCAATACCTCTTGTTTCTCACACTGAGCATGACTCACGTGAGCTTAGAGTGTAAAAGTAATTATGAAATCCTTCGTTGAGTCATAAATCATAAACATCATACTCCCTTACTTGAACTATGTGGGTTCTGATTCCTTTTCTAAACAAAGGATACGTAGGTAACCCATCTGCGGGTTCGATCACAACTCTGAAAAAATTCATGTCATTTTGAATGACAATAAACTTCAAGTGCCCCACTTAGTGGCTTTAAAACTAGCATGGTCATCATAATGACCAAGAGACTTCTATATAAATGTGTCGAAGGATACCATTGATAAAGAATCTCTAATAAATACAGATGATTCTCTATTGATGAAGAACCTCGAATACATATAAAAGATTCTCAAAATTTCCTACATATTTAATCATTGATTTTCAGATCTGAAGGAAAGCTCATTTTAATACTTGGTAATGTAATAAGGATTCACGAACATAACTTCAATCTATAAAGAGAGTCCCAGAGTAGACAATAATTCCCCTCAAAAAGGTGTAATGAGTCCGACCTGCCATCCTCTCGACCAATGCAAATTTCTAAGCCTCATCAGTCCACAAACTAATGAGAACCTACCTTTGAAAAGTAGGTCTAAATGGATGTGTAATCATTGGATGTTTGTTGTTTTACAAACAAACCTGTTAGAAACTGATCAGAATGTTTGAACCTTCAATCAAGGAGGTCATCCCCGGATTCCAAGGGAAACCTGTATATAGAATAGTATGAGATTTTATTTGAGGGGTAATCATTGAATTTTAGTTTGGAATAAACCATGATTATATTTGTGGACTTATGATGATTTTGGTTATTTATTTAAATGATTAAACTATCTTAGAAAATATGTGATTTTGGGACATTTCTTTTTGGCATGAGACCATACGAGTGAATTTTTTTTTCTGGAGATATATGATAAATCTTATCCTAGAAGACTATGTGATCAAATCCATCATGAATTTAGGGTCTTAATATTATATTGGATTATTTGATGAATTTTAGGGAATGTTATTGTCTGAATGTTCTATTTTGGACTTTTGGTATTACTTTTGAAATTTGGATATTGAAAGTAGTCATTCTTCTTTTAATGTTTATAATTTCTGGAGAGTTGTTTGATAATATCATAACTAAATTGGTTTTGGTTAATTTTTCTAGAATAAATTAAAATTTAGTTAATCATAAGTTGATTATATAATTCTATATAAGTTGATTATATTATTTTAGGAGTGAAAAAATACTATTAAAGACTAATCATTTGGGGAAACAGATGAGTTTGTGGTACAATTTTATTAATTGATAAACTCTAATTGTCAAGTTAGTTTATTTTATTATTATATTAGTCTAGGTATTAAATGAATTGGACAAATTTATGAACATGATCCTCAACCCAAAACGTTTTATGTTTACTTTTCCTACCATGAAATCAATGAACGTTTCACACATCACAGGTTTTTGGTTTTCTGATTATTAACATTCTCATGATCATATTTTCTATCACTCTCTATCAAAACATGATGGTTAGTTTTTATTCAATATCCATATTATCTTATATGAGATCTTCATATGTTTTATCTCAAGTGAAATTTTTACTTAAATTTATTTCTTCTAAAGTGGATGTTTTATTGACCCTTTTTCCAATTTTGGGTTTTAATAAAGTAATTTTGAAAAGTGAATCCTTAGTAACCGATCTCAAATTTAAAATTGCAAGGATGAAATTTCCAAAAGTGGGGAACAATGTAACCTCCCATGTAATTATACAATAACACTTTTTCACATTTTTATTAAATATTTATGGATTATGTAGTTGTTTTCCATTAAAAGGGATTCTATTTTTGATAGTGTACCTAACATGAAACAATGGGCTTCTCTAAAATCTTATGTTGCCCAGAATAATTAGTTATAATGAAAAATATAATAATATTATTATTAATTATCTCATAGATTTTTGAATGGAGTTAATTAATGAAATTAAATAAATTATGAAAATATGATTTATATATGCTTATATAATGATTCATTGGTTAGAAAATTAATTAGAAATGTAAAAAAAAGTAAATTGAATATAAAGGATGTGTTTTTATGAAAAACTATTAATGTGAAAATAATTAAATTTATAAAATAATAAAATCACTCTTGATGAATTATATTAAATAAATAATAATTCACTAAAAAATTTAATATTCATCTTATCTGTTTCCAATACTTTATATAAGAATAAATACAATTTTACTAATAAAACAATTTTTTTTTCTAAAAATGATGTCTTATCACCTTTTGATGAAGAAGCCATTTAAACTATGGTTCTTAAAAATTTAATAAGTTCTATTTTTTTTAAAAAACATCTTAGTTAAATAGGGGAAAATAATAATTTACTTTGTATTAATTTTGTAATTTTTATGATAAAATTATTTTTTTAACAAATAGTGAAAAATACTCCATTTTAATCCTAAACTTCCATTTCGGCTGGAAGGTTTCGATAGTTAAGTAATAAATTTAATTGGTTTAATAGTTTAATTTGAGTAAGTGTTTATAATTTAATCAAATGTTGGTCAATGGATGTAATTTCACATTGAAATTTTATAAAAACACATGTCATTTTTTGATGGTTTTTACTTTTTAAAACCTTGTTTTCTCATTCCGACAGTAATGTTGATTTGATATTTAATTTTTCCACTTCTGTGAATTTAATTTTAAAAATTGGACATTCATGGTTTTAATCATTTTGAAAAATATTTTTTAATAGGATCAAAATAATTTATTGGTGAATAATATCATTATTATTTAATTTACTACGGTTAAAGAGTAAGTTAAGAAAATAAGGGTTCAAATAATAATATAATAATATAAAACAACCATAAAACTTTTCCTAATTGTATTATATGAGATATCTTAAACTAGGAAAACCATTGCAAACAAAATATGGCATTTCAACACAACTTAGGTGTAATTATGACATTTATAACTTTTAATTTAAATTAAAGGGAAAATTATCATAAACGTCACTCTTATTAATAAATGATTCTTAATATGGGGTTATACAAGTGATATATTAAATGAAAAATATTAATTGGTTTTAAAAAATATTACCTACATCATGGTATTTTATTTTTAATTTTTAGACATTAAATATTTAAATTTAATTATGACTTAATGATGATGTGGGGATTGAATTTTTATTGAAAGAATAAAATAAATGATATTATAAATATTAAAATAAATATTATTGGACAATATTTATGTCGTAAAATAACTTTATAAGTGAATTTGTCATTTTATAATACTATAAATAGGTTTGGTTTGATTATATTACTCTGTTTGGAAGTTATTAAAATTCATTTAAATTTATAGTGTAATAATTGACATAATTCATATATTTAAATATAAAATTGTTTATTATATGGTATAAAATTCATAAAAATATAATATTCTACCAAATGGATTGGATAAGATCTAATATGTAATAACTAAAACTATTTCTGTATTTGAAATGTTATGGTATTTACATTAAAACACAATGTATAAATAACAAGATATCATGGTAATTTAAAAAGTGTAAAATATGTGTGAAACCAAATGATAAGGTTTAAAAAACATTCATAAAATGTAAATTATTAATTGGATGGAGGTTATTTGACACAAAATCATCTCTTTTTCGAGATAAATGATTTTCAGACCATATGAAACCAAAAATTAATTTATATTAATATAATATTTCAAGATTTTCCAATGGTTCCCCTCCCCTCTCCTATAAAAAGGTATCATCTCTTATCCAATAATAATAATTCCAAAACATTTTGTTTCAGAAAATATCTATCCAAACCTCTTCATATAATTCATCTACACATTCTTGAGTCCTTAGTTTTGGCAGAACACCCTTTTTATAGGTGTTAAAGGGTTCTTCTATGGTGATCCACCAAATAAAAGGTATCATTTTTTAAGAGTTTCTATTTTACATATTCTTCCACATCCTTTAAATATTTATCTTCCAAGATGAAATAATAACTCTAGTATTGTAAATATATTTATATTTTATTATGTAAAAATCATCCCATAAATCAATCACTACTTCTATCAAATGGGAAAGAAATAATCATTCATGAATATGTGTGTACTATCACCTCTATGAACTGATTTAGTTAGATTTCCATTACCATATATCAATATTGGTTATAATTACATAATTAATATTCATCAGTGATATTCATGACATATTTATCACTATAAAATAATAATGTTTTTATTATTTTCTTACCTTCCATGCACATAAAAACAACAACATCATATGTGCGTACATGGGATCTATCACCACTACAAAGTGATGTGAATTGTATTTATTCACCACATTATTTCTATGATATATATATGTATATTTTATTATAATTGTGTTATTTTTATTATTATTATTCTGTAAATATAAAATAATAATCGCTTTATTTACATAATATTTCGAAAAAAATGAAAACTTTAATCATGCGTACGTACAACATACTGTCTCCAGGAATATAACATTGTACATTTGTTATAACCATAATTAATGGTTTGATTTTAGAATCATGATTAATGTATAAATTTGATTATTATATCATTAAGATTATATTTCAGATGATGAGCTTATGATCACATAGACTAATGACACCAAAACCATGATTATTTTTTACTCAAGTAATGAATATCGAAAAAGGATCCGATATAAACTTAAATAATTGTATAATTTTTATAAAATGGTAATAAGTTGTAAAAAATTAATAAACATGAAAAGTTCCCTCAATAACCTAGAAATTAATCTACATTTATTATCAATTAATAAAAAGATTTTATGTGACGAGTCGGACTCACTGTAAGGGACTTTGTCCCAATATCTTTTCATTGAGGAATATATTGATGTTATACACCACCTTTTTTATAAGGTGAACAATAAAACCCTTTAACTTTTATTTTCATGAAATTATTTTTGAATGGAATATTTCTATACCATGGGTTTTACATTTGAAAAAAATGAAATAATGAGTATTTTTTACTTATACGGCGACAACCAGTTCTCTGTCTCCATAACCATTGTTTGATATTTTGATTACTCTACAAGCATAATTTTTTTAAAAGAAAAAATACGGTATTTCCTTTTTGTTTATTTTGGTATTGAATATGTTTTTGATTATGAATTTAATTAATTAATATCTTGAAATGGCCTCTAGTTATTACAATGTGGAAAAGTTATTTTTTATTTTATGCTTTTTGATGTGTTACTCTAGAGAATGGTGTATTATTTGTGGCCAATAAGGCATCAACATGTTTATGGAAAGGTAATGGTTTATGTTTTGTGGATTATTGAATTGGTGATACTCAAATTAATGTTACTGACTCATTAAAGATCCCACTTTGACTATGATTAGGTTATTAAACAACTAATGGAACATGGAGAATTACTATTTGACATTGGATTACATGATTGATCATTCTCCATAGTAATTCAGATGATTTTTGAACTGATTTTATGTTTTAAGACATGTGTCAAATCATGAAACATTGTTACAACATTTGAAGAAGGCCATGAAATACTTTATTGCATGATGAATTTGGATGATCCATCTAATAGTTTCTTATGGAATGAAGTTGGTGAAAAAAATTCTATGATTACATTTTACTGATAGTCAAGGACCAATATATGTGTTGAGGAGAACACCTTGTTTAAATTTTTTTTCCATGCATTGTGATTCAACTCATTGGGAGTTGAAGAAGTGTCCCATCCATGATGGGATGAAAGAAGATGTGAAATATGTTTTGGGATTCATATTTTAAAAGGAAAATTAAAAGTGGAAAATAGAAGGAATGGTGCATTGGGTTGGCATGTGAAGAAGTGTCCATGAATGAATTAATGAGGAGTACATTCTTGTTTGAATTACTAAGAGTCCATGCCATTTATGATTAGAAACATTTTTATGTGGTTATATAAAAAATTGGTCTAGACACCAACCAGCTGAAAGCCTAACCTTAAGGACATTCAAGACAGGGTCAACCATGCCAAAGGATGGCCACCAAGGATAGCTGGGAAGTGGCAAGAGAGAACAAGGAAAATCTGAGGCACAAGAGCACACCCATAGGGGTGCATGGGAGAACTATGAGGCACTGCCATGCGGGGCAGCATGGAGGCATAGCTTAGGGTTGGTGCATAGCACACCCGCATAGAGAACATAGTACAGGGTGCTACCGTGGAGCGAGGATGAGTAATCAGGTGATGGGTGGAGGTGGATTTATATTTAATCATCGGATTATCTCTTCTCCATTTTGATGCTAGACAAGATTTTAAAAACACAGAATAATTCCAACCGATCCATATAATTATGTGGGTAATCTAAGAAACACATCACATCTTAAATTTATAGTCTATTATCCACCATTCATCCATATCATGTGCTATATTTTTGAACAAGAGTCTTCTGATGCTCATGCAACGGTGTCGTATTATTACTCTCACCACTGCATGACGCCACCACTACTACTCATCAGAGTAGATGATCTAATCTCCATGGACAACCATAGGATTGCATATGAAAATCATTTAGGTTGCTAAATCAATACAATATCATTCACAAAATCTCATTTTCATTCATGCAATGATATGGTGAAGTTTGAAGAAAACCAAGGAAAATGATGTTTTCAAGGCAGTGTGATTCGATTTTTGGAAAAATATTTGCATGCGACTCATAGCACATGCACATGAGGTGTTATGAAGAAATAAGTATCCAACGTGGAAAAGAAATCAAATAGAGAGATTTTATATATCTATTCAGTTGATTGATATTTGAAGAAATTTGATGTCACATATCTCATGTGTTCAAAGTATTTGAATAGGATATCAGGAGGGATGTTTACAGAAAAAAATAAGTATCCCTCACCTATAAATAGAGTATCCCCGAGCTGAAGGTTGTTTTTTGCATTATAAAATTATAGAGATCCTGTTTCTCTAGAGAAAAAAAGCCACCGTGAACTCTTATGGTTTGCGAATGACAGAGGATTCCATGCAACTCTGCTATATGATAGAGAATAAAGATCATGCTGACCTTCGACATGTGCTACATAGTCTCGAAGCTATCTCGCCAATAAGAAGAACCTGAACCCTTTGTGCAAAGTAAACCAATGAGCGCATGATAGGTTCTCAGAAACCCTCATTGTGTTCCGTGGGGAGCATCTCACTAGTACCCAATAGGCTCAATCACACCCTTTTTTTACTAAGAAAAGACAGAAACAAAGAACACTCTTAGTTATGTGAAGGGGATCCACACACACACTTTAGGTGAAGAATAAGAACCCGTTCTCCTCTGGTTTCCACAAAGAATCCGAAGGTTTTGAAGTCTTTTCTTGAAGTAGAAGGAATGATTATGAGGTAGAGGCTATGACAAGTTATTTAGATAGTGTATACACACTGACTTTTGAGAAGGAGAACCCACGCACACCCTCTTCCCATTTGTGTTAGTGCAATAGAAGAAGGGAATAAACCAACGAATTTGTGCTTAAATTGAATTAACTATACAATGGGTGTAAAAGGAGAGGATAAGGGATTTTTTTTTTCTGAGTTGCATAAAATCATAAATAAACATTCAATAAATTCTGTTCACAAATGATGATGGGATTGTGTGTGCACATGTGAAGAAAGATGAATCTGTCCAAAGGCCCACACCCATTCAGGTTTGGAGAATACACATGAATAAACCAAATATAATGAACCAAAATTAAACATCAAATTATAAGTGTGGTAAATAATGAAAATAAGGAATGATATTGAATGAAATTAATCAATACATTTCCATGCACACATAAAGAAAAAATTGTGTGTGCATGCTGAGCAAAGATAATTCAAGTGAATAGTGCGTGTTTCGGTGTACAATAAATACATTATTCATGCATGAATTTAAGAATAAACATTAACTATTGAGAAGTAATTGAGATACCCAAACCATGTGGATTTGGATACATTGAAATCCATACATGAAGTGGGTTTTAATTTTCACTGATGCCAGGAAGAATTCAAGAAAACCATATAACCGAGGTAACCTTTTCTGAGGATCCAAGAAGAAAGAAAGAATTGATTTAGTGAATTATACTTCATGCATATTAATATTATTGGATAGGTTTTGTGAATCATTTATACAAACATTAGTGATATCAGGTCTTTATTAGAAGAGGATAGAACTTCCTGAGCATTATTACACTGAGGACGGATCACAAAGGTGATCTGAAATATTCAGCAACGAAAACTGACCTTACTAAAGGTTGTTGAAGATTCTTTATAGAGGCCCACAATCATGAGCGATTCAGCAAGCCCATGGGTAAAAAGAATAAGATCATCTACAGTGAATCAAAGATCATTCAAATAAGGAAGATGCTCATGTGAAGAAAGAGCTATAAGAACCCTGTGAGATTCCGGGAGGAGAAAAGTCTTCAGTTGGACTCTAGAGAAGGCCAGTGGGAGTCTAGTAACACTGTCGGAAGATGTATAAAGAACATACTGTGGGAATCAGGAGAGATACTGCAGGAATCTGTATCAACCATTGTAATTATTCATCATATTATATTGAAGAATCTATGTTATAGAGAATAACCAACAGAACAGTTAGTAGCTATTTTAACCAAACCTTTTAAATCCTTGTGTTCTATTCCTTTTTATTCACAACATCATTTGAGATAAGGCTGAGACACACCAGAAGATTTTTTCGAGGATCTAACTATCCATATAGGCTTAATTTTATATAATCAATTAGAAAAAATATTTAAATGAATCACTGATTCACCCCTCCCACTCTCAGTGATTCACGCTGATCTTGGTACTTCAATTGGTATCAGATAGAAGGTAACCTAAAAAAGAACTGAGGGTGTCTTTATAATGTGAGGATTTCAATAAGTGAGTGAGAAACCTCAAATGGAGGTTTTTACTAATACTCATAAGAAGAAGAAGAAGAAACTGGCATGGAAGATGAAGAATAAACTTACCATAAATGTGGAGACACCTTCTATAAAAGGTAATCTAAAAGGTACAACATGTGATAAGTTTTATGTTATTATGAATCTTCTGATAAATACTGATCAAGATATGATGATGGTATATAAATTAGTTATCTTTAATATTCACTCAATGAACATATAAATAATATCCCTAGAGATGTTGAAATATATATTTTTTCAAGCATTAGTTCTCTTCAAGATGAAAAATTATATATGGAAAAATAAGATGAAACCATGGAATAGGCATTGAAAAAAATGGTGGGAATGTCCAAAACACTCAAAAAACTATTGAAGGAAAATAATAAATCAATTTATCTTTTCAATGAATTCTATTATCAATTTATTGATGAATTTCAAGGAATTATTTTTGAAAAATAATTTTTTGAGATTGTATTTGTAAAATCATTACACTCATTGGAAAACATTCACAACGTTCCTACAGTTTCCAAAGATTCTAATCTAGAAGACTAATCTAATAAGGTAATGGATCTTGACATTTATTTGAAAGAATTAATTAATGTTTGTGATGATAAAATGGTGAAGCTGATGTATAATTGGGAAAGTAAGTTGAAGTCGTTTGAGTATTAGAATAAGTCTCTCAAAATGAAGTGTTTAGAGATGGAGTCATATTTATGAATTGACAATCACCCCAAGAAGGAACTTCCCAAACTTCTAGAAGAAGATATGTTTCCACTCAAGTTTTCATTGAGAACTATGATTCCAAAATTAGTATTAGATCTTCCTTTAATCTAATGGAAACATCCTATATGAAGAAGGTACCATCCATACCATCTTGTAATCATCTCTATAAATGTTTCTATATAAATTTCTTGTTAGAAGAAAAATTATAAGTATTTATGGATGAAGAAAGGTGATGAGAAACCTACCACCATGACTAGGCTGGATAGAATAAAAAAGTTGGATGATGGTTCCCCATAGGAAGAACAAAACTTGACAAAGAAGACCCAACAATATTATGAAAAATTTATCAAGATGTCAAGGTATGTTGGTCAATGTGGGTGATGCAACATGTTTGGGAATTGTGAATTAGATTCTTGGTACAATCCTAAAAATTAAAAACCACAAAAGAATCCCATCTCAAGGGTGACCGGGCCCGAGAGGAAGAGGAAACATCCACATATCCAGAAGCATATATATACTAAAAACAGATTTATAATTCTTGATAATATATGTGATGTATTCAATATAAGTTGTTACAATGTTTTTACATTTCCATCTCAACATGTATCCAAAGTCGATAAGTAAATAATATCACATAAGTTGGCTAAAAAATAATAAGATCATTGGAATGTAGGTATAAGAATGGTCCAAAATCAAATTCTCCAAATAAGACTTCATGGAGGAAAGGTGAGAAGACCTTGGATTATAAATCAAATAATTTTAACTGTGCAGGATCCCAAAGCACTAGGAAGGATACTTCATTCAACATGTGAAAATAAAGATCATACCATGAATCATTGCGAAAAAAACATAAAAATTAATGGAACCAAGCTGAATTTAAAAGGATAATCAATCTAGAAGAAGATGAGATTTATTGAAGACAATTAAGAAGATACATTTGATAGGAATCCTAAGAAAGGTATACTAAAATCATTGAAAAGGCCATGTGGGAGCTCTATACCAGAATATATTAAGAAGGAGGGTTTAGTTATCAATAATAATCAATAACAAATTTCTAGAAAACTATAAAAAGATGAAGAGAAACTACTAGATAAAGAAAAGGAAAATGGGGGATATATTATTACACGTGAAGATGAGTTTTAATTTCATGAGAAGTTTTCATTGCATGATAACCAAAGAGTCTCACAATTAATGTGTGGATGATGTAAGTATTCTGGTCATAATGAAAAAAAATTTATAACAATTTTACCAGGTCAAATGGAGATGTTGAAAATTGAGAAACTTGCACCAGTGGAAGAAACTTCACTACTGGAAAATGTATGGACACAATATCCAAAAAAGTTAAAGGTGAATGGATGTAAAGGGTCCATGATGACAATGAATGATCAAAATGTCAAATGAAGAGAATAAAATAACATGAAGAGTTCTAGACACATTATACTTACATGGAAATGAGTTCTTGGGTTGAGAGAAAATTCTCATTCATATTTCTCATATTAATAATATCACTTGTGTTCCATCTCATTCCTTTATATTTTTTCTATATATGAATTCTTACATTGTAGGGAATCAAAGTTTAATATCATTATCAAGACCATAATTGGATGATAAAAGTAGATAACAACACGTTGGAATAATTATTAATAATTTTATAATTACTTTAAGTGTTCCATTGTGGAATATTTTCAACATGAATATCTTTAAAATTATCTGATGATATTTTCCACCATGATGAATTAATGGTATTTCACCCATTGAGGGGGAGAAAATATAAATGAGATGATATAAATGGTTATTTCATGACAAATAATGATATTCATATCATCTCAAGAAGTTGAAATGGGATGTATTTGAATCACACATTCATCCCTTGTTCTTAATTTGAGTTATCATGTCAATTAAGCATTGGTTCTCAATTGATGACAATATGGGATGAAATGGGTAGCTTTATCTTTTCACTTGAAATGTTTAATATTTTTGGTGAAGTATGTGTAGGACCTAAAATTTCATTTACAAATCATCATATTTTCAAACCCTTGGATAATTATTGAAACATTATAAGCATTATTTAGCCTATATGGTGGTTTATGGATAGCATTGAAACTTTGGGTCATATCTCTCTTCATTTTTGCACAGGGTTAGCCCATGCAAACTTATAGTTGATTAAATAATGGTCATTTACTATGTGTACAATTTGACATCATCTCTATCTTAGAAATATTCAAGAAGATATTCTTTAAAGGGTGGAGAACATGTTTTTAAACATACCACAATTAACATTTTCATATCATTTCCAATAAGGGGGAGACACAAATTTCTCACGTATTGACCCACACAAATTGTTCTTTGGTGATATTGAAAAAAATTAAAAGGGGGGATATTTTAGAGAACATTGTTTCATATTTTTTTAATATGTGTATGGAGAGGTAATGGTTGAAGTTGTGATGAAGATTTAAGTGGTGATACTTAGAGTAATGTTTCTAACACATTCAAGATCACACTTTGATAATGATGAAGTTATTCTAGAATTAATGGCACTTGGAGAATTAATATTTATCATTGGATGTCATACTTGATCACTCTCTATAGTAATTCATATGATTTATGAAATGATCCTAAGTTCCAAAAAATGTGTCAAATCATGATACTTTGTTACAAATTTTGAAGAAGGTCATGAAATCATGTATTACATGATTAATTTTCAAGATCCATCAAATAACCCAAAATTTAATTAATTTGGTGAAGAAAATTAGGTGATTTATTGTACAGATCTTAAAGGATGAAGACATGTGTTTAGGAGAACATACTTTTAAATACAATATTTCCATGCATTATGTTTCAATGCATGGAGATTTGAAGAATAATTCCATCCATGGTTGGATGAAGCATGATGAACAATGTGTTTTGGGATTCATATTCCAAAAAATGAAAAATAGGAAATGAGAAGGAAAGGTGGAAAAGGTTGGAATTTAAAGAACTGTCCATGCATGAGTTAATGAGGAGGCCATGGTTGTTTGAATTACTATGTTTCCCTGAAATTTATTATTAGGAGAAATTTTATGGGGTTACATAAAAATTGGTCTAGCCACCTACCAGCTAACAGCCTCAACCTTAGGCACATGCATGACAAGTTCAACCATGCCCAAGGGAAGACATCAAGGCTATCCAAGAAGTGACAGGAGAGCACGGGGCAAATCCCATGCACTAGAGAACACCCACAAGGGAACATGGGAGAATGACGAGAGAGCCACTGTGTAGGGTGGCACGATGGAAGAGCATAGGGTGGGCATAGAGCGCACCCGCATGGAGAAAATGGTATGGGGCAGTTCCGTGTAGCAAGGAGGAGTAAGATGGTGATGGGTTGGTGTGGATTGTTATTTAAACCAAGAATAATCTCTTTTCTATTTCAATGTCGGAAAAGATTTTAAAAAGATAGAAGCAATTTGAGTCGTCCATCTAATCCCACATGTAATTGCGGTTGCAAATCACATGTGTTGTTCATGGTCTAATATCCATCGTACAACCATCATGTGTACTTCATGTTTGATCCAGAGCTTCCTGATGCTCATGCAACCAGATCATCTTCATCCTCTTGCCATTATGTGATGCTGTCACTGCTACTCACTAGAGTAGATGATCTGATTGTAATGAATGACCACTAAAAAACATATGAGGATCATTTTGGTCACTGAATTGATGTGATATCATGCATAAAATTGCATTTAAATGCATGCAATGATTAGGTTAATTTTGAAGAAGGCCAAAAAAATGAAGTTGTTGTGGCCGCGTGATTCGATATTCTAGAAGATGTTTTACAGGAGACACATAGTGCATGAATGTAAGGTGTTCACCAAAAATAAGGATCCCTTGTTGAAAAGAAATAAATCTGAGAGAGTTGGTATATCTCTTCGGCTGTGAGTTTTGAAAATATTTGAATCCAAAATTCATAACTGTTCAATGAATTAGAAGATCATATCATGAGGGATTTTAACTCGAAAAAATAAGTACCCATAATAGAGAAATAGTGGATCCCCGAGCCAAAGTAAGTTGATGTACTTCACATATTAGAGAGAAATTGTTTCTCTAATGAAACAGAGGCACCCTGAACCCCACTACTTTTCGAATGGTATAGGCTTCTACGCAACTCTACTATGTGAAGTAGGATAAAGATCTCGCTGAGCTTTGATAATTGATACACTCTCTTGAAGCCGTCTCGCGAAGAAGCATAACATGCACCCTTTTTGTGATGGAAACCTGTGAGAATGCAACAGGTTCTTACAAACCCTCATTGTGTTTCATGAGGAGCATCTCATTATTACACAATTGGTACAATCTCACCCTTGTTGTACTCTATGAAGAAAAAACAAGAACCACTCTTGGTTCTATGAAGGAGATCCACACGCACTCCTTGAGTGAAGAAGAAGAACCATTGCTCCTCTAGTTAGTACAAAGAACCAAGGGGTTATTCCTGGTTTGTTTTTGAAGTTGAAGGAAAGAGTACGAGTAATAAAAGTGAAAAGATAATACAAGTAAAGAATTAATTGTGTACGTATATTGAGAAAATATAATACAAGTGAATAGTTGGTTTTTAGGTGTACACGGAATATATTATTCATGCGTGGATTTATACTTAAACATTCACTATTGACAAGTCATTTATATACCCAAACTGATTGGATTTGTATTCCATTAAATCCATTTATGATGTGTATTTTAATTGAGACTGAAGCCAAACAAAATTAATGAAGGCCATATAACTAAGTCAAGAGTTATTGATAATTAGAGAAGAAAGAAAAATCTGATTTAGTGTAAGATCCATCTTGCATTTTAATATTCGTGAAGAAATTGTGTGCATCATTTGTACACAAGTTAGTGAGTTCAGTTCTTCAGAAAAATAAGAAATAACTACCCAAGCATTGTTGCACTGAGGAATGATCACAATGGTGATCAAAAATATTGAGCAAGGACAACAGACCTTTCCACAAGTTTTTGGAGATTCATGAAGAGATACATAGGAATGTGTGATTCTGTAAGCCGTGGGGAAAGAGAATCAGATCATCTATAGAGAATCAAATATAATTCAAAGAAGTAATTTTATCTTATTACTCAAGAGATGTAAGAACCCTGTGAGATTCTTGGAGGAGAATAATTCTTTAGTGGGACTTTGGAGGAGGCCAATGGGACTTCGGTAACACCGTAGGAAGTAGTATATAGAACCTCATATGGAACTCTGGAGAGAAATAGCGGGACACTACATCAACCATTGTAATTATTTATCTAATTATATTGTAGAATCTGTGATGAGTAGAATAAAAAACAGGACATGGACCAGGTATTTGAACTGAACCTTGTAAATCCTTGTGTTCAGTGACTTCATATTCATAGCATCATTCGGGGTAAGGATGATAGACACAAGAAGAGTCGATCAAGGCTTTTACTAGCCATTGAGAATTAATTTAAAATAATCAATTAGTAAAAAAATATTTAAAGGGATCACTTATTCACTCCCTCCACCTCTCAGTGATTCAAACAGTACATTGTACGAACAATTTGAGAACACCAATAGGTATTGAAGATGGGGTTTTCTCTATAAAGGGTATAAATTTTATGTGGGTTAGGCTTTTTTGAAATATCCCATGCAATAAAACCCATTTTATATTTAATCATTTGTTTAATCTATTATTTTTAATAAATAAATAATTAATATATCCAAAAATATGCATCATATAAGAAATATGAGATGACCATTATGTTTGAAAATGCGGTTTACTCTAGATTGGGAATAAATTGTATACACTATGGGTTATTTTATATGTTCATCATTAATTGACAGGTGATAAATTTAATTCTGATAATGGGGAGAATTATAACACACCACAATCAATTTTGTATTAAAATACGGTATTAATGTGGGTTTTTTAATTTTCAATTTTTGAAATACCAAATAAATATATTAAGGGTTGTGTAATAGACAAGTGATTTCA
Organism: Viscum album; assembly: GCA_963277665.1. Lineage (NCBI taxonomy): Eukaryota > Viridiplantae > Streptophyta > Magnoliopsida > Santalales > Viscaceae > Viscum > Viscum album. The sequence continues at coordinate 363,882,270 of OY728166.1, read as the reverse complement.
GATTAAAATATCATATCAAGTTTGGGTGTCCCCAAATCTATATTGAATTAAATCAGTAAACATTAATTTTTAAGATGAATCGAGCTGAGGTATCCCCTCTTCTTCCTTCATCATGTTTGAGTCCTCTTCTGGATTTTATTTTATTTTATTTATCATTTTTATTAATTTCCTTATTTTTTATTCTTTTATTCTAAAATTTAAAAAGAATTTTTAATTTTGAATAAATAAATAAAACATTGATATGATCAAATAAATTCTATCTTATTATCGTTGATTAAATTAATAAAATTATTAAATGGATTATTTATATAAAATTATTGAAAACATAATTGAACTAAATAACAAATTACTTTTCAATGATTTCCAAATATTTATTATCTAGATTATCAAATGATAGTCATATTGAATTACCGTGGTTAATTATAAAAAATTTCCCAATGATAATGTGATAAGTTTATTTAAAGAATAATCTATTAAAATTATCAAACAATATTTTTGTTAAACTGTCATATAAAATTAATTGGAATTATCAAGGAATAATATTTAATAATTTTAAATCCATAATTAAACAAATTATCAATGAATAATTGCATGAAATTATTGAAGTTGATTATGAAAAAATTATTAGAGGATGATTATAAGGTAATAATTACCTGAAAAATATTATTGAAATAATTATATAATAATTACTTGTTTTATAAAATGAAAATTATTATAATTATAATATGATATTTATGATACTAAAAAAGAATAATAAACTAATTTTTCAAATGATACTTTTGAGATTATCAATTATAAAAGTTAAAATTATTAATCACTTGTCATTAGATTATCACAGAATAATTTGTAAAAAAATTATAAAAAGGTAATTACAAGGGATGAAATATAATAAATTATGTAAAGGAAATTACAAAAGGATAATTTATGATGCAATTATTAAAGATATGTATAAAGTATAATTTAAAAAAATATCAAAAGATAAATATTCTTGTGGAGAATGTGGAGATCACATGCGTTGACCTAAATGATAATTTTGATATTATGAATTATATAGAATGTATCATCCCATGTGGTATTTTATTTCTTTTGGAAATAAAATAATTGTTTTTTGTTCGAGGAACCCTTGATGTGTCAACAAGTATGATAATAAGGTAGTGAGGAGTTGAATCAAACCACACATTCTGGTTTATCCTTGTTTCTAATGATGAAAAATATCAAGTAAGAAGTTCCTTACCTTCTTGGGATCATATTTAAACCTTTTCCTTTGATATTTTATTTCATGGAATTTTTATTTACCCTGATTCATTATCATCCCATGTGAGTGTGTGTGTGTAACCCATAAAACCAGTTTTGATACCATGAGCGATATTATTGTAGCTTTAATATATGTTTGGTTGTGATCACATGTTGTTCTGTATTCCACTATACACTCATGTTGATAAAATATACATACATGTCTGGCCTCCATGTATATGTATTTCCATGTCTTGTTGGTTGTTAGTGGTATTTGAGATAGGTGAACTGCCATGACGTATCCATCCCCTCATTGGGAGAACACTTGATCTTAATGATAGTGGTGAGGTACTTGAGCATATGGTAAAGGTATGAGTTATACAGTGAGTCATGTCGAGGCTATGCACATGGTATCCTTGAATATATATGTTCCACTCGCCACATAATAGATATGTCGATGTGATTACTAAATATTATCGTACAGATATCCCAATGATATGGTCCTCATAAGGGATAAATGATGTCGGGTATCACAACCTTGAAACCATGAGGGAACCATAAAAAGATGTTTTTTTCTTCCTAAGCATTATGTTATCTTTCTGTATGAAGCCAAAGCAGGTATGATCAGGGGTTATGCTAGCTTGGTTAGTGCATTACTGCTCCATTTATTATTATTTGTATACGTGCTTCCCTTGTTTATTATTATTATATAATAAAATTGTATATATGACCACATCAGGTTAAGGACACATTCTTGGTGTCCTAACAAGTCATGTACCCACACCCTACGAGGGAATTTAAATGCCCTTATAGATTCCTTGAGTGGTCCGGTGAAGGGAATGGGACCTATGGTAGATGGGTAAGCAGGTTGAGCATGGAGCTAAGACGAACCAAGATAGACACCAGAATAACCTGTATTTCATTTATTTATTATATGTTTTATTCATTCTAGAGAGTATCTTCATATTGGGAGCTGCGTTTATTTTCATGGAATATATATTTTTCTAGATCCCAGAAGATTACTGTAATCATTTATTATATTTTAATTATTTTTTATTGTTCCTATAATGTGATACTAAGGGTATCGTTTGCCCAATGTCGAACTCAGACACTTTCTACTAGTTGGTAGCCTCTTGTATATGAGAAGGATTACATGAGGTTATGTGGTATTCCATCTTGGACATAGTGGTTCAAGTCGGGATGTTAAAAATTAATATTTTAGGGAGGTTACTCAATAACATGTTTTATAAATTGTCTTATATTGGTAAAGGTTATATAGGAGATAATAATTTGTGACATGGGAAGGGGAATATTGTCCATATTTAACATTAACTATATAGTGGACTTCAAAGATTCCATACGGGGGAAATTATATTTCGATGTTAATGTTGATTATATTCACCTCAAATAATTCACATGATGTTATAAGTGATTTATAAGATTTTACATATGTTCATGAATCAGTACTAAGAATTTAGGTTCACATCCCATATATATACCTATGGTTGTATTGCATTATAGTTCATTAATTAAATTCCTTTATTTGTTCAATCTATTTTGGATAGTTTGTTCAGTGTGATATATCTTTGTCTCCCTGCTATGTGATATATATTTATGTTCAATAATTACTTGAAAAACTCATGTTATTGTGATATTATATATATGATGATTTTTAATAACATACATGATTGGATACAAATGTTATTTCTACGAAGGTTTTACCTTTGGTTGATTGTGCAGTCCTAGGAAAACCTTATATGATCTCAGAGCCTGATTTGGATTTATCCTAAAGACTCGATTTCTTTTCTGAAGTGTGCTCCTTCACATTACCTATGATGTAGAATCAATAGAACATATAGAAATAATTTGGATATATGATTAAATACATCCATATGGATAGAGATTTCAGTGTTACCACTAGAGGTGTTGGAGAATGTGATGTATATTTCTCCCACACATGCTCTATGGTATAGGTAGTAGGGATGCATCAACCGGAAGACAATGTCTTAGTTAATGTCCTATACATGAGAGTTAAAACTATGGTCAAATAAACATTAACATTCACTCTAAAATTATTCATCCTTATAAGAAATGGGATCCCTGGAGATGATGAGTAATGGTTTGAAATTGTTCTAGATCATTAACCAAGTATAAAATAAGAAGGATTAGTGGGTTAAATTAATAGGATTTCATGTCGACTGTGCAACAATACACCATATCATATTCAATAAACCAAGCTGACTGATCTCATGGTTCTACTAGAAAATTTTGAAAATAACATATTAATAATGGTGATTACATCACCATGGGGTTCACCTATGTTGTTTTCCAAGAAGTAGGAAAATTGTCATCAGTTATGCGTTGATTATGAGAAGTTGGACCAGATAATGTTTTGGAACAAATATTAATTTCCCAATGTCAATTATATTTTCAATAATTAGTGGGTACCCTATAGTTTATCAAAGATTTATCATCTATCAGGCTATCACCAGTTGTGATTTAGAGAGGAGGACATTCCCATGATGGCGTTTTAGAGTATATAAGGACTATACGAGTACTTGGTGATGTCATTGAGGATGAAGAAGGAACAAAAAATGTTCATTTACCTCATGAACAATATGTTTCCCCATACATAGACATAGTTTCATAATTTTAATCGATTATATCATCATCTACTCACTAACAAAAAAAAATAAACTATGAACATAGAGAATATCCTGAGTATGCTTTGAGAACATAAGTTTTACCTGATGCTTTCGAAGTGTGACTCATATATATGAGATTCAATGATCCTAATACATTCGTTTTTTATACTAGTATATATGTATACATAGATAAATTTGAGAAATTCATGTAATGGACACATACTTAAATTTTTGTTAATATTAAAATATTTCTAGGTTCATTAATATATTACTGACGTTTTATCAAGGAAGTATCTTGGATATCAAAATTCATGATAGTACAAAAATATGGATTGAATTTATAGTGGTAAGAATTGTTTTTAGATGAATTCCTTAATCTAGAGAGAAAGATTATTATTTCTCATGTACTGACGCTCCCAGGCCCTCGGTTTTGTTATATAATGTACTGTGATGCATCAGGATTTGTTCTCGGAGTGTTACTGATTTAAATAGATTACGTAATATCTTATGGGTCTCTTTATCTATGACCAAATGATAATAAATACCCTACATATGACTTAGCAATGGGAGGATTGGCCCAGAATATGAAATATTAGAGGTAGTAGATATTGGGTGAGAGAATTATTCTTTACATGAACTGCATGATCCTTCAATATTCCTTCACAAAGAGGGACATGCATCTGAGGTAGAGGTGTTGGGTTTATTATCAATATAAATTTGACATAGATTGGAATCTGAAGATTAGAAAGGGAAATTTGGTATTAGATTCACTTAGCTATGACACATAGGATGTGCATGAACTGAGTGAGAAGTACTTAGAAGAGCAGTGGTGTTTGATGAGTTTATTGGTTGAATGGAGAATGGATGCATTGAAGGACCATGGTTCTATGAATTTTCATCATTTATTTTCAAATACTCAATTGTGGAACATATAAAGAATAAATTGAAATCAGACCCATTGTGTGAAAGAATAAGGGAGAAATAAGATATTACTGACTCAATACCTAGATGGTTGATCAACGATGATGATGTGATCATGGTTCATCGATGAGTAGGAATCCCTACTTCTATAAGATAGGATCTGATTAGGTATTAACATACCTATAGTTGTGCATTAAATACTATTATGACCAAGATTTATCATGACCTCATGTGATAGTTTTTGTGGATATGGATGGAGTGACACATTTCCAGTTTTGTCTCTCGATGCCTCGCCTTTCATAGGGTGAATTTTGATTACCACAATCCTGGTGAGATGTTTCAGCAACTCTTGATACATATGTGTAAATGGAAATACAACATGGTGGAATTTTTTATGGGGTAACCCAAGACCACAAGTAGTTGTGAGGTATTTTGATTAATATTCAATCAGTTAAAAAGTCTTCTCACCTCATTCCAGTCATAGAGTCTTACTCGGTGGACTAGCTAGGAAATATCTACGATCGATGGATCCTACAGCTACATGGAGTCCCTATAAAGACTGTTTCACATAGTTTTTCACATCTTCTATTGTTATTTGGGTAGTTTTTTCTAAAAAATATAATGGAACTTATCATAGGTTGAGCAAAGTGTGCTATTCTAAGAACAAAAAAGAGTCTAAGGAGAATATATTCATATTAGAGGATATGCTTGATCATGAGTTCAACACATTGGAGGATCATGGGATGATCACCTAGAGTTGATTGATTTTTTTGTGAAATAATAGTTATCTATATTTGATTTATAAGACACATTATGTGGATCATTATGGGAGGCTGTTTCACTCACCATTCTAATGGAAATAGGTGGGTGAAGCAGCATTATTAGTCGTAATATGGTTCAGAACATCTCTAACTGAGTGTAGGTGATACAAAAGAGATTGGTCACTACACATTGTAGAAGGAGATCATATGAAAATCATAGGAGGAGACCACTGGATTTTTCTTAGGAAGATCAAGTTTTCTTGGGGGTGACTCTTTAGTTATGGAAGATATATTGGGAATCAGGGTAAGCTATAACTATTTTTTGGACCATTAGATATCACGAAGCATATAGGGGTAGCGACATGTCATTTTTACATACCTTATAGTTATATAGGTATGCATGACATGTTCAATGTTTTATAGAATCAGATGTACATACTTGTACCACCACATATTATTTATTTATAGAAGTTGATTTGGAGTCTAATTCTTTTTATGAGGATCATTTGGTGGAAATAAAAGATCAAAGAAAGAGGGTTTTGTAAGGAAAGATAGTACAACTAGTTTGGATTCAGTGGTAACGTTGAAGGATCCAGGAGGAAATATGGGAATGTGAGTCTAATGTTCGATCTCACTGGATTGGTTTTTTTTGAGAAAGACATATATACATACCTTTGAAGGATGAGATGTTAATAGAGGGGGATAATTGTAATATCCTAATTTTTATAATTACAAAAAAACCCTCTTGTTGATATGTTATATTTTTTTATGTGAATAAAATATTTTATCAATGAAAAAACATTATAAAATTGATAATGGTTATGTGTAAGGGAAAATAATTGCTAGGGTGTTTGAATATTAAATCATGTATTTTCATAGTTATTCATTGAGTTAGTGTACATTCTATGGCCCGTAAAAGCCACGATATTGATCAAATAAAAATAATAAAAATATTATATTATGCACGCATGGTTTATTCAAAATTATTTAATAACTCCAAAATGGTGTGTCATATGAGAAAAATGAGACCACCATTAGATCCAAAACATAACATTTAACCTAAATGTGGAATAACACTTGTAAGAATCATATGTTTGGATGTCTCTCTCAGAATAATAATTTAAGAAAATTTTTATTTTAATAGTTTTTTTAAATAATTATTCATGAATAATTTGATCGTGCTTGATTGTGATAACATGTGACTGTCTATAGCCCATAAAACTCATTTTGATTCAATGAGTGATGTTAGGGTTGATTTTATCCATGTTTTCTTGTGATAACATGTTGTTTTGTATGAAACTATATAATCTTATCAATATACTATTCTTTCTTTTGTTATCTCCATCTATATTTGTTACCATGACTTTTTGGTTATCAGTTTTATTTGAGACAGGTCAAATATCATGAATTATTCATCCCCTAGTGGAGGAGAACACTTTATTATGATGATAATAAAAAGGGACCTGAGCACAAGATGGAGGTATGAGGTAGCCATGGCATCGTGTTGTGATTTTCCTTGAGGCAACCTTTGTTTTACAAGTTCCATTGACCCTATGATATCCTAGTCGATGTTAGTACTAGTTACTCTCATCTAGAGGATCTGGGATAAATGTCCCTCTTGATGGATAAATGACACTAGGTATCACCTCCAAAACATTTATGGATGTCGTCCATGGGAATATTTTTTCATCTAACAAATTCAATTATCTTCAAGCATGTATCCTAAGTTGGTATGGTTGGAGGTTGTGGAAGCTTGGACAGTGCACTACTATGTGGCTTTTTGTTTTCTGTTTATACACATCCTAAATTTATTATTATTATGTAATAAACAAGTGTACCTAAGAATATCTTGTTAACCGAATGTTGTTGGTGACTTAACAAGTCTTCTTGTAACACCCTACTCAGGAATTTCAATGCGCTTGTAGATTTCATGAGAGAACCATTGAAGGAAAATATCAATATTATGGATGGCTAAGCAAGTGGAGAATGAATCTTGGGAAGATCAAGATGGACATTGTATAAACATCCAATTATTTTATGTATTGTATGTTTTATTCATTCTGGATCAGATTTCCATGTTATGGGTTTCTTTTATTTCTAGAGAAGTGTTTTTTTTTGTTTCTACATGATTACTATAATTATTTATTATATTTTCATTTCTTATTATTGTTCATATGACATTATGTTCTGGGTATAGTCTTCCATATGATGGACTAGACCCTCAATTCTAGTTGGTGATATCTCCCATACATGGAGGCACATATGATGTTGTGTTACATTCCGAATCAAACCAGGTGGTTCTGGTCAAAATGTTACAAATAAAATTAAAATAAGATTAAAAATACATGACAAATAATTTTGTGGGATTGTAAACCTTATTTTATTTTTTTAAAAAAAGCTAGTAGAGATGTGAATATTTAATGTATTGTAACTTCTTAATCTACTTACTATTATTATTTTTTGTTTTCATTGCAGCTATATAGTTGGGAACTTATATTTCTTTCATCATCCAGGGTGGAATATAGTGTTATGAAATTAGTATGAAACCTCAAAGTGATGTCCTATATAACTTATTTTCAATGGAATAAAAATCAATTTATTTGGGCTCCACTTTATTTTACACATTTTACCTTTTATGATCATTTGAAATGGACTAATACATGATGTTTAAAATCAACATAGAATGAATGCATAGTGAGAGGTTCCTCACAATGGTTAGTGAAGGATATACAAAGTAGAATAAATTTCCCATTTTATCATTTTTTTGTGGCTAAATTGGATAACATAAAGATAATCTTAGTCTCATCATCATTGGTACGCAATTCACTTTAATAAAAAAATGATGGTTCTTCTTACAATTTTATCCATTAAGAGTTCATATTTTCATTACATTGGAGGTCCTAATCTCGTCCCTATTGGGAAATCTAGCATAACTTAAGGCCCACACCTAATATGAGGCCATGATATATTGAGACCCGAGAGAGTATATTTACTCAAGGTATATATAGAGAATAAAATTAGAATATTAACTGGTATGTGACATGGAGGAACTAAGTAGAGTATCTCTAATATGGGTAACATTTTTAATATTATTCTCATCACATAAGTAGAATTTATGACAGAGGATGTCTCATTGATCCTTATAGATGTATCATTCATACCTTGGTTAATATGAATTAAATCTCTTTACCTTAGATTGAAATATGATATGGTAATATGTGTGGAATAGAAAATGTAACTAAATGCCTTGCGATAAGGATGTGGTCTATGAAATTTGGAGTTATTTATTTAAGATTTATCAATCTTTACTTTAGACTATGATGTGTCTCATTCATTCTAATGATAAAGTAAACTAAGTTCCTCTAAGACCACATGAGTGATTCTCCATTTCAGATACAGTGGATTATTCTAGAATACCAATTTTCCTATGAGTAGATGAGTGGGGACTAAATGGGGCTTATGCATGATGCTTCCCTAAGATGCATATCTTAATAATTGAATATGTTAATGATATGTTATGGGGATTACACCATGTATGGGGACTATATAAGAATTTTATTAGGGATTATAGATGTGTAATATTCTCATATGTGACCCTTATCTTATAAAATGGATGAAAGCATAAAATTAGGTGTGGCTTACACATATTATTCCTAATGAGGAACCAGTATTAGTACGTGATTCAGATAAATTTTTTCAAAAAGTTTATAACATAGGGTTCTTGGACATAATAAATTATTTAAATGGTGTTTATACATAGTGATGGGTTAATGGTTTTTTGATATAAGGGTTTTCCATCATCCTATTATGGAGAAGTTTGGAGGATTAAATGAGCATCACATTGTCATTTTCTAGTGTGTAAGTGCTGGTCAGAGTAAATGAATCAAGAGGGGGATGAATTGAGTATCTATAAAACTTTTTGTTAAAAAGGATACTTACAAAATAATATCCCCCCATGAAAATAAACACAATTTCTGTTTGTAGAGAATTTATAAAATTTTTTAAGGTTCAATTTAGTATTCATAAGATTGATTAGTTCTCAATTTTACCAATATAAAGATTAGTAAAACATTTGAAACAAACATAATTATTCAAAACATAAGAAAACACATGCTAAACTTACTATCAATGTTCTGTTTATATTAATTCATGAAATACAGAACACATAAGAAATATAAGATAAACCGCACATCAGATAAAACCAGAGGATTAATCTCAATCTGAGAATTATTCCTCTCTACTTGGTGATCACCTTCCACCAAGTAGTTTATATTAATAAACATTGGATCCACACCCTAGATCAGGGTTCACAATAGCACACCCAGCTGTCCGGGTCACACTTGACCACTACCACAGTTATTCGTGGGAAAAACAAGTAAACAAATCATAAAAGATCTCTCCCACTGTTCTACATTAGATACAAGGGTAAGAAGATATTGAGAGTGAGGATATTTTGAGATCCTCCAATTATGCTCAGGAGATAGTGTGTGTGATAAAAAATAGATATGCACACTGCTCAAATAGAAATGATAAAAAACACAGAGTTATGAAAGATAATAGAGTTAAGAATTATCTATGTGTTGTGCAGTAATGCTATGGACTCAATAGATGTTGATAAAATGATATCTGAGTCCTCTTCTGGATGTTGACTTCAGAATAGAGTATCACTGCTTCTGTAATATATCTTGTAGGTGTTAAAAGGTTCATCTCATCAATGTCTCGATGTACAGTGAGTTTTAGCAGAATGTTACTTGTTAGAACTTCTTGTGATCCCAAGATTTTTGTTCCTATCTTTGTGTATTCATAGAGTCTGCCTTTTTGCGTGTTCTTTATCCTGTATATCTTTGTGTATCCTCTCTATTTTAGTGCTCTGATTTAAGTACCTTTATACTACAGGGTCCACTAGGCATGAAGATCTTCGTATGTGCATGTACCTCGTACTATCTATGGAAAGTCCTACAAACAACATTAAATAATGCCAGAAACATTAATTTGTCTAAATATGACCGTGAATAAATTTTAATTAATAAAATAGAAAACAATTATTTATGACTATCAGTGAGTAATCATTGGTTTTTGGTCCTTATTTTGTTAACATCGGTCTATTCTCTTCGATGAGTAATCTTCGGTGTGTCGACTTCGGTGTATCGACTTCGGTGTGCCAAACATCGGTGTGTCAAACATTAGTGTGTCGAAAATCGGTGTGTCAAACATCATTGTTTCGAACATCATTGTGTCGAACATATGTGTGTTGAGCACCGGTGTGTTGAAAATCACTCTTTCGAACATCGGTGTGTCGAACATTGGTTTGTCGAACATCGTTGTGTCGAACATCGGTGTGTCGAACATCAGTATTACACAAATCATTCCAAGAAAAGGTGTTGTCCAAAAAAATACATGCAAAAATACACTGGTAAACATATTTATTCATGAATATAGGTTGTTGAATTATTTAAGTATATTTTTATGTATGACATAATTTGTTTAATTAGATATAGAAAAATGCACGATAATCGGTATATTGTCATTATTTGTGATTATGAAAACTACAATATCATAGAGTGTCCAACAATCACCCCCTTTTTGATAATCACAATTTATGGAATACATTAAAATATATAGAATAAAGGTAGCTTGATATAGCATATGGCACTAAATGTTAATATACAATTTTACTTGAGTCTTCCCTTGTTTGAATTTAAAAAAAAGGCTCCCTCTAAATAAATGAATTAAGGTGAGTAGATGCCATGTGTCCTAAACCAGAAAACTCCCCCTTTGATAAATAGTGTACACCTTATGTATAATGTATGCCTTATTTTTTCCCCCATTTTTGGATTCGAAAAAAGAAAAAAGTGTTAAGGAGAAATAATTTAAAAAAACAGCAAAAGGATTTTCATTAAAAGGCATAAAAGTACAAGGCAAAAAAGATGATACAAATCCCTATCAAAAGATACAATCCATCACTAAGGGTTTAGATACTAAGTAGATTTTCCATTTTCTGAAGGATCTGAGGGAGAAAGAGAAGGTTTGTGAGTGGAAGAGGGTAAAGGTGGTATGATGATAACACTAGGAAAGGAAACACCTATAGGAACAGTAGCTGCAAGGGTATGCCAGCTTTTTGACAACACACGACTGAGAGTTTTCTCTACAATGATCGGTGAAATATGGGTTAGTGCATGACAGAAAGTCATTTGAACAGGAGTCTGAGAGGTAGTACCATGTGAAGCAGCTGGAGGGTCTACAATAGCTTCGGACTGAACATGGAGATAATGTTTCAGCAGGTTGATGAAGTCATTAATGATTTCACCACCATATTGCATGGATTTCTCAAATTCATCCTTCTTGTCCATAAATTTACACAGCAATGCGGTAAATTACTTCAATTGGAGGCCTTTATTCTTTAATGATTTTGTGACTAGAGTAATTCTAAGATTTTTTTCTAGAAACATGAAGCTGTTGAGGAGATCATGCTTGGTACAAATCTTAGTGAAGTACTTAAACACCTTTTCCTGAATTTCTTTTTGAGCTGCAAAGGCTTCATTGGTGCATTTCCTGACCATATTATACAGAAGAACTATTTTCAATGTACTCTTTCAAGAGTTTATTTTTCTAAAACACTTTTATGTTTTTGTATTTCATCTCTCATCACAACCATGAGAGACTCCAAATCAGCAACAACAGATTTCCCTCTAGTCGAAGTGGATGGGCCAGTCAGCATTTTCCCAAGCTCTTCCTTCAACTTATTCTGATCCAAACTGAGTAGATGAGATAACAAGTTCCTAATAACTTCCATAACATTACTAAATAAGATCTCAAAGTTAGAGGATAAATAATTAAACACATTTCTCATCTTTCTTACTTCATTTCTCAGTAAGTTGTTGTGTCTAATAATGGTTTCTACTATAGTAATGAGATTTGGTTGAATCTCTTGGATCACCATTCTTGAAATCTTTGCTGCATCAGCATCTGAGATTCCTATGGAGGTGGAGGCTTCACTTATATATCAAACTGAGGCTATAACAGGGTCACATATCTCATTTTTTAAATTTTCCAAAATCACCATTATTGACATAGTCACTGGGCACTGCCTGTGCTACTTGTTCTAATGATGGAGGTGCAACAGGTGGAATAGGTTCAATAGGTTCTGGTTCATCTTGGACTTGTGGAGTAGGTGGATAAGGCACCCTGTCCCCATCCGAGACTTACTCTAAACCAAAAATAATGTATCCAGGATCACTATTCCACTCTCTAGTACATGTCTAATATCTTGGATCAACAATATCAATTTTGATCATCATTCCCAGAGGATCAGGAAAAACATCATCATTATCAACTTCTTCTTCCTAGTCTTTGACCATAACAACTTGTTTGGGAATTGGAAAAAACCGAACATCAGCTTCTTGCATGGGCTCCAACCACTGAAACTTCAGCAGGAACTTCCTTAATCTCAGGAACTAGATGCTCATTTTCTTCCTCTTGGCCAGCAGCGAAAAGATCATTCAATTCCTAAATGATCTCTTGATTTTCAGCATTAGGATAGGGTGTTCTATCCTCATCTTCAATAACTTATTACCAACAACCTGTTGTCCATTATGCTCATCACCATCACCAGCCCCATGAACATTTTACTCACTAGAACTGTCAACTACCTATTGTCCCACTTTTAGAGATTCACTCACATGATCATAATTTCCTCCATCATCACCACCACCACCACTATCATCAGATTCCTCATCTGATTTACTAACAAAGACTTCAATTCTAGAAACGTAATTTTCATCCTCATCTTCATCACCTAAAAAATAATCTCTTATGGGAAAATCAAAAGGTGTAATATTATGTCCATATGTCATATCATTGAGACTTTCGGTAATATTAGGATCACTTATATCATCATAAGGATATCCTTCTTCTCTTGGAGCTTCAACCTCAGCTGCCTCATCAGAATAAAATGGAATTTCACCTAGTTTGGGACCTGGATCAGCTCGATCCTTCGGTCTATTAGGGTAGTCAACTAGATTGAAATCCTCATACAACCTTTCCTCATCTCCTACCCAACATCTCTTCTATTGTTTATAGAAGATTTTTATCCTCTTACAAATAAATTTTGGATGAAAAAATCCACTACAGGCACTTAACACCTCATCTCTAACTTCCACACAACCTATTCTTTTCAACATAGCAAAAATCATCCTCGGATAGTATATACAGGTTTCCTTATTGGATGGCTTAATAAAATACGAGATATGAACCATTACAAACCTACACAGATTCACTTTTATCCCATGTTTCAGCAAAAATATTAAGAAAATATCCTGATACTTCACAGTAGATAAATATCCCTTCCTTGGGAATATTTGATGTTGAATAACGTAAAAAGTAATCTTACATCTCCTACAAATTCATTTTCAACAGTCCTCCTGGATTCTTTTTTTCTAGTCAGCTATTTCAGAGCAACTTAATAAGAGATAAAATTAGAGTAAGGTGGAATATTACCCAGATAGTCATCATAGACACCTTCATGGGGTATCTCTAAACATTCATCCCATTCCTTAGACGAGAAATCTATCTCCTTTCCCTTTACTAATGACTTCATTTTTGCTGCCTCAGCTTCATCCAGAGAAATCCTCAAATGTTGATAGAATTCATTCTTTAGCTGAAGATAATATGGTTTTTCATTGTTGGTTAACTAACTAAGCCATCCTTGAGCTTCCAGCACTTTTAACAAAAAGGTTTTTCTTGACAGAAGAAACTCAGCTGACACCTCTTTTTTGCTATAACCACTCAGCTTTCAAAGCATGGTTTCACAGTCCCACTGGACTCACCTTTATGATGCTTAGTAGATGGATATTTTCTAGGTTCTTCTATTGTGCCTTTATTCCTTACCATGACAAACCTTTAGATTCTAACTGTGTTGAGAGGTCGAGAGTCAAGAGGGAGTGTGAAAAAATGTATAAGGTCTTATGATAGAGGATAAAGCGAAGGGTCGGGATGTATTGGACTTGATATATCATTTAGGGATTGGAAATAATAAAACATAAGAATCTAAATGTTGTAAAAAGAGGAGTACAAAACAACATCATTTTATTTAAACAGACAAAATTTAAAAAACAATCCTTAAATACATCGGTGTCAATGAATCGGTTTTAGGGATTGGTTTCATAAGATCATTTTCAAGAAAATCGATTTCATAAGATTGGTTTCAAGAGAATGGTTTTAAGGGATCAGTTTGATAAGATTGGTTTCAAGGGATCGGTTTCAAGGGATCCATTTCAAGAAGATCAGTTTCATGAAGATCGGTTTCTAGGGATTAGTTTCAAGGGATCAGTTTCAAGAAGATCTGTTTCAAGGGACCATTTTCAAGAATCCTATACTGATTTATCATTCCTAGTTCATGTCTGATGTAATTCATTCTCTCAGAATTTAAAGGATTAGTGAATATAACAGCAGGCTGATGTTCAATCCCAATAAACTGAAGAGTTATATCACCTTTTCGATAATGATCTCTCAAAAAGTGATGTCTTACATCAGTATTCTTTATTCTAGAATGAGAAATTGTATTTTTAAGAATATTAATAGCACTTGGTTTCTCACAGTTTATGGGGATATGTCTAAATTGAAATCAATATTATAATAAGGAGTGTTTCACCCAAAAAATTTGTGCACAACAACTACCAGCAGCAATGTACTCTGCTTTAGTATTCGATAATGCAATTGAATTTTGTTTTTTACAATATAGTGATATTAGTGACTTTCCCAAAAACTGACACATTCTAGAGGTACTCTTTCTAACTAACTTACATCCAAAAAAATCAATATCTGAATATATAACTAAATCAAACAATTTTCCTTTGGGATAGAACAATCCAAAGTTAGTTGTATACTTGAGGTATTTGAAAATACTTTTAACACTATTTAGATGTGAATCTTTTGGGTTTGCTTGAAATTTTGCACACATACACACACTGAACATAATATCTGGCCTACTAGTCATTAATTATAGAAAAATCCCTATCATTCCTCTGTAGGTAGTCTGATCAACTGATTTTCCACTTTAATAAAGATCTAACTTATGTATAGAACTCATAGGAGTTTCACTACTCTTAATGCTATCAAAGCAATAACTTTTCAAAAGATATTTTGTATACTTACATTGATTTAAGATAATACCTTCATTATTTTGAAATATTTGAAATCCAAGAAAATATTTAAGTTCACCCATTAATCTCATTTCAAACTTGCTTTGCATTATGTTTGAAAAGTCATTACAAAAAGAATTTTTAGAAGATACAAAAATGATATCATCTACATATATTTGGGATATTAAAACTTCTTTGAAAACTCTTTTTATTAATAAATTAGGATCTTAAAGTCCTTTTGCAGAACCTATTGAAATAAAAATTTACTTAACCTTTCATACTAAGCTCTTGGAGCTTGTTTCAAACCATATAAATCTTTCGATAATTTGAACACATGATTTGGAAAAAGTGGATTTGTAAAACCTGGGGGTTGTTCAACAAAATCATACTCAATTATATAACCATTTAAGAATGAAATTTTGACATCGATTTGATAATTTTTGAAATCTAAGTGTGCTGCATAGGCAAGTAAGATCCTTATTTCCTCAAGTATAGCTACTGGAAAAAATGTCTCTTCATAATCAATTCCCTCTTCTTAATTATATCCTTGTGCAACTAGTCTGGCATTGTTTCTAACTATATTTCCAGCTTTATGAACTTTATTTATGAACAACCATTTGGTTCCTATGGTCAAAATATCCTTAGGTCTATCTACAAGTTTCCAATCATTATTTCTTTCAAACTGATTAAGTTTTTCTTGGATGGACAATACCCAAAATTTATCACAGATCGCATCATTGATATTTTTAGGTTCAAGCTGTGATAAGAAGGCATGATGTTCAACTTGGTTTCTCCAAGAATCTCTAGTTTGTGTTACTCTATCTAAATCTCTAACAACAACTTCCAAGGGACGATTTTTAAGGGTTATAGTTGGTCTGGAGAAAGTAGGACTTGATATTTCAAGATGGTTAGGATGATCTGGTTCACTATGGTTAGGATGTGGAGAATTTTCTGAACTAGAATTTTTCACATATTCCTTCACATGATGATTTGAGGTTGTGTCATTAATGTCCACATTGGACAAATCCTCTTCAACATTTTCTAGTGAGGTATTGGTCTCATGTGGACCTGCTTCATCAAACTTGATGTCAACATATTCCTCCACACATTTTGTTTTCTTATTAAAGACTCTATAGTCTTTACATCATATAGAATATCCAAGAAATACTCTTTCATCACTTTGGGAACTAAATTTATCTAAATTATCATTAGTATTCATCATATAAAAATTACATCCAAACATTTTAAATGATCCTACATTGGGATTCCTATTATTGCATAACTAGTAAGGATTTTTCTTAAGAATGGGTATAGTTAATACTCTATTTATTATGTATCAAGCTATATTAACATCTTCAACCTAGAAATAAATGGGTAACTCATATTCATTGAGCATAGTTCAGGCAATTTCTTGTAAGGTTCTATTTCTTCTTTCTACCACTCCATTCTGTTGAGGTGTTCTATGTGTAGAGAAGTTATGATTATAGCCATTTTTTTAGAAGAAGCCTTCTAAATATTGATTCTCAAACTCACAGACATGATCACTTATTAAGGATTTAATCTTAAATCCACTGAGATTTTCTATAGTCCTATCATACTTAATAAAGTGAGAACAGGCCTCAATTTTATGAGCTAGAAAAAAGGTCCAGGTGTACCTATAGAAATCATATACATAGACATAAACATTGTGCTTCCCATTGAGGCTTGAAACTCTAGGTGGTCCAAACAAGTCCATGTAAACAAACTCGAGAGTTTGAGAAGTAGTTACTTCTTTCATTGGTTTGAATGAGATTTTATGTTGCTTTCCTTTTTGACAAGGATTACAAACATTATATTCTGAAAACTCTAATTTGGGTAAGTCTCTAACTAAGACCTTTCTAGTTAATTTCTTATGAGATTATATATTAAAATTTCCTAGTCTTATATGACATAGCAATGACTTTTTGTGAAAGGCTTTTAGATAAGACATATTCTGTGAGGCTAGTGTGTCTAGATTTATAGCATATACATTAGCATTTCTAAAAGTAGTAAATACTAAATTATTCATGGTATCAAAAACATGACATGAATCATTTCTGAATGTAACATTAAATACATCATCACATAGTTGAGATATATTGAGCAGGTTATATTTTAGTCCATCAACATACGTCACTTTAGAAATTGAAATAGAGTTAGAGTTACCAATCTGGCCTAGGTCGGTGATTTTTTTCATTACCATTGTCAACAAATGTGACATGTCCTCCATCGATCTTGATACGAATTTTAAAGCTTGAAAAATCCCCAGTCATATGTCTTTAACACCCACAATCCATGTAACACAACTTTCTACAGGAACTCTTTAGGCAGTTTACCTTCAAAATAGATTAGCCTAGAAACGAATTTGGTACCCATATTTGTCTGGGTCCACATACATTAGTAATATAGGCCTTAAGAACCCACAACTATCTTATGGGCTTCTTATATGTAGATTATAGAGTATTTTAAAAATAAAATTTATTTGGTCCTATAGAATTTAATATAGTAAATGAATTTTTGGAACTAGAACTTGTAGTAAAATTATTGTTTTTTAAAAAGGTAGAAGATTTTCCAGATTTGGGTACAAAATGTGATTTGGATAAAATACATTGACCTGGTTGATATCCTATCCTAGAAGTATACTAAGGAGCAATTTTATTACCATGAATTTGAGTGAGAGTATTTTTTCAATTAGTAATATTTTTTTAAGTCTTTCTTTAATTGATCATTAAACATTTTTAACACATTATTCTCATTGAGATGTTTTTCATTTTTCTTTTTTTTTTCAGTTGTGAGTTTTGATTTTGCAGTCATAGTAAGATCATGTTTTTTCTTCAAATATTTATACATATCTTTCAACTCATTATAGGTTTCTTATAAGATGTTGTAATAGTTGAATAGTTTATTATTTTTCTTATTTTCATACTCACTTTGAGAATAATAATAAATATGTACAGGAGAGTCTAAGGTAACCTCAATTGCATTTATCGTGAAACACATATTAGCCATATCATCTTTATTATTTTGTGAAGAGACAGATTCACTTGAGCAATCCTCAGAGGCACTCTAGGTGGCCTTCATTTTTTTCTTATACCTTATATCTTTATTTTCATACTTTTTCTTGTATTTCCTCTTTGGGAAGTTAGCCATGACATGCCCTTTCCTTTTACATTCATAAAAGATTATCTCTTATTATTTTTCATGTCTCTTATAATATTTTTTTATATTTCCCTTCTTATCATAATTTCCTTTTTAACAGGGCTTTTTGAAGAACTTCTTCTTCCTATAGAATTTCTTGAATCGTCTAGCCAACTAGTCCATTTCTACATCACTATCTGAAGCAACATCAACACTGCTTGAGGTTTCGGTAGTAGCTTGAACTTTCTCTTTGTCTTACCTTTAGATGCAGTTGTCTTGAAATATACAAACTTTAGTTTTGGTTCATACTCCTCTTAATTTACCTTCAATTCTTATTTACACCTCATTAATTTTCAAAGAAATTCCTTCACTGGAATTTTATCAACATTGGATGATTCCTTGATAGACACAGATGTTCCACACCATCTTTCTGGTAAGCATTGCAGAATCTGTATGATCTGCTCTTTTTTAGTCACTTCCCTTCCTAAAGTAATCATGGTATTCATGATTTAATTGAACCTGAGATACATACCAAAATTTTACTCATCATACTTCATTATAAAGTTGTAGTATTTGATAGTATATGTATTTAATCACATTTCTTTAACATTATATGTTCTTTCTGGTGAAAAAGAGAGAGTACACCAAATTTCATGTGCAGTTTTACAAGCATAGATACGGTTAAACTATTCATCTCCTAGTGCACAGTACATAGCATTCATTATTGTATAGATATTGTTATAGGAAGATTTGGTAGGTTCATCCCAAGTGCTTCTAGCAGTTTTAGGTATTACAAATTTACTTTCAATAGCAATCTAGATTTAAAATCTCATACTTTTTTAGTTTATTTTCATTTTAAGCATCCACTGAGCATAGTTAGTTTCATTAAAGAAATTTTTTATATTGGTATCATCCCCTTATAATGTATTTTCCATGATAAAAGTTGAAATATAATTTCAAAGAGATAAAAATTTAGAAATAATAGAAATTTTAAGATCTTTGAAACAGAACTATAATCACAATTGATACTATTTGAAAAGAAAAAAATAAATTTCAAAATTCCTTTGATACCAAATGTTGGTTAGATTAGATGGCTCAAGAGGGGGGTGAATTGAGTATCTATAAAAAATTTTGTTAAAAAGGATATTTTAAAAAAATATCCCCCTGTGAAAATAAACACAAAGTCAGTTTGTAGTGAATTTATAAAAGTCTTGAAGGTTCAATTTTGTTCTCAAAAAGATTGATTAGTTCGCAGTTTTACCAATATTAATATTATTAAAACTGTTAAAACAAACCTACTGATTCAAAATAGATATAAATACTTTCTAAACTAACAATCAAATTTCATATCCTCTTAATGCAAGAAATACATAACACATAAGAAATATAAGATAAAAAGCATAGCGGATGAAATAAGAGGTTCAGTCACAAGTTGAGAATTAATCCCCTCCACTTGGTGATCACCTACCACTAAGAAGTTTATATTAATAAACTTTTGATCCACACCCTGCATCAGGGATCACAACAGGACACTCAAATGTCCAGGTCACACTTGAACTCTATCATAGTTATTCTTGGGAAAAGAATAAACAAATCACACAGGATCTCTTCCAAAGTTTACATGGGATACAAGTGTAAGAAGATATTGAGAGTGAGTATATTTTTATATCCTCTAGTTATGCTCAGGATATAGTGTGTGTGATACAAAATAGATATACACACTGCTCAAATAGAAATGATAAAACACAATAGAGTTATGAAAGAAAATAGAGTTAATAATTCTTTATGCGTTGTTCAGTAATGATCTGGACTCAATAGACGTTGAGAAAATTATATTTGAGTCCTCTTTTAAAAGTTGAATTCAGAATAGAGTATTGCAGCTTCTTTAATCCAGCTTCCAGGTGTAAAAATTTGCAACTCATCAATGTCTCGATGTACAGTGAGCTTCCAAAAAATGTGGCTTGTTATAACTTCTTGTGATCTTAGCCTTTTTGTTTCTCACTTTGTGTATTCGCACAATCTTTCTTTTCACATGTTCTTCGTCATGTATATCTTTGTGTATCCGCTCAATTTTAGTGCTCTGATTAAAGTCCTTTTATACTCCAGGGTCCACTAGGCATGAAGATCTATGGACGTGCATGTACCTCGTAGTTTCTACAGATAGTCCTACAGACAACATTAAATGAATTCCAAAACAATAATTTGTCTAAATATGAGGGTTAGAAATAAATTTGAATAAATAAAATAGAAACATTTATTTATGACTATCGGTGAGTAATCGTTGGTGTGTTGTCTTCGGCATGGTAATATCGGTCTGTTATATTCAGTGAGTCATCTTTATTGTGTCATCTTTGGTATGTCGACTTCAGTTTTTCGACATCGATCTGTCCAATATTAATGTGTCGAACATCGGTGTGTCGAACAACGATTTGTTGAACATTGGTGTGTAGAACATCGGCATGTTGATCATTGGTGTGTCGAACATCAGCATGTCAAACATCAGCATGTCGAACATCATCGTATCGAACATTGGTGGGTCGAACATCGGTGTGTCGAACATTGGTGTGTCGAACATCAATTTGTCGAACAACAATGTGTCGATCATCGGTGCGTCCAACATCGGTGTGTCAAACATCAGTCTTACATGAATTATTCCAAGACAAATTGTTATAAAAAAACATGTAAAAATACACTCGTAAACATATTGATTCGTTAATATAGGTTATAGACTTATTTAAGTATTTTTTTATGTATCACATAATTGATTTACTTATAGATATTAAATGGAACGATAATCGGTATATTGACAATATTTTTGATTATAAAAACTACAATATCATAGAGGGTTCAACAGTAAGGTTTATAAATAGTGTAACATGGGAAAATTTTCTGGATGTATAAGGTATTTGACCAGAATACATATATGTTTGATGAATTTTTACTAACATCATAATTGAGTAAATGAACATCACCTAATTCACATAGATGAATGCGACTATCCTAATGAACTTATACTAATTCACCTTAACTAATGGAGATTACATATGACTCTCTCCCAATGTATCAAATGTAATACCTCTCCAATATTCCCCTCTCATTCATATGTATTTTTGAAAAGAGTAATACAGTCTGTGTCAGGATAATTGGGGGGGATTTATAACTTATGGTTGGATATTGTACAAAATATTTGAGAGAAACCACGTAAAGTAATCTCATTGGTTTGTTTAATAGTAATATCTTGTAGGTGGATAAGTGAAATTGCATATCCCATTAACATATATTAGGTATGAATATTCAGATTTCTCACTTGGAGGAGGCTATCAAGATATTTCACAACTTTGTATTGATCATATTCTTAGTTAGGTATGATCCCGTGATGAATTTTGAAAATTCAAGTAAGCATTTCATTTCCCCCACAAGGAGAAGTCTATCAACATTATGAATAACTTATGATCAATCGTATAACTAGTTTAGTGTGGTTGTGTAATCCCTTTACATTTGGAATATTTTTCGAATCATATTTATATCTAGTTTGAGTCCATCAACATTACACAAAACCCATGATCCTCTGCATACCTCGAATGAAGAGGTCTGGTGGTCCCTCATAATTATGAATGTAGGGAAATTTAGATTTATCTCATAGAGGAGTCCATCAATGTATTTCATAAATTAGGGTCATTAGTATAAATAATATTACAATTCATATTGAATATTTGTGGAACTACTAGGGTCATTTGAGAATGCATCGTCTTTTAATAAAATGGGTGATCAAATTTTATTCTTAGGTGATCAGAATTGCTAAAATTTTCAATTTCTATTTTTTATATTCATTCCAAAATGGGTGGAAAATTATAACTATAATACCTTTTGATCCTTAGGTTCATGTCAGTTCAATTTATTTTCAAATTTAATCTTATAAAGTGATATATTTTATGTAATTTAGTGTATACCCCATTGTAGGATGTTTTATGGGGAATATAAATTCACAAAAAATGATCACAATGGGTTTTTTGGACATAATACCCTTTTATTAGAAATGTATAAAATATAGGCCTTATTCTAAGATGTGGTTACTCAACAAAAATTCACTATGATAGGAAATGTTTTTGGGAATCCAAAACCCTTAGTGTGTCACCAATCATGTGGCACATGGAAATAATTTTTTTATTCTCTTTGAGAAGAGATATACTTTTTTATAAAATCATAATTATTTTATATGGGTGAGGATCACATCACAAAATATGTAATAGTGTGTATGTCTCAATTTTTACAATGAAAACATTAAAATACAACCACAACCTTAATTTATAAATTATTAAATATTTATAATCATAATTAACAAAACTAACCCATTATAACTTATCCATTAATGGAAATTAATTTCAATGAATTCCATGATTTTTAAAAACCCAATATAAATCTAATTAATAAAAAAATTTACTAAACAACTTAACATATTTATTCATTATATAATCATAAAAATAAACTAATTATATTTATCAATACCTATAAAATGTTCCCTGGATAGAATTTTCTTTAAGTCACTCTATAGAATAAAATTTACCTCACCCAAAATAACACATTCAAACAATTATTTATCCCCATTGAAATATTGTTTGGTTAAAAAATTATTATAAAAATCGTTCCATGGTCATAGTGCTAAATAATTATAAACAGTGCCAATATAATCCATAAAAGGGATGATATAATTTAATTAAAATCATGAAAACCAATGTAATGTTTTAAAAAAACATACATATGACTACATAAAAAAATTAAGTGATAATTATAAGAACCTACCTTTAAATGATTCTAGGACATAAACATGAGATGTTGATGATCCTCTATCATTTTAAAAACAAAAAACATAGAAAATTCTCAAATAATATTAATACAACCACATTGAAACCAACAATTGTAAATGAAAATCATTATGGGAGATATTTAAAAAAATTAAATAATAACAAGAACCATAATTTACATAATAATAATTTTAAATAATTAAATTTTATAAAACTAGGGGATTGGAAATGACATGTCAATGTTGAAGGAGATAGTGTGAGATGTACTTTTTTCTCCCAAGGGATGTGAAAAAACTATATGGGTTTGTTTCCATTTAATATATTGTTTATAATTATTATTTATAAACTATATTATTTATAAATAAATAAAGAAGAAATAATTGCACATTTTTATATTCGTTTATATTAATTTTATTGTCATGAAATTATATACAACTATATTTATCTCCGTTAAATAAAACATATTCTATATTTTAAAGTAATAAATAGTTATCTAATGATAAAGAATTAAAGAATTATTTTTGGAATAATTATTTACTAAAAAAATAAGATAAATAAATTTTAAATTAAACCATTTTGGGTGAATTCATATTAATGTTATTTAAATCCAAAATAATTTTTTCTATTTAAACATACAAACAAAATTTCCAACATTATCTCAAAATATTTCTTCTTTTATTGAATTAAAATTTTTATCTTATGTGAAAATACGTCGAAAAATTATTTAAATATACTAGCTTGTGACCTTTATCAATTAATTCACCACTAAATTAATTATTTAATTTCTTATTAAATAAAATATAATTATATGTAATTTTATTCAATAAAATTTTGGTTTGTAATTAAAAAATACAATTAGAGAATTGGTAATTAACTAAATTTATAAAAAATATGTAATTTTTTAATTAGAATTTTAATGAATAGTGTCATAAATATTTATTTAAATAATTAATTTAATAAAGAAATTTCAATACACAATAGTGTTATATGATGTGAATAGAGGATTTTAGATATCACATATTATATCACCCTATTCCCTTAATCAACCAATTTATATGAATGGATGGCCTACATATATGGTTTTAGAATATGGAATTTCAAATTTAAAAACAAAATATCCTGATCAAATCCTATAGGTGTAAAAAAAATACATAACTCACATCACAAATTGATTACACCTATCTGTTCCCTTCATTATTTTAAGATAACCATAGTCTTAAACATCTATTAAAATAATTAGTTGTCCAAGAAATTATATCCATCCTTATCCTTGTAAAATAACCTATATCATTTCCAAATTTTTATAACATTATTTATATATATGTTCAAATTATAGTGATATATTTAATATATCAAAACATATTACGTTTCAATTATGTTTGTATAATAATTCAGTCACTTTATGATGAAATATCATGTTCTACCTGAGATGTGTGTCAATAATGTCTATATTGGTTATCCATATATTTTATAGGAAGTACTACAAATATTTTTTAAGAAAAAGAATAAATAATTGATGTAGTATGAGAACTCATCCCAAAAAAAGTACTTCAATGTTTACATGGTTTTCATTTGAAAATTTTTAGGAAAAAATTACTGCAGTTAAAAAATCATTTCCATGTTGTTATCCTGAAATACCAAGGCCATATATTTTTATTTATTTTTTGGATATTAGCATTTTTAATTGGGTTTAAGGAGAACCTTAGATGAACTGTAGGCATGGAAGGTGTAAGCCCTATTTCTTGTCCTTGAAATCTGCACAGATCTGAAACACCATGAACATAACATTCACCAACATATTATAAAATACCGAGATCCAATCCATTTTTGGATGGATTTCTATAATTTCCCAAGGAAAAATTAGACAATTCCTTATACTAATGAGAGATTTCATACCCTATCATTTTTTTAATCAGACAGCAATGAAAATTTGGGTGCTTCAACTCTAAAGCCCCATTTTTATATGTACAAACAGTTTAATGAGGAAAATTTATTCTTCATTGTTGACATTATTTCTTCACATCTTTTTTGTCATCACCAGTCATCTAATATGCCTACTGACCTACCACTGTCATATGTGTCATTGTCATCACTGAGGATCCTCACTCCCATCATCGTGCTCCCACTATTATAGCATTACACAGGACCCACTCCTCTCGTTGCTCAAGATGATCATCGAACCTTATCAACCTACTCGATAAAAATTAATTGATTCTATATGTTTAATAAATTTTTAGAAGACACTTTTTCAATAAAATTCTATTATGAAGATGACTTCATTAGAAGAATAAATATATTTTATATAGTTAATCATTATCGATAACCTAATATCTAATAACCCAAATCCAATGGTACTTTATTGTAATGGTATAGAACCTATAAGATCAAAATTTTCATGGTCTAATAGTATAATATTATTATGGTTCATGTAAAGTACTCAAACATTATATTAAATTGTAATATTAATTCACATCATAATAATAACTCATACATTATTATTTTTTCTTTCTTTATCCTAATATCATATAGAGTAATATTCATGGTTTCCTTGTGAAATGAAGAAATGAAATAAAGTGTTCGTCTCGAAAACTTATTAGGGAACATTGTACAACAAAATATAAAATTTAATAAACATTAAATAATTATTATGGTGTCAGTAAATTACAAAATTTTACCATATATATTGTAACATCAGTAATATATATCAATGAAAAACGTAAACACGGATGTAAATAACAACATAAGTAATAATAACTTTCAACACATTGATAGATTACATAATATTTGAGATAATCACCACATATTCAAAAATGAAATATATTTATAAGTTGAAACCCCCAATTTCAAATCAATTTTTTCTCATGAGGTATACCAATACATCAAAGTGATATATTATTATGGTCCTACCTATCAAAAAATAAGATCATTTCATCCATCATATGAATAGATTGGATAATAAACATAACAAAAAATGATACATAAGGAACCTCATTTATAAACATGGTCAGGTAATGAATAGTTATATATATAGAAAATGTGGATATATTGAATGTAAATCTTTACCACGTTAATGGAATAATAACGAAAACTGCGTGCACACCCATTAATTAAAATAGGAACTATTATATATTAACATGAATTTTTATTCTTATCAATGAGATGATAATGGGCTAATATGGATTGATATATTCATTATATAAGGATTTAATTATGAAATAATAATTTAGAATACTAACTTTTAGTGGTATTTTAATAAATAAATGTTAAAAATTATCCCATTTAATTAGCATTATATAGTAAAAATATTTTTATTTCTGATAGAAGATATTAAATTTTATTATAGAGAAACTTCGTGGATTGTATATTTATTTGATAAAGGATAAATTTTCTAAATTTTAGATAAATCAACAATGGACGAGGAAAATGCGCCACTAAAAAAATTCTACATCACTTCTTAAAAAGAATCAACTTTTTTGAAATTATTTATCCATAATATTAAGAAATAATTTCATATTTATGTATTTGTATAATGAATTTAATCGATATGGGAATATTTTAGAGTTATAATTACTTATCGAGGTGGGAAAATTGAAAGAATATTGATATATCGTTAAAACTATTATATAATTTTTTTAAAAATGAACCATTAAAAACCATAATTTAAACCTTAAAATTAATTTAAATGGGATAAATAAATTAATTTAATGTAATAGATTATAAACCATTAGTTCTATAGTTGCACTCTTATTCATGATAAATAACACTAAAAAAATTAAAAACTCTTTTCAATGTCTCAGGAGAGAGAGATAAATAGTATAATCATGAAAAATGAATATTTATTGAATATAATGAAGATTAATATAGGGTAATTAAAATAAATGATTGAGAATTAGTCATTATTATTTTTACATTGTCATTAGAAATCTAGGTTGTTGAAAATGTTATTTCATAGGCTTACCCATAGTCTATAAACTACAGTATCTACCATTATTATAATTTATTATTATGTTAAATGATAGAAATAAAATTTTCATTACCACATCATCCATTGAAATTTTATTTTTTAATAATTTTTTTAAACAATAAGTACAATTTAAGAATTTTCAATGTCTATTATATTATTATAAATTATTTTATTAACAATTTATGAAGAATTATTTTATTTATTGATAATTTTTATTTCATTTTTTAATTCATATAACTTATTAAATAAATTTTTATATAAAATAATATCATAATATGTACCTTCAATGTACAAAATATTACCAGTCATAGAAAAACACAATAATTTTATAAAATTTTTAAAATTTTACTACCTAATTGCCTCATTATTATATTTATAAATCTAATTTATTTATATGAAATAATATTTTAATATATGATAAATTTAAATATTAATTAAAAAATTGATATATTTCAAATAATGTGTAATTAAATTTTATAATCTCTTTTGTAATTATTTTTATTTTTATTCAAAGATATGGGTAAGTATTTACACTCATTTTCATTAATCAACATATATTATCCTAAAATATTTATTATTATATAAAAAAGGTGTGTTATGTACATTATTGTAAAATTAAATAAATAATGGTAAGATTACTTTTATAACACTCATCTTTCTATGTTATTCTTCAAAACAATCACCATAACCATAAAATAGACACATTACACCCAATAAATTCACCCTTTTCGACATCTAAAACCCTAAAAACCATTCTTATAGTTATGATATTCCGTCTATTCTATTTCATATTATTTTATTTTTATTAAAATTATATCTTTTGTTATCTTTTTTTGTGGTTCTTCCTTATGTTGTTTTATGTTTCGTGGAATTATTTTCAACAATTATTATGATTTAAATCCCTATTTATATTATTCTATTATATCAAAATTATATAGTATATATGATACCATATGTTTTATATTGAACTAATAATTTACTACACAATAATATTGGTTCATTAAAACTTTATCAATATATATTAATAAACATTACAAAGACATTATGCAAATACCTAATTGATTGACTCTATTTATATGTTTGTTATCATTCAATATATGGAATTATATTTAATTTTATAAAAATTAAAGAAATATTATTTTCATTATTGATATGTCATCACAAATAAAGAGGTTTCTACAGTTAGTTTCTCTTTGATTAAAAAAATATTATATCATCCACAATTATTTATTAGGGTTCAAATGTATATATTACCTAAAATATCTTTTACATAATAGGGTATACCTAAAAATTTATATGGACATTATATCTCCTATAATTTAATTAATATGGTTAAATTTCAATTAATTCCCCTTTAAAAAAGTATAATGTTCTATAGTCAAATATGAGTCATTTATTGAAGTAATATATAATTGTTCCTTTTGTAGTTTATCATTTTCTATGAAAATTTACATCCTTTATAAAAATTTCTAGGATGTGATTGAAATTTATTTATATATTCTTGGTTATTTTAAACTAATGTATACCTTTTTTATCCTATATAATAGTGATGTTAGTTCAGTATTTAATTTCCATCAATATATTTAATAAAACTTGTAATAAATTTTATTCATTGGATTCTTTTATTCTGTTAAGATAAAAAAGATATTAAATAGAAGAAGGAAATATGTTTATGACTGTAATAGTGCAATCATCTAAAAATTATCTTCTATTTTAAATAAAAATTATAAATACATGGTGGTGTTTTTATAGTAATTTTGTCAACAACTTTGGAATAATATCTTAAGAAATAAAAAAATTTCATTAAAAATATTTAATAATATTCTCTATTGATATTAATTATTCATAACAAATTTCATTAGTAATAAGTGACATAAAATAGTATAAGTAAAATTTTAAATAAGACTATGATTGTTTATATTTATAATAAATATTACATGTTGAGGAATACTTCATTTAGGATGTTACAAATATAATTATTATTACTCATGTTGTGTTTCAATGATGATATTCATATAAAATACTTATCTTGATAGTTATCTATCCTCGTGTAGAAATATAAACAATTATATTTTCATATAATAAATTATTTTTAATGAATATTTATTATTTAGACAATAAGTGAAATGTGGTAACTCATATTATTGTTCAAAAAAATTAATAATTTATATATAAAATGAAATATTATGTGATTTATCTATCAGTTCCTAATAATTATTTAGGAATTGTGTCTTATCAAATCGATATTCATGGATTAAAATTTTTATTTTGAGAACCAATTTAAAATTATAATATCTGGATAATGGGGAATAATTTTTTTATTTTATACATATTATGAAGGTGGAAATTTTCCTTTCATGAAAAAAATTACCCATAATATGAATCAAACAAATATAAATTGGTCTCTTGTCGTCTAAAAAAATTATGCGTTTTTTGACATCATATATTCATTTATGAGTTTTATTTGAATAAAAGATAATATCATTTAAAATTATTAGTATGCATACTTATGTGAGGATGAAGTTGGTTCAAATATTTTAACATCTTTATTCCTAGAAATAAGACCTTTACTTAAAAATAATAATATTTATTTAAAATTACTCTAAATTATTCATTGCAGAGTGGAAATAATAATATCAATAATTTATACAAAATACCCATTGATGATAAACTAACTTATTTTATACATCAAATAATGAAATTTTAATTGTTTATTTTTGAAAATAATTACATGAATTTATGATGATAATAATGTTTTGGAATGAAAAAATTTATTATGGATCCATTTACCATTATTATTACATGCTTATTAGAACCCACATTAATATCACATTGTTTTGAAAATTTCATATTGTTGTAATTTCTTCTTTGGAACAAGTTTAGATTAAAATTTTAATATTATTTTAATAACTCACAACAAGTATAAATGTTTACAAATATTTACTCTACCTATAATATATTCAAAAAAACAAATATAATCATACATTTAGAGTATATGGTCTCTTTAGTGTTTCATTTTTTGTGATAGTATATCCTGAATTACATCATTGAATGATCCAAGACATTCAAATGATGATTCATGGTTTTTATAAAAATTTAAAATAATTTTTTGATTAATGGAAAGTGAAAATAATTGAGAATACATGTGTAGTACAACTGTAAATTTTATATTAACTTATAATAGACATATAGCGTTCAATACATTGGAGTTTAAAGAAATTTTTTTTGTAACATTTTTGATGGCATACATGAGAGTTTTAGTATAATAATAAATTAAATTTTTATTAAAATTTTTTCTAAATAATAAACATGGTGAACTTAAATGATGTGTTAGTGGGTCAAAAATTAAAAAATATATTTATTAGTTTTAATGTGACATAATTATGTTTCATTATTTATTACACGTAGGATATGTTTATATTGAAAAAAATTTATAATAAACATTTTTTTATTTAGTAATATCAATTTTTACTATTAAATGGGTTATATTTAGTAGGAATGATATCTAATTGATAAAATATCAGAAATTTAAATTGAAACTCAAAAAATTAATATGTTAAAAAAGTATTAATTTATATTTAGTTTTCATGTTTTTTCTAATAATTTAGATATATGATATGGACAAAAGTCCCTATAAAAGAAAAAGAGAATGTAGAAATTAACATATTCTTTTTTATTATCAAAGTGTAACCATCTAGACATTTTCAATGAAAAAATGGGCTTCTTGAATTTTATGTGTCAATATATGTATATATATTCCTTTAGAAGATTTTATATGATATAAATGAACTACATAAACCCCACAACAATGTAGAACACTATTTGATTTCAATAACATAGATCATTATATATAACTGATAAATATATTCTAAAAAAATCTAAATAATGCAATAAGATAATAAACATAACTAAATAGAATGACAATATTTCAGAATTTTGGATTATTGTTGTCTCACATAGGTACTCTAATTGTGATCACCATTGGAATAATAAATAGAATGATTAGAGATAAAATATTAATATTATAAATTAAATTTTGTGAAACATTATGGAATTTAATTGAAATAAATGTTTATGATATATGATGTGTATTTAGGGTATTGAAAAAAATGTGACCATTAGAAATATATTCCATATAATTGGAACATTTACCTTAGAATAGACAAAACCAATGTAATAGAAATTCAAATATATGAACATCAAAATTTCATATATTATAATTTTATGTAATAGATATAATATTTTCACTAATCAAACACAGATAAAGATAATATTATTATAATGAGATTTATCTATAGAAAATATTATTAAATCAACAAAAATATTGAATTCAATTAATTTAGATATTTATTTGAACAAAATTAATTCGAAATGTCTAATAATGCTATAATATTTTAACAAAAATGATTTTTTTTCAATTCTCCGAAAGTGTATATTTTTAAAGTGATTAGTATATTTTGAAAAATAATTATATAAATTATTATACTCTAAATGGAAAAATGTTATTTAATTTTTAAATACTATATTTGAAAATATTATTTTTATCTCTAAATCATATAATTAAATTTAATAACATGTTAATTTTATTTTTAATATGTTATGAAATTATTTATATAATAAAGATATGTTTTTTTTATTATTTGGGGATTTGAAAAAATATATTTTCTTAAGGTTATAGATTTTTTCATTAAATATGTTTTAATTTATGATTAGTCTTGTAAAAATTAGGTTGGAGTGAAATTTCTGAAATTTCATATTTAAAATTAAATAAATAAATGGGTAAATATGATGAAATATTATTAAAATAATGTAATAACTATAACAAAACATCATCTATGATTTCATAAATAGTTATGTTTGATTTCAATGGTTTGGAATACTATTTTTTATTATTCATACCACTTCATGAAGCCTTTGTCAACCATTAAGAATATAATGGTAAAACATGATCAGCCTGTATTTCCTAAATGTCTTCCTATTCAGAATATGGGTAGTTAGTTTTTGTTAATGCTTTTTGAATGGAATCAAGTGATATTAGAAAACCTCCCACCCTAGTGGAGTATCAGGAAAATCAAAAATTAATTCATGTTACATAGGGTAATGATCAATTTGACGCCATTGATTCTATTGAATCTATATAGTAGGTAGATGATAAACCTGATCAAATTGAATAAGCCTACCAAAAATTAAGTGCACGGAAGGGGAAACACCCATGGTGGGGGATGATGGTTTCATTTCCCAAAATCTTAAAAATTTATAAATCATTAGGACAAATACAACCTCACATGAAAAATTATTACATTATCATTGGAAGCCTCTCGGATGGAAAGCATTGAACCCATGTCACTACCATTGGTTTATCATATTTCAACATCTATTTCAACAGGGAGGAAGATGATGTAAAAATGGTTCTTATGTATAGGTATTCTTATTTGATTTAGGGGTATGTTAGGGAAGTAGTTGATGTATGGATGGAAGAAAATATATGTGAATACATTCCAAATGTACAAAAATGGATATATCACTGTTAACACATATCTTAAAATAAGGTAATGTATATTAATTAGGACTGTGGAGGAATAAAAAATAAATCCCAAAATTTATTTTAGATACATGCCTTGGGAATGATGTTCTTTCATACATTATTTATTTTTCTGGAATGATGTCTCAGTGATGATTTTTTTTCAACGTGTTATTTGGTCCTACAAGTTTCAGTGCATTTGGTTAATGAATTAGTATGGGGATTGGCATATCTTGTCTCATTGGACAGTTTGGTGATGAACTGGGATTCCTCTTCTATTCCACATGATGTGAGAATCTCTTTGATGATATGTGTTTGTATATTGATTTCCTTGTGGCTGCTACTTCTAGGGAACATATAGAATCCTATAGATATATTTTCATGCAATTTCATATTTGTGATCTAACCATCATACATATAAATGTCTATATCTTATTTTTTTGGTCTTCCTACTTGAGTGTGTTTCTTGAAATTATCCTGATGCCACTAGTGTATCTCATGGAGCATGGTTTCCTCAATACTGACCTACTGCCTCACATCATGGGTTTCATATCCTTCTATTTTGTTGTACATATATGGGTTGATGATGATTTATGCTATGCATCAACATTGTTTTACAGAATAAATACATGTGCTACTCTCTTACTACTTCACATTCAGTTTTTTTCATTCACTTTTTTATTTCTCATGTTTTTATCTTTAAACACTTTTCTAGTGAAATCATGTTGTACCTCAAGCACTCTCTTTTCCCTTCTTTTAAATTAACGATTTTTTGGTGTGATTGGGTTTACGAACTCATGCTTAATCTTTAAGAAATAATATCCCCTCTTACAAACATGGAAAAAACATGTAATATTCACTCCAGTAGACAAATGTTACCCATAACCCCCTTCATATTCCAACTATGATTCATGTAGATTTTATGGTCTCTTGTTAGTAAATATTCCCTTAAAGGGGAATTTGTGCCTGCACATTCTCATCACTTTGTTTTACTATTTCATTTATTCTTTCATTCACACTTCCATTTTATTCTTCAAATATAATTTTTTTAATATAAATGTTATTAATATTAATAATAAATTATATAATTATTATAAACTATATATAAAATATATATTCTCTTTATTCATCAATTATCATAAACATTATTGGTATGTTTTACCATTAAAGAGGATATTGTTAAATATTTATTTCTCACTACCTTTATGGATGGTTATTTTGGTTTTCATAATATATATATAGACACATATATATGTATTATTATTTTTTAGTATAAAATTATAGTGATAAAGAAATAAAATAATATAATAGAGTAAACTTGATATTAAAATTGAATAATAATAATAATGTTAAGAAATAATTTATATTTAAAAATGGTTACTAAATAATACCCAAATATATTAAATAATTTTTAAAAATATAATTAAATGTAATATATTAATATAATAATATTTTAATAATCTTAATTTTTATATAACGTATTTTTAAGCTTGGGGAATATATATAGGACCCAATGTAAGTGGATTTATCATCATTTCTTTCTTTCTTGGGAATGAACTCATGTTTCTTACAAATTATTAAAGAATGACTTTTTTATGCCCTATTTTTGTCATCTATAACATTTACCTTCTCTATTGGGATATTTTTTTTTCTCATTATAGAAATTTATTTATTTTGAAAAAATTATTAAATTTTTATCTATCAACTTGTTGATTTCCATATTTATATTCATATTCATCTGGAAACGTTGCCATAATTTATATTGAAATTCTAATTTTACCTCCTAATTCTTCTTTTTTTCGATTCATATAAAAAACTATAATTTATTCAATGGATTGTATCTTTTATCACATGTGATAATTTTTATGGATTTAAACCATTTCAATTATCCTCTTGAATCTCATTCTATTAAACCATTTTGAATCCAGAACATTTTGATGAAATCTTTATTACATATAAATGTGATGAATATTCATGTATTGGGTTTATAGATAATTTCTAATGAAAAATTTTAATTGAAACATTCTAATTTAACTCTAATATGGCATCAAAAAATAAATCAAATGAATGATAATGATCTTAAAACTAGTGAGACTTATAATGTAGTGGCCTCTATCTCAACTCAAAGATTATTGAAAATGATCACAGTTCGAATAACCAGATTCTTCCTCCCACTGAGAGATAATATATTTCTATTGATTTAAGCTCATATTTAAAGGATATAAATCTATTAAATAGGTTATATATAATTCTTCAAAGGACAAATTTTTATTTGTTAATGAATATATTATTGTATAGGATTTTATGAATATAGTGTAACCCAACAAGAAAAATATAACCCTTTTTTCACCCTTTTGATTTAATGATGTGAGTTGTTGTGCTCACTATGATCTCATGGAAATTTATTTTTATTGGTAATTGGTTCCAACATTCCTTGAACTCATGCATTAATGTATTTTTTCTTCCGATTGAGTAACTCAAGAGTGGGGTGAATTGAGTTCCCAATAAACATTGGTTATAAAAATAAAACTAAATACCCAAAATTAATTAAAATAACTAGATAATAAAAATTATAAAATTATATATTTTTATACTTAATAATTTTTTTTGAAATTGATATTATGTCTCAGTAAAAATAATCTTTCAAATGACATTATATTTAGAAATCAAATTATATAACCAAAAAAATTATAAACAAAAATTAACAATAACAATCAAAATATTATTTTTAAATATTTACATAAAATATATGGTATTAAAATTGAAATATGTCAAAAAAAATTAGTAAAAACACATATTAGAATATAAACAAGGAATTCAGTCTCAATATAATTATTAATCACATCCACATAGAAATTTCCAATCGCGAAACATTTTATTGAATGATATCCTTGATCGACTACATGGATTTGGGTTTGCAAACAAAATAAGACAAAAATTAAAAGACTGAAATCCTCTTATATAGTTATACTTTTTAAAAAATCAACATTAGGCTACATAAGACCTATTATACAGTTTACATGGGTATAAAAAAGATAAAATTTGAGAGATTATTTCAAAAGTAATCCAATTTGGTATATGATATACACTTTATAGATAAAAAGAGTAATAGAAAAAATAGATCATAAAATAAAAAATAAATTGATTAAAAAAATGATTTTGAAATGAAATAATAGGTTCTTCTTAGTTTAAAAACCTTCAGGAGTAAAAAAACTTCTTAGTTTTTTAATTTTAATTAGCTAGAACAGTTACATCAAAAAGTGTAGGAAAATAGAGTATCATACAATCTTGAATGTTCCTTCAGTTTTCAATATTTAGAAGTTCAAAATAACTTATACAAAAGTGATTTAGGATTATTCCTCTCTAAAGAATAAAAATCCTCATATTTTCTTGTATATTCTACACTTCCACACACACCATTCCTAGGGAAATTCAGTAGAATAATATTTTTTCAGTATGAAAATATCCATTATACAACAATATTAATAAAATCCTATAGCCTCATACTATGTAATAAATCAGATAACTGTTAATTTTTCTTCATTTTAATCATGGTGTGGTTTAGTAATAATGATTAAAATTCCATATATGGTTGAAAGCAATTAATTCCTTATCTTCATTTTGATTAATTAAATTAGAAATAGAATTTGAAAAAAAATGTTTCAATACTTATTGTAGATTATACTAATAGTAGATTTCATATCATGGTCACATAGTAAAATGTTATATCAATAAATATCATATCATATGACCAAGAGGTAGATCTAATATTTAGTAGATATTGTCTAAAAATAGATATATTCTTGTAGTATACTTGCTCTGCCGGTAGATCTGCTCTGGCTGTAGGTCTATACTGGGGATAAAATAACCAATAATGGATATATTTCATCAATAGATCACGATGAACTGAGGGTAGATGTGTTTAACTATCAATGTATATTTATAACTACATATATATGTCCTCAACATTGATCCATTAATAGTAGAGTCTAACGGTACATGTAATACATCAATAGATCTTATCGAACTAATGGTATATCATCACTACCAATGGTAGATTTTTTGAACTAACAATATATCACTAATTTACAAAATTTGATCAAAGAATTACTTAAAAAAATTATTTACTCTCATAAAACATTTAACATGTGATAACACAATAATCATGATTCAGTCTCATAAAAATAAAGAGGTGATAACAATCTCAACATATTTGATGATTAAAAATAATTTTATTTATAAAAATGTATATAAAAATAACTATAGCCATTATTGGATGAATTTGGCAAGTAATGTCATTTTTATCATTTCAAATTTAATTTTTAAGATACTAATTTATCCATATTTAGACTATAATTTGATATATAAATGTAATAAAACATGGTCTCCCTTTTATGAATATAAAAAATATTTAATAAATCTTGTAAATTAATATAATATAAATGAAATAAAGTTTATAATAGATACCATTGCCATGACTTATAAATTAAAAAAAAATATAAGGTAAAATAAAATAAAATCCCTATCAAATAATAATATGAATCATAATAACTCTCATCTTGACGGGAAGTAGGATCAAAAATCCATTTTCCTTCTCTCATTATATGAGGCATATAGGTAAATAATGAGGGTGCATAGGTAGTCTAAGGAATCTCTCGAATCACAATTAAACGGAGATAATGAGCAAAAACAACTAGAGACATTATTAAAGGATTAAATTTATAAGGACAATAATTAGAAGAATGGGATGAATTGAGATCATGCAAAGGAATGGATTCAGTTTCAAAAACTATAGTACCAAAAAAATATAAAAATATCTTCATCAAAATTAAAAAATCCATAATTATGATTCCAAATAACTCCATAACACTATGTAAGTCTTTTTTAGCTTCCCTAAATAGTTTGATTATTTGGGAAAAAACATTATTTGGGTTCACTTTATCAATTGAAGGCCATATTCACAGGAGGAATCCACAGATACTTAGAATTAAATTTAAAATGATTAATGATCTTAGGCATTGTATAATTTTTAGAAACATATTTCTTTATGGATTTAGTACCAGTCTTTTTATCACTTCTAAACACATTTAAACACTCCCAAACAAATTTATAGATATTCTCACTATGTTTTTTGATATATCGTAGATCCTCTTGATGATATGTAGTGATATCATGAAAGATATCGTGTAATTAATCTCTTACAAAAGCTCTAATAATCATATAATAAATATAATATGTAGAATTTAGATTAGTGTAAGTATAGAAAGAAGCTGTATATAGGGTTTATAGCCTTTCCAGAATATATGTATGACTGAGAAAAAAATGTGATATCATCAATTCCATGCTATACACTACTCATTTCATCTCATTATATAATATTTTTTTCTCAATGAGATCTTTTTGAATCTTCTCAGTAATTTTATGATGAATTTTAAATATAACTACCCCACAGATATGTCTTATATTTACTTCACTAAGTTGAGTTACACTAGATGATTTGTATATAAGAACACCAATGAAATCAGAAAAAATAATCTCTGTGAAAGCTTCTATATAACCCTTATTAACATAGCATGATTTTAGATGAGAAGTTGGTAGAGGTGAATGAATCCTATCATCTAAAATATCCTCTAATAGCTCAGATAATGTAGCATCAACATATTAAGTATAATATTCTAACTGACCAGCTTCCTCAATTTTCTCCACTATAGATCACATAGGATATTTTCCTCCAAAGGGGATGGAAAATACTCCAAGATTAGGTGGTTTTATATGGCCATCATCATTACTATCGTCACCCTCACCATCTGGACTAGGGTATATGTAACAGCCCAAGATTTTATAAAAAAATATTCTTTTTAATTTTATTAATGTCTTGTGTTGTACGCTACACCAAAAGGAGCTTTCACAACACGCATCCTTGTCTTGCCTTGCATTACACGCAATCGCGACCTTCCTCGATAGCGTGTGTAATACGCAATACCGAGTTTCACTAAACAACGATGTGCTATTAAAATATTATTAAAACTAGCCGTTATGAATAGTAATAACCACTTTTTAAAATTCTGTAAATCTTATTTTTTAAAATGAACTTCATTCTTGGATTCGGAGTATCGAATTTAGCCTAAGGTGAAATTTTGGTACTTTTCGGATAACTTTCATATTCTGATGAATAGTGAAAATTACTAAATTATAATTAAAAACAACTTTTTTAATCGAAATAATTAATAGTGATAAATTATTAATTTGAGTGGTTTTAAAGTATATTTAGAATATATTTTTACAATTTAATACAATGTTGGTCATTGGTTGTAATTTCACATTTAAACCAGACATAATCAAGTGTCAATCTTTTGATATATATTGTTTCCTAAAAACACGCTATTTATTTTAACAGCAGGATTTAATTATAAAATTAATTAATGCAACTTCTATGTTATGAATTTGGTAAAATAGATTTCATTTTTGAATTCGGAATATGAAATATAGCTTAGGATAAAATTTTGGCATTGTTCTGAAAAACATCAATTTTTGATGAATAGTGAAACTACTAAGTGGTAGTTAAAAAAAACTGAATTTTTCATAAAACTTAATTTTGCCGCTTCTGTGAATGTAATTTCGAAAATCCGAGAGACACGGTTAATATCAAGGACTAAAATGTGGTTCAATGAGATGAAAATAATTTTTTGGTGAATAGTAACTTTTTACTTTTTTTACCGCGGTTAATAGTAAATAGGGTAACTAACGGTAAATATGATATTACTATTACCATAACACATGTCCTAATTCTATTGGACAAGTGTAATTCGACCAAAAACAAACTTAGGAATAAAATATGACCATTTAGGCCCACTTGGATTAGATTAGGACATTTATTATTAATTTATTTAAAGAAAAGTTAAAATAGTTAAAATCAAAGTTTAATAAGTAAATAATTTTTAATATGGGGTTATACATAAGATAAATTCGATTGTAAATATTCATTAGAAAGATAAAAATATTTCCTACATGATGGTATTTTATTTGTAATTTTTAGACATAAAATAATTTAATTTATTTATGACACAACAATGATGCAGTAATTATCTTATTAATGAAATATTGACATAATTGATGTTATAAACACCAAAATAAATGTAATTTGAGATTTTTTATGAATTCCACTAATTTTCTAGGTTACTATGATATATTAATGTTGATTTAATCAACTTGGTTCTAACATTTATTTCTGTTATGACTTTCACAAAAATCATATATCAAATAGTGTCAAAATTGACACAAAATAGTGTTTAAATCAAATATTATATTATTAATTGTTATTGTATTCCTAAAAATCTAAAGTTCAGCCAAATGACTTAGATAAGGATATATATATTAATAATAAACAATTTGGGGTTCGTTTGGCATGTTATTGTAAGTTTATTAACCATATAGTGAAAGAAAACAAAAAGACATGGTAAAAGTTAAATTATTTAACTTAGAGTTAAATCTAATTGATAAGGTTAAAATAATATCCTAAACTTGTCTAAATTCTATTGGTTGATAGGATTTCGACCCATCCCCACTTTAGCTTTGAAATAAAACCCTTTGGAACCATTATAAACCGATTTTGACTGTAATATAAAATAATATTTTTGAGATATTCCTAAGGTGCCCCTCTCCTCCCCTATAAAAGGACACCTCCTCCCCCTCCTCCTCACACCAATTTGAGCACTCAAGCTCGGCCAACCCCTGCCAAAATCTCTTCTCCACTTCCCTAGAAACATCCTAGAGGTTCTGGTCTTCCTCAAAGACCAATTTTAGTGCCCTAAGAGGAGGTCTCAAAGAGGCGCTTCAAAGA
The DNA here is from genome assembly GCA_963277665.1 of Viscum album. Taxonomy (NCBI): domain Eukaryota; kingdom Viridiplantae; phylum Streptophyta; class Magnoliopsida; order Santalales; family Viscaceae; genus Viscum; species Viscum album. The sequence goes on along the minus strand of OY728166.1, from coordinate 363,841,288 downwards.
AGAGGTAATTACCGTTACCAATTCTTTCATCTTTATTTCTTCTTCCACTTCTTCTTCTTAGGTTGTTTCATTATGAAGTAATAACATCAGTATCACTCATATACTGATATGTTATTATATGTATGAAACAACCCTATTTCACTATCTATCCATCCAACGGAAAAAGAAATCACCGCGCGTGCGTACGTACGGAATACTGTCTCCACGCCGTGGTGTAATCTATTTTCCACCACCACCTTACATGGATGGGTATAATGGTGTAAAGAATAACTATCCATAGTTATTACAACATCATATTGATTCTGATATATTGTATAATCCACTTCAATTCAGTTCAATATTTATGGAAATGATATCATCGCTCGTGCGTACGTACGGACTACCGTCTCCACGACGCGATGAGATTCATTCTCCATGTTAGCCATTTAAGAATGATTATAAAGTATATATAAGAAATAATAATGAAATATATGACATTATAAAGCTACTGGATTTATGTATATATATATATATGTATGTCATCTACTTACTTCCATTTCAAGACAATAAGGAAAGTAAAACAGCGTTCATGCGTACGTACGGACTACCGTCTCCATGAACAGTGTTTTTCATTTTATTTATCTATATATTATATATATATATATATATACTGAATATATATGATATATAAATCATATTTTATATACTGGAAGTAAGTAAATCATGATATAAGTAATAATGATGTCAAGAACAACAAGTCAAAACACCTACGATAAATGAAACAATTTTACCCAAAATGCTTCTTTAACATGGAATTTACAAAAGAACGGGTAATATAATGTCATAAGTGAACCATATATGATATCATAACAATGAATATGATTCTGGAATAAGTCAATAACATGATTTAAATCATTATACAGGAGGTTCGGACACTTACAAAGCAAGTCGGACATAAGGTAAGGGAAAATCTCGCAATCTCAATTTTTATCCGAGATTGTTTATACTTTGAAATTTACTGGGGTGTATTTTATCATCCAAATCCATGTTTCCTCATTATGTAATATTATTTCCATCCACCTACAATTATTTAAATACAATTTTACCCTTCGGTTAGTTTTTAGTAAAATATATGAAAGGAATCTTTTGTCGTTTTTCGTACGAGGTACTTTTTGACTTTTCCGACAAAAGTTTGAGAATAATGTTTTTTTAACTTATACGGCACGAACGGATTTCTACTATTTTATAAAGCCTTATTTTCATGAAGCTTCCTCTATAAGATTTCATGACTATTTTCAATAAAATCTCTTTCTTTTAAAATTGCATGATGTTTTGTGAAAAGAAATTGATTTTGAAGAAGAAAGGATATTTTCCTCAAGAATTCAATTCAAGTGTTTTTTCAAAATTATTTTCCATCTAAGATAATAAAGGGTTCTATTTCTATCCATATTTATACATTGATTTGACTATGTTGTGATGGAATTATGTTTATGAATTCCTTTATCTTATATGAATGGTTTTATGATGTCATGTTGTTTAAGAATCCAATTTTTATTACATGGGTTACGCTATGATGTATGGTTTATGATTATGTGGCACACATAAGAAAGGATTCATTATGAGATGGGTGGGACCTATATCTCCCTCCAATGCATTGGGTAAAGATTTTATATCTCATGAGATAGACATGGCTGAAATGGTAGGTTATACCGGTTCAGTGAAACAGGACTGAAACGAGGGTTACTCGATTCAGAAAGGGACTTTGTCCACTAAGATAGTCTTGGCAATGAGTCATGACTAACAAGAAATGATTTTCCATGATTATGTCTGCATGCCACAAAGTTTCAAGTTTCATGTTATGATTATGGTGATCTCATTTTCACTTCTATGATTTGTTCCATGTTAAGATATTATGATCTCTTTTGCAGGTTATGATTTTCAAAAAGATATGATATGATTTTTTATTTCTTTTGTATACCTTTACTGAGAATTTGAGCTCACCCTTTTATGTTTTCTTTTCCCCAGGATATAAATAAAGGTCTTAGGTAAAAAAAAGGGGAAGATCTTTATGGGAGATATTGAAGATCTTTCACCACGATTAGAAGATTACGTTCCGAGTTTCCAAAGACACTAAACTATTACGATCCTTTAGTGTGTGTTTTTGTTATGTACTAAGTATTCCGCAAAAGTAATGTAATGTCCATGTACGTCAGGCTTCGGGTCTCTACAGTTGGTATCAGAGGAAAGGTTTAGTCAACCTTTGGAAACTAGGATGCGAAAACGTTAGTGAGATCCCTAGAGATATTTCTAAGGTATGTCTAGGGGTGTCCCTAGGGATAAGTATACGTATAGGTTATAGTAATAGAATTACGCTAACGATCATAGAATTAAACCTAAGATGTTGGATATTGAAGGTACTCCCCCTTTATTATGTTGTTTTCCCTAGCATGATTTTTGCCTCTCACACTATTCTTTTTGGGTTTTAGACGATGGCTGGAACCCGAAGGAACTGTGTTGATCAATGCAATGGACAATGCAATGATTGCCCTCCTGAACAAACAAATGTTATGGGAGATGGAGTGCAAAATCTTATTGCTATACTTACACAAGCTATGAATCATTCTGGACTTCCAAATGAGCAGAGAAGGGAACAATATTCTATTGAGTCCTTCATGAGGCAACGTCCACCTTCTTTCAGTGGGACTTCCGATCCACTTGTTTCTGAACAATGGATCAGTACCACTGAAAAGATATTTTCAGTTCTTCAATGTTCTGAACATGATAAAGTCATCTTAGCAGTATATCGTTTGGAAGGTGAAGCTGATCAATGGTGGAATCTTATCAAGAATACGAGGCCAAGGGATGAAATTGAGTCCATGGAATGGGACGAGTTCAAGAACTTGTTTTTCAGTAAGTACTTCCCTCGTATTCTTCGAACAAAGATGGAAAAGGAGTTTATTGAGCTGAAGCAGAAGGATGATGAATCTGTTGGTATATACGAAGCGAATTTTACAAGACTTGCAAGGTATGCATCTGGCATTATCATCCAACCTGGAAGTAAAGTTGATCGATTTTTCAGTGGCTTAAAACCAAGTCTTCGAAGGGCATTAGCTATAAGAGACTTCAGTAGCTATGAAGAAATTGTGCGTTGTGCTATCAAGGTAGAAATGGAAGTTGGTGTTACATATCCATCTCATGGTTTTGACAAGAAACGAAAGATGGAGTTCAAGGAGAAATCTCATAATAATGGTGAAAAGAAGATGAATGTTTCCTTATGCACAAAGTGTGGAAAGAAGCATGGTGGAGATTGTCTTAAAGGAACTAGAAAATGTTTTAAGTGTGGAAAAGAAGGTCATCGAGCAGCTGAGTGTCGAAGTAATGGAAAAAGGGTTTCTAATGATGTGAATAAAGCAAACACTGCAGAGAACGCACCACCAACACTTCAATGCTTCAAGTGCAAGGAAATGGGGCATTATGCTAATAATTGCCCTAATCTAAGGGTTAGTGATGATCAACATGAGCAACCACTGAAGGAAAAGGACAAAGGGAAGTCACATGCGATCACTATTGGCGATGTTGAATATGATAACGATGTGGTGGAATGATTAAGCGTTTATGTAATGGGATTCAAAAATAATGTTGTATCATTGAGTATTGCAATATTTATTGATGTGGTATTCAAAGTGATTGAGATATTTTTTTTTTGGAAATAAGATGATATGCGCATAATGAAGACGAGAAAATGAAATGTTTAATAGTATTCATGAGCTCATGATTGATATAAGGACTAAGTTTGAGTATATAGAATTTTGAGGATTTTGGTATGTGAAAAGTGTTAACTTTTAAGTGCATTCATGTTTTCACTAAGGTATTCAAGAGAATACACGATTAAGGACTTTGAATGTTTGGAATGTGACCAACAAAACATTTATTATGATATATGGGGATCGATGATAATCGTTTTCACTATATTATGAGAGTGGACTGCAGTATTATGGATAAGCCTAAAGATTGGAATGGATTGTGTTGGACGTAAGTTAGTATTGTTTAAGGATAGAATTTTTTTTTGATATTATTGATGGGGTGTTATAGTAATATAGTTTTGGAAAAAGGACAACCTGCAGGACGGGCGACAGCCCATCGCTTCGGACAAGGCTGTGGGAATCGAACCCACAACCGAAGTGCGACTGGCCTTTATCGCCTACCACTGGCCTACAGGAAGTCCCTGTTTAGTAGAAACTAGTTTTATTATATTAAGCAGTATGATATATGAAGTATAAGTCCATTTTAGGAACCATATATGATTAATCTCACTATAGATCGACTTATGCATATAATTTTTGCTAACCTTTTGTTTGAGACAGATGGAATGACCCGTCGTTCTATCACATAATCTGCTAACACTTCACGAATAACAAATTCAACTTCATTTATTTAAGAGATCAAGTGGAAATTGTTCAAGACACGAACAACCGTGAGATTGTACCAAAATAAATTAAGTATTTATTCTAATTCAAATTTTCAACTTTAGGGAAATGATCTTGAAAACCAAAAATGTTGTCCTAGTGATCTTATACCTGATGAATCAGATGGTACCTTATATCATCACAAATCTATGGATTTGTGATTACTGGCTTTTCCATAGCCATGTTCTCTACCACTCTCCATTAGAACATGATGGTTAGATTTCTCTTCCATATCCATATTTTCACCTATGTGAAAACCCAATGATTAGTTTATTTGGGTAACCGTTACGTTTCATACTTTTGTTTTTAAAGATTGGTTTTGATATTCCTTTTTACGATGTGGGTTTCTATTAAATAAACTTTCGAATAGTAAACCATTTATAACCCCGACGAATTTCGAGGGCGAAATTCATTTTAAGGGGGGTAGAATGTAACAGCCCAAGATTTTATAAAAAAATATTCTTTTTAATTTTATTAATGTCTTGTGTTGTACGCTACACCAAAAGGAGCTTGCACAACACGCATCCTTGTCTTTCCTTGCATTACACGCAATCGCGACCTTCCTCGATAGCGTGTGTAATACGCAATACCGAGTTTCACTAAACAACGATGTGCTATTAAAATATTATTAAAACTAGCCGTTATGAATAGTAATAACCACTTTTTAAAATTCTGTAAATCTTATTTTTCAAAATGAACTTCATTCTTGGATTCGGAGTATCGAATTTAGCCTAAGGTGAAATTTTGGTACTTTTCGGATAACTTTCATATTCTGATGAATAGTGAAAATTACTAAATTATAATTAAAAACAACTTTTTTAATCGAAATAATTAATAGTGATAAATTATTAATTTGAGTGGTTTTAAAGTATATTTAGAATATATTTTTACAATTTAATACAATGTTGGTCATTGGTTGTAATTTCACATTTAAACCAGACATAATCAAGTGTCAATCTTTTGATATATATTGTTTCCTAAAAACACGCTATTTATTTTAACAGCAGGATTTAATTATAAAATTAATTAATGCAACTTCTATGTTATGAATTTGGTAAAATAGATTTCATTTTTGAATTCGGAATATGAAATATAGCTAAGGATGAAATTTTGGCATTGTTCTAAAAAACATCAATTTTTGATGAATAGTGAAACTACTAAGTGGTAGTTAAAAAAAAACTGAATTTTTCATAAAACTTAATTTTGCCGCTTCTGTGAATGTAATTTCGAAAATCCGAGAGACACGGTTAATATCAAGGACTAAAATGTGGTTCAATGAGATGAAAATAATTTTTTGGTGAATAGTAACTTTTTACTTTTTTTACCGCGGTTAATAGTAAATAGGGTAACTAACGGTAAATATGATATTACTATTACCCTAACACATGTCCTAATTCTATTGGACAAGTTTAATTCGACCAAAAACAAACCTAGGAATAAAATATGACCATTTAGGCCCACTTGGATTAGATTAGGACATTTATTATTAATTTATTTAAAGAAAAGTTAAAATAGTTAAAATCAAAGTTTAATAAGTAAATCATTTTTAATATGGGGTTATACATAAGATAAATTCGATTGTAAATATTCATTAGAAAGATAAAAATATTTCCTACATGATGGTATTTTATTTGTAATTTTTAGACATAAAATAATTTAATTTATTTATGACACAACAATGATGCAGTAATTATCTTATTAATGAAATATTGACATAATTGATGTTATAAACACCAAAATAAATGTAATTTGAGATTTTTTATGAATTCCACTAATTTTCTAGGTTACTATGATATATTAATGTTGATTTAATCAACTTGGTTCTAACATTTATTTCTGTTATGACTTTCACAAAAATCATATATCAAATAGTGTCAAAATTGACACAAAATAGTTTTTAAATAAAATATTATATTATTAATTGTTATTGTATTCCTAAAAATCTAAGGTTCAGCCCAATGACTTAGATAAGGATATATATATTAATAATAAACAATTTGGGGTTCGTTTGGCATGTTATTGTAAGTTTATTAACCATATAGTGAAAGAAAACAAAAAGACATGGTAAAAGTTAAATTATTTAACTTAGAGTTAAATCTAATTGATAAGGTTAAAATAATATCCTAAACTTGTCTAAATTCTATTGGTTGATAGTATTTAGACCCATCCCCACTTTAGCTTCGAAATAAAACCCTTTGGAACCATTATAAACCGATTTTGACTTTAATATAAAATAATATGTTTGAGATATTCCTAAGGTGCCCCTCTCCTCCCCTATAAAAGGACACCTCCTCCCCCTCCTCCTCACACCAATTTGAGCACTCAAGCTCGGCCAACCCCTGCCAAAATCTCTTCTCCACTTCCCTAGAAACATCATAGAGGTTCTGGTCTTCCTCAAAGACCAATTTTAGTGCCCTAAGAGGAGGTCTCAAAGAGGCGCTTCAAAGAAGAGGTAATTACCGTTACCAATTCTTTCATCTTTATTTCTTCTTCAACTTCTTCTTCTTAGGTTGTTTCATTATGAAGTAATAACATCAGTATCACTGATATACTGATATGTTATTATATGTATGAAACAACCCTATTTCACTATCTATCCATCCTACGGAAAAAGAAATCACCGCGCGTGCGTACGTACGGAATACCGTCTCCACGCCGTGGTGTAATCTATTTTCCACCACCACCTTAATGGATGGGTATAATGGTGTAAAGAATAACTATACATAGTTATTACAACATCATATTGATTCTGATATATTGTATAATCCACTTCAATTCAGTTCAATATTTATGGAAATGATATCATCGCTCGTGCGTACGTACGGACTACCGTCTCCACGACGCGATGAGATTCATTCTCCATGTTAGCCATTTAAGAATGATTATAAAGTATATATAAGAAATAATAATGAAATATATGACATTATAAAGCTACTGGATTTATGTATATATATATATATGTATGACATCTACTTACTTCCATTTCAAGACAATAAGGAAAGTAAAACAGCGTTCATGCGTACGTACGGACTACCGTCTCCATGAACGGTGTTTTTCATTTTATTTATCTATATATTATATATATATATATATACTGAATATATATGATATATAAATCATATTTTATATTCTGGAAGTAAGTAAATCATGATATAAGTAATAATGATGTCAAGAACAACAAGTCAAAACACCTACGATAAATGAAACGATTTTACCCAAAATGCTTCTTTAACATGGAATTTACAAAAGAACGGGTAATATAATGTCATAAGTGAACCATATATGATATCATAACAATGAATATGATTCTGGAATAAGTCAATAACATGATTTAAATCATTATACAGGAGGTTCGGACACTTACAAAGCAAGTCGGACATAAGGTAAGGGAAAATCTCGCAATCTCAATTTTTATCCGAGATTGTTTATACTTTGAAATTTACTGGGGTGTATTTTATCATCCAAATCCATGTTTCCTCATTATTTAATATTATTTCCATCCACCTACAATTATTTAAATACAATTTTACCCTTCGGTTAGTTTTTAGTAAAATATATGAAAGGAATCTTTTGTCGTTTTTCGTACGAGGTACTTTTTGACTTTTCCGACAAAAGTTTGAGAAGAATGTTTTTTTAACTTATACGGCACGAACGGATTTCTACTATTTTATAAAGCCTTATTTTCATGAAGCTTCCTCTATAAGATTTCATGACTATTTTCAATAAAATCTCTTTCTTTTAAAATTGCATGATGTTTTGTGAAAAGAAATTGATTTTGAAGAAGAAAGGATATTTTCCTCAAGAATTCAATTCAAGTGTTTTTTCAAAATTATTTTCCATCTAAGATAAAAAAGGGTTCTATTTCTATCCATATTTATACATTGATTTGACTATGTTGTGATGGAATTATGTTTATGAATTCCTTTATCTTATATGAATGGTTTTATGATGTCATGTTGTTTAAGAATCCAATTTTTATTACATGGGTTACGCTATGATGTATGGTTTATGATTATGTGGCACACATAAGAAAGGATTAATTATGAGATGGGTGGGACCTATATCTCCCTCCAATGCATTGGGTAAAGATTTTATATCTCATGAGATAGACATGGCTGAAATGGTAGGTTATACCGGTTCAGTGAAACAGGACTGAAACGAGGGTTACTCGATTCAGAAAGGGACTTTGTCCACTAAGATAGTCTTGGCAATGAGTCATGACTAACAAGAAATGATTTTCCATGATTATGTCTGCATGCCACAAAGTTTCAAGTTTCATGTTATGATTATGGTGATATCATTTTCACTTCTATGATTTGTTCCATGTTAAGATATTATGATCTCTTTTGCAGGTTATGATTTTCAAAAAGATATGATATGATTTTTTATTTCTTTTATATACCCTTACTGAGCATTTGAGCTCACCCTTTTATGTTTTCTTTTCCCCAGGATATAAATAAAGGTCTTAGGTAAAAAAAGGGGAAGATCTTTATGGGAGATATTGAAGATCTTTCACCACGATTAGAAGATTACGTTCCGAGTTTCCAAAGACACTAAACTATTACGATCCTTTAGTGTGTGTTTTTGTTATGTACTAAGTATTCCGCAAAAGTAATGTAATGTCCATGTACGTCAGGCTTCGGGTCTCTACAGTATAAGATTCCAAGTATCCTAGAATCCAGAGATGTATCCCTTTTATACTATTCATCATCCTTAGTTTTGTCGCGTCCAATAGGATCATCCCCATAAACTGACTTCTTTCTCACAAATCATGGTGATTCCTCCCCCTTAATATATTCTCTAGGATCATCTCTATCATATGTTACATAAAAATCATTATTAAAGTCTAAAACTATCACATCATAACCATATTTACTAAAAGAATAAACAACTTGATATTGATCTAATTATTCACTTTTTAAAATTATCATCATCATCATCATCATCGTGGCCTTTTGATGCATGAAGTACATCATTATTCCCATTATAATATTGTTATGAAAAAAATATAAACAACATCCCTTGAGCTTTCAAAATAACTCTGAAACAATTCTTATCCTAAGAATTCACACTCCTCTTCTTCAGGTTCACATAACAAGCTCTCTCAAGTTGGATGATAAACAGAGGGTTTGATAGCTCCATTAGAAAATGTGGGCTCCTGACCACATCCGGGTCAATCCCTTCCTCAACATAAATAGATACTAACACTTATTCTCCAAACATGGATTCTTATTCTCCAACATACATATCATAATATATCATAGACTAACTAGTTCAAATCAATGGTTGACTATATTTTTAGGAATTTTTGGGTGTTTCTCATGATTCGAATCCCCAAAATAACTATCCACAACCAATTTCATTAACCATATATTCTAATTGAATTTTCCATCTAATAGCTAAATTGGACTAAAAACCACCACATTTTAATACATATTCTTCATCCTCATCAACCAATCCCATTTCCTCCAACATAGAAATGATCAGATAAGAATATATCAAATGTTTTATCTAGAAGGAAAGAGGCTCATCTTCATCATTTCTAAAACTAAATTTATACATAGTTTCACATTAACCCATATTAACACATATAATAAAATAATAACATTATGGTACCACATCATCTTAATGTCTCCGTTCCTAGAAAAACTCTTGTACTGGATAAACATGAATAGGGGTGAAACACTCCATTAAAATTAGTTATAATAGGTCTACTTACAAATTAATTTCCATTCAATTATAGAAGAGAATTCATAAAAATTAAAATATAATTGTCACTTAGAATAGAAACTTTATAGTAATTTTATATAAACCATTGATGTATATTTAGTTATCTATGGAATTAATTTGATGAAAATACAATCTTTTAACATCTAGTATACTTTGAATCACAACTTTATTCTCACCAAAGTGTTACATTTTATATAATTAGAAATAGTAACACTAAATAGGATTTAATATTTTATCATTAGTTTAAATCCATTCCATACATCGATGATACTAAATAACTTTCACCACTAAAGACATATTCAAAATTATATAATCAGTTACTATTTAATTCTCGGCAATAACTACTCAATTCCCAAGTAAGGTATTCATTGGTTCGATTTCTACAATTATGAGAATAGATTATCCTTGTGATTTATTCTTGGGACCTAATTATTTTGGACATGAAACTAAATCACTCTTCACTCTCACCATTTAATTGAATCTAATGGTAATGGATGAGCATGTGGAAGGTTGATTGTTTGAAGAGAAGGGAAGTCTAATGGTTCTAAAGGTATGAGTGAGACAATGTGTTCCCAAAATCAAATTTAATTTTAAAATCTATCTTTTAAGGATTTGATACATTAAAATATAATAAAATATAAAAAATTAAAAATAATAAAAATTTAAACAAAAAAAAAAAGAACTCGTAGAAGAATAAAAAAGATAATTGACCAGTAGATTACCATAGGGGGATCTCCAACAATAGATCCCCAAATGGTGGATCACCCAACGGTGGATCTCTAATGGTGGATCTCAAATGATGGGTCATCCAATGGCAGGTCATTGAAAAGTGGATATTATAATGATGGATCTAAAAAAGAGGATGAACAAAGGTCGATATTCTAATGTTGGATCTCTAATGATGGATATGAAATGGGGGATTATATATTGGTAGATCTTCTAACATTGGTAATTTCAATGATGGATATTCCAATAATAAATCTTCTAATGGTGGATCTCCCAATTTTGGAACTTCCAACAGTGAATTTTTTTGGATAAATGGAAAATTAAATTTTATCATTCCTAGTTCATGATTGATATAGTTTAATCTCTTAAAATAAAAAGGATATAGAATTTTTTTAGCCAGTAGATGTTTAGTTCCAATGAATTCAATAATTATATATTATTTTTGAAAATCATCTCTCAATAATTAATGTCTTACATCAATATGTTATATCCTATAGTGGGATACAATATTAATAGAAATATTTATCACAATTTAATTTTCACAATATGTTGGTGCTTATATAAATTTTAATCCATAATATAGTAATGCAGTTTTATTCCAAAAAATCTGTGTTGAAACAACCTAGAGCTATATATTAGGGCAGGATAGTAGATAGTGAAATATATTTTTTTAAAGAACCATGATTCTAATGAATATCCAAAATGGGGACGTGTTCTATAGTGACTTTTTCTATATTTATAAAAACCATTGAAGTCTTTATCTGTGTATCTCCCTAAATAAAATTCATTTCCTCTAGGATAGAACATCCCAACATTGGTTTTATACTTGAGGTATTTTGAAATTATTTTAATAGAAATAAATTGTGACTACTTATGATTTTCTTGAAAATTATCACACATACACACATAGAAAATTATATTTATTCATATAGAAATTATGTGTAGTAAGCTTATAATCATACCCAAGAAATTAGTTGAACATGAGGACTTCAAAGGTTCATCAAAATATTTCTTATAGGGTTTATTCCTAAAGTATCAATAGTTTTTCCCACAACCAAACCAAAATGTTTTAGAATATTTTTAGTTTACTTACATTGATTTAAATTTATTAAATCTTCATTTTATTAATATTCAAAACTAATAAAGAATCTAATTTCTAAAAATAAAGACATTTCACATTAACTTTGAATAATTTTTAAAAATTCCTCACATAATGAATTTATTCAGGATTGAAAAATAATATCATCAATATAAATTTTTATGACTAAAATAAACATTGAATTTATTTTTAAAAATAGGATATGGTTATATAAGACTTTATTAAAACCATTTCAAATTATAAAAGAGATTATCATATCATACAAAGCTGAAGGGGAACTCTTAAAACCATATCAAGAATTAGTAAATTTAAACACTTGATTTGGAAAATGAGGTGTTTTGAAATCTAATGGTTCTATAGAAAAATATCATCATATACATATATATATATATATATATATAAATTTAAAAATTCACAACTTCCATCCACTTGATTTAGTTTCAAATTCATCAATGTTGCATAAGAAAGAAACATTCTGATTGATTCATGTCTAGCCACTGGTGATGTGGTTTCGTTATATCCTATAACCAATTATTGAATATATAATCGGGAAACTAAACTATATTTATTTTTTATTATATGTCATGACTCATAAAAATTATATCAAAACATTCATACAGAACCACTGGTCCGAGTGTCATTAGGTCTATATACTATCACCAAAACATTATTTCGTTCAAATTTATTATATTACTCTTGCATTCCTATCACCCAAAATTCATCATTTATTTCACCATTGATGTTATGAGGTTAAATATTTCACCATAAATGTTCAATATAATTTATGAAAAAAATTATTTGGTGTTCCTCTATCTAGGCATCCAACTAAATCAACAAAGGGACGCTATCTATGAGTCTTAATATTTCGAGGAAAGCGAGGGATAGATATTTCATTGTCCACCACTGGTTCAAGTATAAGTTGTTTATCACAATTGGAATATTTAACTTCTTGTTTGATTGAATTTTAAAAAGGTTTATAATTTATATTAATATTTGACTCATCATCATCATGGATTCCTAAAGGACTCTTAAGATCATTTTGATATGTTTCATCAAATTTTACATGTATAGATTCTTTCTTAATTTTTTTATTAAAAACCATATAATATTTATTTTATGATTAATATCCATGGAAATATTCATTATCTATCTTGGAATAAAATTTGTTAAAATTATCTTTCATATTAAGAAAAGAACATTCCAAAATCTATAAAGTAATTAACCATTGGTTTTCTACCATTCTATAATTCATATGAGTTTTTCATTTAGTTATGTAAAATTAAAACTCTATTAATTATGTAACACATTGTATTCATAAATTCAACCAACAAATTATCTTTTAAATCAAACACATTGAGCATGGTCTGGTAAAATTCGTGAAGAGTTATATTTATTATTTTTTCTATACATTTATAATATGGTGTCCTAGGAGAATAAAATTTATAATTATATACATTTTGATAGAATAGTGATTTAAAATCTACATTTTCAAACTCATGGCCAGGATCACTTCATATATTCTTAATTACATGTCTTCTATAATATTCTATATAGTTTCCATACATATAAAAATAGTAAGAAGTTTCAATTTAGTGATTTTGAAAGTATACCCAAGTATATCACTAAAATTCATCTAGTGGAACATAAACACTATTCTTACCATTTATTCTAGAAACACTGGATGGTCCAAAAAGTTCCTTGTGAACTAATTACAAGGTTTGAGAAGTTGAAGCATATTTATTTTATTTGAAATTTATTTTTTGTTGTTTTAATGAATGGAATAGTATAAGGACATTATAATTTTGGAATTCTATTTTAGGTATATCATTGACTAACCCTTTCCTATTTAGCTTTCTAATTGAATGAATATTGAAAAAACCTAGTCTCTAATTCCAAATCCAAGATTCTTATTGAAAGACACATAAACAAGAAATGTTTTCTGAATAAAATGAATCTCAATTAATATCATATTCATTGTCATTTCTTAAATTAGTAAAAATTAATGACTTTTCAGACTCAAGAACAACAAAAAATATTTCACAATTTAACATAAAAACAACATCACATTGTTTTGAGATTATAATAATATTATACATTATTCAATTTAAAAATAAGATTTTAGAAATTAAAATATAGTTATAGATATTGATTTATACATAACCAAAAACATATCCTTTGCAATTATCAACAATAGTGAAATATCCACCATCCATATTTATTAGGTTCTTTAAACATGAATAGTACATATACATTTGTCTAGAGAAATAAATATATAGATATTAATGGTTCATACTTTAATATTTCAAGTAGGTATCCTATAATAATGTTTTAAAACAAAAAATGACTTCAATTCGAAAATCATGTTTCATATAAAAATTTTATTAACCAAATATTCATGAATTCATAATTTCTTAATTGGTTTCTTATAAGACGTTTTTAAGATTTTTGGTATTAAAAAATAAGGCTATAAAAATAAAAAATGGTGAAAATTTACTAAATCTATATCTAGGAATAAATTGATCATTATTGATTCCTCTTGGTCCATGAATATATCCTATTTCAATTATATATTTATGTTTTTTATTAAGAATATATCTTCCTGTTTATGATCTTTACAAAAACATTTCAATTGAACATTATATAATTTTAATTGAATTTTCTCATTTAGTTTTTGAGTTTTATTATCCATTACTATACTGAGACCAGTTTTAAGAATACTTGTCAAAGTATTATGCTTCCTTAAAATCATATATTTATCATTATGTTCATTAAAATTATCCTTCAAAATATAATTATTTACTAAAATTACATTATTAGATAAGTTTTAAAAAATTTCTTTATCTCTAGTTCTGTTAGAAATATGAACCATATATTTCCGGAAAAAATTATACTTCTGATATATTTGTCATGAAATACATGTTCCCTCTTTCATGGTTGTCTTCTCCCCTTCAATATGATTCACCAGAGCTATCATATTAATAAGTCCATGATTCATTAATATATTTCTTATTACTCTTATCTTTCTCATCATATTTCTCATTAAATAATAGATTATGATTGAAATCTTTTATATGTACTTTTCACTTTCATTTATAGAATATTATTTACTTTTAATATTCATCCTTAATCTAATCCTTTCTACAATTACCAATATTGTCATGAATTCACTTATAATGTAGTTTCTGAAATATCTTCTCTCTTTTATATAATTTCATGGATCTATTGGAAAGGTGGGACAATTACTCATCATTATAAGTAGGTGAATCTTTATAACTTGATTTTTTATCTTTGATCTTCGCTTTCTCTTTAGAAATAGAGGATTTGAAGGATAATGATTTTCTATATGGTTCATACTCTTATTATACATTTATATTGAATTCCTCATAAAAATCATGATATTTCCTACCAAATATTATAGGAGATATAAAATTTTCATAAGGATCTCATAGTGAAATGGAAATTCCTCTCTATCTTTCTGGTAAACATATCAATAGGCATATCACATGATCTTTATCTGGAATTGTTTTCCCAAATGACTACATCATTTTTATTACCTCATTAATCCTAACTTACAAATTAGAAATAGGTTCATCATAATGTTTCATAAATTTTACATATTTTACAGTATAATTATTCAAAATAATTTCTCTGACAATAGATGTTACATTAAGAGAAATCGGTAAAGTATCAAAAATTTCAAATGTATTTATACAAATTGAAATTATATTAAAATATAAAAATTATAAAGAACACTGTAATGACCTGAACTTATTAATAATATTTGTTCCCTAATTTTTTGTGTTATTTTATTTTATACTCAACAAAACTATATCCCTTAATTAATGAAGTGGTTATAATTAAAATGAAACCATTGGGTTTCGACTGTTATATGACTGTTGGTCAATATGACCATTGGAAACTATAATATTAACGTTGTGATTTCATAAATACGGTTATATTGGTTAATTAATATAGAAAGAAGATTCAATGGATTTATCTAGTAGACTCGAGCCTTATGTACCCTATCTATCGAAGCTTGGGAAGGAGGTAGCAACACTGGGATTTGCTCTGGACAAAGCCCAAGCCGAACTTCAACGTACGAAGCTTGAACGGAATAAACTATGGGAGAAGTTAAAGTTGATAGAAATTTACACTCGGGCAATATTGTCTGATCCACCCCAAGATTCTATCACCATAGCACACCTTACACTTAGGTCCTTTGCTGGTGTTATAAGGGGCTATGTAACGAGACATTAGCTTCTTTTTGTAATCCTTTTATAAAAATAAGGTTGTTACTTCTTATTATGGACATGTTTGTAAATTTCAATTATCCGGATAAATATAGGATGTGTATTATTGATGAATTTAGAAAAAATGGGTATTTTAAAATATTTTTGTATTCATTAAATAATTAATAATGTGAAATGATTTTCCAAAAATGGTCTTCTACAGTTGTGATCAGTGAGAAATTTAGAGTCTAATATGTCCATCCTGCTTTTTTTTGTTAATATTAAATTAGGAATAGTAACATACCCATATGAATAGTAATGAATAGTATATTGTTCAAAAAAAAGTTACTTCACCCATGAATGTATAAATATGTTTTGGACATCTTAAAAGTGAAAAATAAACGATCATAGTTTATGTTTTGGTATTTTTGTATGTCATAAATATTTTGTTTACAATTTTATAATTAATTTTATAATTTAAAATAGAAATGTATTTTCATAAAATTTAATCTTAAATTGTTACTTTATTGTCTAATGGGTATACGATATTTTTATGGGGCCTTGATTACTTTTTTAAGGTGTTACAAAATGCATTATAATTTTAAAGTTTTATTTTTGGAATAAATAATGATTTTATTTAAAAACAAAATTAAAAATAATTAGGAAATTACTTTCATAAAATGGACTTAATTTTTGAATTCAAATAATTTATATTATGTTAGTGTGAAGTTTTTGGATTTTTCTGAAACAATTGATTTATCAGTGAATAGTAAAAATGCAGTTTTGAGTTTTGGGTGTTTAATGACATCATTAATGATGTAATAACGATATATGCTTTCTGGTAGACTTATTAATAGTTTGATATGCTATGAGGTGTCCCAAGTGGCCAATACCATGGGAAAATACCAGGGGCAAGCCCATGGTTTTTCAAATACCGCCGATGAGTTGTCCCCTGGTAATTAATAATTTATTCACTCACTTTTCCAATAAATACCAAGCCATTTACCTCATTAATTTCTTTACAAAAGTAATCCTTAACGTTGTTATGGTCTTATTAACTCCCAATGAGTCTTCCAATGGTTCCCTCAAGCCTCCAAAGGTCCCGACCATCATGCTTTCGAAGTTACACTTCAAGGTAAGGGATACTTTCACCCTCCACTTTTAAGTCGTGACTTCCTTTATGTTGGGTCTTCTAATTTACATCTCTTCATGTTGAGGGGATATTATTAAATGTTCTTATTTCTGTCCATTTCATGTATAATTGTTTATATTCCATTTCCTATCTCATAAATATTTTTTCTGAATTTTTAAGTGACGTCATTATGCTACCGAATTTCTCGAAAAAGAAATCACATCTTTTCTTTTCTTTCATGTTTTCTTTCCATGAATTATGTCATTGAAATATCCATAACATGATATTATTAATCATACCTATTTTATTATGAATTATTTATGAGTGGGTGACCCTTTCCACCTCTATTTTCACTATTTTCCAAAACAATTTTATATAGCCATTATGCTGTAGAAATTTCGTCTCAAAATTTCTATCTCTTTCTCTCAAGAAATTCTCTTATTTATTTATGTGAATACGCATACCTATTTAATTTATATGGGTGTTCATAAATTTATAAATATTATATATTTTATTCGGTAATTTACATATATATAACCCTAAATCCCTTTTCATGGGATATAAATGACATAATGATCTTATTTTTATGCTCTTTTAAGCGTCATGATTTTGACATGAAATCCATTTCATTGATTCTATTTGGGTAATTTATGAAATTTTTTATTATGATCTTTGTTCCTCACATGAAAGTAAAGATATATTAAGGGTGCACCCTAATATCTCTCCATTTCATTGGGTAAATATTTAATATCTAGAGATGACAAGTTTCACGATACCTTGGAGAATATCCTTGGTAATTATTATGACACCTCAGGGATAAACCTTGGTGATATGTTCATGATTGTCTAAATGAAATGTTTTAGACACATATTCAAGTTATTATTCATGTTATTTTTGTTATGATATCCCTATAATTCCCTTGCTCATGCCTTTATGACTTTTATTATGTTCTTATTAATATTGCTCAAGATGACATGTCAACTGTTTCACTTGTTTTACTTACTGAGCCTTTTTATCACCCTTTCATTTGATGTATGTCTCCAGGTTATGAGATGTAGTAATTTTACTTAGGAAGAACTTATGATGAAGCCTTACAAGTGGTTATACTAATTTGTATGTTGTATTCAAGTTTTATTTTTCCTGATTTCCAAGACACTAGACTGTAATGATCCTCTATATGTAAAATGTAATGTAAATTCATGTAATAAAAAGATGGGATTATATAAATACTATAAAACATTGATAGATTTACAATTATATTTAAAATACTATTTAATAGGATCTCTCCATTAAACTCTATTAGTTTTGTGTAATTATTATTTTCCCTCAATGAAAATCTATTTTTCAAAATCAATGTTTTCAAGATGTATCTTCATTTTAATCATCTAATAGGAATATTTTGTTCTAGTAAAATAATGAGGAATGTTATAGGTATACCCCTATTTTCTATTGTTTTCCATAAGGAATTAAATTTTTAAATAATAGAAATTTAATATCTCTAAAAGGTATTTGAATCAATGTTCAAAATATACATGAAAATGCTTTAATACCAAAAGTTGGAATTTGTGATAAAATCAAGATGGGAGTGAATTTAATTCCCAATTAAAATTTCTACTAAAATATTATTACCCTATATATACTAAATTAAAAAAACTCCTTTTCAATCAAAATAGTGTAATAATATAATTTTTTACTCTTCATAAAATTAATAAAATTTGGATTACTGCCAAGATAACATAATATTTGAATTGAATTTGTAATTTTAAATCCAATTACTAGACCATAAAATTAATAAAAAAAATATTATGACAAACTATCAGTGTAAATTTTTTATTTTAAAATTATGTTACAAATTCATTTTTATTTTTTAAATTCATAAATAACTTAAAAACCCATGGAATGTAAACATGGGGAGGAAGATAAATCTCAAGATATACATGATTGTATAGGTTTAAAGCCTCTTCCAAAGAAATACGTAATAAGAAAAATAATATCAGGGAATTCATGGGCTCTTAAAAAAATTTCATGGGTATAAAAAATATAAAATATGAAAGAGTGTTTCATAGACACCCATGTTTGGTATAAATGATACCGTATAGTCATAAACAGAGTAATGAAACACATAACTCAAAAAATAATACTTAAAAATAGATCAAATGAATAGATAATGAAATAAGAGGTGAAATTCATTATAAAGATATTATGTTTTTCAAATTTCATCATATTTGACATTGTGAGGAGTGGCAACAGTCACATAACAATGTGTAGGAAAACATGGTATCATAGAATTTGGGAAATTAATTTTATTTTCAATCTATTGATGTTTTTAGAAACATCCACATGGTTGAGTTATAGTTTCACCTATATAAAACATATGATGGATGTTGTTTTTATGTATATTCCACACATTCACACATAAATTATCCATGAGGAATTTATTTATAATATATTGTTCTTTAATATCCAAACATCTATTCAATATTGATAATATATTTGATCTTCATGTTGGAAACTAAATTGGAAAACTCTATGCTTTTCTTCAATTCATCTATGTAGTGGCTTTGGAATAATGATTAATAAATACATGTGAAAATAAAATCATTTAATTCCTTAATATAGTAATTCGATTAATTAAATTCAGATGATAATTATAACAATAATGGTAAAAAACTTACGGTAGATAAGACTAATGATAAAATTTATCTAACAGTGTCATAGTCTTATGGTAGATCATTTAATGCTATATCACGTGACCTTATGGTATATCAAATTAACTATATATCTAGTCTAATGGTATAGATGGTCTAGCAGTAGATCTAGTCTAGTAGTAGATATTTTACAATGGTAGATCTTTTCTGGAGATAGATTATCAAGTGGCATATTTAATTCACTAGAATATATTGATAAAGTCACAGTAGATGTCTTGAAGTACTGGTGGATTTGATAAACTATTGGTAGATTTCTTTAATACAAAATCCATCAATGGTATAGTGTAATTTTACATAGAATCTAGCAGTTGATCTTTTTAAACTAACAGTATTCCATAACAGTCGATGCTATATCTATTTAACTAATGGTAAATCAATAAATTCCAAAAAATTTGATCACATAATTACATAGAAACTGATTGACTATCTATAATGTTGAACTTGTTATAAAAATAACAATTATTTTTTTGAGTATTAAAATAAAGAGGGTTTAACAATATTTGTTAATAAAATACAGTAATTATTTAACCAAACAGAATAATTTCTAAAGAATCCATGTAGGAATATATATCTAAATTCAAGAAAGAAGTAGCTTATATTTCAAACCAGTCATTCTCTATGATGGGAAAAACATTAGACAGTGAAATATAAATCCTCATGTATATATTTCTTCCTTAAAATTCATATATAACATAATATAATATATACCTCATTTTTTCCAATCCAAATATTCTCTCACTTATATAAATACAGTATGAACTGAATATTAAACATCGTAATTCATTGTGATTCCATCAAAAACACATTTGGATATAGTTTTTAAAATATTTGAATTATGGAATAAACATGTTGTGACATTCTTGATAATTATTGAATTATAAATTTTCAAATATATTAATATATATTAATTAAGTTTTAATTTCACCTTAAAAGGGATTCTATGTTTAGATAGTGTACATAACATACAACCATGAGTTTCTATGAAATTTTATATTGCAAACAAGACTGAGTTATATCGAAAATATTTTATATTAAATTTTATAATTTTAAGTGGTAGTTATTTCCTTGTAGTTATATTTGATGGAATAATTTTAAAAAACTATATAATTCTTACACATTTTAATAAATTCATTTACATTCCTCTAATGAGTTTAATAGGCTTAATTTAAAAACAAATCCAATTTCAAGAATAAAAAGGTATAATATTTTTAAAATGTAGTTTTTCTTCCATATGATGTATAATCGTTTTGAAATATAATTTTCAAACTTTTATATATTTAATATGACAAAATAAACTTCTTATTTGAAATAGAATTATCAAAATGTACTTTTGTGGACTTTTTTGTATTTTTTTAGAACTTTCATATTTTGATGAATAATTAATAAAATAAAAATTAGTTCGAAAATTCAATTTAAAAAATTTATTTATATGGTTATAATATATTTTTGAATGGTTTTAAATTAAAATTATATCATCTTTTTATCATTTAATCTCATTTAGGTCATCAGAATCAATTTCACATTGAAAATTTATATAAAATGGGAAAGGAATTAATCATTCGTGCATACGTGTGAACTATAATCTCTACAAACAGTCAAAAAAAATTTCATTACTGTCTTTTAAGACTATTAAAAATGATGGAATTGATTTTTATATATCATATTCAGGACATATTTATCATTGTGAAAAAATAATATATAATTTTTGTTCGTACCTTCAATGAACATAACAATTATAATTCTTTTTGTGCGTATGTATAAACTCTCACCTCCATGAAGTGGTGTTATTCATTTAATTTTACCAAATCACCGGTCTGATATATATATAAGTGTTCCACCTCCTATGTGGAGCATTTATAGATGGTGAGGAAATTGCATGATGAGGATCATCATATATCCCTTTTTCTATAGAAATGGGCTCCTATTGAGTTTTCCACTCCTTCATTTTGACTCATTCAACATCACTATCCTTCAAAAAAGGTTGAATTAACCCTATGGAGAATTTTTGGTCCTAGAGGTTGAATGTGTGGGGGTCAAGCACTCATGAAATTGGCCCTTCCCAGTTGTAACTTCCTTGGATGGTCTTAAGCAGGTTTATTCTTGGATCCAGGAATGCCCAAAGACCCTAGTATCCATGATTCATGGACCTTATTTCCAAAGTACGGTGCTCGAACTCAATTATTTTTTCCCCCTAGGAGGGATTTCCTATCTTATTTTTGTATTGTGGCTCTCTGTTTTGAATAAAAATTGTAATTTTGGATGGAATATGTTTGATTCCACAGAGGTGATGTTGACTAAGCTGCATTGTAAGGCACTATAGAGGTTATCATCATCCAGGGGGATATAAGGTGACTTGATGTTGGGATCGAGCCCACAAGTAGGGCTTCTTATGTTTCCTTGAGAGAGGAATCAGAACCCACGTAGTTTGGATTGTGTGGTTATTACTCATGGAAGTTTCCCATTCGAAACACATGATTTGGTGGACCCTTTGGATTGGCACTCTTTTGAGCTTGGGCCATCTAGAACTCATCCTACATGTCTTTTTTTATAAAGAATCAGAGTTTTCATAGTTTAGATTGTGTGAGGATTATGCATGAGAGCTACCGAGTTGATCAACATGATTGGGTGGAACCTTTATGGATGGGAACCCATTTGAGATCATGCCTTATGGAAGGCATCCTACGTATCAAGACTTTGTTAGGAATTAGAGTTCTCATAGTTCATATTTTGTAGGTCTTATTCATAAGAGCTTCACATTTGATAAACATGATTGGGTGAAACCTTTATGGATGGGCACCCATTTGAGCATGGGCCTTCTGGTAGGCATCCTACGCATCCTATTTTGATTAGGAATCATAGTTCTCATAGATCAGATAGTGTGCTGATGTTTTAATCCTCAAAACCTCTAGGCCCATGTGAGTCACGCTCGGTGTGAGAAACGAAACTATTTGAAATATTCAACAATTCAAATTCCTCCTCCCCTGTTGGTGGGAGAGGGAAATCCCACAACGGAAGAGGTTGGGGAGACTATGGATGAGGGCACAGAGTGACGAAAATTTCCATGTGAAATAATATTAATGTTCATGTGGCCCTACCTCAGAATATCGAGGAATTACTTTAGTTAGAGGACCCCGGGTCTTCTTCTGGGAAGGGGAGGAGTTTCATCCTCAATAAAGGGTGAATAGAACATAACCCTTTTGACTGATCATTGTTACTCGTTGAATGGAAAAGTAAGCGATCACCCCTAATCCCGAGAATGGGGTGGTTCACATCAGCATCCCAGGGTTGGACTCCAAGTTACCATGGGAATGTATCCTTACAGGTATTCCCGAATTCCATAAATTTTTGGGGAGGGCCTTCATAACTCTACTTAGCAGGGGTATGTAGACTCAATGGGGTGCACTGATGCACCCGATGGCATGATCATATGAGTCTGGTGGCTTTGGTTGAGCACTTGAGAACTGGTTAGAGAATGGATTAAGGATGAATGGACATTAATAGATTGGTGAGGTTGGAACCGGAAAGAAAAATACCTAAAAACTCCCCATTCCGTGTACTTGTTTCTCATGCGGGTTGGGGAAAGCTCTATATACCGTAGTGTTACGTGGGCAGGATGTTCATTTTCGTAACAGTCTGGTATTAGGGAATGGGTATCACCAACCACTTACCAATGTGGTATGCGTCATAAAATTCCACTTTGGATTATATATGCATACCAATTGGGTACATGGTGCCGGATTTAGTCCACGTAGCGGTATGCTACATAGAGAGACATTTTAAAGGATGGTTGCGGGAATTATCATTCACGAGAAATTCATCTGAGTGAAGTATTTCATTCATAGTTTACTCGTCGGATTCACAGTTCCATTATTATTATTCAATTCCCACATTTTTATGGTTCGCGGCCGGCTATACATGCGGAGGAAATGGTTCACCATTCGTGCTTCGCTGATGAAACATGACCGACGACGAAGTTAAACCATTGATTTTCCCTCAAGCATTTATTGCCTATCCTTCCTTATAACCATCTCCTCTTTACCTCTCTTCTTTTATATTGTTTTCATGTTATAAAGCATTAGAGTGATTGTATGTACTGGTCACACAACACCATTTGTGGAGTCCCATTGAATAAATTTTCTAACCCATGGTAGACTCAGTCTAATGGGGTCTGTGAACACTTTGGTTTTCCTTAATGGTTCGTATAACCCTACTCATCCACTTAATCTGTGAACTAAGGGGCTCATAGCACAATACATGGATGGTCTTTTGCACAAAACTCCTTCAGCTGATGCAATTCATAGTTCACACTAATCGTTGGATATCGCTTCGTGGCCCTGTCGTTCGCAGACCTTCCCACATTCTTGGCAGTTCACAATATATCTTCTCTGTATACCTTTCCCATTGTTTGTATGCGGGTGATTTGGAAACATGAATTCCTTCAAGTTCCTTCAAATAAATTCAACTCAATTTGAGTCCCCTTGCCTTGATAATCTTATATAAGTGTTTGATTCCTTCTACAAAGTGATTATGGGAGTATTTCTCCCCCTAGGAGGAATTTTGAAGACCCTACAAATCCCCCCATCGGAATGGCTTCCATTCATAATGAAAAGTAGACAATTACGATGTAGAAGTTGTCCTGAACTAAAATGGCTCGTGGTAGAATAGGTAGACCCAGTAGGAGGGTAACACACCTATATATATGAGCCCATGTAATTTTCCTTTTACCATTTCTTGTGGCAAAAATTGCTCCTGATTTCCCAACCTCCTTCAATTTCATGTACCTTTCCCCTAGAGAAAACTATGTTCGTGAACTGCTCTATACGTTTCGTGAACCTATTTCCTCTCCATTTCCCATATCTGCGTAAAACATTTTGGATTCCACGAATAGGACCATGGAAATTTAAAAACATAAAATCTGAATCTTGCAATAATGAAGGATAGGTGGCTAACTTTTTGCATACTAGACTTCAATCAGTGAACAGAACCTCAAAACTACTAATATAGACCTAAATTTTAATCCAACACGTCTTGGTGAAAACTTTAACCGAGGCTAACGTTTGTGGTTTCTATATTCTGTGGACTATTTTGTTCACCGACCAACAGTTCTTGGGGATTCACCTTTCGATCATTCTGCGTACCATGGTTTTACGCAATGAGTAGTATCCAAATAACATAGTTGTAGGCGGAGTAGCTTTTCCATGTTATGATGCATGCGGAATGCTCTTTTCACGTATCGTTTTCATGAACAGTACATGGAGCCTTTTGTGGATAGTTTTTAAGTAATGTAGCCATTTTTTCCATAGCCTTTTCCCAAAATTCTTATCGGAATGACTTCTAATCAGCTTATGGATCTTGCTATGAAGGATATAATGCCTAATTCATATACTACTGAAAAATCATTGGAGATGAGGGCATCCATGGAAAGGAATTGTGATGAAAACAATTCAAATCAAAATCATTCCATATGATACCTTTCTGAAGGTCTTCTTAATTCCATAGAATCTAACTTATCCATTGTCTGTTTAGTTTCCATTTTATGGATTTGGTCTCCCTACTAATGAGCCTATGCCTTTGTCTGGCCCTGACATCCATTTCATCCTTCTAGAGGAACCACAAGATCATGATCTTCCCAACATTTCCCCAAACCAGAGGAGTCATCGCTGCACCTACTAAAGAAAACATTTCCATATTACATGTTTTAGCAGGGACTCTAGGAAATTATGGGTGCCACAATGGTGTCCCAAGAGTAGATATCTGATATTACCAATCCATTATCAGCATTTCTCGAGAAAATCCTAGTGGTGGGTGGAGCACCAAGTAGGATTTGGGGGCTGGAGGATGTTTCTCTGATTAATGTTCCTGGGATTTCGGGATGCATTAGACCTATAGGGAGTCTCTCAATCAGTTGGAATCAGTGGTCTTGCACCAAGAATCCTTGGTGTCTCAGTTTTCAACCTTATGTCCTGGTGAAATCCTTCTGGAATTGATGTGTTTCTAGTGTTCGAGCACCAACACCTTTCATCCACTACAGTAATAAGTGGGGATCATCTGGTGGGACATCTACCAGCTTTGAGGTCTCCCTATCTTCGGACAGATGTATGACGAGTTTCTCCCATAATCCACCACAAGGATTGACACTAATCACATGCCTTCTTTGACAAAGATTTTACTGGCTATGGCAGCAGAATCACATGATCATTCTGTTGAAGCTCGTTCCATCACCCCATTCGAAGTGTGGATAAGGTAATTCTTACATAAGAACTGGGCTAACCTGAAGGCATGCCGCAATCAAACTCACCCAACTCGTCAGTCTTGAAAAAAATCCAGGTTCATACTGGGGTACCCTAGATGCAGGGAAATATGCCACATAGGGATATAAACTTCGTCCTGACATCTCACCTGCACTTGGGCTAGTATGTTTCTTCGCCAATTTATTAAGTGGATGGATCTTCCCATCCCTTGACCCATACAACAGGGTTTCGGCCTACACCTTGATGATGGAGGATATGCTGGTGGAGGGTCGACCCATTAATTTGTACCTTCCTACCCTCATCCGGCTTTATGAACTGTTAGTTCATATTTAGGAAGGACTGTCTTTGCATCATCTCAGTGGACCATTCCAATTTTTTATCGGTGGATAGCAGAACAATTTCTCTATTATGAATATCGGCATACCACACGAGTGCCCCATTATGAATTTCATTTGGCTCTTCTCAGCATTTTTGTTGTCCATCCCCAGAATCCTAATGTTACTGGTATAGTTATACTATTGAATGATCCCTCCCATTTATCATTTTCATTGCATCCTTCCCCTCATTGATCATTAAGAGGTGATAGGGGCGATTCCTTGGAAGAATTCTCATACCTCATTAATCTTTGTGATAGTATGCTCACCGCCTGTGTAGAGAGAGTAGTTATTTGTGAACCGTACCTCCCCTACTAGTTTTCCAGACAGTTTGGATGCCTTAAATAGATGTCACTTCTTCATGTTGTTCGACTAAGGGGAGAATCCCATCTGGTGGTCCTTCGTCAATTGTGGCTTATGATGATGAATGAAGGTGCTACTAGAGAAATTGTTGTTTCTAAAACTATGGGGGCCACATTCCAATCACTGAAGTATGACCAACTATGGGTTGATTGTTACCCTGTGGGGATGCAGAAATAACTGGTTCACTGGGTACAAAAACCCTTGACCGTTTCCTGTCTTGTTCCTACCCCAAAAACAGCACCACACATTCCCTTCATCGAGATAGGTGAAACAACTACAACTTATAATTCTGTCCATTTAGATACCAAGATAGATACACCTCCTTCTCCCACTCTCGTGGTGAGAAGGATCTCGATCCATCATCAAAAGATTCTGGGAGGTTTCTCATCATTACCACCCATCTTGTTGGGTAGTGATTCAGACAAAACTCCTCCATTTGATATTTCCCAAGATCTTGATGAGACAGGAAGCAGCCAAACATCTCCAATCATCCCAAAATCTGAAATTAGTCATCTGCATCTAGCTCTAGAGAATGGTACATATGAGGGGAAAGAGAATCTCCCCCTTTAGGTGACTAGCTTTAGGTCCCTCCCTACTCTTACGGTGATGCTTTCCACTTACATACATCTGGTAGAAAGGGAGGATCCAAGTGCTGGTGTCGTGGCGAGACATCAGGCGGTACACAAAGAGGCACAACTCTAGTTACATTCTCTTGCCGTGGAGACACCCCTGGACAATTTTTCCGAGGAGGGTGAAAATTATTAGTAGTTATTTACTGAGCTGGGTTTTTACAGATTTGATTATCATCACCTATAGTTCCTTATTTACCAAATTATCATCGCTTGAGAATACTTCACCTCCTACGAGGACACGCTGGCCAAATTTAATTCTTCCCATCACCTTGTGGAATCCTTATGAGATACCTATGAAGAAAATTATCATCTAATGGTCGAGGAGGTAAAGGCCCTTGATTTGGGGGCAGCTCGAGAGGAGGTTCTACAGGAGTGAGAAGCCTTCACATCCAGGTTGAGGGAGCAACATGACTCTTTGTTATCCAATAATGATGTCTTCCATAAGAAATGGAAAGGCCTTAAGTATGTCATGGAGCGGGTGAACTGGGCATTCAAAGAAAAAAATAAGGAATTAACTCAATTGTGAGAAACAATTGACAACCCACAACAATCACATACTATTCATTTGTAAAGGGAGAACTTCGCACTATTGTAGCTCTGTCCCAAATTACGGCATGTACCCACGGAAATTTCACTTACTCTAGAGAGACTCCGAATTGGGGATGTTCCTCTATTTTTTTTGAACTTGATGAAATAGTTTTTCTTGTTAATATATTTTTTGTGTATATTCTTGTCAACATACTTTCAATGAAGTGTTAGTTTTAAACCATGACTTGATATTAGTAAACTGAGATAACTAAATCAGGCTTTTATTTTTGCCCGATCCAAGGGACATAGAATGAATAGTCTGACTATTGCTGAGGTCGAATGGAATACCTCACAAACCATTTTGTATTTTTCATTACTTCCCAATTTTTTAAGCCATCTTCACATGGGATTAGCAGGCATGGCATGACTTATTATTAGGCCACCCATTGTGGGTTTTGACCTAATAATCCTTACACATTTTCTGATAGCTCAATTGTTTTTAATGAAACAATAATCGGCTTTTACCCAGGTCTTCCTTCTGTGAATTTTTCCTCTAGAGAGTATGGGGTACTTTTTTGCTAACAGTTTATAGTCCTACCAATGAAACTTAATACTGATGTTTTATGTCAAACATATTTGACCATATTTAATGGGTTAAGGCCTCAACTTAGGATTGTTAGTTGGGAATGCTCTAGTATCCTTCAGACATGGATTAAGTATTTTCCTTAACCTTGGATTGGTTGATTCTAGACATTCATGAGGCTCATGATACGCTTTATTATTAAAAAGGTAGGAAATGACTCTCTTCAGGATGAATTTTCCTTTGATTGATGTCCATTTTTGTGGGCGATGTATGCAGATCCACTAGGGAATGATATGTGTAGTTAAGAAAATGTGTCCCCAAGGCACAGGCCTTCTAATCCTGATGGCCTGGTAGGATTTTCCACATTTTTGATTTCTTTTGACATTGTAATCCACAATATGTGGCTGGCTTGAGTAGTGGTGTCCGATAACATTAGTAATATTCACATCGACCTTGAGTGGGAAATCATTCCCACACACTTCTTATTTGTGTGAGGGAGAGCTATCATGTGGTCAGTTCAGTTAAGAGTCTTTTTTATGTCAGGGGAACATAATAAGAAGGGGTTTCCTAAGCCATCATCTTGGAACTTTCTGAATATTGTGGTGTGATAAGACATGAATGTCATTTGAGCATATAGAGGATGGAAAAGACACTCCTAGAGATAGACTTGCCTTTGATAATAGAGATTGGTAACATTATAAATATGGTGTGTAACCATTTACCAGAGGTGTCCCTTGCCACAATAGGAAGATTTTTAACTGAAATTATTTAAGGAAACCCTAAAATGAGTGGGGTACTATTCCTTTTAATGGAAGGGTTTCATAAATTAAATAAAAAAGAAGGCCTTCTATCCATTCAGTCTTTTAGAATCCTCAAAAGAGAGCATAGGTGAATTGGCCCCACACATTCTGATATATCCAGGATGTGTGAAAGGGGGAAAATGATAACCATGAAATTGAGATCCCATGAATCAGGAGGGGTGTAATGAGGTGTAGAATAAATTGGGAAAACTGAGATAGGAGAGTACTCTCCTGGGGATGACTTTTCCTTTGATTTACGAATATTTTGTGGGCGACGAATTCAGAGCCACTGGGGCATAATATGCATACTAAATCAAAGGTGTCTAGAGGACACTAGCCTTCAATCCTAGATGGCCTTGGAGGGTTATAGGGATTAAAGATCACATAAATCATGGAGTTTGGAATATTGAAGAGGTATACCATGACATATTGGGGACATTTGGGTATTAATTTACTCATGTAATGGAGTACCTTATGTAGATCTGACCCCTACATATGGTGATGTATTCGTTATATCTTTTTGATAGCTGGTCATTTAACATAACATGGCCAGGACACGGGGTTCCTCTTGGGGGGGGGACTGTGAAATGCCTTTTACAGTCGTGCTTCAATGACCAAATTCCTGGGTTGTTTTTCTATAATGTCATGCTGGATCTCTTGCTATGATCCCTAATCTCAAGTGATCTATTCTCCGTGTGAGAAACAAGGGATCATAATGGTTCCACGTCACTATATCAGAGTAGTGAATTCAAAATTAAGGGGAATTTGTAGGCTAACTCCATTGCTTTTAAGTTTACCTTTGTGCGGTGAGGAAACTTTTGGCCTTTCGGTTTAGTGTCATGCGGTGAGGATGATTTTTTTCCTTATAGAGGACATCAAAAGCTTCATTTTAATCGTAGTCAGGGTTTTCAGGCATTCCTTACAAGAGAGTGGCGAGAGAAGGTGTAAAACATAGTCCTGAGGGATATATGAATCCATAGGGATGACATGGGGCTTGGAATCAATTAGGCATACTGATATAGGATATGACTCTCATAGGGTCTAATTTTACTTTGATTGATGGCCATTTTTGTGGGCAACGTATGCTGGGCCATTGGGGCATGATATGCATAGTCAATCAAAGTTGTTTGTAGGACACTAGCCTACCATCCTAAATGGCCTTAGATTATTATGAGGATGCATGTTTTTCCCAGGTATGGAGTGTGAAAAATGGGAAAGGTTTTCCTAGGAATGTGAGAGTACCCAGACTAGGATTAATTATGACCTTCTTGGAGATTCCCCATAGGTTCGTCCCACGCATGGCGGAAAGGGGCATTTTTTCTAGTGGGGATGGGTCAGGATCGAAGATCGAAGATTCTCTAAGTATCCCACAAGATCATGAATCAAGCCACATATAGTTCTGGGTGTTCCCAAAAAATGTTTGTTTGATGTGTTAGGGACACATGATGGCATTTTGGTTTTAAATCATAGGGATACCAGCTGTACTGTACTCCTCTATGGTTTTCTATTGTAAGAGAATCCATACCACTAGTCCTAATATCATGTGTGTTATACTCGATGAGAGAAACAAGGAGTGGTTACGGAGTCTCCTTTACAAGTGTTACGAGATAGAGAATTTTATGGGGGGCCTTTTCATTTTCTTTCCCTTTGGGGCTGGGCAAGAATCAAAGATCAAGGATTCGCTAAGTATCATGCGAGGGAAAAAATCAAGCCATACATAGTTCTGTGTGTGCCCCGTACCAGTTTGGCTCTGTCTAATGGGTAGAAGAGTTTTCATTCTACCCTTCATAGCTGTCAAAATTACTATGTTGTCCCATAGTTGACCTTCATAGGATAATCTCTAATATCATTCCTAAGCTCCCGTGAGTTGTACTCGATGTGTGAAATAAGGAGTGATAAGGGTATCCTTTAGGAATATGGGTATATAGGGGGCGTGATGGAGGTATTTTTTATATACGAGGGATAGGCCAGGATCCAAGTTTGAGGTGTCCCTATGGATCCTACGAGAGTAGGAATAAATCCACACGTAGTTCTATAAAAGATCATGCAGTTTATTATCCTACAATTAGGAAATTTTGTGCTACATTGTTTAATGTCTTATGAAAAGGACATGATACATATAGATTAATGTAATGTGGAATGGATGATGAGTCATAGTTTATGGTATTAGAATTTGGACCATAACTTGGGGGAAAATTTTATGACTAATATTTTAACATCATCGAGCTTGGAATTTTCTATTGGGGAAATTTTTAACTCATATTTCTAAGGCCTTAGAGGTTAGACCTATGATATGAGAGGGGATTTTTATAACACATAGTTTGGTATCATAGACCTTGGACCATGCCATTCGGGACTTTTTTAGGACTCATAATTTAAGTTCTTGGAGTTTGGACCCTCACATAGGGGAATTTTTTTATCACTCATAGTTTAACATCATAGAGCTTGGACTAATACCGTACAGTTTAACATCATGTGTCCAGTATGCTAACCCCAAAGTTTAAGTTCTTAGAGTTTAGACCAGGATAAGGGATGCATTCCTGATAACTCATAGTTTAGGGTTGTAGAGCATGGAACTTAGCATTGATATGATATAACTCATAGTTTAGTGTCATTGAGTTCAGAACATGATATGTGAGTATTGTTTACACGAATTATTTCTTCAAGAACTTATCATTTGTGGGAGCAATGATGACATTTCCATAAATTGGTATCATGGAATATTCTCTATTGGAATAGACCCTGTTTATGAAATATGGTCCTTACCACTTTGGTTCAAGCTTTGGGGGAATATTTTCTAGTATCATCGGGGTTCTGAGGACTAACACCATTTATACACTAGGGAATGATTAAAGGTGAACCTTTTTGTTGAAGGCCTATGCAATCTGGTTTTGGTAGATTTCCAAATGCTGTAGAGGGTTCAACCTTTTTTCTTCTAACTTATCCAATTAATCAAACTATATTTGGGATCGCTCGTCTGTGGACAGTTGATTGAAAACTGACACATGAACTGACTGTACATTGATTTCAATAGGTAACACTGCCTCTTCCCCGTATACTAGTGAGTATAGGGTTACGTGGGTGGCAATGCGGTTCATGGTCCTGTAATCCCACAAATCATGAAGGATATTGTATGGCCATGATTTATTGTCCTTGTCAAGTATCTTTTGAAGTATGTTGGATAGAGTCTTGTTGAAATATTATATCTTCTCATTGGATGGTGCGTGATATCGGGATGGCCGGTTGGCCTTGATCCAATATTCTCGGTACAACTTATCCATCTTAGCAGAGTAGAAGTTGGTGTCATTGTCTATCAGTATCATATGAGGGACACCAAATCTGGTGATGATGTTAGCCTTCACAAAGACGATGATGTTTCTTTCCCTGACTTTCCTAAGGGTTATGGCTTCAAACCATTTATAAAACAAGTTGGTTGTTGTGAGTAGAAAGTTGAATTGTCTCACTGTAGTGGGAGGATATGGTCCCATAACATCCATCCCCCAGGCGAGGAATGGCTAGGAGTATTTTGCCACATGAAGAAAATTAGGGGGAGGTGTATGAAATTACCATGAACTTGGAAGGAATTACACTTCGTAGTGAATGTATTAAAATCTTATATCATGGTGGGCCATTAATCCCCAAGCCTCCAAATTTGGTGAGAGATCTTTCTTGCTGACTGGTGCGCTCCACAAGCTCCAGTGTGGAATTCTGTCATGATGGCCACAGTATCTTCTCCATCAAAGTACCTTAAAAGAACTCCATCAAGGCCTCATTTTTAGAGTACATTCTCTTGGTTCACCCCATTATACAAGGTAAAATTGACTTCCCTCCTTCGGACCTCCTCCCTTTCATCCCAAACTGGGGAAAGTTCCCCATTCTGAAGGTAATTTTTGATGAGTGTCGTCAAACCGGTGGTATGGCCATAAGGCTCAATAACGGGGCTAATTTCATCTATTTCCTTTGTATTTCTCTAGATGAATGGAAATACCATCTGATGGTGAGAAATTGTAATGGTTGTTTCATCCCTATCAGGATTGGACAAGTTTGTGGAAGGATTTTCCAAAACATCGGTCTAAGCATTCTATGATTGGGGGACATGAGTCAATGTTGGTTATGATTGGAATTCTGCCATTAGTACTCGAGCATGGTTCATTAAAAGAACCAAAACTTCATTCTTGATAGAATATTCATCATTGACCTATTTGATGACTAACATTGAATCAACCTTTATTTTTAGGTGTTTGTCTTACACTTGGAGTGCTAATTCCAGGCCTGCAATGAGGGCCTAATACACCACTTCATTGTGCGTACACCCTTCAGAGATTAGGAAAGATTAAGGAAAGATGGTTTTTTCTAGATATATGAGTAAAACTTCTAGCCCCACTTTTTTGATCTTGGGATCCTCCATATTTTTCCTTGTCGGGCATCGGGACGCCCTGTCGAAGTACATTTCCCATATCTAGGGGTTCTCCTAGATAGAAAACACTTCTTCATCTAGGATTTCGGCATCCAATGGTACTGTCTCTTCCGAGGGGTGTTCATCTAAGAAGTCTGCTAATTCCTAGCCTTTGATGGACTTCTGGGGAACATACCATATATCAAACTATTGCAGGATGACCGCCCACTATGATAGGCATCCATTTAGCATGGGAAAGTTGAGGATATACTTGAGCGAGTATTTTCGGGAGAGCAGGTGGACCTCAAGATTCTGCAGGTAATGCCTGAGTTTCTAAACTATGATGATTATGGCTAGGCAGTAATTTTCAATCTTCAAATACTGAGTTTCAACATCAATCATTATTTGGATGACGTAGTAGAGGATGTTCTCAGTGTCGACATCATTTTTATGCACGTGGAAGGTTCCTAAGGACCATTCATGGTAAGTTACGTATAAAATGAATGGTCTCCCCTCAACTAGAGGCATGAGAACCGGTGAGCATATGAGATATATTTTGAGTTTTCTCAAATCTTCTTGACAATCGTTATTCCATTCATACATAACTCCTTTCTTAATGACCTTGGTTAAGGGTAGTCATTTACCTGCAAGGTTTTCTATGAAGCACTGAATGTTGTCATGGTTCTCCTGGATACTACTCAGCTTAGTGAGTTTGTGAGGTGGGGCCATGACAAGAATGGGTTTCGTCTTCTCGGGGTTGACTGAGACGTCATGATGGCGTATGAAAATGCCGAAGAATTTTCCTGAAGAAACACGAAAGGCACATTTTAGGGGATTAATCTTTAAATTGTGTTTTCTCAATTTTTTGAATAAAATTTCATGGTTGGATAGGTGTTTAGAATATTATCATGACTTAACCACCAGGTCGTCAATATAACACTCAACGAATTTTCTCAAAAAGGTCTTGAAGATGCGATGCTTGAATTACTGATATGTTATGACAACATTATTTAGACCGAAGGGAATTAGTTTATAATAGAACACCCTATGAGGGGACCTAAAAGTGGTGGATTATTCTTCTCCTCAGTCCATCTGAATTTGATTATATATGGAATAGACGTCCATGAAATAAAGGGCTTGATACCTAGTTGTTGCATCGATCAACAATTTTGTGATTGGGACCAAGAAGTCATCTTTTGGGAAATTATGATTAAGGTCCCTAAAGTCAATGAAAATTTTAATTTTTCCATTATTCATTTTGAAAGGGATTATGTTGGCCATCCATATCAGATATTGGACCTCCCATATGAAGTTTTTTTTGATCAGTTTGTCAACTTTAGCCTCTATATTCGAAGCAAGCGTTAGGTGGGTTCTTTTAGGTGCCTGTTTATAGCCCCATTGATCTATTGGTATGCCCAGATGATAGGTGGATAATTCAAGATCAAGACCTGGAATCTCTGTGTAATTCTAGTCAAACACGTCTTGATTCTTCTTTAATAAGGAGTCACATCCATTCTATTCCTTAGAAGGCATGTCCACACTAATTAATGTGGGTTGTGGGTCTTTTTCATTTCCCAGATTTATCTCCTTAAG
Organism: Viscum album; assembly: GCA_963277665.1. Taxonomy (NCBI): domain Eukaryota; kingdom Viridiplantae; phylum Streptophyta; class Magnoliopsida; order Santalales; family Viscaceae; genus Viscum; species Viscum album. Next base: position 363,805,699 of record OY728166.1, on the reverse strand, counting down.
ATCATCAATGGTGGTGGAAACCCCTTCTACAAATGTAGTCTTCTAATTCATCATCTTGATCATCTTCCCCTTATGATATATAAATGATTTTTGAGATAAATTCTCCAATTTTGGGAAAGAAAGAATATTTTTCCTTTGTGTGTAAGGAAAAGGATGTTTAATGCCCTAAGGATGGGTTAGAAGCATCATTGAAAGGGATTTCCTAGACAACATGGGATTCATCCCATTCTTCTATGTTTTTGAACTTAGTGGTCATAACCGAGACCATTCAGATAATCGAGACTATATCTGGTCTTGTACATACGCATTCAACTTAGTTGATGGGTAATATGTTCTCCTCCCCAAGCAGTTGGATGTGGTTAGTTGGATCCATCTCCAATAAATTCCTTGAATTGATCGAATATATTTCATCATATGAAAGGTGTTTTTCTTCTGACTCAATGAACCCAGTGTTGATGTAATGCCACTCAAAAAACTCAGATGGGGATTTATTGGCATGAAACATTCCATTTTTCCTACTAGTGGAATATTTGATGCAATTATGGTATGAGGACGGAATTGCATCATGCTGATGTAGCCAAGTCCTCCCAAATATAACATTCAAGGTCGTGCTTTTCCACACCACCAGAAACTCGGAATCTAATATGAGATATTCGAGCCAAGTTTTAATCACGATTCATCCCAACAGTTTATGGTCAATTTTTTAGTATCCTGACAAAGTTTTGGTGTAGGGTGTGAAGTTGTCTTCATTATATCCCACTCGACGAATCATTATCAGTGGCATGAGTTTAACTCCAGAGCTTTTGTAGTTGAATATCCTCCTAAAATCAATTCTATTTATCTTTTTGGACACATATAAGGGTTTGATGATCCCTTTCATGATGGTGTCTTTATCCCTTACTGTGAAGGAGATGATGGCATGACATTATTCAGGGCTGGTCTTTATTTGGTAGGCTTCACCCGCTTCTACATCAGCCTTGAAATATTTTGGACTAAACATGGCTTCAATGAGTGCCTCCCTAAGATCTACGGAGAAAATCAATGCATCTAGGATTGAAAACTTTACTGGAATTGAACCCAACTGATTTAAAATGTAATACTTTTTCTCTAATGGTTATTGCTACCTAGCTCGAGGTTTCCCTTCCATAGACTCTTTAGGGGTTTTATCTTTGGACATATATGTTCATCCCTAATAGTAAGAGTTGGAGGTGCTGTAGTTCATCAGATGATTGGTCAAGATGGTCCACCTCAATACTCTGAACGGTTCAATAATTTTTCTTCCACTGATGGATATTACAATAGGATTGGCCTTGGGTTTCCTCTAGTGGGAGAGAAGGAGCAATACTGTTCTCATTGCATCTGATGAAGTGTCCCTCTGTGAGTTTCCATGATATTAACAGTTTTACTTGTGGTGTGGCTAAGAATATGACTCTTGCCATGATCATGCCTTCTAGGAAACCTCTATCCTCTTTGGAATCTTCCTCTGGCTATCCAATTGGGCATGGGGAATTCAGGTCTGTGGCCATAGTCTTCATCAAAAAGGGGTCCATCAAGTGATTGAAATTGATGAAGCCAAAGATCAGTTCTTGATCTGACACATTTCCTGTGTGAATTCCTCTTTCTGAGGGTACCGTTTGCCAGGGTGGTTCCTGTTGTACCATTTGAAGAGGCAGTTCACATTTTACCAAGTCTCTTGGCATGAAGTCCAAATGTTTTTACACAGACTCTTGCTTTGGTACCATATAATCTTCTTGATCTTAATTTCTGCCCTTTTGGATTTTAGAGGACTGTGGGATGAGGAGGATGGTTGTGTTGTATTAGGCACTTCTGGGGGTATAGTAGGTTGTCCCAACTATGACTGGAATATGTCATAGACTCGATTCAAGGTCTTCTAGGTCATCTAGTTGTTATATATTTTCTTCTCTCTGGTGACTTATTACCACTCTTCTTCCTCTCTTGAGTCGGAGGTGGAAACATATGCCACTTGTGCTGGCGGTGGGCCCATATTTCCTTCCTAGAATCCACCATCTTTTTCAGTAGATGCTTAAAAACAAAGCATTCTTGGATGGTTTGTACTAGTATCTAGTGATATGGACAATAATTTGGATGTTCGTCAAGACCCACATGATCGACTCACTTTGGATCTGGCAGCCAGAGTAGATTACAATTCATGGCGGCTATCAAATAACCACCAACCAAGTCATCTCAGAATGAATAAAATCTATTTCTTCATTCTTATAACTGATTTTTTATCCCCTCATCGCCCATCTTTCCAAAGAAGTGGTGTTTGTTGGCATCTGTGGGATCCAACACGGTTCGGTGGGGGCCTCACAATTGGGGTTGGTGTCAGGGGTGTCTTAAGCATGATAGAAGTTGCTTTAGCATTTCCCGTTCTTTTCCTAGGGGCTTAAGGGGCCACTCAAGGCTTATGGTTAGCCCTTTTCAAGATGTCTTCTATCCTTTGGGTGATGGAAGAGAAATCTCTAAACCCACTAGTGTACTTCACTGGGATGAGTGGCGTTCTTAATTCATCCTAAATGTTAATGACACACATGGCGATCATCTCATCCTGTGGGAGTGGCTGCTTCAGAGAATATGTCAGGTCTATCCACCTATAAATGATTTCTAATACTCTATAGTTCTCTCTCTACGCAATGTTCATGAGAACACTAACCATCATATTGGGAAGCATTGAACTGAACAGTAAGAGAAATTGTCACTGGAGGTCCTCCCATCCTGCAATTGAATTAGTTGGTAGGCTAGTATACCAAAAAGCTGGGCCCTATAGGGTTCATACAAAGAACCTGAGTTTTACCGCTTCTTGATTCTCTAGAGTTACCATCATGGTGACACAATAAGAGTCATAGTGCATCATATACTATTATGTGTCCCATGATCCATTGAATACTAGGAATACGGGGTTCCCAATGTCTGGTAGTGGTGGAACATTACTCGCCTGCTCGAGGTAGGGTATGCGATTTGATTGTATCAGAGCATTCCGCCCCTACATGGCTTCTGGTCAAGCTGGTAGCTACTCGATAGTGTTTAAGACCCCTTGAAGCATATCATATCTGGCTTGAGCTTGAGATGGTGTGACATGGGCCAAGATTGGGCAAGCCAACATAATCAGAATTTGGGGTGGATACCCAGCTGGGGAATCATTTGTGGGTTTACCTGGGTATATTCTTGATTCCTTTATAATGAGGGGAAGTATTGATGTCTTTATAGGGCTTGGTTGAACGGACCTTCTAACTTATCTTCCCTCACATGAATGAGTGCATGTGATATGGGAACCTCTTCTGGGAGCACCTATTAACGTTCCGTGGAGGGAACACATCTAAAAAGATAACTCCCTTGATGTAGCTCAACATTAATAGGTCTAAGCTCTTTCATTTCCTCCTATTTTAGGTTATACCTTTCTTCAAGTGTGAGGGGTGCACTCTCATGGGGAGGAGGTGGCGGGACATATATGGCCTTGGATTTATTTTTCTCTTTGATGGAGTTTCTCGGGGGAAGTAAGATCAAGTTGAATAAGAGGGCACCAAAATTTTGATCCACCCTCTAGTTCTAGTTATTCACACAATAAATCTCAACATGCAATGCCTCTAGGAGGGAACCATATTCCTTTTTGTCTTCTACCCATGCGCCATTTCCTAAGATATTTGTAGGGTTCATGCTCACCATGTTCACTGAGGCATACATCGTTGGTGGTGGTGTGCCTGATGCTGAATGGAAGGAAGGCTTCTTGCACCCTTTATTAGAATTTTTCATTCCATTCTGTAGTATTTTTCAGTCTTCTTGATGAATATAGACCTGATGGGAGGCCCAATCAGACCTCATAATGCGACATTTCCTTAGAGGGTGCAAACCATGAGAAGGGGTGGAATGGGTAACTCCAGTTTCCATCATTATTCCTAGAAGGTGGAAGACATGCGTTATCTATGTGCAGATTTGAAGTAAATATTACCCCATCCCTATGGGCTAGGGTTGTTCTAGTTCTCCTATCAATGAACTTCAACCGAGATTTTTTGGTCTTATGGGGGAATTTTTATTTAAAAATTCCCCCAGACCTATGGGTTGGGGTTGTTCCCATATCATGGCGGCAGCAACCTCTATTGTCACCCTTTAAATTTCACGTACACCCATGTGGGTGTTGGTTGAGTGTGAAATTGAGCCTTCACGGGTTCTATAGTCTTTTGAGGACATGAGCACTAATTTCTGGTTGGATTCCCTTAGGGTGGAAGCCTACTATATGTTCATGTTCACCTGAAAAAATGTTTTTTGATGGTTTGATCCCTTCGGACCAGACAGATTTGAGAATTACTCCGGGCCAGTTTTGTTTAAGTATCCCATAATTTCTAAATATGGGGTTTTGATTGATTTTTTCCTCTCAATGACGACATTCCAGGATGACATTTCCATTGGGGCATGCTGGACAACATGTGGGGTGAATTGTAAAGCTCCATGTTCTTCCCATCCCCAAATGTGAACTCTAGATGAGGCATTGCAAATGAGGAGACACAATTTATGCCGTTCATGGAGTCTAGCCATTTCATTGTTTTTCTTTCTCATTTCTGAGTATTGGTGCCTCGCGGATGAGAGGGATTTCCAGTCGATCAGAAAACGAAGATCCCCTATTGTCCTAACATGGTATGCATACACTTTATAGGGTAGGAACTTTTATTTCAGATTTCAAAGATTTGTCCTTATGGTAAGGAAAATGGCATGCATGCATTACCAAGATAATTCCCTTTGTTTGACAAAGTGAGAAGTGGTCATAGGCCAATACATCACTCGTATATTATTCACATCTAGTTGTATTCTCATAGGAATCATATCGTGATGTTGTTATTCTAGAGGCTCCTCTACTTGATATTACTAGATCGACTATATCTTGATGATTTTGTTCTATGCGATCAGCCTGGTGGGGACCTTATCAATATTTGGATGTTGCAAGGGTGGATTGGAAGATGAGCATGGCCCTAAGACATCCTCTGGTTGAGAAATAATATCGCATGTCATACACTAATTGCATTATGTGTCTGAATCCTTTACGAGTGCCTCATCATAGGAGGGATTTCTCATTTCTATTCTGAAAAGGGGAGGACCTTCTTGCCAGCATGTTTTTTGGTTGCGAGGAGGACCTTTTTAAGTGGTGCTGTGATGGCAAGGACTACCATGGATATTTGATGTCCGACTGTGGGATTTTTCCTAATGGTGTGTACCCCGGGGAGAACCTTCAAGGTGGGATATAGCATGGGGAGGACCTTCTTGTTGCTTGATGTTACTCTAGGGAGGACCATCACAGCAATTGTCATTGTAGGGATAGCCTTCGCAATGAACGTCATCATGGAGAGGACTTCCAACATGACTTGTTATTTGGTTTCAAGGAGAATTTTTATAGTGTACATCCCATGGAGGCCCTTTAGGATATACTGCAATGAGGGGAGTACCTTCTTGTTGCTAAGGGTTACTATGGGGAGGACCTTCACCACAATTTCCATTACGGGGAGGGCCATCACAATGACAGTGATTATGGTGAGGACTACCATCATGACACGACGTCCGACTACATAGAGATGTATATATGTAGAGTATACCCTGGGGAGGACCATCTGGGAGGATGGATGCAAGGGGAGGACCTTTTCATTGTATGATCTCTAGGCTGATCGGAGGGCTACCCCAATGCACATCAAGAGATATACTCTCATGGTTGAACATTCTTGACCCAAGGATTATGCCCCTGAGTGTGCTCTGTGGAGGACCTTCAGAGCTGCTGGTAGCAACTTTACATGGAGGAAATTCGCAAATGATACAAACACTTCTATAATTTGGTAATGAAATGATAGGGTCTTGTTCCTTTATTGAAATATGTTTGAGGGTTTTTAGAATCCCAACTTCCATTAGTGTAGAATCATGGATGTTCTCTTCATTTTTTGGTTTCCTTTTGTGCTTTTCATTTTTGGGCACTGTCTTGTGGGTAACTAGGTCCATCTTCTATTGGTAGTGGCATTCATATACTGATCCCTGTCTTTCTGGGTCTTGTGATGTCATCAGGATATGCCGATGAGCTTCTTGATTTTTGGGAGGGATATATGCCTGCCCTAGAGCACCACCACTTTGGACATGCATCGCCCAGTCAGAATGGGTATTTCTTCTCGATCTGGTTGTCTGTATGTCACGAGATATTTCTCTCAACCCTTCAGGACTGAAGCAGATATGCATAACTTCTCTAGAGTGACTAACTCATTTTTTTGAGTGAGTCATTCCGTTCAAGGAAATCGGGTCATGGGCCCGATTTCTCTCCTTTTCCACTGGTGAAATAATATCTTTGTATGTTTGGAGGATATGTTCTAGAATCTACGTCTGGTCTTCCATCATGGCTAGGATGTGATGGGATACATCTTTGGTTGGAACAGGTGTGAAGGCCCATTCTGATGTCGGAGTAGGAGTTTGTTCTTGCTTCGGTCATCCATGAGTTTCCAGAAGATACTGGCTGGTCTCCTGTGTCGGGACAGAGGAAGGAGTCTGTCATCAGTTTTCTTCTCTAGTTGCCCCCATATTTGACTAGTGGTCATCATATTCATGGACTGGGATTTTCATCTGCTCACTTACCGATGTATTTCTCTCACGGGCTTTGTATGCATCTGCATGGATTTTCCTCTACCCATATTTTCCTTCCTCCGAATTTGGAGGGAGGTATTGATATTCATTAGTAGTTATTTTTTCCAACATATAGCTGGTTTTGGCCCTATTATTGTGGAATGCTTGATGTGAATTTGTAGGTGTTTGTGCCTGTGTACGACAAGTTGACACCCTGTTTTGATGGGGATCTTGTTGTGCTTTGGTAGATATTTGCATGTGCTTGTAGCTTGCTTCTCTGTCTACATGGGAGGATGGGTGATCACTACCAGAAACTTTCATGTGATCATATTGTTCCACCGTATTTTTGTGGTGGGCTTGAGTGAAGAAGGCAGCGTTGTGTATATGCATGTGAAACTCTACCACATTATTAGATTGAAGACAATCCTCGTGAACCAGGGTGATATCATGTCATGGTTATGTATTATCCACTAATGGAGGGCATCTTGAGGGGCCTTTGTCTCCTGGACTTTGGCAGGTTCCCTTGGTATAAGGTTATCCTCAGTGGGAGGAGGTATGGTCACCCGGTGTCAGCGGTGACTCTCTCTGATGGGGGCCTGGGGGAAAGGTCCCTATGTAGTGGGGATTAAGTCCTCAGTATTGACTTCATTTATCACCCTAAGTTATGGTAGGAATTCATTGTCACGTTTCGGGGAATGGTTCCTGAAACGGTTTGAAATGACCCCCGGGGCCGCCTAGTGTTGGGGTGCTGGCAGCGGCTGAAGAGGCATCGGGCGGACCTTCACAGAATGGACGACTTGTCTTGAGGCCTCTAGTGTGGGGATATTACAATTTCTAGTGGTACACATTGATCATCATATTGGACACCTAGCATTGAAGATACTGTCTAGAAGAAGGGTTATGCTCTTTGTTGAGGCCTCGACCTCAGGCGGGATCACTGATTCATACATCGCCATGAATCATGGGGATGTCATTTGGATTGAAGGTATCTTGGCGGTAACCTTCCATACATGTATGACATACCGACCACTAAATATCATCAAAGTATAATTCTTTTACACACATGTGTATTTGGCGATTCAGCTTGGCCCCCTTACCCTTTTCTTTTACTGTGGTGCAAAGGGACCTAAGTGGGGTGAGACCACCACATTGGTTTTGGATTCATGTCAGGTTCACCAATTTTGTTCCACCTCCAAGGTGGTGCATTTTTTTCATACCAGGGTGAAAAAATGTTCTAACATGTAGTGTCCTTTTCTATTTTATCATTGTGGGTAGAACCTCCACCCTAGTTAGTGATTCACATCAGGTTCACCATTTGTTTCTGCCTTCAAGCTGGCACGTTTACATGCGGTGCAGAAATGGCATGATGAGGATCATCAACATTCCCTTTTTATATAGATATGGGCTCATATCGAGTTTTCCACTCCTTTGTTTTGACCCTTTTAGCATCATTTTCTTTTAAAAAAGGTTGAATTAATCATACGGAGAACTGTTGGTCCCAATGGGTGATTGTGTGGGGTCAAGAACTCATGAAATCTGTCCTTCATGGATATAACATCCTCAAATGGACTCTAACGGGTTTATTCATGTATCCAAGAATTCCCAATGGCCCTAATATCCAAGATTCATGGACCTTATTTCTAAAGGCAGGCGCTCGTTGGCTAACGATTTGGCCAATGACACTTGAGGACTCCATTTGTTGAGAGGATGGGGGGTCAGGCTCACCACACACATCTGAGGGAGGATTATAGAATGTTCTGGGACTCTCTTATAGATTTAAGTTGTTGTCATATGTTCTTGAATCCTTGGTTCATTTTCGAAGAGTGTTCCCCTAACCTACCCTTATTTTGAAACATCTTCCTGAGCATGCATATGTTTGATGCCACATAGGTGACGTTGACTTAGATGAATTGTAAGGCACTCTAGAGTTTATCATCATCCAAGGGGTGTGAAAGGTGAATTGATGTTGGTATTGAGCCCACATGGAGGGCTTCCTATATATCCTCGGGAGAGGAATCAGAACCCATGTAGTTCGGATTGTGTGGGGTTTATGCATGAAAGATTCCCATTTGACGAACTTGATGGGTGGACCCTTATTTATGAGATCCCTTTTGATCTCAGGCCATTTGGAATGAATTGTATATATCTTTTTTTTGATCAGGAATCGGAGTTATCATAGTTCATATTTTGTGGGACTTACGAATGAGAGCATCCCATTTGATAAACATGATTGGGTGGACCCTTTATGGATGGGAACCCATTTGACCTCGGGCCTTTTGGAATGCATCCTATGTATCCTGATTTTGTTAGGAATCAGTGTTATCATAGTTCATATTGTGTGTGGTTTATGCATGATAGCTTTCCATTTGATAAACATTATTGGGTTGACCCTTTATGGATGGGCACCCATTTGAACTCAGGCCTTCTAGAAGGAATCCTACGTAACCTATTTTTATCAGGAATCAGATTTCTCATAGTTCAGATTGTGTGCTGATGTAGTAATCCTCACAAACCTCTATGCCTACGTGAGTCATGCTCAGTGTGTGAAACAAGAGGATTTTAAAGATTCGTCAATGCACATGCCTCCTCCCATGTTGGTGGGAGATGGAGAGCCCACAGTGGAAGAGATCGGGGCGACCGTGGGCGAGGGCGCGAAGCGATGAACCTTTACATGTGAAATTTATTTAAAGGTCCCACAGCCCTTCCTTAGAAGTTCTGGGACTAACCTTAGTTGGAGGGCCCCGAATCATGTTCCTGAAAGGGTAGGAGTTTCATCCACATCAAAGGGGGGAGAAAAAAAAACACCTTTGACTAATCACTATTCCTCATTGAATGGAAAGGCATGTGATCACCCCTAATAATGAGAATGGGGAGGTTCACGTCGGCATACCAAGGTTGGTGTAACACCTGAGACTTTTATGTTATATAAATCATCCAATGAATCTTTCACTACACACAACAATTCCTGGGCTTTCTTTACACGCAATCGCGACCTTCCTCGATAGCTTGCATCATACGCAATACCGAGTTTCACTAAACAACGATATGCTATTAAAATATTATTAAAACTAGCCATTGTGAATAGTAATAACCGCTTTTTGAAATTTTTTAAATTTTATTTTTCAAAATTGACTTCATTTTTGGATTCGGAATATTGAAATTAGCCTAGGGTGAAATTTTGGTATTTTTCTGAAAACTTTCATTTTTTGATGAATAGTGAAACCACTAAGTGGTAGTTAAAAAACTGAATTTTTCATAAAACATAATTTTACTGCTTCTGTTAGTGGAATTTAAAAAATCCTAGAGACACGGTTGATGTCAGTAAGGAAAATGTGGTTCAATGAGATGAAAATAATTTTTGGTGAATAGTAACTTTTTACCTTTATTTACCACGGTTAAAAGTAAATTGGGTAATTAAGGGTAAAAATGATATTATTATTACCCTAAAACATGTCCTAATTCTATTTTATAAGTGTAATTCGACCAAAAACAACATTAGGAATAAAATATGACCATTTAGGCCCACTTGGATTAGATTAGGACATTTATTATTATTTTATTTAAAGAAGTGTTAAAATAGTTAAAATCAATGTTTAATAAGAAAATAATTTTTAATATAGGGTTATACATAAGATAAATTCGACTATAAATATAAATTAGAAAGATAATAATATTTCCTACATAATTATATTTTATTTGTAATTTTTAGACTTTAAATAATTTAATTTATTTATTACACAAATATGATGCAGTAATTATCTTATTAATGAAATATTGAAATAATTGATGTTATAAATACCCAAATAAATATAATTTGAGACTTTTTGTGAATTCCACTAATTTTATAGGTTAATATGACATGTTAGTATTGATTTAATTAATGTTTTTCGAACTAATCATTCTGTTATGATTTTCACAAAAATCAATTACTAAATAGTGTCAAAATTGACATAAAATAGTTTTTAAAACAAATATTATATTATTAATTGTTATTTTATTCCTGAAAATCTTAAGTTCGGAAAAATGACTTAGATAAGGTTATATATATTTATAATAAACAGCTTGGGGTTCGTTTGGCTTCTTATAGTAAGTTTATTAACCTTATAGTATAAGAACACAAGAAGACACGGTAAAAGTAAAATTATTTAACTTAATGTTAAATCTAAATGATAAGGTTAAAATAGGAACCTAAACTTGTATAAATTCTATTGGATGAGAGGCGTTCGACCCGTCCCCGCCTTAGCTTCTAAATAAATCAATTTGGAGAAATTTAAAACCGAATTGGCTTTATAAAAAAATAATATTTTTAGTTTTTCCAAAGGAGCCCCTCACCTCCCTTATAAAAGGGCACCTCTTCCCCCTCTTCCTCACACCACTTTGTGCCTTCAAGCTCAGACAACCCCTATCAATTTATCCTCTCCACTTACATAGAAACATCCTAGAGGTCCTGATTTTCTTCAAAGACCAATTTTAGATCTCTAAAAGGAGGTCTCAAAGAGGCGCTTCAAAGAAGAGGTAATGTCTGTTACCAATTCTTTCAACATTATTTCTTCTTCCACTTCTTCTTCTTTAGTTGTTTCATTATGAAGTAATAAAATAAGTATCACTAATATACTGATATGTTATTATAAGTATGAAACAATCCTATTTCACCAACTATCCATCCTACGGAAAATGAAATCACCGTGCGTGCGTACGTAAGGAATATGGTCTCCATGCCGTGGTGTAATCTATTTTCCACCACCACCATACTTGGATGGGTATAATGGTGTAAATAATGACTATATATGACTATTGTAAAGTGATATTGATTTTGAAATAGTATACATACACTCTAATACAATTCTACGATCATGGGAACGATATCATCACCTGTGCGTACGTACGGAATATCGTCTCCACGATGTGATGTGACTCGTTCTACATGATATTCATTGCATAATGATTATATAAATGAATTTAGTGAATAAATATGATATATATTACACTAATACCATTATGGAAATGAGGTATCTATAACTTAAAAAGAAGGATAAGAATTTATTCGACAAAACACGCATAAGAACAACAAGTAATAAACACCCGAATAAATAAGTAGTAATGAAATATTACTATTAAGAAGCTAAGAATATGACCATATATGATATCATAAAAATAAGTATGATTCTGTAATATGTCAATAACATTATTTAAATAATTATACTGGAGGTTCATACACTTACAAAGCAAATCAGACCTAAGGTAAGGGAAATATCACAATCTCATTTTTATCAGAGATTGTTTATACTTTGAAATTTACTGGGGTGTATTTTATCATCCACATCCATGTTTCCTCAATATGTAATATCTATTCCATCCACCTACAATTGTTTAAATCCAATTTTACCCTTCGGTGAGTTTTAAGTAAAAGATATTAAAGGAATATTTGGTCATTTTTCGTACGAGGTACTTTTTGACTTTTCCGACAAAAGGACGAGAAGAATGTTTTTTTAACTTATACGACATGAATGGATTTTAAAAAAATTATTTCCAAGAAGCTTCCTTTACAAGTTTTCAAGTTTATTTTTAATTAACTTCTTTTAGTTTAAAATTTAATGACATTTTAAGAAAGGAAAAATGTTTTTGAAGTAGAAAGGATATTTTCCTCAAGAATGGAGTTCAAGAGTTTTATCAAAATTATTTTTCATCTAAGATAATATAGGGTTCTATTTCTATCCCTATTATTACATGGATTTGATTATGTTGTGATGGAAATATTTTTATGAATTCCTATATCTTATATGAATTGTTTTATGATGTCACGATGTTTAAGATTCCCATTTTTATTACATGGGTTATGCTATGATGTATGGTTTATGATTTTGTGGCACACATAAGAATGGTATCATTATGAGATGGGTGGGACCTATATCTCCCTCCAATGCATTGGGTAAAGATTTTATATCTCATGATATAGACATGGCTGGAACGGCAGGTTAAACCGGTTCAGTGAAACAGGACTGAAACGAGGAGTGAACTCGGTTCAGAAATTGACTTTGTCCACTAAGATAATCTTGGAAATGAGTCTTGGATAATAGGAAATGATTCTCTATGATTATGTGTATATTCCAAAAAGTTTCATGTTTTAAGTTATTATTATTGAGATTACATTTCGCTACTGTGATTTATCCCATGTTATGAAATTATGATTTCTTTTGCATGTTAAGATTTCCAAAAGTTATGTTCTTATGTATATGATTTGATTGATATTTCTTTTGTTTACCCTTACTGAGAATTTGAGCTCACCCTTTTGTATGTTTTATTTCCCCAGGTCAGGAAGAAGGTTATAAAGTAGGATATTCCAAAAAGGGACTCTAGATATGTTGAAATAAATGGGAGGCAAAGTAGATGCTTTATGAACCAGTTGTTTATGTTTCCCAGTTTCTAAAGACTCTATACCTATACGGTCCTTTCCTGGATTTGTTATATGTTGTAATAAGTGTGCTTAAATTATGAAGTAATGACAACGTATGTAAAGTATGGGTTTTTATAGTTGGACTCTTGGTTACTATGGGAATGTGTCCTTACATTTATTCTTGAAGGAAACACCTTTGTTAGGAAGGCCTTCATGACTCCTCTTACCGTGGGAATGTAGACTCAATGGGGCGCACTGATGTGCCCGATGTCCTGATCATACGAGTCTGGTAGCCTTAGAGGAGGATTTTTCCTAGAGCCGAAGAACTGGTTAGTGGATGGATTCAGGATGAATGGACGGTAATAAAGGGTTGATGTTGGAACTAGAAGGAACAATACCCAAAAACACCATGTTCTTCATACTGGTTTCTCATGCGGGCTGGGGAATGCTCTGCGTATTGTAGTGGTAGGCGGGCAAGATGGTCATCCACATACCAGTGTGGTACGCATGCATGGGTATCTCAAACCACGTAAAAAAGTGGTACACGGATTACCATTCCACTTTGGGCTATATTCATGAACCAATTGGGTACACGATGCCAAATTCAGTCCACATAGATGTACGTTATGCATAGATCCATTTTGAAGAAGGGTTGGGGGAATTATCATTCAATATAAATTCATTCACGAGAAGTCTATGGTTCTTGGTTTACCAGTTGGATTCTAGGTTCCATTATTATTATTCAGTTCCCTCATTTTTATGGTTCGCGGCTGACAGTACCTACAAAGGAAGTAGTTCATGCTTCATGCTTCACTGATAAAACAAGTAAAAATCCAGAGTGAAACCTCTAAGTTTCCATCAAGATTTAGTCACCCATCATTAATTCCATTTGTCTCCTCTATGCCTCTATTTTCTTCTTCTACTATATGCCTTTCATAGATCATCATAGTGGTCATATCTACAGGGTACGCAGAACCATTGGCAGAGTCCCATTGAAGCAAATTTCAAACTCGCTGAATACTCAGTCAACCAGGGTTTTCATAGACTTTTTTTTGTGATATTAGTTTGTGGAACCCTGATCATCCACATAATAAATGAACAGAGGGGTTCATGGCATGGTACGCGGATGGTATTCCATGAAGAACTCCTTGGGCTGATGTGGTTTGCAATTATCCCTGCTCACTAGCTATCGCTTCATGGGCCAGTGGTTCGCGGACCATCCCACATGCTTGGTGGTTTAGGATATGTCTTCTCTACATACATTTCTTGATGTTGGTACATGAGTGATTTTAGGACATGAATTCCTTAAATTTCCTTCAATTAAATACAACTCAAGTTGAGTCCCTTCTCCTTGATAAACTTATAGAAGTACTTGATTCATTCTGAAAGGTGATCATGAGAGTATTTCTTCCCCTTAGCAGAATTTTCAGGACCCTACAATATGTATATATAAATTATCAATATTATTTTAAAGATAATATTGTCATTATTAATTGATAAAATTCAAACTACGTTCTTTCTGTAATGATAATTGAAAAATGGAAATGTTACTCATGCGTATTTATGACATACCGTCTCTAGGATCTTATTGTTATCAATCATCATGACCATGCAAAAATGGTTTGATTTAAATGTATAATTAATGTATGATATATTCTATTATACACTGAATTTTTTTTTATATGATGGTATCATGACCACTTTGACTATTGACATCATACCAAAGTCATCTTGAACTCAAGTACGGAATATTAACTTAGCATTCGACAAGAGTTTAAATAATTATGTAAATGTTATAAAATTATAATAAGATATATTAATTGAATAATAAAAATTTAAAATATTCTCAATAAATTATAAAATAACCTATGTTTATTATTCATCAAGTAAAATAATGTATGAGGCGAGTCGTACTCAAGGTAATGGACTTCTTGTCAATATTCCTTAATTGAGGCATATTTTGATGTTATACACCACCCTATTTTTTATGGTTTATAATCAACCCAGTGGAATTTTAATTTCATTAATGTGTTTTCAAAAAGAATGTATTTATATTATGGTTATTAAATTCTTTACAAAACAAAAAAATTAATGTTTTTACTTCTCTTGTGCTGTAACCGTTATTTGATATTTGGTTTCTTCTGTAATCCCTAATGTTTTAAAAATGAAAAGAAATATATTATTCCATTTTTTGGGAATTTTGGTTTTTTAAAATGGTTTTGAGAGTGGATTTATTATTTCAATATATTGAAATGAAATATTTTTATTTCAATGTAGAAATATTATTTATTTTATGCTTGTTTTATGTGTTATGATTGGTGTGTGGTTATTGGAATTGTTTAAAATTACAGGTGGTTCTATTTTAAACTGAGGGTAGGAGTTCCCATGATAGAACTACAATGAATTGTGCAATGATATATATTAAAACAGTAGTGTTTCTCCATATGATATTTAAGAAATATACCATGATGGGTATTCCATATGTAACATGGAAGGTCACTCCTTGGGTATCCATGAAATCTATAATTTAATAATGATATGGATGCTACAAGTGACCTTTATCATTTATTATATCAATAGAGTTTTACAATATTATTTTTATTTTATGAGGTAAGCCATGGGGTTTACATTTTTTGGTTCAAAAGCATGATTTGTGAAAACAAATTCATGATAATAAAATATTTACTAACTAATGGTTTCTTCATTATTTTATTTCCTTTATTAATCTTTTTATGCTCATCTATTGTTTTAAAATGTTTCTCACATGGTATATGAATGGGTAAGTGAAAGGTTGAATCCATGATGAATGTTATGAATATTATTATATGGAAAAGGAAATCATGTTTTATTAAATATGATTTATATTTTTGAAAAATAGATATTGTTTTAGTAGTACAAACACTGTATTTATGAGGGACGTTATATATGAATGATGACCTAACTGCCTAAAGAACTAAACCTGAAAAGATCATCAATTTCAGTTAATGTAAATTCATGACATAACTTAAGATTATTAAATGATTATGTCTGGGGCTTTATAGTAGGCACCAGTAGTCATCATAGATATATTTAGGGGATAAGATATTGTTAATAGAATTTCCATAAATTGTTTTTAATTTATGGTCAAATTGAAATAATATTGAATGCAAAGATTAACCTATTTCTTTGTCTATGATATGTCTATCCAAAATAGTTTTATGTAGAGGTAAATAGGGAAGCTATGATGGGAAAGCATCCAAAGGGAAAACAGATTCCCAAATCAACAACCTGATATGGTCGGAATCAGAACTGAATAGTTTTATATGGTGATGGTTTAGTTCAAATTGGCTATAAATGGTTGTGGCATCCATGAATGAGATCAACCAATGTGGAATATTTTAGTAGTTGATCGTTTCATGAGGAAACATCCCACATCATTAAATTGATCATATGACCCTGTGCTAGATGAAGGGTGGATTAAAAAAATAGAAATATTTTTTATATCATATGGTGTTTATACAATCCAAATGTTAGTTTTTATATTTTATATTTTGATGATTAAGTCGATCAGTATTTTTGGATGGTTAATAATATCAGTGATAGTCAAAAAATTGAGTCTCAGGAGTGTGACGAATTAAAAAATGATTATTGAGATATATTTTCCAAATATGGTTTACGTAGGACAGGAAATGAAATCTTGGAATTGAGGCCAGAGAATGACTCGATGGATACAAAGAAAAATTAACTTCACTGACAAGGTATGCTATAAATTTCACATGAGATGTTGATAGTAAAATGAATAATATTTTATCAGGATTAAATCCAAAATATTGAAGTGCATTATCTTCCCATGAATTAAAATTTAATCTAATTTTTTTTATTTGTGGAGAAGGTGGAAATAAATCTTAAAATGATCAATAGTTACCAAAAAACAAGCAGGAAACGTGATCAAGATGGAAGTTCATTGTGAAAAATTCATCAAAAAAGTCGTATGGTAAGAAAATTCCATTTATAGTTTTTGAGACATTTGGGTAAAAATACATTGGGGTATTGTTTTTCAATTCTGGTTAGTGCATCTGATGTGGTAAAATGGGATATAAGTCTCGTAACTACAATGAAAAATGTCATGGTAGTGATAAGAAAAAATATGATTTACAACAGTAAAATGTTTTAAATTTAATGAGATTGTTCATTATGAAAATGAGTGTCCGAAGAGGAACCTGAATTATTTGAATCATCCAGACTATAAGCACAAAGGTGGGTCCAAATCCCATCAAACTACTTCAAAAGATGTTGATCCATCAAATAAAGTTGTATCATGTGCATTTTTTGTTTATTTACATTATGACAATGTTTTAATTGATTCTAGTAAAGTCCAGAACAGTCCATGAAGTCCTCCTAGAAAGCTAAAAATAGCTGTATATACCTAGGGTGAGCATACAGGTATAGTCAATAGGAAAATCAAAGCCTCTTATACACATGTGAAAGAAACATACTAATGCCCCTGTGAGAAAATAGATGAACCAAATAGTACATGTGTAGGTATACGAATCACCCCAACCTCACCAAGGCACAATCCCAATATAACACCATTTAAGTAATGTAATATAATGCACATCAATAATAGGGTATCCCACACCAGATTCCTTATTATTAGTCACTCTCACACCATAAAAAAACATTTTGGCGATCCCACCACATCCAAACACATCACATCACATCCTACCCCCACACATATGGGCCTCACAACCACATCTCACCAATAGACACCTAGGCCACATATCACGTCACATCATGCCTGTAGACACTTGGTCCACATACCATGTCACATCATGCCCATAGACACCTATACCAAATACCACATCATATCCCGCTGACAGACACTAGAAAAAAACACCACATCACATCCTGAAAATACCTAGTAAATCACAACACATCTCATATAGAAGACGCTTTTTAAAACAAAACACATCTCATCCTGAAGGCACTTGGGAAAACACAACTCACCTAGACAATCATGGGCCACGCATACCAAAACATTTACGAAGAATGTTGGGATACCGCCACTTGGAAGAAGGATCATGTAACAGATGGTGGCCATCCATTCATCCTCCCACCAGGGTGTTTGGTAAATACACCAACCCCCATGACAATGGTGGGTTTGGGCATGTAGTTCTCAACTATGTTGGGGTGCATATTGAAATCATAGGTAAAAATAAAAATACATACATATATGAATCCAAAAAATTATTCCCATCATATACTTTCTCAAACAACCAACCAACACTAAATACTACCAACCTTACTACTACCTATAAATGCAATTAACACACAAGACACAACATATTTCCTATCACCAACCAATTTTATTAAACCATTACCATTATTCATTCAAAATTTATTTATTCATTCCATTAATTAAACCATCAAAATCCATTCCTAGTCTTCATAAAAAAAATTATTTATTCATCTATTTCATTACTATCTGGGAAACTACCAAGAACATCACATAACAAGAATGACATCTAAGGCCAACCAGAGAGAAACTATGGGTGTAATACCCATAACAACCAAAAAAATTCCAAAACTCTCAACAATATCCAGTAACTCAACAAAATCCCAACCCAATTACATCCCTGCTATAGAACACTTATTATCCATTCCAAAATCAATAAATCCATAAACATAAGACTCTATCACAACATCCAAACCATCCCCCCATAGACAACCAAGAAAACCACATACAACAAAAAACTTTTCTTACAACCGTATCACCACAAAAACCAGATAAAATATAAATTATAGATATAATATGTAATCCATTATTTAGTTCATCCTACTAATTCAGGGGTTATCTTAGAAACTATAAAAATCCTAGGGAATTTTTTCATTACTCAGTTGTATTTGATTTTCTAATTTTCATTTAGGGTGATACTAAAACAAACACAACCCAAGCCACACACATAACAGATATAGATAGCATAAATAAATCAAACAATGACCCCAATTTTGGGTGGGGTGTTCAACCTGTATAATAACAATATCAAAATAAATAATCGATGCTATGAAAATCATAAAATAAACCCCTCTACCCTTTCAATTCAATTATCCAGTCTTTATATTTGATTATTCAAAAACAACCATAAATTATGTTTTAAAAAAATAATACTCATTCCACATGATTCCCAAATAATGAGAGATATGGTAATCCCTACATTTTAGGGGTGTTAAAAAAATTTCATGATAAATGATGACATAAAATTCCTTTGAACAATTATACCATAAGATCTGAATGCGTACAAGGATTATGCAGCACCACCACACAAAAAAATCAAGATAAACCTCATTAGGAATCATTGATATGCACACCTTATGTCACATCAAGGAGATGTAAAAGATAAAAAGACCCAATAGAGGGAAATATCTAGAAAACAAAGGTAGAACATAACTTGGATCACCAGAGATCTCTAAAAAATGATCATCAATATCAACATATCAAAGAGGGATAAAGAGGGTTTAAAGAACTCCTCAGGACATCTAGGGTTCATATAGAATTAGATAGACTGCTGAAGCTATAGAATTTCTAAATACTCAAGCAGATAGAATTTTTTAAAACAACAGAACATTTGGGATTTACAAAACATGTAATGCCATTTCATGCTGTGAAATCCCTCGAGGTATACATCCCCCAAGATACGCGTCGCCTACCTATATTTTTTATATCTCAAACCACTATATACCACACATTGTGAATCCATCTTTCACATCCTGAAAAAACATTCATATCATGAATCTCTCCTAAACATTTGAGAAAACAAAATTCACATCGTGAAATTAAGTTACACGAAGTGTAAAATTCTTACATCTATCATTCAACTGATGAAATTCTCCTATTTTTATTTGCTCCTACTCCAATCACTTACAAATAGAAAACTATCAATGTAAAAAACCAGGAAGATATGGACCATTGCATATATCTTTCCATTTCAAAGTCAAAATGTTTTCTTTATTATTCATGTGTTATGTGTTATGATTATATTATGGTTCTAGGGTCTTTTTAAATTATGGGTGGTTCAATGAAAAAAATAGGGTGTCTAATCCTGTGATATCTCTCAAATTCAATGGGTAATGAGACAGAGTTAAACAATATGGTTTCTCCTATGATATTTAGGGTATATTTTGTGATGGGTATTCCAATTGTATCCTTGAAGGTTACTACCTATGTAATTGTGAAATCTACAATGTAAGAATGACGAGGATTCCACATGCTATATTTATTATTTATTATTTCAATGTAATATTACAAGAATCATATGATTTCATGAGGTAAGTTCAAGGTTTTATATTTTCTGCCAAAAAAATTATGTTTTTGTGAAAAAATCAAGAGTTTAAAATATTCATGGAAATGTGGTTTCTTTCATTAGTTTTTGTCACTTACTAAACTATTTGTTCTCATATTATTTTTTTAAAAAAATTATATGGTATAAGGATGAGTAAGAGAAAGGGGTAATTAAATATGCATGTTATGAATATTTTTATCAAGTAAATGAAATCATGCATTATTTTAAATGTTTTATATTTTGAAAAAAATTGTTACAGTTTTAATAGTACCCACATTTTATGTATGAAGAATGTTAAATATGAATGATGGGCTAAATATCTAACAATATATACCATAAAATATCTTTAATATGAATTAATTAAAATTTTTAAATTAACATATGATTATTTCATGATTAAGGTCGGGGCCTTATACATGTTTTATAAAACATAATTATTATTCAAATGACAAACTATGGGGGCCATGGATTTTTTTATCATAGAAAAAAATAAGAAATAATAATTTTATTAATTAAATCATGGAGTGGCATCAAATAAATAATTTGTGTTACCAAGCTACTGTGGTGTCTCATGTGATCTCAATCAACCATACTCGTATAACTATTTGAACATTTCCACTAAATGTTATATCGTGGAAATTGTATCTATACAAATATAATACCTTTATCCATGACAATGACTAACCTCTATAGATGGAATAATTTCATTATTTCATTCCCCATATCAAACATTAATGATTGTTTGAAATTGAATGGCCTAATCAAGGAATACATCACATGCCATACATCTAGAAGATGCGTAAAATAGTAGTCCCTAATCTATGCAGGTCAACACATCATATGTTACTCAGTTAAAAATGTTAATTAATTTACATAATCACTTTATATAAAGACCTAGAGACATTTTCTCATCATATGCATGGAAAATTATTATCATGGATGAGAACAATTGATTGACATGATCAATAACATACTAAACCACCCCATGATTATCTATAACTCAAGGAGTGCATTTAAAAGAAATTATTATTTATATGATATCAAGTTATTTATATCACCAAAAATATTTAAAATAAATAATAACAATCATACTCTTTTTTGTATATATATAACCTTTTGAAATTCCATGGGGTATACTTTATCTCATTTGATTGGAAAAAAGTCTACACTTGAAATACCATGACTCCACTAATCATTCTAATTTTTAAATATCATCAAAAATCAGAATACTAAATGATAATTATATATTATTCACTACACAATGTTTTAAATTTAGGGACACTATCATTCCATTGTTCAATTAAAATAAATTTTATAACACATAAATGAATGATAAATTAATATTTCTTTTGATTATAATGTCATGATACATTTTTAATCATTTCATCAGTCACATATTTATGTTTTGTCAGGATGATTGACATGAACATCATAATTATGTTGTGATTATTTTTCTATAATTGATTTTCTACTATTTTCTAAATAACCATCAAATAGATATTAACTCCACCCATCTCAACGATCTCTCATATTATATGGTATTTATGAAGTATGTGGTCAGTCCTTTTGTGAGATGTTTGTTCCTTAGTGTGATAAATAAAACTAAATTTTTCAAAATAATGTTTAGTTATTTTATTTATTCTAGGGGACACTCTAGCTTAAAAAATAAACTTTATGACCTAAATATTATTCTTCTCAATATCTATTAAAAGTGTTTACTCAACCTCAATTATAGATACTTTTATTGTAGAATGTTTATAACATGTGTAACTAAGATCTCCACTATTTGGATAAAACTCAAAACAAGAGTTAGATCTCAATCTATTGTAATTATATAGTAAATTAAAATTAGTTTCACCACAAACATTGTGGTCAAACTCTCTACTAACTATCTAAAACATGTCACATGTCTTTGTGATGTACATCAGGATATTCATAAATTAAATACAATAAATCTCACTAGGGTGGGATTGGTATGTACTATTAATTATTTCAGAATAAGAGATATCGTTTCAAGTAAACAAAATTTTGTACATGATAAAACTTATAGCATAATTATATGGAATTAAATCCATTCATTCTGAATAAGAAAATGGATACTGAATACTTCAATGATTTTTTCAATGATACATAGTTAAAGATCCCTATTCTTTAATTCTCTAGTATAAAATTCTTTTTATATTAAAAATATATGTGTCCCAACTAAGTCCATGATCCCTCTCTGATTTATCTCCTCATATATTCATACATAATACATAGGGTTCATTACAATTATCGATTATAGAGAATCATTTTTTCAAAAAAAAATTATAGAATGTAAAGGAGAGATATAATTATTGATATATAGTATGTCATCCACATATAATAACATAACACCTAAAAATAAAAAACTAATATTATTAAAAATTAAATAATCATGAATGGTTTTTAAAACCATATACTTTGATTGGACCATCAAACCTAATACTAAAACTCTACGAAGCTTGATTCAATATAAAAATGTATTAAAATAAAATTCAGTTTTTGGTATGCTAATTTAGAACATAAAAAACTTATTTCTAAACCACATATTGGTCGTTTTCTGAATTAAACTAAAGTTAAGTGGTTTTCTCATTGATTGAATATATTTCATATATCAAATTTTTTTTATGTTGTGAATTTTAAAAATGGAATTAATCTTCATAGTAGGTGAAATGGTTTCATCATAGTTAATTTCTTGAACATTATTACAACCCTTTTTTCTATGAATATATTATTTTTATTCATTGTACCTTATATATCTATTTTCATATAAAAAATAACTTTCATTCTATTAGTCAAATGAATTTATGTGCATCCACTATGTTTTAAACACGGTTATTGTACATAAATTTTTTATTAGATTCCTTGTATTTTATTCTTCTATTAAAATAATAACATCAAATTCTCTCCCATTATATTGTAGGCTTATCTTATCTGACATCAATTTATCTTCATTTTGAAAAACAAACATATATCACTTTCTTACATCAAATATTCCTACCATTCCATTAAGGATCTTATTTAGTTTAATTACGTTGTTATTTTAAAAATAATTTTTGTATCTGTTTGACTTCCACCAAATTAATACTTCATGATTTATCATTGTAAACATATTCATGTTCAATATTCCATCCACTAAATACTTTATTAATATTTTCCTTCTCAAATAATGAAGAATGTTGTATTACTAACAGTTTATTCGCATCAAATATTATAAGAATAATATCCATTTGTTTCATTGGGATTACTAAAAAATAATAAATTTCTCTACATAGGGTAATTTTTATCATAATCCAAATATCATATGTATCCATCCCAAACCAAATTCCACATATAATATAGACTGGGATGTTTACCATGGGATATATAATACAATGTTTTTATTACTTATTACAATGGAAGGTGATTTAGTAGGAATTCACTAGTGTCTATAGAATTTCCCTATAATGAAATATGAAGGTCACACTAATTCATCGCCAATCAAACCATGTATGATAAGGTAAAATTCAACCTTCAAAACACATCATCCAGCTCTTATGTTCTAGGAGGAGAAATATGTTAACCAATTAAACATTCTCTCTAAGTATTATTTAATTCCAGTATCAGTTATATAGAACCATATTAGATTAAAAAAATATTAATAATTTAATAAATTTATTATATAATTTATTGTAAATACTTTTTATAGTTTCAAAACTTTTAAACTAGGGTATTATCATAAGCATGTTACCAAAATTACTATAGTGATTATTAATAGTACCATGGTATCCAAATCCCTATGATTTATGGGTACTAATTGGACTATATATACAACTACATATAAGATCTTATATTCAACAAGACCTTTCACCTTTTCAACTAAAGGTCACTTTACATAAATTGTTTACTAAATAATATTGATGTGTATAAAACAATTCATAATTGAATATCTAATGAATAAACTGATTTATTCCACATTTATATTCCTAGGGTAAAAATTCCATAGGTCGGTTGGATTGGAATTAACAACACCCTTATTATTTTGAGTTCAATATATAGTAATTTCCATATCTAGAATTTAAAAACCATTTACCATATTCATAATTAAATAATAAATTTTGTTATATATATATTTATAATCTCTTATTAAATATAATGAATGAGAATCCTATATTATCTATAAATGATATAGAAATCAAATATTTATTTATGGGTTGTGGGACATAATAATATTTCCCTAATACTGAAATCACACTAAGTAGTTTTTTTAGTGAAAATATCATATACTGATAGATTCCCAAACCACTATCAGTACCCCATTATGATAGGATTATACCAAAGGTTTCCAAAAAAATAATTTTTGTTAACCTAGTCTATAAAATTGATTTCATGAAATATTTGGTATAGAATATCTTTAAAAATAATTCAGGGAACAATAATATAGTTCACAATATAAAATTATATTCACAAAAACATTAGAATAATGGATATATATATATGGACTATGGAACTGTTGGTATATGAGCATTATACAAACAATTCCATGAAAATTAATGGTTCCATTATACAAGGAAGTTGAATATTCATCTCTTATGCACCCTATATATACAAACCATGAACAATACACTGAATGGAATTTGATTAACATATTTCTTCTAGTCCAAATACACACTCGAATAAAGTAACATCTTTCATCGTATAAATTAAACAATATTATCACTTGTAACCGCAATGATTATAAAAATATACAACTAGTTTTAATATTCTACAGTGTTGGATGTTTCTTGAATATAATTTCTGATATGTATTGGATCAAAATATTGCTTTAAAAAATCCTTTTATTTGTCCTTAATATGGTCTTGGTCATCACTACCCATCATCTTCGTTGTGAAAATAATTAAAATAATCATCATATTATACAATTTCATCACTATCATCACCTAGAATGTCATTACATTGATCATTTATAATATCAACATTTCCCTTCCATGAAGTATCATATAATTATCACATAATTAATGTTAATAAAAAAGTTATTAAAATGAATGAAATTTACAATTACATAAACCTTACATGACTAAATATTCACTGGTTATTAGTTACCCACTTCAGAAACTAGATTCTATAATTTTCATACAAATATTATATTAAAAAACATCCTTCTTTAGAAACTAAAAATCAAGGTATTTTTATGGGTGCAGAAAAATATGGGTACTCAAGAAATAATAAATCAATGATTTATTATTCCTCATTTTATCGACTATATTATAGAATATAATACCCAACAATAAATAAGGATTAAAAATACAATGGACTAAAATAAAAATCCTCAATTTTATTAAATGAACTCATTATAAAATATTATGATGTTAATACAGTTATAATTTTTTTTCTTTGGTTGGATATGAATTCAGACACCTATGGGGGTATATGTTTTCTTTTTTCCAATGATATAAATATTTCATGAATGAAATGGGCACATTCCCATTATAAAGATTCGTTAACAGATATCATGTTCGTTATAAAATGATTAAATTTATTTATTGATTTATATTGTTTATTTTGGTAAATATTTATATACTATGGTGATTGTTTATCAAAAAAACAAATAATGTTATTATTTTATTATAAATTAGTGATATATTCTTTTTAAATCATATATGTCACAATGACATCCACAAATTGATCCCATGTCTTGGATATATTCCATAATAATGATCCGAAGTACCTTGATGGACCACACAATCTACCTAGAAATATAAATATATATATACGAATGAAATAAAGTTATCAAGTTGAATTATGTAGTGAATGTTTTAAAGGTGTTTGGAAATATTTTTGATACTCCAAAAAATATTATCATTACATGAACTAAAAAAGACTAAATAATTTTTATAATGTTAGTATCGAGTAGATCCACACTGAGTACTGTATTGAACTTCAAACATAAACATTGGATAATTATCTATGAATATAATTTTTAGATAAGTATACCTATTTATGAATTATTATAGAATATAAAATATCAGAAATAAAATATATATATGAAGAGTATCCCCATGACAAGGAAAAATATTTAGAAAGATAGTCTTTTATGTCAGTGAATAAATTATGGAAAATATAATTTTTATTGGAGATATTTTTTTAGGTGAATTATTATTATGATGTTCATAATATTAACATTTTTATATATTCAATGACCTTTCATGGTAACCATATACATTGTTATATTAATTAATAGACATTTTTCTTTGGTAACACTAATTATTTTTTAATAATTATGGATAGGTCATATTTATTGATTAATTTTAAGTGGAACTTTATTTAACCGTTATTAGTTCTAGAGGCCATCACACCACACAATACATTTCAAATATAATGATTAAAAGGATGTGGTGTAATGTGTTCAATACACCACTATGACATTGTTCTGAATTACATGCACCATTGTAATCGTATCCTTATTCCTTTTTGATTTTTTACAACATTCATACTTTCTAGGATCATTCTGAAAAAACTAAATATTTTACTTGTAAAAAGAATTTACCTTGTGAAATTTAAGAATCAAGACATTATTCCTTGTGACATTTCAAGTAGAAGAAACTTCTTGGTATAGCTAGTGATCCAGTCTTCTCATCCACCTTACAATGAAAAAACGTCACATCCTAATGATTCTAAAATTCTCCTCCTAACTTTTTACATTTAGTTTATAAATTTTACAATATTTAATATTAAGTGTATATGATTTTTTATTTAGTTTTTTTAGTCTCTCATATTTTGTTAATGTAAAATATTTTTTCCAATATTTTATTATTTATGTTTTTATCTTATTGTTGATAGTGATTTTTAATCATTGTAAGATTGTAAGAGTA
The DNA here is from genome assembly GCA_963277665.1 of Viscum album. NCBI lineage: Eukaryota > Viridiplantae > Streptophyta > Magnoliopsida > Santalales > Viscaceae > Viscum > Viscum album. The sequence continues at coordinate 363,778,511 of OY728166.1, read as the reverse complement.
ATTATTTTACTAAAATGGGTGAATAGTAATTTATATAAAAAAACATAATTTTCATTATCCGTTTTCAGATAGCTTATCATGTGGGGATTTTGTCTGATTTAGAATAATGTGATTAGATAAATTATTGTTCTAATATATTATATTATCAGAGTTATGAAAATATGAAAAAAAAATTATACATTTGATTTTGAATGAAAGGTGGAGAATATAAAATTTTAAATATGAGTAAAAATAAAATTATATAAAAATTAAGAGAAAACATATATATATATTTTTAACAAGATATCAAAACTAAAAACTTCTAAGATACCGAACTCAATATCCTAGACCATTGGAATGCACAGTTATCACCAAATTGTAATGGAATTTCATCCTTAATTAAGGAATCCCTCAATATAATTATTTGAATGAAATCTATTTCACTTTCCATAAGAACCCTCAATAATAATTATTGAAATAAATTCTATGTTCAAATATCTAGAAGCACATGATAAAAAATATGATCTGATAGAAAATTTTTAGATCACAAAATATTAGGGCTTTTAATGTCCACACATAAATTAATTAAGACAGAAAATATCTAAGGAATAAAATAGAGAGTGTGAGTAACTAGATGTCACAAAATACTCAACGTGACTTCAAATTGTCAGTAATGAAGATTCTTCCACCCCCTTGAATGATGCTTCCTTTTATTAGAAAACCTTTGATCGTTATATTTCCTATTCTTCATAGATTTTTCAACAAATTCAATTGATCTCATAATTACTCGATAAGAATCATTACATCTTTTTCATCCAATGGTCTATTATGATGAGGATCCATTAAAATTATTGAAATTTTTCATCCATTAAATTTATTTTAGATCATCCAAAATAATATATAAGGATAAAAATGAAGTTGTTTATTAATGTTCATATAGTTTTCTTGTCTTCCTCCATCTAATATTGTAACACCCGAGACTTTTATGTTATATAAATCATCAAAGGAATCTTTTTCTACACAACACTTGCTTGGCTTGCTTTACACGCAATCGCGACCTTCCTCGATAGCTTGCGTCGTACGCAATACCGAGTTTCACTAAACAACAATATGCTATTAAAACTAGCCGTTATGAATAGTAATAACCACTTTTTGAAATTTTATAAATTTTATTTTTCAAAATGGACTTCATTTTTGGACTTAGAATATCGAAATTAGCCTAGGGTGAAATTTTGGTATTTTTCTGAAAACTTTCAATTTTTGATGAATAGTGAAACCACTAAGTGGTAGGTTAAAAACCGAATTTTGCATAAAACTTAATTTTACCGCTTCTGTGAATGGAATTTCAAAAATCCGAGAGACACGGTTAATATCAAGGACTAAAATGTGGTTCAATGAGATGAAAATAATTTTTTGGTGAATAGTAACTTTTTACTATTTTTACCACGGTTAATAGTAAATAGGGTAACTAAGGGTAAATATGATATTAATATTACCCTAACACATGTCCTAATTCTATTGGACAAGTGTAATTCGACCAAAAACAAACTTAGGAATAAAATATGACCATTTAGGCCCACTTGGATTAGATTAGGACATTTATTATTAATTTATTTAAAGAAGGGTTAAAATAGTTAAAATCAAAGTTTAATAAGTAAATCATTTTTAATATAGGGTAATACATAAGATAAATTCGATTTTAAATATTCCTTAGAAAGCTAAAAAGATTTCCTACATGATGGTATTTTATTTGTAATTTTTAGACATCAAATAATGCAATTTATCTATGACACAAAGATGATGCAGTAATTATCTTATTAATGAAATATTGACATAATTGATGTTATAAACACCAAAATAAATGTAATTTGAGACTTTTTATGAATTCAACTAATTTTATAGGTTACTATGATATATTAATGTTGATTTAATCAACTTGGTTCGAACATATAATTCTTTTATGACTTTCACAAAAATCATATATCAAATAGTGTCAAAATTGACACAAAATAGTTTTTAAATCAAATATTATATTATTAATTGTTATTTTATTCCTAAAAATCTAAGGTCCGGCCAAATGACTTAGATAAGGATATATATAATAATAATAAACAATTTGGGGTTCTTTTGGCATGTTATAGTAAGTGTATTAACCATATAGTGAAAGAAAACAAAAAGACACGGTAAAAGTTAAATTAATTAACTTAGAGTTAAATCTAATTGATAAGGTTAAAATAATACCCTAAACTTGTCTAAATCCTATTGGATGATAGGATTTCGACTCATCCCCACTTTAGCTTCGAAATAAGACCCTTTGGAGCCATTATAACCCGATTTTGACTTTAATATAAAATAATATTTTGAGATATTCCTAAGGTGCCCCTCTCCTCCCTTATAAAAGGGCACCTCCTCCCCCTCCTCCTCACACCAAATTGAGCACTCAAGCTCGGCCAACCCCTGCCATTTTCTCCTCTCCACTTCCCTAGAATAATCCTAGAGGTCCTGGTCTTCTCCAAAGACCAATCTTAGTTCCTTAAGTGGAGGATTCAAAGAGGCGTTCCAAAGAAGAGGTAATATCCATTACCGATCTTTTCAATTTCTTTCTTCTTCAACATCTTCTTCTTTAGTTGTTTCATGATAAAGTAATAACATCAGTATTACTTACATACTGATATGTTATTATAAATATGAAACAACCCTAATTCACCTTCTATCCATCCTACGGAAAAATGAAATCACCGCGCGTGCGTACGTACGGAATACCGTCTCCACGCCGTGGTGTAATCTATTTTCCATCATCACCTTACAAGGATGGTTATAATGGTGTAATGAGTAACTAAATATGATTATTATGAAGTAATATTGATACTGAAATAATATATATATACTCCAATACAATTCCACGATCATAGGAATGATATCATCACTCGTGCGTACGTACGGAATACCGTCTCCACGATGTGATGCGACTCGTTCTACATGATCTTCATTTCATAATGATTATATAAATGAATTGAATGAATGAATATGGTATATAATACACTAATACCATTCTGGAAATGAATTATCTATAACCTAAAGATAAGAATAAGAATTTATTCGACAAAACACGCATAAGAACAAAAAGTTATAAAGACCCGAGTAACAAGTAACAATGAAATATTACTAACAAGAAGCTAATAATATGACCATATATGATCTCATATCAATATGTATGATTCTGGAATAAGTCAATAACATTATTTAAACCATTATACAGGAGCTTCGGACACGTACAAAGCAAATCGGACCTAAGGTAAGGGAAATATCACAATCTCATTTTTATCCGAGATTGTTTATTCGTAAGTATTCACTGGGGTGTATTTTATCATCCACATCCATGTTTCATCAATATGTAATATTATTTCCATCCACCTACAATTGTTTAAATCCATTTTTACCCTTCGGTGAGTTTTTAGTAATATGTATGAAAGGAATCTTTTGTCGTACGAGGTACTTTTTGACTTTTCCGACAAAAGTACGAAGAATGTTTTTTTAACTTATACGGCTTGAATGGATTTTTAAAACATTATTTCCAAGAAGCTTCCTTTACAAGTTTTCAAGTTTATTTTTAATCAACTTCTTTTATTTTAAAGTTGTATGACATGTTATGAAAGGAAAAATGTTTTTGAAGAAGAAAGGATATTTTCCTCAAGAATGAAGTTCAAGTGTTTTATTAAAATTATTTTCCATCTAAGATAATAAAGGGTTCTGTTTTTATCCCTATTATTAAATTGATTTGTTCATGTTGTGATGGAATTATTTTTATGAATTCCTTTATCTTATATGAATTGATTTATGATGTCATGATGTTTCAAGAATCCCATTTTTTGTTACATGTGTTATGCGATGATGTATGTTTTATGATTATGTGGCACACATAAGAAAGGATTCATTATGAGATGGGTGGGACCTATATCTCCCTTCAATGCATTGGGTAATGATTTTATATCTCATGAGATAGACATGGCTGGAACGGAAGGTTATTTCGGTTCAGTGATACAGGACTGAAACGAGGAGTGAACTCGGTTCAGAAAGGGACTTTGTCCACTAAGATAGTCTTGGCAATGAGTCATGACTAACAAGAAATGATTTCCATGATTATGTGCGCATGCCACAAAGTTTCAAGTTTTATGTTATGATTATGGGGATCTCATTTTCACTTCTATGATTTATTCCATGTTAAGATATTATGATCTCTTTTGCAGGTTTTGATAAAGATATGATATGATTTTTATTTCCTTTATTTGCCCTTGCTGAGCATTTGAGCTCACCCTTTTATGTTTTCTTTTCCCCAGGTCAGGAAGATGGATATTAAGTAGAATATGCTAAAAGGGACCCTAGATATGATGAAATAAATGGGAGACACTGTAGAAGATTTATGAACCAGTTGTTTATGTTTCCCAGTTTCTAAAGACACTATACCTATACGGTCCTTTGTGGTTTTGTCATATGTTGTAATAAGTGTGCTTAAATTTTGAAGTAGTAACAATGTATGTAAAGTATGGGTCGTTATAGTTGGTATCAGAGGAAAGGTATAGTCAACCTTTGGAAACTAGGATGTGAAAGCCTTAGTAAGAACCCTAAGGATAAGTCTAAGCATAGTACACAATCTTAGTGTTTTAGAAATGTCCTTGAATAACCTAGGATAAGACCTTAAGCATGAAAATTTTATTCTTGAATTATGTGGTTTCCTATTATAATTAGTGTTGCTCACACTATTCTTCTTGGTTTTAGTCAATGGCTGGAACCCGAAGGAACCGTGTTAATGCGGAATGCGATGGGCAATGCAATGATTGTCCCCCTGAGCAACCAAACGATATGGGAGCTGGAATGAAAAATCTTGTAGCCATGCTCACACAACTTTCTCAAGCTATGAATCATGCAGGATTTCCAAACGAGCAAAGGAGGGAGCAACATTCTGTTGAATCCTTCATGAGGCAGCGTCCACCTTCTTTCAGCGGGTCTACTGATCCATTAGTTTCTGAACAATGGATTAGTACTACTGAAAAGATATTTTCAGTTCTTCAATGTTCTGAACATGATAAAGTCATCCTAGCAGTGTATCGTTTGGAAGGAGATGCTGATCAATGGTGGAATCTTGTTAAGAATACGAGGCAAAGGGATGAAATTGAGTCTATGGAATGGGACGAGTTCAAGAACTTATTTTTCAATAAGTACTTCCCTCGTATTCTCCGAACAAAGATGGAGAAAGAGTTTCTTGAACTGAAGCAAAGAGATGATGAATCTGTTGGTACCTATGAAGCAAATTTTACAAGACTGGCAAGGTACGCTTCTGGTATTATTATCCAACCTGAGAGTAAGATCGATCGATTCTTTAGTGGCTTAAAACCAAGTCTTCGAAGGGCGTTAGCCATAAGAGACTTCAATAGCTACGAGGAAATCGTTCGATGTGCTCTCAAAGTCGAGATGGAGATTGGAGTAACCCATCAGTCACATGGGTTTGATAAGAAGAGGAAGATGGAATTAAAAGAAAAATCTAAAGAGCACACAGAAAAGAAGATGAAATTTTCCTTATGTTCAAAGTGTGGAAAGAAACATGGAGGGATTTGTCTTAAAGGGACAAGTAAATGTTTTAAATGTGGAAAGGAAGGTCATCGGGCATTTGAATGCCGTGATAATGGGAAGAAGATGTCTAATGACGCAAACAAAGGAAGGGATACACAGAATGAACCTGTTACACTTCAATGTTTCAAGTGCAAGGAGATGGGGCATTATGCCAATCAATGCCCAAATCCAAGGGTTGATGATGATGGTCGACGTCAACAAACTCTTAAGGCTAAAGACAAAGGAAAGTAACATGCAATTTCTATCAGCGAGGTGGAGTACGATAACGATGTGGTGAAAGGTACACTTACCATCCACTCTAAAGTAGCAAATGTTTTATTTGATTCTGGATCCACCCACTCTTTTATTTCTGAAAAATTTTCTAAGGGTATCACCGTATTACCTCAACAATTAGATGTTGAGTTAGCTGTGACAACACCTAATGGCACATCAATCGCATCAGAAGTTTATAATTCTTCTCCGATCGAAGTTTGTGGGAAAGTGCTTCCTGCAAATCTTGTGATCCTTCCTTTAGTGGAATTTGATGTGATTCTTGGCATGGATTGGCTTTCTCTACATGGAGCTCATATCAATTGCCAAAGAAGGGAAGTCACATTTCATACTCCAGATCAATCTACGATCGTATACCAATGCAAGGATGAACATAACCTTCCAGTGGAAATTTCTTCCATCTTATGGGTATTGATCCCACTAAATGAAGGTTATTTATCTCAAATGGTTGGTGAGAAACTCACGATTAAGAATATGACCATTGTAAGGGAGTTTGATGATGTCTTTCCGGAGGAATTACCAGGTCTTCCACCAAATCGTGAAGTTGAGTTTTCAATAGAACTCGTACCGGGTGCTTTGCCTATTTCAAAGACACCTTATAGAATGGCCCTAATTGAGTTGCAGGAATTGAAGAAGCAACTCCAAGAGAATCTTGATAAGGGATTCATACGCCCTAGTGCGTCACCTTGGGGAGCACCTGTTCTATTTGTTAAGAAGAAAGATGGATCAATGAGACTCTGCATTGATTATCGAGAACTTAACAAGATCACTATCAAGAACAAATATCCTCTCCCACGTATTGATGACTTATTTGACCAACTACGCGGAGCTCAATACTTTTCCAAGATTGATCTTCGTTCAGGGTATCATCAATTAAGGGTCAAAAGGGAGGATATACCAAAGACGGCTTTCCGTACAAGGTATGGACACTATGAATTTATAGTGATGCCATTTGGTCTTACTAATGCCCCTGCTATCTTCATGGATCTAATGAATAGAGTCTTTAGAGACTATCTTGATCAATTTGTGGTAGTCTTTATAGATGATATTTTTGTCTATTCAAAGAGAAAGGAAGAGCATGAAGATCACCTGAGAATTATATTGAAGACCCTGAGAAAGGAGAAGCTTTATGCCAAATTTACCAAGTGTGAATTTTGGCTTCAAAAAGTTGCATTTTTGGGTCATATAATCTCAAAAGAGGGGATATCTGTGGATCCAGCAAAAACAGAGGTTATCGAAAGATGGTCAAGACCAACAACAGTAACTGATATCCGAAGTTTTCTTGGTTTGGCTGGATATTATCGACGTTTTGTAAAAGATTTTTCACGATTATCTAATCCAATCACCAAGTTGACTCGGAAGGGAGTTAAGTTTGTCTGGACAGAGGAATGTGAAGAGAATTTCAAGGAGTTGAAAAGAAGGTTATACAGTGCACCTGTGCTCACACTGCCTTGTAGTGGAGAAAGGTTTGTGATCTACAGTGATGCATCCAAGAAGGGATTGGGGTGTGTTCTTATGCAAAATGATATGGTGATAGCTTATGCCTCACGACAGTTGAAAATCCATGAACAAAATTACCCAACACATGATTTGGACTTGGCTGCGGTAATCTTTGCATTAAAGATTTGGAGGAATTACCTTTATGGTGAAAGGTGTGATATTTATACTGATCATAAAAGTTTAAAGTATATTTTCACACAAAAGGAGTTGAATATGCGTCAAAGAAGATGGTTGGGGCTGATTAAGGATTATGACTGCTCAATCCATTACCACCCTGGGAAAGCAAACAAGGTGGCAGATGCATTAAGTCGACAAGACCATGCTAGTTTATCCATGATGAGGATCACAAAAGATCCAATATTTATGGATTTACAAAGGATGGATCTTGGAATTATAATGGAAGGGGAAAAATCTTATATTTCTCAAATGAATGTTCAACCATCTATACATGTGAAGATTAAAGAGGCACAGAAAGAAGATGTCGAGTTACAAAAGAAGGTGAGAAATGTTCCTGAATTCAACCTTGATTGTGATGGGATAATAAAGTTCAGGAATCGGGTTTGTGTTCCTCCCATCCCCGAATTAAAGAAAGAGCTGCTGGATGAGGCTCATAGTTCTTCATTCTCTATTCATCCTGGAAGCACGAAGATGTATAGGGACCTGAAAGAGTACTTCTGGTGGGATGGCATGAAAAGAGATGTTGCTGAATATGTCTCTCGATGCTTGGTTTGTCAACAAGTTAAAGCTGAGAGACAGAAGTCTAAGGGGATGTTACAACCATTACCCATACCCGAATGGAAATGGGAAAACATCACTATGGACTTTGTCACAGGACTTCCTAAAACATCCAAAGGCAATAATGCTATCTGGGTCATAGTTGATCGTCTTACAAAGTCTGCACACTTCATTGCTATTAGAGAGGATTTCTCTCTAGATCAGCTTGCCAGGATATATGTAAAGGAAGTGGTAAGATTGCATGGAGTACCACTTTATATTATATCTGATCGAGATCCGAGATTTACCTCGAAGTTCTGGCGAAGTCTTCAGCATACTCTGGATACAGATTTGAGTTTCAGCACTGCTTATCATCCCCAGACAGACGGTCAGTCTGAGAGAACAATTCAAACCCTAGAAGATATGTTGAGAGCTTGCTCTATGGATTTCAAAGGAGGTTGGGATCAACACCTACCTTTGGTGGAATTTTCTTATAATAATAGCTTTCACTCCAGTATTCAAATGGCTCCTTATGAAGCTCTCTATGGAAAGAAATGCAGGACTCCAACTTGCTGGGATGAAGTTGGGGAAAGAAAGCTATTAGGACCTGATCTCGTTGATGAAATGGCAGAAAAGGTTAGATCTATTCAACAATACATAAGAGCAGCTCAGAGTCGACAGAAAAGTTATGCCGACAACCGAAGAAAAGACCTAGAGTTTGAAGTGGGTGATAAAGTGTTCTTACGAATATCTCCCTGGAAGAGGGTTATGAGATTTGGAAAGAAGGGGAAGTTGAGCCCTAGATATATCGGTCCTTTCGAAATACTGGATCGTGTTGGGAAGGTAGCTTACCGATTGGCGCTTCCACCGAATCTCTCTCAAGTTCACGATGTGTTCCATGTATCTCTCCTGAGAAAGTACATACTAGATCCTTCACATGTACTCATCTCAGAAGTTGTACCGCTGGAGCAAGATCTTTCTTATGAAGAACAGCCGATAGAGATACTGGATCGTAGCGAAAAAGTCCTACGAAACAAGACCACTCTCTTGGTGAAAGTTTTATGGAGAAACCACCAACTTGAAGAAGCTACATGGGAGCTTGAGTATATGATGAGGGAGAAGTATCCTCATTTGTTTGTTGCAAAGTGACGAATTTCGAGGGCGAAATTCTTTTTAAGGGGGGTAGAATGTAACACCCGAGACTTTTATGTTATATAAATCATCAAAGGAATCTTTTTCTACACAACACTTGCTTGGCTTGCTTTACACGCAATCGCGACCTTCCTCGATAGCTTGCGTCGTACGCAATACCGAGTTTCACTAAACAACAATATGCTATTAAAACTAGCCGTTATGAATAGTAATAACCACTTTTTGAAATTTTATAAATTTTATTTTTCAAAATGGACTTCATTTTTGGACTTAGAATATCGAAATTAGCCTAGGGTGAAATTTTGGTATTTTTCTGAAAACTTTCAATTTTTGATGAATAGTGAAACCACTAAGTGGTAGGTTAAAAACCGAATTTTGCATAAAACTTAATTTTACCGCTTCTGTGAATGGAATTTCAAAAATCCGAGAGACACGGTTAATATCAAGGACTAAAATGTGGTTCAATGAGATGAAAATAATTTTTTGGTGAATAGTAACTTTTTACTATTTTTACCACGGTTAATAGTAAATAGGGTAACTAAGGGTAAATATGATATTAATATTACCCTAACACATGTCCTAATTCTATTGGACAAGTGTAATTCGACCAAAAACAAACTTAGGAATAAAATATGACCATTTAGGCCCACTTGGATTAGATTAGGACATTTATTATTAATTTATTTAAAGAAGGGTTAAAATAGTTAAAATCAAAGTTTAATAAGTAAATCATTTTTAATATAGGGTTATACATAAGATAAATTCGATTTTAAATATTCATTAGAAAGCTAAAAAGATTTCCTACATGATGGTATTTTATTTGTAATTTTTAGACATCAAATAATGTAATTTATCTATGACACAAAGATGATGCAGTAATTATCTTATTAATGAAATATTGACATAATTGATGTTATAAACACCAAAATAAATGTAATTTGAGACTTTTTATGAATTCAACTAATTTTATAGGTTACTATGATAAATTAATGTTGATTTAATCAACTTGGTTAGAACATATAATTCTTTTATGACTTTCACAAAAATCATATATCAAATAGTGTCAAAATTGACACAAAATAGTTTTTAAATCAAATATTATATTATTAATTGTTATTTTATTCCTAAAAATCTAAGGTTCGGCCAAATGACTTAGATAAGGATATATATATTAATAATAAACAATTTGGGGTTCGTTTGGCATGTTATAGTAAGTGTATTAACCATATAGTGAAAGAAAACAAAAAGACACGGTAAAAGTTAAATTAATTAACTTAGAGTTAAATCTAATTGATAAGGTTAAAATAATACCCTAAACTTGTCTAAATCCTATTGGATGATAGGATTTCGACCCATCCCCACTTTAGCTTCTAAATAAGACCCTTTGGAACCATTATAAACCGATTTTGACTTTAATATAAAATAATATTTTGAGATATTCCTAAGGTGCCCCTCTCCTCCCTTATAAATGGGCACCTCCTCCCCCTCCTCTTCACACCAAATTGAGCACTCAAGCTCGGCCAACCCCTGCCATTTTCTCCTCTACACTTCCCAAGAATAATCCTAGAGGTCCTGGTCTTCTCCAAAGACCAATCTTAGTTCCTTAAGTGGAGGATTCAAAGAGGCGTTCCAAAGAAGAGGTAATATCCATTACCGATCTTTTCAATTTCTTTCTTCTTCAACTTCTTCTTCTTTAGTTGTTTCATGATAAAGTAATAACATCAGTATTACTTACATACTGATATGTTATTATAAATATGAAACAACCCTAATTCACCTTCTATCCATCCTACGGAAAAATGAAATCACCGCGCGTGCGTACGTACGGAATACCGTCTCCACGTCGTGGTGTAATCTATTTTCCACCATCACCTTACAAGGATGGTTATAATGGTGTAATGAGTAACTAAATATGATTATTATGAAGTAATATTGATACTGAAATAATATATATATACTCCAATACAATTCCACGATCATAGGAATGATATCATCACTCGTGCGTACGTACGGAATACCGTCTCCACGATGTGATGCGACTCGTTCTACATGATCTTCATTTCATAATGATTATATAAATGAATTGAATGAATGAATATGGTATATAATACACTAATACCATTCTGGAAATGAATTATCTATAACCTAAAGATAAGAATAAGAATTTATTCGACAAAACACGCATAAGAACAAAAAGTTATAAAGACCCGAGTAACAAGTAACAATGAAATATTACTAACAAGAAGCTAATAATATGACCATATATGATCTCATATCAATATGTATGATTCTGGAATAAGTCAATAACATTATTTAAACCATTATACAGGAGCTTCGGACACGTACAAAGCAAATCGGACCTAAGGTAAGGGAAATATCACAATCTCATTTTTATCCGAGATTGTTTATTCGTAAGTATTCACTGGGGTGTATTTTATCATCCACATCCATGTTTCATCAATATGTAATATTATTTCCATCCACCTACAATTGTTTAAATCCATTTTTACCCTTCGGTGAGTTTTTAGTAATATGTATGAAAGGAATCTTTTGTCGTACGAGGTACTTTTTGACTTTTCTGACAAAAGTACGAAGAATGTTTTTTTAACTTATACGGCTTGAATGGATTTTTAAAACATTATTTCCAAGAAGCTTCCTTTACAAGTTTTCAATTTTATTTTTAATCAACTTCTTTTATTTTAAAGTTGTATGACATGTTATGAAAGGAAAAATGTTTTTGAAGAAGAAAGGATATTTTCCTCAAGAATGAAGTTCAAGTGTTTTATTAAAATTATTTTCCATCTAAGATAATAAAGGGTTCTGTTTTTATCCCTATTATTAAATTGATTTGTTCATGTTGTGATGGAATTATTTTTATGAATTCCTTTATCTTATATGAATTGATTTATGATGTCATGATGTTTCAAGAATCCCATTTTTTGTTACATGTGTTATGCGATGATGTATGTTTTATGATTATGTGGCACACATAAGAAAGGATTCATTATGAGATGGGTGGGACCTATATCTCCCTCCAATGCATTGGGTAATGATTTTATATCTCATGAGATAGACATGGCTGGAACGGAAGGTTATTTCGGTTCAGTGATACAGGACTGAAACGAGGAGTGAACTCGGTTCAGAAAGGGACTTTGTCCACTAAGATAGTCTTGGCAATGAGTCATGACTAACAAGAAATGATTTCCATGATTATGTGTGCATGCCACAAAGTTTCAAGTTTTATGTTATGATTATGGGGATCTCATTTTCACTTCTATGATTTATTCCATGTTAAGATATTATGATATCTTTTGCAGGTTTTGATAAAGATATGATATGATTTTTATTTCCTTTATTTGCCTTTGCTGAGCATTTGAGCTCACCCTTTTATGTTTTCTTTTCCCCAGGTCAGGAAGATGGATATTAAGTAGAATATGCTAAAAAGGACCCTAGATATGATGAAATAAATGGGAGACACTGTAGAAGATTTATTAACCAGTTGTTTATGTTTCCCAGTTTCTAAAGACACTATACCTATACGGTCCTTTGTGGTTTTGTCATATGTTGTAATAAGTGTGCTTAAATTTTGAAGTAGTAACAATGTATGTAAAGTATGGGTCGTTATAAATATGTTTTTCTAGTATACTTTATATAACTTCTTCAATTATTAAATTATTATACTTCATCTTGTTGATGTTATAAATATTTATTTGATTAACCATTAAACCATCTTTATGTAGTACAATGTTCATGTCCATCGTATATACGAGTTTTATTTAGTTCTTCACAAGTGCATAATTAATGTTTTATCTAACTTAGTTATTCTAAAATATATATAATTTTTTATGAAAATACTCTAAACATTAAGGATGTATAATGTTAGTATAAATATTATTTAAAAATTGTATTTTGATTTTCAAAAAAATTGATAGAATGAGTTAATATTAAACTTATCAGTCAATATAACTATCGTATCTCAATGTTTTTTATTGAATATTAATGTATAATACTTGATTAATAGTAATAAAAAAATTCAAATTAATATGAAATAGAATGTAATAATTTTTTTTGTAATATTACATTCACAAAATTATTGATAATTTTTAATTATTTACATTATTTTAGAAATATTTTTATATAAGGACTATTCAATCATTATATAATATTTTAAATCTGTGAATATGATCAAGCATTTATTAAATTTTTGTTGGTTTTATTTTATTATGTTTACTTTTTTTCATAAGTAAATATTCTCACATGTCATGCAGTTCATAATGAACAATATCACTGCTGATCCATTTCTCAATTGTTCTCCATGAACTAAAAATATATATGTGATGATGTTATATTTTAATAAATATATTAATAATAATTAATTATAGAATAAAAAATAAACAATATGTAGTAATTAAAGACTAATGTGGGTTTCTTTTTTTATAAATAAAACTTTTATTTTATGTATTATTTTGTGTTCTATCAATATAGGGTGATGAAAACATAATAAATGGTGGAGAAATGTTTAACCATATTTTTTATAATCATTTTTTACAGAGGTGATACACTATTAATCAATATTATTAGGAAACATCATTTTAGATTTTGTAATCAACGAACATTAGAAAAAAAATCCTTGTATGGAAATATATTGTAATGAAAAAAATCATTTCATACATTCTCATTCCAATGAAAATTAAGGAAATTCCTAATAAAATATTATTAGGTATCAAGGCCTAATAGATTTTATTACATTTAGTGTTTAATTTTCACACAAAATCATTTCCAATTTTATTAATAAAATACATATTTCATTAAAATCTATAAAATTAAATGTATTATGACCTATACACCTGTCTTATAGAAATCAATTATTCATTATCAAATTCTCAAAAATTTATGTTGAAAAATAATCTTCATGATTTTGATGGTAAATATTTTATTGTATGGGTAAATTTATATATATATTAAATTTATTTCCTATTTGAATATGGAATCATATATAAATTTAATAGTGCATAAAACTAAATTTTTAAAAGAATTGTATCGTTTATTTTAGAATCACTGAAATTTATGAATAATGGTATATATATATGTATAAATGCTTCGAATGGTATATATATATCACATATTTTCTTTATAAGTAATAATATTTTACTAGAAAATAGATAAAGATAGATAATTAGAGAACATGGGATATTTAAAGGTGAGAAATGTTTTGAATATTGATACAATGGTTATTTAAAATTTCATTAATTTTAAAAAAGTAAAAGATATTATTTCATATTAGTTTGAATGGTTATACATTTTTTATCTTATTATGGGAAGTTTTTTTAAAAGTTTTTAAAATAATTTTATATCAACTAATTTAATGGTGAGCATTGTGAACTATAAGGGAATGTGAGGAATATATTTTGTATTGTAATCATGTGATGATCTAGAGATTTGAGTCAAATTAAGAGTGAATTGTCTTGTTTATTTAAATGTACTACACATTTCTAGTAAACTAGGTATATTCATAATGATAATAATGTTCACTATTTATATTGGGTTAATATAGATAATGTGAGATCTAAAATATATATCAAGACATATAAAAATGATATCAATTCTAAATGATTTTTAAAATAATATATTTTATTATAAATTAAGTCACCCATATTATTGGGAATTCCACTTCTGGATATAATAACTGTTATCATTAATTTGGTTTTTTTATTTGATTGTTTTCCGTCAAATTTTTGGACAATGTGACTCAAATGAATCACATACTGGTATGGTGTTTTAGAAAATATTATTTCTAATATTGTAAAATTGTAATTATTTTTTATGTAACCAATTATAGATATCAAAATACAATTTTTATAATAGAAAAATATTGGTGAAATTATTAAAGGATCACTCCTTCAAATCTCATCTAGTTATAATAAAAAATAATATCCAATCAATAGACCTAAAATGATAAAAATACCATAAATAATATATAATATGAATCTCAATAATATATTAATTTTTGAATATTCATATGATTAATAGTTTTTTAAAATTTCAATAAAATTAAAATAAATTTAAATTAAAAAATAATATAATTTTTGTTAAGAATATTTTCATTCATGAAGGAATTTATTCCATGTCTATTTTTTTTTTAATAAGGGTATATTCAAATTGAATAATAATTTTTTGAATGGAATTATATGTGATTATATGAATAGGGGAGATCACACTCCAATAAGAATTAGTCATTTTATGTTAAACAAAAATATTTAATTAATGAGTTTTTGTAAGAAAGTTGATATTCTATTATATCAATGAAGACTATATTCATTGGATATACATAAAAAAATAAAAATACATTACTGAAAAAATAAAAATTTAGGTGAATAATTTGATTGAGGTTTCATTCATGTAAATTGATTGTGATAGAATATAGTTATATAATATATTTTGGTCTAATATTAAGAGAAAAATAAACTTTTGAATTGTAAAAATGAAATCAATGTTTTTTAAATGACTTTTTGAAGACACTGATCTATTAAATTATAATGATTTTAAAAATATATTAAATGGGAAAGAGATATTGAATTATTATGTTATAAATATATATGGATTGAAGCTCAATATTCTATAATTGTGTTATTTTTTTATTTCCAAGTATTAAATCCTTAATAATTATTCTTTCACTAAATATTGTGGAAATGAAGTAATAATTTTCATGGAACTAGAATATAAGGAAAATATTATAATATTAAAGGATAAAAAAAACCTTTATTTCTTCTATATGGAGGATAAAAACATATTTGGGCTCTCATTATATCTATATATAATCCAATATTCTATCTAAAAATTATCAAAGAACCACGTAGCCAAAAACATTATGATAATAAAGTGAGATTATAACCATAAATATTATAAATTTAAGAATGGAAAACAATATTACATACATATATGTATATATATTATGAATATGTTAATGGATTTTTTTGTCTTTGTTCACTAAGAACTATATTTTCACAATTCTATAAAAACATAACATGATTTATTTTCAAGGAAAACACCCAATTTTTTACATTAAATCCAAATTATAATGAAGATATTATAATCACAATATCACCATAAGTAATAAAAAATTATATATTCATGAAATATTTACTTAAAAAATGAAAGAAATAATTGTTATAGATAAAAGGAGGTATATAGAACCACAAATTAGAAATGATGAATCAAATAATTCTCATTGTAATTCCATTAATAAGAACAAAAAGGTTCCATATTTGATGTTTATGAATATTAACACCATAAAATCCAATTGATTTAATGAAACATGTAACCCTAATCAGCTTTTAAAATCTAGGGGATGATAATGTATAAATAAAACACTAAAATATGGGGTAATGTTAATTGAGACAACATGGCATATTTATTCAATCTAAAAAACATTAAAAATTTATCTTTAATATATTAAGGTTAATGGGAATCTAAGGGGAGGGAGAAACTTACAATATATCGACTTAAATATTTGTATGTGAAATGGATGGATAACTGATGAAATAAATTACCCTAGACTAACCTTACCCAATATAAAATGAAGCCATACCAGTGGTTCTATAATCCCACTAGCATGCCTCCTCATATGCCATATTTTTCTTACTATAATTTAGGGTATACTAAGATATTATGGGGAAACAATATCCTAATTTCAAATTCAAGATAAAAAAAGAATAATAATAATAACATTAATATGACCACAAAAAATCAACGATAATATAGTAAATATATAATAAATTACACAAAAAATCATGCTATATCAAAATTGGTATGAAATACAGTACAGATATACCCCATGCAATAGTTCTAACAAGGATAATAAAAATACTCAATATTGTTAAATCATCTTAAACATGTAATGTGTCCCTATTTGGTACCTTTTTATTTTCTCAACATATTCATTCCATGAAAATAATCATGTAATCGTCCCTTTAACTATACATGTAATAGGAAAATAAATAATCTTTTGCTCTGTTACCTATTTTCCATGGAGGCTGAAAAAGGGTTTCATTACAACTCAGTAAGACACCCTCAATGAAATCCCTAAATTAAAATATTCATATAAAATTATCATGTTGTTGTGATATATATAAAATATTACCACATAAACAGCTCAACATATTAATAAATAAAAAACCCACATATGATCACGGGATTGGGTTGAAACCCAATGTTGGACCTACCCACTATGGTTGATAGCATTATATCACTATCCACATAGTATAATATGGAATAAATATTTCAAAGGAATAAAATTGATTCAACAAAAACTATCAAGGAATAACGAAATCCTCAAGGGATCTATTGTCAATTACAATCTCCCCAATCAGCATACTTCCACGAAATTCATTTATGGAATTCTGATTAATTCAATCTTGAAAAACCCTCGTAAACCAAGCATAGAATTATCTAAACATAATCCTAGGATACGTTGGTGCAACACATTCATAGAATATGGATCGATTATAATCATAAACCCAAAAATGGAATTCCTTCTCATAAAATCATGTCAACTTTCGGGATATCATCCCATAATATTCATAAGGTTTACCTAATAGAATACATGACATTAATTCATGAAATTTAATACATTGCAAATCCCTAAAATATAAAGAATGATATGTTATTCATTACCATTAACGAATCAGTGCAGAATCCAAGGTAACTCATGGTATTCATAATATCAGTACATCCTTAAATCCCATGAGGCATCCTGTAATGGAATTTTATTGAGTCCTATACCAAAATTCATAGTCATTAAATTCCATCACTTTCATGTCATGAACTAAGTCCAAGGTATGGAAGCTAATGAATTACACAATTAATAATAATTAATAGATGAAAATAAAAAATAATTTATTTTTTTTTCCAAGATAATCATTTATATCAAAAAATTCATCAATTAATTAAATAATATTACAACTTTCTATTCATGGACCATTCTAGTAATCCCTAAAACCATATATAACAACCTTACTCGTCCATTGAAAGTAATAAATCCCACATTTAATTTATTATGGGCATTAAAATTTAATAATGGAAATAGTAAATTAACTACCATTAACGAACTATAATTGAAAATGACTTTCTGGTTTCTTACTAACAATTTATTAAATAAATAACATTATTTAACAATTTGTCACATATCAAAAAATAATATGTCACATTATATAACTATGTCCTCATTTCATTTGCATGGTTTTCCATTTTAATTTATTCCAATTTTATTCTATAATATCATTTTTTTTAAAATAACCACTAGACCATAATTAATCATACTTTATAACAATAGTTTCCATTCCCTTAAACCCACCTTAATGGTAAAATACATTTCTTATCTAACTCTAACCAACAAAAAGGTAAAAATAAATGTTCAAAAAAATTATAACATTATAAAAATTTTAAAAATTCAATTTAAAAAACATCGACTCCAATTATATCATCTCATTTTATACATAAACATAGACCACTATTTCTCACCCCATTCACATTCATTTCCCATCCCCAAAATATTTCTTACCTTATGTAAATAAAAAAATTATTTTTTTCAAGAAAGGATAATACATATAGTAAATATGGACAAATAATATTTAAAATAATAAGTTAAAATAATGTTTAATTTTGACTTGTCTATCATGAAGGCATCATAAATGCACATAGAAAAAAGATGATACTTTTTGTTTAATTTTAGGGACCACTTACCTCATTCCTGGTAAATCCGAATTTTCAATTATTGGATAAAAATTTGACATAAATATACATAAAAGTAGAAACCAAAATTATGGATAGATAATTTCTCATTTTTCCTAAAAATTTTATAAATCCAACTTATAGTGGATGAAAATAATAATAGCATAATGTAGAGAGGTAGAATAACCTTAGTACCACTAAAAATGAGTAATGTTTTATATTTATAATAGATGGGGGATATTTTCAAAACATTTTGCGAGAGGGAGGGAGGGAAGATGGGTGAGTGTTTCATTCCATAAAATGGAATCCAACTTGATTAATAAGAAATTTGGGTATCTCTAGTGAAATTATGAGGCTTCGCTCTGGATAAGAATCCCCAAGGGTTCCATCAATTGGTCAATACACTCTAATGGTTGTCTAGTGGATCCTAAAATATTATGGTGTTCTGATTTATGAATCAAACTAGAAAATAGAACTACAACATTATGGTCTATCCCAGACTCCGTTTCTTGAACCCCTATCCCACTCCCACGACTATTCTGACTACCTTTAGAGATTCAAACCATGTATAAAATATTCTCTTTGAGGTGTCTGACATCATTAATTTAAATCTAAAACCCCTATTCAGAAATCATCTCCTCCACAAAATCAATATTTCAACTACTCTTCAAAATTGAAATGACAAAATGGAGAATAAAATATAGAAAATATCCACAATATCACTTCATATACCTAAGAGATATTGGTAATCGTGCTACCACATCATCACCCTTATATCGGTTATCAATAGATACCAACGACCATTTTACATTCATGAAATCAAAATGTTCCATCAAATCAATGATACAAAAAACTAAATACGCAATTATCAACGTCATATAAGCCAAAATAATAATTCAATTTCAAAAAACTTATATGGAACTCACCTGATAAAATATATTTGATAACATAATTTTGGTGTCATCAAGTTACTCATATTTCCTATGGTGATGCCTTATATATTTATTTTCATTGGAAATATAACAATGTTTCCTAGTCCACACTAATGATAGAATTAATTTCCAAAACACCATTATAAAATTTTTATAATGAACATTTTTCCATCTCAAAATCACAGATCCCCACCACACATGTGAATACCAGTTTAACACTTTTTATTGTCCTTATTTTTAAATCTAATTCAAAATGGGTGTTCTCGCACTATAAAAATAAATCTTAGAAATATGAACTTGTGTTCAAAAATACTTTTCAAATTCCCAAAATAA
This sequence comes from Viscum album, assembly GCA_963277665.1. Lineage (NCBI taxonomy): Eukaryota > Viridiplantae > Streptophyta > Magnoliopsida > Santalales > Viscaceae > Viscum > Viscum album. The sequence goes on along the minus strand of OY728166.1, from coordinate 363,758,274 downwards.
TATTTTAATATCATATTTTAATCACCTAATGTGCATTTTTACTCACCTGTATTCATTTTATACAATAAGAACCATTGTATTTAATTTTTCTAGGCTATTTTGAATTCTTTTCATCTCATATATTGAAGTTATTATCAAAACAAAAGACAAATATACATTTATCTGCATTGGTATCTTATAGTTAAACCTAATAGACACCATTATATAACCTCAAATTATTGTATCTATGTGGTAAAAACACCAACCACATGTTCTATTCACCAAAAAGTCAAATGAGGACAAATTTTCCATAGTATTAAACAAACCTTAGATGATAATCTCATCCTAACCTTGAAATAATCACACAAAATCTATATAGAACCACAAGTATATTATCATATAGCTTTCTATGTGGAATTATTCTTACATTAGGTGATCTTATTAACCAATATATGGTTTAATCATTTCCATAAATATACTACTTCCTCTACAACAATAAACTTATCACAGAAGGTTTTCAATCCCATTAGATACCTAACAACTACCAATAATGTACTCTCCTTGTCATAATTCCAATGGGTCAACACCCCGATCTCAGGGCCCATATTCCTTCAATCACTTGATATAATGTTCTGATTTGGATATATCACTTATAATTGATAAACACTCTTCCTTTCAAACATTTACTACTATTGACTCACATAATTCCATCGTTGGTCCCCACTATGACTCCTTAAAATCAATTTTCACACCCTTCCTGAATTATGGTGGGCTCCCAACCAAATATCATTCCTCATTCTACTACTCAATATTATATACAAACGGTTACTTAAATTGAAACTTGTGTGTATCTCATTCTAATAAAAAACCCCTAAAAACAAAAATTTATCAATGGATGACCACTTAGAAAAACCGTGTCAGTGTGTTTTTGTCGAAAATAATTCCGAGCATCACATATGAGAGTATTTTCTATTTCCATCTAATCCTCGTGAATATATTCCCATAAAATATTCTCATATTAATCATCCCTTATCTATCATATAATCAACCACCATCTCAGAACATGGTATGAATTATTCTAACCAACACACATTTCCTTCATCCCTTATTCTAAAATGGGTTTTCACTCCTTCACCAATTGATCACAAAGTATGATTAATGCTCCCATGATCCCTGTCACATAAAACTAGTCCCTCTTGTCAAAACTACTATCAATGATCACACAGTTTTTTGGATTTATAATCTGAGACTACCATGGTTGAACCACTTAAAAATCGAATACTTCAATTATTCCAATGTCCATCACAAGTGTAACACCCATATGTTTTTAGGAAATATTTCCAATAAATAATTTTAATTGTACAAAAGATTGAATTTCATGCAACCGTGATTTTAAACGAAACTCACAATGACCTTAGTATAAAATGACCAGTTTATCATGTCTGTTAGGTTAGAGGGTATAAATATAACTAAATTGTGAAAATTCATACTGAAGTCATTAACTACAAATTATTAATGAAAAACATGTAAATCAATTATATATTTGTATTTATGTGATAAAAAATTTAGTTAATTACTATTAGTAAATGAAATTAATGATATATATAAGTTATATACTTAATAAAATATATTTTGAATTCATCCAGTATATATTTTTGTCATAGCGTATGAATAAACCCTATTTGATGTATTAAAACATATATTTTAAAAAGGTTAATTTTCAACCTTTTAATGGAGAACCATATTTAAATTAGGATTTGTACACATTAATAATGTTTATATGAAAAAATTAATATTTAATTTGGAAGCGGTATATAAAAATATACTTTGGATGATGTTTTAATATTTTTCAAATAACATTCAAATTTTAAGGAATAGTAAAAATACACAAACTTTTAATTGAAAACAAATTTTCATAGAAATAATTTATATGGATAAATTATATTATTGAATAGTTTTAATGTATAAATAGAATCTATTTTTTAATTCAATATAATGTCTTTAATTATCATTAATTTTATTTTGAATTTAAATTCAAAAAGGTTTCAATCTTTTAAAATGGCTTATCTTTTAAAAACCCATTCTCTAATTCTGAAAATTTGAATAATTATAAATTAATTTTAAAAAACACTTATGTTTTGAAGTTTGAAAAATATATTCCACGTTTTTAATCAGTTGGTTTAAATTATATAAGTATATATGTTTTTTATATTTGTTAATTGAGAATAGTAACTTCAGTAAATTTTAGTAATACAGTAAAAGGATAAATAAAGTAATTAAGGGTATGAATACTATTATTAAATTATACTAACAATATTCTTAATGTAATATGATGAGTGTTTTTTGATATTAATATTTCATAGGTCTATATGCTATCCTTTGGAAGCCACTTGGATGAGATTATGATATTTAATTTATTTTATTTAAAGAATAGTAAAATGTGTCTCACTCAAATTTTAATAAATAAATATTTTTTTAAATAAGGTTATATAGAATACAAAATTGATTATAAATATTCATTTGAAAAAGAAAATGTGTGTATCTATAATGGTAATTTATTTTTCTTTTATATAAAATATATATATACCATAAATACTTATACTTTGAATATGTAAAAATTAATTTATTGATAAGAAATCAATAAATCATTTTTTTTAAATATTAATTACCATTAAAGGACCCAAACACTTGAATAAATCTTATTGGTCAATAAATTTCAACCAAAAACATCCAAGGGTCGATTTAGTTACCATTTGGGACCTTATATAAGAGATTGTGACACTTATATTATTTTATTTAAAGTGATTATAATTTTGTCACATTTATTATTTAATAATTTTACCATTTCCAACGTCGTATTTTCCTGAAGAAAAATAATCTACTTATATTCATATAAAATATAGTATATTTATATTAATCATAGTATTTTATTTTTAATTTTTATTTAAAAAATGTATAGTTAATAATTACACAGAAGTGATGTTGTAATTATTTGGTTAATGGACATATCAAATAAATGTTATTAATAAAAATAAAATAAATAAAACATGGGTTAATTAATTTTCTAAATGAATTTTATATATTACTTGACATTTTATTAATATAATAAAATAGTTTGTTATAAGTTAACTTCTTTACCTTTTGATTTTTTTTAAAACAATGAATTTAAATGTTTCAAAATTGTCACTATTGATTTTTTTTCAAAATAATGTTTTATTAAATTATTTGAAAATAATATTATGTTTATAAAAAATATAGAATAATTATGATATATTATAAAATGTCCCAATGTACTTATTTATGTTTTATTTTACATTAAATAAGTTAATCTTGAACCCTTTTAATATTGAGTTATTTGTTACCTTAGTTGAAAATTAAATAGAATAACTAAGTGTTAGTTAAAACGATAAGGTTTAAATTGACATAAAAAAAAGTCTAAAAGATATTTTATGATGATATTACAACCCAATATTATCTCATATTCTAAATATGTAAATTTTGGTGGTTTTTTAGATGTGTTTATATTTTATAATATATTAATATTTTTAGAGATCTCAAAAGTGCCCCTCACCTCAATTATAAAATTGCACATCCTCCCTCACCTCATCACATTAATTTTAGCCTTCACAATAATCCATCACCTACCCTTTTACCTTATAAACATCTCTAGTCACATTCTGGTTGTTATTGTCTTCTTCCAAGATGAACTCTAGTTCTATAAGTGGAGATTTAGAAGAAGTATGTCAAAGTAGAGGTAATCTCCTCTACCAATTCTTGAAAATTATTTATTCTTCTATATACTCTTCATGAGTTGTTTCATTGAAAATAATAACTAAAGTATCAATTATATAATTAGATGTTATTATAATTAGGAAAAAACTATATTACACCTTCTATCCATCCTATAAAAAATTGAATTACCATTTGTGTGTATGTACGTATTACTATCAACACATTGTGATGTAATTTGTTTTCCAGCACCACATTACTAGGATGGGTATAATGATGTAAATAATATCTATATATGATTATAATAACATGATATTAATTCTGAAATATTATACACCATCCAATTTAATACCATTCAATAAATATTGGAATGTTATCATCACTCATGCGTACGTATAACCTACTATCCCCATAATACGACATGATTCATTCAACATGATATTAATTAAAAAATTATTATATTAATGTAATGAATAATAAATTATATATATATGTGTGTGTGTGTGTGTGTTTAATAATATTATTTAATGATATAACCATGACCTATGATGAATAACTGGATCTTATTAGGAAAAACATGCATAAGAACATAATAATGTTTCTATTTGAATAACAAGTTACAATGAAATTTCATTAACAAATGAATGATAATATGATCAAATATGATTTCATAAAATTAAAAATGATTCTAGAATAATTTAATGACATTATATAAATAACTATATTGAAGTTTCAGATACATAAGAAGGATATCATATAAAGTCAAGGGATAATTTCCAAATCTCAATATTATCTGAGATTTCTTATATGTAAATATATAATGGGTTATATTTATCATCCACAAACATGTTATCAAAATATTTAATATTATTTTTATTCTTATACAATTTTTTTAATTCAATTTTTACCCATTTTTAATTTGCATTAAAAGGTATGAAATGAAAATATTTGTGTTATTTGATACAAGGTATGTTTTGACTTTTATAGAAAAATTAATTTGAGAATGTTTTTTAACATTAACAAAATGAATAGATTTGTATTTTTTTCAAAACACCTTATTCTCATAAATATTCCTCTTCAAAATATCTTGTTTGTTTTTAATGTAATTATTTTTCTTTTAAAATTGGGTGAGATTTTAAAAAAAATAAAACATTTTTGTAGAATGAAGGATATTTTCATCAAGATTTAATTTCAAGTGTTATATCAAAATTATTTTCCATCTAAGATGACATTGTTTAATTTGGGATATATTTTTATCTCTATATTTAATATTATTTTATATGTCTATGATGTAATGGTATTTATGAAATCCATTTGTTTTATATGGATTGTGATGGAATGATGTTTAAGGAACCCATTTTTATTCCATGGACTTATTCTATGATTAATAATTTATGTTTTTGTGGAACACGTAAGAATGATTTCATTAAGAGATGGGTGGGACCTATATATCCCTTCCAATTAATTAGGTAAATATTTATATCTCATGATACATACATGGATAGAATGGGAAATGATCTCAGTTGAGTAATACAATCCCGGAACAAAGGGCAAACATGGTTCAGTTGTGGAATTTGACGGCTATGATGGTCATGGTAATGAGACTTAAATAAAATGAAATGATTTTATATGATTATGTGTATCCAAAAAATATTCATGTCTTATTTGATGAATTTTGAGATTATATTTAACTATTCTGATTTAACGCATGAAAAGATATAAATATCTTTTTTAGGCAAGGAATTATTTTTAAATGTTTTGTTGTTATGTACTATGATCATGATATGATTGATATCTCCCTTATTTACCCTTATAAGGAAAACGAACTCTGCCTATCATATGTTTCTATTTCATATGTCACTAAGAAGTGAATTAAGTAATATATTTAAAAAAAAGGTTCTAGTTATGGTGAAATAAGTGGGAGACAATGAAGATGTCGTATGAACCAGTTCTTTATGTTTACCAGTTTCTAGAGACACTATACCAATATGGTACTATATTGAATTTTTTAGATTTTGTAATGGATTTTATTATACTTTTATGTTATATCAATTTATATAAATTAAGGGGTGTTGTATTTGGTATTAGTGGAATGCTACCTCTAACCTTAAGAAACTAGGATAATAAAACCATAGTAAGAATGTAAAGGATATGTCGAAGTATAGGATATAATACCACTGATTTAAAAACGATCATGAATAAACTAAGATAATACCTAATGTATCCTAAATTAAAATTTTATTCTTGATTATGTGGTTTTTCTATTATAGTTAGTGTTTCTAACACTATGATTCATAGTTTTAGTCAATGGATTAAACCTGAAGGAACCACAATAATGATGAATGTAACAGGAAATGCATTGATTTTAATCCTAAGAAACAAATTGTTTTGGGATATTGAATGAAAGAAATATTTCTATGCTCAGAAAATTTTATCAATTTTTAAATCATGCAGGACTTCCAAAATATCAAAGGAGTGAAAAATATTTTGTTGAGTCATTCATGAGGCAGCGCGAACCTTCTTTCATTGGGTCTTCTAACCCATCAGTGTCCAAATAGTGGATCATTACACCAAAGAAGATATTTTCAGATTTCCAATGTTCAAAAAATCATAACGTCATTCTAGTAGTCTATCAATTTTATTGGGAAGCTGATAAATTGTGTAAATTATCAAGAATATGATTTAAATAAATGAAATTTAATCCTCGGAATGGGATGAGTTCAAGAATAGATTTTTCAATAAGTTCATTCCTCATATTCGTCACACATAGATGGATAAGGAGTTCCTTGAACTTATGAAAAATTACTATGAATCCATTGGTACCTAAAAATAAACATTTACAAGACCTTTAATGTATGCTTTTGGAATTATTTTCCAACCGAATAGTAAGATTGATTGATTCTTTAGTGACTTAAAACCTAGTGTCTGAAGGGAATTAGCCATAAGGGAATTCAATATCTATAATGAAATAGTTCCATGTGATCTCAAGGATGGTATGGATATTGGAGTAACCCATCATTCCTATGGTGTTTATAAGAAGAGAAACATTGAATTCAAAGGAAAGTATAAAGAACACATTAAAAAGAAGATGAGTTTTCATTTATCTTCAATGTGTGGAAAGGAACATGGAGGGAATTGATTTAAAGGTAGAATTAAATGTTTTAAATGTGGAAAATAATTTCATCGGGTAGTTGAATGCTGAATTAATGGTAGAACTATGTTTACTTATTTGAATATAGAAAAGGCTACATAGAATGAACCTCCTACAATTAAATGTTACAAGCACACAAAAATGGTGAATTATGACAATTAATTACCTAACAAAATGCTTATTGATGATGATTTACATCGAAAAACTCTTAAGGACATTGAAAAAAGTAAGTCCCATGTTATCACTATTATTATTGTGGAGTGAAATAATGATGTGGTGAAGGATACACATACTATCCACTGTAAAGTAGAAAATTATTTATTTGATTCTGGATCTACACACTATTTTATTTCTAAATAATTTTATAAGGGTATGACCATTTTACATAAAAAATTAGATGTTTGGTTAGATGTGAAAAATCATAATGCCACAACAGTCATATGAAAATTTTATAATTCTTCTCTGGTTGATGTTTGTTAGAAACTACTTCTTAAAAATATTGTGATCCCTCCTATAATAAAATTTTATGTGATTCTAGTCATGGATTGGCTTCTTTATATGGAGATCATATCAATTTCCATGGAATCGAATTCACATTTTATATTCTAGAAAAATCTATGATCATCTATCATTTCAAGGATGGATATAACCTTATATTAGAGATTTCTTTCATCATAAGGATAATTATTCTAATAAATGAAAGTTATTTATATCAAAGGGTTGGGTAGAAACTCACAAATTAGAATAAACCCATTGAATAGACGTTTTATGGTGTTTTTATAGATGAATTTCTAGGCCATTCACTAAATCGTGATGTTAAGTTTTTAATAGAACTCATACCAAGATATATGTACATTTCCAATACACCTTATCGAATGGAAAAATTTGAGTTACAGGAATTGAAGAAGCAACTCCAATAGAATCTTGAAAATGGATTCATACACCCTAGTGAATCACCTTAGGGATCACCTATTCCATTTTTTAAGAAGATATATTTATCAATGATACTTTTCATTGATTATAGAGAGCTTAACAAGATCTATTTCAATAAAAAACATTACATTACCCATATTGATGACTTATTTTACCAACTAGATGGAGCTCGATACTTTTCCAAGATTGATCTTCATTCAAGACATCAGACATTAAGATTCATGAAGGTGGATATAAAAAATTATTTTATATAATGACTGGACACTATGAATTTAATGTTTTTAATTCTGGTCTTAATAATTCTCCCTTTATATTTTTGGATCTAATGAATAATTTTTTTATAGTCTATCTTGATCAGTTTGTGGTAGTCTTTATAGATGATATTCTTGCCTTTTCTAAGAGGAAGTAAGAACATAAAAATCACATGAATGTTTTATAGAAGACCCTGATAAAGGATAATAATTATGAAAAAATTATCAAATGTAAATTTTGGCTTCAAAAAGTTTAATTTTTGGGTCACATAATCTCAAAAGAATAGATATCTGTGGATCCAGCCAAAACAGAAGTTATTGAATGTTGGTAAAGACCAAAAATGGTAACTAGGATCCAATTTTTGTTGGTTTGGTTGGTTATTATTGATGTTTTTTTAATGAATTTTCACAATAATATAATAAACTCACTAAGTTGAATCATAAAGGATTTAAATATTTGCAGATAGAGGAATGTGAAGAAAATATCAAAGAACTAAAATGATGGTTACCTAGTTCACATATGCTCACACTACATTGTTGTGGAGAATGGTTTTGGGTCTACATTGATTTATCCAAGAAGGTTTTTGGTGTAGTTCTCATGCAATATGATATGGTGATAGATTATGCCTCCTAAACTTTGACAATCCATGAGAAAAATAACCTAAGTCATGACTTGGAGTTATTTTTGGTAATATTTGCACTAAATATATAGAGGAATTTTCTTTTTGGCGAAAGGTGTGATACTTATACTAATAATAAATTTTAAAGAATATTTCCACAAAAAAGGAGTTGAATATGCCTCAAATAAGGTTGTTTAAGTTTATTAATGATTTCAACTGCTCAATATATTACCACCCTGTGAAAGAGAACAAGGTGGTATTTTCTTTAAGTTGAAAGGAAAATGATATCATGTCCATTATTATGATCATGATATATATAGTATTTATATATTTTTAAATATTGGATCTTGAAATTTTAATGAGAGGGGAAAAATACTATATTTCTCAATTGAATGCCCAACCATCTATAAAAGTGAAGAATAAGGAGGTGCATAAGGATGATGTAGAGCTACAAATGAAGATAAAAAATGTAATTGAATTCAACCTTGATTGCAGTGGAATAATAAGGATCATGAATCATGTTTGTATTCCTCTCGTTCCAGAATTAAAGAAGGATCTCTTGGATGAGGCTCATATTTATTCATTCTCTATTCACCCTGAAATAACAAATATGTACAGGGTTCAGAAAGAGTATTTCTCATGGGATGGGATGAAAATATATGTTGCTGAATATGTCTCTCAGTGCTTGGGTTGTAGTCAAGTTAATCCTAATTGATAGATGTCTAAGGGGATGTAAAAACACTACCCATACCTAAATGGAAATGGGAAAAAATGAATGTGTATTTTGTCATCTGACATCCCAAAACATCTAAAGGATATAATGCTACATGGGTTATACTTTATCTCCTAACTAAGTTGGAATAGTTCATTGATATTAGAGAGGATTTCACTCTTGATCAGCTATCCATTATATATGTAATAAGAGTGGTAAAATTGCATGGAGTACCACCTTCCATTATATCGGATCATGATCTGAGGTTTACCTAAAATTTATAGAGAATTTTAAGTACGCTATAAATACAATGTTAAGTTTTAGAACTTCTTATCATCCTCAGATAGAAATTCGGCCTGAGAAGAAATTTATTACACTTGAATACAAGATGAGTGTTTTCTCAATGAATTTCAAAGGTAGTTGGGATCAACACCTATATTTGGTGGAATTTTCCTATAATAATAGCTTTCTCTCCAACATTTAGATGAATACTGATGAATACCACTATGAAAAGAGTTTTAGAACTCCAATTTTCTAGGATGGGGTAGGGTAAATAAATCTATTATGACATGATCTTATCGATGAAATGGTTGAAAAGATAATATATTTTCGACAACACAAAAAAGTATGTGAAAGTAAAAAAAAATATCCTAAAAACTAGATAAATGATTTTGTTTTTAAAGTGGGTGACAAGGTGTTTCTAGGAATATCTCCCTAGAATATAGTAATGATATTTGGAAATATGGTCAAGTTGGTCCCTTTGTATATTTTTCCTTTCGAAATTATGTATTATGTTGGAAAGGTAGTATTCCAATTGCCACTTCCACTGAATCTCTCCCATGTTATTGATGTGTTCCATGTATCTCTCCAGAGAAAATACACACATGATTAGTCTCATGTACTAAACTCATAAATCGTATAGCTAGAGTAGGGTTTTTTTATGAAGAACAACTTATAGAGATTTTGGATCATAGTGAAAAAGTTTTGCAAAATAAGACCGCCATCTTGGTTAATGTTTTTTGGGGGAACCACCAATTTGAGAAACCAACATGGGAAATTGAGGATATGATTATGGAGAGATATCCTTATCTTTTTTTATCCATGTGATGAATTTTGAGGGATAAATTCGGTTTAATGGGATAGAATGTAACACCCGTATGTTTTATGAAATATTTTTTCCAAATAATTTTAATTGTTTAATTCCTTGAATTTAACGTTATCATGAGTTTAATTGACCCACAAGATTAACTTAGTATAAAATGAAAATTTTATCCTATTTGTTTAGTAAGAAATAATATATATAACTGACTTATGAAAATGTATGGTGAATTCATTCCCTAAAATTTATTTATGAAAAAAGATAAATAACATATAAAATATTTATTTTTTAATAATTTGAGTTAATTAATACCTATAATTCTATGTAATAAAATATATATTATATATGCAATAATTTTTTTTGATATTCATCCCATATATATTTTTTTCATAGGGTATGAATAAACCATATTTGATTTATAAAATAATAAATTTTAAATAGTGAAATTCTCCACCTTTTAAGGGAGAAAACGTTTTTAAATAAATATTTTGATACATTAATAAATTTAATTTGATAGCATAATCATTTTCATTGGATGTGTGTATAATAATTTACTTTAGATGACATTTCAATATTTTTCTGATAACTTTCAATATTTTCATGAATAGTAAAACATAATCAATTTTAATTGAAAATAATGTTTTCATCAAAAAACATAATATGGTTAAATTATCATATTGAATGGTTTTATAGTATAAATAGAATAGATTTCTATCTTTCAATATAATTTATTTCATTATAATTAATTTTACACTGAATTTAGATGCATAAACATTTCAATCTTTTACAATGTTTTAAAAACATGTTCTCTCTTCCCGACAACAGAAATAATTTTCAATTAATTACTGTAAATTATATATTTTGAATTTTAAGAAATTTATTTTATATTTGGAATCAGTAGTTCAAATTATATATATACATTTCTTTTATTTTTGGACATTACGAATAGTAACATCTGTAATTTTTATTAATAGGTTAAAAGGGTAAATCTGGTAATTAAGGGTATGAATACTATTATAAAATTACCCTACAACTTTCCATAAAATTATTGGAGGATTTTTTTTAACATAAAGAATCATTCGGTTAAGATGACATCCTTTGAAAGCGACTTGGATGAGATTAGGACATTTAATATATTTTCTTTAATGAAAAGTTAAATATGTCTCAGGCAAGTTTTAATACATAAATATTTTTTATATAAGAATATATAGAAGATAAATTAAATTCTAAATAAAAATTCTAATTATAAATTGTTATGTTTATCATGGTAATTTATTTTTAATTTTTAGAAAATATATAATTACCATTAATACTTATAATTTGATGATGTAAAAATTAATTAATTAATTATAAATCAACAAAAAAAATTTTATTAAAAATTAATAACCATAAAAGGACCAATAAAGTTGAAATATTATTATTGGTCGAGTATACCTCGACCATAACCATCTATGGATCGATTTACTGACAATTTGGAGCCTTATAGATGTGTTATTGATATTTATATTATTTTAGTTAATGTGATGATAAAGTAGTCACATTCATTATTTAATAGGTTAAACTTTTTAAATTATGGATTTTATAGAAGATAAATTCTTATACATATATTATTGTATAACATATTAGATTTATATTCATAATATTATTTTAGTTTTAATTTTAATTAGTCAAATAATTAAACTAAATAAATAAACAATATTGAAGTCGTAATTATTTTATTAATGAAGATATCAGATAAAGGTGATTAAAAATAATAAAATAAATATATTTTTTGTTAATTTATATGTCTAATAAATTTTTAATATTACCTTGAATTATTATGAATATAATAAAGTAGTTGTTCTGATGTCAATCTGTTATCTTAATGTATTTAAAAATCAATGAATTGAATTATATCCAAATTGTTACTAAATATATAAAAATTATGATATGGTCTAATATATTATAAGGTACTTATTTATTTTCTATTTTATCTAAAATAAGTAAATTTATCATTCGTTTAATATTGAAATATGTGTTACCCTAGTTAAAAATTAAATTGAATAACTAAATGTAAATTAAAATGAAAATTCTTAAATTGATAGAAAAACATGTCTAAGATCTTATGGATGATGAAATTACGACCCTATCTTATCTCATGTTGGAAATACTGATATTTTTTTTGTTTTTTGATGGTGTCCTATTTTATTATATATTAATATATTTGGAGATCCGAAAAGTTCCCCTCACCTCAATTATAAAAGGCCACATCCTCCCTCACTACTTCAAATCAATTTGAGACTTAATACTCGGTAATCCGCTACTAGCTTCCCTTATACAGATCAATATTTACATTATAGATGTTAGTTTCTTCTTCCCAGACCAAATCTAGTGATCTATGGGGAGATTTAGAGAAAGCACGTCAAAGAGGAGGTAATCACCTATACCAATTATTTCAAACTTCTTCCTTCTTCTACTTCCACATCATGAGTTGTTTCATTATAAAGTAATAATTATTGTATAAATTATATAATGATATGTTATTATAATTTTAAAAAACCATATTCCACCTTATATCATTCCTAAAAAAAATTAATCACCATGTGTGAGTACTTAGGGTTTACCATCTCTACGTCGTGGTGTAATATGGTTTTTACCACCATCACAAATGATGGGTATAATGATGGAAGTAATAGATATATTTGATTATTATAAAATTATATTAATTCTTACATATTATACACCATGTAATTAAATATCATTCAACCAATATAAGAACTATATCGTTGCTTGTGTGTATGTACGACCTACCATCTCCACGATACGATGTGATTCATTCTACCAGATCTTCATTAAAGAATTATTATATAAATTTGTTGAATGTATAAGTAAGATATATATTATGTTAATATCACTTTCATAATTATATAATTATGACCTAATATGAATAAATATAACTTATTTTACAAAACATTCATAAGAACATAAAGTTGCTAATATCCAAATAACACGTATCAATGAAATGTTATTGATAAACGGATGATAATATGATCATATGTGATATCATAAAAATAAATATTATTATAGTATTAGTCATTGAAATTATTTAAATAATTATACATGAGGTTCATATACTTAACGATTATATCAGATCTAAGGAGATGAATAATTTTCCAATCTCATAATTATTAGATATTATTTATATATAAGTATTTATTGGGGTATATTTATCATCCAAATAAATGTTTACAAATTATTTAATAATATTTATATTATTATACAATTTTTTAATGCAAATTTTTAAAAATTGGTGAATTCTTTTTAAAAATGAATGAAATTAATATTCTATCGTTATTTGATAGGAGGTAATTTTTAACTTTTCCAAAAAAAGTTTTTACAAAATATTTTCTTATTTTTTTAAACATGAATGGATTTTTAAATTATCATAACACTTTATTTCCATTTGGATTACTCAAAACAATTTCCGTTTGTTTTCAAATAAATTTTTTTCTTTCAAAAAATGAGTGACATTTTGAGAAAAAAGATAATGATTTTGAAGAATAAAGGATATTTTCCTCAAGATTTAATGTCATTTGTTTTATAATAATTATAGCCTATGTAATATGACATTATTTAAATAGACTATGTTTTTATCCCTATTATTTCTTTTTTTTCTTGTTTTCATGATGTAATTCTATTTATCAAATCCATTTTTTATAAGGATTATAATGGAATGATGTTTAAGAAACACATTTTCCTTTAATGGGTTATTCTATGATGAATGAGTTATGTTTTTGTGGGACACATAAAAATGATTTCATTATGATATGGGTGGGAAATATATCTCCCTCCAACGCATTGGGTAAACATTTATATCTTGTGAGATATACATGGCTAGAATGAGATATTATCTTGGTCCAGTAATACATGAATGAAATTAAGAGTGATTTTGATTCAATAATGGACATTGTCTACTATGATGGTTTTGAAAATGATCCTTGATTAATGTAAAATGATTTTATATGAGTTTAATTATGCCAAAAAATTGCATGTCTTATGTTATAAATTATTGGATAACATTTATGTTTTTGGATTTATCCCATGACATGAAATCATGATATTTTATATGTAGGATAATATTTTCAAATGTTATGTTCTTATGTCCTATAATTATGATACGATTGATAACTCCCTTGTTTACCATAACTGGGCATCTTAGCTCACCGTTTAATATGATTCTTTTCTCCACTACACCAAGAATGTTATTAAGTAAGATATGTCAAAAAGTGGTCTAGTTATGATGAAATAAGTGGGAGACAATGAAGATATCTTATGAATCGGTTTTTTATGTTTCTCAAATTCTTAGGACATTATAACTATAAGGTCTTATAGTGGATTTTTTATATTTTATAAAGAAAATTCTTCAACATTGATCTAATATAAATGTATGTATTCTATGGGGTGTTGTAAAATGACCACCAATAAACTAGAATCCCCAAAAAACATCATGCATCTATCCCTACAATCAATATGAAATTTGATTATTATTTAGAAAATGATAGGGATATAGACTCTACCACTCATACCCTCAACCCCAAAATTTACACTGAGAACTATCACTATCATTTAATGAATGTTTTAGACCATCCATGGCATTAATTTTTCTATTATTCACAACCTATCACACCCAAAATCCACCTATCCAAGCACCATGTACACAACCAAAATTCTATCTAAACAATGGTTTCCCATTATCAATCCATCCAATACTGTTAAAACACAGTGTTCTCACACCCAAATGTGACAATATTATATAACCTTCCTCATTTACCATGTAGCAGGAAACAATAGTCATATGATCATATACCTCACCAACTAAAAACAAATTCAATATGAATGTTTCCATTATTAATAATAGACATCTCACATAATGACTCAGGATTCTCATACTTATATATTAAATAATTTTATATCAATATTTATTACATTATAGGGAAAAAATTTATGAGGACCATAATAGTTTAGTTTATTTGAAAACATGGAAAAAATATTATAATATCATGAAAGATCATTAATATATCCAGTTAAGATATTCCCCATTAGCACTCATCACAAAAATACCAAACAAAGAACATTTCTTTATAACCTGGGTAAATGTAATATAAGAAAGGGTGAGATAAAATTATAAGTAAGGGTAAAAAAGAATATACATAAGAATTACATGAGCATCATGGTATGAGAACACCAACATGACATTGTAAAACCATAACCTCCATATCAATGATAATAATTTTGAATCATGGAATAAAGATTATAGTCTACAAGAGATGAATCATATGGACATAAAATGACATGATACATGAGAGAACAAAAAATTCATGAGACATAAATATCATATATATCTTATATATATAGTATTTATATGATTATTCACAACCATTATAGGTGGTAATGGTAAAATGAATGATATAGGTTTGTAAGGAGGTCGATCATTGTACTTACAAATAAAGATTTCACAACCCAGTTGATTGATGTGTGTGTGGTTAGAGGTCGTACCATTAACATATAAACATATAATTATATTTAGAGTAATTAGATTATTATATAATATTTATATAAATATAATTTAATGGGATTGAAGAAGAAATAAAAAATGTTTTTGTTTATGAATGCTTTCTCTCAATTTGGTATCTCCATTTGGCTTTTACTAATGGACTTCCTTGGTTTGATTTTTCAACAATTTATGGCTTATAGTATTAGAATAGTGAATTATAGAAGATATTTTATAGGTATTTTACCATACAAATGGATTGATATGTTTAAAGATAGTGGGATGGGAATTTCATTTTTATAGTTGAGGAGGAGTGACATGCTTGTAAATACTCATTTTTTATTTACTATTTGGAGGTATATCTTACCTAATTTGTTCTGAAAATTGAATAATAATTTAATGGAAGGTTTATAAGGTCTATAAACGAATCCAACATTCAAATTAAATTAATTTTTTATGTTATTCCTTTACTTCTATGTTTCCCTATTTTTACTATTTTGACTTCTATGTGGGTAAATCATTTTTAAACATTAATAATTTATCATATAGTACTAAATTAATGTGATAAGGATGAGAAAATATTAAAAAAATATATTATAATGTATTATATCTAATTTATAAAATCAAAAACTCACATCTATTGGAAATTAATTTTTACAAGAGAGCATGTAATGTGAAAAAGCATTCCTTTAACCCGAACCGTGTTGACAATGTTTTTACTATTTAGGGGCATATATGTTTATTAAAAATTGAAAATTGGTCCATTAATGGAATATAAATTTAATTTATTAACATTTAAAATTCTTTTTCATAATATAGTATTTTGTTAAATCATCTAATAAAATATCATTTATTATAAACTATCATTAATGTGGATTTTGACATTGTTAAATTAATTTGGTTCTTAAAATATCATGGAATTGGTGTAATTCTATCATATAAATTTAAAAAAAATTATAAAATTATATATTAATTTAAAAAATTAATGGTAGACAGTAATTCATTCAATTCAACTAACTTGAATTATTTTTAGTGTCATTTATGTAAGTTAATTATTAAATAAATAATTACGGCGTTAGTGTTTCTTATGTTTTTTAATGTAATTATATGATATATAAATATAACTAAAATCGTAATGATAAAAAATCATTTATATTCCAAAATAATATTTATAACCAAAAAAATAAAAAAATTTCCCTATCCAAAATATTTTTAGAAATTTAAAGGAAGGAACAATGTTTTTCTTTTTCTTTACTTAACTTATATTATTAGACAATTCTTTTAAAAGTGTCCCAAAACAAATAAAACTAGATTCTAGGTTCATATGTTTCAAAATATTTCCAACTGATTGAATTTGGACATGTTTTATCTCATTCATACACATTACATTATAAGTAAAACCAATTAGTAAACTCAATTTATCTATAATCAATGTAATTGATTTCAACTATTTTCAGAAGTAATTATGGTAAAAAATAAAGATTTAATAATGATATATTTTAAATTATGATTTAAAAAGATATGGAATCGATTTTTCAAAAAATAATCTCACAAATATTGAATAATTATATTTAAAATTTATCTCACATACATGATAAGAATGTGAGTTTTTGATGTAAAAATTTTCAAATATTTATAATGTTTCACATCCAATTACAGTATGAAATTGATTTTAATGACAGGTATTGTATTAATTGATATATAATTTAACTAGAAAAAAATTAAAACCAATTTAAATAATAATTTTAATCTATAAATAATTTTAAAAAATATGTAGACTTCAATTAAAACTCGGGATTTTCACTATTCATAAAAAATGTAACAGCATAGAAAAATACCAAAAATTAACCCTAATATAATTTTGATATTATTCATTCAAAAATGAATTTTATTTTTTAAAATTATTTTTCTCTGATTTTTAAAATTCTCTTTTAAACTATTACTCCCAAGATAAATTTACCCTTTTTTAGAAGATGTATTATTTTTTAGAATACATTTATTTTATTTTGAAATAATTATGATTTTATTTATAATCTATAAATAAATAATAAAAATGTGACAAAAATATATTTTCATATGTTCTTTAACTCTATTCATTACATTCATTTCAATGGCTATGTTATAACTATTATATTTTAATAATAATAATAATAGTTCATTGTAGTTTAGTAAGTCTTGATCTTGCATGTAATGCAAGCTATTTAATGAATTTATTATTCTGTGTAATAGAAGAAAAACATTGTTTATTTTTACATCAATCTAAAATCAATATTCCATGTAGGGAAATCTTATCTTGGTGTTCTGTATAAAAAAATCATAACATGATGTAGCATAAATTGCAACCCATCAAGGAAATTTAATTATTCGAAAAAATAATTAATAATAACATAGAGAGTTACATTCTACCCCATTAAAATTAATTTTTCCGTCAAAATTCATTTTTTTCATCAATGTTTTAATAAATGAAATTTTGTTTCATAGAAAACAAAATCATAAAAATGAATACTACAACTTCTTTTCAATACTAAATGTTGGAAACATAATGATTACCAAAAGTAACTCGAAAGTACTCATCAAAATAGAGGAACATAGGAGGAAAGTAATGATTATGAAATTGAATAAAAGATTAGATAATTATTTAGAATCATAGATAACACTCTTTATAAGAAATTGTAAAATCTAAAAAATTTAAAAGACAAAAAAAACTTGTATTTTTGAATATTTATGGGTTCAATTGATTTATCAAAAATCCAGAAACTAGGATAATTTTTTTCGAAGACCATTTTCCTAAAGTTTAAGAATTAACACAAGGAAATATATGTAGATGATCTCATTCCATTTCATAATCATAATCTCACACTTCAGTTGTTCCACACTGAGTTTTCACATAACCCCTTTCTCTAAGAACAAATGTTTATTTTTTTCTACAAAACTAATGGATCATATGATCCATAAATAGTATGTTAATCCATTCCATATATCTATAGTTATCATCATAGAGATGGTTATAAAATTATATAAAATATAGATAAATATTTATATTATGAGACATTAATCTCTAAAACCTCATTAAATGTTAAAAGAATCAATTTAAAATTTTTTAACCTCTTAAACATTATGAAATATTGAATTCCGAAACATCATAAATAAGGTTACTAAATTTCCCAAAATTGTCTTAACATTGATCCAACATATATCAAAACGTGACTATTGATTTTCAAATACTGAAAAATTATATACCTTCATAATTTATTCCATTAAAATGTGGTAATAACCTATGTTACCATTAAACCATATTAAAATCATATGTGGTTTTTTATTTATTATATAAATCTTATATTATAAAAAACTATTCTCATTGAAATCATGGATTCATCATTGTAGATATAATATTAGATTTCATTACTCAATAATCCATGTAGATAATCACATGAAATTTCAATAAAATATTAATAATAATATTTTTATAGGGCTTTGTTGTATAAAAATCATACATGGAATTCCCAATCAAGTAGATAAGTATATGTATTTTCTAATAACAAATGTTCCACTTCATCCATAATGAATATATAAGATGTCCATTTTTCATTATATTAAGATGTTTTTTTCATTATTATACTCATTAGTCCTTAGATCATGGAACTTGTAAGCATAACTCCCAAACTCTATGAAATGGAGACACTGAAGTGTGGGAGGTTCATTATTTGGGGAATTCTCACAATTCAAATCCTTTAATAACTTATTCCCATCACATTGTAATTCATCAACTCAATGAACTTGAATTTAATACTTAAAACATTTATTAGTCCCCTTAATACAATTACATCCACGTTTCATCCCACATAATGTGTATAATGGAATGATATTATTATCTTCTTTATGTTTCTTAAATTTTCATTTGAACTCAATCTTCCTTTCATTTTCAAAACCCTAATATTGATACGTAACCATTACCACCATTTCCATGTTGATAACATATCAAACAAGTTATCCAATTTTAATGATGTTACATATGTCTTACCCCATTTAGAGAATTTAGTTTAGGCCATTGATTAGTATATAAAAATTTCTTTTAAGTTGGATTATAATACCAGAATCATACCTATCAAGCGTTGAATAATTAACCCCTTTTTACCAATAGATTCATCACCATTTTTCCTTGGATTGAGAAACTATTTCTCAATCTATGTACGAAGAATATAAGGAATTTACTAATTAAAAAATAAGTTAATTAATAATAAAAAATCCATAGGGTCAGGATTTTTATACTTCCATGTAGTCTTGATAGGATTCTACAATTAATATTAATCACCTTCCAAATGGTAGATAGTCTAAATTACTTTTTATTTTTCAAAACAATATCAATTGAAAAATATATTTTCAGTGATATTGATCCATTTTTTTGTGAATAGTGGATCAGAAGAGCCCCTAAAAGAAGTTGGACGTTGTATCATAAAAGAATAAAAATAATGTTGTTCCCTCCTTTTTCATTTGGAAGTCTAGAATAATTCACATCTTGAGAAATTTGGTTGATAATTGAAACTAGATATTTAATTCCAACTCGCATAACATTTATATTCTCTAGAATATAATAATTGCATTGTCCATCACACTTAATATTAACATGGTTTCTTCAGGTTTCATCAATTAGCTAAAACCAACCTCATAGCATAAGGAATAATAATCATAAGTGGGAACAACATAATCATTAAAACCCACTTATTCAATATTTATATCCAGAAATGTTTTAAAATATATGAAATCATAAATTTATAAAAGGTAATCCATAGTCGTCTTATATTTAAATCCTTCATGATGATTTATAAAGTGTTTTTAAATCTCAAAATCATACCCCCTGGTGTGAAATAAAGCCCTTTGTTGGGCACAAGTACCCAATAGATTCTAGCTCAATATGATATTTTTAGGGTTTTAACCCTATATACATGTATTTTATATCCAGATCCCTGTTTAGTATCTATATAGGTATTTAATTACTTTGAAACAACTCTCTCAATCCTTTACCAAAATTCTAGTATGTTGTCAAAAACATTAAATCATCCTTGGGTTTATGGATATATACATCCCGAGAAATATCCTTAGAAATATACCTTGGTATCTCACTATCATTTTCAAATACTATTTTCTAATGTTTAACTATATCTTTCCTTTTAATCCAACTACATCGACCTTAGATTCTCATTCTGGATATTACATCTTATTAGATGAATATTCCTTAAAATACACAAACCCATTCTTGAGAACCATACTAGTTCATTTATGTTGGAAACATGAAACAAAATATTCTTATCATATGAAATATATTCAACATCACCCATAAAGATCCTACCCTATTGTACTCTTCAAAATAATAACCTACTTACAAATTTTATTCAGAACATAGGGAAAGGAAACATAATATAGGGTGACATCATATACTAATTATGGGTAAAAAAGAAGATATGTAATCTTGACATGAGAATCAGGGTATGATAACAGTAGTGTGACATTGTGAAACCATACCAGGTATATAAATATAGTTAACTTTAATCATGTAATAATGAATGATAACCCCTAAGATAGTATTCATAATGTATTCCAATAAAATGATATATGATAGCAAAAAATTGGAATAATACAGAAATTTGTTCATCTACAAAAGCATATAAAATTTTATATCAAGGATACCCAACAAGAAATTCATAACATGTTATGCGTTTGCTGACCACCAGTGTACCTACTTCAGGCTTGGGATAACCAACCATGTAACCTCCATTATAGGTTTGGGCTGACGACCCGTGTACCATATGTGCTCATATATCACTTATTGTTACCCAATAAATTTTAGGCAGATATGGGTCCCACTAGTAACATAATTAAATAATACATATATATTCCAGAAGATCGTAAACATTCATCATATCGAAATCCATGAAATGAAATGGGTATCACACACATTTCAACATACCATAACATGTGGATAAGATATAGGTTTCTTAATCATTTAATCAAATCATTGATCATAAAAATAATTGATAATAATAATCATTTAAACATTATATGTCTTATGGAAGAGAAATGGTTTTCATAAAAATTATTCCATCAAAACAGAAACCATTATATGAATGAATATGAATTGTATCCTTGGATCACTTCCCCAGTAAAACATAATTTACCACAAGGAATTTTATATATGATAAATAAGAATTTTGAATTACCACTTGGAAAATTTATTAAATAAAATAAACTTTCATCGAAAATAACATTCAAAATACATTTTCAAAATGATTTTCCTTGAAAATAACATCATAAACTTATAAATAATGTTTTGATTTTTTTTTAAACATTTCATGTGGAAAATATATTTTATTCTTTGGAAAAATCTTTTAAAAATGTGGATCGTTTTGAAAACACATATCCTTGAAAATATCATTTAAATCATATAATGCAAGCTTATAGAATCATTAAAAAATTAAAAAATCATTTTTTTAAAATAACCATTGAAAACGTATAAAAGAATATTTTAAAATCATTGACAAAAAATTAAATTTTTGTACAATTTAAATTTTTAGGAAATGTGGTAAACTAAAAACTATCCAAAACTAAGGTGTTAACAAAAATATTATCTCAAAAAGTAAATATAGACCAAAATATGAATATTAGGACCATCCACACTATATAACACCAAATTAAGTTGGGTTGCCTACATATATGGGTCATTATTTAGATTATATTCAAAATGATCAGTAATAATGTCTTAGGCATAGATGTATTAATCCACGTTAATATTACTTTTATTATGACATCATGCTAAAATTTGGTCTATTTGTTGATTCATAGCCTATATTCTTCATTAATGGAATCACTAATCATTATATCTTAAATTTTCTCATCCTTATTTAAAGTATTTATATGTCTCATTTTTATTTGTATTATCTTTTGATCTTGTTACAAATTTTTTTGGAATATTATAGTAATCTTAGTGACGTCTTGCTTCCCCACCCTCTGTGAGCTGGGAAATTCTTGGAGATAAGATTTTATTGGTT
This sequence comes from Viscum album, assembly GCA_963277665.1. NCBI lineage: Eukaryota > Viridiplantae > Streptophyta > Magnoliopsida > Santalales > Viscaceae > Viscum > Viscum album. The sequence continues at coordinate 363,735,227 of OY728166.1, read as the reverse complement.
GTACTTCATTGAGACATACCCAACCATTAAGTACTAATGGGATTAATTATCTTAATCGGCCATCCCTTGGGAGTATTCTTCTTTGTCACTTAGTTTGGTGTCCTCATAAGAGCCCAAATTGATCTAGTTTCAGTTCCATCTAGTCATGTATATTCTCTATCCTTTATGATCGATGATGTCCATCTCATTTTCATCAAGGTAGAGAAATGATTTTGGAGGTGACTGGTCCATTATGATTCTCATTGGTCATGTGGCCCCAGTATAAAAGAAATATAAGCATTCAAACCTGGAAAATCACCTAACTCAAAAATCATTCTTGAGTATTCTTGTGTGACATTATCAATAAGGGAAATGAATTACTCAACTGAAAATCAATTATAAATTTATCTAGAGTTAATTGTATCAGAAAAAGATGAAAATAACTCACATATGTCATGTTCAACCTTATAAACATCATCCAAATCACCCCTAAAATTGGAAAAAAAATATATCAAACTAATGGATCATAATTTATAATACGTATATTTTCTATAAAAGCATCAGAATTAAGACTTACCTCATTAACTAGAAGACCATTAGAGTTACCTGTAGGAATAAATGTCTGGATCAGCTGACTAGGGGAATCATTATGTTGGAGATCCATGTTAACAAATCAAAATAATGGAATTGAGTGTCCGAGCAACCTGAAATTAGAGAAATTCTATACCAAATACTCAAGGACTACCCACACCTTGCAAAAAAATTCATCCCCAACCTAAATCCATACCCATTAAACCATTGGATTGGAAATAATGACCTCAACACATGTAAAGTGAGGAATGGATAAAGAAACAATGTTTTTCTAAACTCCAAATATAATAAATGGCCTACCATATTTCCTAATAAGTGAATTATTGATGGATTTTTAAAAAGAAGAGGACTTTTCATTACATTTACTGAGAGTTTTTTAATTGAAGAATCATGATTCATATAAAAATTATGAGACCAGTGAATGAGAAATAAGTTTGATATATTAAAAAATTGGGAATCTCGTAACAAAGACGTAACAAAATCACAAACTTAGTATAACCAGATCATGAAGTATCTCTTATCAAGGAGACCAATAGTCACATTTGCTTGAAAACCATAAGAGATTAACATCAATCCATCAAAGGAATCAATCGATTATTGATACTGAATAAAAGTATCAACCATCATATTGTTGAGTAGTATTGAGTCCTTGGTGAACTCCAATGTTGAAATAAAAATATGGGGAAACTGAAAAAGATTTAAGGCACATTAAGTAAATGAACTATGTCAGGGAAGGATAAAAAACAATTTTGGGTGGATAACATGAAGAATAAAAGAGTTTCTTCCCAAGATGAAGTCAAAGTAACTCCCCCCTCAGATAGGGGAGGGATCGTAGTGGAAACTGTCTCCCTAGGGAATAATCAAGAGCACCAGAGCATCAATGGTCACTATACTATTAATAAATCGTTTAATATAATTTAGAACACTATCTAAACTTAAAAAAGGTCAAAATTACTTACATAAAATATAAATTTAAAATTAATATCTTTCCAAAAAAAATTTAGAAAACATTTTCTTAAGAGAGTATTTTTTAAAATGTACAAAGTACTCTTCGACAAACAGAGTGTATATGAAAATTGATAATCTCATACATGATTTATTTGTAAAAATTATGATTACTTTCACATTTTTAGTAGAAGTTAAAAGATCCTAGATCAAAAAATAAAAAATAGATTTATTTTAAAAACAATTTGTAAAAGGGTAAAAAGGATAAAATTTTATTTTAAAAATAATAGGATAATAGTATAATATTTTCGAATATTTTTAGAAAACATTGTTTTGAAATAAAATAGATTCATGAGCAAAGAGTGAAATAAATTTAAATTTTCTTAAAAAATTATTAAATATCTTAAAGTACTAAGGAGTAGAAAATAGAAAAATTTTCTAAAGATATCATGAATTTTCATATATGAATAATGTTAATGATTATTCATGAAATATTTCTCACAATATTTCATCAATGGAATAATAATAAATAAAAATCCCATTATACTATGAGATTGTAGAAATAACATCTTTATATTTTGGTAACATTGAATCACAATACCCAAGAAATAATAACATAAAATGAGGAATAAATTATCATTAAAATAAGTATATTAATTATAGAACTCTTCAATGTGTATGTATATACAACATTTTAAGTAATAAAGGTTAATAATGTAACATGTGTCTCAAAAAATGAAAATTGAGAAAAAAAACTTCTCTTACCAAATTGGTAACATCTGAACTGAAAACCCCATTAAAGAGATACCCTAAAATTGACATATAAAAAACAATAAATTTTTTAACAAGAATCATAAAATATTTTCATCGATATTATATATGACACATATAATAAATAGGTTATGGATATAGGATGTGTCTCATGAAAGTAAAAAGTTAGATGAAAAACTGTTACATTAAGTATTGACTCTCAACATACTTATTAAAAACTCATGTATAACAAATATATTTTTATTATAAATATATAATATATACATATTCATATATATAATATCTAATATGATTTATTTTTGACTTTATATTACCTATTTATTATCGATTCCACATTTAAGTTTTGTTTTGGGTAAGAACTGCTTCGTTTTTCATAAATATTTTGACTATTTATTCATGGTCCTCTTAAATATACCATGATTTAAATATATCCACAATTATAAACATGATATAAATATTATATATAAATATTATATATGTATTTATAAAAATTCATAAAATTTAGTTATAGGAACTGAAATACAACGTTTATGGAGATAGTACGGTGTACATATGTATGAATGTTGTTTTAGTTTTTTAATAGAACTGAATGAATGGAAATTAAATGAAAAATATATATATATTATAATTATATTATAATTTTAATGTCATATATATCAAATATGTTTATTAAAATCATCCTTAATACATTTCATGTATAAAGGGAATGAGTCATGTCACTTCATGAGGTCATAGTTTTCTATAAACACGAACGAAGTTATCGTATTCCCAAAAAATGGAAAGCATGAAATTATTTGTTATATAACAATTAAAAATAAATTTAATGTAAAATATTCCATATATATATCATATATAATGATTTTTTCCATCATTACATTCATCCTTGAACACCAGTATTGAAAAAATTAATGACATCAGTTCATGATGCGGTAGTCCACTAAACACATGAATGATTATTTCATAACCCATTTGATGGAAGTTTGTATGGTTTTAGATCATAGACATAAAATAAAAACATATAATTTTATTTATTATACTTATTATAATATATAATCATGACATAAAAAGAAATAATGGGGTTTGAGAAAGAAATAAAACAAAAACTAATTGATGATTAACATTACCTCTTATTGAGGAATATCGTTTTGGTTTGCACCAATGGACTTACATGGTTAGATATATGACCAATGTAATTATTTTAAGATTATGGTAGGGAATTTTAGAATAATTTTTTATTTTTTTTAAATAAAATGGTCTTGATATATGTGAATAGAGGGGGGATTGAGTCCCTTTTTATAGTATAGGAGGAGTTTCATTCCTATAAATACCCAAAGGCATTCGTTATTGGGAGGTATCCCTGGCCCCATGTGGATAAAAAATTAATTAATAATATATTATATGATATATTTTATATATAAAAAATTACAACATAAAAAATAAATTCATTTTTATAATTTTCATCCATAACTTCTAAGTTTCTTTATTTGGACCATTTTTGGTTTTTATTAAGGAAACTAATTTTCTAACCAAGGAAATTTATAATTTTGAACAAAATTAAATTGATAATTATTAGAAAATTTGGAACCCATAAATATAAAATATTATGTCTAATTTATTTAATAAAAAATCTTTATGTGTTGGTAATTAATTTTAACAGAAGCATATGTAATGTGGAATAACACTCCTTTAATAATAACCTTGCAGACCAATTTCTGATTTTTTTGGGGTCAATATATTCGTTATAAAATTATAATTGGTCCATTAATGAATATTATATTATATTCATTAATATTTACAAATAAATTAACATAATATATTATTTTAAGTGATTTTATTTAATAAAATATCCTTTAATATAAATAATATTAATGTCAATTTTGAAATTATTTAATTAATTTGATTGTAAAAATATAAATAAAAAGGTGTAATTAAAATATATTTATTTAAAGCCTGGGTAATATGAAATCTTGATCTAAAAAAATGGTTGACCATAATTTATACAATTTACCTCCCTTTTATAATTTTTAGTTTAATTAATTTTAGTTAATTATAAAGTAAATAATTATGGTGTTGGATTCTCTTAAGATTTTAATGTGATTATATCATATAAAAAATGAAAATAAATTTTTATTATAAGAAAACTATTTTTTCTACCAAAATAATATTTTTAACCAAACCTATTAGTTTTATCTAATCCAAAACATTATAGAAATTATAAGAAAGGGAGGTATATTTATGGTCAATTACCTTACTTAATATATTATTTGGGTCACCTTCTTGAAAAAATGGCCTAAAAACATATAAAAATATATCCAAACTTCATAATTGTCTAAATATTTCTTGAAAATTTGTTTTCAACATGTTTTTTCATTCATAAACCATATGTTCTAAATTAAACAACTAAGTAAATTCATTTTTTTCTTTAATAACAATAATTATTTTTAATTGTTTTCACTAATCATTGTTTTAATAAAATTAAGTTTTACTTACTAAAAATTATAAATTATGATGATTAAAATTTTTAAGTCAATGTTTCAGATTAACTTTATGAAATGTATGAATTTGACATAAAATTAATAACATATTTTTGTCAATATTGCTGGTTTTTAACGTAAGAATGTTCAAACTTATATTTTATTTTACATCCATTTTCAATTTAAAATTTATTAAAATGACCTTAATAGTATTAACTAATATATTAAATAACTGGTTATAAATAACAAAAAAAATTGAAATATATGGTAACTAAAAAAATAATATGAACAAAACATGGAATTTTCATCTAAAACAGTGTATTTTTCACTATTTATCAAAAAATAAAACATCTCATAAAAATTCCAAATATTCCCACTAATATAATTTTGATAATATGCATTAAAAATGTTGTTTATTTTTCAAATATATTTTCAATAAGTGGTAAAGTCTAATTTTAAATTATGTGTTCCAAGAATAGTTAAACAAACTTTTAGAATATATATTTTTCTTTAGCATAATTTTATTTTTCCTTTAAATTTATATATTTAATTTTTAATCAATATAATAATAATAAAATGAGAGAAATATATTTTTTTAAATTTCAGTTAATATTATTCATTCCCTACATTCCAAAAGTTATGAGGTAACTATAATATTTTCAAAATAATATTAATGGTATATTGTATTTCAGTAAAACCTGACATTGCGTGTAACACATCCTATTGAAAGAAGTTAGTATTGTTTGTAACACAAGAAAAAAAAGTGTTTCATGAACCAATATCTAAAATCAATGTTTTTTTAGTGATACCATATATTGGTGTCATCTATATAGGAACCATAACATTTTGTAGCATGCAATTGAAGCCATTACAGAAATATAATAATTCAAAAAATCATATATACTAGGGTTGTTACATCCCATTTGGAATCTTATAATAGTTCTGAATTCCAACACGTATCAAATATAAATACATGAACACCCATCATCTATATCATTTTTTCAATAACCAAAAATACTTACCTACAATATAATATTGTACATGAAACATAACCAAAATAATCAAGACAGGTCATATAAACAATCCTTCACATCAAACTATCAAAGGAAAAAGGTCTTAGGTCTCCACACACTAAATTAAAATCACACTAAAAGAAAGAATAAAAAAAATAAAAAATAATATATGGGAGGATAATTTCCAAAATAGAACACATCTAGTGGTATTCTCATAATTGGGTTTACCTCTATCACATGTTTCACAAGCACATCCCATGAGACCAACTCACATAATCTAATCTGCATCCCAGGGTCACTAATCCCAACCTCCTAAAACATAAACAATTGTTTAAATGATATATATTTCATAGTATAAATAAAATACCACATTTTTTTAATCTCTAGGTCACCCAATATCCAAAATCTTAATCAAGGTTTGGTAAAATTATAATAACAAAACCTCTCCTACCCACTCTTCGGTATGGAATAATTTATAGGGGTTTCATGCCTCTAGTACACATTATAAAGGGTATATAATCATAAAGACTTCATATATATCTAGTAAACTCTATAGGTTCTTTTCCTCAAATAATAGTTTACATAACTCTTATGGGGTCTATCTAGACACAGTTTGTAAAATCCTTGTCACTCATGAACTCACAATAGCCCCAAATAACCATAAAAGAAGTTTACCCAAGCACACTAATCCTCTATATCACCTCATCCATTTATTTTTCATCAACATTTAATTTTAAATTGAAAATATTTTATCATTTCACATGTTTCATATTTAATTGTCAACAAATTTGAATTATATTCATAGTTTGTGAGGGAAAACACCATAAAATATTTTTACAGACATTTTATCAAACAAACCCATAAATGTTTATATAATTCAAATCTCCCAGACATTTAAATTAACATAATATCAAAATGACTGCATTTAAACTATATTCATATTCATATATTCTATAATTTAAATATATCATTTCCTGGGAACTTAAATAATCTCTATATTCACATGTACAAAATAAATAATGTTTAATTTCAAACATATTATAGGAAAGAAATATAAGATTCATAACTTTTCATTATTTACTGAAAATCATCATTTCACATAATAATTTTATCTAACTATATTTCAATGAAACAACCCTATAATTTCTCATGTAATATGACAACATAGTCTTAAATGGGAGAGAAAAATAAAAAACTCTACTGTAACAATATGTTACCTTCCCCCTATTGTTTTACAAAAAATTATTCACAGTCTATAAGAAAAAATAAATCTGATAAATAAAAACGTATGCCAACATATGTCTAATGAAATATACATGTTAATCATTGGTAATATACAGATTCTATACAAATCATGAATGTCTAGAAATATAAATGAACAAACACACTCTCTATCTCTTTACACACCAATAAATTTCTAAAACCCATAGATAACAACATCATAATCCAAAAGTCTCACCAATTTATAAAATAAAATATAAATATAAAAAAATTTACAGAACGACAATTCACATACTAAGAAACGTGGATTTTCCCTCATGTGTGGGATGATTATTCCCAAGAATGATATCTTTAATTAGTTATAACTCATTCCTATTATCATTTCTATAATTCTAAATCAGTAAGAAAAATTCAACACACACATATATATATATTTATTCCTCTAAACCAGCATACCATAAGTAGTAGATCAAATAGTGGTGATACAAGGCCTTCAACGCACTTCCCCATAAAACAGATTGTTTGAACTTTCATTGAGGTTCTATAATGATAATGTAGGATTGTAATTCCATTTGGTAAAATTCATTCTAATAATTAAATAATAATAATAACCCAATTAAAATTACATAAACTTAACTTATTTTTCTTCTAAGAGCCAATAAATATGTACAACATCACATGCTATAAAAAATGGGTATGACTTATTTTACTAAGAACTCCCATGGAGTAGCATATATAGGTAGATAAAAATAAAGTGAAGGAGACAAATAAGTCATCACAAAATGGACATGAATCCCACCTAGTCCAAGAATCAATACTCTTATGTTTTTTTCATAGTAAGGCATCATGTAAGAGGAACTTCCCGTAAACTTATATACTACAAAGAGATTGTATGAAAATTTCTTACCCAAGCTCCCTAGCAGGTTGAGAATGAAATGTTTACAATTTTTTAAGCCACTAAAAACAATGTCCCTAATATAAATATCAAATATATAAATTTTATGGGAAATTGATACTGATAAAATATAAAAAAATAAGAAAATAAATAATCAAATAAATAAAAAAAATCCTCAAATCCCAGGCTCCGGGGTGACACATGATGTTAATTATACACACATAAGAAAATGTAAGTATATATTTATCGACAACATATATTACGGAAAAACGGGTTCCATGGTATAACAAAAAGTCAACCATCGTCATGAAAGCATCATGGAATCCTTGGGGGATCAACCAATATTCACATATAACGATGTCACTAGGACTCCATGGAAGTAGTCCATCGAATTATTCTTAGTTCCATCATGTAGAATCCAAGAAATAAAACCTTGTAGTTCTCTAATGTAATTTTAAAAAAATATGGTTTAGAGGGATTTTTAGTTTCGGGGTCAACTAGATCCTTAGAAACCAACCATGGTATTATATCCTATAAGTGCAAGAAGAATCTATGGACATGGTAACACCCTAATATTTTATGAATATATTTTTTTCTAAATTAATTTATTTTTTTCTTCGATATTATACATTACATAAATTATAGAGTTTATCTTATTTTGTACAAAAAGATGTATTATCATATGTTACGTGCAACAATGTGTTTAAATAAAATATGACATGTAATTAGAATATTATTATTTAATATGATATTAATATCATGGCTTAGTTAATGATGTGTATGAATTAAGTTTACCAAATTATTAAAATATATGGTTTTCACCAATAATTAAAAATAATTATTTGGTTACAAATTAATTAAAAATTAAAGAATAAAATTATTGAAAATTTAGTGAAATAATTTTTGAAAAAACTATATTAATTCAGAAAAATAGGTTTTATCTCAATAAATTCAATAAATATGTTTTGAGGAATTATTTTAATGGAATTTTTTATAATATATAAAATAATTTTTTTATTATCCATCTTATTTTCTTTCTTCTCATTCAAAAAGAGTAAATCAAATTTAATGCTTAAAAAATATTTTCATAGAATTATTTATTATCACATTTTCTGGAATAACATTAAAAATTATTTTTTTCAAATTATATGAAATTTTTTATAAAAATTAGAATTCATTTTTAAATTTTGAATATCAATTTTATCATAGGGTTAATTATCTCAAATATTATGAGAATAATTTTTTTTATGAATAGTGAAAATATTGTTTATTAATAATAATTCTCATTCCATTTAAATATTTTTAAAAGAAAAAAATTGTTTTAATATTGTTTCAAAATTAAAATTAGTAAAATTATGTAATTATTAATCTATTTATTTTTATTTGGAAAAATTTCATACTGAATTTTAATATAAAAATATTATAAAATTTTCTCTTTGGAAAATTGATTTTTGATGAGTCTATAAGATTAATGAAAATGTATATTTTTTCTCTTAGATGAGTTTAATTTGTAAAAATGGATTCCATATATTTAATAAAAATAATTATTATTACATAATAAAGTCATATTAATTTTTTTACAATGAATAGAAGAAACACTAATTAAAATTAATTATCATGGTTAATGATAAAATGGGCTTATCAGGGGTTATACTAAAAATAAAATTAGAAAAATTAACAAGAAGCTCTAAAAAACAAATATATGGAATTTTTGTGGCATTTTATCCTATTAGTTTCAATAAATCCCCATTATAGAGCCTTTTGTGAATTTGAAGACAAGGCTACACTATTTTCATAAAAAAAATCTAAGTGTGTCCTCTCCACCTGCATATAAAGGTCCACCCCCTCTATTCTCCTAAAAAAATTCCAAAAAATATTGGTCCAAAATATCCACTAAAAAATTAATTAAATAAATATCTCCCTATATCATATAATATTTTTTAGAGCATAAATAAAATTTATGAAGGCATTAGGTTAATCATAAATAGGTTGTCCAAAGAAGAGGAAAAGTATTAAACTTTTTTATTTTGTTTCATGTATTCCTCTAATTCATTAAAATATTAATCATAATGATGATATAAAAAATTATCTCCCATATACTTATATTATTTTTTTAATGGAATAAATTATATCCATATAAGCCTCGCCATTAAAGATTATGTAATCTTGAGATAAGTAAATTTTTTTACATTAATTCACATGGAGGATATCTTCAGGTTTTGAGATTTAGAGAATTAAGCCATAACTCATACATAAAAAAACATTAGAAATACAATATGTACACTTCCAATAGTTACTATTTCTTCTATAAAACAAAAACATTTATTAGAAAATGTTGTTTATCTTCATTTTTAATCATAACTTTTACTCCTTCCCATCCATGAAATTATTCTTTTTTGAATCACGTGAAAAACATTTTGAAATGTGGGATAAGCATTAAAAATCAATAAGGGATACACAAATAAGGAAAACTATTAGTCTTTGTAAAACATGTAAACCATGAATACTTTATCATAATGTAATACTTTTCATCTTTACGAAGTTGTAATAACAGTTCATTAAATATAAGATCAGTGCTTAAACTTTTTGCAGTCAAATATTACCTTAAAACCTATAGGGAGAAACGTACAACATATAAAGTTAACTTTGGACATAAAATTTCATAAATTTAATAAACTAATCTCCAAATTTTACATATATCACTAAGTGGAACATCCATACGACTAAATTCCATAATCAATACATTGGACGTTATAACATAACCACCCATACTTGGTTTATCACAAACCACCTATCTTTAGTTTATCACTTTAATACCCATATTTGGGTTTTCATGTAACCAAACATCATTGTTTTATCACATATACTCCCATAAAATGTCCATGTAACATTATATAATCATAACACATAATGATTGTAACTACAAATATTTTACTCTTAACATTTAATTTGCAATCCCAATATATCATTTCATGATATTTAAATTCTAAATCATCTTCCATAACAATTTTCAACACCAAAACACCAAAAAGGGAATAGGGTTTTTCTTTTCATTTTGAAAACATTAAATCTTGTAGATGAATCCAAATATCAAATAACAGTTATGTCAGTGGAGAAGTCGTTGACACTGCTTACATTAAAAAACATTCCTTTTGTCATTTAGTAAAAGTCTTTGTAGTAAAAATATTCATATTGAAAACCATTGATAGAAATTAAAATTCAAATGGGTTTATTATACATTTTAAGATAGAAGGTGGTTTATATTATCAAATGTGCCTCAATGAAAGTAAATTGAGTTGAATTCCCTTACAAAGATTGTATCATAAGATTAAAGATAAATAAATGACATAATTATGTGTGAAAAATATAAATACAAAAAATATAAGTGTATATTCAGTGTAAAACAATCATAGTTAATTCACACATTTTATTTTAATAAAACAAATGACATGGATATTTAACTCAATGAATTGATATTGAGTGATTATTTCCCTTACCATGAGTCTGACATTCCTTACACATTCTTTATATTTTAGAATAATGATAGTAGGTTAATTTATTCTTTATTTAAAACCTTTTTTCTAGTTTATTATTCCTTTTACATCACTTATTACCATGTTAACCCAATTACATAACTATTTATGTTAATATCAAACAATTTGTTCATATTCGGTACTTGAGTAAAAAATGAACGTGTACTAAGGTTAATTGTCCATATGATCAATATTCCATCAACTCCAGAATAGAATTCCCTATTTAATTATCACATATATCATGTATATATTTAATTTTGAATAATCCATAATATTCGATGATAATAAATGGAATGCACCCCTCATAGAGGCAGTAGGCCGTACCTATGCATGAATGCTACTTTCATTTATTTTTCATGTTGAATTAATAATAATTAAATAATATAAATTTATATTATAATATTAATATTTTAGTAATTTCATATATGTATCATATTTTTAATAATAATTTTATTTGTATGTTCAATGAATAGTTGGAATGAGTCATATCACTTTGAGGGGGCGGTAGTCCACACTTCCTCAAATGAAATTATCATATTTGCACGACATAGAAAGATTAACGGAATGTTATAGATAAAAATTACAGAAACATAGAGACAATATTAATATAATATATATCATATAAAAAATAAATTCCATTATAATGGCCAAAATTAGGGGAGATATGGTAAAATTGAATAATAATTGTTTTGTGAGGCAGTAGTTCTCCGTACATGGAAACAATATGTTCGTTACCAATTAAATGGATGTGTGTGTAGGTTTTTATATAAAAATTATGATAAAAAATACATTTATATTTATTATACTATTTATTTTATGTAATAATATAATAATAAGTGTTTTGGGAGTGTAGAATGGAAATGAATATAAAAAACATTAGAGAAGGTGTTACATCTTAATCAAGTATCTTCTTTTGGATTATACCAAAAGGATTAATTGGGAGGATTTCTACCCTATTTAAGTCTTCTAGGATGAGGGTTGGTATTATAGGAATATTTTTGGTCTGGTATTGTCTAAATATAATGGTTATTGAAGTGTGAGAATTATAGAGGACTCAGTACCTTTTTATAGGATAGAGAAGGGGTACACATAGAAACTCTTACATTATAAAATTAGTATAAATTAATTTATTTTATTTAAATGGATCCAACATGATAAAAGTATAATATAATATTATTAGTATTATAAATCCAAAAATAAAATTATTTTTATACCTTTATTGTGTTTATTTTAAACCTCATCTTTTCTGTTTACCCTTAATTATTCTCTTAATTGTAATTGTGGTAACAACATTTGAATTATTAAGGGGATATTAATTTTTCTTATATTGGGTAAATTTTCCATAATTTTACACTTAATGAACATTTATATCTTATCATATTCACTTTGTGATTTTAATATATTTATAGTATTTTTCAATAATTTAATAAATTACTATTTTTATAAAACATCAATAATATCAGTTTTATACTATTTATTTTATTGAATTTAAATAAAATTCTAATAGAGAGATAATATAGGAAAATAAAGGGTAAAATAGTCTTATAGCATGTCATATTCAATTATAAAATTCATTTATGACATAAATTATGTCAAATTATATATATTTTAATATTTATAATATCATTTATTTGATTCCTTCTTTTATAAAGCAATCTCTCCACCATCTTTATACCATAATGAAATTTAATTATTTAATATCTAAAAAATACAACTAAAATACCATGTTGTAAGAAATATAGATATATTTCAAATGAATATTTATAGTCTAAGATATTACTTATATAAACCCATATTAAAATTTTTTTGGTAAAAAGATATATATTTATAACATATTTTTCTTTACATTAAATTAAAAGAGATCGAGATGCGGCTGGTTCCTCTCTTCCACCGATAACCTAGCTCTAATACCACCAGATCCGGCTCCCCCCTCCCGATCGGAGGGGGGAGACTTGCAATTTCATACGTAGGGGATGCGTCTTGGTTCGTTTATGCCCTTTCCAAGGATTCCTATTTCGCCGAAGGTCCCCAATATCTTCCAAGAGGCGCCTCAACTCTCTCTACTTCCGAAGGAGATTAACAGTGCTGCTGATCTTTGCAAGCTCACAATGGTGGCCTGATTCCGTCTTTAGCATCCCTTGGTTGAAACCTTTGATCATTTCATTTCTGAATCCTGGAAGCTTCAGGAGTGGGCGGTTGTTGGTCTGCTTGACCTGTGACACTTCATTATTCGATTTGGATCAGAGGAGGATTTGATTTACGCCTGGTCCATGTCCACTCATAGATGCAACGGGGCATCTTTCTACCTGTTTCGCTGGAGTTTCGATTTTCACATGCGGCGTGATCCTTCGACTTTCCCGACATGGGTAAGTCTTCCAGGGCTTCCTCTCTCATTTCAGAATCCTTCTATCTTGTGTGCGATTGGTAATATGATCGGGAGGTATCTTTGTTCTGATTGGCGGACTGATTTGGTTTGTCATCCTATCTGTCCAAGAATATGTGTGGATGTGGATGCTGCAAAGCCTCCAGTCCGATGTGTTTGGATTACCGATGAGCAAGAGTTTTAGTGGTGGAAAGTGGTGGTTTTTGAATCTTGGATGGATTATTGTGTATCTTGTAGACGATGTGGTCATTTGGATGTGAACTGTCATGGTGGGAGGGTCAGTGGCTCCTCACAATTGATGGGGGTGAGGCGCAATGGAGGGTGTGCTGCTGCTGTTGTGGATAAAGATGTGGGATTGGGTCCTTATAAAGATGGTTCGACAGTGGGAAGGGGTGAAGTGGGGGAGATTCTGGCCGCCAGGAAGGACACTGGATGTGTTGGACGTGGAGATGCTGCTGAGTAGGATGTCTGGGTGGGAGGAAATGATGGTGCAGTGGTGATGGAGTCAGTGGCACCAGTGAAAGGGGTGGTCCGAGAGTCTTTGGATGGCGCTGCAATGGTTGATGAGCCTTCTCCAACAACCTTGCTGAAGGGGATGCTGCGGGATAATGATGATGAGGTCCATGCTTCTGAGGGGATATTGAGCATCCAGGTTGGGGCTTCTGGTTTTGTTGCGGCTGAGGTTGCTGAGTACATCGGCCCTGTTAACACAGTTCAGGTGGAAGTTCCTGTGTCTTCTGTGGCTGAGGTTGCTGTGCATACTGGTTCTGAAAACACCGTAAAGGATATTTCTTTGCAGAAGGTGGAAAATAGGTCATGGAACCCGATGGTGAAGCAGGTATTTGATCACTTAAGGAGTGATCTCGGTCTTGTGAATGCTGATACTTTGGGAAGTTCTTGCATGGGGTCAGACACAGTGGGAATTTCTCTGGACCCGGTTGTTCCGACTCAAGGTGGGAATGTTGTTGATGTTGTAGGATTGGTGACCATGGTCACTACTGAAAATAGATTCCTAGAGCTGGAAGGCGAGGAGGCTCTGCTTGAAGAGGAGAAGGATGCAAGGCATGATGGCCTCTTGTAGCTTCCCAATTTTTCGATGGCTACTGCAACCGAGGAAGGCGTGCGGAATCTGGTGGACCAGCCACAAATGGAGACTAACAGTCTGGTCCGGTCGGATTCTAGTTTGGAGGGAGGTTGTCAGGAGGTTAAAATATTGGGTAAGTGTGGTGACATATCGGATAGTGACAAAGAAAAGGATAGTGGTGCGGTCCAACCATCCTAGAGTGCTGTTGTTCATGGTGAAAGGATGAAGATGCATGAGGCTGTTGCTGTTAAGACAGACCCTCCACGACAAAAACCGCGGAAGGATTATTCTTATCTTCCGAGGCCGGTGTCTACCAGATATGCTTTTGGAAAGGAATGTTGGGCTTTGCAGTCCTCGAAGGAGTTTCTATCTTTGGAGAAGCTGAATCTTAGAAGGAAATATGCCAAGGTTCTTAAGCATTATGAATCATCAGAGTGGGAAACAAACACTGCAGAGGACATAATCTCTAAGGGGGTGGTGATGAGTATGATTTTAATGATATGTAGTTTCTTTTCTGACTTTGTGTAACTGCTGAATGC
This sequence comes from Viscum album, assembly GCA_963277665.1. Classification (NCBI taxonomy): domain Eukaryota; kingdom Viridiplantae; phylum Streptophyta; class Magnoliopsida; order Santalales; family Viscaceae; genus Viscum; species Viscum album. Next base: position 363,719,799 of record OY728166.1, on the reverse strand, counting down.
TTATGCTTTTTCTTTTATTAATAAATGGTTAGAGGCTCGCCTCTGACTGAGCGTTTTGGTTAAATTAAAAGTTATAAGTGTTATAATCACACCAAAATGGATTCCAAAGGACAAATTTCCATCAAATGAATTTTATTGTTCATACATATCACATCCTATATAAATAGTACCAGTGTTATGGTAGTTTTATATTATTAAAATATTATTTTTACCATTATTTAGATGATTTACCCTTAAACCGTGATAAATAAAATAATTACTAAAGTTAGTATTCATCTTGACTAAAAATAAAAGTATCTATTTAAATAGTTTTGACCATATGATTCCAAATATATAATCCATTTTCCAAAATCGATAACATGGATGTTGAAGTAATTAATTTTAAATTAAATATCATTATCAAAATGAGAAAAGTTTATTTAGAAAAAATCATCAAATGATTGACATGTGTTTATGTCAAATTTCAATGTTAATTTACCTCCATTGAAAATAATTGGATTATGTGATTAAAACAATACCTAATTACAATTTTAAACCAAATAAAATGAAAATATAACTATATAAAAAATTCCGAAAAAATGAATTTTGAAATAAAATGCAGTTTTTATACTATTCATTAAAATATTTATTTTAATAGAAAAAAACCAAAATTTAAATAAAACTAAATTTTGATGTACATATTAAAAATAAGAAGATTATTTTCCATATATAACTTTTAAAAGTGTAAAAACTATATTTAAAAAGGGTTTGACATTAAAAGCCAGTAAAAAAACATTTTTTAAAAAACATTCATTTTTTTATAATTTTCTTTTTCTTATATAATTTCTAGAAAAAATATAAGATGAATTTTAAACATAATATTTAATTTAAATTTCATTAATATAATCCAAAAATCGTGATTTGATTATTTTATAAACAAAATTATTTTTACATAAATAGTTTATCTTAAAAACAAAACCTTTATATTCAATTGGTTTTTATTTTATAACCATTGAATCATTATATTAACATGTGTAACCCCTATTTTATTAATTTAGTATATATCCTAAATTCCCTCCCTTATAATAGATATGTAATGAATATAACTTAAAATAATAATATTAATGACATATTATTTTTTGATATAACTCGATCTTCTGTGCAAGAGAGATTTTAGATAAACCCATTGTTGTGTGTTGGGTACACTATCACACATTGTGACCTCTTTAAACTATAATTAATTTCTATTTCATAAATATTAATAAACATGAAAAATTATTATTCTATAGTTACCTAGGATGTAACATTCCCCCGCCCCTTTTGGAAATTATTTCCTCATTATTTTAATTTTGGTCGATAACATAGGTATTACATATTCAAATACATATATTGAAATGTCGCATATAAAAAAGGATTTACAAAAAAATCCAATTTAAATGTAAGAAAAGAAGGCATGAAGGTCACCTGAGATAACATATACTAAGATTATATGTAAGAAAAAAATGGATATAAAATAAAAACTTACTTTCAAGTTCTAATGGAGAGTGATAGAAAACATGATCATTTGAATGTTAAAAATTACCAAACCATAAACATATGATTGGTTAAATGGTCATTGATATCATTGTAGGAAATGTAAACACAAAAAATGATTTTGGTTTAATATACTTTTCATAAAGTTGAGGAAATTATTGATGAGATTCACTTAGAACAAAGGAAACATACATACTTGTTAATTGTAGTTTCATCGTTTAATAAATTTCTACCACAAACCCATATTTCCTCCAAATGATGAGTATTTAAGATGTAATTTTCAAGTTTGAATCACTATTATCAACATCCATAGAATCACATGAACCATGAATGATGATCTATATGTTTACCTTGTCTTTAAACATTAACAAGAATCAAAAGGGATAGCACAATATCAAATAATTACACAAAAAATAATAATCTTTAATAAGTTGATGGACTACTTTTAATCTCCAAAATTCTACATTAATACACATGCTCTACATATACCATTCAACAAACAAAATATCTTTCAAATTCCACAAAATAATAAAAACTATGATTGAAACCCAATGTTTAGAAGTACTTAACCACACGGAATTCAAGGATATGTTTTATCATTTATCTCATTAAATAACTCTTAATGTATCATACTAAAATGTAATTTACGATTCAAATATTCTTACTCATAGGTTAATCATTTCCATAAAAACCCTAATACCTATAAGTCCACAATAAAATCATAGATTCTTCCAAAATATAATGTGTCCATTACTCCTCCATTAAAATTCCATAGTATTCTATTTAATATGATCATATAAGTTTCCAATAATTTTGAACATCTTTCGAAATAACATTAGTCACGTAATCTACAAATCATTTTCTAGTCCTAGGGTTTTATATTATATATAATATATTTCTCCCAAATAAACTTATTATTAATGTCTAAAATCAATTAACTAAAAATAAAAAAAATATTACTAAACAAGGACTTCACCTAGGCTAGTGGTAGGTGATAAATCCATGCCACCCTTCTGTTGTGTGTTTGATTCCCACAGCCTTGTTTGATGCGATAGGTTTTCAAACTTCCCCTAGGCTTTCATTTTTTATAAAACTATATAATTTTTATAACATTACCCAAATGAAATAAAGTCCTAAAAAATTACCATAACATGTTTTAACCTTATATATTATCTATAATATTTCATTTTGAATCCCAAAATGTCATTACCTCAAAACAAAAGATTATATAAACCCTAATTTTTATTTATAACATTGTAATTATGTCCAAAAAATAGATATTAGTTCATAAAATAACATTTTCACATAAAAAAATGAGGGTCACATATAATAGAAACAATTATTCAAAATTAATCCCACCATCTTGAAATAATTAATACTTTTAAACATTTCATCATACTACAGTCTATCCTAACTCTTAAATTAGTTATATTTTTAAATTTTTATCATTCAGTGTTTATAATGATCCATTAAAAATGATGTTTAATATTATTATTTAATAAATATTCTCTTTTAAAAAAATATGACTCATGCATAAATATTAAAAAATGTTAAAAAATGAGATAATAAATAATCTATAACTTTTATAGGTATTTTTCAATTTCCTCATTTTCAATTGGAATGGAATTAAGTATTGCTAAAATATATTTGATTGGTCATGCTGATCCCATTCCCAAACCTTCTTCCCCTGAATCCTATTTTAATAATGACTATACTCCTCACATTTTAACCATTTTATTGATAACTCAAAAATAATTCCCATCCCTTTCATGAAGATAACCGAATGATTTTTTTTATTTGGAGGGTTATTACTTTATGAACCACATAACCACATCTATAACACCTTTCTGTACCTTTGAAAAATTGTCTAACTTGTTTCTCTCCACATATATGACACATATGTTGATGAATATTCTTACCTATATAATCATGACCAAATCATCCAGAGGGATTCATTTATCTCATATATGATTATTTTTAAAACTCACCAAGGTTCATGTGGTTTATCAAGAATCTTGATATTTGGTTTAGAGTTACCAAGATAGTTCTTATTGCATCTCCAATTTCATTTTGTTACTTATTTATAGAACCACCACATTTTCCTTCATATCCATTGTAACTTGGTTCCTGCTGGATCAATCCATTTACTAAAACCCAAATTTTGTTGTGATGATATCAATAAAATCATCATATAATATCTTATGAGGAAGATAAACACTAAGATATACTTATTCATGTTATCTGGAAATAATTTAATTTATATAAAAGAACTATAAATCTTTCTATTATTCTGTCTTTTGTGGATATATATAACTTATAACTTATGCTTAAATATCACTCTGTCCTCTAAAGTTTTCTAAGACATCATATAATAGAGACTATAAGGCCCTAACATTAAACATTACGTAATCTTGAGATAATTAAATAATTTTATTTTAATTCACATCGAGGGTCTTCTCAGGTTTAGTGTTTTTTATAATTAGGACATAACTAATACATAATAAAATACTAGAAATTCATGGTGGAAGCATCCAAAAAAATCCATTTCTTCCATAAAACAAAATCTTTCAAAATGGAATATGGTTTCTTTTCATGTTTCATCATAACTGTTCATTAATACCATCCTTAACATGATCTTCATTAAATCCCATGAAGAATATTTCAAAACATGGGATGAGCATAAAATGTCATTAAGGGATATAAAAATAAGGAAAATAATTAAAATTGTAAAAACATTTAAACCATGAGTACTTTATCATAATGTAATATTTTTCACCTTTAATAAATAATAACTACACTATACTGAATATAAGCTCATTACATACCCTTTTTGTAATAACAGATTACATTAAAACCCATAAAAGTAACATATGACATATAAAGGTATCATGGTACATAAACATAATTAAATAGAATAACTATACTTCTAACTTTCCTATAAATCACTAATTGTAATAGTTATATAACCAACCTCTATACCTAAGGTATTAGAGGATATAACATAACCACTTGACCACGGTTTATCAAGGATCCACTCTTTTTTTTATCATGTAACCACTTGTCTTCGGCTTATTAGGTAACCACCATTATTTTTTTCTCATGTAACCACCCATAATTGGTTTAACACATAACCACCATTCAAATATCCATTTACCATTATATAATCAAAACACATAACGATTAGAATTATCAAAATTTTACACATAACATTTAATTTCCATGAACAAGAAATAATTTCAAGATATTGAAATATAAAATATAGTTTCAAACCCATTTCAAATAAAAAATACCCAAAAGGGAATAAGGTATTTCTTTTCCTTTTAAAAACATTAAAGATTATAGAGGAATCCAAATATCAAATAAAGGTTACATCAGCGGAGAATTCATTGTCGATGCATTCCTTTGAACACATTATTTTTTTCATTTAGTAAAATTCTTTGTTTAAAAAATATTCTCTTTGAAAACCATGGAATAAAATTAAATGTCAAAATGTTTTATTATACACCATATAAAAGAAGGTGGTCTATATTTCCAAATATGCCTCAATGAAAGGAGATTGAGATAAACTCCCTTGAAAAGATCGTATCATTATATTAAGGATAAATAAATGAAATATTTATCTGGGAAAAATATAAATATAGTATATATAAGTGGATATTCAATGTAAAATAATCTGTGGTCATTCACACATATTCATGGAAAAATAGAACAAATGACATGAATATTTTAATCAATGAATTGAAATTGAGTTAAGATTTCCCTTACCTTGAGCTGTACTTTTCTTGTACATTGTTAATTATACTAACTAATAAACCTAGGATAAAATATAATTTATTAATAGCCTTTAAAATTTTTATTATCACATTTATATAACTTATTAACATGTTATAAAAATTACATATCTATATAAATTCATATCAGCCATTTTGTCAATATTTAGTACTTCGGTAAAAAAAATTACTTATTTTGATGTCAATTGTCCATGTGGTATAATTTCAATCATAAAAAAATAGTTTTAATGTCTTAAATATATTATATATCAAATATATATGTATTTATAGTAATCTATAATATTTTGGGATACTAAATGAAATGTATCGTTATGTAGAGGGTAAGTTGTATGTATGCATGGACACTACATCCATTTATTTTTCATAATAAAGGAATAATAATTAAATTATATAAATTAATATTATAATACTAGTATTATATTAATTTCATCTGTGTCGCATATATTTAATAAAACTATCCATCATACGTTCCACATATAGAGGGAATGATTCTTCTCACTTTGAGGGGTAGTTTTCCACACTTCCTCAAATGAAATTATCGTATTAACACAACATGGAAACCATAAAAGTATGTTATAAATTAGAATTAAATAATAATAGAGACAATATAAATATAATATATATAATATATAAAAATATTTTCCATTATAATTTCCACCATAAAAGGTGGAAGGGGAAAATTGAACAATCATTATTTATTGAGGCATTAGTTTTCTATACACAGAAAGAGTATGTTAGTTACCCATTAAATGGAGTTGTATGTAAGATAAGATAGAAAAATTATCATAAAAATATCCTATTATATTTTTTATAATATTTATTTCATGTAATCTAAGAATAAGAAGTTTTTAGTTATGGGATAATAGAAATTAAACTAAAAAGCATGAGAGAAAGCGTTACCTCTTAATCAGGTAACTTCTAATGGTTTATAACAAAATGCATTCTTGGGAGGATTTAGACCCCAAGGGAGGATTCTAGTATGAGGGTAGGGATACTAAGAAGTGTTTTTGTAGGTATTGTATGAACCAAATGGTAACTTATTTGTGATTATTAGAGAAGCAAGAGTACATTTTTATATGTGAGGAAAGGGGTATCCTTGGAAACTCTAATTTGTTTATATAAATATAAATTAATATTATAATTAAAATGACTCAAAATTGTTATATAACTCATATTAGATTAGTATATTTCTTAATATTCTCACAAAATATTTTTTAGACATGTGTTGATTTTATTTTAATCCTTACCTTCTCGATTTACCTTTATTTGTTCTCTTTTAATTTTAATTGTGGTAACACTATTAATTATTAAGTGGATGTAAATTATACTTATATGGGGTAAATATCCATTAATTGGAAACATAATGATATTATATACCTTATCATTTACTCTTATTCATTTTAATTTTTTTTAGTATTTTTAAGAATTTTAATAAATTATAATTTTTATAAAACATCAATTATTACCATTTTTACACTACTCATTTTATTGAATTTAAATAAAATACCTGCAGAAAGATAACTTCAAAATATATCATTCAATAGTATTATAACATTTAATATTAATATATAAATAAAATTATGACATAAATTTTGTAAAATAATATTTATTTTAATTTTTATAAAATCATTTATTTTATTCCTTCATTAATAAAGCAATCACTACATCATCTTTGTGTCTTAATTACAATTAATTATCTATTGTTTAAAAATTATAAATAAAATACCATAATATTATAATTTTTTTAAATTTATAATTAATATTTATATTTTAAGAGATCACTTATATAAACCTATATTAAACTTGTTTTAGTATGAAGATATATGATTATATCAGATTTCCATTTAAATTAAATTAAAATTTATATGTGTTGTAATCACATCCATGTGGCATCCAAAGGAAAAATGTTCATACCAAGGGTTCTTGTAGTCGTCCATTTCTTATAAAACTGGATAAGGAAGAGTTTTAGGGTCGTTTTATGTTATTATAATATTGTTTTTCTCTTATTTTCTTTATTTACCCTTTAATTGTGGTAAATAAAAATAATTACTAAAGTTACTATTTATAATTTATAAATATTAAAGTGACCCATTTACATAATTTGGAAATTATATTTTTGAATATAGAACCTATTTTTTTATATTCAAAATGAATAAGTAGTAGTAATTAATTTAAAATTAATTTGTATTGTCAAAATGAGATAATAATTTTTTAAAGTAAATATCATTAAAATATTGTGAGGCCTATATATGAAATTTCAATTTGAATTGATCTCCAATGAACAAAATTGGATTAAATGATAAATAAATAATCCAACTATTCTGTAAAACTATATAATATGAGAATATAAATATATAAATAATTAGACAAAAAAGGCAGTTTTAAATTAAAATGCAGTACTTTTCACTTTTCATTGTAAAATGAATTTTATAATAAATTTTCTAAAATTTCATCCGAAGTAAATTTTGATGTCTCTATTCTAATTAATATGTTTAATCTATCAAATTTAACTTATAAAATTTTTAAAATAATATATTCAAAATGGGTTGTTTAATAAAGAAGGTAAAACTGCAATTTTTGAAAAACGCTCATTTATTTCGAAAAATTGTACTTCTTCTTATATAATGTATAGAAAAAATATAATATGAAATTTAAAAATCATATTTAATATATAAGTATTTTATATAATTCCAAAATTTTAATTTTATTATTTTATAAAGACAATTATTCGCACTGAAATATTTTGTTTGTATAAAAACATGATTTATATTCAATTGGTTTTTATTTTATAACTAATGAATCATTATATAAACATGTTTATAAAATTTTTTTAAATTTAGTTAATATCATAAATTCCATCCATTCTAAAATCTATGTGATAACTAAATATTAAAATAATCATATTAATAATACATTATTTTTTGGTATAACTCAATCTTGTGTGCAACGTTAGATTTGTGAGGAACTAATTGTTACTTGTTGGATACACTATCAGATAGTGTCCCCTTTAAACTACGATTATTATTTAATACAAAAATATTCATATATTTGAAAAATTATTATTATATAATAAACTGTGATTTAACAACCCATCTCGTCTTCCATGAAATGGAAAATGAAACTCTGGATCATGTGTTCGACGGATTACAACCTTACGAGGTGATATTATTCATTTTCCATTACTACCTCTCAATTCTATATATAATAAAGGATTTAATAGTTATATATTATATTTATTATATTATTATACCTCTGTAAATATAACACAACATCTTACTTCTAACATCCCAACATGTTGGAAAACTATAACATCGTTTGTGTGAATGGTGGACTATTCAACTCGTGAACCAATGTCATGTGTTTTTCACATATTTTATAATTAGATATCAATAATTATGTATTAAATAAATATTTATTATATTTTTAATATAATTATAATTATTAAATTATAATATCACATATACCTTTTCACATTCCATTATTTTGTGGATACAATAATGTAATTCACGTGTATATTGGGATACTTCCTCGCGAAGCGATGTGATTCATTTTTCAGTAATGTTTTCATTGAAAGTAATTAAGGATAAATATAATGAATATATATTATATAAATATATAATTATAATTTCCCTAGTTATTATTTATTGTTTTCTTTATTTTTATTCCATTAATCATGAAAATCGATACAGTTTTTATGCATACGTATAGCCTACTGTCTACATGAACGTTTTCTTTTGTTCTCTACCTCTATCATTTATATATTACTATATACATATTTATAATTAATATGTATTATATGAATATTATGGTTAAATTTTTGATATCACAGAACCATGATTCTCAAGGCCTTCGGGCCATCTTAAGGCCTTAGGGCCACCCCAAGGCCTTCGGGCCACATGAATGCAGGCCCCAGACACACTACAAAAAAAAGGAGAAACACCATAAGAGGATTCAGATTAGGTGCACTCACCAGAGCAGAGCCAAATGGATTTTCAGAATGTGAGGGTATGGCTAGGCCATCGGTACCAGCCTGTGCTTGCACAGGAAGCCTAGCTAGACGGTCATGCAAAGGTGGATAGCTACTATCAAGATGCAGATGTTGGGGAGGTGTAGTTCCTTATAGATAGTCTGGTTGCATTCCCTAAGACCTTCGGGTCATGTAATCTTTTAAGCCTATGAGCCATGTAATCTCTGAGTATACATGCCTTTTAAGGGTTTCCCTCATCCCTTGAAAGGGGGTTTATCAAAAATTAATAAAAATGAAGGCCTTCGGGCCATTCAAGAAAAATAAAAATATGAAAAACAAAGTAGTTATTACCAAAAACATTATTTTTAAACTAAATTATTAATAAATGGTTAATAAAAGGTCATAATTAAATCATTTGAGGTATGATATGTATAATTATGGTGCATTAATAGATTTATAATTAACTTATATATATTATACTATTGTTTTGAAAGTGTACTATGGAAGTGGAGACATAAAGTAAGTTATGTTTTATCTAAATCTACTTTATTTAGAACATATATTTTTTTATCAACCTATATTCCAATGTGCGGTGTATATATTTCCAAATTAAAATTATATATTACTAATATCCTTATTTTTATGATATTTAATGTTCCATTTTATGTTATTCTTTAATGGGGTCCTTTGATTCTAAACATACCAAACATGAAAAGTTTTGACATTATATCTCATTGTTTATCAAGATTTTTTATGATTATGCTTTCTATGATGAAATATTAAGAAAAAATTCTAGATAACTAGATGAATTTTCCGGTCCTATGCATGTTTAATGAAAAAAAATTAATTTTTCATGCTTTATGAACTCAATAGGTCAAAATAATGTTCTTAATAAAAATTTATATTATTTCTCTCATCGATTTAAACCCCATATTCTTCAATGTCAATGTTTAATAAAAATGTTGAAAATATTTTCTAATATTCTCAAATGTTTCAATTAATTAAATTTTTCCAATTTTTGAGGTTGTACATTGTTTTTTAAAGGGAATATTTATGTCATTTTTGAAACAAATCATGTTTAGATCTTCTAGAAAATGTTAAAGGAACGTTGTTTTAATAGTTATGAAATGAATGGAATTTCTTGTAATCATAATGAATGAATCTTTTAAATATTCCATTATAAGTTACCAATGATATTTATAATTAAATTTATTTTTTAAAAAATAATCTTTAGAAAAAAAAAATCAAATTTGAAGGAATATTTTCTCCACAAAAAATATAAAATTATTTTTAAATATTTATTTATATGTTTCTAAAATAATTTTCAGTGAAAATTATTTTAATAATTTATTATGTTTTAAAAAAATCAAGGCGGAAAGGAAATTTCCCCCAAAAAACATTCTAATTTTTTTAAACCTTCTATTATATGTTTCAATGTGTATATCAAAGAATGTATTTCCAATTTTTTTAAGAACTTTTAATTTTAAAAATTGGTTTTTAAAAAGTGTATATTTATCTAAGAAATATGCCACGTGACTTTAAAATATAATTTTCCATTTGATATGACATCTTATGATATTAATTACATTTTTTTGGGGATGTGGTCAAATGTTACCATTCTTAGTCTTTCTCTAGATGGTTTATGTTTATTATGAAAGAATATTTAAAAAAACAAATTTGTAACATGGGTTATAATATGATGAAATTTTTAAGAAACCTATTTCATTTCATGGAATCTAACATAATTAATTTCTATTGAATACCATTCCACATCATGGGTTCTAATATAACGAATGTTTTATGATATTTTAGGATAGAAATGGTTGGATGGGTAGAACCAATATCTCCCAGAAATTTATTGGCAAATTATTAATATTCTATTTCCAAAGAGATTTCGTGAGAGGTTATCCAATAATATAAAATATTGAACATGGGAGGTGATTCTATTCATGAATAAGGTACATTTGAGGTTATCCCAGGCCACACATATAGTGAATGTCTTGGTGGGTAGCATTACTATATGGGTTTCTATTATTTTGTGTTTCCATAATTCTATGTCTTATGCCATTGTTATTTTCTCATGACCTTTATTAATTTATTCATATTCTATTGATGACTTATGATGTAATATATTTTTCCCATGACTCAATTTTATGATCTATGATATGTGGGTTATAGTTTTCAAGTTTTATTCTAATGTTATCATAACCTTATGATCATGCTATGTGTAAATGTCCCTTGTTTTTATTTAATAAGAATATGAGATACCAATATATTATGTCTCCATTCCCAATGTTTTGAGGAAAGGTATTATGTATGATATGTCTTCTAAGGGTGGTTGTTATGAAGAACTTAGTGGGAGATTATATTACTCACTTATAGACCGACCGTTTATGTTTCTATATTTTAAAAGGCATGATGCATAAATGATTATGGAATGGATCCATTGTTTTGTAAGGAATATACATTTATTAATATTTAATATCAATATATGATATGTTTGGGTCACTATAATTGGTATCATATAAATGTTTTACTTAAATATTAGAAACTATGATGATAATACATTTATGAGGTCCTGATGGATATTTTTAATGATAATTCTACGAATAAATCTATCTATAGGGTAATATGCTAGAGTAACGGTGATGGATAGAGAAAATGGATTCCCAAAATTTTAATCCATATGCAGACACTACATTTGGATGTGGTTCTAGGATAGATATACCCTGTGGTGATAACTTAAGAAAATTGTGTGTTGAGCTTCACTCATGAATTATCTAGTTCATAATAATGAATCATATTACTCACATGGTTTTATTCACATAGGTGATATACATTAGAAATTAAAAACACTCTATAAACCATCATAAAGGATTTTAATAATGAATTACAATAATCCTATGATGTCATATATTTGAAATAATGTATCATTATTTTGAAGTAATATGAGTGATTTTTCATTATTATGTGGTCTCCTGCTATGATTATTCTTAACTGGACTATGGTATTAGGTTTCAGTCAATGTTATAAACTAAATGAAATATTATTAATATTTAATTTTAAAGTAAATATATTAATGAGAAACCATATTTTGTGATGAATGGATTGAAGGGTATTGTGATTATGTATAATTGGTTATCAATATATATGATTTAAAAATTACATGTCAACTAGTTCCTCATCTCACCAAATAAGAGTATAAAATAGTTCAATTAGAGCTCGGGTGCTGGAGACTATAGAGGAATTAATTCTATGTTTTGTATATGTTAGAAATGTCGTAATAACTACTCAAGGGAATGTATAAAAGGGAAAAAATGTGTTTTTAGTTTGGAAAAGAGATACACAAAGCATGTAATTTCTAATGAAAAATATAATGCTTCATTAACACAATGGATCAGAACAATGGATTCCCTAAGGAATCATCAGTGGACTAATATTATAAATATTGAACATATGGGAATTATAAAAATATATTTCCTAGGGTTTAAATCTAATTAATATATTAAGCATAGTGATTTCATAAAGAGTTATACTAACAATGAATAAAAGAACAGAGATGATGTAAGAAATTTATGTGTTGTTCTAAAAGTATTTTTTTCTTAAACATTATAAGCATGATTACATTGACGATGATAAAATTAAATACCTATATTATATTTTATAGTTCAGTAAAAAGGTATTAAGGAATAATTTGATGAATCCGAGTTAATAGTATAATAACTATGTGAAAAAGATTGACATGTTTGTGGGTATTTAATATTTTTGTTATATAAGTAATGAAATGTATTAGAATTGTTTTGATGATGTTTATCATTAAGGATTTTAAAAAATAAGTTGAATAATACTGATGAACTAAAAAAGTAATTTAATAGAAATGTGACATCATATGGAAAGCACATGATTAATATAATATAAAACTTAATAAGTTCCTGATGTTGAGAAAATTTGTTTTAGTTTGAATAAGTAGATGATAAATATGGATATATTAAACTCGATAGTATTAATGACCCCTAAAAGTATTAATGACCTATTGAAAATGGGTAATATTCTATCTCTGATGGAGTTTTCATCATTTTTTGGTCAATTTAATATAATCAATAATTTATTGTGTTTTAGAGAATAATGAATAATGTATTTTTTTCATTGAGGTGTTATGGTAACTTTGGTTGTTACAATGATTTAGGATAATATAAATCCAATGTATTGATAGAATTGGTATGTAACTATTAATAGATAATAAATTATATTTGGATGAGCCATTTTATGTTAATTATTGGGAAATTTATTGACCTTCACTGTAAATTTTGAATTTTTGAATGGTCAATGGGTTAAAAAATTATGGAATAGATTAATTTGGACTTCGAATGTGGTTTTATAGATTACTCTATTACTTCACCATATGAATATTTATTCATATTAGAAAACTTTTGATATCTATTTTCTTATGATGATAAAATGACATATAATGAGTATCATATAATTATATTATGGGTCCAATGATCTATTATTAAATCATACACAACAAATTAATAATAATTTTATGGAGTAAGGGACGAAGTGTAAATTGATAAAGGTGAATGAATATGATCAAATTTTGAATACAAGATAATGGAAAGCTATAATAAAGGTATATAGGTCCCTTTAAAATTATTGATCACATTAGAATGGAAACCTATCAATTGAATATTCCACTAAACCTCTTTCATATCCAAGATGTGTTCCACATATAACTTTATAGAAGTATATAACTAAGCCATCCCATGTACTGAACATTTAGTCTGCACTATTTTTGCATGATATTTATTATGAGGAACATCATGAAGAAATTATGGATTGAATAGATAATGATATAAAAAATAAGAAAAATCTATTAGTAAAATTTTTCTGGAAAAACCAATTGCTTGAAGAAGAAATATAGGAACATTATGACATAATTGGTCATAGTTAACTTGCTTATTTGTGCCAAAGTGATAAATCTTGGGTGAAAATTTTATATTATGGGGAGTACAATGTAAAGGTCTTAGATTTTATTATTTTTTATCAAATTAATTATATTTCATCATTGGTATATTTTTACGCATATGAGACTGGGTTTATCTTGTGTTACATGCAACAACGAGTTTAGCTTATATTACAAGCAACATTGAGTTTTAAAAAATGTGACAAAAAATTAAATTATTATTGTTTAATATGATAGTATTCTCCTAGAACTTGGAATATAAGGTATGAATAATATTAAATAAATTATTAAAATATTTGATCACAAAAATATATAATATTAATTCTTTATATACCAATTATTTATAAATTAAAATAAATACCATTTAAAAATAGGTGTTTTTTTAGAAAATCTATTTTTATGCGTAAAAACATACATTATATCAATTATTTAAATAAATATATTTTAATGGATTTAAATTAAATTTAAATCTTATATATTCAATCAACTAGTTTATCGTTCATCTTATGTATTTTTTTGGTGTGGATAAGAATAAATCCAATTTTATTCATAAAAACAATATTTTTCTAAAAAGAAATTTTATCAAAATTTATTAAACTTATTTGAATATAAATTATTGACAAATTTAGAAAATATATTTTAAAATTTATAAATTCATGTTTTTAAAAAATATGACTAAATTATGTCTTGGTGAATTTTTTACATTTTTTCAAGAATATACATTTCTTAATGAATAGTGAACATTAGTTATTTTTATTAAGAAAGATTCATTAATTTTTTTGAATTTAAAAACATAAAAATTTTTGGTTCTAAAGTAACATTAGTTCCTTATATATTTATTAATATAATTCACATCATTGTAATCAATTTCATATTTCATTTTGATATAAAAACATTTAAATCTTTTGAACATTTTCACTTTGGAAGCTGATTTCTCACTGCGCCTTAGAGTTTAATTTTAAAATAAATTTATTCAAATCATTATGTTCAATTTGTAAGAATGTATTGTATATTTGAAATGATAATATTTAATATAATATAATAATTTCAAATTAATTTTGTATTATAAGGAGGAGTAACAACTACAAAAATAATAATTAATGTGGGTGTGGGTAAAACAAGTCTATCGGGGGTTAAAAACTATAAAAGGGGTAAAATGAACTATAAACATGTCCAAGACCCATTATATAAAAATATATAGACCTTATAACCTATATGGTTTGATACTTACTCATTTTAGAATATTTTTTTAAAATGAATAATGTTGTTAAAATTTATTCTTTTAAAATATTTCCTTGTATATTCTCTCCCACACTTTTAAAAGGTCACGCCATATCCTCTCATATACCCGAATTAAAGAACATGTTTTCACCACCAATGAATTACAAAATATATTCCTTAAATCCATTCCCTCATCTTGGAGTTCTTTTTTATATCAGATATCCTATCTAGGAAGGCTTTTTGTTAAATCTGATTTTGTTGTTCAAATAAGAAAAAATGTTTTAAACAATGAATATTTGTTTTAGTTCATATTTTAAATCGACGTTATCATCATAAATTATGATGATATAATAAAAAAATATCACCCACATATTTATATGTTATTATTTTAATGGAATAACTCATATCCATCTCTTCTTCCATCAAATGGGAAACGTAATTTTCGATCATGTGTACCGCCTCGCTCATAGATGTTAATCATTTTACATCACCACCCCTCATGGATAGATATATTGATATATTTAATGTTTATATATTATATCAATGATGTTATTATACCTCTATAATTATAATACAATAATTACCTTCTCACCTCCTAACCCATTAAAATAATAATAACTTCACACATGTGTATAGTGGATTACCGTCTTGTGAACCAATGTAATGTGTTTTTCAATTTATGTTTTTATTGGATGATTATAAGGATGAATTAATAGAATAAATATTATAATTATAATTTAATTATTCTTCTAGATATATTATATCACATATACCTTCTTATTTTCCATTGCATCGGGGGTACGGTAATGTCCTTAATATGTATGGTGGACTACCACCTCAAGAAGTAATTGATTAATTTTTCACGAAATAATTTCATGGAAGGTAAAAATGATGAATGTGATTATTATATGTGATATATAAGAAATAATAATTCGTTTTTAAATGATCAGGGTTATTTACACACTTTATTTAGATTCATTACGAAAAATGAAACAGTTTTCATTCGTATGAATAGACTACCATCTCCATGAATGGTGTATTTAATTTTTTATAACTAACATTTATGGATTACTATAAATACATATTTAATTAATATATGTTTTATTTATATCATTTTTAATATCATTGATATAATTTAACAATTTATTAAGTAATATTATTATAAATATCATATCAAAAAATACAGGATAAAAGTAGTTTTTACCCCAAACCTGGTTCTAATAAGGATTTGGTAATAAACTAATAATAAAATATCATTGTTAAATTAAATATGGTATGATATATATAATTTTGGTTTTATAATAGATATCTAAAAAAATTAAATATATTATATGTGAGGTTCTAACCGTTACGAAAGAAGTCGAGACATAAGGTATGTGATTTTTTGTCACATATTACATTCTTTGGGTCATAATTTATGTTTTGATCCTATAATAATCAAGGAGGTGTGTCACAAAATAACCCATGTAATCTATTAACCAAGCTGATATTTTCATATCCTGAAGGGAATTTCCAATACCTATAGGATGGCGACTAGAACCTCTCATTATACAATATGAATGTGGGACTAAATTTCCTACAAACACAACAGAATAAAGATACACTAGTTAGTACACATAAAAGATAAAATTCATAGGCATGAGTGTTCTAGATGTAAAATAGATGAAAAACAAAAATGAACAATGGAAAATTACCATAATGTTAGGAGAACCACCCAAGTCAAAACATACACAACTCTACATGCCAACGGATGAATAGTTACTACCACCTCCAAGTGGTGCCTTAAGCATTCCCAAACATTAACAAAGATAATATACAAATATATGAAGGCACATGTACTGTGTGAGATAAATTTAATTATGGTATCACCAAGGATTACATAAGAGATTTCCACATTATATTAACTAAATTGATCTTTAAAATTTAATTGAATTGGTTTGGCCTTTAGAAAGGATAATTATAAAATTCTTTCCTTAAGTTTAAAATGAATAAAAATATACTAAAAAAATGGATTAGTAAAAATTTTATTTAAAATAGTATATATAAATCCAAAATCCATATGAATGTATTTTATAGAAAACATTGGCATATATATATATATATATATATATATTTGATATAAAAACTAGTACAGAACATGTTGACATGAAAAAAGGTATTATTTTTTATGGTTTTGGGACTCCACACACCCAAATAGTCTCTCAGAAATATGTGTTCACACTTTATCCTCAATAATGACTATAGAAGAGACATCATTGTTCTATCATGAATGTGACCTATTACAATTATGTATTGTTTGTGTTGTAAATCATAGAGTGTTTTTATAATATCTCACTAACTAACTAGGCATGCATATTCTCTAGTAAAATAAATATTGGGGAATTTATTTCGATACATCTTAAAATAAAATTCAACCCATTCTCCTATTTCGAATAAGCCAAGTTTCTTTTTTTAAATTTTTTTGATAAAATCATTCAATTTTCAATGATAAAACCAACAGGTTTTTATGTGGACTAGTTTCACATAGTTTTCCACATCTTTTTACTGTATTTTTAAGGTTTAATTAACTAATTTTACACCTTTTATTAAATAAATGTACTATTGTACCTTTTTAATTAAATTTCTTAATTTAAAAAATTTATAATTAATTATGTTATTTTAGTATTTAAAATAGGTAATTTAGATTTATTAATTTTTATTATCATATATATTATTATTTAGATTATCTTGCATTTATTTTCCCACTATTTAATAATTTGATACTTTCGATAATCTTTTAAACATATTTTTTTGAATTATTTAATTTAGAATCATTAAAATAAATTAACTTTATTAATTTATTTTTTTAATCATTCTGGAATTTTATATTATGTATGTAAATATCTTATGTTTTAATATAATAATCCAATGTATTCTTATGATTTCTTTTTGTTCATTAATTATTTAGTTTATAATTTTAATATATTAATTTCAATAATATTATAAATTAAGGAAAGTTGTTAGTAACATAAGAGTCAAAAACTATTAAATTCATTCTTTTATTAATTTAATTAAGTTTATTAAATAATCAGTAACAATTAATTATTAATTTTTTTTATTTTAAAGATTAATCTAATAAATAACCCACTTTATGTATTTCAATTAATTTATTTAGATTTTTTAAAAATAAATTAATCAGTTCTTTAAATTAAATAATTTAAGTGTTAGTTTTAGTTTATTAATGGGTTTATGTTTATTATATATAATTTTCTATAGTTTTGTAATTGTGACTCACCATTGGATTGTGCAACATTGACTTAAATTAATTGCGTTTTTATTTAATTTAGCTTTTGAACATTTTTTTGATTTGTTTTAAATTAATTAATTATAGTTTGAGGTTTTTAATTTAAGTTTTTCTTTTTTTATTTAATTTTTTTAAATGAATCACCAATGTTTTTTAAATATTGGTGAATTGACTCACTGATCAATTTGAAATGGTGTTGGTCTCACTAATCATGGACAATGACATCAGTCTCTTTCTCTAACTATCAGTGATTTGTTTTTCAAACTATAGGTGACTTATTACTTTTAGTCATCGGTGAGACAATTGGAATCACCGATATCGATCCACCCACTCACCGATCTTTCACACTGGTTACTTATATCTATCTATAATTGAATTTTAATTTCATTTTTAAAATAAAATGGTTAATTGACATATTATTTTAATCTATTAGTGACATTTTTTTATCTGTCGGTGGGACAATGCCTCTCACCGATGAATTTAAACTCACCAATTATGTTTTCTCTGTCAATAATTCATGACTCACTGATAATTTCCTCTTGCCGTTTCCACTCCCCAACATAAATCCCCCACTCACCAATCCTAATTTATTACTACTGATACAACTAATGGTGACTCCCATCCCAAATCAGTCACTTATAGTCTCTCTGCTTTCCATGTACTAGAGCAAAACAACACTCTTCACCGACACCATTCCACATCTCTCCTCAAACCAATCACTCAGCACCCATGGCATCTTTTGGCATTGAACAAGATCAGTTCATCACTACTTTTGACACCCCAAACATGAATCACCATTCCACAATTTAGTTTTAATCAACAAATCAACACAAACTCAACCAGAAAATCATTCCAACATTTTAAAAGTTTCAGCCACCGGTTCATCAGATATTTAAGAGAACTGAAGCTACACAACTCGTGTCTTATTTATGTCACTCACCGTTGTAAAGAGTCGACCACCCTCCAATATATTTGAAGCCTGGATTCATCGCTAGTCAAAACATTTCTTTCAACATGATGTTGAATTTGGAGTCATTTTAAATGAAAATAATGACATCCTTACCAGATCTGTAGTCATTGTGAAGGGAATATATGTACACTACCACTAATGGAACCTAGAGGATCCACTGGTTGCCACACCCAGCCTAGGGAGGAGATAAACCCGCTGATGATATTTTTTTGCACCATTGATTGAATGAGTCGCCACTGTGGGGAAGATGGAGAGTACAAGCCTCACTGCCACTGGAGGAGCTACTGTGGACCTGAAAGCATGCACCGTGGCTGGGAGAAGAAGGGTTAACCACTAGCCTCTATGTGCTATGCCGAAGGAGATCGAAGAATACCTCCCCCCTAGGGTTGTTATACACTGAGTTAGGGGAAGAAGAAGTGATTTTAAAAAAAATATATAATAAATATAAAAAAGAATATTTCAATGAAACCTAAATTAAAAATTAATAACTAAGCTTATTTATTAAACAATAATAATAAAGAATTAATAATACATATAAGATGAATAATTTTAAAAAAAATTCATTTAATTTTCTTCAAATTTTACTTTAATTAAACTAAACTAATTATTAGGTTAATGCTACATACTAAATATTGTAATAATTATTTAATATTAAGATATATAAAATAAAATAAATAATTATAATTTATAATAAAATAATCTAATTAATTTAATATTAAATAATTCTAATTTTACAAATAATAATTAACTTAATAATTAACACTAACATTAATTATAATAATTAATTAAAAATATTAATTTCAGAATTTAAAATAATTAAATAGAACTAAAATATTAACATTTTATAAATTTAAATAATGTAACATAACTTAATAAAAAATATGTTAATGAAATTAAAACAGTCATATTTAACAACTAAATTAATTTTTAATAAATATATTAAATTAAAAAAATTAATTACTTATTTAATGAATGATAATATTTAATAATTATTAATTAATTAAAATTTTTAAATTCAAATTTTCATGAGGATTTTTTTCACTAACCATTTTAATAAACTTAAGAAAACTAAAATATATAATTAATTATTTTTAATTAAATTTTATAATAATAACTATGTTAATTCCATTACTATTTCCTCATTAAAATATTTCTAAAATATAATTACTTGTTATTAACAGCACTAATAAAAAAATTTATTTAATAAAATTATTTAAATGTTTATTAATAACTTTCATAGACTTTATGATAAGATATTTCCTTAACTAAAAAAAATATTTTATAATTTTTTCATGTTTTAATTGTGTTGTTTTTTTCTTGCATTGGTTTATTCAAGAGATGGATAAATGACCAATTGAATTTTACTAACTTCTCCTGATGTTAGTTACAAGGGAGATTCCAAGGAGTCATGTGGTTCATGAAAAAATGCACATGCGTGGTGTGACTGTAAGGAATAGAATTATGTGGGTGGAAACGAGGAAGTGATGTATAGTAGGTAACAATGGATATTAAAAGAAAAGAAATCAGAGAAATGGAGAGGAAAATTCGAGAAGAGACACATGCAAGGAGAGAATCATTTTAGATTTGAGAGCTTCTCTCTCATCAGATTAGAGAGATCCAATGGGCAGCCCTAGAGTCGAAGGAGAATAAGAGAAGAGCAACTTTTGAGGAGTTATGATACCATTGTATTTGAATTATTTTACTCTGTTTAGCAGTGTTATCAATTTCTTTTATGATAATGAGCACTATTTTTTATCAAAATCTTCTAGTTTATGGACAAATTAATGTTCTACTAGTTATTTTTTAATTTTTTTTACTTAATCATTTTAAGGTATTCAGAATTGATGGGAGAGATCAATACTGAATTCATTTAGTTGGTTAGTACAACTAGAATGTAATTTCAATACTCCGTAATCAACTTTCATGATTAATCATGGAAAAATCATTCAAAAGATAATAAATTCATTAAATTTCATGACTCATGACGAGTTTATCCTGTTTTCATTTTCAAATCAATATTTTCACAGTTGATCTATTTTGGTGTGGTGAAATCTAAAATTAATCAAATTGTCTTGATTAACTATTGGAAAGGGGTGTAATTGATTATATTTAAATGGTGGTATACTGCATCAACTTTTAAGTGAGTTGGGATACTTTTTAATATAGTAGAATGATGAATTTTCACCAAGAATTTTACTTTGTTAGTTCATTTATTAGAATTCTACATTTTAATTGTTCATTTATTTCAATCTCTTTCCTGATTTATCTTATTATATGTAAAAAAATTAAATACATTTGTTACTTTACTGCATTATAAAAACAAAAAAAAAATCAAAAAAATATAAAATGTAAAAATAGAAAATATACCCCATTGCTTGAAATAGTGGGGTCTATTGAAAAGTTTTAGAAACTTTTAGGTCAAAATTTCCTTCTCTGTGGGTTCAAACCTGCTTACAACATTTACAATAGTTAGTATGAATATAATTAATTAAACATTGACCATCTTCCATGATAGTCGCATCATGTTTTTGGATCCATTTTCAGGGAAGGCAAGAGCCATTAAATTTCTAAAAAAACGGTAAAACGTATCATATATAAAAAAATTAAAAAAATTGACAACTTTGAAAAGTGTTAAAAAATTCAATTCTATCAACCTTTGTTTTCTACTATAATGATGTTGTTATTTGTGATGAATTTCACTTTTTATCACATATTTCATGAATAGTAAGAATATTTTGGAAATATTAGAGACCATAAACCATTAATTAGATAAACACTTATCTACACAAAGAAAGAAGAACAAAATTGAAATAGAGAATATAGATGAGAGGGTTCAGGAACATAATGATTTTCAAAAACATAAACCCAAACTCTTAGATGAAGTATAAAGGCCTATGATGAGGGAGTTCCCACTTCCTAAAGTTTCAGGCAATCTATATTCCATTAGGTTATATCTTAGATCAAAAAAATATGAGCTTAAACAGTCTCACTCGTCACTATTGCCTGTAATTAATGGGCTCTATAATAAGGACTCCCTTTCCTTTATTAGAGACTTCTACAAAACTGTACAATAATTACCTCTTCTAAGACTCATAGACAATGAACTGAGGATGAGATTGTTTCCCTTTTGTCTTAAAGTGAATGACAGGAATTTGTTTTTATGTTTATAAGTTTTTTTTATGTCTTCGTTCAGGTTTAAAAAATTTTCATTCAAAAATTTTATTCCCAAAGACTTAAGCGTGAACTTAGAACAAAAATCAATAGTTTTTATCAAGAGTATGGAAAAGGTTTTCATGAATCTTGGGACAGATTCAGGGACCTTCTTAGGCAGTGTCCCCATCATCCACTCCCATATCATCTTCTTATAGATACCTTCTATGAAGGGTTTTCCACCTCTCAACAGTATCTATTTGATTAGACTACTAGGGGTAATTACATTGATAATATAGTTGAAGAACGTAGAAAAATCATTAACAATCTTTCACTGTACTCTAAACATAATAATTGAAGAAGAAATAGAATGAACAGAAACCCAAACACTAGTTCAATGAATGAAACTCAAGCTCAACTGGATGAAATCACCAAACAACTTCAATCATTAATGAACCAGAACTCTAAGAAAATTGTTAAACAACTTGGATATCAAAACAAAAATCAATATTTAATAGAATAAGTTTCTCGATTTGGAATGTTTGGGCACATAGAGAACTATTGTCTTAGTTTTTATTTTCTCTCCCAATAACAAGAAAACTCATTCTTTCTTATCTATGGTCTAATAATGCCTCCTAATGAAGATATATTTTCAAATAATTACAATCAATGCTATATAAACCATCCAAAATTGTCCTGGAAAGATCAATTCCTAATTAAACAATATATTTACCCTATTTACTCAATCCAACCAAGACGATGTTTTTGAAAATCAACAACGGGGTGAGTTTTCAGATGCATAAGGAAACACTGATAATAAAATTTCATTTAATCTTGATCTAATATTGAACAAAATTAACTCTCTAGAGGAAATATAAATGAATCATCTAACCAAACATCAAAATCAATATGAGTCAAATAAAATGAAAAATGATGTGAGATTACATAACATGGAAACACCACTAGGCCAACTTTCCGGAGATTTTTCATCTAGGGAAAATGGTAGACTTCCACGTACAACTGAACTTAACCCTAGAGAGAATTCCATTGATTTAGTCACTAGAAGTTGTCTGAATACTTAAAAGGTTGCTGAAAGAGCCCTTTAAAATTCCCAAAATGAAAATATTCTTGAATCTTGTAATAAAAATCATCTTCATTCAAATGTTGTAAATTCATCGAAATTTTGTGAAAATGATCAGAATCTGAATTTTTCCTCCGAAGAACAAGATTATTTTTTTCCTAAAAATCATAAGAATAAAAGAAAAGAAAAAATTGATAAAGAGGTGAGGGATGTTACTACTGTCTGTAAATGTTTCCCCCACCCATCCATTTCCCTGAGAAGACGAAACCTCAAAGTAATATTAGGTCTGAAATTTTTTCATTCCATGGTCTCTAGTCACAATATCAAGTAAGTATTCTCTTCATTCGAGCCTTAATTATAATCCATTCATATTTAAAATATCTTAAGAAAATCATTTGAATCAAAAAGACACTTGAATAATTTGCTACTTACAACATCACTGAAGAGTGTAGTGTTATGCTCCAAAATATCCCACCTATATTGAAAGACCCAGGGATATTTCTTATCCCTTACACCTTAGGAAATTCTAATCAGATCAATTGTTTGTGTGATTAAGGATCTATCTCTAACCTTATCCCATACTCACTATTTCAACAGTTGTGGTTGGGTGACCATCAACCCACCACAGTCATACATAAGTTAGCTGATAGATCTTTCACTCATCATGTGCGTAGGGTAGATGACATGCTAGGTGGGGTAGGGAACCATTTACTGCCTGTATACTTTTTAGTCATAGATATAGATTGTGATCAAGAGGTTCCCATCATTCTAGGTATTCCTTTCTTAGACAGAGTTATTGACGATATTGATGTGTCAAAAGGTAAGCTTATTTTTAAAATTGGTGAACAACAAAAATAATTCAATCTGTTAAAAATGTCAAATAACCAACCTTTTCTAAAAACTATTAAATGGTAGAGTCCTTAGAGGATGAAAACTCATCTAAAAACTCTGATGAATCTAAAAATCAATAATTTATTGAAAAAAGAAGTATTTGGAAGTTGAAAGTCATGACTTACATGTTTTGAAAATTAAACATTCTGCTCAAACACTGAATGAGGAAAATTTTCCAAAATAGGACAACTGTCGAGTTTTCGCTATAGAAGAGTCCTCTATTTTTGAACATAAGAGACTTTTGAGAGAATTTGTGGGTGTTTCTATTAACACCAACACTTTTGAGCATTATAATGATGTTTAGGGAGAGCTTTTGAGACAACTAGATTATTATTCTTTAATAAACTTGTTAAATTCTGATCTGGAAACATGGACAGTATGTTGTCCAATTTGGACAGCAGCACTATTATTTCTGAATATAAGCATGAAATTGAAAATAATTCATCATTCATTACTCATTAGAAGATATATTTAAAAGATCATGTACCTCCCAGGCCCATGAGTCTTCTTTCTTGTGTAGAACCACCCATTCTTGAACTAAAACTAATCTTTTCCCCTTTGAAATATACATTTCTGGTTGATAATTCCCCTTTCCCAGTCATAATTTATTCTAATATTAATAATAATCAATTGGAAAGCATGTTATGATTGCTGAAGAAATTTAAATCTGCCATAGGCTGGACCATAGCTGATATAAATGGTATTATTCCCTCATTCTGCATGCATAAAATACCTATGGAGCTTTACCATAAGCCTATGGTAGAGTGTCCAAGAAGGTTGAACCCAAACATGAAAGATGTTTTAAGAGAGGATGTGATTATGTTTCTGGAAGCTGGAATCATATATCAAATTTCTGGTAGTTCTTGGGTCAACCCTATCTAGGTTGTCCCCAATAAGGGAGGTTTGACTTTAGTAAAAAATGAAAGGATTGATGAAATCCATGTTTGGAAAGCCAAAAAAATGGAGAGTATATATAGATTAATGCAGGATTAATGGATACACTAGGAAGTATCATTTTACAATTCCCTTCCTTGATCAAATGCATGAGAGGCTTGCTGGAAATGAATTTTTCTATTTCCTGTATGGGTATTCTGGTCACAACCAGATTCCTACAGCTCCATAGGATCAGGAGAAGACAAATTTGACATGCCCCTTTGGGACATTTTCCTATAGAAATATGCCTTTTGGGTTGTGTGGATCTCTATCCACCTTTCAAAGGTGTATGATAGATATATTTTCTGTAATGATTGAAAGAATTATTGAGGTTTTCATGGATGAATTATCAATTTTGGGTAGGACTTTTGATTCTTGTCATGTAAATCTTAAGATAGTTTTGGAAAGATACATTGAAACCAATCTTTTTCTTAATTGGGATAGGTGTCAATTCATTGTCATAGAAGTTATAATGTTTTGTCCTAAGGTATCCAATAGAGACCTGGTGATTGATAATGCTAAAGTAGAAGTTACTCAAAAACTCTCACCTCCTAAAAATGTTAAAGGCATTAGAGGTTTTCTAGGTCACGCCAATTTCTACCAGAGTTTTATCAACGACTTCTCCAAAATAAATAATCCCTTGTGTAATTTTCTACTCAAGTATTCACCTTTCAACATTGACAGAAATTGTTTTAAATCATTTAATCTGTTAAAATAAATACTCACTACTTCACCCATTATCACTACACATAATTGGAAACTACCTTTTAAAATTATGTTTGATTTTAGTGATGTGAATGTAGGTGATGTATTTTGTCATAGGAAAGATATGATGTTACATGTGGTGTATTGTGCAAGTATACTGCTAGATGAGGCCCAAAATAATTTTCCCACCACTAAAAAAGAATTTTTTATTGTTGTGTATTTGTGAGAGATGTTTAGACAGTATTCATTAGGCTCAAAAGTTATCATTTTCACTGACCATTCATCCTTCAAGTACTTTCTATAAAAGAATGAAACAATACCCAGGATGATTATATGGATTCTATTGTTATAAGAGTTAAATTTAGAGATTGAGGATAACCAGGGAGTGGAAAATTTTGTTACTGAACACCTATCTAGGCTTCCTCTTACTCAATCTAAAGATCATAGGGAGATAAATTTTTTATTTCCAGATGAAAAACTACTCTCTATTTCTATTAGGCAGTCTTCTTGGTATGCAAATTTTACCAACATTCTAGCAGCATGAGCCTTTCCTAGAAATTTTTCCAATAAAGAAAGGAAGAAATTCATTTCTGATCATAAATATTATCTTTTTGATTTCCTTATCCTATTTAGAAGATGTGTTGATGGTATTTTGAGAAGGTGTGTTCCTAAAGAAGAAATTATTCCTATCATTGAGATTTGTCACTCCTCACCTTGTAGAGGTCGCTATAGTGGTGAAAGGACATCTCAGAAAGTCTTAAAATCTAGTTTCTATCAGCCTAATCCTTTTAAGGATGCTAGGAGCATTGTAGTTGGTTGTGATAGATTTTTGAGATTAGGCAATGTGGGTAGGAAAAAAAGTTACCCCAAAAATGAATTCTAGAAGTAGAGATTTTTTATGTCTGGGTTTTATATTTCTTGGGTCCATTTCCATCTTCTCATGGGAACGAGTACATACTTGTTGTTGTTGTTTATGTGTTGAAGTGGGTTGAGGAAGTTGCACCGCCCAACAATCCAGCCAACTCTATAATAAAGTTTGTGAAAAATAAAATCTTTTCATGATTTGGAGTTCCCAAATCCTTTATTACTGATAATGTAACACATTTTAAGAACTATAAATTTAAGGATTTGATGAAAAAATATTTTTTGTTTATAAAACGGGTACTCATTATCGTCCACATTCTAGTGGAGAAGTGGAAATTTATAATAGGGAACTGTAACAAATAATTGAAAAAATTGTGTCAAACTCTAGGAAAGATTGGTCTCTTAAATACGATGAGAATTATGGTCATATTGAACAGCTTTAAAGAACCCAATAGTTATGTCTCCTGATAGGATTTTGTTGGGGAAAAGATTTCATTTACCTGTGGAGTTGCAACATAAGTCTTATTGGATAGTTAAGGCTCTGAATTTTGATTTTAAGTGTTCTAGTGATAGAATATTACTTGGGATGAGTGAGTTAAATGAAATTTATAGAGAGAGTTATGATAATTCAAGGATTTACAAATAGATTACTAAAATATTTCATGATTTTATCACCAATAACAAAGAATTCAAACTAGGACAGAAGGTCCTTCTCTTTAATTCTAGACTCAAACACTTTCCTTGAGTGCTTATGTCCAAGTGTTCTAGACCTTTTACTATTGTAAGAGTGATTAATAATTTAGTTATTGAAATTTTAGGTGAAGAAAACAAAACCATGTTGGTTAATGGGAAGAGAGTGAATCTTTTTTTTTTTGAGGGAAAGCCAAAGGGCTTGGTTTCTTTCACTGTGCTTGAGAACTGATCTTGAATAAAGTCTGTCTGAATACTTTAAAAAGTAGTGCTTCATGTGAGGAAACCCATGGTTATTTTTGTCTTGAAATTTTATCATCTGTATCCTTTAATAATATGATGCTTATTTGCTCTATTTTTGGGAAGTCCTTGTTTACTACTTCTTCTTGGTCTCCTGGTTCTATGTCCGGACCATAAAGATATTGGTGTTGGGTCATTAAAAGAGTGGGATTACCTTAATATATATTTAATGATAAAATTTTATTCAGTGAAGTTATATATTCATCAGTTTGAATTCATTTTTTCTGCTCCTTGTTCACCTTAATAAAATTTACTGCAAGTCACAGTTATAACTATTAGTGAGTAATCTACTCATCGACTCACCTGAGCCACTGATACACTACTATCAGCAACTCATTATTGTTGTTGTCGGTGACTCATTGATAGTGTATTTGGTGAGAGAGTTATTGTTACATTAAAAATTCTTCTTTTGTTAGAAAATTCTTCTTTTGTTAGAAAATTCTTCTACATATTTTCTTAGAAATCCGATGCATGTCTAAGCATACTAATTTTTTTTTACTACATGTCAATTTATTTTAAATAAAATTATACTTGTGGCTCTTTCTAAAAGATGGAATTCTGTGATACATATTTAAATCATTCACTGCATTAACTTAAGTGTGGGAGGGTACAAGTAGGCTAGAATTTTTTTATTGAATATGATTTAGGTTGTGGTGCTTTAGCATTCAATATTATATTATATTAGAAACATTATTGAACTCTATAAGTTAAAATGCTTGCACCTAGTACATTGTGAACTTACACCTCACATGGCACATTTGAGCTATATTTAAAATTATTCACTAAACTATATATTAATGTGTGTACATTCTAATGAACCTACAATTAAATTATTCATTGTGGAAGAAAAATATTTTTGAAATTAAATGAGACCATTAACACGTGTCTTTTATCTTCTAATGGGAAAAATAATTAACCATAATTGTCATAATTTTATTTCATTATATTTGGAAGTCAGATATAGGGACAATGTTTGGTTTTATATGTGGGGGAGAAGGTCAACTGTTGATTATGCTGAGATGTTCTTAATTGAAACCCATCAATTTCCACTACAACCTAATACTTTTTGTCAAAAAAAGGGTTAATTATTTCAAAATTACAAGAACAATTTCAGTTTGTACATTGAATTCAAATTGGTGTTTCCTATGAATAGTATTTATTTTGTAGTTAAGTTGTGATTTGGGTCTGAAATTAATGATAATGGACTATTTCTGAGTGATACATAGATATTTAATGCAAATTTTGGTTTAGGGACTACTTTAGGGAGTGAAATGGGTAACTTGTCTATGGAATTATGATTATCACCCGTGGAACAGGGTGATTGATCTTGATCCTAGGTGCCTCATTTTTCTTTTAATTATAAAAATAAATCACATTAGTGAGCCAACATAAATGGTTTTTATATATAACATTTGAACTATAGTAGTCTGGGAATATTGCATCCTATAGTGAAACACTGAGACCCTAGATGTTGAGTGTGTTTCTGTTAACTACAAAAGCCCTATATGCACCTTTAATAAGTGCTCACACACACTGCTTAGCACACTGATACATGGCTTGGGAAAAACTAAATAGAGTGTCGAGGGTCAAAAATGAGTTCATTAAGGTGAGGGTAATGATGAATTTCATATGAAGATGGGGTCATTTAGTTTATATGGGAGTCATTCAGGTTGTGTCATAAAGGTGATCCATATAAAAATTAACTATTATTAGAACATATGAAAGATTCATTACACAATGTTACTTCTGTTATGTTCTTAACTCTACTGAATTTTATCCTTTTTTCACTCTTGTAGTTTCATCTGAAGATTGCATTGGATTGGATAATTAATTAGATTCACATATGATGTATGACACATTCATATAAAGTTGATTCATTTCCTTCTAGCTTCCAAATAAAAATTTTCTTGAGGCAAGACATCATTTGAACATATTTTTTTCAAAAAAAATCCAAAATCATGTTTTTTCCTCTATTCCAAATTGCTGGACATGTTACTATTTTAGCTGAATCATTAAAGAGTTTTCTATTTTTCAAAGACATAAAAACATGAAATTGTTTGATGAAAAAAATGATTATGTGTGGGGGAATTATATGTTGCCATGTTTTACGTAGTTTTTCCACAAATTTTCAATTAATTTTTAATGTTTAAATTAACTAATTTTACATATTTTATTAAATAAATGTACCTTTGTACCATTTTAATTAAATTAATTAATTTATCAAACTTTATAATTTGTTATGTTATTTTAGTCTTTAAAATTGTTAATTTACATTTATTAATTTTTATTCTCATATATTTTAAAATTTAAATTAATTTGTATTTAATTTTATAAGTATTTAATATTTTATACTTCTGTTAATAATTTAAATATATTATTTGTGTATTAATTAATTTAGATTCATTAAAAAATTTAAATCTTATAAATTTATTTGTTTAATCATTCTAGTAGTTTATATTTTGTAAGTAAATAAATTAAGTTTTAATCTAATAAATTAATGTGTTTTTAAGTGTTCTTTTTGTTTGTTAATTATTTTGTTTATAATTTTAATTCTTTAGTGTCATTAATATTTGAAATTAATGAAAGCAGTTGAGAATTTAGAGTCAACAACTATTAAATTCATTCTTTTATTAATTTAATTAAATTTATTAATTAAATAATTACATTTAATTATTAAAAATTGTAATTTTATGGTTTAATCTTATAAATAACCCATTTTATGTTTTTACTTAATTTATTTAGATTTTTGTTTTTAATAAATTAATCAGTTAATTACTATAAATAATAAAAATGTTAGTTTTTGTTAATTAATGGTTTTCAGTTTATTATATCAACTATTTTTTAGTTGTGTACTTATGACATAATATTGGATTGTGAAATAGGGACTTAAATTAATTGAATTTTAATTTAATTTAGCTTTTAGACATTTTTTTGATTTGGTTTAAATTAATTAATTAGTTTTTGAATTTTGTTAATTTAATTTGTTTTTTTTTTGTTTTTTAAACAAATCAACAGTGTTTTTTTCACTATCTTTGAATTGACTCACCAATCAATTTGTAATGGTGTCGATATCATTCATCATGCTCATCGACTTCAGTCTCATGTTCTAACACTAAGTGATTGGAATTTTTTAAACTATCGATGAATTATTACTTTTAATCATCAGTGAGACAATGAGACTAACCGATACTAATCCACCCACTCACCGATCTATCACACTGATTACTTCTATCTTTCTATCGATAGCTCATAATTTTATTATTAAATATAATGGTGACTTGTATTGTTATTTTAATCTATATGTTACTATTTATTTTTTTAGCTATCGGTGAGACAATTCTTCTCACTGATACATTTCAACTCATCGATTATATTTTATCTATCGGTGAGTTATGACTCACGGATAGTTCCCTCTCACTGTTTTCGATCCCCTACTTCATTCCCTCACTCACTGATCCTCATTTCTTTCTTCTAATAAACCTAATGGTGACTCCCATCCCCTATCACTCACCGATAGTCTATCCACTTTCTTTGTACCAGCAAAACACAACACTTTTCACTGATGTCATTCCTCATCTCTCACTAAATCAATTCCCCAACATTCATGGTGTGTTTTGGTGTTGAACAAGATAAGTTAATAACTATTTTTGACTCCCCAAACATGAATCAACTACCAAACATTTTGTTTTAGTCAACAAATCAATAGAAACTCCACTATAAA
The DNA here is from genome assembly GCA_963277665.1 of Viscum album. Taxonomy (NCBI): domain Eukaryota; kingdom Viridiplantae; phylum Streptophyta; class Magnoliopsida; order Santalales; family Viscaceae; genus Viscum; species Viscum album. The sequence continues at coordinate 363,687,757 of OY728166.1, read as the reverse complement.
ATCGTTAAAACATTTCACAAATTTGAGACACAAGCTCATCAGATCTACAGGAGAACTAAAGCTGCACAATTCGTGTTCTTTTAAACCACTCGTCGTCATGATGATTCAACCACCCTCTACATCGTATGAAGCATAGATTCATCACCAGTGCAAACCTTTGTTTCATCCTCCTGCTTAATTTGGAGTCTTTTTAGATGGAAATCGTGAAATCCTCACCAGATCTATAGCTTCTGTTAAGGGAATATTTATCCACCCCCGTTGATGAAAACTAGAGAAGCCACTGGTTGTCGCACCCATCTAGGGGACAATATAAACCCACCGATGGAAATACTTTTTTCACTATGGTTTGAAGGATTTGTCGTTGTGAGGATGATGGAGAGAACAAGCCTCACTACCACTAGAGGAGCAACTGTGGAACCACAAGCATGAGCCATGGCTGGGAGAAGAGGGGTCTGCCACTGACCTCTATGCGGAATGTCGAAGGATACCAAATAATTCCCCTTTGGGTTATTGTGCACCGAATTGGGGGAGGAATAAGTGATTAAAAAAAATATATATATATATATATAATAAATCTAAAAAGAAGACATAAATGAAATATAAATTAAAAAAATAATAAAAAAGCTTATTTATTAAACATTAATAATAATGAATTAATAATACATAAAAAAGGAATAATTTTAAAAACTATTAATTTTATTATTTTCTAATTAAACATTAATTAAACTAAATAAATTAATTATAAATTATAAATTTAAATAAATTATTTTATTAAGGTTACATACTTTATATTTTTATAATTATCTAATATTAGAATATTTAAAAATAAAATACTAAATTATAATTTATAATAAACTAATCTAATAAATTTGATTGTAAATAATTTTAATTTTCTGAATAATACTCAACTTAATAATTAAAACTGACATTAATTATAATAATTAATTAAAAATATTAACATACATATTTAATATAATTAAATAGAACTAAAATATTAACATTTTATAAATTTAAATAATGTAACATAATGTAATATAAAATTATTTAATGAAATAAAAACAATCTTATTTTACAAGTAAATTTTATTTTAATAAATATGATAAATTAAATAAGAAAATTTCATAATTAAATAATAATAATATTCAGTAATTAATAATTAATTAAATTTTTCAAGTCAAATGTTCATGATGATTTATTTAGCTTTAAATAACCAATTTAATAAACATAATAATACTTAAATATATAATTAATTATTATTTAGCTTTTATAATAATAACATTGTTAATAAAATTATTACTTCATCTTTAGATAATTTCTAAAATATAATTACTAGTTATTAATAATACAAAGAAAATAATTTATTTAATAACATTATTTAAAAGTTTATAAATACATTTAAATGTCTTTTTTGATAATATATTGACTGTAATTATGAATATATGTTTTCATTTCCATCATGTTTTAACTGTGTTTTTTTTTCTTACGTAGGTTCATTCAAGAGATGGAAAAAAAACAAAGTGAATTCAACTAACTTCACCTGAATTTAGTTACAAGGGATAATCTAGTGCGATGTGTGGTTCGTGAAAAAATGCACATGCATGGTGTGAATGTAAGGAACCAAAGTATGTCAGTGGAAACAAGGTGGTGACGAGCAGCATGTAATGGGGGCTATTAAAGGAAAAGAAAGTTGCAAAATGGATCGGAAAAAATCAAGAGGACATACATTCTAAGATATAATCATTGGAGATTCTAGATATTCTCTCTCATCAGAGAAGAGAGATCTAATGGGAAGCCCTAGAGTCGAAAGAACATAGGAGAAGAACATCTTTTAGGGAGTTCTTTTTCCCTTGTATTTAAATTTTGTTACACTGCTTAGAAATGTTATCAATTGACATTATGATAATGAGAAATATTTCTAGCTAAATCTTCTAGTCTGGGGAGAAATCTATGTAATGATGGTTAATTTTAATTTTCCTTTTCAATTAATCATTTTGATGTGTTCAGTATTGGTCAGTGATATCAATACTAAATTCATTTAGTTTCATTGTACCACTAGAACTTAATTTTAAAATTCCACAATAATTGGTGAGATTGATCGTGGAAAAATCTTTTAAAAGATAATAAATTCATTATACTTCAAAACTCAAATCGAGTTCGTCATGTTGTAATTTTCAAATCAAAATTTTCACAATTGATCTATTTTGGTGTAGCATACTCTGAAATTAATCAACATGTCTGGCTTAGCTCCTGGCAAGGGAAGTAATTCATTCCCTTTAAATAGTGGTATATTGAAACAACTTTTAAGTGAATTGGAATAATTTTAAAACTAGTAAAATAGATAATTTTTTCTGGGCATTTTACTTTGTTAGTTTATTTATCAGCAGTCTACATTTTAGTTGTTCATTGTTTTCAATATATTTCCTGGGTTATCTTAGTCTAGATCAAAAACTAGAAATTTTATGTTACATTAATACATAATAAAAACAAAAACAAAACACATAAAAAAATATTAAAAGTAAAAATAGAAAATCTACCCCACTACTAACAACAGTGGGGTCTCTGGAAAAGTTTTAAAGAAGATTAGGTCAAAATTCCCTTCTCTGTGGGTTTGACCCTACTTACCACATTTATTATAGTTAGTAGGATTATAATTAATTAATGTTTAATGGGATTCAATGACAGTCACATCGTATTTCCATAAAAAATTAGGACATTTTTATAAACACAAATTCGAACTCAATTCAATCAAATTAATTTCATAATTAAAATTAGAAAGTTTTGTTAATTAAATTTCCATCCAATTTAACAAAAATATCCCCAATTAAATGGAATTTGGGTTTTACTAATTTTATTCTATAATTTAAATTTCAAATGAAGATCCCCCATTTCAACGTAATTTTTTTCGATAAACCAATAGGATTAACTGATCAATTAATTTTAATTTAAAAAAAATAACATTTAAATCAAGAAATTTAGGGTTAATAAAAATTACTCATTATAAAAGAACAACCTACATTAGAAATATGGTATTTCAAATTGCCAAACCTAATTCGGGAAATCCTATGAAGAACATCCCCAATAAAAATCCAAGAATCAAACCCTATATACAAAATCTAAAACATGGTGTATTAGATCCTCTAACTATACATGGTGGTCTCCTAATACCGAGGTTGGAAATAAGAGAGAGCATGAGAATGTCACAACCCCTCCCACCAAATATGCCCCTCCGGAGCTGGCAATGGCGAAAGGGAGATAATGACCCCCGATTCCCGCCTCCAGTAGGCCCCGGGGTGGCGACTATCACCAAGGGTATGAGTTTTTCACAAATATGGGAGGCATTACCCTTTTTATTTTTAAAGATCGGGAAATAGGAAAAGTCAACCACCAAAAAAGGAAAAGATAAAGTGTATAGAAATAAACCCAAACCAATCCCACATGCATGTTTAAACAATTTTATAATAAGGTGCAAGTACAAGAAATCTCAAAGTACAATACCAAAAGAAAACAAGAGTACAACAACTGCAACAACTCCAAATGTCCAACTAATAGGGTCCCTCACGGCCCTGGTAGTCCTCCGGGAAACCTGAAAGTAAACGTAGGGTGAGCATACAAGTATACTGAGTAGGAAAACCTAAATCTCTCGTGCACAAGTGGGGAGACAGCCTAATGCCCCGTGAGAATAAACAGAAGAAACCTAGCAAGGAATTATATCCACCCAACCTCACCAGCCACACTCACCAAAACACAATCACAACAGGTAGTAGTATATAAGAACAAGAGTATTGGGTACACCGCACCATTCTCCATTAGTTAGCTTCTTTTCCTAACGGCGAACGTCCTGACGCTGCCACACTCTCCCCGCCCGCACACACCTGGACCTCACAACCACGTATCCCTCCCGCACACACCTGGGCCTCACAACCAGGTATCCCACACACAAACACCTGGTCCTTACAACCACGTATCCCGCTCACACACACCTGGGCCTCATCCCGAAGATTCTTGGGAAATAGTAGAACCTGCCCGAACAGTCTTGGGCTAAAACCACCCCAATCAAAACCTACCCAAAGAGTCTTAGGTGTAAGTTCTCTTCAAGCCAAAACAGCCTAGGGAAGAAGGAGCAGTAATGAGCTAGTAACTAAGGGGAAAAACACCCTCTCCCATGAAATGGGAGTGTTCGGCACTAAGTGCTCAACATGGGTGGGGTGCGATAAAACACAAAGATATATGTATATATATATATTTACCAAACACTCAGCCCAACCTATGGATTCTAAACAGAGAACTGAGCATGTGCCTCGGCACTACTACTGCGAAGTATGCATACAACAAACAACCCCAACCCCATTTAGGTTTTCATGTTCAATAGAATCAGGTTATTAGTTCCTTAACTACTGGGAAACTATCCACAACTAACCACCATGATCATTCGTAATACATATCCCTGTCATCCACAAATCAAGTTAGGAAAACAGAAGCAGCACAACAAAAACCCTTCTTATCAACCAACCAACCCATTGATTATTAATCTCGTTCCATTACCATAACCCACCATTCATTGACTCTTCCACTTTTTATTTATTATTCAAAACCCATATCCCGTTCACATTCAAACTCATCCCTACATCCATGCTTCCAACTACCATAACCACAACTGCACAGTACATCATTATCCCTTTAATACCATTTATCGCAGCCTCGCTGCTCACCCGATCCACAACAACCAACAAAACACCCCCACCACAAGCCACGTATCCAAGCCAACACCCTCATGTTCCTTATGCCATTTTGTTCAACCGGGTTGATCACACAGGGGTTCCAGATTTTAAAACAACCAACTTTACGTGATTAACCAAATTCAACATTCCATAAGGTTCCATTCACAAAAATAGTCTAGAAGATAGGGAAACATTTAATTGTGCTAGAAAAGTCCCCCAACGACCGTTATTTTCAGTAGGCATAAGCCTATTCAATTCACAACATAATGTCACAGGATATAAAGATAAACATAACAACTTCCCCATCCTTGTTATATAACCAGTTATTATCTTTATTTAAAGGATCAACTGTTTCTCATGAAAACAAGAGGATACCCACCCCGCATGATGCACAATTTAGAGAGACGAAGGTAAGATCCCTACCTCAAAGAGTTCTGATCGTAACGCTCCCCTGGATCAACCTTAGAAGACGTTTTTCGGTGTCCGTCACTTCTGTACACTCCCGAAAAAACCTCCTCGGGTTAATGTCAGAAAGGAAAGGCCGAAGGAAAGACAACAGATCCAAGCTTAGAAGTTTTGCCTTATCGTTACTATCCTGTGGCCACTGACGAATCGTAAATCAGAGCTCGGACGAAGAAGTTATGGAAGAAAGAGCCTTCGATTCTCTTGGGAGAACTCTGATCAGAGTAAAGGGGATGAGAGGGGTGAGTTGAAAAGGAGGAGGGTACCCCTCCTTTTATAGGTGAGAAAAGAAAAAGTACACGGCGTGTACTTTATGGTACACGGTGTGTACTCGGCCGTTTCACATGGTCATCACACGGCTTCCAACACGGCCTTCAACACGGAACACGGTCATTGACTGGTCAACACATGGTTTAAAGGTAACGCATACGCAGGAAGGGACTAAATGACATGTAGTATTGGATACACGGATTGTACCCATTTATTTCACACAACTCCAACACGACACGCGGTCATTGACTGGTCAACACATGGTAATGTGTACGCGGGGAGAGACTACACGGCGTGTAGTATTGGATACACGTCGTGTACCCATTTATTTCACATGGCAAGGACACAACCTTCAACACGGGGTATACCCGACAAGGGGGTACATGGCGTGTACTCAAACTACACGGCGTGTAGTTTCAAAAATTCTAGAAAGTGTGGGAAAAGTCCATTTTACCCTCCAGAACACTTCGTGACCTTCTTTTTGACAAAGTAATGGGTCGGAGAGGTCTGGGCCATTACATAAGATACCTATTAAAACATTCTTGTCCCCGAGAATTCAAAAATCGACCTAGAGGAACCCAATAAGATACATCTTAGGGTTCTCATTATAACAGGAACCCAACCAACAACCCTAATCATAGGCGTTAGGAATTCCCTCTCCTATGTCGAGATATTATCCGATTTAGGCAGAACTGACTCACCCGCACGGGTTCAATAACATCCACATTAATGCGTCTTGATTAAGGATCAGGTTTTTTTTCTTTTCCCCACACATCTGGACATGTTACACATTACCAGGGAACAAGGAAACAAAAGGTCTCATAACCGACAAGCCAAGCATTCCATACATCAAGGTAAAAAGTATAACATCAAAACAATCTTAGAAGAACAAGGAAAAACTCAAGTCAAAACAACTCCAGGTACTGAGCATGAATCTAGGTCTCCCACTCCCACGTGCTCTCCTCGAGGCCGCCATGACTCCACAACACACGAACCAAGGGAATGGTTCATCCACGGAGCACCTTCTCTTTGTGATCTTCAATTCTGACTGGTCATTCCACAAAGGTTGCATCGTCTCCCATATCTAACTCTCCCTAGTCGATAACGTGAGAGTCGTCGTGTAAGTACCGATGAAGCTGGGAGACGTGGAAATGTCATGAACCTTCTCCAACTAAGGTGACAGGGCCAGCTGATATGCCACCTCACTGACTCGCCTTAGCACCTCAAAAGGTCTGATGAACCTAGGTGAGAGCTTACTTCCTTTTCCGAACCTCCTCTTCCCCCGTCGATGGGAAAACTTTAATAACACATGATCTCCCACCTCAAACTCCAAGGGCCTCCTCCGACGATCAGCATAAGACTTATGCCGGTTCTGAGCTTCTTTCATCCTCTCACGTACAAGATGGACTTTCTCTGTGGTTCTCTGCACTACCTATGGCCCAAGATCACCTATCTCACCAACCACTGCTAAGAAAATGGGTGAACGACATGGTCTTCCATACAAAGCCTCAAACTGTGTCATGCCAATAGTAGAGTGGAAGATGTTTTTGTAGGAAAACTCTACTAAAGGAAAGTGTCGTACCCATGATCCTCCGAAATCCAGAACGCATGCTGGAATCATATCCTCCAAAGTCTGGATAGACCGCTCTGTCTGTTTGTCGGTCTGGGGGTGGAAAGCAGTGCTAAGGCATAGTTTGGTGCCAAAAGCATGTTGTAACCCCCTCCAGACTCATGAGGTAAACTGAGTATCCCGGTCTGAGATGATAGTCTTCGGAACTCCATGAAAACGCACCACCTCGTCTACGTACCTCTGTGCTAAGGTACTCACTGGGCCCGACTCCTTAATTGCTAATAAGTGAGCTGATTTCGTCAGATGATCCACCACTACCCAGATATCATCATAACCTCCCTAAGCTAGAGGTAGTCTTGTGACAAAGTACATCTAGATGTCGTCCCACTTCCACTCGAGGACATCTAAAGGATGCAACAAACCACTGGGAACACGGTGTTCAGCCTTCACTTGCTGACACACTAGGCATCTAGCCACAAACTCCGCCACTACCCGTTTCACCCTAGGCCACCAAAACAATTCCCTCAGGCCTCGGTACATTTTTGAAACTCCTGGATGTAACACCATGGCTGAGCTATGGAACTCACAGAGAACTCCCTCACGCATCGCCTCCAGAACAAACAACCTTCCATGTAAAATCATCCGATGTCGGCTGTCCTCTGACCATCCCTCTAGAGTGTTTCCATGATCGACACGATCCCGCATTACTTCCACCTCGGAGTCCCCCCACTAAGACTCTTCCACCTACTACAACAAGGAGGACTGCACCGTCATCTAAAACAAACAGCCTCTAACACCTTCTACCCTGGCATCCAAGTGCAAGATAACCAACTCTCCCATCGCCTTCCAAGCATCAGTGGATTCCTGAACCACTTCCTTATGCGACTTCCTGCTCAGGGAATCAGCCACAACGTTTCCCTTACCTTTAGTGTAAGAGATCTCAATGTCATAGTCCAGGAGAAACTCAACCCATCTCCATTGCCGCAGGTTCAGGTCACGCTGAGAGAAGATATAACGCAGTCTCTTGTGATATGACAAGACCACAAAGCGCTCCCAAAATAGGTAATGTCACCAAAACATCAGTGCGAACACTACTGCTGCATGCTCTAGGTCATGGGTGGCATAGTTAAACTCGTGAGGGGGAAACTTCCTAGACCCATAACAGATCACACCCTTCTTCTGCATCATCACGCACGCCATACCAAGGCCAGAAGCATCACAAAACACCTCATACAACAACCCTTCCTCTAGAAACCTGAGTACGGGAGCACTGAACAACTTCTCCTTTAGGTAGTCGAAATCCTTCTAGCACTGCTCGCTCCATAGGAAGACCTGGTTCTTCCTAGTCAAGGCTATCAAGAGAGCAGCAACTCGAGAGAAGTCCAAAACGAACCTCCGATAGTAACCTGCTAACCCCATGAAACTACGAACTTCTGCCATGCTCTTGTGTGCTGCCCAAGAACCAACTTCCTCCACCTTTGACGGGTCCACTGACACTCCATGCTGAGACACCACGTGCCCAAGGAAGTGTACTTCTTGCGTCAAGAAATTACACTTCTACAATTTCCCATAAAGCTGGTGGTGTCGAAGGACTTCCAAGACTGCCCTGACATGCTCAACGTGCTCCTCCTCTGATCTTGAGTAGATCAGGATGTCATCGATAAACACAACGACGAACAGGAACAGGAACTCTCGGAAGAAAAATTTCATAAGTCCCATGAACACAGCGGGTGCATTCGTAATTCCAAATGGAATCACTAAAAACTCAAAGTGCCCATACCTACACCTGAAAGCCGTCTTCAAGATGTCACTATCCTTCACCCTCATCTGATGATATCCCGATCGTAGATAAATCTTAGATAACTAACCTACTCCCATCAGCTGGTCGAAGAGATCATCTATCCTTGGGAGGGGGTAACGGTTCATGACCGTTACCTGGTTCACCCTTCGGTAGTCTATGCATAGCCTAAGACCACCTTCTGCCTTCTTCATGAAAAAACTGGAGCACCCCATGGCGACACGCTGGGTTGAACAAAACCCTTCTCCATCAGATTGTCAATCTGAATCTGAAACTCCTGCAGCTCTGAAGGTTCCATTTGATAAGGGGCCATCAAAATCGGACGGGCACTAGGCTGTAAGTCTATCCCGACCTCAACATCACATCAGGGGGGTAGAGTCACAACCTCCTCAGAAAAAACATCGAGGAACTCCCTAACAACCTCCGGGACATCCATCATCTCTGTATCAGCTGTAACCACTAATGACCCACCTACTAAGGAAAGGAGAGGCTCCACATGCTGGCTTCCCGCCTGATAGATCCTCTCACCAACAAAATCTACACGATGCTCGTCCACATTGGAGAACATGATTCTTCTCTAGAAGCAGTCGATAATGGAACTAACAGAAAGAAACCAGTCGATGCCTAGGATGACATCGTATGGCTGCATCTGTAACAGAAGAAGATCCCCACTAGATCGATGTGGTCCCAACGTTAGCCCATATCTCCGGAAAACAGAAGATACGATGGTATGGCCTACAACTGGTGTACTCTGCACCAGTGGTATGGAAAGTCTCTCTACGTCTTGTCCCAAAGAATGGGCTAGACTAGGTGCAACAAAGGAGTGTGAAGCTCTTGAATCGAACAAAGCAGAAAATAGAGTGCTGAAAAATAAATCGTACCTCGTACCACCTCTGGTCCTGCTGGAGCTGTCAACTCTGTTGTGTGAAAATTTCCACGCCCATCTCCTCTGCCTCTCTCATGTTGTCCACCTCCCCGACCACGCCCTGGTCGAGGTCCCTGAGGAGCACCCTAAGGTCGGCCTCCTCCCACAAAGTCTTCCCTCAGAGGAGCATGGTCCTGCTACTGCTGCAAGGGCCTCGCTGGCAACTGATGCTGCTGAGGTGGGCGTTGAACCTGCCCACCTCCACCGTATTGAGCTCGGATCGGGCACCGACTCTAAATGTGCACGAAACCTCCACAAGAGAAACACTTCGGTCCTGGGATCATGGAAAAGGGACGAGGACCTGAAGATCTGAACAGGAACTGCTGGGGCATGCTCCCCACTGGCCGGAACCTGGAAGGTCCCGTCGCAGGAGACCTACTACTGACTGCCTTCCCCTTCGACGAACCTGGCTGAAACCCCTCACGTGGTGAACCTCCCAGTTATTGAATCCTCTCTACTACCTCTTCCTTCTTCTGTACTTACATGTACGTCAGAAGGGTGAAGGGGGTGACAACATACTGGAGCGAAGGACGAAGCGCCTCCTACAAACATCTCTCCCAAGACTCCTCATCCAGAAAGAGATCCGGAGGAAAGCGTAGGAGATCCTTGAACTTGATCCTCAGCTCTCGTGCTGACATACTCCCCTGCTGAAGGGAGATTAACTCCTGCCGCTTCTCCACCTTGATCCTGGAAGAAAGGAATTCCTCTCAGAACTCCTTCTAAAAGTCGGCCCATGGAACCTCTGCCTCTATCCTCTCTCCGAGGCAGAGCGTCCACCACTGTTGCGACGCACCTCTCAGCTGACTGACTGCTAGGGGAACCCAGTACTCCCTCGGTGCAAGGATCAAGGTAAAAGTGATCCCCAGCTCCTCATGCCACCCCTGCGTCTCCGTATCCGAAGTACTACCCTCGTACTTCTTGAGGTTCTGCAGCTGGAACGAACGGAGAGTCTTCTACCACTGGCTATCTTCCTTCTCTCGGTCAATCCTCAACTGATCGACTACCTGAATCTGCTGGGACTCGGTCGTCTGAGTCACCTGGGGACGACGTCCAGGTGCCATAGGTGTATGGTAAACTAAGATCACCTAATCCCAAGTAGAAAGTAATTTCTCAAGGTTTCATTTTATCATTTTATTCAATTTCTCTCCTAGAACACCCAAATCAAGTAAACCACAATCATGATGATGCATGTACCATCCCTAGGGTCTCTACCCTCCAATCAATGTGGTCTCACTTGGTCATTCGGTAGGCTCAGAGTCCTTGCATCGGATCACGTGGGGCCCTAAAATCCTGTGTCCTAGCCAGTCTTCCCTAGACTATGTCATGCACCAATATTTACCAACACTCTTTCCATACTGTCCCATGCAATCCTTACTATGCCTAACTTCAGAATCTATCCTACCTCTCAACCTGCCTTTGATACCATTCTGTCACGACCCCCTCCCACCAAAGATGCCCCTCCTGAGCAGGAAATGGCGAAAGGGAGATAATGACCCTTGAGTCCCACCTCCAGTAGGACCTAGGGTGGCAACTAGCACCAAGGGTATGAGCTTTTCACAAATATGGGAGGCATTACCCTATTTATTTTTCAAGATCGGGAAATAGGACAAGTCAACCACCAAAAAAGGAAAAGATAAAGTGTATATAAATAAACCCAAACCAATGCCACATGCATGTTTAAAAAATTTTATAACAAGGAGCAAGTACAAGAAAGCTCAAAGTACAATACCAAAAGAAATCAAGAGTACGAAAACTGTAACAACTCCAACTGTCCGACTAGTAGGGTCCCACGCGGCCCTGGTAGTCCTCCTGGAAACCTAAAAGTAAACGTAGGATGAGCATACAAGTATACACAGTAGGGAAACCTAAATCTCTCGTGCACAAGTGGGGGACAGCCTAATGTCCCATGAGAACAACAGAAGAAACCTAGTAAGGAATTCTATCCACCCAAACTCACCATCCACACTCACCAAAACCCAATCACAACAGGTAGTATTATATAAGAACAAGAGTATTGGGTACCCCGCACCATTCCCCATTAGTTAGATGCTTTTCCTAAAGGCGAACGTCCTGACGCTGCCACACTCTCCCCACCCGCACACACCCGGGCCTCACAACCACGTATCCTTCCTGTACACACCTGGGCCTCACAACCATGTATCCCGCCCGCACACACCTGGGCCTCACAACCACGTATCCCACCAGCACACACCTGGGCCTCACAACCACGTATCCCATCCGCACACACATGGGCCTCATCCTGAAGGTTCTTGGGAAAAAGTAAGCATGCCCGAAGAGTCTTGGTCCAATCCACCCCAAATAGAAACCTACCCAAAGATTCTTGGGTGTAAGGTCTCCTCAAGACACCACAGCTTATGGAAGAAGAAGCAGGGAGGAGCTAGTAACTAAGGGGAAAACACCCTCTCCCATGAAATGGGAGTGTTCGGCACTAAGTGCTCAACATGGGTGGGGTGCGATAAAACACAAAAGATACAGATATATATATATACCAACCACACAGCCCAACCTATGGCTTCTAAACAGAGAAACTGAGCACATGCCTCGGCACTGCAACTACAAAGCATTCATACAATAAACAACGCCAACCCCATTTAGGTTTTTAAGTTTCAGCAGAATTAGATTATTTAGTTCCTTAACTACTGGGAAACTATCCACAATCAACCACATTGATCGTTCATAAAACATATCCCTGCCATCCACAAATCAAGTTAGGAAAGCACAAGCAACACAACCAAGCCCTTCTTATCAACCAACCATCCCCATTGATTATTAACTCCGTTCCCTTACCATGCCCCACCATTTATTAACTCTTCCGCTTTATTTATTGACAACCCAAAGTCCATTCACAATCAACCCATCCCCGCAGCCCTGCTGCCAACCACCATCACCATAACCGCACTGAAACCCGTTTATCATTATTATCCCTTTAATGCCATTTATTGTAGCCCTGCTGCCCATCACCATCACAACAGTCACACCAACCCACAACCAAGTCAACCGCAGCCCCGCTGCTCACTCGATCCACAACAACCCACAAAACACCCCCAACACATGCCACATAACCAAGCCAACACCCACATGTTCATTATTCCATTTTGTTTAACCGGGGTGATCACACAAGGGTTCTAGATTTTCATTTAATAATCCAACTTTACCTGATTAACCAAATTAAACATTCCACAAAAATGGTCTAGAAAGATATGGAAACATTTAATTTTGCAACAGAAGGCCCCCAACGACCGTATTTTCAGTAAGCAGCAGCTCATTCAACTCACAACATAATATCAAAAACTTCCCAACCCTGTTGTTTGACCAGTTATTATCTTTATTTAATGGTTCAACTATTTCTCATGAAAACAAGAGGATACCCACCCCGCATGATACACAAAAGAGAGAGAGGCAAAGGTAAGATCCCTACCTCAATAGGTTCTGATCACAACGCTCCCCTGGATCAACTTTAGAAGAAGTATGTCAGAGTCCGTCACTTCTGTCGGGTCCTGGAAAAACCTGCTCGGGTGGAAGTCAGAAAGGAAAGGCCGAAGGAAAGACAACGGATCCAAGCTCGTATGTTCCGCCTCGTCGTCACGATCCCGTGGCCACTAACGGATTGTAAATCGAAGCTTGGATGAAGATGTTATGGAAGGAAGAGCCTTCGAGTCTCTTGAGAGAGCTCTGCTCGGAGGAGAGGGGAGGAGAGGTGTGTGTTGAAAAGGAGGAGGGGACCCCCGCCTTTTATAGGCATGAAAAGAAAAAGTACACGGCATGTACTGTATGGTACACGGCGTGTACACGGTTCTTTCACACGGTCTCCATGCAGCTTCTAACACGTCTCCACGACCGTTGACTGGTCAACACACGGATTGAGGGTAACGCATACGCATGGAAGGACTACACGACATGTAGTTTGGACACACGGTGTGTACTCATTCATTGCACATGGCAAGGACACGACTCCAACACGGAACACGTCCGTTGACTGGTAACGCGTACATGGGGAAGGACTACATGGCCTGTAGAATTGGTCACACGATGTGCACCCATTATTCAACACAACAAGGACATGGCTTGTAACACGGGGTATACCCGGAAAAAGGGGTACACGGCGTGTACTCAAACTACACGGCGTGTAGTTTCAAAATTCTGGAAAGTGTGGGAAAAGTCCATTTTACCCTCAAGTAAACCACAATCATGATGATGCATGTACCATCCCTAGGGTCTCTACCCTGCAATCAATGTGGTCTCACTTGGTCGTTCGGTAGGCTCAGAGTCCTTACATCGGATCATGGGGGGCCCTAAAGTCATGTGTCCTAGCCAGTCTTCCCTGGCCTATGTCATGCACCAATATTTACCAACACTGTTTCCATACCATCTCATGCAATACTTACTGTGCCTAACTTCAGACTCCATCCTACCTCTCAACCTACCTCTGATACCATTCTGTCACGACCCCCTCCCACCAAATATGCCCCTCCTGAGCAGGAAATGGCTAAAGGGAGATAATGACCCTCGAGTCCCACCTCCAGTAGGCCCCGGGGTGGCGACTAGCACCAAGGGTATGAGTTTTTCACAAATATGGGAGGCATTACCCTTTTTATTTTTCAAGATCGGGAAATAGGACAAGTCAACCACCAAAAAAGGAAAAGAGAATGTGTATAGAAATAAACCCAAACCAATGGCACATGCATGTTTAAACAATTTTATAACAAGGTGAAAGTACAAGAAAGCTCAAAGTACAATACCAAAAGAAATCAAGAGTACAAAAATTGCAACAACTCCAACTATCCGACTAGTAGGGTCCCGCACGGCCCTGGTAGTCCTCCTGGAAACCTGAAAGTAAACGTAGGGTGAGTATACAAGTATACTCAGTAGGGAAACCTAAATCTCTCACGCACAAGTGGGGTGAAAGGCTAAGGTCCCATGAGAACAACAGAAGAAACCTAGCAAGGAATTCTATCCACCCAACCTCACTATCCACACTCACCAAAACCCAATCACAACAGGTAGTAGTATATAAGAACAATAGTATTGGGTTCCTCGCACCATTCCCTATTAGTTAGATGCTTTTCCTATAGGCGAACGTCCTGACACTGCCACACTCTCCCCGCCCGCACACACCCGGGCCTCACAACCACATATCCTTCTCGTACACACCTGGGCCTCACAACCATGTATCCCTCCCCCACACACCTGGGCCTCACAACCACGTATCCCACAAGCACACACATGGGCCTCACAACCACGTATCCCACCCGCACACACCTGGGCCTCATCCTGAAGGTTCTTGGGAAAAAGTAAGCCTGCCCGAGGAGTCTTGGGCCAATCCACACCAAATAGAAACCTACCCAAAGAGTCTTGGGTGTAAGGTCCCCTCAATCCACCACAGACTTGGGAAGAAGGAGCAGGAAGGAGCTAGTAACTAAGGGGGAAACACCCTCTCCCATGAAATTGGAGTGTTCTGCACTAAGTGCTCAACATGGGTGGGGTACGATAAAACACAAAAGATACAGATATATATATATATATATACCAACCACACAACCCAACCTATAGATTCTAAATAGGGAACTGAGCATGTGCCTCGGCACTGCTACTGGGAAGTATGCATACAACAAACAACCCCAACCCCATTTAGGTTTTCATGTTCAACAGAATCAGGTTATTAGTTCCTTAACTACTGGGCAACTATCCACAACTAACCACCATGATCATTTGTAAAACATATCCCTACCATCCACAAATCAAGTTAGGAAAACACAAGCAGCACAATAAAAACCCTTCTTATCAACCAACCATCCCATTGATTATTAATCTCGTTCCATTACCATGACCCACCATTCATTAACTCTTCCACTTTTTATTTATCATTCAAAACCCATATCCCATTCACATTCAAACCCATCCTTGCAGCCTTGCTGCCAACTGCCATAACCACAACTGCACCGTACATCATTATCCCTTTAATACCATTTATCACAGCCTTGTTGCTCACCCGATCCACAACAACCCATAAAACACCCCCACCACAAGCCACGTATCCAAGCCAACACCCACGTGTTCCTTATTCCATCTTGTTCAACCGAGGTGATCACACAAGGGTTCCAGATTTTAAAACACCCAACTTTATGTGATTAACCAAATTCCACATTCCAGAAGGTTCCATTCACAAAAACATTCTAGAAGATAGGGCAACATTTAATTGCGCAAGAAAAGGCCCCCAACGACCATGATTTTCAGTAGGCATAAGCCTATTCAATTCACAACATAATATCATAGTATATAAAGATAAAACTAACAATTTCCCCATCCCCATTATTTAACCAATTATTATCTATATTTAAAAGATCAACTATTTCTCATGAAAACAAGAGGATACCCACCCCGCATGATGCACAATTTAGAGAGACGAAGGTAAGATCCATTCCTCAACAGGTTCCGATCGCAACGCTCACTCGGATCAACCTTAGAAGACATTTTTCGGTGTCCGTCACTTCTATCAGGTCCTGGAAAAACCTCCTCAGGTGGAATTCGGAAAGGAAAGGATGAAATAAAGACAACGGATCCAAGCTCGGAAGTTCCGCCTTGTCTTTACGATCCCATGGCCGCTGACTGATTGTAAATCGGAGCTCGAACGAAGAAGTTATGGAAGAAAGAGCCTTCGAGTCTCTTGGGAGAACTCTACTAGGAGGAAAGGGGAGGGGAGGGGTGAGTTGAAAAGGAGGAGGGGGCCCCTCCTTTTATAAGAGAGAAAAGAAAAATTACACGGCGTGTACTCAGCCGTTTCACACGGTCATCACGCGGCTTCCAACATGGCCTTCAACGGGGAACGCAGCCGTTGACTGGTCAACACACGACTTGAAGGTAATGCATACGCGGGATGGGACTACACAGCGTGTAGTATTGGATACACGACATGTAACCATTTATTTCACACGGCTCCAACACGGCACATTGCCGTTGACTGGTCAACACACGGTAACGCGTACATGGAGAGAGACAACATGGCGTGTAGTATTGGAGACACGGCATGTACCCATTTATTTTACATGGCAAGGACACAGACTTCAACATGCGGTATACCCGGCAAGGGGGTACATGGCATGTACTCAAACTACACGGCGTGTAGTTTCAAAAATTATGGAAAGTATGGAAAATGTCCATTTTACCATCCAGAACACTTCGTGGCCTCCTTTTTGACAAAGGAATGGGCCGAAGAGGTCCGGGCCATTACAGAGAAAGATAATGGGAATATTAAAATAATTTTCAAGAGACCAAATTTCAAACTACTACCTTCAATATTATTTTGGAAGGGTGTAGAGGGGCCCAAATTGCCTCTTGAGAGCCTCAAAAGAAGGAAAAAACTACATGGGGTTGTAACAGCCCCATGGGGACAAAAATAAAGATTTCAGGAAATTAAAAATTAAATTAAATATTAAAAAATTATATACACATTGTTATATGGGGTAGGTCCCCACGGTTAGAAAAATTTTGTTCTCTAGTCATGCACCCATTTTAATGTATTTCATAGTTTCTCCTAGGTGGGAAAACATCTTATCAAATCATTCACCAATAATAAAAACTCTCACTACATCGGCTTACTTGATTTAATCTAGCATGGGAAAAAAATTAATAAAATTATGTTCCAAATATTGAAATCTTAAGAACATCCCAAATTTACAATGTTTTCACCTGAAAAAACAAAAATGAAAACAAAAAAAAAGAACTATTAAAATAGGGTTTTGTAATAAATGAAAACACTTATTTGATGTTACACCTCCCCACCATATAATCGTTTTCAACCAAGAAAGCATACTAAGGAGCTCGCCTTCCAAAATGATGAGGCCACTAGTTTCTCATTAGTAACTCCCACTCCCACAGATCAAGAAATTCAAATCCATGATTTCATTTTTCACAAAACAATAGTGTTTTCCTCCCATAATGTACCATGGTTTTAGAATCAATTATCCGAACATGGTTTTTATCCATGAATACATCAGGTTAAACCTCAATATCTCTTTATCTCGTAACTTGAGATGGATTATAAAGATATTTTGGTAGCAAACATACATGGATCGTGAATTTTATCGACATTATCTGTGGTCAAATTTATAAATCATAGTAAACCTTTCCCACCTTCTTGAAACCCTCAAAAGATCCCAAAAATTCATGGAGCATGTTTCATTTTACTCCATAGCCATTGATTACCCAACTGAGGAGAAAAATTCAATAACACCAAATCACAAATTGATAATTCTAATGGTCTATGACTACGATCAGTATAATATATATACCAGCTATGTGCCATCAATATCCTCTGATGAAAAAACTGAATATTAGTTTTTCCCATGAACCAATCTTCATCCAACCATGAAATATTCACCAATCTCAAAACAACACAGCTGATATCTGCAAGGATAAGCATAAAAGGCCTCAAAATAATTCATTATGATCATAATATGATAAATATTATTATAAGAAAACTCAACCATCCCCAAATGGACTTCTCATGCCCCACTAATGATAATAACACAAGAATGGATAATATCGTAAGGAATTTATATATCTATTTCTATCTAGACACTCAAATATGGTGGTTTGTTGTTTTCAAATGAACTTGTGATCGTACTTCCTCTTAATGGCCTCTTAAAAAGAGAGAAGTTACTTGATGTCCTTATTAGAAACTATAGTAGATTAATATATGTAAAAATGATTAATATATTCCCATTGATATTTTCCCATTATTTAACATTGATTTTATTATAAATTAGTATAAATTGATCTAATTTAGTCAATTGATCGATCACATCCATATTTTAATATTCTTTATCTGGGTATGATTCAACCTAACCTTAATATGCATAGTGATCTCATCCCACTTCCAAGATGTAACATTAAGTGGCTATAGAAACATCAAAGGTTTTGGGTGATCGACAATGACCTATTGGAATGTATATCAATGATAGAAAAATTCAGAAATTTCCTATCTCATACATGGCCTCTAGAATCATTTCTATAAATCTTAGAAGTTATTCATGGTTTCTCTATGCATTTTCCACTAAAAACTATGCCAATTAACCATCACATATTTCCTTTACATTGATGGAATAACAAATCATTTTAAATATCATAGAATTCCCTTAGTATAGAATTTCCATTCATGCATGAGGTCCCTACCATAAATAGAGTCTCTAAATTTTCAGAACTCACCATAAGCCTACTATTCCTAAATAATGATCTCCAGAAGATCGGATGTCAACTGGAAACATTCCATGGAAGCCTCAACCATTAATTCTCACACTCTAATATTAAATTATTCAAATGGATCCTTCAATTTCTACTCTTTTGATTAATACATCACTACCTAGGTCAAAGGATTCCTACTCAATGCATCCATAGTGAAATTACCTTTCCCCATTGTATAGGTGATGTAAAAGTAGATATATTGTTGCTATTAAACCCAATAACTCAGATATAGATTCATATATTTTTTATAGATGATATAAAACATGTTTTTTGGTTAGAAGACATGGAAAACCTTTCTCTAGAAAGGTGTTTCCATAAAATTTTAAGTTTGTTAATCATAGCCGGGACGTCAAGTTCATGGGTCAAGTAGTTCTTGTAATGAGTCCTAGGATTATGAGAACCATAATCAATGAAATGGTCACCTTTAATAATAATTTTTCCCAAAACATAACCTAATGCATCATAGATGACCACATAGCCACTCTCAACATCTAGAAGAGTCAATGCCACATATTAGTGAAATTATATTTTAGATAATAAAAATAACTCTAACATTATTTATCGCAAGAAAACATTTCTCCCATACGAGTTATAAAAGTATTCAGTGAATCCAACATTGAGAAGTCATTAACTAACTAGTGATAATACCCAGAAAAAGCCAGAAATATCTAAATTTTAAAAACATTTCATGGGTTTTTCTAGGTCATAATAGCCATCACTTTTTCATGATCAACTGAAGTATCGTGTTCTATCACCATTTTCCATAGTAACTTTACCTCAAAAATCTATAAATAAAATTTTGAAACGTTGGAATAAATATAATGGTTTCCTAACAATTCCAGAACTGCCCTAAGATGATTCACATGATCCCCCTCAGATATAGAGTAAATGAAGATGTCATCCACAATACTACCATGAATGTATATAGGTTCTCATGGAAAAATATGTCCATTAAATATATAAAAACATCAGGGAAATTAGTTAAACCAAAATTCATTAACAGGTACTTATATTGGTTTTACATTCTATTAGTGGCGGTTTTCAAAATGTCAGATTTATTTATCCTCAATTGATGAAAACCAGATCAAATATTAATATTTATTAGCAACTTTACCTCTTTAAATAATTCAAAGATATCATCATTCTATAGAAATGGATATTTTTTGTTTACTATAACTTGATTTAGATTTCGGTAATCCACACTAATTAAAATTGAACTGTAAACCTTACTAGAAAATTGAAACAGTTATAGCCAAGGTGACACAATCGGGTGTATAAAGCCTTTCACAAGAAAATCATCCAACAGAGTCATCGACTATTTCATTTGATCTAGTTCTAAGTACTAAAAAGGAATAGACACTAATTGAGTACCATGAACTAAACAAATATGTAACTATTCCTCCCTTATAGGTAGAAAACCATTGTAATTATAATGATTCTTGTTAGGAAAGTGGATGAAAAATTGATGGACTTTACTACTCTATGATTCTCACTCGAGATAAAAATAAAACAATAATATTAATTTCACTGACAATAGATAAAAAGGTACAGATCTACTCAACCTTGGGTCAAATTCTTTTTCAATGAAATAACACACACTTTTGGTTATAGTAAAGGAGAACCGTTGAATATAACTATGAAACCAGGCATTATTATACAACCCATCTACAATATAATATCAATTTTTTTCATATAAAGAATGTGAAAACATCATGTAATTTCAACACATAATAAGGAGAAAGTATAATTAGGACTATGGATACCCTACTCTCTCTCTCTTTTCCAAGGTTTTTAGTAATATATATCACATAAGATAAAAAATATATATAAATATTTAGAAGATTAACCATACTAGTCGAAATAAAGGAATGAGATGAACTAGTATTGAATAAATCATTCACTAAGGAAGAAGATATAGAAATAGAACCTCTCACAGTCACGAGACATGTATCCACTGCCTCTATAGAATCTTATACTATGTGAAGAATATTTCTTCTAGATGTGTATGGATGGAACCCCCTTTTCCTTGAAGTATCTGATTGCATTGTATTTTTAATACAAGTTGATGTTCCCATACCACTCTATAGAGTAGGAGAGAATTTCTTAACTTATTCAACATACCCAAGCATCCTCATGAGCGATAGATCTTTGATGCCTCACTGATAGAAAGAATTTAATTCCCATTAATTCCACATCGGTAATAAATAAATGTGAATCTTCTGAGAACTAAAATAGTTATATAAAACCACTTATATTGAGATACACCATGTAAATTATAATGAATCTTCTTTCCTATAGATGAATTCACACAACGTATTGTAGAAAATAAAACACATATCAACCCTGAATTTCTATCAAATTTCATATTAATCATCAGCACTCAGTCCGTCACATCATCATAAGAAGGAATATTTTGAATGATAACCTGATAAGGAATTTCTAATTGGAGTCTTAACTTGGATTGGAATGTACTAATATTCTCATTTAATGCTATATTAGGTGGAAGAATCAATAACTCTACAAAATAGTTTGCATACACAGTCACGGTCTTATTAGCCTGCTCAATTTTGAAAAACTCAAAACCCTTGTCCTAAACCATAAATAATTGATTGAATTGGTTTGTGAAAAGATCCTTGATTTATTCCCACTCTATTCCCCCATTATTATTCTCTATCACCATTTTATACAATTATCTCCTACCAGTCCTTCCAACATGAATGTGGCACAATTCAGCATTGTAACGACCCAAAAATTCATTATTGAAAATCCCTCTTGATCTGATTAAATGTATTATTATGTAAAATAGTCATATAAAATATAAACTTATATGGTTTTATGTTTTCTTATTTTAAAATACCTTTATGAATTTTGATTTTTGCTAATATAGTTGTTTAACAGTGATCACATGATTAGTATAAATATAGGGTATCAACAAATCCAATTTATTCAGACAATGGATGTGACGGCCTCATCTCGTAGACTTGCCCTGTATGACGCCTATTTTTCAATACTTGGAAAGGAGGTGGAATCATTGGGCTTCACTCTTAACCATGCCCAAAGTGATCTTGAATACATTAAGCTTGAGAGGAACTTCCAACGAGAGAAGTGGAAGTTAATAGAGATTACCACCTGAGTGATGTTATCTAGGCCACCCCAGGAGTCTGTCACCATCTCACACCTTACCTAAAGGTCTTATGCAATTGTTTTAAGGGTGATGTAACAAGACCCTTTTACTACAATTCTGTATATTGTTCTGTTATATAGAATATACTTTCTTTTTATTATAGTTACTTTGTAAATAGTTTTTTAAGAACAAATAGTATTTTTAGTTAAAATTCTACTTTGAAATTTATTTTGATGAATTATCAGATTTTTAAATTAAAAAATATTTTAATAAAATAATAATATTATTATTATTAAATTACTTTTTATTAAATATAAATGATATCATAATTTTATGAATGAAATTGTAGTTTTTATTGTGGTTCGAATGCTGTTTTTGTCAAAACCCATGATTTTTCGATAAATGTCTGTTTTTATTTTAAAAGTGATAATTCACATATTAAGAAAAAAATTTAGATAAAATGAATACAATTTTTGGAATTTGGAAATTGAAATTTTCCATCAGGGAATTTTTAATAATTTGCTGAGACTGTCAAATTTTTGGGTAAAAATTAAATAATATTTAAATATATAATGTATTTTATGACATTATAGTGACCCAATAGTGATTTAATAAAATACAATAAACATTATGTTCAGCCAATATAGTTTCTAAAATTAAAATGATGTTATTTTGGGTTTTTTTGATTTATTTTAGAATGATTTAGTTGACCCGTAAAAACTTATAAAAAAATTCTTTTTAAATTGTTTTCCTTGAGAGTGTGACTCAACTCCACATAAGAAACCCTATTATTTTAAGATGTTCAGACATTATCCATATAAAATATTGTTTTCCACTCCCCTTTTTCCAAAACCATGGGCTGGTTTTTTGGTTTTTATTGGTTTAATGTGTGGTGTCCCCAACCTATATAATAATAAATTCCCTCTCCTTTCCTATATAAACCCACCCAATCTCCCACTTCCTATTCACTGAAAGACTATGGAGTTCATACATCCTCTACCCTACTCT
This sequence comes from Viscum album, assembly GCA_963277665.1. Classification (NCBI taxonomy): domain Eukaryota; kingdom Viridiplantae; phylum Streptophyta; class Magnoliopsida; order Santalales; family Viscaceae; genus Viscum; species Viscum album. Next base: position 363,664,621 of record OY728166.1, on the reverse strand, counting down.
CTCTATAATCCTACCAAGGAGCCCCAATCAACCAAGAAGCCTCTCCCAAGCCTCTCTTATCCCTTTGGGATCACAATTCCAAGTAAGGGATTCCTACCTTTCTCATTTTAACCATGTTTCTTAATATTTTTATTCCCTTTTATTTTCAATTATAAATGCTGGGGTATGACTCTACACCTCCCCCATACTGCTCGCTTTATGATGTAATGATGAGATACCCCTTTCTCTCCCATTAAATTCCTCCCATGTACACCCGTTACTATGCCAAAATTCTGAAAGGAATTTTTCTCTCCTCGTTTACATTTAAGAAATTCTTTTGTATCACGAATTTAAATTACATTAAAATTGTTGGGACATGTTTCTATATGACCCTTATTACTATTCGTTTCATGTACATATGATTAGAAACCTCTTTCTCTCTCATGAACCTTTTTTTTATGAATCCTTATGTCACGTCGTTATGCTGCCAAAATTGCACAATGTTTTTCCAAGCCAAGATCATTGTGTAGTGAATACCATAACCATGTATATATCAAGGGTATTCACCTTTATTCACATATACATATTAAATTGTACTAACATTTATTTATTCCATATTCTTTAATTGTGGAATAACTTATGATGTTGATTGATTCCATGTTATATGATCTAGGTGGCACACTTATGCATGAAATGAAATGATTATGAAGGGTGCACCCTGATAGCACTCCAATGCATTGGTTAAAGTATAATATCATGATACATAATTTGAAATAGGTGTTGAATCATTCTAATTCAAGTGCAACAAGGGTTTACTTGTGATTCATGTGAAATTATGGATTAATCATGCTCTATGTGGAATGTGCCTTAGCTTATGCTAACTCCATGTTAAGTGTTATTGCCATATTTCCATGTTATAATTATCATGATTTATTATGTATTTATGTTCGTGTTTCTATTATGCTCCATTGATATACCTATTGTAAAACATATATTGTATTCTTCATGTTATTCCATGTTTACTCCCTTACTGGGATTTATAGCTCACCCTTTTCTTACGCATATCCTCTCAAGTTATCCAATGCAATACTAAGTATGAGGGAATATAGTGGTCATGTAAAAGAATTTTTCAATAAGATGTTGTGTTCTATGTTTTAATTTGTTATGTAATTATCTTAACACCTAAATACACTAGACCTCTCGACCCTCTTTGTTGTATCGATTGAATTTTATGTAATAAATCATGTTTAAGTGATTAATAAAGAGTAGGGTTGTTATAACCATTATTTCTTCAGTGGTATCCAATAATTCCAACAAACATTACATCCTTATCAACCATCCCACACACTCTTGAGGATATCTAGATCCTTTAAATATTAGTGGCCTTAGGTGAAGTAACTCTTACAAATGATTCCAAATACCATCCCTCTGAGGATCCACTATTGTATCCTGAACGAGAAATGGTGGTGGTGCCTATCCAAGCACTTGGACAGTACATGATATAACCTCTACTAGACTCAAGTCCACATGAGTATTTTCTCACAGTGGCTCATTATCATATTCATCCTAGATATAATTCACATTTATTATTAGGGGAATGGTTCCGAACAATTTTAGTAAACAATGTATATGACATCATAATTAACACTGCAACTATGTAATAAGGTGAATTAATCCGAACAGAGAGACAAACAGGATTTTGCTTATAATCTATGAAAATAATAATTAAAGAGAATAATAAATGTAATCCTCAAGATGGAATTCCCAAACCACCTCTATTGACTTAAGGTTTATTATGGCGAGATCTATCTAGATACTCAATCACAACTACCTCCTAAGTCCAAACATGAATAAACACCTTCATACATACATCAAGAAATCGTGAAAAAACTAAACCTTTGACACCACATTATCATGAACTAGCCCAATTAAACTGGTAACCTGATCACCAAGATAGTCCTTACATAGCTCGAAGGGCATTCTCGATCCCCACTTGTTGGTGACTGTCACCTGTCATCATACAATATGAAACATGGAATGAATTTTTCAAAAACACAGATGAAGAAAGATACACAAGTTAGTATGAAAATAATAGAAACACTACACAGATAAGTGTACCATATGTAAAAAAGGTAAACAAAAAAATCTACAACAATATTTTTCCATAAAAATAGGATAACCCTGCAAATCTTACCAGGCAATACTCTCCAAGGCCAATGATCAATAACTACTACCATTTCTAAGTGGGTCCTTACCCTTGCTCGAACCTGGATGAAGATAGTCTACAAACTCCTTATAGTATTATTGGGGTGTGAGATAAAACCCCAGTATGTTATCACCAAATAATCTATAATACATTTATATATTTAAATAACCAAATAAATGATCTCAGTTTTAAATAAAATAATTTTTAATTTCAAAATCATAATTAAAACAATTCATACTTTACATTTCTAATGATTCGTAATACTTTAAAAAAATGGAATAATAAACTTTTTATATAAAAAAAGTCATATAAATTTTAATGTGATATGAAGAAAAATTAGAACAAACCTTGTAATATATATTTCAAATACAAAAATGAGGTAAATAAGGTAATTTTCCAAAAGTTATCATAGTTCCAAGCTATAAGGATCCACACACTCAAATAGTTGGCTTCAAAAAATTGATACACATGTCCAACTCGATACAGATGAAGGCGGACATGTTATGATCCATCTAGGGATGTGACCCCTTCATGTATGTATTGATATTTTTGTAAATTTAAAATTTTTGTTCAACTAACTCACTAACTACCTGGACATGTTTAAGGCCCCAACCATAAACATTAAATAATATTGAATTATGTTAATAATTCACATTGAGGATCTTTTTATGTTTAGAGTTTTATATAATTAGGCCATAACTATTACATTACATCTCAAAAATTAAAAAGTAGATACTTCTACTCACTATTCATTTTCTACTTAAAACAATTCTTAAAATAAATCAATAATTATTTTCAAGATATAAACCTTATCATGTTCTTCCTTTCTCTTACCCCACCTTATACCATGTGAAATACATTTTATATACTTGGGATGAGTATAAAAATTTTAGTAATGGTTATAAAATAGAGAAAAAAAACATTACTTCATAAATACATAAAAAACATATACTCTTTAACATGCCTCATGAAATCAAATGATTTATGAATAACAGAGAGAAATCATAAATCATTTAGGTAACTTATGGCATCCATATCATACTTACATTGTTGCTTTCATAGCAACATAGGGAGTTACACTTAGAATACCCATCATAGTATATTCCCTAAATCTCGTAGGAGAACATTAACGTTTACCTCCATCACATTACCCAATGCATTAGAGAGCTATCTCGAGCGCACCCATCCTAGGTTTACCACAGAACCACCTGTATATGTGAAAAATTCCAAATAACCATAACAAATTCATAACATATAAAACAATAATAATGTAAAGTTAACATTTCCAGCTTACAATCACAATATATCCTTTCAAGATATTGACATAATCAATTCATTATTAAACCATTTTCAAAACCATTTCAAACATTTAATAAAGATATTTTTGAATCAAAGTGTCCCAGACCACTTTGAAACTTCTAAATGAATTAAAAATTTAAAACATTAGTGTACATAAAAATTAATCCTAAAAACCATTTTGAAAACATTTCCATTAATGATAATTATTTATAAGAATAATTATGTAAAACATTTAAACCAATTTTTTAGTTAAAGATCCCCTTACCACTTGTGAAAATACATAAATAAAAATAATTACAGAATAACATTAATCAATGCTTATAATACCATGAGAATAAGGATATTCATGATATAAAATGTTAATGGGCAGTATATACACCATATGAAATTTAATTGGTGTATAAAAACAAATAAGTCTCAATGGAATGTAAATTGAGAAAAAATATATTACAAATATAGTATCCTTAGATTAAGGATAAATCAATAACATAATTATGTGCAACAAATATAAATACACCCAATATAAGTATATGTTAAGTGTAAAAAAATCAGAGGTAATTCACACATATTCATAGAACGATATAATCAAGTAGTATAAATTTTACTCAATGAATTGAAATTGGGTTAATAAGTTACCTTACAAAAATTCAGTAGCCTAACAGCATCACTTAAAATTTCAAAAAATGATTTGATGAAAGAGAAAAGGGTCTATAATCACAAGATCATAAAATGTAAAGAAATAAAGATATATAATAACAAATCCCTATATAAGAAAATGTAAATTAAAAGACATGTCAAAAAAACAAGACTTTCACTAAAAGAGTACGGTGAAGGGTTTCCTTATTGATTTGGTAACATACGAAACATTCACCACATGAAATAAGGATCATACAATAAATATTTAAATAAAAATAAATTATATTATATTACACAAATAATAAAATAATGTCTAGTACATACACCACACAAATGGAAATAGTTTCTAATATAGCATGAATCTCATGGGAATAAAATGTGAGAGTAAAACCCCTTACATCGTGTCCGACATTACTCATATGTTCTATGTTCTTCCTGAATAATAAACATATGTAAATTTATACATTTTTTAGAACATTTTTCAGGTTCATCATTCCTTTTGAATCACTTATTACATTTCTATAATAACTAGTTAATTATTTGAGTTCATATCAGACATTTTGTCGATGTTTGGAACTTTAGTAAAAAATGAACTTATTAAAATTAAAAATTCTCCATGTGGCCAAAAGTCCATTATCCCAAAAACTATATTCGTGATTTAGATATAATATATATAATATATATATAGTTTGTATGTATTTATAATATTCCATATCATTTGGAGTTAATAAATGAAACACGCCATTCATAGAGACGGTAAACCGTACATACGCATGAACGCTACTTTCATTTATATTTTATATTTAAAGGAATGAAAATTAAACAATACATAGGTATATTATAATTCCAGTATAATACCTATCTTATGTAATTTAATTTACTCCATACTTTATACATTACACATCTGTCAAGAATGAGCCATATCACTTTGAGGGGGCTTTAGTCCACACCTCTTTAAATGAAATTATCATAATTACCCATTATGAAACCATAAAGGAATGATATAAATGAAAAATACAGAAGTATATAGACAATAAAAATATAATATATATATCACATGTAAATATAGTTTCATCTTAATGGACACCATACGAGGTGGTAGGAGAGTATTAAAGAATCATCATTTCTTGAGACAGTAGTTCGCCGTCCCCAGAAACAATTTGTTCTTTACCTATTTGACGGAGGTGTGTGTAAGGGTAGTTTGAATACATCTCATATCAACAACCTACTATATTTAGGATATCGGTGATGTTATAAAATAAAGTAATAAAAAGAGTTCACGACATTGGAGAAGTAAAATAAAAGAAAATATCTTAGGAGAAGACGTTACATTTAAATCAGGTAACTCCCTTTGGTTTGAACCAAAAGGATTTCATCAAGTGCCTTGTACCTAAGGAAAGGATTCTAGGTGGAACATATATATCTTTATATATTATTTTAGAAGATGTTAGATGATCAAAGTGGCTTAAGAGGTGTGAGTAATGGGTTAGAGGTGTGGGCTTTTTATAAGGGGGAGGAGGGGTTCTTTTGGAATGTTTGAAAATATTATTTATTATATAATTATATTCAGTTTCTAAAAGACCAAAACTTATTAAAGTAAAATATATGATGACTATAGTTAAAAATAAAACCATCTAATTATAATTGGACAGGATTTGGATATTTATTTTATTTTTATAATCTTATTAATTTAAATCACTCATTAATGAGTGAAACACTACATCATTATTGAGTTATAAATTATTTTATTTATTTCATGTCTAAGAATTATAAATAAAATACCTTCATGTAGGAAACAATTTTATCTTTCTAATGAATATTTATAGAAAAATATATCAATTATATAACCCCATATTAAAATTATTTTACCAAAACAATACATGTTTATGGTATTTTTGTTTTTACTTAAAATAAATGTTATTAATGACATTAGCTTACCGAAATGGCTTTGAAAGGATAGTAATCTCACACAAGGATTTTATTGGTCGTCCATGACTCATCCAATAAGTTTAGGACTATTATTAAGGTAATTTTATATTATCATAATATTATTTCTTAAATGAATTGCCCTATTTACCTTTAACCGCGGTAAATAAAAGAAAAAAGTTTCTATTCACCAAAAATTATTTTCATATTATTGAACCAAATTTTACTTATTGATGAAATCCATGTATGTTGGATTTTTTATATTCAATTCACAAAAGCATTAACATTTCATTTAAATCAAAAAGTCAGTTTTTTAACTACTACTCAGTGTTTTCACTATTCCTCATAAATTTAAGGTTTTCAGAAAAATACCAAAAATTAAGACTAAGAGATATTTGATATTCCAAATTAAAAAATGATGTATATTTTAACATATTCAAAAATAGAAGTTGAAAAAAATAATTTAAAATTAATTACCCTTGTCAAAATAAAAAGCATGTTTTAAAAAAATAATAACTATCAAAAGATTGGCAGTTGATTATGTCCAATATCATAGTTAAATTAAATCCATTGACCAACATTGGATTAAATGTTAAAAATAAAATTTAATTAAACTTTAAACACATTTAAAAAGATAATCTAACCATATAAATAATTTAGATTTGAAGGAATTTTTGAATTAAAATACAGCATTTTTCACTATTTATTAAAAATTAATTTTATCAGAATAATACCAAAAATTTACCCAAAGTAAATTTTTATTTCTCGATTCTAAATAAGAATTTTATTTTTTCAAATATAACATATTAAAGTGACTAAAAATATATTTAAATAATATTTTCTATTAAAAGGAAGTAAATTGATATCTTTAAAGAATAATAGTGTTTATAGTTAAAATTAGATTCATTCACATTTTAAGCCTCTAAAATTTATTGGATAAATGTAAAAACATTTAATAAACTTGTTTAATTATAATATAATTAGTGGTATTCATTCCCACCAATACAATGGATATGAGTTAACTACCATTTAAAATAATATTATGTAATTATTTTTCAGTATGACCCAATGTTGTGTGAAATCTAAGATTTCAAAGAAATGTGTTATTGTGTGTCGGGTACGCCATCGAACATAGCATCACCTTTAAATTAAAATTAGTATTTAATTCAAAAATATTAATAAATATTAAAATGTAATAATATTTACTTACATGAGATGTTACATCCTTCCCTCCTTTTATAAATTGTGTCCTTATAATTTTAAAATTGGGCTTGGAAACTTCATTAAAAGTCCCACATCATAAACATTATCAATAAATCTATCACTTTAAAAGATAGAAAGAGAAGTACAAAAGTTATATGATATAACTGATACTATGAATCAATTAAAACATGTGCATGGAGGTGAAACTAAGTGTCAAGTTCTAATGGAATGTGATAGAAAACATGATTAGGAGGAAGTTAACCATAAGAAAATCACAAAGTTTAGATAGGTTAAATGGTATTGGGTTTCCCAGTAGGAAAAGTAAACAGACCACAATTTTATGTTTTATGTTCCATTTCATAAGGTTGGAGAATTTATTTATGATATTGACTAATTACATAAGGAAATATACTTACTTTTCAACTACAGTTTCATTCTTTAGTAAGTATCTACTAAGAACTCATCTTTTATCCAAAAGATGAGTATTCAAGATGACTTGTTCACATCTGAAGTGATTGAATAAACTTCTAGTAAATCACATTATCCACAAAATATAAACTATATATTTCAACTTTTTTTATACATTAACCAAAACCAAAATGGTTAATACAAGATCAGATAATCCCAAAAAAGGATACTCCTTTAAAAAAATATCATTCATAATCTCCAAAATTAGACAAACAATACCCAATGTTCAATAAAGACCATTCAACAAATAAATGTCCATAAAATTATTCAAAGTAAACCAAACTATGATTGAAAACAAAAAGTCAAAAAGTTATAATCACAATCTTCCACAGTAAATCTTAACATTTATCTCCAAATAACATAAACTACTCTTAAAGTCTAATATTGAATTGTAATTAACCTATTCACATATTCTCTATGATAGGTTAATAATTTCCATAAATAACCCAAATAGCCATAAAACATAGATTTTTCCAAAATAAAATTTAAACCATTATTCAACATATGGAATCCTATTGTATTATATTTTCCTTAGGCATACAGTTTTCCCCTAAAAGAGAGAACGTCTTCCAAAATAACCTTTATCACATAATCACCAACTAATTTTATTACACTAAGGATATCCATTTGATAAAACATATGTTCCCAAAATCAACATATTATTGATCCATAAAATAATTTTACTAAAGGAATAAATCATATTAACCAGGGACTTCACGTAGGCCACTGGTAGGTGTTGCACCCTTGTCACCCTTTGCTTGTGGGTTTGATTCCCATGGCCTTGCCAAACGCGACGGGTTGTCACCCATCTTATGTGTTGTCTTTTTTATATATCTAAGAAACAACCCTAACATACTATAACATCAAAGGTTGTATTTTACCTATAATTTTTGTCCCAACACATTAATACCTCATCATCTTAATTAAAAGTTATTCATATTGTCATTTTTTTATTTCTACTCTATATTTTAAAATACAACTATTACTCAAAGAAACAACAAATATTCCTTGATCATGGTGTCTACATGGTTTCATTGTATCTTGTTCACGTAGGTAGAAGGTACATGTATTTAAAAAATGATTTAGATATCCTTCAAAAAAATTTGCTTCCTTCATCCAAATACAAATTGTACAACATGGGTCATATGGGTGTTTGTAGAATTTTTTTTTCTGAAAATAATCATGTATATCATATAATTTCAAAAAATCTGATAAAACATGATTTTGATAAAATAGTCTGACTGAGTTTATATTGAAACATTCAATCAATGGCCCTTTTAAAATAACATATGTATGTTCTGAAAAAATATAATATAATATAAAATATAAATAGGTTGCTCAAGGGTCTCCTTCTTCAGTACCTTTTTCAAATTCATAACATGCTTCAAAATCATGTGATACGATAAAATATTTTAAAATTACTTGATAATATTTACCTTTATTTAAAGTATGATAATATTGAGAAAATATTATTTTATTAAATAAAACCCATGATTTATGATGGTATCGAGCTATAGTAGAGGTGATTGATATCTCAAACAATTGATTAAAAGTGAGTTGTATGTTAGTAAATGTTTTAGGATCATATGGGCATGAATTTATATGAATTATTGCAATCAAGTCATTAGGAAAAGATAAGAATGTATTTTGTGATCCCCCCCCCCTTCCATTTGTAATAGAAATTACTTAATCGCAAAAGGTCACAATATATATATTTAATATAAAGAGTATACATAAAGACTAACCATGTGTCTAACAAACACTCCTAATCTATAAAGTTGTCTAAACCAACCTGTGAAATTAACTATAAGTCCCTAGCCTTAAATATTACATAATCTTGAATTATGTTAATAATTAACATTGAGTATATTTTTATGTTTATAGTTTTAAGGAATTAGGCCATAACTATTACATTACGTCTCAAAAATTACAAAGTAGCAACATATACCCAGTATCCATTTTTTCATAAAAAAATTCTTAAAATAAAAAAATTTATTTTCTTGATATAAATATTCTTCAGTTCTTCCATTCTCTTACACTTCCTTATATCCTTTTAATAATAATTAAAATACTTGTGATGAGCATAAAAAATCTCAGTAAGGGTTATAAAATAGAGAATGAAAACATTATTTCATCAATACATACAAAACAAAAGTTCTTTAACTTACCTCCTGAAATCATAATATTTATTAATAACACATAGAAATACTAAATCATAAAGTTAACTTATAGCATCCATATCAAACATAAATTATAGCTTTCATATATACATAGGGAGTTACACTTGGAATACCCATCATTGTATATTCCATAAATCACTTAGGAGAAACATTAATGATTACCTCCATCATGTTACCCAATACATTGGAGAATATCTCGGGCTCACTGTCCCTATGTTTATCTCAGAACCACCCACATACATGAACAATTCCCAATAACTATAATATATTCATAAAATAGAAAACACACATAAATTAAATATAACATTTCCATATTGAAATCACAATATATAATTTCAATATGTTGACATAATCAATGCGTTATCAAACCATTTTCTAAACCATTTAAAACATTTAATATAGAGATGTTTGAATCAAAGTGTCCAATAAAACTTTGAAACTTTTAAAATAATTGACATTTTAAAAAATTAATTTCCATAAACAAAAATCCTTAAAACCATTTTTAAAACATGGAAATTAATGAGAGATATTTATAAGAATAAATCTTTAAAACATTTAAAACAATGTTTCAGTTAAAGAGTCACTTACTACTTGAGAAAATACCTAAATAAAAACAATTATAGAATTACATCAAGCAATTGTTATAATATCATTATAATAAGTATATTAATGATATAATAAGTCAAACGGTAGTATATACACTATATAAAAGTGAATTGGTGTATAATAACAAATAAGTCTCAAAGGAATGTCAATTAAGACAAAATCCATTACAGTGATCGTATCCTTAGATTACAGATTAATCAAAGACATAATTATGTGTGGAAAATATAAATAAACCCAATATAAGTGTATATTATGGGTAAAAAAAATTTGGCCATTCACAAAAATTCACAGCTCAATATAATCAAGAAGTAGATGTGTAACCCAAAGAATTTAAATTAGGTTAATAATTTCCCTTACAAAAATTCAGCAGCCTAACAACGTCAGTTATAAATTCAGAAAATAAGTTGATGAAAAAGAAAATGGTTTCTCATCACATGGACACAAAATGTACAGAAATAAGGATATAGAAGAACATATCCTGAAATAATAAAATGTAAATTAAAACACTTGACATATAATAAGTCTTTGACTAAAAGAATACGGTGAAAGGTTCCCTTACCAATTTTGTAACTTATAAAGCTGACACCACATGAAAAAAGGATCATAAAGTTAAGATGTAAATGCCCATAAATTAAATTATATTACACAAAGAATCAAATCATGGTTAGTACATACACCACACAAAAGGAAATAGTGGCAAATATATCATGAATGTCATGGGAATAAAAAGTGAGATGAAAACCCCTTACCTCGTTTCCTACTTGACTCATATGTTCCAAGTTCTTTTTGAATAATAAACATAAGATAATTTATACTTTATTAAGAAACCTTTTCAAGTTTATTATTCCTTTTAAATCACTTATTATTTTTTATAACAATTAGTTAACTATTTTAGTTTATATCGGACATTTTGTCGATGTTCGGAACTTTAGTAAAAAAATAAACTTGTTATAATTACAAAATGTCCATGTGGTCAAAAGTCCATTATATCTAGAATAATATTCATGATTTATATATCATATATATCATATATATATATATCCATTGTATATGTATTTATAATAATCCATATCATTTGGAGTTATGAAATGAGACGCACCATTAATGGAGACGGTAAGCCATACGTACGCATGAATAAAGATTTCATTTCTATTATATATTTAAAATAATGAAAACTAAATAATAAATAGGTATATAATAATTCAATTATAATATCTACGATATGTAATTTAATTAACTCCATACTTTATATGTTCTGCGTATGGCATGAACGAGTCATATCACTTTGAGGGGGTGGTAGTACACACTTCCTCAAACGAAATTATCATATTTGGCCATTATGGAAACCATAAAGGTGTGATATAAATGAAAAGTAAAGAATTATAGAGACAATATAAATATAATATATATCCCATGTAAATAAATATCCATCTTAATTTCCATCATAAGAGGTGGTATGGGAATATATAACAATCATCGTTTCGTGAGGCACTAGTTCGTCGTCCACATAAACAGTATGTTCTTTACCCATTTCATAGAGGTGTGTGTAAATTTAGTGAGAATACTTCTCATATAAACAATATAGTATATTTAGGATAATGTTTTTGTTATAAAATAAAGGAATAAAATGTTTTTAGGCTGTTGGAGAAGTAAAATAAATTAAAATAACTTAAGATAAGATGTTACCTTTAAATCAGGTAACTCCCTTTGGTTTGAACCGAAAAGATTTTGGAAGTGCCTTCTCCCTAAGGTAAATCTTATAAGTTTAATAGAGGGATCCTGAGAGATTATTTTGGAAGATTTTGGTCGAGCCAAGGGGCTTGATAGGTGTGAGTAATGGGATAGATGTGATGGATTTTTATAAGGTGGAGGGAATCTTTAGGAATGTTTGAAAATATTATTTTATTATATAATGATATTCGGTTTCTAAAGGTCCAAAACTTATTAAGGTCGAATAGAAGATGACTCTTGTTATAAATAAAATCATCAAATAATAATTGGATAGGTTTTTTATATTTTTTTAATTTTTATAATCATATTTATTTAAATCATTCATTGATGAGGTTAACACTGCATCATTATTGTGCCATGAATAATTTTATTTATCTGTTATCTAAATATTATAAATAAAATAACATGATGTAGGATACCTTTTTATATTTATAATTTATATTTATAGTCAAATATAAAAATTATATAACCCCACTTCTAAATTGTTTTATCAAAACAATACATGTTTGTGATATCTTTATTTGTACTTTAAATAAAAAGTTATTAATGTCATTAACTTACCCAAATGGATTTCAAAAGTCCAAAATATCACCCAAGGATTGTATTAGTCAGACATGACTCATCAAATAATGTTAGAACAAGTGTGAAGGTAATTTTATATTATTATAATATAATTTTACCATGAATTACCTTATTTATCTTTAACCACGGTAAATAAATGCCAAAAGATACTATAGCACAAAAATTATTTTCATCTTATTGAACCAAATTTTACATAATGATGAAAACAATTTATTTCAAATTTTTTAAATTAAATTCATAGAAGTGGTTAAACTTTATTTAAATGAAAAATTCGGTTTTTAACCACTACTTAGTGTTTTCACTATTCATAAAAAATTAATGATTTTCAGAAAAATACCAAAACATTCAGCGTAAGATATATTTTATATTATGAATGGAAAATTGATTTTTATTTTACCAAATTCAAAACATAGTATTGGAATTAATAAATTTTGAATTAATTCCCATTTTTAAAACAAAAAATCATATTTTTCATGAAATAATAATTATCAAATTATTGGCTCTTATTTTTGTCCAATGTCAAAGTGAAATTACTTCCATTGACCAAAATTGGATTAAATGGTAAAAATATATTCTTATTACTCTTTAAAACCAATTAAAAAGATAATATAACAATATAAATATATTATATTAAAAGGCAGTTTTGAATTAAAATACAGTAATTTTCACTATTCTTTAAAAAATTAATTTTATAGAAAAAAATAAATATACCCAAAGTAAATTTTTATGTCCTGATTCAAAAGAAGAATTTAATTTTGTAAAATATAACATATAAAAGTTACTAAAACTATATTTAAAAAGGGTTTCCATCAAAAAGGGGTAAATCAATCTTTAAAAGAATATTATAGTATTTATGCTTAAAATTAGATTCATTCACATTTTAAGCCACTAACATTTTATTGGATAAATGTAGAAGCATTTAAGAAACATTTTTAATCATTATATCGTTGGTTCATTTCATTCACACCAATAAAACGACTAGGTGTTGACTACCATTAAAAATAATATTATATTATTATTTTTCAGTATAACCCAATGTTGTGAAAAGGGTATGATTTCAAAGAAATAGTTGTTGCGTATCGGGTATGCCATCGAACATAGCATCCCCTTTAAAGTAAAAAATATATTTAATCCAAAAATATTAATAACTATAAAAATGTATTATTCTTTATTTACTTGGGATGTTACAACTTCCATGTGCTCTAGTGAAAATCAATTATGGGAAATTTATTTCCAGACTACTTAAAAAAATTCATCTCATTCTCCTATTTCAAATATTCAAATTTTTTATTTTAAAAAAACTATGTTTTTAATCAAATCATGAATTTTATAGGATAAAACCAATGGGTTTCTATAAAAACCATCATAATAAATTTTTATATATACCAATTTCAAATCAATTCCATCAAATAAATTTTACAATTCAAATTCCACAATTAAATTTTAACAATTTCCATCAAATTTCACAACAAATCCCCAATTCAATGGAATTAGGGTTTTCACCAATTTTATGCCAAAAAACCCATTTCAATGAAAAATACAAAAATTTATTGGAATTTTGTTTTTAATAAACCAATATAAAGTAGTTATTTAACAATTTAATTTTAATAAAATAGATGAACCCAAATCAAGAAATTTAGGGTTAATAAAAAGATAGAATCATTACAGAAGCACCTTCCATTAAAACATCTGATTTCAAAATGCCAAATAGAATATGGTAAATCCTACAGGGAACACCACTAATGAAGATACAATAAATCAATCCCTGTATTAAAGATATAAAATATAGGGTATTATACCCTCTAACAGTACACAAAGATAAAGAAATGCTAAGGTGGAAAGATTATAGAGCAGGAGAATGATAATAGCAATGATAAACTAATTAGGAGGAGATATAACATCTTTCTCATAGCATAGTTCCTCTTATGAAAGGGTTTAGTGGTGACAATATATCCTCTTGGGAGCCTATATGAATGAAAAATGATACGGGGTCGCACTGGCCACTTGAGGACCCAAAAAAAAGGGTTCGAGAATTTAAAGAAAATTAGATTAAATATTTATGCATGCACGATTTGCACAGTAGGACCACAAGGGTAGATGAAATTTCCACCCTATACCTATAACCATTTTAATGGGTCTCATGGCTTCTATTAAGAGGTAACATGACCAATAATGTTATGCACCAACTATATAAAACCTCATTACCATAGTTTTCACAGTTTTCTCAAAGAGGGTACCCAGTTTGGGAAAATCATGAACCAACCATGGAAAACACTACAACTTCCCAAATATCCATTGTTTTCTCCAAAAAATCCCAGATGAAACCCAACTAAAGAAAAATTAAAAGATAACATTTATAATGAATAAAAAATTAACATAATGTTACAAGATGTATAATGTTACAAGATGTATAATGTTCCCATTTGACATGTTATATCTTGAATATCCTTCCTTTCATGATATTAAATGTTTCAATTGAAATTATTATTTATTACGGACTATCACTAAAAATATACCAATGTGATAATGTTTTGATGTTACAATCACATTGTGTATCATGATTTTTTATGATTATGGATTATATTTTTAAATAAAATGATCGATTTCTCACTTCGATCAATATTTTTTTTCATTTATATCTTTATTTTCAAGAATTTTTTTCAAAAAAAAAATTACAAATTGGCCAAAGGATTTTTTAAAGTCATTTTTACCGATGATTGAATTCTTACATAGTCCTTTAAAGGGATTCTTCATGTTAACATTTAAATAATTTCTATTTACAATTTACAAAAAATGAAAAGGGGATCCTATTTAAAAATTTGACGACATGTATGTAAATTATCATAATAATGACCATAAAATATTATAATGGATTAATTAATAGTTTCCATATTTATTTTGAAGTAAATGGATTTTCAAAAAGGTTTTTTTATTAAAATTTAAATGTTGAAATTATATTTACATAAAGTTATTATTTAATTTTTTTTTAGAATTTCCTCTATATATGTCCATGGTAATTTTCAATGTAATGGATTTTGAAAATGTTATACGTTTCATAAATGAATTATTTAAGTAAAAATGAAATTTTTATGTTCAAATGTTTGAAATGATTATTAAATATTCATAAATAATTTTCAAATTATATTTTCAAATAATATAATTTCCATTTATTCAGTATTTAAATTTGAAAATTAATTTTCAGTGAAAGGTTAATTTCATCAAAAAATAATCTAAGTGTCTTTTCGAAATAATTTTCCATATAAGATGAAATCCTAGTATGTTAATTATAATTTACTAGGGATATGATCCAAGGATTCCATTCTTAGTATTTAACTAGATATTTTTTGTTAATGATGAAATTTTTTTTTGAAACCCATTTCTTTACAGTAGCTTATGCTATGTTTAATTGTTTATGAAAAACATTTTTTTCATGGGTTTTAGTATGATTAATCTTTTATAAACCCCATTTCATTTCATGGGTTGTAATATATATTTAATTATTGATGATCTTCTAAAACAAAAATTTATGGATTATGTGAAATGTGGGATGTATATCTCTCTATAATACATTAGCTAATGATTAATGTTATATGAGCTTAGAGGGTGTTGAAGATGTGACAAACCCTACCCTAGAATACTGAAGATTATGACTTACATTATTTCATTTGAAATATTCCAAGGAATTATATCCTGATGGATAGATCAATTTAGTAATTTTAGAGAACAATATACATACATGATACCCATTTTACAATGAGAATATAAAACAAGACATAATATATAATAAAATCTAATAAAAATAATCCTTTAAATCTCATTCAATGATATATTTTTTATAACCTTGGTAAAATATAAAAAAATGGTAATATTAACATATCAATTAGGGGTAAGTATATTCAATGAAGACATGAATCAATAATAATAAAAAAATGGAATGTTATATAACTGAACGCACACCCTTTAACAAAAAAATTGAGAATGAAACACATCCATAGATAATATCATAGAAAAATATCATGTATAATAATAACAAAATAATTCTAAATAAATAAAATTCTTAATTATTGGATGCCATGATTCTTTGGTACATTATACCTTTACTCTCAAGACCTTTCATAGGATAGTTTAAAACATACCAGATACGAACCCATCATATTTTTCTAACAGATTCATTTCATTAGACTACTAATGAGTCAAGGGGGGTAACATTCAATAGCCTCCAAAACATGTAGTAATAGTCTATAACATTCCACATATATTTAATAATTTATTTAATTCATATTAAATTATCCTCATCAAATATATATACTATGTACATAATATGGATTAATCGATATTCCCCCAGATAAAAAAAACTAATTTTCAAGTAAACAACATATGTAAAAATAACATAATGTTTAAAAAAATATCATATCTATTAAAAAATGATATGGATATCTATGTTAAATATAATTTCTAATAAAAATGATAAAAATAAAGAGATTTTTTCAATAAAAAGTTACCAATCCTAAAAGAAAGTAATATTTCTTTATAACTCTTATGATTTAGTAATTTTAATTTCAAATGGATTGGATTTGATAATTCATATTAGAAATTAATAGTCCATGAATAATGAAGTATTATGATATTATATGTCAATGCTTATGTATATAAAAAACAAAAAAGTGAATTGGTTCATAAAAATGTATAAGACTAAATGGAATGTAAATAGTGATGAAAACTCATAACATACGATTCCTTTTGGTTAAACACTATTTAACCTCTTAGATGTGTCTTTAAGAATGTTACGAACAAATAAAACAACCATATTAATATATATAATATCATATATGATACTTTTAAAAGATACTCTCACCTATCTGTTAATATTTATTCATTATTTTTATTGTTTATGGAGTTAATTGCTTTATTTTTCAAGTATTTTTGACTTATTATTTTTTGTTCTTAATATATCATTCATGATGTAATAATATCTATAATTTAAAAGGATTATTTAAATTTAATATATATTTTGTACATATTTATTTATAGTAATTCATAAATATTTGTGATATGAAATAAAATACACCATTCCTGGAGGCGGTAGGTCATACGTATGCATGAATGTTGCTTCAATTTTATTGTCATATTGAAGGAAAGAAATTTAAATGATATATATATATATTTATATTTATATTATGATTAAATTATAATTATAATGTCATATATATCACATATGTCAATTAAATTCATCCTTAATACATTCCATTTAAAGGATGAACGAATCAAGTCACTTCGTTATGTGTTAGGCCTTCATACATATGATCGACAATGCGTATTCCCACGAAGTGGAAAGCATGAAGTTATGTGTGATACAATAACTTCAGAAGAATAATAACATCATAAATATCATATATATTATATATAAATAATATATCCATTATTATTCCAAACCATTAAATGTAGTCATAGATTAACAAACGACATCGATTACCAACTTGGTAGTGTAGAGTACACACGAACGATGATTTATTAATATATTCTATAGATGTTTGTGAATTTATAGGTATTAAAATTAACATAAAACATCTAATTATATGGAATATTCTGAGGTTATTATATAATAATGTTATAATATAAATTTCAAAAAAAAATTAAGAGGAAATAAATAAAAACTCATTTAGAAGAACATTACTTAATCTTCAAGTGTCCTCTTTATGTTTGCACTAAAACCTTCAAAGGATTGATTTTATACCTATATAAGTATTATAGGATTATGTTATATATGTTATGGAGTTATTTTTAGGGCTTTTATTATCCATATGGCTAGAGAGGTGTGAAAGAGGGGGGGGACGGGAGTATGTGCCCTTTTATAGTTCAGGATGAGTGGAAGTCTTAAAAATATTCAAAAGTATTCAATATTGATAGGTCTCCATTACCACACATGACTATAATAATGATATTTAATTGGGTAAATGGATTATATTTTCAAGACAAACCTCAACCATGCAATAGAACACATATTTTTGAACATTTTATTCCTTACTCTTAACATTACTTATTTTATAATTTTTCATTATGTTAAAAGGTTTTCTATCCAATGTATTTATCCTTTAAGAATAAATTATAGTGAGACATATTAGATAAATTATACCCACTAATTATAAATAATAAATCTATTTTATATGATACACATTTTATATGTGTTGAAAATTAATTTTATCACAAATGCGTGTAACATGCAAAAACATCAGTTTAACAGTAACCATGATAACTGAGTTATTATTCATTAACACTCAATATAGTCATCAGAAAAGATAATTTGGCCTTTAAATGAAAAATATTTTATATTTATTAAAATTTTAAAATCAATTATAATATTTAGTATTTTTAGTGATTAAAAATAATTTAGTAAAATGACATTTATCATAAAATAACTATAATATCAATTTGGACATTATTCATTTAAATTATATATTAAAAAATATTAGTACAATTATGGATTATAATAATATTTTGATAAATTATATTTTCAATTATTTAATATTATTTAGATACATAATTCATTATGTTTTATCAATGTTAAAAATTATTTATAAGTTTAATTCATTACTATAAAAATTTTAATTTTACTTTGATATGATTTCAATAATTATTATAATAGTTGTTTCAATAAATTAATAATAATATTTACAATGTTCATATAATCATTACAATTAATATATATATATATATCAATTATATAAATAATTAATAATTAAAAAAATTATACAAATATTTTCCAAATATCATTTTAAAATTTCCAATAAATTTATTATAATATTTTTCCTTTCAATATTTTTATTCCCAAGTGTGGTATTTCTATGATACCATCAACGTAGGGATTTTGTAACACCCAAATATTTTATAATATGTTTTTTTATAATGAATTCATTTTTATTGATAGATTGTGATGCATGAATCAATTAAATTTAATAAATAATCAATTATTATAAATATTAAATGAATATATTTAATATATATTTTAATTAAACTAATAAAATTAATCAATCAAAAAAATGACTCTTCTAATAGTTGAGAAATGATAATCAATGTTTCGGTAGAAATTCTAGTCTAAATCAGAGTTTTTTTAATTTATTTCATATATATTTTATTGAAATGATTATAATTTTATTATAAGTCTAATATAAAATTTTCTATATTTATATATATGAAAATTCATAATCATTCATACATTAATTAACAATTACATTAAAATAATGATACCATCATTTGAAAGAGAAATATGATATTATTTAAGAAAACTATATTTATGAATGAAGTGTCTTTTGATAAAAAATATAAAATTAATAAATATTTATTAATAAAATTAATTAAATTTCTAATAATATATCAAATCAATAAATTAAAAATGATTTAATGGTTGTTACCATTATTATAATTATAATAAAATAATTTTTATTCTTAAAAATAATTTTTTTTCTTAAGATGATTTTTATGTATTTTGTAAGAATGTACTATAGTTAGATTATTCCACTATAGAAACTATATCATTGAATATGGATTATATATTTGGAATCATCTTGTTTTAAAAAAAATTATTAGTTCAATTTCTTATTTGGTTATATATATATGTTTCCTTAGAAAAATGTTTTTCAAAATTATAAAGGTAAAAATTGGTTTAAAGGGTGAAAATATATGGATATGGGATCTATGATATCACAAGAAAATACCATTAATTTAATTTTTTTATTTTATTCTGAAAATCCTCTGGTTAAATTCAAACAAATTATTTTTTTGGAGCAACTTTCCCTTGATATTGACTTTATGGTCTTATAATGCTTATAATATTAAGAACGGAATAGCTCCCCTCACATTATAATGGGAACTACCTATTATCACTTATACAAATAAATTGATGACAATTTCTAACCAATATATAAAAAAAATACTTTAACAACTCCCATACCCATGTTCTGGAGGTTATGGTCTTCAAAAAATACTCATCCAAGAACCTATAAGGTTTTTTTCAATCAAGATTATCAAAGAAATAAGTATATGTTCTTACCCAACTTTTTCAAGATTAATTCAAGTTAACCTATTATATGTATTATAAAAATAGATAAACATAATAAAATTTGTATCTTTATTATGCTAGGAATAATTAATATTCATGTTATAGTAATTTTTAATCTCCTTTCAATGTAATGAAAAATTAAATTATTGTTCATAACAATGTACAAACAACTATCTCTATGAAGTGACATGATTCATTTTTCCCCACAACCTATCAAGGGTAGTTTAATACTTGGATTTAAATAATATATATGATATATATAAAATAATTATGAACATTAAAATATAATTTTTTTTCGTTGAATTTTATCAATCCTTTGAAAAATTAAAACATCAATTGTTCATATATAAGACTTTCGTCTCCACAATGCGATATGATAATTTTTTATAACTTCATCACATTAATTGATATAATGTTTTATATAGTTAATAAATATAATATTTAAGACATGATAAATATTTTGGATATGTGTATGAGTTAAAAAGGTTTAAGGATATGAATCTCTATACTAAAACATAAGTGGAAAACAGAACTGATGACACACAAATATTAATTTTAATTAAGAACTAAAAAAATGACTGATTAGAATATAAGAGGTAATGATATATGGATACATAATAAAGAATATATTTCTGGTATGGATTTATAAAAATTCATCATTTCTTACACACGATGTTAGATAATATTCAGTGGAACATGGGACTTCAGGTTTCAGTTAATTTTACAATATCATATTTTTATCATGATTATATATCTTTCCATTTAAATTGTAGGAAATTTTACGTTATTCATTTAATAAATCTCATATATATTACTATTGTTTTAGTTTTTTTTATGTATTACATCCATTTTTATCACTTTGGTACTAAAAAATAACAAAACTATGTTTTTAATAAAATTCAACCTAGATTATCTTTTTTTGGTAAGAACAATTTCTCTTCTATATTAATGTTCTTAAATTTTATTTTATAAAATATATTATCTATATCTAAATGATTGAATAATATATTTTCCTAGTACCAATGGATTTAATTATATATTAATAAAATTAATATTTTTCAATTTTTTATAAATTGATCACTTTTGACTTTATATAAAAGTACAAAAAAGAATTTATTATTTACATTTAAATATCAATGAAATTTTTCCATCATCAAGACAATTATTTTTTCTATGCATTATTTTAAATTTTAAATTTGTTTTATAAATTTTTTTATAAATTAATATATTTTACCATTCTTCTAGGATTTTTATTTCTAAAAGTGAACAAATTAAAAGGATATTTTCTCTTTATTTTCAATACATATTTAAATCACATTTATAAATTTATTTTTTAACTATGTCATCATCTAGTTTGGATTGATTTATATAATTGGGGATATGGCCTTATTATACCAAGCATATCATTTCTTGTGATGACTAATGATGATGTTGTTTTCATGTTTTTTCTTTAATCTTATTTTTTATCACATGTAAATTAAACTATGATGGATTAATTAATTGTCATATGTGTTGGTAGAATATATAAGAATTAATATTTATTATTGGATGGGTGGTACTATTATATATCTAAAATTAATTATGTAATTATTTACATTTAATGAGGCAAAATTGTTTTCATATGATGTTTTTTCAATACCAAGGGTACATTGTAGGTTTTCTTTAGCCCTAGAGGGGACAATGGTTACTAGCCCAAGTTGGAGAGGTTATATGGTTAGTTGAAAACAAACTTCAAAGGTAAATATTTCGTTTTGTAAACTAACTATATAATTAATTTCATGGTTATTATCATTGACATATAATTTCTAGGTTTACGACATTAGGGATTGAACTCATTCAACTATGTGACTCTATCCACTATAATAGTCTTAGAAGTGATCATTGACAAAGGAAAATAGTTTAAATCCTTCTATTTAAGTAATTATTTTATGAACCAAAATTATATCTTATTCTTGTGATATTCTATCAAGGATCATAATTGATTATTAATGATTCCATACTCATATGAAACGTTTATATTATTATGATATTGTTATATTCCATGACCCGTGTTTTAAGGATTATAATGTGTTGGGTATGATATTGTATGTTTTAATCATTGTATCAAACCCTACAACATATACTATATACACTTACGACCATTAGTTAAAATGTAATTGGTTTACCCGTTCTGAGAATTTGAGTTCACTAATTCTAATGTTTACATTCCATATGTGATGAAGAAAATTTTTATTTAGGGAATTTCTATAATGTGTATTATATAAGGAAAACATTATGGGAGATTCTCAATATATTTCATGAAATATGATGATTATATATATAGTATCTTATGAAACTAAAACATTATAAAAGTCAAGAATGTGTTATTATAATATTTATAGAAAAGTAATATAATTTTTTAAAATATTTATGTAAGTGATTCTTGCGATGCCAAATTTTGTAATGAAATATGGTTTATTGATTTTTTGAGATAATTTTATGATGACTAATAGGATATATCCTATGAAAAAAAATATGTATGAAATTTATATAGGATATTCACAATGTTTCATAGGTGGAGAAGAAGTTGTAATAATTTAGTATATCTTATGAATGACTATCAATATCATATGGTTCCTCACTATGTTTATGGAATATTTTTGTCACACAATGAATTTTGGTTTTAGATTATGGTTGATTCTAGGAATAGTCATGATAATGAATAATGTGTTGTCCAATTTAATGACCAGAATCATGATCATCAAAATGGAATGAAATGTGGGATAAAAATATTGTGGTTATACTCACCTAAAATCTCATTATATGAATGTTAACATTAATCTTACTAAACATGAAAATATCAAAAGGGAGGAATAGTACATAATTTATTCATTCATGGTGAAATATACACCATCCTTTTATGGGTCCTGTAGTCCACTATTGATGATAAATGAATCAATTCTATAGAAATGATATTTCCTATTTTCTAATGTTATGGTTATGAAAAGGAAATTTTGGTCATGTACTTTACAGAAAGGTAAATCAATCAATGGTGGACTCTTATATAGAATATGAAGCATGGGGATGTTATTTAGTCAATGATATAATTTTTTTTACATATTTATTTTTGATTTAAATTTCATTTCAAATGTTTTTTTGTTGACATTGAGATGGGATTTTTATAAACAAAGAAGAATATTTAAGAATCAATTATTACCTAGTAAGAAAAATATAAAAATATATTTTAGATATGATTTTTGAATTTTCATTGACCATTAATGAAAAATTTATTTATTTATCTATGACGTAAAAATATTATCTGAATGGAATTATTTATAAAACACATTGATAGTTATGAAGAAATCATATGATGTGTTACCAAGTTTGAAATTAAATATGTAAAGTCTCTATATTTTATTTTCTGGGGGGATATGAATATAATAAATAATAAAATTATTTAATTTAAAAGAGTATAGTAATTTTACCAACTATTTTATAAATATGAGGGTTATTGATGGAAATTGTCATCAGAAACCTATTAAAACAAGGGAAGATGTGAAATCTCATCTGATTATAACCATGGAAGTGGGTAAAGAGAATGAAGAGGTCAAAGGTACAAATATCATGCAACCTTGAAATGAATTGTTTTTTATTTTATTTATGTTTTACAGACACTTTTATATATGGATAACTTGATAATATTGTCACATCAACAACTCAAAGACTGGAAGTTGAATTAAAGATGACATTTTTCTAGGTATTCTAATAACATATCAGGTCTATATATCCTCTATGATAGATTATTAAAGGAATGTTATTCCTTAAAATCATATTATTCTCTCTCATATTGTATTTTAGATGACTTTGTATAGTTATTGACTATATCTATATAAAGTACATACCTATAGCTGGGTAAGATAAGTTACATTTGACATTTTAAATTCACCTATGATAATAAATTTATGTCAGGAGAAACCTGAACCACTATTCATATGTACACCATTTATATCGGGGTTACTATATATTCATGAGGTATATTTATCTCAAATAATTTGGGAGAAAATTAATATCGGTGATATGAAAGAAATAAAATTGGGAATATTCCAATGTATTTTTTGATGTATTTTCTATGAATAACCTGAATAATAAAGTTTTGTTTTCTATAAATATCATACATGATGTTACTTATATTTTAAAGACTCACATAAAAATATACCTCATTGGGAAAAATGATTTCAAGAAAAACAATACCATAATATATATAATATATTCATTCACCCATGTGCATCACTGGGGTTTCAACCTATTGATTTTTAAAAAAACCAATATGGGTCAACATGTCTCCAAATTTATTATCATTTACCTAGTTATGTCATTATCATGAATAAGTATACTATGAATCATATTAATAATTATTTTGATTAAATATGTTGTGCTCAATTAAATTCAAATATTAACCTTTCATCTAGATATCATCAGTTATGTGTAAAAAGAGTTTACGTATATATGAAATCTATCCACATGAGGTATACATTATATGAATTTAAATCGATTCTATTTTGACTTAACAAGTACCCCATTATATTCCTGGTTTTAATTATTAGAGTCTATAAATATTACAATGATTAGTTTGTGGTATAACATAGATATAAATTTAATATATATTCTAATATCATTGTGGTGTGAGAATGCCATTTGAGTTTTTTGTTGAAGATAATAAGTAATATGATGTTGGATTCTAAATTTAGTAT
Organism: Viscum album; assembly: GCA_963277665.1. NCBI lineage: Eukaryota > Viridiplantae > Streptophyta > Magnoliopsida > Santalales > Viscaceae > Viscum > Viscum album. Next base: position 363,639,019 of record OY728166.1, on the reverse strand, counting down.
GTGTAAATTGTTTTGTAGAATGTTACGATCATTGATCATATAATAAATTTAGAGCAGTATTTAGTGAATAAATCAATATTGGTAGTTATAAAAATTATCATAGACCAACAATGGTTATTTAGATTCTATATTTTTAAATAATATATGGTTTATATTGACCTTCATTAATATATTTATCATGAATATGAAATCTAGTCACCATGATGACATTAAAGGGATCTATATTCCTTTGGAATACTGATTGTTATTAAAATATCATAGACCAAAATAGATGTTTGGTCAGTGCAGTTGTGATCATACAAACCTATAATGAAGTAGTGTTCATGATATATAATGATGAATCAATTAAGGGACTAAGACTTTTAATTATTAATTACATCGTGGTGTTTTATATAAAATATACCTTTTTGAGGTTGGTGAGAAATATTATATGTTTCATTAATTGGATTTGGAAGCTGTAATTTTATATTTAGACATATGGATTAACTATATTTATGGTTAATGATGTGATATATATACACATAATAATATAATGGTGTATTTATTTATATATAAAGTGTCTAGTATTGGATAATGGATATTATTGAAGTTTATTAATGATTAAAAATTTTTAATACATTACCACCATAGGAAGGATAACAAGATGGATGATGCTCTATGTCAAAAAGATAGTTTTATTTTTTCATTGTTGAAGATTTAAAAATATCTATTACTTTTGGATTTGTTTTGGAGGGAAAATTATACAATGTGGTATGGGGAGGAATATAGTCAAGAATAAAAAAATATTCAACTATCCATCCATATAAATATAGAAGAATCATTATAAGATTATTTTAAGTTGCAAATATGGTTTGGAATTTTCAATAACTAAATTCTGATTATGATAGAATGACATGACTTAAGAACTGTATATAAGACCATTAAATAAATAAATTTAATAAGGAACAATTTCATGAAGAAAAAATCTCATTATTTTCTATTCATCGTGGATGTATAAAGATGTATAGAGATATAAAATATAATTTCACATGGGATAATATTGATAGAGATAATGTGGGGTATGTGTATCGAAACGTTATATGTAAAAAAGATTATGATTAATGTTTTAATTCTAAGGTAATGATACAACCATTACCCATAACTATATGAAAATGAGAAAAAATCACCATAGATTTTAACATCAGAATCCCCATGATATATAATGTACATAACACCATTTGGGTCGTAGTAGATCCATAAATGATTTCTACACATCTTATTACTATCTGTGGATATTTATCACATGAGAAATATACCACGATATGTAATAATGTTGTGGTAATTTTTTATGGTGTAAAACATTCAATCATATCAGATAGAAAACAATGTTTTATAATTAAGTTCTAGATAATCATTCAAGTAGTGTTCCATATAGAACTATGCTTTAATGCCACATATCATCCTCAAATTGATGGTTAGTCTGATATAACAATTCATACCAAATATTATGTTATTATGTATTTTCATTTGTATTTAAATGTTTTTGAAGATAAACTCCTTCCAAGTTGATTTTTCTTACAATAATTTCTATCACTCAAGTATTCATATGAGTCCTTATGAATCTCTCTAATTAATGACTTATGTTACTTTAAAATTCCAGGATGATGTTTGATAATGAATTGTATTAGGGCCTATGATATCTCAATAAAAAAAATTATTAGATCCCTTTTACAACACTTCAAGGAATCTCCTTTTCAATAGAATAATTATGATGAAAATAATTGGTGAGATGTAAAATTTTTTGGCGTTACATGTTATTCTTTTTAATATATAATTGAAATAGGGATACTATATTTTTAATCATGTGGAAGTAGATACTCATATATGTTCTTCCCTATAATATATTTAATAGTGTCTTAATGTTATCATACCTCGTTGAATATATACCAAGCCTTTCCCTGCATCATAGTGTATTCCATGTGTCTTTTATCTATAATTAAAAACCTGATACATCACATATAATAATATCATAGGTTTTATAATTTTATTTTGATATTTATTCAGAAGAAAGATATGTGGACATTATGAATAGAATATATAATTTTTTTTCAACTATAACACTCACATGATCAATGTTTGGTTTAAAACCAAAAATTTTATTAAAGTCGTATCGACTCTTAAGGATGTAATATATAAGATGTATACTCATTTATTTCATTCATAGTAATTGATGTTTGATAAAAAAAAGTCATATTACTAGTGTATGATGTAACATGACATGATTTTTGAAATTATTTCCCCTTAATAAATTTGATTTTCTGGATATCTTGTGTAGTACGCAACATAAAACCTAAATGAATAATTTCATATTAAAAAAATTAAATATAATACATTAACACATGGATAAACTAAATTAGTGAATATTATGTAATAAAATTTTTAATGAATCAAAATAATTGTTTTACAAATGATAAATAATTCTTGTATTTTAAATCTTTGATATATGATAATTTTTTGTTTACAAAAATAATTAATATATATATATATATATATATTATTTAAAAGTTTATTACAAAAAAATTTATTATTAAACATATGGATTGTGTTTTCACGTGAACAAATATTACATTATAATTCATGCTTTTAATATTAAAAAATTATAAATAATGATAAAATAATATCAATTCAAACAAATTTATATTTTCTATTTAACACCATGAATTTTCAAAGAACTACATCATATTTGATAGCATATTCGATACATAACACCAAACATAATCAACCCACGAGATATATTACCATTGTATAATTACCTTTAAATTGGAAGGTATGAATATTATTAACTATTTAATGAAGATTATAGATAAATATTATAGTAAACAAAAGTATATTGATATATTCTTATTGAGTAATAATTCAATTTTTATTAATGGAAATTTATTCTTTGAAAATATGTTTTATTCTAAAATGATATTTATTGATTTTTATGAGAAAATATTATAATTAATATCTAGATATTTTTGAAACATATTTTTATGAAATTAAATTAATTTATTAAATAATTATACAAGAAATTAACTTACGGTAGAAATTTTGGATTTTTTAGAAATTGTTGGTTGTCCAGTGTATACCAAAATTGCAGATTTTTATAAACCTAACATTTATTTTCACTAAATTAATTAATTTTAAAGTCATGTTATGAATTTAAATTTATTTAAATTATAATATGAATTAACTATTTATATTATTTCCATTTAATTACTTATGAATTAGTTTTATTTTTCAGTCTATGTTTTCTTTTTGTTTTTAATAATTCATATTTCTAGGTAAAAACTAATGCTCATAAGGATTCTCAAATTTAATTTTTTTTAAATAAACCATAACGAATAAATTTAAAAATGAAATATAAAGATTCTATTCATATAAAATTTAATTTAAATAAATATAATTATTATTACTAGTCATAGAGTTTGTATAAAATTATCTTATAGTTGAAAAAATCATTTTTTTGAAAAACATGTTTTTCATAAACTCTATATGTTTTATTTTAAATTAAATTCTACCAAATCTAGGAATTTATATTTCAAAATAGTATTATATAACCTCAATCAGAATAAAATATATTATTTAGTAGGGTAAATATAATTTCATTCAAAACAATTACTGAAAACTGTTAAAATATATTACTAAATTTTAGGTGAAAATGGGTTTACCGATATGTAAAACTAAAATGATAATCGATAAAATATCCAAAATGTTTTTTAAATGTATTTTATTGAAATATTCTGAAATTATCTCATATATTTATTAATAGTGGACCATTTTGGTGCCCTATGGAATGTGAAAAATAGGGGTATCATATTTCCTTTTAATAAATTAAAAGGATGTTACTCTCCTCACTTAGAGAAGGAACCCTATCTAATCACAAAATAAAGCCATAAAATATTTTTATGTTGAGAAATAAATACCCAAATACCTTCACTAAATCACTTTTAATGAAAAATATCCCCATTTTAACATAAATCCATCTTATGATGTGTTTTTTGTGCTACTATAAAGAGGTTGTCCAAAGAAGATGTGTCGTGCTCAACCGAGTGCTTTACTAATTTCTTCATCTCCATGATTAAAATATTTTTAAATTTATATTACGTAATATAAAAACTATGTTTCATAAAATTATATTTTATTTTGATAATTTAAAAAACTAAATCTACCTACTCTTCCATCAATTGGGAAACTAAACTATATTTCTTATGTACGGGGGAATACCGCCTTACAAACTGATGCAATTTGTTTTCCATCATCACCTATCAGTGCTTATTATAATGTTATATTTAAATTATATACATGTTAAACTTAAAACATAATTAAAATCTTGTAATTAACATATCACATATAACTTCTAACATTCAATTCTTTAGGGGATACAATATCCTCACACGTGTGTATAGTGGACTATCCCCTCATGAAGAAATGTGATTTTTTATCATTAATGATTTTCATAAAAGTTAAAAAGGATAATATTATTGAATATATGAGATATATATTAAATAATTATTATATTTATAACTTATTTATAATTCTGATAAGATAATATATATTTTATATTTTACCTTTCCATTCAATGAAATTAATAACATCATTCTTATGTATGTTTGGACTACCTCCTAAATGAATCAATTTGATTATTATCACATCACCAAATCACATGGATGATAAATATATATAGATGTATTTAAAAGGATAAAATTTTATTTATATATTTTCATATTTATGGAAATATAAAATAATACATAACTTCTTTCTATAATGACCATTGAAAAATAGAAATGTTGCTCACGTGTATGTATGATCTACCATCTCCATGGTTACAATGTGTAACATATATAATAACCATTATTCATGGGTGAATTTAAGCATATAAGTGATTTTTAAATTTTATAAGTATTTGATGATTAATATTATTGATATGGTGGATGAATTATCTTTTTGACCTCAGTCAAAGTACCAAATCTATTTTGAAATAATGAATTCAACCTCCTTAAAAATCATGACATGGACATCACTGGTTAATTATTTAAACACTTAATTAAAATAAAGAAATAAATTATATAATTATATTCTATTAATAGTGATAAATTTTACTGATAAATTAAAAAAATGATATACGATTATAATAAATGAGTTAAAGGACATATATTGAAATTATGGACTTGAGGCATGGGACATAATCTCAATTTCCCTTCCATTATGTATAATTTAATACTACACCCTTAATTTCATATATATGTTGTATACACCACCCATTTTATAGGTAATATATACAATCCTTCATACATCATGTAATTTTATCATTTAATATGAATTATTTCATTGATTGTATTTTGACCAAAAATATACCAGGTGATAAAGAATTTTCATAAATCAATTTATTTTCATTGGGTTATATTATTTATTCATTGTCTTTGATATTACAGGATTATGTGTATAATGCATTTTAATGATATTTTGTTTTATTTCTACTTGTTTTATTTTTATTTTTATTTGATACTCATAATAGATACATTAATTAATTCTCACATCATCGTTATGATAATGGTAAGGGTTTCTTATCTCAAATAGTCTTCTTTGAGACATACATTATGTTATAAAACTATATTTTTTTGTGGTTTATATTATTCCAATTTTGAATTCTACATAATGAATCATATTATGTTAATCATATTTAATGTTTCATCTGAAATTATTCTATCATGTTTCTTCTCATTGAGGAGTTTCTAAAGTGGCAAAGGTTTATTGATACAATATCCATTATTTTTATAATTTTTTATGTTGAAGGTTCTTTGGGAGAAATTTATATGATCTTATTTTCATGAACCAAATATATTTTTATATCCCATAGTTATTAATTTGGTTAATATGTTTTATTTTTATTTCCTCTATTCTTTAATAATTAAGTGTCAATAATGTTTTCTTTATGTGATACCAGTCACTTATATTTATTTTAAATCAGTAATATTTATCTTATATATCAATGATTTATGAAATAAATTTAAATGGGTTTTTCTAAAAACTAAATTATATCCTAAAGATATTATTAATTATATTTTATATTCTTTTAAATGGTATTAAAAAGGAAATTTCTTAATGTTTTCTAAATGAATCACTTTTACTCCCCTTATAAAATGTCATAAAATAATCTTTATTTTTAACATTTACAATATGAATGGATTTTCCCACCGTCATGACCACTTAGTTTATTAAAGAATAAATTTTTTTGTTTCAAATTTTATTTTCAAATAAAATTATTCTATTAATGTTTGAGAATCTTTTAGATTTTAAATAGTGGTTTTCTAAATGGAAATCATACTTTAATTAATAAATTTTCCATGTCATCATTCAAAATCATTTTTTTATATATAGTGCACCAATTTTTGATACGAAAATTGAAAAGTTCATTTTCATAAATAATGTTTTTATTTATATTTTAATGGTATTTTCATTCATAAGAATCAACAACCCTTTTTTATGTTACACTAGAATATATTGAAATTATACTATCGGTATTTGTTCTCTCGATGGATTATGATATTTTCAATATCTTTCCTTGGAACCCCTTTCTTTTACATGGTATAATGATTTTATGTAAGGAATGATGATTTTTATGTGTTTTATGATGAAATTAAATCTATATGTACTTTATTCAATATAAGTCTCATTGAAATTATTCATAAGGATGGTTGGTTCTATTATAAACTAAGTTTTGGTAGTTCTGTTATAAACCAAGGAAGGGTGGAAACATTATAAACCAATGATGGGTGGTTCATTATATCCCTCCAATTAATTAGGTTCTATAAATATTTATATTGACCATATTGGTAATTCCATTTGTAAGAGTGATATGAGGATGGTACAACAATATTCCAAAAGTTGTTTTCGGATTTATATGTGTTTTAATGTTTCATTTGAATAAGGTATAAATCAAATAGCTCGTGATTCTTGATTATTATGACTCTTTAATTTGATAAATATTTTTTTAATGTTTCAAGATTGAGGATCCATGTACTTCTAGGTATTCATATTATTATCTTACACCCATTAAAATTGATTATTCCATTATACCCTTGTACTCTTCTAATCATCACAGAGGACATTCAATCAGTAATACTTTGTTTAATCATTCTAGAAACTTTATCTTACCCTTATTATGTTTCCTATTCCCAAGGTTATAAATAATTCTGATTAAATCATTTGTTTATATAAGTTTTTTACATGAATAATTTTATAGGTTATGTTTAAGAACTAATATAAAATATGAAAATATATGTAGAGTAGGATAAGTACTACCATGAATTCATTAGTATTTCTTATTTAAGAGTTTGTATTAATTCTATAAAACTCTAACATAAATATTCCTTGGATATGTATGTGATCCAATATTTCATTTTTGATGTTTTTTTATTTTGGATAGAGAAAATTGGTTCACCTTTAGTAGTATAAAAAGAATAAATATAATGATTATTATTTTATCACTTGATTAAGAAGTACAGTTTTGAGGCAATTATATTTTTTGAGTTTACATTGTTTTTTTGGTTAATAAATTAAACCATTCATTGTATATGAATTATTTGATTAAAATTTATAGATAGTATATTAAATAAAATAAAATTACCTTCATCATGTTATTTTTACACAAAGCTGAATGATAAGAAAATATTTTCTGATTAAGAACAAATATATATGTTTTAATGTGTTTTTTTGAACAAGTATTAGAATTAATATTTTCCAACATTCAAAAAAAATTATAAAATTGATTCTATGTAAGGAATCATCCTTATGAATTACAGATTATAGGAAATTCATACTATAATTCATAGTCTTACACACCCGAGGATCCTATTTGTTTAGAGTTATGGAGAATTAGAACAAACTCTTATATAGTTACCCTTTACATTATAAGTAGAAAATTTTACAAATTATTACTTTTTTCACACACAAAAATCGTCAAAATAAGGCAAGATTTATTTTATTGATGAATATTCACAGTTATTATCATGACCACATCCTTGTCCCCATAATCCCTTAAACCCTGTAAAAAAAATTAAAACATGGGATGAGAAAATAAAATTATTAATAAGGGAAATAAAAATATATAAACCCATTTACCTAGTGAAAAACGTGAAAATAAATAATATAAATACCTTTATCACATTATTAATTGAGAATATGGAAATATTCAATTATATATGAATATGATACAAAAATTAAAAGAAAAATTTTAAACCCCTTACACTAGTGAAAATAACGTTTAACATGTCCGAGTTTTTCACATCAGTTCTATATAACCAATGTGTAAAGATAAAAAAATTGGTTTATCATGTAAGTTATAAAATAACTGACCTGATAAATCTACGAGAATCGATTTTTTACATATTTTATTTTATAATCAATGTGATAGGTCGAATCATAGCGCTTTATCACATCGGTTATTTTATTACCGATGTGATAAATAAAATCATGGTGATTTATCATGTTGGTTATAAAATAATGTATGTGATAAAATGGCATTTATTAGGTCTGTTATAAAATAACTAACGTGATAATGGATTTTCTACGTCATTTATTAAATAACATACATTATAAACATAAAAAAACAATTTTTCATGTCGGTTATTAAATAACCAACATGATAAAGTTTTTAAATGATTTATCACGTCGCATATTCAGTCATTCTGTTTTCTTCGATTAGGCGAACTGCGACTTGTCTCCCTTGCGTGGAAAACCTAAAAATGATTCTTCTAATTCGTCCCCCAACCTTTTTTTCCAACATTATTCATCATTTTTATTATCAATAGATCTACCAGGTCTACTCGCAACTCTCAGGTAAGCCTCGCATGCCTCGGTTCAATTTTTATTTTTTTGCGATGGCCTAAACATATTTTTTGAGATTTTATTTGTATATATTTGTTCTTTGTATCATGGTAAGTGTCATAGTGTCATTCTATACCATGCCAAATTCTTTTCTTGTAAAATAAACAATGGAAGTGACATCATGCAAGTTTATGATTTTTGTGTGTTCATCCATTCATGGGTGTTTGTACATTCATGTGTGTGGGAGTGGGGGTTACAAGGATTTCCAAGGGGGTGGGGTGGTGTCTAGGGGTGAGGGGGTTTTACAAGGGGGTATGGGAGTCCCGGGGGTGGGGGTGGTGTCCAGGGGGTGAGGGGGATTTCCAATTGGTAGGGAGTGTCCAGGGGGTGGAGGTGTTGTCTAGTGGGTGGGAGCTTGTCCAGGGGGTGGGGGATATTCAACTGGTGGTGGTGTCCAAGGGGGCGGGGGTGGGGGTCCCAGGGTATGGGGGTTGCCCAACGGGGTGGGTTGTCCAAGGGGTGAGGGGGCTGTCCAACGGGTTGGAGCATCCAAAGGTGGGGGTCTCCAGGGGGTGGGGGTGTCCCAGGGGGGTGAGGGGTCTTTCCAAGGGGTAGGGTGTCTAAGAGGGAGGGGGCTTTTCTAGGGGGTGTTCTCTGGGGATGGGTATGTCCCTGGGGGGCAGGGGTGTCCAAGGGACACAGGGTGTCCAGTGGGGTGGGGGATGTCTAAGGATTGGTGGTGTCTATGGTGTTTTTCAAGGGGGTGGTGGTGTCAAGGGGGTGTCCAATGGGGTGGGGTGGTGTCCAGGGGGTGAGGGGGTTGTCCAAGGAGGGTAGGGCTGTCCGGGGGTGGGGGTGTCCTGAGGGGTGAGGGGGGTTTCCAAAGGTTCGTGGAGTCCATGGGGTGTCCATGGGGGTGGGGGTGTTGTACAAGGGGTGAGGGGGATTTCCAAGGGGGTGGGGGTGTCCAGGGGTGGGGTGGTGTCCAGGGGTGTGGGGGATGTCCAAGGGTGTAGGGGTAAGAAAAGGGTTTCCATGTTCATCAAAGTCTTCAATTAAGGGTGTTTATAAAAAAATAATCCTTTGAGGATGAAGTTCATAATATTAATGTTATTATGGAGTAAAATATTAGAGCATAAATATAGTATATGTTTGCAGACATGAAAAGAAAATTTTAGACTGCATCTCCCACTCCTCCACCTACCCTACAGATCCCATTATTTATCCTCCACCTCAGCCAGAAGCCCCCACTCCCCCACCTCAGCTTGCGGACCCCATTTTGTATCCTACTCCTCCTCCACATCTTTCTACTTATTGTTAGTTGTATATTACTGATCCTCACCATCATATATATTCATATGGGCATGTATATTGTATAAGAGATACATTTCACCATCAATAGTTAGAGGTTGATCATCATAGGGTCACTGTACAAGATATTATAGATATATCAGCTCTAGTACCATTACCTACATATGAGGTGATGATAGTTGTACATAGTATCAACCACTTTTTAGTCTGGCCATACAAACATCTGCAACTCATTACAATTGAGGTATGTATGTTATATCATTTATTATATTTTTTTATTGAAGTTGTTTAATCATTTGAGAACATATATATTTTTCTATTAATTTTTATAGGAATACTTCAAAGGTAAAGAAATATTTTATAGAAAAAAATAAAGACAAATGTATATGACATCATATACAAATTTTAGTAGTCTTGACAGATTTTCATGATATTCAAATTTGTTGGTGGATCATTATGAGTTTCCAATGGAAGCTTATTTTTGAATACGTGTTAAAAATATGGTGATTGTGAAAAATGATATCATGGAGCTTGTTACTGGATGTAAGTTGGTCATCACGTGGTGCATATTTTTTACAAGTAAGTTTTAACACCTTTCCCTACATTGTATTTTTTTAAAATGTATACTTATGTCTGTTTTGTATTAGGTATCCATATAACATGTGTGAGATGAATGAGAGTATATATGTATATTGATTCATGGACCCACATTTGATTTCCCCTGAATCAAATTCATTGGATGTGGAACAAAGAACACTTTATATTGTTGAAAGGTTTGAATAGAATATAATCACGCAGTGTTGGATGATGCCTTTTTGTGAGAGGTATGAAACATATGTTTGGAAAAAAATTTATTATAATTTAACATAGAAAATCACTAACATTAAATTTTATTTTATGTTAGTGATCATTGGATGTTAGGTATTTTTCATCTAAGGGAGAAAACACTTTATGGGATATTCTCTGTCTATGGTGATGTGTGGGGAAGTTTTATGAATATTTTGGAAAAGTAAGTTTTAATTTCTTAATAGTTTTTTCTATTATAATGAATTTTATATTTATCCCAATCGTATTATTTTCCAATAGGTGATGGGTCTACTTTCTAAAAACAAATGGAAAAAGAGTGCCAATATCAAATATGTAAAAGTAAAGGTAAATACCCATTTATAATTTGTACTTTTTGATGTATTTCAAAAAAAATGATATTTTGAATTAACACTCATTTAAACAGAATTTTCATGAACAATAAGGTTTCATTGAATACTGATATTATATGTTAATATTTATGTAGGAAATAAATAAAACTTGAACAGTTGTGAAGTTTTAAGGGTAATATTTTCTTATAAACATTTCCATAATATTTCATTTTATTTATTCATTATACATGTTAACTACTATCATTTTAATTTGTATCTATTTTATGGCCCTCAACACTATATTCCTCATGATTTCATACACAAAAAATTGGAATGGTCAAATTATTTTTCAAGTTTGTTTTGATTTTAGTTTGTTTGTATTGTAAAATGTAATTTTGAATATAGTAACTATAATTGTGTATTTTTAGTTGTTTTGTTAGGATATAGGATTTTTTTAGTTGAAATTTTATATATTGGATGTTATATAAGTGACTGTTTAATTTTGTTTTGGTTCTTCTTGTTTTGGTCTAGTTCTGATGATTTTATGGTATGGATTCTTGCCTAGTTTTGGTCTACTTTTGGACTATTTTTTTCTTGTTTCATACTTTGGCAGAGCATAGTAATGGTTTCATGGGGGGTGGGGTTGTCCAAGTGGTGGGGTGTCCAAGTGGTAGGGGGTGTCCAGGGGGTGGGGGTTGGCCATGGGGGTGGGGTGGTGTCTAGGAGGTGTGAGGGTTTCGAAGGGTGTAGAGGGTATGAGGGTGTCTTGGGAAGGGGGGATGTTCTGTGGGGTGGGGTGGTGTCTAGGGTGGATGTCCAGGTGGATGAGGGGTGTCCAGGGGTGCAGGACTGTCCAAAGGGTAGGGGTGTCCAGGGGATGGGGGTGTCTAGGGGGTGGGGGGCTATCCATGGGGGGTGGGGTGTTGTCTTGGGGGTGGGATGGTGTCCAAGGGTGTAGGGGGTGGGGGTGTCGAGGGGGTTTTCCATAGGGTGAGGTGATGCCTAGGGGTTGGGTGTCTAGGGGGTGGGGGCTTTCCAAAGGGTAGGGGTGTCTAGGGGGTGGGGGTGTCTAGGGGTGGGGGATATCCCTAGGGGGTGGGTGGTGTTTAGGGGTGGGAGGGTGTCCAAGGGGGTAGGGGGCGGAGGGTGTCTAGGCGGTGGGGGTTGTCCAGTGGGGTGGGGTGGTGTCTTGGGGTGGGGGCTGTCCAGGAGGGGTGGGGGTTATCCAAGGGGTAGGGGTGTCTAGGGGTTGGGGGTGTCGAGGTGGGGGGGGATGTCCATAGTGGGTGGTGTATAGGGGGTGGGAGGGTGTCCAGGGGGGGTTAGGGTGGAATGTGTCCAAGGGTAGGGTATGTACAGTGGGTGGGGGGCTACCCAGGGGTGGGGTTATCAAGGGGTGGGGGTGTCCAGGGGGTGGGGGTGGTGCCCAGTGGGTGGGGGTGTCTAGTGGGTCGGGGTGTCTAGTGGGTGGGGGGCTATCCAGGGGGTGGAGGGGCTATCTGGGGGTGTCTAGGGGGTGGGGGTGTCCAGAGGGGTGGGGTTGTTTAGTGGGTTGGGGTGGTGTCTTGGGGGTGGGGGATGTCTAGGTGGTGGGGGTGTCTAGGGGGTTGGGGTGTCTCGGGTGTGGGGGTGTCTAGGGGGTGGAGGGATTGTTTGGAGGTTTCCAGGGGGTTGGTGGATGTCTAGTGTGCTGGGGTGGTGTCTAGGGGTGGGGGGATATACAGGGGGTGGGGCTGACCAGGGTGGTGGGGTTGTTCAGGGGTGTGGGGGTGGTGACCAAGGGGTGGGGGTTGTCCAGGGGGTGGGGGAGTCCAAGGGGTGGGGGAGTCAAGGGGTAGGTTGTCCAGTGGGTGGGGTCTATCTAGGGGGGTGGAAGAGTTGTGTCGGAGGTGTCCAGGGGGTGGGAGGGTGTCTAGGGGTGGGGATTTCTAGGGGTGGAGGGGTTGTCCAGGGGGTGGGGGTGTCCAGGGGTGCGGGCTGTCCAGGGGGTGGAGGGGCTGTCTTGGGGTGTCCCGGGGTAGAGGGGATGTCCAGGGGTGGGGGTGACCAGGGGGTGGAGTGGTTATTTGGTGGTTTCCAGGGTTTGGGAGGGTTTCCAGGGTTGGGGGCTGTCCATGGGGGTGGATGGGTTGTCCGGGGAGTGGGGGTTACCAGAGGTGGGGAGCTATCTAGGGGGTGGGGATTGTCTAGGGTTTGGGGGCTGTACATGGGGTAGAGAGGATTTATGGGGTGTCTAGGGGTTGGTAGGGTGTCTAGGGGGGAGGGACTGTCCATGGGGTTGAGGTGGGAGGGTGTCCAGGGATGTAGGGGTTTCTAAGGGTGGGGTGTTTAGGGGTTGGGGCTGTCCAGGTCGGTGGAGGGGTTGTTCTGGGGTATCCAAGGGTGGGGGCATGTCCATGAGGTGGGAGGGTGTCAAGGGGTTGGGGATATCTAGGGGGTTGGGGTGTGCAGTTTGTGGGGGTTTCCAGGGTTGGGAGGGTGTACGGGGGTTGGGAGTGTCCAAGGGGGTGTCCATGAGGGTGGGATGGTGTCTAGGATTGGGGGTGTCTAGGGGGCTAAGGGTGGCCAGGTGTCCATGTGGTGGGGGCTGTCCAGTGGCATGGGGTGGCGTCCACTTTGTGGGAGGGTGTCTAGGTGGTGGGGGATGTCCAAGGGGGTGGTAGGGTGTCTAGGGGATAGGGGTGTCCAAGGAGAGGGGGCTATCCAAGGTGGTGGGGGTGTCCAGGGGGTGGGGGGTTCTAGTGGTGGGAGGGTGTTCAGGGGGTGGGCAGGTGTTCAGTGGGGCGGGGGGTCTATCCATTGTGGTTGGTTCTATCCAATGGGGTTTTAGTTTTTTTAGTTATAATTATACATTTTGGGTGTTATGTATGTGAATTTTTAATTTTTCTTTGGTTCATCATGTCTTGGTCTAGTTTTGATGTTTTTCTGGTATGTATTCTGGTCTCTTTTTGGTCTGGTATTCATGTAGTTTTTTTATATTTTCTTCTTGTTTCAGGTCTTCTTCAGAAAAGAGTAGTAATTTTTGAACAGTTTTATTTTAAAAAAAATCATTTTTACATCCGTTATAAAATAACCAATGTAATAAATGCATGGTAAGGGGTTTTTATGTGGGTTATTTAATAACCAACATAGTATATATGTGTTCACATCAGTTAAACAATAATCAACGTGAAGAAAAGCTTCGTAGACTAGTTTATCTTGTTGGTTATTTTCATAACTGATGTGATAAACGTGTTTTTAAAATTAGTTTTTAATAACCAATGTAAAAAAATCTTCATAGGCATAGTTTATTACGTCGCTTACGTAATAACAGACGTAATAAACTATATACCATGTCGGTTATTTAAAAACCTACGTAATAAATCACGACTCTAAAGTGTTTTCCACTTCATTTTTTTAGAAAGTGATGTGAAAAATGCTTCGGATTTAAGTTTTTTACATCACTTTTATAATAATCGAGGTAAAAAACAATATTGATAACATCTCCTATATTAACATTTTCAGAAAACCGATGTAAAAAATAAAAAAAAACTACGTAAAAAAACTTTTTTTCCACTAGTGTTCTAAAATCAAGATAAAATATGTTGGAAAGTTGGGGCATCGTGGGAGTAACCTCCACGACTACTCATAAAAAACCTTCATTGTTAGCTTTAGATCATTACCTTAGAATAACCACCACATATAATCATTACTAACTATCATAGTAAATCTTGGAATAACTACAAAAATATATTTTCCTTATAAAGTAGTGGAAAAAATTTGTTATGTTTATATCATATATAGAATAACCATAAAATCATATTTTATCTCCAGAATACCCACTATATTGGAGGATATAACGTAACAATACATCATTGTTTTATCACAGAACCACCCATTAATGGTTAATAATGTAACCAACTATCCTTGGATTATCACAAAACCACCCATTATTTTTTTATGATGTAACCACCTATCATCACAAACAATTCCCAATAACCATATCATAATCATAAAACATGAATTCATGCATCAGAAAAATATTGATATGAAAAATTACATTGTCATTTTTAAATAACATAATTTATGAAAAATTTAATACGTACAAAGGAAAAAAAATCATTGAAAATAAAAATAAAAACTATTACCAGAATATTTAAATCATTAAGGAATAATAATGGTAGGAAAATAATCCCATGCCCTATAATATAAAAATTTCATTTTTTATTTTAGTAAAAAATATAAAGAGGAAATTTAAAAGACCGAGTCTAAATCCTAGAAATCCCCTTTGGGGATTTATGATGTAGGGTTGATGCAGGTAATGATGGACTTCTAGCATAGTCCTAGTGACACAGGAATATGATAGTACTGGTAAAACATGCATTGTCATGACCCCCTCCCCTAAAGACACTACAATGATGGGAGATATATTTTGACGACTCGAGTCCTACCTCTAGTAGGTCTCAGGTTGATGACTATCATAGAGGGAATAGTAAATAGGCAAATGAGTGGCATTACCCTCAATGAGAAACATATAGAAGATAGAGATAATAAATATATAACCACCAACAGCAGCTCAAAAATATGTGTGTGTGTGTGTGTGTGTGTGTGTGTGTGTGTGTGTTTGTGTGTCTTGTGTGTGTGTGTGTGTGTATTTCCAAAACGGTAAACATGAAATTTCCTATAGTACTAACAACAAAACGGAAACTGTAAGTAAAAAAATGTAAAGAAACAATGACCAAAAATCCCAAATGCATCCTTTTAAACCCCAAGATATAAATATATATCCCAATCACCAACCTGATCTGGATGAACTAAAAATAGTTTGTATATTCATTGGTTGAGTATATTAGTATACTTATTAGGAACCTCCCTATGGCCTCTCATAATAAAGATAATTAAATCATACTAAATCACAAAAAACAATAATGAAATTAACATATCATATAAATATGTATACTATGTTCCCATACCTATAATGGATAACTCTCATAATGTATATCATAAATTAGATCATATATATCTTAATAAAGCATTAAGGTTTTCCCTCTCTAGATTCCCCTCTAGTTTTCCACTCTTCCCCAACATCGCGCGTCCAGATGTATCACTCACCAAAAGTAATCCAGCAAAAAGTCACCTTGGAAAGGCATCAAAACATGAACCAAATGAATCACATAACCAAAATATCCATTATCAAAATCCAAAAATAGTAACCAAGTAGTTTTCAAAAGCTACCATAGCATGTGTGACATATATCAAGCATCGAGAGTTATACCATAAGACATTACAACCCACAGATCAAGTAAGTACTCAATCTGTTATAGCCTATACATGTAATATATATAATAATCATTTGTATAATATATCTGATATGGCATGTTTTGGAAATAAACACAATACATAAAATACATATATACACATATATGGGAAAACTAACTATTTTTTTTTCTAGCACAAGTAACAACAAAGAGAAGAGAGTGGGGCCTCTGGGGGTAGTGATCCATCTACCCGACCATCTAGATGTTGGAAAAACAACCTCCTAGAGTCTAATGGTTATCAATATCATTAAATTCAAAGTGATATGTCCTGATCAATTTGTGATTTAATGTTAATAAATAGAGAATAAAAAAATTATTCCTCAAAATCCATCAATGTTCATCTTATGAGAATGAACCATGATTTGGATCTAAGATTACCTCCCATAACAAATATATCAATAAAAGGACTCCACGACACAACCACATCATCAAAACCCAAGAGAAAACCCCCTATAATCATGGTTGATCAAACATTATATCATGGAAAGAACATAATGAATGAAATGAGACTAACATGGATGAAACTGCTAGAAAATGAAGGGATAATACACCTTGGATCACCACATATTACCCCTGATTGAGATGAGAGGATATGGATTTATTCTCATTTAAGGGATCTAAAGATTCCTAGAAAGTGAGTTTTGGATCGCCTAGAACCAGATAGATGGAGATGATGCAAATTAATGGTTTGATAAATATGAGTGTATGAAAACATTTAAAGATGTAAATCATAAAGGATTTACAAAAAATGTAATCCCCTTTCATTTTATGAAATCCTAAGTGTTTGGTTTTCACTATTAATGTATTGAAATTCTATTAATTAATCCCTAATTAATCAAAAATTGTGAACTATCCTTGAATAAGTCATTAACATCCCTTACACAATGTGTAAGGATTACACGGCGTGTAATCTCCCTACTTCATGTATTTTAATACAAAAAAACACTAAACCACTTCCATGCCACCTATTAGCTCCACTAGCCTCATGAACTCCCAAAGGGCATGACCACATGGTTTCAGGCCCTTACATTATATACCACTTGAATAATTCTCATCCATGACAATCAAAAACCAAACTAGAGAAAAAATGAAAAAAATTGATATGAAAAGACACCACACAAGTAACCACTCAATAGTATCTCCACATAAGAGCTTAACCATCTAATTCAATGAAAAAGACTTAAAACCATGTTAAAAATATAACTATCTCCTAAAACCACCCATGAAGGAGATACCTACCAAATAAGAGTAAATCCGGAAAAACAAACAAGAGGAAACCAACTCATAGATAAGAAATATAATTATAAATTATATAAAAATTTTATAAGAGAAGATATTAACATAAAAAAAATAGGGGTACTGAGCATGCCTATGTGACTCATGTTCATGGGTACTCCCCTCCAAACCATTATGTCACCATAATATATGAGCGAAAGGAATACAACACTCATGGCACACCCTCTCCGGGTGGTCTTATATCTCCAAAGGCCGCTCGTAGAATGTTACATCATCATTTACATTGATCTTTCCCCATTTGATAACATGAGACTCATCTTGATGATATTGATGGAGATGTGACATGTGAAAAAAAATCATGTATCCTGATCATCTATGGGGGATGTTTTCATTCCTCAAAAGGCCCAAAAACCATGGAGAAAGATT
Source organism: Viscum album (assembly GCA_963277665.1). NCBI lineage: Eukaryota > Viridiplantae > Streptophyta > Magnoliopsida > Santalales > Viscaceae > Viscum > Viscum album. The sequence goes on along the minus strand of OY728166.1, from coordinate 363,620,763 downwards.
ACTCCCATGACCAAACCATCACATACTATAATGTGGATTCCACTTAAAGTATATTTGACCACTACAATAGAACTGTAAAAGATTCTTCCAATGATTATAATGTGATTTATAATGATTGTGTGATACTGTCATCCTCTACAAAATTACCTATACCATCTCTATCGTATTCTGTACTAGTTTTAGAGTAAAATATTTTTCATCTCAAAAACATTTCCATCACAATTGATTACATAATGGTAGTCCTCAAAATAGTTCAATTGGTTCCCTAATAGTGTTTTAGTATAAATAATTTTTATAATAAAACTTTTCCAATGTATGTCCTCACATCCATAAACATCCAAAATAAAGTCCACAAGAATGAAACATGTCTTTAAGAGTATGGGTGGTCTTACCTATCTAACCATATGTATATCTAGTAAAAGTATTTCGATGGAACATATTAGAAAAGAATGGTTATGGTGACCTTTACATACCCTATAGGTAAAAAATTGACCTCTATTAGAAATCACTGTCCTAGGTACCCCTTTGAGTAGCACCACCAACTCAAGATACTGACTCGACAAAAACTCTAGTAAATCAACTCTCTAATCACTATAAAGTTTTTATAATTCTTCAAATTATCCAATACAGCCTATATAAAATTATAGCCTCCCTGAGATCAAGGTAAATTAATAAAATATTCCATATATATGTCCTCCAAATTTTAAAAGGGAACATTATATATTTGGAGAAAACCATCAGGATCACAGTGCTTGGAATTTAAATTCAAGAAGACCAAAAATCGAGAAAAATTTGCAACATAATTCTTCATCTCAAGACACAAAAACTAACTGCTGAATTCTTGATACATCTCTTTCATTTTGGGATATACTACCAACACTTAAGTATGGAATTCAAAAAGAACCATCTCACTCATCACTGAATTAATGAAATGCATTCCCTGAAAGAACACCCAGTGTTTTCATCCTCTGAAAAAAATAAGGGGAATCACAATAAACAACTTGTTCTCTCTAGGTATCCACCTCAGAAAACCCCAACTAGAAATCCTCCACCTTATACACTAAATACAGCTGCAGTTTCATCTTGAAAAGACATCCTATTCCACTAAACCCTACTATATCGAGACTCTTTGTTGAGAGATACTCTATCAATCTCCAATATTCATTAAATTCATATATTGTATCACTACATGACATCCTTATAAGTATATAGGATAAAACATTCCCCTTTACTTGTGCATATGATATCTCAACATCTGAATCCCATAATAATTCCATCCACTAAAGCTGATGAAATTTCATGTCAACCTAGTATAAAATATACTTTATACTCTTCTGGTCAACAAAAACCTCAAAATATTCACTAATGAAGTAATTTCATGAAAACATCAATGAAAACAACACATCTTCAAACTCAAGATCATGGTTGGAATATTAATTTTTATGGTGATTTAACTGTCGAGCCCTATAATAAAAAATCTATCTCTATAGGATTGGAATGTGTCCCAAGAAAAGACATGAATCATAAAGGAAAACATCAAACTAAAATCCCTCAGTAGAAAAAAATGATCCACGGTTCTAAAAAATGTCTCATTTAGGTATGCAAAAGCTTCATGACACAAGATAGCCTATAAGAATTCATGATTCATTCGGGACATGGATGTTAGTAGAGTCACAACCTAAGAGAATTCAGCTACGAACCTCATGTAATAGCTTGAAAAACCAATAAAACTTCACTCCTCTTCCACTATATTGGAGGGATTCCCAAGACACAACCACCTATATCTTCAAAGTATCAACATCTAATCAACCTTTTAACACTACATTCACCCAAAAAGTTACTTCACAAGCACCTAACTCACACTTTGAAAACATCATAAATTAGTGCTCATGAAGAATACCCCTATCAACATGCATTTTCTTTATATGATTTTCTTAAGACACAGAGTACACTTGGATTTAATTGATAGAAACCACCATGAACATATCTAGGAACTCTCTAAAAACTACATTCTTCATCCCCATAGACACATCCATAGTGTTCTTCGCACTGAAGAGCATCAGAAAAAAAATCATAATGCTCATGATGACATTAAAAAGTACTCTTCTAAATATCCTAATCCCCACCCCCATATTATTATATCCTATCTAACAATAGATTTTCTATAACAAATGGCCTCTTTTCAGCTAATAAAATAAATCATCAATTTGTGGAATAAAATATAAATTCTTTATTGTCACTTTGTTTAAGAAACAATAATCTATAAAATGATGCAACCATCCATCAGCCTTCATCAAAAACACAGTCGGTGCACCCCAATGTGAAACAACCATCCAAAAACACATACAGCAATAGATCATCAATCTATACTAAAAAATCTCATAACTCAAAACGAACCATTATAAATAGGGACATCAAGATAGGATACATGTCTAGTAGTAGTTCGATTCCAAACTCCATATCCCATCAAGGGGGTAACGCTACAACCTCATCTTGAAGGAAATTAGGTGACTCATCCACATCCCATGGAATAAACATATTTTAAACCTCCAATGAACTTTACATCAAATCATCTACAATATTGGACAAGGAAATAACACACCTCTAACCCATACGAGGGTCTCAATCACCAAAAATCGCTATTGGATATCCATTATCCTTGTAGAACAAAACCATTCTCCTAAATCAATTCATGATATTATACACTGAATAAAAAAATACATGATGATGTTGATGTCATATGGTTGTATCAATAAACATAGGAAATATCCCGAAGAGTTTTTTCACCTAGAACTAGATCATAGTCTCTACATACTTCATACAAGTCATCTCAACCTCAAACTGGCATAGTTAACTCGAACAGAACAAGAAGCCTCTCTACATCAAGTCCCAGTACATGTATGAGGGTAATTGATATAAGATATTTTTTAACTCCAAAGTCAAATAAATAATTAACCTGATTTGAAAACAAACAAAGGGCACCTCTAATGAAATTGGGATCACCTAGCGCTGGCAATGCAAAAGAATGACGATGTCCATGAAATGCCCCATGGCCTTTCTCACCCTACTGACAACAACCTCCATTGTCATGATCTACTCTCTATGGAAAAGGATAATTTTGAGGATATCCCCTACTAGACCCATATCATCTATACTAATCCCAAGATGGACTACCCTAATACTGTTGTCTTGGAAGAAACAACCTCAATAGAGGAAGTTATAGTAGAATAACTAGTAGACACTTACTACACAAAATGGTTTATCCATCCCATAAATGATGAACTTTTCCTCCATAATAAAAACAAGTGTCTCACCATTTTTAATAGTTATGAGACTCAACTCTAAAGGAGAAATGATATGAGGATGTCTTGGACCTACCCCCATCTACTTCAAAAATATTTTATCCTGAGAAATGGGAACCCTGTAACACAACTCTATATTGCGAGTAATACTAATGATTCCAATCACGTGAATATATAATTTGGGCTAGCTTCCTCTCAATAAACTATAATATAACCAAAACCTCAACATACATCATCATCATAAAGATGGTAACTCGGATCTACATCTATAGATGAAAATCCTCTTAAAATTTCTTTTCAATGGACTCCTTATCTAATAACATGTCTGAAGGATAGAAAAAAAGGGTCCTGAAATGGATCCTAAAATATTGCACACTAGAGCTCCCCTATCGAAGGGTAAGTATCTCTTAGTGACAGTCCAGCATCATATTCCGACAAAGATACTTTACTCTGATCTAGTCTCCTAACCTCTCTAATGATACTATTGTCTCCTTGTACTCTTAGATGAATAAGAACCACTACTTCCTCGCTACTCCATATAGAATCATCACATCCAATGAATCTTAGTGTTCCTACCGATCACAGATCTAACTGAAAGCTATATCAACATCATCTAGCTCGTCATCTTTTTATATGTCTAAAAAGGACCCATAATATATCTGTATAATTTTTCTCTAAAAGTATCATTGTTTGCTCTTCAAAGTGTCATCATCGTCAACCTCTAATCTGAAGAACTCTGTAAGAACATTCTTTTAAGCATGTTTAGGGAAAACCTGATGACTATTTTGTCCAATATCCATTCATAAAAAAACTTTTTAGATATCCTAAACCTATAATAAATAACATTTAACATTAATTAAATAATTATACAGTTTTATGTTATAAACAATTCCAAGGTCTAACCATTTCAAACATAGTTTCAAAGAAGAATGATACATGATCTATTCCTAGGCCTGTAATCTCTAATCAATTTAAATTTTTTTAGTAGTTTTAGTAAACATAAAGTTTCATGTCTCAGATCACAGGGGGCCTTAAATAATCATGTATAATCTTTTATCATGTGTTTACATTGCTTAATAAAATAGACGACACTATTTCCCTACCCACCCATGAAACATCACATGTTCCTAACATAAAACTCCATAATATTCCCCAATACTAAAATTCTGATACAACTTTTTCATAACCCCCTCCATATAAAGATAACACAATGAGGGGAGATATATGTACACTTCCTGATTCCCATCTTCTGTAGGCTTTGATTTGGCGACTACCACCGAGTGTATAGTAAACCTACAAATTGGAGGTGTTACCCTCGAGGATAAAAATGCGAAAAAGAGAGATAATAAGGATACAACAAAAAATAAGCTTCAAATATATATATATATATATATATATATATATATATATCCCAAGTGTAAACATGAAATTCCATATAATAATAAAAACTAAAATGAAACTAAAAGTACCATAAAAAAGTGACCATAAATCCAAAACATTTCCTTCTAAACCAAGACCTATTAATATCCAACCGTGTCAACAACCTATAATCGATGACTTGGATAATAGTTTTTATATATATAGGGTGAGTATAATAGTATACTCAGTTAAATCATCTACGTATCCTCTCAATAAAAGATAAATTAATCATGCTAAATCATTATGAACAACAGTGAAACGATATCCTCACCTAAATAGTATAGTATGTTCCCAGCCTCACCATCTCTAACTATCACCATTTAAAACATAAAAAATATGAATAAATATATTAGTAAAAAACCACGAGTTCCCCAATACTACTTCCCTTCTATTTTTCACTATTACCTAAAATCAAATGTCCTCATAAAAATCTATTTCTGATGGTTTTGTCGGGGCATTCCTCCTCACATGTTAATGACAATTGGAATCATAATTTTTTTCCCAAAATTCAAAATTTTTTAAGTTTGGAGGATTACATCACTGTGGATGGTTATTTTGGATCTTTGTCCAAAATATGAAAATGGGAAATGGGTTCCTCCTTCCATGGACTCTTCCTCGCAGTTCATTATATAGTATTGGTATCCCACATGGATTTGATTTATGTTTGTTAAACACATTTTGTGTTCCATATCTTTGTGGACATCTATTAATTACACTCCATTTTTTTGGCAAGGAGTAACCCTTTCATCAGATTTATGGTAACGTTGAGTATATCTAGGAATCATTGGACACTGGGTGTGTTGGGAACCTATATTCCTCTACATAAGGGGCATATATTGGTGGTATCTTGGGTGCATAACACTAAGAATGTCATGTCAATCATGAGGTATCTAATGTTATAGGTGTATATATTTGAAGTATTTCACCTAAGGAACACAATATTTAGTATGAGATAGCTGTCACCATAAGAAAATATCTTCTATGATATTTACCCTTGGCATCCCATATTTTTCATTAGGTATGTTTTTGGGGTCATAATTTTAACATCTAGCAGAGATAGAGTTGATTAATTAGAAATCCCCATGTAAGAATATTAGAGAGGTGTTTCCCTGTGTAGGAATATATAACACCTAGAGGTTTACCAAGGGATGGATCAGAACTCACCCTGGAAGTGGGTCTGAGAGGTGATTCACATAAATGAAATATTTCACCCCATGAAGGAAAATCGGCTAGAACTCCCTGAGGGAGAAGATCTAAGAGTTGTTTCCTATAAAGGGATATTTTCACATCATAATGGTTGATCTAGAAAACCACGGAGGTGGATTAGGGAGGTTCACACTAAGAGAGGGACACATACACATTCCATTGGTCTGTATCGAACCAAAGAGAGGAATCCCACATACACTGATTAGAGGAGAGGGATCAAAATCCATGTAGTTTAATGATGTAGTTTAGGGTCATGTGACAGGACAAGTCCATGTTATTTAATTTCATCCAATAAGGATTAACACATCATTAAAGGAGTGTTTAAGAGGTTTTATATAGGATTAAATAATGTATATTCACTGAAAAGATGATTTCACTTGGTTGGATTTGGTGTGGGGATTACATATTGAGCTGTCTAGGAGATTTTAGGTGCCTTTATGATGTGGATGGGGTGTACATGTATAAAATGACCAAGAAACCATGAGGGGATGTGGTATTTGGGTAGTGGAATGATCTTACTAGGAATGTTTTCCACATAAAAACAAGAATAATGTGTATATTGGGTTTGTACCTTAGGGAGTATTCCTCTGTATTCTTGTTCATTAGGAATCAAATCCCATGTAGTTCTTAACTGGATGGGGATAAAACCTAATGAGGACCCCCATGAGAGAATTTTTTGGGGCTTGCACTTGATGGAATCCCATAGGATTGGATAATAGGGATTTTATATATAGAGAAGTCACATTTCAAAGGATGTTGGGGTGAAATTCTATACAGAATTCCTACAGAAGGCAGAAAAGATTGGGGATTATGTGTGGAAGGAACCTGGTTTCTACTATGGAGCACCAATTATATGAATAGGGCTCACACATGTGAACTGCCCATTATATGTCCTCAAGTCACATCATGAGGGCATCCGATGTGCATTTCACAATGTAAGATTATAGTTTATCTTCATGTGAATGGGTGTAAAGTGTGGGGCTTATTCAATGAGCTCCACATTGTTTCTTCCTCATGTCAGGTCATGAGGGCATCTCGAGGTGCTGATGGATCGAGTAATATTGTTTGGTATTACCCTATGATAGAGTCACATGGATTATTCTTCATATAAATAAATTTACATGAGGTTCGTGCACTCTTGATCTTCCCATTCACCTTCCTCATGTCGAATTTTGATGGAATATCGACTCAATTATTGGTCAAGGTATATCATAGGGGATTTCACTAGATGAGGAGGCCCATTAATCTTCATCATGTCTAGTTGTAACGAAATTTCAACTTGTTAGTGGTTAGATGTTTATGGTTTGAAATTAAACATGATGGGGAGGACCATAGTTGTCTATTGTTGGTCATATCATTATCATGAAATGATGAATCTTATTCTTGACATGTAGGGAATCTCATATGTGTCGTAGGATTCATCATATGTTCTTCATAAAGGGTTTGGTATAGTTTAAATTCATGTAGTGAGGAGTAGAATATTATCTCCTGATCAGGGAATGGGGAATTTTTTTCTTGAGGCATATGTCATCCTATTAAAGAATTATCGGGTATGATACAATTTGAATTCATTTAGTGGGAGATATGAAATGTTCTATCAGGATCATGGAATGTGGAATCTTATGCTTGATTCGTAAGGTATCATACTGATAAGTGATGGGTTATTCTAAATTTTGAAGTCATGTAGTGAGAAATACTAGGAGAAGAAACCAAGAAATGGATTTTATGGGACTTATGAGTGGGAGTTTATTTCTAGTTAAACCTAGAATAGGAGTCCTGTGACAGTGGTTTAAAGAGTTTCTTGAGGAATAGAACAACTTAGGGTACGTGGGGAAGTCTATGATAGAGTCTCAACTCATATCATGGGAAAGGGACGAAGAGAAGTCGATCAACTCGAGGTATTTTAAGGGGTGTATAAAAGTATCTCAAATCATAGTATTTATGGGGTGGACATCGGGGACATAATAGGGCACAACCTTGAATTTCAATGACCCATCCCAAAATGTTAACAGTGTTACTCTAAATTATTCATGGGGGTTAGTGATGATATTGAAGGGATTAGTCCCAAGGCCTGTGACTATAGTGAATAATTCATCCCTAGAGGGGTGTAGGGGTAAATCTCATGTGGTATGGACCAAAATTAACATGAATCAACACTATTCTTTGAAATATTGGGAAACTCAGAACTAATGCATGGATGAATGGGAAAATCAACCATGATTCATGAAATAATAGTAATATCAACCAGGTTGTGTATATGAATGGAAATCTCATCCATGTTCTGTGCAACATGGGGTTGTTACACACATTAAGTTATATCATATAATACATGAAAAATGGATGGATTTTAGAAACCCTCTATCACTAAACATTAAATGTCCCTATAAAATAGGGGTGCATGAATGATCGGACTTTTCATGAAAGTATGCCCCAATGGAAACTATTGAATGAAAATGTATTAGAAGAATCCCTTTACATGAGAGTATTATCCTAGATAATTTCACAAAACATTGGGACATGGTTGGTTTTCATATAGTGTGAAAAAAACGATTGTGTGTGGGATCCACACCCATATGTCCCCTCATGATTAAAAATTGATGCCTTATTCATAGGCATATCCATGGTGGGGTAAAAGATTAACAATGGCATGCATGTTTGTCTTTGATGTGAACGTTTGTGTGATAAGGAACAACATTATAAAGTTGTAAATAAATAAATTTATCTTTTGTGGTTGATTAACAAACACATATAACTTCTCCATTTTATGTCATCATTTCCACACAAAATCATAGGTTTATGAGAGGAATTCTATGCATGATTCTAATCATGCATGCATATCTGTATTCATTAATGCATGGGACTTAGGGGTGTTCAGATTTGGGGTAATGAAATAAAATTCTCATCACATTTTTTGTAGATATCACTTTCACAACTATCATGGAAATGCACACACTTTTTGGAATGTTGTGCAAAAATCGATTCAATTACATAAAATCAACCTGAATGGACATTTTCAGCAGTCTAACATTAAATGGACATAAGTTTTTATCTATAACTTTATTTTTTATTTTTTACTAGTCAATGTAAATAATTTTGAATGATATATGGTTTTTTATCTATTCCTTTTTGTTTTCCCAATTGTGTAAATTTTTTTCTAGTGCTAACAAATACCTCCTCTTAGTGGTGTCCAATGAGGTTGAGAATAGAATGGATGATCACATTCTAAAGATATAACTAAGGAAAATTCCTTCATTGGGGCCTACATTAGTAGAGTGATAAAAATTGATGAATGTGAAAGGATTGTAGCATAAGGACTTGGAATTCCAAAGCTGTTGGGTGGAACTTTGTACAGTCAACTTGTTTCTCAAATATGCACTAATTCACAAATTGTATAATTGCAATGGCGTCAAACACTACCCATGAAAATGGGGATGGAGAGTGTGAATGAAAATTCCCATAATCTAGAACACAATGGAAGTGACATGGAGATAAAAGATAAATATTTTCCATGTTGGGAACACATAATCTATACAATTGGACAAGAATGGGGACAAACAATTGAGGGTCGATCTCTTACCACATTTGAAACACTTAACCTATCTCAGAATTTCATCTTAAGTCTTTCTATGCATTTTACCATGATGGCAATTGATCCAGTATAGAATGAGAGCATTATTTTAGGCCATTCTTTAAGATAAATAAGGGGATGAGGATCCAAATGATGGTAATGTAAAGTGTGGAAGTGAAGTGATTGAATGTTAAAGTGGATTCCAAACCTCCTGTAATTACACCATTATGTCTTGAAGACCATTAGGCCTAGGGTTATCTATTTGGACTGGAAAAAAACTCATTTTCCATAGGGGGTGTTAACTCATATTTGGAGAAATGGGTGAAGGAACATGAGTTATGTTGTAGATGATCCGCATCAAAGGAAGGACCCCCTGATAGAGCCTAATATTCCCCATAGTTTTATGTCATGAAAAAAAGATGATATATACACTTTTTTGCATCAGACAGTGATGTTTTTTGGCAAAAATTTTAACATCATATAGTAAAGACATGGAATTGTATATATTAAAGTCATTCGATTAAGATGAATCTCAACGTTTAACATCTAGTGATTGAGACATGGAGTGTGTGGGTATTATACGTTGGGCCTCCCATAGTTTATTCCCCATGTCATGATGGTATCTCCTGTTCATTACATGGGGTAGAATTTCATTTTAGAGTCCGGTAAAAAAATACATAGAAAACTTGTTTAAATGATACTCATCCAACTGTGAGAGTCAAGGGTGAAGGAGTGTAGCATGATGGGTACCCCAACATCGAGAAAAAATCTAGGGCGATCCACATTCTTTTTAATTTCATATTTCATTGAACAAGACTCCATGTTTTTGGTAATAGAGTTTGGACCTATTTCAAATAGATTATGGACATAATTCTTGGACTAATGGTGCGTGCCTTAATGAAATGTTTGTGGTATTAAAAAGGTTACTAAACATGAATAAAGGGGAATATGAGGCCATAAAATTCCATAAAAAACAATCCAAAGATTTATTTTACATTGTTTAATGTCTTAAGGATTGGACAATAAAACATGATGTGGAAAATACTGACACCAGTATGGGGATACCCTCTCAGGCAAGATTATTTAATCATATAAATATTATATATGAGGCAAACCAACATTACATAGGGTAAGAAAATATTTTAGAATCATATTCGGAGGATGTGAGTACATGTTAATCTCATTCTTGGATTATAGTGTATCCTAGTATAACAAAGGGTGATATCATCCCCTATTCATATCAATCTCATATTTTTCTAGGGTATGAATACAGTTTAACATTATGATTTCAGGACTTTCCTTCCTCATATAAGTATATGAGGGAATCCCATCCCATTTTTTGTCAATGTGATTAAATGGGGATTATACCTGAAGGAATTATTTTGGGGGTGTTTTCAGGATATTTCACCATATATAATAGAGAGTTTTGCAGTGAATCTGTAGATGAGCCCATAGACAGAAAGTAATAGTGTCAATATGTACCCTATAAGGATGGAAATAAATCCATATGTAGTTTTAATGGAGGATGCTCACTGTTTGACATCACAGAGTTTGGAAAAAGGTTATTTTTATGGTCAATACATATGTACAATAGGAAATTAGTTTATTGTCATGATGTATAGACTACAAAATTATGTTTTCATTGGGTACCCATTCGCCATGAAGGAGATAAACCTTAAATTAATTATTCAACTGAGGATAATATAAAATAAAAGTTTCAGGAATCAAATGACATACAGTTTATAGTTATAAGGATTGGAAATATCTATTAATAAAAAAGTTTAATGTCATGATTGTTGAACTTAAGGGAAGGCTTGTTTCTAGGGAATATGAGTTGTAATTTAGAGGTATAACATGACATGAATGAATCCATGGAGTCTCAATTAACCCATAAAAATATTCCTAGAGAATCCTGCACACTGTTTAAAGTCCTGAATCATGGACTTGGAATCCTAGTTTATAGTCTTAGTATTGGGACTAAGGGATTTTTTATATATCTTGCCACATCGGTACACATTAGTACATAGTTAAATGTGTATAAATTCCTTATGGGTTGACAGAAAGGGTATTGCAATTACACCAATATATATGGAGGTTAAATGGAAATAAATTGGGACTTTCAAATTCAACATAAAGGTTGAAACTAGTGAATAGGGGAAGAACATTGACCATCTTCAAAACACAATGACCACATCCATACTAGTCAAGAATGGGGTGATAAAATTTAGGATCAACTATTGAAAATTTTGAAAACATAGGATCTATTGTTTGATATTAGAGATCCATTAGGGAATTATCCAATGATGGGGGATGATTGAAAATGGAATGAGAACATAGCCATTATGTGGTCTTTATTTATTTTGATGATGGTGGAAATACAAACCAAGAAAGACTCAATGTGTGGAATGGGGAAAGGGAATATCTTTGTGGGATTCAACATTATAGGTTCCATGCAATTTTTTATTAGGGTATACTAATGGGGTGTATCAAAATGTTGGATTTAGACCCGGGTTTTGTGAATAGTTTAAGGTCATATTTCATGGAACATGGATACCAAAAAGGGATATTCATAATGTCAAAGAGTGAAAATAATGACATAAATGAGGGACTAGGAGGTTTATCCCTACACAACACAGTCAGGAGAGAACCTATCATACAGTTTAAATTAATTATTCTTGGACTTGAGCACTTAGTTTATGTTTATAGTGTTTGGAACAAAGTGGGTGGGTATTCCATAAGGGATATACATGGCATGACAGGAAAACCCTGATGTGAATGAGGAACAAAGATGCATATGATGCATAAAACATTCCAATAGAAGGCCCACACATAGTTTAATGTCATGATTCATGAACATGGCCTCGTAATTTAAGTTCATAGTTTTTGGACCAATGATTCAATTAGTTTAAGGATGAATATTTTCAAATAAATTTTTATGTATATTAAACACATGGTTACACATCCCACCACGACTCCTCATACCATCTGACTCATCCATAGATCCACTATTATGAAGTGGGGATGATTTTCCTAACACATGGAAGAACACAACAATGGAAAATAAATATCAGGATGAGAATGTATCAATGATGTTGGCTTGCATACCCAATGTGCATAGATGAGAACAGGTTTAAAACCAAGGGAGTTGGGATTCCAATAGGACATGGGGAGTTGGAAAATAGGTATATAAACACTTACAAGATCTAGATAATTAAAGGGGTGACATATGGGTAGGGACCACTGCTGACAATGTTCTAAAATTATGATCCACATCTACAACAGTCGAGGATGGGAAAATAAAATATATAATCTACTATTGACCATGACTGAAAAATATGATCCACTATTTTTTGAAAATGGTCTTTTTAGTGGTTTCTCAGTACATGAGTTTAGCCATTTTTCCTAGGAACCATTTTCATGAGGGGAACACTTTAGATGTTTATGATTGTGGGAGTATAGATTAAGAAACTTTTGAGGAGTGGAGATGTATTGGGGGAGTCTCCTTGTGGAATAAAACACTTTAGGATTCACAACATGGTTCATTTGATAATGTTGGTGGGGAACATCATGAAACAGGATCTGAACTACCCTCATGGATCAGGTTCTCGAGGGGGATAAAGACCAATCTAAACTAATGGTATAGAACCCCCAGTGTTGATGATATTTTAAGGTTGTATTATAAGGGGAAAAGGATATTAGTTTATGGTCATAGAGTGTTGACCCTTGTGAATAGTATAAAGACATTTTTTTCGATAGTATATTTGTTCACATTGACCATATGGGTATAGATACCTAAAATATTCCAAAGATAATGTGAGTCACCCTTATCATGGGAAACAAGGAGTTGTAAGGGGATTTTCCAGACATATGGAAGCACATAGTAGGGTAAATAAGATTTCATTTCAATAATGTCCCAATGATACTGACCCACTTATTCAACACACATGGATTCATAGAGTGGTATAACTAAGGGTGTTAAAGTTACACCAAAACGTAATGATGTAGAAAGTGATAATCACAATACTAGAAATATGGAACACAATGAGGGTTTCATGAGGATATATGATAACTTTTAACCATGTTCAAAACACATCATACATATCAATTTACCATGTATGGAGACATAAAATTGTGGTTCGACCACCGAACATGATTAAAATGTGGGTCCTATCGGAAAATGATGTCAAATGTATTTTGAGGTGTTGTACCAAGACGGTAGGTGAGATACATTTTCCAACAACCATGCCATTATGCGGTCCCTCCAGACGTAGAATAGGATGGGTTCCAAATAAAGTTAAATGTGATGTGTGGAATTGGATTGAGAGAACATCCATGGAGAATCCAAACCTCTATGTTTGACACCACAACGTGTTTGATCATGTCAATGGGGAGTATCAAATAGAGGTAGTAGAACCCCTTATTAAGTATTAGGGTCCTTAGGTAGTTCTTTAATGTTTCATGGTAGTGGATTGGTGACAAATGTAGAGTGCTCTCTCATATTGTAGCTAATGGAATTATTCAATTTTTATGTCAATTGAAGGGGATGTGGGCTAGTCTCATGCTTATCGTATGAGGAGTCATGTGATCTCCACATAGGTAAAGGTTGTAGTTTAACATCATGTGATTAGGGAGATAGAAATATACCTTAAAAATATATTGTAAGGATGTTGAATCATATAATTTAACATCGTGAGATGTGCTATGTCATATGGAACATTTCTCAGAATGGTGAAATAGACTCTAATATGACCTATATGGTTTATGTTGGAATAAGTAGTAGGGAGAGTCAAACTGACACCCCTAAAAAATTGTTGGGGTCATTATCCTAGTCATTTTTTATGTGCACACTTCTCCATCTAGGAATCTGGTAGACATGTAGATCCTAGAGGGTGGAAGTGTCCACAAGAGATGGTGATTTAAGGTATACTATTTGTACGGATAATGGAATTCCCTCAATTGTGTGGGGTGATTACACCCAAAATTCATAGAATCTGGTAATGTCAGATTAACAGGTTGATGGAGTCCTAAAGGCATGAAATCTTGGAATGTTGGTTCAACAGGGCACTAGAGCCCGAGATTCATGGAATCCTGGAATGCTAGTTCGATGGGGTCAATTGATACTTAGTAGCATAGAAGGTGGGACAGTTGGTTCGATGAGGAAATGGAGACATGGAGGTGTGTAAGCCTAGAATGTCAACTCAACATGGTGATGGATCCCAGATGGTGTGGAAATCAAGAAAATTAGTACGAAAGGTATCTGGATCATAGGAGGAATGGAATCTTAGAATGTTGGTTTGATATAGTGATAGTGACCTGGATGACTGGAAGCATGTAACATCAGTTTAATGGCCTAATAGATCCCTAGAGGTGTGGAAGCCTAGAATATTGATTCTATGGGGAAATGGGGCATGGAAGGTAGGGAAGCCTGAAATTATAGCTGCATGGGTTGATGTATCCCTAGAGGAATGGAATCATAAAAGGTTATTTTTTGGGGAAATGGTGGGTTGGTGGCATGGAATCTTAAAATGTTAGTTCAATGGGGCGATATATCTTGTGAGGTGTGGAAGCTAGGAATGTCTGCTCGATGTGGTGATCGATTCATGGTGTCATAGAATCCTAGAACGTCAGTTCAATGTGGATATGGTACCCAAGAGGCATGGAAGCATGTATTTTCAACTCTATGGGGTGATGGTGCCCTAGAGGCATGGAAGCCTGGAATGGTTTTTTGAAAGATCCATGGAACACTTTAGGTGTGAAACCCTAGACTATCCATTGAAAGGGGTGATGGAGACTATGAAGCATAGATGAATTGATTTTAAATTCGATGGGGAGATGGAACCCTGGAGGAATTCAACCACAGATCATCATCTTGACATGGAGATGAAGCACATGAGTCATGGAATCTGAAAATGTTGGTCCAATGGGCTGATGGAGCATAGGAGTCATGTAAACCTATAATGTTAGTTCAACGGTGGGATCGTACCTTGGAGAAATTGATGCATGAAATGTCAGTTCAATGGGGAAATGGATCCTAGTAGGTGTGGAAGCCTAGAATGTTGGGTGAACATGAATATGGACCCCAGGAGGCATGGAAGCATGGATCATTATCTCTAAAGAGAGATTAAGTAGTATATGCATGGGATCTTGAAATGACGGGTTGATATACCGATGGAACCCTAAGGCATGGAATCCTATAATGTCTTTTCAATTGGGTGATGCAACCTGAAAGGCATGGAATCAATGAACATTGTATTGATGGGGGTATTGATACTAAGAGCCATGGATACCTGGAGTGTTGGTTTGATGGGGTTATGGTACCTGAGATTCATGTAATCCTGGAAAATCATTTCAATGTTGTTATGCTGATCTGGAGGCATGGAATCCTGGAATGTCAATTAGACATGGTGATGAAACCCTAGATTCATGGAATCATAGAACATCAGCTCGATAGGGGGATGGAACCATGGAAGCATGGATTCTTGGAATGCTTTAATGATGGAATGACTACACCCTAAAGTGGTAAAATCATTTATTGTTAGTTCTGTGAGGTGATAGATCCCGAGAGGTTTGGAAGCTGGAAACTTTTGTTCGATGGGGTGATGGCGACCTGGAGACATAGAAGCCATGAATGAAATATATCAATGTAGAGAAATTAGATCAGGGCTATCGTTGACCTACCACAGTGTTTTTTCATTAGAACAAGGAAGGTATTTATCATGGGGAGAATCTTTGTGACATATTGTGGTAGTGTGGGGAAGATCTTTGAACTTGCAATTGGTGGAGGAGGGAGGACCTCCACTTTGGTAGAAGAAGTTTTGGGAGTACCTCCATAATTATTGATGGTAGTGTGAGGAAGACCTCTATACTGGTTGATGATGGTTACATGGAGGAACTTTTTTTTATGGTATTGTGGGGAGGACCTACACAAATGCCAATGATGGTGATGGTGAGGACCTCCATGCTGGTTGATGGGAGATCAGGGAGGACCTACATAATGGATGATGATGGAGATGAGGAGGACCTCTATGTTGGTTGATGGTAGTGTGGTGGGGACCCCTATAATGGTTTATAATGGTGATGTGAAATACCTCTATTCTAGTTAATGGAAATGCTGGAAGGACCTCTGCAACAGCTTCCCTCATTATGGGATGGCCTGTAATAGCTATCGGTGGTGCCGAAAATAGAGACAGTCAACCTCAAATTCATTTTAGGTACTTTGGGGCTCAATCATAATAATAATAAGATAGATCCCTATTCACATGTTATAAATATTTAATGGGATACACTAGAGGTGGAAGGGACCACATGAGTTGAAGAATATGCCACTTATCGGGTAATGTTATCGGTCTTCCCCAAGGATTGGTGTTTTGTGTTTAGACTATGGCCATTATGGTGGGGAAGGAGTCATCCTACTCTTAATCCTATGGAACTTTTCATTGATGGAATTGATGCAGCCTGGTATTATCTCACTAGAGAATCCCACAAATAGAGGAAATGGTAGCTTGGACATGAACATCCCCAATATACTTAGAGGATCATAGTGAGCTATTAGATCATGACTGGTTTCCTCCATGTGAATCCTATGAGGGAGAAAAAAAATTTGAATATAAAATGAAGTCTAGGTCGGTTTCCCCCTACATGTACTATGTGGGAAGTAGTGTTGGTGAGGAGTTGATGGAGTCGAGGTGGTTTCCCCCTATCCATCACATGAGGGAATCTGTGTCAGTGAAGAGCCGAAGTAGTCTAGGGTGATTTCCCCATGTGTGGACCATGTGGTCAGTGATGTCGGTGATGAATTGATGGAACACGGGTTCATTACCCCCAACATAGCCCATGAAAATGATTGTTTCTGTGAGGATTCAATGGAGTCGGGGGTGGTTTCCCCATGCACAGTCCATGAGGGTAGACGTTTTTGTGAAGTGACTATGTAATAAGGGATATTTTATGTCAATACAAACCCTTACGGTGGTGTTGTTGGTGATGAGATGATGGAGTCAGGGATGGTTTCCCCCATGCAAGCCCATTCAAGCGGTGATGTTGGTAAGGAGCCGCTGGAGCTAGGGGTTCTTTCCCCTATCCATCCTATGTGGGTGGTGGTGTTGGAGATGAATGAATCAATATGGGGGGTTGTTTCCCCATGCATAACCCATGATGAAGGCAGTTTCAGTGGGGAGACGATGGATTAAGGGGGTTGGTTTCCCCCTACATGGCCCGTGAGGGTAGAGATGTCGGTGATGATCTAATGGAGTCTGGTGTGGTTTTTTAATCATGAACCAAGAGGGTGGTAGTGTCGGTGAGCTATCGATGGATTTTGGCATTGTTTCCCCCTATGCGTCTAATGAGGTAAGAGATGGTGGCGTGGAGATGATGGAATGGGGGTGGATTCTGCCTACTCTACTGATGAGGGAGACAATATTGTTGAGAATCCAATGGATTTGGGGCTAGTTCCCCCGGGGTAGCCCATGATGTAAGCAGTTTCAATGAGGATCTCATGGCATCGGGGGTGGTATCCCCCTACATGTCCCATGAGGGCGGTAATTTCAAGGAGGAATTAATCGAGGTTAGTTTCCTTCTGCATGGACCACTAGGGTAGCGATGTCGGTGAGGAGCCGATGGCCATTAGTTTTTGCACACATAATTTTTCTCATCCTCTAACATGTAAAGGATATTTAATTCACATGGATGATACCTAAATTTTGTAATGTGTGAAAATTTTCAACTGATCACAGCTAAATTAGATGAGTATCATGGTTGGTTCACTATTTTCATTTCGACTCATTCTTCAAGGGGGCCACCTTGGGTTTTACCATGCGTTTGTGTCATAATTTATTTCTCTTCATTCGGGAATTCTAAAGTAATGTGAATTTAGTCATTATGGATGGTGATGTTGGATCAATGATCGAAACAGGATGATGGGATTTTGGTTACTCCTTCAATTGATTATTCAATTGAGGTTTTTATCAGTCTTGTTAAACCTCATAGATTTGATTCATGTTTTTGAAACTCATTCCCGGTACCATCTCTTTGTGGACAATAGTAAATTACATAGATTTTTTAATAGGGAGTCAACTTTTTGTATGAGTATATGGTAACATTGAGCATTTTCAAGAATCACTGAACATTGGGTGCATTAGAAACATATATTCTTTCTCTCAAGTGGGAATCTCATGGAGGCATCTTAGGCATGGATCCCAAGTAATATCTTTTCAGTCATACATTATCTATTGCTTAAGGATCATATCTTACAATTACTTCACATCGGGAATCCCATGTTTTTCATGAGTTATGTGTTTGGGTTCACATTTTTAACATCATTTAGAGACAAAGTTAATAGATTAAAACACCCTATGGAGGAAGTTGAAGGAGTTCCATCCCAATTAGTAACGATCTCTAACATGGTGGTTTATAGATGGTTGCATCTGAACGCCCCATGGAAGTGGATCTAGGAGATGTGTCAGGTAAATGGAATATATGACTCTATATAGGTGGATGGACTAGAATGTCTTATGGGATCAGATCCGTGAGGTGTTTCCAATAATGGGAATAAGTCACACTATGAATTTTGATCTTGATTCCCTTAGAAGAGGATTAGTGAGGTTAACCCCTTAGAGGGAGGAACCTATGATTACCATGGGTAGGTAATGAACCTGAGAGAGGCATCTTGTTTAGCTTATATAGTTTACTAGGATCAAAACCCATATAGTTTTACGCAGTAGTTTAAGGTTGTGTGATGGGATTAGTCCGTGCATATTAATTTAATGATGTAAAGATTCTCTAGTCATGAGAGGGGAATCGATGAGGTATAGAATGGGGATTGTGCATGGAAGATGCCCTCAAAATATGATTGATATTGGTTGGAGTTTTTTGTGTCTTATGCATTGAGATGCATGTGTGATTTTATGAGTAGTGATGATGTGGATGGGGCATATCTGTTGAAGCGGACAAAGGAACCCATAGAGGATGTTCTCTTTGGGTAGAGGTCTAATATTACTGGGTGTGTGGTCTAGTGATAATAGAGATTAATGTGGATGAGGGTTTGGACCTTATTGTGTATTCATAAATAACCCAGTTAGTTTGGAATCAAATTACACATAGTTTGGAACGAATATGGTCTAATACGTATGGATGAATCCACTAGGATAATGTGGATTTGGATTATGTATGAAAGCGACCCATTGGAGTGGATGTTGGCCTTATATAATTTTAAATGTTCCATATTATAAGAGTTTCGGGATTATATCTATACAGAAGACATATGTAAATATTATATGGTTGGGGATTATGCAAGGAAGGTACCCGAGTTCCTCTATAAAGCATAATTGATGTGGATGGGGATTATGTGAGGGAGATGCATGTGCACCTTCCTCATGTAAGGTCATAAGGTAATACCATGTTCATTTCATGAGGTAAGATTACAGTTTAACATAATGTGAAATTATGTAGTGTAATGGATTATGAAATGAGTGGCCTGTAATTTCTAACCCATTTTAGGTCATGAGGGAATATCTACTTTATAATAGGTTAGGGAATATTTTTTTCCCTTACACCTAATATGGAGGACCATGGGGGATTCTTGGGAGATGTAAGTATACATATAGAACCAACACTCTGGGGCTTCTTTTTCACCTTTTTGATGTTGAGTTATGAGGGCATATCAACTTAAGGAAGGGTGAAGGTATATGATAGGAGATTACAAAAAATGCCTAGGACCATCATAGTCTTCATGTTGAGTCAAAAGGGAATGTGGAACTATTAGTGGTTTGATGTATATGGTTGGGTAATTTACCTAATTAGAAGGGACATGGTCATTTTTTGATTTTCGCCTAATGATCTTGTCTCGAGGAATCATATTCTTGATGAATATGGAAACTAGTGTGTTTCACATGAGGCTTCCTATGTTTTTATATATGGTATACACAGTTTAATGTCATATTCTAAGGACAATAATGTCATCTCTTTATCATGTCATGTGGAATCTTAAGCTTGAAGCATATGGAATCCTGTTCATGAATGATAGGGTATGCTATAGTTAAAAGTCATGTAATGAGGGATATGGAATGTCTTCCCATGATCATGGAATATGGAATCTTATGCTTGATGACTACAATATACTATTCATGAGTGATTGGTTTTTAAATAGATTAATGTCATATAGTGAGGACTGCAAGGTGAAAGACACCTACAAATAGGTGTTTTTGGAATTATGTGTTGTTATACCTTTTTAGTTAAACCTATAATAGAAGTTAGGTGATAGGGGTTTGAGGTGTTTTTTTAAGGAATGGTTCAGCTCTAGGTACTCACGGAACACTACACTATTATAAATTTGACATATCATAGCGGTTTGAAACTTTTGGGATAGGCCCTGAAATCGTTGGTATGTTAGGCATTGCAATAGCCCAATACCAACAGTTTTTAATAAAATGTTGGCATAGGCTGTCCGAATACATAGATTACAAACGGTTTAAGGGAAATCATTGTTATATATGCTTACCAATGGTTCAAGAACCATTGGTACACAAATTTCCCAACATCTAACATGTTCCAACGGTTTCAAAAAAACAGATGGAATATATGTATACCAACGGTTTTTGAACCATTGGTATACATGTTTCATCTATTTTTTACCAAAGATTTACAGAACCGTTGGTATATCCTGTACTCCCCCACTATAAACCTACACTTCCCACAACATAAGTTGGACAAAACCTGCACCTCCCCACTATAATTCTAGCGGCCTCCCCTCTATAGTGTTGCAATTCCAGCAGGCATACATCAGCCTCCCCTTATATGCAATTCTAGCAGCCTCCCCTCAATCATAAAATAGACTCCCCTTGAGCATACAACAGCGTCCCCTCATCAATTCCAGCCGCCTCCCCTCTGCAATTCCATCTGCCTCCCCTCTGCAATTCCAACTGCCTCCCCTATTATGAAATTTCAGCAAGTGGCCTACAGCGGCCTCCCCTCTTATGTGTTCCCTTCTTCTTCTACTATGAGTGAATCCTCTTATGGCAGATTTTGGTGCACTAATTAATGGAGGGGAGTGAAATTCATAGTTATGAAGGTTACTACTAAGTAGGTTCAGTAATAATGAATGTGCTCAAGGTATTCAGGGTCAATGAATAAAGAAGATGCCACCCAATACTTGTATGAAATTAAATGTTGATGGAACATGAATGTCTTGGTAAATGGGGGGAGACTATGTAGATACAACAATGGATTAATGATTCTATGTTTTAGATCCTTATATAGTCCAGGTAATTATCTTGGGGTATAATTGAGAACCATGTTTACTGATATTATGTTTTGCAGGATTTATAATATTCTACTATTTTACATAAATTAGTAGAGTTGTAGAAAGTTTTAAAAGAAGGGGATGTTAAAATATGGTGTAGTTAATTGGGTGTTCATGCAATGTCATCAAAGATAATTTGTCATTGTTATGAAGTTTATTTGTCACTCTAGTATAGTTGGTTGAGTAAATCTGAATTGTCATTAATTTTGTGAATTTGTTGGATCTAAGAAAAGTGAATTATGAATACTATTTTTGGTGATAATTCTAGGTTATAATGGATAAGGTATTATTATTCTTAGCCTTATTATCTCTTCCCATAGAATCTATCTATACACCATGATCACCAAGGGATGTGAGCACGAGTCCCTCACTCACTGCCTTGTTCCTGAATACATATATGATCCTTGAATAGGCCTGAGCTAAGGTTCAAAGTACTCTACATTTCAATAAAAAAAATCACTGGTGGAAATTCCACATATACCAATGTTTTTTTTCCAACAGTTTTAATAAACCGTTGGAATATAGGTCATATGGACCAGTTTTCCCCAATGGTTCAAATGAACCTTTGGGATATATCTATCTAAAATCAATTTTCCATCAGGATACTTATCTTATCCCGAAGCTGCACTTCTCCAAACCCTCGGCGCCACTCACATACTCCTATCTTCCTCACCGCCACTCCGATACCGACCACCCCTCGACGCCGCTCCCATCCCGACCACCCCTCGCCGCTCACCGCTCAACGATTGCCGCTCACCACTCCCCACTCATCATCACTCATGCATCCTCCTTCTAGCCATAGTTATCCACACACTATAGGGCCACTCCGCTCCTCTCGTCATTGTTGCCACTCCCATCCCCCTTGAGTTCCCCTCCTCCCATCCTGACTCTCGCTCGCTGCTCACAGCTCCCTGCTCATGGTTGCTTGTGAATCCCCCTTCTGCTATGTAAGTATCTATTCTAACTCTCCATAAGATTAAATTAAGGTTAATTATGAGTTATTATTAGTTTTTATGTTATTAATTTAGGCTATATACCAGTTAATTATAATGTTTCATATGATTTATTTTAGATCTATTGATGATTTATGCCTTTAAAAAATTATCCAAAGGAGGTTGATTCAACAATACATCATTGAGTTCACCTATACATTGAATCAATGTTTCTTGATTCAACATTTTCATACGTGAAACCCAATAACTGTAGGAAATCTATATTATAATCAGTATCCCAATTTTTTTGAGGGGTGATCTTCCTTATTTAGATTATTTTCTTATTTCCTTTCTATTGATACAATGTGTTTGACTTTATATTGTTGTATGAGATTTTTTCTCATCTTCGATGTGAGGCTTTTTAATAGAGTTGCCATTTTTTGAGAGGCATCTCACACAAGAGTGTTTTTTTGGTTATTTAATGATGTTTTATGGTTATGAACCTTATTCATCTGATGTGAAGCTATGTTCTTTATATAATGAGATC
The DNA here is from genome assembly GCA_963277665.1 of Viscum album. NCBI lineage: Eukaryota > Viridiplantae > Streptophyta > Magnoliopsida > Santalales > Viscaceae > Viscum > Viscum album. The sequence goes on along the minus strand of OY728166.1, from coordinate 363,597,497 downwards.
CTTGGGAGTAATCTCATAGGGTGGATGTTCAAGCCCATTTCTCTCCTTTTCATGTTTGTTTTAAATTCCAAATGACATTAATTGTTTGGGAGATATCTATTATAGGGTCCCAAATTTATAAAACCCTTTGTGTTTTATGAGGGTTGGAGGTTTCAAGAGGGTTATTAGTGCCTTTTAAATTTTCAAATTAAAATTTTATTCTTGGTGTTACTTATTTGATCATGAATTTTATTTCTTGTCCATGTGGTAACTTTTCTGATTATGCACTTACTAGTATGTTTTTTCCACCCCTTATTTGATTATGAAATCCCTTTTTTTCTTATGGTTAATTGGTGAGGTTTCTCACTTATTTTTGTGAGGAAACATTGGAATCTATATTAGCCTTCGGGTCTTCCATGAGAAGGATTTGTTTTTCTAAAACATTATGTGAGAACATTTACGGAGTATGTTGGAGTCCTGAAATAACCCCAAATGTCTCCTTGAGATAGCATAAATAACCCCAAGTGTCTCCATGCATCGTATACTCTTCTCATGGGTTGGCCACTCACCCAATCATATCAAAAATATCATATTCTATCCTCTTAGTCACATTGTATAGACTCATCTCTCAAGGATTGTCCCATAATCCTCATCCCATACACTATATTCTTATCTAGCCATGTCGACCAATCCTTAATTATATTCTTAAGAATCCAGTCAAGAACCTCATTAAAATCATGTATTATAACCCATCCCCACAAACACACCAAGCCTCTGGGAAATATAATGCCAATATGTCTGACAATACCCAATACTCACACTAGCATCGCATCCTTGATCTCCTTAGTTGAAATTTTGAATCATTAAATGGAGTAAAACTTATCATAATACATTTTATAGACTCTCAGGGACCATCCCACTCTATGAACCCACCAAGATTCCAATCCATCCCCATAAGTATTTCCTCATCAAACACTAGACGTACAATTTCCACATCTATCACCATAAGGCCCAATCCACTTAGGAATATTTTACTTGATCTAAACCCTCATCCATTCCATACACATATCATCCAAATTATAATAAATATGTTAGACCACTCATATCCCAATCAATATCTTATCCACTTAGAGACCTAGTGATAGAGTGATTTCATTTCCATAAAATCACTAATGAATTTTATATATACCCAAGAGTCTTGTGAACACCATATCTATAGGGCGACTATGTTAATTTATTTACTTTCATTTACCATCCTTAGACTCCATGACTCCCATGGAACATAGTTGTAATCAATCCGTTGGAAATCTTTGATCGAATAATCAAGTTAGTGTTTAAGGGTCTATCGAGGCTCTTAATACTATCTGTATATACATAATAATTCTTATTTAAAGAAACAATTAATTTAAGTAATGTTTGATCACCCATGGAAGAGCTTATACTTCATCTTCTAACTTCTAAATGATGTATTCCCTCCACCGGAATGAGGAATTAATTAACTCCCCTTCCATGTTCATGTAAAACCTATATTTTCTAAATACATCCTACTAATCACAAATATATAGGTGAGAAAAATCAGATGATTGGTCCACGATCACATCATTAGTCATATATTCATCCAAAATATTCATGCCTTCAGCCTTATATTAATCATATGATTTCACATATACTTACCAGATTAGTGAATATTGATTCATACTCAATCACTAACAATTTTTCCTACTCAATATCTAAGAGATCTCAAGATATATCTTGTTTAAGATCATCTAGGATGTTTTTTTCATTGAATATTAGTTGGAATCACTTCTAATAATGTTTTCATCCTTCTATTCCACAATAACTTTACACCACAACCTATCTTGACCCTTTAGTAATGGTGTCGCCATATAATTTCCCAAACAAACTTGTATTGAAAAAAACCAAACTAAGATGAAACCCGATCCAAACTAATTATATACCATTTATAGGAAGATTAATTGTTAATTAATAGGAATGTACTTTTTGATAGTATCATTTTGGAACATGTATTTGTTTCCCCCTTGCTTGAGGAACATGATTTGACCCATTTGGTGATGTGGTTCTTATATGTTGGGAAGTGACATGTATAGTCATATGAGACTGGTTTGTTTTAGTTTAGTTTTTATTTTATTTTCTTTATCGCATTGTCCACTTAGGTCTTTTACTCATTTCTATGGACATGGAGTAGTTATATTCTATGAAGGAGGCCAGAAGGGGTTTATATTGTTTCAGTCCGCTGGCTTTGATCCGAGGTAATATTCTATGATTACTACTAGTCTCCCGCCTCATATATTTTGGGGATTTCAATGTTTTTGACTCCATATTATGTTTTTGGTAGGGGTTTGGATCGTTTTGGGTTGGTTCGGGTGGATTTGGTTCTTGCCAATCAAGGTAAGGCTTTAATGATGTTGGTTGGTTTTTCACTAGTTATGTAGGGTCCTTTATGTGTTTTAAGGTTCTTAATATCCTTTGTGTAGTGCATTGATCCTTTCTCATTGGTTTTGAGTCACCAAGTCAAGGGTGAATCGCCTACGTGTGCATATGTAAGTATGTATATGTATGTGTGTTACCCCGTTGTGTGTATAGTCAACCATGGAAATGATTATGCATGTATGGGGTTAGGTGTGCCCATGTATATATATATAAATGCTTACGTAGGTGAGTGGAGACTGGTATTTGCATATAAGAATATGTGTAAGGATCTCCTTGCACATGTTCATGGACATGCAGGTGTGTGCATAGGGGCTAGGTGTCCTTGCATGTGTGTGAAGGTGTGTATACCCAGTGGGGTAGCATCATCTTTTAGTTAGAGAGCTCCAAGTGCCAATGCGGATGGCTTGGATCCACCTTGAGGTAGGGTCCCTCTCCTAGTCTCTTTAATTCAAGAATGCTTTAAATTGTATTTACCTTCATTCTTAATTATGCTTAATTATATTGACATGAATATCTTGAATAAGTGTTCTTTTATATAATCATTTCATTTGATAAATAAAGTCATGTTTTTATTATAAATCCCCTCCAATAGAGGTGTGTTGTCTGTGTAAACTCACAGTTTTAGTTTTTTTGATCTAGTTTCTTAACTTATTTCATATGATTTGTGCTGAATGAGTTTTAGAATAAATGTTAAATATAATTAAATGAATTTTGTGATAAGTCAATGCCATGATTTTATAATAAAACCCCTCCAAAAAAGGTGCACTATCTTCAAATCCAAAGAGTAGTGATAATTATTGGTATCAAGTTTAGATTTGGTTTGAGTTTTCCATATTCCCCTTGTGGGTGTTTGTTTTGTGGCTAGTATGTTTTTGTTTTCGTTGAATAATATAAATTTCCTTATCATACTCGTTTAGCTCAAATGACATTTCCCATGTAGGCATAAGCCTTACCATATCACTTTTCTTTTCACCCTTTGAATATTATAAATGAAAATTTCATGTTTAGGCGAATTTAATGAATTTGTAAATGGTTTGGGTTGGGTTTATGATTCCTAGTCATTGTTGTCTGAACTAGTGCATAGGGTTCATTTCAGCTCTGCTCCTACCTTTTGAAGTTTCATCGTAGGGTTCATTGTACCCTACAATGTCTCTCTTTCCTTCGGTGCTCCTTTTGAAGATCCAATCATAATTTTCATGTACCTTATGAAGTCTTCATTGTACCTTATGAACTTTTCAGAATTTACGAAGGAACCTTACGAGCATCATGACCGTTATGGAGGAATATGACAAGGTCCAGTTTACCTTGAAATTATATTGTACCTTACGATGATCTACGCATACCCTTGTAGGTTTCCATGCCTCTACCCCGCTTCCTCACGCTCCCTTTGCTCCTGGCCAGAAGATGTTGCCCCGCGGATGTCACTGGACTAGGCCAACACGATGCTGTCATGTCGCGCTCACGCTGTGGTCTCGCTGTGGTCACGCCGTGGTCACACTGCGATCACGCTGCAGTCACCCCACGGTCACGCTGGGGTCACACCGTGGTCACGCCGCAGTGACGACATGGTCATGCCGCCGTCACACTGTGGTCACATCGTGGTCACACTGTGGTTGTGCCTCAGTAATGTCGTGATTTGGCCCCACTTTAAGACAACACCCCGCGGCGGTTCGCAGTCCTGTCAGAATTCAATGTATGATGCCTAGATAGAGTTTTAGATACATTACCCATCCATAGTTAATGGGGAGGGAGGCGATGGCCAGAATGTTTCCTTGATTCCTCCCGATCCCTTAACTCCTAGCCGGAAGATGCTGCCCCACGAATGTCACTAGATTGGGCCAACACGCAACGGTCACGATGTGGTCACGCCGCAGTCACATTGTGGCAATGCCATGATTTTCCCTCCTATAGGATGACACCTCGCGGCAGTTCGTAGTCCTGACGGAATTCGATGTATGAAAACTAGATAGAGTTTCAGATACATTACTCATCCATGGTTAATGGGGAGGGAGGTGACGACTGGAATGTTTCCCCGCTTCCTCCTGCTCCCTTCACTCCTGGCCGAAAGATGTTTCCCCGTATATGTCACTGGACCGGGCCAACATGTCGCGGTCACGCCGCGGTAACACCGTGATTTTTTCCTACTCCATGACAACAAACCACGGGGGTTAGCAGTCCTGTCAGAATTGGATGTATGATACCTAGATATATTTTTAGATACATTACCCACCTGTAGTCAATGGGGAGGGAGGTAACGGTCGGAATGTTGCCCCGCCTCCTCCTACTCCCATCGCTCCTGGCCAGAATATGTTGTCCCATGAATGTTGTTGGACTAGTCCAACATATTGTGGTCATGCCGCAGTCACGCTGCTGCCATTATTGATGTGTACGAGTCCACACCGCCTTAATCTGAGGCACGGTGTGGCCGACACTACTCAAATTGTCTCACTTTTCTTGAAAGGGACATGATTTTAAGTGAAAACAACAAATGGAATATGAAACACTGAACAAACACATTCTTATTGTGTTGATACTTTAGGAAAATGATCCATGGGTCATTTTTTATGTGTACGGGTTATCCCCGCCTCAATCTGGGGCACAATGTGGCTGGTATCACTCCAAGTGTATGTCTTTTGTTTAAAATGGACATCATTTTTAGTGAAAACAACAACTAACATATGAAAATCAAACCAAACACATTCAGATTATATTAAAACTTCAAGAAATGATCCATGGGTTGTATGTGACCTGTATGAGTCAACCCTACCTCAATCCAAAGCGCAGTGTGGCCGACACCACTCAAAGTGTCTCTGTTTTGTTTAAAATGAACATCATTTTAAGTGAAAACAAAAACTGGAATACGGAAACCAAATAAATGCATTCATATTATATTGATACTTTAGGACAAGGATACATTGTTCATTTTTGACATCTACGAGTCTATCTCATCTCAATATGAGGTGCGGTGTGGCCGGTATCACTCTAACTATCTCTCTTTTGTTTAAAATGGACATCATTCTAAGTAAAAAACAACTATCATACGGAAAACCAACCAAATGTATTCGGATTGTGTTGATACTTTAGAAAAATGATCCATGGGTCGTATGTGACGTGTATGAGTTAACCCCACCTTAATCCGAGGCATGGTGTGGCAGACACCACTCAAAGTGTCTCACCTTTATTTGAAATGGACATCATTTTAAGTGAAAACTACAACTGAAATATAGAAAACCAAACAAACGCATTAGAATTCTATTAAAACTTTAGGACAAAGATTCATTGGTCATATGTGACATGTAAAAGTCAAACCTGCCTCAATATGAGGTGTGGTGTGGCTGACACCACTCAAAGTGTCTCTCTTTTGTTTAAAATGGACAACATTTTAAGTGAAAACAACAACAGACTTATGGAAAACTAACCAAACGCACTTGGGTTCTGTTGAAACATTAGTAAAATGATCCATGGGTCATATTTGACGTGTATGAGTCAACCTCACCTCAATCCGAGGTACAGTGTGGCCGGTATCACTCTAATTGTCTATCTTTTTTTTAAATGGACATCATTTTAAGTAAAAATAGCTGACACATGGAAAACTGACCAAAAGTATTTGGATTCTGTTGATACTTTAGCACAGTGATCCATGATTCGTATGTGAAGTTTACAAGTCAACCCTGCCTTAATACGAGGAGCGATGTGGCCAACACCACTGAAAGTGTGTCTCATTTGTTTCAAAAGGACATCATTTGAAGTGAATACAACAACAAACATATGGAAAAATGACCAAAGGCATTCATATACTATTGAAACTTTAGTAAAATGATCAATGGGTCATCTGTGATGTGAAGAGTCAGCCCCACATAAATCCAAGGGCTGATGTGGCCGACACCACTAAAACTTTCTCACTTTTATTTGAAATGGACAAGATTTAAAGTGAAAACAATAACTGAAATACAGAAAACCGATCAAACACATTAGGATTGTGTTGATACTTTATAAAAACGATCCATGGATCATTTTTGACGTGTACGAGTCAATCTTGCCTCAATCTGGGGCACAGTGTGGACGATATAACTCGAAGTGTATGTCTTTTGTTTAAAATGAACATCATTTTAAGTGAAAACAACAACTAACATACAGAAAACTAACCAAACACATTCGGATTCTGTTGAAAATTCAGTAAACTGGCCCATGGGTTATATGTGACATGTACGAGTCAACCCCGATTCAATCCAAAGTGCGATGTGGCCAAAACCACTCAAAGTGTCTCTCTTTTTTTAAAATGAACATAATTTTATGTGAAAAAAACAACTTCCATATGGAAAACTGACCAAATGCATTCATATTCTATTAAAAATTTAGAAAAACGATCCATGGGTCATATGTGACCTGTATGAGTCATCTCTGCCTATATCCAAGGCACGGTGTGGCCAACACCACTCAAAGTATGTCTCTTTTGATTAAAATGGACATCATTTTAAGTGAAAACAAAAACATACACACAGAAAACCAACCAACCATATTCGGATTCTGTTGAAACTTTAGGACAATGATCCATTGCTCATATGTGATGTGTACGAGTCAACCCCTCCTCAATATGAGGAGCGGTGTGGCTGGTACACTATAAATATCTCTCTCTTTTTTAAATGGACATCATTTTAAGTAAAAACAACTGGCATACGGAAAAATTACCAAACATATTCAGATTGTGTTGATACTTTAGCACAAGAATCCATGGGTCATATGTGACGTGTTTGAGTAATTTAAAAGTCTTGGTCATGTCAAAGTCATTTAAAAGTCTTGGGCATCCCTACCCATGATAATATCATCACATCGAAATCATTCATACGCCTACTCATAGTTTTCTTCCCTGCTCAAGAATATCATCCTACGCCCTCTAACTGGTCCTACCCCTAGTAACCACATGCACCAGCAAAACACCAACACTCAAAGCGATTTCCATTTAATGAAAACCATGGACCTCTATGTGCTTCCTACAAAAACCAAATCTACCATGCACAGTCTCCACCCAAAGAGAATTCTTTCACATAAAACCACATCAACCCACATTTCCTTGAGCACTGATTATTCTCATGATCAAATTTATAAGTATAAGGACAATACATTTTAATATACATTAAACGAGCTAGGAACCCAAACATGTCCATCCCTCTAGAAGACAACCACAAGGGTAAACCACAACCACTCGTGTTCTCTTCCTCAAAACCAATGCCACCTCACATTCCAAAACCCATATCAGGATTAACCATTCATGTACTAATTTCAAAGGTCCAGAAAATCCATCTTGATGTCACACAACCAAAATCACACATAGCCTACTTGACTTATCTCATCTTCTGATGCATTTATCTAAGACTAATTTTACTTCTGAAGTAATCAGACATTTATTTCTTTCATTTTCTCATCTCTTCTAGAGCCTTAAACACCATATTTTCTTATTTTTTCTTACAAATTATTTTCAATTTAACATTTCATAATATCTTTTGGTGAATACTACCCCATGTTTTTTCTATATTGTTTTATTGAAACTCTCTTCATAAGGTAAAGTTAACCTTACATTCCTCTAGAATCAATCCTATGGAATCAATATTAATGACATTCTCAATTCATTAAGGTGATCTATTCTTTAGATCATCATATTTTCTTCATATTTTTATGGCCATAGTTTCTCGGTATTTATACAACCTTCAAAAGTAAATTTTGTGACTTCTAGTTAGTCTATTAAGCAAAATCGTCCCCATTTTGGGATGGTTTGAAGATAGATGAAATCATTGGGGAGAAATATATTTGTCCCCCTTTCTGTGGAATCTATTTCCCTCAGTGGTTTCAAACTCACCAAATAGATTCAATCCATTTCTTTTGGTGGTCCTATGAATTTCACTGGAATCGAGATCCTCCAACTTCTTCACTTTGGATGTTTCAAAACGTCCTGCATGTTTTGTGTGGCTTGAGGACAACTAGTGGGTTAGAGATCTGGTCCTTCATCTCTTACATACAGATATGGTATTTTTGGCTTGGATCTAGGGAAAAAGAGGCATACCATACAGGATCACAGAACATGGAAGAAGCGGAGGCCTAGAATGAGGGTGATGTTGGCAGAGAAATTTCCAAGGGAGTGCCCCTTCATAATAGATACTTAGATTTAGGTAAAGGGCCTTCAGATGGTGATGATTCATGGAGTGGTTAAGGTTTGGTAATATAAATCCCAAGAAGGCTAGGAATTTTAAACAGGAGAAATCTTTAGTGATTCAAGAAGGGTAAATTGAACCTTCTAAGAATTATGAGACTTTATTAGATTAAAAGGATGAAAAACCAACATTTTTCTACTAGAATGGAATGAATAAAGTAAATAAATTGTCCATTGAGTTTGATTATCACCTAGTTACTATAAACCAACCAGATTATTTAATATATCTCCAAAAAAATTAGATTTTCAATATCTATTAACCAACCAATTTCTTTAATATATCTCCAAAATTTCCATTGGATTTTCAATCTCTCCAACTACTGGATTCTCAAAATTTATCAAACCTTTTGTAAACAGTTAACTTTAAACTATTAACACTTTGTATTTAACTTAAAGATCAATTTAGCAACAAATTTTCTTCTTAAAGAGGTGCAGGTTTTCAGTTTTACAGGTTGGGGTTTACATGTTGGGAAATATATTGGAGAGGTGCAGGTTTATAGTTTTACAGGTTGGGGTTTACATCATTGGTAAATATATTTTGAATCTTGGGGTTTATAGTTTTACAATTTGGATTTTGTATGTTGCAGAGGTACATGTTTATAATTTTGCAGGTTTATAGTTTTACATGCAGGATGTCCAGTTTTGGGGATATAAGATGTATACCAACGGTTCTGAAAACTATTGGTATAAAGAGTATGTTGTACAGAGTATACCAATGGTTTAGAAACATTGGTACATAGGATAGATTATGCCAACGGTTCTGAAACTGTTGGTATATAGGTATGCCAACTGTTCTGAAACCGTTGGTTTACTAGGGGTTGGAATAAAATGTATACCAATAGTCTAAAACCCATTGGTATACCCACTAGTACCGATGGTTCATCAACCTTTAGTATATATATATACCTACAGTTTAAGTATAATAGTTAGTATAGATTAATTTCAGACAATATATTCCAATGGTTCTCTACAAAATGTTGGTATAAAGCTACTACCATGCCTCACACACCAACGGGTTGTGAAACCGTTGGGAAATACTATCCCAATGGTTTCAGTGGATATCCCAATGTTTTAAAACCATTGGGAATGATGGAGCTTCTAGTAGTGATTAGAAGAAAATTTTGGGGAGAGATATAAAGAATGATCTTAGAAGGGTCCTTTAAAGATCTCAAGGACAATTTGGCCCACTTCTGATACATATTTAGATCCCTCAACTCTAGTGGGTTTTTATATAAACAACCACATGCTAGGGTAAAGTAGTTTGTCACCATTTGGGAGGAGAAGAGGGAACATGGAAACATGTGAAAAGGAGGTAGAATATTGATTTACATATTTATTCTCATTTAGATCACTCTTCTAATTGGAGTTTGGGAACATATTTCTACTTTATAACTTTTTCATTTATATAATAATATTAGAATATGGATAGAAGTATCACAATAGTTGAATTTAAATGATTCACAAAATAATAAAAATGGTTTATGAACCATGTAAAAACTCTTATGTCATGGTAATTCTGACACATGTAATCAATTTGACTTCATTCTATAGTGAAAGTTTCAGGATCTGTAATGACAGAAACGAGATATGAAAGAAAATGGGGAAGAAAGGAAAACACATGGGACACAAAAATTTACTTTATTGCGGGCCACAATCATTCAACCCAATCGGATCAGGCTACACAAATCCAACACATTCCTAACCCTATTTAAGAATATTACAAATATGTATCTTCAATCAATTAATTTACCCTTAATCCTTAGATTAATGAGAATGGGAAAGAGTATTATTTATGGCCCTTCGCAGCTAGTGGTTTCTTAGTATAATAGGGATTCTAATTCAGATTCCCCTATTGAGCTGAGGGAAGTGGACATTTCGATGAATTATATCAAAGCCTCTTCAAAGGAAATAACACCATCATTGACTCAAACAGGTTCACCAGTCCCTCTCGGAGGGAGAAGAAGAAAAAATACTACTCTTTACCTAGACCTCACGTCACAAGATTCTCAATCAAAGGGAAGATCCCTCAGAAGGCTCCCATACTTGTGGTTCAAAATTATACAAAGGATCTTGATCCACTAGCAAGAAAATTATTTGTAACCATCCTAGTGAATACTGTAAAGGAGATGATTCTATTAGATATCCACCACAGCAGGAACGAATTTATGGAATGTGATGCATGGTAAACCATCCTTGAGTGGAACAAAGAATTATTAGAGAAGGACTTAGATGTCATCACTATGAAAAGGCAGTATGATAGGTTGGTAGGGAGGCATTTCTAGGAAATCCTTACTAAGGAGAAGGGGGCCTAGGCTTAAAAATAAATTGGAATTCTGGCACGTGGATTCAACAGGCAGAAGATTATGGTGGAAGATCTCATACAAAATTGGGACAAGATGGCTTATAATTTTGACAACCTCCTCATTGATGATTTGGATGAGAAGTCTACCATTTTCTAATGGAGTCTCCTTAGAGGTAAGGCCTCTAAAAGGCTCATATTTCAACTCATTGATTCAGCTATTTAAAATCATGTTGATTGAATGTATAACTATGTACTCTATTGTTTTCTCACTTTTCCTTAAAAGTGTTTTCTTAATTACAAACATATAATTGCGACATGATTCCCACTCAATAAAGGAAACCTCAAACTGTAAAAATTAAAGGTGTGTATGGTTAGTTACACATTATTAATAGGATAACATGGAACAATGTATATCATAGTGGATTTTTTCATACACACAATTCACATAGTTTTTAGAAATAATTGCTTTAAAAATATTGCGAATGATAAAAAAACTAGTCACATGAAAAAAAACAGAAAGTATCATCCAATATGGAGAAGGGAGAACACTCCCAATGGTGGAATAACCTATAATGTTTGAAATAGGTAGAATTATTTCTCAAGGACTAGAAATGGTGTGAAAAAGATATTTTCCATTCAACAAGTGGTCTTGAGAGCTCTTTTAATGCTGATATAACACGATACCTAAGTTAGTGTAGTTTTGAGGACTTGTATGCATCGGCAGACTAGGATTCAAGGGAAGTTCCAAGAATATCATATAGTATTTGAGGTCATCATGAGGTAGTTATTTATTTTTTGGGTATGATACTAATTTTAGTCTCAAGGACTCTAGTGGATTCCCTAGTGTAAGATATATGAGTATTAAGAGGACTGGCATTTTGCACTTGGATGGTGAGACATTTTTGAGATGAGGGTATAGGTCGCTGGTGACTAGAAGCTTGTACCTATCTGGTGAGCTCTGATATGGACCAAATTCCCTTGTTTTTATTTGATACACATGTTGGGTGAAAAATTCTAACATGTATAGTGATATATCTTAAGGAATGGAAACACAATGAATGATACGGTGTTGGAAGGACCCTTACTTGAGTGATAATGAAGTTATCATATTATTACAAGATATCTAACCCTACCATGATTGATAAGGTAGTGGTAAAGATAATGGCCTCACCTTGAGTGATAAGGTTATAAATGAACCCAACCATGATTGATAACAGAGTATTTGGAATATGATATTAGACCTACCATGGTTAATATGGTATTATTTTCACAGAAGGAATTCAACCTATAGAAAACACAGAAACACGCAGGCAACCTACAACCTGCAACCTGCAATCACACACAAACACACTAGGATTTAGAAAACACACAGGAAACCTACAATCACATAGAAAACTCACTAAAAACACACACAAAAATCACAAAATCTCACTTCAAACACATAGAAAAAACAAAAAAAACTACCACCTTCAATCACACTAAAACTGAAACCTACACTCACACAGAAAACAAATAGCAAACAGAAAACACGCAGGAAACCTACAACCTACAACCTAAAATCACACAAAAACACACTACAAACAAAGAAAAACTCACTACAATCACACAAAAAAACTCAATGAAATCACACACAAAAAAACTCACTGTAAACACACCAAAAAATTCACAAAGAAATCACTGAATAACTCACAACAAACACACCGAAAATTCACTGCAAGCACAAAAAACTCACAAAAACTCACTAAAATCACCTGGAATCACACATAAAACACACAAAAATTTACTACAATCAATAAAAAGAAATCTTATGATGTAGGGATCCAGCCTTGATCCCAATGAGTGTGGAATTATTTATATGTAGAGATCCATCCCTGATCTTGATGAGTGTGGAATTATTAGGATACTGGGATTCAACCTTCATGTCTATGGAATTCCTTATGTAATCCCCCAGGATTTAATGATGTGACTACAGATGTGGGAACTCCCAAGATGTCTTGGAATCGACTCTATGGACATTGAATCTCTATTTCCCTGGGATCACGGGAAGTGGATGATACTAGATGATGTTTCACTTACCAAAACGTTTAGGAATATACCATTGTTCCTGATGGTATTTGATTTCTTAGGGGGAATTTGTTGTGGGGTTGCTGTAATTAGATTTACTAGGACCATTCACCTAGGAAAGAGTTCTTGAACATACTACTTCGATAGTGAATTTCCCTAATTAGATGGGAATTAGTTTTAAATTATATACTAGTTGGAATAGTTTCACAACATGCTCAGAGACTCTTCACCAAAAGACGAAGTAGGTGTGGTCAATCACAAGTGTCACATTAGAGCCTGGGGATCAATAGTGAATTATTTATTTATATTAAATAGTTTATAAATTTATTTATATAATAATATCACATGCATAGACACACATTTATTAGTTATGTATCAAACTATATTAGTGGTTCCCTATTATGATATACTCTCACCATGCTTGGTATGCCATGACACTTTATTCCCCGAGAAGAATTATTACATGCATATAGGATCAAACTGGGTAAAGGGTCATTATCACATGATAATGATGGATCCGTTTAGATAGTTTGGTGATTGAGATGATGTTAGCATCGAGGATGGATTGGAATCTTTTTTCCCTTCTATATTCATTTTTTTATATATTGAGCCAATCTGGTGGGAGACCAGTGTGTGTTAGTCTTCCAATAGTATGACCCTAGAACCTCATTGTTAATCATATCCTCTAGTGTATGTGAAGGTGTTCCTATGGTTCAGTTGTGACTCCTTGATTTAGGAACCACCCAATGGATATGGACCAGGAGAAGGATGTTATAAGGGAGAAGATGCTCAAGAATTATTAAAGTACTCTTACGGTTACACCTTCAAGCATGTGGATACAGTATACAAAAATTGGATCTAGGTATGATTTAGTGGTATGATGAAGGGCAATCCAAAAACAGCTTAGTTTATGGTCTCATAACTTTAACCAATTTGTATAACCCTTAAATTCATATAGCCTAGAGTGTATGGGTGTAATTTTTAAGGTCTTGAAAAAAGGAACAAGGGGATAGATAAAAAATAAATAAATATGGGGATATTGAAATTAGAATGTTTTCATAGCCTAGGGAATATTAGAAACACCTCAGGTATGAGTTCATAGCTTTTAAGGTCTTAGTTTTTGGACTAGTGTATGCATCCACATGGATTATTATCATTAAAATATGTTTTCAGATGAAAATAACACTAAATGTGAGATATATATATATGTGTGTGTGTGAGCTGGTCATTTTCATGCGCAACTATGAATAGTGTAAATCACACAAGGCTTCTATATCCATATAGAAGAACTAGATATTGCAATGTTTTATAGGTATCTCCCCTAAACATGATACAGATAACCATTATTATTCTTTGTTTTAGAAGATAGCACACCTCCTTTAGAGTGGTTGTATTATAAAATCATGGCATTGATTTATCACAAAATTCATTTAATTATATTTAACATTTATTCTAAAACTCATTCAGCACAAATAAAATGAAATAATTTAAGAAACTAGACCTACATAACTATCACTGTGAGTTTCCTGAGACAGCGCACCTCCGTTAGAGGGGTTTTATTATAAAAACATGACTTTATTTATCTAATGAATCAATTATATTAAAGAATATTTATTCAAGATATGCAATTCAATATAATTAAGAATAATTAATAAAGTAGCTAAATTTTGATTAAATCATTTGGTTTCGCCCAAATTTACCCAAGTTTTAAGGGTCAAGCGGTCACTTGTAGTGTAGCTTGGGTTGTCGAATCCTCAGAGACCTAAGAAGAACCTTTAGACACTCAATAAAAAGAGATTTATTTTTGGCTATGAAGTGGCCAACTTGGGTTGATTTTAGAATGTTTTGAAAGAGCACTAAAAGAGCTATGTGAATTCAAATTATGAGAAAATGAGTTGATCCTAGGTTATTGCTTGGGGTGGATTGAATGAATTCCTTTTTTTACGATTTTAATTTCATTAACTCGAGAAGGATTCATGCAATGAATTCAAACTAACCTCATCACTTACTGATTAAACACCTTCAAGACATATGATAATCACCTATAAACTTATAGGATCATTTTCATGAGCACTCCAAGGTAAAGGATGTAATTAGCACATGAAAGTGGGGTGAATAAATTCAATAAGGAAGAGGAAGAATAAAAATCATTAAATGAAAGAAACTCAATTAAAAGAAATTAATAACATTTAGGGCATGAGAAATAACATTAAATCCAGCCCCTTTCTACTCCATTGGATCAACCCATAGAAGATCTAGCCCTCCATTGATTACAAGTTCTCAACGGAAGCGGAAAGTAGACTTATGAGGGTGGAATTGAAGAAGTAAAAAACAACAAAAATAACGATCACTCCACCATTATGTGAACAAAATCACAAGGTTTGGTGTAAATAAATTCACACCCTGAGGAAACGGTATCAAGGTTATATGAATAAGAACATAATAAGAGAAGAATAATAACTTTTATTGAAGACGAAGTTGATTTGAACAACTTACATGAGAGAGAAGAACATTACAAAGGCAAATTGGCATAATAACATTACAATGAAAAGAAAGAACCAAGATCCCTAAATCCACCACCACTACTGCCTTAAATAGGAAAAAATTAAGCCTTTGCCGAGCCCCCAACATCCCATGTGCCTTTAATTAATTATGTTGGGAAAAGGTGGGTGGAACATTAATGATGAGAGACTTTTCCACTTCTTGCCCCGAAGTTTCATCCAGCTTGCATCCACCGGAAAGATGCGCCTAAAGGACCATCTCAAAGGCAGAATTTGAGTGGGACCTAGAAGACTTAAATGAATCCCCAGATGTCCCATAACATAATGTAAAATTTCAGCCCAAAATAATTTGTGGTTAGGGAGAAATGATTGAAATAGTGGCATGTTTTCTAGGCCGCAGACTATGGCCCAAAATTAAATCTTCAACTTTTACCGCCTTAATAACCACTATTGAGGTCGTATTAGCACTGGATCCAGAAGAATCATTTGTTCCCCTTTATGTCGTATATCCTTCCATAAATTTTGGGCTTCATTGGGCTTGTATTGTGGGCCCCACAGTCCGATCAGTGGGATGATATCCAATCTGCCTTCTCCAGAATTGTTTCTTTTAATCGCCAAATATCTCCATCATACTTTATTAGTAATCCATTGATCCCTGAATAAAAAAAATTTCATAATTAAGTGAATATCCATTTCCAAAAATATAAAATTAAAATATGGATAGTTACATTCTTTAAAATCAGATGAAACATTGGGCCTAAATTGCTTCACATTAGGCATGAAGTGCCCAAATGATGAGAATGGGTGTTCGAAATGTAAAATGCACTAAAATGGTATTTATGAATAGCAAGGCACATGAAAACTACATATATTATCAGTGAATATTATCCTCTTACAGTGGCTAATCACACCCCCCAACTTGAGTTTTGCTAGTCCCAAGCAAAATATATCTCACAAAAATGAAATTCGAATGACCTTTTCCAAAAACATTTTAATACACATTTCTCACCCAAAGATCACATACCAAACAATTATGAAACCCATAAAAATCATTTAAAACAAGCTATGTCCATAAGAATATCTCAAGCCCAATCCCATTCCTTTGTTCAAATTCATTTCCATATTTCATCCTAATTCAATTAAGCATGATGAAGTGTTGTGTGTCACAATAGACATGGGAGTTCATTTTCATTCGAGGGAGAAAATATGGAAGCGCTAGAAGCAATCGAATTTTAATAATAAGATGAGTACTCATTTTTTATTTTCTTTTTTTTATGGTTTTTTTTTTGCAATTTTTCCATGGTAATTGAAATTGAACTCAATCGAGTCAACCCATGTAGCAAGACTTTGCCGATGACTCCCAGGCTCAAAGACCTTAGGGAACCAAGTGAAGCTCACATACTCGGGCATCATCTCGAGTTAACTCAATCAAAAACAAATTCAAATTACCACAAAAAGAGATAAAATTCCCAAATCTGGGCCAGACAACTATGGAGTCGCGATCCCCAAGTGCCTAAAGCCACACATTAGGTCAATTCATTGCTCTATGCGCAAAAAAATTTATTTTTTTTGAATACTCAAGTTAAAATTAAAATGATCTCCAATCCTATGCTATTTATTATGGGTCCCCAAGAACTCAAACTAAAACCCCACAATCTAGAGGATGTGCATTGTATTTTTTTTTAAATGGATGAAAATATAACAGTGAAAAATCCCATCGGACAACCGCACTTTCCAATAACTATGCACATGAACATAAACTTGCATTAAAATCAGAATCAAGGCATGAAAAATTATTTGATATCCAATTTCAGAGTTTGGAATGTCTGTTATCATGTTCAAGGTTAATGACATTTTTCCTTCCACACATTTTCATCTCCCCCACAATTTAGAATAACATTGTCCCCAGTGTTTAAAGAATTCAAACATAGAAGGGGTAGGATAGAAGTTCAATGAAGACATTGAAAATGAAAATTATGGAATGAAGTCACCTGGTGGTTGATGTTGAAAATGCATTCCCATGTCTCCCTTCAGTTTTGGTTTGTCTCCCAATGGCTTGGATGGTTGTGAACATCTTTTCCAAATGACCTATCACATGACTTTAAAAAAAATTAATATATATATATATATATATATATGTATTCTTTTTAACCTAAAAAAGGTACAAATAACATAATCTGATGATACATTGTCTTCTCTTAAATTTCTGGGTAAGGTATTAATCAGGGATCACACCGCATGACACGGATGAATACAGTGCTCCCCTTTCATACCCATCCTTACTCATAAAAGAATAACAGGTCAAAAATCTATTTTTTTTAAATACCTATAAAAAAATAAAATAAAATAAAATAAACTGATGATACATTGTCTTCTTTATATTTTCTGGGTAAGGTATTACTCAGGGATCACACCGCGTGACACGGATGAATACGGTGCTCCCCTTTCATACCCAGCCTTACTCATAAAAGAAGAACAGGCCAACAGTCTATATTTTTTATTAAATAACAAAATGCAGAAGAAGGAAAAAAACGATTCACAAAGATTAGAAAGATTAAGACCACGGGTTGCCTCCCGTGCAGTGATTTTGTTTAACTTCGTTAGCCCGACATGGATCTTAAATCTATCAATTTTTTCCTGGTTCATAGGTTGGCTCTTTTAACTCTACCTCTATTTCCTGTTTATTGAATGATTCAATGAATGGTTTTAACCTATGACCATTGACCTTAAAAATTTTACCACTTGTGGGATCCTGAATCTCTACAGCCCCATGGGGGTACACATGATGCACTATGAATGGACCTGACCGTCTAGACATTAACTTTCTCGGGTGTAAATGAAGTTTTGAACTATACAAGAGCACAGGTTTTCCTAGTTCAAATTGTTTGACTTTGATATTCCTAGATTGGTAGGCTTGAACTCTAGATTTATTTATCCTTGAATTTTCATACGCCTCCATCCTAAGTTCCCCAAGTTCATTAAGATTTAACTTCCTCTTTTCTTCGGCTAAATAAATGTCGAAATTCATTTTATTGATTGCCCAAAATGTCTTATGCTCAATTTCAACAGGTAAATGGCATGCTTTTCCATAAACCAACCTATATGGGGACATTCCTAGGATGGTTTTAAATGTTGTACGATATGCCCAAAGAGCATCCAAGAGTTTCTCAGACCAATCTTTCCTAGAGGGGTTGACAGTTTTTTCAAGAATTTTCTTAATCTCCTTATTTTCTAACTCAGCTTGACCATTGGTTTGAGGATGGTACGCAATGGAAACTTTATGAGAAATTCCATACTTAAAAATGAGTGAAGAGAATGGGCGATTATAGAAATGGGTTCCACGATCACTTATTATAGCCCTCGGAATTCCAAATCTAGAAAAGATATTCTCTTTTAGGAATCGGATCACAACTTGATGATCATTAGTCTTGGTGGGAATGGCCTCAACCCATTTTGAAACATAATCAACAGCTAAGAGGATGTAGAGGTATCCCTTAGAGTTTGGGAAGGGTCCCATGAAATCAATTCCCCAACAATCAAAGATTTTGACGACCAGAATGGGAGTGAGGGGCATTTGATTTCTTTTGGAAATGGATCCTAATTGCTGACACTGAGGACAACTTTTTCAGTATTGGAAGGAATCCTTAGTGAGGTTTGGCCAGTAGAAACCACTTTGGAGGACCTTTGTAGTGTTTTTCTTTGTAGAAAAGTGGCATCCACATGCCTCTCCATGACAAAATTTTAGAATGGACTCTTGTTCAGACTCGGGAACACATCTCCTGATGATTTGATTAGGACAAAACTTGAAGAGGTAAGGATCATCAAACACATAGTGTTTGACATCAGAAAGGAATTTCCTCTTAGCTTGGGTCCCCAGGAATTTTGGAATGTCACCTGTCACCAAGTGGTTTTCTATGTCAGCATACCAAGGGAAATCACTCACTAGATAGAGGTGCTCATCGGGAAATGAATCAGACACAGAGAGGTAGTGTGAGTTGTCTTTGAATTCCATCCTAGAGAGGTAATTAGCTACAACATTTTCAACACCCTTTTTTATCCTTAATGGTTAAATCGAACTCTTGAAGAAGAAGGACCCACCTAATCAATCTATCCTTGGCATCTTGTTTTTGGAATAGGTATTTTAGGGTTGAATGGTCAGTGAAGACAATGATGGGTGATCCTAAGAGATAAGACCTGAATTTCTCTAAAGCAAAGACAACAGCAAGTAGCTCTTTCTCAGTGGTGGTGTAGTTTATTTGTGCATCATTTAAAGATTTTCTTGCATAAGAAATGACACATGGATTTTTCTCACACCGTTGTCCTAAGACTGCTCCTACAGCGAAGTCACTTGCATCACACATGAGCTCTAACTAAAGTTTCCAATTTGGATATTTCATGATAGGTGGAGATATAAGAGTTGAATTGAGTTTAGAGAATGATTCCTCATAGCTTTCTGTCCATAAAAATGGAGCATCTTTTACCAATAGAGCACAAAGTGGTCGAGAAATAGAGCTGAAATTCATAATGAACCTTCTATAAAAACCAGCATGTCCTAAGAAGGACCTCACTTCCTTAATAGTTTTAGGAGAGGGAAGGTGACGAATGATGTCAACCTTAGCTTTATCAACTTCAATCCCTCTACCAGATACTAGATGACCTAGAACATGTCCTTCCCTTACCATGAAATGGCATTTTTCCCAATTTAGTATGAGATTCTTATCCTCACACCTTGACAAAACCTTTTCCACATTTAGAAGGCATCCCTCAAAAGTATCCCCAAAGATGGAGAAATCATCCATGAAGACCTTTAAACAATCCCCCACCATGTCCGAGAAGATTCCCATCATGCACCGCTGGAAGGTACCAGGGGCATTACATAACCCAAAGGGCATGCGCTTGAAGGAAAAAGTGCCGAATGGACAAGTGAAGGTCGTTTTTCCTTGATCCTCTAAAGAGACTTCGATTTTATTATACCCTGACAATCCATCTAGGAAGCAGTAGAATTGATGACCCGCCACTCGCTCGAGGACTTGATCAATAAAGGGCAAAGGGAAATGGTCTTTCTTGGTACAAGAGTTGAGCTTCCTATAGTCAATACAGACTCTCCATCCACTAATAACCCTTGTTGGAAGAATCTCTCTATCATTATTGTTTATTACTGTGATTCCATCCTTCTTTGGAACCACATGGATTGGGCTAACCCACTCACTCTCAGCTATAGGATAGATGATACCAGCTTTTAACAATTTCAAAAGTTCTTTTCTCACTACTTCCATGAGATTAGGATTGAGTCGTCGTTGAGGTTGAAGACATGGCTTTGAATCAGATTCTAGAACAATTCTATGAGTCCCGATAAGTGGGCTAATCCCAGGAATATCAGATAGGGTCCATCCAATGGCTTTCTTGTGTCTCATAAGGACATCTTGAAGCATCCTCTAATGATTGGCTTCAAGAGATGAAGAAATTACAATAGGAAAGGATTGATTGTCCCTAAAGAACATATACTTTAGTGATGAAGGTAAAACCTTAAATTCAAGATCAGAGTAGTTATCACTTTCCAAGAAAGGATGAGACTTTGTATTGAACTCAGTTTCCTTGTTCAGATTTCTTGACAAAATTGGTTCCTTGTGAAGAGAATTTTCATCTACTAAATTAGCTAGAGTAGTTTCATGAATGGATATGGACTCAATTTTATTGAGTTCACCCATGGTATCATTGATTGGTGATTCTATAAAATCATCAATAGAGAAATCTGAAAAAGATTCAATCCAAGGAGACAAATTTCCCTCATGTGAACAAAGAAAATAAATCTCTTCTTGACTTAAACACCCTTCGGTAATTCCTTGATATTCCTTGAGTTCACTATCAATACTACCTACCCAATTAACCTCATGGATCTCTTCATCATACACAATTTGAGAGTTTGCATTATAGATGTTCAAGTCTAGACTCATGTTTCCAAAGGTGATGGTCATGTTCCCATTTCGGACTCGGATAACAGAGTTGATTGTTGCAAGGAAGGGACGACCAAGGATGATTGGGGTTTTCTCCCTAGGACCTAAGCTTGGGTGATTGTCTATAACAATGAAGTCAGCTGGGTAAATGAAATTTTCAACTTTCACCAAAACATCCTTTAAGATCCCCTATGGTACTCGAATACTACGATCAGTAAGTTGAAGAGTGACAGATGTGGTTTGGAGTTCTTTGAGCACTAACTGAAAATACATAGCATAAGGAATGAGGTTTACACTGGCTTCTAGATCACACAAGGCTTTGACAACTTTGTTCTCTCCTAGTTTAATATTTATGTAAGGGAATCCCGAGTCTTTCATCTTTGGAGGAAGGGTTCCTTGGATTGTTGTGCTAACATTTTCTTCCAGAAGGACTTGGTTCTTATGTGAGAATTTCCGTTTAAATGTGCAGAGATCCTTAAGGTATTTTGAGTATGCAGGAATGGTTTGAATGGAATCGAGGATTAGAATGTTCAACTTGACTTGTGAGAATATTTCCCTCAATGTTTCACTCAATTCAGGCTTGGTTTTCCCCCTCATGT
The DNA here is from genome assembly GCA_963277665.1 of Viscum album. Taxonomy (NCBI): domain Eukaryota; kingdom Viridiplantae; phylum Streptophyta; class Magnoliopsida; order Santalales; family Viscaceae; genus Viscum; species Viscum album. The sequence continues at coordinate 363,575,442 of OY728166.1, read as the reverse complement.
GTTGAGGAAATGGGGCAGGTTGTGGGGTTGTTTTTTGAAGAGTTGTTTCTTTCACATTTTTATTAGTATCTTCAGTTTGTTCATGTGTTTCATTTGAATTTTCATTAGAGTTTGAATCTTCAGGTGGTTTTTGAACTATTTGTTCAGGTTTCTCAATTGATTTCCTACTTCTCAAAACCGTCACAACCTTTAGTTGTTCATGAGTTGTTTGAGTGCAACTTGTCTCCCCCCTTGATGTTTGTTGTGGAATGGCCTATGTGGGAATGAGTACCTTTAAGTTTTTATGGTTTGAAGTTCTTGTTTAAGGGATGAGACTTCTGAGTTCATCCTTTCCATTTGTTTGCACAGTTGTTCAAGGATTGGGAGAGGGACAGATTGGGAAGGGGTTTGTGTTGGTTGGGTTATCCCAGGAGGATACTTTGGTTTTTGGATGGGTTATTGGTATTGGACCGGAGGATGTTGGTATTGGACTGGTTGTGGTTGGAATTTGTTATGGTTTTGAAAATTTTGTGTAGGGTAGGGGTTTGGTCCTTGTGGTTGGCTAGGTTGTTGGTTATCTTTCCATCGGAAGCCTGGGTGGTCATTATACCTTGGGTTGAATGTGTTTGGGTATTGAGGCTTTTGAAAGTTTAGGGCATTGACTTCAGCAGGTGTTCCTCCGAAAGAACATCCTTGATGGATGGAATGGTTGGGCAGTTGTCTGTTTTTTGGTCATGTTTTTCACAGATTGTGCAAACAAGGTCTACAGTTTGGATTTCATTGATTTTCCTATGGTCTATCTCTTCAACCTTCCTAGAGAGTGTTGCAAGTTTCGCCCTAAGGATTTCCTCTTCCCTAAGTGTATGCATTCCAGTAGTTCTTTGAGGCTTTTCAGAATAAGTTGATGTTCCCCATGTTTGGTTTTGTTCAGCAAGGATTTCTAGATACTCGTAAGCATCATTTGGGGATTTTTTTTAAAGGTCCCATTACACATCATCTCAATGAATTGTTTGTTCCCCGGGCCCAAACCTTCATAGAAAATTCTTACTTGTTCAGGAATAGAAATACCATGGTGTGGAACCATGTTTAGGGTGTCTTTGAACCTCTCCCATGTTTTATAAAATGACTCTCCCTCTTTTTCAAAAAAAAATTGGATGCTCATTTTTAGTGCAATGGTTTTGTGATGGGGGAAGTATTTTTTGTAGAATTCTCTTTGTAGTTGGTTCCAAGTGTGGATTGATGAAGGTATTAGATTATTTAACCAGTTCTTTGCTCGATCCTTAAGTGAGAAAGGAAATAGACTCATCTTAGCTAACTCAAGTTGATGTGGTGAGCACATGGTTTCAACAATGTCATTGAACTCCTTAACATGAAGGTAAGTCATTTCTGAATCCATCCCATGGAAGGTTGGAAGGTGGTTTAGGACATGAGGTTTAAAGACATAATGGGCATCTCCTAGGGAAGCATGCCTAATGCAAGAGGGTGCATTGGTCCAGGTAGGTGTAAGGTAGTCATTCATGGTTTGATCGACTGCATTCCCCAAATTTGAGGCTGCCTCATTTGGATTTCCATTTTGGTTCCCTCCCAGGTTTATTAGTTGGTTTCTTTGAAGACCCTCCATTGAAATTGACTCAATCTTTAACTCTGGGGTATTAGGAGGGTTAGGATCCAATGGTGTACTTGACTCCCCTATCCTATGACTTTCCACCCTAACTAGTCTGTTTGAGTTATCGCGTGTGAAGGCGGACATGCGCCAAAAAAAAGCGAGAAAGGGAAAAGATAAGAGATCTTGGGTGAGAATAGAATAATGGGGGTGAGGAAAGAAGGTTTTTGTCTACGAAACTTACTTGGTCCCCAGCAACGGCGCCAAAATTTGGTTTCTCCCAAATTCACCCAAGTTTTAAGGGTCAAGCGGTCGCTTGTAGTGTAGCTTGGGTTGTCGAATCCTCAGAGACCTAAGAAGAACCATTAGACACTCAATACAAAGAGATTTATTTTTGGCTATGAAGTGGCCAACTTGGGTTGATTTTAGATTGTTTTGAAAGAGCACTAAAAAGCTATATGAATTCAAATTATGAGAAAATGAGTTGATCCTAGGGTATTGCTTGGGGTGGATTGAATGAATTCCTTTTTTTACGATTTTAATTTCACTAAATCGAGAAGGATTCATGAAATGAATTCAAACTAACCTCATCACTTACTGATTAAACACCTTCAAAACATATTATAATCACCTATACACTTGTAGGATCATTTTCATGAGCACTCCAAGGTAAAGGATGTAATTAACACATGAAAGTGGGGTGAATAAATTCAATAAGTAAGAGGAAGAATAAAAATCATTGAATGAAAGAAACTCAATTAAAAGAAATTAATAACATTTAGGGCATGATAATTAACATTCAATCCAGCCCCTTGCTACTCCCTTGGATCATCCCATAAAATATCTATCTCTCCATTGATGACAAGTTCTCAACGGAAGCGGAAAGTAGACTTATGAGGGTGGAATTGAAGAAGTAAAAAAGACAACAAAAATAACGATCACTCCACCGTGGTGTGAACAAAATCACAAGGTTTGGTGTGAATAAATTCACACATTGAGGAAACGGTATCAAGGTGATATGAATAAGAACATAATAAGATAATAATAATAACTTTTATTGAAGATGAAGGTGATTCGAACAACTTACATGAGAGGGAAGAACATTACAAAGGCAAATTGGCATAATAACATTACAATGAAAAGAAAGAACCAAGATCCCTAAATCCACCACTACTACTGCCTTAAATAGGAAAAAATGAATCCTTGGCCTAGCCCCCAACATCCCATGTGCCTTTAATTAATTATGTTGGGAAAAGGTGGGTGGAACATTAATGATGAGAGACTTTTCCACTTCTTGCCCCGAAGTTGCAGCCAGCTTGCATCCACCGGAAAGACGCGCCTAAAGTACCTTCTAGAATGCCGAAGTTGAGTGGGCTCTAGAAGACTTAAATGAAGACCCGGATGTCCCCTAACAGAATATAAACTTTCAGCCCAAAATAAGTTTTGGTTCAGGAGATATGATTAAAATAGTGGGATGTTTTGCTGGGCCGCAGACTCTGGCCCAAAATTAAATCTTCAAATTGGGCCACCTTAATCTCCACCATTTAGGACGAATTAGCACTGTCTCCAGAATCATTATTTGTTCCCCTATATGTCTTCTATCCTTAAATAAAGTTTGGGCTTCATTGGGCTTGTATTGTGGGCCCCACAGTCCGATAAGTGGGATGATATCCAATCTTCCTTCTCCAGAATTGTTTCCTTTAATCGCCAAATATCTCCATCATACTTTATTAATAATCCATTGATCCCTGAATAAAAAATGTTCATAATTAAGTTAGTATCCATTTAAAAAATATCAAATTAAAATATTTATAGTTACATTCTTTAAAATCAGATGAAACATTGGGCCTAAATTGCTGCACATTAGGCATGAAGTGCACAAATGATGAGAATGGGTGTTCAAAATGTAAAATGCACTAAAATGGTATTTATGAATAGAAATGCACATGAAAACTACATATATTAGAAATGAATATTAGCCTCTTACAGTGGCTAATCATCATTCTTGAATTAAAGAGTCTAGGAGAGGGACCCCACCTCAAGGTGGAACCAAGCCATTCACTTCAGCTCTTGGGGATTTATAACTAAAAGCTACTGCTCCCCTACTGGGTATACACACCTACACACACATGAAAGGACACCTAGACCTTATGCACACACCCACATAGAAATGAGCATGTGTAAGGGGTTCCTTGCACATATTCGTATATGCATATACCAGTCTCCAATCACCTGTGTATACATCTACATATACATATATATATATATATATCTATACATGGAAACACCTATCCCCATACATGAATAATCACTTCCATGGGTGACTATACACATAACAGGGGAACCCACATACATATACTGACTTACATACGCACACGCAGGTGTGTTTCCCATGACTTGGAGACTCCAAACCAATGAGCAGTGATCAACGTACTACAAATAAGATATTAGGAACCTTAAAACACATAAAGGACACTACATAACTTGTGAGAAACCAACCAAAAACATTAAATCCTTACCTAGATTGGAATCAGAAAACCAAATCCACCTAAACCAACATGAAATGATCCAACGCCCTATCTAAAACATAATATGGAGTAAAAAACAATGAAATCTCCAAATACATGTGGTGTGAGACTAGTAGTAACCATAAAAGCTTTCCGCATATCAATGTCAGCGGACTGAATCAATCTGATCCCCTTCTGGCCCCTTTGTAGAAAATAATTACTCTTTTTCCATAGAAAGTAGTAAAAGACCTAATTGTCCAGTGGGATAAATAAAATAAAATAAAAACAAAACTAAAACATATCCATCTCTTGTGACTAGACGTCACTGACCAACATATAAGAACCACAACACGCCATGGGTAAAATCATGTTCCTGCAAGCAAGGGGGAAAAGATCCATGTTTCAAAATTATAATATCATATATAAATTCCTATTAATTAAAAATTACTCTTTCTATTAATGGTATATAATCAGTTTGGATCTAGTTTCAATGTAGTTTGATTTTGTTCGATACAAGTTTTTTGGGGACATTTCTATTAGATTTAGTTTGTGTTGTTTTTGTTTATATTATCTTGTACAATTTCATTCATTTGGGTTCTTACCGATCATGAAATTAGTCTTATTCATGAAATTCAAACCAAATATAGATTTTTCACGGGCACAGAATTCAACAAAATCGACAAATTAAGTTGTTCCAAACAAAGAGGGTAGAATAAACCAACATCAAATCCCCTTGGACACCCCACCCCACCCCCTGGATAACCCCACCCCCTGGACAGCCGCCTCAATCCCCTGGATAGGCCCACCACCCCCTGGACACCACCCCACCACCTGGAAACCACCACCCCTTGTACACCCCACCCCTATTGACATCCCCAACCCACATGGAAACCCCCACCCACTAGGACACCCCCAACCATTTGGACACCCCCCCAAACCGCCTGGATAGCCCACACCCCCTGGACACCACCCCCCAACTTGAAGACCCCCTGGACACACCCACCCCCATGGACAACCCCCCCCCCCCCCCTGAACACCCCACTCCCTAAATTCCCCACCCCATGGATAGCCCCCCATGGAAACCCCCCCCCCCCCCAACCCCCTAGATTCCCCCACACCCCAAACCCCTTGGACAGCCCCACAACCCCCAGGACACCCCCTGTACACCCCCCACCTGGACACCCCCACCCACTTGGACACCCCCACCCACCTGGACACCCCCTGACCACCCACCTAAACACCCCCCCCCCCCCAACTGAACACCCCAACCCCCTTGGACAGCCCTAACCCCCTGGATAGCCCCCCACCCCCCTAGACACCCCCAATAGACATCCCCTACCCCCTTGGACAGCCCCCAACCCCCTAGACAGCCCCCACCCCTGGACACCCCCACCCCCTAGACATCACCCCACCCCCCTCACCATAAACATGTTTATAATGGGAGAAATAAGAAAGCACAAAGAAAATCAAAAAGTTTTGACCTACAAAGAAAATTCTTCAGTAGAAAAAAACCTCAATCTGGGTTATAACTTAGATATTGATAAACCCATATTATTAACATAATTGTTGATATAAAACAACACCCGAATGGAATTTTCACATAACACGCACTTCACATATAGACTTTTTTTCAAGGAAAATAATTTTGAAAAATGAATTCTTCATATCGTGTTGTTATTCCATTGAAAGAATCAATATAGAGAGAATATGAAAATAAATTCTTGTTAATCATATCTCTAAAAAAGATTCAACACATATCCCATGAGTTAATGCCATGTTTATAGGGAACTTTGCATCTAGATAATAGTTTATAATTTAATAAAATTTGGTCAACCATTCAACTATTTTTGAATGGAAAAAGAACAAAACATTTATCCACAAACCAATTTACCTTCACATGCATCATGTTCATATTAAAACAGTGTACATTAGATAAAATTTTCATTTGAAAATTATAATACTCCATTAACATGACAATGACATCCACAAAGAATCAGTGGTGTGAATAACTCTACACATAAAAATTTATTAACATTTTTATGAGCTCCAAATGATTCTGCATAGAATATGATATTCTTTATGAAACTCGAAACACATAATAACCTAAATCACACTGAAATAATGTTATAATGGTATCTTCTATGTGAAATTCCAATGATTTATATATACAAACACTAAAATGATAACTATTTTTATTATATCAGAAAACCAAAATAAATCATATATCACAGATGAATGAAACAATATGAAAAGATACAAATTGAATCAACTAAACTCAAACTAAACAAGGAATCAATTAATCATTCCAAAAGAATATTTGGGACTTAATGAAAAAGAATGCTGGAAGCGTAGAAGGGGATGCTCAACTAGAGGGGATCCTTGACCTAGTTGGGATGCCCGACCACCAGAGGGGATGCTCGACCTTTTCAACCTAGGGGGATTTGCGTCGGGTGAGGGAAAGCACGACCTAGGGGGGATTAGCGTCAGGTGAGGGAAATCTATACCTAGGGGGGAACGTGCGACCTTAGTGGGGATGCTCTATAATAGGAGTATGGGGAGGGGGATGCGTGAGCGATAGAGATCATAGAACGACGAGCTGTAAGGGGGAGTTAGAATGGGAGGAGGGGAGTGCGCGGAGAGCTACGATCAGTGGCAAGGGGGGTTAGGATGGGAGCGGCAGTAGGGGAGTCAGGATGGGAGCGACGACGAGGGGGTGTTGGGATAAAGATGGGTGTTTCATGATGGAGAAGTGGGGGTGTGACACGAGGGGAAGTCAGGATGGGAGGAGGGCCTCATTTTAGGTAGGTTTATCCCAACAGTTCATAAGAATCATTGGCTATTGAGCCTCGTTTTTCCAACGGTTCACTAAAACCATTGTTAAAATTAACTTATATTAATGTATACCAATTGTTTCAAAGAATCGTTGGTATAGCCTCTTTATTCCAATAGTTTTTTAAACTGTTAGGAAATAACTGTTGGTATTGGTGGGATTTCCACCAGTACTAGGATAGAATCTAAACTCATGACATGGGAAAGGGACCAAGAGGAGTAGGTAAACTCAAGGTATTTCAGGGGATGTATAGGATTATCCTGAATCATAGTATTTCAGTGGTGGATGTTATGTTTTTATAATGGCATAACCCAAAATTTCATTGACCTGGTGTGAAATGATCATGGTGAGAATCTCCATTATTTAATGGGGTCAGTTATTGTAGTGAAGAGACCAGTCCCAAGTTTTAAGACTATAGCCCGACACTGATCTCGTGTGGGGGTGGGGTAAAATAATCATGGTAGAGACTAGAAGGCATGTTCCTAAACATTATTTCTTGAATGATTGGGTAACATGGAACTTATGTGCGGAATAATGGTTAACTTAACTCTGTTTCAGGGAATAATGGGAAACTCAGCCATGTTTCACATTAGAATGGTCATATCAGCCCTATTGCATGTATCATGGAAATATTTTACTCATCAAGGGAGATTGAATGAAGCATGGACTTCTAATTTTATTTTGGAAACCTCATGTCACACACGTTTAAAGGTATGCACAAAATATTGGTTCATGAATGATTAAACATTTCATGAAATTACGGTTCTAATGGAAACTATTATGCACAAACATCTTTGCTCAATCCCATTACTTCGGGGGTTTATCCTAGGTAATTGTGTGCAATTTCGGGACTTGGGTGGTTTTTTCATAGCGTGAAACATGGTCATGCATGAATGAGAGACCTTACTAGAGGTCCTATTGTGATTGGGGATTATACACCATGTTTATTAGAATCTACATGGTTGTGCATATGTTTTAATTTGGTGTGAAAGTTTGTGTGCTAAGGCATAAATTTTTTGTGTTTCATGAAGATTATTTTTTATCTAGAGTAATGTTCACATACACATGGAACTTCAGCATTTGATGTCAAATTAACCACACAAAAACAAGGGTTCCCAAAAGGACATTCGTGTAATATTCCATTCTAGAATGCAAAGCTAAATATTATGCAGACAAGACTTGGGCATGTGTTCAGACTAAAGGAAATTCATCTTTCCTTTCTTAATGAAAATCACTTGAATTTACATGAAGGACATGTTTTCACTATTTGGAATGTTGATTGAAATTCCATTCCTTACCACAAAATCAACCTGGTTGGCCATTTTCGGCATTCTGACTTCAAATGGACATAACAATTACTCTGTAACTCTGTTTGGGATTTACGGCCATTCAAATAAATCCTTGTCAAATTAACTGTGATTTCGATTTATTTTCATATCATTTGGTGCATTATTGAGTGAGTTTAAATAGTTCCAAAAAAATCTATCTGCAAAAGTAAGTGAGCCCAAAGACACTTAGTAAAGGTGTCGCAACATGCACCTCATGCATAATATAACCACACAATCCCATATCAGAATTCAGAAATAGTAACCATGTAGTTTTTGGGAGAGAAAACATCCAATATGGAATATATCAAACCTCTATTATTGTACCTCAAGCCATTACTACACGTACATTGAGTGTGTACCACAAGCCAAAACATATTATACATGTCATATATATAATAATACTTCAGACACAATATTTGGAAATACATGTGTTAAAAACAACTACTATTCATTGCATCCCTCTGCACACAAATATGGAAAATTGGCCATAGTGCATAGAATCACAATTAAATTCTAGAGAATATAGAGGGTTCATAGATTGTAGTCAGTCATCAATCTTGCAAATACAATATTCTAGAAAACCACATCCCAAAGTCCATGGGGTTTTAGTTGTCCTAACTTTTAAGGGTGTGGTTGTTTATAAAATAAGAAAATATACATGATATAATATTGCTCACAGCCAAGCTATGGGTATAATCTAGTCATATAATCAACTGTAACTAAAATCACTCAAACTAAATGATTCCAATTCTAAGACCAAGTATCCTTTAAGATGACAAGAATATAAATTATATACATAAATTAATTCTTCTATTAAAAAATTAACTTTATATAAATTAATTAATTTTCTATTAATTGAACATTTAAAATTATTTTAGAATACATCATGTTGAAGGCGGTGGAGTCCTGACCCCGTGATTCTGGGTTCAAGTCCTCGGAAGGCAATGCACACTATATGCTAGCAAACCACTCGTGGGCCCCTCTACCCCATTGGGAATTGTCCTAATCCCAAGGGTTGGCCACCTTGGGCCTCACTGGGGACGTGCGGCATGCAGGTGGGAATGCCACCCTAATTCCTCGTTACCCATCGACACATTTTTGATGGAGGAATGGGAGAAACCTTGGCACTCTGGCATCTAGGATTCCCTAAACCACCTGCAAAACCTGAATTTATACTCTTATTCCTTGAATCTAGTCGTGACTCGGCAAGGTATTTCGTCTCTAAAGAAGATCAAAGGGTATGTGGATGGAGATTTAAAAAGTTATTTGTCCTTCAGTGGATTCTCGGGTGCTTCTTTCAGAGTTGTTCGTAACAGCGCTTCTCAAAGGATCCTTAGGAACGATTCGTTAGCTCATGTTTCTGCATCATATGGTGTTGTTTCTGAAATATTGGAGTTATTCAAACACTCAGTTATTGATCTAATTGTTTTTTTAAAAGGTATGAAACCCTGAAAAATTGTTGATCTAGTTCCTCTCCTAGGATTCCTTTGGGGTTTTTCAGATTTCAAAATGAATTTCTTTAGGTCGTGGTTTTTTTCATCTGTTATTTCCATCTGCGGAAATAAAAGCGCAAGCATGGAGTTATGGGTCTTTCAACCACAATCGTGGAATTTTAAGGCTCCATGAATGGAGTCTGAACATTAATCTTAATTATTTTAGTGATACGTGTCCCCACGTAGGTATCATAATTCATGGCCTTAATTTGGTAATTTGGCACCTAGAGATATTTTTTGACATAGCTTCGGTGATAGGTACACTGATTAGACCTGATAGTGCTACTAAATCAGTCTCTTTTGGTCACTATGTGAGAGTTTTAGTTTAAATGGATTTAAGTTGTACCCTAATTGATAGAGTTTTTCTCTCCACGCTACATGATGAGATCAACCTTCTCATTGAGTTTGACAAATTTCCCATGTTTTGTGCATCTTTTAAAACAATTGGGCATGACATTTGTACATGAAGGAGACATTTAATTTGTTGAAATTGTAATATAAAAGGCCACGATTCTTAGTTCTGTAGAAAGAAAGTAATGATTGATAATAATGATCCACCCATTATTCTCCGTACTGAGAATAATGTTAATGATCCCAAAGCACTAGATACACTGGATGTTGTGAATGAAATAATTTAACCTTCTACGGATGTGCAATTTTTTCACCATAATGGGCCATTGACAGATAACATAGAGGTTCTTGCTAAGACCCAATCATAGGAAGACCTGATAGATGAACACCTGACTGTGGTTGGATAATCTTTCAATGATTCACTATCTAGAGGCATTTTTGAAGATATAGCTGAGGATAATTCAGTAAATAGTCAATATGCAATTGAGTTAGAAGCTCAAGCTGCTATTGATCAATGTTTTTGGAAAGAGCAGCTCAGGATTTCTTCTAAAAATCACAATGGAATGGATAAGGTAGACACTACTACTTATGCTAATTCTGTAAGAATATGGTCTCACTTACATGAACATTACAGATCTACTCCTGCAAATAAGGATGAAGTATTTGCAGGTACCTCTAAGAAGGCTGATCATTCTAAAGAAAATTCTGGGAGTGGACTCAATCACCCTAAGAAATCACCCTACAAGGTAACCCCAAATTTAACTCACAGTTGTGAAGACACTATGGATATGCAGCCTCTCCCTTCAATGCATACAACTTTTAGATGCAGTTTGGATGCACCTGTTAAAGAGAACATGCAGGCTGCTCATGCTAGATTCCACCCAATCGTTGCACCTATTCCAAATGCTGGTTTCTTTTGTGAAACACATTCTAAGGTGCATAGACAGACTGATCAGGCTGAATTTTCCCCTACTATGGCATCTTTTCCAGGTGCTGGTTACAATTATGAAACACCTGCTAAGTGGCATGGACCGTCTGCTGAAGCTGGTGCCCCTCCCGTATTAGTTATGACAGCCCCATCCCTAGTAAATGTGGTTGCTGAGAAGGCACGCATTCCATCCAATCTAATGATAACATCACAAGAATCCAAGGTTTCTGATCATAATGGCATTATAAGTGCAATAAGGGTGGGGACATCTCCATATTTAATATGTTCTTTAGTGCTGAGTCAGAGTAAGAAATGTACTAGGAAGGTGAGTACTCATAACTCATTTGAATTACATGTGTCTGCTAGCAGTGACGATGATGGAATATCAAATGATAATGGGGATGGATATAAAAATGTGCAAGCTGTTGAGACTACTAAGATCCCAGATGATAACGGTGGACCATGGATGCAAGAAAAATCTTTGAGAAGAGGACGAAATTCTGATGGTAGGTGTGGTTGACTCTCGCACCACAGAATGATCACTCATACTCAAATGCGTTGATGTCCTTTTTGTGGAATTTTATTGTATGATTCATCTTTTCTTAAACTTTCTAACTTTTACATTCAATAAAGGGGCCTTGGCACCTCAACCTTTTCTAAAAAACATTATATCATCATAGTAAAGTGAAATCCATCCATGAATTATTTCAAACCAAGTACTTTGTTTATCAAGATTAACATATTTCAAGAACATGAAATCCATCATCAACCAAGCCCATGTGTTTGATATTTATTTATTCGATATAATCATCATTCCATGTTTAGGTACTATAGGAATATCATCCTATGCTACCAACAAGAGGAATCATGCAATAAAAAGCCTCCAACTTCCTCAACAAATGCAAGATGGAATGCAAAGAAAAAATGAAACCTAGTCAGTGACCATTAAACATATTCATAATCAAGCATATCGTATCTCAAAATTACATCAACGAGTTATCCAATCATTAACCCATTCCACCATCTCAAGTTCCATACATAACACGCTGATTCATATACCAATTCATCTCACCATTAAAGGCTTTATCTACTTCCACATTATCCATGCCTCACCATCCACATATCACAAAAACCATCAAAGGATCAGTCATCCCAGGATCAGTCATCCTAGTATCATGTCATATCCGAGCCTCCCTAAACCATATAAAACATCATATATCTTTCCTAAACCATACTAGGTTAATATAACAAGGATCATATCCAAAACATATCACAAGTATCAGGAATAAAATTGATTGGAATAGGAAAACTATGACCTCAAAAAGCCATCCATCAATCTAAGAAATACTCTCGGGGCTCCAAAACAATGCCCATAGCCTTCTCAAACAAATATGAAACTCCGTCCATTGAAATCATATTTAACACACAAATTATTCTTATTACATATTGAATTAATTTATTCATTTGTTAACAAGTTCTAACTAAAGACATCCTAAGTAATAAAGTTATAACATGAAATCAATGGAAAAATATTCTCTTTTAATTTATTCAAGTTTCCACACCCTAGAAAATTTCAATTCTCAATTAACATTCCATTTTAATTATTATCAACAAGAATTCACAAGATTTGGGTTCATTAACCTTTTTTCAATTCCATTAATCACATGGAATATCAATTTAAATTAAATAATGGTATTAAATCAATTATATTATTATAAAATTACATTAACCACATTATTTAAAAACATGCCTCTTATTTAATTAATCATAAAAAAATAATTTCCAATTAATTATAGATTTATTTTCTTTTGTAATTTGCATCAGTGGAAACTTTATAAAAAGGAATTTGTAGGTATCCACCCATTTAGAAAATCATGGGGAAAATCTCTATCATAGTATAATGAAACAACATTGTCAACATGAGATCACTATCCAATTTATTTAATCTTATTAAATAATTATTAGGTCCATTTTATTGAATTCAATGGGAAAAATCATGAACAATTTATGATTTCATGTAAATAAATAGATAAAAATGAAATCCCCTACCTCAAAAGAAATTAATGATCTTTTCACGATAATGAACCACGTTTTGGATCTACAATCACCTCTCTCACAAGAATTGTATTTGTATGAGGAAATATCTACAAAACTGCACCAAAAACAACCATGAAAACCTCATTACAAAGATTTTTTATCAAGCCTCATACAATAGAGAGAATGTTTATGGTAAATGAGATCAAACTAAGAGAAACATCTAGAAAATAAACGATGTCAAACATTGTATATCACCCCAAGATTTTATAGTACGTTATCTCTTTTATTTAATTTAATAGCTTGCACTACACGCAACACCGAGTTCAAGCGAATCACGACCTATCAAACTAGACGTTTAAAAAGAGGTCATGAAAATTATTAATCACATTTTAAATTATATATATATATATCCTATATAATCTTACCATTCATATTTTTGGAGACATAATATAAGGACAAATTCAATTTTTCAGATAAAAGAGGTATTTTTTAAAAAAAATGTTGTTTTCCTACTTTTTAATGGTGAACCCTTTTTAAATCCAATATATGAAACTATAATATATTCAATTTAATGAAATTAAATTTTTCTTTAGAAAAGATTCATAATAATTTAGTTTAGATTAATTTTTGGTAATTTTCTCATAACTTTCATATTTAGAAGAATAGTGAAAAATTCTAAATTCTAATTAAAAACAACTTTTCTAATAAAAATAAATTTTAATGTGAAATTATGAATTTGATTGGTTTTAAAATATAATCAGATTATATTTTTATCATATAATATAATTTAGGTCACTGTAAGTAATTTCACATTTAAATTGGATATAAACACATGTCAATCTTTTGATAGTTTGTACTTCTTAAAACCCCACATGTTGGTTTTGTCAACAGTAATTAATTTTCAATTAATTAATAAAATATTTATGTATAAAATTTGGAAAAATAGAAACAATTTTTGAATTTATAATATCTAAATTATCTTACTGTGAATTTTTTGTATTTTTCTAAAAACATTCAATTTTTGATGTATAGTGAAAAACACTACGTTATAGATAAAAACCGACTTTTTCATCAAGATAATTGTTTTAATTAAAATTTTATCTCTAAGAATAAATAGATAAAAAAATACATATATTTATCCAATATAATTCATTGGAGTCATTTTATAAAAATATTAGACATATAATATTTTATCGAACCTTTTTAACATCTTTTACCTACATTCTAGGCACATTTGCAAATTTCATGAAATGTAATTTTACTGATTTTCTTAAATTAATTTCAAAAATCTGAGAGAAATAGTTGAAATCAGTAAGTAAAATTTGGTTCGATAGGATGAAATTTATTTTCAGTGAATAGTAACTTTTGAATTTTATTTACCACGGTTATAAGTAAATATGGTAATTATATGTAAAAATGATATTATAACTATCCAAACACGTGTCCTAATTATTCTAGATAAGTTTATTTCGACCAAAATAAAACTTAGAGAAAAAATATGATCCTTTTAGTTCCACTTGGATTAGATTAGGACATTTCTTATATTTTATTTAAGGAAGACTTAAAAGTGATAAAATTCAATTTTTCATAACTAAACCATTTTTAATATAAGGTTATACATAAGATAAATTAAACTATAAATATTAATTAGAAATATACAAATATTTCCTCCATTATGGTATTTTATTTACAATTTTTAGTCCTTAAATAATTAAATTTATTTATGACACAATGATGATGTAGTAATTACCTTATAAATGAATGATTAAGAAAAATGATATTATAAATATAAAAATAAATTTAAATTGAGACTTTTGATTTATTCCATGAATTTTTTAAGTTAGTATGATATAATAGGGCTGATTAAATAAATTTTTTTGATGATATAAAGTTGATATCACTTTCAAAAAAAACCAATTACTAAATAGTGTCAAAATTTAAAAAAATGAGTTTTTAAAATGAATACTATTTTAATAAATTATATAATAGTCCTAAAAATAAAACATTCAGAAAAATGACTTATATAATGATATATGTGTCATTAATAACCCAATTTAGGTTTCCATGTAATTTTATAGTAAGTTTATTAACCATGTCTTATAATAATACAAGAATACATGATAAAAGTTAAACTATTTATCTAATTGTTAAATATAAAAGATATGGTTAATATGGTGACTTAAACTTGTCAAAAAACTATTGTTTGAGAGTATTTAGACCCATAAACAAATTATCCTTGAACGAAATCTATTTTGATTCATTATAAAATGAAAATTATTTTATAATAAAATAATATTTTAAGCTTTTCTAAATGTGCCCCTCTTCTCTCTTATTAAAGGGTACATACCCTTCTTTCAAATTCACACTTCCAAAGCCCTTTGGCTTGGCCAAAACCTACAAAAATATCCTCACAACTACCCTCAATTATACTTGGATGCCTTACGTTGATCATAAATCAAACTTATGAATCCCTTATGATCAAGTCAAAAGGATCCACCCAAAGAATAGGTAATAATTTATCACCCATTTCAAAGTTATTTTCTTCTTCCTCTTCTTCTTTATTTGTTTTTTCCAAACCAAAATAATTACTATAT
The DNA here is from genome assembly GCA_963277665.1 of Viscum album. Lineage (NCBI taxonomy): Eukaryota > Viridiplantae > Streptophyta > Magnoliopsida > Santalales > Viscaceae > Viscum > Viscum album. Next base: position 363,559,792 of record OY728166.1, on the reverse strand, counting down.
TACCTTCTAAATACTATGATGTTATTATAAATATGGTACAACCATATTCATTATTCTAGCAATCCAATGAATGAAAAAGTCGCCATATATGCATACGTACGACTTACCGTCTCCACGTCGTGGTGTAGTTTGTTATTCAACACTTCATTTTTTGGAGGTGTATAATAATGAGTATAATTGAAGTAAATAATAAATATAAAATTTTTATTATTTTTTATATATGATATAACATCCAATTACATGAAATTTCAACATCTATAGATTGATATTGTCGCTCGTGCATACGTACGGCTTACCGTCTCCACAACGCGATGAGATTCATCTTCAATGATCACCATTCAAGTTTTTTTATAAAAATATATATATTGAATAATTACATGGTATATGAAATAATATTTCTAGTAGAACATTATATATTTATTTCAATAAATATACTCCATTTACGTACTTCCATACTATATGATAGTAAAAAGGAAACAACGTTCATGCGTACGTATAGACTACCGTCTCCATGAACGGTGTTTCCATTTCATATATCTGTATATTATAAATATTTATATTCTGAATATAGGTGATATATAAATCATGTCTTATATTTTGGAATTATGTAATTCATGATCTATGTGATAATATCAAGAATAACAAGTTAAAACACGTATGATAAAGAAAGTGATTATTGACCAAAATGTTACTTTAACATGGAAATGATTATTTAATGGGTGATATAATGTAATAAATGAATCATATAAGATAATGTAAATATTTATATGGTTGTGTCATAATTTTATAACATACTATGGTCATTATAAATGAGGCTAAATGTACCCTAAAATAATGAAAAGTGCAAGGTAAGGTTTATTTCCTCAATCTCATTTTTATTCGAGATTGTTTGTCTGTAAGTATCTACTTAGGAATTTTTATCATCCATGTCCATGATTAATAAAAAATTAAAAATAAATATATTAAGGTTTTATGGATGGTATTTTTTAAATAGATCATCATTTTAAATGTTTTCATGATTTATTTTTTTAAATTTAGTTAATTAATGTCCATGTTTTCAAAATGATTTTGATGACTTGTTTATATAGACAAGATTGTTTTAAAAAGTTAATTATTTTCAATAGTTTCAATGTTTTATGGGATAATTTTATTTGAAAATATCTTTTAAATTAATTCATTTATAAATTATGTAACTTTAAAATGATTTCATGAAAAATGGATATTTCTCTCAAAGGGGTTTTACTGATCATTTTCAACTATGTCAAAATCATTTACAGGATATTATTCTTGATTCAGGTTGATTTATTAAAATAAAGTATTCCATATTGTATTGAATAATTTACGATATGTTTTAATGTGGATGTTTTATTTTTATACCATTCATAGTTTATGGTTAATGTATTGACATCTCGTATTCTAGTTTTAATAGAAATGATTGTGTTAGGTTTCACCCATTTCATATGAAGAATTCAATGGACATATTAAGTGATGTGTGGGTCCCACTATAGCCCCTTGATTCATAAGTAGGTATCATGTGGAAAATCAGTGTCTTTTAACAATTCCTTGATTAAATTTTTTTTAATCCTTGGCACGAGTCCTTGACTATGTGGTTATGATGTCCATCATTATGCATTCCCTCGTTATGAAATTAGTTATTACAAGTGATTATTAAACTAGTAGAATATACATGTGCATGTTTATATGGTAATGTATGATTTCTTTTTGCCAAAGTATGTTAATGTTTATATCTAAAAGGTTTTTGTTTGTATTAAACATATTTCCTTAATTGTCTATAGCTTCCGCTAAAATATTTACCCTTACTGAGCATCAGAACTCATCCATTTATGATGTTTTTTTACTAGGATTCAAAGAAGTGTATTATGACTGACACGCCGGGTTAAGCTAGGTGAATAATGGAATTCTCAAAGGATTATTTATGTTGTGTTTTATGATTTAATGGGTAATGTAACATTCATGTATGTAATCTATTTTCGATGATGGCTAAACTAATGGGTCCTTTAGGAATTGATTCCTTGTAATCATGCTAATGTATTAAAACAATGCACCAAATTTGGGATTCTGGGGTCAGGGAGTTACACATTGGATCACCATGCATCATCACATATATAATATAGAGAGATAACGATTGATTATCATTTAAGGGATCTCTAAACTGTAGGAAGGAGGGCTGTGAAACACCTTGATTGAGAGAGAGATAGATGATGCATCTATACGGTCTGAGAAACCTAATCATCTAAAAACATTTAAAAATATAAATAATTGGTGATTTATATGAAGTTTAATCCTATTTCACGTAATGCAATATTTTCTGTTCATTTTTCACTAAAAATATCCCACATTTTTATTATTTAACCATGAATAATTGCATTTCATGAACCATCCTTGAACAAAAAATTAACCTAACACACATGGAATGTAAGGATTGCAGGGTTTGTAATATCCCTTATTTCATTATTTTACATCAAAAACACTCCAATACACTTCCAAGCCTCCACTCTTCTCTACTAGCCTCAAGAACACAAAAATTGTTGGACCACATGGATCATAGAACTTATAGTAATGGGACTACACTGGGCATTTGAGCCATGTTCTTAGGAAACCTGGCATAGGTCATATGGGATATGTAATGAGTCTATATATACCTAGTTAGAAATAAGAATTTTTTTTCATAATAAAACAATTCCTTATCCCCAATGTTTTAAAAATGTCACTTTAAAATAATATTTTAAAAAATAAAGTCCCTTATCTACTGTCTGTATTGTCACATATGTTCTTTATATTCCTGGGTTATAAAAATTGTAAAATTATTTACTTCATAACATTTTCCTATTTTATTATTATTTTTATATACTTTGTTACCCTATTATATGTTATTACTTAATCACTTAGGTTCACATCGTATGTTTTGACGATATTCAGTACTTAAGTCCAAAATAAAATTGGTCTATTGAATATGGACAAAAGGTCATCATTTCATCATCTCTATAAAAATATTCATCACATAATTATCACATATCAGTGAAGTTATATATTTTATTTCAACCATTACATATTTTTATGAATTATGATCAGCATTACAAGAATAGTGATAATATATTATAAGATTTCATTAGTAACGATTCAATTTTTCAACAATAATTATATAAAATGGTAATTATTGTTATATTTTTATAGAATTAACATAAAATCATTAATATAATTTTAATGTTTGATATATATATATATATATATCATCTATATGAATTGGTTATGAAAAATGAATCATATCGCTTTAGGGGTGTGGATGAATAAAAAATTGAAACACTAGATTAGAAATGATACCTCTTTTTTAGAGAATGTCTTTCTCTTAACACATCAATACCAGTAAGGTACATGTTATTCTAAAAATAATACCTTTATAATAAAAGTATGGATTTTTTGTTTTTTTTCTAGAATTGGCTGATCAATGTTTTTTATGTGTGAAGAAATGATAAAAAAGGTTCCATATTATAAGAAATGGGAATGGTGCTCATGGAAGTTCTCAAAATAATAAATTAATATATGATAATTTTTAATACCAAATGTCTCAAAGGATATTAATTCTAAATATAATGTTATTCTGGATCAAAATACCCTCATCCAAAAAAAATATGATATTTTTGACTATATTTGAACACTTATCATTTGGTTATGACCCTTATTCAACCCATTTAACTCTTATCATGACCACATGGGTTTTTACACATTGGGAGTTAATATAATTACCATAAAATAAACTATATAATAAAATAGACCATTTTTTATATTTTAATCCATATAATAATCACTAGAATGAATTTAACATTTCAAAAAAATTGTATTATTTAATAAAATTTTATCAGTTATAAAATAAATATAATTTCAATTTTTAGAACTCTTCACAACATTGACATTAATAATATCAAGATAAACCTTATATAATAGACAAAAATAATTATATCAATTAAATTTTAAAGTTAGTAGGAATTATTATTTAACAACATTAATTATCCCAAATTCTATTTAATTTAATATTTTTAATAGTATTTATTTTATTTTTCCATTAATTATATAATTACTCCTTTAGCATTCTCTAAAAATTTTAGGTAATTATTTTTTTACTAAAAATTAAAATTAAATTAAAATGATGAAAATAAATCTTTCATATGTCATAATAATATTTATATTAAAATATATCTTCTATATAATGCTATATTATAATATTATTCTTAGTAAAAAAGTTTGTGACATGTTTAACTTTTTGATAAATAAAATACTATAAAGGTCCTAATCTCATCATAGGACAGAAATAATTTTATATAATTATTATAATTCTATAATGATTAAAATATCAAATTATAATCCTTAAATATTTATTTCAAATCAAATTTATATCTTAACAACACATTTAATGTATTATTTTGACTTTGTTGGACTTGTACAAGCATTGCACCAGAATTTAGATAAGGAAATTTTTATATGACTCTAAAAGTCATATATGACCTTAATGATAAAAAATAATACGTTATATTTATCATAAAATTAGTTAAGTAAATTATCTCAGCCCAATTATTATATTTCGGATCGAAAATTTTACTCTTTAATATTGTGCATGCTCTATGTAATCACTGAAAGTGATTTTAAAATTTACAAAGATATGAATTATAATATATATGTTTTAAATTATATTTGAATGAAATTTATATTATTTAATAATAATGTATTTATTTCACTTGTTTTATGATTTTTTATTATTATTTATATCTTATGGAGATTTAAAAAAATCGTATTTCATAAACACTTTATTTTGTATTGTTCACTTATAATATATATTATTCATACAAATGATAAAAAGACATCCTAGGAAATATATTAATTTAGTAATAAATATTTAAACTAAATTTCATGAAATTAATTTCTTATATGTGATATAAATTAATTTAAATTATGAGCACAAAACATGATGAAACCGACTTTTTAGATGAAGAAATTTGAAATTTTTCACCAAACGTCAATATAAGAAAATGATTTAATAAATTTTATAATAAAAAAATTATATTCAGTTTGTATAATTAAATTTTTAATAATATAATATAACTGATTTCTCTTTTAAAACACATTAAAATAAAATGGATATTTCAAATGGTTGAAAAAAAAATACAATTTTCTATAAAATATGTATTTTCACTATTTCTTAAAAATTCATCATTCTCAGAAAATTCTCCAAAATTTATGTTTAGGATAATATTGAAATTATGAATTAAAATATTAAATAAATTTTATCAAATAAATTTTCTATATATTTTAAAATTATCATATTCATTCAAAAAATAAAGACACTTTTTTGAAGAAAAATCATTTTTGAATGATAAAATGACTTCTGTAAAAATATATTATTTATTTAAAAACTATTAATTAATAAATTATAAATTATTATTACTATTATATGTTATATAATGTGTAAATTCAATTTATTCTCACCAATTAAATGTGTAGGTTATAACAGTCACATTTAAATATTAGGACTTTGCAGTTCATTTAAGATCAGTGTTGCATATCTTCAATTCTAATGAACATAGTGTTTCCATTTAAAATAAATGTATTGTATATTATCCCTTTTTAATAAATTTTTTCATTTAAATATAAACATATGTTTGATAAATAGGGTTTGAATTTTAAATATATTTTAGTTGAAACCCCACAAAAATGGATTATGAAAACATCCACTTAATTTGAGGGAAAAGGAAGTATGATTGTTATATGAAGTCAATAATACTAGGTTTCCTTGTATAAGAAAATAGAAACTGAAAATAAAAATGACATTCCCATGGATATATAGAGACCAACTAGGAATATGGTCCTCATAATTTTAACCTCCAAAAAATTGTAAATCAATGATTGGTTAAGAGGCCATTAATTTCCTATTAAGAAAATTAAACAGATAATTTTTTTATTTATAGATAATTTAATTATATATGAGAATTTATTTTAAAATATATAATAAAAATATAAGTAAATATACTTAATTTAAAATTAGAGTTTCAATGTTTAATAAATTTCTCCCAAAACCACATCTTTTTCTTCGAATGAGGAGTATGCATTTTTTAGGAATGATGCACTAGAATAATCTTTATTATATACATAAATTAACAAAATGAAAACAATATATTACCTTTATCATTATAAATTAAACAAAAAAAATTATTATAATAAGTAAATATAATTCCATAAATTAATAAAATTTCTAAATGAATAAATACAATATTTATCTCAAAAATTCAATAGTAAAACAAATAATTCAACATATATAATTTCATAAATAAATATATTTATAGTTCTTTAAAAAAATTCTAGGATAATATTGAAACCCAAAACTTAAATGGAATTGATCTCATCTAAATCAAAATTAAATTTTAAAATTTACCTCAAAATAATACAAATAACTCTTAATGTATTATACAAAAAAATATAATTTCCACATTCACTAATATTCAATAGATGAAATCAATTTCTCTAAATAACCATAAATCCTAAATAAAATCCCATATTCTTGGAAAATATAATTTTATATTTATTCATGAAATAAAATCCCAAATTATTATGTTTACATTAATCATATTAGGTTCACAAAATAGTGAATGTCTTCTAAAATAACATTAATCACTAAATCACCAAATATTTTTCGAATCCATTTAGTATAAATATGATAAAACATATGTTCCAAAAATGAACATAACCATTTATCAAGTAGATGTTTTTAATGAATAAAATCAATTTCATACTAACTAGAGCACTATATTGGCCAGTGGTTGGTGATACACCCTTATTTAACTTCGATTGTGGGTTAGATTGCACTGACCTTCTTGAACATGATGGGTTTTCAGTAATACTATTTGGTACGATTTTTTTATAACCATATTTATTTAAAACTTATTAATTTTACATGAATATGATAAAATCATAAAAAATAACCATATTACTTTGAACATTAATGATATTATTTAAATTTAAAGGTTATTTCATACCTTTCCCTTTATCATCCAAAAATAAAATGACCTCTAACTTCCTCAAAAACAAATTTATCCAAAAAAATTACTATTCACATTAAAATATCACAACATCTATTCAAAAAATGGTTTTATAGTATGTAAATCATATGATCCCACTTAAAATGAAAATCCCATTATGATATCCATTACACTTAATAAAACCTCATAAGAAAACATCATAATCTCTAAAGATGTCTAAACCCTCTTCTAATACCATCTCTAATGACCCAACCTCATGCATTATATATTCAACTAACTAGAGACTAGAATTACTATCCTAATAATCCTAAAGATATTTTTTATTTAGTGTTTTATAGAATTAGGATAAAATCTTATATATTAAATCAATAATATACATGTGGACACCTTTATATGGTATCCATACTTTCCATAAAATATAATTATTTAGAAAAATGATTCAATATCTTCATAAATCATTTAAATTTTATTCTAGATGACATCCATGACCCTACCCTCCCATAAACCCTATGAATATAATTTTGAAACATGGTATGAACAATAAAAACCACAGTAACGTAATGAAATAAACCCATTAATCTAGCTAAAAACATGAAATTTATTAATATACTTGCCTTTATAACAGTTTTTATATTATGGAATTAGTCCTTTACATATGAGAAACACACACATATTTCTCAAAGAAATCTTGGAAAACCTATAAAAAATATTGATATAACATGTTGTAAATGTGGGAAATCATTTTAGTAACCCTAATATCTACTATTCTAAGACCTTCAAAGTTCAATTTTGATAATTACAATAGCTTAACCATCATTAATACATATGATTCGAAATCGTAGTTAATCTAACAATAACCATTGATTTGAATTTGCATTAACAATTTGGGGAAACTTATTCATTTAACTCTATCTCATATTTTGAATAATCATATAGTCTAATTCAAAAAATTTAGTACATTCAACCTAAACAACCATCCCTGATTTATCATTAAACCTCTCATTATTATTTGCTAATGTCACCACACATCATTTTTTTATCACAAAAACACCCACACATGGATTAAAATGTCACCACCTATAATAAAAAAAATTGATGAATAACCATATCATTATCATTAAACATCTTTTCTTAGAACATATAATATTCATAAAGAAAAAAACCCTTCTATTTTAAAATCAAATATTTGTAAAAAAAAGTGCACATATAATGGAAGCACTATTCTTCAAAAATAAACAGGTAAAATTTTAATGAAATATTTAAATATTGAGTTTTTCATGATGGTGGGAAAATTATCTCATCTTGTATAAGTTAAGAACCAATTTTTTTTCTTTTTTAAAAAAATGAAAGTGGATTTTTAAAAAGAAAGTCCCTTACCACATGTCCAAAATTTAATTCATTTTCATTATCTTTCTAGATAAAAAATGTTTCATTTATTTAAATAAGAAAAACTACAAGTTTTATTATTCCTTTCATATCACATATTTCCATGTTTTATTCAATTACATATCACTCAAGTTAATGTCATATTTTTGGACGATATTCGGTACATAAGTCAAAAATGACTTGGGTCGGTTGAATATTGTCAAAGTAGTCAAAATTACATCATCACCAAAATAATATTCATGACCTAATTTTCATTTTTTACCTCAATTATAGTTTTAATATCAATCATTACATATGTTTATGAAAAATGAACTATGTTACGATCACGAAGTTGGTATATCATACATATGCAAGAGTAATGCTTCGATTTTTCAATGTTGATTACATAAAAAAGGAAAGTATTATTTTATTTTCCCATAATGATAATAAAATAATTAATATAATATTAACCATTCCAATATACTTATATATGTCAACTGTGTGATATGGTGATGAAAAAAAATCATGTTTCTTTGTGAAGATGATAATTCACATGTACGTACGAATGACATTATAATTTTTTATGCATAAAAAGGTAATAATAAAATGATATATTATATTTTTATAAGGATAAATATGTCATTAATATAATATATAAACATTAATACAATCATTATATACAATCTTGAGATATATTGATGGAAAATTAATTACATCGGTTCGCAAAGCAGTATTCCACCATAAACATGAATGGTGATTTATATTGCCATATGATGGATGTAGTGATCGGTATATGAAATTCCACTAACATAATAAAATAATAGTATATTTATTATACTTGATATATTATTTTAATATGGTTTTATATGGTTTTTTAAATGTTAAAGAATAAACAATATATGAATACTTGATTAAAGATGATACCTATTGTTCATAATATAACCTTTTCTTAACACCTTAAGACCACTAAGGTTGATGATATTCCAAAAAAATATCCAATTGAATGAGATATGGAATTTAATAAAATAATTTAGGCTATTATGGGCTGATTAAAAATTGTTTTTATCTACTAAAAATGAAAATAAGTGGCACCTTTTATAAGGGAGGGGAGGAGAACCCTTCAATGTTCTCAAAATAATAGATTAACATAAAATTATATTTTTTCAAAAATGGAAAAAAATTACTAATTTAAAATTAATGATTACGTGGGATCGTAATACCTTAAAAATAAAAATAACGTATGTTTTAACTATATTTATACACTTATATGTCAGTTTTTACACTATATTATCACCTTTCACTTTTACAATGGAAACATGATTTTTTACACTATAAGGGTTAATATAATTACTATAATATTAAAATAAACCAATAAATAGACAATGGTTGATATTTGAAAACGTATATTGATCACTTTGTCATTGTCAATACTCATAATTAATTTAAATCATTTAATAAAATATTATTTAGTATAAGATATAAATAATGTTAATTTTTAGAGGTATTCCTTATATTGACATTAATAATATCAATGTAATAGTAATTATTTAAAAAACAATTATATGGATAAAATTCCATGAAAATCAATAAAATTTGTTCATAATAATAATTACCACATATAATATTTTCTTAATATTTGTAATATCCCCTATTTTATTTTTCCACTAATAAAACAACTATGATATCAGTGTTATACAATTATTTAGGAAACATACTTATTTACTTAATATTCATAAGAAATAACATGATTAATATAAATATTTTATCTCCATAGATTATATGTCAACTATATAACTCTATATTAAAAAAATATACTTATAAAAAAAGACTGTGATATGACTGACTTGTCATTAAATAAAATATTATAAAGGTCTTAATATCATGAAAGTGGTTCTAAAAGGGTATAATTAAATTTATATAACAAAATATGTATATTAAGATCATACTATTCATTTAAATTATTTAAATATTTATTTACACTACATTTTATAGAATTAAAAAAAATCAAGGTTATTTTTACTTGGTGGTCTTGCACAAACAATGCACAAGTATTTAGATAAACCAATTTTTATATAACTATAATGTTTGTCTCTGAAAATAAAAATAATCAATAATACATAATATTCATATTATGATAAAGTTTTATTTTTGAGTCTGAAAATAAATCTCATTTCATGAAGTTCAATTCCTATTAGTGAAATTAATTAATTTTAAATTAATATAACACAATGTGACAAAACTGTCTTTTTAGAAAAAAATACAGTTTTTCTTACAAATGTCTATTTATAGAAATATTATTTTTTCCAATTTCAAAAAAATTATAACTAATTCCATTGAACCTTATTAAATTATTGATAAAATAACTTTACTCATCAAACATTGAAACCATTTTAAAATAAAATAGAACTTCACAAATATTTGAAACAAAAATATAATTTTAAATAAAAACATTATTTTCCACTATTTCATTAAAAATAATACACAAAAAAATTCAAAAAATGTTCAAAATCAACACATGATGAATTGAAAAGTAAAAAAATTCCAAAAAAAAGTCTCCATAACCTTTTAAAATTATAATATTTACTCATAAAAATAAGAAAAACTAATTTTTTTTGAAACTAGATTATTGAGGAATAAAATAACTTTACTAAAAATACATTTATTATTCTAAAATAATTAAGGAATATAATATAAACTTTTATTAAAATATTATATATTATAATGTGGTAAATACTATTTGTTACCTCCGATTTAATGGTTATGTTATAAGGGTCACATTTAAATAACTTGATTTTATTATTTGTTTCGTCTCGGTGTTGCATATATTGTACTCTATCTAACATTGTTTTTAATATAAATATATCATTATATTAATTTCTATATTTAGAATAATCATTTCAATATTTGGTTTTCCATTAAATGTCAACTTTTACATACCAATATAATACATATGTAAAAGGTTTTTCATCACCGTAAAGGTCAAAAAGTGATAAAAGTGCTTGAATAATGAGATAAGGCACAAATTTCTAAACAAAACCTATCATAAATTTTATTGTTTTATAATCTTCAGAACTTTTTTACCAAATCAATAAAAATTATGTTATTTGGAGAAAAAAACCCATTAGAGTAACAATATTATTTATTAATATTTTTAATATTTAAAGGGGTTCCCCTCCCATAACATATGTAATAAAACCTCACCTTATCACTTATTCATAAAACTTGAGAACCCTATATCATCAAATATGTTCCCAAATACCTTCCCCAGTCTCTTCTAAAAAACATAGATTTTTTCCCCAAAAATATAAAAAATAATCCAAAAGGAGTATTTAAATTGATTTTATTCAAAGAAGATTTTATTTTCTAACTGACCATTTATAAGTTTCATTTTTCTTAATCCCCATGAAAACATTACATAACCATATTATAATATTTAATTACATATTTTAATACACTGTAATGTATTTGTTTCAATTAAAATACCATTATCTCTTTCCTTTCTGGCCAATATAAATTGATAATGTTTCTCATAGATACGCAGGTACAATAGCCTTTAAGAATACGAGGGTTTCGTTTTTCATCATGAAAAGTTATGGATCATTATATATGTTAATTTAATGAATATAAATGATATATATTAAATAATAATGATTTTATAAAGATAAATTATTATTTAACTTCTATTATTATTATCATTAGAAAAATTTAAACATCACTTTTTTGTATGTATAGACTACCATCACTATAAAGTTGTGTATTTTATTTTTGATCATTGTTATACATGGATTAATATTATATTTATGACATTATTGTGGTTATGGATATGAAAAATCGTTACCAATGTTCAAGTACCGGAATTGTAGAACTGAATCATACTAGAAAAAAATAATTATTGATACAAATATATTGATTTTAATAAGGAATGCTTAGTAAATGTATTATTGTAAATTAAATTATATTCATATATAGAAATATAAATATGATTATGATTCTTTTATATATGTATAATAATTATAAATTTATAATACAAGATGTTAGAGATTGAATTAAGCATGTGGGGACATGAGGAAATGGTCTATATCACAATGTCACTTTTCATCAGGATTGTTTCTAATTTAATTTCCACTACTTATAATTTTTTTATCATAATTAATAATCCTCCATTTAATTCTCCTTAGATTTTTTATGTTTTTTTATTTATTCCATTTTCCTCCTTTTATAATGAAAAAATATTGAAAAATTGTTTTAATTAAAAATATAAATAGGTTCTCTGATTTTTATTGAGATTCATTATCATTCATATATAGGTTCTAGTCACAATAGAAGCATGTGATGGGTCATTCCAAACATTTTTTATTACCCTAATCAATGATAAATCTCTCATTTCTAGAATTATAAACATTTTGATTAACAGAATTGAATCAAATATAATTAGACAATGGATAGAACACATAAACTAAGTGTTGGATCATCAAATATTATTTATAATTAAATTCATAAATTAATTAATTACCTTGTGTAAGTTATATATTAATTTTTTTATTTTATAAAATATATGAGTTGTACCATTATTGTGGTATTAGAATCAATAGAATATTCCATCTAGTAGTGATCCCCATGTGTTCTCGAAATATGAAAAATGTCACTGTAGAAATATAAGGGTGCTAACACATTAGATCACATCACTTGTTTCATATGCCATTTATCCCCCTAAGAAATGCTTTCAAATAATTTTCCTTAATAGTTGTAGGTGGGGGAAGATCTCTCCTTATTCTCACGAGCATTCTTGTAAAGGTATCTCTCTATGGCATGAGAGGATTCTGTTGATTCATTATATATAACAAAAAAATGAGTTTTCTATCTTATAAAATAATATACATTGGCTTATATATAAAATAATTTCACAAGTGTCTTTTATTATTAATTAAATCCCTATGGAACTCCATATGAATTATTATTATTATTATTCTTATTATTATTATTATTATTATTATTATTATTATTATTATTTCTCCCCATGAGCTGAACATGATAATTAAATTAAATATTTTTCAAAACAATATTATTCAATATTTATTATTTCCCAATGGATATAGAAACAAGATATACCATTCCTCCACAATATTTATTATCTCTTTAATAATTACTATTCTTTAGTTATTAAATATCACTACATTATTCTTTAATAAATAAAAAAGATATTGTATTCACTAAATAGAAAAAAATATGTATTAAACATTCCAATAAAATTATACACTCTCGAATAAGTGTTTATATAATATATGTGACCAATAAAACATGAATAATTATTAAATCAGATATGGGTATAATATTCATTGAACATGTTCAATCATAATATATTTTTAACTTATATTCTAGATACACATATTTTATAATCCTCTATGAATCTTTCTTAGTGGTATTAGATGAACCAGCCAAATGTCCAATGTTACCATCTAGAAACTCCCCAAGGTATCCATATAGAAATAAGTTAATGTCCCAATAACATAATACCTCATACAGACGCCTACCATGTAATATAATCTCTTTATCATGATATCTATATTAGAGCAAGATGCATGTCGGTACCATCAACTTACGTGCTCGATACCTCTATCATTGAATTCCTATAAATTTAATGTTCTTATATAACACCATGTACAAGGATTCATTTATAATATATCATTTCCATTAAATGGAATGCGATATCAAATTATATTAAATAACATAAGGGTAAAATGCTTTCTCACATTTTTCATTAATGAAACATTACTCATGACACACCCAATTTATCCTGACACACCAAAAAACATATGACATTGCTGATTTCATCATTATGTAAAATTACTCAACTCATAATACTCATTAATAATAATATTTAAGTGTAATGATCAACACCCTAGTCTGAAAATAGAAACATCCACTAAAACATATAAATATGGATTTTTAATTAGCGGTTCTTGTTCTCATAAAATCCTACACTATATGTTTCCAAGGGTGTGCACCATGATAGGGTGTCTCAATGTTCTATGAGTCTCCACCCCTAATAGATTTTATAATTTTTGTCCCATAAATGATATCATCTGGCTATAGGAAATTTATTTAAGAATAGTGTCATAGCACTTCAAGGTTCTCATCGTAGTAGGTAATTACGATAACCTTTTAGCGTGATAGATACTCTCATAACATTATCACATACTATGTTACATAGAAGAAAATAATGTTGTTATAATGATTTTATCAATATTAGAAATTATGAAAATAATTTTCCATAAATTACACACAACCCGGTTCTAGGGAACCAACTCCAACAGTCTCCCACTTGCACTACAACAAACTACTATGAACCATCATTATGGTATCTCTCACATGATAGTCATGTGTCTACTGAGATACAAAATTAGTCATGGGGTATTCCACATTATCTTCTATGAGTACACATCTTACTACAACATCTCCCCTTTGATAAAAACTCATAAATAGCTAATACTTCTATAGTATATACTTTTTTCTATTGTTGTGTCCTTATTTTTTTGCATGATTCACTGCAACAATAATGTCACAATACATGGTGATACCTTCTTCACTCCTATTTATCACATCGAGCTCCTAGAAAATGATCCACATCTAAACAAACTCCTTAGCTACCTCTTAGGCTACTATCTACTCATACTCTGATATAGTATCAATAACATCATGATAAATTTAACTATTCTATCTCATAGCCCCTCCATTGAGATAAAAACAAATATACCAGCTATAAATTCATATTGTTATGATATGTCTCAAAACTAGAATCACTATAACTTATTTTGACTTGATCATCTTCTCCTCCATATAATAGGAACATATCCTTTTTTCTTCTAAAAAACAAAAGGATATCTGTAAAATCATAACAGTGAAGTTATCCTAGATCAAAATTATATTTTCTTTCCATGATTAATGCATAGGAAACACCAATTATAGCGAATAACATATCATACATGACTGATCATATTGTTGATGAAAATGGGATCTTACTCATTCTCTTTTTCTCTTATTGTGTGTGAGGACACATTTTTGTAGTATGATTTAAAACATATGACATTGAACCAATACCCTCTTGCATTATTCCTTAATAAATACCTTTATTATCATGTCTATATATGTACTTTGAATAAGTCCAATCATACTCTTATATCTATCAGTAATGATCTTGACCCCTAAAATGTAAGCTTCTTCACTTCTGTCTTTCATGGAGAAAGCAATATATAACTAGTACATAATAGACCGTACGACTGGTATGTAATTTTCAATAAATAATATTTCATCAAAATATTATACTAGGATAATGAATTCATATCCACTAATACTATGATAAAAACATGGATCACATTTGTTCTTAATGCTAAAAACTTTATTTATAGCTTTATTGAACTGAATGATCCATGACAAGGAAGATTGCATTAGTCCATAAATGGATCTATGTTAATTGACAATACTTTTAGTATCATCTAGAGCCAAAAAACCCTTCTTCTTTTGTCATATAGAAATTTTCTATAGGTATTTGATTAAGGGATGCATTTTTGACAACCACCTTCCAAATCTAATAGTCATCGTTTGCTGCTATAGCAAGTTTAATTCTTATAGATATAAACGTGGAAACTTTTGAAAAAAAAATCATCATAGTCAATTCTTTAATGATATTTTAATTTTTTATCCTCTATCCTTTATTTATAGGTATGGATATTACCTTCTGCATCTTGTTTTATGTTCAATACCCATTTTCAGACAACAATAATTGCATCAATTACTACCACGACCAAAACCGAGAAATTTTTTTGTTACATGAAATAAATTTCATAATTCATGGATTTATTCCATCATGTAGATTTTTAGATCTAAACTAACTCTTTATAGGATATAGGTACATTATTTTCAACAAATATTGAGTCACCATATTCGGTGACTGGAAAACCATATCTCTCTAGTTCTCATACTTATCTGGTACTCCTAAAAGTACATTTATTTCAGGTGCTACTTCTTCCCTAGGGACCTACAAAATATCATCCCACACCAAATCTTGTGTATCATCAGCCTCAACGTAATTGAATTCAATATCTATGGCATTGTCATCTTTGAGGATATTCTCTCTCTTGGGAAGTATTTATTACCTAGTGATAGTCACTTTCTTATCTGTGGGGTTTTATATATAGTATCCCTTTGTTTCTTTCAGATTCCCTATAAAGATTTACATTTTTCCATGGGGTGAATATTTATTTACTAAGAAGGCCTTAACAAATTCCTTGGAATTACATTCACACATATTAATCAAATCATATTTCATTCGACTCTATATATTGTAGGGATTCTATTTTCTTCTTTAGTCAGTACTCATTTTACTATGTATCACAATGTTTTTAATTCACATCCCAAAATGATTATAGAATTTCTACATGACTCATCATCAAACATACCATATCTAACGAGGTATGGTTCCCCCATTCACTGGCACCATTACACTATGGTGTGTAAGGTGGAGTGAGATGACATATAATCCCAAACTCCCATAGAAATTTGATAAACTCTTGGTTAAGATATTAACCACTGTGATCAGATAAAAACTGTTTATCTCCTTTCCAAGTTGATTCTCTACATCATTATTCAATATCATTAATTTCTCAAAGGTCTCTGACTTATACCGCATCATGTAGAAATATCCAAATCTACTCAAGTCCTGAGTAAAAATTATGAAGCATGAATACCCACCTATTGGTTATACTAGAAATGGTCCAGACACATCAGTGTGAACCAATTATAGAATCTATGTGGAACATTCAACATTTCCACTAATTTAAGGTTTGTCCATTTTTCATTCAAAACAATCATAACATCTTTCAAGTCATCTTACATCGTATAAGTCAAAATTACCATCTTGAAATATCTTTTAAAAATTTTTATCGTTTAAATTATAAATATGGTTATTTCATAGTTGTATATTATATGAGTCATGTGAATATCATTTTTTATCATTTTACAATAAATGGATATCATAAATCAATACATAAACACCATTATCTAAATGATTTTTTATCAATTTGAAATACATTGTTTTCAACATTAAATACATAAATACCTTAAAATAAATGTGAAATACCATGAAATATGATTAATTTTTAATAGAAACTCCTTTTATTTACAAAAATGAAAATAAACCTATCTGCATTTAGGCATGATTCAGAAATTATGGTCTTTGTTACTGTCCGCACATAATAATAAATTTTTTAATCCCAAATCAGCCTTGTTGGAAATGAAAGGTGGTAGTAACTAATGGAGGTAAAACCCATCCTATAAATACCTATAAATTTCAAGGAAAACTTTTTATTAAATTATTTGGAATTTTATGAGTCCGTAGTTTTTGACGGCACCTAATTCCGAGCCGCGGTGTGCCCATAATCAATTTCTGAAGTTTTGTTCGAGTACGTTCAGTAAACGTACGTGTGGGTTTTTCTATCATTTAAACATGTGCGCGGAATTGAATTCCAAGTGCACCAATGAACTTTCAACGCCTGTATTCACTTAAGGGGACCTTTACCGCAGTTGCGTTTTATGAGGGATGTAAGCTATAATTTGGGGATTCGTAGAAAATTATATAAAATTATTGTATTGTACAATTTTATTTAAGAGGTAGTAATTTCCTCCAAAGGTGAGTTGGGGAGGGACCCACATGACACGTAACCTCCCATGAAAGGATTTAGTTTGTTGGGATCCACAAGAACCCAAACCCTTTCACCTCCCCTCAACTCCATTTAACTGCTCTTAAGTTTTGACACCTCCCCTCATTAATGGAGGAGCCTCTCCACCTCCCTCCTCTCATGAATGTGCCAACTCATGAGATTAATTAATGCCACTTAATCAATATATTTTTTAATTAATTTGAAATTCATGGAAAGTTTATAATATTGAGAGCCTATTATTTCTTTTTCATTGGAAAATATTATATTGGGGGAAGATCTGGAGAAATATAAGAATAGTGTACCGTTATTCAACGAAGAACATCTCTGATGAAGAATTAAATAAACTTATCCAACAAAACCCCCTCTTCGAACAGAACCCAATGTCAATGGAATCGACCTCCGTATTCTGCAACGTTCAACCTCCGCGATGCTCGTCTTCCATGACTCGTCGACATGCGACGTCAATTAAGAGGTAGGGGTTTGTACAATTTTAAGTGAATATTTTGTACCTCGTTCTTCATTGAATTTCGTGGATGTCTTCGGACAACTACTATCGCTTAATGTTGAGGGCGTGGGCCAAACAAAAATGGCCTAAATACCCTCCTTGATCCTTGTTTTTATTCGTGATGGAGGCGGTGATGGAAGAGGTGGCGGAAACCGGAGTTCACGATGTCTGAAGGCGGTGGCGACAACAACAACCGTGCACCAGCCCATTTGAGAACTGCGGCACCGGGTGCCGTGCTGGCGGAGGAGATCGCGGCCTGCAACTAGGATACTCACTAGAAGAAGAACCGGCCAGCTGTAGTCGGCCAAACAGGAGGACCACGATGCCAGGTGGCACCACGCTGCGGAGGACAGCGACCCGCACTTTGTGGTCCACTTCGGCGGAGAACCGGCTGGCCGCCTGCCGGCTGGGATGAAGGTCGTGACACTGTGTGTGGAGGACAGCGGCCCGCCCGAGCGAGTCGCTCGCACCAGAAAAGTCGGTCGGCTTCGGCCGGCCGGGTAGGAGGGGCGGCGCCGCCATGACGAAGAACTGGGGGTCGTGCCCCCCGCCCCACTTGGCCATTTGGCTGAGACGCGGCCGACCTCCAGGCCAAGCTGCTAGCGGCACGGACTGGGCCGCCTTGTGCGGGCCGGACAACACCCCGCCAAACCGGGCCTGTTTCGCTTAAATGCGAATAACTCCCTGACTGTGCATCCAAACGACGCGCTGTCTACGACACTGGGACCCTTGTGACGAGGAAATCCTATTGTTATACTCTAAGTGAATTTTGGAAAAATTTGTAAAATGGCCGGGTTTGAAATGTGCATAATTTCAACCGGGCCCCTAGAATGGAAAAGCCAATAACTCTTAGACTGGGCGTTTGATTGACGCATCGTCTGCTGTTTTGGGTTCCATTTGATGAGACAGATCTTCGGGATACATCAACTCCAGACTTCATGACAGTTTATGTATCGACCCCCTTTGCTTGAGGAGCAGACCCTCCCGGAATCGAGCGTGCTGTGTGCGGGAACCCTAGAGCGGGCTGCGACTGTGTCGACAACTGTATTGGAATCCTCTGTGGGTTTGACAGCGAGGACTACTATATTATAATCCTATGTGGGTTCGACAGTGATGACTACTGTACTAGAATCCTCCGTGGGTTCGACAGCGATGACTACTGTTCTTGTATCCTCTATGGGTTTGGCAGTTTGACCTCTGTACTTGTATCCTATGTGGGTCTGATAGAGTAGATGGTCTTGTATCCTGTGTGGGTCCAAAAGCTTAGCTGGTCTTGTATCCTGTGTGGATCTGATAGCTTAAATGAATCATTAACTACATATGATCATCCCTATCTCTATACGAAAGATTTCTACCTGTGTGAGCTGAGTCTTGACTTTCAATCATTATCATTGATGTGATTGAATTACTTCCTGTGTGTACTAGGTTGTTCTTGGGCTCAAGAGTTGGATCCGAACTGATATTGATAACTTAGGTATATGTTTGGGCATATACCTAAGTAGGGTTGGTTGATACTTCGTGGTTGTATCCTTCTTATGTGGTTTATCCTTTGTAGATTCTGGGAGACCTTTGGGGGTCTCTGAGTCCCTACTGAGTATCTTTATACTCACCCATGCACGGGCTATGCCCGCACCTCATTGTGTTGGATGAAGACAAAGGACAATGTTGATGGAGGCAGAGAGCGAGCCTGGACTAGAAGGTACCTAGAGGCGGACTACATGGCATGATGGTACATGGAGCGGACCGATAAACGTGGAGTGATGAGGTGGACATCTGTACCTACCCTTTAGGTAGGATACTCGTCAGACTTTCCAAGAGCTTCCCTCTTTAGCTGTTGTCCCTTTTTCAGTTGTACATGCTTTCTATTGTACCTTTACTTTACCGTTGGGCTTGTATTTCCAGCCCCTTTACTTTCAGCACTACTTTTTTTATACAGTTTTCAATTAGTGTTACTTCATGTTACATACTCTGTTGTGTTTGTTTACTTTCATAATGGTAATGCCTTCCCAGCTTAGGGATATACGCCTTTGGTGCTAGATGCCAGCCCTTGGCCTAGGGAAGGCAGGCTTGGGGTAGTCATGGCCAAGGCCCCAAAAAGGGTCGTGACAAATTGGTATCAGAGGAGTCAGTTCTACCGTAGAACTCAGAATTCTGATCATTCTTTTTTGTTAAACAATAGTATTAAGAGTATTGAGTGTGGCTTTCAGTCTAGGGAGTCTAGTGTTGGTTTGGAGGCTGACGTATCCATACACCAGGACCCTGACCTCTAATTTCTGACTCAGTGCATGAAACCACTGATTTCATGTGTGCATCAAAGGTTTTCTTTGTGATTACTTTGTGTCAGCTCACCAGGTATACTTTTTGAACGTGGTGCATTTGTTTCATTTCCAGATGGCCCCACTAAGGCAAACAGCTAGGGTTCTGAGTTACGTACGATATAGTAACCCGCCGAGAGATGAGGCATCGGTGCATGGCCCCATCATAGTGGAGACACCAGCGGTACCACTACCTGCTAGGCCACCGATACCACCAGCCCCAACAGAAGAGAGTGCATACCGCTTGAGTGCATTTCATGAGTTCCAGCGATAGAGGCCACCGAGGTTACGTGGAGAGACGGACCCACAGGCAGCTAAGGATTGGTTGGAGGCTATCATAAATGTTTTTAGATTGGTAGGGACACTAGTTGATCTTATGGTGATCCTTACCGTGAGTCTCCTACATGCAGCGGCAGGTAGATGGTGGAGCCTGATGCTCCAGGTGCATGAAGAGGCATCTTTACTCTGGATAGACTTCAAGAGTCTCTTCCACTTGGATTTTGTTCTATCCACCCTTCGTGCGGTGCAGATTCAGGAGTTACTACATTTGTGGTAGGGCAGCATGACAGTAGCTCAGTACTCAGTGAGTTTTACTAACCTCTCACGCTACTCCACAGATATGGTACGGGACCCGTTCTTCAGGGCCCGGACCTTCGAGCAGGGACTCAACCATGAGATAAGGGCTTCGACGACTCTCCTCACATTCGGACGTAGGTGGGGATTCTAGAGATATCCCTTCTAGTGGAGAGTTTCTCGCTAACCAGACACCAGTGGCAAGACCCACCACATGGCGACACGTAGCAGAGTCTTCTGCATCCGGCAGTAGAAAGATGTTGCAGAGGTCCAAGCGGACCAGGCCATCAGGTGGGCGACCTCAGGATACAGGTTCGGTTGTGTAGGGGACAGAAAAGAGATCCAGCCTTATGAGGAGCAGGCAGTGCTATGCATGCGGCGGGCAGGGTCACATGGCTCGTGACTGCCCGACCTACCATGCAGATGAACAGCTGACAGTAGAGGGACCTACCAAGTAGAGGTATAGGTTCGACCGTGGAGGTCCGTCAGGAGCAGTTGGACATGGCCGAGGAGTTGTCCGAGCAGCGGGTGGTGGACGACATTTTGAGGCTCTACCACCACCACCACCAAGATGTCCACCCCGACCATAGGGAGCAGGCGGAAAAAGATGGGCTCAGCTCTAGGCAGTCGAGGCCTATGACCATGGTGAACCTGAGATGATTCGAGGTACTATCTGTGTCTACTCCACCCATATTGTAGTACTTATAGACACAGGTGCGAGTCATTATTTTATTCCCACTGACCTTGTTTAGAGATCAAAGATTCCGACGGAACCGTTGGCTTGATCCTTACGACTGAAGAATCATACGAGAGTAGACTCGATGATTACGCACTGGTGTCGATAGTGATATTACTCTAGGAGGCGAGATCTTCGGCTGGGAGCTTCTTGTAGCGGCGTCGAGGCCTTACGACGTCATCTTGGGTATGGACTGGTTATCTACAGTCCATGCTCAGATCAACTGTATTAGGTGCAAAGTGCGGTGTGTCCGCATGGATGGGACCAAGTTCACCTTCACCGGTGAGAAGGGATCCTTGTAGTGCTGGATGGACTTACGGAGAGGAGATGGTAGCTGATCACACATCAGTTGGCTAGTCTCATCCTCAGAGTAGTTGATGTGCGGAGTCCGATATTTCCTGTTGTAGTGGATCAGTATGCTGATGTTTTTCCTAACGACGTTCCAGGACTACCTCCTCACAGATAGGTAGACTTCTACATAGACTTTTACCTCGGGACCACACCAATATCTACACCAGCATATCGGATGGCCCCCGCCGAGCTTCATGAGTTGTGGGTACAGCTGGAGGACTTGAAGGGAAGGGGTATATCTAACCCAGTGTTTCACCATGGGCATCTCCGATTTTGTTTTCCAAGAAGGCGGATGAGAGTTTGCGATTGTGTGTCAATTACCATCACTGGAATTAGGTGACCATGAAAAACAAGTACCCACTTCTGAGGATTGATGACCTCTTTGATTAGCTCAAGGGAGCTTGATGGTTCTCAAAGATAGACCTCGGGTCAGGCTATCACCAGCTCAGAGTTTGAGACGAGGATGTGAAAAATACGGCCTCCAAGTTTTGGTATGGCCACTAAAAGTTCTTGGTTATGTCCTTCATCATAATAAACACACCGGGTGTGTTCATGAGTCTCATGAACATGATCTTCCAGCCTTACCATGATCGATTTGTTGTAGTCTTCATCGACAACGTACTGATTTACTCAACTACTGAGGAGGAGCACACCTTGAATTTGCGGGTAGTACTGGACACACTCTAAGAGCACCAAATTTATGGTAAGCTCTCGAAGATCCAGTTTTAGATTCGAGAGGTTAAATTCTTAGGACACGTCATCTCGGAGGCTGGGGTAGCAGTGGTTCTATGAAGATAGAGGTAGTTCTTTCTTTGGAGCTACCCAGGAGTGTGACAGAGGTACAAAGTTTCATAGGTCTGGCTGGGTACTATTGGAGATTTGTGCAAGCCTTCTCCAAAGTTGCAGCACCGCTTTCAGCATTGACAAAGAAGGAGAAACCGTTCGTATGGTCAAATAGATTCGGGCAGAGCTTTCATGAGATGAGGCAGAGGTTGAAAAGTGTGCCCATCTTGAGGCTACCAGGGGAGGGTGTAGGGTACGTGGTTTACTACGACGCGTCATGGACTGGACTCGGGTGTGTCTTGATACAGGAGCGAGAATTGATCGTGTATGGTTCACAACAGCTGAGACATTGACGATGGCTCGAGTTCCTCCAGTATTATGACTTCGAGATAGTCTATACTCCTGGGAAGGGTAACGTCATAGGAGATGCTCTCAGTAGGATATCGGGCATTCTGCTGCTAGGAGAGGCGATAGAACAGTTGTCTGCATTGCAGATATCCTTTGTGGATAGAGAAGGAGCATCCTTTCTTCAGTCTCTCACAGTCACTCCTCTACTTCTTCAGCGAGTCCGAGAGGCACATCATGGGGACATTGACTTTGAGACGTTATGTGCTCAGATATCCACATTTTAGATGCCTAATATATTTTTTGAAGGAGGGGAGCACGTCATCTTCTTCATGGGACGTACCATGGTACCAGTTTCACTATAGGAGGAGGTGATGAGGGAGTTTCACACTTCCCCTATAGTGGTACTTCCAGGTGTGGTGAATATGTATCAGGACCTCAGACGACAGCAATGGTCTCCGGGTATGAAGAAGGCTATAGCAGAGTTTTTTTCACGATGCCTCACTTTTCATCAAGTGAAGGAGGATCACAAGGTACCAGTAGTCTTGGTATATCCCTTAGAGGTCCCAGAGTTGAAGTGGGACAAGATATCCCTGGATTTCGTGATGGGGGCTTCCACATACATCTATAGGACACGACTCTATCTGGGTGATCGTAGACCAACTCACCATGTTGGCCCACTTACTACTAATCAGAGAGCAGGGCTCAGTAGAGAGCTTGGGATGCCTCTATATTCAAGAGATCATACGACTTCATGGTGTGCCATCCAATATCGTCTCTGATCAAGAATCTAATTTTACTTCCCGGCATTGGAAGTGGTTACAAGAGGCTTTTGGGATGCAACTTCATTTGAGCACCACATTCCATCCTCATACAGACGGTCAGACTGAGAGGACCATTTAGACTCTCATGGACATGCTTCGTGCATGTGTTCTCTACTTTGGTCGCAGTTGGGAGGATCACATACCCTTGGTGGAGTTTGCATACAACAACAGCTACCACTCCACCATTGGGATGGAACCATACAAGGCACAGTATGTCTGACCTTGAAGATCACCTCTCTGCTGGACTGACCTAGGGGAGTCATCACTTGTAGAACCAAAGATGGTTCAGGCTATGACAAAGAAGGTGTAGATCATCCAGGAGTGGATGAAGACTGCACAGATCAGACAAAAGTCCAATGCTGATAGGAGACAGAGACCACTGGAGTTTAAGGATGGTGACCATGTCTTCCTACGGGTCTCACCTCGACGAGGTCTATGAAGATTTGGCTGAGATGGCATGTTATCTCTGTGTTTTATTGAGTTGTTCCAGGTCCTCAGTAGAGTAGGAAAGGTGGCTTACTGCCTGGCCCTTCCACCACAGTTGCACCAGGTGTGTGACGTCTTCCATGTATCTTAGCTGAAAAGATACGTGCGCGACCCATCCCATATCACAGACCATAGAGAGCTAGACATCTATGATGGGGATACTTTCATGGAGGTTCCAGTGGAGATCGATGATTAACATGTGCGGGTACTACATGGATGGTCAATTCCTCTTGTTCGCATTTGCTGGCAGCACAGAAACCTCTAGGAGAGAACGTGGGAGCAGGAGGATCAGATGCATGCTCAGTACCCCCTTTTGTTTCAATAGTGTGTGTTGTAGCTTTATGAGGATGTAAAGCCCTAAGGTGGGGGTAATTTAAAGACCCGAAAATTTCGAGGATTTTTTTTTCTTAAATTATTTGGAATTTTACAAGTCCACTGTTTCTAACGGCGCCTGATTCCGAGCCCAGGTGTGCCCGAAATCAGTTTATGAAGTTTTGTTTGGGTACATTCAGTAAACATACGTGTGTGTTTTTTTATCTTTTAAACCGGTGCTCAAAATTGAAATCTGGGGGCACCAATGAACTCACAGTTCCGATATTTTCTTAAGGGGACCTTCACTGCAGTTGCGTTTTATGCGGGTTAAAAGTTATAATTTGGGGATTCCTAGCAAATTAAATAAAATTTTTGTATTGTACAATTTTATTTAAGAGGTATTTATTTCCTCCAAAGGGGAGTTGGGGTTGGGCCTATACCCCACATAACCTCCCATGAGAGGATTTAGTGTGGTGGGACCCACATGAACCCAAACCCTTTCACCTCCTCTAAACTCCCTTTAACTCTTCTTAAGTTTTGACACCTCACCTCATTAATGGAGGAGCCTCTCCACCTCCCTCCTCTGTTGAATGTGACAACTCTTGAGATTAATTTATGCCACTTAATTAATCTAGTTTTGAATTAATTTGAAATGCATGGCAAGTTTATAATATTAAGAGACTTTTATTTCTTTTATGTTGGGAAATATTATATTGGGGGAAGCTCTGGAGAAATAGAAGAATAGTGCACCGTTCTTAAATGAAGAACACCATTCTTCAATGAAGAACATCTCCGAAAAAGAATGTGAAGAACTTCTCCAACGACACCCCTCTTCAGAGGCACCCCTACGTCAACGGAATCGACGTCTGTATTCCGCGATGCCCGACCTCCACGATACTCTTCTTTCGCGGCTCTTTGATGTACGATATCAATTACGATGTAGGGGTTTGTACAATTTTAAGTGATTATTTTTTACCCCATTCTTCATTGAATTTCTTCGATGTCTTCGGCCAATTACTATCGCCTAACGTGGAGGAATCGAGCCGAACAAATATAGCCCGACGACCCTTCTTGATCCTTGTTTTTATTCGCGATGAAGGCGGTGATGGAAGAGGTGGTGGCGATGGGAGTGGACGATGACCGAATGTGGAAGAAACAATGGTGGCCACGCGTCGGTCCATTAGAGAACCGCGGCACCAGGTGCCGCACGGGGGGAGGAGACCGCGGCCCGAAACCAAGCCGCTCGGCTGAAGAAGAACCGGCCGGCTATAGCCGGCCGGACAAGAGGACCGCGGCACATTGTGGCACCGCGCTATGGAGGACTGTGGCTCGTGCTCCCTGGGCTGCTTCGGTAGAGAACCTTCCGGCCAGGTTGAAGGTCGCGGTGCCGCCAGGCGTAGCATGTGGAAGACAGCGACCCGCCCGAGCAGGCCGCTCGCACCAGAAAAGCCAGTCGGCTTCGGCTGGCCAGGCAGGATGGGAGAAACCGTTCAGCATCGTCGTGACGAAGAACTGGCACCCATGCCCTCCACTCTGATCGGCCATCTAGCCGAGCTGCGGTTGGCCGCCAGTGGCACGGACCAGACCGCCTTGCGTGGGTCGGGCCGCCTGCCGCCCGAGCCGACCCGCACCCTGCCGAGCCGGGCCACGCCCACCGGGCCGGGCTGCGCTAGGCCGGGCTGAACCCTCAGCCAGGTTGGACCCACTTAGTCTGGACGGGCCGACCTACCAGCCCACCGGGCATGACGGGTCAGGCCCGTTTCTCTTAAATGCGAATAACTCTGTGACCATGCGTCCAAACGACGCACCGTTTACAGTCATGGGACCCTTACAATGAGGCCGTCCTTTTGCAATAATATAATTGATTTTTGGACAACTTTGGAAAATGGCTGGGTTTGGAACGAACATAATTTCAATCGGGCCCCTGGAATGGAAAAGCCAATAGCTCTCAGATCGGGCGTTCGATTGACGCGCCGTCTGTTGTGTTGGGTTCCTTTTGATGAGACAGAATTTTAGGGTACATAAACTCTAGACTTAGTGACATTTTTTGTATCAAACCTCTTTTATCAAGGAGCGGACCCTCCTGGAATCGATTGTGTTGTGTGCGTGAACCCTATAGCTGGTTACGACTGCGTCGACTACTGTACTGGAATCCTTTGTGGGTTCGACAGCAGGGAAAACTGGACTGGAATCCTCCATGGGTTCGACAGAGATGACTGCTACACTGGAATCCTCCATGGGTTCGACAGTGATGACTATTGTTCTTGTATCCTGTGTGGTTCTGGCAATTTGACCTCTGTACTTGTATCATGTGTGGGTCTGATAGAGTAGCTGGTCTTGTATCCTGTGTGGGTCTGACTGCTTAGCTGGTCTTGTATCTGGTGTGGGTGGAATATCTTAGATGAATTAGTGACTACATATGATCATCTCTATCGCTATATGAAAGATGTGTACCTGTGTGAGATGTGTCTTGACTTTCAATCATTATCATTGATGTTATTGACTTACTTTATGTGTGGACTGGGTTGTGCTTGGGCTCAAGAGTTGGAGCTAAACTAATATGGATAACATAGGTATATGTATGGTCATATACCTATGTAGGGTTGGTTGATACTTTGTGGTTGTATCTTTATTCTGTGGTTTATCCTTTGTGGATTTTGGGAGACCTTTGGGGGTCTCAGGGTCCCTAATGAGTATCGTTATACTCACCCCTACACGGGATATGCCCGCACCTCGTTGTGTTGGATGCAGACGAAGGACAACATTGATGGAGGCATAGAGCGAACTAGGACGGGACGTTACCCGGAGGTGGACCACATGACGAGACAGTACATGGAGCGGAACGATAGACATGGAGTTCAGAGGTGGAAATATGTACCTACCCTTCATGTAGGATACTCGGCGGATGTTCTAGGACATGCCCTTTTTAGCTGTTGTCGCTTTTTTAGTTGTACATGCTTTCCATTGTACCTATACTTTACTTTTGGACTTGTATTTCCAGCCCCTTTACTTTCAGCACTACTTTTTTATACAGTTTTCACTTTGTGTTTACTTTCTGTTGTGTACTATATTGTGTTTTTTTACTTTCATAAAGGCAATGCCTTTCCAGCATAGGGATTTACGCCTTTGGTGCTAGTCTCCAACCCCTGGCCAATGGAAGGCGGGCTTGGGGTAGTCATGGAACGGGCCCTGAGAATGGGTCGTGACACATCTGAACACCATTTACTACTCTCAAATCCACCTATCCTTTAGAAAACTCTTGGAATTTATATTATTCTTACATTTAGATACATATGTGAGAAAAAAAAGATAAATCTAATACCCAATATATAGATATTGAAATATTACACTTGATAATGGACACACATTTTGTTTAGACATGGTTTTGGTTGTAGTTATTCTTCTATTGGTCATGATTTTCACATTAAAAACATACAAAATCCTTTTACTTTTCATTTCACTAGATCGTACTCATCTTGGAAAGAAACTTGTAAATATATTTAGAAATTTTATGATTCTTGGGACTCTTTTAATTGTTCTTCCTCTTCTTATTCACTATATGGAATTCGGTTTTATATCACCCAACGTCTTTATCTACATAGAAAATCAAAAAAAGAAGTTATGGAAGTCTCTTATCACTATTTCTGATATTGTAATTTATAATTTATTTGGAGAAGTTCTTGTGAAGTGATGATGGTATGACATCTATATTCAACTCATCTAAAAATTTAATCCCTATGATTTCTATGAATTTAATGGATCCAATTATATTGACTACATGATGCCCAGATGGTATAGAATCTCCAAGAATTGTTCAAAACAAAGTATTAGAGATCACATACCTCTATTATCTAGCCTTATGTTGATATAGATCTTGAAGGTAAGACATTATTCTATATGCATTCATGTCCTCATGTTTCTTCAGAAGATTAATTTTCATAAATGATAGCAGGATGTAATGATAATAAGTGTAATTGTTTAAAAAAAATTCATAGAGTTTAAAATCTTTATCACTATCCTTATTACCAAGTGCATCAAAAATAGGTTCTTCCAGCACATAAAATTTCCTTTCATGGAGAAGGATAATGTGTAATCCCCTTTTCCAAACTTGGAAATTTGTGCCAGTGAGAAGGTTTTTCTTCTTAAGTATGGATTATAGTGATATGTTAGATGTCAATTTAAGGATGTTTCCACCAAAAATATGAGATGAATTTCTGTACTTTATTTGATAATATTTAGAAAAATTAATAAATATTATATTTATTAATCTCCCACTATTATTTAAAAACCCAATATTCCTCACCATTGGATTCAAAATATCTTATTTCATGGACATTCTAGTGCCCGAGATATATATTCCTCTTCTTATAACATAAACATCAGATGTTCAATCAACAATAATGTTTTTATGTAGTAATTCCAATTTATAATTTTATTAACTCAAAGTTATTTATCTTTTGAGTGGACTCCCCAATCCTAAAAAACCTAAATTAGATTTCCTCAACCCGTTCCACTCAGTTATAGTAAGTCCATCATTAGAAGTTATCCATTCACATGAACTAAGTTAACTAAACAAAAACATCAATTATAATTCCCCAATAATTTAAATACACCACATTTGGCTGGTCAATCAATTTTAACTATAGATCAATTTTAACTAATGTGGTGGAAGGTGATACCAATATAATATTTATTATCGAGGTATTTTGTAATTTTATTAATAAATTTCCAATTATAATTTTTATCAAATGCTTATTAATATTTTTTTATTTACATTAGTGATTAACCATGTTATAGATAATATTTATGCATAAGATAATTAATTTTAGTTCATTCTTGCATGATGGTTAATTTCATTTACTCATGTGATCACTAAAAAAGATCCATAATAAAATAAACATGAAACAAGATAGAATTAAAATAAAAAACTGGTTTTATCGTGATATTTTACTGATGGTTATATTATCTAGAGGTTGATAAACTAAAAATAAATGTAGGGGAAAACACCTTAAATGAATTTAGGTTTGTGTTATAGCTTTTGACCTTTCCACCTATGTATCTCTCTCGGATTTGTTTCACCTCAGTACCAGACTGGAACTGCCTCCACTAGCATGGGGTATACATCTATTGAATATGATTTTACTCACACATAGATTTGGTAAACAAGGGGTTTACATAAAATAAATCATGGGAATTCCTGACATAAAAAATAAGAGGAGAAAAGTCATGCATGCCAATAATTTAATTTATTAATAAATTAAATGAAACCAATAAAATACAAATGTATAGTCTATGATCATCATAATTCACATGCATGCAAATATTTAAACATCTAATAAAACTATAATTCAATACATAATCATTCTTATTTAAGATAAATCATTCTCAAATCATATAATTATTTTTTAATTAATCAATTACTTTATCGTAATTCTAATTCAAATTTCCTTGAGATTCTTATCCACTATACTTTTAAAAATATAAAATAATTTTATTTAAGAATACTTGTGTATATAAATGTACATTGGAATAAACATGGTGAATACCCAAAAGACTCTACCCAACATGTATTGTTCTCAAATATTTCATACCCTTGTGACATATTCCATACAACACTTGTCACATACATTGATGAAATGTACTATCAACTTAATGATTACATAAAATATATTATTTTTGTGTAGCATGTTATGCTTTAATAGATATGGTGTATTATCTATAATATGACTAATACCTGATATTTAGATCTAAAAAATATGAAAAAATAATTTAATAAATTATATATAAATTTAAAAAACCATCAAATGGTGTGTCCAATAAACTTAATAACCACACGTAGCCATGCTAATAATTTTTACACAGTAAGATAAATTAATTTTAATTCAATGAAATATGGTATATGTATATTGTAAGGAAAAAATCTTGATGTAATGTAAATTACATTAATTTTGAGGAACACTTAATAAATTTTACAAATAGATGCTCAAATACTATATTAGTTTAGTTCATTTGGAAACATGGAGCGCATTCTTCAAATTTGGGGAATGATCGTCCACATCTTCTATAAAGATATTCCCCTTTAGTACCCCTATTTAAAAAAATTCTATAAAACATTAAGAAAATAAAACACGCATACAGATGATATTAGATTCTTTTAAGGGTATAAAAAGTAAATATGGAAGCATAATAAAAACATAAGTCTAAGAAAACATGAGTATAACATTTAAAGATCATACCATACATATCAAAAGATCATATGCATAAGTAATCACATAAATAACAATATTTCATAATACATGAATCATTAGAAAATAAAGAACATTATTGATGAAATTATTATATAATAATAAGACATAAAATTTATGGAAGACACAAAATAATATAAAATTATTTACATACTAGTCAAGGATTCATGGTTAAGGTCATCTTAGTTGTATGGGTTCACTTTCCAATCCATCTTGACAGTCATGGTTCACTCCCATAACCATTTTGGAAGTCATGGATTAGTCCCATAACCATCTTGGTTGAAAATTTCATTCATGTCTATCTCATGATATATAAATATTTACCCAATGAATTGAATGGAGATATAGGTTGCACCCATCTCAGAATGAAATCATTCATACATGTGCCATAGGATCATAAAAAACATATCATAACCCAAGAAATGAAATGGGAATCATAAAAATGTAATCATATAAGGAAATTTTTAAAAGATGTAGGTTTTAAAATAATTTCATCAAAGCATAACTTGTGAAAAGAAGTTTTCTTCCTAAACATCATTCCATTAAAACATAAACCCTTAAGAGAAAAATTATGAATGGTATTAATGAACATTAACAAATTATGTCCTCTATTATTGGGAAGGAATATAAAATATCACTTGGAAAGTTAATATTCTATCAAAATAACCTTTTAAAACATAAAGAAAAATTAAAATCTTTTTCCTTTGAAACCACATTGAAAACATATAAAGGAAGCATAAAAATATTATTTAAAACATTTCTTTAGGAAAATATCTTTTCTTCATTGAAATTGATTTCTTTTCATTACATTTCACAGAATTTTAAAATAATTGTTTTTGAAGAAAACCATATATTAATTTAGGGTAATATTCAACTAAATATAGTTTTATGATAGTGTAAAATATCTCTCATACTGTATAATTTAAAAACATCTTTCTTATACTTTTGGTTAAAAAGTCAAAAAAAAGTACCTCATTTAGAAAATGAATGAATGATTCATTTCAAATTGTGTCATAAAAGTAAAGAATATGAAAAATTAATTTTAACATCAACAATATTTTATTAGAACATTTTACAAATACATTTTTAGAAAACATGAACATGAATGACAAATATTTTTCAAGAGAGACATAAAATTAAACAATCCCAAAAATTGAAGAGGTTGTGAAATATATACTAATCACTTAAAATCAGTATAATTTTAATACCTTAAATTAAATAGAAAAATAACGATATTGAAATATCATAATCATATAGAAAATAATCATAAATTTAATACATGGGTAGAATATACACCATATAGAAGAAAACAAGTATTGTTTAAGTCATGTGTCTCATAGAAAAAAGGTGAGACATAAATCCCTTACCTTAGGTCTAGATTCCTTTGCCTGATTTTGAACCTCCTATATATGGTTTTAAATAATTTTATTAAAAAAATTATATAATAATATTAGTTTTTATGATATCATATGTGATCATATTATTATCCATTTGTTAATAATAGCATCACAAATCTTTCTGGTGTAAAATACTCCATGTTCTTATGCAGGTTTTGTTATATAGGTTTCATTTCATGTACATAATATATAGTTATTTTATTTAAATGATTATATTAAGATATTAAATATAATTTTTATTCATTCTATAAATTTATATAATAATTATTGAATGGTGAACAAGGAAAATGAATCCCATCATGTTTTTGAAATAGTGGGTCGTACATACACACGAGCGATGGTATCATTCCATTAACATTAATAACCTAAGGAAGAATGTGGTTTATATGTTCTTGTATAACCAATATAATGATATTACTATATATAAATATAAATATATATATATCTATTTACATCAATATACCAATCCAAATATAGTGGTGATGAAAAACAAATTGCATGACGGCATGAGAAAGATAAGTTATATGTACGCATGCATGTTGATTTTATTTTACATAGTATGGGTACAAGATGGAATATGGTTTTTCTATTATCATAATAAAATATCATAATATAAGTGATTTTAGAGTTATTATTTAATATTATAAAACACTCATTAATAGGAAGTATACTAACAAATTATTTTGAACGAATCGGTAAACGAGATTACCTCTTCTTCAGTGAGCTCCGTCTAGATCTCTTATTAAATGAACTAGAGTTGGATATTTAAGAAGAACAAATGCTCTATAATATGACTATAGAAGTTTCTAATGGGAATGGTTAGGGGATATAAGATCATTAAGTCTCCTGTTGAAGTTAATAAGTGTGGTAGGAGGTTCCCCATGATAATTGAACTAAGAGGCACTTTTGGGATCTTCAAAAATATTAATTTATAATTGAAAACCCACATCCACATACCGCCAAAATACCATATTTCAGAATTTGAGATTATATAATGTTTTAATCTAAAAAGATAATAAATTCTGGACAAGTATTTATTCAAATTTAAACCTTATCATTTAGTTAACCCTCACTTATTCTATTTTAATTTTAACTATGGTAACAATTATTCAATATTAAAATAGTTTAATTTTTACATATTTGATGTCAATTAGACCATAAATGACCCATTTATAACATTTTATACCATATCATGATATTTTTATATTTATTAAATTGTATTAACTCCTCATGCCATTTTTTAGGAATCAACTTTATGGAAAAGTGAAAACAATAAAAAACCTCCAAAACCCACCCGAACAAATCCCACTTAGACATCAAAATAAAACATACTATCATAAAAAATCAAAATCCAGATTCACCTAGGACCAAAAACCAAAATAACACTTTCCAATAAACCTCTAAAATTCAAATTTTAAATTCATCACCGCTCATCTCAGTAAATGAGACATCTCAATTCACTTAACTTCCTCAATTCTCACTCCAATCATGACAACAACATTGTCCCGGTGATGCACGCATTTTAACTTAAAAACAAATCTTTTGCAAGATTCTACTAGTGTCTTCCATCACCGTCATTGTCAAATGAAGATTCATCATCTCAACCATACTCAAAACACTAAACATCCGGCCATCATCAAATGCTTTAGTCGATTCTCAACACCAGACTACCAGCAGTGACATCACCAACTTAACTCCACAGTCATCCTCCTCATCCAAACACCACACTTGACAAAATCTCATCATGGCCAGACTAAGCCAGAGAAAAACCTTACAAAATGTAAAATCTGAAACAATCACCAAAACAACCTCATCCATATCCTCCACCATACAAGAAACATACAAATCATCATAAAAAATACGATAAACATATCTCATGAGAGGAAAAATTTGCTTCCAGATATAACATCTCAAAACATTTGAGAAATCGGCATTCCCGCTCCAACTCGGAGTGGAGCAGAGGGACTTTAAGTTAGGGCTAGGATAAGGGTGGCCTTTGCCTCCTAATGATGGTATCTCACCTAAACTAAAATCAGATTCCAAAACCAAGATCATACTGACACCGGAGCACCTGAAAAGCCCTCAATCGCCACTCGTGTTATCCCAAAATGATTGAGTAATCATCGCTCCAAATCTGACTTCGATAGGTGCGATGTAACTCGAGGTTATAGAGGTGGAGAAGCAGTCTGGGATTACAGAAACCACCCCCATTGGGATAAAAAACCTGCTGCGATTTAAGCACAAAATCCACAACATCATAGAGGAGAAATCAGATGTGAAGAAAGAAATAGAGAGGATATTGGAGGATGTAGGATGATTAAATATAAATCGATATTGAGGGGAAATGATGCTCAGATGCCCCACCAGCGCTGATGAGATGGTTTCAGGAGAAACCCTAGATGGACCCAAGGGTGGGAGGGGGAGCGGGGGGAAAAGGGTACCATCGTTTTTCTAATTTAAAATGTATTAAGATTTTTAAATAATTTAATACACAATATTTTGATAAAGTATCAATAGATTCAATTTGACACTATTAATTTAATGGTTTTTTGAAATATGAAGATAAGATTTTATCCTCGAAAAAAATATTTGACAATATCTCTAATGGGTCAAGGTAATCTATAAAATTTATCTATATATTAATTATACCAAATAAAATTTATTTTCATATTTTTAATGACATTAATTTGATATTTTCATTAATAAAATAATTAAAACATCATTTTTGTGTAATTATTTAATATACTTATTTATTGAATAAATATTAAAGATAAAATAAAAGGAAAAATTGATGTCCTGTATATTTTATAATAATACTTATATATGAATATATCTTCTATAAAATCCTTCATTAAAAATGTTATACGTATTAAAACAAAAATGTAAAAAATATAACATCACTTTAAATAAAATATTATAAGTGTCATAATCTTTTCCATATAGATCCAAATAGTCAATAACAGGACCCTGAGATGACTATGCTATATATATGTGACCAACAATATCTGGTCATGTTTTTTTTCTTTTAATGGTTATTATCATTTTAATAAATATTATTTTATTCATTTTTCATAAATTAAATAATTTTGTCATTATCAATGTATAATATTTTATTGTCATTTTCTATTTCCCAAAAATTATAAAAAAATAAAATGATAAATTAAAAAAATTGATTTAGAAATATTATTTAAACTCAAACTTATAATTTGTATCACCTTATATTAAAAACGATGTAGTTATTATAAATTTAGTTAGACATATTTAAATTTTCATTAAATAAAATATATTAAATGTCCTAATTTTATCCAAGTGGATTTCAAAGTATTCCATTTAGACCAAATAATGATTTACACAAAAACAGAGTCATCTAATGATATTATTACAAGTGTTAAGGTAATTTTATTATATCATTTTTTCCGTTAATTAATTGATTTACCATTTTAAAAAATTAATAAAAATTAATGATGTTACTATTCATAATTCCCAAAAATTAAAGAAATATATTTACATAATTTGGTCCAACTAATTCCAAATATTGAATAAATTTTAAAAAATTTAAAAAAAATTATTTACTTATTAATTTAAAATTACTGTTGTTGTTGGAATGAGAAAATGGGTTTTAAAAGTTAAAATAATGTAAAATATTGAAATGTATTTACATCTAAATTCAATGTAAAATTAACACTAGTGAACTAAAATATATTAAGGGATAAAAATATGACCAATTAATACTTTAAATACTTTCAATAATATAACATAAATATATAAATTATTTTGATGTAAAAATTATTATGTTAAATTTTTGATTATTTTAAGAGTTCATCAAAAATAGAATCTTATCAGAAAAATAACTATAATTCATCCAAAGTAAATTTTTATATCCCTATTATAAAAAAGAAGTTTATTTTGTCAAATATTATATAAATAGGTGTTAAAAAAAATATTTTAAATGGGTGTTCATCAATATATGAGAAAACTGTATTTTTTTAAAGATGGTTCTTTTATCCAAAAAAATTAAATTGTTCTTATATATTTTATAGAAAAAATATAAGATTAATTTAAAAAATTACACTGAATATATTACATATATATTTTAATAATATAATAATGAAACAGTGACTTTAGTATTTTATAAATTCACTTATTTTCATTTAAATTGTTTTTCAGAAAAACAATTCCTTTTATTGAAAAAGGGTTTTATTCATCAATAATTAATTTCTCACAAAATAATTAATTAAATATACATGTGTAAATAATATTTTCATAATTTAGTTAGTAAATTTTATAGCC
Organism: Viscum album; assembly: GCA_963277665.1. Lineage (NCBI taxonomy): Eukaryota > Viridiplantae > Streptophyta > Magnoliopsida > Santalales > Viscaceae > Viscum > Viscum album. Next base: position 363,522,503 of record OY728166.1, on the reverse strand, counting down.
ACCTTTATAAGGGCTAGGTTATAAGGTAACATAAATATATTTAGTTTCTCTCTTAATCATTGTGTTCTGTGAACATAATTTTATCAAAATAACGTGAAATTATGTGTAACACAAGCAAAGCATAGTGTTGCGTATACCGCAAGAAAGGAATTTATTGTGTCTATTGAAATAATTTAATTTTGTATCATAAAAAACAAAAATCAATTTAAATTTTAAAAAATACCTCATATAAATCTTGGGGTTTTACAATATACCCCCCTAAAAATGCATTTCCACCTAAAAATTCTTCTGGTTGTAGAAATATTAATAATTTAAAGTTTCTTTCACCTAAAACCACATAATAAAAAAAGACTAATACTTATTTTAATAAGTAATATTTGTAAAATAACAGTTACTAAAATTATTTCATAACTAGGTCTCTACATAAGAGAACATATGTAAGGATTTGGGTATGGTGGAAAAGTGTAAATAATCATATAGATTGATTAAGATCACTGATCAAAATAAATTGGGTAATCCAAAGAATGTTAATAATCACAAAACCATAAAATATTGAAGCATGAAATAGGTCGTTGATATCATAAAAAATGATGATAATAAGACACCCTTTTACTTCATGATCCCTTTTTCTAATGTTGATGAATTTTCATAAGAAGATTTACTTACATAATTTTAGTAGAATATCCTTGTTGGTCTTACCTTGAATAATATTTACTTCATCTCTTATTGAAATAATTGAAGTTTAATTTGTTATTTGTAATGTGTTAGTAGGTCATGTAATACATAAATAGAATTATAGGCCATTCCATATATCTTTATCACAAAAAAAAATATTTTCACAAGTTATGAAATATGCATAAGTCCACCTATAGTGAGAAAATAATTTTTTCTTGAAAAAATAATCATAATTTAAACATAATAATTCCATAAATTTGTAACCTTAAAATTATTCTATAAATCAAAAATCCAAAACATCGTAAAGCGGTGGACTAACATGGCTTAACATTTATCCCCAATATATCATAAGGTACCTATTTCTGTCAAAATTCCAAATGTGTGAACACCGTCATGATTTATTATCTTGGGTCATGGTAAGAAACTAAATTTCTAGATAACCTTATTGGAAACATTATTTTATTCTTATTCAAAAGCTTTTTGGAAATATTCCTAGAGTTCCAAAAGTTTTATACTTCATACATGATATCATAACACTCTTGGAGACAAATCTCTAAATAGTTCCCAAGAAACTAGTATCATCAAATTTTCTTATTCATATCAAACATATATTTAACCAAAAATAGTTATCTTGTCACAAGGGAAATAGTAAGATTTATCCTTACCTTAATCATGTGTTCTCAAAAAATATCACCTTACCCTTAAATCACATTTCTAGGTATTTAAAAATATACATCATGTTCTCTACAATCCATAATAAAAACCTTGTTATGAAAACAATTATATATTTCAGGATTCATATGATTAAATATTTGAAATATTAAACATATACACCACAATAATCCAACATTATTCTTAAACCATTACTCAGGATCCATCATCATAGTCATTCCTACAATATTAATCATTTCTTAGTGTTCCTCAACATTAATCAAACCAAGATTCTTAAGTTTAATGTAAAAAATGATGCTAGAACATTCCATACATTTCACATGTGGTTTAAAATCTCTTTATATTTACTATATTAACCTATTATCATACCATGATCGTTATTATCTTCATGATATTTCCACTTAGGAAATTTATTTTCATAATTCTCATAATTTCAAAATCTAAAAAATTAAATGTCAACCATGTTATATCTAGTTTCCCCTCTTAATTATGTCCATAAATAAAATAATGACAAAGAATTATAATAGATGAAAATCACATAAAAAAGGAAATTAATTTTAATATTTCGATCTTTGAAACCATAGGTTTAATCCAAGGTTATTCCGTATTATTACCAAATTACCAGTATTTTAACTTGTATTTAGACTTGTCTTTAGATATAACCCATTACATATCATTAGAAAAATCCCTAGGGATCTTAATAAGTTTTTTTCATTGTATATTCCAATGGTTAACTAAACCTTCCCTGTGGAACCAACTATAACAACCCATTCCAGACTTACATGAGCATTAAATTAATTTTTTAGAATACATAATACATAATACAAACATATTCCCAAAAACTGTATTTACTTTGTTACTTTGGAATCATGGAACACATTATTCTAATTTGGTGAAAGATCATCAAAAAATCCCATAAACATATTCCCCTTTAGTACCCCAACCAAAATAATTTTTATAACCTGAGGAAAATAAAACGTATAATTGGATGATCTCATATACTCAATAAGGGTATAAAAGTAAATATGTAAGCATTATAAAAATATAAGAGTATGAATACATTATCATAACATTTGAATATCCTACCCTATGTATCATAAGATAATATGTGTATGTGATGGAATAAATACTACATATTTATAGTAAATGGATCATAAGAAAATAAAGAAAATAATTCTTGAAATCATATCATAAGAATAATTCATCGATTTTATAGAAGATGCATAATCATATAAAATAATATTCATAGTAATTTAGGAATTACTTCTAAGTCCATCTTGGTAGTCTGGGTTCACTTCCCATTCCATCCTGGTAGACATCATTCACTCCTATAACCATTATAGTAATAATAGTTCACTCCCATAACCATGTTGGTGGAAAAGTTCATTCTTGTCTATCTCATGATATATAAATACATACCCAATGCATTAGAGGGGGATATAGTTCCCACCTATCTCATTATGAAATCATACATACATGTGAAAAAATGATCATAAACAATCATATCATAACCCATGAAATAAAATTGGAATCATAAACATGTAATCACATTAGAACCTTTGGAAAAGATAAAAGTTTTAAAATAATTTCATCAGAAGAAGAACCCATGATAAGGAGTGGGTTTCTTAAACATCATTCTATAAAAACATATACCATTAGGATATCTAATATGAATGTTATTCTTGAACTAAAAAAATGTGTCATATTATATGGGGAAGAAATTTGAAATATCACTTGAAACATGAATTTTCATTCAAAATCATCTTTTAAAACATTAAAAAATTTCAAAACCATTTTCTATAAAAACACTTTTATAAAATATAAAGGTTTAATGGAAAAAATCATTTAAAACATTTCTCAAGGATACTATAATTTCTTCATTTAAATAGATTTATATAATTAAAATTACATGAACTTTTGAAAGAAATAATTTTTATTGAAACCCCAAATTTAAGAATGTAAGGTAAGATTCAAGGAAATAAGGCTTCATGACGACATAAAATTCTATTCATTTTGAATTAGTTAATAAAATACATCCTTTTCATACTTTTTTAGAAAAAGTAAAAAAAGTGCTTCATTTGTCAAACAAATGAAAAATTCATTTAAAATCATGTAGTAAAAGAAAAAAATGTGTAAAAATGGCCTTAGACATAAATATGAGAATAGTAAAAAAATTGAAATAATTTCTATAAAACATGGATATGGTTAATAAATATTCCCCAATAGAGACTTAAAATGAGACAATCCCAAATCATGAAGAGGTTTTGAAATAAATACATATCACTTAAAATAAGTAGAATAGTATGAACCATAAGAGAAATAAAATTATAATAATATGTAAATAGCATAACCATCTAGATAAAACTCATAAAATAAATTCATGTTATGTATATACACCACATATAAGAAACAGATATTGTATAAGACATGTGTCTCATTGAAATAAAGGTGAAACATAAATCCCTTACCTTAGGATTGGGTTCCATCATTTGTGTATGAACCATATATATAAGGGTTTAAATAATGTTATTAGATTATTCTAGAATCATATTCATTTTTATTGTATCATATGTGATCATATTATTACCCGTTTGTTAATAACATTATCACACATCTTTTGAGTGTTAACTATTTCATGTTTATATGTGTGTTTTGTCATATAATGTTTGTTTTATTCACATAGGATATATTTACTCCATTTACATAATTTTATTAAGATACTAAATATCATATTTATTTATTATATGTATTAATATAATCATTATTTCATGTTTAATTAGGAAAATGAATCACATCATGTCATAGAGATAGAAGGTCGTACGTACACACAAGCAATGGAATCATTCCATTAATACTAAAAATGAAAGGAATTGTGTGGTATATTTTTTTTATAGAACCAATATCATGTTCTAATCACTATAAATTTCTATTTCTATAATTATACCCATCCAAATATTTTGGTGATTAAAAATAGATTACATTGTGGCATCGAGATGGTAAGTTGTACGTTTTTATGCATGGTGATCTCATTTTATGTAGGATGGCTATAGGATGGAACATGAGATTTCCATAAACAAAATAAAATACGAAAATATATTTGATAATGGATTTATTACTTTTTAATAGAAACAAATCATGATTAATATGTAGAAAATTAAATAAGATAGAAAGAATCGATAGAGACGATTACCTCTTATTTGATGAGATCCCTCTAGATCTCCACTTAATGGCACTAAATATGGTCATTTGAGAAGATTAAATCCTCTAAAATAAAAATAGACAAGTTTATAAGTGAAATTCTCAGGGGATATCTATTCTTGAATGCTCAATGTGAAGTGAAGAATTAATGTAGGAGCTGTAGTTTATAATTGAGTTGATGAACACTCTTAGAATATCCAAAATATAAGTTTATCATAAAATAAAACAATATCCAAATACCTTTAAAATGTAATATTTTAGAAGATGATATTATATAGGGGTTTAATATCATCAACAAATAAACTTTATACAACTTTTTTCTCAATTTAAACCTTATAATTTTAATTAACTTTATGTTATTCTATTTTATATTTTAAAATGTAAAAAATTATTAAATGTTAAATTAGTATTTTTTATAAATACAGAGGTTTTTTCACTTTTATTAAAAGAAAAAAGAATATAGGAACCCTAGAGTGTGCAAGAAAATCAATTAAAATCATAAAGAAAAGCTAGATAGCTATCTTTTTCTTCAGCCGTTATGTGATCATTCTTTCTTCTTCACCAACTACATTCCATGTACCCTTTCCGCAACCATACCCTCAGCCTCCCTCCCTCCCTCTACTCATAGAAAGTTATTAGAGTCTTTTTAGAAGTGTCTAAGCATTATTATTGTCAGAATCAGAGCTATCCTCCAACTACCCTCTTTCAGGCGAAGTGTCTCTTATCATTGGAGTCAGAATCCCTTCAGCCTCAATTATATTAGTTGAAGCAGTCTCTTGATACATTATCATATGAGATCTTACATTTTACTCATGCATCTTAATATTACCATCTCTAGGGATAGGTTTTCCTGCAAATGGATTCTCAACCACTTCATGAAAAATCACCGGAGACATCAACTTCTTGTGAGGAACATGCTGAAAGTTATAATTATATACAATGGATTTTGGAGAAGCATGAAAATTTATATAACTGACCATAGTGTCATGTTATAAAATTTTCATTCCCTTGATACCTGAGGCAGCTAACTTATCATTTGAGAGTTGGAGTTCAACTTCTTTTTGTATCTTGTCTTCAATCATTTTTTCACCCATCATGACATCAATGATTCTTGGCATGTTGTTTCCGACGCTTTCATCAGGGCGCATGTGTGTTCGTATGTCTCAGGGATGATGACACTGTTTCTTGCCCCACTTTACTGCTTTCCAAAGGTTGTCGACATCTGTTCCTTGTTTTGGGACGTTTGATCTGTGATTGAAATGGAATGATGAAATGTCGGTTTTTCCTTTAGTGGATTCATCCTCGAAACACATCACTTTGTTCGGGTCTCCCTTATAGATTTAATACATTGTTTAGTAAACTATTACCAGTAACATATCTGTATGGATTCCAGTTAATTACACAGCTTCTATCGGTACATTCCAAGGGGTCCATCCAGGGCAACAACATTTGGTCAGAGGAGTAGTCACATTGGACATCACTGTGGTATCTTGATGCTGGAACACTGAATTGGCTGGGTTTCTTCCCCTTATTATAGGGTTTCTCGAGGGCACGGAAGTCCGAGGAATCCCACATTGAATGCTGTGAATTACATTGTATAGGAATTTCTCTGAGGTTTTCCTCATATTCCCATGTTTAACACAGGGTATGCCATGAGTTTAACGTCTAGCGGAGACAGATCAGACTGATCAGAACATTGAATAGAGTAGATCATATGGGTGTAACCACTGAGGGAACACTTATGTTAGGGATAATGCATGGTTAGTTACCCAGTTACTACTAGGAGCAGTGAAGATGTGAATTGGAATGATCTCACTGGAATGTGGTGGCCCGGGTAAGAATCAGGATGGGTGATGTATGGTTAAGTGAAATGGAGGGGGAAAGAGATGGAGCCGTTGTGAGAATGACTGTGACATCGGGTTTGGCAGTGGCTTACCATTGATTTTGGTTCCAATGGATTACCATTGATGAGGCTTATAATGGGTTATTGCTAAAAGGGGTTGAACCACATGAAGGATTCCTACGTACCCTGTCTAGGAGACAGGGATAATAGTCAACGAATTTAATCTGACGGCGGCTTACCATCTATGGGGTACTTCAATAGCTTTCTGTCGAATGAGGTAAAAAAAGGCTTACCACTGACTGGAGTTGGTAGCGGCTTACCGCTGAGTAGGGATCATAATGTCTTACTGCTGGATGGGCACAAAAAAGGGGAATACAGTTTAACGTCATGCATGACAAGGGTTAATCAACGTGAATAAGGACCGAGGGTCGAGATATATAGTGGGCTTGAACCTCAGTAAGGCTTCCTACATACCGTGCTTTGGCAAGGATCAAAGTTCACATAGTTCGGGATGGTGTTGGTGAACCGACATGAAGGGGGTGGGAACGACCGGGTATTGGGATTTAACCTCGAGGAGGCTTCCAATGTACCTTGCCATGGAAAAGATCAAATTCATTATAGTTCAGGGTTGGTGGATGTAGTTTAACACCGTTCAGGATGAAAAGGGGGCATGTAGTTTAACTTCATGCAAGATGATGGTGGTCCGACATGAAGGGGGGTCAGAACCAATGGATGTTGGGATTGAACCTCAGGGAGGCTTCCTACATACCTTGCCTTGACAAGGATAAAAGTCCATGTGGTTCAGGATGGGGTTGGGGATAACACTCTAGACTACCCAGATAGGATGTCAGGATCGATGCTTACTCTAATCCCACGTGATTCATGCTCAATGTGGGAAACAAGAGGCAGCAAAGACCTGACGATCACATTGTCAAAGGTTCATCCATGGGAAGTGGAATGGGGATTACATGTGGTTAGCATCCTAAAGAGGAAACAAGTGCTTATGCGTGGAGTGGTCTCAGGGAGATGGAGACTCAGACTTACTCCAGGGTAGAGGCCCGATGGTAACAAACCCCAATGGGAGTTGTATTTAGCAAGGAATAAGATAGGAGAGTACTAATGCCCATCCTTCCCTTCATCAGCCTTTGGCATTGAAGAAGAATAGAGGAGTAGGGGTACTACCTCCTACAAGAAAGACTAGGGGTGTAGACTAAGTTGGTTCCCTTTCCCCATGGATAGATGTTGCTCTAATAATGAGGATCTCATTCCATGTGAGGGATGGTCACACTCCCGTGTAGATGAGTGGGTGTGGAGAATGTCTGAGCTGGGGAACCCCATATAGGATGCATGGGGTGAGGTCATAATTTAATGTCATGTGCCGAGGATGATGTTCCATGGAAGTTTAACGTCCTATAGCTCGGATGAGGTGGGTTCACTCTAAAATCCTAAGACATACATGACTAGTACATACTGCGCTTTAGGGAAGGGAAGGCATCAACAATGTCGTGGCCAGGGGGTGTTGTGAGGTGATATGATTGGGGGTCCATGTAAGCGTGGCTATGCAAAGAAGCAATAGTCATTAGTGTGCCTATGTGAAGAAGCATGAGGTGAAGCAATACAATGTGAAACACCGCTGAAGGGACTTCAACATAAAATAATAGAAGACTAGAAGGTCGTATGGAAAACCAGTTTGATGTAGATGTTTTGGGCATTGGTGGTGGCCGAAAATGATGTCTAAAAGTGAGACATCGAACACACACACACAAGGAGGGAGGATTGCTCGCAAAATGGAACAATTACATAGAAAACGTTGCGTCAGCGCGCAATTTAGACACTTGAGTGAAAAAGACCGGGTCGACATGCAATTGGAGAGGTTTGGCGCACAAAGGGGGAAAGCGGTTTTGCGCACAATTGGTAATGATTGTGCCCAAGTAATAAGGGTTGCGTGCAATTGGAAGGGATTGTGTGTTTCACACAATTGGAAGGGATTGCGTGCAATTGGAAGGGATTGTGTGAAATTTTAAGGGATTGTGCACAATTGGAAATGATTGTGCTCAAGTGATAGGACCCAAATGTTTTTAGTATAGGGTTAAGCCTGAGTGGTCTCATGGGAAGGAATACCCCTGGGTGACCTATCGCGAAAAATCCTATACCTTAAAGTCATATTTTGCGTGCAAGAGAGGTGGATTTCACAGAGAGGAGATGGTTCAGATTCTTCAGCCGCTAGAATTCAAAGGGACACCCTTATATTTATAGGTGCTCAAGGTCAGAGGATCCGTGCGGAAACTAGTACATGTGAAAGATTGTGCGCCAGTGTCAGCAGCACGAAAGTTCAACTACAAGGGGGAGACCGCTCGCAAATTTTTTCACCTATGGTCGGGCACACGAAAGTTTCCTCCCCTGCATGGAAATATTCCCCAGATCCCATGGATTTCCCTGTGAGAGTGATGTTTTTCATGCACACCTAATATTTTTTCATGTGGCCCTTCTGGGACCCCCAGAATGGATCACCGGGTTGAAATATGTCTTCGATTTTTCATGCCAAAACATCCTTCAGCCATTGAGAATTTTTCGGTGCCTACAAATTCCATCCATAGAATCAGATCGATGCGGGGACTGTTAGAAACCTCGTAGGAAGAAGATGGCTGCAAATCGGGATGACACTGAGAGAGAAGTTGTGTTCCCCGCTCGAAGGGATGAGATATTTGCCAACACTAAGTTTTATGGCATCTGAAAGATCGTTTCTAATGACCATACTCTCTTTAACATGTTGAACCCAACCTAGAAGGAGCATGCACTATCCAAAAAATTTCCTTTATGGGACTTTGGTATTTTGTAGGAGGTACTCGTGCACAAATTTGATGTTGACACACCGCAATAATGGGTGACCTACAAGGATTACCTACCTTGATATAACATTAGTAACAATGGCCATCCTACTAGAGAAACTAGACATATGGATGTTTATGTCCTGAATCCCAGGACTAGGAATATTTCTTGAAGCGACCTGCTCATAGAGGATTCTTCGGCCCATTATGCAAGTACATTATGACAGAGTGTTACTGGAGAAACTAAAGGCTGGTTGTCAGATTGGGATCTATGGTCTGGATGAGATTTTACTAGTGAATAAAGCTGGGCATATTGGGTATGCGAGATGTGTGACCGGTTTGGGGATGAACTGTAGAACAATCATTTGTTTGATGCGGTGTGAACGTCGTAGTTTCATTTTTACCATCAAAATGAGCTCGTGACAGAGCTATTTACCAAATGGTCCCCCGATACCAATACCTTCCATCATCACCATGGGGATGTTGTCATGAGCCTTTAGTAAATTCATTGTATCTGGGTATCCCTTTGGACAGGCACCAGTACGATGAATTCCTTCCGACGAGGAACATCTGGGGAGACAGATCACAGACTCTTATTCTAACATGGTATCTATTGGAGGTCACTAAAAAAGGGATGGGTTCAAGGAATTTTTGAAGGACATTACCTAAAAAATATGGTTTAGATTATTTTTTAAAATATATCTGGAAGTCAAGATATCAGGGCGAGGAAAGTAGGGTCTGATAGTGGCATAGAGAAGAAAAAGAAGATCATATAGAAGAATCCTAGAGGTGGGGGAATATCAATCATGGGGCTTCAATATAAATGAGAGTTAGGACCCGAATGTCAAGTACACTGGATTACAGGAAACCTCCCTAAGTGGCTGGATCCTACCAGTGAGTGACACAAATATGGGAGTTCGTCCAGTGACATTGGTGACGGATGGAATCATGGCTTCTAATAAGAGGTTCAATCGAGGAGTCCCCATGGTGGCCCATTTGTACGCCATTATGGGGTGAATTTCAAGAGGGGGTCACCGAGGAGGATTTTTGGCCCCTTATAGATCCTTCAGGGTTGGATCATAGCTCACTGTGACAGATTTACCTTTCTGAACTCCATTCATCCTCTGGGTGACGGCCTACGACCTTCATTGCTGAACATTTTCGGGGTCATGCCGTTGACGTTCAACGAGGAGGGGGTATGGATAAGAATCAAAAATCATGCCAACTTCACTTTTATCCCATTCCCCACCCCGACTGGCCAGAGGATAGGAAACGGGCAACAATCACTAGAGAAAATGGAATACTTTCAGAGCATCAGAGGTGGGGTGCTTGTGGCCCGGATTCATGGGAATATCCTTTGTGAGCCCTAGGTGCCGTCAAGATTCACCAGGCAGTTTGGATGCCTCCATCTGATTCCAAAGAAAGTGTATACAGATGTCCAGGAGGATAGGAACCTACGTTCCTCACCAAATGTTGTTGATGTTCACAAATCCTAGCTATGCTGATGTCATTACCCCCCCCCCCTCCCCCAACCGAAGTTTATGCTGGTCTCTCAAAAGTAAATGTCATACATTGGGTCATAGCATACCCTGAGGGACTCTTGATTAAACAAGTTAGGAAGATCAAGGTAGCCAGTGTAGAACCTGGCCGGTGAGAGATCCGACAGGGTGCTGTTGGGGATGAAAGGATGAAAGAATGTTGGGAAACTAGGCCCATACAGGCCAGGAATACAGTAGTGGGAACGTCACATGGTGTGATCGTGCCTTCGTAACCTTGGGGGAGAGGGGATCACAGAACGGTCAGGGAACTTCCTGGGGAGCAAATAAGATATCTGCTTCAACCTTATAGTGAAGCAATCTTCCCGGCTATATGGTTGGCCTGGTTGACCCTACGGCAGTCTATGGGCATCAAAGCCCTCTCGAGAAAGATAATACAAGACGGAATCCAGCTGCCAGATGTTGGAATCATACGGGTTGATGGCAAGGTAAGCATCCATCATCGACAAGCGTACCTGATGACCATAGATGTGTATGCACACCAACGAGGTCAGCTTGAGGAACTTACCCTCCTGTTGAAGGTAATTCTTGGCCAGGAGAATGATCCAGACAAGATGCCGCACGATGATGATGATAGTGATGAGGATCTTGAGGGCAACAAGATGGATGAGGAGGAGGTGGAAGGAGAAGGTGAAGGAGAAGAGGCAGGAGAAGAGGATCTTGAAGGTGGAGGGTCTCAAGGGAGGTCCCACCAAGGGAGTCTACGAGGGAGTGATGAGATTTATGGATCCAATGTGGGCATAACTGAGTCACTTGAGGCTTGCCTCATTCTATATCCATCCTCCCTTACCCATTTCTTCGGCATTTTTTTTAAATCGGATTTTTTTATCCTGCTCAGGTGAATATTGGCACCGACTAAGAAGCTCTATCCAAAAGGGGGAGGAATTGTAACGACCCAAAGTTTTTCAATGGAAAATCCCTTCTTATAATTATGTTATAAAGTCACGTGAAAAAACAACATAATGAACTACTAAGTTCTAAGTTACCTCTAAACATAAGTTTGTCACTTCTGTATTGGAAATTTTGAGAATCTGACATACACGGTTGGGTTCAAGATGATTTTTGGAGTATCATAAAAACAATTGTGAATAGTAACCTATCCTTATGTATAGTAACAAACCCTTATGAATAGTAATATAACCCTTATGAATAGAAAATCATCCAACATTAGAGTAACCTTACCCATGAATAATTAAATAAAATTTAGACATCTTAGAAAGTGATAATTTTACCTTAGTAAACGTTTTACTATTTTGTAAGTCATAAACAATTAATTATAATTAATTCATTCATTCAAAATAAAAATTATTTTCTTAAAATATGTTCATTAATTATCAAATCAATTTATTATTGTTTTTAGATAATTTTATATTACCCAATGTAATTTTTGAAAGCACTATTAAATCAGTTTTAATTTTAAAAACACGATTTAATGTAAATTAGGATTTTAATTAAATATTAAGTTAATAATATTTTGAAATTTATTTTTAAAAAAATGGACTTCATTTTTGGATTCTAAACGTCAAAAAATGGTAGGGGAAATTTTTTGTGATTTTTCTGAGATTACATAAATTTTTTATGAATAGTGAAATACCATAATTTACAAAATAAGCTAAATAAGATAATTGTAGAGTCATGTGTGATGTTCTGCTGATGTAATCCCACTTGGTTTGGGATCACATGATAAAATTACTATTATTGGTAATTGAATACTCACTATTCCTTATCATAGGGGAAATTAATAAACTAATGAATTTTTTATTAAGGAAACCCATATCCCCTCCACTATAAAAACCACCCTTCACAACCTCATTTTCTCACACACACCTCTCAACCTCCAATCCTTCTCTAAACTCTGCCCAAAAATACTCTATATCCCCTCTCCCATGTTCAAGAGTTTCTGGTCTCATCAAAAGACCAAGCCTAGCTTCCTTAAGGAGGATCTCAAGAGGAATATTTAAGAGGTAGTTTCTCTCCCTTTTCTCCTTTAATTTCCTTTCAAGTTCAAGTTCATTTCATGATCTCTTCTAATCTATCTTCATCCAAATGGTATTTTAAATCCAGTATTATACATGTACTGGAATTTCATTATGAAAACGGTATATTATATCATCGAACCCCATTTTCCACTTTCTTTTATTTTATTATGGAGAACGTTGTTCGTGGGGTGTTAATTTATCACCTTCAAGAACAACGAGTTCTATTCTTCCATTTCTACCTTCATATATGGACATTAAACCATTTATATGGGTGAACCAGAACATGTTATATGTATTATCTTCTATTTAATGTTTTTAACAAACTTATGACCATATTTATAGTGATAAAATAAAACAAGTTCGTTAGGATCGAAAAATCGCTCAAATTAACCCAAACAATCATCATTTAATTCATATCTAATGATACATCTACATAGATATGATATAATTCATTATAAGATAATTAAAACTCCTGTAATATCATTAATAACATGAAATATTAGTTATGGATGTTTACCCATGTTCTACCCGGACTTCAATTTAAGAATACAAGTGAACCACTCATAAAAACCATAAAAACAAACATTCCTGAACAATGTTTTTAAACTCTAAAAAACATCCAAAGGCACATAAAATCACTTAATATAACCATAATAAACCATATTAATGTACAAAAGGTTCTTGATTTCTAATTAATGAATATAATGTGATTATACAGGACATTAAAAAAAGGAAGCATTCAGATACAAGGTTAGGGGAAATTCTCGAACCCAACTTTCATCCTTTGAGTTCTCCTTCTTTCACCCCATTTTTTTATATGGTTTCTCCTTAAAGATAATTTTTTAATCATTGTCTTTTATTTTTTGGGATATACATGTTTTTCACTGGTTGTAATGTCAAACAAATTTTTTTCAAAGGAACTCTTCTTTTAATAACACACCGTTTACTTCTCTCTCAAAGTGGACAGTTCTTGAAACATGTATGTTATTCTATCATTCTTTTGGGAACCCATAGTTTATGAATGTGTTCTTATGATATGTAACCCATTACATTCCATGGGTTATTTATGTTCACTTTTGATATATGTTCCATGTTTCAAACATGATAATGATAATGTTATGATGTGATGGGTGCGCCCAGAATTATATAGCGCAATATGAATGTTTGATTGTGACGGGTGAGCCCAGAATTATGTAGCACTCTAATCCATTGGGTAAAGTGATGAATCTCATGAGTAAATGTGAAATGATGTGGGAAAAAAATTATAGCTTGGTTCACATGTTTGTATGGTAGTTAACCACTAAGACACGATGTTTTATTTTTATGCATTGCCACATTTCAAGTCTTATGTTTATGCTTCCTCTAATGATCATGATCTTTTTCCCATATTATGATAATGCTCACCCCATGCTATATTATTCTTATCTATACTAATACTAGGCTTATAGCTAACCCATTTTGATGTATATCCTCAGGTGGATACATGTACTAAGTATAAAAGAAGTGAAAATAAGAAGCTAGAGAAGAAGAAATTAGATAAATGTTTATGCTTGATGTTTTAATTGTTGTGTACGGTCCTAGTTTTCCCAAGACACTAAACCTTTGGATCCTTTATGTGTAATACTATTATGTTTTTTATCTTTAAATTGATGTAATAGTAAGGTAGGAAAAGGTTAGGGTATCTATAGGAAGTGCCAGCAGAAAACGGTGGGGAGTCGATGCCCATTATTGTGCTTACGAGTGCTGAGCGATCCCCCGCCGTGATAGATCCTACGGTATAGGGAATGCCAGAGGCCGATGAAATGATTTCTTGTAATATTTAGCACTTTAATGCATGTGTTGGATATTAGAGGACCAAGATGATCAATTCATTCATTGTTTGTGTAGTAATCACAACATTGGAGGCTCAGCAGGCCACCGAATCCAGACCATTTGTGAGTGATTCGATGGTAAACGTGTCGGTCAATTCAAGGCACACTTCCCGAACCAAGCTGGATCGGGCACTATGTGATCAAAGAGATGTAGATATCAGTGAAATTAATGGTGGTTCGGGGCCTGAATTTTGTGAAGGATCTTCCTAGACCGAGGTGAGAGAAGAAGATTGCCCAGGTTATAAAGAACCTAATCCTTTGGGAGGAATACCCGAAGAAGACCTTGCCACTGATCTCTTGGCTGCTTTCCTTGACTATCGGCCTACAGATCCTAAAGAGATAGATGATTCTGATTAGGAGGTGGATGATGAGAGCTATATGACGTGGCACAAAGGGTGGAAGTGTATCAAACACTTTCTCGTCCAGCCTTAGACAGAATGGCTAAAACGGATGGGATCAATCCCCACCTGGATGCACTTTCTCTGTGCTGGAGGGGTGGATTCTCAATGCCTTCATTTGATAGTTTGCGACTACATGGCCAAGAAACTGCATGAGAGTGGCCAACACTCTGATGTTTCCTAGTGTCAGAAAGAGATAGGGAGTACCCAATCATTCCTGAAGGTGAAACAAGAGGTCCGACACCTTGAAGAATAGGTGAATGAAAAGGAGATATTCATTGAAAACTGTTCTGATCATGTGGATAAAATGAGGTCTTAGCTAGTAGATGCCCAAGGGTAGCTAGTGGAAGCGGGCCACCAAATGACAGCACTTCAAACTGAACAGGTGCAAGCACATTCTAGGGTCAGTTAACTATGCTCTACATCCTTTGATAATGAGAGTGTTCTCAGGGGGCGGGAAGCAATCCTGGAGGCCACCAGCCCAAAGGTAGTGGTGCTGGAACGATCTATCCAAGATGCTGATCCTTAAGGGCCATGTTTTTGTCGAACTCATAAACTCATTTCTCCTTACCAACTCTTATTATGAACTATATGTATGGATATATGTATGGAAAAATGTATTTATTTGTTTGTTTGGTTTCATGAATCCAACCATAATCCTAAAATAAATTGAAATCCATTCCTAAGCTCACGTGGGTTATACCCAGTGTGAGAAACAATGGATGCTCGCACTATTACTTTGTTTGAATGTAGGAGTGCCAACCATTCTTCGGGCACCTGAGTTTCAAACAACCAATATGGATTCCTGATAAGAAAATAGAGAGGCTCGATTAGGGGATGAGGACCTCATAACAATCTACATTCCGTCATCCCAATGTCTTTAGTGCACAAGAGGGGTAACTCTAGGGTTGTTTGAAATCAACCCGAACATAAGGGAGTGGAAATTGTGAATCACAGTACCATAGATTTGGAACACTGTGGGGTGGCATGACAATAGAGGATAAATGTTGACCGTATTCAAAACACAGTATTCATATTGTATTATCCTGAAATAAGGATGACAAACGAGGGACGACCACTAACCATTTTTGAAACAAGGGGCCTGACTTAGAATGTCATCCATTAGTCTTCTGGAACGTTGGCCCAGGATAGTAGGTGAACCATAGGCCGAGCATCCTTACAGTTAGGGGGTTCATTTAGATGTGAAGGAGGACGAGGTTCTGAATAAATGGCACACGACATGTGGAAGGTGGAGTAGTGGTTTTCTCGAATGGAATCCCACACTCTTGGCATTACGTTATCTTGGTGAGAAAACATTAGGTGGGATCACCAATCCGATCATGGATCATTCATTCTTCTATAGATGACCTATCTGGAAAGGAAATAGTTACCTCCCATGATTATCATAGGTCATCCTGACTTTGTTCATGGTAGAACCACAATTTAGATTCATGCATTCAGTATATATGGACTCTCATAGTTTAATGTCCACAGATAGGACGAAGAGTGAAATGAAGATTCCAAGAAGGGATTATGTGGTTCAGTTTCTATAAACTCGATGTTAGTGAGGACATAAAGAGTCTACAACACACCATGTATCCTCAGAGGATGTTCTTTAGGTCAGGAGACCAAAAGTAAAAACAAGGTTGGGCCTGAAGTATAGCGGTTGAGCGTTCCTACGTACCCCATTAGGATGGGAATCAAGCCTAATGTATTTCTGAGGGCACAACTTAACTTCACGTGCAATGATGAAGGGAATGTATGTCATAGATATGTTAGTACACATCCTACCAAAACTATTATGCCCACGTGAGTCATGCTCGATGTGAGAAACAAGGAGTAGTGGTGGGACTTTCCTGAAACAGGAAGGAACATGTTATGCATGAGGGGACAATCGGTGAATTTCACCCCAATGATGCTAACCCGTCCATGAAACCCACCTAGATGGGTGAAGAAGTAAAGCCGAGTATGTCATAATTCCACATGAACATAAGGAAGTGGAAATATTTGAATCATGATGCTTGAGATCTAGACCACAATGATGGAAGTGTGATGATTGGGGATGGATGTTGACCTTGTTCAAAACACATCATTCATACCACGTTAGCTTGATATGGTGAAAAACAGATGAGGGTTGACCACTAAACATGTTTGAAACACAGGAGCAGTCGCAAATGTCATCTGGGGTATTTAGCGACGTTGTCTTGAGACGGTAGGTGAGCCGAGGCGGCATGAGACCAGGCCATGAGGGGGGTCCCTTTGGATGTGGAAGAGGATGAGGATCTAAATAATGGGATCACAAATATTGTACATGGAACTAAGGGAATGTCCCCATGAAAATTCCACACTTCAGGATCTTTTTCAAAAAAACACATTTGATTACAACAATGAGACATATCATATAGAGGGTGTCGAGTCCCTTATTGAGTACAAGGGTCATGGGTTCACATGCTTCCAGCCTAAGGTTCTATGTTGGACCATTAAAGGGTGTACATGGTTTAATGGACTGTGCATAGGGTGGAAACATATCCAAATGTGGCGCGCAGTTTCCATAGGGATATCTTAGTTTAAGGTCATAGAACTTGAGCCATGCTAGGAAAAGATATGGGGGGCCACTTGGTATGGATACTACAAAACCCAATATGAATGAAAACCTAAGAGTTAATTGCCACACCACATGTTCCCAAATGAGTTCAGGCCAAGGGGCCGAGAAAAGAGGGGATAATATTTTAGATTCCTAGGTCCGAACCCGAAGATAAGTTGTCTGGGAGTTCCTATGTATCCAATGTGGAAAGGAATCAAGCCAAACGTAGTTCTAGAAGACATCATGGAGTTTAACGTCTTATAGAATGGACGGGGTGAGATCCTAGTTTTGGGGTCTTATAGCTCAGACCATGGATAGTAAGACATGATAGAAACACAAGACGATATAATTACACAACCCGACGTGAATGAGGACCAAGTTTGGATCACCGTGCACTTTTTGGGGGAGGTTTCAGGTCGTGGGACTGAAAACAAAAGTTAGGCTTGGCCCGACGCAAAGTGCATGGGCTTTCTTACGTACCCCATGAGGATTGGAATCATGACATACATTGTTTTAAGAGATGTCATGGTAGGATACCAGTGCTAGGGATAATAAGGTAGTGCGGGTCTAGCCTTGGCACCAAAATAAGTTGTATTTGATATATTTCGTTTGTCCTTTCAGATGAATGGGTATTGTGGTTTTTTTGTGAAGCGAATGACCTAGGATAGAAAGTCCAAGCATCGCCACAAGATTCAAGTTGTATGCATGCACTAACAAATGGTATGGTGTGTGATCGATACCAAACATGATTTCCCTTCAAGTGAGGGCACCATGATGTCGTGCCTTTTTTCGTCGTGCAGTCAGGACGATAATATCATAGTTTAGGGTCATGTGATGGGACCAGGTGATATAGTTTAATGTCATATGGCCTGGACGTATATAAGAGAGATGGGGTTCGAAAGGGGAATGCGCACGGTGTGGAAAAACATACCCGACGTGAATGAGGACCTGGTCCACATCACACCACACAAAATTCCCTGATAGAAACCCCGGGTCGAGGGTCCAGAAAAGATTATAGGAAAATGGGAAGGAGAAACTTGCTCCCAATTGAGCTGGACCTGAAGACGAGATGTTCGGGTGTTCTTACGTATCCCATGAGAATGGAAATCAAGCTACATGTAGTTCTTGAATGGCCATGAAGTTTAATGTCTTGTAGGACAACATACAGTTTAATGTCATGTGGGACAGAAAGTAGGGGGGATAACTTCTAGTAAGGGGAATATGTGGTGTGGCTAATGTAATGCATAAATGAATGAGGGCATAATCCCATACCATTCCACGCAGTCCCGTAAGAGTTAAAGCCCTGAAGGCAGAACAGAAGAAATAAATTAGTGGAACTCCATCTGGACCCATAGACAAGATTCCTAAGCATTCCTACATATCCCATGGGATTGGGAATCAAGATGTACATAGTTCTAGAAAAGGTCTTAGTTTTTGGTTCTAGATCTCGGACCGTGGAGAAGCAAAATTCTTCTAAATAGGCGCAGACCTCGGTTCAATCCCTAAGCCTATGTGAGTTGAACTCGGTGTAGGAAACAAGTGCGGAGGAGATCCTCACAATACATGGATTGCACGTAAAGGGGAAGTCGGTGCGGAGCCCTAAATAATGTTGTATTGTGGATTTGTCCTCCTAACATGTGAATGTGCACTGAGGGGTACTATTAGGAATGTCGAGATTCTACTTGGACATGATGCGGTGGAAAAATGATGTGAATCATGTGACTGATATTTTGGGATTAAGGGGGTTGGTGTGATGATAGAGGATAACTGTTGACCATGTTCGAAACATAGTATCCATATTGTGTAACCTGAAATGGAAACAACAAATGAGCATCGATTTCTGACCGTATTCACAACATGGTACATGTATCAATTTTTTGTTTTAAACCATTAAGGATGTTGGCCCGTAATGGTAGGAGGGTCGTTGGGCCGAGCATCCATGCCATTTGGGGGTGTCCCTTCAGCTGTGAAGGATAAAGTAAGCCCTAGTAAAGAAGAACGTGAACCCTGGAAGGTGGGTGGAAACATGTATGGGTAAAGTCTGACACTCCAGGCACTGAACCAAAGTACTCTTAGGCACATTGGTGAATCACCATAAACAGTTGAGGGGCTCAACTTGAGAGAACCTGATTTGAAAAGATGAGTATAGAATAAAGAGACACATAACTCTCAGGAGAAAGAGTCACATGTTTTGGTTGTTACAAACCTGACATGAATGAGTAGATAAGTCCATACCACACCATATATCCCTCTCATGGAAGAATACCAGACAAGAGGCCTAGATAATAGGGAGGTTTCTAAGACATGGGGCTTGGACAACAGACGAAGTGTCTGGGCATTCTTATGTATCCCATGAGGTTGGTAATCAAGCCACACATAGTTCATAAATATGTTGTGTAGTTTAACATCCTACAACATGGATGAGGAGTGAGAGAAATATACCCCAATGTAGGTCGTGAAATGTATGACGAGTAACCCGACGTGAATGAGGGCATAAGCCCAAACCACATCGCACTATCCCAAATGGGGATTTGGGCTGTGGGGCCTAAAAGGGTCGAGGGACCTGAGGTTGGGTGTCTCAAATGACTAGAACCACATGAACTCTTATGAAATTACCACCTCATCACAGCTCCTAATCTCACGTGAGCAGTGCTTGGTGTGGGAAAAAGGAGTGGGGCTTGGCTTTCCCCATCATATAAGGGTTGGATATATGGAATCGCTCAAGGGAGGCCATAGATCAAAGACGTAGTATGGTATAATGAACCACTTCACTCAATGTATAGGACATACAGGGCGGTGACCACGAAAAAGGATAGATTCTAACCATGTTTGAAACATAGCATCCTTATAGTGTAACCTGAAATGGGAACAAAAAAAGCATCGACTACTGAATATATTTAAAATGTGGGATTTGTATCAATTTTCTCTTCAAAATCATCAAGGATGTTGGACTGTAATGGTATGAGGGCCCTTGGGCCGAGCATCCGTGCCATTCGGGGGTCATTTTGTATGTGAACGATGATGTAGTCCCAATCAAAGGAGTGGGTGAAGCAATGATGTGCCTATGCATTTCAACACCGAACAGGGTGGTGAGAGTAGTGGACACCTCTGGGGAGTGGGACATATGGTGGGATTGAGATGAGCTCGACATAAATGGGGAAAAAGCCTATACCATACCATGCATCCCAACCTGATGGGAGATTTTGGAGTGTTTGTTGGGCAGACAAATGAAATGTTCGGGCATTCCTATGTATCCCATGAGAACGAGAATCAAGCCACATGTAGTTCTGAAGGGGCCATGCAGTTTAAAGTCATGCAGTAAGGATGTGGGTGGATTATCAGAATGAGGAGGGGCCCATAGTGTAGTCATATTAGTCTTGACATGAGTAGGACCAAAGATGCTTGCACGAAATCATGTGGGATTCTCCAAAATATCTATTACCATGGGGGAATAGTCAAAGAAAATATTTTGGGGGGTTGGATTCAAGATGAAATGTCTGAGCTTTCCTACGTATCTAATGTAGATGGGAATCAAGACCCACATAGTTCTAAGGGTGCAGTTTAATGTCTTGTGGGACCAACAGTTTAGGGTCAAGCGGGACCATACAATTTAGGTTCATGCGGGACTGGTTGGCTTAGGAAATGTATTTCTTGAGGAACTTGGCATTGGTGGGAGGAGTTATATTCTCAACATCCATGGTGACTAGGGAGTATAATCCATTGGGTTAAACCTTGTGAAAAATGTAAGGTCATTCCCATTTGGTTTCCAACTTGTGTGGTTTCCTGCCCGGTATCATTGGTGTCCTGAGGGCCAATACCAAATCACCTTACAAGAAATAGCATAGGTGAACCTTATTGTTGAAAGCTTTGGCCATCCTGTTATGGTGCCTTTCCAAATTGTGTAGGGCACGAAGCCTATTCTTGTCGAGTGCTTCCAGTTTGTCCAGACGGATTTAAGCTACCCTATCTAGAGTATTCTAGTCAGAGAACACTGTGCATAATGAAGGAAACTGAATCTCGATGGGCAGGATAGCCTCCGTTCTGTATACTAGGGACCATAGAGTCACCTGGGTGGAATTATGAGCCATTTTTCGTTAATAACTGAGGGTGATGGGGAGCTTTTCCAGCGAACTCTTCTTATGCTGACCAACCATTTTGTACAAAATGATAGAGAGGGTCTGGTTTAATGCCTTGATCTGTCCATTTTATTGCGTGTGGTAGCGGGAGGTATGGTTAGAATGGATGTTTTACTTGGCATACAATTTATTCAGATCAGCTACTCGAAATTTGGTGTCGTTATCGGTGAGGACGGCTTGAGGGACTCCAAATTGACAGATGATATTGGATCTCACAAAGTTGATGATGGCACAAATCTTGACCTACTTGATGGGGACTGCCTCTGCCCACTTGGAGAAGAAATATGTAGCGGTCAGGATGAACCTGCACTGGCGAGCTATCACCGGTGGATATAGTCTCATGACATCAATTCCACAAACTAAATAAGGCAAAGAGTACTTGGTAGTGTGGAGAGGCTCTGGTGTCCAATGTGTCAAGTTATGATGAACTTTTAACACATGGAATATCTTGGAGAACTCGATGATACCATGGATCATAGAGGTCCAGAAGTACCCCAGTTTTAGGATATGTTGGGATAGCTTCGGCCCGGTCTGATGATCCCTACAAGAACTGGCATGAACCTCTTGTATAACCTGAGAAATTAAAACTCATTGAATGCAATGGAGGAGAAAACCATCGAACCTACGTTTGTAGAGGATATTCTCATGACCCAGTACATCCTGAAGGGTGAACCGTAACGCGCGACGTCGGATTCGCTAGCACTCAGCCCGATCTTCCGGGAGATAACCATTTTAGATATTCTCAACAAAGGAGGTTCACTAATAATGAGTCAAAGAAGTAGCTGCATCCTAGGGATGTAGGGGTCCTAATGTGGAGGTGCCCGTGGTAAGGTGGCTTACCTGTGGGCTGTCATCGTTGTTTAGGGTGACAAGAGAAATGACTCTTCGAGGCACCACGTGGATAATCAGATCATCCAGTTCGGGCTCTACAAGTGACACAGCTAGGCATGCCAAGGCATATGCTATACCATTCTGTCACTGAGGGACATGGGTAACCACTGGTCGAGATGGGAACTGGTCCAATAGCTGGAGTTTGCGCTCCAAAAATTATATGAGATCTATATTTCTGACGATATAATCACAGTTGATTTTCTTGATGACTAATTTAGAGTCCCCATTCACAATATAATGGGGCATGTCAATCTCAAGGGCCAGCTCGAAGAAAATAATGAGGGCATGATACTCAGCCTCATTATTAGTGCAACCTTATGACAGCAAGAATGAGTATGGAAATATGGCCTATGCCAGGGTAATGAAGACGATACCCAGGCCTACTATGATGAGTCTGGTGCCATTGTGCCTTCTACCAGTGGGGCTCTAGGAGGTGCCATCTAAGTACATTTTCTAGCATGGGATGTCATGATCCACCGAGAGGATTGTCGCGTCGGGAAAATCTAGGTCCAGATATAGGTCAGTAGGAGTTGGAAGGGAAGCGAGGAAGTCTGCCAATGCTTGTCCCTTGATAGCCTTCTGAGGCACGAACCGGATGTCAAACTGCTAGAGGAATACCGCCCACATAACTAGATGACCTATCAACATGGGGCAGATCAAGATCTACTTAAGTGGATCTACTCTATACACCCGATAAACCTTTTGGTGCTGCAGGAAATGTTGCAACTTTTGTACTGCGAATACCAGTGCAAGATATCTCTTCTCGATAGGGGAGTATCTGGTATCTGTATCAAAGAGCATGTGACTGAGGTAGTAAATGAAGTTCTCTATCCCCTCATTGTTCTTCTGTGCGAGAAGCGCACTGAGATATCATTCTAGGGTGGTCACATAAAGGACTAATGGCTTTCTAGACATAGGTGGAATTATGATCGGAGGCCGGATAAGATACTTCTTGATTTCCTCGAATGTAGTCAGAATTTTCTTTACCCCACTCATAGAGTGTGCCTTTCTTCATGAGCCGAGAAAAGGGCTTACACTTCCAACCAGATTTGCAATGAATTGGGGTATATAGGCTATGTGGCCTTGGAAATGTTGAAGTTCCTGAAAATTTCTTGAAGGTGAAATTTGGATAATGGACTTGATCTTATCTAGTTCGATCTCAATCCCCCATTATATGAAAACAAAGCTGAGAAAAATTCCATAGGTGACTCTGAAAGAACACCTCAACAAGTTTATCTTCAGGTGACAAGAACGGAGGAAGCTGGGCACGATCTTAAGATCCTTGAGATGTTCCTGGCACTAGAGGGATTTGAGCACCATATTGTCAACATAACATTCCAACAATTTCCTTAGGATTGGCTCAAATATGCAATGCATGGACTGCTGATAGGTGGCAACTGCATTCTTTAAACTGAAGGGCATTACCTGGTACATAAAATATGTTGTGGTTCCCTAAAGGTTGTAGATTCATAATCCTCAAGGGCCATGTGGATCTGGTTTTACCTGCAGTACCCATCGATAAAGGAGAGGGCTTGGAACCCAGTCATGGAATCAATCAAGAGTTCTGTCATAGGAAGGGGAAATTCATCCTTAGGACAGTGGTTGTTGAGATACCAGAAGTTGATGTAGGCTCTGACTTATCCATTCTTCTTCCATACTGGTACAATGTTGGCCATCCATTTGGGGTATTATACCTCCTTAACGAAATTGGATCATATGGTCTTGTAAAATTCCGCCTTCACCATGGAATCGTGGGAATGTTTCATCATTCTCGGAGGCTGCTTAAACCCACGTTGATTTACCGGAAGACTGAGGCAGTGGATGAATACTTGAGGATCGAGGCATGGCATATCATCTTAACTCCAGGAAAACACATCACGGTGTTGTTTAAGGAAGTCTGCATACCAATGTTGCTCCTCGGGGGGCATGGCAGTACTGATCAACATGGGTCTCGGGTCCACCTCACTACTGAGGTTCACCTGTACCAATTCTTGTACTATAGTGGAGATTCCCTCTTCAAAGGAGAGAGTATCATCTTCTAAATCCTCTTCTCCACTTATGGAGGATGGATCCTTAGCGGGAGGAGTCACTTTCGAGTTGGAAGATCTGGAAGGGAGGCTGGTACCAGCCTGAGTAGCAATGGATACAGTATCAGAGGACTCTAGTGTAGGTGCAACCATAGTGATAAAGGCTGTCGATCCGATCCCATCTAGCCTTCGTCCGAAGAGGCCACACTTGATTATGTCGAAGCAGTAATGGCATGTCGTCTTGAGTCAATTTATCCCAGACCGGTGAAACAAGAATGTATGACGCACTGTCGTTCCCATGGGGTGGACATCCTAATACATTATGGGTGTAGGAGGCTCCAGGATCACCTAATATTTCTTTTTATAGGTGTAAGTGGTGATTTTCTGCCGTCTCTTGTACTTGTGAATGTGTTTCCCCCTCATCCCAGACACAACGGTGCATTATCCGATGTACGGGGTTATAGCCTCCAATCGATGGATTGGAAAGATGTAGGCATCATCTAGATCTATCCATGGGTCAGTCACAACTATGCCATGCTCAACCTAGTTGGTCTAAATCGGCTTATCCTTTCACTTTTAGAAGTTGGCATCTAGATAGAGGGCTTCACAAGAGGCAAAGGGAGACGAATCACCTTGAAGAATGCCCACCCGACCATTAAGGGTGTACTTAAGGCACTGGTTATATGATGAGAGAACTGCTGCATGGAGGTGGAGCCATGACCTTCCCATCAACTCATTGTAGGCGATGTCCTGAGCGACAACCATAAACTCGGTGATGGCAACCAGGCCACTGAACTAGGTCTTCAAGAGGATCTTTGAAACCGGCTTCTGTTATTTCCTATCATAACCCTGTATTCTTAGGTCATAGGGCCTCAAATCATCTTTTTAAAATCCTAGATTTCACAGTGTCCGAGTCGGGATTATGTTGATCCCAGAGCTCAAGACAACAAGAAAATGGCGGGCCTCTATGCCGTTGAACCAATTGGTGATGTACAGTGGGAAAATGTGCCCAGGTATGGGAGAGCCTTCGTCTTCTCCATGGAATGAGATAATGTCCTATCATTCATAATTATGAATTTCCTCAGCATGGAAGGCCTCTATTTCTGTTACCTCCATCTCATACTAGATGGGGCTTCATAAAGCCTCGACTTGGGCCTCACGCATGTCTGACGACAGGAGAAGAGCCTCATGGTTGGAGAGTCTTGCTGGAATGTTGGCTAGATGTTTTAGGATGTCATACTTCCCTGCCAAGTGCGAACTTCTTCTTACAAGAGGTCATTGTATGATAGGAGGTATAGTGGGCCCTGCAGACTGGATCAGCGGCTGATTGGTGCTGGGAATGTCCCACCGCTCACTAGTCGAAGCCTACATAGTGACTAATGGATGATGGTCAAATGACTGAGACCAACCTGTAGGGAAGCGCGGCTAGTCACAATGAGGTCTGGGTAGATCTGCCTGATCCAGAAGCATGAATGGTAGGAAAGGTGGACCTGATATCACCAGATGAGAAGGTTGGGCATGCTGAGCTCTACACTGACACTACTTCCTGGTTTCAGTAGCATGTAAAACCTAGCTGGATGTGTTGACCGAAACACTTAGATGACCCATATATCCATATCTTCACTGATGCTAACGATGTGAGGGGACATTGGGAGGGTTTTCCAGACTCTCCTCATTGTCAGGAGTCATATAGGGGTTTACAAGCTCTGCGGTATTAACTGAGGTGTACCACTGACTATCACTTGAAGAGTCATCCTCTACTGGGTGGATTCTGGGAGGAATCACCATCTTTAAGGGCATGAAGTCTCTGAGAGTATGGGATGAAGATGGAATCGGTGGGAGACTTTGTTTTCCCTTGCAACGTCGACGCTTTCTCTTCTGGGAAGAGGATGGCTGAGATTATGATACTAAATTAGTGGCTGTGGATTCTGAAGGCTCTAGCCGATTCAGGTGTTCACAGATGAAACCATGGTCATGGGAAACTATTTTTTGAGCCATCCAGTCATCATACTTTTCGGATCCATGGTTAGAAACCTTCTGCCACTCACCCTTACTATCACGGCTTCTATCCAGCCTCACCATGATGCACACCACCTGTGCCGGGGCAGAGCCCAACAGGACTATATTATTGTCTACCTAGTCTTGGAGCCATTCCACGAAAACATAGCACTGTTTAAGAGTGTTCCCTAGGATCTAGTGATAAGGGGATTAGTTGGGGAGATCGGTGAGGTTTTCCTCTACTGGCCTTATGCACTCAGGAAAACGTATGATCCCATACTCTAAGGTGATGCGAAAGTAACCGGGCACTTGAGCCTCGTTGAACAAGTAGGCCTGGTTTCTCCTATCCGGAAAGGGGGCCCTTGGAGCTTGACCCTATTGAGGAGATATAGGATCCTGTCGAGGTAGTGGATCCTGGTTATCATGCCTAGGAGGCGGTGGCACATTATGCAGGGGAACCTTCCAATTCTGTGGTGGGTGTTGCTGGGCCTGGGGCTGCGCCTGAGGTAGAGGGCCTCTGTAAGGCTTCTAAGCCAGATCCAATGGAAGAAATTCTAGTTGCATGGGGGCCTCTATTTGGGCCACTACGGTAGGTTCGACTCTAGCGGCCCTTCTCATAGGAATTACAGGAGGAAACAGACATTCCTGGGTAGCCTGTTGCAGGGATTCTTCTAGGCACTGGGCATTATTAGAGAAGTCTTGAAATCCCCCGAGGTAGTTCTAGGTGATCAATGAAGGGACCAGTTCCATATTGAAATTCCCTATGCACATCTTCAGTTGTTAATCCTGAGTCATCAGGATGTCAAGAGAGTATTTGATCCCTTTCCACCAGGCAACAAAGTCTACAACACGCTCATCAGGCCTCTACTTGCACTTGAAGAGGTCTGTGATACTCGTGTTCTATGTGGTAGAACTGAACTGGTAGATTAATTTCCTCTGTAGGTCTTCCTAACTAGCTAATAACTTGATGGGGAGCTATTTTTATGAGAATAATGTCGGTCCCTCCAACATTTTCACTAAAAACGAATGTTTAGCGGTGTCCTGTTGCGCTGGGGTCCCTAACATGGGCCTACACCTTGAGATGAAGTGGTCCAAGTGTTGTGGCTAGTCCCCTATCTTATTGAAGGGGGAAAAGGTGGGATTCCCAAAACCTGGGGGTCCTAACATATCATCCACCCATGCTGGGTATGACTTTCCATCAAGTGGGAGTTCCACCTGTCGTGTTTCTAATGCCTCGAGGCAGACAATGAGTGCCTCCAGTGGATCATCTGGGTTGGGGTTCCTATATTGATGAGGATCCAAGACCGCTAGTGTATTTCCCGGATCATCAACATAGTAAGAAGGCCCAAAATCTCATGTAGTGACTGGTGGAACGACCTGTGGGTAGCTTGGGGAGCCTGAGCTGGGTTTTGACGGTTGTTACGCCGTTTTGGAGGATTTGGCAATATATACCATGCCCTCTTTATTTAATCTCTAGCTTCAACCCTATTCACATGATTAGGATGATCATGGTCTCCTAGGGGTAGATTGTGAAGGGGAAGTTGTGTCTGCCCCTACTGTCCTGGATGGTGATCACCGTAGTCTGGTCGTGGTTCCACATCGTGTTTATCCAGAAGGTCGTCAACCAAATTTTCCTTTTCAGCATGCTGCTGATGCAATTCGGCCTTTTTAGAGTCTTCCTCTGTCTTCTGCACTGAGGTGGTCGGGTCTATTTGTTTGGCGGCTCCGAGATGCTCTTCACCCTTACCGAGGTTGTAGCTGAGAACTAATGCCTTGGTGGTCATAGGGAGACCCAGCAGATTTCTCTATTGGCGAGTAACCCTTCATGATGGATCTAATATAGGTGGTACACCCTTAGGAGAACATTCCATGTCGAGGAGTTCTAGCTCATTCTCCTCTTCTGATAGGCTGACCATGTTGACCGTGACTATTCCCCAGGGCATGTCCTCGATATCACAGGGTAGGTTAGGCTGCCACAGGATATGACTCAAGAGGAGGGTAGCGTATTACCCCCAGCCATGGATATGCAAATGGAGGGAAGCTTCCTTGATAATATTATGGAGTACCTTGAAACTCTGGACGCATATTTGCTGGAGGGACTTATGGCGGCATGGTGACTCAGGGTGATGGGCTATAGGGAGTGCGGCCAGATCAACTAGACGACATTGTTCACCGATCTACCCAAAGTGTGATTGGCTCTATAGATAAGCCATTCGGTGATGATGAAGATGAAAATGAGTCGTCCAGAGGGTCTGGCAGAAACACTCAACTTCTTTTAGGGTGAGGGATTCTGGCGCACAAATGTTTGGTGCTGAAATAGGCCAAAACATCTTAGGGAAGTGTTCAGATACGAGGATGTTCCATAAGCTACTTGTCTCGGATTCAGTGTCTAGCCATTCATTTCCCTAATCGTCAACTAGAGGTGGCTGAGAAACTGGAATCGGTACCGAAGTAGGCCACTGGAATGGTAGGCTGGCCGGTGGAGAATATGGGGAGAAAGCTGAAAAATCGATGTGTCTTAGGCTATCCTCCAAAGAGTGTAGTGACTTAGCCACCACATCACGGTAGGATAGGCTAATAGCTGCAGTTCCTGGTGTAGGGACTAGGGCTACTAGCGATGGACCACGTAGCTGATCGTCCAGAATTGGTCCCCAGAATAGCTCTCTATGATCTCTAGTGGAGGTAGAGAGTGCTTTTAGTGATGATGGTGGTGATTCCATGACTGTGACCTGTGGGGTTGCCAAGTTTTCTTCCTACTGGATATACCTACTGAGGGTGATAGGAATCCAATGGAATTCACTTTCTGGGAGTACTAAGCTAACATGACATGTTCCTACCCCAGCCCTCGACACAGAGGACTGAGGGGAGTGTTACGTCGCTGAGTCATACACTACTTCGGAATCTGAGAAGTGGACTAGTTTGATCTCAGTCTGAATCTTCTCAATGCTCTTTTTAGGGTAGTGATGACTCGCCTTTCTACCCCAGGATGGTTCTTCAGGATAGGGTAGATTTTTGGCATGGGGAGGACCTTCGGCCATAATGGTGCTGGGGCGAAGAGGACTTCCGCCTGAGTAAGTCGGGGTGTGAGGAGCAATGGGGAAAATATCAAAGGGGACATGGGAAGGACCTCCGTGGTAAGTGAAGGAGTGGGTAGGACCTCCGTCGGAGCTGATAGGAGCACAGGTAGGACCTCCATGCTTGTTCCCTCTTGAGATATCAGTATGAGGAAGGTCCTCGTTCTAGTCAACATGAACAATGGTAGGACCTCCGTGCTGGGAGCTGTTGACATGAAGCTGCTCTTCACCCCTATGATTACCAGGGCAGGAAGGACTTTCTCCTATCCCTACAAGAACATAGGGAGGGCCCCATGTTGGAGAGTGTCTAGATGTGCAACGTCCCCTTACCAGTAGTTTGTGGTAGAGGGAATGACTCCATAACATGTGTAATGAGCATGGGAGAGACTCCTATATAGAGTTTTTTCTTTCATGGGGAAGACCCTCATTTGGGTTTATGGTGGTGCGGGGTGGACCTCCATGTTGAGCCTAGTAGTGGGGATGGCCCGCAATTTCCATGGTGGCAGTATGGGGAGGACCTTCGTACCAGGTTTTGTCACTGCAGATTGGTCTGCGGAGGTTATTTCTTGTGCTAGAGACGAAGATAGTTGACCCAGCCTGCCCATGGGGTGGTTGGGGCCTCGATCCAGGTCAGGCATATAAATTATTCTGCATAGCATACGCAGGGGTCTGGTGATATAATTCAGTGGTTGCTCGGGCCATAGTAGCGGCAGACATTGATACCCCTTGGAGGGTGTCCTCTTCGGCATGTGCCCGACACTGGCGTCGGGTCAGATGGACCGGGGCCGGCACTGCAGGCATATAGCTTACCTGCTCTTCAGATCCAGGGACTGGGTTGAGACACTAGAGAGGCCTGGTGGGGGCCCTCCTTGGGGGCCCCTAAAGTAGGATCCCAGCTGGGTTGGCCTAGGCATCCCCTAATTCATCGACATAGGGGAGAGAGTCGTCGAGGCATTTTGAGGAGAGGCTCCCGAAACGATTGTACGCTGTAGTGGGTAGTAGTGGATCCGTGTGTGGCCCTTGAGGGCAGTGGTGGTGATGAGGCACATATTCCTCTAGATCCTAGAAGTCCATATCCCATGTGAGGATAATACCATCCTCCTCATACTGGTGTATGAAGTCATTGATCACTATTCGCGGAATGACTTCAGAGGGGGAGATGGGGTGTGGGTGCCCAGAAGGTGGTGGAAGTCATTGCAGAAGTGGTGGAGCCATGCAGGATTGTCGTATTAGTCTTTACCCTATCCCTGCGTCGGTGGGAGGGTGGCGATTGAGCTCCCGGTGCAGCAACATGGTTCTTTAAAAGTAGGGAGATGGAACCATTAGTGCTGAAACAATGAAATCGGCGTCCAGTGCCCCAATGTCATCCCGTATTCCATGAATTATAAGAGGGGTCCACATTGAAAACGTCATAGATAAGGATTTCCAACGTTTTGACTGCCCCAACTTCTGGTGAGTTTCACACCAGGCTCGCTATTTTCTTTGCGGGACCCGACGCTGGACAACTGAATTGGGTGACACATCAACCCACTTATGTCTCGAATGCTACTAATCTCCACATTGAGGGGAATAATTTCACGTTGGGTTCACTATTTCTATTTCCAATGCTTTTACCGAGGAGCGCATGTGTCCGTCTATTTCGGGGATGACAACGCTATTTGTTACCCCGCATTCCTGCTTTCCAATGGCGGGTGACATCCGTTCCTTGTTTAGGGACATTTTATCCTTGATAAAAACATAGTGATGGGATGTCAGTTCTTCCTTCTGTGGATTCCTCCTCGAAACTCGTCACCTAGTTCGGGTCTCCCTTATAGATTTAATACGTTGTTCATGAAACTCTTTCCCATTCCATATCTTCATAGACAACGATTAATTACAGTGCTTCTATCAGGACATTCAAAAGGGTCCATCCAAGGAAGTATCCTTTGGTCGAGGGAGTAGTCACATTGGACATCACTGGTGTGTCTGGACACTTGAACACTAAAGAATCTGGGTTTCTTCCCCTTATTATAGGTCTTCTCAAGGGCACTGAAGCCCGAGGCACCCCACGTTTAATGTGCGGAATTAGATGCCATAGGCATGTCCCTGGGGTTTTTTTCAACATCCACTGTTTAACACAGGTTATGCTGTGAGTTTATCATCTAGTGGAGACATATCAGACTGATCGGATCACTGACTAGAGTGGATTATGTGTAACCCCTAATGGAACAATGCTGTTGGGGAAAACATGTGGTTAGTTACCCAATTACTTCTAGGAGCAATGAAGAGGTGAATTTACATGATCTTACCAGAATGTGGAATCCTGGGTAAGAATCAATATGGTTGATGGATGTTTATGTGAAATGGAGGGGGAATGAGATGGACCATCATGAGGATGATGGTGATATCAAGGTTGACAGCGGCTTACCACTGATTGGGGTTCCAATGGTTTACCGCTGATGACGCTGAAAATGGATTACCACTTAAAGGGGATTAACATCAGGGATGCATCCTACATATCCTATCTTGGAGGCAGGGATCAATGTCAACATAGTTCATCTAAAAACGGCTTACCATCTATTGGGGACTCCAAAAACTTACTGTCAAATGATGTTTACAATGGCTTACCACTGATTGGAGTTGACAGCGGCTTACCGCTGAGTAAAGATCACAATGGATTACTGCTGGATGGGCACAAAAAAGGGGAATACAATTTAACATCATGCAGTATGGGGGTGAATCGACGTGAATAAAGACATGTGGTCCAAATATGTGGTGTGATTGATCCTCTTGGAAGATTCCTACATAAATTTCCTTGGAAAGGATCAAAGTCCACGTAGTTCAGGTTGGTGTTGGTGAACCGACATGAAGGGGGTCGGAATGACCAGGTGTTGGTCTTGAACCACAGGGAGGCTTCCTATGTATGTTACCTTGTCTAGGATCAAAGTCCTCATAGTTCGGGGATAGTGGATGTAGTTTAACGTCAAGCTAGACGAAAAGGGGGCATGTCGTTTAATGTCATGAGGGACGAAGGTGATCCGACGTGAAGGAGGTCAGAACCAATGGATGTTGGTCTTGAACCACAGGGAGGCTTCCTACTTACCTTGCCTTGGTAAGGATCAAAGTCCATGTAGATCGGGATGGTGATGGGGCTTACACTCTAGGCTGACCAGAAAGGATGTCATGATCGGTGTTTACTCAAAGTCCACGTGAGTCATGCTCTATGTGAGAAACAAGAGTCAGCAAAGACCCGACGATCACATTGAAAAAGGTGCATCTGTGGGATGTGGAATGGGGATTACAGGTGGTTAGTGGCCCAAATAGGAAATGTGGGCTTATGCATGGAGTGGCCCAGAGGAGATGGAGACATGGACTTACTCCAGGGTGGAGGCCCTATGGTGACAAAGCCCAATGGGAGATGGATTTTTCAAGGAAGAATATAAGAGGGTATCGATGCCCATCCCACCCTTCGTCAGCCTTTACCACTGAAGAAGAAAGGAGGAGCAGTGGTACTATTCCTGTAAGAAAGCCTAGGGGATTATACCAAGGTGGTTTCCCTTTCCCCACGGATAGACACCACTCCGATAAGGAGGATCTAATTCCCGGTGAGGGATGGTCACACTCCCATGGAGATGAGCGGGCATGGATAATGTCCAATCCGGAACACCCCGTATAGGATGCATGGGGTGAGGTCACAGTTTAATGTCATGTGTCGATGACGATGGTGCTTGGAAGTTTGACATCCTACATCTCGAACGAGGTGGGTCCACTCCACACCCCTAGGACTTACATGACTGGTATGTCCCACCCCTTGGGGAAGGGAAGGCATTAGTAATGTTGTGTCCATGGGGTGTCATGAGGTGATCCCATTGGGGTTCCACGTTAGCATGGATATGCGAAGATGCAATATCCATTAGCATGCCTATGTGAAGAAGCAAGAGGAGAAGCAATACAATGTGAAACACCACCCAAGGGACTTCAAAGTTACTTCATACGAGCCAAGAAGGTCATATGGGAAAATGGTAGGTGATGTAGATGTTTTGGGCGTGGGTTGCGGCCTAAAATTTTGTCTGAAAAAGTGACATCGAACACGTGCACATAAAGAGGGAGGCTTGCGTGAAAAATGGAACAATTGCATGAAAAATTCCGAGTTGACGCACAATTGAGACACTTGTGAGAAAAATTCTGGGTCGGCGTGCAATTAGAGAGGTTTGGAACACAAAAGGGGGATGCAATTTTGCATGCAATTGGTAGAGGTTGCGTGCAAGGAATAAGGGTTACAAACAATTGGAAGGGATTGCGAGTTGCGAACAATTGGAAGGGATTGCATGCAATTGGATGAGACTACATGAAATTTTAAGAGATTTTACACAATTGGAATGGATTGTTCCCAAGTGATAGGATGTAAAGGTATTTAGGAAAGGGTTAAGCCCGAGAGGTCATGCGTGAAGGCAAACCCCTGGGTGGCCTGTCGGAAAAAACCTTGTACCTGAAAGTCATCATTTGTGCATAGGAGAGGTTGATTTCATGCAGAGGAGATAATTTTTAATCTTCAGCTGCCTAAATTCGAAGGGGGCCCTTCTATTTATAGGCACTCAGGGTCTGTGGATCCCTGCAGAAACTAGTCCACACAAAAGATTGTGCGTCAGTGTTGGAAATGAAAAACATCAACCGTGCAGGTGAGGCCGCGTGAAAATTTCCACACCTGTGGTCGGGTGTGTGAAAGTTTTTGCACCTACCTGGAGAACTTCCCCAGATCCCACGGTTTTCCATGCAAGTGAGGTTTTTTCACCCACAACTGATATGTCTTCACGTGGCCCTTCTAGGCCCTACATAATTAATAACCAGGTCAAAATATTTCTTCACCTTATTGCGCCAAAACCGCCTTCAGCCATTGAGAATTTTTCGGAATCTACACATGTAAGAAGCTAAAAGGTCATCACTTTTTCCTTTACTATATGTGTCATAATTGTTGACATTAATCTCTTCAGAGAAGATGGTGGGCCAAGATGTTTTCTTATTCTCTGAAGTGGAGGTATATACCCTACAAGTTTTCTCATAAACTCTTGGTTTAATTGCATCCTTGGGAGAAACATTCTGTTATTGATTCATTTTTTCATCATTATCAGGGGAAATGTCAATTATATCAAGGATTTTGTGCTTATTATCCTCAGTTTTCTACAAATTAGTCTTTTGAGCATATGTATATTTATTCTTCTTGAGACAATTGTTCACAACATGACCTCGCAAAGAGTAGAAGCTACATAATGTGTAGCATCTATCAGTAGATGAATCAGGAAAAATAACATTGAAATCCTTAAAGAATTTTGTAAATATTTCATAAAATATATTCAACGAAAGCATATCATCATCTGTTTCAAGAATAACCTTATGAGCTACTGTTGAACCTAGTTCATCCTCTACCAAGAACCTAGAGAAGTGACCAAAGTGGTCTACTTATGTTCCCTTGTCAATATTAATTGGTATACCAATCAACAACACAATATCATATAGAAATCTAGGGTCTCCGAGTGTACAATTTAATCTATAGAACCTTACCCAAATTTGAGGAGTGGTATTACTAACCTCAAATGGGTTGAAATTTTTACCACATTCATGAAGGTGAAAGATCCCCAGTTTGAGTGCTATGGAGTCAAATACCCAAGCCTAAACTTTCAATTCTTCCATGGTAAATAAAATATAGAAGTATCCCCATCAAAGGGAGACACATTTCCAAGATGAAAAATCCAATAACAATGATATCCGCTCCTTAATTTAATCTATTTTTAGAGGATTTTTTCCTTTAGGAAAAAATAAACGAGCATTAATAAAAAACTCCCTCATTTTTAGCCACTCTAAAAAATCATATCGGTTAGCCCTGATATGTGCTACGTTCCCTATTATTCGGATGGGGGAATCCACCACCC
The DNA here is from genome assembly GCA_963277665.1 of Viscum album. Taxonomy (NCBI): domain Eukaryota; kingdom Viridiplantae; phylum Streptophyta; class Magnoliopsida; order Santalales; family Viscaceae; genus Viscum; species Viscum album. The sequence continues at coordinate 363,486,867 of OY728166.1, read as the reverse complement.
CTTTAAGGAAAGAAAAGGAATGATTTTTAGAATCTCCCATGGTCTTCGGAACACCATGATGTTCCTGAAAGTCCAGCGAAGCAAGGTCCTGGTGCCCTCCCACCTTGCCCTTTAGTGCCATCTCTATTCGAGATACAGTTGCCTTGGTAGGTTGACCATCAATAATCTTCACAGCGTGTTTCTCCGTAGCCTCCTTATCTACCCTTACGCCATATCCTAGAAAATCCACCCCTGTTTTCTAAAGCTCAAACATTCCCAGTGAAGAGACCATATGGCCGGCCATCGAGTCTGAAGGAACCGATAAGCACGACGTCGGCCGAGCACCATCCACCCTATGTGACACTAGGGAATGACCAAGATAGTGTGGAACCATTCTCGTTGAGGTGGAACCCTAATTGCCATTTCCATTGGATAACCCAGACCATCCCTACATCGCACCTATTTATTTCTACAATAATAAATTAATGTAATATTTACTTAAATAATTTAAAATAGAAAATAAATTAACAATTTAAAACATTTTAGACTATATAATTATTGTTTTATGTTTTTTAGAAAATGTATTATTCTTTTTATATAATTTAATGAAATGTAGTTTTTAAAATATTTCAATAGTTCAAAATTTGACACTATTCAATTCAGGGATCTTTAAAAACACCATGATAATATTTTATCCTTGAGAGAAATATATTATCATACCCTTAATGGTCCAGGTTCATCTATAAAAATCATTAGATATATTAATTATTAGAAATTATATTTATTTTAATATTTTTAATAACATTTATTTGATATTTTTATTATTAAAATAAAACATTAGTTTTGTGTAATTATTTAATATAATTAATTTTTGAGTTAAAATTAAAAATAAAATACTCTGAAAAAATACTCTATATTTCATAATAATACTTATAGTAGAATATTTCTTCTAAAAAACCCTACATTGAAAATGTTATATTTACTAAAACATGGATTTGAAAACAATAACATCACTTTAAATAAAATTTTATAAGTGCCATAATATTTCCCATATGTATCCAAAAGGATAATAACTTTAAACCTTGAAGATTATGGTCAAGATATACTTGGCCAATATGATTTTTTTCATGTTTTGTGGTATTTTAATTTTTATTATCATTTTAATAAAAAATATTTTATTGATTCTCCATCAATTAAATAATATCTCCACCATCAATGTATAAACCTTTAATGTCATTATTTATTTCTAAAAAATTTAAAATAAAAAAACCATGATAATGGAAAGCATTTTATTTTTCAAATGAGAATTTACATCCAATTTTTTTATATTCTACTATTAATAATGATTTAGATTTTCATGTTTGAGTAATTCATATTTAACTATTATTTAAATAAAATATATTAAATATTATAATTTCATAAAAGTGAATCAAAAATGGTGAAATTTAGAACCAATAATGATTTAGGTATAAACACAATCATCCGGTTATATTATTAAAAATTTTATGAATAAATTATTATATTATTTTAAACCTTATTTACTCAATTTATGTATTTAATAAATCAAAAAAATTTCCAAATTCATTAATCATAATTCCCAAAAATAAAAGAATTATATTTAAATAATTTGGGTCAAATAATTCCAAACATAGAATCCATGTTTATAAATTTAAAAAAATAATATAAGTTTTAGAAATTAATTTAAAATTAATCTTGTTTTCTGAATGTGAAAACATGTTTCAAACTTTAAAATGTTATAACATATTGAAATGATTTTACATGTACATTGAATGTAAAATTAATTCCAGGGGCTAAAATTATATTAAATTGTAAAACTATAATCATTTTTCTACTTTAAACCCATTGAATAATATGAATTAAACATAAAAATCCTTTTGATGATTAATTTTTTTTCAATTAAAATTTAGTATCTTTCTATTAATCCATGCATGAAACTTATCAGAAAAAATTGAAAAAATCATCCAATGTAAATTTTTATATATTTCTTCCAAAGAAGAAGTTTTTTTTAAAATATTATTTTAGCATTTGTAAAAAACTATCATGAAAATTGATATTCTATCAAAATCTGAGAAACTTCGTTTTTTAATAGTTATTTTTTCTAAAAAATTGAATTTGTTCATATATATTGTCTAGAAAAAAATATACGATGAATTTTAAATATCATATTTAATTATTACACATATATTTCATTAATAAAATACATAAATAATTATTTTTAAATTTTATAAACTCAGTTATTTTCATTTCAAGAGTATTTTAGAAAAACCATTCTATTTATTGAAAAAGGGGTTTATAGTCATTTAAAATTAATTTCACCCAAAATAATTAATTATATATACTTGTGTATAGATTTTTTTCATATTTTACATAATATTGTTCATACCCTCCTTTATAATGGCTATGTTATAATATACCATAATAATATTTAGTTGTTCATTTAAACAAAGTTTTGCATGAAGTGAGTTCTATCAAAAGATCTTGAAATTGTTTATAACACAATTCAAGAATAGCATTGTGTATAGTGAAATCTAATCTGGTGTTACAAGAAGCACAATCATATCTGGGTGTAGCATAACAAAAAATAAACCAAAAAAATTAAAAAAATCTACCTCAAAAAAAATGTGGTGATACTTTTTATCCACAAAAAAATTTATTTCTCCCTTGAAATTCCTATGACTTATAAAATGGTTAATACTTAATAGTTTATTTTATAGATACCCATATAATAAAAAATGTCCAAAAATTCATTTAATAAAATTAATAGTTGGAAAATATTAGTTACCAAATGTAAATAATTACTAGGTCTCTACTTAGAAGAACATATGCAACGATTTGGACATAGTGAAAAAACGTAAATAATCATAGAGATTGATAAAGAAAATTGATCAAAATAAAGTGGGTGATTTAAAGAAGGGTAATAATATCAAATCCATAAACTAATGAAGCATGAATGAGGTTATTGATATCATAAAAATGATGATAATAAGACACCTTTTTACATTAGGATACAATTTCTTAATGTTGACGAATTTTCATGAAAAGATATACTTACTTGATTTTCGTACAATCTCACCAATATACTTTCCTTCAATAATTTCCACTTCATCTGTTATTCAATGAAATGAAGTTTCAATTTTCATTCCTGAAGTGTTAGTAAATCATGCAATACATAAATTGAATGATAGGTCATTCCTTCTATATTTATCACAAAAAAATATTATCACAATTTATCAAATATGCATAAGTTCACCTATAGTGAGATAATAATTTATTATTACAAATCTCACCCTAAGTTTAACTTATACATCCCATAAATTTATAACCATGAAATCAATATGAATGCTCAAAATCCAAAACATCAGAAAGAGGTTAACTAACATGGCTTAACATTTTCCCCCAATTTATCATATGATATCTATTGTGGGTCACATTCCAAACATATGAACACCTTTATTATGTATTCTCTTGAGTCATGGTAAAATCCTAAATTAGTATATATCCTTATTGGAAATACGCATGTATCCTTGTTACTAAGATTAACGGATATCTTCCTTAAATCCTAAATATTTATATAATTCAATCCATTATATCATTACCCACTTAAAAAATATACAAAATTAGTTCTCATGAAACTAGTATCATCTATTTTACTTATTAATGTCTAACATATCTTTATCCAAATATAATTATCTTATCATAGGTTCCATAATAATGGTTTTCTTTCCCTTACACATTTTTTTTCAAAATATATCACCATTAACCTTAAATCGCTTTTCTTGGTCTTTTAAAATATTAAAAATATACTTTCCAATCCTAAATGAAAAACGTATACTTAACACATTTATATATTTCTTAATTTGTATAATATAATCACTGAATTCTTAAACATATAATCCTCAATAATCAGAATTTATTCTTAAACCATTACTCAAGATCCATCATCTTAGACTTTCATAATATATGAATCATGTCTCAAGGTTCCTCAACCACAATCAAACTAAGATTTTTTTTTTATTGTAAAAAATAATTCTAGAACATTCCATACCTTTCACATGTCATTTAAAATATCTTAATCCTTCTAATTATAACCAATAATCACATAACCTTCTAAATTCCTTTCATGAGATTTCCACTTAGAGAATTGATTTTCATAATTTCCATTAATTCAACATCTGAAACATTCAATGTCATCTATGGTCTATCTAGTTCTTTTTACTGACTAAGGATGGAAGTAAAAGTGTGGGAAACAATTATCATAGATAAAATCACATATTAAAGGGAAATTATTTATAATTTTCCAATCTATGACACAATAGGTATCATAATAGTTTATTCATTATTGTTACCAAAATTCTATTATTTTATCCTTTAGTTAGTCTTATCCTGAGAGAAATCCCTATAGATATAAATAGAAATTTCTCTAGGGATCTCAATAATGTTTTTCATCCTTTTTCCAAAGGTTAACTAAACCATAACACTAATACCAACTCTATTGAACCAAGCATGACGTATAAGAAAAATAAATTACTTTTGAATAATACTGAAAAAATTATAATAATATAGTACCAAATACCATATCAGTTTAGGGCCTTTGGAATCATAGTACACATTCTTCTAATTTTTGGAAAGATATTAAACATCTCCCATAATGATATTCCCATTTAGTATCCCATCCAAAAACCTTTCTTTATAACCTGAGGAAAGGAAAACATATAAAGGGATGATATCAGATGATCAGTAAGGGTATTAAAAGAATTTATGTATGCATAATAATCACATAATGGTATTAAAACATGAGCATAATATTATCAGATCATACACTTAATATCAAAATACCATGTGTATAAGTTGTGGAATAATGATTTAAAATTCATAAGACCATAATCATAAGGAAATAAATATCATATTCCAAAAAAATCATAATATAAAAATAAGACATCAAATTTCTGACAGACTCATAATCATATATTATGATTTACAAAGTATAAAAGGCATCGCTTCTAAGTCCATCATGGTAGTATGGGTTCACTTAACATATGATACTGGTAGTTATGTTTCATTCATATAACCATCTTGGTAGTCATGGTTTACTCCCGTAACCACCTTTGTATTTAAGGTCATTTACATCAATATCATGAGATATAAATAACTACCCAATGTATCTGAGGAATATATAGGCCCCAATAAATAATTAATTCATACATAAATGTGCCACAAAATCATAACTAATAATATCATAATACATGAAATAAAATGGGAATCATAAACATGTAATCATATCAGAACCAATAGAAAAGATATAGGTTTCAAAACCATTTTATCAAAATCATAACTCATGAAAAGAAGTGGGTTTCTAAAAAATTGTCCATCAAAAAATGAACCATTTGAAGAAGGAATATGAATGTATTTATTGAACTATAACAAATTATGTTATCTTCGATAGGGAAAGAATTTTACATATGACTTGAAACATGACTTTTCCATAAAAACCACCTTTTCAAAGATAATAACATTTTCAAAATCCTTTTTTAAAATACTTTTAAACCATATAACGTAATAATTAAAAAATTGTTTAAAATTTTTCTTGAGGAATATATCCTTTCCTAATTGATTTTTTTTCTTAAAATTTTAGGAAATTTTTAAAGAAATAATTTTATTTGAAAACAACAATGAAATAATTTAAGGGAGTCCTAAACTAAATAAGGATCCATGATGGCATAAAATCTCATTTGTTCCATTTATTTTTGAATAACATTCTTCTTGTTCCTTCCTATAAAAAAACAAAAAAAAGTACATCATTAGGGAAATGAAATAAATATTCCTTTTAGAACATGTAGTAAAAGTAAGAAATGGGTAAAATTGACTTTAAAAATCCAGAGGATAATATTAAAACATTTTATGAATAAATTTTTAAAAAATATGGAAATTAATGCTAAATATTATCCCAGAGAGATGTAAAATGAAACAATACCAATTGTTAAATGTATTGGGAAACAAATAATTGTCAATTGAAATCCATAGAATCATATTCCCCATAAAATAAAGAAAATTATAAAGATATAAAATTTGTTTGTTAGTTTATATAATTCTTATAACAGAAATTAATGGTCAGAATATATAACACATACGAGAGAAAAGTAATGTATAAGGCATGTGTCTCACAGAAATAAAGGTTATACATAAATACCTTACATTAGGTCTCGTTTATTTCATATGTGTCTAAACCTCTTGTATAAGGGTTTAAATAATTTTATTAACATATTAAATAATCATATTCATTTTTATGATATCATAGGTGATCAGATTATTACTGGTTTGTTAGTAACATTATCACTCATATTTTGGGTGTTAACAACATCCTGTGATTATTGATGTTTTGTCATATAATATTTAATTCAGGCACATGGGATATAATTAATTCATTTAAAAATGATATAAAGATAGTAAATATTATATTTATTCATTCTAAACATTATTATAATAATTAATTAATGGTAAAAATAGAAAATTAATTTCATCACGTCATGGATATAGTAGGTCATATGTACACACGAGCAATGATATCATTCCATTAATAGTAAAAACGTAAGGAATTGTATGGTATATATCCTTTTACAAGACAAAAATCATGTTATAAAAACTATAAACATCTATTTGCATAATTATAATCTTCCAAATATTGTGTTGATGAAAAACAGATTACACAACGACATGGAGACGATAGGTTGAACATACGCACACAAGGTAATTGCATGTTTTGTATGATGAGTAGAAGATAAATTATAGTTGTTACATTATCATAGTAAAATAAATATATATAAGTGATACTGGATTTTTTATTTAAAATTAAAACAACTCATGAATAGTAAGTAGAAGAAGAAATAAGTTTGATGTAATCGGTAGAGGAGAACACCTCTGCTTTGATTAACTCCCTATAGATCTCCTCCTAATTTCACTACAGTTGGTAATTTGAGAAGACAAAAACCTATAGAATATTACTATGAAATTTGATAATTAAAATGGGAAGGGGATAGCCAAGCATGATGTCTCAATTTGAAGTGAATATTTGACATAGGAGCTTCCATTTTATAATTTAGTTGAGGGGTACTTTTAGAATCTCAAAAAATATTAATTTATACAAAATCAAACCACATAAAAAACCTCAAAAACATTATATTTTTAAATATGAGATATTATATGGTTGTAATATCATAAACTAATAAATTTTAAACAAATGTTTCTTTAAATTTAATCCTTGTCATTTTAATCATACCATTCTTATTCTATTTTAAATTTATTTGCATTAACCAACTATTCAATATTAAAATAGTGTAATTTTAACTTATTTGATCCATATTATATCATACATGAACAATTTCGAACATTTTAGAACATATCATAATTATTTTATATTTTTAAAAATGCATTATGATTTTTAAATTATTTAATAAAACATTATTCTGAAAAAATATCTATAGTTTCATTTTTGACACGATTCATTATATGGTTTTTGTAACATATCGGGAAATGGTGTTATCCTAAAGAAATTTATTATATCTATAAGGGGCCAAGTTAATCCAGAATTTTTTTGATATATTAATTATAAAATTTTTCAATTAGTTTAATATTTTAATAACATTAATTTGATATTTCCATTAATAAAACAATTACTACATCTGTTCGGTGTAATTTTTTAATATAATTATTTATTGAATAAAAATTAAAAATAAAATACTATGATGAATATAAATTCTATATATTTACTAATAATACATATATTAAAATATATCTTATGAAAAATCCAACATTAAAAATGTTATATATATTAAATCATGAATGAGAAAACATCAACATCACTTTAACTAAAATATTGTAAGTGTCATAATATTGTCCATATGACTCCAAATATACAATAACATGACCATTTGGATTATTATGGACTTCATATACTATACAAATAATATATTTTCAAGTTATTTTTATTTTAATAGTTCTTATAATTTTAATAAAAAATAATTTATTGATTTTTCATAAATTCAATAATTTCTACATCATCAATGTATATGCCTTTAAGGCCATTATTTATTTAATAAAATTTACAAATAAAATACCATGATAAATTAAAACATTTTATATTTCAAATATTTTGTTATATTTGAACTTATATTTTGTATAACATTAGATTAAAAATCATATATTTATTAAAATTTTATAAAGACATATTTATCTTTTCTTTAAATAATATATATTAAATGCTTTACTGTCATCCAAGTGGCTTTAAAAGTAAACCATATTTACCTAATGATTATTTTGGTCGAAACACACACAGAAAATGATCTTATTACAAGGGTTATGGTAAATTTATAATATTATTTTTAAGCTTTATTACCCGATTTACTATTTTACTGAATTAATAAAAATTACAGAATTTACTATTCATAATGCCAAAAAATAAAAGAAATATATTTACATAATTAGGACCTAATGATTCCAAATATGGAATAATTTTTTCTAAATTAAAAACACAGAATATTGAGTAATAAATTTATATTTTACCTCTATTAGAATGTGAAAAAATGTATTAAAAGTTAAAACATTTCAAACGATTTAAATGTTTTTATATCTACGATCATTGTACAATTTATTCCAATGACCTACATTATATTAACTAATAATGATATAATATATTTATACATTAAAACTATTCAATAATATAACTTATCAATATAAAATATTTTGATTAAAAAATTCACTTTCTATTAAAATTTTCTATATTTTTACTATTCATCAGAACATGAAACATATCATAAAAATATCAAAAAATAATCCAAAGTAAATTTCATTATACTTCATACAAATAAAAAGATTATTTTTTCAAATAGAATAAAAAAAGGTGTTTAAAATTAGATTTAAAATTGGTTCTACATTAAAAGGTGGAAAATCATCATTTTTTGAAAGATGCATCTTTTATAAAAAAATTAATTTTTTCTTATATTAATACTATAAAAAATAAAAGATTATTTTTAAACACTCGATTTAATATAGGAAATATATATATCATAAATAGAATCCTTCAAGAGTCATTTTAATATTTTATAAATTCAATTATTTTCATTTTAATATTTTTTTGGAAAACATTTACTTTTATGGATTTTTTTTCATTTATAAATAATTTCACACCAAATAATTAATTATATATACATGTGTAAAGAATATTCTCTTAACATAGTTAATATTTTTCATTCTCACCATTATAATGGAAATGTTATAAAGTAACCTATTAATATTTTTTTGTTCTCTTAAACTCGGCCTTTCATGAAAAGAGTTCTATCAAAAGATATTTAAATTATGTGTAATAGAATATAAACATATTATTGTGAATATAGAAAGATATGATATTGTTGTGTGTAGTTCAGGCTTTTCTAGATTTAGCTTACTAAACAAGATATGAAATAAATTAAAAAATATATCTCATAAAATTCATGGAGAGTTACATTTTATCCCCTTAAAATTAATTTCCCCCCCAAAATTCATCTCTATTATATAAATATTAACACTTAAAAGTTTATTTCATAGAAATACACATCCTAACGAAAATACTCAAACAAACGTTCAACAAGTAATAGTTGATAAATAATAGTTACACATATTAAATCCTAACTACATCTCCACGGAAGAGAACATTGGTGTAGATTTGGGCATGGAATAAAAGCGTAAATAATCATAGATATTGATAAAACCCACTGATTAAGAGAGAGTTTGTGATCTAAGGATAGTTAAAAATAAAAAAACATAAACTAATGAAGCATGAAATAGGTTATTCATATCATCAAAATGATGATTATAAGACACCGTTTTACTTCAAGATCATTTTTCCTAATGATGATGAATTATCTTAAGAAGATATACTTACTTGCTATATGTACAATATCACCATTATTCATGCCTTGAACACTTTTAACATAATCTATTACCCAAATAAATGAACTTAAAATCATTATTCCTAAAGGGTTAGCAGATCAATAGATCGATTAATAGAATGATAGGTCACTAAAACTTTTTTTTATTACAATAACAAGTAAATAACATGTTTTCAAATATCCATAAGTCCACCTATGGAGAGATAGATATTTATTATAATAAACATCATCTAAATCTTAACATAAGATTTACATTAATTGAAAACCTTAAACCCTTATGAGAGATAAAAATCCAAAACATCAAAAAGTGTTGCAATAACTTTTCATAACATTTATCCCTAATACATCATAAATTATATATTATTTGTCACATTCCAAACATTTGAAGACCTTCATCATGTACTCTATTGAGTAATGGTAATAACCATAATTACTTTATATCCTTATTGAGAACATGCATGTTTCTTATTCTTAATCTCATTGGATATATTCCTTATATCCAAAAAAGTGATATATATCATCCATTATATCATAACACTCTTGAAAAAAAATCCCTAATTAGTTCCCAAGAAACTAGTATCATCCAATATACTAATTCATGTCCAATATATCATTATTGAAACATCATTATCTTAAAATAACGGACATATTATGGTTTATCTTTCACTTAATCATTTGTTCTCCAAGTATACCACTATACCCTTAAATCACTTTTCTAGGTCTTTATAATTATAGAATATGTTCTTTCCAATCCTTAACGAAAAAACTCATATAGAAAACAACTATATATTTCATGATTCCTATACTATAATCATTGAATTTCGAAACATATACACCTAATTTATCCAACATTATTATCTAACAATTACCCAGGATCGAAAATGTTATTCATTCCTAAAATATGAATAATGTATTATGTTACCGCAACCTTAATCAATTAAATATTCTTAGTTTTAAGGTAAATAATAATGATTGAAAATTAAATACTTTTCACATGTCTTTTACAATCTCTGTATCCTCATCTTTGTAACCAACACTCATATGATCTTCATGATTATCTTTTTGATATTTACACTTAAGAAATCTATTTTCATAATTCTAATACTTTACACATCTAAAACATTCAATGTTAACCATGTTCTATCAGGTTTCAACTATTAACAAAGGCCAGAATGAAAAGTGTCATAAACAATTATCATAGATAAAAATAACACAACAAAGGAAAATTGCATATAATATTTAAATATATGACAAAAAAGGTTAATTCATAGGCCATTAATTATTGTTAAAAAAATTCTTGTATTTTAACATTTATTTAGACTTATCCTTAGATACATACACATAAATATACTTCGAAATATCTATATGGATCTCAATAATTTTTTTTCTTCCTAGTATCCAATGAATAACTAAATTTTCACTCTAATTCCAACTATAACCCCCCAAGATTAATGTAGATGTACATTATAGTATTTTTTTAGAATTTATAATACATTATACTAAAAGATTACCAAATACTGTATTAGTTTGGTTCCATTGGAATCTTGGAACACATTATTCTAATTTTGTGAAATATCTTCAACATCTTCCATAAATATTTTCTCCTTTAATACCCCTTCCTAAAACATTCATTTATCACCTATGGAAAATAATACATATAAAGGGATGAGTTTATATGATCAGTAAGATTATAAATAAATATGTGATCACAATAAAAACACGAGGGTATGAAAACATGACCATAAAATTTTACGATCACACCCTACATTTCAGAAGATCATATGCGTAATTAGTTGAATGAAGATTGAAAAATCATAATAAAGGAATCATAAGGATGAAAAGAACATAATTTTTGAAATCATAACATAAGAATAAGATATAAAATTTGACGCTGACACATTAGAATGTAAAATTATTTCTATAGTAGTCATGGAATCGCTACAAAGACTATCTTGGTAGTATGGGTTTACATTCAAATACATCTTGGTATTCATGGTTCACTCCCATAAAAATCATGGTAGTCATGGTTTACACTCATAATAATCTTAGCATACAAGGTCATTCATGTATATCTCATGAGATATAAATCTTTACCAAATCCATCTGATAGGGATATAGGTCTCACCAATCTTATAATGAAATCATACATACATGTTAAACAAGATCATAAACAGTAATATAATAATCCATAAAAAGAAATGGGAATTATAGACATGAAATAATATCCTAAACAATGGAAAATATACTAGTTTCAAAATAATTTCATCAGAATCATAAACCTTGAAAAGAAGATGGTTTCATAAACATCATGATAGAAAAACAAAAACCATTAGGAGAAATTATATGAATGGTATTATTGAACTATAACAAAGTATATTATCATAGATGGGAAAAGAATTTAAAATATAACTTGGAACATAAATTTTCATAAAAAATAACCTTTTAAAACATAAAATAATTTTTTGAACCGTTTTCTGTAAAACCACTTTGAAACCAAAAAATGTAATTATAAAAAACAATTTAAAACATTTCCTGAGGAAAATATACTTTCTATAGTGAAATTATTTTCTTTTTTTAATATTTCACAAAATTCAATACGGAAAATTTTCATTTCAAAAAAACCTTGCAAGCATTTATGGTATGATTCAAGTGAATAAGGTGTTATTACAGTGTAAAATATCATTCATCCTGTATAAGTTAAAAAATATTCTTCTCAAAAAATTTCCAAAAATACAATAAAGTAGCTCATTTGGAAAACCAAAGAAATATTCATTTAAAAATGTATACAAACATTAAAATTTGGGTAAAAATTACTTTAAACATCTATAGGATAATAGAAAAACAATTATAAAATATTTTTTAGAAAACATGGACATGGTTGATAAGTATTCTACAACGAAGACATAAAATAAAACAATCCAAAATATTTAACAGGTTTTGAAATAAATACCTATCACTTGAAACAAGTAGATTCATATTCCATATAAAAGACACAAGATTATTTGGATATTTAAATAGCATAATAATCATGATAATAATCATATAATAAATTAATGGGTAGCATATAAAACACATATAATAAATAAGTAGTGTATAAGGCATGTGCCACACTGAAATAAAGGTGAGACATTAATCACATACCATGGGTTTTGGTTCCTTTATACGGGTCTGAACCTCTTATATAAGGGTCTAAATAATGTTTTTAAATTATTTCATAATCATAGTAATTTTTATGATATCATATGTGATCATATTATAGCATATTTTTTTAATGACATTATAACTCATCTTTTTGGTGTTAATTGATTTATGTTATTATGCCGGTTTTTTTGTATATGATTTTATTCATTCATGTAGGATATTGTTATTACATTAATATAACGATATTATGATATTAAGTATCATATTTATTCATTATATTTATTTATATAATCATTATTTAATGGGGAATAATAAAAATAAACTGCATCATATTGGGGATACGGTAAGACATACATATGTATGATCGATGGTATCATTCAATTAATAGTTAAAATATAAGGATTTGTATGGTATATATATTTTTATAGATCCAATATCATGTTATAATCACTAAAAATTTTAATTTACGTAATTATACCCATCCAAATAATGTGGTGATGAAAAACATATTACACCATACAATGGAGATGGTAAGTTATGTGTATGCAAGCATTGGGATTTTATTTTTCTTATGATGGGTAGAGGATAGAATATGCTTTTTATAAAATCATAATAAAATATAAAAATATAATTGATACTGGATTTATCACATTATTATAAAAACACTAATTAAGAGTAAGTTGAAGAAGAAACAAGTTTGAAATAATCGATAGAAAAGATCGTCGCTTCTTCTACGATCTCCCTCTTGATTTCCTCTTAAAGGCACTAGAGATTATCATTTGAAAAGATAAGATCATATAGAATATAACTAGGTAATTTTATAAGGGAAATGGGAAGGGTATATCTGAGCTTTAATTCTCAAATTGAAGTGAATAAGTAAGGTAGGAGGTGCCCTTTTAAAAATTTAGTTGAGGGGAACTTTTGGAATCTCAATACATATTAACTTACAATAAAATAAAAACATATCCAAAAACCATAAAAATGTATGATTTTAATATATTATATAATATTAGGTTATAATACAATCAAAAAATAAATTTTATACAAGTTTATATTTCAATTTAAACCTTATCATTTTAATTAACCCTTAATTATTCTATTTTAATTTCACTTTGTTAACAAATTATTCAATATTAATAAAGGGTAATATTTAATTATTTGATTTAAATTTGTCCATAAATGAAAATTTTAGATGTGTTTAGAACATATCATTATTATTTTATATTTTTAAAAAATTATTATGATTTATAAATAATTTAATAAATCATTAGTTTGACCTAATATTAGTAGTGTCGATTTTGACACTATTCAATTCTTAAATTTTTAAGAATATAAAGATTAGATTTTTACCTCAACAGAATTATTTTATTATGTACCTATGGGGTCAAGGTAATCTTGAAAATTAATTAGATATTTTAATTTTACACTATTATATTAATTTTAATATTCTTAATAACATTAATTTGATTTTTCCATTTATAAAATAATTACTACATCAGAGTTTTTTAATTATTTAATATAATTATTTTATAAAAAAATTTAAAAAAATTACAAATATGAAGATAAATCTTATATATTTTTTAATAATACATATATTATAATATATCTTCTGGAAAATCCTATATAAAAATTCTATATATATTAAAACATGAAAGTGAAAACTTTAACATCACTTATAATAAAATTCTGTAAGTGTCATAATATTTTCCATATGGATCTAAATAGTAAATAACTCAACCCTTGGATTAAAATGGTATAAATATAATCTACCAATAATATACACTCACGTTTTTTTATTTTAATAGTTATTATCATTTTATTAATAATTATTGTATTTATTTTTTATTGATTAAATAATTTCGGTGTCATAATGCACAAGACTTTAAGGTAATTAATTATTACTTAAAATTTAAAATTAAAATACCATGGTAAATTAAAACATTTTATCATTCAAATGAGTAATTATTTTCAAACATATATTTTGTATAAAAATAAATTAAAAATTATATAGTCATTAAAATTTCAGTAAGACATGTTTAACTTTTCTTTTAATTAAAATATATTAAATGACCTAATCTCATTCAAGGGGACTTCAAATTATAAAATTTCAACCCAAGGAAGATATAGTTATAAAATAACTCATCCAATGTTATCAGTACAATGATTAGGGTATTCTTATAATATTATATTTACCATTAATAACCCGATTTTTTTACCCGATTAATATAAATTAACGACATTACAATTTATAATGAAAAAAAATAAAATGAAATATATCTCTGTAATTTTTACATACTATTAAAAAATATGTAATCCATTTTTCAAAATTAAAAATCAAATGTTTATCGTAATTAATTTAAAATTAATCTATTTTTTTGAATAAGAACTTGTTTTTAAAAGTTAAAACATTGAAAAAGTTTCAAATGTTTTTATATCTAAATTCCATGTAAAATTAATCAAAATTACATACACTATAATAAATTATATTAATATAATATATATATATTTTTTTTTAAATAAATTCAACAATATAACTTAACTATTTATATTATCTTGATGAAAAAATTTGTTTCAATTAAAATTTGGTATATATTTACTATTCATCAAAGCATGAATGTTCTAAGAAAAAATTAAAAAATACATCCAAAGTAACATATTTTATCCTGTATAAAAATAAGAAATTAATTTCATAAAATATAAAATAAAAATTTATTAAAAACTATATTTAATATTGGTTCACCATCAAAAGGTGGAAAAACAACTTTTTTTTCAAAAATAGATATTTTTTTAAAAAAATGAATTTATTCTTTTATGTTGTCTAGAAAACATATGAGATGAATTTCAAACATTATTTTGAATACCAAATGTATATATTTCATTAATAAAATCCATCATTGGTTATTTTATAATTTTATAATCACACTTATTTTCATTTAAGTAGTTTTTTCAGAAACACAATCCTTTTATAGAAAATGGTGTTGTTTTCATTTATAATTAATTTCTCACAAAAGAATTGGTTTTATATATATGTGCGTATAAATAATATTTTATAATTTAGTTAATAATTTTCTTACCTACCATTTTAATGGCTTTGTTATAAGGCAACATAAATTTTTTTGTTTTTTTCTTAAACTCGTCCTTCTGTGAAATGAATTCTATCAAAAGAATATGAAATTATGTGTAACACAAGACAACCATAGTGTTGCGTATAATGCAAGATAATATAGTGTTTCGTATAGAGATATCTTATATCAGTGTAGCATATAACATAAATCATAAAAGAAATTCAAAAAATATATGTCTCATAAAAATATAAGCATGTTAAAAAATGGCATGTATAAGCGAGAAACATAGTGTGTATATCTCTCACCATCTATCTGAGGAACATTCCTGGAAAAATGAAGGGTAAATTATGTCATGTAAAAAATGGAGTTCACAAACTGTATAAAGTACTAAACTGCATATGGTCTCTGATCTATATCATAACCAGTGAGGTAGCCATTGTATGTAAATACACAACCCATCTATGTCTTGAAAGGACTAGATGTTGTGTGTGTGTGATACATGATGTGTACTTTGGAAAACTTTTCACCAGGATATCTTGGTTATCACAAGATGTAATATATTAAATGCACTATTTGAAATCAATGGACATTGTTTAAATTAATTCGAAATTAATTCATGACACATTGAACAGAAGTTCAAGATGAGTGACTCCAGTTACACGATGTTTAATCTTGTGCTATTTTTTCAGAATCCTAAGCACCTCTGAATGAGATCTTTGATTTTAATTTGTCCAAAAAATTAATCATTATGATTTTATATATGATAATTGAATTACGTGGAATAATATCTCACTCTTCGGATTAAAAAAATGATTAATCATGAATTGAAAACAAAATAATAAATGTGTAAATCAATAAATTATATTTAAATAATTATAAATAATGTGTGACCACTATGATACCACTTCTAGGTTACAGGCATAGTGGAAGCATTTTATGGGTCATTCAAAACATTTATTTCTATCATGATCGATTACCAATCTAAGATTTACAAAATGATAAACGTCTTTATTAATGGAATTGAACCATAGAAAACTAGACAATGTATAGAATGATGAATTAAATCGAAGGATCATCACATGATATTTTTATTTATTTTAATTAATTATATAATTACTTTTCATTAATTATGTCTTCATTTATGGATCTAAAAACATATTTGTGTTGTACCTTTATTGTGTTGTATTAATTGGGAGAATATTCCCTCTAACAGTGATTCACACATGTTCAAAAAAAATCTATGATTGTTTTTGTTGGTATATCAGGGTGCTAGCATGAAAAATCATATCACTTGCATTATCCACCTTTGATCTCCATGAGAATTGCTTCCAAAAATTTCTCTTTCAACTCTATAGAATTGAGAGTGGGATTTGGGGGAAGATCTTGCTTCATTATTGGGATATTTTTTAAATAGGGATCACTTTAGGGATTGGGATGATGCTCTAAATTCATTGTTCCCAACTGAAAATAGAATTTTTCCCCTTAGGAAACAATAATTCTGAGTTAATATACTGTTAGGGGTACAATAAAATAATTACACAGGTTCCATTTATCATTTATATAATCCCTTCAGAAGCCTATTTCAAATGATGATAATAATAACATTATTTCTCTACATGTTCTTAACTTGAAAATTAAATAATATATTGTTTTATCAAATAATATAAAATATTTTTTTTATCATTATACATAATAAATTGTTTTTTTCATTTGTCTAGGATATTTATTTATACATGGATAATGACTATTTTTTAGTAAATAAATATTACTGCATTATTAACAAATAAATAAATATATATGATATTCAAAATGTAGAAAATATAAATCGTTTACATATTTTTCTCATGTCATGTTCTGTCGAATAACTGGTGATGGAATATATGAAATCAAGAAACTATGAATAATTGTTAAACCCCATAAAAGAATAATATTTATTCATCCTGTTAAATAATAATATATTATTTAATTATGATTCTGGAAAAACATAATGTGTGGCCCACTAAGCCTCTTTTCTTAGTAGCGTTAGGTGAAGGAACCTAAATTCCAACATTTTCATTTTGAAACATGCCAAGGCATCCACAAAGAATAAAATTAATGTAATGATGACATAATAACTCATATAGATGCTTACTGTGTAAAATAATCCCTTCATCATGATATCTCTAATCAATTTGGTTGCATGTCGTTACCATCAACCAATGTGCTTTATGTCTCTTTCTTTGACTTCTTAAAAATGGTCTTGCCTATAGAACACCATTTCCATTGATTTATTTATTATATATCATTTACAATAAAGGGACAAATATATCAACTTCTGTTAATGAAAAGAATGGAAAAATCCATTCTTTCATTGAATATTAATGCAATATTACTCATGATACACCCAATATATCTTACCTCATAATGAACATATGTCATCATGGTTATTATCAATACATCAAATTACATGACTCATAATAATCATTATTAATAATCGTAATGTCTACGGATCAATACACATGTTTCTAGATATGAACCTACAATGGAACATATAAATGTGGATTTCCTACCAGTGGGGACCATTCTCATAATATCCTACACTACATGTTGCCAAGGGCGTACACAATGATAATGTTCATCAATGTATTATGAGTGTCCACCCATGATATATTATATAATATTTTCCCTCAGATTCTATCATCTGGATACAAAACATTTATTTAAGAAGAGTGTCATTGCACTTATAGGATGTCATAATATTAGATAACTAATACGACCTTCTATCATGACATCTACTCATAGGAAATTATCACATACTATGTGACGTATAAGAACAATCCTTATGTGATACTGGGTTTATTGATATTTGAAACAATGATTAGAGTTTATCAAAAAGTACATTGAAGTTGATTCTAGGGAACAAACTCTAACACCATACTGATGTTCATTATGAATGTTGTTAACTAATTTTATATTATTATAAAATTAATATTTCCACTAACATTTAATTGATTTAAAATTATTAAAAATGAATCAATTCAATCATTTTCTCCACAATTTACTTTTTAAATTGTATTGATATATAAAATAAATAATTTTTGGAAATTTACAGATCAATTGTATTTTTAATCCATCATAAACATTATTTGTTATCGAAATTTCATTAAATTATTCACTTTAATTATAATTTATGTTTTCTTCCCATGGTTCATGATATTTTTATAAATTTATAGTCATGAAAAGAAAAAAATCTATTTTTTCCAAAAAAAAATTTCTAATGCTTTTGTAAATGTATTTTTCATCTATGTGATCTTTCTTTAAGGTTTTTTTCTTCATTTGTTATATGATAATATGATAAAATTTATTTCATTAATTTTGATTTTTATTATAATAATGTGTTAATGATGTTTCATGAAAGCTAATTCATTCACATGAGTTAATTAAAGTATGAAATAATAATGAGTACTCATATATTCTTGTTCCATATATATAAATGTATTATTATTATCTAATGGTGGTTATTTTAAATCTTTATAATGGTTTGGAAAATTTCTTAGATCTTGTGAGATCAAAAGGGTAATCATGAGGGTGTCTCATAACCAAGGGTACACATGATGTTGGCAAAGGACCAAGATGGTATATTGGTGATTAACCCAATACCAAGAGGGTACAAGTTCAGTTATTCGAATCCAATGAGAGTACACTAGTGGTTAGATTGAGCTAAAAAATAGGCACACGAGTATTTACCCTATTCATACATTTGGATGAATGTTATGGTGAGTAGCCTTGACATGTGATTTCATTATTTATGGTAATGGAGAGTAATCCTTATCTACTATGGGACTATGTACACTATGATGTTCTGGGTAGGGATCCTTGGCTAAGGAAATGAGTTTATACACTTATTCATATTCCATTCAGTTATTCCACGAACTAATAGATTAGTTTTATGATATTCTATTTCGGAAATCGATTTATTATTGATGATTACAAATTTTCATGACTCGTGTCAATGGTTTTAAAAATTCCTTATTCTGTGAGTAATTTTTTATTGCATATGACTTCTTATATATTATATTTAATGCTTTGATCATTTCATCATACACTTAATATTATCTGATTCTCACTTTCTATCATCGATTGAAAAAATCCATGTGTACCCTCACGAATAATCTGATCTCAACCTTTATTATGATATTATTCCATTAATAATGGTGATGCACCCAATTATTTTATACATTTTTATATACTTTATTGAAAATAAGAATAATTCTTCAGCAATTACCTACTGCTTAGGGGAAAATTTCTTTGATTTTAGTGATCTTGTCCATTTTCTGAAGATTTATGGCCAAATACCCAAAATAGGGTAGAACAGAGAAAAATTTAAAAATTTCACGACGTGTACTTATACACATGCCATGTATATCTAGACTCAGACATGGATTAACCAGGACAAGTACATGCCCAAGTAGTCAGAATATGGTATATGTCGTGTTCACACTTTACATGTCGTGTACACCCTTCTATAAGCAGTTGGTGGATGAGAAGAAGTCAACACGCCCATGTGGATGGTTGAAGGGGACACACGTGTTCAATTCATATGCTCCCTATAGATCTTTCTAGAAGTGTTTGTCGACTGAAAAATGGGACAACATGCTGTGTGTGGTGGGACTACACACCATGTATATCTACCTACCAGGCAGTGTCATTTTTCATGTCAATGATGACGTGTTAGGCCGCCTACCAGCGGAGAAAACAAGGACAAAAGCACGTTGAAAAATGAACACGCTATGTACTTTGGATACATGACCTCTAGTTGTATTTTCTATAAATAGAGGCCTTGGCCTCCAGACCAAGGGAGGAAAAAACTTTTGAGAGAAAGGGTTGAAATTCCAAAGGGAGGAAGTTCTATTACCATACTACTACCATCCTATCATCTACCAAAGAATCAATCCCTCCTCTAATTTTCAAGCATGATCAAATCATATATCGAGAGTTTTTTGTTTATATTTACCTCTATGGGAAACTAAATACTCATTGTGTTGGGGTTATGGGAGATGATGAGTTTTAATTTAAAATAGTTGTTATGAAGGTGTTTGTTCTATTAAATTCTTCTTATTCTTCTTAAATCACTTCACCTTATCACTGGGAATTATGAACCAGACCAAGGGAAGAATTTTCAAGGATTCAAAATAATAATACAAACGAATAATTTCATTACCATTGGAAGTATTCGTCGACTCAAAATGGACTAATCCTAATAAAGAATTGTGAAAAACTAACTATCAGATGAAGGAGTTAGTTTCTTCAGCTCTAAATATAATTTAACTGGACCAAGTAAACACTATTAAAAATTGAAACCCAGAGTGTCGGGTTATTATGAACAACACAACCTTATATGAAATTTGATTTAATAATAAAATTCTCATAAATTCATATCCCCAACTCATTTCTATATTCTGATTTGCATTAAAACCTATTCTCTTGTATTTACTTTTATTACGTTATGTAATTCATTAAAAGAAACTTAAAAACCAATTATTCTTTTTGTATCCAAACAATAAACAAAAATGGACTCTAAATTTGGCAAACATCACTAAAAAACTACGATAAGAAAGATAAAATAAGTTATTATTCCATGTGGATCGACCCCTTACTGGTGCTATATTTAATAGGGTAAAAATAACTTGGGACACTAAAAACATAACTTCAGTGAAATGACTCGCCAAATTTTGGCACCGTTTCCTAGGAAAAAAGAGAGGCTAATTTTAGTTCTTGTTTTAATTAATTTTGTATAAAATTTTAGTGAAAATAAATATCATATATTCAAAAAAATTATTTTCTAATCTCATGTAGGTTTATCTTTCTCTTTCATCGTCTATGCTTGGGGTGTTTCACATTGTGCAGGTTTTCAGGTGTATGAGTGGAAACCTCAAACGTTACAAGAACGCTGAGTCATCAGGATTTATCCCAATTGACCTAGAGATCGAACTAAAGATTTTGAGGCCCTAATGAGAACTCATGGCCGAGCACAACCAAAACACTCCAATGGAACAGAACGAGGAAGGAAGTCCAGCTACTATCCAAAGAGCTGGGCAAAGTTAGGTCCAGATGACAACCAGAACCAGCAAGCTCCACTTGCTCTAGGGTATGGCCCATAGAAGCTCCAATAATTCCAAGTATAGAGGATTCCATTTTTACACCTAGGACAGTGGTGGTACTATGCCCCTCAGGAACAATAGTACATGCTAGCTCCACTCCCCCAGCAACCACCTCCATGTCGTACTCTCGTTGAGTACGACCTGCCATCTATCCACAGAGCTGCTACAAGAATCATTTATCCACCGGTGCAGGCTCAACACTTTAGATCAAGCCTGCTATCATTCATCTTCTTCAGAACACCATTCAATTTTGTGGCTTGCCCAGTGAGGATCCTAATGCCTATCTCTCCAATTTTCTAGAGGTCTGCGACAAATTTCGCTACCACAGAGTGTCTACCGATGCCATTTGTCTTATCCTCTTCCTCTTCTATCTAAGGGATAAGGATAAATACTTGATTAAAGGATTTTTTTTAATGATCCATCCTCACCTGGGAGGAGCTAGCCCAATCATTCCCGTAGAAATGCTTCCCACCCTCAAAGACGGTGATGTGGCAGAACGAGATCCACAACTTCCAACATCATGACTTGGAGTCACAGTACAAATCATGGGAGCGCTTCAAGAAGATGTTGTGAAAATTCCCACACCACGAACTTCCACTTTGGATGCATGTCCAAACCTTCTACGGAGGGCTGAAAATGAATACAAAATTCGTGGTGGATGCTGCCGCTGGAGGTACGGTAATGAATAAGTCCTATGAAGAACTCTTCTAACTACTAGAAGACATGTATTCCAATATATTAATGTTTCATTCCAAGCGAGGAACATAGAAAATAAGTATGCATAACATTGACGCCACTACCATGCTAGCTGCTCAGTTGGACGTTGTGTCCAAAAAGATCGATGTGCTCAATCTGAAGGGCACGTCTCAAGTACATGCAGCAAACCATCCAGCGTGTAGAGAATGTGGTGATAACCACATCATGTTATAATTCCTTGGTTTTGATAGAGGCCCTTCACCAAGGGAGGTGAGTTATGTTGCCCTAAACCGAGGGCCAAACTAGTACCAACTGTACCAGAACTCGGCATGACGTGATCAACAAAACACAGGCTGGGGCTAACAATAGCAGAATCCTCCACCACAACGAGCACCCGGATACAACAATCCTCCTTATCAAAACCAGTACCAAAGGAAGAAATAGACCCAACAGGGCCCTTATCAATAGTAATTGTATCAGAACCCTCTCCCACAGTAGCCACTTCAGCCACCACCTCCACCATCTCAACAAAAACCTCAGCAAGAGAAAACCTCAAGGTCATAGGATCTCATTACCAAATTTATATCAACTAATGATACCATGTTCCAAAATCAGGAGGTGTCAATTTGAGGCCTAGAGAAATAGATTGTCCAGTTATAAAACCAACTCTCGTGAAGGAAACTAGGTACTATACCGGGTAACACTAAGAATAACCAGATGGAGGAGGCCCATGATATCAAACTTCAGAGTGGAAAAGAGCTCCAACAGAACCGACCAGCACAGCCAGGTGCATCCAAAACCCCTATTAATGAAGAAGGTACCAGTACATACCCCTCTTCATCCAAAATCACAAAGAATGAGGCTTTACAGAATAAAGGAAAATAGGTTGTCAAATCCTTTGAACCTACCTTACCCTTCCTAAAGTGATTGAAGAAGAGAAAGTTGGGCCTCCACTTTGGAAAATTAATAGACATATTTAAGAAGCTGCACATAAGTATTCCATTTTCAGAGGCACTGAATAAAATTCCCACTTATGAAAAATTCATGAAGTAAATACTCTCAAACAGAAGAAAGATGGAGGATCTGAGCACCATTTCTCTAACTACGGAGTGTTCTGCAGTCATCCAGGATTCAATTCCTCCCAAACTCTAGGATCCAGGTTGTTTCACTATTCTCAGTTTCATGGGACCTTTCAAGTTTGGTAAGTCCCTCTTTGACTAAGGGGCATGTGTGAACATCATTCCACTTGGAGTTTTCAAGAAGCTAGGCCTCAATGATTTGAAGCCTACCCGGGTTGCCCTTCAACTTGATGACCAATCCATTAATCTTCTGAAGGGACAACTGGAGGACATACTGGTAAAGGCGGGTCATTTGATCCTCCCCACTGATTTTATCATACATGACATGGAGGATGACTATGTCGCACCTCTCATACTTGGAAGACCTTCCCTATCCATTGGGAAGGTATTGATCAGCGTGCACCGAGAAGAGTTGATTTTCTGGGTAGGAGACGATAGAGTCTCCTACAATGTCCTCGAGGCTATCAAGCATGCATCATTGTCATAGCATGATGACTGTTATTCTATAACCACCATGGAAGATCATTTGATAAAAAAAAGGAGACGATATGGTATGTTCTTTTACTTCAGATAACATTATCATTCCAGAAATTCCATATGAAGAGGCTCCAAAGGACTTGTAATTCCTAGAAGGCTAGGTTGGCCACTATTGGCAACGTGCAATTTTTTTTGGTAGTCTATAACAGGACAAGGTGCAACCACTTGTGCCTTTGAGTTTAAAGGCACCTAAGCTCAAAATTAATCCTCTTCTATATTATCTAGTGTACGGGTATTTGGGAGACCATCAAACATTTCATATCATACATAACAAATAATTATCACAGGAGTAGGAAGATGCACTTCTGAAGGTTATAAAATAGCGAAATCATGCTCTTGGGTGGGCAGTCACTTATTTTAAGGGCATCATTCCCACCATTTTCACCCACAAAGTGATACTTGAAGAAGGTTCCAAACAATCTCGGCAACCATAGTGGCACCTAAATCCCCCCATGAAGGATGTTGTAAAAAGGTGGTGATTAAATTGTTGGATGCAGGCATCATTTATCCCATCTCATATAGTCCGTGGGTGATTGCCCAATAAGTGGTACCCAAAAGGGGGGTATCACTATGATTTCAAATGAATAGAACGAGCTCATCCCTACCCACACTCTCACGGGTTGGTGAGTTTATATAGATTACTAGAAGCTAAACGATTCCATGAAAGATGATCATTTTCCCCTGCCATTCATAGATCAAATACTAGAAAGACTAATAGGGAACAACTTCTATTTCTTCCTCGATGGCTATTCCGGCTATAACCAGATTTTCATTTCTCTAGAGGATCAAAAGAAGATCACATTCACTTACCCCTATGGTAATTTTGCTTACTAGAGTATGTCTTTTGGCCTATACAACGCCCCCTACACCTTCTAGCGTTGTATGCTGGCTATCTTCCATGAAATGGAAGAAAAGATCCTAGAGGTATTTGTGGATGATTTTTCCATTTATGGAAAACCATTCTCCACTTGTTTGCAGCACCTGGAACAAGTTTTGGAACGATGTGAGAACACTAAAATAGTTTTGAAGTAGGAAAAGTGTCATTTCATGGTGCAATGTGGGATCTTCCTTGGCCACAAAATCTCGGAAAAAGAGATAGATGTGGACCCTGAAAATATAGAAGTCATTTCATGACTACCTATTCCAACTTCTTTCAGATCCATCCGCAACTTCTTGGGGCATGCTGGTATCTACATGCAGTTTGTTCGTGACTTCTCAAAAATAGCTCATCCCCTCACCAATATTCTAACCAATGATGTCATTTTTGAGTTCATTGAGCCATGCGCCATAGATTTTGAGTATCTGAAGCAGTGCCTGGTGGTATCTCCAGTGAAGACTTCTCCCTACTAGGAGGAACTATTTGAGGTGATGTGTGATACCAGTGGCTACAAAGTGGGAGCTGTATTGGGGTAGTGTCTTGATCATATTTTCCTACATATATATTATTCCATAAGGACGCTCAACGAGGTATAGATCAACTACACCACCACAGAGAAGGAGATACTTGCAGTGTGTTCGCATTTGATAGGTTATGTTCTTACTTAGTTTTGTATAATGTTATTGATTATACTGACCATGAAGCACTAATGTACCTATTGACCAAGAAATATGCAAATTCTTGATTTCTCTGCAGGGTACTCCTCTTACAATAATTCGATATGGATATCTGAGATAAGAAAGGGAGCGAGAACATTGTTCCTAACCATAACTCCTGTATAGAGCCACCTCATTTAGAGAGAGATGAAGATCGGGAGATCAGGGAGGATTTCCCTAATGAGAACCTCTTTTCAGTCAATGAAACACCTAGATCATGGTGTGATAATATTGCTAATTTTTAGGTTACAGGTGTTGTTCACCCTGAACTCTCCTTCAAGCAAAGGAAGTGATTTTTCTCTGATGTGAAGAGATACTTCTGGGAAGATCTTCTACTATTCTGATCCTATGATGATGGGTTGAACCACCATTGTATCCTGGAGAATCATGTTCACAATGTCTTGGAGTTTTGTCACGCCTCACCTGTTGGAGGAATTCATCGGCATGATCGTACGACAGCAAAGATCATGTAGTCTAGGATTTTCTGGCCCACCAGGCATAAAGATTCCCGAGCCTTTGTTTATTGTTTCGATTGATTTCAGAGGACCAGTAATGTGGGAATTATACCTGAGATGCCCCAACACCCCATCTTGGAGGTCGAGATTTTCTACTTCTAGAGAATAGATTTCATGGGTCCCTTTCCCCCATCTTTTGGGAACACTTAAATCTTGGTTTGTGTCGACTACATCTCCAAGTGGTTGGAATCCACTGCTATAGAACACAGCATGACCAAGGTAGTCATGAGATTTTTTAAGAAAATTTTTTTTAGTGGGTTTGGAGTTTCATGAGTACTGATCAGTGATATAGGCACCCACTTCGACAACACACTGGTGAGAGGAATACTGTCGAATTTTGAAGTAAAACATCAGATGGGGACACCATATCATCCCTAGTATAGTGGAAAAGTGGAGCTCTCCAACTGTGTGCTTAAGAAGATCCTGTGGAAAACAAAAGAAAACTTTGAGGAAAGACTTGTCCAAGAAGTTAGATTATGCTTTGTGGTAATATAATACTCCTTTCAAAACACCACTAAGAATATACCCATTCTACCTCATGTATGGAAAGCTATGCCATCTACCAGTGGAGTTGGAACCCAAAACCTTATGGGCCATTAAAGCCCTAAATTTTGATCTGAATGCAGCTGAAGAGAAGAAAAAGTTCCAACTGTCAAAACATGATGAAATCAGATTAGAGGCATATGAGAATGCTAAGCTATACACGGAGAAAAGAATAGAAATTCATGACCAGATGATTTCAAGAAAATATTTCCAACCCATTGATCAGGTACTTCTCTTTAACTCCCGTCTTAAATTATTCCCAGGGAAGTTAAAGTCACGATGGTCGAGACCATTCCATGTTATACGAGTTTTCCATCATGGAGCGGTGGAAATATCTGGAGAGGATGGTTAACCATCCAAGGTGAACAGACAGTTGTTAAAGGCATAACATAACATATATGACATGGTGGGAACATTATCCACCATACAGATCAGGTAAGCAAATGTAAGTAGGTCAAGCCAACGACCTAAAACAAAGGCTCTTCCGGGGAGGAAACCCAGAGGATACACGCTGTGTATCCCCTATATACACGGTGTCTACTTTTTAGTTTTCATTTATTTCTTAACTATTATAGATATATAGTTTGACTAAGAAATAAACAAGGATGATGCTAGTGCTGATGGTAAGGTTACTGGAGTTTATTGGAGCCATCACTAGTTCAAATCCTCCCAACATACCTTCGGCATGGGGTACCCTCTTTTTATTTTCATGTTTCCCTACACCGAGTGTGTAGTAGTTTTTCATATATGTATATTTTCTTACAAGAAAACCCATGATGGGGATGGATTGGTTGGCCAGTATCATAAATTAGTTCCAAAAGACACGGGATTGAATCCTGACAACTACACCATTTCCATTATTTTTTCTTTTAATAAAACCACACGGCATGTCATTCAATACAGGTCATGTGTGACATGTTTTCCTTACTAAATTGAAATGTTTTTCTACATAAATAACTTCATGTGGGTGAAGTTGGCAGATCAGAAGAGTCTCGGCCCTGGATCCAAAAGACCAGAGTTCGAACTAAGCTAATCTCCAAGCTTCATCCCCTGTTGAACACATAAAAACCACACGCCGTTCATTTCCTTCTTTCCATGTAGTATAGGCCATATACATTAAATATATATAAATAGTAAATAAGAGTAGCAGTACAGCCTTTTCTCTAGTGGTTGAGAAGTTCCGTTTGGAATGGTTTTTCACCAGTTCGAACCTCGCCCCAAGCACCGGACCAAAGGTTGTACTTATCTTTTTTAAATTTTAAAACACATGACATGTATTTCTCAATACATTATGTGTACAACTTTAATTATAAATATATATATTTACATTTACTATTTAAATTATTAATATTAATTATTATATAGTTTTCTATAATAATAACATATCTATTATATATTTATTATATAATAAAACACGGGATACATAGCATATAGTAAGAATGTACACACCGTGTACCTCAGATATAAAATCCACAGACCACCTGGCTTTATCCTGTGTCATGCGGCCCCCTCTGGTCTCCCTGTTTCTTCCCCCATACGCACCACAACCTCTCCACTCCTAAATCCATTGATTTCGGGAGTTTTATCTTCTGATTTATGCTACATTGTGATCCTCAGTCCAGGTATGCCCTTCTGCACCCTCTATTTCAAGTCATCAAAAGCCTTTAGGGTGGTTTGTGGATCGGTCGACCATTCGGATTCCATGATACACATGCATTCTTTGATGAACACATGCCGTGTACTTTTTTACATGGTCACACAATAAATGGTTCGCAATTTGAATATACACGGTGTGTATGTTCGGTACACACCGTGTACCATTCCCCGTAATTCTCTGGTATCTTTTTCACACGGCTTTGTACACCCTATTCCAATACACGGCATGTGTGTTCGGTACATGTTGTGTATACCATTTCCATTGGTAAGATGTGTCTAGACTTTACACAGCCATTTACCCTTTGTTCGTGAACAACCATGTAGTCCTTGAAAAGGGTGTGTCCTGTCTTATTAGCACTGCTTATACCTGCCAATACACAATTAGGACCACTTTACCCATACACGGCGTGTATGTTTGGTACACTCCATGTATCCTTTCTTGGTCTATCCCCTGCTCCCTGGGCGTGTCTATTTAGATAACACGGGATGCTAACATTCTTTCACTACACATTGTGTTATCTGGATATACACGCTGTGTAGTTTTTATTTTTACATTTTCTCAAATTTTCTTCTATTCCTTTTTCTTTTCTTTTTTTTTTTTGTTTTTTCTATTCTCTTTAAGGATATGGAAAATAGAGATCCTTAATGTGGGAAGGGGCCCACCTCTACAACTAAGGGAGAGAGGCCCATTTATCATTGCATACGACTCCGTCCTGTGACAGTACCAGATCTGGACTCTCCAGTCTATGAGCCCCCTCCGTTGGCCATCCTTCCACCCCTCACTCCCTCAATAGAGGCTGGTCCAAGTAGCTCTGCACCTCCACCACCCTATACAAACCCACCAAGCACCACACTTTCCTCCCCACTAGCTTCCACTCCACCCGATCCATCCTCATTCGCAACTAGTTCCTCATCAACCACCCCATTTAGCTGGCCACCATCTTCCCCAGCATATCCACCCCTAGAGTCAGTTCCTGCTGTAACACCTCCAATTGGAATGGCACCTGAAGGTGTTCCCTACCCATGCATGGTGTTCCTGGTCACCAATTTGGTACACGACAGGTTTTGACGCTTCTCTCACTACCTGATCTTGTTAATCTACCTCTATCTGGATAGTAGTGTCCCTCAACAGCTTGGTATCTAGGGCGAGTTGGAGGATCTTCATTGGAGAATTCCATTACTCTCGATCTTCCAGGTCAGAACTGCTATTTTCTGAGATTTAATTTTGGAGTTTGTTGCTTCATTCGACTTCAATGGGGCCAAGTACCGGGATATGCTCGGTGATTCAGTACCAGTTGTTCAGTTCTGGCTAGGCGGTCGACACTTTTCCCTTACCATGACCGAGTTCAGATGAGTGTGCGGTTTCTATCTTCATCCCGTCACCCCACCCCTATCTCTTCCATGACCCAATCCGAGCACTCTGAACTCATTTCCATGGGGTGGGAGATTGCTGGGCCTGACCACCTCTATATCCTTACCTCCCAAAAGAGTACCCTTATCATTCACCCTATCATTCTTTTCACCCACCGGTGCTTTTGCGCCATCCTATTCCCCCGACGAGAGGATATTGGGGTCATGATCAGTCATGACATGGATCTCCTTACCTATTTCATCCGACAAGACTACCTGGGACTCCCATACCTTTCTGCCTCATACTTCTATGCCATGTTTATCTGCCATTAGGGAAACTAGTATGGTGTGTATTACACCACTCTCCTTGCCCACCACCTTAGGGTTTTTGAGCCTTCTCTTCCCCATTACCTATTAGGTTCCCCATAGTGGATGGACTATCTCATGCTTATTATCATGGGATTGGTCTGGAAACAGGGGTGTTTTCTTCCTTTACCAGGCTCCACCCCAATCACCTTTTGACCCTCATTCCCTCATTGATGCACCTGTTCCTCCTTCCCCACCCCACCCGGCTTCACCACCCCAGCCCCTTCTTCTGACCCCCCATTCTTTCATCCTACCTTCTTCTATTCCCCCTTCTTCCCCCTACCCCCTCACCCTCATTCGATAACACCTTTTACCTCTTACTGGATGTGATGGATTAGCAATTGGATCATATTGAGAACCATCAGGATTGCTTGGAGTAGATGGTTGGGATTATTCTTCAGCATCGTGGTATCCCGCTGCCCCCACCGCCTGCCCCTGCTTCGGTTCCTGGCCCTTCTTCTACTTCTCCACCACCATTTAATTCTCTTGCCACAGATTTGATTCTACAATCCAATATGGGCCCCAATACTACTACTACTACTTCCCCCACTGCTACAAGTTCAGGGAGTGATGTTGAGATTTATATTCCAAGTCATCTTCTTACAGCTCCTACTTGTACGGATTCTATTCTGAGTTCAGATTTCATGCCTCTAGTTTCCACAGATCCTGATCCTTCTTTACCTACTGCTTCTGTACTGGATGATATCTTTTCTGAGTCGACCCCCTCACTAGTTTTTAGACACCTATTTTTATTATATATATATTTGTGATAACTTTTTCATGTGTATGTTGTGTATTTCTGTAGATTTCTCTCTCTATGATCTTCACTGGTAATCTAGCATGCTGTGGCTACACGTCTCCATCGCTCTCATATTTCTTCGCCTAGACAGAAGGGGAGTATTGTTTTCCACATTTTTCCATTATTTTCTTTTCTTCCTTGATTTACTTATTTTCATACTTCCCCTTGTTTTGGTCCATTGTTGTGTCCCCATATTTCTGTCTTTACTTTCTGTGGAACTTGGTGGACCACGTGTGATTTTAAGTTTGGGGGAGAATCTCTCGACCACCTTAGTCTTTTCCATTATCATCATTCTAGGAGAGATCATTATTATAAAATTTATTTTAGAACATGACACCATTTTGTTTAATCATATTTCTAAATAATAAACCTAAAAGTGGGAATGTTTTTTAAAAAAGTTTCATGCTTATTTTGGTTCTTAAGAATTTTAAAATGATTGTTGATATAGTTTAAATTGCAACTAGTAATCCTTGGATAATTACATTAATTAGAGTAATCAATTATTTTTAAGTCATGACATGATTGTCTCTTTATTTGTTTTTCCCACTCCTGAGAGGTATTCTAAACCCTTTTTTATATTCTTTCTAATACAATATTTCTTGAGAGATTCTTAGGATATATGTAACTACCAGAATTTGTGAGTTTTCATTTCAAAACATGAATAATTTTATAATTACATTAAAATGATTAAGGCATTATATTGTTTACACCCCTTTATCTTGAGTCATACCCTACATTTTATCCTCGTGAAGCCCCCTAAAAACCATGAATATCCTTTATAGTAATCCATGTTACAATCCTATTTCCCTTCCTACCCTAATTATTTTATGATTCTACATGATTATTCATTGGAGGTCAAAATAAGGGATTGGGGACACATGGCATACTTTCATGAGTTATCATGAAATTGAGTATGGGGGAGAGCCTCTTGATCATATGGGGAAAAAGGGATTAAAACCTCTATTTGTGGAAATTCTAAAATGTTCCCTTTATTCCATTAAAAAATGAAATTGTGCAGACAAACAGACCTTATACTCACTTATTGGTTTGAAAACCCTACCTACCCAACTAACGGAGATGGTGGTTATGGGATTATTTGATAAAGCTTGTTGAGGACGCTTTTACATTGTTCTTAATTCATAATATTATCTACTGTTATTTGAAGAATTTATCCTCCTTTTTCAAGCCTCAAAGTTATTTTTCACATCTTTACCTACAATGGTTTGGACACAGAAACATCTGATTCTTATTGAAAATCCCTCATTATTTCTGTAAATAAATTTTCTGAAGTAGGGAATTAGATTTCCTACAAACCTGTAGATAGAGTGTATAATATTTGATTGAGAAAAAAATTTATTCTAAATGTTTTTTTGTTGAGTATATCATTTGTGGGGTAGATCATCAAATGGCATGCTTGTTTTTTAAAGGTTGTAACATGTTTTAAAAGAGGATGAAAGTAGTTAATTGAATTATATATGAGGCATGATTAGAATACCTCTTGAATTGAAACTATTTTTTATTCTTTTTAGAATTTTATCTTGTTAATTATTATTTACATTTATGATTAACTGAATTCATTTCTTTTAAAATATAGACTAAGTTAATTAGATGTTGAGATTTTCTCGAGGGTAAGCCGATGACTAAGTATGGGGGAGTTTATTGCACCTGATTTGTGTATACATTTTCACATACTTTATTTAAAATAAGAACATGTTTTCAGCAATTACCTACTGTTTAGGGAAAAAATACATTGATTTTGGGTATCTTCTCCATTTTTAGGATATTTGTGGAAAAATACACAAAACAGGGGAGAATTGAGCAAAATTTAAAATTTACACAGCGTATACTTATACACATGTTGTGTACATCCATACTCAAACAAGGATTGACCAGGACAGTACATTCCCATGTAGTTAAAATATGGTACATGTCATGTTCACACTTTAAACCCCATGTACACACTTCTAGAAGCATTTGGAAGATGATAAGAAGTCTACACACCCATGTGGTCGGCTGAAGGGGACACTCCATGTTCAACTTATACACAACCTATAGATCTTTCTAGAAGTGGTTGGTGGCAAAAAAATGGGACTACATGCCGTGTGTGGTGGAGTTACATGTCGTGTATATCTACCCAACAGGTGGTGCCTTGTTCCTAGTCAAAGACGGTATGTTATTCCACCTACCAGTGGAGAAAACAAGGACAAAAGTGCGTTAAAAAAGTACATGTCGTGTACTTTGGATACGTGTTGTGTAGTTTTATTTTCTATAAATAGAGGCCTTGGCCTCAGGACAAAGGGAGGAAAATTTTGTTGAGAGAAAGGGTTGAAGGTCCGAATGAAGGATGTTCTATTTCCATAATACCACCATCCAGCCATCTACCATAGAATCACTCCCTCTTTGATGTTTAAAGCATGATCACATCAGGTATTGAGGGTTTTGTGGTTATCGTTACCTCTATGTGTAACTAAATACCTAGTGTGTTGGCGTTGTAGGAGATGATGAGTTTTAATTTAAATTAATTGTTGTGAATTTGTTTTTTCTATTAACTTTTTCTTATTATTATCAAATCACTTCATCTTATCACTTGAAATTATTAACCAGACCAAGGGCATAATTTTCAGGGATTCAAAATAAGAATATCGACGAATAATTTCATGACCATTGGAAGTATTCATAGACTCAAAATGGACTAAGCCAAATAAAGAACTGTGAAACACTGACTACCGGACCAAGCTGTTAGTTTCTTCAGCTCCAAATATAAGTTTACCGGGTGAAGGAATCTTTATTACATATTGAAACCCCAAGTGTGGGGTTATTATGAGAAACACAACCTCATAAGCAATTTGATTTAATAATCAACTTCTCATAAATAAATAACCCCAATGCATTGTTTCCTTATGATTTGCATCAAAACCAATTCTCATGTATTTACTTTTATTCTGTTAAGTAATTTGATAAAAGAAAACTAAAAACCTATTATTATTTTTGTATCCAAATGGTCAACAAAAATCGGCTCTAAATTCAGCAAACTTCGCTAAAACAAAAATACAAAATAAGATAAGAAATATAAAATAACATCTTATTCCTTGTGGATCAACCCCTTACTGGTGGTATACTTGTTAGGGTAAAAATAATTTAGGACACTGACAACAGACCTTCGGTGATACAACTCTTCAAATTGATAAGGGTTCTAAGTAGGGATTGTCTAAAATGAGTACTATATAAGGAGAAAATGACATGAGATATTAAATATCCTTCATGAAATATGATTATTAAATATCTAGTCTCTGATGAAGCTAAGAATTCTCTTTTTTATAGATGTGTATTATATAATTATTTATTAAATATTTTTCTTAAATTATTTAATATATATAAGTAATTATTAGGTAACTACATATTCCCAAATATAATTAATGAAATTTTTTCATTTATAATATACGATTATACTATTTGTAATTTTATAGATTATATTTATCCTTCATATATAATGATTTATATTGATGAAAAAAATATAGTTCAGTTATTTTATATGGTACATGTAATATTTTTTTACAATAGATTTTCTGAAACACACACACAAATATATATATATATTTGTAATGTATATTTCATAATATAATTTTTTTTTGTCATTAAATTATCCAACGAACATTAATTTTTATACTTTAAATTAAAACATAAACTCTAAGATGAAAAGTGATTATCATATTTGTATTTCATTACACCATTAGTTTTCAATTTATTTCATAAAATTCCTCTATAAATATTTTAAAATAGTAAATAATATTGTTTCAAAAAACTTTATCACTTAAATATGTGTTCATAATAACTACTCAATATATGGGGTATTATAAAACAATCTCCCTATGTCCCGATTCATTACATGGGAAGGATTTGAAATGAACTTCCTCATGATGGATGCATGGAATAGGTCATTCAAAAGATACAGTTCAGCTGGTAGCTCTAGTCAATCATATGCAACTATAATGTGATTAAAATCACAAAGGGGGTAGTATGTTCAAAAATAAGCTTGATCATATTCCTGAATGTAATGACTCTCTTTCATATAGATTTATTAATAAATAATTTATATCCATCCTCAAACTCTACATAAATTTTAATATAAGAATCATAAAACATTTTTCAATTCTATGATACTCTAATGTTGTCAAAAATTCCTTGGTCCTTCCGTATACCAATTTAGGTCCAAATATTTTTATATTTCAAAAATTATCCCATCTTTTTTGAGTTATGAACTTCTTCCCATTGAGTGATTGAAATAGATACATCTGAATTCATGACAGAAATATAAAATAATAATAAAAAATTATAGATATAGAAGTTTATCATATCCTCATTTGATGTCCATAATATAGGTTATGAACATATATTATATTGTTTTAATGGTTCTTTTAGATTGACCATAAATATTAAAATGATATTAAACAATAATTTTCATATCTTTTTTTAAATAACTTTTGAGGACTCTTATAAAACATTAAGGTGAAACTCAAGTCCAGATAAGATAAAATTCATAGTAATGATTCATGAAACCATACAATATCAAAAACTCATATCATGGAATATTAATTTTGTGGGATGTCATCATGAATTGAAATGAAATTTTCAATATTTTTTTGATGATCCAAAACAACTGATGTGGAATTTATTCCTTTAAATTTCATTGAAAATAAGATATAAAATACATGGTGATTTTTGACTAGTTATATATTGGTTTGGGAAATGGTTCCATAATCCCCACATACATTTTTTTCTCTATCATAGAATAAAACCATACAAATCACATTAATGTATATACTTCAATTTCCCCCCCAAATTATATCTACATATGTTATCTTGTAGAATGTTATCCCAATATTAATAGAGACATTTGTGTTCCAAAAATTATTTAATTTCTTCTTATTTATCCATGGAAGTGATATTATATATAATAATTTCCAAAACACATCAAATACAAATTTTTGAATGTTGAAGTCTACGATTTTATACTCTGTTAATTATTTCTTCTTCATTTATATTATTAAATCATCCCTTTCATAATCATTAAAATTATATATAATATATGGATGGTCAATCAAATGAGAAATGTATAATATTTTTACGTTTATTATTTATATGTCAATATTTTTCATTTATACAAAAATTCTATCCCTTGAAATTTTTATCATAGTTAAGGTATCATTATAATTTGTAAATAGATAATTTTAAATAATATTCACCATTCTAGAATGGAAATTCCTTGATATGTCATATTCCTTGAAAAATCCAATCATCTTTATTGGTACATGTTGATCTATTTCTATGTAAATATATAAAATAAATTTATATTTTATTATATATATATATTAATAATTTTATTATAGATTTTATACATCTAGGTAATTAAACTATACATTATTGTAGTAAACTATAAATCATACATCAGATATATTTCTTCATGCTCCTTTAATGGTCATGAGTTATAGGATATAACATACTCATATTAAAATATTATAAAATTTATGCACTTCTCTAAAGAATTATCATACATCGAAATCCTTTTTACTTGACTATAGTGCAAGTAAATGTCCAATGGTTAACCCATTACTTATATTTTTGAAGATCTCCTCACATTCATCGATTAAGAAAAACATTATTATTATATATTTTATATTGGTAATTGAGTTTGATAATCCGGATTCATTTCTAGAAAACTATACATAATTCCAATGTAATTAATGAATACTATAAATCCCTATTTTAGTTTTGGGTCAATCCCATTCTTTAATAACCCTTTTTTGAAGTGGAAAATATTCCATCGTTAATGTGATAACATTCACCATAAAAATTAAACTTTACTACACATTTCATACATATTATCTATTTTTAATTTTTTTCACCATAATAGTGAAATGAAAAAAAATTTATATAATTCTTTTGGATTATATGATCATTTCCTCTATAAACACCACCAATGAAATTTCCAGATAATCTATAATGATTTTGTTGACAGGGTCCATGATGATTCATATAGGTTTATTGGGTCCATATTTTTTCAAAATGAACTTATGAGGATAATTTTTTTATGAAAGGTATACTTTGGAATTTCCCATATCGTGGACTTTATTTGATGAAATCATGATTGATGATCAACATTAAACAAGTAATGATCCTCATGTAGCTAGTTCTAGAATTCATCAATCACTTATAGTGGATAATTATTATTTATCCTGAACTTCTTTAGTTCAAAATAATTAATGTTGAGATGCATTTAACCTTCCTTCTTCAGGTCAATGAAAAATTAGCACCCAATGTTGAAGAACTAAGGAATATAAAAAATGATTCCATGATATTTTTTATTTTCTTCCTCAACTCCACCTGTTAAAAAAGTGTCATTCTATAGGGATTTTTAGATGTCTGTAGATATCTTAGAATATGTCTTATAGGTATAAAATCCTCTTGATTTGTAGAATTCAAACTAACACTTAATAATAAACATTAACTGATTCCTTTAGTCTAGGAATCAATTCAAGGATGATCATTTCTATTTTCAGAGGAATTTCTGAAAAATATTCTTCCTCCTAAGGAAATGATATCCTTGATATAGTTGGAGGTGTAAAAATGATTAACACGTGCATTTTGGTTCTATAAAAGTCAAACCATTCCATGTACAACATAATATAAAATTCATTTTATGGAAGTATAAATAGATTTTTTGGAATATTCTCCTCGTAATTATTAATTATTGATAATTAAAATAAATGATATTTAAGGATTGCACAACCTGATGTTTTCTTTGATATCTGAACCACCACGTGTTGATCTGGTGTTATAATGCTTCAATAGGACATTTATTAAATTAATTAATGAGTAGAATGCATGGTAAAATGTCATTTTTTAATGTCTTGACCTTAGTTCTAGTTAACTAATGCTCCAAGCTGATGGGTCACTTGGCCTCAACCGTGCCTCGCTATACACTAGAGGCAATAAACTATCATCAAGGTTCCTAGGTGGTACAATGGATAGACTATAACCTCATATCGTAGTGTGATAAAATATGTGATAAACAAAAATGAAACACTAAAATCATTACATAAAAATAAACAATAAAGACATGACCAATAAACCGCTATTACGGAAGCATGATATAACATACTAAAGAAGTGGAAAAAATAAAATCAATAATAGTAGAAGCATATCTAACTAATAAACTGTAACTATATCAAAATCCAAATGGATGATTTATATACATGATGACGTCTTGGAATTCTTATAAACAAAAAAGGGAAAACATGGTACATGCACATTCAACATACTATGCAAAAAAGCAGACTGCTTTACCATTGTCTCAAGCGTATGCTCATTCCTCTGCTCACATGCTCCATAATATAAGTAAAATTAATCATTTATATATATTTTGGGGATTTCACTTATCCATTACTACAAATAAGTAATATACTCAGGCACCCAAGGAAGCTGGTGTAGGGTTTGAGACAATATCATAGTAGGCCTCCACAAATAGTATCTAGAATTATTTTAGCATGTCTACATAGCTAGGTTGTATGTTGATATAACTGAATAATAGGAATTTTTTGAAGTAAATAAATAATTTAGAATATATATTTAGTAATTATATATATATATAATATATATATATACTATACACACATATATTATGCTTTTACAAGAGGAAATTTGTACACAGATACCTGGATATTAGGTGCTAGCTGGACCATGGGCATAACTCAAACATCTATAACAAGTCTAATGATATATAGGTTCTTGCAAAGGGTACATAACCTAAATCTCATAATGAATGTGTGATGTCAAACTCACCACTCACTATATGAGGGGTGAGGCATCATTACAAAGACTCAAAGCAATGGAATGTGTAACATCATGCCCATCATCCATATTACAGTATAATAATGAGAGAAATCTTTCCCAATAAGTGATGTAAGGTAATGTGAAATGTATTTCTCAAAAAGTACATTAACCATTGTTATATAGAGAATATCAATGGAATAATAAAAATAATAATAGTAACCATGAGGGATCACCTCTTTACAATTATAATCATCAAGAAAAATATATAAATGGGGGGGTCGGAGTTCACATAATCCATACATAAAAAAGAATGAATCAATCAATGTGGAATTTCCATCCATTGTCATTCATCTTAATTAATCCATTTAATTCATTTATTGAAGGAAAACTATCTTGAAGCTAAGTTGATCAATTATAAGGTAGGAAAATTTCATTTAATGATAATCCAAGAACATAAGCGGTGATTTGGTTAACAAAACAATTATATAAGAGTGGGAAAGTCCCTTTAAAATCTCAACTAAAAACCAAGGCAGTGTTTAAATATTTAACCAATTTAATATAAATAAGAATTTCAAGACATCACACCCAAGGGGATGGCTATGGTTGATATTGATATCCTATATTCCCATTGAAAGGGTATACAAGAGTATAATATCATACTAATTTTTTTTATAAATAAAGAACTAATTAATAATAAATGTATAGAAATGGTTGGTGTGGAACTTGACGTTGAATCTATGAAAACAAATAGGCTTTGAATGGAATAACTAAACCAACTACAACAAGGTCATAGATGAACCCCACAAAATATCATCTTTATATTTCATGTAGATCGATAGAAAAAATAATAATGTACCAACAACCTAAAAATATGGTGAATGAGCTCGCATTAAAATAGTGTAAGAGATATGAAAAGCAATTGAGATAGAAAACAATAAGATTAGAGTTATTACTAATGAGGATGCAATTCATCTAATGGTGTATTATTTGTAATTCATATTTAAGAGTTGAAAATATTCATAGATTGATGAGAAAAACAGTTCATGGGTGATGGAAAATATCTTCATCTTTTATAAATGAGGAGGAAAACGAAACATAGGTTTAAAAAATTCGAGTAAAATTTGTACAATCATCAATTAGGAAAATGGTGATGGGTTTTCCCAGATGGTTGGAAAAACCATGATCCAACTGTTTGCCACACCACTTCCCAAGGATGACCCCTCATTCTCTAGGAACATGGTTTGGGTAACTGTGCATATCCCATGAAAATTTCATTCACATTTTATTTGAGGCAAATCACATGGTCATGCTCCCTAAAACGCATGGTTTCAGAAAACCATATGGCCTCTTGTATGCCACTATGACCCCCATATGATTATGCCACATAATTACTACTAATTGTTTTTTCTACAATGTTTATACAATTCTTAGATCTTTGGGCTCTAAATAATCCCTAGATTCTCCTAGAACATTTCTTAGGTCGTAGAGAATGTTTACTAAGAGAAAAAAAGGATTTAAACTGAAAAAATTAGTCGTACCTTTATGAAAAGGTGATTTGTTTCAATTTAGTAGTTTTTATAGTTATTTTAAAAACCAATGTGAAATGTGATATTTTATTTTTTTTAGTAGTGATTTTTTAAATTTTGTCTTATTTGTGGTGGTTTATTAAAAACGCATGGCATTTATCATCCGTGTTTTAGTGTTGGAATTATCCGACGCAAAATATGAATATGATTTTTTGTATATTTCATTTAATTTTTCAAACAAATTTTTAAAAACCTATGCTAAATTAATTATTAAATCTTAATTTAGAAATATATTAATTATTTATTATTCAATATTAATGTTTATAAAATTATTAATTTATTATTTACAATTATAAATAATAATTATTAATATATCAACATATTTTAAAAAACATTTAAATTTAGTATTTATTAATTTTTATTAATTAATTAATAATTATT
Source organism: Viscum album (assembly GCA_963277665.1). Taxonomy (NCBI): domain Eukaryota; kingdom Viridiplantae; phylum Streptophyta; class Magnoliopsida; order Santalales; family Viscaceae; genus Viscum; species Viscum album. The sequence continues at coordinate 363,445,670 of OY728166.1, read as the reverse complement.
TATTATTTAGTAATTTATAATTATATAGTAAATATTAAAAATTATTTAGTATTTAATAATGATTAATTTTTAATTGATAATTGATCATTATTAATAAACTAAAAATTATTAATATTTTATTATTTAGCCTTAAAAACTTATCATCTATATTTTTAAAAATTTAATATTTAAAATTTTAATTGATTAATAATTTTACATTATTGATAAATAATATCTTACTCTCATTATTTCATAATTATTTAAAAAATAAATGACTTACTAATTAATAATCCTTCCTAAAAATTACTTTTTTATTATAAAGAAAACACTTTTGAGGAAAAAGTGAGAAACCACAAATGTAAACTATACAAAACAAAATGCACAGAAAGATCAGTCGGACCTGTCCCACCCTAGAACCTATGTTATGATGAGAAGCCTTCAGCGATGCAGGACCCCTTAGTAGACAGCCCCATGTAGAGATGCACGGGCACAGAACCGATGGCAATGCCATACCCCCTCAACATCCCAATCCAAAAGTCCTATATTGATGAAGACTTCATTCTCTGATCCTCTTCCGGAATAGGTCCAAGAAGACAACTGCAAATGAGAACAAACTCACAGCAAAGGCAAAAAACAAGGGAACCCAGAGTTGCATCGCTCACATAATCATTACCCTGAGCCAACCACCTCAGACCAAAAACATAAACATAATATTTAAAGATGAAACTAATGTTACCTGAATCAGTTTCTCTAAATAATTCCCACAATGAGAAATCCATTTGAAAATTAGATCCTTCTAATATTAGCATCCCAAACGCTAAAGCCAATTGGTCCCAAGATTGAATGTACTCCTATACACTAATATTTCCTTGATTGAAACCTCCAACCAAAATTGAATCCTATTTGTCAATCCATGTATATTTATCTTCACTGAGGGGCACCCCAAGAGACCACCCCATCATTTTAGCTGCCTCCTCCTCGATAGTGTTGAGAAATAAAGTCTTCTCTATCACTTGGTCTTAAGAATATAACAGTAGGACCAGGGGGTGGTCATCCTGTACCTCACACTTCTGGTGTCTCAGAGCCTCCGTGTCCATATTCTTGTTGCACATTTTCTTTGCAGAGAAGGTCTCTATAGGAGGAGGTAGTAAGGAGTAGTCCTTCCTCCCCTTCTCCTGGAGTTCCTATCACATTTTTGACATGAGTTATCATCTGAAGAGTGAACATGTTCAAGAAATCTGTTCGCCAACACATTGACCCTGACATCCTCATCTGTAAAGGTGTAATCAGAACTCAAATTGGCCACTTGGAGGCCTTCAAACCTATTGCACAAAGGAACCATCATCTGAAATGAACTAGAGTCCCCCTTCTGCCCCCCTCTGGTTGTAACAGGTGTATTCTGATCTACCCCTTGCCTCCCCTTACTGCCATCAGCACTGCCCCATGCCTTATCACCCGCCAAGCCAGCCAAGTCCACAACCTCGCTGCCTGACGAGAAATCCAAGGCATGGGTTCCCTTATTCCCCTCAGCTTCCACCTGAACCTCCTCATGTTGGTCTTTCCCATCTTCATCTTGAACCCTACATCTTGAAGAAACTGCGAGATCCCCCCTTAGTCTGTTGAACTCATCCGCCACCAAAATGAAGTCCACTGCCTCTCTCAAAAGTTGTTATCCCTCAACTAGCCATCGTGATAGAGGTATGGTCTGCAGTCTAGAGATCGTAACCTCACAAGCCCCTCGTTCCTTGCCCCTGTCAATGTCCACCGTGTGATTATCGACATGCCCATCCTTGGGCCAAGCTTCCCTTGATTGACGGCCAACTCTCTTACCCACAATCAATGAACACCCCTATCGGCACCTAACCGAGACATGCCCCAGCCTCCTTCATGAATAACATATGTCTATCCAATCCTCATAGATAACTCATTGTTTACACCTATATTCCTCACTAATCGTAATCCAGACAAAATCGAAGGGGACCTTTGACAAATCCACCTCAACACTAATTCTCGAATTAACAGGATGGAAAACTGATTTCGTTCAGCTATCCAAACAGAGGTATTTTCTGATAAGGTTACTGAGCTTCTTGATGATTGAGGGATTTTGAAATGGTAAAGGAAGCTTCAGAAAACTAATCCAAATCGCTATAGATGGTGGGTCGCGGTTCATGTGGAATTCAAACGACCAGCAAAACATAAAGAAGCGGCAACCATTGTAGCTATGGGGTGCCCTTGACCAGGCGAAGGTGAGATCCTCCTATGAAGAAAACTGGATCATGATATGCTTGTTATTAAGGAAGCATACCATATCCCACTCCTAGAGATCCCAAGTGTCGAAGACGAATATATCAAAGGAATCAATAGGCAGCCTTCTCTACTTAAAACGAGAAACCAAAGTGAGATTTATAAGAGAAGAAGATTCAGTGAACTCTGAATTCGAAATTTGAAGATTCGGTAAACCGTCGATGAGTTCCGGGACCTTCGTGCATAGATTGATATTCAGAAAACAAGTAAGGAGGTCAGTTATTAAGAATGGCCAGAAGTAATTCTTTTCATTTTCGAAGAAATATCCCTCCCCCAACGGAGGGGGAGGGATCCTCACGGCCGATGCCACCGTCACTGAACAAGACGCAAACTAGGGTTTCTCATTGTTGCTGTCCTACTCCTTCTACTATATATGTACATATTTAAATATAAGTTTTCATGTTCACATAGTCAAAAATATAAATACAGACACACACAAACACACACTAATATATACAAATATATATATATATATATATCATGTACGAAAGCTTTTTTATTTTATTAATGTTGTATGAGATGTTTAAAATCATTCTTAAGCTTCAATTAAAAATATCATTCGATATTGGTGTCCATCTATGCTAGGTGACCAATCAAATAATATAATATGAAAATAGCTATAGTAATATTGGATATCAATTTAAACATAATTGTGAATAATATAAGTATTCATTTTCGATGAGAAGATGAATAGTGTACTTGAACATCAAACATCCATATATTTTTCACCATAAGTCCTTTTGGGATCTATGACATCTGAAATCAATTCTTACAGAGATAGTTACAAAAAATTACATAGAGAGTACCTCATAAACAATTTTTTCTTAGTAAAAATTCTTAAATAGAAGAAAAACTATGTTTATAGTTGAGGTATCAATTTTTTTTATCTTTTGATGGTATTTATTCTTTTTTAAGGGGGTATTGTTATCATTTATGGGTTTTGAATGAATTTATTCCCCAAGTTTTTATTCTTATTGATATTATGGTGCATAAATTTTTGTGGTATTCCCTTTTTTAATTTAATTTTATGATGTGTCTTATGTAGAAATAATTTTTTAGGATCATTTAATCCTTTATAAAACTCTCATGGGTATGAGAAAAGCTTTAATTTAGAGGTAATTATTCATTAAATCTCACTAGACATCGATTTTTCTTATGTTGGGAATTTCACTCATATGAATTTTGTGTATGTTTGTATATTTATATATATATATATTATAAAAGTTTTTGTTAGTAACCTTATATCACATTATATATATATTGATATATATTTTATAATTAACTATGTATATCATTATTTTCAGAAATATATGTTTTTTTATATTTAAATAAAATTATATTTAATTAATTGTATATAAGTATATATATATGTTTATAGTTATTGAAATTAATGTGTATTTATGATTATTTATCTATATTTTTATATATAAATATTTATATATATTATCTTCCTATATTTAGGTATATATTTAGGTATAATTATGTAATGAACCTAACCCCAATAATCAAGAGACGATGTATACTTTATTATTAAATTGGCATAAGATGCATGGAATCACATCCTAACAGGATGAATAGTTTAGTATTCCTTGTAAAATATATAGATACTTGAATTTGTATTACATTTAAATAAAAAAATGACAACACAATTTTTTCCCAAGAATATCATTAATCCGCTTAAAAATCCATACATATCATTCATAGTACACTTCATGGATTTGTGTAAAAGAATAAAAAATAAGGTTAAGCTCATACGATCTATAAGTGTTACTAAAAGTGGAAGCTATCATGAGTAAATTAATAATAATCAATAAGAAATAATTTTTTTTGGAAGGTAAACATAAAAAAAACATATCATTTAATTAATAAACTGACTATCACAACAAGATAAGGAATTACCAAAATGAAAAATTAAATAATTGAACAAAAAAGACAATTAAAAACATGACTATCAGGAACAAAGAATGAATAATAAATATGATAATATAAATAAATAAACACACATTCCATTTTAATAACTTCAAAATCCAAAATAAATAAGGAATAACAAAAATAGCATCGTATATAACTGAACACCCATTCCATTTAATCTACTTAAAAATCTTGAAAAGACAAGGCATAATTAATATTTTATAGTAAGTAAGTGAAAACACTTACCATTTAATCAATAACTGAAAATGAAATGCATCCATATATAATATAAATGAAAAAACCTCATGTATTGTTATAATTAGATCCCTAATGAAGTAAATTTTTAATTATTATATATCATTAGCTTAGGCATCGTGATACCACTGCTAGAAATATCATTAATATGACTATTTAAAACTATGCTCAAACACTCCTTTCATGATTGATTGTTGATTCACTTCACAAAACTATAGATCAATTGAGGGGCTATATAATTCTAGTCCCCACCCATCATATCATGTCTAAATCATTACTCATAAATTGAATAATCGATTTAATTCATGTCCAGTGTTTTGTGTTATCAGATATCTGTATTGATTAAAAAATATGGATTTATCAACATTTCCCTTGATAAAAAAAATTAATTTTCAATATTCAACACCATATGTATGAATTATTTATATTTTAAAAATTAAACATTTCCATTATAAATAATATGGATATATGGGGTAAATATAATGTACAATGATTAGTGGAATGTGATTGTATTGAGGAAATATGAAATAATTTAAAAATGAATCAAAAAATTAAATGTTAATGCTATAATTCATCAAAATTATTATAAATCAACCATAGAATGAATAAAGATGGTATCAATTCAGCATATCCCTAAAAGTGTATACATCAAATAAATGGTTTTTCTAAGTAAAAAATAAAAATATCACAAAAATTACATGAATATATTGTTTAGAAAAATATTATTTTTTTACATAGAGAATATTTTTGAATATAAATGTTTAAAAAATATTTGAAACTAATTTTATATTCTTATAAACTTTCAAGATAAAATATGAATCTTTTAAAACATTGAGTGGTCATGAATTCTGGAAATTCTATTCTTGTCATACACATTAAAGAAATATATTATCCCCACTTATTATGTAAAATCTAAACTAGAATCGTATTGAAAAATACAATAATACTTTAGTCAAAATTTTAATTAATAATTAAAAATAGGTAAATATTTCATTAATAAATCATTTTTAAAATGATAAAAACTTTTTTATAAAACCTGGATTTTGATGAAATAGGATTTTCGACCAAGGAGAGAAATAATGTTGGATTTTATTTAAACAAATTTCACAATATTTGTATGTACCAAAGTGTGGGAAAATTGTACTATTACATAAGAACATATTTTCAAATTATAGGAGAAGAAAAATAAATGGTTTTTTTATATTGATCAAATAATAACCTTAAATGGAAATTCAAGTATAAACAATCTCAATTAAAATGATATTGTGAAATAATCCCCTAGAAGAATCATAAAATTGAAGTGAGAATTAAACAATGACTTGATTATGTGTATAAAATTTCAATACACATACAACATGTGTTTATAAAAATTATATATTATAAAGTCAATACCTACATAATGATTAAATATAGAATAAAAAAACAAGTAATATAACCTAGTGAAAATAAATTATGTTTTGAAATTCATTAAAACATTGTAATTTTCAAATAAATCCCCTTAGATGAATCAAATAAAATTGAAACTTAAAATACCATGAATTATTGATTAATCATGATATTAAATATAAAATGAGACGTATATACACCATATAAAACAAATGATGTGTATAATATTAAAATATGTTTCAATGAATGGAATTTAAAATGAAATTCCTTTCCTCATGATTAATTTTGGATGAATATTCCTGAAAGATATTAAGAATTATTTTGTGAATGTTATTATCCTATTATAGAACCATATTCAGATATATAATATCATATATGATACTTTCATAATTTATTATCAGCCGTTCGTTAATAATCAGTCCTTATCACTATTTTCTCAAGTGTTAACCACCTTTATTTGTAATACATGTTTTATTGTGAAGATTCTGAATCTTGATTATATAATGTAGTTCAATTATCTTCATAATGATATTAATTTTATAAATATCAGTTAGTTTAATTATATATCTTTTTTGAATTATTATTTATATTTAGACTCGGTGAATGGTTCACAACGCTTGATGAAGACGCTAGGTCGTACTTATGCACAATTGACGTCATCATTTCCATAAAGAGTGAAACTTTAAAAAGATGGTGTTATATTAATTTTAGAAAATTAATATAATGGAATAAATATAACATTTATTCATTAAATTTATCATTATTAGTTTCATGAAAATCCATAGTTAATGAAGAATCACATCGCATTGCGAGGTGGTTGTCCACCTTACACAGAAGCAATGTTATCTTAATTTAAGAGACATTTAATTGATGAATTTATATTTGAAATTATAATTATATAATTAAAGTAATATCATAAATATCATATAAAAGTGCTAAAACTATCATTATATCCCACCCTGAAACATGGTGATGAAGAACATATTACATTTGTTCGTGAGGTGGAAGTTCACTATACACACGATTACCGGTTTCATTTCACATTTGATTGAATAGGAGATGTATATTGCTCATACCCATCCAAAAACGATTTTTATTAAGGAGAAATACAACAAGGAACAACAAGGGAACACCATATTTAGTGGGGTCTATAGTAATTCAATCCAAGGGCATCCCCCTGATCAGATTGACACCCTCAGGCTTAAAACAATTGAAGTGGTGGAGGCAAGTGGAGATAATACTTAGATCAACCAAGTAATTCAGGATATAGGACACCTTATTTCACTCACACCATGTATGGGACACTTAGATGTTGTTGCAAAGGGGGATATTATTTTTCTGATAATGTAAGAGATGGACCGTGGGATGGATCTTTTTCTGATTAGATAATTATAGATGATAATAGAGTTAGTTTCCACCAGTATGATAACAAGGTTCTCCCGAGTGAAAAATGGTGAGCCTGAAGAGCATCTCATTGGCTTCAGCATGGAGAGGAGGTATATTTCCATTGGAGGAAGAGAAACCAAGAAGCATGTTCCCCCTAGGTCTTCGGACCACACCTTCAACACTCATGTTTCCCGAAGAATAGGAACCATCAGTATTCTGTTTGAAGCCAGAGGTAGGAGGCTGCCAACATACCCATCTCCCATGCCGACAGAGAAGAGCTGAGGAGGAACTAACCTGAAGAAAACATATGGAGGGAGCCTCCTTCCATTCCATGATTATAGATACTAGGTTTGACAACAGGAATTGAGTTTTCCTGATAATGGACCATATCGTGGGGAGAGAGCCTTTATAAGAAGCCTAATTCCTAGCATTCCAAAAGCACCAGCACCCTAAGCTCATGGTAAAATACCGAGTCATACGTTCCATCCATGAGTTTTCCTCTCCTTAAAACCATGTGTCCGTGAAGGGTGAATCACCCTACTCACGAGAGGGAAAGACCATGAAGCCCCGGAAGAGAGACCAAACCACTTGAGCCCATTCTCCCTCTAAGAAGAGGTGGTTAATGCTCTCTTCCTTCTAGTTGTGGAAATAGTAGAAACCTAAAGAAAGTATTATCCCTATCATTTTGATAGTTTCATACTTGGAAAATTTTAGGTTTCTGATTAGCTATATAAGGCAGTTGTATTTTGCTGGAATCCTCTTGTACCACAGCAGAGAATTCCAACAGACCTGGGGGGAGTGCAGGCGGGAAATGTTGCGAAACTCCCTGGCTGAGAAGACACTCGAAGAGGAGGGAGTTAAAATGCATCAATCAGGTTCTTATTTGAATACAATGGAGTCGAGGATATCATGCTTACCCTTGTCCAGGATAGCTTTTGTAAAGTTGGGATGAAGACTGGCTCCCCTGATCGTGATTGTGGGAGCAGGACATATAGGGAACCCAAGAATAGAGCCTCCCTATTTGAAGTACTAAAACCAAATGTTCCCTTCGCCAATAATCCACTGAGAAATTTAAAGAAGAATATGGATAAGAGGAAGAATCTTCCACCAAAGGGGGGAAGAGAGGCAATGAGTAGAATCCTCACTTCCCTCAAACAAGGGAGCCATATACATACCCCATATTGTGTGATCCAAAATCGCATCGCAAAAAATCTTGGAATGAATGCAATACAAGGTGTTATGAGAACTCTTCACATTGATCCCCCCATCGTGAAAGGGTCTGGATAACCTTCCCTCTAAATCCCAGTGTCTCTTGCCATCCGACATCGCATCCCAAATGAAACTACTAAAATTTTTATCAATGTTATTGATGACACCTTGAGAAACAATAGTTGAAGCCAATGAATATACAAGTATTGTATAGAGAACACTATTAACCAAAACAATTCATCACCCAAATGATAAGAAATAGTTCTTCTAGCTGAGAATTCTTTGAGTGATCCTGCAAATAATGTGATCAAAATCCCAGATACGAAGCCTACCTGAAGAAATCAGAGTACCCAAATATTCCAAGGGAAATGAACCATGTTTCATGTTAAGATAGATTCATAGAGACCCAACCCAGCTACAAGAACTATTACTAGAAATGTAGAATGTTCTTTTAGAATTACTGATGACCCGCCCACTCCACCTGCAGTATTCCTTAAGGATTTTCATGATACCCCGAATAGAGATCCATCCTTTTTTTTAAATAATAGTTTCATCAGTGAACATCATGTGTGAGATGGTAGGGAGGTTCTTCTTCCTTCAAAACGTAAGGATTGATCCGCGAGAGAGTCCTTGGGTAATGATGTGACTAAGAGCATCCTATGTGAGAATGAAAATGCTAGAAGATATCGGGTCACCCTGGCAGAGACCATGGGTTTCCTTGAAGAAACTGTAAGTCCTTCCCCTAAAATGAACTGCCGGCCATGCTGAGATGAAGAAGAGAAAAATAAGAATCACAACCTTGGATGAGAATCCCATAACCAAAAGAGCTCTGATGATGTAGCTCGATTCAATCCTATCAAAAGACTTATTCATTTCTAGTTTAATTGCCAGATTTTAGCCATGGGTTTTGAAGTTAATATCCCTAATCACCTACGGCTCTAGAGCCATTGCACCTTGGATAGAGCGGCCTCTCACAATACCATGATGCTTGATAGAGATCCACCAGGGTAAGAACATGGAAAACCTCTGGTTGAAAATTATTGCAATTATCTTGTATGTATAGTTGCAAAAAATTATATGTCTATAGTGCTTGAGAGATGAAGGGTACTTTACCTTGGGAATGAGAACCATCATAAAAGAAGTTGCGACCCAAGGGAGGCTCCCTCCATGGAAGAAGTCCCAAATGGACTCGATAACATATTTGTTGAACACATTCAAAACTCCCAAACAAAAAGTTCTTGGGAAGCCTTCAGGCCCAAGAGCACTCTCGAGGTTGAGATTCCTCATACCTGCATGGATCTCCTCCTCTATTAGAATCTCATATAGACATTTTTTCTCCTGGATAGACACTAAGGAGGGAATAGACTCCCAAAAACTAGAGGTGCCGCTAGGATACCCATTGTACGTTCTCGGATTAGGGCCAGCGAGGGGGTATTTAAAAAATGAGTGCCCCATACTCCAAAAAGTTTCTCTATAGTCTGTGTAAGATTCATCCTCAAGAAGTATGTTGGGTTTGATTTGACACTATTTTTCTCTATCACAAGTGTGAAATAAAGCAGTGATTTTTTTACCCTCATTCAACCATTTCACATGGGATCGTTCATGCGCCATGCACTCCTATTAAAGAATCAACTCCACAGAGAAGTTATTCTTCTCATGTAATTATTTAAAAGTTGTGTCACTCCACACCTACTCCAAGGTGTATTCCAGTCAATGATGTGATATTGGAGGGCCTCCATGTTCTTGAAAATGGAGGTAGACTCCTGGACCAGGCCTAAAGACCATGATTCATCCACCGGAGATTGTTGTGGAAGGCCACCCATGTATTCCCCTGATTCGGCTCTGCCCATAGCTCTCTCACCAACCGCTGATAACTAGGAATGTGAGACCACTAGTAGGAGAACCCTAAAAGCTCCTGGAAATCCTGGAGAGGGAGTAATGAAACCAGAAAAGGGAAGTGGTTAGAAATACCAAAAGTGAGGTTCTTTACCTTAATGTCTAAGAACGAATGGATGGAAGGGTTGTTGGAAAGGAAACTATCAAGACGAATCTAGCATCGCCTGCCTCTACTCTAATTGTTTCACTATGTGTAGTGATCTCTTCTATAATCCATATCTAGAATACATTTTATAGCCATGAAAATAGAAATTTCCAAGCTATACTGGCGAGGAAATACACCTCTTCCTTTCCTCTATTCAGGGTCCAAAACAATGTTGAAGTCCCTCACCACAATCCACAGATGTTCCTACGGATCAAAGGATCAAAGGTCATGGAAATGCTACATAATCTAATGACTATCACAACTACCATAGAAAAAAGAAAAAAATAATCTCTTTGAGCCCTAGGTTACCTTCGAGTTGATGAATTGGTCTCCTACCTTAATCAGGGACATAGAAATGTTGTTGTTCCAAAAAATCCAAATATGTCGATTCAAGGGATCTGCGTGCAAGGATCCATGAATATTAACTTTACGGAATAATTCCTAGATCATCAAATGACTTTTCTTGTGCTCAAGAACTGAAACGATAAGAATCTTGTTTCTCTTAACTTTTGAAGCAATAAAATTGGTCTTGACCCATGCACCGAGGCCACAAGAATTCCAAATGAGCAGAGATAATATTAAACCAGGAAGAGCCAAGCTTTGACCTCAGGTGACTCGGTTTTAGGGGTTGTGAGAGGAGGAGGATATCCTAAGAAGCCTAAATATTTCATGGGTGCAAATCCCATGGCTCTGAGCTGAGTAAATGAGAACTAGAGATGAAATGGGAGGGGAAGGGGAAGATTCATAGGAATTATCTTACTTCCCCTTAAAGACTGTAGAGGTAGGGTAATCCAAAACCAGGGGATTTGTACTAGGACCTTTTGAGACACAGACCAGAACCCTATTAGGGTCATCCTAGAAAAAGATAGAGGGGATCGACCCCCCCCCCACCAGACCCCTAGAGGGACCAGGAAGAGAGATATGTAGAGGAAGAAGTGGCACTCGGTGATCCATGAATTGTATCTGAGAAGAATGGTACCTTTCCCACACCCTATTAGAAATGAAGAACTGATCAGGTGAGAGCCCATGAACAAACTGGCTAAGGATCCGCACGGAAGTCACTGCTCCATATATGGACAATAAGTCCCAATATGGGGGGTCTCTTGGGAGGGAGGAGAAAGGTTGCACTGAGACATCAAAGACCTCTTAAGGAGGTTGAGCAACCAAAGACTCTAGAACAACGTCCCAAGCAGGGGCCAACATAGATCCTCTTGGTAGTGAGGAAGGAGAGGAAGCAGGTGGGGGAGCCCTAGTGGCCTGGAGAGGACCCCCATTCCTCTGATTTCTACAAACCTGTCTGGAGTGGCCCTGGAGGCCACAAGAGGATCAGTTCCTGGGAAGAACAGGGAAAACAAGATCTTGGTCCCAAGAAATAACGTTATTCACTTTAAGAGAGATCTTCTCTGAAACTTGAAGTGAGATCTCCAGCTCAACACAGAGTTGGGGAACCAGACTATCTTCACAGTATAGGGTGCAATCATTAGTGCACAAGAATCCTACGAGGGAATCACCAATTTTCTTAAGAAACAATCCATTTTGTAGGAGCATAGGAAGGCCAGGGATACTAACTTAGACTGTCGTTCGGGGGATCTCCTTACCATTTTAAACATCCAAGGACTAGACATCCAAATTTATGTGCCAACAAAAAACGGTTCTAGGAGATTTTCACCTAGAGAAAACAATGTCTGGCTCTGACTGCAACACCAGGAATAAGGAGTTGAGATGAAGAACAAAGATCCAAATCGAGCCACGAAATCCCCAAGAGGTCGGTGCATGCCAGAAGACCTCCAAGGGTGGCTTCTTCACCCCAAAGCGTGCGACAAGAGTCCACTTAAGACAATCCACCACTTTAGAAAACACCACAAAGGGAACCTCTAGTGAGATTCAAGAACCATCCAAAGACACCAATGAGGAAGCCATACTCAAATCTAAGAAGCAGATCTGCTAGAAACATAAGAGCTATCAGCACAGAGCATCCCTGAAAGGGAGTTCGAGAGGATGAGACCAGGAGGGAGAGCCATGGGAACCTGAGAATCAGTAGCTGCAATGAATCTAGGATCAAATATCGACGGGACTGGAGGCACCTCTGGAGCACGATCATTCAAAGGAGTAATGATCGAAAAAATTTGAAGATCTCTCAGCGCGTACGGTACGTTCTTTTGAGCAGAAGAAGCAGATATCCATTTTTCTCATAACTATAACATAATAATATATATTTATATGTAACATACTGAGGATAATAAATTAAGGTATTTAACTATTATATTAAGGAGTTGGAATAAGAGATAAAATAAAAAAAATCTTACTTTAAAAAATTGACTCTTATTCAAAAAAAATCTCTATGTTTCCTCTAAAATCCGTTGTATGATGGATTTAAGATCAAAAAATAATATGGGATGTATTTAGTAGAGAAATTATGTTTTTTATGTATTTTATGAATAAAATGGCTTTGTATGTGTGGATAAAGGAGGATAAATGGTGGCCTTAATTACTCTGGGATCAAACACATATTGAATTTTTGAAAATATTCCATTAAACTCTTGTTTTTATAATTATAAAAACCTAAAATAATTGAAATTATCTTTAATTATATGTTTTATGGTCGAAATATTACTGTAAAATGGGTTCAGGGAAAGTTGGTAGGTTATTTCTTCCCCTATATTATTAGTTTAACCCCAGGTAAATCATTTTTTACCTTAACTATGGTAACCAATTTTCACATGAGTTACTATTCATAATCGTAAAAAATTAATTTCAACATATTAGGGAAAATAAATTATTATGATTCCAAATTTGGAATCTATTTTTTCAATTTTAATTAACTGTTCTGGTAGAATTCAATTTAGAATTATACAAGAAGATGTGATGGAAAAGAGGGTTTCTAAAGAGAAAACTATCATTAGTATAAAAGAATTTAATATACAATTTAAATATTTAATTGATTCCAATGATGTAAACCAGTTAAATATTAATATATCTGAATTAATTTTACCTTAAAATTGATTAAAATATAAATAATTATTTTAAATTTTTTAAATGAATTTTGTAGTTTTCAAAATGAAATTAATATTTTCCACTATTCATTGAAAAATAAAACATTTTAAAAAAATACCAAAAATTGCGCATAATATAATTTTGATATGAATGTTTAAAAATGAAGAAAAAATTTTAAACTAAATTTTCCAAAATTGGTAAAAATAAATTTAAAATTTTTATTTATTTTTTGCAGAATGGGTGACTAAACCATTTTTTAAAGAAATATAGTTTTATCAAAAAAACATTTATTTTTTACTTCAAATGATTATTTTTTTCTTTATAATCAAAAAATAATCATAATTTTTATTATTTATTTATTCATATTAATAATCCCCAGTTTAATTTCATGTTTATAATGGTATGCTATATTGTAGTTCATTTAGACTCTGGGTTGTGTGTTCCATAAGCTGTAGAATTCATTGAATTTAAAGAAATATATTTCCTAGGTCATTTAAGACTGTGATACATGTGTCTTACACTAAAATTTATTTTTCTTAATTTAATTTCAAAGGTCATTAAATTATCCCTAATTTGAAACAATTTATTCTTACTAATTTAAATTTGATCTCAGTAATTAAGGTTTTGACATTTATAAATTCAATTAATGAAAAACCCACATCATAAAATGTTTAATAAAACATTCTCCAAATAATATGGAATGAGAAATATGAAGGTCATCTAGAATATCATTTAACTAGGTGTCCATGTAGGATGTCATTGGTGGAAATTGAAAATATCTAAATTGAAGAAAAGCATAAATAATTACAGAGGTTGATTGAGATTCTTTTGTCACTACAATGTTAATGGTCAATAGAAATTTAAGGAACTAAAAACCTTTAAACTAAGATTATTTATGAGACCATTGGATTCATCGAATATGAAGTTAATAGAGTACTATTTTTTTCATATCATTTCCATAATTTTTAGGAATTATTTTACTCTCTCTGAAAATGAGGTATTAAAATTACAAGATATATTTTTATTTCATAAAAAAATTATTCCTTTTGTTATTCCTCAAGAAAATTCCTATTTATAATTTAGTCAATGAAATGAAAAACCAAATATTAATTTTTTCCCAAAGAAATAAAATTTACATTTAAAGGATCTTATGATCCATAGATGTTTGAAATGTTTTTCCATCTATCTATGAAATTTTTTTAAATCCAATATTGTCAGCACAAGTTAATCAATATAATACAAAAATCTGAAAACCTCAACAATAACACACATAGTTCATGAGTAATATATATTCATTCAAATTTCAAGTAAAAAAATGACATATTAAACAGAACATCATGTAGGCCAGTGGTATCCATTAAACACTTATCTGTTTTTCGTTATGGATTCATTCCCAAAATACTTTGTTGGTGGTAATGGGTTTTCACTCAGTATATAGGTTTCAGATTTTCTATAACCATATTAATATAATTCTTATAATATTTAAAAACATTAATAATACATAATTATATTAACATCAAATATAATATAAACCTCAATGGTTACCAATATCATTAATCTTATTCTCAAAAAATAGATGGAATTCTTCGTAAAATAACTTATTCACTAAAACATATACAAAACCAATAGATTGAATTTCAAAAAATATGTCCCAAGATATCCTTAATCTTGGTAAAATCATATAAAAAAAACTAAAAATTATATTAAAGAATTTTATTTTGTGATCAATATTAGTCCCATAAACTCATGATTGTATCCAAAATTGTTATCTTAATTAAGACATACATATATTTTAAATTTTCCAAAATCCATAAATGTTTTCTAATTCTAATTAAAAAAAGCATTAGTTTTTAAATACATCTGGATTTTAATTATTTCATACCAATATATAAATACTTCAACCATTTTATATCAACATATTTCATTCTTTCCTCTAACGTTTAACCTTTTGAAAAGTGTATTGTTGTAGATAAAACCCAGGATAACCACATTTATGAAAAAATACTATGAGTTGACTGATAATATGAGTATTATTTCCTTATATCATACTCTTAGTTTTTGATCAAAAAATTAATTACTTTATGGCATTCTTTTTCTCACATGAAAAATTTTCCCATTCATTTGAGAAAATTTCCTAGGTGTCACTATCTATATTTTTGACATGAAGGAAATTGATCCATCTTTCCAATATGGACTTCAACACTTGATCCCATAGAGAAGTCCTTTCCTCTCTTATTTGGAAAGTACATGATTTGGATACTTTATAGGTTGTTAATTATATTTTAGTATAACTGATTAATAATAATAATGATATATTTCACTCCTATCATTATCCAAATTGGTTTTTCATAGAAACCAAATTTTCCATAGTATTAAGTGTTAACACCAATTCAATGGGCCAATAAATTGATTAAAACCAACAATAACTGTGTGCAAAATAATAATAATAATGGTAAAATGATATTATAATTTATAGTATGTGTTAATAATGACCCATTATTATCAATTTCATACACCTTTGGTTTTATCTAGGTCACTCATTCTCATTATGTATTCAAATACTTCATAATGTTTTGTAATGAAGGTGATAATTATTCAATGAATATACCATGTATGTGTAAAACTAGGTGTGAAGTAACATTTTTTATCATGTACCATGTATTTATTAGGAAAAAACCAACATGACATTTGAGTTATTACCCATAGGTAAATCAATTCTAGAAACAAATCCACTAGTAATATCTATAAATGGATTTATTTCCATGAAAAGCCAAAGAATATATAATATATAAAATATTTAGGATGTAGTTATATAATAATCTTCGAAGTATATCATATGGTTATATTAAATAATCATTGATTTCCATAATCTACTTTTTAATGATTTTGCTAAATATTGTGTAATACCAACTGTAACAACCCTGAACCTAGTAACCAAGAGCCATTTCCTAATTTATTACACTTTCATAAGATAAAAAAAACTACATCTCAAAGGCATGAGTAGTTGAGTTTCCATAGTAAACTAATATATTCATGATTCTTATATTACATTTGAATATATAAATTAAAACATATTTTTTTTATAATATCATTATTACCTCTAAAATATCATTGCATATCATCACATATAATTTATAATAAACTTCTTATATTATAAGGAATAGGAACAAAATAGGGAATACCACAAATTCTTAGTAAGAGTTATGTATAGTGGAAGATATCATGTTTAAATGAAGAATAATCAATAATTCATAATCAATATAGAAGGTAAATAACTTAACAAACATACCATTAAAATAAATTTACTATCATGAATTGATAAGGAATATTCAGTATGAAAATGTAAATAATTGAACACACATTCCATTAAAATAACATCACAATCCTGAATAAATAAGTAGTAATCATCATGTAAAGGTAAATAACAGAACATACATTCCATTTATAAATCTTGTATATTATTAATAGATTTGGCATAACCAATGTGTCAAGGTAAGTTACTAGAAAC
Organism: Viscum album; assembly: GCA_963277665.1. Classification (NCBI taxonomy): domain Eukaryota; kingdom Viridiplantae; phylum Streptophyta; class Magnoliopsida; order Santalales; family Viscaceae; genus Viscum; species Viscum album. Next base: position 363,428,697 of record OY728166.1, on the reverse strand, counting down.
ACATTCCATTTAATCGGTAACTCAAAATGAAATTCATCCAAATATAATATTCTTGTGAAGACGTCATTGATAATAGTAACATGATTATCAATGAATAAAATTATAAATTATTAGATTTCCTGATATTAGGAATCATGAAATAGATACATTCAATAACTTTCACAAGACAGTTTAAAACTATAAGTAAGACCTAGTTAATGATACTTCATGATTATCATCATGACACTATGGATGCATCAAGGTGCTATATATATATATCTAGGCCCCAATCATCACATCATGTCCAAATCGGTTCAGATATATCCAAAAATTGATTTAATTTATGGAAAAAATATTATAATAAAATATCAATTTTGAGTAACGAATATAGATTTATAACAATTTCCCTAGGTAAAAAACAATTCACCATATATAACACCATATATAGATAGGGTATATGTTTTAATAAATAAACATATTCATTTTAATGAATGAGTATCATCTAACATGGATTGATGACTCATTCGATCATTTACATGGATCCCATAATTTCCTTATGGTGGATCTTTATTCTGGATATTATAATGTAATGTGAAGAAGACATTTATCGGAAATACTTCTGTTTATACAAGATACAAGAACCAAAAGTTCATAGTGATGTCATTTGGACTCACTGGTACTCCACAAATTTTTATGGAATTAATGAATAAAGACTTTAGGGGTTACCCCAAACATTTTAATTCAGTCTTGTTAGAGGATATTATAGGTTAATATATTGGAAAGAAGGAATGTTAGGGGCATTTAAATATTTTATTGATGTCCTTATGTATGAAAAATTTATTTGAAATGTATAGTAAATGTGAGTTGTCATGGGATAAAGTAACATTATGGGGGAATATTATCAACAGTAAATGGATATCAATGGATCCATGAAAATAACTACAATCAAATGATTTAGTAGGAAAAATTTTATAATGGAAGATTTTAATTTCCTTATATTATCTAGGTAATATCATCAATTTTTGAGAAAATCATCATAATTTTCAATCCCACTAACCAATATTAGTTGTAATGTAGTTAAATTCTTTAGTATTGATGAATGTGAAGAAAGAATAAATGTTATGAATAAGAGTCTAATCAATATACCTATGCTCACGTTACCCACTAATGGGTAGGATTTCATTTATGTAGTGATTAATCCAAAAGGGGAATGGGTTTTGTAATCATGCAATATGATAAAGTGATAGTCAACACCTCCTACCAATTAAATATACCTTAGAATAACTACCCATTACATTATCTATAATTGGGATTAGTGATATTCTTTTTGTGATTTGGTGAAATTATCACTATAGGGAAACCTATGGAAAATATATGGATCATAAAATCCAGGAATATATTTTGAAATAAAAGGATTTTAATATACACCAATAAATTTTGTTATATCTGATCAATGATTATTATTTTTTCAATCCATTAAAATCCTGGGAAGGAAAACAAAGTGGTTTATTCTCTGAGAAGATAGGATACTACACCCCTATCCATGATGAGTATTTAAAGGTATCAAATATTATTGGAATTGAAAATCATAGATATAGGAAAAATAAAATTATCATCATCATACCATTATAAAACAACTTAATAAACATTTATTAAGGAATGTATCATGGAGGCCTAGAAATATTATGAGTTTCTATTAAATATGGTAGAGGATATTCCATAGTTTGACTTTTTTGAAGATGATGTTATAATTTTAGGACCCCAAATATCTATCCCATAAAAACCAAAACTAAAGTGGAAACTTCTAGATGTTCTTATATCTCATAATTCTTAATTAGTCTATGAATCACTAATATGAATTAATATTTGAATAAGAAAGTATATTGGGAATACATTAAGAAGGAAATTACAGAGGTTGTATCTTGAATCATGGTATGCCATCATGTTGAGGAAGATTGGTAGAAGTATAGGGTTATGACACCACTATTTCCCCTAAAATTATGGAAATGAAATAAAATAATGAATTTATTTAAAATAATCCTCAGGATACTAAAAGGATATAATAACAACATGGTAGTAGTCGATACCTTATAAACATGGAATATTTCATTATTATCAAGATTCATTTATCTCTTCACCGACTCACCAATATGTACATTGGGAAATTTTTAAGACTACCTGGAGTTCTAATCTATTATATCTGATCAATATCTGTGGATTATTACATGGTTTTGGAGAAGTGTTCATAAATAGTTCGATATAAAATTGAGCATCAGTAATTCTTATCATATTCATATGGATTGTCATATAGAATGAGTCAGTAAAACTCTAGAGTATTTTTGGTATCATGTTCAATGTATTTACAAGGATATTGGGATCAACATCATCCCCTTGTGTAGCTCCCAATACCATTAGTTTCCATTCTATCATTCAATTTTCACTATATGAGGCTCGGCAAGGGTAATGTTTTCAAACTCTGACATGCTAGTGTAAAGATGACCAGTCAAAGATAATGGGACCTAATAATATCTATTAAAAGATATATAATGTTTAAATCATTCAGCATCATTTGAAACCCACATTAAGTTGATATAAAAGCTATGAAGAAAATACTCTTTGAGACTTGAAGTTTTGGTTGGAGATAATGTGTTGTTTTTTATGTCACAGTGAAAGAAATTCATGAGATTTGGAAATATGATTAAGATTATTCAAAGATACAATGTCCACTTTGACATCTTTCATCTCATCAGAGTTGTTTCCGATCAACTAGAAGTCCCACCTAATCAGTATCAACTATATGATGTGTTTTATGTATCCCTCTTCAATACGTACATACAAAACCACTAACATTTAAAAAATTCATATGTGATAACCTAATAGAATGATTAATCATACATGGAGAATCTAGTGAATATATTTGATCATAGAGAATATTTTTTATGAAAAAACACAACTCCCCTATTTAATGAGTTTTTGTGAAATGAGATGTTTGAGAAAGAATCATAGGATTTGGAAGATATTATGAAATAGAAGTACCCTCATCTCTTCTCCTGTATGAAATGAATATTTTTATGGTGAAAATTTTGAAGTGGAAATAATTAAATGTCCTGAAATTTTAAAAAATAAATTAATTTTTTAAATGAGAAAACATATAATTACGAAATGATGTTATTGAAAACAGATGCCTTAATTTAGTTATTTTGGACCATTATATTCTTTTACAAATTCAAAATTTCCTTAAGAATCATAACCATGGATAATATATCCATTGTACAATGGCCATTAATATTATTATAGTATGTCTTAGGAAAAATTCAATTTCACATAGATAAAAGAAGAAATATCCTCGTTCAACCAGATCATTCCCAATAAACACCATTTATCAGAGATTTGAGAGGAGATAATATCATTGTTATTTTCATATTCCATTCTCAAGACAATATTAACCAACAAAATCATGATTTAAACTATTTATAGGATAATTTCAAGCATATAATGATCACAAAAAAAACCATATTTGTTGAACCACTCTAGGAAGATCTCACCGTCGCACACCGTACACTTATGTCTTTTGTTGGTGTATTAAAGGGTTCGGTATCTATACCTTAAAAAATATTTTTATTAATTTTTTTATAAAAAATGAATATATTTATCCTCTTTTAATATTATTAGTTAAATCATTAAATAATGACTTTTATTAATGATAAATTTACATATGATGAAAAAAAAATTGCCTTTGGGGAAATATATAGTTTAAATCAAAACACTATTTATGATGAATTCAATAATTTTATAAATAAATTATATTTTACAGATTTTTTAATTAAATTATAATTAATAAATATAAGTTTTTATATAATTAATGATGTCAAATGTACATTTTTTAATGGTCATAAAAGTGTTAATGTCAAATAAACATGTATTTTTAAATAAAAGGTGGTTTTAATTTAGAAGTGTAAATTATAATATTTGGTGAATTATTTTGTAAAATTAATTTTATTTCTAAAATAATATTATTGAGAATATCCAAAAATTGATTTTATATATTTTTCTAAGAGAGTCGAGTTTTTGGGTAAAAATTAAATAGGTTATAATTATATGGTATGTATTATGAAGTCATAAAAATATAGAAGTGATCAAATAAGTACTATAAAGAGTATTGAGGACAAAAATTTTGTTTCACTTTTTAAATAATTTTATTGAATTTATATAATTAATATTATATAAATTTATGAAACCCTTAAAAATAGTATTATAGTTTGTGTTTTTAAAAGGAATTCATTATAAACATGACTCACTTCAACATCACCAAAGGTATTATTTTAATTTTTTCCCTAATTATCCACATAAACTAATCAGAAAAACTTTTATTTTGTAGAAACCATTGAATATTATATGGTTTTGATTACGTTGTCATTTATAGTCGATAATGAATGTTTGGAAATTAAATAATAATTATACTCTCTTTTGTTATATAAACCCACCCATAATATCATTATTGTTCATTAAAAACTCTTGAATCATGATATTACCCTTCTCATACCTCTCTATATACCTCCTAAGGTTCTACCATGCTATTAAAAAGAGCATCCATGGATTCTAGAATCACCCACTCGGGGTAAGGGATCCTCTACTTCTCCTCTTTATTCAATAACATTATTTTTATTATGCCTATTAATTCCAAATTATTTATGTTTTATTATATTATTACATGTCTCTAATACTACACTTATTATTTTCATTTAATTAGATACCCCTTTCACTCTCATTAATCCCTTCTATACACCATTATGTACCGTCGTTATGCGGCAGAAGTTGTCCTTTGATTTTTCATGCCAAAAAAATGTGCAGTGAATAGCCATCCCCACGTGTACTAAATGGTATTCAACAAGACATATCAATCCTTAATTGTTTAATTAATTCCATTAATGTAACCCAAAATCTGTAATATTGGGATTAAATTTGATAAAATATGTTCGTATGTTGAATTAACATTGTGGTAAAATCATGCATTTACATAATATGAATGTGATGGGTAGAATAAAAACTATATATCCTTCAAATTCATTGGTTAATATTTTTATCTCATGAGATTCCATGTATATTAAATTGGGTTATATCCTACAAATGATATGTTAAGATACCTAGATGGTTATCATTGACATATGATTATGATTTCATTTTTATGTTGTTTCCACATTCCTATATTTCTTTTCTTTTACTGTGTTATATAATGCATCATTGTACATGATTCAGATTCCCACCCCTCTAATTTTACCTAGGTACGATACTTGGCTCACATGTATTTCATTGCCTGAGGATATTATTTCTTAATTCCCATAATTTTATTTATACCTCACCGATATCTTATGTATATCCCCATGTTATCCATTATAGACTTAGAAGAGAAATGAAATATAGGAACATATTTTAGAGTTTTTTAAAAATATTGTTCTATGTATTTTTCGGGTATTTTGTATATATACATAATTTCCCAAAAACACATGGACTCACAATCATATGGGGTGTTATTAAATCCATAATTATTTAATGAATATTGAATTAAGGTTGTTAAATTTAAGGGTTGGAATAGGTGTAGTTGATAAAGATAACCTAAATACAAAATTCAACCGATATGTCTATGAAGGTTCTTGTATAAGAAATATTCGATTAATACTATTAATTTTCAGATATAAGGTAGAAGAAATAGAATGTGAATAATTCATATTTTATAAGGGATAATGTATTATAAGAATTTTCATTATTGATATATGTTTTTAGAGTATCCTTGAAGTAGTATTCAACTCGATGGTTGTTAGGAAAGTGAATCCATTTCCAATATTTGTTTATTCAGTCAACAAAAAAGATTTATAAAAGTAAAGGAGGTCCTTTAATGTTTAGTTTATGGAGGTTGTATCCTATGGATGTATGATTTAATGTATTAACAACATAAATTTAAGGTGTCTTTCATTACTATTGTTTTCTTCATTGAAACTTTTTGATTCATTGTGTTTGAATAGAGTGTGTGTGACTTTCTTATTACTGTAGTGAGTAGGGTGAAAATTATTCATATCTTCTGGTACATGAATATATTGGGAGAGAAAATATTTGAACTATTTTTCAACTGTGTTTCCATCTACTAGAAATATAAATTCTAGGAAACATAAGTTTTCATAATGTTTTTTCTCAAAATAACAATTTTATACCCTAAGTAACGGAACACATCACTCACTAATACATTCACAGATTCTATAATGAACCATGCTTCACCTAGTCTTATTATTAATTTTTAGTTACCTAATCAATTATAAGATTCGATTTTTTATTTTGAGGGCATGTTCAATGGAACAAACAATAAATATTTATTAGCATCAATGTCAACCCCAAGATATAATGATTTAATTGGGTATAAATGCACCAAATTCCAAAAAATACTTCTCATGAGACAAACTAATGCATTGACGGGCCATAAAATAATATTCCCCACCCATTACTTATGGAAGTTCACATCATTTACCATAAAAAATATATAAATATAAATAAAATGAATAATAATCTTGAATTATGATTCAATAAACCTACATATTAATATACAACCATAAAAGATGTCGAAACATGTCCTATAAATAAATAATTCGTCTTGAAAAATAAGTTGGATGGCTAAAAAATACATAACCAACAATCTTGGGTAATAAATAAACATTCACATAAGAATAAAAGTACATGGATTTTTAGTATTTCCCCAATTAAAAAATAGAATATATTTATATATAATCATAACTCAAACTAACATTGTTTAGAGTAGGGGTATACGTTTAACTCAATAAATTACCTAATAAATGTACATACGGAATCTAGGTTAACAACCATCAATCAATGTAAGTAAATATAGGGTGTTCACAAAGGAATTACATTGGAATGAAAATCATGGCTATAATAATGCATGGTTTAGAAGGACAAATTAAATGATGTACAAGTTCACTTATAGAAAAGTTCATTAAATAATCCATCTTGATAAATAATATTTATGACATAACAGGAATAAATTTCGTGATCATGCATAAGATATCTTAAAGGGGAATGACTGAGATAAAAAATAGGATTTTTAGAAAAAATAAGACTGGAAATAATAAATATACATTATATTTTGAAAACAATTATTTCATAAAACTAAGAGATATATAATTTATTTAAGAAGAAAAAAATAGTGTATAGGGTAAGTATCATTTAGAAGATGAATATGGTGTAATGATGTGTTAACTTGGAGGAAAACTAAAAAGTATTTTAGAAAACATTTTTTATATTATCATAAAAATATGATGTTTTGATTAAATTTTAAATGTTTTTATAAACAATGATGAATTAAATAAAATAATAAAATTTAATTTTTCGAAAAATAAAGTTCACTAATATATCCATGAATTTTTTAAAACATTATCTAAATAAATATGGTTTGGAAGATGAAACATTTGATTTTTAAAGGATGGAAAACCCTTTTTAATATTTGGAAATACATTTATTTTAAAACCCAAATCATGAAAAGAGTATAGTACTTTCGTTTATGAGAGAGGGACATTGGATTTTTAGGATCATTTAAAATTATACATTTTAGAGTACAAAAAATATGAGGATAACTTTTACAGGAATGAAAATATGCACACATAGGAAATGATCTGCTGGAAAGAATGAGATTTATTTTTTCCAACATCCAACATTTATTTGAGATATACTTTTATTAAAGAATATGATATATATGAAAATAAGTAACATAAATAAATAATAATATAAAAATATATATATATATGGGATTGTATGGATAAAGGGGGATTATAATATTACAATATAATGGAAAATTTATGAACCAATGTGAAAAGATGAGTTAAGAAAATTTATTACAGATCGAGTAACATTTAAATCTATAACGCATTAAGGATATGATTTCAAATAGAAAATTAAATACCATTTTATATTATAGTATCATGATACAAAGTAAACTAGACACAGCATTTCAAATAAAATAGGGTGCATAATAAGTAATATGTCTCAAGGTTTGAAAACATGAGAAACAACCATTACATTGTTCAGGATTTGTTATGTGCATGCACATAACTTCTTAAAAAGTAAAATTAAAAATTTTATATACCTTATTATGAACCTTATTAATCAATATATCATTTAATATATAAAATTTATTATCATTATATATTTATTTATTATATATGTTTTTTATATGTGTGTTTTAAAATTGAATTAGTGTCAGAACATTTTAGTAATTTTCAAGAAAAAATATGTTATAATAATAATAATTTCAATATATAAATTAACTTAAAAAAATAAACAAATCATTACTATATTAATAACTTCTAATAACTATATAATCTATATTCTTAGAATCATCCATGATATATTTTTATTTCATTGTAAAAGTTTGTGGTTAAACTCACAACCAACATGAACATTCTATATCTCGATGGGTTAGTTTGGTAAAATAATTTTATAATTTCATTATAATATATAAATATTTATCTTATTCATATGTTTCATTTTTTTTAAACATTGAAGTGGTTTTCATGAGTTATGAAAATCAGGTTTAAAAATGAAAAAAGGTTATTTAATGAAGGTTGTAGTCCACACAACACATAATTAAAATTATTTTGACATTCTACTTTAGAGGAATGTAAGAAATAATGGTTTCAACAATAATATAATAACCCTTCACTATATGAATGACATTTGGGTCTTTAAAATATATTTTTTTTGTTAGGATTTTAAGAGAATGATTGTGAAGAAAAGGTTATGAGAACTTTATAATCACTTTGGTACCTACAACATTCTCTTGAAAGTATCTTTATAAATGAAAGGATTATGAAAAATAATTGAGACTAGAAAATTATTAAAATCATTGTTGTTTATAGTTTGTTAAAAATATAATTGCTTCACAAATAAATTTTATATAATGGGTGTTTCATGAATAGGTGGATCTGTCCCCATTTATAATAGAAGAAACAATCCCTTTTGTGAAAACCCATTATTTTTCTATAATGGAATGACTCTATCCATTGTTAAAGGGTTAAAAAAGTTATAAATAATAGATATTGTGGGATATTTGGTAGATAATTTATCACCAAATTATCTCCATACATGTCTATACAATTTTGGAAGCCATATGTTCTCATATATTTTAACTCTTACTGTTTTTTTATTTTTATCAAAGAAAATAGTTTTTATACTTGTAAATTATGTTTTACTGATCATAAAAAAATAACCGTCATGAAAAATTGGGTTGATGGAAAGTAAATTTAATCTCTATATAATATTATTAAATTCATAATTAAGATAAAATTAACTCTAATGAAAACATTTATATATAGAAACACTATTCTATAGAGAAATATTAATCTCAAAATTCAGTGTTATTAATCTTATTTAGTATTGACTACAAATTAATTGATTTTCAATTTAAATAAATATATTCTTTAAAATTATATTAAATACACTTTACAAGATTTAAATTAATTTTATTAGAGAAAATTACACAATATTAAGGAAATAATTCTTGTAATGTTAGAGTTTAATCATTTTCATGGTATTTATATTTAATCAAATTATTCATACTTATATTCCCATAATTAAAATGAAATTATTACATAATAATATATTTCAGGTTTAAAATATGAAGCACATTTTTTTATTTGACTTCTATAATTGATGGAAAATAAATTTTATTTTAAGTATATTAAAATAGATTTAGAGTAAAATATTACTTTTGATTTCAAAATGTTAAACCAAGTTTTATAAATTCAACGTATTATTTTGATAAATGGTATATTTTACATTAAAAATATATAATTTCATATAAAAACAGTTTCAAAATATTTTATTTAATTATTGTATTATGATAACATTTTAAAAGTTTTGGTATAAAAAATTGATATTCTTTCACTATTCAACAAAATATTTTATTCACAAAGTATTTACTTTCTTAAAAATTTTGTAAAAAAAATTAGAAACCTAAAATTTTAAAGTGTAAATTAGTCTTATTATTAATTTAGTTAAAAAAATTTAATTTATCAATGCCTTTTTATTGAAAAATGATAGTTATATATATATATATATATCTTAATTTAGTTTTATCTATTTTATACTTCCAATTATATGGCCACAATTTATCATTCATATATATTTTATGATTTCGTTTGTTATTGTGTGTGTGATAATAAATTGAAAAAATTATTTTATAATGGAAATAAAATATATATTCATTAATCTTGGGGCGTTGCATCCCCCACCCCAAATAATTTTTTTCATTATAATTTTTTATTCATTGTCTCTTTGGAAAACAATTAAGATTATCTATAAGATAGAAAAGTTACATCCTTTATATTCTAATGACAAAACAAACATACAATTCTAAATACTATGAAACTCATGATTGGCTAGCAGGTTAAATATTAGAAAAGTAATTTCCCGAGTAATTTCATAGTCAATACAAATAGATGATCTAGGATTTATTTAGGAAATTTAGATAAATTTAATAACATGAAAATTGGTATTATCCAATGGTAAAAAGAGATAATATTTTCCAAATTCAATATCTAATTTTTGGAAAAAATATGACCCATAGGAAGAAACTTCCAAAAATAATTCTTTAATATTTATTAATAAATATAAAAACATGTGTTTTTATTTTATACTCAATATCCACTCAATGGTGAAAAACTAGATTTCATATGAAATTGAAAAATATAGAGTGAAAAAACCCCTATTGACTTCAATAATTTCATAGGATTTTACATTTTTCTACTGTCTAAGTGGTTCTTGGTGAATATTTTCACCATTGTCTATTGGATTAGTGCATTTATTCGTATAGTTCCTAATTTTCATGAAATTTAATAATTTGTTTATATATTTTATCTTTACTTTACACATGTGTGCTTTATAACCCTTTTTCACACTAAAAATGAATGCTCATTTCAGTCCAACAAGCTTAAAGGTTTTTCTCCCACATTATTGAAAAATATAAAATTGAATCTTCTTTACTTAATCATCAATATCACCCAAACATCTATTAGACTCCATCATTATCTTATTTGATCCATTCGAGATTAAATTATGTTCATAGTTTTATAATAAATTTCATGTTATTTATTATCACAATATATCCCACTCCATCTCTTATTCCATTTGGCTGCTAATTTGGACAATTTCTATATTGTTAACATTATTTATTCATGTACCACCATTACTAAAATAATAAAAAGATAATTTTGAGTGATGGAAATGATAAGATAATTTTCATATATTAATTTCTAAAATGGTTTACGTAAAAAGTTATTACTATTGGAAATTATTACTTTATATTTCTGTTCATCCAAATTAACTCACAGTTAAATAAAAGTTTCATTGGGTTGGGTTCTATTATACTCCATATAATAATTCCATGACAATTTAAATCCGACATAATGGATTTAAATGTTAATTTTTTTACTATAGAAAATTCTGTGCATATTTCTAGCCATATTTGATGTCTTAGGACAACTCATTATACCCCAGAGTCAAGATTGAGTTAGTTATCAATAAGCCTTTTTGTGGATATTACCATTTTGTTCATATGTTCCACAAATATATATGTTTTCCATCTTCCAGACATTGAATTAATTTATTGGAGAACCAAAAATTATTTAATTTACCAAAAATTAAATATATTATATTGTACTTTAACTTATCCATTTGACATATACATTGGGTTTTTAGTATATTTATTTTATCACATTCTCTATATTATTTAATATTAAATCAACTATACTAAAGTGTTATCTATATATTTAAAATTATGATCAGTGAAAACCTATAAATCATAAATTATCTATAACTAATATCATAAACTATAATTTTATCTAAATCCCCCTTTGAATCAAACTCTGACACCCCAAACTGAAACTCCTGGAATATTGTGTGAATAAAAATATTTTTTAAATTTCTTCTTTAAAATAAAAATAAATTGAAAATTTTAAACCATAATTAATAAAAACAAAACCAAAAATACTGAGTCTCTTACATTTTAAGGTCTTTTTAATTATATAGTTTTTTATATTTAGGAAAATAATTAACCAATAAATCTTATGTGTTTCTTATGAAATTGACATTTTTTCCACTATATATAAAACTACATAATATATAATAAGTCTTTATCATATCAAAAATATTTTCATCACTTGATACTCTTCCACACATATCATGTATAATAATTTTTGTCTATAACTTGGTGAAATATAAAATTAATAAGGGTGATTTCAGTTACTTTATAAGGAAAAAAATATTAGAAAGAATAAATGCATGAACATGACATGTATAATATTCTAGGAAACAAATTTAAATAAAATAATTGCATAAAAAAGATCACATGAGACTGAAACAACTATGTGGTTAAAAATATAAATAAATTCATGTACACTGATAACATAATTCATGGTAATGGTTCTATAATGTTGAACATAATGATATTTACATTAAAATAATCATCCAAAACATTATTTGTGTCATCAATCTTGCAACCAAAATTTCATTTTTATCAACAAGGTCATAAGAAATACCAAATACTTGAATTGGATAGGCATACATGAAATATCAATATAATTTGGCTGATAGGAACAACCTATGCATTGAGAGTATATATAATATTGAACTTGATCAATCACTTCTTTATTTCCAATTTATTCACCATATGAATTATATGAATATAAATACAGTGAAAATTTTATATTATTTCATATTCAATGGTCATATATATAGAGATACAAAAATAGTTAATTTCAATAAAATTTGATTCAATAAATAACCCATCCATATAAATAAGGATGATGGTTTAAAAACTCATAAAAAACTTTATCAAATAATCCATAAACATCCAAAATAGAATAATAAGTATGTATATTTTCATTATTTTATTACTCCACAAATATATTCTCTTTCTATATAGGAATCCATAAAATTAAAACCATATAAAGAATTCTGTGTATGTTTAATTTAACAGTTTCCCCAGTAAATCATATTATATAATCTAGTTTAAACCCCTTCAATAAAATTAATGAAATATATATTTTCCACTGAGGAAATTAATTGGAAGAAAAAACATTCATATAACGGAGGATGGTTTGTAAAGTCAAAGGAAGTTTTATATCAGTTCATTGATGGAAAAATAAATTACATAATACATCCATACAAATAATTTAGATGATACAATTTTAAAAATTTCAAAAACCATCAATAAGATATTTCAAAGGTAAATGACATAGATAAAAACACTTTTATGGAGTTTTTAAAAAATATAATTATAAATAAGAAATATCTTTACTATTTTGAAAAAATGAAATTAATAAAACTTGGAGAATTTTAATCTCATGGAGAAACCATGAAGTGTTAGAGTTTAAGTTATATAGAGAAGAAAAATATGATGTAATTATGTGTCGACAGAGAATAAATCAAAGAGATATATTTTAGAAAACAATTTTAACATTATCGTAAAAAGATGAAGTTACAAGTAACATTAAATATTTACTTTAAAGTAGGTGAATTGAAGAAATAAATACAATTTAAATTTTTAAAAAGAAACTTAAATTATAAATCCTTGAAAAGATATATATTTTATTATAATAAATATGTTGTGGAAGATAAAACATTTTATTTTAAAATCATGGAGACCCCTTTTTAATATTTTGAAATACCATTATTTGAAAACTCATATCATAAAAATTATATTAGATTTTTCTTTTGAAGATAACTAAATATGTTTATGAGGATAATATAAAATTATCCATATTATATTACCCAAAAAGAGAGGAGAATTTTATAGTGATATAAAATATGTATATTGAGAAAAAGTTCCATTGGAATGAATTTGAGTTATTATTTACAGTGTAAAGATTTTATTTGATAATTTGTCTCATTGAAGAAAATGGTTTCAATTAAAATAAATACCTTCAATAGTGAGAATTATAAAATACCATAGATAAATTGAATTGGAAGGGTAAAATGGTCTTATAAGATCATCATCATGTGGAAGATTTATGACTCAAGGATAAGTAATATGAGTTGAGAAAAACTATTAGGAATCAAGTAACATTAAACTAAAAACCATTGAATGATTTTATTTCAAATTAAACACTTAATAACATGATTAATCATAGGATCATGATAAATAATATTTAATTTTTTGTAGATACACAATTCCAAATAAAACATGTTGTATAATAAGAAACAAGTCTCAAGGGGTGATAAATATGAAACAAGAAATCCTTAACTTATTCTTTATTCAATCTATTCATGTGCCTTAATTATTGAATAATAAAATTAATTTTATTGGGAAAATTTTTATGAACCTAATTTATAAATATTTCATTTAATATGAAAAAATTATTATTATATTCTATTTATTTTTTATATATATTTTTCTTATATTTGTGTGAAAATTGAATAAGTGACTACTCATTTTTTTAATGTTATTGATCGAATATGAAATTTAAATAAAAAGTTTAATAATTAATATTACATTTTATAGACTAATAAAATATTTTTTTCCTTTTAATCTAATAATAACATTAGTATTTCTGTTCTCTTAGTCTTTAATGATAGAGTTTTTTAGAATTATTCATGTATGTGGTTAAACCTACCACAAAGAAGAACATGATATATATGAATGGGTGATTATAGAAAATGACATTTATAATATAATTATAATAATAAAATAATTCCAATTTTTGGTCATATTAGAGTACTCAAGAGGGGGTGAATTGAGTATCTATAAATGTTTCTGTTTGAAATGTTTTATTAAAAGGTTCCCTAATAAAAATAAACACAACCCAATTAATTAATGTAATACAGTTTTGAAAGTTTGACTATTTAAATAACTTTTTATAAGATTTATTAATTATCAATAATCCAAATATCAAATATTAATATCACTTTTGAATCTATTCTAATATGGAAAAAACAATTATAACTTTTTTTAATGATTAACTATCAATGTAAACCTAGTGATTTATAAATTATTTTGTAAAACCGAGAAAACTAAATTAAACAACACAATGAATATAAAAAAGTGAACAGACTCAAGCCCAGACCTAATCCACTCTACTTGGTGATCACCTTCCACCAATTAGGTTATATTAATAAACTCGAGCCACACCCTGGATCAGGGTAAACAAAAGTGCAC
Source organism: Viscum album (assembly GCA_963277665.1). Lineage (NCBI taxonomy): Eukaryota > Viridiplantae > Streptophyta > Magnoliopsida > Santalales > Viscaceae > Viscum > Viscum album. Next base: position 363,413,507 of record OY728166.1, on the reverse strand, counting down.
AAGACTGTCCAGGTCACACAACATCTTCCATGGTTCTTCATGGGTATAAAATACCAGGTCACAAAGGGACCTCTTCAACACTTATCCATGGGAATAAACAAGTGTAAAAATATGTGAGAGGAAGGATATCTTGTATCCTACAGTTTAGTGTAGAATATAGTGTGTGTTTTAATATAGATGCACACAAACTTCTATAAAGCTAAAAAAAATACAAAACATAGAAAATATTATGATATAAGGTTAGAAGTACTCTGAGTGTTATTCTATACGGCTCTGGACTTTTAGGATGAAGTAGATGCAAGAATTGAGTCCTCTTGCAAGAAACATAGTATCGTTAGTCTGGTGCTCTGGTTTCCATTTTGTTCTTGTTCGTGTTCTTCTTAGAGTCTTTATTGCTAATATGTTCTTGAATCTGATCTATGGTATTCCAGATTTTGGATTCGTGAATTTTTCGTGTGTTCTTAAGATGTATCTTTTTTCATGTGTTATTACTTTTCACAAGAATTCCCACACATCTGATACTCTTCCACTTTTCATTTTAGGGCCATGCTTTTCTTTTTATTCTTTGAGTGCATGTGTTAGAGCCGATATGATGCATTTATTCTGTACCTTGTACCTTATACTGTCAGGTGACATGTCTACAAAGAAATATTAATTATGTCTGTTTATAGAAAAGACTCAAATAAAAATGTTAGAAATTAAATTTAAAACAACAAAACAGATTTAGGAATGGTGACACATTCTTCCTGGAAATAATGTCACTTGGAAACAGTGAATATTGTTAACTTGTCACTTGGAAATAGTGTTAATAATAAATGGTGTCTTATTATTTTCCTTTTAGAGGTGATAAAGTTATGATGGCATAATCTTGTAGAGATCAGGATCTTGTAGCACAGATATGGTGTTAGGATCATGTTGTCTGGTCCTTTTCCAAACATCAAACAATTTCTTAGCAAAGAACCGATGTCGCAGACTTCAACTGATCCAAAAATGGTTATGGTATTTGGCCATGATGTTTGGTCAGGGTGCCTATGTCATGGTGTCTGGGTTATGTTGTCGGGGTCACGGTGTGTGAGTCACAATGTCTGGTCACGTTGTCTAGGTCTGGGTGTCTCCATCCCCTTGTCTGGTCACTGTGTCAGGTCACAGTTTCTCATACTTAGCCAAATATCTATATATAGACTTAAGCAGTAAAATTCATAGAAAGAATTAGACTTAATCATTCATAAAATAAATCATTATAGACCAATGTTAAATATCTTTTAAAATAATAAAATAGGATTTGTTGTAATAAAGATCTATAGAAAATTTATTTAATTGCATTAAGAAATAAACCATCTTTATACATGAATTGAAATAGATTAAACAAGATGTAAAGGATTTTTTATCATTATAACATGATTAAAACATGTGGAGTCCAACAATATCCCCCTTTTTTATGATCACAAATCAAATATGTGAGATATGTATTCTTAGTGGGCTATGTGTACCTTAGTGAACGTGTCTCTCCCCCTTTTGGGTTTATCAAAAAGAGAACAATAGTAACTAAGAGAATATTCCATAAGAGTTCACAGAGCATTAGATGGATAAATATAGTAAGCAACAGAAATACAAAAACATCCCTATCAAAGGATATCGTTCTCTTTTCTTCTGCACTACTGTCTTCTCCTTTACCTTGGAAGCATCATTAGAAGAAGTCATAAGAGCAGATGTAGATGTTGAAGATGGAAGATAACCAACTGACAGAGAATGTAGAGGTATACCTTCAAAAACAGATGGGGGCCAAAGGTAGGTTTTGAGGAAGACTGAAGAAATTTTTATTCAATGTTAATAGGTTGGATCTAACTCAGATCCTGAGATATAGACATGGAGGTAGAGAAAAAGTCAGTGGATGAGGATGATTGAAAACTAGGCTGCATGGGTGATACTCTAGGATCCACAATAGTAGTGCTTTGTACATGAAGATAATGCCTCAATAACTTGATGAAGTCATCAATAATCATACCATCATACTGCATTGCTTCCTCAAAGTCATATTTGTACCCCATGAAATTTTCCAACAAAGGAGTGAATTAATTCATCTTTTGGACTTGAGTTTTGAAACCATGAGTGACAGGAAGGATTTTCAGATTCTACACATGGTACTTGAAATGATTTGTCATATCATTCTTAGAGAAAATCCTATTAAAGTACAAATCCCCCTTCTTAGTAATTTCTTCATGAGCATCATTTTCAATCTTGGAATGAATTATTACCTAATCAAGAACTTTTTCACTATTCTTGAAAACCACAAATAGAGACTCTTTGTCAAATCCACTGAGCACTGATTGAATTTCTTCCTTAATAACCATTCTATGAATATCACTATCAAAGGAGGGTTAAGATGTCTGCCCAGAGGTACTAGAAGCTATAATAGCTGAAGTAAGGGACATAAGTTGATTCATAACTTTTTTAAGACATCCCTTATACTCATTAGTTGATTTTTTGATACCAATGACAAGATCACACATTTATTGAACTGTATTCTTATTTATTTTATCCACCTTGAATGGTAAAGAAGTTAGGGTATGTTGGATTAGAGAGAGAACTTGTTGTGAAATCTGACCACTAAAATCCTCAACAGGATGAGAAATAAGATATTTTCTTGATTTCACCACTCTCAATATATCTTAAACCATAGCTCTGAGAGACTTCACTTCATCACTCAGATGTTTTTTCTCAATTTTGACTTCTTGAATTCCATCAAGCATTTTTAGATGAATCTTCCATATGATATTTTCTAACAAAGGGACAACATCTCTATCAAATTGGTTTGTTATGGGAGAAGGTTGAGTGTTTATGATCTTTTCATCTATAACCAATAATGTAGCTCCAAAATCATTAAAATCATACTTAATCACTAAGGTAGAAGGTTCTAGTGATGGATAAGAAATAAGAGCTGAGACAGGATCAGGTTCCTTTGCAGATATAACATCAAGAGCAGATACTTGTTTCACTTGAAACATAGTAGAAAGATCTATAACTTTAACTGAGGCTTCTTTTGAATCATTCACATCAAAATATCAAAGGAATTTATACCATGTATCCACACAACGTTGATCAACTGGATTAGGAATTTCAGCACTTTCCATATTGGGGTGATACTCCCCCAAAACAAGTGCATCTCTCACATGACTAAGATATGTAGATCTTTGACCTATTTCCAAATTTTCTAACCCAATATCCTCACCCATTTTTTTTCAATCCAACTGAAAGGATTTCTCCATTATTCCTGCAGTAGATGGGATAATATGAAGAACATGTTGTTCCTCTATGTGTTCGTCAAAAGCATATTCTTTCTCAAGAGAATGTTCTTCTTCTAAATGGTCTTTCAGAACAACCTTTTCCCTTACATTAATAATATATTCTTCTTTAAAAGAAGGTTCTTGTTATAGGTCAATAATTTCTTCAGGAACAGGTACTTCCTTCTCAATTAGGACATGAAGAACATGTGCACTATCTTAATTATCTAGGACATTTTCCCCTGTAGGTGCCATATCCTCTTTTTCTTCTTCCTTAATTGGAGAGTCAACAATTTCATCTTGATCCAGGCCAGAATTAGAATTGTATATAGGCCTTGGAGAATACTCATCTAGGTTAAACTTTTCATAAATTCTGTCATTGTCCTCCACCCATTATTTTCTCCACATATTCGATCTGATTTTCATTCTTTTGACTGTAAACTTTGAGATTCAAAATTCATTGTCATTAATAAATTCTTCATTTTTTCCTATCAACCCTTTATCCTAAATCATATCATAGATTAATCTTTTTTAGAAGAATGAGGTGACTTTGAGGTTGTCTTTATCAACTCACACATACTAAGTATAACATACTTAAATAGGTTAATCTTGTGACTATTATTCATAAGATTTATAAAAAGTAAATCATAATATTTGAGTATAGAAAAATCTCATTTTATTTGAATAATCATAATCTGAAAAAAAAAATTAAACAATAGTGTAGTTTCAACATCTAGCTCAATATCAATAGCTCTTATCCTTGTTTTATTTCCAGTCAATATTCCCAAGGATTATTCTAAAACAAATATATCATTGGGAGGAGGAGGACCTCTTCAGTAGTCCTCAAAAATTCCCTCATGAGGTGTCCTTAGGAAAGCATCCCATAACCTCAAAGAAAATTACATCTTTGGCCATTTATCTAGCTTCTCACATGAAACCATCTTCTGTATCAAATGAGAGTTGAAAGAACCGATAAAACTGAACAACTAGATTTTGATAAATCGGCCCAGTCACCTTGGTGAACCAATCCATCCATCACTTCTCTTTTAGTAATTTCAATAGTAAAGATCTACTTGACAACAACCACATGGGGTAGATTAACATTTCTGGATCAAGTAGTCTCTCAACTAGGTTCAGATTCAAAGGACCATTGGGAACTATCTTTAGTGATATTTTCATCTTCTTCTTTGATCTTCACTTATTAGGAGTTGATGAGGATGGTCGTTCCATCCTGGGCATACAATAAAGGTTCGAGAGAGAGAGAGAGAGAGAACTGAAGGGTTCAAGGAGGTCTTACAGTTTGATAGAAGAATGATCGGGTGAGGAAAAGAGTGAAACTTCTTTCATTTTTATCATTTAGAGATATCAAGCATCGCAAATTCAAAGGAACGGGAATGTAAAAGAATAAAATAATCAATTTTAGTGATATGGGTTATAATATGTAAATAAAATGATGAAGTGTCTTTACGGTGAGACCATAATAGACCTTCACAATGAGACCATACTAGGTTTTCACGATGATACCATAAAAGTTTTTCACGGTGAGACTGTAGTAGGTTTTCACGGTGAGTCTCTAAACATGATACAACAAATTTTAAGATAGTAAACTATTGAACTGTAAGAGTTAGACAATAATCTGAAGACTGTGACTCGTGAAACTGTAAATTATGAAACAACAAGTTGTGAAAGAGTATACTTACAAATAAAGATTTATCAATCCCAATTCATGTATGATGTAATCTATTCTTTCAGAATTTAATTTTTTTGTGAATATATCAGCAAAACGATATTCACATCTAGTTAATTCCAAATTAATATTAACTTTTTGTTAATGGTCTCCCAAAAAGTGATGTATTACATCAATATGTTTGTCCTAGAGTGGAAACATGATTTTTTGAGATGTTAAAAGCACTTTTTTTATACAAATTTATAGATATATTCATGAATTGATATCCATAATCTATTAATGTGTATTTCATCTACAAAATTTGTTCACAAGAACTACCAGTAGCTATGTGTAACGCCCCAGTTTCGGAAGCCACCCAGAGACTCCACGTACCTGGTTGGTTACATAGCCTCAAGCACATTTCCCCAAAAGCCAGAGGTTGTCAGCTAGTCGTGAGGGTCTTGGGTGTGATAGTGGGGAAAATATGCCCTCATTGGCAGAGTACGTAGTGGAAATAAACAACACATACAGTAGTGGAAACAGTAAATACCTAACAACAGTAAACAATGGAAGACTGATAAACAAACAACTAGAGAAAAAAATATATAAATGTTGCATGATACAAATGTCTAGGAAATAATCCAAAAAAGTCAAAATGCTGAAGACAATACTAAACCAAAGTAAAAAAAGAAAGACAAATAGAAACTCCTCAGCATCTCAAGCCTCAGATTGTCCCATTCTCCCCACCTCCAATGCAATCAAGTACCTGAAGTCGAAGGGCGCTTGCCCTTGTCTATACCTGCAGTAATATAATCTGTTTGGGCACAAAAACATGACCCAAACAAGGTGTGAGACTAAATTCCAGTAGGCAACCACCCAATGATATATGCCTAACAGTCAGTGAATATATGGAAGTTAAATTATAGTAAACAGTAAACAGTAAACAAGATAATACACAGTAGTAAACAATTCACTGTTCAAATAAGCAACAGTGAAGCAACAACTAACCACAATAGATAACCCTCTAAGAAGTACTCAAAAAAATCCCCTATGGTCCTATCCAAGAAGTAACAATAAATATCTGGGCAGTGCACCCAGCCTAACCCCTCTGTATTGGTCATACAAAATTATAAGACTCTCTGAGGAAGCACACTCCGTCAATTCCCCTTATAGTCTAAGGTAGTTAGGGACTCTCTGAGGAAGATCACACGGCTGATTCCCCATATATCCCCAAGTTCTAGAGACTCTCTGAGGAAGCTCTCTCGGTCAATTCCTCTTATAGCATCAGGTCGATCATAGACTCTCTGAGGAAGCTCACTCGATCAATTCCTCCTATAGCATGGAATGGTTTAAGGAAATTCAAACAAAAGAAAGACTCAATGGGGATGCTTACTCAGTCTTTTCCCATATAGTCTATAAATCTCAAGACTCTCTGACTAAGATCACTCATTCTATCCTCCTATAGTATATAATATCCAAGACTCTCTGGGAAGCTCTCTCAGTCTTTCCCATATAGTCTATAATGTCCAAGACTCTCTAAAGAAGCTCACTCGGTCTATCCCATTATAGTCTATAGCACCAGGTTCTAACAGCCTCATGTCAATTAGTGCATAATAATTCTATAAGGATAAAGTAAACCTATAGAGATACTTGGCTAACCAATATATAGAATAACAAGCATGTCAGAAAACCACACTCCATCCTACGATCACAAGGCATGGAAAACTGGTATAACGGCTGAAGGCTGAATGAGACCAAAAGGTCATAAATAGAACAAGGTAATGGAGAAAAATCCAAGCCTAGAAATTATCCCTATACATAACAAAATTACCTCTACAAAATCCTACAATCAAGGAAGGAAAACAATAGAGGTAAAACAATAAACATGCAATACCCCGTTCAAGGGTATTGGTGGAATTTTCACATAATACTCATTTACTTTGAATGGAAAGGCACAGAACACCTACCTTGAGGTTAGGAGATCAAAATACTTGAACCACAAGGCTTTAATCTCCTTAGAACGTTATAGATCTATGAAAATGAACAAAACATTCAACCCATGATAACTTGGAAAAGAGGGGAAATTTTACAACTATTCTCTAGGAGGGGGAAGAGTTTACTGCTTCATTTCCAACAAGATTGATGGCATTCGATTCAAAGAACAGATGGAGGCTCAAGGGCTTAGAGAAGTCTCAGTGTTGTACGACTTCTCTCGGTCGAGTGAGACCTAGAATAAGACGTTTTATGGCAACCAGACACGAGCCCGGTCCGTTTAATGAAAACAAAAGTACACGGTGTGTAATTTTGTAGTACACGACGTGTACTAACCATTCCTGTACTCCGCTTTAAGAGGCCTCCACATCACCCCAGACGACCATGTGTGTGGCCCGGACACAGCCAACACACGGCCTTGCTTGGAAAGGGAGTACACGGCGTGTACTTAAAAAATTTCCAGAAACTCATCTTTTCTCAAAAATGCCAGAAAAAGTAAAAACATAACTGAACAGAAGGTCCTAGTTCTTAAAAACATCCCCCCTTAAATAAATTCATCCCTGAATTTCCCTAGCGAGGCATAGAAGAAGAAACCCAGAACAGATCTGGCCAATGTGATCGCACATCGGCCTCACTCTCCCAAGTCTTGTCTTTCCCTCGCCCGTGCTGCCATAACACCCATACCAGAGGAACAGACTGGCCACATAGAACCTTCCTACTTTGATTGAAAATCTAGATAGGATTCTCCTCAAACGATGCATCCTCTTAGATCTGAAACTCTTCAGATTGAAAGACATGAGACGAGTCTGAAAAGTATCGTCGGAGCTGAAAAACATGGATGACGTCATGGATAACCCGGTACCTCTAAGGTAACTGCAACCGATAGGCAACCAGCCCGACTCTCTCCAACACCTCGAACAGACTAATGTACCTCATTGAAAGCTTACCCTGTCTCTGAAACCTCTTGTGCCCCATCCTCAATGCGACACGCAGGAAAACCTAATCCCCGACCTCGATCCCCAAAGGTCGCCTCTGCTAGTTAGCATTAGACTTTTGTTGAGACAGTGTCGTAGACATCCTCTTCCGAATCAACTCTATCTGCATTGAGGTCTTCTGAACAAGATGAGGTCTCAGGAAATCTACCTCTCCTACCTCCAACCAACATAAAGGTGATCAGCATGGATTATAGTACAAAACCTCATATGGTGCGATCTAAATAGTTTCTTGAATACTATTATTGTAGGAAAACTGCACAAGAGGGATATACTTCCCCCAAGAACCTCCAAAACCCAGGATTCAAGCTCATAGCATATCCTCAAGCACCTGAATCATACGCTTAGACCGGCCATCTGTCTAGTGATGGTATGTTGTACTCAAAAGTACCTATGTACCCAATGCGTTATGAAGCCCCTGCCAAAACTGAGAAGAAAAATGTGCATCCCTGTCTGAAACAATGGAGTGCAAGACTCCATGTAGATGTATATTCTCTCATATGTACAACTGCCCCAGCTCATCAACACTAATGGTCTCCTTGATCGGCAAGAAATGAGAAACATTCCTAAGTCTGTCGATGACAACCCACACTACGCTGTTCCCTCGTGGAGACCTCGGCAAACCGGTCACAAAGTCTATTGCGACATCATTCCACTTCCACTCAGTAATGGGTAACTACAGGAAAAGACCTTCTGGTCGCTGATGCTCTGCTTTCACCTGCTGACAAGTGGAACACCTCATGAAAAAACCAGCAACATCTCTCTTCATACCTGGCCACCAATACTGGCGGTTTAGATCACGATACATTTTGGTGACGCCAGGATGAACTACCCAAACAGAGGAATGAAAGTACTACATCAGGTCCTCGCGTATATTTGCTGGCACCCATACGCATCCTTGTAAACGCAAGATCTCATCCTCACCTACGGTCCATCAAGGAATAGGTTCCTCTCCTGACATACTCTCCCTTATGACAAGGACTTCTAAATCAGATAGCTACCTCATTCATACCTGATCAAGAAGTGTAGAGGTAACAACTGCAGAAGATAGAAAAGTCTTCCCCTGTCTGTCGTGCACCTCCAAATGCATCTCAGAGAACAAACCCATAAGTTTCCACTCATTGTTGGCCTCCTGAACTGCATGTATCTGAGTTCTTCTTATCAACGCATCATCCATTGTGTTGCCTTTTCTTGGCGTATAGGTAAGCTAAATTCCATAGGACTGAAGTTACTCGACCCACCTGCGTTGTATCAGATTCAGATCACACTGGGTGAATATGTACTTGAGACTTTTGTGCTCAGTGAAAACCACAAAATTCTCTCCCAAAAGATAATGTCTCCAATAGCATAGGGCATGAAAAACATCCGCCAACTCCAGATCATGCGTTGGGTAATTCGTCTAGTGTGGCCTTAACTGCTGAGACCCGTAAGCAATGACTCCATCTCCCTGCATAAGCACAGCTCCAATACCGATACCTAAAGCATCACAAATAATTGTATAGCTCTTTCTTGGTTCTGGAAAGACTAGTATCGGTGCAGAATTCAACCTCTCTTTCAACTCCTGAAAGGATAACTCACAAGAATCTGACCAGAAGAAATTTGCCCCTTTCTTGGTCAAACCTGTCAGCGGTGATAATAGACATGAAAAGTCCTATATGAAATGTCTGTATTATCCATACAGACCTAGAAAACTCAATACCTGAAAGACATTCTTTGGCTGCTCCCAAGAAACTACTTCCCTCACTTTCTCTGGGTCTACTGATACTCCTACCTTTCAGATAACATGACCCATGAAGTGAATCCGGTCCATCCAAAAGTGGCATTTTGAGAGATTAGCATATAATTGATGCTCTCTTAGTGTACTCAAAACCATCTCAAGATAGGTATCATGGTCATGTCGAGATTGAGAGTACACCAAGATATCATCCATGGAAACAAACATGAAGGAATCCAAGTATGGATGGAACACTCGATTAATCAGTGCCATGAAATCTGTAGGCGCGTTCGTGAGACTGAACGACATAACCATATACTCGTATAGTCCATTCCTTATCCTGAAGGCTGTAAGAGGTATATCAAATGGTCTAATGTGAAAGTGAAGATAACCGGATCTCAAATCAATTTTCAAGAACACCCAGGCTCCCCAAAGCTGATCAAAGAAATCATTTATCCTAAGCAAGAGATATCGGTTCTTGATTGTCAACAGGTTAAACTTCCGATAATCCAAAAAAAATCCTAAGGGTACTATCTTTCTTTTTCGCAAAAAGAACAGGCGAACCCCAGGGAGAAGTACTAGGTCGGATGAAACCCTTCACCTGAAACTCCTCCAACAGTTTCCAAAGCTCATGCAAGTCAGGTGTAGCTATTCTATATAGAGGAATAGATAATGGTGTCACTCCTAGAACAAGCTCCATAGAAAAGTCTACCTCAAACTCTGGAGGAAAACCTGAAAATTCTTTTGGGATGACATATCTGAAACGATCCACCACTGGAGAAAAGTCTAATTGTGAATTCCCTTGGTCATATAGATAAAGACTAGAGATCTGAGCTATAAATCCTCCCAATCCATGATGCTCTAGACCCACTCTACTCGCCTGGACATCCCATTCGCCTCTATGAAGCTAGGATCCACCATCTGGTGATACAAAACTCACCCTGCGACGATAATAGTCGACAACTACCTGGAATGGAACTAGCCAGTATATTCATAGAATGAAACCATAGCTCTTCATCTATAGGACATAGAGGCCCCATAAGAATTAATACTCTACAACCTCAAGAGGGCACTCTCTGCACTGACGTACACTAACCACTCTAGTCCCCAACGGTGTGTCTAGAGTCAAAGTATCGGCAGAGGAAAAGATGTCGAGCCCAAATCTCTCCTCAACAGCAACAGAGATAATGATATGCGTAGCACCAGTATCGAAAAGAGATGAATATAAAAATGAGGATACTAAGATCGTAACTCGAATGTTAGAGGGACTGGGATCCTACTCCTGATGAGTCTGCTCCACTACAAAAGTCTGGCTCATACAGCGGCCATGTGACCCTGCATGTCCACTCTGAGCTGATCTACTATGTTGTCGCTGGTATCTTGGTGACTGACCACCATGGTTGTGACCTAAACCTCAGCCCGAATGGCTAGAAGAACTCCAGTTCGCAGACTGGTGAGAAACTGGCATTGAATCTCCTGTATTTGGGGTTATATAAGAACCCCTTCCACCAGTTGTTGGTGAGAAGAACTGACAAAAATGCTGAAGACGACCCAAATTTCCCCAAGATCAACATTCTATTGGGTCTCTTTGGCATTGAGGCCTAGTATGCCCTCTCCTCCCACGTTGGTAGCATACTACCTGGCTACACGAAGATACATTCCACCTACTCTGATCTCCTCAAGAAGACTCCCTACAGCACTTCTTACTATCAGTAGTAGGAACACAGACAATGGATGTCGAACCGCCCTAGCTCACTATTCTGTAATCCCTCAGATTTCACTCAGTAATCAGTGCCTGGGTGACAATGGAGGATATCAAAGTAAACCTGAAGATTTTCACCTACGATCAGATGCCTGCCTCAGATCATCCTTGAACTTCCACAAAAGGAATATCTCATCACCTAATAGAATGTGCGTGAAACTTTTCAGCTCATTAAATAAATATGAGTAGTCCATGACAGAATTAGTACCCTACTCCAGGCTCATAAACATACAGGCTCGATTGGCCCTCAAGGTCTCTGAGTATAATTAATCATAGAAGATGTGCTGAAACTCATTTCAAGTCATATTCTATTGGCATCCTCGCAGTGAGATCACCAACCAGCACCTCTTGGTGGAGTCTCAGAGCATATAGGTAGAAAGCATCACCCTCTTCTCTGGGGGTATCTCCAGATGCTCGAAGATCATCAGCATGGATTTGATCCACGACTCTACAGCTTGAGGTCCTCCTTCCCCTGAGAAAGTGGAAGGATGACACTGCTGAATAACCCGCGTCAACTCTACCATTGATGGGGCAGGGGGCGGCACTCCCTGGAAGGTCTACATCATCCTCAAAAAATCTTCCCTAAACTGTGCATCAGTGCCTGCAACTGGTATAACTACTGGTGCCAAGGCTGGAAAAATAGGAGGATCTACAGGAGGTCCCTGATCAGCCATATCCGGTGTATGATCACCGTTTGGCAGCTGATGTACAACCGGAGGATGTCTCGGTTCCATAACTCTGAAAGGTCAAACACACACCTCAGATCAGGATTATCAAGGATAGAAAACACTAGAGTACAAGAGGGGAATAGGAGAAAGAAACTTTCATGTTTTACAAAACATTACTACACGGCGTGTATAAAAACTACATGACATGTTCTTTAAATCCAATCACATGGGTGTGTACCCCCGCCACAACTAATCGTGTAACGCCTCAACCACACGGTGTGTTGTCCCCACACATGGCGTGTACTTGAAATATATTCCCCTACCCGAGTCTCCCTACATGGCTAACCCACACGGTCCCCTTAATCCTAGACTACATGGCGTGTTCACGAAAGACACAGAGTGTACTAGAAACGTTTCAACGAACCGTGTTGTTAGTTACACAGCCGGCTACACAGTTCACTCTATACGGCGTGATCCCTGTGCACACGGCGTGTACTTGAATGATTTCCCTGACCTGTGTTGTTCATGACACGGTCGGGTAATTAGGTCACACAACATAACATCTGAAAAAAGGACACGACATGTAAAGTCAAAGTTTCATTCATTCGTGTTGTTAGTCACATGGGTAGACACACGGTCACTACAACACACCCTGTACATATTGTACACGGCATGTTCCTGAAATATTTTTCACAACCCCGTGTCTCTACCCACACAGTCAGTGGCATGGTTAAAAACTACACGACATGTATTCATAAATTACATGCCGTGTATTTTGGTTTTTTCTAGGCAGTAGCCTCAAAAATTGCTTTGGAGCCCAGAAAACACAGAAAACAAGAGTTAAGGTGCCAAATTCCTATCCGTGAGGGCCCATACTCCCCGCGAATCAATGTTTGGAAACTTATACAAGTTATAACAAGGAAAAAATCACTAATCAACCAAATTTCAGTCCATGTTGTCCCATAACCCACAGGTCGGAGGATCGAAACCTCCCTCTAATACCACTTTGTAACACCCCAGTTCCGGAATCCACCCAGAGGCACCCCGTACCCAGTTAGTCACATAGCCTCAAGCACATTTCTCCAAACGCCAGTGGATTCCGACTAGTAGTGAGGTCCATGGGTTTCATAGTGGGGAAACATTGCCCTCATTGGCAGAATACGTAGCAGAAATAAACAAAACATACAGTATTGAAAGCAGTAAATATCTAACAACAGTAAACAATGGAAGACTGATAAACAAACAACTGGAGCCAAAATATATAAATTATGCTTGATACAAATGTCTAGTAAATTAGCCAAAAAATCCACAATGTTGAATACAGTACTAAACCAAAGAACAAAAGAATGACAGATAACACCTCTTCAGCAACACAAGCCTCATCTTAGTCCCATGCTCTCTAGATCCAATGCAATCAATTACCTAAATTCCAAGGGAACTTTCCCTTGTCTATACATGCATCAATATAATCTATTTGGGCTAAAAAAAAGACCCAAACAGCGTGTGAGACTAAATATCAGTAAGAAACCACCCGAAGAATTGTGCCTAACAGTCATTGAATATATGGTAGGTAAAGTATAGTAAACAGTAAATAGTAAACAGGATAATACACATCAGTAAACAATTCACAGGTCAAACAAGAAATATTGAAGCAGAAGCTAACCACAATAGATAACCATCTGGGAAGTACTCACGACCATCCCCTCTCGTCTTATCCAAGAAGTACCAACAACTCTCCAGGCTGTGTGCTCTGCCAAACCCCTTCAGATTGGTCATACACAATTATAAGACTCACTGAGGAAGCAGGATTAGTAAATTCATCTTATAGTCTAAGGTAGTCAGGGACTCTTTAAGGAAGATCACACGGTCAATTCCCCATATAACCCCAAGGTCTAGATACTCTCTGAGGAAGCTCACTTGGTCAATTTCTCATATAGCCTCAGGTTGATCATAGACTCTCTGAGAAAACTCACTCAGTCAATTCCTCCTATATCCTGGATTGGTTTAAGGAAATTAAAACAAAACAAAGACTCACCGAGGAAGCTCGCTCGGTATATTCTCGTATAGTCTATAATGCTCAATATTATCTAAGGAATCTCACTCAATCTATCCTCCTGTAGTCTATAATATCCAAGACTCTCTAGGAATCTCACTCGGTCTACCCCCTATAGTCTATAATGTCCAAGACCCTCTGAGATACCTCACTCGGTCTATCCCCTTATAGTCTGTAGCACCAGGTTCTCGTGGCACTATGCTAGTTAGTGTATAATAATGCTATAAGGACAAAGTAAACCTATATATCTACTTGGCTGGCCAATCTACAATATAACAATCATGTCTGAAAAATACACTTCATCCTATGATCACAAAGCATGGAAAATAGGTATAACGACCAAAGGCTGAACGAGACCAAAAGGTGATAAATAGAACAAGGCATGGGAAAAACATCCAAGAACAGAAATTATCCTTATACATAACCAAATTACCTCTACAAAAGCCAAAAATCAAGGCATAAAAACAATAGGGGTAAAACAGTAAACACACAATACCCCGTTCAAAGTTATTCGTAGAATTTGCACATAATAGTCAAAGACTTTGAATGGAAAGGCACAAACCACGTACCTTGAGGTTGGGAGATAAAAATACTTGAACCAAAAGGCTTGAATCTCCTTATAATGTCATATATCAATGAAAACGAATAAAATGTTCAGCCAATGATAACTTAAAAAAGAGGGGAAATTGGAAAATGATGCTCTAGGAGAAGGAATAGCTTACCATTGCGGTTCCAAAGAAATCGACGGCAGTCGATTCAGATAACAGACGGACACTCGGGGGATCGAGGAAGTCTCAGCACCGTACAACTTCTCTCGATCGAGCGAGACCTAGAAGAAGACGTTTATGGTGATCAGACGTGAGCCCAGTCCATTTAATGAAAAAACAGTACACAGAGTGTACTCTGGGAGTACACGGCATGTACTAGCATTTTCCGTACTACTCTTTAAGCAGCCTCCACATCACCCTACACGACTGTGTCTGTGGCCCGGACACTACCAGCACACGGCCTCGTGCGTCAAGGGAGTACATGACGTATAATCATAAAGTACACGATGTGTACTTAAAAAATTTCAAGAAACTCCTCTTTTCACAAAAACTCCAGAAAAAGGAAAAACATACCTTAAAAGAAGGTTCGGGTTCTTACACTATGTACTCACCTTCGGTAGTATATAATGCAACAGACTTTTGTTTCTTACTACACCATGATTATAGTGACTTTCCTAAAAATTGACATGTTCTAGAGGTTATTTTTCTATATAACTTACAACCACCAAATTCAGTATCACAATAACTGATTAACATAAATGATTTTTCACTAGGATAGAACCATCCTAGATTGAGTGTATGCTTGGAGTATTTAAAGATTATTTTAATAGAATTTAAATGAGATTCCATTGGGTTTTCTTGAAATAAATCACACATAAATACACTAAACATAGTGTCAGGTCAGATAGCAGTTAAGTATAGTAATCTTCCAATCATTCCTTTGTAAGTGGTTTGATCAATAGATTTTCCATCTTCATAAAGATCTAACTTAGAAGTAGTACTCATTAGAGTGTCACAACCTTTAGTGTTATCTAAGAAAAAATGTTTTAGAAGATCTCAATTATATTTTCTTTGAATTAAAATAATACCATAATTATTTTGATAGATTTTAAATCCAAAAAATAATTTTAGTTTACCCATTAAACTCATTTCAAATTTTTTTGCATCATTTTAGAAAATTCAATACATAAATAGTTTTTTGAATATCCAAATATAATATCATCTACATAAATTTGAACTACTAAAACAACATTGAAAATTAGTTTTATAAAATGGGTTTGATTGTCTATAACTTTTGTAAAACCTTTGGAAATAAGAAAAGTACTTAATCTATCATATCAGGCTCCTTGAGATTGTTTTTATCCATAAAAACATTTAATAATTTAAAAACATGATTTGGAAAATGAGGATTTATAAAACCAGGGGGTTTCTCAAAAAATGAATCCTCAGTTATATACAATTTAGGAATGCACTATTAACATCCATTTGATATAGTTAGAATTTCAGATGTCCAGTACATGCAAGATGAATTCAAATGGCTTCAAGTCTTGCTATTGCTGCAAAGGTTTCCTCATAGTAAATTTCTTCTTCTTGACTATAGTCTTGTGCAACCAATCTAGACTTTTTTCTAACAATTTAACCAGCTTAATCTACTTTATTTCTTAACACCCACTTAGTGCCTTTGGTAAATTTGTATTTAGTTCTTTCAACAAGTTTTGAAACATTATTCCTTTCAAACTGATTAAGTTCTTCTTGCGTATCCATCATAAAAAATTCATCACTGATATCATCATTAATATTTTTAGGTTAAATTTGTGACAAAAGACTTGATGTTCAACCAAATATCTAAGAGAAGATATAGTTTGAGTTACTTTATCTAAATATCCTACAACAACATCTAAAAGATGGTTCTTAAGAGTTCTAATAGCTCTAGAAAAAAGAAGGACTAGTGATTTCATGTTCATCAATAGGTTCAAGTTTATTATGACTTGAATTTGATGAATTTCCATAATGGGAAGTTTTCATATATTCCTTTATAGGTTGATTAGTTTATTTTTAAATAATGTTTAGATTTGACACATCATCCTCCAGGTTCTCTAGAGTGGTTTTAGGATCATGTGGATCTGCCTCATCAAAGTTGACATGGATAGACTCTTACACACATTTAGATCTTTTGTTAAACACTCTATAGCCTTTACTAGATATTGAATATACAAGAAATATTCCTTCATTAGTCTTGGATGTAAATTTTTTAATATTATCTTTAGTATTAAAGATATATACTTTGCAACCAAAAACTATGAAGTATCTTACGATGGGTTTTCTATTTTTCCATTCCTCATATAGAGTTCTTTTAAGAATGGGTTTAATCAATAGTCTATTAATAATATAGCATGATGTATTTATATCTTCAGCCCAAAAATAAATGGGTATGTGATATTCACTATGCAAGGTTCTTTAAATCTCTTGCAAGGATCTATTTCTTATTTCCAAAACTCTAATTTGTTGAGGTGTTCCAAGGGTAGAGAAATTTTGGCTATAGCCATTTTGTGAGAAAAAGGATTCAAACTCTTGATTTTCATACTCACAACCCTGATCAATTCTTAAAGATTTAATTTTAAGTCTACTACAATTTTCTTCAATTTCATAATATTTGATGAAATGATAGCATGATTCAGTTTTGTGATCCAAAAATGAAAGTCCAGGTAATTCTAGAGAAGTCATCTACTAGAACATATACATCGTGCTTCCCATTTAAAATAGAAACTCTAGATAGTCCAACCAAATCCATGTGAACCAGTTCTAGAGGTTGAGAAGTTGACATTATTTCATTAGTTTGAAAGAAATTTTGTGTTGCTTTCCATTTTGACAAGGATTACACACTTTTTCATTTAGAAACTCATGTTTTGGTAGATATTTGATTAAGAGTTTTCTAGTCAGATTTATAAGGGAGTGAATATTACAATGTCATAGTATCCTATGGAAAAGCCAAGAGTCTTTTTGAAATACACTTAAAAATGATGAATTTTGAGAAACTAAAGACTCTATGTTAACAATGTATACATTATCATTTCATAATGTATAAAACACTAATTTAATTTTATAACTAAAAAAATTCCATGCATAAATTTCAAATTTAACATGAAATCCATAACCACATATTTCTAAAATACTAAGTAGATTATATTTTAATCAATCAAAAAAAGTACTTTGGAAATTAAAACTGAGTTAGAGTTACCGATTTGGCCAAGGAAAATGATTTTTCCTTTGGCATTGTCACCAAATGTGACATGTCCACTATCAATTTTTATTAAGTTCTTGACGCATGAATAGTATTTTATCATGTGCTTTGAACACCTAGTGTCTAAGTATAATAATATTTTATAGGATCTTGCTAAGCAATTTTCCTACAAAATGTTCAAATTAAAATAGACTTTGGCACCCATATTTGTTTTGATCCAGTAATATTAATAACAAGTGCTTTATGAACCGACATCTCCATCATAGGTTTCCAATAAGCATTATGTAATGTGCTTAAAAAATAAACTCTATTTTTTCTAGAAAATATTGAAAAAGTAGAGAGTGTATCATAACTTGAACTAGAATAATGTTTTCCAGAACTATGAGAAAAAACTATATGTCCTAGATTTAGAAACGAAATTGGTTTTTTCAAAAAGAAATTACCAGGGTGATAGCCAATACCAATAATATATTTTAGATCAATATGTTTTCCTATCATTTTTTATAAAGTATTTTCACCATTAGTAAACCTTTTATGTTCCTTTTTTAATTTCACATTACATAGCTTTAGTTTATTGTTTTATTTTAGTAATTGGGAATTTTTCTACCTTTCTACAGTAAGTTAATATTTAAAAGTTTAGGTAATAGAATATTGTTACTTTAAAGACTTTTATTTATATATTAGTTCATTACATGTCTCATAAATCATATCACAGTACTGAAAAATTTATTCATTAGACATATTCTCATAATCAATTTCATATCCAGAATAATATGAATTATGTAAATGATATTCCATTTTTACCTCAGATGTGTTTTTCATAAAACACATATTGGCTTTGCGAGCCTGTTCATCATGTTAATATTTTGAGTCACTTGATCTATCCTCAAAAGCACTCCAGGTTTCATTGATTTCATTTTTATACTTTATAAAATTTTCCTCATACTTCTTCTTGTACAAGAGCGTGGGATATTCATCCTTTACATGTCCCTTTTTCTTAAATTCATAGCATACTATCTCATAAGACTTGTCACTTCTTTTCCAATCCTTCTTCCAACTTCCCTTTTGATCATATCTTTTTTTGATGTTAGGATTTCAGAAAATTTTATTCTTCTTATAAAATCTCTTAAACCATCTGGCTAATTGATCCATCTCATCATCACTGTTAAGTGATTATTTTTAACTTCTAGAACATTCTACATATACTTCTAATTTTCCTTTGTCTTTGTGTTTGGAGGTGGTGGTCTTAAATGCAACAGTCCGCTTCCATGTCTACATTGAGATCCTCTTCATACATAATTAGTTTCCTAATGAGATCCTTTACAGGTAACTTGTGGATGTCTCATGACTCTGTAATAGAGGCAGAGGTTCCTCTCTGTCTATCAGGTAGAAATCTAATAATCCTCATGATTTTTTGTTGGAAGTCACTTCCCATCCAAGAGAAATAATTGTGTTGACAATTTTGTTAAACTTGAGATAAATGTTAGAAATAGGATCACCACGTTTAATTTTAATGTTTTCATATTTAATAGTATATGTATTAAGTCTCATTTATTTCACACTAGAAGTTTCTTCATTTGAAAAAGACAAAGTATCCGAAATTTGATGGGCAGTTTTACATGTATAAATTATGTTAAATTCCTCATCCTCTAAACAGTAATGTAGAAGATTCATAGCTTTGAAATTGTTAGTGTAGGCAGTCTCAGTTGGTTCATCCCAAGTGATTCTATCAATAGAAAGATTCTTATACTCAACTATAGTTGAAGAAAAAATTTCCAAACCCATACTTTCTAAATGAATTTTCATTTTAATTTTCCATTGGGCATTATTGGTTCCATTAATGAATGGTGGTCTATTTTTTGAATCACCACCATGTCTATTATCTATAATAAATAAATACTTTCAAATATATAGAAATTTGGAATTGACATAAATTTAAAGATCATTAAAGTAAAAATAAAATCATAGTTGAAAATGTTCAAAAATATAGTCTTTGTAAACACCCTATGATACCAAATGTTGGTTAGAGTAGAGTACTCAAGAGGGGGAATAATTGAGTGTATAAAAATTTATGTTTGAAAAGTTTTCTTAAAAGGTTCCCCAATAAAAATAAATACAGCCTAGTTAATTAATGTATTATTGTTATGAATGTTTGAATTATTAAATAACTTCTCAGAAGATTGAATAATTCTTAGTAATCTCAATATCAGTTATTAATATTACTTTTTAAGCTATTCTAATAATGAAAAAACAATTATAAATTCTTTCCAAGATTAACTATCAAAGTAAATCTAGAGATTTATAACTTATTTTGTAAAATAGAGAAAACTAAATTAAACGTTATAGCAAATATAAAACAAGTGGTTAAGTCTCAATCCAACCCCTAATCCACTTCACTTGGTTATCACCTTCCACCAAGAAGTTAATATTAATAAACATGATCCATACCCTAGATCAGGGTAAATAATAGTGCATAGGAATTTCTAGTACATAAGGCCTCTTAAACTGTACTTCATGGATATGAGCTAACAGGTCACAAAGGGGCCTATTCCACACATATCCATGGGAATAAAAAACTGTAAAAATATGTGAGAGGAAGGATATCTTGTATCCTTCTGTTTAGTGCAAGAGACAATGTGTGTTTTAATACAGACACACACACTGCTCAAAAGCTAAAAAACAATAAAAAACAAGGCAAAGATGATGAGATAAGGTTAGAAGTTCTTTGAGTGTTATTTTAGGAACCTATGGACTTCTAGGAGGAATAAGATGTAAGAGTGGAGTCCTCTTGTGAGAAAAATAGTATGGAATGTTGGGTCCTCTGGTTTATAGTTAGTTGTGCCTCGTGTTCTTTGTGGAGTTTTTATTGCGAACATGTTCTTGACTTTTATCTATGGTATTCTATTTTTTGGATTTGTGAATGATTCATGTGTTATTTAGATGTATCTTGTTGAATGTGTCAGTCCTTTTAGTAAGAATGCTCACACTTCTGCTACTCTTTCACATTTTCTTTTTAGGGCCACACATTTCTTTTTATTCTTGGAGTGCATGTGTTAGAGCTGAGAGGATGCATGTATTATATAACTCATACCTTAGACATTCAGGTGACATGTCTACAAGGAAATATTAATGATGTTAGTGTATTTAAAAGACTCAAATATAACTGTTACTTATTAAATTGTAGATGAAAAAATAGATTAAGGAACGATGTCACAGTATGTCTGGAAACAGTTTCACTTGGAAATGGTATCAATTGGAAACAATGTCACTTGTAAATAGTGTCACCACAAAACGATGTCTTCTTCTTTTCATTTGAGCAGTGATAATGTTATGATTGAATAGTTTTATTGAGATCAAGAACTAGCAGCACAGATGTGATGTTAGTATCACGATGTCTAGTCCTTTCTTGAACATCGAACAATGTCTTAGAAAGGAACTAGAGTCACAGACTTCAATAGATCTTAAACTGGTTATGGTGTTTGGTTATGTTGTCTGATCATGGAGTCTTGGTCATGTTGTCTAGGTCATGGTGTCTAGGTTAGGGTGTCTGGTCATGGTGTTTGGGTCGTGGTGTCTGGGTCACGGTGTCTGGGTCACGGTGTCTAGGTCACGATGTCTCATCACAATTTCTCAGACTTATCCAAATATATATATATAGTCCTAATCAATAATATTCACATAATAAATTATACTGAATCATTCATAAAATAATTTACTATCGAACAATGTTAAATATAGTTTACAATAATAAAACAAGATTTATATCAATTAAGATCTTTAAAAAATTTATTTAATATCATAAATAAACCAACCATCATTACACATGACTTGAAATAGATTAAATTGGATGTATATGAATTGTGATCATTAAAAAATGATTAAAAAATTATGAGTCCAAAACATTTTTTGGTGTCTTTATGTTGGTGAATCATATTTTATGTTGTTTTTGTGAATAATGAAAACCATGATGAAAATGAAAAAATAAATATTTCATGGAACTAGTAGTCCACACAACACACTATTAACATTCATTTGTATTCATAAGTCGATAGAAATGAATAAATAATTGATTTTCCATTCATATAATAACACTTCAGTTTTATGTTTATGCTTATTTCATTATATTATTATCGTTAGCCTAGGTTATGATGAAAAATTTTCTGAATAAAATGTTAGGAGTAAGTAATACTCACATTGGTACCATGAACATTCTCTTAAAAGTATCCATGTTAATGGAGTGATTAGCTTAAAAATAGATACTAAAGGATAATAACATTTATGTAGTTTCATACAATGATAAATATTTTATATTTTTAGGTATAAATTAAAAAGAATGGGTGTTGCATGAATGGGGTGGAAGTGTATCATTTTATAAGTGGTGAAAAAGGATGTTTTGTGAACAAAAATTATTATTCAATGATGGAATGAAATTTTTAAATGGTTAAAGCTTAAAAAAGTAAAAAATAATGAATTTATAGGTGATATTTTACTAATAAATCATCATATAAGTCTTTCCACACATGTTTTAAACATTTTAGAAGTCAATTTTTCTAATATTTTTACATTTACCTCTTTATTCTAGGGTAAATAGCCTTTACCCAAGTAATATATATTTTAAAAAAAATAAAATAAAACATGTTTTTCAAAATTAGAGTTATGAAACTAATTATAATATACATTTAATGTAATTAAATTTATAATTAACTAAAAATTAACATTAAAATTAAATATATAAAAATTATTTTTTAAAAAAAATTCATTAAGTGTTCTTAATTTTATTTTGTATTTATTACCAATTTAATAAGTGATAATATATTTAAATATTGGTTTAGAATTATATTAATTTATTTTTTTTATGTGATTAATTTATTTAATAAGATGAAAATTTCACAATATTAAGAAAACCGTTCTTTGGAAAATAAATGTTCTACCGTTATCATGGTCATTAACATTAATCATATTAGTAAAAGTTTTCCCAAAAAAATTAAAATGAAATTATTAAATAATATTATCTTGTTTATATAAAATATAAAATCCATTTTTTTAATTTATATAGGGTATTAAAACTAATTTTTATTATTGGCGAATACAAAATGTTTTTAGGGAAAAATATTGCATATGTATACAAAACATTAAACATTGTTTTATAAATTCAAAAATTTTATTTTTAAAATGTTTATTTTAATATAAAAACATATTACTTAATATAAAATATGTTTCCAAAACTTTAATTTCATTATTGTATTATGATAATGTAATAAAATTGATGGTATTTGAATAATCGGTATTTGTTCACTAGTCTCACAAGAATGAATTATTTTTAAGAAAATAATAAAATTCAGTACTAAAAAAATATTTAAATGATGAATGTAAAAAGATTTTTTTTGAAAATAAAATTATAAAAATTGTGAATTTATCATTTGAATGAAAACATCAAAATACAATGAACTATTTTTTCATAGGAAAATAACTTTTAAAGAAAATATTAACTATTATTATTATTTTTTCATAAGTGTTACTTATCAAATTAATGTTAATATATTATTCATATAAACATTATATTTTATCCAAAAAATATTTAGATGCATAAAAACATAGATAATTCTATTTTTATAAAAGGTTTATTTTAATACGTAAATTAGTCTTATTAGTTAGATAGCCACACTAATTTAATTTATCAATTCCATAGCATTGATGAAGAACTACATTTTTATTTATTAATATATTTCATAATTTGGATACATATATTTTTACCTAAATATTAAAGGGTTCAATTATAATACTTATATATTGTTCTTATGTTCATTTTTTTTCCAAAAGTTTTTCTGTCAAAGTGTATCAAACACATTTTGTTCTAAATGAATTAAAATATATAATATTTAATCTTTAGAGGTTACATTAAAAGGAATTTTATTTTTTCTTATCTGATGAATTTAAAGTATATGATGGGTCCAATTAATTAGTAATAAACTATGATAGTTCTGATTCCATTCATTGGGATATATAAATACCCCCCTTCATTGGTTCAATCGCAACTCCATAAGACCCACAACCACCATAGATAAAGAAAAATTCCAGAGTTACCATCTATGTGGAATAAAACCATAGCATAATATAAATTTAAATGAAATATACAGAACATATGATATATAAAAACACTCTCACTAATATAAATTAGATTATATATACATTTTTTTCACATCAATTCGTAGTTTCAATCGAATATCTGGCATAGAGGTAACAAATCTTGCACTGGGACTTGAGAAGGATTCCTGATCATATAGTAATTATAGAGAGACATGGTGTAGGAATTAATTTCCATTAAAGGGTTGATATGAGCCTGATAATTATTCCAATTGACCAAAGTGAAACCTAAATAATTACTAGTAAGGTCCCAGTGACCGCTTGTCATTGGAATGCATGCCTCTATTGACTAACAATCAAAGCCCTTAAGTGTTGAATATCAAAATTAATAATTTAATTTCCAATATTTTCTTCATATTAAAACATAAAAATTCTATCAAATATATTGGTTTTTATCTATAATGTTTCTAATATTTCTT
Source organism: Viscum album (assembly GCA_963277665.1). Taxonomy (NCBI): domain Eukaryota; kingdom Viridiplantae; phylum Streptophyta; class Magnoliopsida; order Santalales; family Viscaceae; genus Viscum; species Viscum album. Next base: position 363,389,027 of record OY728166.1, on the reverse strand, counting down.
ATACCAATATTTTTTACTTTTACATTTAGTTTTTAGTGATAAAATATTATCTACCCACTATTGGGTACTATAACATCCTAGTTTTTCCCAAAGGTACAGACTATTTGATTTCAGTTTAAATTAATTTTTTTAACCTAATAGTGATAATTAATGAAATCAATGAGGTATCAGGGGATTTTGAGGCCCATTAGGATCTAGGAGCCGTAAAATATAAATGGATAGACTATGTTGCACGGTTAGTAGAAACCATGTCACAGAGCCCACACCATTTACCAAAAAATTGAGGCTACACAAAATGGGGGGATATGGTCTATATTGTTTTTCTACTATCTTGAGACCATAAGTACATACCCATGTGGTCAAATGAATGTTTTTTATAGTGTAATTTTTCACATTTTTTCAACTTTTGAAAAAACTCTTCACCGAACCATGGAAGGTTCCCCTTTGAAGTAATATCTTGGTGCATGATCAACATATAGTTTGTCCAACTGTACGGCCAAACCATTTCCCTCTATATTTGAGTGTGAATTTACCTTTTCCCATATGTAATTATTCAAAACCTTTTTTATACTTCCTCCCTTTCTCCTACAGTGGACCAGCCCTTCACTCCACATGTGGCTCTTCCTCCTCCTCCTCCATAGTGTTCAATTTATCTCCTTCATCCGACAACCAAATATATCCCCATTTGAAGAAGTTCATGGATATCAGTAAGCTCAATCATATTATACCTTCTATTTTGAGTAGATTACATTCTTTGTTTCAATCTCTAGGTGTGACCATTTTCATCCAATTTTTAGGACATTTGAGATTTCCCTCATTTTCTCCCACTCTAGGTCGATTCAAGCCTTGAAAATTGATGAGTGGAATGATACTACATTGAGGTAGGTGTTATTGGTATTTATTTATCATTTTTTCACTTTTAAAATTATTTTTCATTGTACAGTCCCCCAGATCCTCCTGGTGTTTATTTAAATTTGTTTAATAAATAAATTTAATTTGTTTTCCATGTAATTTGTGAGCTTAACTTGTGGATAAAACCATCAATGGGTTGTTTTCCTTATCTTTGGACACCCATTTGGTTGTGTCTACACTACTGGACTATTTTTCCCATGCCTTAAATGATTAAAAACTGTGTGTTTGTGTGAGTTTCACCTTAGTTAAATGCCTTAAAATTGAATTAGAACTATGAAAAATGGGTAATCATTGAGTCACACCTCATATCTTAATGATTAATCTCATTAAATATTATCTTTGCTAAAATTTATATTCAATCTATTTTGAGGACTATTATTTATTCAATATGCCATTGTTTTTCATTTTTACAATTCCATGTTCCTTATATTTCATTGTTTATGTTTGATCTATATTCTTCATGGATTGCACAATGTGTTTATACTTGTTTCATTATTCTAAATGACTTATTTCATGTTTGATTAACCTGTATTGTTTGGTAAATTTTTATAATGAGATGTTTATTTATGGAACATTATTATATATTATATTCCTTATGATATATTCTTGGTTTTGTATACCACATCTGTTATAAGATATGAGAGATCATAGGTACCAATTTAAGGATGTCATTGATGGACTCACCATATTCAGTTTGGATATTCTTGATGTGAGGGAGAGATACATTGGATTTCCATTTACAAGCACCCCATATGGAATACACATGTTAAGCTAGTTCTCTTGGCAAGAAGCCAAGGATGGGCATGTTCACAATATTTCTACTTTCGGACTTAGGTGTTACATATTCTCCTATGTAAGATACTTGGTATGGACTCATAGTCACCATGTCCGGAGTGATTCTAGGGACACCATTATGGGTTTTATTGGATATACTTGATAGAATTAGTTATATAAGGTACTCCTACAGTGACCATTGGGATTATTTATAGATCACCTTGAATGGGTGTGGGAATTAATCATTGTATTTGATGGATATATTTTCTTATGCCCTATAAGACATTTCTTATTTATATTAAGATCATACTTAACCTATGACATGAGAATGTGATTTCCAAGACAAACCAAAATCTTATGTTCTACCTACATAGGCTTCTACCTTTATAGCAGGCTATTAATTTTCCATATGACTCATTTAGGTGCCTTGTTTCAAAATTTTGACATTCCTGAAGTAGGTGTTGTTGGATGGGTGTCCACTTAAGAACCAACAATAATGTATTTATTTATTTATTTTCAATTATTAATTACTATTGAACCCAATTAATTAATTATTGAATGAAAAGGATGTACCTAGACACTATGGGTGGAGGCCTAGTGATATTATATCATACACCATGCTTCGGTATCCATTGGTACACAAGCAGAATTCCGAATTACAGTTGATGATAAAGTTATATTTTTTACTCTTGATTTATTTATGACTCTAGGATGGAGTATGGGGAAAGGGATTGAGTTTAGGATCGATATGATTGGTGAGTAGTTTTTGGAATTTTGGTGTTTTTGGAATAATGTGTGGTACATGAATGTATCTCATGATACCAATGTACTGAAATTTTTTGTAGCATGATCATCATCATCATTGAAATATATTATTTATTCAATTACAATTGTTCATATGTTTATTATTTTCTAGTTTATCCTTTTTATCGTCTATTTCTTTTGGTTGTGATCACATGGATCTATTATGGAATATTTTCCCCAAAGACACAACCTAGGTACCTACTACTAGATTGTAGCATCTACTATTCAGGGATGTGTGCTTGAGGCCCTATGGATGCCATCTCAGAGAAACGGAAAGTGGAACCGTGGGTGGGATGCTAAATAATGGTACCAGAGGAACTTTTTCCTTTTGTCTTAATATTTGGGAAAAAAAGAGAGTATGATTATGGAATTTTGTAATTAATTTGTTACTAAGAGTATATAACCCACATATTGGGGAAACCTCAATTTACTGTGATGGGTAAATGTTGTTATTCTTGCACTGTTACAACTTCCTGGATTTCACAGTTGGGTGATACACTTTTTTTCTGTTAGTATTATTGATAAATTTCTAAATATTATGGTATTTATTTTACTATAGCTCAATGATATAAGGTAATGTTTAGAATGAATGATAATAGGACCAATATAAATAATATTTCATGCATTATTACATGCTTTATCTACTTTTCAATGTGAATTTCCAATTTTCCATGTGATTATTATAGTTCACATAGAGAATTTTGATTATTATATATTTGGAAATGTTCCAATTCTTATTGAAAGACTGAAAATAAATTGACACTTAAGGTGGATGCATTATCCTAATAGTTAATTCATAAATAGGATAATTAAAACACCTTAAGATGTCAATTATTGCACGTTGATCCATGAACCATTGGTCGTATTGGCAGGAACATGTTATGGTCAGGATTATGTTGATGACAGATTTCAATTTATAAGGTGTTTGTGAACTTAAACATTATATATAAAAATATATAAAATTCAACCATTTAAAGGGGTTAAAATATATACAAGTTAAAATGAATACAACATTTACAATAACATGGTCACATTATATGTGAAATGTGGAACCTTGACCCAAACCCAACCATATAAATGGTTTGTAGGATATGTATCTTTTGAATTTTGAGACTATTTTTCCTCCTTACCTATACTTGGATCCTAGAGTAGGCTGAGGCTTATTTCATGAATTAGGGAGGCCTTGTAATCATGCCTTATTTATCCCAATCCTTAACTATATTTTATATCTACTATAAATCATGTCTAAGGTGTTCTATTGGAAATTGTAGAGATATGCCACCACAATGTACTCATGGAGTAGTCCAAGATAGTGGTGATCAGAACTCTCCAGCAATGGTGTGACTTGATCCACTAGTGATTCATCATGTAGTGCAACCTGAGGCACATCATGGTGATCTTTTAATGGGCGTCGATTCTCAATTCGGTGAATGTTTCATTATGTTTATACAGTCTATTTTAGGTGATGAACGGCCAGCCACAACTATGGAAGAGCTTACTCATGACATTAAATTGTATAATTATCCCACTCTCATAGGGTATAGAACCCTAAATCTATTGATTCTTGATTAGAAGTAATTTTATTAATCTTAAACTATCATGATACACCTCCGGAGCATAGGGACATGCTCGCTACATACATGTTACATGATTCTACCATGCTCTAGTTTGAAATCATATCTCAAGATGATCATCATCGATGTGTGGTCATGGAAGACTACCATACATCCTTCTATGATCACTTATTACCAAAAACTCTAAGGTAGGATCATTCCAGGTAGTTTGTGCATCTTTAGCAGGGCACAATGACTATTCTAGAATATTATTCACTCTTCCTAAAGCTCCATCATTTTACTCTATTTTTTATCGGTGATGAGGTTAATACTATGAGATATTTTGAGGAAGGTCTTGGAAATATTATGAGACATTAGGTAAAAATATTTATATTGAGTATTTTTTCATAAATTGTGTTCCAGGTCCTTATTATGGATCATAATCGCAAAGAAGCTAGCAATGTGATCCAGGGTGATTCAGTTCTGAGTTAGGGTGATGGTTCATCTAGCCATAGGAAGCGAATTTTTAATGGTTCATGTGGGTTGGATCCAACTATTTTACAAACACCAAAAGGTATGTGGGGTTTTAAAATTGTGGAAGGCATATCCATAAAAAGACTTAATACATGAGGAAGATGATTGACTATCGATGTTGTGGCTGGATGGGACACATTTAACACTTTTTTTCATCTTTTCTGAAAGAATATAGTTTTATGGGATCAATAGTATAGACTCTATATGATACAGAATATTAGAATCCATGTTATGATGGTGGTTGGTCATCTACTGGATGATTAGGCAGGGTTGGTAGAAGAAATGGATGAGGATGTCTAGCCCCAGAGCTTCAGTGCCTATAAAGTGGACATTCTCAGGCTAGACATGTAGCATCTCAGAGCAATAGTTGTAGCCATATTTATACATTTGATCCTGATTAATAGGATAATATCTTTGGTAAATCTACATTTATAGGTTCTTTTATAACATACTCTTCTATAGTATATTCCTTATTTGATATAGGCATATCACACTCTTTTATATTTTCTATGGTTGTGGAAAGAATCGGTCTTGAGATAAAGTACTTATATGGAATCATGTCTCATAACATGTTGTTAGGGGTATCATTAGAGGGTATACAATTATTCCCATAGTTAGATTGTATATAGTTGGGTAACTATTTTGTAGAGCTGCATTACCCTCGAGATGACTAGTTTTGATGTCATTCTCGGTAAGAACTATCTTGTTCCATATCAAGCATAGGTGAATTTCTATCCCTATTGGGTGTCATTCACATCACCTTAGGTAGGCACATATATCCATAAGGGTGAATGGTATATATAAAAAAGTGAAGTTCGAACCAAGAATACTGGGCTAGGCGGAGGGACAAATCAATTTTTGAGCCACCTTATGAGTGATCAGGGTAGGTAGATAGTAGATTTCCCTCCAATTTTGGATTGATTTAGGGACATTTTCCCTAAAAATTTATATGGATTATCTCTTGAGATAGTAGTACATTCCACCATAGATTTAGTGTCTGCTACATCACTGGTGTATATATCTCCTTATAAGATGAAACAAAAAGAGTTACCAAAATTCAATAAGAAGATTAAATTTTATTATGCTCAGGGTTTTATCTAACCCAAAAAAGAATTGTGGGGTTAAACTATCCTATTATACAAAAATTAAAATGGTACCCCAAGATTTTTCATGGATTTCCACTGATTATACCAACTTATGGTAATGAATAGGTATCCACAGCCTCATAGTGATGACCCCTTCACCTAGCTCAAAGAAGAAACAATTTTATCATAGATCAATTTGAGGTTAGCATCCATTAGGGTAAATTTAAATGATCAAACATACAACATATAGTTTTATAGAGAATTTATGGATAAATTGGTATCCAGTCATGTCATTCGGTCTAAATAACACACCAGTAGTCTTTATGGCTTTGTTTAATCTGGTTTTCCAGCCATATCACGATTCCTTCAGGGTGGTCTTAGTAGAAGACCTATTAGTTTACTCACACAATATATATGACCATGCCAACCATATTAGGATTTTTCTAAGTACACTAAGAGTGAAACATTTATATGTGATTCTTAGTAAATGATGCTTTTGGATCAATGATAATAAATTCTTGGGTTATATCATATCTAATGAAGTCTTATCAGTTTACCCTGATAATGTGAGAGTTTTAGATTCCCAGGAACATCCCAGGAATCTATTTGAGATATGTAGTTAATAAGTAGATCTAGGTATTATAGGAATTTCATCTAGTACTTCACACACCTAGAATCTCCTCTTACTGTCTTGGACAAGAAGGGTGTGAAATTATAATGACTAAATCATGTGAGGTATCTTTTTAATACAAAAATGGAAGAATGACATAATCGATGATCCAAAATCTTCATGACATGGGAAGAGGTTATATAGTATATTTTAATACTTTAGTTATCATACTGGGGGAACATCTGATGTAAGGTGATAAATTCGTGGTGTATGGGTTTTTTCAACTGAAGCCTCGTGACTGAAATTACCCGACACATGACCTCGAGCTAACTGATGTGCAACATGATCTATATAGTTGGAGGATATATATTTGGGATGATTTGTTTATTATTTACACATATCCAAAAATATCAAATACATCTCTTTATATTAGGACATGAATCTAAGGAAGTGAAGGGGGTGGAATACCTATAATTGTTTAACATTGAGCTTGCTTTTACAACCTAAAAGTGAAATGTCATAGGTGATGCATTGATCTAGAAGACTCGGATGCAAGAAATTATGGAGGCAAGTAGTAATTGGAGGTATATTTCTCTATTATCGAAGAAGAAAATAAATATTTAGTAATATCCTTGTCAACCAGTCTTAGAAGCTCAAGTATTGATGTCCTTCCTTCTCGAGCAGGTCTAGATTAGGCAATTATTTGATTCTAAAGGCCTCATTTTGATGGTTCGATTCACAAGAGAGAGTCTACCTCCTAATTGGTTTTTTATGTATATGAGATCATAATATTTCATGGCTTCTAATGGGTTCCTTTAAATATATGGGAAGAGTTGATGAAGGAATGGCATACCTATGTTTGGCTAGTTCATTCTTGGCTAACCAAGACGTATAGAGATATACATCATCAGTATTGGTGGCCATTTATGAAGAGGAATATATTGGGATTCCCCAAATTGTTCTCCCCCTATCTAATGGTAATTTACGAACATCTGTGATGTTTTAGACTATTACAACCACTCTTTATTCTGTAGTGCAAAAAAATTACATGAACATGGATTTTTATAGGATTTCCATGATTTCCTTGAGGTGGTGATGCAAGTATGGTGATCGTTGATAGGAAGATAAAATCCCAACAAATTCTAAAAAACAAACAACCTTATCTATTGAGGATATGGTAATAGTTTATATTCAATGGATGGTGCACCTTTATGGGGTTCTGTGTTCTATCATTTCGAATCGAGATGCCTGTTTCACAAGACAGTTCTAGAAGGGGTTGTAGAAGGAACTGGGTTCACATGTTCTCCTAAGTATATAATGTGACACTTAAACATACTAGAAGACTGAGAGAATGAGTAGGATGTTGTAGGATTTAAATTGTGCCTTCATACATGATTTTTGGAGGTTCATGGGATATTTATATACCTCTGGTTGAGTTTTCCTACAATAACCATTTTTAGGGAACAAATTAGATGGCTCGGTATGCATCCCTCTATGGTAGACTATTTCATTCAACTCTATTCTAGATGATGGTAGGTGAGGTTTCTCTATAGGGTTCTTACCTCATCCAGGAGACTTCAACGCCTTTCTAGGTGATCCAAGAAGCATATCAAAAAAAGATCAGTATAGGAATAAGTCTTGTACTGATCTTCCACAAAGACCTCCAGATTTCGAGGTGGGACATCAGTTCATTCTATGTGTATTGACTATATTGGTATATAAATGAATATGAATATAGGTAATTTCATCACCTTATAATTTCGTACCTTTCAAGATAGTGGACAGGGTCTGGCATGTAGCCTACCAATTTTTTTACCTCATAGGTACAGTGTGATGAACAATATCTTCCGTGTATCATAACATAGACAGTATCACCCTAACTCAGCTCATTAATTTAACCCTAAGAATATTGGTATGTAAAATTATGGTCCTTTTAGGATCATCTGATATGTATCTTGTATCAGAGAATGAAGGCACTCAGAGTTCTGTCAGTCCCTATGGTTTGGGTGTGAAATCCCATTTTTCTCAAAGGTATAGAATATATGATTCCATATTATATTAATTTTTTGACACTGATGGTGATGCCTAATGAAATCAAGTAGTTCTTGGGGGAATCTAGGTTTTATTCATATCCTTGAGTCAAAAAAACTAAATAGGAAAACATGGCCACATGGTTAGTTGAAATTGTTCACCCCAGCCCGCTTTATTTACCTTCACAACACACTTCCAAATAGTTGGGTGCTGGGGGGATCAAGGTTTCTCTACAATCATGCGACCCCAAGCCCATGACCATGTGTCCAATTATGGGGTTTTATAGTGAAATATTTCTTGGTTCGCACACAGTTACACAAATGGTGTGCCTAACCATGTGGGGTTCCCCTTGGATGTTGTGTCATGGCACATATTCGATGCACATTTTGGCCAACTATGATGGCCATATGTGTTCCCATATAGTGGACAATGATTTGATATTTTTCACCTAATTAATGATTTAAACATTTTTTCTTCTTTCTACATTGATACTCCAATATACCCACAATCCACCGCATGTGTGGGCCCTTCTTCCTACTCCTCCACATGGTTCAAGTTATCTACATCATCCAGAAACCAAATTTAACACCTTCAGAAGCAACTAAAAGATCTCTTTAATCATTATAACCATATCCATTAAATTTTTAGTCTCTTACCTCCACTATTATTCTATATTTTGTGACATATTTTTCCTTATTTTTATGTAATTTGACTTTCTCTTCATTTTCCCTCATTATAAGTAAATTAAAGACTTGATAATGGATAAGTGGAGTACTACTACATCAAAAAATGCGGTATATCTCTTTCCCAATCATTTTTATCATTTTAAATGATTCACCATTGTGTTTTTCATCATATCAATCCAGTGAAGATTCAAATATGGTTAAAAAATTACTTTAAATGGTTTTCCAGGTTATGTATGTCCTTACCTTATGGTAAAAACCATCTATGTGTCGTTCACCTTGTCTTTGGTTAAGTATTTGTGTGTTCTCACCTAAATTATATATTTTTATAATTCATTAAATGGTTAAAACCTTTATGGGTGTGAGTTTCACCTTGGTTAAATGACTTAAAACCATAATTTGATCTAAGATAAATAGGACACCCTTGAGTCACCCCTCATAGCTTGATGCTTAATCTCGTAAAAATTTTCCCATGCTATATTTCCCATGAAATATATTTGGATTCCAATGATTTATGCCTTATGTAATTAATTTAAATTTTTACCATTCCATGTGCCCTATATGTCATTAATTATGAGTTATCTTTATACCTCATTGATTTCAAATATTTTCCTGCTTGCTTACTTATTCTAAATGGATTATTCCATGTTTGATTAAATTTTCAAGTTTGATAACTTTTAATAATGAGATTCTTATTGATGATATTTGATTATATATGGTATGCCTTATGATATATGACTTGGTTACTTTCTTTTCCTACAATAGGCTAGTATAGAACACGGGACCTAAAATAAAGATGTCCTAGATGGAATCATCATGTTCAGTTTTCATTTTCTTTAATTTTTGGAAGCGATACATTAGATTGCCATGAACTACCTCACCAGATAAATTACATATACATATTAGTGAAGTGGGATCGATAGGGGAGAAACTGAGGATATATCAAATGTAATGATATTTATGACATGCCTCGAGTGATACCTAGTCCATATGTGAGATACTTGGTATGAACTCACGATCACCATCAAATTAGTGATACAAGGGACTCCTTTATTTGATTTCTTTGATGAACTTAATGACATTGGATATATTGAAGACTCATATAGAAAACCAGGGGACTATTTGTAGGTATCCTTAGATAGGATCAAGAGTCCATCATTAGGTTAGATGGATTTTCCTACTTATTCCATATGTGAAATTTCTTATTTATATTAAGAGAATGTGTACTGATGAAATGGGTATGTGACCACCAATCCAAATCACTATCTTGTGGTCTACCAACCAAGGTTTTTTATGACACCTTGTATGTTTACCATATCACTCATAAAAGTACCTTGTTTTAGACATCTGGATTAGGTCAAAGTAGGTGGTATCATATGGTTGTCCACATAGGAACTTAGAATGAAACATTTTTTATTTATTTAATTATTTACCTATGTTAATTATTGTAGAGACACCAAACCTGAAGTAGAGGGACATTACATTACTTTTTCAAAATACATAATACATGACAAAAACAGACGCCCAAAGACCAAATTAGTTTAGTGTCTTTAGAAACTCAGAACGTAATCTTCTAGTCATGGTGAAAGACCATCAAAATCTCCTCTTTGGTTTTCTTACCTAAAACCTTTCATTATATCCTGGGGAAAAGAAAACATAAAAAGGGTGAGCTCAAATGATCAGTAAGGGAAATCATAGAGAACATAAAACAATCCATTAACATTTTAATGCAAAAACTTGAAAATAAAATCTAAACATAAAAATCAAGATTAAAGACATAAATCATGGAAGTATGTAAGGAATATATCATAAAGGAACATCAATCATGATAGAATACTATTGGAATAAAACATGTAATTGTGGAAAACCATTAATAACACGATATGATTTCCATAGTAGCCAAGGCGCTACTGCCAAGACCATCTTAGTGGACAAAGTTCCTTTCTGAATCGAGTTCACTCCTCATTCCAGTCATGTAACACTGAACCAGATTAACTTACCGTTCCAGCCATGTCTATCTCATGAGATATAAATCTTTTCCCAATGCATTGGAGGGATATATAGGTCCCACCCATCTCATAATGAAACCATTATTATGTGTTCCATAAAATCATAAATCATACAACATAGCATAACCCATGTAATAAAAATGGGATTCTTAAACATCACTCCATCATAACATAATCCATATAAAAAATAAATATCATTTAATCATAAGAAAAATAAAACCTTTTAACTAATGGAGACATTATTCTTGAAATAAAAACATATTAAATAATTTCATTTTAGATTGAAAATAGTTTTGATAAAACACATGAAATGAATTCTTGAGGAAAATATCCTTTCTTCTTCAAAATCATTTTCTTTTCACAAAATGATATGAAATTTTAAAAGAAAATAGTGGAAATAATCATGTAATATTGAAGAGGAAGCTTCATGAAAATGAGGCGTTATGAATCCATAAAAATCTTTTCACGCAGTATAAGTTAAAAATAACATTTTCCACATACTTTTGTCGGAAAAGTCAAAAAGTTTCTCATGTGGAAAACAAACATAAGATTCCTTTCATAACATGTGGTAAAATTAAAAAATGGGTAAAAAAAATACATTAAACATAAATGAAAAAAATTTTATAAAACATGGACATGGATTATTACAAAAACCCCAGTACATACTTATGAATAAACAATCACGGATAAGAGTGAGATTGGAATATTTATCCCTTACGTTAGGTCTGATATGCTTCATACTTATTCGAAACTTCTGTATATTGATTTAAATAATTTCATTGACTTATTAAATAATCATATTCATTGTTATGATATCATATATGGATCACTTATAACTTTATATTACCTGTTCTTTTGTAAATTCCATGTCAAAGCAGCGTTTTGGGTAAAATTGGTTCATTTATTGTATGTGTTTCGACATGTTATTCATGATTTTATTACTTATATACTGATTTAATTAATTCCAGAATGTAAAACATGATTTATATATAATATATATTCAGTATATAAATATATATGATAGATCGATAAATGGAATGAAATACACCGTTCATGGAGATGGTAGGTAGTCCGTATGCACGCACGGTGATTTCGTTTTCCGTAGGATAGATAGAAGATGAAATTGGGTTGTTTAATATTGATAATAACATATCAGTATATTAGTGATACTGATATTATTAATTTATGATGAAACAAATAATGAAAAATAAGTATAATAAGAAATAAATTGGAAAGAATCGGTAAAGGATATTACCTCTTCTTTGACGCGCCTTTTCTTAACCTCAACTTAAGGCACTAGGGTTGGTCTTTCGAGGAGCCCAGAACCTCTATAATGTTTCTAGTAAAGACGAGAAGGGAAATGTGCAGGTTTTTTCTGAGCTTCAAGGATCAAAAGGGTGTGAATAGAAGAGGAAAGGGGTTCCCTTTTTATAAGGGAGGAGAGGGGCACCTTTGGAAAAACATAAAAAATTAGTTTATAATAAAGTCATATTCGGTTTATTATATCTCCAAATTGATTTATTTTGAAGCTAATGTGGGGAGGGATCGAAATAATCTGAACCAATAGGTTTTATACAAGTTTAGTTTACTATTTTAACCATATCATTTAGATTTAACTCTAAGTTAAATAATTTAACTTTTATCGTGTCTTCTTGTTTTCTTTCACTATATGGTTAATAAACATACAATAACAAGACAAAAGAACCCAAAGTGGTTCATTATTAATATATATAAACTTATATAAGTCATTTTTCCTAACCCTATATTTTTAAGAATATAATAAAAATTAATAATATAGTATTTGTTTTAAACACTATTTTATGTCAATTTTGACACTATTTGGTAATTGATTCTTGTGGAAATCATAACAACATGATTAGTTCGAAAACAGTTAATTGAATCAATACTAGCATGTCATATTAACTTATATAATTAGTTAAATTCAGAAAAAGTCTCAAATTACATTTATTTGGTTATTTATAACATCAATTATATTAATATTTCATTAATAAGGTAATTATTGCATCATCATTGTGTCATAAATAAAATAAATTATTTAATGTCTAAAAATCATAAATAAAATACCATTATTTAGGAAATATTTTTATCTTTCTAATGAATATTTATAGTCGAATTTATCTTAAGTATAACTCTATATTAAAAATGTTTTAGTTATTAAACTTTGATTTTAACAATCTTAACTCTTCATTAAATAAAATAATAATAAGTTTCCTAATCTAATCCAAGTGGACCTAAAGGGTAATATTTTATTCCTACGGTTGTTTTTGGTCGAATTACACTTATCCAATAGAATTATGGCATGTGTTAGGGTAATAATAATATCATTTTTACCCTTAATTACCCTATTAACTTTTAATTTTGGTAAATAAAAGTAAAAAAGTTACAATTCACCAAATATTATTTTTATCTTATTGAATCACATTTTACTCCTTTATATTAACCTTGTTTCTTGGATTTTCTAAATTCCACTCACAGAAGCCGTAAAATTATGTTTTATGTAGTTTTTCAAATTCTCTTAGGAGGTGGGTAAAAGATGGTGAAAATTTAAATAAAATTTTTATATATCTGAAAGTATTATAAAATGACTCAAATGAATTACATTGAACTTATATAGATATTATGTATCAATTTTGACCTAAAATAAATTTAAATAAAATAAATAATTATTTAAATAAAAATTCATTTTTTAAATAGTAACCCAGTGTTTTCACAATTCATCAAAAATTGAAAGTTTTCAGAAAAATACCAAAAATTCACCCTAGGATAATTTCGATATTCCGAATTCAAAAATGAAGTCAATTTTGAAAGATAAAATTTATAATATTTCAAAAAGTAGTTATTACTATTTATAACGACTAGTTCATAATAATATTATAATAATATCTCGTTTAGTGAAACATGATATTGCCTACTACACACGTTATCGAAGAAGGTCTTGATTGTGTGTAATGCAATCCAAGTAAAGGCTGCATGTAGTGAAATCTCCATTTGGTTTTGAGTATAACATAATCAAAAATTATTAAACAAAATCTATACTTAATGTTGCATAAAATAATTTCTACAAAAAGAACATGAAATTGTGTGTAACACGAGCCAAGAATAGTGTTACGTATACTTCAAGATAATACGGTGTTGCGTATAGTAAAAGCTAATACTGGTGTAGTGTATAATAGGTGACATCAAAGAAATTAAAAATAATGTATCCCATAAAATCTTGGGGTGTTACAATTATTATGGCACATAGTTCATTAACTTATTGCATGAAACAGATTTTCCTGGATACTGTGGGTGGGGGACAACTAATATTTTATCTCACACCCTTATTGGGAAACCTTTGGTACCAAAACAAATTAATGATTTCAAGTGTCAATAAGTAGAATTGAGTGGATGCTAATTAATTATTGATTTATGGATATAGGATGGAGTATGGGGAAAATGGACTGATCCTATTCTCAAGATGCATATTATAGAAGTTTAAGACTTTTTTATGTTTTTGTTATAGTATGTAGTATAATATTATACACCCTAATCCTCATACACACTAATTTTCTATAGAATGAACATCATTATCATTTAATTATATCATTTAATCAGTTCTTCTTGTTTATTTACACATATGGGGTTTAATTATGTTTTTCCATTGTTATATGTTTCTTATTTTATAATTCCTCCTTTTTATCATCTATTGTTTGTTGAAGTTCTCATTCTTAAATACAGGGGATTATTCTCCCCACAAACACACCCTAGTATATTTCTAAAAGTTTACAACCTCTTACATTTGGGGAGGCATGCTTGAGGTCTTATGGACAACATCTCGGGGCAACAGTAAGTGGCACCTGAGGTGGGATTTTATAATTATAATTTGAAACTTTCATTTTTATATTCATCATTGATTGATGATATTATACAACTATGATTGGAGTATAATTAAAAAATTAATCTATTAAGTTATAAAATAAGAAAAATCCATTTAATACATGGAATAATGTCTCATTTTATCAATAATTGAACACTAAAATAAAATTTTTCAGTATCATCCAAGAAAAAGATAGTTTGAAATGAATCTTTTCACTTCCCAATATGATGTTGTGATCATATCAATGTTTACATATGAGTAGTACTCCATTACCTACTTAAACATTTTCCATAATTTTTTTATTCTTTCTGAAAAAAATTTCTAATACTTGGAAACATGTATGTGAGTCACATATTTTATCTAATACCCATGAAGTGAAAAAAAATGAAATAATGAATATACCCAAAGTAGAATATTCCACTTACTTCATCTTCAGTTATTTGTAATTAATTCCCAATTGACATTTATTGTCATGTGTAATGTAGATATATTAATTTCCATTTTATCCTTATGTATCCTTCATTTCATTAATGTATATTTTAAAAAAACCATTATCTTACATCTTTTCATGTTTTTTCACATTATGTCCATTCTAGTCACAAAAATGGCCGAAAAGGACAAATTACCGCCAATATTTATCAACATGGTTTAACATAGAAATAATATTCTGGGGAAGCTTCTATATATTTTTCATTTTATATTTTCTTATAAATATCAATAATTTAGGTCTCAGGGATGATAATATGTTATAAATATATAAATTACTGTCCATTTGAAATCCCAACATCACCAACTAATAAATATACTTCATCATGATGAGTATGTGGTCACTTTATACTTATTTATCTTCCAGTTTACACATATAATGTGAAATGAATATCTTCTTTATCTTTTTCCTCTATCACTCCTTTTCTTATTCTAGGATATTATCTATCATGTTTTATACATCCATGTTCTTATGTTACATATTCTTCTCACAGAACATAGTTGATAAAATTAATCAACAAACATATTATTCTTCTTTAATATTGCTCTCATATGTATCCTTTTTACACTAACTCACACCCTAGTGTGGTTTATCCAAAAATTTTAATTACATCACATAAAAAATATTTTCTTATAGTATTATAACATGCAAACTCTTTACAACTCTTTGAAATTTGTGCTATTGAGGATATTTGGTTTTTCCAAAAACTATCTCAATGATTTATTAGATTTTATATTAAGTATTCATATAAGAAAAAAGATATAATTTTCACTTTTTATTGATTACCATTATAACATAATTAATAATATTAAAAGTCCTCCACTATTTTATCAAATTCAAATATCCCCCACCACTGGATTTTGAATTTCCAGTCTCTTCGATATTAAATTAGCAATGATATATATTATTTATTAAATAACATTCATGGATAGCCTATAGATTTATTAAAAGGTATTTATGTAGGATTTTATTTCCAAATTCATTAACTTTAAACTCATTTATCGATTTATTAGAATCCCTAACCCTAAAATCCTAAACTCATATTTCCTAAACTCATGTCTCTATTTTACAACATGCCTTGTGGGAGAAACTAATCTCGATGGAATTATGGTAAGTAAAACCAAGATATTCATCATAACTATAAAATAATTTAATTTATCTTGATTAGAACTAGACTAATACATAGAACTATTTTTTAATTCCACACATGTTATGGAATGAGTTTCGAATATTTAATAATTTTTAAGGGATTTTGTTTATCTTAAAAATAAATATTAATTATTTTATTTTTCACAGTGATGTTAATTTTATATATAACTAACATAAATATTTACCCATGTATAGTAATGAAATTTATGTATTTTAATTTAATTTATAATATATATCTTATTTTTTCCTTAATATATTTATTTAAATTACTTTACATGGAAATTTACAAAAGTAATTAACTATAACTAATAATATATATCTTATATATTTTATTTTATTTTATATAATAATTCATGTTAATTTATTTACATTATGTTATTAGGTTTAATCTTCAAAATAAATAATGAATCAAATAAGTAAATAAAAAACCAGACACTAAAATAAATAAATGCTTGATTTGAGCATAATTTTTTTTCCTCTAGTTGGTTTATCAAGTGTTGATAAGCCAACCTTAACCCTAGGGGTAAAAATTCCTTAAACCTATGCTTGGATATAGTTCCATCATTTTTTTACTATCCTATGTATCTCCTTAGTAACATTCCACTCAAATTGGGTCAAAAGGATCGCCTCTAATTAGGAACTCCATCTATTGTAAATGTTTACTCACATGTAAGTGAGGAGAACCAAGGGTTTGGGGTTACATACAATAAATCATAAAAAACATGTAATTAATAAAGGATGGTGGGATGAATAAAAAAACATCATATTAAATTTAATATCACAATAAATCATACAATAAATCATTAAATTTAATAAATTATTCCTTTAAATATACATGATGGCCATGATCCTGATCAATCATAACATGGAATAAAACTGATTAATGTATTTCTAGAATTTATTTCCATTCATTCTAATTGATATAATTAGACATTAATTGACAAATTAATAAACTAATTAATTAATTAATTGACTATATATCTTCATATTATTTCTTAACAATACCTAAGAAGCTAAAATATCATCTTTTTTAACTATAAATAAATTTATTCAATTTAATTAATATTTTTAAAATTATTTTATAATATGAAATGAACTTGAGTGACTACTATATGTGTACATTCTTCATGATATTAAAATATTATTTCTATAATTTAATACATACACAGTTTTTAGTTTCACTTTTAAATTTCATGTGACACATTATGAGTATGTTCATTTTCATGTACTATGTACATACATGAAATGTATCCCCATAAGGACTATCATAGTATATTTGTATTCGAGTTTATTTATGCAAGACGCATAGTCTACATTGTGTGTATTAGAAAATGAAAGGTAATAAAGATAAATGAAATATAATACTGGTAATTCATTTGATAGTAAACAGTGTATACAAGGACTCACACACATTATGTTGTGGAATATTTTATATAACCTGTAATGTTAAGCATCTAAACCCAAAGGGAACATGGTAATTCATCTATTTTGTACCTAGTGTGTGAAATTCAAAAACCATGTTGTGTTTATATAGATACAAATCAAATATTCAAGACATGATTAATTACCCTTTATGTCGACTCACACAATAAGCTCGATGCCTTAGTGTATACCTTTTGTAAGGTTATATGTGTTATAAAAAATGAATGTGATGAACCCATAACCTATAGGTTTAGTATCATTTGAGATCAGATATATAATAGACTTAGTTTACAAAAAAAACTTCAACATCTCTTGAAATAATACATGACATCATTATAGAAATATCATACATAAAAATATTCTTCATAACCTAATGGAAAAAATAAAAAATAGAAAGGGTGATCTTAGACTCTCAGTAATGGATAAACATAATAAATATCAACAAAATATCATAAGTGGGAATAACATGAATAGGTGGGAATGGGATCATAACCAAATACCATGAACATAACAAAAATAAATCATTCCCAATAAAATGTGGATCATAAAAACAAAATAAAGATATATGTATTCAAATATAACATGAAAAATGATTTATATAATTGATGAATCCTGATATAAATATCATAATCATAAGAAACATAAATAAATATCATGTCATAGGGTTGAGGTATTATAATGAAGAATATAAATAAGCATATAAAGTCATTTATTATTTCAAGTATTGCATCCTAGTCAATCAACACATAGTGGAATGTTGTCAAAAATATATTGGATTCAATCCCTATTCCTGTAAACATTGTGTAAAGAGTCCATGTTTTCATTGAAAAATTCTTTCCATGCACTTTTCCACTAGACCCATGATGTGATCCTCACTCATAAAATAGAAGTTGAGTTTTAAAATAAAAGCTGTATCTATTCGTGAAGTCTAAGAAAATGGGTTATCTATGTGCCAGTTGAGTTCTCACACATTTAGTGATGAATATTGATAAAAAAACACCTAGTTAGAATATGTGGTATTGAAAACCTAGTTTTAGGATTAGGGAATAGATTTACTAATTTACAGTCTTATGGGTGAAATGTTAAGTTCATTTGAATCAAGATGTTTTTATAGATTTCATAAATTCTATACCAACAACTAGAATTAAATTCCCATGTTAACTAGATTACCATGCTATCACACCTTTCCTAGAGAGCCATATTGGAAAAATTATCCTAGTACACCCTACCTATGATCCCCACATGGATTCCTTACATGTGTACCCCATATGCATACTACGACCGCATAATCTACTTCCACACATATCTTTCAACCCATGAGTCAAACAAAATCTATAAATAAGAGCCTTAGGTTTCCTCATTTTCATGTCTTGGAAGACAAAGAGATGGCTCAAAGATCTACTCACCCAAATATCATGAACAAATCTACATCCCCTCTATGTATCATTTTTATTCCCAAAAAAATTAAGTTAATCAAAAAAGTTCAATTGATCCAGTTGAATCTAAAATAATATCTGAAGTCCACTACGTACCTAATTCATCAAAACAGTGGTGAATTTCCCATATCGGTAGACATACTATGGCACCATTCATCCCAAGGTATCTATGGAGGCCCCTTGAAACTTGGGTGAGGTTGTAGCCATGATATTTTTCAAGGGGAATGACTTATACCTAATATCAATAGGGATACCTACATCATCAGACCCTCACTATGGAGAATCCGTTTAGATCACCATCTCCATGGAGACCAACCTTATCCTTCCCTAAATGTGTGAAACATATATTACCCTTCACTATGTAAAAACACATTTTCTTTTCCCATATATGGACTAATAACCTTTACTAAAACTCACTTGGGATACAAACCTATGTTATATTAACTAGGGATTAGAACCATTACATATCACTCGGTAGGGATATAAACCTTTTCCTAGCCCTCAATATGGATTAAACCAATTTCTAGCTCTCATTAGGGATAATAACCTTCACTATCCCTCACTTTGTATATTCCTCCCCTTGGAAATTCACCAAATAGAACCACTTTTTTCACCCACAATAGGGTACCATGAACAACCTAATATTAGGGATATTGAACCAATATTCCATAATCTATCACTTGGGGAAAATTTCAACTCGTCTCGCTAATAGACCCAAATTCACCCAGGTCACACACATATGAACTAATTTTCTTAAGTACCTATAACTTGGAATAAATTTACCTATATCTCACACTTATGATAAAATTCAAGTAGGTCTCACACTTAGTTTCTAATTCACATTGGAATATATCCCTACTATATATATACCATTATTAAAGATAATCCTCATGGTTTTAAAATATTCCTTCAATTGAGGTACTCCTCTGGGAACCCAAAAATAACTTTACTTATCCCACTTTCATGAGTGAATAATATATAGGAATCATACTAGTTGTATTCCATAAATTTTCCAAAAATGGGTAACCCTATTTTATAGGATCCCCTCAATCTCGAGTTATATGCTTCTCAAAAAAAATTTCAATCTTCACATATCTCTTGTTTTTCATAATGAGAATGAATCAAATGAAATAAATGTTTATTTTATGTCATTTAATTAGAATGATTAAGATCAATCATAATTAAAATTATGCAACTCTTAGTACAAGATACATGAATCTAGTTTTAATAGAACACATCCTTTAAATATGATAGTAATAAACATGGATGCCTATGGTAATGAGACATGGATGATCCATCATTTCTCATGTTTTGATCGTAAGATTCCTTCATGTCCTAACACGAGGAAGATAACATGGGCCTCAAACTATATGTAAGACCCAACAATAACTTCCCCTTCTTAATGATAAAAAGACAAGGAAGACTAGAAAGGGTGTCCCATGTATACATCCCCCAACAGCCATTAGAATATAAATTTGACAATTAATACATCATCCATAATGTTCAAATTATTTGGATGGGGTCCATATTACATGACCATAAATGGTATGACATATCTACTTAAGTGTCCCAACACTGTGTCAGTTTAGATTCCCTTCATAGGGATTTGTTGTAATCCCTCTTTATAAGCCTTATCCCAACTCCACAACAACAAAAACATCTATATATGATGATGAACTCTTGAGTTCCAAACATTATGCATATAAAAAATAACATCAGTAATAATACGACAAATATGGGGAACCTGTAAACCATAACTTCCCCCACATAAAACACATGGTTTTAATAAGATCATTAGTATAGGGTTTCTAATTACACATGAGGATTTGCGAAGGATTTAAAAAAAATCTAAAATCTATAACAGAATATTAAGTAGGAAGTAATTCCCCTTTTAAATGTTGGATGTTCCCAAACTACAAACATCTCAACCAATGTGAATTACAAAGAATCACTAGCCATAAACTCAAGCAACCAACTGCCTTTAAAAATAAGATCAGTTGTGATGCTTACATCAAATCATAATATATGATGGAGTTGTCAATTTTTCGTTTAGTAATAGTCCCTTGGTCGATTAAGTTCCCTCCTCAGTTAGTTATATGTCATCTCATTAGATATAAATAATTACCCAATGCATTTGATGATTATATAATATTTATCTCAACAATTAGATAATAGAAAAATATATATACTTAAGACACATAAAAATGAAACAATTCATTATTCCACAATATCATAATGAATAAATAATAAACAAATTGATTTCATAACAATTTCAACAATACATAATCATAATCCATGAAACTAATGAATATGGATAGTATCATTAATGAATTTCTCCTATAAATTATAAAAAAATTAAATTATTTTTACATATATTAGGAACACTTACTTTGATAATTATGAAATTACATTGAAAAATAATAACAAATAAAAATTTTTTGGTACCTTTTATTTTAAAAGGATATATTTTATAAAAAATTGTTTTATAAAAATAAGGAGAAATTAAATAAATATTACATTATAAAATATGAAAATAAGTAAATTATGAATTATATATAAAACTAAATAAAATAATGGGAGATGTTAATAATGTAAAAAAGCTTTAAAAATTATTCCTTACAAACTTTTCTAAAGAAATTAAAATTGAAAACAAAATGACCCATTTAGAAAACATAAAATACAATCATTGAAATATTTTGAAACTAAATTCAAATTTTTTAAAAAATTACCTTAATAAAACATATATGTTTATAAAGGGACATCCATCATATTGTATATTGAATATGGTCATGGAGATGAAATATTACAGAATGTAAATATGAGATAAGATCAGCTCCACTTATAAGAAATATTTTAGATTATTTGTGAACCAAAGTGTGATAAAATTTTAAAAGTACATTATAAAATTTAATAACTAAAATTTAATAAAATGGTTTGTATATTATAGATAAATAAATTATATTTTACACAATTGGTATTTTATACATATACAATCACAATTTCAATGTGATATTGGAAAAGAAACCCGTCTAAATTTGGGTCCTTTTAAATCAAACAATTTTAAAAGAGATAAATTGATATGGATTTATAAATATATTTAATGACATGAAATTTATAATAAATTAAATTCTTGGGTTATTATATATACAACTTAAAATAATACAAGTATTGAATATAGATCATATCTCAATGAAGGGAAATTTAGATGAACTCTTAAAATGTCAATTTTAATTAATTAATATTCAATTGAAAGGAACTTCTTGACAATAAAATGTGATGCCAAAGATAAGAATAGTGAAATATAATATAATGATATAATATGTTATAGTGAATCAAACATAGTATATTATAGTCAATGAAGAAGGTGTAAGACTCAATGAAAAGATATTAAGGTAATAGAACCACTTGTCTTTGATTCCCCTAATCATAGCCTAATTTTTATTCTTGTATAATAATAATGATATCATTAAACATATATTTATGAGACATATTCATGTGTATTGAATTTTATATTATAATATTATATTAATGTATTTCATAGTAGTTACTTATAGTTTTATATTGACCATTATTTTTTAGTAGTTTCAATCATTCCTTATTAGTTTCAAAATAAATGATTTGGTCATCATTCTATGTTGATTCATTAATAATATATAGAATATTAATAGTACTGTAATAGAAGTCCTATAATGATTTATAATGTTTAAATTCATTCTAAAGTTGTTTTATGTATGCATCATAATGATTAAATACATTATGAACCTGTTTCAATAACTTTTAACAAACAGAAGGTTTTATATTAAAATGCTGAAATATATTAATATTACTACTCTAAAAAGAGAAAGGAAACAATTTCCCTTAATAATATAATATATTACCAAAAATTAATTTTTCAAAACCTCCCACAATAAAATTTTAAAACACCATCCATGTTTCTGATTAATCTGACCCAAACAAAAACATGTTATAGTCAATTAATCAGCATCATTATAGATTGATTTTTTATGATATCATTATTATAGAAGTATAATAAAATTTTTTATTAATTTTATATCGTTATTTTAAAGAAATATATGTATAACAATAAATAAAAAATTATTTTAATTGAAAATATACATAATATTATATCTTCTCTTAAAAACCTCATTTTTTTTTAAGGAATTGTCTAATTATATTGATATGAGAAGCTAAACAACATTAAAGAGGATGATTAGGGAGAGATTTATAGAATTTATTAATGATAAAACCTAAAGGAATGTTTGGTGTGAAGTTGGTAGATTATGGTCTTTTAATAGGGGAAATGGGTTATCATTTTTTCAATACCAATTCCTTAATATAAAATGAATTTAATTTTCATATAAAGTGAATCCAAAATGAAAAATTGTGGGAAAGGGACACAAAGAGGATGATTTATCCCTAATCTATAAAATTAAATATCATGTTTGTGAAATCCCCCAAACCCTTAAAAGTTATGAATTTCATAAATAATTTTATTTTTTTCACTCTTGAGTATGGCCTTTTATGAATATATATTCAGATGGGAATTGTGAGAGTTGGAGACCCATGAGGTGATATTTTAAAAAATATATTGAAGTCTAGGATGGGAGTTATGTTCAGGGGAAAATTTTTAGATCATTAAGTCAGATTTCACAAATTATGTAAGGGGATTTCCAAATTCATGGTTGTTATGCGGTAAGGATAAATCATGTGCAAAAAAAAATTCTTTTTTTTAGAATAGGGTTTCGAACAAGGTTGGTACATTATTTTAGTAAAATTATGAAATGAATTTATTTTCATCAGGGTTGATTTTCATATTTTCCAAACTCTTTTGAAAATGTGATTCCAAATCATTTGAGGTGTGTATCCTTGAATATTAAATCCTATATGATTTTTTCATGATTTTTAAATCATTTATTCCAAAAAATAATGATTTCTATAATTCATTTAAAAGGGTTAAAACCCACTTTTACCCTTATAAATTTAATCCCTAACTAAATCCTTTATCTCACTCATGTGTACATACTAGGATCTCCCTCCTCCACTCTTTCTTTTGGACCCCACCTGGAATATGGTTGGTCTTTGGTGGATTACTTCAATTATTGAGGTGAATTATCATCACTTATTCATCATTTCTTACTCCCCATTGTTTTCTCTCTAACATTGGAAAAATTCTATTAGGTTTTTCGGATAATTTCCACTATATCATTCTGTAGTTACCCTATTATAATAGGCCTTATTTTCTACATGGGAAATGGAATCCCCACGACTTAGAATGTTTTGTACTCAACATTTAATTGATGGTACATTAGAATGTGAATTTATTAATGTATTTTTCATAAATTTGGTGGAAACATTCATTGAATCTAGTAATGTAGTTGGATATTTCATGTTTATTATTCTTAGGTTTATGTTGGGAGAGGAACACACCTAATTTCTCTATGTTTATGCATGAAGATATGGTTTGATAAGTTTCTATAAATTTATAATATTTTAATTAATATTTAAAATTTATTTTAATTGCATAATTAATTTGTTAATTATTATAATTAAAAAAATTTGATTCCATTCCATTATATTTTAGCTCAAAAGGCTATGTAGGGATTGTAAGAGCATATGATAGAGTCTTAGGTATATAAAATAGAAGTAAATAAATCCATTAATAATGTTGGTGATCCCTTAATCAAACCCGTTTATAAAAGAATTTTGATATATGGTGTGTAATATGTGTTCTCAACATATTTGGGTGATCAAATTTTTATTTAAATTATTTTTTCTTTAAAATAAAATTATTATGGTTGGATTCATGTATTAATGGCTAAGATGGACCCATGAGAACTGGCATAAGGCCTTTTTCGATGGTTTTGCAGTTGATTATAAATATGTACCTCAAGTAAAATGGTCTTGATAGGGTTACTAAAAAATGATATAGAATATAGTGGGATAATGATAGGTTTTATATCACCAATGAGTAGGGGTGTCTATTGAATTAAATAAAATTTCTTAAGTAATCCATGATGGGAATATGTGATACCTTAGGGCCCTTCACTAGACAATTAAAGGGTGGGGAGGGTATCTTCCCCCTCTAGTATATCACTACATCTATCAATATTCCCTTGGAAGGATATTTAATATTATATAGTTTTTGCCTCTAAGGGGAAACCTTGAGTTTCCACAATGAATAGGATGATAATTAGACCATATTTCTAGTATGACTTTTAGAATAAGTCCAATAAGGTTGTGATGTGATTATGATGATGAAGAGGGATGTTATTATCTACTAGTGATGGTTTGGACCTGAGATATGATAATAAATTAGAGGTTACCAAGTATGGTGTATGGAATATGGGATTACTTGGGGACATTGGTGGTGAAGCATTAGATATCGACCAAATAAATGGTTAGTGTATGGAGAGAAGGTTTTATCTACTCTATGAGTAACCTTGAAACATGAGGTTCAAAGAGGATATCCTAGAATAACTTTTTTATGGGAATGGTTATGTAATTTATGGTATAACCAGATAGATGTGTGATGTTTTTAGGTGATTGGGACGCCCATTAGCTATGAAATGTTGTTCAAGGCAGGATTTTCACCAAGGTATATGTAATGTTTGACAAGATTTCTCAAGGAGTTTGTTCCATGGTTATATGTGATGCATTATATATGTATTTATATGATGTTTCAAATGAGAAATATCACAATTGAATGCTACTTGTGGATTTATGGTGGGTTTTCTCTGAGTATGATTCTATTATGGGTACATATATGAATTGACCTTGGTAGATATCCTCTTGGATATGGGTATAGACATGTACACCCTAGGTAGACATTATCATGTTTCTGGGACTTGGTGTGGATCCCCCAAGGTAGGATTCTTATGGTTTTGAGGTAGGATGTGGATCCCCTTGGAAAAATATTCTATTGGTTTCGGGGTAAGATGTAGATTCCCACAAATCAGATATGACAGTTTTTGGTGAGTGATGACCCTAAGTAGATTATGGGTTTGGGGTAGAGCTTCGTCTGCCTGGTTTATTAATTTTATACTTATAGAAAAGGTAAAAATATAAAACTTAGGTATGTTATTATGGTTGAGGATATGGATCCCTGGTTTGTTGATATGCTGAGAGACACCTCGATAGTGGACTAAGAAGTTTTAGTTAGTATCGAGTGTCACCATTGATCTTAAGGATCAAAAGGTCTATTTCTTTTGTTTCAACATTGTATATTATTAAAATATTTGATCATAACTCATCTGTATACATTACATTACAAGTTTTGAATGGGACCTCATTCGTGGTTCCCTACTAAGTTATACTCACACATATTTGTTGTGTCTATGAAACTTGTGAACCTCAGTAGACTTCATGGATCACTAGTTTTGTACGTTAGAGTCTCATTGTTTCATGATCAAGTAAGATTACCTAAATGGATTGTACAGGATGGGATTTTAGGATTATTTATGATGTTATTGGATCCTCCTTATATTTAAATTAATTCCTTATTCTATATATTTGACCAGCCAAGTGGGTGGTTAATTTTTTATGGTTGGATGATTGTGTGTCTTTATAACTCGATGCTTCTACATTGAAACATTATAACATGATTATTTCATATTTATTCTTCATACTATTATTACTATATGTTATGGATTACTGTTGGTTATTTCAATTGTGTTTTATTGGGATATGAGGGTATATTTTCACCATGGTAAAACCATAGATCCTCACTATAAGTCAAAGTTCTCTTGCATATAGGGATGAATTCAATAGGTCAAATTGTTAATACTGGTTCGAGAAATTGTAGAGTTTTCTAGGGTGGTAGGGCCTCATAAACTTATATCGTGGAATTATTAATTTTTACTATATATGGAATATAATATACATGACATTCAAACATTTTGAAGATTATGATGGACCCTATATTTTTGTGTTGTTCCCACCTTTTTATATGGAATGTATAGGTTAGCTTGGATATGGTATTGTTCTTTGAGTTTTATTCTTTTATATTTGTTTGATTTACTCTAGTCTAACACACTCGGTTCTTTGGATTTATAATTTATTTTTTTAGCTCCTAGGACATTATAAAAAGGCTTGCGTACATCCATTATTCTTTTCACATATGATTCACATGACGTAGTTTCTCATGCTTGTAATTAATATCAATGATGATAATGGGTTCATCCATTTAAATTATAAATAAATCATATAGATACTTTTTTATATAACATTTTTGGTGGAATTTAATTCTTTTACACCATAATATATTTTTTATGGTGATAGGTTATGTTCACTC
Organism: Viscum album; assembly: GCA_963277665.1. Taxonomy (NCBI): domain Eukaryota; kingdom Viridiplantae; phylum Streptophyta; class Magnoliopsida; order Santalales; family Viscaceae; genus Viscum; species Viscum album. The sequence continues at coordinate 363,361,371 of OY728166.1, read as the reverse complement.
TATTTAAGAGTGTGCTCTGATGGTGAATATATAATCCCTCTTCTAAGATATATATAGTGACCCTCAGTGGGTTGGAATAATAATTATATTCCCTAATACTAATTCTGAATGAAAATATATATTATTTCTCAATGTGTCAACAAAACCAATATGGTGTTTCCCATATAGCATCTTGGTGGAATTTGGGGTGCCCCAGACCCACACTCCTTGACAAAGTAATAAAATAAAATTCATTAAAAACTATATTCAATATGATATGTGGTTATTGTATATTTATTCTTAATTGTTTTCAAGATCTATACTTTACATCTCATAAATAACACACAATCCATATAATTGTTGGATTTGATTCTTTTAGGACTCATTACATACGAACTGTATTCTACAAAAACATGGGAGGATTTTTTTCATAATTGAGGAACACTAGAATCCACTATATAATTACAAAAAAAATATACTCATCTTAATAATTTTGGTACTAGAAACTAAATAATTGGTTGAGTTTAGTTTTTTATAAAGTTAAAAATCCTTAAAATTTAATCAACGGTTAGATCATATGTATATGAGAAATCATGAGAATGGATAAATATATTATCAAAAATAAAATGTAAAAATAATATTTTCTTAAATATAACTATATCATAATATTTAATATCAAAATAGAAATCATATATAATGGCATATTGTTGTTGAAACATGAAACCACATATATGATCTATGAAAAAATTTCAAAAGAATAACTATATGGCATGTCCTAGAAATTAATCATAATAACAATCTATGGAACTAAAACTGTTGTAGAAATCATAAAATAGTTGACGGGAAATCATTATTTATTTACTATACCATGGTGGTGTATGAATTACTACCTAATTCCCATATTGGATAAGGAATTTCTAGCTGATTACATTAAACTTAATGGATCAGGAATCACTACTTGACTATTATAACATAGTGGAGAAGGTATCCCTTATTTATTCACATAGTGGAGTAGGAATAAATACCCAATAGCCATAAATATATCCTAAAAGATTAATTCTTAACCAACGAAATGGATTTCAATATAAAAAAAATTGAATTAATCATCCATACATATGTACTCCACTTGATAATAATCCTTAAATGTATTATAAAAAAACTTGGGAAAAATGGGTTTCATAACATTTCTATATGGAATCACCAAAACATCTCTCAAGTATACAAATAGTTGATACCCAAAATTCAATTACCAAAAAATACTATTTTTTAAGAATATTTTATGGGTTATACACTAAAAATAACTTCCATGTAAATAATTCATTTATAGAGAAAGAAGAATATATTAATGATTTTGTAAAAGAGTTTTGTATAAAACGACATCAACTTTTTCATAATTGATGATGTTATGGGTCACTCTGAAGAGTAATTTTCAGAAATATTTCATTTGAGAAGTTTAAAATATTTTATTTTCAAAATCAATATTGGAATGTAATTTAATTACTGAACCCTTAGAAAATAAATCATTCCTTCAAAAAATCATATGTGAAAACAGTTCGAAAGCTATTATTTATAAAAATAATATTCAATAATTGATCCTTGAAAAAGAAATAAAGGTTTCAAGAAAGTGAAGTGAAATATATCTAAGATAAATACTACTAAAAATAAAAATAAATAATATATACATGAAATAAAATAATGATGTATTGAAAGATAAATCATGTTATTTTAAAACGAAGAAAAATATTTTTTATATTTTTAAATACGTTAGTTCAAAATCTATTTCCAATAAATAGTAAAAAATTTGAATTAGAATGGAAATATGAATGTCACATTATATAATGAATAATTATTTTTCCAATTATAAATGATAACATTGGTGGGAAGAGATACTGCGGATAGGGAGGGGAAACAATCATTAAAGAGGATGGTAATTATTTTAAAAATTGATATAATTTTTTACAAAGACATTTTATCATTGTGAATGATTTAAATGAAAATAAAATTTTCCACCATAGTTGAAGAGAATGTACCAGGAATTAAAATATTGTTGAGGAATATTTAAATCATGGTGGATAGTAGTTCAAGAAAAAAAATTACTCAACTAAGTGTGTTGAGTTGAAAAAACCCCTTAAGGAAATGGTAATGTCAGATTAAAATAATCACAGGAATTCAATTAAATGGACATTTTAATATCATTAAATGAAATATATTTACTATATATTATGTTTTTTTCATAGTGAATACATCATATAAGGAAAATTATGTTGCACAATATCAAAAATGTACCATGGATTTTGAAATGAGAGAAGAAAACCCTTACATTAATATCGAACATCTAGTAAAGCCCTTGAAAATCTATTATAACAAAAAACCATATTAATCACATATTTAAAACCATATCAATGCCTATGAACTCTTATAAAATTCAGTTATAATTATAATTTATATGTATATAAGTTAGTTATTACCTATTTTCAATATGAGGTGCGATTAATATTCATAGTTTAGAACTAGTTTCATAATAGTAGGGTTGTAATTTTTTTCCCCTAAATTAAATCATAAACCTATCAAAAAATGTACAAAACTTTTTATTTATAATTATTTATTTTTTTATTTTCATCATATATATATTTATTAATTATGATTCTTATATAACAAATTTGCGACAAGCATGTTCTGATAATTATTAATAATCGAATGATGTTATCTTAAATAATGAGTTCAATATCAATGTATCCATACCAAAATAAAATAATTATTTACAAATTTATATCATAGATTATCAAAATTTAGCATCTCATAGACGATTATAATATTATTTTATAGAATTATGGAAGTAGGTGGTTAGATCAACCCAAACATGAACATACCATAATTAATAGATGAGTATGCTTATGAAGGATGTTTATTTTGGAATATTAACATTATTATAGAATAATAATTTTATTATTTATATTTTTAATGTATTTTAATCATATTTGAAGTTTTCTTAAAAAATAATAATGAAACTAGATTAAAAATGAGATACATTACTATGTTGAGGTAGTAGTCCAAAGAAGCAAAAATGTTATTTTTGTTTCTATTTTTGGAAATAGGGACAAGAGGTTAATAGTTATTCCATAGAATAATAAAATAATTTATAAAAATAATTATTTCATAATATTTCAATTAAAAATTGTATTTTGGAATGTGATATTGAAAATAAAAGATGTTAGGGGAAAAATCGTACTCATGTTGAAGAATTCATTTTTCCCTTAGGGGACTGCATGGAAAGGAGGGGTTATGATAAATTTTTGGGAACATAATTAAAAGGAATTAAAATATGATCCTTCTGTAATTAAATAGGATATATTTCATGATGAAACCATAATTTTTTATTGTTATTGAAGGGGTGATGATAATCCCTTTTTATAAATGGACAGAATATAATTTTGGAAAATATTTCAACTTAATTTAAATCGACAACATGTTTAACATGTAAATAAGACTCCAAAATGGAAATAATGGATTATAGATAAGTTTTGTTCAATCTATAGGAAAAAATATCAATTAGAAATATTTTTTAACATCTTCTACATTTTACTTGTTTGGTATTCCCTTAAAAACATTTCATGGATTTTACCGTGATACATTGTATTTAACTAGGTAATTAATTTTTTATGCCATGATATAATATTGTAATTACTAAATTATTTGTATCTAATAATTAAAAATGTAAAATCCACTTTATAGAATAAATTTTTTCTATAAAAATGTTAATTTTAGCATTAACACATAGAATGCGTAGAATATTATTTTTATAAAATTTTTACTTTTAAGATTTATGTATATGTAAATGATAAAATTATCACAATTTTTTACTTTCATTATACATATTGGTTTATTATAAAACCATTTATCAGGATTGAAAATAAATCAAGAAAGGAATTTTACCTAGATAATATTTAATGGAAATAAAAGTAAATAACAATTTCATTCATTTAAAAATAATACTTCAGTTGTTGAACATATTTTTTATAAATTAATAATCACATTTAAAAATTATTAGTTTTACTCCTTAAAAATATCCTTGATCTTTAATTTTTAGAAAATTTTAATTTATACCTAAATCTTGTTATAGTCCTAAATGATCAATTTTAGTAAAAACGTTATTTTTTTATTATTTTCTATCAAAAAAATATTTAATAAAAATATAAAAAATTCTCATTGGGATAATATTGAACTATAGAAATTAAAATAAAACTAAATATTTAATATTTTAATTTCTAAAATTTAAAATCGTATAATTTAAATATAATTTCAAAATACAAGGAAAAAATTCATTAATTGAAAAATAGACTTATTAACCATTATTTTTATTCTATATTAGTTTACAATAGTTAATAATGTAAATAATTTTAAATTAATATCTAATATTTTGAATGATTATATATTATCATAATAATCATTTCAAATTCTTTGATTTTAGTTATTAATTATTCAAACTGTTATTTGATAACAAACAATACTATTTAATATTAAATATTATTAATTATGTATCCCCTAAATATAATCATTTTTAATAGGTTAATATCTTTTTCTTCAATGTAGTTTATAATATTCATAAAATTTTCATGATAATATTCTCAAAAATTGATGTGACTTGTTTTAGTTAAGTGTGGAATGTGGGAAAATATATCACACATATTATTTTTATGTAATGGAAATAAGTATGTCAATATCATGGGGTTTTACAATATTCTAATTAAACAAACCATATGGATGTGTTATACTTAGTATAGATTTTCATGGGGTGGTGAAAATATATATATGCAGATGAGATTATGGTCTTTGAGGGGGTAAGTCTCATATATAGAGTCTTTTTTAGGCATAGTACGTTGGTTTACATTGCTAAATTGGTGTCTGGTATGTGATATGTATTGATATTGGGTCAGTTACATTTCTATATAAGTTATGAATTATATAAGATATAGTTTATGGGTAAGTTGGGAGAGTCCAGTTCCCTTGTGACATATCTTAAGATATTGGTGATCTTGGAACTATGGATGAGAAAAATTGTGATATATATGAGGTTAATCCATTAGAGGGGTTATACTATACAGGTGAGTGCCTTCAGTAAAAGGAAGAACACATAGATTCTTTTGGATTTTGAGATCAGTGCATTGGAATTGAAACCATATATTGAGTATTGTAATTTTTATGCCTTTTTATTTTGAAGTAAAGAACATGAGGTGCTTTCAGTATTGACGATAGGTTATGAGGGAATGATTGGTGGGTTTAATTATCCCATTGTTTTTATATTTTTAATGAGTTATAAAAATTATGTCCTATATAGTTGAATCTATGTTGTTTACAGTGCACATAGACTCTTCTGATTTTGAGATGATGCATGTTTCGTGGTCCGACCCATAGGGGACTTCCTGGAAAGTGGATGGTCGAGTTGTAAAAACACTAATACCACCTCTAAAAGTCTAGGTCAATCGGAAATCACTGATATGGAATCATATATAAATTTAGGACATTTCCAAAAGTACCTTTATACATAAACCCATCTATCTACATTTAACCTAGTAGAGAAATAATAATAGATCATAACATCTAGAATTATAATGAATTCAATAACCTCTATAGAATACATCAGATTATGGTAGAATAAATCCTATTTTTCAAGGGAAAAAATTAATTCCCATAGAAAAAATAGGTCCCAACCAAAAAAATATGGAAAAATAAGAAATATGAGAGATCTAGGCTCCAAATATCTAATCCCCAAACCACTGTACAAAGTAAATGTACCCATGTAACTAAAATATTTACAATGTCAACATTAATTTTTCCCTCATCTTAATAATACTTGAAACATTTATGAAAATCCCATATAGAGGTGAGTATATACATACCCAGTAGGACAACTCAAAAACCAAAGAGGGGGTTATATAGTGACATGACATAAACTATCTAGCTCAAACCATAGAAAGAGGGAAATGAAAACCTAATAAATATATATTCTCAAAAATATTCCTAGGTGATAGAGAAACGGGATCTAAATATCAAATTCAATCCAAAGGTGAAGAGTAAGCCTATAACTCCCAAACTCAGTCACTGATGCACAACATCAAATGAAACCTAACAAGAATACGTCTATAGGGTCTCTCCCCCCATCATTACACTCCACAACTAAGGTATCCATAAATCCCACGGAGGACCCACTCTCCCCAAAATCAAAAAGATTGAGAGTACCACTACATGGATAGAGTAACTAAATGAAATGTAGGGGAATACCATTTATAACTATATAAATGGTATGGGTGGACTCGTTCCCAGATAGAATAGGGAAGACCCAACATTAGCATCTCTCCATTGATCATGCCTTGCCACATCCATCATCATGCGACGCTTACAAAATTATCATGATTAATAAATCTATCACCATACCTTGTTTTATAAAATTAATTCTAACATAATTTTATTCATTAAAAAACAGAAAGGATGTGATACTCACATTCCCAAAAATGATTCCAAACAAATGATGCAATAGGAAGAAGTTTATGATAAGTACATGTTGTGTAAGGGGACCCACACAGTGTGTCGTCCCACCTCGATGATTTTTGGTTCTATCCTCTATACATGGATTGATAGTGATGACATTTGATTTGGTTTGTATAAGTGGTAAACATCATGTATCCTCTACTTGAGGCTTGGCAGTTTTTTATCGGTCATTCATGTGTACTTTTGGTCATTCTCGGATACTAGGCCATGTACCTAGTCATCCTCAATTTGTATTTTTTTTCAAGGTACTAGGCCTTACCTATATACTCATAGATTACACAACATGTCTGACCATGTGTTTTACTAGTCATGTGAAATTAGGAACATTAATTTTCAACATCAGAAGTTTCACATGGCGTGTTGTCCCATCTACATGGGGTTTGATATTTAACTCAACCAGAAATCATAGAATCTTCACAACGTGGTTACACACTCTATATTTATTCAAGCAACACAATATGTAGTATATGTTTTCAAACTATCATATTTTTCTTCATCCATTTTCTATAGTTGGCCTTTCTGACTCAGATATCACATTTTTACCAGCTAAAATAAAAGAAACAAGCATATGGTCATCGTTTCTTATCCTCTGATGGTAGAAAAATATGAATCCATTCATCCACTGAAGCCTCCATCTATCCCATGAATTTTCGAATTCCCTTCACCACTTGTGGATCCCTAATACAAAGATCCTCACCAGTAACTCATGTTCCTTCCTGATCTAACCACAAGACTATAATCAATGCGTTATTCTCCAAACAACCATTAATATGGGGGTGCAATCACCCTCAAACTCACCCCGCTAATTTTGAACCTCAAACTAGTTGGCCAAAGGTGAATAACATGAATGGGGATGTATAGTGTGGTATCATGGAAAATAAATAAAAAAATTAGTTAAAAATAATAATTTGTATAACATAATATTGATATGGATGTGAAATCATAAAAAAAAAATTTATATGAAAATCCATTCGTAAAACATTTATTAAAGAGGTATAAAACCACAATTGATGTTTTCTAACTCAATGTGGATCAATAAATGGTGAATAATTAATTATATAGTTAAGGAGAAGTCTTGCAGCATCCACTACCTCTCAATCCATATATATTTGATCACATGTCATCCAGTGATGTGATCCATTAATGAAGAATGCTCATATGTACTATCAATTCTCCTTGGGTTAATGAATATTACAATATATAATTCTTATTAAATTTCACTTACAGTGGTAATTAGGTGATGTTAATTTAAAAATAAATAAATAAAGTTAATTATTTATTTTAATTAAATGCACCACCAATGACTACCTTAATTGAATGTTCGATGTTGACCAAACTTTGGTGGTTCCTAGTGTAATACCCATGTTCCAGAGTCAACTGTGTTCTCATATTTCTGATCTGAGACTCCATTTTATATTTAATCAATTATTTTAGGAAAACTATGTGGGTGTGGGTCATGTTAATATATTTAATATTTTAATAATACTCCATTCTCACCAATCCATGGAAACTTATTCCATATCAACACATGGATTTAAAAATATTCCCCAATATATTTTAAATTATTTCCATAAAAACATGATCACTAAATTAACCCCTCAATCAATAAAGTTTTCCCCCAAAATCCAAATCTAAACATAAATTTGAAGATATTTTCTCGTATCTTACACTCTAACTCCTAGGATCCCTCATGCACACACCCGTACTACCATTACACATTAACTAATATAATAGTCTATCCTTGTAAGATTATTTAATGGATAACATTGATATCCATATGGTACATTGTGAAAGTGGCTCTATTCTCTATGTCCAACTCCTCGAAGTCAATCATATGTGTAGGATCATGCATTTAAGTCCTCAATTTAACAACACTGAAAATTTCATGCACTAATTCCAACTATTGTTCCAGGGATAATAAATAAGAAACCACTCCACCCCTCTACATAATCTCAAAGGATCTGATAAACCATAGAGATAACATGATTCCCTAGATGAATCTCTTCAATCCACATCATGGGGAAACTCTCAGGAAAACATTGCCCCCATTTTTGAACTCTAAAGGCCTCAAATGTGGATCATCATTTTATTTTTTTGGATCTATTATATATTCATCCACTCATGGATCACTTGAAACTTATATATCATCTTCTATGTTATCTCTATCCTAATAATATAAGTCTCTCGAATATCATAATTGTAAAAGAGTGACTGCAGGGTCTTCTGTATACAGCCCTGATAGGTGTCTTATTTATAGTAGAGTGATAGATATTATTTTAAGTAAACTCAATCAACAACATGATATCCTCCAAAATCTAGCTGAATTTATACATGTTATCCATCATAATATCCTCCAACACTAGTTTGTTCACTCGGTCTGCCCATCTGTATTGGGGTGAAATGTTTCATCCATCCACAATTGTGTCTTAAATGCCTCCATAGTCCCCTACACAACTATCATGTAAATTTTTTATCATGTTCAAAGATAATCATCAAGGGTACCCCATGAAACCGGATGATCTCCCACACATAAACTGCCCCAAACTCTCCACTGAACTCTTCTACCTGATAGTAACAAAGTGTGACGACTGGGTAACTTAGTCAACTATCAATGTGATGGAATCATGGACACTCATTTTCCCAAAAAATCATATCATGAATTCAGTGGATGGGTCTTCCCTTTTACACTAATAGATCCCAAGATACTACATCAAAGCTATCATAACATGGTGCTTAACATTTATATGCTAGCATCTAGAACACCGAGAGATGAAATAGGATATTAACTTCCTCATATAACCCCAAAAAAAATGACACTTATGGTCCTTGTACTTATTTCCCACTCCTAGATAAACCTAAAAAAGGATTAGTATGAAACTCTCTCATCACCTACACTTCTATCCTGACTGGAATCACCATCCTTCTTCTGAAACAAATGTCGTGCTCTCATCCATTAGAAAATCCAACTAGTGAATCTCTTGAGGATATATGATCACATAGAACCTTATAATCGATGACTCCCTACTAATCCTCCCACAAATGCTAAAAGAGATAAAGGGTCAACACAATAAAATGAAGAAAAACTATATCCCATTCCTCTATTAGGGTCAGTTATAATGAATAAAATCACTCATAATTCTCCTCAACCAAGAATGAATGGTAAATCATTTTATAGCCATCTTCCACCATGATTCATTTTACTAGAGTATATAATTTCATTTTCTTGTAGGAACTCCAAAAAAATTCATCAGTCTCAAATTTATATCTATTAGAGTGAGGATGTACTTAAGAATCGAGTTTCGTGAATAAATAAATAAAATTATCTCCCATAATATAGTGCCTCCACATCTTCAGAAAAAACACTACAACTACAAAATCCAGGTCATGAGTGTCATATTTTTTCTCATGGGGTCCCAACTATATTTATCCATATGTGATAATTTACTACCTATGTATCAACACACTATTGCAACCATCTCTAGATGTATCATAAAACACTAAATTTTTCATTCCATCATTCGATAGTTTCAAAAAAATCACTAGTATGTCGTAACTCCATTGAGGCTCTTTGACACTGCTTGATTGAGGTAAATGTTTTCCATTTCCATGTTTGGGTGGTCAATGATGATTAAATCCTTCATAATAATAAAACAATCCTCCTATATTAACCCGCCAATCTAAGAAAACTCTACACCTATGACACACTCTTTGGAGGCTACCAACAGTCTTCTTATGTTTTTGCCTCATATTAAGTCTAATATAAACCTCATATTCTAGGCATGCCCTTCATCTGATGCAGAAAAAATGACTATGTCATCTATATAGAAAACCACAAATTGGTGAAAGTGTGGCTATAAAATATGGTTTATCAAACCAATAAACATATCAAGGAAAATTTTTACACCGAAAGGTATCACCTAGAACTCATCATTTCAATAGGTAAATTAGAATGTTGGATTTGGAATATCAGCCATGAAAAACATCAACTTTTGGTAGTTTAACCTAAGATAGATATTCAAGAATCATCTTTCACCCTAAAACTGGTCAAATTGGTAATAAATCCTTGAAAAGGGGAAATATTTATTTATTATACCAAGTTATAGTTGAGGATAATTAACAAAAATAATCAATACACATACACCTTTTTCACAAACAATATAGGAGTCTCCCTAAGGGACACACTGGATCAAATAATGTTCATCTCATAAAGGTCCTTAAACTAAAATCTTAACTCTTGGAGCTCAATATGATCCATCAGATATGTCTCTAAAGATATCATTATGGTCCTGAGGTGTAAGTTGATGCAGAAGTATATCTTCTATCATATATGTAGTCTCAGAACATCGTTAAAGAAGACATCCCTATAGTCCCCCACTATGAAATAATTTGTAATCATGAAGAACCAGTTGTTCCAAGGGTCAAACATTCAAACTGACAGGTGATGGGTTGTAGATTCGTATTTAAAATAAACACACATTCCACGTTGAGATCTCTTTCACCAATAGGGAATAGTATATTTACAAATGTCTATATGAATCTTCTTCATATGTGATGAAATTGAATTAGAGCCTAAATTGTGGATAACCAGGCCATCTGTGAGATGAAATCATATGGTTTCATCGTGAAAAAACAAGGGATCCCACATGAAAGACTCTTTACCAAGAGATACCTCACAATTCTGTAAGATAAGTGATATAGAATAATCTATCTCAATAGGAACCTCTAGCTATAGCTTCTATGATAAATTACCAATTTGAATCTCTATATCTCACACTAGAAATAAGGAAATGAAGTAGTGACTCATACATATGTCCAATAGTAGTAAGAAAATATGATAATAAATAAAAACAGTACCTTGAGAATCTCATCTATTTCCTAGTCATAGCCCTCCGTATAATTTAACTTCCCATGGCCCTAATTTCTATCTCCCTGAGCATGATGTGGGACACTTGGTGGCATTTGTAGATGTATGATCTTATAGTGTCACATTTAACCAACTACATATCCATATGGATTGGTTATTTCTCCTATACCATCACCATCTCCCTAATTGAATCCAAATCCATTCTTGAGAGATCCCCAATCATGCTGATTTCACCACATTAGTGGTTTTCCACTATATTCAAATCATTCAAATCATGATCGGTCAGGAAAAAAATGTGTTAAGTGAACATTCCCATTACAATCATAGAATCACCTCTATCAGGTCTGATTGCATCCTCTATATGATACTTGGGCCACAATTCCATATATAATCCTTAGAACAAGAGTATACCTCTTCTTTAGATACATCGACATCTTACACTTGCTACCTATTATAGATTAATCTGACACGTGACTCCCACCTCCATATCCAACCACTTGGAATCTATCTTCTAGTCATCTATCAATCACAAGATCTTTCAATAGAACTCTATCATAAGTTGGAAAGAATAAGGACACCACACTTGCTCTAATATCACTATAGAGACCCTTATAGAACTTTTTCAAACAGAATATTCCATCTTTTAACATATAGAAGGAGCAAAAAGTTAGGACAATGAACCCAATAGAATATTCTACAACATTCCAGTAGCCTGACTGCAACATAATAAGATCACGTATCACTGCAAAACATAAGAAATAAAAAAATTAATCATGAAACTAATAATATAATTTTGAACATGAGAGTGTCATCCCATCATGGGTCTGCATCATCAGACGCCACCAGTTCTTGGAGGCACTATGAAAAAGGATATACATGAAAAAAACCATTAAATTGGTTTGCGTCAATTCCATCATAAAGACCCAATCCCCCGACTCAAGGCAATAATCCTCTACCAAAGGGCCTTGATCTCTGTGGAACCTCAAATACATCTGATACTAGAATTTTTGAACTACTATAATCCAACATGTAGCATCAACTTCAACTGATATTACTAAATGCTACTCGATAGGTGGGGGTGTATCACCCTGGCCTCCTAGATGAAACATCTTGTTGGAAGGTCCCTAAATTGTGGCCCCATCACTCATCATATCATCATAAAGAACATGAATAAGTAACCTAACTATTTTTATTCAAGGATTAATACTGAAACTGATAAAAATGTACAATTTTTAGATAGTCATATATGTAGGGGAGATAACATAAGAAGGATTGAAAAAATTACCAGTCCTATATGATTCATATACCATTATTTCACTATAACCAACATCTTGGTGTGAAAAATCAACAAGAAGGTACTCTTAATCCACGTTTTTGGATATGTTGTTCATTATAACAACTTTGGGTTCCCTTGCAATAAATACATACATTATAATCATTTATGATATTTTATAAAGTAAAAAAATTACTTATAAGGGAGAAATAATGATCCCATTCCCAAGGAATAAACTTATCTTATACCACTTTGTCAAGACCCGACCTACTAGGGCCTACCTAGCTAGTGGATAGATGAGTCTCGACAACCTCAATCCCAACTGCAGTAGGCTAGGGAATAAAAACACGAACCTAGAATTCATAATATAAAAGAGGAACCCTTTTCTTGTTGAATTCACACCCTCATATTTCTTCAGAAAAAAGTACATAAGAATAATAAAGGATCATAACATATAGAGTAATTTTGAATGAAACAACCTCAATGTAATACAATAGATAATGAAATAATAAAACCAATGTGTAAATGGAAAAAATACCTGACCAACCAGAAAGGTTGTCCCATCTTAAAAAAACTAGAAAAATTAGAAAGATGATAGATCCTAGCTCTGTATCTCCAAGTCCTAACCATTTTACATAGTCAATACACCCATGTATCCTTAATCTCTTCAAAAGTCACCGCCAATCTATATATTATATGAATAAGAATAAACATATTATAGAAAATCCCATGTATGGGTGAGTATATGCATATCCAGATGGATATATAGAAAACCTAATAGAAAGAAATAGAGAAATTAAAAAAAATCTGGGTCTACCCATAATAAGGGTAAAATAAAGAAATACATATATATGGCACTAAAGATGCTCAAATGAGAGAAAAAGTGCATCTCTATATCATAGCCCAAAAAAGTTAAGGAGTAATCCTGCTACCCTAAAATTACATCATCATTGCCCAACATCAAATGGAACCTCATCAGAATATGTGTAGGGGAACCTACCACTCATCACTACACTCCGTATATGGGTGAGCCACAACTGCCATAGAGGACTCACTAATTTATATACCTCACAAATATGGTCATAATACTCTATAGAGAAAAGAAAAATTCTTAGTGTAGGATAGTACCTTCTCTATGTGTATAAAGATTTTATTGACATGTTCCTATGTGATATAGTGGAGAAACTACATTAGTATCTCTCCGCATATCCTACCAGACCACTTACATCCTCAATAATAACCTAAATAAGATTCATGTTTGGAATATATTTCATTGTATCTATTATGAAAAAATTAAGTACATTCCCACATTATACATGAAAAAACACTAAGTATAGGCTACTCTCAATCCAAAATATATGTTCGGACAAAGGAGATGTGATATGAACATGTTTCTAAGAAGTACACATCATGAAAGGTGGTATACACAATGTGTTACCCAGCTACGTTGTTGTTCCATGTTCTCCTATGGACACAACATCAAATCAATATCATTCTTCATGGTTTGTTTAGGTGGTAACAAGATTATTTATCTACTCAAGGCCTAAAAGTGTGCTCCAGGACCTTCCTTTGTACTTTATGTCATTCCCCTATACCGAGCCATGTACCTAGCTCTTTCTGGGTATTGGGTTAGACTCGTGTACTCGTAGATTACTTGAAATGCTTGATATTATGGGGTATGATGAATTTTACATCTAGCATAATGCATTCTACCTAGGGTGGTTCACATGGTGTGTGGTTCTCTTAGGCAATGTATTATCCTTAACTACACCCAAAACCCTAGCACCATGGCTTGGGGGGAAACATGTGTTCTTTAAATATATATGGTGTGTAGTAACTTTTTTTAAAAAAAATAATCATTTTCATAATTTTTTTCCACATATAACCTTGTTTCTTCACATATATCTTATTTACCACTTAAAATTAAATTAATAGTCCGCCTTCTGTTATTTCCTGGCTTATATTTTTTGTAGAACAGAATCTGACCATCTGTCAAATCCATTGTGCATCCTAAGCATAACCAAAAACCTTTCCCCACTCATGGATATGTAATCTATAAATAATCTCTTGAAATTGAGACTTATCAAGATCTTTATGGAAAACATAGATCCTTTCATTAATAACAAAACCTTTATGAATCTGATGGTTCAATCATGCTTGAAGTCACCCCAACATTGTCGAACCATGAAAATGTAGGACACCAACAATGATTGTGAGGAACGAGTGGGGGAAATGAATAAGAAAATAGGTGAAAATTTTGTTTTCCATGTGTTATTTTCCAAAAATCAGGGATCATGTATATCCAGGGTGAGATCATGGAAAATAAAGAATAAAATTAATTTAAAAAAATATTTAGAATACTAATCTAATGAGAATGACATAAAATCACCAAAAAATCAAACCAGATATAAATACGTTATTTAAAAAACTAATGAAGTGGTATGAAATATAAATTGACGATTTCAACCTTTATTTGAATCAATAATTGGTGAGAATTGTGTTCTCGAACATTGGAGAAGTACTACTATGTTCTCTCCCTCTCAGTCCACCTTGATCTAATCACATTTTTTCATCTAATACGATTATCTAATGAAGAACTCTCATGGATCCTCTCTGTTCTCCAAAAATTCATGAGAATAACCCTATATAATTTTTATAATGTTTAATTTATCGATGGAATTCAGTTTATGGAATTTGAAATAAACTAAATAAATTTTAATTGTTTATTTTATTGAAACTCACAGCCAATGGCTACCTCAACTAAACATTTGACACCGACTGACCATAGGTAGCTACTAGGGTAATCACTAAATTATATAATCAAATATGGTCTCATTACAAATATGAAACCCAATTTTAGAGTTATTATACTATTTTATAAAAACTATTTTCATAAGATATTTATATATATATTATTTTAATAATATTAATCATGGCATCATCATGTCACAAAATCTATTTCTGTCTCAGTTCCTGGATTTGAAAATATTATTTAATATTTTAAAATGTTTTGAAAGGAAAAATAGTGTCACTATAGCCTATTTTTCAATTGATCATGTGATTTTCCTTGGCATGAGCAACATTCCTTGACTTATTTGGAAAATAACTGACAACTTCTGATTAGATGAAATCGACATGTGGTGTTCATGGTCAGTGATATATGATCATGATCCTTGGCTCAATGAGGTTTGACTCATGGGAGAATGGGTAGGATTGTTGATTGGTTTGTACTAGGGCATGAACTTTTTCCATTTAGGTGAGATTGAGATGGAATGAAATCATTACTTACAGGGTGTGTTTGAGTTATGAATCTGTTAGTTGTCATGTGGGGGATGTGGACCAATGGTTTTGATGTAATTCTTGTGAAAATGATTTTTTTAGAGTTTAGATGAAATTTGAAATTTACCATTATTGTAAGAGATTGAATTGGAGAAGGATTATGGTGACATAGTATGTTCAACCCTAGCATGTGAATCAACATGAATTTTCCTAATGTAATGTTATTGGTTTTTTAGGTTTTTCTCTAGGAATGGTAAAAGGTAATACAAATAGTGGGGAGTTAACCATTTTTCATTAGTTGGTGGGAACCTCATTTATGAAGGAAATTTAGTAGGTTTATAGGGTGGCGTTCTATATGATTTGGGAATGGTTGGTGATCTAGGTTTCATGTTGGTGCTCTGGTATGTTTGGGAGGACCATATCCACTATTTACATATAGTAATTTATGAATTTTGGTCAGTGGATATGGAATGTTTATCCTAGTAGAATGATGATAAGGATGCTGCTGTAGTGTGGAAATCTTGTCGATCATGGAGGAATTACCCTAGAATCAGTAGGCCCATGGGTATGAAGGGATGGTTTATTGGATTTTCATGATAACACTTGGATTCTAATTTGGATATCAATACATTTCGATATGTTTCCTTGATGTATACCCAAATTGAGGTCTACATATGGTATTGAATGGATTCTATGCATTGGTATCGGTCTCAAGGTAGACTTCTATGTAATTTGAGTGTGTTTCTGATTGGTGGTGCACTGGTCCTCAGGGTTAGATTATGAGGTGAATTTGGTTTTTTGAAGATCCATATGTGGAATAAAACTGATATTTGAGTTCATACTTTAGTATAGTTATTGGATAATCTCGTGACACCTTTTTGGATTCTGGCATCATGATTGGATTATTGTCTCAACACATCGATGGGTGTGGGAAATAATTTTTAGAAATTTTTGTAGAGAGGAGGACCAATTGTTTTTTAAAAGTGTAATTGTGTTAAATGATATGTAAACTACCTCATTCTTTTCATTTAATTGATAATAATTTTTCGTAATAGTTCATATTGATGGTAGGATTATTTCGGCTCAAGATTTACCCACTATGAGTTGATTATTATGTTGTAGAGCTCCAGAATCCAATGGAAAGATTTATTGATGACACTGTATGTCTTAGGATAGATGGGTTCTATTGAGTTACCTCCTAGTGTTTAGATCGTAGGTAAAACAAGTGGATTAGGATTTTCAACAGTAATCTTCCTCATTATTGATGTAATTTATCCGATTTATGGTTTTCATTTTTGGGTATAATTTGGTAATGTTTTAGGAATTTATAATAGAGATCGTAAGATGTTCTATTTTTGAGTCTTATTGGAGATTCTTGGGTTCAAGAGGTGATATTATGAAGAGCCTGTAAAACCCCATTCCTTTTTTGAGTTATGATTTTTTTGGGAGAATTTGAATATTCTTGGGTTAATTCTAGTAAAATTGGTATTTATTTTTTAAATCTTATAATGATTTTTCCTTATGAATGGTTGGAGCATGGTTAAGGGAAACCATACATTGAAATCATGTGGGTTGTTTTTGTCTTGGGTTTTTATGTATGGTTGGAACACAATTACATGAAATATATGAAAACATAGTTTTTTCATATTTAGTGAATTTTAGGGTAATAAATTGGATTAAAAAACCATGCTTCCAAATTGTGTGAGGTGCATGGAATTAGATAGTAAAGGATGCAATGTTGAAAAATATTCATAAAATGGCATATCAAAAAAAATTGCTATCTACAAATCATTTAAAATGGTAAAAATAATATTTTTCTAGTAAATATTTTAAGACTTATCCTCATCCTTATCCTCCATTTTTTGTGCATACCTAGGGAACACTCCCACGATAATTCTCATATATACTACTTGGAATATGGGATTTTTTTAATTTCCTCAAGTGATTAAGTTGGGTTCTCCTCCCTTATTTTTAATTTATTCCTCCCCCATTTTTCATTGAATGTGCATCTCCAAAAGAATTTATTTAGGATTTTTAAATAAATTGAAGGAAATTGGTCATTGATTTGGGTAATAAAGATCTGGATTATATGTGTAATTATACTAAATAAATGTTGGTAGTGGGACATGTATTATTTCTTTATGTATCAATGATCATATGTGACTTAGTGAGTTTTTTTGGAATTATTCCTCTTTAGATTAATATTGAAATTTATTTTTTATTTTTAAAATTATTAAAAATGATTATAGTCAATTAATTAAATTTTTATAGATTGAGATATGTGATCAGAAGTTTATGTGATTCTTAGATGATCTTTATAAGGATTCATGGTTCTATGACCTAAAAAAGGAATTATTCTATTAATAAGGTGAGTTGTACCTCAAAAATACCCCATAGAATATGAATTTTATTTATGTGGAATGTGATATATGGACTCACCACCTATAGTGAGTCACCATTTTATTTAATTGAATTTTTATTGAAAATAAAATTATTTTAGAAAGACAAAAGGTGTCAAGTCCGATAATGGACCATTGATCACACCACTAATACCATAGTCTCTAATGATTGGGTCTTGATTATATATACTTATCCCAAAATATATAGACCCTAGAAGGGTTCCATTGATATGAGAAATAATTTATTGGTCATGAGATAGTTTTTTATCTCCTTTGAGTTATGTTGTGTGTTAAACTAAGGATATTAAGACAATTAGGCCATGATGGGACTGTGTTATAACATGGAGCCTTCGTCTAGTATATTAGAGAGTGGGGAAAGTATCATCTTTATCTAGAATTTGAGAACCTATACGGGTATGCCCTTGGTAGGATACATATATGAATATGTAGAATGGGGGTATGAGGACCAACCTATGAGGGCCTTAGAGAGTGAGATGTGTATTTTTTTTATTTTCCTAGTATGACTTTTCCTATGAGGATAATGAGTTTTTTATTTGACAATAAGGATGTTGAGGGGTGATACTCCCTCTATGTGATGGTTTGGGATAAGGAGATGATAATTATATAGTAGACCCTATCTAGTCTGTCTGAACAAGGTGGAAATTAGGGAACCTTGATGGGTTCCCCATTCGATACTACCCTTAGAGAGGTTTGTTATGGGGAGGGAAGTTATGTTGACTTAAAATGTCATATTAGAACCAGAGGGTAAATGGGGATTACCTTTCATATATGTTGTGATCAAGATAGGTTGGATGATTGGTGGGACAACCTAGGTGACATGTGATGGGTTTTGGTGAGTCGCTAACCTATGTCCTCTGAAGAGGTGTTCTGGGAAGGATATACCCCCAGATATATGTATGGCCTAACATGAGGTTCTAGGAAGTATTTTCCATGGGTATATTTTATCCATGTTATATATATATATATATATATATATATATATATGTTTTTGATATCTTTGATGTTCTGAGTGATATATATTCTCATGTGCTTGTTAGATATTTATCTAAGGAGGGATTCCCCTTGGTTAGGATTCTCATAGTTTCGGGGATAGACAAGGATCCCCTGTGATAATTTTCCAATGGTTTAGGGGCTGGGTGTGGATACTCATAGGTCAATAAATAAATATTCCTAGATCTGGGGTAGGATCACCCTTGATAGGATTATAATGGTTTAGATACAAGAAAAGGATCCCTTATGAAAAATATTTGCATGGTTTTAGGGTTGGATGTGGAACACATGGGTAGGATATGGTGGTTTTATCTTAGCTGTGAACCCCGATATATTATGGTACTTGGGTAATTCATAGAACCATGGGTGAAAAATATTTTTCTAAGAGACACTCCAGTACTAGAAAAAGTAGGAATATTATTCACATATGATTCTAGGGTTGGATGTGTATCACCAGGATGCTTAATTTTCTCATAGACACCGTAATAATGGAATAAGTTAGTATTTCTGATCTTGGGTGTCCCCTAAGAACTTTACCACCAATGATATATATTTATTTATACATTAAAATTTTATTTTATTTTATTTATCTATGAATTTTACACGGTCATACACTACTTTACTGGTTATGTATGGGACCTTATTGGTTGTGCTCTAATGAGTTTTTCTCACACCCTTCTCGGGTGGTTGTGGTAATTGGGTACTCTAGTACACATAATAGATTAATTATTTGAGTATGGAAGAGGATATTTTTTTTCATCACAATGCAAGAGAAATCAGATATATTTGAGAGCCTATAAATAGATGAGGTTTGGTGATGGTACTAAAGCCTTACATTTTATATTTATTTTATTTATCATATTTTTTTCATCGTCCCAGTGGGAAATTATTTTTATATGATGGTATGACCAAGTATCTATATGAATATATTATTCAACATTTAATAGTTACAGAATAATAACTATTTATTTATTTTATATAATCTAATGGTTATTTTTACTGATATTTTTTTTGGATATTTTCATTATGTTTTACTCTAATATGAGGGTATAGTTTCCCTAATATAACACTTTACACCATAGATTCTAGTTGAAAACCATTAAGTAATTTTATGTGTTCTTAAGGTCTCAGAATGAACACTAGTCCATGAGATGTTGAGTTTTTATAAGATGATGTAATTTTATACTTTTTGTGATTCTTTTGACTTTACCAAATGATTTATCTCTTTTAACTTATTGTATATTTACCGTGGTAACTATATTTTACCTCGATAACTTATTTTCAAGCCTAAAAATAAAATTGAACTTAATACTAAATTTGGAAATGTTATTTCAAAATAATTAATCAATTTTATTGGAATCAAATTCAAAATATGGTAAGAATTAATTATCACATAGGAATGAATAACACATAAATTCAACTTTTTAGAAACATTATTTATAATCATGAAAATACCTTCATTCCAATTTGATCCTGTGAAATAATAATAATTTAATTTAAACTTTTTAATATATATATAATTAATTTATTTATAATATTTTACTAATGGTTTCTAGTTTAATTGAATGAAAAAAATACAAAATATATTAAGAAAATCATTGAAAATTTGATGTTTTTAATATTTACTGATTTTAACATTATTAATATCTAATTAATAATAAATGTATGATTTTTTATTCATTTTTATTATATCTATAATAAATATTTTAATTAAATTTATATCTTTAAATATGAACAAGATACCATATAATAAAAACAATACTTCTCAGAAAAAACATTTTTGTTTAACCATGAATAATTAAATTCAGATTATATAAAGTTACTTAATTATTTATTGAAAATTATTAATTAACTTTACTAATCATTATAAGAATTTTATCAATAAAATTTATTTATTTCCCTCTTTAAAAACCAATTTCAAAAAATATGAAATTCATAAAAACAGTTTCTTTTTAATTAATGTGATTTTACCTAGTGAAATAGTATATGTTATATCTATTATACAAAAAATATTTTATTTAAAATAATTAATTTATAAGAAAACTGTATATTTTTAACATCTATATGTAATTTAAATAATTTAACTATATATAAAAAGTTCGAATCAAGATACATGTTTACTAGTATTTTACCGAAAAACTATACAAAATTTTATAGTGGTCAAATGATAACAATATTCTCCCCTTTAAATTCTATGAATTCATTCCATAATAAATTCAAAAATCAAAATTATCATTAATATAATTTTCATTTTTTTTAAAAAATACACTATATATTGAAAATGTTCATTCACATTATAGGTATATATTCACTAATATTGGTTCTCATGAGTAATGATACTTGAGGGGATTTTGTAGTTGCATTGATACTGCTCTTTTCTATTTATTCTCCAATTATAATTTTTGCGATTTTAATGTATTTAATAATCTATGGAATTTAATAATATTAGATATATAATACAATATTTGATTATGTTTAATAGTAATATTGCATTATAAGTGAATAAATTGTTTTTATGTTTATTTATTTATTTGTTAATTTATTTAATATCGATGCGTTGAATCGTTATATAATATATAACAAGTAATATAGGTAAATAAATTACATACCTAAATTAGGGATGTTTTGCACTCCCCAAACTGCTATTAAAATACTTTCCTCCACATAATTTTTATTTCTATTAGTAATGAAAATAGATGAGGGTATTCTTAACACAGTCAAGACCCGAGATATAATTTCTAATGAGACATATGACATTCTATATTGGATAAGACTAAGAGAACAATTTATCCCTCATATGTAAAATATTTCTATATTTTCATTTATTGCTACCATTTATGTGAGACATGCCTCCTTAATTTGTCATAATACTTAGTAGTTTTGACTAAAATACCCTTCAGTAGATCATTTTCATGATCCTATTTCAAAAAAATAATAAAACAAATTTTATCTAGGAATCATGATAATATAAAATAAAATAAAATTATTCCATAATATGAATATGAAATATCATCCTTAATATGTTTTGTCTAATGAAGCCTTCATTTCAACAATGAAATAATCGTATCAACCTATTACACATTCAGTTTAATATCAGTTTCTATATGTTTATCTACTTAATATAAATAACCTAATCCCTAAAAGTTAATAAAACTAACCTTGATACCAAATAATATAAACCCAAAACCAATGGTTTTTAGGACTTCTATTATTAGACACATAACTACCTCATTTTGATAACATTATTCAATATCTCGCAAAAATACTCTTTTTTATATTCTGTAGAATTGAAAAAAAAAGGGTGATCTCAAATGCTCAATAATGGGGGAACACAATAGATATCAATTGAGTATTATAATTGAGTGTAAAATGAACATATAGGTATGATAACATAATCCTTTTATTGGAATATAACATAAAAAATTACTCAATAGAACATGTATCATAAATCATAAATCATTACATATAGATTTTGGTATAACATGTAAAATGAGGCATAGGAATTTAGAATCCTAAGAGAATTATTGTAATATATTTAAAAAAACATAATGTGGAATAACATAGATTTTTGGAACATAAATAAGAATGGAAAATCATTTCGTACTTCAAAGATCACTTCCAGAACCATAATCACATAGTAGATATAATTCCATAGTATATTGATTTCACTCCTCACTCCCATAACCATAGTAGATAGAGTCTCATAGTGTATTGGGATCACTATCAATTACCTTACATTATATATTATGATATATAAGGATTTACCCAACTAATTATAAGGGTATATAATTTTGGCCCTAACCATGACATATACAAGATGCTTGATCATGAAAACGTTCTACTCTCTAATATATATATATATATATATATTAACCCATTCAAAATAAATGGGTTTCATGAAAATTTTCACAATAAATGGTCATAAGAAATAGAAAGGATTATAATATATGGATTCATTAAGACATATCCCTAGTGAATAATAAAATATAATAAATTATATTAACATAGATGAAAAAACTTTATAACATCATTAAAAATTTGATTTCAAAAATAATAATAGATTCCTTTTTCTTTTTGATATCATTTATTTTAAAAGTATATTTTAAAAAAACATTTAAAAAATAATTATTATTATTATTATAATTTCATTAAAAAACTCGAAAAAATAAAAAGGAATCCATTTAAATAAAAACAATAAAAATGGGGGGATAAATCTATCATTCATAATGCATTAAAAATATTCATCAAAGGAATTTGTAAATAATGTTAAATTCAATAGAAAATGACCAGTTTAGAAAAAATTAAAAATTTATTATATTTTTAATTTTTTAAATAATGACACGAGTAATATAAATTTCATTAATAATTCTTATTATACCAGATATGGACATATAAAAACACTATAAATTTTTTTTACATGGAGTATAAAAAGTCCTAACTGAAAAATGAGTTATAGTCATTTCCATTTACCTGGAACATTTTAGTGGAATTGTGAAAAAACTGATAAAAGTTTTAAGAACACATCTAAAACAAAAATAGAAGAAACTGTTTTGGTTTATAGAGTTATATAATATAAAATATCATTTATTAGGAATTAAGATGTAAGAAATCTCAATTTCAACTTGTGATTGAAAAATAAACCCTTATAGATTTGTTAAATTTGGAATAAAAATCCTATTAATGAGTGAACCAAATATGGATTTGAAATCTCTTGAATTATATGATAATTAGGATTGAAAACATAATTAGGGTTTTATATAAACCACACAAAATGAAACTACTAATTAATATAAATAATATCTCAATTAAGGGAAATTAATGAGGGGAACCTTTATAACATTTTAATTCATGGCGTTATAATCAATTGAATATTTTATTATAGGAAATAAATTTAACTATATATAATTGAATGAAGAAATAAAATATAATAAAATTATATGGTATAATAAATAAAATATATAATCAAATATTAAAATAATATAGTGTTTAGATCAATGAAAGGATATTGAGTCAATAAGACCTCTTTCCTTGGATTATCGTATGTGCGAACATGCTATAGCTTTTCCCATAATTAAAATAGATCCATTAACCACACATTAAAAAAACATATACATATGTTTTAAATTATATAGTAATATTTTATGATCATTTTTTATATAATTATTAATTATTTTTAGTTTTTATTTTCATCAGTTGTTTATAGTTTCAATCGTTCCTTCTATGTTTCAGTGTAATTGATTTTGTCATCATTAAATGTTCATTACATCATTACCATTACCATAGTAATGAAACATGAATAAAAATTTTATAATGAATTATGAAGTTTTGTTTTCACTACATGGTCATTTCATGCATGTTTCCTGAAGATTTTATCCCTAATGACTTTTCTTCATTTTTTTAAACATAAGGGTTTATATTAATAATGATTTAAATCTTAATATAAAAAATATTTTCCCATAAAAAATATCCCTTATAAATATCATATATTACTATTTATTATGTTTTCATAACTAGGAATAATAAAATTTTATAATATCATCCATGTGGGGGGTTTAATAGGCCCTGATAAGAGAATTAACTAATCAATAGACTAATATTATTGTGAAATTATTTCACTATAATATAATTATTAAATAAGTATAATTATATTTTATTATATGTGATAAATATGATAGATGGTAATTATATATACACATAGAATAAAAATAAAAGAAAAAAATTATTTGAATTAAATACTTATAAAAAATATATCATATCTTCTCCTATAAGACTTCATGATTTTGATGGAATTGTGAAATTATATTATGAATAGATGCTATACAACATTGTATAGGCTTATTAGTAAAATAATTTTGGTATGGATACAAGAAAAAACTTATGGAAATGTTTGGGCTGATGTGGGTAGTGGAGGGTTCCTTTTATATTTTAGAAATGACATCATTTTTATAAATACACATTATACTATATAATAAGGATTGTCATTTCCATGGAAATTGGATAAAAAATAAATATAATGGTATATGAGAAAGTTTAGGTTGATTATTTTCTTAAAAATACATTTATATATAAATATATGTGATAGTTGATGACTTCAACCCTTAATTTTACCATTTTTCCCATTTTACCATTACTGTGGTAAGTACGATTAACCTTTGATGATTATCATTGAGCATAAATTTGAAATTTACATTAATAAATAATTTATAAATTATTATTATAAATATTAAATCCAATTTATTGTATTCAATTACAAAAATTAATAAAAATAAATGTTAACATAGCAACACATGATGCATTAAAATCATTTAATAAAAAGTATTTTTAGGTATAAAGATGAATTCATATTTATTACTTACTATGTAATAATAAATATATGATTGATTATTTATTTTAATACATATAAACAATTAGTTTCAATTACATTATTTAATAGCTATAATTTTAATTTATTAAAATAAAAATTTACAACATACTGAAAAAATCATTATACATTACGACATTTTATCATTAGATGATAATATCTTAATTATTAACTAATTAATAATAAATTCATGAATTTATATTCATTTATATATACATAAATATTATTAATATTCATACTCTAGACATTTTAATTTTAACTCTTATATAATATCATATAATATGTAATAAAAAACAATGTTTCTATAAAATCATTTTTTTCTATCAATGAAAAATTAAATTAGTATTAATTATAGTTACTTAATTATTTAATATATGTTATTAATTTATTATAATAATCATTAAAATAATTTTATAAACACATTTTTTTATATCATTCATTTAAAAAATAAACATTAAAAAATATATAAAAATGGCAACTTTATAATCAATGGTATTACCCCAAGTGAATTGGTTTCTTTTAATTATATTAAAAAGTAAATTTTTTCAAATAATTTTTTTACAATAAATGTGTACTTTTTAATATGTAAAAAATCATGTAATTTAACTACGTATTATAAATTAGAAAAATTAAAACTTTTATTGGTATCATAATAAACCGTTATAAACCATTTTATAATGGTAAGATAATGGTTATTTCAACCCCTTTCCTTTCTATAAATTCACTTCATTTTGGAGTAAGAAATCATAGTTATCATACCTTTTAATTCTCTATTAGTGTTTTAAAAAATTAATTCCCTATTCATGATTTTGATTGTCATTGTATATTTAGTTTAACTAATAGTGACTCTCATGGGTGAAGATATTCTTGGGAATTTACTAGTTATAAATATATTATTATTATTATTTTACTATCCCACATCAATTTATTCTCTTTTAAGGGATATAATCATCCATGAAATGAAATAATTATTGGTAATTAATACATAGTTTCATTTGTTTTTATTAGAATATTTCATTTTGAGTGATTAAATTGATGAAATTTTGATTCATTTCTAAAACTATTTATTTCATACATATTTTTTATTCAAAATAAATAATAAAACAGGTAGCTTATGGGAACAAAATGAATACATAAATCAAAGTTTTAACATTGTATTTCGAGTTACATGTATTTTATATATATCGTGAAGCATTTCTCTCCTAGAAGTCAATATGTTGAGTGTAATTACTTTATGTACTCAACCTCATAGATCACTGCTATTTATATGGTGTATAATTAGTGTTGGGTTACAAGATATATGCATGCCAACTACAATTCATGTACTCTCTTTTAGACTGCATGCCACACTAGTTGAGAATATGTTATGTGTAATGACAAAAATTAGTGATTATAAAATGATATTGGATAGTATCAGTTATTTTTATGGGAAATACATGTGCTTCATTATTTATAAACATTTTTATTATTTCATCTTACAATTTAGGACCCAATTCTAATCATGTTTGTAATTATTTTGTAAAATTAACTAATATACAGTGCATTTTTAAATACATTATGTTTGTAATTTAAATTATATATTTCTTTATCATGTTTCCCAAGTATTGGAGATTATTTTATTAATCTAGATCAATGGTATATTCATTTGGGAGCCATCCATTTGGTACTTTGAATCTAGACAATTTAGGTAAACTGAATCGGACCGCAGTCCACTAAAATGCATTTATATTCCATCATAAAATCCTAATAACACGAAACTTTATACTATGAATTATTAAATAAATATTTTAATATCATTAACCTGTATAAATATATAATTTTGAGTTTTTAATGGTAATCTAGGAAACACAAGTTGAAGATAAAATTCAAGGCTAGAAATGTAGACCAAAATGACAGTCTACTATTATCATTATAACTCTAATATTAATAATAAAATTATATTCAAAAATTACCCTATATTCAAATAAATATTAGTCTAAATTTTCCTTTAAAACCACCAACACAAACTAATCCACATAAATATTAAAATTTCACATCATGTAGAAGGATCCATCTAACTCCAATTTTTATTAATGTGTATAGAAGTTTACATTCCACAAAAATTCCACACACCCACTCTTATAAAAAAAATTATATGACTTAGATAAATTGGTCTGTATTCGATGTTATTTCATAATCAATTAATTTTTAATCAATTCATATTTTTTATAATTTCATTCCATGATTTTTTTCTTCTTATATATTATGAAATTTTCAGGTCACACATTTCATTAGATAATATGATTAGTTACCCCAGTGTTCTCATTAAAAAGACACAAACATTTTATGTGAGTTTGGAATTAATTTTTTTAGGGACTAATACAATTATTTATGAGAGTATTTTCTATTTTTACCACCATTTTTTGTAGTAATCGATCGCTTCAACCCATAGGGGAAATTTTGGAAAACAAAATTTTAGCACCCTTGTAAGAGACCGAAATATGTTCTCTTAGTCACTTTCATTGTATTATCAATCCATTTACCTATTCTAACCCTAAATTTTATTATATTTTAAGATTTATATCCTTCCATGTATGTCATACATTATCTTTAAAAATTCAAACTAATTGATTTGTGAGGATAAGTCTAGGGGTGGAGAGTAAATTGAATTTTGAGGTCTTCTTCCATTATATCCTAATAATCAAAAACATCAAATTATAAAATTGATTTATCAAAAATAGACGATCTTCATTGTAATATAACCATAAACTTGGATGGGAAACTGAATGGAAATACAAATGATGCACTCCATAACATGGAAAATGTGGTAGACTAAACCATGATGGACTACATCACACCTACCTTTACTAATTAACCATGTTTCATTATTTATTATTCCCTATAATATGCATATTATGACCTAAAAACCCATTTCATAGACGTTATTCCCTCCATTGGTAATGACATTAATTTTTATAAATGAAATATAATTTTAAAATGAATAAATTCATTACTATGTAATGAGTTAATAAATAACACCTAAACAACTCTATTTATTCTAGACCATTATATGTTGTATCCTATCAGATTTGGAAAACAATTAATCATTATAACCATTGATAATATGCCTCAATTATAGTGATTGTTATAATTAGTATACATTAAGGATTATGATCAATCAAATTGACAAATACCAAATATGTGATGCCCTTGACTAGTAGAATCGTACCTACGAAT
Organism: Viscum album; assembly: GCA_963277665.1. Classification (NCBI taxonomy): domain Eukaryota; kingdom Viridiplantae; phylum Streptophyta; class Magnoliopsida; order Santalales; family Viscaceae; genus Viscum; species Viscum album. The sequence continues at coordinate 363,332,443 of OY728166.1, read as the reverse complement.
CAATATTATTATAGATTCTTATTGATATGGAATCACTAGGGTTTTCTCTTGTTTTATAGTAAGAGTATATTCAACAAAAAAGCACGAGAAATATCATTTGTAAGAGAAGTTCAAAGATCACATGCCAAACCATGTTTGCATATCCTTCCAAAGAATGTTTCACTATCACATGCCATACCCTTAGATAATACGCTGGTGTAATTAGGTATTTTGTATCGAGACCCTAAAATTATGGATTTTTATATTTTTTAGTATTAATAAAATTTTGATTGTATTTATTCTTTTTTATTATTACTTTTGAAATGATTAAATAATTATTTTGATAAAAAATTATTTTTTAATAAAATGAAATAATTTTTTTTGGAAATATGTAGTGAAATCAAGATACACTTTTTAATTAATTAAACAATTTATTAAATAAATGTGATTTTAATAAAATATTATTATTAAATTATTTAAATTTTAATTTAAATGATAATATTATTTTATGAATACAAATGAAATTTTTTTATGGTAAGATATTTTTATCATTATAAAAACTTAATTTTTTAATAAAATTGGATTTTTTATTACATATAGTAAATTTTAACATTTTCAGAATTAATTTGATAAAATAAATATTATTTTTTAAAAAATAATTTCTGAATTTTTCAAAGGTTAATTTTTATAATTGTTTGAGACTTAATATTTTTATGGTGAAAATTTAATATTTTATAAATATACAGTATGTATTATGACATAATAAAACCCAAAAAGTGATGTAATAATTACAATATAGAGTTTCCACAACCAAAATTATGTTTCCACTTCTAAATACTTTTTATTTTCAGTTATTTGATTAATTTTATAAAGACATAATGAATCCTAAAAAAAACCTATATTGTATATTATGATTTTAAAATCAATTATTTATGAACATGACTCACTTACTTATCAATAATGGAATTAATTTAAGGAGTTATATTCATTACGTTATAAAATATTTACAGTAACTCTTCTTCATTTGAAAACATGTGGAAAACCATGGGATAGTTTTTGTATTTTATTATTATTTTATATAGATTCCAAAACATAAGATTGGAAATTAATAAGGAATTATCCTATCTTTTATTATTAAAACCCACCGAAACCACCATTTATCTTCACTCAAAGCCAATGGATCCAAGATTAAATCTTACATTCCATCCAAATATCCCACCCAATATTCCATAAATCTCTTAAGAATATTAACCAAAGATTTTTGAAATTCACTATCAAGGTAAGGGATCCTCTCACACTCCTATTAATTCAAAAAATTATTCATTAATATTCATTTTCATTTCAAATTGTTCATATTGTAATAATTTTTTTAACAAAGAGATAATTTTCCTTTTGATTTAAAATTTATGAGAGACCCATTTTATTTTTAATAAACCATTCCATGAATCTATATCCTCACTAGTTATACTTATGAAATTATCATTTGATTTTTCTTGCCAAACTATTGTCTAGAAGATACCCCTCTGCATTTCCACAAAATGGTATTCACCTCGATGTACCTATCTTTTATTAATTATATAAATCTATGTACTTAACCCAACATCATTAATCATGTGATTGAATGTGATTAAATATATTCATTTATCGTATAATCTATATGGAACACAAATGCATGTACATGATATGAATGTAATAGGTGGTCATGGAATTATATATCCCTTTAAATCATATGGGGATGTTTTTATCTCATGAGTTACCATATATGGTGCATAGGAGGTCATCCAAAGAACACTATGTTATGAATCATTATAAATTATCCTTAAAGTTTTATTATTATATAATTTTATATATTGTATTTTAATTTCTATATTTTCTTGATATTTTTATATTATATCCTGATTTTATGATCATGTTTAGGTTTATCAGTCCTTCTAACTCACCATGACATTTCTCTTTAATTATTTTTTCCTAATTTCATCATGATACTATTTTATTACTCCCCTATTGTTCTTTCTAGCTCACTATTTTCTTATATACATCCTTAATTTACCCCTTGTACTATATAATATCGATGGAATATAATTGAAGATTTAAATGTTTTCAAATAATACTATTCTACCCATGTTTTTAGTTAATGTGGTAAGCACCTAACTACCCAAAAGAACTATTTGTAATGATCATATTAGATTAGATTTTATGTGATCATTATATAATAAATAATTAAATAATGTCTGTAAAATATATGTTTTTTTATACCTTTCATGGGATGGAGTTAGAAATTCCTTTCCTTCACATCAAGTAATTCAATGAAATTTTCGAGACCATGTTTCCCCCATATAAAATTGAGTCTTCTAAGATGATTATCTCTCCCTTCTCCATGAATTCTCAATATATGAATTGGTTAAACATTTTGTTTCCATAATCAATTCATTAATTGGAGTAACTAAAAAATATACCAATAAAAAATACTTTCCCCAACAAGAATTTATACCACCTCAAATAATGTTCAATTTTATTTTGAAAAATATGTTAAATTATTTTAGTAAACATAGTAATGGTTAAACGAAATAAAAAAGGGTTCCTCAAAAAGATTTTTTATTCCTAGAAAAATTGAAGATGTTTCATTTGGGGTTGGTTATAGGAAGATTATAACTCATTCACATGATATGTCATGGATCCTTTACAAAAATCATTCAATGATGATTTTGAGTATCTGGAAGGTCATGGTGAACTAAAAAATCTCTTGGAATATCACTATATTATAAGAAGCTGGATTTTTGATGATATTGAAACTCTTACAGAATAATATTTCCTTATACTTAAACTTTCAACTCTCACAAGAATCTCAAGGAGATCGATCTTAACAATGTATAATAAATTAATCAAGTTGACTCTTTTTTATCGATATTTTAAAAACATGACTATATGATTGATAATTTCCCAACCATTAATACCTTAATGATTTTCTACTAGGAGAACCAATATTTTAGGTAAATTTATTTTTTTTAATCTCAATTATCAAAACACATAAAATACAGGGTACAGTAATCATCTAGCTTCCCATTTAAAGGATATTCTATAATCCAATTAGTCATGTGGTCCAAATCCATGTCCTCCTGAAATGTTTCCAAACCATTAAGAATTTCATAACAAAGTGGTATACTTATAACATCCCCTAATTGACTATAACAACTTATATAATGACACCATAAACATCTTAAATATCCTCCGATGATAATCCAAAAAATTCAAACTATAAGGCCCCAGCCTTAAACCTTACGTAATCTTGAGTTATTACAAGATTACACATTGAGGATCTTTTCAGGTTTAGAGTTTTAGAGAATTAGGACATAACTTTTACATCTCAAAAGATTACAAAGTAGTCTCTTCTACTAAATTTCCATAAAATGAAAACTCTTAAAAAAGAAACATGTCTAGTTTCATGTTTTAGGTAGCATGACTTTCTCTTGATCCCATCCTTGACCCTATTCCACGCTAAGTCCTGTGAAAAACATTTCAAAAACTTGGGATGACCATAAAAACTCAGTAAGGGATACACAAAGAATAAAAACTGTTAGTTTATCAAAACAAAAAGTAAACCATGTATACTTTAACAAGGTAATACTTTTCACCTTTATGAAGTAGTAAAAACTCTTCACTGAATAAAATATCATTACTTACCTTTTTGTAACCAAAGGATTACCATAAAACCCATATAAAGAACACATAACATATATAAAGGTAACTTTGGACATAAACATACTTAAGTGGAATAACCATACGGTCGACTCCCACACATATCACTTAATGGAATAGCCATATGGCCAATTTCCATACATACTTAATGGAATAGCCATACGGCCGACTTCCATACCCAATGCATTGGAGGTTATAACGTAACCACCCGTCCTGGTATTCACGGCACCACCCGTCATATGGTTTATAACGAAACCACCCATTAAAATGTCCAAGTACCAATATAAAATCATAAAACATAATACCAATATAAAGGAATGATAACATTTCCACATCAGAATATATCATAATAGAATCCTTTATCAAAACCATTTTCAAGACCATTTAAAACATTTAATAAAGAGATTTCTGAATCAAAGTGTCCCATACCACCTTGAAGCTTAAAATTTTAAACCATTAATATCCATATAAATAAATCCTTAAAACCATTTTCAAAACATGGATATTAATAAGAACAAATAATTAAAACATTTAAAATGACATTTTGGTTAAAGGGGTTTTACGAAAATTAGAGACACTTGAATACAATAATTGAGGAATAACATTTAGTCAGAACTTTATAATATCATGAGAATAAATGGATTCATGATATAATATTCCAAAGGACAGAATATACACCATATAAGAGTGAGTTGGTGCATAACAACAATGAACCCTCAATAGAAATGTCAAATGTGATGAAATCCCTTATAAAGAAGGTATCCTTAAATTAAGGATAAATCAATCTCAAAAATATGTGTGACAAATATAAATACACCCAATACAAGTGGATATTAAGTGTAAAAAAAGAAAAGGTCATTCACACATATTCAATGGATGACATATTCAATGACTACAATTTGAACCAAAGAAATCGAAATTGGGTTAAAAAGTTCCCTTGACAGCCTAACGACATCACATAACAATGAGTTGCTGAGAGATAAAAAGTGTGTCTCATCACTTGGACATAAAATTTACATCAATAAGGATATATGAGAATATATCCCAACATATCAATTTGTAAATTAAAAGACCCAATAAAATAAGTCTTTTAAAAAAGAGGTGGGTGAAAGGTTCCCTTACCGACTTGGGTATCTTTCAAAACATGCACCCCATGAAAGAAAGACAATAGATCATTGATGTAAATACTCATAAACGAAATTAAATTACACAAATAGTAGAATAATGTGAAGTAAATACACCACTCAATGGAATTTTTGGCAAATGTAGCATAAATATCACGGGAATAAATGTGAGATGAAAAATCCCTTACGAAAACTCAGCAGTATAACGACGCCACATAAAACTTCCGAATATGGATTGATGAGATCAAATAGGGTATCTCATCACATTACAATAAAATTTACAGCAAGAGGAATATAAAATAACATCCCCCAAATTTACAAGGAGGAGTTTAAAATAAGTGACATAAAGGAGAGTACTTAAAAAGAAAGAGAGGAGTGGGATCCCTTACTTCGGGTCCGACATGACTCGATCGTTCTTTAACGTCCTGAATAATAAACTTGAGTTAATTTCTACTTCCTTAACAACCTTTTTCAAGTTCATTATTCCTTTTTATATCACTTATTACCAAGTCATAAACATTATGTCATCATTTAAGTTAATAATGTTCATTTTGTCGGTATTTGGTTCTTAAGTCGAAAGTGGACTTCTTACAATTACATGTTGTTCGTGTGGTCAAAGGTTCATTATATCCAGAATAAAATTCCTGATTTGGATATCATATATATCATATATATCCAGAATATACATTTATTTATAATATTACATAATCATTTTGAGGTAAGAAATGAAATGCACAGTTCATGGAGACGGTAAGCCGTACGTACGCATGAACGATACTTTCATTTCTTTGTCATATTAATGGAATTAAAAATAAATGAGAGGTATGTATATTTTAATTACATAATTATATTGATCATTTAGATGTATCATTCATCATATGTAATAACATTAAATCTATCCTTTATACGTCCCACGTATGGCATTAACGAATCACATCACTTTGAGGGGGCGGTAGTCCGCACTTCCTAAAATGAAGATATCGCGTATACCCATAATGGAAGCCATAAAGGTAAGACACAAATGAAAAATACAGAAGCATAAGTAAAACATAAACATATTATATATCATATATAAAAATAGTGACATCATAATGGCCACCTTTGAAGGTGTTAGATGAGTATTGAACAATCATCGTTTCGGGAGGTAGAATTTCGCCATCCACGGAAACCGTATGTTCTTTAACCATTTGATGTAGTTGTGTGAGAGTGTAGCTCGAATAAATATTATAACAACATCCTAGTATATTGAAGATACTGGTTTTGTTACAAAAGAAGTAAATAAAGAGAGTTTTGGGGGGTGGAGAAGCAAAATAAAACAAATGAACATGAGAGAATGAATTACCTTTAAAAGTGTAACTCCTTTTGATTTGAGCCTAAAGGCTTCCTTTGAAAGGATTCTGCCAAAAGGTAATCCTATATGATGAGGATAGGGATGTGGAGAGAGTAAATGGTCAGGGTTTGGCCGAGCCAAAGGCTTGAGGAGTGTGTGAAATGAGGTAGAGGTGGGGGCCTTTTATAAGAGGAGAGGAGGGGCACTTTTGGAAAGTAAGAAATATTACTTTATTTGAAAAACAATTTCGGTTTTAAAAGGTCCCACATTGATATAATTCGTGGATAAGGTGATAAGGGTTCGAAATCCACTCATACAATTGGTTTTGGACATGTGTAGTTCATAGATTTTACATTATCTTTCCATTTTATTTAAATCGTCAAATAATGATGTCATCGCAGCATCATTATTATGTCATAAATAATTTATTTTATTTAATGTCTAAAAATTATAAAAAAATTAATATTATGTAGGAAATCTTTTTATCTTTCCAATTACTATTTATAATCAAAATTTGGACTTGTTTAACCCCACTTAAAAACTGTTTTAGTAAAACAACTCATGTTTGTGTCAATTTAATTTTAACATTAAATAAAAATATATTATTGTCATTTTCCAACTAAAGTGGCTCCATGGGGTCCCCAAGTTGGCCCATGGCTTTTCTTGGTCGGCCATGACTCACCCAATAGGTGTAGTACAAGTGTCATGGTGTTTTCACATTCTTATAATATCATTTTTACCTTAAACTACACTAATTACCTCTAATCGCGATTAATGAAAAAAAGTTACTATTCACCAAAAAATTATTTTCATCCCATTGAACCACATTTTACATACTAATGACAACCATGTATGTCGGATTTTCAAAATTCAATACACATTAGTGGTAAACTTTCATTTAACTGAAAAATCAGTTTGCTTGATTACCACTTAGTGGTTTCACTATTCATCAAAAATTGGAGTTTTTCAGAAAAAGTACCAAAACTTCACCCTAAGCTATATTTGATATTCCGAATTCAAAAATGAAGTCCATTTTACAAAATTCAAAACATATTAGTCACATTAATTAATTTAATAATTAATTCCCGCTGTCAGAGCAAATAGCGTGTTTTTATGAAACAATAAATATCAAAAGATTGACACTAGTTTAAGTCTGATTTCAAAGTGAAATTAATTCCAACGACCACTATTGGACTTAATGGTAAAAATATATTCTAATTTAACTTTAAAACCAATTCAAAAGATAATCTAATCATATAAATAAATTAGATTAAAAAGAGGTTTTGAATTAAAATACAACATTTTACACTATTCATTAAAAAAAAGAACTTCATCGGAAAGATACCAAAAATTTACACAAAGTAAATTTTGATGTCCCGATTCTTAATAAGAGTTTTATTTGGTCCAAAAGAATGTATAAGAGTGAACAAAACTATATTTAATGACGGTTCTCCATCAAAAGGTGATAAGTGAACCTTTAGTGAAAACTAGGGCATATACGCCTAAAATTGAATTCTTTCTGTATTTTAAGCCTTTATCTTTTATTGGATAAATGTAAAAACATTTAAAAAAATATATAATCATGTTTTAGTTATTTCTATCCATTCCCGCCAATACAACGGCTACATGTTAACTGCCATTTAAAGTAATATTATTTTATTATTAGAGTGCAACGTAAGATTCCCAAGAAACTCGTTGTTGCGTGTTGGGTACGCCATCGAGCATAGTGTCCCCCTTTAAAGTCATTTCAATATTTTATTCACAAATATGGATAAATATGAAAATGTCATATTCTTTATTTACCTGGGGTGTTACATCCTTCCCCCCTTTTGGGAATTGTTTCCTCACAATTTTAAAAAAAATTGAGCTTGGAAACATCCTTGAAAGTCCCAAATCAGAACAAGAGTCGGTAAAACAATCACTTTAAAACAAAGAAAGATAAGTACAGAGGTCACCCGAGTTAACCCATTCTAGGACTCCATGTAGGAAAACATGGACCTGGAGGAGAAAACATAGGGTCATGTTCTGATGGAGAGTGATAGAAAACATGTTTAGGAGAAAGTTAACAATAAGAAAATCACAAACTTGTGATGGGTTAAACGGTGTTGGGTTCCCCAGTAGGAAAAGTGAATAGATAACATTTTTGTTTTAAGTTACTTTTTATTTAGTAATTTATTCACAGGGAAACATAATCACTTATCATGTTGACTTTCTACTTTTACACAAACTCATATTTTCTCCAAAAGGCGAGTATTTAGGAAGGCTTGTTCACATTAAGAGTACTATAATCAACTTCTAGAGAATCACCTAATCCACAAAAGAGAACTATACACTTCCCATGTCTTTAGGCTTTAACCAAAACCAAAACCAAAAAGTTTAGTACAAGGTTAGATAATCCAGAAAAGGATAACCCTTAAAAAAGAAAATCTATGCTTAATCTCCAAAATTTGTCCAACAAAACCCAAAGTTCAACGAGGACCATCTGATAAACAATTTGTCCATAAAATTCTTCAAAGTAAACCAAACTAAGATTGAAACCCAAATATTTGAAGGATTTAGTCACATAGTCTTCCAAGATAAATCGTAACATTTATCTCAAACAACATCAGTTTCTCCTAAAGTCTCATATTGAAAAGTAATTAACCTAATCACATATCCTCCATGATAGGTTAATCATTTTCATAAATAACCCATAATCAACTTACTCTTAATTCATAAAATCATATAACTAAAAAGAATCAGTCAAACTAACCAGGGACTTCACCTAGTCCAGTGGTAGGCGATAAATACCAGTCGCACTTTGGTTGTGGGTTCGATTCCCGCAGCTTTGTCCGACGCGACGGGTTGTCACACGGTCTACGTGTTGTCCTTTTTCCAAAACTATATAATTCTTAAAACATTCCCCAAAATGAGATAAAATATTAAAATATGATCATAACATATTTTAACCTCAAGTTTATCTCATGCCTTTCATTTTCCATCATAACATATAGTAACCCACAATTACCTCAAAAGTAAGGATCATATAAACCCAAATGGTTCTTGATAACTAGGTCCACAAAAGAAAAGATAACTATTCCTTGAATAAAATTACATATATTAAACATCAGGGTTACACATAATATAAAAAGTCTTCTAATGTAACCCCATCATCAAAAGATACTTAATACTCTTAAGAATTTCACCATAACTCTTGAAGCCCTTATAGGTTGACATCTTACTCATTCAACATTCTTCATGATCCATTAACCATTCCTTTCCAACTTATTCCGAAATAACTCTTTCCTACAAACAAAATCATGAATCATATCCTAAGATTCCAAAATAAGAAAACAATAGTCATGAAATAATACATACCTTTGATTGGTCATTGTCAGTTTCTTTATCCTCAATCGGAATGGCATTAGGTAGTGGTAAACGAACATTTGTACGCTCTTGGTGACCCCATTCATGAAACTTCTTCATAGGACATTGGTTTGCATAATGACCATGCACACCACATTTAAAACATTCAATTGATCCCTCAGAAAGAACTTCTTTCCCTTTCCTCGAGTCAACTGGATGCTTCCTTTTTCCATGGCAGGTTCTTGCTTTATGACCTTCATTTCCACATCTATAGCATATTTCTGTCCCTTTGAAACATTTTCCTAGGTGTTTCTTTCCACATCTTTGACACATAGGTTTTTGAACACACTTACCTTTATGATTATTACTTGTAGTTCCGTAGGGATTTGTTTCTCGCATACATGATGCCTTATAGAAATAACCAAGGTTTAGGTGGTCAATCATAACTCCAGATAGTTGGTTGAGGATAAACACAAGAGTTCTCATTACAGCTCCCATATCATTCAGTTGCTCGCTCAGAAAACTGTCACAGTTTCCTTCACATCCACCGTTACCTTGGTGCCTGCTAGATCCATCCATTTACTAAAACCAAAAAGGGTCAGTGTGAGTATAACAACAAAACCATCATGTACTAATGAGGAAGATAAACACTAAGATATTCTTACTCATTCACTTTATCTAAAACTAGGACTCTGTCTGAAATCCTAACCATTATGGTAATGTCACTTATGCTTAAAGAATACCCTAACCTCTAAAGTTATCTAAACCGACCTTTGATACCAACTATAAGGCCCCAGCCTTAAACCTTACTTAATCTTGAGTTATTACAAGATTACACATTGAGGATCTTTTCAGGTTTAGAGTTTTAGAGAATTAGGACATAACTATTACATCTCAAAATATTACAAAGTAGTCTCTTCTACTAAATTTCCATAAAATGAAAACTCTTAAAAAAGAAACATGTTTAGTTTCATGTTTTAGGTAGCATGACTTTCCCTTGATCCCATCCTTGACCCTATTCCACGCTAAGTCCTGTGAAAAACATTTCAAAAACTTGGGATGAGCATAAAAACTCAGTAAGGGATACACAAAGAATAAAAACTGTTAGTTTATCAAAACAAAAAGTAAACCATGTATACTTTAACAAGGTAATACTTTTCACCTTTATGAAGTAGTAAAAACTCTTCACTGAATAAAATATCATTACTTACCTTTTTGTAACCAAAGGATTACCATAAAACCCATATAAAGAACACATAACATATATAAAGGTAACTTTGGACATAAACATACTTAAGTGGAATAACCATACGGTCTACTCCCACACATATCACTTAATGGAATAGCCATACGGCCAATTTCCATACATACTTAATGGAATAGCCATACGGCCGACTTCCATACCCAATGCATTGGAGGTTATAACGTAACCACCCGTCCTGGTATTCATGGCACCACCCGTCATATGGTTTATAACGTAACCACCCGTTAAAATGTCCAAGTACCAATATAAAATCATAAAACATAATACCAATATAAAGGAATGATAACATTTCCACATCAGAATATATCATAATAGAATCCTTTATCAAAACCATTTTCAAGACCATTTAAAATATTTAATAAAGAGATTTCTGAATCAAAGTGTCTCATACCACCTTGAAGCTTAAAATTTTAAACCATTAATATCCATATAAATAAATCCTTAAAACCATTTTCAAAGCATTGATATTAATAAGAACAAATAATTAAAACATTTAAAATGACATTTTGGTTAAAGGGGTTTTACCAAAATTAGAGACACTTGAATACAATAATTGAGGAATAACATTTAGTCAGAACTTTATAATATCATTAGAATAAATGGATTCATGATATAATATTCCAAATGACAGAATATACACCATATAAGAGTGAGTTGGTGCATAACAACAATGAACCCTCAATAGAAATGTCAAATGTGATGAAATCCCTTATAAAGAAGGTATTCTTAAATTAAGGATAAATCAATCTCAAAAATATGTGTGACAAATATAAATACACCCAATACAAGTGGATATTAAGTGTAAAAAAAGAAAAGGTCATTCACACATATTCAATGGATGACATATTCAATGACTACAAGTTGAACCAAAGAAATCGAAATTGGGTTAAAAAGTTCCCTTGACAGCCTAACGACATCACATAACAATGAGTTGCTGAGAGATAAAAAGTGTATCTCATCACTTGGACATAAAATTTACATCAATAAGGATATATGAGAACATATCCCAACATATAAATTTGTAAATTAAAAGACCCAATAAAAGAAGTCTTTTAAAAAAGAGGAGGGTGAAAGGTTCCCTTACCGACTTGGGTATCTTTCAAAACATGCACCCCATGAAAGAAAGACAATAGATCATTGATGTAAATACTCATAAACGAAATTATATTACACAAATAGTAGAATAATGTGCAGTACATACACCACTCAATGGAATTTTTGGCAAATGTAGCATAAATATCACGGGAATAAATGTGAGATGAAAAATCCCTTACGAAAACTCAGCAGTATAACGACGCCACATAAAACTTCCGAATATGGATTAATGAGATAAAATAGGGTATCTCATCACATTACAATAAAATTTACAGCAAGAGTAATATAAAAGAACATCCCCCAACTTTACAAGGAGGAGTTTAAAATAAGTGACATAAAGGAGAGTACTTAAAAATAAAGAGAGGAGTGGGATCCCTTACTTCGGGTCCGACATGACTCGATCGTTCTTTAACGTCCTGAATAATAAACTTGAGTTAATTTCTACTTCCTTAACAACCTTTTTCAAGTTCATTATTCCTTTTTATATCACTTATTACCAAGTCATAAACATTATGTCATCATTTAAGTTAATAATGTTCATTTTGTCGGTATTTGGTTCTTAAGTCGAAAGTGGACTTCTTACAATTACATGTTGTTCGTGTGGTCAAAGGTTCATTATATCCAGAATAAAATTCCTGATTTGGATATCATATATATCATATATATCCAGCATATACATTTATTTATAATATTACATAATCATTTTGAGGTAAGAAATGAAATGCACCGTTCATGGAGACGGTAAGCCGTACGTACGCATGAACGATACTTTCATTTCTTTGTCATATTAATGGAATTAAAAATAAATGAGAGGTATGTATATTTTAATTACATAATTATATTGATCATTTAGATGTATCATTCATCATATGTAATAACATTAAATCTATCCTTTATACGTCCCACGTATGGCATTAACGAATCACATCACTTTGAGGGGGCGGTAGTCCGCACTTCCTAAAATGAAGATATCGCGTATACCCATAATGGAAGCCATAAAGGTAAGACACAAATGAAAAATACAGAAGCATAAGTAAAACATAAACATATTATATATCATATATAAAAATAGTGACATCATAATGGCCACCTTTGAAGGTGTTAGATGAGTATTGGACAATCATCGTTTCGGGAGGCAGAATTTCGCCATCCACGGAAACCGTATGTTCTTTAACCATTTGATGTAGTTGTGTGAGAGTGTAGCTCTAATAAATATTATAACAACATCCTAGTATATTTAAGATACTGGTTTTGTTACAAAAGAAGTAAATAAAGAGAGTTTTGGGGGGTGGAGAAGCAAAATAAAACAAATGAACATGAGAGAATGAATTACCTTTAAAAGTGTAACTCCTTTTGATTTGAGCCTAAAGGCTTCCTTTGAAAGGATTCTGCCAAAAGGTAATCCTCTATGATGAGGAGAGGGATGTGGAGAGAGTAAATGGTCAGGGTTTGGCCGAGCCAAAGGCTTGAGGAGTGTGTGAAATGAGGTAGAGGTGGGGGCCTTTTATAAGAGGAGAGGAGGGGCACTTTTGGAAAGTAAGAAATATTACTTTATTTGAAAATGTTTTTCGGTTTTAAAAGGTCCCACATTGATATAATTAGTGGATAAGGTGATAAGGGTTCGAAATCCACTCATACAATTGGTTTTGGACATGCGTAGTTCATAGATTTTACATTATCTTTCCATTTTATTTAAATCGTCAAATAATGATGTCATCGCAGCATCATTATTTTGTCATAAATAATTTATTTTATTTAATGTCTAAAAATTATAAAAAAATTAATATTATGTAGGAAATCTTTTTATCTTTCCAATTACTATTTATAATCAAAATTTGGACTTGTTTAACCCCACTTAAAAACTGTTTTAGTAAAACAACTCATGTTTGTGTCAATTTAATTTTAACATTAAATAAAAATATATTATTGTCATTTTCCAACTAAAGTGGCTCCATGGGGTCCCCAAGTTGGCCCATGGCTTGTCTTGGTCGGCCATGACTCACCCAATAGGTGTAGTACAAGTGTCATGGTGTTTTCACATTCTTATAATATCATTTTTACCTTAAACTACACTAATTACCTCTAATCGCGATTAATGAAAAAAAGTTACTATTCACCAAAAAATTATTTTCATCCCATTGAACCACATTTTACATACTAATGACAACCATGTATGTCGGATTTTCAAAATTCAATACACATTAGTGGTAAACTTTCATTTAACTGAAAAATCAGTTTGCTTGATTACCACTTAGTGGTTTCACTATTCATCAAAAATTGGAGTTTTTCAGAAAAAGTACCAAAACTTCACCCTAAGCTATATTTGATATTCCGAATTCAAAAATGAAGTCCATTTTACAAAATTCAAAACATATTAGTCACATTAATTAATTTAATAATTAATTCCCGCTGTCAGAGCAAATAGCGTGTTTTTATGAAACAATAAGTATCAAAAGATTGACACTAGTTTAAGTCTCATTTCAAAGTGAAATTAATTCCAACGAACACTATTGGACTTAATGGTAAAAATATATTCTAATTTAACTTTAAAACCAATTCAAAAGATAATCTAATCATATAAATAAATTAGATTAAAAAGAGGTTTTGAATTAAAATACAACATTTTACACTATTCATTAAAAAAAAGAACTTCATCGGAAAGATACCAAAAATTTACACAAAGTAAATTTTGATGTCCCGATTCTTAATAAGAGTTTTATTTGGTCCAAAAGAATGTATAAGAGTGAAAAAAACTATATTTAATGACGGTTCTCCATCAAAAGGTGATAAGTGAACCTTTAGTGAAAACTAGGGCATATACGCCTAAAATTGAATTCTTTCCATATTTTAAGCCTTTATCTTTTATTGGATAAATGTAAAAACATTTAAAAAAATATATAATCATGTTTTAGTTATTTCTATCCATTCCCGCCAATACAACGGCTACATGTTAACTGCCATTTAAAATAATATTATTTTATTATTAGAGTGCAACGTAAGATTCCCAAGAAACTCGTTGTTGCGTGTTGGGTACGCCATCGAGCATAGTGTCCCCCTTTAAAGTCATTTCAATATTTTATTCACAAATATGGATAAATATGAAAATGTCATATTCTTTATTTACCCGGGGTGTTACATCCTTCCCCCCTTTTGGGAATTGCGTCCTCACAATTTTAAAAAAAATTGAGCTTGGAAACATCCTTGAAAGTCCCAAATCAGAACAAGAGTCGGTAAAACAATCACTTTAAAACAAAGAAAGATAAGTACAGAGGTCACCCGAGTTAACTCATACTAGGACTCCATGTAGGAAAACATGGACCTGGAGGAGAAAACATAGGGTCATGTTCTGATGGAGAGTGATAGAAAACATGTTTAGGAGAAAGTTAACAATAAGAAAATCACAAACTTGTGATGGGTTAAACGGTGTTGGGTTCCCCAGTAGGAAAAGTGAATAGATAACATTTTTGTTTTAAGTTACTTTTTATTTAGTAATTTATTCACAGGGAAACATAATCACTTATCATGTTGACTTTCTACTTTTACACAAACTCATATTTTCTCCAAAAGGCGAGTATTTAGGAAGGCTTGTTCACATTAAGAGTACTATAATCAACTTCTAGAGAATCACCTAATCCACAAAAGAGAACTATACACTTCCCATGTCTTTAGGCTTTAACCAAAACCAAAACCAAAAAGGTTAGTACAAGGTCAGATAATCCAGAAAAGGATAACCCTTAAAAAAGAAAATCTATGCTTAATCTCCAAAATTTGTCCAACAAAACCCAAAGTTCAACGAGGACCATCTGATAAACAATTTGTCCATAAAATTCTTCAAAGTAAACCAAACTAAGATTGAAACCCAAATATTTGAAGGATTTAGTCACATATTCTTCCAAGTTAAATCGTAACATTTATCTCAAACAACATCAGTTTCTCCTAAAGTCTCATATTGAAAAGTAATTAACCTAATCACATATCCTCCATGATAGGTTAATCATTTTCATAAATAACCCATAATCAACTTACTCTTAATTCATAAAATCATATAACTAAAAAGAATCAGTCAAACTAACCAGGGACTTCACCTAGTCCAGTGGTAGGCGATAAATACCAGTCGCACTTTGGTTGTGGGTTCGATTCCCGCAGCTTTGTCCGACGCGACGGGTTGTCACACGGTCTACGTGTTGTCCTTTTTCCAAAACTATATAATTCTTAAAGCATTCCCCAAAATGAGATAAAATATTAAAATATGATCATAACATATTTTAACCTCAAGTTTATCTCATGCCTTTCATTTTCCATCATAACATATAGTAACCCACAATTACCTCAAAAGTAAGGATCATATAAACCCAAATGGTTCTTGATAACTAGGTCCACAAAAGAAAAGATAACTATTCATTGAATAAAATTTTATATATTAAACATCAGGGTTACACATAATATAAAAAGTCTTCTAATGTAACCCCATCATCAAAAGAGACTTAATACTCTTAAGAATTTCACCATAACTCTTGAAGCCCTTATAGGTTGACATCTTACTAATTCAACATTCTTCATGATCCATTAACCATTCCTTTCCAACTTATTCCGAAATAACTCTTTCCTACAAAAAAAATCATGAATCATATCCTAAGATTCCAAAATAAGAAAACAATAGTCATGAAATAATACATACCTTTGATTGGTCATTGTCAGTTTCTTTATCCTCAATCGGAATGGCATTAGGTAGTGGTAAACGAACATTTGTACGCTCTTGGTGACCCCATTCATGAAACTTCTTCATAGGACATTGGTTTGCATAATGACCATGCACACCACATTTAAAACATTCAATTGATCCCTCAGAAAGAACTTCTTTCCCTTTCCTCGAGTCAACCGGATGCTTCCTTTTTCCATGGCAGGTTCTTGCTTTATGACCTTCATTTCCACATCTATAGCATATTTCTGTCCCTTTGAAACATTTTCCTAGGTGTTTCTTTCCACATCTTTGACACATAGGTTTTTGAACACACTTACCTTTATGATTATTACTTGTAGTTCCGTAGGGATTTGTTTCTCGCATACATGATGCCTTATAGAAATAACCAAGGTTTAGGTGGTCAATCATAACTCCAGATAGTTGGTTGAGGATAAACACAAGAGTTCTCATTATAGCTCCCATATCATTCAGTTGCTCGCTCAGAAAACTGTCACAGTTTCCTTCACATCCACCGTTACCTTGGTGCCTGCTAGATCCAGCCATTTACTAAAACCAAAAAGGGTCAGTGTGAGTATAACAACAAAACCATCATGTACTAATGAGGAAGATAAACACTAAGATATTCTTACTCATTCACTTTATCTAAAACTAGGACTCTGTCTGAAATCCTAACCATTATGGTAATGTCACTTATGCTTAAAGAATACCCTAACCTCTAAAGTTATCTAAACCGACCTTTGATACCAACTATAAGGCCCCAGCCTTAAACCTTACTTAATCTTGAGTTATTACAAGATTACACATTGAGGATCTTTTCAGGTTTAGAGTTTTAGAGAATTAGGACATAACTATTACATCTCAAAATATTACAAAGTAGTCTCTTCTACTAAATTTCCATAAAATGAAAACTCTTAAAAAAGAAACATGTTTAGTTTCATGTTTTAGGTAGCATGACTTTCCCTTGATCCCATCCTTGACCCTATTCCACGCTAAGTCCTGTGAAAAACATTTCAAAAACTTGGGATGAGCATAAAAACTCAGTAAGGGATACACAAAGAATAAAAACTGTTAGTTTATCAAAACAAAAAGTAAACCATGTATACTTTAACAAGGTAATACTTTTCACCTTTATGAAGTAGTAAAAACTCTTCACTGAATAAAATATCATTACTTACCTTTTTGTAACCAAAGGATTACCATAAAACCCATATAAAGAACACATAACATATATAAAGGTAACTTTGGAAATAAACATACTTAAGTGGAATAACCATACGGTCTACTCCCACACATATCACTTAATGGAATAGCCATACGGCCAATTTCCATACATACTTAATGGAATAGCCATACGGCCGACTTCCATACCCAATGCATTGGAGGTTATAACGTAACCACCCGTCCTGGTATTCATGGCACCACCCGTCATATGGTTTATAACGTAACCACCCGTTAAAATGTCCAAGTACCAATATAAAATCATAAAACATAATACCAATATAAAGGAATGATAACATTTCCACATCAGAATATATCATAATAGAATCCTTTATCAAAACCATTTTCAAGACCATTTAAAACATTTAATAAAGAGATTTCTGAATCAAAGTGTCTCATACCACCTTGAAGCTTAAAATTTTAAACCATTAATATCCATATAAATAAATCCTTAAAACCATTTTCAAAGCATGGATATTAATAAGAACAAATAATTAAAACATTTAAAATGACATTTTGGTTAAAGGGGTTTTACCAAAATTAGAGACACTTGAATACAATAATTGAGGAATAACATTTAGTCAGAACTTTATAATATAATTAGAATAAATGGATTCATGATATAATATTCCAAAGGACATAATATACACCATATAAGAGTGAGTTGGTGCATAACAACAATGAACCCTCAATAGAAATGTCAAATGTGATGAAATCCCTTATAAAGAAGGTATCCTTAAATTAAGGACAAATCAATCTCAAAAATATGTGTGACAAATATAAACACACCCAATACAAGTGGATATTAAGTGTAAAAAAATAAAAGGTCATTCACACATATTCAATGGATGACATATTCAATGACTACAAGTTGAACCAAAGAAATCGAAATTGGGTTAAAAAGTTCCCTTGACAGCCTAACGACATCACATCAAAATGAGTTGATGAGAGATAAAAAGTGTATCTCATCACTTGGACATAAAATTTACATCAATAAGGATATATGAGAACATATCCCAACATATCAATTTGTAAATTAAAATACCCAATAAAATAAGTCTTTTAAAAAAGAGGAGGGTGAAAGGTTCCCTTACTGACTTGGGTATCTTTCAAAACATGCACCCCATGAAAGAAAGACAATAGATCATTGATGTAAATACTCATAAACGAAATTATGTTACACAAAGAGTAGAATAATGTGCAGTACATACACCACTCAATGGAATTTGTGGCAAATGTAGCATAAATATCATGAGAATAAATGTGAGATGAAAAATCCCTTACGAAAACTCGGCAGTATAACGACGCCACATAAAACTTCCGAATATGGATTGATGAGATCAAATAGGGTATCTCATAACATTACAATAAAATTTACAGCAAGAGTAATATAAAAGAACATCCCCCAACTTTACAAGGAGGAGTTTAAAATAAGTGACATAAAGGAGAGTACTTAAAAAGAAAGAGAGGAGTGGGATCCCTTACCTCGGGTCCGACATGACTCGATCGTTCTTTAACGTCCTGAATAATAAACTTGAGTTAATTTCTACTTCCTTAAGAACCTTTTTCAAGTTCATTATTCCTTTTTATATCACTTATTACCAAGTCATAAACATTATGTCATCATTTAAGTTAATAATGTTCATTTTGTCGGTATTTGGTTCTTAAGTCGAAAGTGGACTTCTTACAATTACATGTTGTTCGTGTGGTCAAAGTTTCATTATATCCAGAATGAAATTCCTGATTTGGATATCATATATATCATATATATCCAGCATATACATGTATTTATAATATTACATAATCATTTTGAGGTAAGAAATGAAATGCACCGTTCATGGAGACGGTAAGCCGTACGTACGCATGAACGCTACTTTCATTTCTTTGTCATATTAATGGAATTAAAAATAAATGAGAGGTATGTATATTTTAATTACAGAATTATATTTATCATTTAGATGTATCATTCATAATATCTAATAACATTAAATCTATCCTTTATACGTCCCACGTATGGCATTAACGAATCACATCACTTTTAGGGGGCGGTAGTCCGCACTTCCTAAAATGAAGATATCGCGTATACCCATAATGGAAGCCATAAAGGTAAGACACAAATGAAAAATAAAGAAGCATAAGTAAAACATAAACATATTATATATCATATATAAAAATAGTGACATCATAATGGCCACCTTTGAAGGTGTTAGATGAGTATTGAACAATCATCGTTTCGGGAGGCAGAATTTCGCCATCCACGGAAACCGTATGTTCTTTAACCATTTGATGTAGTTGTGTGAGAGTGTAGCTCGAATAAATATTATAACAACATCCTAGTATATTGAAGATACTGGTGTTGTTACAAAAGAAGTAAATAAAGAGAGTTTTGGGGGGTGGAGAATCAAAATAAAACAAATGAACATGAGAGAATGAATTACCTTTAAAAGTGTAACTCCTTTTGATTTGAGCCTAAAGGCTTCCTTTGAAAGGATTATGCCAAAAGGGAATCCTCTAGGATGAGGAGAGGTATTTGGAGAGAGTAAATGGGCAGGGTTTGGCCGAGCCAAAGGCTTGAGGAGTGTGTGAAATGAGGTAGAGGTGGGGGCCTTTTATAAGAGGAGAGGAGGGGCACTTTTGGAAAGTAAGAAATATTACTTTATTTGAAAATGTTTTTCGGTTTTAAAAGGTCCCACATTGATATAATTAGTGGATAAGGTGATAAGGGTTTGAAATCCACTCATCCAATTGGTTTTGGACATGTGTAGTTCATAGATTTTACATTATCTTTCCATTTTATTTAAATCGTCAAATAATGATGTCATCGCAGCATCATTATTATGTCATAAATAATTTATTTTATTTAATGTCTAAAAATTATAAAAAAATTACTATGATGTAGGAAATATTTTTATATTTCCAATGTGAATTTATAATCAAAATTTTGACTTGTTTAACCCCACTTAAAAACTGTTTTAGTAAAACAACTCATGTTTGTGTCAATTTAATTTTAACATTAAATAAAAATATATTATTGTCATTTTCCAACTAAAGTGGCTCCATGGGGTCCCCAAGTTGGCTCATGGCTTTTATTGGTCGGCCATGACTCACCCAATAGGTGTAGGACAATTTTCATGGTGTTTTCACATTCTTATAATATCATTTTTACCTTAAACTACACTAATTACCTCTAATCGCGATTAATGAAAAAAAGTTACTATTCACCAAAAAATTATTTTCATCCCATTGAACCACATTTTACATAATAATGACAACCATGTATGTCTTATTTTCAAAATTCAATACAGATTAGTGGTAAACTTTCATTTAACTGAAAAATCAGTTTGCTTGATTACCACTTAGTGGTTTCACTATTCATCAAAAATTGGAGTTTTTCAGAAAAGTACCAAAACTTCACCCTAAGCTATATTTGATATTCCGAATTCAAAAATGAAGTCCATTTTACAAAATTCAAAACATATTAGTCACATTAATTAATTTAATAATTAATTCCCGCTGTCAGAGCAAATAGCGTGTTTTTATGAAACAATAAGTATCAAAAGATTGACACTAGTTTAAGTCTGATTTCAAAGTGAAATTAATTCCAACGACCACTATTGGATTTAATGGTAAAAATATATTCTAATTTAACTTTAAAACCAATTCAAAAGATAATCTAATCATATAAATAAATTAGATTAAAAAGAGGTTTTGAATTAAAATACAACATTTTACACTATTCATTAAAAAAAAGAACTTCATCGGAAAGATACCAAAAATTTACACAAAGTAAATTTTGATGTCCCGATTCTTAATAAGAGTTTTATTTGGTCCAAAAGAATGTATAAGAGTGAACAAAACTATATTTAATGACGGTTCGCCATCAAAAGGTGATAAGTGAACCTTTAGTGAAAACTTGGGCATATACGCCTAAAATTGAATTCTTTCCGTATTTTAAGCCTTTATCTTTTATTGGATAAATGTAAAAACATTTAAAAAAATATATAATCATATTTTAGTTATTTCTATCCATTCCCGCCAATACAATGGCTACATGTTAACTGCCATTTAAAATAATATTATTTTATTATTAGAGTGCAACGTAAGATTCTCAAGAAACTCGTTGTTGCGTGTTGGGTACGCCATCGAGTATAGTGTCCCCCTTTAAAGTCATTTCAATATTTTATTCACAAATATGGATAAATATGAAAATGTCATATTCTTTATTTACCTGGGGTGTTACACAAACCCCAACCAAATTTTTTGATCTCTCATTACATCAAAAATCGTGTTATAAAATGTATAAAAATAAATAAAATTTTCTTCACTAAAGAATGTATTAAAACCCACAAAAATTGGTATGGGACGCATGGCCACTTAGTATTTACCTTCCCCAATAATTTAGAAGAATCTTATTTTAGTCAATCCTCACTTGAACAAGTCAAATCATTGATTCTATTGAAAAGTGGGAATGCCATTAAAAATACAAATCAAACCATTAATAAACCACATGAAGATTTAATATTTCATGATAATTATATTTAATTTCCCTCATAATATGATAAATCTAATAATGTAGTGGGGAAATCACAACTATTCCAAAAAAATCCTATATTATACTCTATTTACTCTTAGAATCAGAAGAAATTCCAAACATAAGTTAAATGACACATTGAGTGAAAACATATCGCAATTAAATATTAACATTCCCATTTATAATTAAACCCAAACCATATATGTATACTCTATCTACCATAATGGCATAAATTCATTCAAAAGGAATTTCTTAAACAAAAACCATGTCCTTTTTTCCAAGAATGTGAGATCAACAATCTAGGGAACCATGAATCATATGTTTAAAGACATATTTTTTATCTTAATAAATGAGGGAATAGGATAGAAAATGCATAAAAGTAAATATATGGTCTAAGTGAAATATTTAACCATATTATATATGTTTTGTATTGTTAGTTTGGTCATAAGGTGCTACAACCCACTTCTATCACTCCTTACCTTATTGATCATGGTGTTTAGGATATTGAGGGTATCTTAAGGGATCATCTGGTAAAAGTTGAAAACGTTATTTACCATTCCTACTATATTGTCTGGGATAATAATACAAACATGTGAATGAGGGAACAAAAAACCTATATTGAAGACTTTTCCCTTCCTAGAAACACCCAACTAATGCATCCATAATCGGAATGAGAATATTATGATAAACTTTAAGAACATGGGCCTAAATTTAAAAATTTATAATGAATGATCTCAAATTGGGGTGGTCTATATTTAAATGTCGTTAATTAGACAGTTTTGGATGAAATTCAACCTAATTGTAACATATGATGCAAATTTATAATAATACATTTCATATTAACTAATACTTATGTATTGGATATTAATTTTACATTAAAGTGGACTCTATTATTGATAGTATACCCAACACACAGTGATATGTTTCTACAAAATCATATATTACACTTAAGACTAGGTTATACAGAAAAAATAATAAATTATTAATATTATTAATTTAAGTGGTGTTTATCGCCTAGCCCTCATGTCAAAGGGAATTAATAGAACTAACTATATTTTGTTTAAAAATGTTTATTAAATGTTTTCACATTAATAAAATAAATATTCTACTCTTAAAATAATAATAAAATCAAATTGTTAGCATAAAAATCTCTAATATTTTTTAAAAGTTAGTTTTATGGCATTTTAATGGAAATCCCTTTTTAAATCTACATTTTTTACTTTTATACATTCTATTTAAAAAAATAAATAATTATTTAGAAGAGTAGTATCAGAATTAACATTTGTTGAATTATTTAAATTTTTTCTTAACGGTTTTATTTTTTGATGAATAGTGAAAAGTACTACATTGTAGTTAAAACTAATTTTTTTAAGTAATTATTATACATTAAAATGGGTTTTAATGTCACAATAGATAAATAATACATGTATTAATCCAATTATGGTCATTGGAGTAATTTTTTATATTAAAATTAGATATAAAAAAATATTGAAATTTTGAATGTCTCTTTTACTCCCATTCTCGCCACAATTATGAGATCACTTTTATACTTAATTTAGCCACTTCAATGAATTGAATTTTAAAAGAATGAAAAACACAGTTGTAATTGGTATAAAAAATTGCGGTCTAATAGGATCAACATAATATTTTTTGAATAGTAATATTAGTATTTTATCGACATCATTATAATTTATTTATAAT
The DNA here is from genome assembly GCA_963277665.1 of Viscum album. NCBI lineage: Eukaryota > Viridiplantae > Streptophyta > Magnoliopsida > Santalales > Viscaceae > Viscum > Viscum album. The sequence continues at coordinate 363,308,458 of OY728166.1, read as the reverse complement.
TTTTAGAAATTAAATAATAATATTTAATTATGACATAATGATGATGAGGCAATTGATTTTTTAAAAGGAATGATCAAATAAATGATATTAATATTATGAAAACAAATAAACTTTAACATATTAGATGCTAACCGAGAATTTTATGGAAGATTTTGACATTTTCTGGATGATTTAACGTGGTTTATTTGAAGGAATCAATTTTTTATAATATTTTTAAAAAGTAAATTTTTGAATAGTGTTAAAATTGACATTTATTAGATTTCAAAATAAATTAAATTTTATTAAATGGTATAAAATTTTAAAAATTAAAAATGCATCCAACTCATTGGCTTTATCCTAAAATTGTAATTTATTAATCATTTTTGGTCATTTGGCATTATATAGTAATTAAATTTACTCTGAAAGTGTAGATTACATAATGTCACGGTAATAATTTTTAAAGGTTAAAAATGAAAAATAAGAATTAAAAAATTATCAAAATAAGTATAATTGTAATTTTATGATGGTATTTAGATGAAAAATCATCATATATTCCAAATAATTTAGTTTCGATCCATTTTGAATTGGAAATAAATTTATATAAATTAATTACTTTTAGTAATTCCAAGAGTGCCACACCCCTCTCTTATAAAAGAGAAACCATTCATCACTATTACTTACCCGTAAAAACCAAATTGGTTATGAAAATCTCCACAAAAAAAACTATTGTATAATACCTCCTCACATTATATGGGCCATAGGATAGGCATAACTACCTCTTTAGATGTGATAAGGTGTTAATCAAAGGTGATCATCTGAATAAAAGATATTGTTTTTATTTATGTGTTCTATTTTATTTCTTATTCCACTTCCATAAAATGTTCTCCATCCATGATGAAATAGTGATAATAAATCCTAAATATATTGAGATGTTATTATTTTAATATTATTACAAAAATCAATCTCTGCTTCCATAATATGGTAGAATAAATAATCGTTCGTGCATACATGTGAAATATCACCTCCATTAACCAATATAATTCATTTTTCATAACCATCTTGGAATACTAGTTATGAGGATGTAATTAATTTTTATATTTGATATTAATGAAACATAAACCATTAAAAAAAATATCAAATATGTTCTTAATTTCCATGCATGAAAATGTGATAAAGTCGTTCGTGCATACGTGTGAACTATCACCTCCATGAAGTAACGTGACTCATTTATCTTCACCACATCAAAAGAGTGTTATATATATATATTTATATAAGTATGTAAAAATAATTAACATGATATTTATGATATTATAATCATTATGGTAATAGGAAATAATAATTACCTTGTTTCTATAATGATCAGTGAAAAACACGAAAGTTACTCATGTGTATGTACGACCAACTATCTCCATGATAATAACATTGTTCATCTTTCATAACCATACATTAAGGTTTTGATATAAGAATAAATATAATTGCTAAAATTAGTTATTATTTCATGAATTTTATTCTGGAGATAATGGACTAATGACCAGATTTAGCTATAGACATCATACATAGTCATTTTTTACTCAAGTACCGAATATCATCAAAACATCCAAAGAGATCTTAAATAATTATGAAATTGTTATAATACAATGATAAGTGATATAAAATGAATAATAATCCTGATAAATGTTTTATAGAATGTAAATAATTGACATAGTTTTATTATTTGGGAAGATAAAGAACATACATGACCAATCAGACTCGAGGTAAGTGACTTCGTCTCTATCTCCTTCCATTGAGGAATATTTTTTTTATTCTTCACCGCCATCTTTTATGACATGTATAAAAACCCCTTATAGTTTTAATATTATTAAAAATATTAAAAAATTAATCTTAATATATGTGATGTTTGACTTTCTATGAGAACTACAAAATGAATATTCTTTTTTTAACGTATACAACAATAATGACTTCACCTCCACCGTGACCATTATTTGATATTTAGATTCCTCTAAAATTATATATGTTTTTAAAATTTAAGGAAGTCTATGATATATTTTTTCTGTATTTTGGTAATGAAAATAGCTTTGAAAATTGAATGATTATTTCAATATCATGAAATGATTTCTTTTGAAATTTAATGTTATTTTATGAATGAAATGCTGGAAACTGACATCTTTTATGTGTTATAATCATATAATGGTACTCAAACATTTGAATATTTGTTACATGACAAACCAAGGATGGTTGGTTCCATGATAATCCAAAGGATAATGGTTAAGTTATAACCTCTAGTTCATTGGGTGTCGAAGTCGACCATATGGTAATTCCATTTTGTAAGATTGAAATGTATGGATGTTGGAAGCTTTGTTATTCCATTTAAGTATAGTTATGTCACAAGTCACATTTATGTGTTATAAATGATTTATATGGATTTATGGTAATGTTGTGATTAAAAAGGTTAATAATTGAGATTTTTAAGGAAAGTATTTTCCACTTCTTAATGGTAAAAATTATTAAATTATATAGTCTTCATTGTTTACATGTTTTCATAAGACCAATAGTTTTAATTCTTTGTGTATCCCTTAATAATTGTTTTATGCTCACCCATGTTTAAAATATTTTACACTGGTATTATTGTAGAATAGAGACAAGGATGGGATCATAGGAAAATTTCTGACGATTGGCCATGAGAAGAAACGATGTTTCATTTATTATGTTTTTTCTTTATGAAAACATGGATACTATTTGGAATTGTCCACTTTATAATACAATGTTTTTATGTATGAGTTGTGGATAAATTCAATAAATATCTAAACATAAAAATATCGTCAGTGTAAAGTAAAGTAAAATTCTCTTCTTAACCAATATTATGTAATATTTTATGGTTGGGCCCTTACCATTGGTATCAAATAATGTTTTAGATAAATTTAGAGGTTATAGTAGAATTAATAACTTACCCTTGAAAGATTTTACCTTATGGTAAAGTTAAAATATTATATAATTTGAGGATTAAAATGGTTATTCATCTATGATATTTCTTTTAATAATGGTTTTATATAGATGAAATAAGGATATTGTGATGGGAATGAATCAAGAGGAAAAGAACCTTCCAAACAGAATTCTAATATGTTTTGAATTGAAACTATGGAGTTTGTTGTAGTGATGGATCAGTTGAATCAGGAATTAAATGGTGGTAGTGTCCATGAAAGTGAGTAACTAGGTCTATCATAGAAGAACATGGTTATAGTGGATCATTTGATGATACATCATCCACCATCATTCAGAAGATAATCAACCCCATGCTAGCTGAAGGATGGATTAAATCCCTAGAAATGATATTCGGCGTCACGGGTTTCTTGAACCAGAAAAATGTTACTAATGATTGTTTTCATTTTAAAGATGAATCCAGTCAGTGGTTGTAATTTTTTAAAAATATCATAGGATATGAAGTGATTTATTTCATTGTGTGAGATGAATTTAAGAATATGTACCTTTAAAAATTTACTATGGTTTTTAAACATATGGTGGAAAAAATTCTTCAAATTATAAAAAAAAGGGAGGAAGATTTGGTGGCTTCATATGAAGAAACACTCACCCTTTTTACATGTTATATCCCAAATTTTATCTAGGATCATGATAGTATGATAAATCGGCTATACTCAGAATTGTATCCTAGATATCAATGGGAATTATATTCCTATGAGTTCAAAATCTATGAGAAACATGTCTGGTGAGATGAGAAGGTAAAAATAAAGTTTTTTGATGATCATGTTTCCAATGATGGATAGAAATATATGTTATCAAGTTGGTAGGAAATGGTAAAGCATTCATCAAATAATTTTGGAGTTAAGAATACTAAATTTTCATATTGTGAGAGTTTTGGTAAAAAAACATCTTAGAGAATGAATTTCAATGTCTAGGAAGTTCTTATGATACGGTATAACTGGTCATATTGCTCATGACTACAAGGGAGATGATCAGGAAAGAATTCAAAAGCCAGTGGTAAGTTATTTTTTTATAACGAGTTAAGGAATTCTACAATTTTTTGGCCCAAAATTGATTACCCATGGTGGAAACCAGAGAGATTTAAAGAATAAGGGTATGGAAAAATCATTTTCTATAACTATGGTTGATATGGGATCATAAAATGAAGTTTTTATAGGTATGTTATGGGTTTTATAAATATATTCCAATAATCTATTTAAATATATATCTTATCATTGATTCATTTAGGAGATCATAGCAATTAAATTGGAAACATCACCTAATGAATGTGATATATAACCTTTGTATGAACTTTGTGTGAAAATATTAAATCAAATAATATTTATATGAATATTTTTTATTATCATTGGTGGGATGTTATTTCCTAAAAATATTATTTAACATCCCCTAGTGAAGTTTGATATCATTATTTGTATGGATATGATTTCATTTTATCATGCCAAAATAGATTATAATTCCATGAAAGTTGTATTCAATGATTCCATACCTTTAATAACATACTAAGAAGCTAAGAGATTTATTAAGGATGTAAGTAAATTTTATATATCTCATGTTTTTGAAAAAAAAATATTAGTGATATTCTAGTAGTGAATGAATTTATAGATGTTTCCCAAATGAACTTCCTAGTGTTTTTTCTGATAGGGAGGTCGAATTTAATATTGACTTGGTTCCTGATGTCAAACCTCTTTATAATTTACCTTATTCAATAGATCAAGTAGAACTAGTGGAATTGATAACATAGTTGCAATAATTTCTTGATAATGATTATGTTTTGATATTTGGGAATGGATTATGTGTGCCTTATGATTCACAGTTGAAGAAATAGTTGTTATCTGAAGCTCATAGTTCTCTGTTTTTTGTTCAACCATGTAGCACTGAGATGTATATAGACCTATGAGAGTATTACTAGTGGTATGGAATGAAAATATATATTACTAACTTTTCTCTGAGATGTTAGACTTGTAAAAATGTTAAATTAGAGCAATAGTTATTGAAATAGATACATTAGCATTTTCCAGTACAAGAGTGAAAATGGGAAAATATATCTATGGACATTATAGTGGTATTATTGATGAATTATTGAGTTAAAAATATGATCTATTTTTTCCTAAATGTACTCAATTTATTCCTATTCGAGACAATATTTCTCTAACACAACATTATTTGTTGTATACTAAAGATATAGTTGGGTTACATGAAGTTCCCCTCTCTAATTTTTATAATCATGATCTCATGTTCACTTCTAACTGTTGGAAAGGCCATCAGAAGTCATTAAGGGCCGAGTTTGTTTTCATTAAATCTTTTCATACTCAATTAGATGGAAAGTCAGAATGAATAATTTATACATTATAATATATGAGAAGTGTGTGTTCAATGGATTACCAGGGAAGTTGGGATCAACATATTTCTTTTTTATATTTTCTTGTAATAATATTTTTCATTCCAGTATACAGATGGCACCATTTGAGGAATTATAAGGAATTCGATGTCGAACAACATCATTTTGTGATAAAGTTGGTGAAATATAGTTGATGGGACCATATTTGGTTAATGAAATGGGATAATAAGTTTAGATGATTCAGATGCACATGTGGAAACCCCTGATAATGAAGAAAATTTGTTCGGATAACCGGAGGAATGATCATTATTTCGAGGTATGTGATCATATCTTTCACAATGTTTTCTATTAAAAAGTGTGATATGTTTTGGTTAGAAAGGTATGATGATTATAAGGATATTTGGACCCTATGAAATCCTTGACATGGTTGGATCAGTTTATTACTGAGTGGGTTTACCTTTGGGCTTATCTGAGGTACAATATTTTTTTCAGGTTTCAATGTTAAGAAAGTATATTCCGGACCCATATAATTTATTGATTCTAGAAGTAGTTTAGTTAAAAGATATTATTTCCTATGATGAATATATAGTTCTAGATCATGACAATAGAGATAAAGTGATTCAGAATATGGGGATTCATCAAGTTAACGTTTTTTTGAAATCATATATTTGAAAAGGATTCTTGGTAATGTGAAAATTCTATGAGGGAAAAATACCCCTACTTGTTTGATAAGTGGATAAAATTATGAGAACACAATTTCCAAAAGGGGGAAGGAAGTGACATCCAAGCTAAATATAGAATAATATTTTTTTCAAATTTATTAATATCTTTGAATTAGATATTATTTTGTCATTAAAGGAGACAATATGTTTGATAGTATACCTGATACAAAATAATTTTTTTCTCCAAAATATTTTGTTTCATGCAAGACTGATTTATACTTAAAATATAAAATATTATTGATATTATTATTTTAAGGGGTGATTATCACATAGCTGGTGCATCAGTGGGATGGAATAAAAATTACTATATTTACTTTGAACATGTTTATTAAATGTTTATATATTCATCCAATATATTTTATAGGATTAAAATAAAAATTAAATCCAATTATAAGCAAAAAAACTCTATTATTTTTTAAAAGGTATTTTTATCGCATTTTAATGGAAACCCCATTTTAAATCTATTTTTTGTGACTATTATTAATTCTATTTGACTTAATAAAATTATTCATTATAAGTGAATTATCATAATTTACATTGGTTGATTTTTTTGTTCCTTATGAATTGATTTATTTTTTATGAATATCGAAGAATACTGCATTGTAGTTATAAACTAATTTTTTAAATAATTATTATACATTATTAAGATTTTCAAAATAAAAAAAATATCAATAATACATGTATTAATCCAATGTAGGTCATCGAAGTATTTTTTATATTGAAATTAGATATTAAAATTTATTGAAATTTTAAACATCTCTTTTACCCACCTTCTCTCCACATTTATGGGATTAGTGTCAAAATTAATTTATCAACATCCATGAATTGAATATTGAACAATATAAGTACATGGTTGTAATCAGTATGAAAACATTTGTGTAATAGAATCAATATAATTTTTGGTAAATAGTAGCATTAATATTTCATTGCAACAATTAAGGTTAAATTGGGTAATTAAGTGTAAAACTATTATGATAATATTATAAAATTACCCTAACACTTGTCCAAATTTCATTATATGTTTTTAACCCAAATATACCTTATTGTGAAATTATATCACTTTTAAACCACTTGGGTAAGAATATGACATTTGTTATATTTTAGAAAAGGATATGTTAAAAATATCATAATCATATTTTTAATAAGTAAATAATTTTTTAATATAGGTTTATATATAATATAAATTCTAATATAAGTAGTCATTTGAAATATATAATTTTTATATACATAATGATATATTATTTATAATTTTTAGACATTAAATAATTAAATGTAGTTGGGACACAATTATGAATAAATAATTGATTTATTAAAGGAAGAATGAAATAAATGATATTAATATATTTGAAATATATATAATTTGAAATATTGTTTGCCGAAAACTAATTTAAGTGATAGATTTTACATGTTAGGGATGAGTGAATGTAGTTTTTTTCTTTGATTGAATCAAGATGTTATGATATTTTTAAAATGGGAATAATTAAATCGTGTCAAAATTAAGATTTACAATATTTTTAAAAAAAATAATATTTTATTAAATGATACAAAATTCAAGAAAGAATAATGGTAAATAGATATGGGTAAGTCTTAAAATATCATTAATTACCAAATTTCCATCTTTTTTCATTTTATAAAAATTTTATATACTCTCAAATTGTAAATTATGTAAAGTTACAATAAGAAATAGTAAAGGTTGAAACAAAAAAAGGATTAAAAATTTATCAAAACATGTATAATTTTAATTTTATGAAATTTTCTCGAACAATAAACATCCTATATTTTAATTAATTTAGTTTGGATTCATTTACAATAGAAAATAAAGTTATATTAATTTAATAATTTTAAAAATTCCAAAAGTTCCCCTACCTTCTTATTTAAAATGAAACCCATTCATCTCTATTCCTTACACTTAAAAACCCATTTGATTTGGAAAAAATATTACCAATACGCTTACTAGAATACCTACCACAACTATATTACTTATTTTAGGCATTACAACCTCCATAGAGGGGTTAATGTTTTAATAAAATTTAATCATCCAAAGGAAATGTAACGTTTTTATTTTAGTTTTCTATTTTCATTCTTATTCCACTTCCTTCAAATATTATTCAACAATGATGAAACAATAACAGTAGTATCCAAAGTATAATGTGATTTTTTTTATTTTCATATCATTACCTGAATTCATCTTCATTTCCCTAAAATTAGAAAATAATTAGTCACTCGTACATATTGCGAACTATCACCTCCATGAACTGATATATTTCATTTTCCGTAAACATCTCTAAAGACCAGTTATAATGATGTAATTATTGTTTATATGTGATATCAATGAAATATTTATAATTATAATTGAGTAATTTATAAATTAGGTTCTTAAATTCTGATCACATAATTATGATAACATCGTTCATGCATATGTGTGAACTATCGCCTCCACGAAGAGATGTGAATCACTTTTCTTCAACACATCACAAGTATGATATATATAATTATATAAAAATTCATAATATGATATTTATTATGTTATGATAATACTATATATCTAAAATTATAAATACCTTCTTTCTATAATGATCAATGAAAAATGAGAACGTTACTCATGCATACATACGATATACCATCTCCATCATTATAACGTTGTTTATTTTTCATAACCATAGATAAATAGTTTGATTTAAAACCATAATTAATGATTAAAATTAATTATTTTTTCATTAATATAATTCTATATATGAGGGAATAATGAACACGTTTCTCTATAGACATCACCCCAAGTCATTTTAGACTCATGTACTGAATATCATCAAAGCATCTAATGTGAACATAAATAATTAAGTAATTGTTATGATATAGTGATATGTGATATTAATGGAATAATAAACTTGAAAATAGATATCAAAAAATTAAATAATTAACTTGCATTTATTTATCATGGATGACAAATTGCATACTTGGAAAATGTGACTCTAGGTAAGGGATTTCATCTCAATCTCCTTTCATTGTGGGATATATTGATATTATGCACTATATTATTTTATGAGGTGCATAAAAAACAGAATTCACTTTTAATATCATTAAAATGTCTGCAAAAGGAATATTTATATATATAATGTTTGATTTTCTATTAAAATGACAAAAGGAATGATCTTTTTTAAATTATAACGAGACAACAACTTGTCTATCACCTTAACAGTTATTTGATATTTAGAGTCCATTCCAAGACATAACATTTTTAAAAGATAAATAAATTCTTAATTCCATTTTTCTATATTTTTGTATTGAAAATGGTTTTGAAAATGGAATTATTATTTCAAAATCTTGAAATATTTTTTTTATTTCAAATTTCATTTTATTAGTGAAATGCTAAAAATTTAAATCTTTTATGTGTTATAATTATATAATGGTTTGTAAATTTGATATTTGGTTATATGATAAACCAAGGATGGGTGGTTCTATGATAAACTAAGGATGGGTGGTTACGCAATAACCTTTAATGAATTGGGTATAAAAGTCTACCATATAGAAATTCCATTTTGTAACAGTGACGTGTATGGAAGTTGGCCACATGGTTATTCCATTTAAGTATAGTTATATCGAAAGATACATTTATGATTTATATATGCCTTTATGGGTTTCATGTTAATGTAATGATTACAAAAAGTGTATTCAATGTGTTTTTTATGTAATGTGTGTTGAGATAGTGGGTTCCCTTAACCCAATTATGCAGTACTTTTCATTTCCATATCATGTGTATAGTTAGTTATACGTGATTTCATCTAACCATTATAGTATAGACTTTTTTGCATCCACTGTTATAATGGTAATGTACAAAGATTAATTTTTTTATTGAAAGGTTATATTAGATCTCAGGCTATAATGAGAACCTTAAGATACCATGACATTAATCTTAATTATATGTTCTATAGTCTAGATACATCTTACTGACTGAACATAATAGATGTTTGACTATAAGGTGTTGGGGGCTCAGTAGCATTGATAATTATTCTCATGAAGTTCACACATGGTGATCTCTAGTACTGATATCATGAGGAAAAAACTTCAAATAGGAACACCATGTGTTTTGGGGTCATTGATCATTTATATCTACAGACATGTGTATTGGTCTCCTGACTTGAGATCATTACCAGTGTGTACCATTTAATTACATACATTGATGAACAGAGAAAACCATGTTATAGAAATCATGGCGAGGTAGATTGTGTTGGGTAAGTCGTTGGTGGTATGAAATTGGTTGAATGTTCAAAAATGATTTTTTGCTTCCATGTTTAGGAAGTTGTATATCTCAGACCTGGTTGACCAGGATGGTGTTTCCTTCATTAGTCTTTAGCCAAAGCAGCACAAAGGTAAATTCATCCAGTAAGGCCAACAAATAATAATGCAAGAAAATGATGGTGACACAAGTGTGTGTCCTTCATTATGAGATATTTAAAGCCAAGAGATTATAGTACATAGACAGTTTTTGTATGTCGGTAGTCGTTGCTATGACTATCCTTATCTCTTTTAGGGATCATGATGGGCTGCTAGAATCTGCTCTTGGTCTGTTGATTTATTCACTACTATCGAGATAAGGGCATAGAGGGTCCCACACAATAGCGTATTCAATAATCTACCATACTCAGTTGAATATGTACATGGAAATGGTGGGCCCCGCCACGGGGTCTGAGTATAGTCCAAGTAATCGACCACCAATAGAATTAAATAAATTCATTAATATTCTTGTTATGAATATTTTGGATTAAATTTATTTAATGTTTTTAAAATTTTAGTAAAGACGATATAATATTAATTGAATGAATAATATTTAAATATTCAAGGGTTGTTTAATATTAATCGGGACAACAAGTCGAGTTAAATGGCTCGGTTTTTTATCAAGTAATATATTTAATATATATTACAAGTATGTGATAAAATAATAAATAATATTGACGCAGTTTAGTTTGTTGAAATTATTTATTTAGTGGACGATGAAATAAATAGCTATTGTGGAACCTAACAGGGTATTTACCAAATCCACTACAAATAAAGAGGAGACTCTCTCTCATGTGCGTCCATTCTACTATTAATTCATTCATGAAATGAATGTTGAGAGCATCTCTCTCTTCCTGCTTCCTATAGAGAGAAGTTATTGATCCAATAGTTCGGATCATGATCTTCCTCAAGCATCGAAGAAATCTTGATGTGGTGACTCTTGGGATGTTGAAGGCATCGTCGGATCTCCGTGATAGCACCTGGAATTCAACGATCGATGATCCCATGGGTTTTTGAAGCACGTATGGATAATCTAAAGGGTTCCTACTTTTGATCCTTCATGTGACGATTGACATCGACTAGTTACAGTCGGCAGTGGCATTGAATTTAAAACAAGTATGTTTTTTCATTTCAATATGGTCCTTATAATTTATGTGAGATCCTCGGACCTCTTCAGGGCTCGAACCATCTATGTCGAAAAGTCCTGTCGATCTGCCAATGAAAAATTTTAAAATCACCGACCCACCGGCTTCGGCTACGGGCCCCAGTAACTTTTAGTGGTATCAGAGCGATCACGTAAATTTTATAAGACTATAAAATTAAATTTTCATTTAAATTAATTATATGGTCCAAAAGCGGTCCCAACGGTTCAAATAACGCATCGATCCAATCTCAAACGGCCATGTTATGGTCATTTTAATTTTTTGAATTGGATCAAATTTTGTGTTTTGATCATGGGTATTAAATTTTATTCAATCCGAAGAACCGATCAAGCTTAGATCGGTTCATCAGATATTATTAAAATTATATGAAAGTTTTATATTTTACAATTTAATAATTTTCATAATAATTTTATTATTATAATAATATTTATTTTATTATTAAAATAATAATATAATAATTGTATTATTATTATAAAAAAATTTAAAGTATCTTTTAAAAAAAATTATATGTGGAAAAACCCACACAATAAATAATTGTGGGAGACCTTGACCCATAAAAAAGCAATTGCAAAAGAGGGTCCCGGTGGACCCCCTTTTGGCAGGGCTTCCTCCGCAAGCCACAATGGGAGCCCCGCATGCAGATCCCACTAAGCTCTCTGGAACGCCATAGCTCCTACCCTCCATGAAGCAAGACACCACCTGCAACAGCTTTCGCCGAATAGCAAACCCAGGCCGCCTCGCGTCTGCCTCCTCCCACACTCTACTCTCGCGGCTGGCCGCACTGCCCAAGCGCGCTGCGCCACACCTCCTTCCTTCCCGTAGACGGCCGCACCCACCACACAGCACACCGGTGTCCATATTCCACCCAATTCTCTCGTGAAGATGAACCCTAGCCCACCTTCTATCTGAGCTTTCCTCCCTCCTCGTGCTGCCGATGCGAGTCGAGCACCCCACCGGATTGGCTCCCGTATGACTTGGCTCCTCCTATACTCAAGGCCGTCGCAGAACCCTTGTTGTTCCTCCGGACATGTCGCCGTGCGACCACCCGACTAGAAGGAGGCCCGACTTCCGTTGCACCCTGCTCCGTGCCACCTCTCTAGCTGCATCGTGCCACTACCGGCTTCCTAAACCAGGCCATCGTTAGATCTCGGCTGACCATCGCCTCTCCGATGCAGCGGGCCTGCCTCCAGCCTCTCTTTTACCGGACAGCGGTGGCCTCCACCACACCGGCCAACCGTCACCCTTGCCTGCAGAGTGCCACCGCACTCAGCCTCATAATAATCCAGCCATCCACCACCTTTGGATCGAGCGTAGGTGCTTTGTGCATCGTCGCTCCTCCGGTCTAGTTCTCGAAGGTACCCCTTTTCCTGCAAGTTTACCCGCAAGGCACATTGGCCGAGAAATGGTCCAAGCCAATCTTACCAACCCCGAAAAGTTTTACACGAATTAGTTCGACCCATTTCCGTCCTACATGGGTTTGGCCCGACCCACACAGGCCGTTCAGTGATGTTTCAGGTACAAAACTTTTAAATTAATAAAAAATAATGTAATTAAATTAAACTAATTAAAATTAATTTTGGTTAATTATTTTAAAACCCAGAGATATAAATTAATTTAAATTTGTAATGAAATTAAATTAATTAATTAATTTAATTTTGGAATAAAAATTTAATTAATCAAAAGGACCGATGAATAATTAAATTATTTTGATTTATTCATTTAATTTAATTTATAACCCTCGTACTTATTTATTGAATTTTAATTGTATGGCACATTATTGACCCGCATTTTGGTCTTGATCACTGACCCATGTACGTCGCTTTGATTTAATTAATTAATTTTAAATTTTACGATGATTATACTTAATTAAATAGATGGCCTACACATCGTCTTTCTTTCTTGGTTAAAATGTATAATGGCATACCTGCCCAATTTTTCCTAATGTACTATTATACCATTTTCCCCCTCACCTGCACGGGAGTACCTTGGTACATCAGAGGAGGACGACGAATGATGTGGACCCCTCTATGATGATGTAGTGTTCATTGTCGATGACGATTTAAGATGACACATGGATCCCTCCAATATGAGGTGGTACTCCAAGATGTGATGTGGACTTTGCCAAAACAAAGAGATGTTGCAGAAGAGACACAAACATACTAAGAAAGTGCCCGCTAAATTATGAGTCAAGCATCGACTCAGGTATGATGCCCTTAGTTCTTTTAGATTCTCAAGACCACCCAAGTAGTAGTTTTCCTTAATGTGTTTATTTATTATTTTATGAAATTTAGAACAATAGAAAAAAAATACATAAAATAAAAGATAATAAAATGCATAAAGAAGAGGCGTATGTTTTTCTATTAAAGATCAGTTGTGAGTGCGAAAACATAGATGAACAAGTTTAATAGAAATGGATCACATTCCTCAAGAGAAAACTCAATAAAACCCTTAATGAAATTATTAAGTCACTACAGCCTTCCATCATTCATGTATGAACAAAAGCGGGCGTTTGAGGAGCCGGTCGTGCCATAGATGAGGGTACCTCTTACTACCAGGGAGTTCTTATTAGGGTCGTTGGTCAACATAACTAAAATTGAAGCAAAGAAATAGCCATATCTAGATTTTTGTTGTATTAGAGGAAAGTGTTGAGTAAATCAATAATGATTTTTGAAGCTGGGACTTCACACAATAGATCAAGGAACCTCTAGTTGATGTTGTTAGCCAGCTAAAAGCTTACCTTGGACCCTCCGAGTAGTGGTGCATCTATATCTTGTAGACTATGACGGAGTTTTAGGGATCCATGTCAGTATATTACTCAAGAGTGTTATGATTCTATTACAGAGGGTTCCTAAAATTCTAAAAATTAGTGGGAGACATTTAATGATTAAATTAATCAGTAGTGTCGCATTTTGTAATTAACATAAGAGGCACTAATTTGCTAAAGATTATTTTGTAAAAATGGTAAGAAAAACCATAATAAAACTATGATAAATATTGGACAATTAATGTCCAAATAAGCATGAAATTCCAAGTGTAGTAAAGGTGCTTGAACACATTACAACCATAGTGGAATTTCAAGGACCTTGTCTCCCAGCCTGTTAAGCTGCATCAAGAAGTGAGGGTGTAAAATTTATTACAGGAGACTCATGTATAAAGCATATGATGGTTCTATCATAATTCTATTATCAATGCTTAATGATAGTTGTGATCACTACATTATGACATGGATGATGTTACATGTAGTCTCATCTACAAGAAGTTTCTGAGGAGAAAGAAAAGAAAGATTTGAATGAGATGATTTCACTCGGTTTGTGTAAAAGTGAAAGAATGTTCATGATCTTTCATTTCATCCAATTCTAATATCATTTACACCCAATTACTCTAGTTTCATTTAAGGATTCAAATGAATGATATAGAGTATAGTACTTCATTACCTTTATGTTAACATATGCCAAGTAATAAGAATATTAAAGAAAGTATCATATTTTGTTCTTATGGAGAATACATTGAATGAAAAGGCAAAGCAGACTATGGAAAGTTACCCCAAAGGAACCTTCATCATTTCCTTCAAAGAAGAGTGGTTGTTTATTTAACAAGAGGATATTTACCTCACATATTGAAATAAATTTTTTGGAATTAAAAAAAACAATGAACTAAAATACTAGAACCAAGTACCCGCTTCTCGAACAAGAATGTTCATCAATATAAATTAATCATTATAATATACTTATTTAGTATTGAATAAAATATTTCAATAACATATGTGTATTTAAATATAGTAACCAAGTAAGTATAGGAAAATTATAAGAACTAAAGTGACTTCTCCAAACAACTGATAAAGGGTGATTCCTATGTCAACGGTGAGAAACACAAAACATTTAATTACCAAGTTATTGATTCAAATTTAACAAGTTTTTGAGTATAACCAAAAAATTATCTCAAGTTCCCTTTAGGACATGATGTGGCATTATTCTATGTTTCAGAATGAATGTTGTTTGTACTCAACCAATAATTCACTGCTACTTGAATCAAAGGCAATACTTTAAGAATATAAAATGTTAGACCTACCCAGTTTGAGCAATATAGTTCTCAGACAAGTAAAACTAAAAGTGGATGTCAAGAATATACCCAGTATAGTATTTAGGCTCGGCACAACTAAACAAATTTATTATTATTTACATCCATAGTTTAGAAAAAGATACCTTTAGGGATAAAGGTATGCCACAAATATTTTGGGATGAGTTCAACAAGAGAGTGTGAACTATTCCAAATAAAAGCTATAGGTAAAGATGCTTCATAATATTACTTTAAGTTTTTAAGGAATGTAATAGTTAAGAATATGTTTGATCGAATGATATGAGTTTCTTCAGACGAGAATGCCGAAGAATATCTTGACCAAAAATTCATCGATCATGATAATGTAGCGTGGAGTAATTCCTAAACACATGTTACCTTATATTGATGTTCATAAGAGGGTTCAATGATAAATTATTACATGTTTATATTGACCAACCAAATGTAGCACAAATAAATTACTAAACGAACATTTATACATCAAATTTATGATTTATGTTGTATCAATGTTACAACATGCAGAAACTTCCATTATATTTTAAGATGTTCTTTGAAAATAACGACATAAAATCATCACAAATATGCCAACTAAATTAAGAAATGGATATCATATGAGTTATAGTATGATGAAAATATATTATTTCATAGGAAATGTGTTTGGGATGCAAAGTGTGTGATAAGAAAAAATAAACAAACATGCCTCAAAATAAACACATGGTGAATCTAACTAAATATTGTAATGTCTCATAAGATATTCCATAAATCCTGAATATTGAAAAGATATATTCAAGTATTAGACTATATTACTATATAAGGGTACACATATCTATTAAATATAGTGGGATATTTATTGGATTGGGTATAGTCAATGATAATGATGCACAAATGGTGGAATAAGAACAAGTTTCAAAAGATCATGTGGAATAGGAACTTTCAAGAGACACATACTGCATGAGAAGGATGAAACCATGGTGATGGTTTTATATTCACTGTGGTCGGTGAAAAATTATTCATTAATAATAATAAATCCTATAAGTAAGCAGTATATGATAATAAGATAATATTTACAAGATCAATTAAAATTCAATAATGGATTCCATGTATAAAATTGAATAGGGTCTTATAAATTGAATACTATAGTGGGTATTCATATAATAATATAAATGGGTGGTATAAGCTTAGTACCAATAAGGCTCGATTGGTTATACCAAGTTAGTATGCCTAAATCCTTTAGAATTTTACTTGTCATAGATAACTTCTATGTTCATTCTATTGGTCATTGGATGTCATGATCATCTTTCAAGGAAGGTGTTTATACGGTGAAACCAGAATGGGATAATGATAACATTGAATGCTAATGAAGGTTTCATGTTACTAAAATATCATTCTGGATTAATGTAAGAAACATGATCATAGATCATTAATTATAAATCAATATTTTTTTTGTGTCTACAAAATGTTAGTGGGAGAACCAATTTTTTCCAAGTGAAATATGTTTGACAACATATGGAAAACAGATCTTGGTCTAACATTTAGTTAAGAGCGGGTTAAAAGAAATTATTTAGTGATTAACTTAATGTAGCAACCTATGTTCTAGTGGATAGGATCTATTGAAGTATATCTAATGGTTTCATGGACCTATTCAATTGTACATAAAGTGAAATTGTATTTAAAAATATAAGTAGGATCAATTCAAGTTCATAATTGTTGTCAATGTCACATGGCTTAATCTCATCAAGTTAACATGTTCGGAACATGGGAAGAGATTAATGTTGTGAATTGTGTTCCATATGCTTCAGCAATGGATCAATCAAATATTCCCTAATATGTACAATAATTGATACTCCTAGGATATAATTTATAGTAGGAAGATATCAATTATATCCATGAGCTCTGCAAGTGATGCAGTCAGAACTATTAACTTGTACTTCTGTGAGTACAAATGATATTTACCTGGTAAGTGGAGATGAAGGTATACTAGTTATGGTGGGACACAAACTAGTAATCCTTAGATCAATTTGATCTATTATCGCAGTTATGATAAGGCGATGAGTGATTCAAGTTCATAAAATCTAGAGGTATCCATATCTACAAATACTGAGTACGTTGCAGCTTCTCAGGCAGCTAAGAAGTAGTTATTAATCACAATGATTTATTCCATTTCTTGGAATCGCACCTAGTGAGAAAAGTATAATCATAATGTGAAATATGATATTCTTACTGTCCACGTTGTCAAGTTATGAGAATGGAAAAAAGTGATATACTTGGGGATACCTTATCTTGAGATGTCTTACTCAAGGAAATGAGGTCACATATAGAAGATATGCCGCGTGGAGAAAACGTGACAGGCCCAGAAGTTAAACCCATAACTAAAGAGAAGCATGATCTTTATCATGTGAGTTGATAATAAGTATGGTTAGAAATTTGGACCTAGTGCAAGTGGGAGTGTTAAAATAGTGGTCTCTCTAGACCCAACTATGTAGTACTTTTGATTACCATGTCACGTGTACAGTTAGTTATACATGATGTCATCTTACTATTATAGTGTATAATTATCTATATCTACTATTGTAATGGTAATTTCCAATGATTAATTTTTGTATCGAGAGGTTAGAGTAGATCCCAGGGTATAATGAGAACATCAATATACCATGACATTAATCTTAAATATTTGTTCTATAGTCTAGATACATTTTACTGACTTGAAATAGTAAATATTTGACTATTAGGTGTTGTGGGCTCATAAGAATTCATACATATTCTCATGAAGTTCAGTCTTGGTGATCTCTAGTAGTGATATCATGAAGAAATACCCGCAAATAAAAACACCACATGTTTTGGGTGTCATTGGTCGTTCCTATCCATGGACATTTGTATTGGTCTCTTGAATTGAGATCATTACTAGTGTGTACTATTTGATTGAGTTCTTTAATTCCAGGTGAAAACCATGTCATTGAAATCTTGGCAAGGTATCTTGAGTTTGGTGTGTCTTTGGGGGTATGACATTGGTTGAATGGTCAAGAAAGGATTTTTCGCTTCAATGTTTAGGAATTTGTATATCTCAGGACTAGTAGATCAGGATGGTGTAACATTCATAAGTATTTGTCCAAAATAGTACAAAGGTAAATTCATCCGGTAAGGTCAAAAAATAATAAAGCAAGAAAAGGACGATGACACAAGTGTGCATCCAGATTTATGAGATATTTAATGACAAGATATTATAGTACACAGTTAGTGTTCATAGGTTGGTAGTCATTTCTTTGACTATACTTATCTCTTTAGAGGCCATGATCGGTTGCGAGACTCTGATCTTGGTCTGTGGATTTATTCAATACTATTGAGATAAGAGCCTAGAGGGTAACACACAATATTGTATTTAAGAATCCACCATATTTGGTTGAATAGGTACATGGACATTGTGGGCACCGTCACGGGGTCCGAGTATTGTTCATGTTTTCCATCTCCAAAAGATTAAATAAATTCATTAATATTCTAGTTATAAATATTTGGGATTTAATTTATTTAATGTATTTACATGTTTAGTAAATACGAGATAATATTGATCGAATGAATATTATATTAATATTCTAGGTTCATTTAATATTAAGCGGGATTGCGAGTCGAGTTAAATGAATTAGTTTTTTATCATGGAATATTATATATATATATAACACGTATGTGATAAAATAATAAATAATATTGATGCAGTTTAGTTTGTCAAAATTATTTATATAGTGCATGTTGAGATAAACGGGGTTCGGGGAACCCAATCGGGTATTTACCGATTCCACTATAAATAAAGAGGAGGATCTCTCTCATGTGTGGACATTCCACTATTCATTTATTCATGGAATACAAATTGAGAGCCTCTCTCTCTTCCCACTTCATAGAGAGAGAAGATGTTGATCCAAGAATTCGGATCAAGATCTTCCTCAAGCATCAAAGGCATCCTGATGTGGTGATTGTCGGGAGGTTGAAATCATCATTAGATCTATGTGCTAGTACCATGAATTCGACGATTGATGATCCTACAGGTTTTTGAAGAACGTGTGGATGATTTACAGGGTTATTGCTTTGGATTCTTCAAGCGACGGTCACTATTGACTAGTTTCAATCGACATCAACTTCAAATTTGAAATGGGTATGTTTTTTTATTTTATTTTGTGCTCCATATAATTTTCACAAGATCTTAAGACCTCTTTAGGGCCCGGATTTTCAGCGTAGACATGTCCCGTCGATTCACAAGATGAAAAATTTTAAAATCCCCGGCTTCTGCTATGGGCCATGAAACCATTCAATGTGTCTACTAATTCATAAAGGTCAAAATTTATAATTTATAATGTTTTCTTAATTTACGTGATTTCAAATTACTAACCATTTTCATTATTTTTGCATACCGTACTTAGAATTTTATTCTTATTCCATGTTTAAAATGTTTTACATAGGTTTTAAATGATAATTAATACAAGGATGAGATCATGGAAAAAATTGGGATGATTAAAAATGAGAAGAAACCATGTTTCATTTTAAATGTTTTTTTTTTCTAAAAAAATGGATTCTCGTTGGAAGTTTCAACTTTTTATTTATGTTGTTTTATTATATATGAGTTAATGGATAAATATATAAATATCTAAATCTGAAATGATCCTTATTATAAAATGAAGTATAAATATATTCTTAATCAGGATTATGTAATGTTTTATGGTAACATCCTTACACTAATTAACATAAAACAATTGTGAAAAGATGATTGTGTTAATAGGTGAATGATTTATTTTGTTCACCTGATATTAATTTATCTTTTTATCATTAATATTCTTCCTATAACTCCTATGATGTTATTTAGTATCATCAATTATTGGAAACTTTGGAGGAATAATAAAAATAGTGTCCATACCCATTATAAAAATTGATCCAAAAAATTATGGGGATGAAAAATCTATTATAAAATAAATAATTCTATAAATAATTCTTGATAAAGAAACTATGTTCAATTAAGAATCCTAATATACTTCTTTAAATGATAGAAAACCTATTCTCCAATTAAGGTTCATAGTTGACTCACCCATGTATGCATTTTTAGGGGATAAAAAAACAATTATTTTTTTCATTTTATCTTCTCTCCAAATCATTCAATGGAAGTGCTTCTGAAAATATTGAGTAGTCACTATTATTTAATTTGATAGACACTTTGATATTCTAAGTATTACCCACTCATTGGGACCCATTTTTTTAATCATGAAACTAATTTAAAAGTATGTCAAAACCATATAGTTGAATCAATCCCAATATAATGTAATAGGTAAAAAAATAAATTCTTTTAGATATTGCAACATGGTATTTAGTAATTTTGGGGCTCTAATTTGGGTAATGAAATTTAAATAATGAAATTTTTGGGAGGAACCAACCGTCTTGAAATATTTTATATTAATTAATTTTATTTCATTGTCTTTTTGATTAAAAAAGTTAAAAATATTTTTAGTAAATAGTTATTTAAATAAATAATTAGATTCCAACCATGGAATAATATTTTTTCCCTATAACCAAATTGAACAAACATATATTTTGTGATGCACAACAGATCATTATACTTGAATGAAATAGAATGAAAAAAGGTGAAGAAATTGAACTATGTAATGGTATTATGGTATATATATAATTTTAACCTATATTTTTTAAATGATTTTAAGGGTTTGAGTGAATTTTTTGTTTGAGGTATTATTTTTAAGAAGTATACATTAGTTGTTTTTCAGAAAATGGATTTCAATTATTATATTTTTTGGAAAGTTATTTTCAATGTACTAGAAAAACTAAATTTGTGGGGTGTGATTAGTCACTATAAGAGTATAATATTAATTTTTTATTATGTAATATTCTTCTGATTATTTTTTCATTAACACCGGTATAAGTGTATTTAAAAATATCAACATCAAATCTCATCATTTTTGTTATTTATGTTTAAAATTAACTAATACTTGGCACATTTTTTAACACACTATATTGTTGATTATAATTTTATTATATATTATAAGGTTACCATTTTCAGGGGGATGATTTTATTATTCTATATTAATGGAAGCTTTATTGTGTAAGTACCCAATTTTGGGTCTTGAATCAAGAAAATTCTAGGTGAATTGAAACATACACTGATCTAAAACAATGCATATGTGGGATAAAATTAAATCACAATAAAGCACAAATTTTTATTTTAGATCAAGGAAACCTAAAAGAAAATTTTATTATTCATTTTAAAGTGATAATTATGGTTTTTTAAAGGTTATATATGAATTCATTGTCAAAAAAATAAAATTCGAGTCCATATTCCATAACCAAGGATGTTCTGAACAATTTTCATCATAACACTACTACAAAAAATAAAATTAGTTTGAAAAATTAATCTATGTTTTAATAACTCATCAGATGAATTTTATTTTTAAATAACCAACACAGATTTATCCCCCTAGAAGTTTTCTTTGATGTTAAATTTTGAGATATCTAGATTTCACCAATTTTGGGAAAAGTGTGGGAAATACCAAATTCTACAATGGTAACATGTTGACACCATTTTCTGAAGGTTTGTGTTTATTCACCCCAAGAGTTTATGTAATTCCTTAAATTATGGTGGAGTTTTTTTATTTTATTTTTTCTTATTCTTCATTCTCACATCAATTAGTAAAATTTTTTCTTTCATTAAAATCATTACACCAATTGAGGGGTAAATGATTATGGTTTAATCCAAGGAGGTCCAATGGGCTTGTATTGGAGGTTATTTCTTATTCTATTAATTTTAAATATTTTCTTTTTACAGATATTTTCATTTGATTATTTTATTTCTTCTTCATCCTTATTGAATTTTAATGTAAGGAATTTTAACTATTAATATGATATTTTACACTGGATTAACCGTGATAATGATCCTTCAATTATATAGGTTGTTTTAATTAGATTTATTTATTTATTAAAACAGAATGTTATGAGGTATTTTTTATTTCTTCATCTTAATACCCCAAAAATTTAAGAAATTTAAGATTCTATAAAAATAAAATCATTCTATCCAGCCCAAGAAATAACCATGGTCAACCAATTATTATAAATAATATACACTGAGATATTATATATTCCTAGTAATCCTAATTACATTTCTAATGCCACGACCCCAGTTACCCAGAGTTGGTGAGTTATTACATAACACTATAATGATCATAAGATATCAAGTCCTGATAAACTAATCAGTTCAGTAGCCTTGGTAGTACTATATACATACATAAGTTTTACATTACATTATTAAATTAAAAGAACACCATTGTGTCTCCTTATAAAACAATCATATCCCATATCTTATCCTATAGGTAAATCGTAATATACTTCTACACATCCTCGAAAAAATAAAACATAAAAATGGGGTGATATCAGATGCTCAATAAGGATTAAAATTTATCAGAAACTATCATAAGAAAACATAAAAATTTAAGGAAATTTATAAGACTAAAACAAAAACCTTTTAAACATAAACTTTATCATAATGTGGAAGTTATAAATCAAATAATTTGATTTACTAATTCACATGGATAATCTACTAGTTGAAAAATAACATGTAATATCAATAGCTAATTTCATAGTGATGGAATGTGTAATGTCAGACATCATTACCACATAGTCAAGACATCATGACAAGACTACAAATAATTATTTTATCAAGGCCTTATTCCAAGAAAGTAGTTTTCCTCATGAGACCTACCGATGCACGGAGGGGATATAGAGGGATCCACCCATTACTTACTATTTCCAATGCATTCCTCATTTGAAAGGGTTGAAACATAACATAAACATTTGTATTAAAACTAAAATACGAAATGTTAATACTTTAACCATAAACCATGAAAGACATAAAAATAGAACATCCAAAGTCAAACATATCATACAACTACCAATACAATATGAAATATTGTATCATAATAAATAAACATCAATTAAACATAAATTAAAACAATAGATGTTGAAATAAATGAAATCAATCCAAAAACTATTTGAGAGAAATATCTCTTTTTTAATTTAAAATCATTTAAAAGTTGTGTAATTATAAAATAAAAAAAATTATTTTTAGATTATTTATATAATCATATAAGGGAATATTGGAATGTGTTATAATTTCAGAAAATTTCTACACCCACCGTATGAGTTAAAAAACAATCTTTCCTTAATTTGTCAAAATGGTCATAAAGCGCTTTGTTTGGAAAACGACAGAAAGATTCCATTAATAACTATATTATAAAATGTAAAAAAAGCATATAAATTAAATTAACCTATAGTACAGGATATCTTAATTTTTTTTGAAATACATTTTTAAGAAACATGGATTTGGGTGACAAGGAAAAAGTTCAAGTAGATGCTTACAAATAAACAACCTCGGATAATAAAGAGATTGTAAAATTAACCCTTACCTAGTACTTTTACTTAGTAGAGGGTACATTAACCTTATGTATAATTGTTAAATCATTGTTATTAAATTATACAAGAACCAAATACCTAAATATGATATCATATATGATCCTATAATATTTCTTTGTTAATAATATTTCAGTAGTATCATTGTTTCGGGTGTAAAATGATTCATTTTCCATTATATGGTTTGTTACATAAGTCAATTTTGTTAGGGATAAGATGTATTCAATTCAAATAAATAATTATATTATGTTCTTTATCATTATTTTTAATAATCAAATAGAAATTATTCTTGAATGGTTATGATGGGGAATGAAATCCCATCTCGTCGGGGAGACGGTAAGTCGTACGTACGCACGAGCGACAATATCATTCTATTGATGGGGAAATCGTATGTAATTCGATTCTATATTATATATAAATAATAATTAACATGTTTTATTTATTATTTACATCAATTATAATCATTATTATACCCATCCAAATAATAAAGTGTTGAATATAAAATTACACCATGACGTGGAGACAATAAGCCGTACATACGCACGTCTGGTGACATTGTCATTCATATGATGGATATAATAATGAAAATGGTTGTAACATATTTATAATAACATAAAAATATTTATAATCTACTAGATTTATTATTTTAGTATGGAAACAACAAATAAAGAGGATGTGGAAGAAGAAAAAAACCTTGAAATAGGTGATGTAATAATTACCTCTTCTTCGTGTGTTTCCTTTTGATTTGAACAAAAGGGATCATTAGGTTGGATTTCTGATCAAATTAAGGACTCTATTTTGAATTTAGGGTAGTTTTTAGTATATTTTAGTGGGGGTTGTCTGGTCCAAATGGCTTTGGAGGTGTGAAGTAATGAGAAGGGTAAGTAACATTTTATAAGAGAGGTGAAGGCACTTTAAAACAATCTTGAATTATTATTTTATTATAAAATAATTTTTTGGTTTTTAATAGCTGAAAATATAGTAATTTAGATAATAAGTTGGGGATGGGTCAAAATACTCTCAACCAA
This sequence comes from Viscum album, assembly GCA_963277665.1. Lineage (NCBI taxonomy): Eukaryota > Viridiplantae > Streptophyta > Magnoliopsida > Santalales > Viscaceae > Viscum > Viscum album. The sequence goes on along the minus strand of OY728166.1, from coordinate 363,283,440 downwards.
TAGGTTTTAGAAAAGTTTAGGTGACCATACTAACCTTATCATTTATATTTAACTCTTAGTTAAATAGTTTAACATTTACCATGTCTTCTTGTATTATTATAATACATGGTTAATAAACTTACTATAAAATTAAAAGAGAACTACAAGAGGTTTATTATTTTCATATCAATAATTATATATTTATCTTTTCTAAATAGTAATTTTTTTTTGAATATTATATCATTTAATAAAATAGTATTGGTTTTAAAAACTCATTTAGGTCAGTTTTTGACACTATTTAGTATTTGGGTTATGTGAATGTCAGAACAACATGATTACTCTAAAAAAATTAATTGAATGAAAACTAAATGTCATATTAACTTATAAAAATCTTTGAATACATCAAAAGTCTCAATTTACAATTATTTTAATATTTATAATACAAATTATTTTAGTCATTCATAAATATGGTAATTATTGCACCATCATTGTGTCATAAATAAATTTAATTATTTAATGTATAAAATTTATAAATAAAATATCATGATGTAGGAAATATTTTTATCTTTATAATGAATATTTATAGTGTAATTTATATTTTATGTAACCCTATATTAAAAATGGTTTAGTTATTAACATTAGAATTTAATAGTTTTAACTCTTCTTTAAATAAAATAAAATAAATTTCCTAATATAATAAAAGTGAAAAAAAGGATAATATTTATTTCCTAAGGTTGATTTAGGTCGAAATAAACTTATCCAATAGAATTGGGACTTGTATTCAGGTAATTATAATATCATTTTTAACATGAATTTCACAATTTACTTTTAATTGTGGTAAATAAAATTCAAAAGTTACTATTCAAAAAAATTATTTTCATCCTATTGGACCACATTTTTCTTAATAATGTAAAACGTTTCTCTAGGATTTTTGAAATTAAATTCATATTCGTGGTAAAATTATGTTTTAGGCAATTTTGAAAATGTTCCATAAAGGTGGTTAAAATAGGTTAATATAGTCCAATAAAATTTTATATATCTAATCTTATTATAAAATATATCCAATCAATTAAATTGGACTAATATAGGTATTATATATATAGTATTACTTTAAAATATATTTAATTAATAATATTAATTATTAAAATGAAAATTCGGTTTTAAACAATAACACAATGTTTTTCACTATTCATCAAAAATGGAAAGTTTTCCGAAAAATACCAAAAATTGACACTAAGCTAATTTTGATATTATGAATCCAAAAACAATATACATTTTGAAAATTAAAATTTATAAAATTTATAAATTTGGGAATTATTATTCATAACTTTTTTCTAAATGGCTAGTTTGATTTGTCGTAGTGTGCTCAAACTCAAAGTTGTGTATAGCGCAAGCTATTATATTATTCTAAGAGACACGAATCGTGGAAGTTTGGGGTGTTACATTCTTCCCTCCAAATAATTTCATCCTAGAAATTTCTATAATTTTACTACATAAAAATATTTGGGTGGTTATTCATCATAAGTTCCTCAAGATCCCATGTTGCCTCTTCCATTTTATGGTTTCTACAAAGAAGTTTTACCAGACGAGTCATCTGCCTTGTCAACAAATGTTACCTTGTATCAAGAATCCTGATAGGCTCATCATAATAAGACAGAGTGGTTTCCAGTTCTATTTCTTCATAGGTGAGTACATGCTTTGGTTTAGGCGTGTATTTTCTCTACACTAATTCGTGGAACACATCATGAACTTTTGGGAGACTTAGCAGCACTGCCAAATGGTATTCTATAACTCCAATTCATTCTAGAATTTCAAAATGGATGATGTACCTAAGACTTAATTTTCCCTTCTTAATGAATCATATAACACCCTTACATGGAGATACCTTCAAGAAAACTTGATCTCCTTCTTGAAATTCAAAATCTTTCCTTTAGTTATCGATATAGATATTTTTCCTGCCTTGAGATGCTTTGATGTGGGAATGGATAATCTTCACCTTTTCCATTTTTTCCTCAACAAGTTCTGGGCCTACGAGTTATCCTTCACCAACATCACCCCAATAAGTTTGTGTCTGATATCTCATTCTATAAAATGCTTCATAAGTTTCCATCTTAATACTTGAATGAAAGCTATTGTTATAAGAAAAATTCTAAAATAGGTAAATACTGATCCCACATACCTTGAAAGTCATGTGATAAAGATCTCAAAATTTATTCTATGGTTTGATTAATCCATTTTTATTGTCCATCAGTTTGAGGGTGGTAGGTAGAGCTTAAATGAAATTCACTATCTAGGTATTTCTGAATACTTTTACATAATCTTGATGTAAAACAGGGATCACAATTAGAAATAATCGATAGGGGCACACCATGATGTCTTACAACATCATTAATATATAGTCTTTCTAAACATTCAATTGGTAAATCATATCTTATTTAAAGGAAATGTGATGACTTGATAAGATGATCAACAATCACCCATATTGAATGATTCATTATAGGAGTCTTTGGTAGCCTCATGACAAATTATATCGTAATATCATCCCATTTCCACTTAGGTATGGGAAGAGGTTACATGAGTCCTCCAAGATGATTTCTTCCACCCTTCACCTATTGACAAACAATACATCTTGACACATAATCAGCAATTTCCCTCTTCATGTTTACCCATAAAAAATTTCCTTTTAAATATCTATACATCTTAGTGCTACCAGGGTGTGTGGAGAAATTGGAGTTATGAACATCATCCAACAATTTTCTTTTTAGATTAGGTATACCGGGAACACAAATCCTCTTCCCAAATTTCAAAATTCCATCTTCATATATGAAGTCAATCAATATCCCATCATTAAAATCTTTAATTTTCTTTTGAAACTCATCATCATCATTCTGAGAACATTTTATCCTTTCTAGTAAATATCAATTGGAAACCATTTAAAAAAGTATCTATTTTTCACCTTCCATGATTATTCCCATATCCATATTTACTATATACAAGAACATAGGATCCCTTTCAGCTCTCATATTGTTTAGAACTCTATGATCCTTTCTGATCAAAGCAAGTTCCACATTATTTTCCTTCCCCGGGTGGTAGTGTATTATGAAATCATAATCTGTTAGTAGTTCAAGCCATCGTCTTTGCCTCATGTTGATTTCCTTCTATGAGAAAATATACATCAAACTCTTATGATCAGTATATATGTCCCATTTTTTACCATAGAGGTAGTGTCTCTATATATTCAAAGAAAATATTATAGCTGTTAATGCAAAATCATGAGTGGGATCGTTTTATTCCGGAATTTTTATCTCTTGTGATGTATATGTAATAACTCTATCATTACGCAAAAGGAAACAACCAATTCCTTTCATCGAAGCATGAATTAAAATAAAAAACCCATCATTCCTTGATTGTGGATTCAAGATAAGATAATTGACTAATATTTTCTTCAAATTATAAAAAATTCTTCACAATATTTTCTCAAAAAAATTAACCCCTTTACCTATGAGATTGGTTAATGGGTTATCCAATCGGGAAAAATTCTGTATGAAGCACCGATAATAACCTGCTAAACCAATAAATCTACATACCACAGTTATACTCATCGGTACAAGAAATTCTTGTATTTCCCTTTTTCGTTGATGTATTAACAGAGATTTCATCCTTAGAGATAGTATAGACAAGAAATGAAATCTAATAAATCCTAAATTTACACTTGCTAAACTTACCATATAATTCATTTCTTCTAAGAGTATTTAAAATAGTGCACAAATTATTTTCATGATCTTTATAGGTTTTGGAGTATACCAAGATATCATCAATAAATAACACTACAAATTCATCAAGATATTCCAAGAAGAAATTATTCATTAGATCCATAAAAATAGAGGGTGAATTAGTCAGTCCATAAGCAACTAATGTAAACTTGTAATGCCCATACCTAGTTTAAAATGCTGTCATTGGAATGTCTTCCTTATTCATGAAAAAGTAATAATATCCACATCGAAGGTCAATATTTGAAAAATTTTGAGCTCCATGAAGTTGATCAAATAAATCATCAATGTGAGGTAGGGTATACTTGTTATTTATTGTTATAGCATTGATCTCCCTGTAGTAAATGAACAACCTCATAGATCCATCTTTCTTCTTAAGAAAAAGGACACCAGATCCCCATGAAGAAATAGTAGGGTGAATAAATCCTTTATTACTAAATTCCTTTTGTTGTTTCTATAGTTCCACTAATTCTGCAGTGTCCATTCGGTAAGGAGTCTTCGATATAGTCCTGGAAGCATGAATTAATTCAATCTTAAACTCAATATCTCATTCTATAGGATATCCAGGTACGTCCTATGGAAACACATCAACATATTCCAGATCAATTGGTACATTCTCTACTTGAACATTCCTTTCCTCACCCATAGTTACTTCACTCTTTTCCAACACAATAATTGAATTTAGTAGAGCTACTAGGGGTGGATCCAGATGATAATCAGATGGTTATGTTTCTTCTCTAAAGATAGGGTATTCTTTATCATTGTCAACAATTGTAACATCCTTCTTATTAACATAAATATTTGCATCATGGTCTAAAAGACAATCCATTTCAAGGATTATTCCTAACTCAATCATGGGTATGATGATGATAACAACAGATAAAGCACATTTATATGCCATAATGGTAACTGAATCACAAAACATTTGTGAAATGTTATGTCCCTTATGAGTTTTGACTAAAAACTACCTTTTTAAGTAAAATTGGAAATTTATAATTTTCATGGAAAACAAGGATTATATGAAAGAATGTGATGTCCTAGAATCAAATAAATCATTGCCCAAATTTGAATAAATGATTAATGTACTTTCCACCATGTCATTCGGAACTTCAACCTCTGTAGTTGTGATCACATAATCTTGGAATTTCTCCCTTAAACTTTTATGAGGTAGGTTACCTTGAATCTTAGTAAATTAATTTTCATAATTCACCATTTCTTTAGAACTATAACATTCAACATTAACATCATCTTTCTTCCCCTTGCAATCACAGCCATGGTAGATTTTTTCTCCACACTTGTAACAGACTCACATTCCCTTTAGGAAAGTACCGGGATTTATCTTCCCCAATTTACTATCAGGTGGAAATTAAACATTTCCCTTCTTCCCCTTATTTCCATTTCTAGAGTGTTTAGAAGCTCTATTCTCCTCTTGCTTTTCTTTAAAATCCTGAAACATAGAAAAATAATTTTCTATCATGATATCACATGAGACTGTGTCTTCGTATGGTGAGAGTGATTGTGAGACTAATTCTCGACGAATAATTTTTTTGAACCCATCAAAGAATAAATCAATCTTACTCCTTGGGTTACGTATATAATCAGCATCATGCCTTGCTATCCTTATAAATTTAACCTTTTACTTTTTTGAAATTTTCATCCTCTTTTTGCCTCAGACTCAAGAAATTTCCTCTTCATGTCTGCTTAATGTTGAAAAAGAATGCATTTTTCTAAGAAAAGATCTTTAAACTACCTCTATTACATATTTGATGCTTCTTCATCCTCCATTGTGTTTTAAATTAATGACCACCATTGATATGCATCTCATGTGAGGTGATAAACTGCCATGACAAATTTTTTACTTTTCGTTATTCCCCAACGTATGAAATATTTTCACTAATGAACATAACTATTTTTGTGCTATAAATGTATTTGTATTCCCATTGAATGCTAGTGGTTTTTACCTCATGAAAAAGTCTAACATTTATCCTCTGCATTGTGGATCAGGGTGCTCTGTACAAGAAAATATATTATTCATAACCTGATTGAGTGGTCCCAATACGGTTATAAGATGTTCAGCACAAGTTTCATCACTAGATCCACTATAATTATCGTGACTCGGAGGGAAATACCTACATAGATTATATGAGTTGATAAATTTTCTATTCCTTCCACTATGCATCATATCTAAACAATGTCATACACAATATTAGTTTATGAATCACAATGCATAATTACAAACTAGTAAAATACCTAACATACATTGAACAGTTTATGTATATAATCCATATTCATAAAAAAATTTCCTTGATAAATTATTTACTCATAAATCCTTCATAATTGTTTATAATGAAAATGTTTATTATCCTAAGAATATCCCCCAGGAGTGTCAAACCAGGTGCCCAATAAGGCCCGTTGTCGTGTACGTAGATACTTCAGGTCAATCTCAAAACTCTTTGTCAAAGTTTTCACTCCTAGGTACATATGTTCCAAAACCACATCCACTTGTAGTATCTAGACATTGGTTTCATTCTTGGAAAACTAACATAATATCTAAATTACCAAAATTTTTGGATGTTCCTCTATATTAATCCATAAACTCTATCTTAGGGTAATGATATCTAATCAATGTTTTTCTAAATATAGTTTCTAATGTTTGTACTAATCTTCCTTTTATACCAAAAATAATTTCCCGACCCAATTTACCCAGATTCGGTGCCTTATTATATAACATAGTCATGATCACAAGAGATCAAGTCTGAAAAGACCGATTATTTTAGCAGCCTTGGAAGTTCTAGATACATACTAAATTGTTACATTACATTATGAAATGAAAATAACAACACTGTGTCTCCTTAGAACACACTCATATCCCAGAGCCTATCCTACAGGTCCATCATAATATACTTCTTTACAACCTGGAAAAAATAAAACATACGAAAATTGTGAGCTCACATGATCAGTAAGGATAACAATATAGCGGAAACTATCATAAGAAACCATAAACATTTAAGGAAATGTATAAGACGAAAACACAATACTTTTACACATAAACATCAGCATAATATGGAAAAGATAAATCAAATAATTTCATTTACTTATTCACATAGATATTTTACTAGTTGAATAATCACATTTAATATCAATAGATAATTTCATATTGATGGAATGAAAAATTTTGGACATCATAACCACATAGTCAAGGCTCATGCCAAGACTACAAATAATGATTTTGTCAAGGCCTTATGCCAAGGCACTGGTTTGTTTTGTGAGACCTAATAAGGCATCTAGAGGGTATATTGGGCCCCACTTGTCACTTACTATGTCCAATGCATTCCTCATATGAAAAGGTTGAAACAAAACATAAACATTTTTATTAAACCAAACATACGATATTTTAATAATTTAACTATAAACCATGAATGAAATAAAAATATCCCATCAACAGTCAAATATATCATAAAAGGATCAACACAATATGTAATATTGTATCATAATAAATCAACTTCAATTAAACATAAAATCCTACAATAGATGTTTACATAAATGAAATCAATCCAAAAACTATTTGGGAGAAATATATCTTTCTACTATAAAATCATTGAAAAGTGGAATAATTATAAAAGAAAACATTTATTTTGAAAATATTAATATTAGTTTATAAGGTATGCTTAGAAGGTTTTATAATGGATGAAAAATGCCACACCCACTATATAAGTTAAAAACATTCTTTCCATAATTTGTCAAAAAGTTCATAAAACACCTTGATTGGAAAATGACAGAAGGATTCCTTTCAAACCATTTTATAAAAAGTCAAACATGGGTATGAATGTATTCAACCCATATTATAGGTTATAGAAAAAAATTTTGTAATACATTTTTGAGGAACATAGATGTGGATGACAAAGAAAAAATTCCCAGTAGATATTTACGTATAAACAACCTCGGATATTAAAGTGATTGTAAAATTAACCCCTAACTTGTACTTTTTTAGTCAAGGGTATGTTAACCTCATGTATAATGGTTAATTAATTGTTACTAAATTATACCATAAACAAATACATAAATATGATATCATATATGATCCTATAATGTATCTTTGTTACTAATATTTCAGAAGTATCACTGTTTCGAGTGTTAAGTGATTCATTTTCTTTTATATGTTTAGTTAAGTAAGTAATGTTTGTTATGGATATAATGTATTATATTCATATGTATAATTGTATTAAGTTATTAAACAATATTTTTAATCATAAAGTGGTTATTATTCTTAACTGGTTGTGATGGGGAATGAAATCTCATCGCGTCATGGAGACGGTATTGAGTACGTATGCACGAGCGACAATATAATTTTATTGATGGTAAAATCATATGTAATTGGAAGTTATATTATATATAAAGAATCATTAACATGTTTTATTTATTATTTGCATCAATTATAATCATCATTATACCCATCCAAATAATGAAGTGCTGAATAACAAACAACAACACGATGTGGGGACAGTAAGCCATACGTACTCACGTATGGTGACTTTGTCATTCATAGGATGGATAGAATAATGAACATGGTTATACCATATTTATAATAAAGTCACAATATGATGAAATTACTAGAGTAATTATTTTAGTATGGAAATAAAAAATAAAGATGAAGTGGAAGAAGAAAAGAACCTTGATAGATGTGATGAAATAATTACCTCTTCTTTGAGGTGTTTCCTTTTGATTTTAACAAAAGGGATCCTTAGGATTGATTTTTGATCAAAGTAAAGCCTCTAAGTTGAATTGAGGGAATTTGGGAGGATATTTGAGTATGGGTTGGTAGAGCCAAATGGCTTTGTAGGTGTGAAGCTAAGAGAAGGAGATGTACCTTGTTATAAGAGAAGTGAGGAGGACTTTAGGAAAAACTTAAAATATTACTTTATTATAAAATAATTTTCAGTTTCTAAAAGATCCAAATGAATTTATTTCTATGATAAGGTGGTTATGGGTTGAAATCATCTCAACCAATAAGTTTTAGATAAGTTTAGGGGACCATATTAACCTTATCTTTTAGATTTAACTCTTAGTTAAATAGTGTATCTTTTACCATGTCTTTATGTATTATTATAATACATGGTTAATAACATACTATAAAATTAAAAGATAACCTAAAGTGTTTTATTAATGACATATCTATCATTATATAATTCTCTTTAATGAACCATTTAATTTTAGGAATGTTATATCACTTAATAAAATTGTATTGGTTTTAAAAACTCATTTATGTCAGTTTTGACACTATTTAGTATTTGGGTTTTGTGAAAGTCATAAAAACGTAATAATATTGAAAAAAATTCTTTTAATCAACCCTAACTTGTCATATTAACCTAGAGAATTAGTGGAATTCATAAATATTCCCAATTTACATTTATTTTAATATTTATAACATCAATTATTTTAGTCATTCTTTAATAAGGTAATTAATACATCATCATTATGTCATAAATAAATTTCATAATTTAATGTCTAAAAATTATAAATAAAATACCATGATGTTGGAAATATTATTAGGTTTCTAATTAATATTTATAGATAAATTTATCTTATGTATAACCCTATATTAAAATTGGTTTAGTTATTAAAATTATATTCGAACACTTTTAACTCTTCTTTAAACAAAATATAATAAATGCCTGAATCTAATCCATGTGGATAAAAAAGGATCATATGTTATTCCTAAGGTTTATTTTTTTTAAATACACTTATCCAGTAAAATTAGGACATGTGGTATGGTAATTATAATAACATTTTTACCAATAATTACCCTATATACTTTTAAACGTGGTAAATAAAATTCAAAAATTACTATTCAACAAAAATTATTTTCATCATATTGAACCGCATTATACTTACTGATTTCAATCATGTCTCTTAGATTTTTGAAATTCAATTCACAGAAGTAGTAAAATTACATTTTATGAATTTTTTCAAATGTTCCTTGAAGGTGGATAAAAGAACATTAAATATTTCAATAAAATTATATATATATATATATATATATAACTTTATTATAAAATGACTCTAATGAATTAAATTGGACTATTAGAGGTATGATTTATCTATTTTGACTTTAAAATCAATTTAAAAAAAATATTATTTATTTAAATAAAAAATTTATTTTAAACAATAACATAGTGTTTTTTTCACTATTTATCAAAAATTGAATGTTTTCAATAAAATTACTAAGAAATCACCATAAGCTAATTTTGATATTTAGAATCCAAAAAAGAAGTCCATATTGAAAAAAACCAAAAAGTGGGTATTAATATTCATAATATCTTTTAAAATGCCTAGTTTGATTGGTTGTGGTTTGTTCAAACTCGAAGTTGCGTACAATGATAGCTATTGTATTATTCAAAAATAAATGTACCTTGAAAGCTTGAGGTGTTAAAAAATCATCCCAAAAAATTTTATATATTATATCCAAATCACTCTATATGATGATCATGTGTCTTTTGGTTCCTTCTTAGTCCTATATGGATATTATAACCATAGTTATACTATAAGTGACTACTTCAACCTAGTATGTAAATTTGTGTGAACAAAATAACGACACACACAGTGTGCCAAAATTTACACGGAACACTACTTGTATGGTTAACCAAGGGCACATTATGTGTAATTCTCAATTATACAATGTGTACCTAGTTCTGCAATCTAGTGACCTTGCCCCCACTAGATATACCTACCTACATTCTTCATGAGTTTTTGGTTTGTTCTTCACCATAAAATATTAGTTTAATGTGTTATCCCAATGGAAGGATAATAAAAATATTATGAACATGAAGAAAACCAACACATTAAAATAATAATATAAATGAAAAAAATATAAATTCAAATTTTTTGACCTTAATAACACTTAAATGATCTAGGGAGCTACGGAAGCATTATGGGGAGACGCATTTTTTATTTTTTTGGATATCAATGGATTATAAGTAAATAACTAGAAGAACATAGCCTAAAATATCTAAATAATATATTTTAAATTTAATTTATAATTAATATAATCATGAATTATCTCATCCATGGTAATTGTCTTAATCAATTTCCATTCTAATATTATTGTAACCTTTTTAGTGGTGGATAATTCATTTGATTATTCCTCAATACATATAAAAACATGTGATATGAATCTTTGACATCTGTTCTTTGTATTTTGAGTTCTATATAAGAGAAATGATAAAATTATATGATTTTATGAAATTTTGTTTCCAAATAAATTCAATTTCCTTGATATCTTCCATTGAATGCATCACTGACTTTAAACAAAGTGTGAAAATAATTTTAAAATATTATTATTTATGATAATAATTATTGATTAGATATTGGAATTATGGGTATGAATAATATTAACTAAATTTTGAAAATATATAGTTTTCACACACACACACAAAGATATATTTAATGATTTTTTACCAATTAATTATAAACGAAAACAGAAACCATTTGAATATATAAAAATCTTTTTCTGAAAAAATATTTTAATGCACACAAACACATTTTATCTCAACAATAAAATAAATAATTTTTTAAAAATTATTTTAATGAACCTTAATAATTATATATTAAATAAAAAATTTTAACATTCATACAATGGTTTTTCAGTTATGAGATAAGAATAAATCAATTTTATGTTTAATTCTATATTTTAAAAATTCATATCAGTCTCATTTTGTAAAGTTATTTTAAAATTAATTATTTCAAAAATAAGAAATTTTATTTGAGCTAAATTTATTTTTTAAATAATTGTTTCAAAATTTTATTAGAGATAATTTTTTTATCTAATATTCTGGAATTTTTTTAGTGAATTGTAGAGAAATATAATATTTTATTAAGAATTGATTTTTTTTAAACAATTTGCGAACATAAAATTTATGTTAATTTGATTCTAAAAGAAATATTTTTTAAATTATATCATTATTAATACAATATATTTCATTATAGTAAACTTTATATTGAATTTTTTTTATAAAAGCATTTTAAACATTCGAGAACTTTTTCTTAGGAATCTCGTTCTTTTGTCACATATGTGGGTTTAATTTTAAATTAAAATTCTCCACTTCTATGAATGGAATTTAGAATGTTTTATTTTGTATTTAAAATAATAGTAATTAATATTTTTTAATAATTCCAACATGATTTTTTTCAAAATTAATATTAATAACTGTAAAAATTAATTGATGTAGTTAATGTTTAAAATGGTATTACTGTGGGGTTAAACTAAAATGATAATGGTAAATTTTCTAAAAAAACATGTCTAAAACCTATTTTCTAGAAAAACATTATCCATATAATATCCCATTTAATAATATATTTTAATTTTTATGGTTATTTCATGGTAAAGACTTTATAATGTTTGATAATTTTTCTAAATTTTTTTAAAAATTCCATATAGGTCCCTTTCCACACTTATAAAACAGCACCCCACTCCTCTCCTCTTTATAAAAATTAAACCATTTCATTCAAAAATTTCTACCCAGATAAATTCCTTAATTATATCATAATATCCAAAAGTCTTTATTTTTGTAGTGAATTCATCCTATGAAGCCTTTATAAACCTATTGAGGTTTTCCAAAGAATATGAAAAATTAATAAATTTTAATTTTTGTTTTATTTATTCTTCCACCTCCTTACTATATTATTAATAATTTTTGATATAATATTGATATTATCTACTATATACTGAGATGTTATTGTGTTAGTGAAATAATCTAAATCCTTAACATCTTCTATAAAAAGGAAACGAAACTATTAATCATGTGTCTGATGGACTACCGACTCACGAATCGATGTAATTAGTTTTCCTTCACCACTGAACATGAAAATATATAGTGGTGGAAATAATATATTATCATGATATTTATTATATTATTATACTTAATTAATTATAATGTTACATATTCCTTCTTAATATCAATTTTGTGGAAATTCAATAACTTCGCTCATGTATATAGTGGGATACCACCTCACAAAGAAATGTGATTCATTTTTCACTTATGACTTACATGGGAGGTAATATAAAACAATTAATGAATATAACTGATATATATGAAATAATAATGAATCTTAAATTTTTATATATTATTTGTGTTTCGTCAATTCTATCCGTCATGAAAATGGAAACAACTTCTATACGTATGTACATCCAACCATATCATGAATGGTGGAATTCATTTTCTATATATTAATTTTATAGATTACTCTAAATAAATATATAATTAGTTTATATGATAATTATATCATGGATAAAATTCTTGAGATTATGGGATGATGATAAAATTAATATGACAGAAAATGAAAAATCAAAACATATATGAAAATCAAAGGAGTTATAACATGAAACATTATTTTAACATGGATTTGACGATAAATGTTAAAACTATATTATATGTAAATTATATATGGATTGAAACATATTTGTACGATTATATAATATATTTATAATAAAAATATATACATTATATAGTAGGTATTAATATGTACGAAATAGTTCAAGACTTATAGTATTGTTATTTTGTATAAATTGACTTCTTTGGGACATATGTTATGTTATTCACCTATCATATTTTATGTGGAGTATATAAAAAATCATTTAAATTTTATAAAATTAATTTATTTTTTCTTATTATATTTAATTTTCATTTCAAAGTAATTATCTCATGGGTATCATGATTCAGAAGAAACCCAAGTGATAAAAGTTTTATTTTACAATCTCATTGCTTATCGAGATTATATATGATTTATTTTTAGATGATGCAATATTATGATCTAAGTATAAATAAACATAATTATTTTTTTTATTATGTTTATTTCTTGAGATTATATGTTTTCCTTTCATTTTATTTTCTTTAAGAAGTAAAGAGACCAAATTAATGTTTAAAAAAAGATTTTTTCTCTCTTCGGTTGATAATTCTTTTTCTTCCATGTCCATGTTTTAGAAAAATGTTTTAAAGGATTTTTTACTATTATTCAAATATATTTTAAATAAATTTTTACCCATGTTATACATTATATAATACAGTTTTAAAGAAATCTTCTTTTTACCCAAACAAGACCATTTTGGACTGTACTAATATGTGAAATAAATATTTCTTTTTAAATGTATGAAATGAATGATATTTCCAAAAAAAATAATAAATAAATGATTTAAAGATTACATTTATATTTTCATGTCTATTTTAAAATAATTGTTTTTCATTAATTTTTGAGAATGATTTAGATTTTTGAGAATAATTTTCATGTTCAAATACATATTTTTCTATATAAATGTTCAAAGTGATCTTTCAAAATCATATTCCATATAAGATGAAATCATTTAATATTTCTTAAGGTTTACTACGGTTATAAAAAGATAAATTCATCATTATTTTATATCTATATGTTAATGTTCATGATGATATGACATTTATAAAACCCAATCAATTCCATTATTTATGAATAAATGATCAAATGTTTATGAAACTCGTTTCGTTTCAATAAGATATCCTATGATGACCTAATGAAATGCTTATGAAACCCATCTAATTTTAGAAGGTAATGTTGTAATGAATTTTTTATGAATTCCATTTATATTCATAGGTTCTCATAATATGAATGTTTTATGATCCTAAGTAATCATTGTGTATGGTTTTCATTTTGTGATGGTGGTTATGTTATAAACAATGATGGTGGTTATGTTATAACAAAGTATGATGGAGAAATTAAACCCAAGGAAATGAGGAACATATATACCCATCCAATTAATTCGGTAAATATTTTTATTCGATCATATAAAAATATGAATCAATTTGAAGGTCGTGATCCATAATGGGAAATAAATAGATGATCTCGATCCATAATGGGAAACTGGTGATGATTCATGGTCTACTAAGTTTGATAGTCTTGGTAGTTAACCTTGAAAAGTGAAATGGTTTCTATTCAAATATTGGTTTTGAAATTTTATGAAATGATATTATGGTTCATGAATTATGATGATTTAAAAAACTTATGAATCATGTCTTTTGAATGATAATTCTTTATACCATGACTCATTTTTAGGATCTATGACAGGTTCACTATAAAATATCTATGTTATGCTCATGATCCTATAACCTTACATTTATATTATTACTTCACATTATCATAAAATTATATCTCCATGTTTATCCCTTAATGAACATTTGATCTCATGGATTCTTTTGTTTCCATTCATCTTTTTATGAAGAACGGTTTTAAATAGGGTATGTTTAAAAGGAACAAAATGGGGTAATATATTAAAGGGAGGTATTTAATATATTTCCTTAAATGATATTGTTATCAATATGTTCTCTAAATAAACTTTACCAGTAAATTCCTTAGGATTTTATTTTTTAATTTATTGAATAATCATCTAAAAAATATGTGATATTTATGTAAGAAAATCCAGGGTCATTATAGAAACCATATACTTTACTCCATTCACTATTGATCCCTACAATATCTATTAGTCCTTGAATGTTTTCAGAGGGTGGTTATCATAACAAGATCTTGAGATAATTACCAATATAATATCAATTGTCTAAATAACTATAGTCCTACAAATATTTTGTTTGTTTTTTATATACTTAGGGTTAACCAATAAATAGTTTCATACATGATATAATCAGATAATTTAATCTAAGTAATTCCCCATGTAAGATAATATTATTTTTATTTTTATTTATTTTCTATTAAATATATAATATAACATCATATATTAGTTAATTAATATTTGTCTAAATTATATTAAATAAATACATTATTTCCATACGATCATTAATACGAGTTCCCATGAAATTTATCCAACCATAAATAATAAAATGTTTATCCATTAAAAAAAGTATTAATTTTGTAAATAAATAGGTATTATATTCACTAATGTCACGATGAAGTGTATATTTTAATATTCACATAAAAAAATCAATATTTTAATTAATATCATCCCTAAACAAGGGAAAAAAATTTATTTATTACCTTATGAGTAAGAAAACAACATATTATAGTCAATTAAAATATTCCAGACTCAAATATTATAGGCTAGAATTTCTGAAAACAATATTTAATTCAATAAATAACATTTCACAAGATAGTAATAAATTTATAATAAATATTGAATTCAGAATAATTTTATGAGAGTATGTATTGGAATAGTTTGTAACCCTCTAGGAACCTTTCTCAATAGATGTTGCTGAAAAAACCTGATGTCCATGATCAAAATTTTACAACACTTCAAGGAACACATAAAGAATTTAATTAATATAGAACCTACACAAAAATTTCTATGATTATTACATTTCAATATAATGACCTTTTTTACTGATATTTCATTAAAAAGGTTGAAAATGTGGGTTGTCACATATATGATCAACTTATCATTCTTTGAAATTCCTAAATAAACTGGTCTATTTCCTCTGTATAATGACCTATAACATAATAAAACAATAATTATGTGGATTATAACAAGGTTTTAAATTTCATACAATTCCATGAAAATTTTCATTTATAGTTTTTTAGAATTTGTTAAATCGTTACACAGAAAATTGGAAACATTCAAGGATTGTAATTTTTTTTACAAAAATACGGCATTAAGTGTACAACCATGATTCATTAAACCCACTTTTTCATAGTTCAATAGGATTAAACATAGTGAAATTATTGAACATGTCAACATTTATTCTCATCCTTTGATCTTGTTAAAAATATTTCAAAATGTGGGATGAGAAAAACAAGGCTTATTGGGGGATATAAAAATATTTGAATACAATTAGTTGATGGAAAAACATGAAAACCCATGAAGTTGTATACATTTTTTACAATAAAATACCACAAATATAAACAAATCATTTACATGTATTAAAATAAACATTGTATTATAGAAAACAATTATAGTCCATTATTAATTATAGAATAAAATAAAGGCATCTTGAGGCCCATTAGAACTGATGAAAACATTTAAAAACCACTCATATTTGTAGTTTATAAATTTTTCTTACCTTATGAAATGAACCAATTTACATAAAAATTTAAATCATAATATAGGTATCTTTTATCATCATTTTCATTACTACAAATAACTCATTTCAAAACAATATTATAATAACTGAATCCTAGTTAATTCTATAGGGGTAAAAAACCAATTATCTTCTTTATGTTTCATATTTGAGGGAAAAATAATTAACCAATTAATTGGGGATCTATATCAGGCTCTCCCATTATATTGATTTATATAGGGCTCACCCATTATCATCTATAATTCTATATTACCATATCATGAAAAAACATTTTTAATCTTTTATTTTTTCCTCACAAAATATCAGTTGAACCCATAATAAAAACATTTTCCCTTTTCACCAAATCATAAAGAGAGATATATTTATTCATTAGAAACAATTAATAATGAAATATTCTCATAATATTTTTAATCATATATAATTTTAAAACACATATTAAATTGTAGAGTAATTTTGATAATGAATAATGGCTGAGACAGTAGGAAAAAGAATTCAACCCATATATGTTAAAAATATTATTTTTTACATGGATAATAAAATTCAAGAATTGATCATATTGAAAATTTTCAACATATTCAACATTATAGCATAATAAAAAATTAAATTATATTCAAAAATAAAATTTAAAATTCTTTTTTTGTATAAATACGAAAATTATTAAAACAAATAAAATAACTAAGATATGGGGAGGATATTTAAATATATTTAAAACAATATTTTAAAGGAAAATACCTTACATGGGTATAAACTAACCCCAATTATACTATAATTTCATAGGTTTCAATGATTAATGGTCTCAAATTTTCTTTCTTACCAAAATTCATTACACACTTCCAAGGAGATACTTTTAAAAAACATGATTTCATTCCTCAAACAAGAAATATTTCTTCCTATTATATTCATAACTTTTTCACCTTCCTTTATTTTCATTTATATAGTGTTGGATCATATTGACCATATAAATCACCTCTTCTACACACTTTTTCCTCAAAAACTTCATTTCAACAACATCATCCTAACATGATAGAGTTTGACATCAGATTCTGTATAATTCCTCAAAATGTGTCATCTATATACCAGATAAGAAATTTCTATTACAATAAAATTATATAAAATAAAGATATTTATCTGAAATTAACTACTGATATAATAATTTAGATCATGTATATTATTCCAAAGTCAAAAGTATTCATTCTAGTGATCTAACAAATTGAGAATAAAAATTTGTACTAAAATTTAATTTTTTCCCCAAAAATGTCTAAAGAAAATTCCTAAATTTATTTGAAAAATATGAATCAAAATTATATAGAATATATAGAGGTAGTCAATGTAATCTAATGATCTCATTATATTGAATTCTGGAAATTTGATCCAAATACCTAGTATCTCAAATATTATGAACCTTTATAGATTTAGTCAAACAGTCAATAATAGAGAAAATAAATTTATTACATTGAAATGTAATTGGTAATCCCACCGAAAATACATGGATATATTCCCTCATTTCCATTCAGATATGGAAAAATATTAAAACATACCCTTTATTATTGGTCACTCATCTTTAAATTATTAATATGTTCAATATTTAATGGTAAATTATAAAATTTTATTTTTTATTCGACCCCCATAAATAATATTTATGAAGGTATCTGTACATATTAGTTATGTATTGATTAGTGTAAATTAGAGAGATATGAAATTAACATTACATTTAATTCTTTAACATGTAATCACTGGGAACACAAAAGCACTTTACAAATCTCACAACACCTTCTTTATCAATGATAAATTCAAAAGACATACAGTTTTTTTTTCATATTCTAGCATTAAATGGAAATCATGATTATAATTTTGTGTATTCAAATTCTTTTCAAGTAATGATGAATGCACTAACACTTGAACGGAAAGATTATAAGTACCCATATTCATAATTTCTATATTAATATTCATTAAATCATTAATTAGATTATAATCTTCCAAACATAGCATGGTAAATAATACATTATCATTAAAACAAAATCTAGTAGCTATATTTTTTTCATGGATGATATTAAATCATACAATCATAATACTTAATCATTTCAAGACATATTCTCCACCTCTTGGTCAACTCCTTTTGAGTGAATATAGACATTAAATTTTTTGGAAAGTTATATTTCAATTTTTAACCCATATAAAACATATCTACAAATTTCCAATTCAAAAACAACCATTGCATGTCCAATAACATGTGTAGGGTAATTCTTATCATGGAGATTCAATTAATGTGAAGAATATAAACGTACATGACCATCTTGAATCAATAAACATCACATTAACTTAAATGACTAATCACTATATATAAAAAAATAACCATTTATTATTGGATAAGATAACATTGTATTATTATCTAATCATCTTATAAATACCACGAAAAATCCATCAAAATCCATTTTCAAGAATACTTTAACTCCCTTTTTAGTTAACCTATTTAGTCATCGAGAAAATTAAAAAATTATTTCAGTAAACCATCAGTATTAACGCATTAACCAATAAAACAGTAAAATTAAGAGAGATTTGTAAGATTTTTCTACTATTTAACCAAGTTATGTTTAGTGGGATCATTAGTTATATGATATTTATAAACAATATTCTCATGTAATAAAAATAGATTCATCCAAAATTCATATTAAATTTATTTTATATACAACTTATTTTATTTAAAAATTTAACAAAATACCCTTTGGAATTTATCACATTCCTCATAACTTTAATAATAAACTAGAATTTCATTAAGTAATCCCTCTAAAAAATAAACAAAATAATCATGTAAACCTCTATTCATAAGATTCGTAAGTACATCAGGTGAAATCATAAACCCAAAATTCATAACGACATATTCATAATTCTCAAACCTAGAATGGAGTACCATCCATGTAATTTATTCCCCTATTACCTTCATGTGGTGCTACTCGGGACGAATATAAAATGTTGAAAACTACTAAGAACCCTAGAGTTGATCAAACAAATAATACATATGAGGAAAAAAATATGTGTTCTTAATGATGATTTTATTAATTTCTCTATATTCAATGAAAACTATAGTTGAACCATCCTTAATTTTAATAAACATATAAGAGCACCCTGAGGTGAAGTGTTATAATGGATGAAACCCATGTCATGAAATTCATGTAAATACTTTTTCAATTTTAATAACACAAATAAATTCATTTAATTTGGAGGTTTTGAAATTAGATTAGCATCATAAACAAAGTCACAAATAATCATAGCCTCTCAAACCATTATTACACCTAGAAAATCATTTTGAAATATAACCATGTCTTCATTTAATAGTGGAACATAACCAATTTAACAACCCATTTCTTCTCAATAATATGTGCAGGATAACTTTAACATTAAATTTTATCAATTTCTCAACTTCATGAAATGTTAATAAAGGTATATATTCATTTTTGTGTACACTCAAGACTTTGGATATAACATTTTAGTGAGAAAATATTTTCAAACACAACAATTAATATATATTAATATCAAAGTTAAAGATCAGATTCGATTGTTTTAGGTTTCTCCCTATCATCATGCATACCTAACAAAGAGTTCATAGGCCCCCAATTGTCTTGGATAGTAGATATAAAGATACCATTGTAAATATATCTATTTAAAAATAAAAATTTATTTGGGGATGGTCATGATACTTGGAAGATATTGATAAGTATTGGTGTGAAGTATAATGATGTTTAACATAAATGTAAGAGATAAAGGTACAACAATAGATCCTAGAAATCACAATAAATCAAGAATTCATCATGTTTTCCCCACTTAATTCCATTTTTCCTTCTACCAACCCAAAAGTATTGATTTATTATAAGTGGTTGGTTAATAAATTTTTTGATTATGTAAAATTATTGAAGTCTCCAATCTTATAGAGACTCATATTCTAAGACAGACCTTTTTGAAGAGTTTTAGAAAATGTGGATATACCCTCTTATAATCTAATTAGTTTTAATAATAGGTTAAAGGATGGATATGTTTGGACATAAGATTTTTCTATTTATTCTTATAGATTTTTCATAAACAAGGATCCATTGGAAATCAAGATGGTTGTTTAGAGAAAAGTCCCTAATGTAGAGAAATTTTGTGTCAACGTATTCAATAATAATTAATGGGTTGAAGCCCCCAAAATATCCAAAAAATATTGGATATGTTATAAGAAGAACTAA
Source organism: Viscum album (assembly GCA_963277665.1). Taxonomy (NCBI): domain Eukaryota; kingdom Viridiplantae; phylum Streptophyta; class Magnoliopsida; order Santalales; family Viscaceae; genus Viscum; species Viscum album. The sequence goes on along the minus strand of OY728166.1, from coordinate 363,262,425 downwards.
AAGAAACTAGTTTACGAGTTCAATCCAACAATTTATGGATAACTATCATGGGTTCCAAAATAGTTTTGTAATTGAGCTAATAGGATTTTACTATGAGCCTCAATCTTTAAAACTATGACTGAATACCCAAAAGAATTCCATATATGTTATTGGATCACTAATTATATAATAATGTATTTTTTTGGAAAAGGAAACATTTGGGATCCATGAAATTGATTTCTTTTTCTGTGACCTAGTTTTTTCATCTATTTAATATGAGTTTACATGAGTGGATAGACTATCCCTGGACTTTTTTAATGTAGTTTCTATATTATAGGACAACAAAAAATGGACTTCCTTGATGTTTTATTTTTACTATTAATCGTCCCTATGAATTATAAAAGATTTTATAGTAGAAAAACTTCATTAGGGGAATATATGGGATGAATATCTATATAAATCTAGATACATCAAGACATATGGGGGTTCTCCATTCATGATTCGGAGATTATAATGGGAGAGGTATGTCTTGATCAGTTATCAAAGAGGATCAGGAGAATCTAAATTACTAGAATAGTCCATGGAAAAAGGAGGGATAATTAGGGAAGGAGGGTTTTATGAAGTAATAGAGGTTTAATTCAATGTTAAAGAATCCTTGGTGATTTTATTAGATGAGGAGGTGGTATATATTAGGTTTTTATGAATAATATCTTCATATTTTTTCTTAGTAGAAAGTGTAAATACTAGTTTCCCTTGTTTTGAAGTGTGTGGAGGTGGTTTCTAAATATTGATAGCCGGATCATCTAGTATAGAATAATGTGAAATAAATTTTGAAATACGTTGAGAAAAATTATAAAAAATGGTGAATATATATGTTAGCTCTTTATAACATGCATGTTGTGTGAACCCGTACTTACCACTGACTATCCATAATGATGAGGGAGGGGATGAAGAAATATCTGCTTCAATACATAGAATGTCTATAGAGGGGTAATATACCACTAGTGTGGCCGCATCTATTTTAATATATTTCTTGATTATGATACCAATATCCATGAGATCATTATCATCCATTTGGTAGACCAATAACAGTTGTAGTGTAACCCAAATAGGCACAATGGGAGAATCTTGATCAATATAGAAATCCAAGTACCATTTGAGGATTTTATTAATGTATCTATTGATCCCCCAATATTTCATAATCCAATTTATATAGTTTACTTCCTCTGAGTTTAAGTTGACACACTCATAAGAAGAATAGTTGAGGTAAAAAATCATACTAACAAAGAAAATAAATTCAAATTTCTTCTATAATGGACTCTATGTTAGGGCAGCCTCTAGAGAACATTCTAATAAAATTGAAATGATAAATCTCTGCAAGAACATCTACATAATCTTTAACAAACTCAATTAAATTTAACACATTTATATGAAATGGGGTTTTCAAAACAAACTAGAATCTAGGTTTTTGATGACGAGAGGGAAAAATGGCATTTTCTTGGGAATTTCCATCAATTAAGAACAAGATGAAGTGGGGATTCCATCAGGAGGAGTCACATATTATAGTAGTTGTGTATCGAAGTAAGGTTTATCAGGAGGAAGGGAACTCAATGTAATGGGATCTTGGGACATATTTTCAGAAACAATTTCAGGGACTATGATTCTAATATAAATTAAATAGGATATATATAATAAAATTTCTTGATTCATTAATTATATAACCTATAATATACATATCCTGGGTAAATCCAATATTAGTGTAGCCAAACAGGGGGATATCATAGTGATAAGAACTAAAAATAATGATTTTATTCCCATAAGTATAATGAAAAACTAGATTAAAAACATTTACTTTAAACTGTTTTAATTCTATTAAAAGGAATGATCATATTCACTTACATTTTATAGATAATATTTTTAGGGATTTTGAGGTTATTCATTATATTAATCCATATATAGTTATATTAAATGTATCCAAGTTCTAATTTTATAGGAATATCATTAAAAAACTACATCAATATTGTAGAGACCCGAAGCATGACGTACATGAACATTATATTACTTTTGCGGAATACTTAATACATAACAAAAACCAACACACAAGGACCGTAATAGTTTAGTATCTTTGGAAACTCAGAACATAATCTTCTAATCATGGTGAAAGATCTTCAACATCTCCCATAAAGATCCTACCATTTTTTTTCTTACCTAAAACCTTTCTTTATATCCTTATGTCAAATTTCTTCTGTATGTGTCCGAGGCTCCTCTTCCTCAACGTACCTCCTTTAAACTTATTCTTAGGGCACTAGAGTTGGTCTTTTGAGAAGACTATAACCTCTATGATGTAACTAGAGAGTTTTAGACGAGTAATTTTCTGGGGTTGGCCGAGCTTCATGTCTCAATAAGGTGTGAAGAGAAGAGTGAAGGGGTGCCCTTTTTATAAAGGAGGAGAGGGGCACCTTTGGAAAAACTTAAAATATTATTTTATAATAAAGTCACGTTCAGTTTATAATAGATCCAAATTGATTTATTTCTAATATAAAGTGGGTATGGGTCTAAATACTTTCATCCAATACGTTTTATACAAGTTTAGGTTACTATTTTAACCTTATCATTTAGATTTAACTCTAAGTTAATCAATTTAACTTTTACCGTGTCTTCTTTTTTTATTACACTACATGGTTAATAAAATTACTATAACAAGCCAAATGAACCCCAAGTGGTTCATTATTAATATATATAACCATATCTAATTCATTTGTATGATCCATATATTTTTAGGAATATAATAACGTTTAATAATATAATATTTGTTTTAAAAACTATTTTATGTCAATTTTGACACTATTTGGTAATTGATTTTTGTAAAAATTATAACAGAATTATTAGTTCGAAAAAAGTTAATTAAATCAATACTAACATGTCATATTAACCTATAAAATTAGTGGAATTCATAAAAAGTCTCAAATTACATTTATTTGGGTATTTATAATATCAATTATTTTAATATTTCATTATTTAGGTAATTACTGCATCACCATTGTGTCATAAATAAATTACATTATTTAATGTCTAAAATTTATAAATAAAATACCATTATGTATGAAATATTTTTATCTTTATAATGAATATTTTTATTCTAATTTATATTATATATAACCCTATATTAAATATGTTTTAGTTATTAAACTTTGATTTTAACTATTTTAACTCTTCTTTAAATAAAATAATAATGAATGTCCTAATCTAATCCAAGTGGACCTAAAGGGAAATATTTTATTCCTAAGGTTGTTTTTGGTCAAATTACACTTATCCAATATAATTAGGACATGTGTTAGGGTAATAATAATATCATTTTTACCCTTAATGACCCTATTTACTTTTAACCGTGATAAATAAAATTAAAAAGTTACTATTCCCCAAAAATTATTTTTATCTTATTGAACCACATTTTACTCCTTGATATTAACCATGTCTCTCATACTTTCTAAATTTCACTCACAGAAGCAGTAAAATTATGTTTTATGTAAGTTTTCAAAAAGCTCCTAAGAGGTGGGTAAAAGACGGTAAAAATTCAATAAAATTTTTATATATCTAAAAATAATATAAAATTACTCCAATGAATCAAATTGAACTTATATTGTTATTATGTATCTATTTTGAACTAAAATAAATTTAAATTAAATAAATTATTATTTAAATAAAAATTCGGTTTTAACCAATAACTCAGTGTTTTTCACTATTCATCAAAAATTGAAAGTTTTCAGAAAAATACCAAAAATTTACCCTAGGATAATTTCGATATTCCGAATCCAAAAATGAAGTCCATTTTGAAAAATTAAATTTATAAAATTTCAAAAAGTGGGTATTACTATTCATAATGGCTAGTTTATATAATATTTTAATAACATATCTTTGTTTAGTGAAACTCGGTATTTCATACGACACACAATATCGTCGAAGGTCGCAATTGCGGGTAATGCAAGCCAAGTCAGGGTTGCGTGTAGTGCAAGATTCCTTTGTTGTTTCTTATAATAGAATCCAACCATATTTCATTTATTCATTGAATATATATATATATACACTCAATGTTACGTAGAATAACTTCTATCAAACGAACTTGAAATTGTGTGTAACACGATCCAAGATTATTGTTGCGTATACTGCAAGCTAATATAGTGTTGTGTATAGTGCAAGATAATCTTGGTGTACCATACAACAAAAGACATAAAATAAATTAAAAATAATAGTTCTCATGAAATATCGGGGTGTTACATTCTACCCCCCTTAAAATGAATTTTCCCTCGAAATTCGTCGGGGTTATAAATCTTTTATTACTTGAAAGATCCTTTCATAGAAACCCACATCGTAAAAAGGAATACTAAAAATTAATTTTCAAAACTAATGTATGAAACGTAATGGTTACCCAAATTAACTTATACTTGTGTTTCAACATAGGAGAACATAGGTGGAAATATGGATATGGAAGTGAAATCTAACCGTAATGTTCTGATGGAGAGTGGTAGAGAACGTGGCTATGAAAAAGCCAATAATCACAAAGCCATAAATTTATGATGATCTAAAGTACCATATGATTCATCAGATATGAGAGTACTAGGACAACATTTCCCATTTTCAATATCATTTCCTAACATTGATGAATTTTTACATAAGGAGAAATACTTACCTGATTTCAGTGTAATATCATCGTTGGTCATTACATGAACAATTTCCACTTCATCTCTATTTAAAGAAATGAAGTTAAATTTGTCATTCATGAAGTGTTATCAGATCATGTGATAGAATGATAAGTCATCTCATCTATTTCTATCACAAAAAGGTTAGCATAAGTTATTAAATATACTTAAGTCCATCTATGGTGAGATTAATCATATATAATTCCCAAAATGGACTTATACTTCATCTATCATACCGATTAATAAAATAAAACTAGTTTCTACTAACCAGAAACTTCCTGGATGCCAGTGTTTGGTAATAAAGGCCTGTCGCACTTTGGTTGTGGGTTCAATTCTCACAACCTTGTCTAACGTGATAGGTTGTCGCCCGTCCTGCAGGTTTTACCTTTTTCAAAAACTGCACTATTATAACATTCCAGAAATAATATCGAAAAAAAGTTCCATCCTTAAACAATAATATCTGATGTCCAACAGAATCCATTCAAATCTTTAGGCTTATCCAAAATACATATGTCCAATCTCATAGTATAAAGAAAACAATTACTAGAAATGTCATCTACCGAGAATGTGAATACCATCATTTATCCCCAATATATCATAAGATATGTCTTGTTGGTCACATTCCAAACATTGTAATGCCTTAATCATGTATTCTCTTGAAACATGAATTACCATAGGACCATAGTGAAAACATGAGTGCTTTCAAAAGTTAACTCTTTCCACATACCAAAAACTCAAAAATTCTATATACTCAAAACATGATATTACTTAGTCCTTATATCAATCATGAGCTCATGAATACTATCAAACAATTTATTTTCTCCTTATCCTTTCATTATGCACATATCATCTACCTTCCAAAAATATTTGAATAACCTTTCATGGTTACCGGTACCATATTCTTATAGAAAAACACAATAGAATAATACAAATATATTTCAATATACTATAAAAGTACCTCAAAAACATTATTATTGAATTCTAATACATAAGCCCTTCAATCCATCCTCTTCAATGATTGGCATGAAATAGGTCCTTCCACGATTTAGAAGTAACTTCTTAGGTTAGGGAATTGAGTTGGGTAATGCCCATGTTCTCCGTAGATAAGAGATTGGAATCCATAACAGTCTGTCACCCTATGACCCTTTTATCCACATAGATAACATCTTCCCCCCCATTTTAGGTATTCCTCAAAGTTCTTCTTCCCTTCATTAGAAATCTCAATCTTACTTTCTCTATGCTCCTCACCATGCGAAAATGCATAAAATTCCATCATCCTCTTATTTTATGACTTAGGAATACAACTAAAGTTCACCTTGTTAATCATATATCGAGATGACTGATTCGGCATAATGACAATATCTTCCTCTCTAGGCATTACATAATTTCGTTAATCACAATCACCAATTTTTTCCATTGGAATCAATGTTAACTGAATTCATTCTCGTTCCCTCCATCGACTAAGAACAGAAGCCATAGTGTATAAAACATTTAAAATAACGAGGAACCAAATAATAATAAAAAGTCACTTATGGGATGTCTAAATTATAAAAAATTCTTTAATCCTTGACACCTTTGGTTCACCCTTGGTTATTCATTATCGTCAACATAATTCTAGGACTCTAACCTATACATATACTTAACCTTAAAGATATCCCTAGACATACCTTATAAATATCTCTAGGGATATCACTAAAGTTATTTCATCCTAGTTTCCAATGGTTGACTAAACCTTCCCTCTGATACCGACTGTAGAAACCTGAAGCTTGATGTACATGGACATTACATTAATTTTGCGGAATACTCAATACATAACAAAAACCAACATATAAGGACTTTAATAATTTAGTGTCTTTAGAAACTTGGAACATAATCATATAATCATGGTTAAAGATCTTCAAAATCTCCCATAAAGATCTTCCCCTTTTGTTTTCTTACCTCAAACTTTTCTTTATATCCTTATGTCCAATTTCATCTGTATCTGTCCGAGACTCCTCTTCCTCGACGCACCTCCTTTAAACTTCCTCTTAGGGCACTAGAGTTGGTCTTTTGAGAATACTAGAACCTCTATGATGTAACTAGAGAGGTTGATAAGAGTAATTGGCAGGGTTTGGCCGAGCTTCAAGGGTCTAAAGGGTGTGAAGAGAAGTGGGAAGTGGTGCCCTTTTTATAAGGGATGAGAGGGGAACCTTTGGAAAAATGTAAAATATTATTTTATAATAAAGTCATATTCAGTTTATAATAGCTCCAAATTGATTTATTTCTAAGATAAAGTGGGGATGGGTCTAAATAATCTCAACCAATTGGTTTTAGACAAGTATAGGTTATTATTTTAACATTATCATTTAGATTTAACTCTATGTTAAATAATTTAACCTTTACTGTGTCTTCTGGTTTTCTTACACTACATGGTTAATAAACTTACTATAACAAGCCAAAAGAACCCCAAGTGGTTCATTATTAATATATATAAACTTATCTAAGTTATTTGGCCTAACATTAGATTTTTAGGAGTATAATAACAATTAATAATATAATATTTGTTTTAAAAACTATTTTATGTCAAATTTTACACTATTTGGTAATTTCTTTTTGTGGAAATCATAATAGCATTATTAGTTAGAAATAAGTTAATTAAATCAATAATAACATGTCCTATTAACCTATAAAATTTTTGTAATTAATAAAAAGTCTCAAATTACATTTATTTGGTTATTTATAAAATCAATTGTTTTAAGATTTCAATATTTAGGTAATTACTGCATCACTATTGTGTCATAAATAAATTAAATTATTGAATGTATAAAAATTATAAATAAAATAATATTAGGTAGGAAATATTTTTATCTTTCTAATGAATATTTATAGTCGAATTTATCTTATGTATAACCCTATATTAAATATGTTTTAGTTAATAAACTTTGATTTTAACTATTTTAACTCTTCTTTAAATAAAATAATAATAAATGTCCTAATCTAATCCAAGTGAACCTAAAGGGAAATATTTTATTCCTAAGGTCTTTTTTGGTCGAATTACACTTATCCAATAGAATCAGGACATGTTTTAGGGTAATAATAATATCATTTTTACCCTTAATTACCCTATTTACGTTTAGCCGTGATAAATAAAAGTAAAAAGTTACTATTCACAAAAAATTATTTTAATCTTATTGAACCACATTTTTTATCATTAATATTAACCGTGTCTCTTGGATTTTCAAAATTCCACTCACAGAAGTGGTAAAATAATGTTTTATGTAAGTCTGAAAAAAGCTCCTAGGAGGTGGGTAAAAGACGGTAAAAATTCCACAAATTTTTTATATTTCTAAAACTGTTACTATAAGACTCCAATGAATTACATTGAACTTATATAGTTTTTATGTATCTATTTTCACATAAAATAAATTTAAATAAAATAAATTATTTTTTAAATAAAAAGTCGGTTTTAACCAATAACTCGATGTTTTTCACTATTCATCAAAAATTGAAGGTTTTCAGAAAAATACCAAAAATTCACCCTAGGATAATTTCAATATTCCAAACCCAAAAATGAAGTCCATTTTGAAAATTAAATTTAAAAAATTTAAAAAATTGGGTATTACTATTCATAATAGCTAGTTTATATAATATTTTAATAACATATCTTTTTTTAGTAAAACTTGATATTGCCTACAACACACGATATCGTGGAAGGTCACGATTGCGTGTAATGCAAGCCAAGTCAGGATTTAATCTAGTGTAAAATTTCTTTGTTGTTGGGTATAATAAAATCCAACCATATTTCATTTATACATTTAATATATATATATATACACTCAATGTTGTGTAGAACAACTTCCATCAAACAAACTTGAAATTGTGTGTAACACGATCCAAGATTAGTGTTGCGTATACTCCAAGATAATATGGGGTTTCCTATAGCGCAAGATAATCTTGGTGTAGCATACAACACAAGACATCAAATAAATTAAAAATAATACCTCTCACGAAATCTTGGGGTGTTACACACATTCTCATGTGGAACATATTCATATATAAGAGAATTTTTTAGACTTTTTAACCTATATCAATATTTTGAACATACATGATGATCATATTCTCAAACAGAATTTAGAAGAGTATATAAAATATTTAGATAAATTATCTATTATCGATATTAAATTTCAAGGATTTTGAAGATTCTTCCATTAGTGTACAAATGGTAGAAATAATAAAATATTTTCGACGAATAGGAAAAGTGAATCTTTATTACACATATATGAATTTTACTAAGATAAAAAGAATAAAATATATTGATAAATTTCTTATGATAAAATGTGAAGGTTATAGAAAATATACCGTAGTTAAATAAGTAATATTATTTTTAGGTTATATTTGATTTTAATGGAGAATCATGAATGAATTTTCTAGAATAAATATATATATATTTTCAATACTATAAAATGATACACAATTAAATATTTATTCATCTTTCATTTAAACATTCTACTTATTTATGGAAAACTAATGTTAGAACCCACCATCACGTCACATTATTAAAAAATTAATTTTTAATTTATATGTGATGAATTTTATTTTATTTGTGGTGAAATACTTTCAAAAAGGAAATAGACATGGTAGCGTATCTGACACATCTCAATTAAGTAAATAATTTAATCTCCATTCAATTTTTATATTACTAAAATAATATTTTCCAATAGTGTTATCCATTGAGAAATTTAAATTATAGTTAATGGGTTTAATGAAAATTTTTTATACTGACAACTCAATGATAATGAAATTAATGATAAATAAATTGGAAAAACCAAAGTATATTTTTTAGGTATTGATAATTTAAGTGTCAAATTTAAAAATAAAAGTTTATAAGGGATATCAAAATACAGTTTTAGATCACTCTTTAAGGATTTATGGAATGAAATGGGTTGATTCCACTCTTATCACTGAGAATTTTTTGAATATATAGTTTTTTATAGTAAAAATACTCATGATATCATGGAATTTAAAAGTATTCAACCTCCTTGTAGTGGTGATGATTACTAATATATATTTTTATATTCAAGGTAATAATTTTATCTCATATGTATATCATTAATATTGATACAATACATTTTTATTAAAAATTTGTGGTTATTGAACTATAAAAAGATGTGTACTAGAAGAATAAGTGGCCTTAATTTGAATCTATTTCAATACATTACATACAATCTAAAATTATGGAAGTAAAAAATACACTATCCATGGTCTTCCAATAAGTATTTATTATCCCACCACTTTCAATTATTCAATATATTTTTTTAAAACATTTTAAATAAATTATTGAATTAGAACCATAGGAAAAATTAACTACAATCCACAAGAAATAATTTTATAGTTTTAAATATATTATTTTTGGGGACTTTAGTTCATAAAAAATTTCTATGTCACATGGGAATAATAATGTTATGATGGCTATGGATTTTGTGTCTAGGTGAGTTGAATGAATTTAATTTCCAAAAAACATATGAGCGAGTATTATCAAATTCATAAAAAAGAAAATTTTTAGAAAATTTATGATGCCTAAGTAAATAATTAGTTTCAATGGAGTCCACATTAAAAAACATCATTTTAAGGGTATAATGTAATATTATAGTTGTATGATCAAGTAATAAACAACTTAAAACCCCCAAATAATGATTTGTGTGGAGGTTTCAAACAATTAGAACAAATCTATAAAAAACAATACTATAAATAATTCGAGGAAGATTTGTCTTCCAAGATGGAAAATGCACAATCATATTATAAAACTGGTTATATGTCTCTTGTTATATTTCACCAAATATATTAGTGTTTGGTGTGTATTTTTATTTATAAATTGAAATTTAATGTATGGAAATTTGGGTTAATAAGGAAATGAATTCATAGTTTTAGAGTGCTGAGGAAAATAGGGTATTACAGGTGATTGAGATATCTAAGATAAAAAATTTATTTTTAAAATGATTCTAAAATATTAAAATAAATTAAAAATTCATTCCATGTCCCACACAAAAAATTTATATGTATTTTTATAATTTGAAGTGTTCTCTAGTTTAATTCCCATTTTAATATATTTTATAGGGAACTAAGATTCTAATAGTCTGGTATATTTTATATATTAAAATTATATCATTATAGATCCTTAGAAATTATAAGATATGGTGAAATTTTATTCCTTATCAAAGGAAAGAGGATAAACCAAAAATATTAATGAAACTATTTTGATAAATCAATCACAAAAACATTTAAAGAGAGATTCACTTATGATGTTTGGCTAAAGAAAATAAAATTATCACTCTTAGGGGGGAACCCAAGAATAATTGTTTTCTTTTATTTTCCTCTTTCCTATTTATTCATAGTTTATTATCCCCTTTCCAAAAAATATTTTACATGTTCCGAATTTTTAAATTTATTTAATGGTGGAAATAAAATAACAAATAAACGAGATCCACCAACACATCTAGAAAAAACATTACAGAAAAAATGTATTTATTCTATTATTCTATTGATTTTTAATCTCTTTGTGCATTCAATGAATATTCCATTAAGATGATATTTCCATCTTGAATAACTTTGATATAAGCTTAAATTATTGGGGGGTTTATGTTTTGGGATCACACATGAGTGTGATTATTGTCTATCTTTCTTATTGTGATATATTCAGTAATGAAATACATTATTAATCGTATTTAGAAACATTTTTTTTATAATATAAATTATTGTTTTATGGTTGATTCATATTTTAGGAATTATTACACATGAATTTAAAACATTAAATTTAGATAAAGGGTTTGTTTTTTTTTTGTAAAAATAATATATAAAGCACCTTGAACACTCAAATATGATATGGATTTTCAGATTGGAGTTTTAGGAATTAATTTAATCTCAATTTACAAGCTTTTGGATCAAATTTTAACATATTTATGTATAATAAAAAAGTTTTATATTGAAAATATAGAAATTAGTAAAGCCATATATTTTTTGAGAGATGATAATTCATAAAAAAATATATATACTTTTACATTCACAGTTTTTATTAGGTATCCTTGTTTAAAAAAATTAGTTATAATGTATTACCCGAATATTTTTTGGAATCAAATAAATTCATTATTGTATCGTTTCGGATTTAGGTAATGCCTAAAGGTTCCCTGAACCCAATTGGTCATTTAACCTCAAGTGTATTTCCTCAAATTATAGAAGCTACCAACTAGCAGTGAGGGTTAAGGTAATACATTGGGGAGAATATTCCCTCATTAGGAGAGTATACGCAGTGGAATCTAGACATAAAACAAAAGTGGAAGCATTAATACCACAAAAGTAAATAGTGGAAGATTGAAATTAAATCAAATAGAATCCAAAATTAACATATTATTCATGGAATATGTATCTATGAAAACATTCAAATAAGTAAAAATGCTAGAATGAAATACAGGGAAAAATCTACGAAATAAACAAGTAAACTCCAATAACAGCACATGATAGATCTTGGTCCCATGCTCTCCAGATCCAACAACAATCATGTACCTGATAAAGAAGGGAAATTTACATTATCTATACCTACAATCATATAATCTATTTAGTTCAAAAACCATGACCCAAATAGGGTGTGAGACGAATCCCAATATGAAACCACTAGAATATTTGTTCCTAACTATCAGTGAATATATATATAGGTAATATTCAAGAATAAAGAAATTAACTAACAAGAAATCCAAAGTATGAAATCCTATAGTTTTCAATTAAATTCATTTAACATTTATTATTCACCCATTGAATCATGTAACCCTCTGAACTAGCCTAAGCTATGTATCCTCCATATAAAGTTACCAAAACAGATGTCTCATAAGTCTATCTACACAATCATGTAAGACTGAATCCAAGATTGTTTATTATCTTGGAAGACTTGTCATAAACATTCTGTTATTAACAAATGAACCTCTAAAAATCTCTCACAGTCTAACCTATTTGGCCCTACATAGCATAAATTTAATAAATAACAACCCTCTGGGATCTCTCTCATGGTCTAACCCCAATTATCCAGTGTAGAATCATTTCATTAATTCGAATTTAAATGACTATATGGGAAAGATCTTATAGTATAATCCCCTCAAATAAAATATCTAAACCAAGCCTCTCATGGTTTGGTGTAAATAATATATAATTCCCTTAAGTCTTCCTAGTCCAAGGATCTAATGGTACAATGGAAAAATATAGTTGTGCACATATCATATCAAAGAAAAAATTTGGATCTCCCCATAGTCTTCCTAGTCCAAGGATCTCACTGTCAATTGGAAAAATAAAGTAGCACACATATCATATCAAATAAAAAATCAGGAATTCCCATCTGTCTTCCTAGTCCATGTATTTCACTATCAATTGGAAAAATATATTAGCACACATATCATATCAGAGAAAAAAATCTAGAAGTCTTTTCAGTCTTCATGTCCCAAGGCTCTCAAAGTCCATTCGAAAACAATTGTAGTGCTTATATCACAGGAATTTCATATAAGCATTTAAACTCCATCCTAATCAAACAAGTCATGAAAAAAAGGTAGACTCATAGGTAATCTAGACCAAATACTCATAAACAATCAAATGAGGGATAAACATCCATGGGGTATCGCAAAAACAAGGTATTTAACCATACACATAAGAAACATCAATTTATCAGTCAATCAAACCATATCAGGTAATAAAAATTTTAAATTTCATATCAAGAAATACCCCCAAACATGGGTATGAAACACTTTTAGTATATATAATCCAATGAAAAACAAAAAAAAGGCACGAACCACCTACCTTGATGTCATACGATATATATACATGAACGCTGGCCCTTGAATTGGCATAGATTAATGTAGATCTATAAAAATGTGAAAACACCAAACCTTTAATAACTCAATTGAGAGAAGGAATCCGAAATAAATGCTATAGGGGTTTTTATAACTCATTGTTGGGATTCCAATGTACCCTATGGGGTCTCAATCAGAGTTCAGACAGAAAATCGTGGGGGTTTGGAGTTCATCATCCATTCTACAATACTCCTTTATGAAACACGGCAAGAAGAAGATGGTTCCGGATATGAGATTCTGCCCACTTCTGATATATATAATAAAAAGAAATCTAAATTTCATGTCATTTTAAACTACACACCATGTAGTAGCATTAAACATACCCAGACTTAATTAAGACTTCCAGTTCACCACACGACCATGTAATCAGCCGTTACATGTTCAAAACATAGTTCTACACAAAAAGATAGGTACACGTCATGTACTAAGTAGTACATGGAATGCACATAGAAAATACTATTTTATTCTTTAATCCTCAAAGAAACCTAAAAAAACATCCATAACAGAAAAGAATATCTATGTTCATACTAACATCCCCGATTAAAGAAATTATTCCCTGAATTACCCTTCCAAGGGTGGTGAAGTAGAATCTAAAAACAACTCTAACCTCTGCGATTGCACATCAGCCTCCCTCTCCCATGTCTTGTCCTAAACTTTCCCATTCTACCGTAGCACCCATACCTAAGGAATAGAAATTCCATGGAGATCCTTTGTGATGTGATCCACATTACAAATAGTTTGCTTCTCGAAGGATGCATCCACCTCCAAATCGACCTATTCTAGTTGACAAACCTGAGTAGTGTCTGAAATGTAATGACGTAGCTAGGAAACTTGAAATAATCTATGCATAGCCTAGTAACTTAGAGGTAACTACAACCTATAGGCAACCAGCCCGACCCTCTCCAGAACCACGAAGAGCCCGACATATCTCGGTGAAAGATTCCACTACCTTCTAATCCTCCTATATCCCAACCTATGTGTGACACACATGGAAACCTAATATCTAACCATGAACTCTACAGTTCATCTTTGTCCATAATCATAAGATTTCTGTCAAGACTATGTTGTAGCCATCCTCTTCAAAATCAACTCCAGTTGTTCTGTGGTCTCCTGGACTAGATAAGGCTCTATAATAGCAGCCTCTTCTACCTACAACCAACATAATTGTGATTGGAATGGCCTACCATACAAAGTATCATAAGGATCCATATGAATCATGGCCTAAAAACTGTTAATGTTGGATAAATATGACAGTGGTATGTGTATCTCTGAATAGCCACTGAAATATGGTACATATGATTGAAGCATATCCACCAAGACCTAAATTGTGTTCTTAGACTAACTATCTGTCTAGTGATGATTTTATGTACTCATAAGTACCTGGGTACTGTAATCACTCTACATTCCCTACCTAAAATAGTTATTAAATCATGAGACCCTATAAAAAACAATGGATTGTGGATCCCTGTGCAAACATAAAATCGCTCAGATGTACTACTTTCCTTTATCATAAACACTAACGGTTTTCCGTGATCATTTGTAAATGTTCAAACTTCATGATTCTATCATCAAAAACCCATAAATCATCATTTTCTCAAGGAGAACATGGTAAACCCATCACAAAATCCATCGAAACTTCATTCCCCTTACACTCAGAAATGGGAAACTACTATAATAGACATGGCATTCACTGATGCTTAACCTTCACCTGCTAAAAAGTTGACTATATCATAACAAACCAATCCATATCCCTCTTCATGCCTATCCACCAATAATGATGAGGTAGATCTCAATACATGTTGGTGAATCTATGATGAATTGTCCATAGTGAGGAATAAAAATCTCGCAGTAGCTCCTCACGTATGTATGATGACATCTATATGTTCCCATGAAAATGTGAAACCTCATACTCACTTCTGATCCACCCAAGAGTAGGGTCATCACCTAACACACTCTCCCATAGGAATAGGCCTTTGGAATCTAATAGCTTCCTTATTCTTACTTGATCTAGTAGATTATAGGTAATAGTAATAGAAGAAATTATTTTCTTAAGTTATTTACTATGAACCTCCAATTTCATCTCAGAGAACATATCCATAAGCTTCCACTCACTACAGCATCTTGAACTGCCTGTATCTGAGTCCTATTTCTCAATGTATCAGTCATTATGTTGCCTTTCCAAGGCATGTAGGCAAGATCAATGTCAAAACAATAATGGTACTCAACCCACCATTATTGTCAAAAAATTCGGATCTCATTGAGTAAAGATATACTTGAGGATTTTGTGGTATATATATGCCACAAAATGATCTCCCCGTAAATAGTGTCTCCAAAAACGTAAATCATGAAAAAACACATCCAACTCAAGATCATGTGTTGGGTAATTCCTCTAATGAGGCCTTAATTAATGAGAACCATATGTAATGACTCCTTCACCCTACATAATCAATGATCCTCGCCTGATACCTTATGTGTCGCAGCAAATGTTCTAACTCTTACCCAGTTCCAAAAACCTTTGTATCGGTGTTGAAGTACATCTCTCTTTTAGATCCTGAAAGACTGAATTGTAGGTATTTATCCACAAGTACATTACACCCTTCTTAGTCAGGCCCATAAGTGGTGCTTCTATGCCTGATAAGTCCTGAATAATGCATATGTAGTAACCATCCAGCCCCAAAAAACTATGTTCCTCAAAGAAGTGCATCAGCTGCTCCCAAGAAACTATATCTATAACCTTCTCAGGGTCTATTGATACTCATGTCCCTGAGATTACATTACCCAAGAAGTGAATTAGATCCATCAAAAAGTGGTATTTTGTGAGCATAGAATATAAATAATTCTCTCTCAGTGTACTCAATACGATCTCAATATGGATGGAATGGTTTTTTTGAGTGTGATAGTACACCAAGATATCTTCCACAAAGACTACCACCATGGAATCCAAGTAATGATAGAACACTCGGTTCATCAGTTCCATGAAAACTATTGGTATGTTGGTGAGACCGAACAGATTAAACAAATACTCGTATAGACCATACCTACTCCAAAAGGTCTTAAGAGTTATATATTTTGGTCTAACACACAACTGATGATAACTGGATCTCATGTAAATCTTCGAGAACAGTTGGGCTTCTCAAATATGATCAAAGAGATCATCAATCCTCAGTAAGGGATATCGGTTCTTGACCGTAAAATGGTTCAACTTCCGATAATCCCCAAAAATATTATTCTTAGCATCTACATTATTCACAAAAGGATAAAAGAACCCCATGGAGAACTATTGGGTCAGATGGAATCCTTTGCCTCCAACTCTTCTAAATGATTCTTGAGCTCTTTTAACTCTGGTGTAGCCATTGTATAAGGAGGAATAAACACCGTTGTTTCTCTTGGATCAATCTCAATAGAGAAATATACCTCTCGCTCTGGAGGTAAACTTGAAAAGTCATCTGAAAAGTCATCTCTAAAATGATCCACCACTGGATGAATTTCCATCTGTAATGTCCCCTAGACATCTAGATATAAACATGAAATTTGGGGTTTAATTCCTCCCAAACCATGATTCTTGGGTCCAAATCGGCTCGCCTGGATATTCAATTCTTACTTGTGTAGAAAATATTCACCCTCTAGTGATGTGAAACTCACCATGCAGAGATAGAAGTAAACAAATTCAAGAATTGAGAACAACCAGTCCATTCTGAGAAAATAATTAGATCCTATAATCTGAAAGACATATAGGCCCCATAAGAGGTGACACCCACCAAACTCAATAGGGAAAAACTTTCACTGACCTACACTAGTTTTACTAATTCCCAACGGTGTTTCTATATCATAACATCATTAGTAGTAAAGATACAGTGCCTAAGGATCCCCACAATGACAATTGATATAAAACTATGGGAGGAACCTATATCATATAGAGTAGAAGATAAAACATTGACAACTAAAATTGTACCTCTAACCATATAGGGTTCGGTATCCTGCTCTTGATGGGTCTATTCCATCACAAATGTAGGACCTATACTGTGGCCCTCTGACCCTACCTGTCTACCCTATGTTGATTCACCCTATATTATCTGAAAACATGTCGTCTAGATACAAAGACCATTGCCTGCTATGATGACCGAATGGCTTGATGATCTCCAATTCCCTAAATGATGAGAAACTAGTGGCCCTTCTCATGTACATGGAGGCATAATAGATCCCGTCTAACTTTCTGATGGTGAGAAAATACTACAAAAATGGTGAAGATGAATCATCTTGCCACTATATCGGCACTCAACTAGGCCTCTCTGTCACCATGGTCCCATGTGACCACACACTCCCCACCAGTAGCACCTCAAATGTCTACCTGAAGATACATATTTGTTACTAGGAACACCAAGCGAAGGCTCCCTTTAGAGATTCCTGCTATCTATCGAAGGTTTACTATCCCTAGATGTGGAACCACCCTATTCATAGCTCGAAAATCCTTCATATTATGCTCTATGATCAGTGAATGGTTTACTATAGTAGTCACCAAAGTCAACCTAAAAACATTCACCTAGGATCAGATGTCATACCTGAGTCCATCCTCAAATGGCCTTTCTAGTGATAACTCGTCACCCCCCAGAACAGGTTAGAAGAGCATAAGCTCTTTAAAGTGAGAAGAGTAATCTGTCACTGAAAGAGCATAGTGCTCCAAATGCATGAACTCTTGGGCTTGGTCAGCCTTCAATGTCTCAGGGTAGAAGTAATCCGAGAAGGTCCCCTAAATCTCTTCCCAAGACATATTATGAAAAAGTCCCACATGTGTGATAACATTCCACCATCTCTTAGAGGAATCACAGTTTATGTAAGTCACAATCCTCACTCTCTTATCAGGATGTGTATCTGGATTCTTGAAGATAGAAATAATAGCCTCCGACCATGACTCTATATCATGTGGTCCTCCATCCCATGAAAATGTGGGAGGATTATACTATGGTAACACCCGCGTCAACTCATCCATAATCTGTGTAGGATGTGGTGCTCCACGAATGGTCTGAATCATCCTAATAAAGCTTTCACGAAGCTGTGCATCAGAACCTATGACTAGTATAACAGTTGGTGCCAATAAGGTCCTAACAGGATGATCTGCTGGTATTCATTGATCTATCATTTCTAGTGTTTGATCATCACCATATACATGGCGTACAATCGGAGGACATGTTGATGCCATGAAATTGTAAGGTTAAGTGCACACCTTAGTTCAATATTATCATGGAAAGAAACTTAGATGTACAGAAACAGAATAGATGAATGAAAGAGTTTAGGTTTTTTAGAAGAGGTTTACACATCGTATTGAACCACTACATGACTTGTTCCCTTAATCATTAACATGGGCGTGTACATCTTCCATCTAGAACATGTAACACACATACACATAGTGTGTTCCTCTTGAGAAACAGTGTGTACTTGAATATTCCTTCCTACCCAAGTACTTTTTCATGGATTGAACTACACATTTTATCTCGTTGTACCATAACACGACATGTACGCTCTAAACATGGAGTAACAAAAAAAGATCCATCCACCCGTTTCGTTAGTCACACGGTTGGATACACGTTCGATATCAACATGGAATGTACTCCATGTACACAGAGTGTTCTACAAAAATTTTACCAACCATGTGTCTCTTCTCACATAGTAATTCACATGGTCAACACCTACATGGAATGTACTTATGGTACATGGTGTGTACTTAAGAAAATTCATTTCTTCCAGAACAAAAGAACACACGACATGTGTTCATAACATCACACGCCATGTTTTTTGGGTATTCTAGATAGTATGCCTCTTAAAATTCTCTGGAACCCCAAAATCATAATATTTGAGAAATTAATTCCCTATTCTGATCTGTGAGATCCCATACTCCCTGCAAACAAAACGTTCGGAATCCTTATCCATATCATATCTTAACAGAATTCAATTAAAGTTCAAACAAGATCCACCAAATTCTGATCCAAGAGGGTCCATAACATCTCAGGGACCAAAGATTGGCATCCATACAAATGAATATTTACATATTATTATAACCTATAAAAATAGTATATATTTATATCATGACATCTATTGCAACAACATACATATGTAGCACAACATCTATCACAACAACATGCAATCAGTAATGCACCCTATTGGGAATGACAAGAATGCATGACATGCGATCTCTAGAAAGTTCCTATATAATGCATGAGATGTCATACCCTCATCCCATCGGGATATAAAAAAATATAAGCACAATGATATCAATAATAACCGAACAAAATAGGTGCATCGCCTAATCATGAAATCAAATCAAATGTAATAATTCAAAATCCAAAAATTACAATTCAATTTGAAGAAATTTTTCTTCTCCCTGTACATGGGGAAGATACTCCTAGGTAAAGCTAATTACCAAACTATATTTCCTTCCTATCCCTTTTTAATATCATAAAATAGTAAGACAAACTAGAAAAGAACCCCTATGATACCACATTTTAATGTACCAGATCCGATTGTCGCATAAGGGTTCCTCGAACCCAGTTTTTCACATAACCTCAAGCACATTTCCCCAAAATTCTAGAGTCTTCCAACTAGAAACAATGGATAAGGTAATAAATAGGGTAATCTATTCCCTCATTAATAGAGTGTATGTAGTAGAATCTAAATATAAAACAAAATCAGAAGAAGTAATACCACAAAAGTAAATAGTATAATACTAAAATTAAATCCAATAAAAGACAAATATATATATATATATATATATATATATATATATTGATGCATGGAATACGTATCTATGAAAAAAACTAAACAAGTCACACTGATGGAAAGCAATACAGGAAGCAATGTACAAAACAAACAAGTAAAATCCAATAGCATCGCAAGCCTTAGCATTGTCCCATGCTCTCTATCACTAACAAAAATAAAGTACATGATGAAGATGATATCTTTTTCTTATCTATACCTACAGCCATATAATCTATTTAGGTCAAAAAACATGACCCAAATAGGGTTTGAGATGAATCCCTGTAGGAAACCACTAGAAGATATTTTCCTAACTGTTAGTGAATATATATAGCAGGCAATATACTAGAATGAAGCAATAAACTAAGAAGTACTAAAAATTTAACAATCCTATAGTTTTCAATTACATTCATTCAACATTTATTATTCATTAATTGAATCATGTAACCATGTAATATAGCCTATTCCCTATATCCCCCATATAAAGAAACCGAAATAGAAGACTCACAAGACCATCTAAACAGTCATGTAAGGCTGAATCCAAGCTTGTTCTTTGGCTTGGTAGACTCATCATAATCAGTCAATTATTCACAAACGACCCTCTTGGAAGCTATCACAGACTAACCCCTTTTATTCCACATAGAATCAATTTAATAACTAAATACCCTATGGAAAATCTCTCATGGTATAACCCATTTGGTCCAGTATAACATCAATTATTTAATTCAAATATAAATGACCACCCAAGAAATGTATCATAGTATAATCCCCTTGGGTCAAATATCTACATCAGTTATCTCATGTCCCTATGTAAATAATATGGAAGTCCCCTCAGTCTTCCTGGTCTAAGGCTCTCATGATACATTTGAAAAATGGTATAGCGCACATATCATATCAAATAAAAAATCTAGAAGTCCCCTCAGTCTTCCTAGTCCAAGGCTCTCATGTTTCATTGGGAAAATATATTATCATGCATATCATATCAAAGAAAAAATCTGGATGTCCCCTCACTGGCCCAAGGCTCTCACAGTCCATTGGGAAAATATAGTAGCATGCATATCATATCAAAGAAAAAATCTGGATGTCCTCTCAGTCTTTTTATTCCAAGGCTCTCACTTTCCATTGGAAAAATATAGTAGTACACATATCATATGCATTTCATTTAATCATTTAAACTCCATCCTAATTAAACAAGGCATGAAAAAAATGTACACATCATAGAAAAACCTAGACCAAATGGCCATAAATAGTCAAACAAGGGAAAATAACCCATGGGGTGTCACATAAACTAGGTATTTAACCTTGCACATAAGAAACTACCCTTTATCAACCAATCAAACCAAATAATGTAATACCAAGGATAAATTCCAAAAAAAGAAATACTCTGAAAGTGGGTATGTGTCACTTTTAGAATATATAATCCAAAGACAAGCAAAAAAAGGCCAAAACCACCTAACTCAATGTCATACGATCGATATAATTGAACGTCGGCCCTAGAATTGGCCTAGATTGGCGTAGATGTACAAAAATGTGAAAAATTACCAACCTTGAATAACTCAATCAAAATAAGGAATAATGAATAAAGGCTCTATGGGTTTTAAAAACTCACTAGTGGGATTCCAACATACCCAGCAATGTCTCAATCAGAACTCAGATGGAGAATCGGTAGGGGTTTGATGATTTTCATCTGTTCCGCAGCACTCTTACACAAATCATAGCCAGAAAAGATAGTTCTAGATATGACATGTGACCCTCTTCTGATATATCAAATAAATATAAAACTATGTGGAATTCTATTATAAACTACACACTGTTTCATGTCCTTAACTGGCCCCTAACTTAAGCGGGTCTTCCAGTTCACCACATAGCCATGTACTCGGCCAATACACAGTCAAAACGCAGTTATACCTGGCTACCTAGGTACATGGTGTGTACTAATATGTACACGATGTGTACTTAAATAATCCTTATTTCTTACTTTCTACTCAAAACAAATTGAAAACATGATCTATTACTGAAATGAATATATGAGTTCTTACATTTATACCCTCCCCTTTATCACATGACTATAATACATACTATCTAGGAGAAATTATAGTGGGAGAAAATAAGGTGACTGCTCTGAATCCACATCATAAAAAATAAAACTATCATAAAGTATAGGGTGTGTTCTCATCACATGTTGTATAATGATGTGGGAGGGGAGAGAAGTGACAAATTCTAATAAGTAAGATTACATTTCTAGTGTTAAGATATTTTTTAGGTGTGAAATTTGGGAAAATTGAACCAATATATTAGATTTTTACTTAAGGATGAGGGTGTTAAGAAAGTTTAATTCATGATAAATAAATATTTTTTCACTTTTAAAGTTTAATCAATTGATTCTCTAGCATATAAATATTTGTGGGTAATTTTTCAAAATTACTGATGGAATTTACTTAAGGTAAAGTTAAAACTAAATTGTTCTTGAACATCATTGTTCCAAAATTGGAGACACTTTTCCATGTTATTTTATAATTATTTTAGTTATTTTAATTGAATAACTGTTTTAGGTATATATTTTAATTTTGAGTAATTAGAGTATTTTTATGAAATTATTGATTACTAATGTAATTTCCTTTATATTAGGACGGTAAAATATTAAATGTTTCTTGTAATAGTATATATATTTTTTCAGATAGATAAATATTGTTTCTAGGAAATTTAGAGAAAAAGTGTTGAAGTCAAGATTCATGGTATCCACCTTTACACTTCATTTGGCAGCGCAGATTTGAGAAGAGAAGAAGAGATTTGAAGCGATTGAAATCAACATCCCCTGTTTGGTGAGGAAAAAAGGATGGAGAGAAATGTGACCTGCAGAAATAGAGAGAAAAGCATTTCTCTCCTGCCCCGCATTTCACCCGTTTTGGAATCATCCCAAAATTGGGACGATTTGGATGGAAATATTAAGGCTAATTCATATTTTTTTTAAATTTCCCATATTATCCCTATACAAATACTTATTTTATGCCATTTTTATTACACCGTCATGACATTTCCCATCAACCCGACATTGTTAAGTTACTCTACCGGTGCAGCAGTCCTCTGTATTCCAATTCAAAGTTGCAGTGTAGTTTCCTTTGTGCTTTTCATCATAATATTCTAATTAAAAGTTGTGGTGCGTTGAATTTCATAAAAAATAAATGTTTGACTTATTCATGTCTCTACTATTTTCTTGAATTAATATTTATATAAATGAACGTGTTTTTAATTATTAATAATAAAAAACAATATTTCCATGGGTATCTAAATATTTTGATCGACGTAATTTATAAATAATGATTTTTCTAAGTTCAATATAATTTATAAATAATAATAACAATCAAATAGAAATAATTTTGATAATGTGTATATAAATAATTTTGATTATAACTAATTATGTGTATATAAATAATAAAAAAAAATTATAAATAATTTTGATTATAAATAATTTTGATTATAAATAATTTTGATTATAAATAATTATGATTATCTTGAATTAATAGTTTATATAAATAATTTATAAATAATGTTGAATTAGTAAATATTTTGAATCAATAACTTTGAATTAATAAGTATTTTGAATTAGTAATTATTTTGAATTAATAATTATTTTGTATTAATAATTATTTTGAATGAATAATTTTTAATTTTTAATTTTGATTACCTAGAATTAATAATTTTGAATTAATATATTATGTAAATAAATTTTATTATCTTTAATTTATTTTTTAAAATTTTAAAATTTGTATTAATATATGTTTTTAGTTCAATGTTTACCTAATTTTAATGATATAAAAGATAATGATTGATAAAAAATCAAAAATATTGTTTTTTTATTTGTTATAAAAATGTAATAAAAATACTTTTTTAAAGGTGATTTGTGTCATTTAACATAAATTATTGATGTTGGGTAGACATGGTGGCGGATGTGGTGTCCGTAGGGATTTAATCTATGGTTGTTTTTTTATCTTGGGCAAGTATGCTCTTTAATCTCGTGTGTGTGTGTTATTTTTTTTAATAAAGGTTATTTGTGTCATTTTCACCAAAACAATTTCTTCTCTTTTATTTTAAAAATTGACACTAAACGTGAAGGAGAGAAATCTAAATCATTTCTTTTCTTTTACTAAGTTATTAATCCAAACATAATGAGAGAAATCACAATCATCTCTTTTTCTTTTTTTTTCTTTTATAAACTATCAAATCATTTCTTTTCTTTTACTAAAATCTCACCAAACGGGGTCTTAGTGAAATGTTTTTGATAAGTAAAAATTACAATGATGATTTAAAATTTTATAAGTATAGTTGAACATGAATAAGATATAAATCAATAATGAAATACTTAGTTAATAATGTTGTGAGGCATCAACCACAATCACTCAATAGTAATTTGATCAATGCATTACATGAGCTTAAGAAGGGATCCCTAGACATTAGAGGCTTTAAAATACCAGAAAGGGCATAAGTATCATATAAATGAAACAATTATTCTGATATCATAGCCAAAATTAATAAAAAATAACAAAAATTAATCCATAATAAAACATAAATGTTTATAAAATCAATTAAAATAATAATTTTTTAACAAATAAATATCAAATTTATATAGACATATAACCCAATAGATCACCCACATGGTTGATCACATATAAAGAATATTAAACGTATTAAAAAAATAACAATGCGCTATGTCCATCCTCAAGCCTCACCTCAATCCAATCTTCAATACCCAGTCTGCCTGCCCTGTACCAATTCACTATAAATCATGTGATCCTGCCTGTAAATCATACATAAGGTCTTCACATTCACTAGAGTTATAATGTATGCTGTGAGAAATACATCTTTGTAATATATTGATTATTATGTATATTTTTATTAGATTATATATATATAAATATATATATTTATTGGATTATGATCAGAAAATATGGTATTCATATATGATATTATTATTTTATTTATTTTAATGGTATGGAGTAATTTTATTCAAATTTTGTAGAAATAAGATGAATTATGGAATAAAAAATATGTTTATGAAATTTGATAAAATATTACCTAAGTCTATCCAAGGATAATAGAATTCCAAACAATGAAGGAATACATGATGAAATGATAGTGCAAGTAGCCACTGGAAATTTAATAGGAAATATTTTTTTAAGATCTTGATTTTTCAAAGAGGTAAAAATTCATCAAATTAAAATTGAAATGACTTTATTTACTCTAATAAATGTTCCTACAAGTTTAAAGAATGATTCAAGTGAATTTGGGGATTTTTCATAGCCTCGATCACATGGTTTTAGAGGACACGGGTGAGGTACACTATTAGCACAGAATTAGTGCAAACTATTACCCTCAAACTATTCATCCATGCAAGGGTGACACATGTTTTTTCAAATCAGGAAATGGAGTTTCCCACACATGTGATTATGATATAAAAAAGTGTAGAGGAGTTTCATATAATTAAAATGTTTTTTCAATAATATGTGCATATCCCATGCGATGGGGTGACACTATGAACAGTTCTGTCATACGATAGGTGAATGGTTTTTCCAACCATGATCCATTTAAAAATAGTTGAAATTTCCATTTTAACACATCTTTTTTATAACCTTATTCCCATTTTTTCTTTTACTATCCACACACATAATCCCTCCAACATTTGAGAGATACTTTATCTCATCTCCGCAAATCTAACCCATATTTTCCATCCAATATCTAAATTAGCCTCCGTTTATCACAATAAATATTTCTTGGTAAGCTATTTAATCATCTTGATTCCCTTCATTATTTATCTCTTCGTATGGAATGTGAAATCTTTATGGGATAATATAAAATATTTTTCATGTTGTTTTTTACTACTATTATTTCTCCCTTTCTAGCTTATATTAGATGAAAATAATGGATGGGGAGTCATATAAA
Source organism: Viscum album (assembly GCA_963277665.1). Classification (NCBI taxonomy): domain Eukaryota; kingdom Viridiplantae; phylum Streptophyta; class Magnoliopsida; order Santalales; family Viscaceae; genus Viscum; species Viscum album. The sequence goes on along the minus strand of OY728166.1, from coordinate 363,236,201 downwards.
ACAATAATGTAAGTGGTGTAGTACTTTTCTCTTAAATCCATGTTGTTTATATTTTACATCATTGTGATGAAAAATATTCCTTCTATGTGTTTCAATAAAATTATTAATTCATTTTAAATTGATGAATACTTTATAGAGTTACACCCATAGAATCTTGTTATTTTTTTAGATCATGAACCTCAATGAGTACCACCCCTTTATGTAGGTTGATTAAATACACATTACATACAAAATGCTTATCTATCCAAAAAAACTCTTCTCAATCCTGGGTTGATTCCAAATTGAAACGGATAACATGAATTTAATGGTATGTGAGTGGTAAGACCATGATCCCTGTCTCTTATTGAATTCTGAATGATTCATTTGAAAAAATGGGTTAATGTGGGAGTTTACTTTTTCATGTATACTTATTTTATCCTTAAATAATGTTTTAAATGAAATTCGTTCTTGTTATTATTACTCTTTGGATATATTATATTTTAAATGATGAATGATATTTTTGGGGATGACACTTCATGCTACCATGATGTATGATTTTGGAAATTTCATTCCCCATATTTTATTGGGATGTTAGACATGATGAATCATATTACTTCTCTGAAGATGTTGGACATGGTGTATCAAGCCTTTTATTAAGACATTGTGTAAGATGATTCAAGCTCCATTGTTGAGACTTTGGGCATGATTACCCACATTATGGATTTTCATTGATTCACATTAAGTTTCAAATTCTAGGATGAATTATAGGTCAATTCCATTATTTAATACATGATACTTGTGTAGTTATTCATGGAAATCTTGGATTTACGCATCAGGATCTGGTTAGTGTTGCATATATATATATATGTATATACATTTATATTTTTATTTATAAATATATAGTATATATATACACACATTCATACTTATATATATACACATGGTAAAATCTGGTGAGAGACATTCCATCTTTGTCTGAAGGAGGTAGAGTCAGATGGGTGTCCTTTAAGTACCCTAACTGACTTTATTATATCTTACATCTCTTCTTTGTTTTTATTTTACCTTCATAATTTCTAATTAAAATACACTAGTGGATTTTAATATGCACCATTTCGAGTGGCCTGCTATGTTTTAATCCTACACTCATTGGGATATAGTTTGGTGCCCAAATAGATCTCATGGATATAGCAGGGGTAAAGGGAAGAGTCTGTCATTAGATTACACATTATATGTACTAGGATCGATTACCTGAAAAGATGACTAAAATTATGCATGTGATACTATTAGATATGTTGTTTTGTCTTTTCCATTTCTATTTATCATTTTTTACATTCCTGCTGCTTTTTATTCATTTTTATCCCCCATATTTATAGTATATAAACATGGAATCATTGTGCATAAAATAGTATATGTTGTTCAACTAGTTTAATATTATCTAGATGTTCTATTTCTCACTATTTCCTAGTATTTCATCCCCTGTTTCATTAATTATTTATTCAATTTTTGTTTTATATATATATCATTGATGTTTTACACTTTGATAAAGAGGATACAGTGTCTCCACCATACCGTCATAAACCTTTACTACTAGTCAGTAGCCTGCAGTGGATTGGGTGGTTCTCTTCATGCCAAGTGGCCAATCGAGTTTTTTTACATTTAAATGAATTGGATATATGATGTCACAAAGTTCTATCATAGGGGTTTTTCATTTTTTTACAATTTGGGTTTAGTATACATGATACTAGGAATGTGTTGGAATTCTTTAATTGGATTGTTCATAGGAGTATTTAAAACATGTACAGGGAAATTCAAATTTTCATGGGATGGGTCATGTTGTTTTATTTTCCAATATTACATTTGTATTTATTTAACAATTGGGTGACATACATTAATTTTTGAATTTATTTTTACCATGGTTTTTCTATTACCCCTTTACCTATAAATAAATGAAGTATTATCTCATGCATAATTATTGGCACCTTAGGATTCACATGTCATGCATGGGTGACAAATATTTATTGTATATAATGCATTACCTGTTAAATTTTTTATGTGACTAGAGTGATATAACTAATAACTTACTAACATTTATATAGGATGAATAAGATAAATAATTTGATTAATTCAAATTCATGTATGAGCCGAAAAAGTGTTTCCTATAAAGTTTGATGGTGGCACCTTAATTAACTAATTATGGAATATTTAATCCATAGAACATTGGTCACATGTGCTGAATTGTTAGTGGTTAAATTTAAATGGATGAAAATATCAATTTATAGTGTTTTTGTGGCCTCTATGATTTTGTAATGGGGATCTATATAATTTAGTTTTCAGGAAAGGTAGGTTTATTAACATTTAGTTCCAATTGAAACTTAGAATCCATTTCAATATATATAGGGAAATGAATACACATCTAACATGACAATAATATATATATTAAATGTTCAATTGTAATTCTTAAATATAATGTCTACAGCTAAATGGGGATTCCAATTGCCACATCAATGGTGTCTTCTTCGATGATATTAAAATTTTTCTTAATAAACATGGACATATATTGTGAAATAGTTAACTTCATCCTGAACCTACCTCATTAGTGGGTAGTGGGGACTATCATTCTTGATCTTTATGGTCTTTTATATCACCTAGTCCTAGATTTATGAGTAGGCCATTATGGGTTTTGACTCTTATATAGAGTGTCTTGAAACTGTCCAATTAGTTTGTTTATGATAATTTTAGTTATGAAATATTATATTGATTTGGTTGTTTGAAATTTTAAAAATAATTAACCACAATGGCCACTATTCATAAACCTAGAAGGTAGTGATGAATTTTATCAAAAGGTGGTGGGCCCTGTGAAACGAATATTTCTTCTAGTCGTGACACTTTTGGAACCACTTGTCATTATTATTCTTGGAAGGAAATATCATTTAAGATAAGGGATCCTTTGAATAATGCAGTAAACATAGTGGTCTTCATGACCTACCCCAACTATGGAAAATTTGATGGGAAAGTCTCAATTATAGTATGCACTGACTTTATCATGGGATAGTGGCCCCTAGGATGCTAAGTCATGGATAGAAGAAATTTTATCTATATTATAGAATCTAAAGATTACCCCAGAATAGAGGGTCAATATCACATCATATATGATTTAGTGTTCTTAAAATCACTAGTGGTATGTTATTACCTCTCTAGATCATTATCAGAATATAGCCTAAATGGATTTTTAGAAGCCTTCTATGACTACTTATTTTCAAAATAAGAATTGTATGACCAAGTAATAGAGTTTATACATCTTCCAATGGGTTATATATATATGATGGAGTATTTATCTTGTTTAACTAAGTTTCAATGTTTCAAACTGACCCTTAATGGTGAATAACTAGTGATAATGAGATGGTTCAAGGATTGGATCGCATATACCATTCAATATTATGTTAAAAACTTCTGTTTGACTGCAATTTTTAAGATACAAACAAGTCCCTCATCATTGAGTGTAATTTTAGAGAATAATAAGGTGTGGCCTATGAGGTTCAACACCTACACATAGGAGTAGTTCTTATGGGGGGAAAAGTGATACATGGAGTTTTCTATCGGGGTTAGTGGTTGTCAGATTGAAGTCACTGACAGTTATGTGATATTTCATTAGTATGGGATGGAAGAATACATAAAGCTGAGTTCATTAGAGGCCCAGTTGATTATTGAGCATAAGGAAATACAGTTCATTTTCAGTTTTTATATAGAACATTTCCTCCTGCTCTTTGATGGATGGGATCTGAACCAACTCCACATTCAACTGTTGGGTAGGTATCTCCCTGATCAGTGGGCAGCTGGAGCACTACCGACCATTCAGGCTGATGAGGTGGTCATGGGAAAGGGAGAAATACATATAATATATATCATCATCATAGGGAACCTACTCCAAGATGTCAGGTTGAATATCAGGGTTGTGGTTTTGGATAGATATATTAACTACAGAAAATAGCTGAGGAGCAGAGTATCAAGACTTCTATAATATGACATATGATTTTAGTAACCATTAATCTAGTTTCATAATTATTTAATATAGGTGATTCTCATCCAATTATATCTATAGAAACTATGGAATATATGGGCCTTGAGATAGAGTTTTTATATGGTTAATAACCCACGATACTCTAGTGGGTATCTGATATGATAGTGTATACCAGTGAAAGGATTTTCCCCTTGAGATAGGTGTTTATCTCCTTGTATAGAATCATCTTTCCCTCTATATAATAGTATTTTATTTAATTATTAGTATTGAATGTTTAGTCTTGTATTAGGCCCATATTTATTTTCACTAATGAAAGGAGAATGATATGTCCCTGTGAGTCAAGATGGACTTGATCACTGTAGGATGGGTAGAGTCATAGCCCATATTTACAGTCCCCTTATAGAAAATCATGGAAAACATTGGATAGAAATCCCTCCAATGGTGTATCATTTTTGGGATGTAATCCCTATTTATTTTTTATGGTTACCACATAATATAGAGGTTTAATTTACTATTGATATAATTCAAAGAGTAGTATTAGTTTCTATTACTCATTATAGGATGGAATCTACGACGATTTATGAATATAATAACTAGTCATTGGACTAAAAAGTGAAAGGGTTTATATGAATAAGTACATCACCTTGGGGTTAACCCATCTTTTTAACTATTTAGGTGGATGGAACCCTCCAAATTTATTTGGATTATTATAAATTGAACCATATAAGGGTTGTAATCAGAATCCACTAACTTGAATAAATGAATTTTTTTATCATCTCTAAGGATCCTGGTTTTTCTCAAGGATTGATTTGATGTCAACCTATCATCAAGTACCAAACATGCCTTCATATATATCTTTTCTGGAATTCTTATGGATATATAGCCTTTATGAGTATTCATTAATGTCTTTCGGTCTCCTAAACTAACCAAATATTTTCATAGAATTGATATTCAGGTTTTCAATTAGTATCGCGACTCATTTTTGGTAGTCTTCATCAATGAAATTATTGTTTACTCTCACAATAAACTTCATCATGTAAAAAACCATGATATCATATTAAGATCATTGAGGGAGATTCATCATTATTCTAAACTCATAAAATACTATTTCTGGAAGGATAAATTCCAATTCTTAGGTCACATTATGTCAATGTTTGGAGTATCTATTGACCAAGAAAAATTGAGTGGTGTAGATTCATTGGAGTATTCCTCGAAATTCTTTGAAATATGGAGTTTCTTTTATATATCTAGAAACTATTGAAACTTTATTTAGGATTTTTCACACCTAGATATACATTATATAGGTTTTACTAAGAATGGTGTCATGTTTACATGGTCAGGAATGTGTGAGAAATTTTTTCATGAGTTGATAGGAAAATTGACTTCAGCACTGATCTAGATTCTGATAAAGCTAGGAAGAATATATAAAATTAATTTTGAAGCATTATATGTTTGGTTGGGAGTATTTTTTTAGAATTATATATTCATGGTGTATAAGTTTCATCTTTTCAGGTCTTACAAGAAACATTAACTCATACATGACCTCATGCAAGTAGTTGTAGTTTATACTTTATGTTGTTGGAGGTACTATGTTCATGGAGAAAATTATTTTTTATACATATAACCCAAAATCTTCAAATAAATCATAACATACAAATATTTAAATCTTATGTAGAGGTGATGGGTTTAACCCAAACATTTGTTCAATTATTAGATAACTTATATGCACGGGAAATGAAATTTAGTGGCAGATAATCCTAGTAGGAACACTCAGACATGTGAAATCCAGGAGGCTAATAAGGATTTGCAGTTGATGAAGTTGTTATCTATGATTAATTTATAGGTGTAGTGATATATTTAATAGAATTTAATTACAACATTATTAAGGACCTATTTTCTTTTGGATTGTGTGAATATGAGACAACATTTTGATCAAGAGGGATTCTTACTAAGAGAAATAGTTTTAGGTGAGGACCTACTACCTAGTGGGGTCATAGATAGGGAGGAGATCTTGTATATTCATGAGTCTTTCTAGCTTCTAGAAGAAGTTTGGTTGGAGTAGAGAAAATAGTATCATGCCTCTCCTGGGTAGTACATCCCGGTTAAACCAATTTGTATCATGACATACGTCATTAGTATTTTTGGTCGAGGATAAAGGGGGAGACATCTGGTTTTGTTAATAGGTGATCCATATATCAGTAATATATTTTAAAACACTAGATTACTGGGAGAAATTTTCATCCCTTACCCATTAATCTGTCGAAATGGAACAACATTAGTATGGATTTTGAGATGTGTTTACCTAGGTCACCTTGAGGCTGTGACACAGTATGGGTGGTCTTTGATAGGTTGATGAAGCTAACCAATTCCATACCTATTTGAGAGACCTTTTTAGTGGATGATATTTGGAAGTGGTCTGTATGGGTGATCATATAACTATTTGAGTCCAGTGTACCTTTGTATTGGACATGGATACTCATTTTACATTGTGATTTTGGATTGGGTTAAGAAGGAACTGATTTCACATATACTACTAGGTACATTATATCATCCACATACCAATAGTTAGACCAAGAATATATAAATGTATTAGAGGATGTTCTTTGAGAATTATTCCTTGACATTGGATGTTATTTAATGAAACACATTCCTCTAGAAGAATTTTCCTTTAAAAAAAGATTTCATAAATCCCTAAATATTTGTTTTAACTCCTCATGTTTGGAGACAATGTGTAATTCTAAGTAAATTTGAATTTTGGTGTTTACGGGATGGACAATTCATTCAACCAATCATTGGAATGCAATTATGAGAGTTGAAACACTTCAATGTATCATTTATGGACTTTTTTATAGGATAGATGGCTCCCCAGGAGTTTCATTGAGTTTTAGGAGGGTCGGCCTCCGAATTATCATGTTTCCATTCTCTGAACATGTAACACTGATTATCTAAAGCTATGAGACAATATTTAGAGGAGAAATTGGTTTCACGTGTGATGCACGTGGTTTTCCAAAACCATGCTTCTATCCCACATGGTTAGTTCCACATAGGCAGTACCTACGCACTATTCACTATATGGTTGGTGCACATTTAGGTTAACTATGTGGGAAAACCCATTCGTGGTGGGTTTCTAAGGTAGTGGGTGTCACATGGTTGGCGCAAATCTTGGAAAAACCATGTCACCTAGTTATGAGGGTGAAATTTTAAAAAAAAATTAATGAGGTTAAAATTCTTCTTCCGCTTCTTCTTCTCCCTCTAGCTATGTGATTCCTCCTCTCATTGGTGGGTTTATCCTCTACAAGAATAACTTATGATTCTCAATAAATCCTCCATCTGAAGTCTAAATCGAATGCTGTAAATCACTATGTATCTGTATCATTGAGCTCTTGATTCATTTTGAACCATTCATCATTTAATCTCCCCTCGACAAAATTTATCATGGCTCAAGATCATTTTCTCTATTTTCAGGGGAAATATTTGTATATTATATTTTATCTAAACTAATTCAAATCAAAACATGATATTGTATGAGTGGAAATACCTATTAATGAGTTCAGTTGTATAAATCGTTTTTCATAATATTCCATCTTTTTATAAATTGTGTTATTGTGCCTCATGTTGGCCTTTTCCACAGGTTTCCTTAAAAATTATTTCATCAATATAAATTCCTATATATACCAATATTTTCACTCATTGAGAATTTCAAGCTAAATAGAGGAAGGTATCCATGACCACAGACAACCCATGGATTTGTCGGATTAAACTTTCCCTTTCTTATTGAATTAATTACTTCTTAGAATTCCTTCAAAGCTAGATTCTTAGTTTATTAATGCAATTTCCCCTTATTTAGAATTTCTCAATTATTTTAGGATCCTATTAAGTTCCTTGTTGATTCATGTATTTTTTTTCATAAATGGTAGCTTCCTAAAATCCTCCTTTAATGTGATTTAAATTATGATTATTAAATGTTATGTTTAATTATGTTAAAATATTTTTTTAAGAGACAATGCCATGTTTTTATAGTATAACTCCATAGATTATGTGTGTTGTCTTCTAAACTAAAAGGTAGTGTCTGTTTATTTATATCATTCTTGGACCTATGGAATTGGTGTTTCTTTATGTTTTTCTATGGTTAGTTATGTTGATTTTTTGGGTCTTGACCATTATTGATGTTAAAAAATGGAGTTTCACACTTTTATTAAAATGTTTGTTTTAACTGATGGAACTTCTATGTTCTTGGCTTGTCCACTTCTATCAATATAACTAATTAAACAATATCCTCTTAAGGTATTTACTTGAATAATGAAAGGGATTTTCCAGGTAAATTTTTTTCCAATTTGACTATAGTTTTCACTAAGTACCCTTTGGGATTTGTGATTAAATTTTCATGTTTTTTTGTTAAATAGAGTGTATTAAATGGATTGGAATGTTCATGATGTATTTCCTTCCTTAAATGAATTAAATCTTTTAATTGAAATGGTATTGAGTTGGGTTTCATGACCACACCTCATGTTATAATTATGTAATAATGACATATATGTATTGTTATAATTGTGATTCTTTTGTCTATTTGGGATTAATAAATATAGAGCATGAGAGGTAATGCCTCAAGCATTCAGTTATTGATTGTTATCATTATATGATTATTAATTAAATAGGTTATGGAATGATGGTAAGGGATCTTTAGAGAATGTTAGAAAATCGTGCTCCCTTGCATCAGGTGTTGATTCATCTTGTCTCACATCATTGATACTTTGTAAGAAATTGGGATTAGGTGCCACGATCCCTATTTGGATTTTTCACATGATTCCTCACTCACCATACTGAGTTTCGTGCATAGAGTCTCACAAACTATTGGTATGTAGGATATATACCCTATTTTTTGATCTTATAGGCACATTTATAATGGTTATGGATGATTGTGTTATGCTTGGTCCATCCAACACCTTTCATTTCAGTTATATGACCACATTATGTATACCAACTTAGTTTATATCTATGGATGAAATATATAACTAAACAACATATTACACTATTAATATAAATATATATATATATAGTTAATGCTCTAGCATCTATTTCTGGTTGTGAGATGAAACACATAGAGTCGGCCATGTATCCTTTTGGAACCCGAGTTGAATGGTTTTTGTTTATTTACTCATTACTATTTATTTTTATTCTATTAATACAAGAATAATACATCACATTGTATTAATAGAATGGATTTAGTTGTTGACACCATGGGTGGAATCCTATTAGGATTTATATCTCAAACTTTAATTTGGCACCCATTCCACTAGGGTACCTGAGTAGACCTTATGTTCGAATGACCATGGATGATTTCTTGTGATGTGTTTCATTTAACTGGGGGTTTGGACCATGGGACCGATCTGGATCCCAACATTCTCATGTAGATCTCCCTTCGGGGTTCTAATTGATTTCTTTATTCATATCATATACTATATCTTATTTCATGCCATATGTGTACTCTTTTTGTTCATTATCATCATCACCACATGCATGAATCTGTTGTGTATTGGTGTTTTCCATATTTTGTGTTTAGTTTATAATATTCTTCTTCTCTCTTACCTTTCAATTACTATTATTTCCATTATTTTATATTATTTATTTTCGATAAAATTATTCGGTATTCAGATATGATCATATAGTCTCACTTCTATCAACTCCATGGCCCTCACTGCTAGTCAATAGCCTCTGGGGTATGGGGTGGCACACATGAGGCCATGAAACCTACTAGTCATGACTCTGTCTTAGTGGTCAGTCGGTTCGGGATGTTACAAAGTGTCAAGAGAGGTTGTTTCATTTCATTTTCATTAATATTTTGGGTAAGTAGATGGTAGACCATAAATTTTTCAGTACTTTATGAATAGTTGTGTCTTGGACTAATCACCCAACCCATTATGAAAATTCTAAGTTGGCAGGAATATGATCATTGTTCTTGTTTTTTTTCTATTATAGTTGATTGTGATTTTAAACTTGAGTGAATGGTGTACATTTCACTACCTATTGGTATTTGGTATTTATCATATTTTAATATTGTCCTAGAATGGAAATGATGAAGAATTTCATACATCATATTAGTCACATATAAATTCACATTCCAAGCATATTCTATTCTAAGTAGTTATAGTTAATGATTTCTTGTTAATTTTATTGTTTTCCTTGAGTGTTATTCCATGGTTAATTGATTATATGAAATCCTTCCTATTTATATTTCATATTTCTCTATTTTTACTATTTGAATAACTTTCTTAGTTGTGTATTGCCTATATAAATAGATTCATGGTATGACAACCCAGATCTCTTATTACATAATTAAACACAATTTATCACATAAAATTCACTTGATACAACATTGAATATCGAAAGTTATTGTGTTATTGAGGCTTATAATCATTACATAATAACATAAAACATGAAATACAACATCTTTATTTGTTAATTCCTTTACATGACCACTACATTCCCTTGTACTTATCATTTCATGGGATAACCTGACGACATGCATAAGAAAAGGGTGAGCTATAAAGCCCAATAAGGGAAATAATCATGGAAGAACATGATGAATAAAAAACATTTAGAAAATAGGAATATCAATAAATAACAAGAGAATCATAAACATAATGTCATGATAAATCATGATAATCATAACATGGAAATATGGAAACAACACTTAACATGGAATTAGCATGAGCCAAGGCTAATTACACATGGAGCATGAGTAAATCCTCATTGCACATGAAGCACAAGTAAAACCTTGTTTCTATTGAATTATAATGAGTGAACAACCATTGTGCATGATGTATCATGATACTATAGTTTACCCAATTTATTGGAGCACTATAAGGATGCACCCTTCTTAAACATTTCATTCCATGCATAAGTGTGCCACATGGATCATATAACATGGATTCATAAAAAATCATAATTTATTCCAAGGTAAAAGAATGTGTAATTCATACATGAAACTTTATAATCAATAAGTAAATGTGTATAAATATTAATCCCCTTGATAGAGAAATTGGCAAGGTGTATTCACTACAAAATGGCATTGGATTGGAAAATCGGTGCAATTTCGGTAGCATAACAGTGTGACGTAAGAATTCATAAAAATGGTTGATGAGAGAGAAATGGGTGTCTCATAATATATACATGAAATTGACAGTAAGAGGGTCATATAAATACATTTACCAACAAATATAATATAAATTATATTCATGATACAAAATAATTTTTCGAATGTAAATGAGAAGAGAGAAATTCCTTTCAGAATTTCGGTATAGAAACAGGTATACATGTAAGGCATTTAATGATAGGTAAAGGGGTCTCAAATAATTCAAACATAAAGAGGGAAGTATGTTGGAGGTGGGAAACCATACCCTAACATTTATAATTTCTATTAAAATTAAATAACAACATTAAGAAAATTGAAAAAAAATGCGAAAGGAAGAAAAAACCCTTACATGGAAGTGTGATTCCAAAGGCATGAGAGAGGATTGGGAGAGGCTTTTTGGGAGACTAGGGAACCTTGTGAGGATTCTAGAGTGAGGAAGACAGAGGTTGGACTAACTCCAAAGGATTTGAGTGAGGAGGAAGTGGTATATTGGGTGGGTTTATATAGGAAAGGTGAAAGAATTCTTTATTATTTAGGTTTGGAACCCTCACATTAAACTAATCCAAACCACAATCCAGCTCATGGTTATTGCCCAAGGTTTTAGAAAAATGGGAAGTGGAATAAAATAATTTATAAGGCCAAAGTTCCAACTTCTTAAAATAATGGGGATTCTTATTTGGAGGTGCGTCACACTCCCAAGGAAAATAATTTAAAAATACAAGATGTTTAATAAGTCTTGAATGGTCCATTAATGTATTCTAAAATAAGTCAAACAAACCCAATATCACATTATTTTAAGGGTAAAACATATATTGGACGAAAATAAATCTTATTTTATTTTATTACATCACTATAGGGATATTATGATGTCATAAAACACATTATATACTTAAAAGGTATTTAATTTTTACCCAAACATTTGACTGTCTCAAAAAATTATGATAAATTCACCATTGGATAAATTCAACATTATAATTCTATAAATTATATTTATTTTATTAAAATTATTTTCTAAATATGTTAATTTTTACTTTTAAAATAAAAACCAACATTTATAGAAAATTCATGGGTTTTGACAAAAATGGCTTTCAAACCTTAATAAAAATTATAATTGCATTCATAAAATTATACAATAATTTTAATTTAATAAAAATTAATTTAATAATAATAATAATATTTTATTAAAATAATATTTAATTAAATATCCATTAATTCATCAAAATAGATTTCTTAGTTGAATATTAGAAAAAAACACTACTTGTACTTTAAAAACTTTTTACAAGGTAACGATAATAAAATGAAAGTATATTAATTGTTATATACAAAAATAATGTACATAACCATAGTTCTAAGGTCTTATTACATAACCCCTTATAACACTTTCATAAGACCAAGGAGTAAGGTGTGCGATGGTGACAGACTCTTCGGGTGGCTTAGATAACATTGCTTGGGTGGTAATCTCTATCAACATCCATTTCTCTCATAGGAAGTCTCACTAGAGCATAGCATATTCAATATCAGATTGGGCTTGGCCAAGAGAGAATCCCAATGACGACACCTCCATTCCGAGCTCTAACAAATTGGCTTCGTATGGGGCACGTCTACTGGATGAGGCCATCACTTCCTTTGTCTGAGTAATTTGGATTTGTTAAAGCCCTATATTTATACTAATTAGGTGATCACTATTCAATTGTTTTATTAGCAATGTTCACAATTATTAACATAAAACCAAATAAGTTTACATTTTATATAAACATTGTACATAAAGAGACATTTAATTAGATCAAGAGGTATTTCCATAAATAAAAGTTTGGGTCGTTACAATCATCCCCCCTCAAGAAATTTCTCCCTCGAAATTTTATTTTCCCACACTAAAATAGATGTGGGTAACTATGCTTCATCATTTCCTCTGATTCCCATGTTGCTTTTTCAAACTTGTGGTTTCACCACAACACCTTGACAGGGGGCATTGTCTTATTTCATAGAACTTTTTCTCTACAATCAAATATCTTCACTGGTTGATCCTCATAAGGAAGGTCATCCTCTAACTTAACCACCTCTAAAGAGAGTACATGTGAAGTGTCTGGTATGTACATCATTTAGAGGGACACATGAAAGATATCATGTACTTTGGCCATGGTAGGTGTAAGTTCTAGTTGATATGTCGCAACCCCGACACGATCAAGAATCTCAAAGGGGCTGATGTACCTTGGACTTAACTTACCTTTCTTTCTAAACCTCATGACCTTATTCCATGGTGATAAGCATAGAAATACCATGTCTCCAAATTTAAACTCAAGGTCTCATCGAAAATTATCTGCATAACTCTTCTATCGACTCTGGGCTACCTTGATATGCTGTTGAATGGGTTTCACCTTCTCCACCATTTCTTCGACCATTTCTACTCCAAACAGTTTATGATCACCGACCTCATCCCACCACACTGGTGTTCTCACCTTTTCCCATAAAGGAATTAATATGGTTCCATTTGGATGCTCGATTGGAAACTTTTATTATAAGAGAACTCAACCGAAGTAAGATGTTGATCCCATCCTCCTTTAATGTCCATTGTTCATGATCTCAACATGTCCTCAAGTGTTTGGATAGTCCACTAGGATTGGACCTCAGTTTGAGTATGATAGGTCATACTGATGTTCAGTTCAGTATTCAGAGCATGTTAAAGAATCTTCCAAAACATAGAGGTGATTCTTGGATCTCGATCAGATATAATAGATAGTGGTACTCTATACAGCCTTACCACATCCCTGATATATATCTGTGCCAGTTGATCAAATGAGAAATCCTCCTGAATAGTAATGAAGCATTCATCCTTTTTAAGATGATTGAAAACAACCCAGACTTCATTTTTTCCTTTGGATGTCTTCAGAATTCCAGTGACAAAGTCCATGGTGATGTTCTCCCATTTCCATTGTGGTATGGGAAATGGTTGAATCATCCCCTTAGACTTCTGCCTCTCTACCTTGACTTGCTGACACACCATGCACATTGATGTATATTCAGTGATCTCCTTCTTCATATTATCCCACCAATAATGCTCTCGGAGATCTCCATACATCTTTGTGTTTTTTGGGTGAATAGAGAAATTCAAACTATATGCATCATCTAAAAGTTCCTTCTTCAGCTCCGGACATGATGGGACACATAGTCTTTTCCCAAATCTCACAATTCCTTTTTCATTGACATTAAACTCCAAGGATTTCCCTTTTCCGATAGATTCTACTTTTTCCTGAATTCCAACATAATATTTTTGAGCAACTATTAACCATCCCAAAAGTTATGGTTGAGCAATAATTTGAGAAAGGATTGATGATTTTATCTTATTTATGATTACCATGTGCATATACATCAAATCTAAAAAGACTGGATCCTTTTCAATTCTCATCAATGATAGAATCGCTAGGTCCTTTATACTTAGGAAATCTTCCACTTTGTTATCCTTCCCAGGGTCGTAATGGATTTAGCAGTCATAGTCTTTGATCAGCTCTAACCATATTCATTGGCGCATGTTCAACTGTTTCTGTGTGAATATATACTTGAGGCTTTTGTGGTCTATATATATTTCACACTTATCCCCAAAGAGATTATGCCACCAAAATTTCAAAGTGAATATCACTTCATCCAACTCAAGATCATGTGCTGGATAGTTCTGTTCATGAAATTTTAATTTCCTTGAAGCATAGGCAATGAATTTTTCATTTTTCATCAACACAAAAACCATTCCCTTCTTCTATGAATCGCCGAATACCACAAAAAGTTCTCCACTTGTGGCTAAATTGAGCACAGGTGCAGTGATAAGCCTCCTTTTCAACTCTTTAAAGCTTTCTTCGCATTCTTTACTCCAAGAAAACTTTACTCCCTTCCGAGATATCTTGTTAAGAGGGTTTGAAAATCGTGAGAAATATCTCACAAATCATCGATAATATCCAGCTATTCACAAAGATCTACGGATATTTGATACCGATGTTGTCCTCATCTATCACTCAATTGCATCCGTTTTAGAGGGATCCACTGATATCCCATTGCTTGGGATGATATGGCCCAACAATGAGACCTCCTTCAACCAGAACTCACTCTTTATGTACTTTTCATAGAGCTTCTCCTTCCACAAGGTCTCCAGTACAGTTCTTAAATGCTCCTCATGATCCTCCTTGGTTTTGGAGTATATTAGAATATCATCTATAAAGACTACAAAAAATTTGTCTGGGTAATCTCTAAAGACTTTTTTCATCATTTACATGAAGATTTATGGAGAATTGGTGAGTCTGAAAGGCATTACTATGAATTCCTAGTGTCCATATCTTGTATGAAATGTAGTCTTGAGATATCATTCTTCTTCAACCATACATGATAATATCCCAACCAAAAATCCACCTTGGAGAAGTATTGTGTTCCATGCAGTCGATCGAACAATTCATCAATTTGTGGGAGAGGATACATGTTCTTTATCATGATTTTGTTGATCTCACGATAATCGATGAAAAGGCACATTGACTCATCCTTATTCTTGACGAAGAGGACTGCTGCCCCCCATGGTGAATCACTCGGGCATATAAACCCTTTATCCAGATTCTCCTGTAGTTGTTTCTTCAACTCCTGAAGCTCCAAACCATCCATTCTATACACAGTCTTTTATATTTTCAATGCCCCATGTATAATATCAAAATTATAATTCAACATCTCTTATAGGAGGAAGACCATGAAATTCCTCAGGAAACACTTTTGCGAATTCCCTCACAATAGGCATGTCTTCTAGGATGGTTGAATCATTAGACTCTATCATCTAAGCCAGATACACATGTTCATAGGGAAGTAATATCCAAGCTTGAGATGATGGAGTAAAGAAGGTTCATCTTCCACCTTCCACTTGTAAAGAATCAGGGTTAGATTCTCCACATGGAGAATGATTTCCCTCTCAAGGAAATTTATGTTGGCTCTATATATGGAAAGATAATAAATGCCATGAATTAGATCAAATTCCACCAGAGGGATTATGACGAGGTTAACCTGAAATTTAAATCTACAGATTATGATTGGGGAGGTGTTATATTTATTGGACACAATGATATCCCCATTTGTTTTACTCACAGACATCATCACTTCCATGATTTGTGGTGGTGGTGAGATTGTTCTACTAAACTCTCGAGATATAAAAGAATGAGTAGAACCTGAATCAAAAATTACATTCACTATTATTGAATGAATAACCTGTTTAACTGTCACCACTTCATTTTTGGGGTTCAATTTGGCAGTAGTGATGGAAAAATCTCACCCTTTCTGCCTTGGAGATTGTTGGTTACCTCCGAAGACCCTTGGATTAGGGAACTGATTTGCATGATGCCCTGGTTCATTTTAGCTGTAGCAATGAACCACGCGTTGAGGTTCAAACGAATCGTTCCTCTCCTCTGCAGGAGAATCAGGTTTTTTTTCCAACAGTTAATAGCTAGGTGCCCTTCTCTTCCACACCTAAATCATTTCCTCGTACCCTTTAGGCAATTTCTAGGGCGCTTCTTTTCGAACCTTTGGAAAGTGGGGTGCTGGATCTTTTTAGAACCATTGGACTTATCTATCGGACCACCAGTATTGATGTCCACCTTACGCTTCTTATCCCCATGATACCCCTGAGATTCTCCGATCTCTATTTCAACCTTGATGGCACATCATACAATTTCCTCATAATTGTTGAAGTCACAGATTTCCATCACTTTCCGCAGGCTAGGATTCATCCCACCAAAGAAGCGGTCAACCTTGTATTTGGGGGGTAAAAACAAAGCCAGAGTCATATCATGCAATCCTTGGGACGTTTTCCTCATATGCTCCAACATATTCTTCATCTTTTTTGCTTTAGGGAAAGGAAGTCCTTTTCCATCTTATGTTGGAGGGTGCGCAGAAAATATTTATCGAAAAACATCTTCGAGAAATACTTTCATTACAATACCTCGATCTCCTCCCCAGGCTTTGTATTTTTGATGAACGTCCACCATTGATCTTCCTCACCCTCCATATGATAAGAATCCAAAATAACCTTCTCTTTTTCATAACATTTAAGGATGTAGAATGTCATTTCAATGGAGTTGATCGATTGCTCGGCGATTGAGGGATAAAATGATCCATTAAAAGTAGGAGGCATTTTTCTCATAAATCTGTCGATAGTGACTTGTTAATTCTTGGGGGGGGGGGGTTGAATGTTTTTTTTGACCCATGTTTCTATTCAGATCTTTAGTTATCTGAGATAGAAGTGTTACAAAGTTCATGATTCCCCCTCCCATTATATTGGGCATCTCATTATTACAGTCATCACACTGATTTTCACATCGATTGTTATCCTGAGTCCTCCTATTACTGGCCATTGGCTGGAATAAAATGAAAGATAGGGGTAATACATAAAGGGTAATACAAGGACAAAACTTATGACTTATAAATAACTTTTATTTCTTTAACATATGAATCTATATGTTTCATTCTATGTTATCCATGATATAATTTCTATCATATATTCTTAGGGAATTTTTTTCCATTATTAATGGTTCATACTAAGATTAAGAATTTACCAAAGTATATCCCCTAGGATTGTCGTAGCCAAGAGTACAACAAGACATGCTGTCGTGCACTAGTTCCTATTAGAGTCTAGCTCAAAACGGTGTTCTCAAGTTTTACCCCTAGGATACACTTGTGCCAGAGCCTCCTCTACTTGCTCGTATCCAGACAGGGATGTATTTTCTTGATAATCCAAAATACTAAATATTCACTAGAACATAGGGTTGTTTTTATCATACTTAGTATTGTATCTAATGCTTTAATAGGGTTTTCTAATCCTAATACCAAAAATAACTAAACCTATCATCTGATACCAACTACGACAACCCTGATCTTTTATTACACAATTAATCATAATTTATTACATAAAATTCACTTGATACAACATAGATGATCGAGAGTTCTAGTGTCTTTGGAGCATAGTATCTTTACATAACAACATAAAACATGAAATACAACATCTTTATTGAAGACTTCATTTACATGACCACTACATTCCCTCATACTTATCATTGAATGGGATAACCTGAGGGCATTCATAAGAAAAGGGTGAGCTATAAAGCCTTGTAAGGGAAATAATCATGGAATAACATGAGGAATAAAATGCATGTTATAAAATAGGTATATCAATATATCACAAGAGAATCATAAACATAATGTCATGATAAATCATGATAATCATTACATGGAAATGTGGCAAGAACACTTAACATGAAATTAGCACGAGCCAAGGCTTATTGCACATAAAGCATGAGTAAATCCTCATTGCACCTGAATCATGAGTAAAACCTCATTGAACTTGAATTAGTATGAGTAAACACCAATTTAACTTAACGTATCATGAAACTATACTTTACTCAATGCATTGGAGCGCTATAAGGGTGCACCCTTCTTAAACATTTCATTTCATGCATAAGTGTGCCACATGGATCATATAACATGGATTCATAAAACATCATCGTTTATTCCACGATAAAGGAATGATGAATTAATACATGAAACATTATAATAAATAAGTAAATGTGCATAAAGGTGAATACCCTTGATATATAAATGGGCATGGTATTCACTACACAGTGGCATTGGCTTGGAAAATCGGTGCAATTTCGGCAGCATAACGCGTGATGGAAGAATTTATAAAAATGTTTTATGAGAGAGAAAGGGGTGTCTCGTCATTTTTACATGACATGGATAGTAGGGGGGTCATATATATACCTGTCCCAACATATTTAATAGAAATTATATTCATGATACAAAATAATTTCTTGAATGTAAATGAGAAGAGAGAAATTCCTTTCGGAAGTTAGGCGTAGTAACGGGTTTACATGGGAGTCATTTAATAAAAGAAAAGGGGTATACCATCATTAAAGAATAATTAGGGAATCATGGAGGAGGTTCTAAACCATAACCCAAAATTTATAATTGAAATTAAAAGGGCATAAAAAGATTAAGAAAATTGGACAAAAATGATAAAGGAAGAAAAAACCCTTACTTGGATGTGTGATTCCAAAGGCTAGAGAGAGGCTTGAGAGGAGCTTCTTAAGAGCTTGGGGAACCTTGAGAGGATTCTATAGAGAGGAGGGAAGAGGTTTTAAGAACTAAAAACTCTTCGATGGAGGAGGAAGTGGGAGCTTGGGTGGGTTTATATAGGAAAGGTGAGATAATTCTTTATTATTTAGGTTTGGGACACTCACATTAAACTAATACAAAACACAAACCAGACCATGGATTTTTCCCATGGTTTTTGTAAAAGGGAATTTAAAAACAATATTTTATAAGTCCAAAGTCCTAAATTCTTAAAATAATTGGTTTTCTTATGTGGAGGTGAGTCACACTACCAAGGAAAACAATTTGAAAAGACAATATGTTTAATAAGTCTTGAAGGGTCCACTAATGCTTTGTAAAATAAGTCAAAAAAAACCAAAAATCACATTATATTAATTTTAAATCATATATTTTCCGAAAATAAAGCTTATATTATTTTATTACATCATTATTGGGTCATTATGATGTCATAAAACACATTATATATTTAAATGGTATTTAATTTTTACCCAAAATTTTGACTGTCTCATAAAATTATGAAAAATTAACCATTGGATAATTTAGATGTCCTGATTATAGAAATGATATTTATTTTTTCTAAATAATTTTCTAAATATGTTAATTTTAACTTTTAAAATAAAAACTAACATTTATCGAAAATTCACAGGTTTTGACAAAAATAGCTTTCATACCTTAATAAAAATTATGATCACATTTATAAAATTATATGATCATTTATATTCAATAAAACTTAATTTAATAATAATAATAATAATATTTTATTAAAATATTATTTAATTCAAAAATCCATTAATTCGTTGAAATAGATTTCTTAGTTGAATATTATCTAAAACACTATTTGTTCATTAAAAACTATTTACAAGGTAACGATAATAAAATGAAAGTATATTAATTATTATATAAAAAACTAATGTACATAAACATAGTGCTAAGTTATTGTTACACAACACCTTATAACACCCACATAATACATAAGATTAAGGTGTGCGATGGTATCAGACTCTTGGGGTGGCTCAAATAACATTGCTCGGGTGGTAATCTCTATCAACTTCCATTTCTCTCATAGGCGGTCCCAATAAATCTTAACATATTCAAGATCAGATTGGCCTTGGTCAAGAGTGAAGAAAAATGACGCCACATCCTTTATGAGCTCTAACAAATGGGCTTCGTATGGGGCACGTCTACTGGATGAGACCATCGCTTCCTTTATCTGAGTAAATTGGATTTGTTAAAGCCTTATATTTATACTAATCAGGTTATCACTATTCAACGACTATATTAAAAACAGCCACATTTCATAACATAAAATGAAAGAAGTTGATATTTTATATAAACATTTTACATAAATATACATTTAATTAGATCAATAGGTATTTCCATTAATGAAATTTTTGGTCGTTACACATGGGGTGAATTTATTGTTTGCGATTAAATTGGATCCAATATTTAGTTGTAAGGTGTGTGTGACCCTTATAATTTAAAAATGGTAACCCATTTAATCAAACCTTCATTTGGGATAGGTATATATGTATCTAGATACTATATTTAGAATGAAAATGTAACTGCTAATAAAGTTAACATTTTAATGTGAATTGGTTCTAGTTGAAGGGGATCTAATATGTGGTTTATAAAGTGTATGGGGACTTTATAGGTTAGGGAAACGACACCACATATTATCACACAGTTATATATGATGATGGTTTATATTTTTTAATGTGTGAAATTTAAAATCTATTTAGTTTTAATTTTATGTAAATTGGTTGCCTCTAAAATGGAGCTTAATTAACCTATTAAATGATCAACATGACCCGCGTAGGTCAGTTGGTGCATGTTTCTTTTGAGATGACCTTCTTTGGGTGTTTTGAATATTTAATAATTATGTTATTGATAATTGGATACATTGTGATAAAGCCATGTTTTCTTATTGGGGACCATGTCGTTTTCCTTATCTTTTACATCCAAAAATGAATTTAATTCATGAATTTCATAATTATGATAGGATTTTAATAAATTGTTAATGAATAAAGAAGGAATTTGATAATACATTCTTGTAATTACCTAATATTTGAAATTAAAACTATTAAATTTTTATAGGTAAAGCTAAATTAATTTAATAACTTAAAATTGAACCTTATGTGATATCCTTTTTTAAAAACATCACGTGAGTTTAGTTTAAATATCTACTTGTGTTATCTTGGAATGGAAATCTAATATTTCCATAGGCCACCTTTTTCTTTTATCAATGGATTAACTAATAGTCTCTTGAGCCTAATTAAATTCTGTTTGTAGTGACCTAGTGATTGGGTTGATGCTACTTATTTCATGAGGCGCTAGCCTGAGGTAGGTATCACCCATAGAGATTTAAATTCTTTGCTAAATGAAGTGAGTTTTCAATCTCATGCTTCTATTCAGGTGCTGATGTCCCTATTATGAAATTTAGGTTCCAGTGAAACCATTATTCTTATGGGTGGTCATGTTATCCTTTGGACCTCATTATAGGAGTGAGCATCGAGCAATGATCTCTTTTAGTAGGTCATACATTCCATGGGAATGGTTTTCCACTTCTAAGGTCTCTCGAACCTGTTTCATTTTCCATGGAGACTCAGGAGGTCATCATTCTCTTTTATAGTCATTTGGTACAATGAGACTTGATATATATTCAAACATATGACATTAGATACATTAATTTATAGTGTTGATAAGCTTCTATATAGTATCCAGGACGTTTCTTTCAACATCTATAATCTCAGGGTAGTATGCGTTGATATACACGATACCCATCAAGTTTCAAAATGTTATAATGAACTGGTTGAGTTCAGTGAGATCATTGAGACTTCAATTATTGACTAATTTCCTAGGTCATCTACCTAGTAGAGTGACCTATTTGTTTAGAGGAATCAGGTACATCCCAATGTTCGGAATGACATTGTAATGGTATCCGGTGTTTTGAAATGCCGATAATTTTGGTTTTGGTTTTCTTGCCAAATGATTTTACATATATGAGTGTTTATTGTAGGAGTGTAAAACATTATCTTATGGTGAATGTAATCTAGAATTATTTTTAGTGGCTATAATGTCACTCCTTTTGATTCCTATGATACACCTTATTTAGGGATCTTTATGTCGGTTCTATTACTTACATGTTAGTGATTTCTTGGCAGCACAACGTTGAAGTGCTTGTATGTCTATGAAACCTCTCAAGGACACATTTGTTCTAGGATGTAATTAATTTTTGAAGATTTAATGATTAAATTATTCCTTGGTTGGTAAAGGATTATTACCTTTTAATGATGATGTGTTGGTAGTGTGAAGCCCAAATTCTTTCAAGAGGCCGACCAATAGTGGTTCGACTATTCTTTTTTTGTTTTCCATGGTTTCCTCTAAGTGTACACTTCTCAAGGAGAGGATAAAGTCCACTAGATTTATTTCATCCTTGATTAACTAAGTGGGGATTGATATTACACCATGCTAAAGGTTTAAAATTTATTATAATTTGTATGTTATCTCTACATGAATTTCATGTTTGATTTATGGTTTTATTCGAGGCTTGGCCAATCTTGAGTGATATTGGGATTCCCGAGTATGAATACCTTGGACAGACTCTTGGACACAAGATGTTATTATTTGAATTAACCTTTAGGTGGATTCCATTCCAGGCTCAATTAATGATCTAATTTGGATGTCACATCCTTGTACGAATTTCTCAATTGTAAACAAGGAGCATGGACTACATTGATTTTGTTTCTTCTACTATAGTTCAATGAATCTGATGTTGTTCTGGAATTGTAGTCGGGCACAAATATTTTACTAAAATGGGTGACGACTCTAGTGGGTGGGATATGGGTTACCCAAATTTTTAATTTTGAGTCCTAACAGTTTAAATGATCATGTGTTTTTTTCATTAGGGTAGATCACGAAATGTTAGTTATGGGTTTTGGTGATTGTGCTTGTTGAAAATGAGTGATGCTTTGGAGAAAGGGTTTGTGATTCTATTTGTAAACACATTTGTGGTCTAAGAAATTAATTTTGAGAAAATTTGACATAATTGGGTCATCCTTTTTCTATCTTTTTTCAATGTACATGATCTAGAAAAACGATTTTATTGAACACTGTCAGAATAAGGTAGCTGTAGTTTTAAGGTCAGTTGTGCCTTTCAAGGGAAGCTCGCATGAACAGTTTCTGTTTTGTCGATCAGGATTCCACAGTTTATTTCAAGATAGGTCTCTGATATGACCTCATAATTATAAATTTTTTACTAGTTAAATAAATCATTCCGTGTGCATTGTTATAAAACCTAGAGGAATTCCAGGTAAGTACATTCTGATAATAGAGGTACCATGGCTTAGAATTGTCCCTTTTATGATTTCAAGCCTATAGTGATTATCACATTTTAAAATATGTTTAAAAATAAAATTAATTGATTATATCTATAGCTAAATGGTTTCTGGTAAGATATTAATTGGTGTTTCATTTTTATGACAAGTTTTGGCTTGAGTTTTGACATCATATGTGTTATATGATAATGTTAATCCTGAGGTGTCTTGGTTGTTTGGGAATGCAATGTGATCGTTTTAATGATACTTCACAAATCTTTTTGGTCGAGTGGTGTTTTTAATGTTCCCAAATGATACATGAGGATTATAATTTCTATGGTGGGGATGATGTAATGACCCATGTTTTGAGACAAGGTATAATTCATAGGGAATTTGAATTTTTTTAATGGATGGGGTTTTCATTAAACTGACCATCGAAAAGTGATTATGAGAGTTGAAACACTTAAAAGTGTTGTTTTAGACTTGGGTATAGGCCCAATGGTTCCTCTCTGTGTATCATTGAGTGTAGAGAGAATCAGGTTCTAAAATATCATATTTGGGAGTTCTGAATAGATATAATATAGTTTAGAAAACTGTGTGGGCCCCGACCACAAATTGAAACACCTTCTTTATAGTGGAAACAGACGTTGTACAAGTTGTTAATGGTTTTCCCAAACCATGAACCTAGATCGCATATTTAGATCCACTTATGATGTTCCTAAGAACTAATTACCACATGGATGGTGCATAGATAGGGTATTTATGTGTGGAAATCTATCTGAGGTGGCCTTATAAGTATGCGAGTGCCCCATGGTTGGTGTATGGTTTGGTAAATCCCTATGGCCAAACCATGAAACCCAATTTTGATGGTGAAATTACCAAAAAAACCCTTAATGAGATTAAATTTATTTTTCCACTTCTTATTCTCCCTCCAATAATGTGAGCCCTCCTCTACTTCATGGGTTTCTCCTCTCTAAGAAAAAAATAGGATTATCGATAACTCCTTTGTCTGATGTCTGAATCGAACATCGTCAATAATTATAAATCCACAACAGTAAGAACTCAATTAATTTTAAATATATATTCATTTAGTATCTTCTTATACATGTTATCGTGGTGAATGATAATTAGCCTTATTTTCATTGAGAACCCATATATCATATATTTCTTTCCAAACTTGACCAAATCTAATCCTGATATTGGACAAGTGGACCATCCTAATCATGAGGTAAGTGGTATGTGGATATTTAATTTATTTTCCATAATTTTATAAATAGAGGTATTGCACCGCATGCAGGAATTTACAGTTATTTCCCTTAAAATTTCATTCTTCAATCTAAATTTCTTGATACACCATGCTTTGCACCCATTAAGTGTTTTTAGGAAACTAAAGGAATCAATCCTTCATTATATACACCACATGGGTGTTCCAGATTAAATTTTATCTTTTAATTGAATGCATTAATGCATATAATACTTTTTAATTATTTGGATGGGATTATTAATTAAATTTCTCCTTATTGAAAATTGCTAAATTGATTAAGGAACCTTCCAAGTGACATGTTGATTCATTTTTTTGTTTCACATATATTTTAGCTTCCTAAAGTTCTATTTTAATGTGAATTGGGTTATGATTCTTAAATTTGATGCTTAATTTTGATAAATGTTTTGTTTAAGAAAATATTTCACGTTTTTATAATTAAACCCCTCAGATGAGGTGAAATCTCACCTGAAATGAAAATTAAATTTTTTATATTTAGAACATTCCTGGCATTATAGAATTGGTGATTTTTTATGTTTTTTATAATTGTTAGTTATTTGTAATGTTTGTGTCATGAACCTTATTTTTGTTATGAAATGGAGTTTCCCTGTTTTATTTAAATACTTTCCTAAACCAATGAACCTTATAAGTGCATGAATCAGAAACCTTTATCAAAATAACTAATAGAACATTCTCCCCCTAAGTTATTTTATTTCATAATAAATGTTATTTCTAGTGTAGTAAATTTCCCAATTTGATCATGGTACCCTCTAAGTACAATTTGGGGTATGTTATATAATTTCAATGTTTATTTAGTTCAATTTTATGTATTAAATCGATTGGAATGTTCATTATATCCTTACATCCATAAATAAATTTGATTTTTTTTATTAAAGTGGAATTGAGTTGGGTGTTATGACAATTCCTCATGTTATAACCAAATAAGCATGGCTTATATTGATTGTTATAATTTTGATTCCCTTATTTATTTGGGATTAATAAATTTAGAGCATGAGAGATAATGAATCATAGATACGATAGTTATTTATTATTTTTATATGATTATATGTAAAATGTGTCATGGAACGATGGTAAGAGACATATTGAGAATGGAGGAAAATCATTTTCCCTTACACAGGGCTTTGAGTAAACATATCTCACATCATTGAAACTATGTAGGATGTCAGGATGAGGAACCACAATCCCTATTTTGAGTGTTAACGTGATAACTCACTCACTATCATGTGAATTAGGAATGATGTCCCACAATTTATTGATATATATGGAATATACCCTATTGAATGAGATTATAGGATAATTTAGACTGCTTATGGATGACAGAGTTTTTCCCGGTCTATGAATTCCATAGTATTACAGGTATATGGCCACTTACATCCATACATACTTGGTTAATATAGGTGGATGTACAATATAAATGAACTATATATATATATAATAATTAATATATATATATATATATATATATATATTTACTGGCCATAAATATATTTCCATCCTGGATCCAAATGAGTTAGTGTTGGATAGGTGTCCATTTGGAACTGAGTCAACTGGTTTTTATTTATTTCATCAACATTGATTATTGTTGATTTGTTCATTCCTACATAGTGAATTAATTTTTATACAAGGATTGGATTCAATCATAGAAATCATGGGTGGTAACCTACTTGGATTTATACATCACACCCTCTTTGGGACTCCATTGCATTGGGGTACCCGAGTAAACCATATATTCGTCGGACCACGGATGATTAATTGTAATGTATTACTTGTACCTGGGAGTTAAGAGCACAAGATTGAGATGTAGCTCAAAATTCTTTTAGAGTTCATCCATGGATATTCCATTCTATTTATTTATTCATTTACTATAATTGATCATGTTTCCTTCTGGGTGTATACTATTTTAATTATGTGTCATCATCGGGATATGTATGAATTTATTATACATTGTTGTTTTCCATCTATTGTATTTATATTATAAAATTATTTTTATGCTCTATCTTTATATTACTAATAATCTCATTGTTTTTTGTTATTTATTACCAATACACCATTGTGCTACTATGATATGACGGTATAGTATCCCCGCTTTCAACTATATATTCTCTTGCTGCTAGTCAGTAGCCTATGGCATATGGTGATGCACACTTGAGGCCATGTGACCCAATAGTCTTACCACTATCTTAGTGGCTAGTCAATTCGTTATGTTATATTACTCTTTATGATATTATATAAGATATGTCTTTTAGTTCACGCTTCTTCTTATTAGAGGAATGCGATTAAATTCTCTTTGGATCTAATCTCTATTAGTATAGTATAAATAGTGTATAGTATATCAAGAATACAATAAAACATATCCGTCTAGGAAGAAGTCTTATTCTGATTTCCCTTAATAACCTCTAGAGTTATAGGTTGGGTATTTGGAATTTATATGCATCTCCCCAAGATTGGGTAATTGATTGATTCAGAACCAAGGTAATCTATCACGGTATTTTATTTTACATTTTTAGGTTTTGAGGATGGTAAGACTAGTGGATTATTAGATTAAACTCCCTCATGTGTACGGAGTTATTCACAATGTATTTCACATTTACTGGTTATGTCATTATCATTAAGATTCATCTAATGTCCTTCATCATCATGAGGTTGGATTATATGTTCATGTTTCTTTTGAGGAGTATCCTATTACTATCATTGATCAAAGAATAAATGGTCTCTAATTCAGTTCAGTTTTTATAAATTGGGTGTTATAGTAGCATGATCGTGTTCAATATGAGACCAAGGTGTGAGAGGAGGATTTAAATGGCCAGTGGAGATAATTATTCTTAAACTCTTCTCAACCACCTTTCTAAGTGGAAATCAAGAAATATGTTTTTTAAGGAGGGGATGTTATAGGTTCCTGAACATTAAAATAGGTTCATATTTATTATAATACTATTTAAGCGAACTTCATTATCCTAATAATAGTATATATGAGTTTGAGGAACGGTTCATGAGAATAAAGGTTTTTTTACAACCTAGAGATCTGGGTTTTGGATGAAACAGATGAGGTGAATGCTTACAAATATTTACTCCCAACCATTCCCCTCAAACATGCATCCTTATAAGGGTGACACACAAATCATCCAACCATGAAAGGGAGCCACATAGTAGTGTGAGGGTCCCATAGAAAATTTTATAGGATCTAGACTTACTTCTTATGATTCTTCAAAAAATTTCCTAGCCAATGTTATGGGGGTGACACCCGAGAGAGTGTTGGCCCTCATTGGCGCACAGTTTGACCAACAATGCATCCAAACCATCTGCCCTTTAAAAATGGGCGAAATTCCAATTTTAACCCTCATTCCATACAACATTATTTTACATTTCTATTTTCATCTCCATGGATTGAATCCCTCCTCTGTTTTAGATATCCTCTATCTCATTTATCATTCATTAATCCATCTTATTCATCTAATATCAAAATGAAATGTCATTTATAAAATTCAATCTTCTTTGGTAATCTCTTCACTCTCATTTCTTCCATTCTTAATTTACCTCAAAGTATGGAATGATAAATCCATATAAGAAAATATTCCCTATTTTTTAGGTTGTTCGTATATTATTTTTATGTCTCCCACTCTTCTATTGATTATTGGCCAATAAGAGACAAGGATTCATCCACTACCATAATGTAGCTTGTTTGGTACTTTTCCATTCAATCTATAATTTTTATATTACTCATTGTTGTAAAACAATCCATACCCTCCAATTGTTTCCTAAAAATGATTAAATATTTTTAATTAAATGGACCCTTGACATAGTTACACCCATATAACATTGTTATTATTGGAGGTCATCCCCCATGATGAGCCCACCACATTATTTGATTTATTAAATTCACATTACTTCTTAAATGATTATGCAATAACACCACCATATGAATAGTCTTGGATTGACTCTAAATTGATATAGATAAATTTTATTTAGGGGGATTTTAATGGTGAGACCATTCACCATGACCCATATTAAATTAGAAGTTAGACCCATGGTTAAATGTGATGAAATGGAAGGGTATTTTTTCTAGTATTCTTCTTTTTCGTATTGATAATGTATTAAAGAAACTAATGTATTATTATTATTAAACCATGCATATATGTTATTTTGAAAATTTTACGTTATTTTTATCATTATTATTCATTATCCCTCAATGTGTGGTGTTGTACATGGTGTTTCACATATTTGATTGAGACATTGGAAAACATACTTCACACTCCTTTAATAAGGATGTTGGACATTGCTTTTCAACTATTTTATTCAGTAACTAGATATGATTCTTCAAGATACTTTGTTGGGATGTTGGTAATTGTTGAAGAAATCATGGGTTTAAATTAACTAACATGATGATTCATATCCTTAGATGAATTATGGGACAATTCCCTTATTTAAAGAATAAGACTCCTATGACTATGCATGGATACCTTGAATTTATGCCTCTAGTCCTATTTATTGTTAAAAATATTTATTTTTTTTCTATAAATGTTTTTATATATAGTATGTATATAAATACACAGACATAAAAACATATACACACACATGAAATTTCGTCTTAGGCTGAAGTTGGTAGTGTCGAATGGGTGTCCTATAGGAACCTGAGTCGGTTTAGTAACAACATACGTCACAGATTTATTTTTATTTTACCTATGAAATTTCCAATTTATATATGATGGGAATATTTTTATAGATACCATTGGCAGTGAATTACATGTTTTTACTCACACCCTTTTCAGGTTGTCGATTGGTACCAAAAAATATCTCTTGTTTGCAGGTAGGGAGAACAAGAAGCATCAAACCTTACACTGCGGATTTTATATACTATGATGGATTATTGGAATAGAGGATTGTTCTTACTCTCATGATTCTATTGGAGATATATCTTTTTTATTTTGGCTCATTTTCATAATTTTTTTATGTTTCTACTTTTTATTCCCTGTTATCCCCCATTTTTTATCACATTTAGACATGAACTCATTTTTAATATGACACTATTCATTGTACATACCATTAAATTTAATACGGATGTTTTTATGTCACTAATTTATATTATTTATTCCATTTTAACCTTTATTACTTACATTATTATTGGTTAATTTATATATAATGGTTGTGATCCACTTTGATAAATAGGTTATAGTATACCTATTGTAAAATCATAGGCCTTCTAGTCTATTTAGAAGCCTCTCATGTAGTGGGAGGCCTAATTCAGTCAATATGGACAACTGGTTTTGGTAAATTATGTTTGATACATGTTTAAAATATCATAAAAATCCTAAAACAGTTAAACACTTGTAAGATAACCATGGTTTCCTATAGTATTTTTCTATTTTATCAACCATGCCACAGGTTGATGAAAACATTGATATGGGATTAAGGGGCTATAATATTTAAATGAAACTCAAATAGATCTAGTGTTTGATGAGAAATATTATTTTTTTATCCCTACATATTTTGGGGTTTTTGAAATCTTAGTAGTGTTGTATTCTAAAATTGAGTGCAGTGGTGATAAAAAAAATCATGGAGGCATTGCTAAGGATTGAACTCAAACTTGGGGAAGCTATGATGAAGAAATAAATCTCTTTTATAGGTATCCACTTTTTCATATGAGGTTTTCCACACACACCAATGGCCACTTAAGTTCTTTCTAAAACAACTTTCATGAATCCAAATGTGCTTACTTAAATGGAGAACTTGGACACAAATGATATTTACATATGGAAATTCCGATGCTGAATGGGCATAAAAAGACCATATAATGTGTGTTTGAAGATATATTCTTCAGTTTTTTATAAAAATATGAAGTCAAATTATCCATTTAAACGGATAAAATTTGTACCAGTATGTTGAAATAAAATCCAGGATGGATGAAATTTCACCTGTATTGCTGCTTCAGAATGATGACATAGACATGGAAGATAATGTGACATGTATTCATGATAAAATGAGTGTCAAAAAAATTGAATAAAGAGTTAAAAACAAATGTTAAATATCATGCTCAATACTATTATAACATGAAATTATTTTTTTAATTGTCTATATCGAAAAAATGTATCGGTGCCCTAATCCAACATGCCACATGGCCTCAGGAACACCTCTATGTATAGTAAAGGTTTTTGACAAGAATTATGGGACTAAATGGGGTAGATGTGGGAGAATATAGATTTTTTACCAGAGTTCACAAAATATGAATTAAATAATTTAATCATCATGTAACATAATGAATAAGCCTCAAATATGGATATATAACCACATGAAATAGAAACACTAATTCATATCCCATAAATAATTGAGTTTTGATAGATATATAAAAAAAGTGTAATGAATAATAATCAATCATGTACAACTAGACCAAAAGTGATTAAATGAAAAACGATCAAAGAAAATATAACCCCGTGAATTCAAAGTATCTATACCAAATACCAACTCACAACAACATCATTACCATATAACCAAGCACCAACTATGGGGCATTCCCATAACCAATAACCCATTACGTTGGAGAATCGTCTCATGTACCTGAGTGTCATTCTAGTCTATGTAAAGCGTGAGTATAACTCAGTATCCCTCAACAGATGGGCTCAAAAGAAAATATATTATTTTGGAATAAGTTATATCAGTAATAAATAAATAAATTACATTGTAATAATAATTTTCTAGAAAAATAAATAGAACTCGGTTGAACCTCGGGTCTAAAGGGGACAACTGAGGTCATCTCTACTTACTTCGGCAATCATCAATATCTATAAACATGATGGAAGAATAATTTCTCAATTAGGTTAAAATATTCCTCTAGATTGAAACTATAATCCATTTCTCAATAGGAATACATGTGGATCATATGATAAATCCCACATATCACTACCCATGAATAGAAACTCATTGGGTGTAAAATCAATGTACATCCCATAACATTCAAAATATTATCACAGATGGAATCCATGAATTACACAAGAGGAATTCCATACCAATAATAACTGACTTGTATCTGAAGAGCTTATACTCTGACATTCAACAAGATATTTCCTCAAGAATCCGTGAAATTAATTCATGGAATTCGATAAATTCATATATTACCGAAATCCTTGTTAGAGTCACACCATAAAATTCAAGATAATTGTTCAAACTTAAATCCACTGGTTATCTTGAGGCATTCAATAAAATTGGACATCAATGAATCTAATATATAATTAACTCCCATCATTAACTTGAGTCCCACAGTGGAATCAAATTATAATCCATGGAAATCTACACCAATCCATTTCATAAATAATAGAATAATATTTACAAGGAATTCTAATTTTCACGTTCAATTCCCTTAATATCAATCAATTCATTATTAAAATAAAAACATAAGTTAATTAAAAATTTCAATCATGGATTCACCACTATGGTATAGTTTATATATAATCATTTTTACACAATAATCTTGAGTTCCACATAAATCCACACATAATTTAATTTAAGAGTTATGAAGGCCAACCTAGCAGTTTAAATTAAATTCACAATTTACTTTTCTAGATTCCAAGGATGAGCACTATCGGCTCCTAAGGTAAAACCTATGAATCTATCCTTTCAATATCATACCATTCATATTATCAAGATAATACATAAACTACAAAAAATAATTTTTTAGTAATCCACCATCACAACATGTACTAAAATGTAATACGACGAACCAACTTTTAGGGAAAATCATTTAGACCACCTACCTATCTTCTGTCACAACCCATTCCCAGGGCCCGTGCCGTGAATACCCCAAGCCCACCTTCCATAGGCCCGGAGCTAGTGACTAGCACCTAAAGGCATTTTTCCTATAACCAAGAAGGCATTGCCTTTATAACCTATAAACACATGCAACCAAGCACACAACAAGATATGAACACAAGTCAACTGTAGAGAAAAAATAGTGCTGAAAGCAAGAAGAGGCCGAAATACAAGCCCAATAGTAATAGTACAAGTACAACTAAAATACAATACAACATAAGAATAAGAAGGGAAGATACTAGGTTGTCCTCTGAGGTTCCTAACTAAAGGGTAGGTACTGATCATGAATGAACATCTCTACTGTTCTCCTTGTCTAACATCCACCATCGAGCCACCACAAGTCCTGGTACTCTCATCCTTAGTCAGTGATTTCTGTCTTCTACACAAAACACAATAGGGTATGAGCATATCCCATGCAGGGGTGAGTATAATGATACTCAGTAGGGACCCCGAGAACCTCAAGGTCTCACAAAATCCACCATGGATAAACCACACAACATGAAAAAAAATGAAAACCCTACTTAGGTATATGCCCATACATATACCTAAGTTATCATGTAAACCCATATCAATAATGAGGAAAACATAGAGTCCAACTACAAATCCCCAAAGCTCAACTATTCCACAAAGGAAGGAAAACCACAAAGGCAAGTACCACATAGGTATGCCACACAGAAGAATACCTCCAAGGTATTACGATGATGAAAAGTAACACATAGGTACAAACATAGCTCACATCAGGTATAACATAAGTACAGTAGTAGAGATGATTAAATGTAACTACTAAATCATCTTACTTTGTTAAGAGCTAGACCCACGAAGGATCACTAATCATCATCATACTCACATAGAATCTCAAGCTGCTGACCCACACAGGATCAATCCATGATGAACCGCACATGATCTCACATTTATGACCCACAGAGGATCGCTCGGTGCTGACCCACATATTATTTCTAGGGGCTAACCCACACAGGATCGCTTGGTACTGACCCACATGAGATCACTCTTCATTATTCACATCACAACCAGCTACAGGGTTCCCGCACATTGATCTCTTATCTCCATGAGGGTCTGCACAACAAGCCACTGATCAATACTTCAACAGCCAAAAAGTCACACGAAGATTTATCTCAACGGACTTCCACATCCTAGGGGTCTAAACACAATATACGATGCGTCAATTGGACATCCAGTCTGTGAGTTATTAGCCTTTTAATCTCAAGGGAGTGGTTGGATTCATGCATGATCCAACCTGACCATTCCCCAATAACCAAATATTCATTGGGGTATACCAAAGGGAGAGTCTCTATCCAAGGATTTTGGCACTACATAAGTTTCGTCAAATAGACACTCGGTGCCAAATATATTGTCGAAATTGTGTAAATAGGTCGAACTGGGTCCGGGTTTGGTCCGACTCGGCCTGTGATGGGCGGCCCGGACTAGCAGTGGTGTGGCATGACAAGGCCATTGAAAGGCTCGGTAGGATATGGGGAAGTGCGATGAGTCCACTGGGTGGAACTACAGGCTGCGAGGCAGCACTGAAAGGCAGCGCGATGACATGGCATGCCGTGGGGTTGCGTTGCGAGGCAGCGGGGTTGTGAGGTGAGGCTGTGGGGCGGTGTTGGTGTGCCTTCACCTTCGTTGCGACCGACGATGGTGTCGACCACCATCCTCGAGTTCCACCGGTGCCAAAGGCTGGCACCAGTCGCCATCACCATCATAAATAATGCACCAAAAGAAGAACGACGGAGGGGTCGAGCCTTGTTTGTATGCCTAGCACCCTCTGCGTTAGAGTGGTAGCAAGCAGATCAACAAAAACCTTGAATCAAGAAAGTCAAATTCAACAATTTCATAGGAATTGTGGTTCAACTCATATTGGTTGATCCACATTCTCCATGATTTCCAAGAATGAGGATATTAATCGAGAAAATATAAGAATTAAATAACAACTTATACCTCATTCGTTTGATTCGTTGAAGATTATCCGCGAGGAAGCAGACAATGTCGTTGGGAATAGACAGACGTCGGTGATGTCGGAATTTCCTCGATCATCGGTTCGTTGAAATTGAAGACGTTTCTCATCAACGAATGTCCTGAGGAAGAAGTCAGAGTCAAAGTTGGCATTCTTTGTTGGAGTTCTTCGTTGGGGAGCTTTCTCCCAAGGCTCCTTCCTCCCAATTCCACCAAAACGAAGAGGTAGCCCCAAATAATAGAATTTTTTATCTATTACGTTTTCAGCATAATTTTCAAATTTTTTTAATTAATTAATTCAGTTGATAAAATTAATTAAAGGTTGGTGGCACCATAAAAGTGGGGAAGCTCATGAGGTTTCTCCCAATTAAGAGGGGAGTTCAAGAGGATTTAAGTCTCAGGTGGTCCCCACCACCATAAGACACATTGGAGGTTAGGCTCGGGTGGTCCCCACCACCATAACCTAGGTTGTGAGGTTTTAGTTCATGTGGTCCCCACCTCTCAACATCCACATGGGAGTTCTAATGAAAAATAAAATAAAATGTTAAACAATTTTATTTTATTTTATTCTTTCATGAAAAACCCAAAAATTAAAATTCACCCTCGACCAACTACCATCAAGATGAAAGTCTTCTTAAGTGAATACTGGTGCTGCGAGTTCAACAATGCCCTCAGATTTCAATTTTGAGTACTGGTTCAAAAGTTACCAAAACCCGCTTGCACTTTTACTGAACCTACCTGAAAATAAGTTTATAAATTCATTTCGGGCACACCGGGCCTCAGAATCACGCACTGTCAATTTTTTTGGACTCATAAAATGCCCATATATTAAAAAAATTACATGGAAGTTCTAGGTCTTTAAATTCTCCCAACCTTAGGGCTTTACGTCCCCATAAGCCACAACTCAAAACTAGGAAAGAATATGGGGGTACTGAGCACGAATCTGAGCCTCCCGCTCCCATGTGCTCTCCTGGAGGTTCCCATGCTGCCAACGAACGCGCACCAAAGGTATAGAACACCCAAAAATTACCCACACCAGTCGATCCTCAATATCAACTAGAACCTCCGTAAAAGTATCTCCATTGTTGAAGCCCAGCACTCTGTGGTCGATGATGTGAGAAGGGTCGAGCACGTATCTCTTTATCTGGGATATGTGGAAGACGTCCTGTACCTGGTGCAATTGAGGTGGAAGATATAAGTAGTAATCCACTTCTAAAACTTTGCTGAGGACCCGGAAGGGCCCGATAAGTCTCAGAGATAATGTTCTACCTCAGCCAAATATCCATAAACCTCATCAGGGTGAGACCCGTAGAAAGACGTGGTCGCCATCCTCAAACTCCAGAGGTCTCTATCTCCTGTCCGCCTAAGACTTCTGCCTACTCTCTGCAGTTTTCATCTGCTCTTAGATGATCTAAACCTTCTCTGTGGTAACCTGTACCATATCTGGTCCCACTAGTGCTAACTCCCCTGGGTCAGTCCAACACAAAGGAGATCTACAAGGTCTCCAGTACAATGCCTCAAAAGGTGTCATTCCATTGGTGGAGTGATAGTTTTTGTTGTATGAAAACTCCACCAAAGGCAAGTGATCCTCCCAGATATGACTGAAGTAGAGGACACAAGTACGTAGCATGTCCTCGAGGGTCTGAATGGTCCTCTATGTCTGGCCATCCATCTGAGGATGGAAGGAGGTGCTCAAATGAAGCAGCATCCTAAAAGCCTCCTACAAATCCTTCCATTTCCTAGAATTAAAACATGCATCACGATCAGAGACAATCGTCGAGGGTAATCCATGTATCCGCACAATCTCTTACATATAGAGGCCTCCCAAGCTCTCTATTGAACCTTGTTCTCTAATCGGTAGGAAGTGGGCTGATTTCGTGAGTCGGTCGATGATCACCCAAATCAAGTCGTGTCCCCTAGATATAAATGGAAGCCTTGTCACGAAGTCCATAGATATTACATCCCACTTCCACTCTGAGACCTCTAAAGGCTGAACCATTCCTGCTAGTACCTGATGCTTTTCCTTCACTTGTTGACAAGTGAGGTATCGAGAGAAAAACATTGCTACTTCTTTCTTCATCCCCGGCCACCAGTGCTATCATCGGAGATCCTGGTACATAATCACCACTCCTGGGTGTACCGCTAGAGGGGATGTGTGGAACTCCCTCATCACATCCGATCTAAGAAAAACTGGTAACATGGTACGTCCTCTGAAGTGGATGACGTGCTCCCCACCTTCATAAAATCCACCAGGTGCCTGTCCTGTTGATATCTGAGCACGTCGAGCCTCACAGTCAGTGTCCCTAAGTTTCACCTCCCTAACTCACTGAAGGAGTGGGAGAGTGACTGTAAGAGACAGAAGGATACCTGCTCCATCTCATTCCACAAAGGATATCTGTAAGTGGCCAGCTTCTCTGTCCCCTCATCAAGTAGATGTATACTAGATCTCTGATTGAGTGAATCTCCTACAACGTTCCCCTTCCCAAGAGTATATACTATCTCTAAGTCATAGTCCTAGAGGAACTCAATCCTACAAAATTGTCTCAGGTTCAGGTCCTTCTAAGAGAATATATACTTGAGACTCTTGTGATCAGAGTAAACTGTAAAATGCTATCCCATCAAGTAACGTCACCACATCTTCAAGGTAAAGACCACTACTACTAACACCAGACCATGGGCAGAGTAGTTCTACTCATGTTGTATCAGCTGTCAAGAACCATATTCTATAACTTCTCACTCCTACATTAGGAAACATCTGAGCCTAGTCCCTAATGCATCGCAGTAGACAATCTACCGTACGCCCTCCTCTAGAAGCCTCAAGATGGGGGCACTTTTCAGCCTCTACCTCAGCGCCTGAAAACATTGCTGGCATATCTCTAACCAAACAAAGGGTTTCCCCTTCTTTGTCAATGCTGGAAGTGGTGCTGAAACTCTGGAGAAATCTAGCAAAAACCTCTGGTAGTATTTGGCCAAACCCATGAATCTTCATATCCCCGTCACACTAATGGGTGGCTCCCAATCAAGTACCACCTCAATATTCTCTGGATCCACTACAACTCCAGCTTCCAATAGTACACATCCCAAAAAGTGAACCTCTCAGATCCATAATTGGATATTTGAGAGCTTACCATAAAGCTGGTGCTCTCGGAGTGTGTCCAGTACTACCCGCAAATGATAGGCATGCTCCTCCTCAGTAGTCGAGTTGATAAAAATGTCATTGATAAAGAATACTACAAATCAATCATGGTATGGATGAAATATCCTGTTCATGAGTCCAATGAACACTAATGGAGAATTGGTTACACCGAATGGCATAAATAAGAACTCGTAAGAGACATACAGACATCGGAAAGCAGTCTTTTTGCACATCCTCATCTCGTACTTTGATCTGGTGATAGCCTGATCTGAGGTCTATCTTCGAGTACCATCGTTCTCCCTTCAGCTGATCAAAGAGGTTGTCAATCATTTAAAGTGGGTACTTGCTCTTCACGGTCACTTGGTTCAGGCTCCGATAGTTAACAAAAAGCCTCAAGCTCCCTTCCTCCTTCTTGGAGAACAAAAATGGGGCTTCCCAAGGGGAAACATAGGGCCAAATAAATCCCTTATCGTGCAAGCCCTCCAACTGTATCCATAGCTCACAAAGCTCTGTGGGAGACATCTGATATGCTAGTAAAGATATTGGTGCTATCTCAGGGTAAAAATAAATGTAATAGTCCATCTCTATGTGAGGAGGTAGACCTGGAACATCATAAGGGAAGACATCGGCGTACTGGTCCAACACTACAGGATAACTCGGACTCTGTACATCAACTACTCTGAGGGTAAGGCTAGCCAAGTAATGAGTGATTTTTTGAACATTCCTTCAAGTAATTCCATTCTGTTCTACAAAGTCTACCTTCTTTTCTATGAAGGTAAACCTGGTCCCATCTATGAAGACACACCGCACATTGTTCCAAATACAGTCAATCTAAGCATGGAGTGTAGATAACTAGTCCATACCCAAGATGACATTGTAAGGCCTTGACGTGGATACTATGAGATTCTAGATGAAGCTCACGCCTCCTAGAGTAAGCTCGCACTGCTGGCACCAGTGCATAATATTCAAACCTTCTCCCATAGGAGTCTATAGCCGTAAGGATCGAACCAAGAGCTCCGTTGGGATCTCCGAGCTCTGAAAGAGGACAGTGGAAATAAAAGAATGACTAGAACCTGTGTCTATAAGTACTAAAGCTAAGGTGTAGTAGACACATATCGTACCTCATATCATCTATAGAGAACCGTGATCATAGGAATCAACTACCTGGAGCTATGCTCGCCCCTGTACAACAACTACCTGTGGTCGGGGTGGACTTCCTAGTGGTGGTGGTGGTAACATCTCAAATAGTTGCCCACCGCCAGTTGCACGACCACCTCCTCTGCCAAGTCTACCTACTACCTATAGAACTCCTAATTTGAATCTTTGTATCTTCATGGGAGGTCCTTCGACCATCTGTTGATCATCTGTATGACAGTTTAGACATTCCTGAGCCATGTGACCCCACCCGCCGCATAAGTAACACTGCCCGCTCCTCGCATGACTGGCTCTGCCTCGTGTGCCCCACACAACCGAACCTAAATCCTTTGGTTGTCCATCTATAAGTCTGGTCCTCTTGGACCTCTGTGTCTTATGTCTATTGCAAGTTACAGAAGACTCCTCTATATGGGGATTGGTAGTGGGTCTCACTACTGGTGACTGCTTAGTAAGGAAACTCTCCACTAAGAGTGCACTCTCTAACAACCCCGCATACGTCGGGATGCTAAGTGAGATCATTGAAGCCATGATCTCCTGCCCGAGTCCCAACTCGAAGGTCTGGGACCTGATGAATGGGTCCCGCACCATATCAGCGTAGTAGCATGAGAGGTCGGTGAACCTCACTGAGTTTTGAGCTGTAGTAATGCTGCCCAGCTGAAGATGAAGAAGCTCCTATATGCACACTGTCTGAAGAGTCACTAGAACAAACACTGCCTGAAATAGGCTCTTGATGTCTGCCTAGAAGTGTCACCTTATCATGATCCTAGAGAATCATGCTCCACCATCTGCCTGCTGCTTC
The DNA here is from genome assembly GCA_963277665.1 of Viscum album. Taxonomy (NCBI): domain Eukaryota; kingdom Viridiplantae; phylum Streptophyta; class Magnoliopsida; order Santalales; family Viscaceae; genus Viscum; species Viscum album. The sequence goes on along the minus strand of OY728166.1, from coordinate 363,196,495 downwards.
CTGTAGAGGACTGGTGGTAAAGATCACCACGAGAACAGATAGTGACCATACCAGTCAGAAGACTCTCACTGCGGCCAACAGTCAATCCTCAACTACCTGTAGGTCTGTCTCTCCCCTGAACCCTGGGTGGCCTCTAGTGATGGAACTCCTACAATGTTCTGAAGAGGCGTGCACCCTCTGTTGCTGGGGACAGTGGAATCGGTGGCCCAACGGGTAATGGTACCGATGGTGCCTCTACTAGTGCCTCTACTGGAGGAGGGCCCTGCACCGAGGCCTTGTTGCTCGGTGGAATATATGTGCATACTATATCGGGAACCCAAGATGGATGTCTGCATGGAGGAATCATGAAAAAAACTTGTGCGCCACGGTCAATAAGTTATACCTAGTGAGTTGACCAAAGAGATAACAAAGAAAACTCTTCAAATCACACACACTATCAGGGTTTTTGTGCACTGACTCGGAAATCAGAATTCAAGGTCCTGGTGTATGGGTACGTCGACTGCCGCATAGACACTAGATTCACCAAACTGATAACCACACTCACAACACTTAGCACTATTGCCATTTATAATATCATAGTTCTATGTTCTATAGTAGAACTGACTTCTCTGAAACCAATTTGTCACGACCCGTCCCCCGAGGCCCATGTCGTGACTACCCCAAGCCCGCCATCCATAGGCCAGGGGCTGGCAACGAACACCAAAAGGAATTTTCCCTATAACCGGGAATTAATTTCCTTTATAACCTATAAACACATGAAAAAAAGAAGAAGTATGTTATGAACAGTAGTCAACTATATGAAAAAAAGGAGTGTTGAAAGTAAAAAGAGGTCGGAATACTATCCCAAAACAATTCTTCAAGTACAACTGAAATACAATACATCTGAAGAAGAAGAAGAAATTTATCTATAGGGTCTTCCTATGAGGTTCCTACCTAAAGGGTAGGAACAAATCATGAACGACCATCTCTGCAGTTCTCCTTGTCTAACGTCCACCTCCGATCCACCTACAATCCTGGTACTCTCATCCTCAGTCAAAGCTGCTCTTCGTCTGCACCAAACACAACAGGGTGAGGTGATAGCCCATGCAGGGTTGTGTATAACGATACTCAATAGCGACCATGAGACCCTCAAGGTATCAAAAAATCCACCAAGGATAAACCACATAGCATGAAAACAACTGATAAGCCTACTTAGGTTTATGCCCATACATATAACTAAGTTATCATGTAAACCCATCTCAATCATGAGGAAAACACAGAGTCCAACTCCAAAGCCCCAAATCTTAATTGTTCCAAAAATTAAGGAAAACCAAAAAAGAAATTACCACATAGGTACTCCACACTGAAGAATACCACCAAGGTATTACCATGAATGAAAGTACAACCAGGTATGAACTCAGCTCACACTAGGTATAACTTAAGTACAGTAGTAGAGATGATTAGATATAACTACTAAATCATCTTACTATATTAAGAGGCAGAACCACAAAGGATTTCTAATCATCATGATACCCATAAAGGATATCAAGGGGATGACCCACACAAGATCACTTAGTGCTGACCCACACATGATCACTCTTTATTTTTCATGTCACAGCCAGTTATAGGGTTCCCGCACAACACTCACTTGTCTCCGGGAGGGTCCGCTCCACACGCCACAGATCAATACTCCAACTACCACGATGTCACACAAAGAAGAAACTCAATGGGCCGCCACATCTTAGGGGTATCAATACAACAGAATGTGCGTCAATTGGATTCACAGTTTGTGAGTTATTAGCCTTTTAGTCTAGAGGGCCAGGTTGGATTCGTGTTCAATCCAACCCGAACATTCTCCAACTTTATCCAAATCTTTAGTGGGGTATAGCAAAGGGACCATATCCATCCATGGTTTCCAGATCCATAGATGAGTTGTCAAATGGACGCTCAGTGCTAAAGATATGGCTAAAAGTGGGTAAATGGGTCAAAGGAGGTTCGGGTCCGGTCCGACCCGTTCGGAGAGACCCGGCCCGACCCAGCCTGAGCTGGACCGGTTTGGGTCGACCTATCCTACCCCACTAGGTATGAACCATCCCGCACTGGGCGGGCCAGCCAGGTAGTGTAACGGTGTTGGGAAAAAATCCCTCAAGGTATCATTGAATCATTTTTGAGGTGATTGTGTTTGTTGACAATGTGAACATGTGTGTTGTGATTGTTGACAATGAAAACCATGACATACAAATTTGTTGACAAAGGGGATTTCATGGTGGCATGCCGAGTTCAAGAGTTGTGGTTAACGATCAATGTTTGATTCAATAACTTCAACAAAGTAATGGATGATCTGTAGGTGGTACAAAAAGAACAGATACGAGGTGGCACCGTTTTACAGTGTTTGCCACATTTTTGGGCCTGAAAATCGACAAATGAAGAAAAGTGTTTTTGGGAAAGGGACTTGTGCGCCAAGGTCTTGGAGGATAGGAAACTTGCGCTCCATATGTTTTTGATGATTATATCATCAAAATATGGAAAAGGGATAAGGATCACGCAAGTATTCGGTTGGTCGCGCAAGTGACTTGCGCGTCGTGAAAGAGACTTGTGCGCCGATGCCTTGGAAGCTTTAGAACTTGCAAGCCTATGGTTTTTCAATATCATAAGATCAAAATATGGCAAAGGAAAGAGGTTTTATCAAGTTTGGAAGTGGTTCATGCAAGTGACATGCAGGGGAAGAGACCTGCGCGCTGAGACTTGCACGCTGAGGGTTGACTTGTGCGCCATCGTGCTGGGTGGTCAAATTGCCAATAAATACTGGAACACCCCTCCTCATTTCTTACCAGAGTTAAACAATTTTAAGATTTAGAGCTCCCGTCACGTAGGTGTGGCGGTCGCACAAGTGGTGGTGTGTCACGCAAGTGGGACTTGCGCGCCAGAGAAGGAAGTTGCGCAACAAGTGTTAGTTATGCGTCTCAGGTGGTTAGGTGAGGAAAAAAGTGAGTCACACATGTTTTGTGTTGAAGAAGCTTGTGTCGTGCAAGTATCATAGGTAGACTTGCGCGCCAGTTGTGACTTGCACGCCGATACTTGCATGCCGCGATAGACTTGCGTGCCAAGTAAGGTTTATTTCCGGCAGTTATTTTTATGCTGTGTGGAAGTTGGAAGTTTTCACGATACCTTCAGTGCAAAGAGATATTCATCTACGGGTAAAAGTTGGACTTCAATAGAGCATCTACTTATAGAGGAAGATGCATTCCTTCATGAAAACTAAGAGACCTATAGGTCTATAAACTATGAGTGGATCCATTCCAGAGCAGTGAGGGAAGGAAGAGAAAGAAGGTGATCCTCTCCACCGGCAGTGAGCTAGAGAGAGAGAAACAAGGAGTGACCCTTGGGAAAGCAGCGAGTTGACCCTAAACATTGTAAAGGAAGTGTGCTGGGGAATATAAGTGATCTAGCACAAAACTTGTAATCCACATCTAGTGAAGTTTAGTTGAATTTGGTACGACCGACAACCTGTCGGCGTATGATCCTTGGACGTAGCCCTTAGCAGGGAACCAAGTAAAATTGTTATGTCCTATTAATTCTTTACTTTATTTTTATATTGTGCAACAGGAAAGAGAGAGAAGATTATTTTTCTTAACAGTGAAACAAGATCAGAACGTGCTTTAATTATAAATTAGGCATACCCTGATTCACCTCCCCTCTCAGGGTATTTAGCCTTGTGGACCTAACACGCAGTGCCTGTGAAGGCCATGAGGGGATATCGGGTGGCATGGAGGGTCATGGGGCAGCGAGGCCGCGGGGTGGTGCAGCCAGCCACGGGGCGGCGAGACAAGGCCGTGGGGTGGCGCCGTTGCGCCATCACCTTCGTCGTAGCCAGTGGTGGTGCCAAAAACCAACTTCGAGTTCCACTGGTGCCAAACGTTGGCACCAGTCTCCATCACCATCATGAAGATCACACCAAAAGAAGAACTACAGAGGTGTCAGCCCTGTTTGTTTGGACCGCACCCTCCGCATTAGAGCGGTAGAAAGTAGCTCAACAAAATCCTTGAATCAAGAATGTCAAATTCTACAATTTCATTCGAATCATGGATCGACACTTTTTGTTTATTCCACATTCGCCATGCTTTCCAAGAACGAGGACATTAATCAAGAAAATAAGATAATTCAATAACATCATCTACCTCATTCGTTAGATTAATTAAATATTGTCTACGGGGAAGGAGACGATGTCATTGGGAATAGACGGACATCGGTGAAGTTGGACTTTCCTCGATCATCGGTTTGTTGACGTTGATAATGTTGCTCATCAACGAATGTCCCAAGGAAGAATTCAGAGTTGAAGTCGTCATTCTTCATTGGCATTCTTTTTAGAGTGATTTATAACAAGGCTCATTCCCCCCAATTACACCAACATGAAGAGGTAACCCCAAATAATAGATTATATTATCTATTGTGTTGTTGGAATAATTTTCAAATTGGTTTAATTAATCAATTGAGTTGATAAAATTAATTAAAGGGGGGGGGGTGGCACCATTAAAATGGGGAAGCTCAAGATGTTTCTCCCCATTTAGAGGAGAGTTCAAGGGGGTTTAAATCTCATGTGATCCCCACCACCTTAACACACATGGGAGGGTAGGCTCGGGAGGTCCCCACCACCACAACCAATGTTGAGAGGTTTTTGTTCAGGTGGTCCCCACCTCTCAACATCCACATGGGTGTTCGAAGGAAAAATTGAATAAAATGTTACACAATATTATTTTATTTTATTCTTTCATGAAAAACCCAAAAATTAACTTTCACCCTCGACCAACTACCGTCGAGGTGAAAGTCTTCTTAGGAGAATACCGGCGTTGTAAGTTCAACGATGCTCTTAGATTTCAATTCTGAGCACCTATTGAAAACTTAAAAAAATCCGCTTATACGTTTACTGAACGTACACGAAAAGAAGTTCAGAGATTCACTCCGGGAACAGTGGGCCTCAGAATCATGCGCTATCAATTTTCATAGACTCATAAAATTCCTATATATTAAATGAAATTATAATGAAATTTTGGGTCCTTACAACTTTGGAGAGATCCATTCATCCTATATTGACCTTAGGATAAAAAAATGAGGGAAAAAAAGATTCAGGACAAAACCATGAAAATAGAGAACAATTCACATAAACAGTAGAATATATTTTATCAAAAAGTGAAAATAATAAAAGATATTAAATTATTTTTAGACTCGTTAAGAGATTTTTAATGTGACTGATAAAATCCAAATCATCCTATAATCGAGGTAGATCCACCATAATCAAGGATATGGGAAGGAGAGCTCTTATTAACCTTGAATGGACCTTAAACATGATATTTCCTTGTTAATAATAGAGGGGGTGAAGGTAAATAACTAACCTTTATCTCCTTTGATAAAAAACGCACCCAGGTTCCACCTTTTGGTTGGTGAACCACCCACCATACCATGATCCTGGAAAGAGCATCCAATTCCCTAGAAGTCCACGAGATCACCATTCAAACTCCATCCCTTTGGCTAGATGCCCCGAGCACCTCTAGAGATTTCTAAACTCACCTGAGTCCTTATGAACCCCTATATCACCTCAAAAAATTCCAAAAAGTCTATTTTGAAGATATATAACCCCTATAATCTGAATATAAATCTTTGAATAAGAATTGAACACTCAACCAAATAAAAAACTCAAAATTTTCTCAAGAAATGTATACACATATTAACACGCTTTTACAATATCCCCACTATATGAAAACTCATCACTAATTCGTACTCCTTAGTAACATATATCATTCAACCATGAACAAAACACATATATTTTACCAATTATGGTTAAACCAAAACTATTCCAACCAACATAACTGTTAAAAACCCTATTAGCCCATGAATTTTGGTTGATCCAACATTCAAAATGACAATGACCTCCTTTAACTAGAATAATCTCTGAATTCAACATTAAACTACATCAAATATCATGAGTTAATATCAATGGTCCATAATAAACCATAATCACTTGAAACTTTACCAAAAAATTCAAATCTCTTATTTTTTCTATCTTCAACCATAGGCCTCTCCTTAACACTAAAATTGATAAACCACCTCAAAAAATGATGTATTATAGATATAGTCTTCTAAATAGCTCACACATTGACACAAACATATTATTAGAACACCCAACCATAATCCCACACAATCAATCTCCAACCTAATCCCATTTGATTCCCACCAAAATTAAATTACCAACATAGTCACCTAATTTTTCTCCTAAAATCAAACCCCTACTTACTAGGTTCATCAAATTTCTATTTTAGGGATTCACTAAAACTAGCATGAAATTTGAAATATGATTTCTACCAATCCATGGTTTACACCCCACAATAGGAGATCTATATTACGAGTCCTCGAGCACAAACTCAGATGATTCACATCATCAACTAAAAATTTCATTCCTACTAGGATCATCTACAAAAACCAATCACAAGTAGTCATTTGACATGGTATCTTTGGTTCCAACGTAAAACACGAACTCTTGGATAGAAAATCCATCAAGATTTGGTATAAATACTCACTTATAATCTCAATCCAAGATAAGGATTTTCACTATACCCCATTCACAATGTCTTAAAATGCATATTTTCCATTGAATCCTATTTCAATACTCAAACATGCCCATTATATAGAATATTTCATACTTTACACAGTATCAAAACATCCATGTCCATTTAAATAGGAATATAACATAGATAAATTCACTAGATAAATATTCTGAATGATCGTCTATACCCATTAATGCATAACCCAAGAACTGGATCTTGATACCCTTTACAATAAAGTTGTTACATGACCATCAAAACTATCATACCAAATTACAACCTCTACTTTCACTATAAATTCCATAGTGAAAATTCCAGCCAAATGATCTCAACACCATAATCTAACAAGATCATCCACTCCCCATTGATCAGAGGAACACCCAGATCACCTCTAGAACATCAAGAGAATTTTTAAACACAAACACTTCCCTGGATTCCAAAAATTAATTTATTCATGGAATCCTCCCAATGATCCAAATAATTCATGTCGAACTGCTCAGTGGTCAGCCTCATAACATAGGTGAAAACTTAACAAAAGTTTGAACATCTCACGAATTAGTCGATTCTCTCATCTAAGGAGTGTCCCTATCATTAACCAAGGAATAAAACTTTTGATCTACATGCCTCATATCATGTCTATCACCAAACACAATGGTCTTGCACTGACACCCATCTCCCGCTTATCACTATACATGATACATCATCCATTTATCATATTTTTATTATAAGAACATTATATGTAATATAAAAAAACTCCTTCATGATAAGGTTTGCACACCCAAACATCCACTATGGGACTCCCCACCATATAGAATTACCTGGACTTCTTGTATAAGTAATTCAACTGCCACAACACACATATTCCAATTCCTTCCAAACATGCTCAAATCAATGTTCTCATATGTTTTATTAAAATTTTGTCCAATTGTTGAGAGCCCTATCATTGAGAGGAACCTCCTGACTAAACCCGCTATGGTTCTCTAACTCTCCATCATACCATAATGAAAACACACTTGACATGACACTACCACCATCTCATTTCTCAAGATCATATAAGATCCAAATGATTCACTATAAAATTTTACATTTCCATTTTTACATACCCAAAAGTAACATACCCTAAATGTATCTCACATGAACAAGATCAATCATAAGGTATACAAAGGGAACTCATTCATGACCCACCTAGTGTATCACCTCAGTAGATAAAGAACCGTCAAATTAGATTTTGATACCACAACCAAACTTTCACCTATGGAGGTCAAGATTTCACGTAACTATTTATAAAACACAACTCACAATACTTGTGTTGTAAAATACTTGGAACCACTCACATATTGGTACACTAACATGACCAATCACAAAATAACCCGAAGACCACCCTGCACCAAAGCTTCATTCCAACATCAACTCCAAACTACATTAACTACATACTAATATGTACAAAAATCTATAGGGATAGAAATCAAACTAATATCACCCTTATAAATGAACCTAAAAACCACTATCACTAGAACCCATGGTATCCTTAACCGTAAATATATGTTAACTCACAAGCCTTCATTAACCATTACTAAGACCTCAAAAATTATCTCATTTTTGAACTAAAATACTTTAATAACTCCATTTTTTCGGTTTCAATCTACAAAAGTTTGGAAAAAATCAATCATTATAGACCAAATAGTCAATAATCCATCACAACATGTCTGGATAGGAATTTTAATGCTCATGAATTTCCAATAATTTTTTTATCTAAGGGATCTATAACACTATTATCTTTTTCTAACAAATCCTTTGAGAATATAATTTCTAAAGCCACACACCAAATAGTACCTCTTGTGCTTCAATTCGAGGAGTTGGAACTTCTTCCCTAACTTCACACATATAAACATGAATGATTTAACCCCCCCCGCCCCTCATGGATTTATAATAATCAAAACACCAAAATAAAGGGCCAAATATAAGGGTCAAAATTTCATTCCACCTATCCTAAAAACTATAAAACACTAATATACTGCCCTCATGAAACATCATCAAACACACCTTAAGGTCACACAACACAAAAAAGGTCAAACTAAACATCAGTTTCAAATGTATCCCATAAGAACATAGTAACGAATATACCATAAGGAATATCAAAATTGATATCTCCTCTACCAAAACCTCACCCTAATCAGGGTTAGTTACCATCACATGATGTCATAAAAAAAGTTACTCTCTAATCCTCATTTACCACTCATGGACATTACATGATATATTGAGGCATTCACTTGTTCCCATCAAAAATTGAAACTCATCAACTCATAGTTTTAACATTTTAAGATCTCATTCCTAGTTAAATTATTTCATTCACAAGTTATCGAGGAAAAAATATAAATATCTTATTCTAAGGATTTTATATAACCACATCCATTAATTAACTTGATCAAAGTCTCACACAACACATACATATAAGTCTTCATCATTTTCAATTTCCCCCTATAAATTTAAATTCCACCATTATGGTTTCATTATAATACGGTTCAAACAAAATTTATATAGTAAACTGTTATTTATGTTTTTATTGGAATCTTAATTTACTAGCACCAATATGAAATATAAAATAAGAATCCCCAAAACATCGTTACAAATTATATCCATTTTGTCATTTAATTTCAATAAATATTCCATATTATACCTATTCATCATTTATTTGGATACCAAAAACCATATTAGATAGATATTATGTCACTCAAAGTTTCTAAAAGAAAAAAATTATAAGATTATTATTGGAAAAATATTCAATCAAATCCATCACCTAAAATCCCATTTATATCTTACTAGAAGTTACAATAGATTACTCTAATATTTTTTCAGGTACAATGATACTATGAAAATATATGTGGGAAACACCATATTACTGGATTCTAAAAGATGGAAAATATCAACAGCACTCAATCATATAAAATACATAGGAAGATATAAATTTATTGCAGTAAAAATCCATAACTAAAAATAAAACACTAGAAGATTGGAATACTTGAAAACTGTTAATCACAATAAAAATATGAATAAAATATAATCCTATATTACTATAATTATAGATAAACACACATACCATCTTTATATACCATCCATGAGTAAAAATCTCAAAAATCAATAGCATCACACTCAAGTGCACTACTTGAGGTAGAAATCAATCAACAGTAAAAGTGAAAAGGGAAAATAATAACTTCTAACACTAGAAACAAGGATTTTTTCCAATATATGAGCCTTGAAAACCAAGAGTAAGCTCATTAATAAGAAATGACAACATCCTAGTATCTTGTATACCATTCCCAACTATTAAAATAAATAAAAACACTCTAATTTTATTTTCAAACACTTCATCACAAAATCTGTTGAACATATTCCCTGACCTAGTGTGAAACATAACCTCAAGTGTGCCTCCTCATATAGTAGTAGTTTATAACTAGTAGAAAAGGTCTATAGTTGGTACTGGGAGTGACTATACCATATTTACCATAGTGTGAAAAATATAAGTTAATAAGGGAAACATCATATAACATCATAAAAAACACCACATCATATATAACCACATGTGATAAAACACTACGCCACATCCCATACAGTGGTTTAATGATACTGAAAACATATCCTATAGCATCGTACTCAAGAATAATTAGTTCGACTTTTTTAGAAGAAAATATAAGGCAGAAGTCCAAAGATAGCATAACCCATAGATGTCCTTAGATATATTGTGACTCCAAACATCATCCTAGTCATATAAACACTAATCAACCATGGTTTATATGCTTAACCCATAACCACAGGACAAAGATAAAACTCATAGGTACCAAATTCCCTTAGCATCTTTAGTGGGGTGTGATTACAAATCACTAGGCCAACACCAATGGTTTCTAATGAAAATATGGTTTTTTAGTGTAATGTATAAAGGTGTGAAATAAAAAAATGATATAATAATAATAATAAGATTCATAAATAAATTGAACATGATCATGCCTTAGGTCTCATGGTTACAACATGGTTCAACACTACCTACATAACCAAATACCAATATCTATGGACACTTTTTAAGAATCATGTTTCAATGATGCTTTAAGGAGAATCAGAAAGAAAATGATAATCAATCACCCAAGATGAATTTGTATGGATTATATTGGATTTCCTTCCCAATAGTACCTAGCAATAAAAACTCATAAGGTATGAACTCAAGGGACATCCCTTAAAATCTCAAATCACAATATTAATAGAATCCATGGATGGAACCAATCGAATTTTTTATATATAATAATCAATATAAATCCAAGTATATCATCTTCAATAATTAAATAAGGGAACCCGCAATAATCCACTACATTAATATGTGTCATTTGATAAATATATAAATTACCCAAATATATGGGGTAGTAATCCTATAGATATTCATGGTAATGTTTTTGAGTATAATATACTAGTTTGCTTGAGGAATTCTATAGCATTGGATGTAATTTATTCCAAGGAAGACATCACTCCCATTATTCACATATATACCCTAGTGGAATCCAATTATCATCTATGGAATCCCATTCCAATACATTTAATAAAAAATCGAAGGGTATTTCCATGGAATTAAAATTTTCACATACAATTTCCATAACATCAAACATGTCATTATTCAAATATAAACATATTTAAATTCAACATTTCAAGTCATGATTAACCACATTGTTCTAATTAAAATAAGTATAATTTTAACACAATAAGATAAGACTGTTATATAAATCAATTAATAATTCCTTTTACGAGTTTCAAAAGTCCAACATCATAATTTAAATTCAATTCAAATGTTTCTTTTTTTAGATTTCAATTCCAAGAACTATTGATTCTAAAAGGGTCAACCTTGGTAAAAATACTTTCATAATAAAACAATTTACTTTACCAAGGGAATAACTAAACTAACTGAAATAAAAAAATACTAATGAACCAGCCGAACCATTCTTTAATGGAATCAAGACACATATATCGAAGTCCAACATGTTTTTCTTAGGCTGATGGATTTTCTAAGACACCCACAAAAAAACTAACAATTCAATTAAATTATTAACCCAAGAAAATGATAAGACAACATGACCACATAAACATACATGAAAAATGATGACTTAGATTAATGGAAAATAATTTTGAACACCTACCTTAGGAATATATACTGATTCATAAAATATTAGTCTTTATTTTAAGAAATAATCAAAAAATATGAAGAGACAAAAAAATTCCCCGAAAATAGGCCATAACCAACTTAAACAATGGATCTCATTTTATTGAAAAGTCAAAAAAATTAAGTTTTTAAAGGTTTTTTAAACACACCGATATATTTTAAACATGGTAGAGAAAAATTAAAATTTCCATTAAATGGGGAAGATCATCAATGGAAAGGGATAGTTGTGGGAGAGCTCCAATGTTCCTAGATGTGGACATAAAGCAATAAATTTAAAAGTTAATTAGTAAGGTGGTCTAATGATTATACTGATACTTTTATACTTTTTTATAAAACGAACTTATGATACACTTTCTAGGTTTTGAGGGGTGAACCATTTATCCTTTAATCCTAGGAAGATCCCCTAGATCCCATGAAATCCATCTTTAAAGTAGTGGAATTTCACCCCTTTGTCTATATTGCATGATAACACCTCAAGAGTCATGAACTCACCCAAGACCATCTAAACCTTGATAAAACCTCAAAAAAATTACTAAAAAAAACTTTCCAAAAGTTATAACCCTTAGATTTTAAATGTGAATCCTGGTAGAAAAAATTTACCTGCTACCAAATGAAAAACTCAACCTTTTCTCAAAAAACTAAACACCCATTTGACACATGTTTTTTAAATTGTAGCATGAATAATCTATGGTTTTAATGTATGAGAATAGCTAATGAACCAATATATAAAACACCTTGCATTATGTAGCATCCTTGATGAGATATTTAGGGATTTACTAAATATAGTTTGAGACATCGATGTTTGAGTACGTATGATTTGTGTCATGTTTTCATTGTAGTTATACACCATGACTAAAATGATAATGTTTGTGTTGTGATTATAGAACACCGTAAATTTTTTAATTCTTTAATGTTGTTGTTATATAGGTCATTTTCATGAATCCCCTTTATATTCCACACCACAACTAACTAATTTTGTGATTGAAGTGTAATCAATTGATAGTTTTTCTTGTGTAGAATTCCTTTACACTACATTTAATAGTTAAAACCATGTGCATGAAGTGAAATATTATGTATAGGAATAAATCACACCACACTCAATGATTTCACCCTAGGAGACAATACGAAATGGTACTAAAGGGAGAGATGATATTAATTAAGAGTAATTATATCAGTGGGTATATCAAAAAATTTTCCATTGTATTATTTTCAGGGAGACTAGAGGATAATTCCCCAACCTAATGTGATGTGTCTCTATATTTGATAAAAGGAAATGTTTCAAGATTCATGAGACCTCTTCATAATGTAGATCATATATTTACATCACGATGATGAAGAAGTATTGAATATAATGTAGAGCATATAATTCATGGAGATCATGTCATGTTTTGGTTGGGCTCTACAGAAGCTAAAGAATTAGTTGACACTAAGTAAAGATGTGTTACAAAATGTATTGAATAAATCATATTTTTTTATAATCAATGGTGTAATCTATGCGATATGAATTATTTTTCATGATGTGATTAACCTTACCATTACATGGAATTAATTTTCACTAAAAAATTTAAAATATATAATCATTCAGTATGTAAAAACCCAGTTCTTTATTAAGGTAGATAATCTCTTGAGATTAATTAAATTTATGATTAAATGATTAATTATGAACTCAGGTGGATTAAATTGGAGTTCATGTTGTAAAAGGGTGTTCAGTGCTTGAAACCCTTTTTATGTTGATAAAGTTCTGGCACAAGGTTAGTAGAAACCATGTGTAGGATACATAGTTACTTATAACCATATGAAGCTGGATAGTGGTAAGGCATAGGCCTCATGATTTGATAAACTATACAATTTGGGGCACACCATCTTGTGAAAATATATAGACTTTTGACATAGGATTTTCTCACCGTTTGTGCATGGTTAGTCAAATTGTGCACATTAACCGTGTGAGTTTTTCTTTCCTATAGCAGTGGGTGCATGGTTGGAACACGATTTGTCTAACCATACATGAAAACCATGTGACACAAGGATTTCAGTTCTTTTACCATTTTCCCTCATAAATATTTTATTTTAAATCTAATTTTCTATTCTACATCTATTGCAATCCATTTGATCTTGATATCTCCTTTTAAGATAGACTTAGATTTTTTTTATCATGTTCCTTTGTATGATCTTGGGATTGAGTGCATCTAGTATCATTAGATCTACATTGGTAAGACCATGACTCAGTTTTTCCCTTACTCAATCTTCTTTGTATCAAATTCACTATTTAAGTTAAAACTAAAATGCCTTAATTTAAGGATCTTCATCCATTATTCAATTTTCTTATGATATGAGTAAAAATGAGAGATGATACTAAATGAGCTATCCATTATGAACCTAGGGTATATGGTCTCATGATTTTCCTTAAAATATCAAGTGTTTAAATATATATATATATATATATATATTACATTATGTTACACACTAACTTTTTTTTGAGTGAATCCCATGAAATATATTTTAACACACTATAAAAAATTAATAGCTGAGACCATTGTAATTAATGAGACAATTGATAATTGATTAAATGCGTTGGAAATTAAATTGGAACCAACCCTTATATGTGTTGTATAACTAAATGGACTACCATGAGTGCCAGGTGAATTGGAATGCCCTTGAATAGTGTCATTTACCCAATTTCATTGGATGTTATATTTTAAACTATAAATGATTATTGAATTATAAATTGAATTGAATAATTAATGTAATGGATTAACATGTACCTAGGCTCACCTATGTAATTTATTTTTTAATAATGTGTTTTATTTTTAGAATGAAAATCTCAAGTGAGTTAATTAAGAATAAATCCTTATAATATTATTTATACCTTGATCCACCTATTGAGGTGAGTTTTAAATGAATTGAAAATGGTAATTAAAATGACATAATTAAATTATATTTATTGAATTGGTGTTTGATATATTCCTTTAATGACACATGGGTTATTATTTGAACCACATGGACAGACTTATCTGGATCCTTCCTTGCTTACACCCTAGTAACACATGTTCTACTTATATGGATTTCCACAGATGGACTCCTAGGGATTTAATTTTATACTACTGAGTTACAAATTGAATATTTATGGTTTTTAAAGGATGGGAAAAGAGGGAAAATAATCGTATATGACATGGGTGGTACCTGGTATCCCATAGTGTACCGCCAAGGACTAAATCAAATGAAGATATTGTTACACGACTCCTAGAGAGATACCAGGATTCAAATGATGAATGCCTTGGATAATCTTGTAATGTGTTTTTTAATGATAAATCTATTGGGAAACATAGATTCAAAATAAGGAATTCTAATAATTGGACAATGTTCTGAAATAATTAATCAAATTAAATAGTCTATATGACGTGTCTAGAAATCCAATGCTCAAGATTGGATTCCGTCATTGACTTAGACCATAATGTTGTCCTGGTTAGGCATCACTGATAACATATCTTCATAGGGGATATTGGGATACCTTATAGGTGTTGGGACTTATTTATTAAATAATATTTATTTATTAAATAATCTTGAATACAAATAGATTCGAGACTGACTGTCTATTCGGAGATTTTTTGGCTGGGATGAAGTAGGTATCAAAGGATGGGTGTCCATGAGAACCCGAACCTTTACATGTTTTCTCCTTTTAGTACTTACCTACATATTCTATTACCTCATACTCATATTATATATATATACTGAATTATAGAATATGATATTTTGGTGGTTGCTTAATATGATTTTAGCTCACACACTTTTCAGGTCATCATTGTGTACCCGAATCGACTATATGATTACATGTTTGGATAAGGGCATGATACTTACTAAAAGTTATTTATTTATTCTTAGGATAAGGATATAAAGGGGCCAATATAAAGCTCTTGATAGTAGATATATAGTTTTTTTACTTTTTTACATATATTGTATATAATCCATGTATAACTATTTTTTATTTTATTGTAGAAACATGACATGTATCATCACCATTTTTATATGATATACTTCTAGAATTGTTTATGTATACATTTCTTTTTATTTATCATCTATATGATCATTATAATACTTCCTTTATAGACTGTTATTAATATTATGATGTCTTACACTCTGGTAAGATGGTATAATATCCCCAAAAACTCAATATAGCCCATCGCTGATTGATGATATATCCTTTAGAGTTTGTTGATATGTTATTGGGGCCATGTTCCCCACCAGGCTCAGGGAACTATTGAGTGAAATCCATGTCTGGGACATTATAATTTGGTAACAATGGGTTTTTTTCTGATTTCATTTATAATTTTGAGAAAATAAAAAGTGATATTGAGGAATAGGGAAAGGTTAATGAGTTGTTCTTGGGCATATATAAACCACATATATGAAAAATACAAATTTTCTCGAATGAAATTATTGTTTTATGTATTTTAAATATTACATTCGATTTGATTCCACTATTGGGTTATGCACTTAAATTTTGATGTTATTATTGATATTATTTTGGGTTCTATTTTTTCTTTCAGCCAAGTGAGATGAGGGTATACCATCTCATGCGTAATTTTATTCACTTATTAGAAATCACTTGTCATGAATTATGACATGCCATATATGACGCATTTCTCAATTGTAAGCTGTTGTGATACATGTTGTGATGGTTATGCATATTGTTTAATAAATATTTTTTATAAGGAATTTGAAAACATTATTGTAACTTAGATTGTCATTAATAACCTAATTATTGTATTCCTGATTTGGTAAAAAAACACTTCAAGATTCCAATTGTTTTACATTGAGTCATGGACCATGAATCACATGGATTGGAATGTGTTATGGTGTGGATTATGTGGACGCCATAGTTTTGTTCATGAGAAGTATGGTTCGTTATAAATATGTATTTGTTGAACTATTTGGTTCAACTATTTAAAAATGAATTGTGGATTAATTAAAATGAAATGTGTGTAAAATGGGAGATGAAATAATTTATAATAGAGAACATAACACGGAAACAACTTTATTAGTGGGAAGAAGGAATTATATCTTTCTTTTATATGATCTGTATGAAACTCAAACCTAAATCAAGAAGTAGGCAGAGGGATGTGTTGTTATAAATAATTCATGTACCTATTTAGATCATTATCTACTCATTTAACTATGAACTTTGATAAAACATTATCTGAGGTTTGTGTTTGTCATTGTAGTGACACACCATCATGAAAACCTCCCTTTTTATGCTAGGATGGTGGTCATGACGACACTCTAATGTTGGTGGGATACAAGATACTAGGGAATCCCCTGTTAGTTCTAGCTATAGTACCAATAGTTGTTCTAGACACATGTGTAGAGGCACAGTTCTGTGGGAGATTAATGTATTTTATGAAGATTGTTTTGGGAGCACTGCTACCTGCCCATACTAAGATAGAGTTGACATGTGAGTTCCGGTAGTAGAATTTACCCACATTTTTAGGGTATGGTAGACCATGGGATATTAATTCATGGCTATAATCCATGTAATCTGTCTTCGAGAATTTAGAGACACCTCTTAGGAAGAGGGTAAAGCTTTGTACTAATATGATGTGTGATTCATCCATGATATGGTGGGATGTCATTACTCATATTGGTCACCATTGAGAGGTGGATTGGAGATATTTTCATATTTCTATCTATGATTACTTCTATCTTGATACATTGGGGGCTGATAGTTCCTATGTGTTTATGAACTTGGAGTAGGTTGTGTTATTAGTCATGGATTATTTGGCCAGTTTCACAAAGCCCATCACTTCTCACCTATTCTAATGGGTGAAGAGTTATCCAAAGAAAAATGATTTTGGGATGGTCATGGGCTTGATATTAAGTAGCATGTGAATTTATTTAGGCTGACTACAATTTCTTGAATATTGAATCAAGTTCTTATCAGATAGCATAACCATAGAGAGTTTGGTGGTGCGATCCAGGGTAATTCTATATGTATATTTTATATTGCATCAACTGGAAGTATGAAGCCTCATATAGAGCTTCCCCATTGTTCCATTATCATCTAGTGCACATACTCAGGTAGTCTAGTGAGGTTCCACCAGTGCAATATAAGAGGAGATATGAGATCTCAGTGCACGAGAGAACTAGTAAAGTGTTGATCCTATTGAAAAATGGGTCATCTGGAGTGATTTTGAAGAAATATTCATCAAGAAGCAAGTTAGAGAGGGTCTGCAACAACTCCACATTCAGAATCGGGGTCAGAGGCTTCACATCACTTAGGTAGCTATAGTACAGTCAGCCGACCAGGTCGAGGTGGTGGCCTTGGCCATGGTAGTCAGGAACCAAACATACAGTTATAGCAGTTCAGATTGGCTTAGCAGATCTAGGCTTTATCATAAGGTTACGGATCATGCATGATATATATAGTGAAACAAAAAACCTAAGGAGAAGAATCTAGGACCTTCTACTATGAGAACTACTATTCTTGTATCCTATAATTTATCTTCTTCACTTTTCAATATAGATGATTCTCATAGCTTTCCACGTTGTGGAGAGCCTCAGTCTCAGATTACATGGTTTAGATGGCTTAATAACACTTGATAATCTATAGGGAATTAGGATGTAGGAT
The DNA here is from genome assembly GCA_963277665.1 of Viscum album. Classification (NCBI taxonomy): domain Eukaryota; kingdom Viridiplantae; phylum Streptophyta; class Magnoliopsida; order Santalales; family Viscaceae; genus Viscum; species Viscum album. The sequence goes on along the minus strand of OY728166.1, from coordinate 363,178,101 downwards.
GAATGTTAGTGCATGTATTTTCCCCTTGATAATGTGGGCTTTCACTTCTTATGGAACCAATTTTCCCTTTAGAAGATAGGTTTCAACATCATTCATGGGATGGACTTGTTTTTTGTATTTAATTATTTTATTGATCTCTATCACTAAATGGTGACATTCACATCATAATAGGGTGGGGAGTTTATACAAATGGGTAAATGGCATGTCCAAGAGAGTGGATCTACACCAAAGCATAGTGGCCTAGGTAAGATAATACCTTAGATTGTGAGTTTATATTTAGATTACTAGGGAACACTTCAGACAAATTTCCATCAAATTTTTGATCATTTTAGTGATGTTTTCCCACAATACTGTTTAGTATTACCTTCAGTGTGAGAGGTAGGGATCAATATCGAGCTAGATGTAGGAGTTTCACCAGTATAAATTCCTCCTAGCATGGTTGCTACTACAGAGATAAAGGGTCTCAAGAGGTATGTACAAGAATTGAAGTAAAAGAGGTTTATCCAACCTAGTGCATCTTTGTGGGGTTCATCGGTCCTTTTTTTAGAAATTGGTGGATTGAAATATTATGATATTCATTGATTTCTAGAAATAAAATATAATGATGGTTAAAAACCAGTATCCTATTTCATAGATAGATGTTCTCTTTGACCAGCTCATAGGAGACTGTGTTTTCTCACAGATTATTTTGAGATCGGGTTATCATCATGTGTGTGTTAGACCATTGGACATACCTTAAATAGATTCTCATAGTTGGTATTTTATATATGAGTATTTTATTGTGTCTTTATATCTTATTAATGTGCCATTTATTTTCATGGCACTGATGAACTGAGTCTTTCATATTTGTTTGGATTATTTTTTTATTGTATTTGTGGATGATACCTTGGTGTCTTACCACAACCATGATTAGCATGCCAATAATCTTGCTATCATATTTAATACATTGGTTGGAAATTAAATTGATGATAATATCACAAAGTTACTCCTTAGGATGGAATAGATACACTTCCTAGGTAACATTATCTCAGAGATTGTAGTTTTATTTTTCCAAATTAAGGTGAGAGATTTAGTTTCCTGTGAGCATCCCAATAATGTATTTGAGATATGATGTTTATTAGGGATTTCCAGATATTGTAAAAGTTTCATTGAAATTTTTTTTAGCCCAGATTTAATGCTTATGGTCTTTAAGAAGAAGGGTATGAATCTTGTACACTTAGATGCATGTGATTCACCCTTTTAAGAGTTAAAACAGATATTCACTTCAACATCGATATATATTTTTTCATATCCAGTTAGGAGTTACACTATTTACTATGATTCTTTAGGTAATGGCCTAAGAGTAGATTATATGTAAGTGGATTGAGTGGTAGAGTATGGGTCTCAGTAGTTGACACTAAATAAGAGGAACTACCCAACATATGATCTCTAGTTTTCTGTTTTTTTAGACATTACATTTTTAGAGAAATTACTTAATTGGATAAGTTATTATGGTGTACACAGACCAAAAAATCATGATGTATATATTTACACGGTATGATCTAAATTTGAGGCAGTTATGGTGGGTTGAATACCTTTAGTATTTCGACTTTGAGCATGCCTACACTCCTATGAAGAAAAATGTAGTGGCTGATGCACTGAGTTGGAGGAATCATATATAAACTGTTTAACAGGCTGTTAGTGAGTGGAAGCTCATGGAATTTTTCATTAAGATACACTTGGATGTGTACGATAGTTAAGGGTAGACCTTTATATTATCCATATCCATTACCTATACTCTTATTAATATAGTGAGAATGATGTTGTTATCTAATTATGAGGGCTTAGTCCTTAGGAGAGTGTGGAAACTGAGGACCATTTTAATAGTTGGATCATAGGTGAGGATGAAATTACACATATACATGGTCACATATTGGTTTCAGAAAACATTCTTGATGAGATGATTTAAAAAATACAATATTTATCTTAGTAAATTCACACTATCATAAACAAGATTTATTGGGGCTTACATCCCAAATAATAGTGACTGGTTATGAAAAGTGATATAGCTATTTTTTCATAAAATGATACACCTATCAGTAGGTAATGGTGGAATAAAAGTGACAAGACAGACTTTTATTGTTGCTTCCCATTCTTGAGTGGAAGTGGTTTAACGTTTTAATGGATTTTGTGACTAGGTTACTGAGGTCATTGAGAGGTGATGATGTCATATGGGTCATTCTTGATAGGCTCAAAAGGTTACTCATTTCCTACCTATCAAGGAGAAATTTTTATTAGATGTGCTTGGGAGGTGGTATATCAATGAGATGGTATGAATTCATGGGTTCCCCCATTCTATCATTTCAGATATAGACTCATGGATTACTTCATGGTTTTGAAAAGTGTTAGAGAGGGAATTAGATACAAGGGTGATTTTGAGAACAACATACGACACAAAGACTGTCACGAACCAGGCCAGGTCCCCATCTGACCCGACGCCTAACCCGGTATGCAACATCACCCTAAGGGTGTTCCCGATCCCCATGGGCTGGCACAAGTGCCCAGGTATCAAAACACTACATGGGAAGTATTTACCCGAAATTAAAGATAAAAAGGAAACTCATAAGATAAACAAGCTAAAACTGGAAACAGACAACCGAACACACCTTTAAACTATAAACATGTTTAAGTCTACAGTTCAACTAAAAATCCCAAGTGCACAAAAAGTATAGAAAACTAAACTCCGATACCAACCTCCCTGTGACACGAGAATCCGCATACCCAAGCTACTAACACCAACTTGCAAATGAATACCAACAACATCCGAACCGCCATCACTGAGAAACACACAACTAGGAATACAAAATAAATAGAGTTTACATATACCCAAAGGTGTATGTAGGGTGTGAGCCAAGAGCCCAGTAGAACATCACCCAACAAAAAGGTTCCATGTGTAAACATTAAATGAAAAATACATTTGCAGGCTTAATAAAGGAAAGGACATCAAATCTTGGAAAACATTAAAAGAACAGTTTCTATAAAGAAATCACTTTCAACGAAAACAACTTAAATAGAAATAAAACACCCTTGCAGTTAAGAAAACTCAAAACATTCAAGAGAACCCAAAAGTTACACCGTATGCCGATGGTGAGTGTATAGTAATCCAAGAGCACCAAATTGGGAGAGTCCCTAAAGGTACTAGAAAAAGGAATGGGACCCTAGAACATTGCGTCTCGGTGAACAGTATTGGAAACACAAAAAAATACGTTCTCGTACATGGTCCACTAGTAGGGAAACACATCCATAACCTAGTGGTCTCCAATCATCATCCAATGTTTAGTTAGTGTTGTAATCATCAAACCAGCTAAGTGAAACCTAGCTAGAGCCACTTCTGAATCACTTGAACGCTAGATCTAGTCCACCCACTTAGTACCTAGGCTTCCCCTTTTGTGCTCAAGATGTTCCAATTTCACATTTCATGTCAAAATCAGACAAATAAAAAAACAGGGTGTTACATAAACCCAACTCCAAGCTTTCAAACACACAGAAAACCATTTGAAAAAGTACACACGATAAAATACTTTACCCAACTCAATTAAAACAATTTCTAGATTGCTAATAATAGTTTATTAAAAACATATTAAATTTTTAACGTTAATAATTTTATTAAAACATATTAAATTATTTGTAAACAAATTCATTAAAACGAAACATAACACGTCTTTAACACACAAAACCAACTCAACCCTCTTTCATGACCAAACACACCCAATGCCACATCAAGAACACAAATTGCACACTTTTCACATTTTCACAAAATAAACTCAAACTTTATAAAAATACTAGAACACAGAAATTGCACTTGGCACATTTTCACAAAACAAACACGAACATTATGAAAACTCTAGAACACAACTCACATAGGTTTTCATAGAAACATCCCACTCAACCATTACACACCTTAATATATGATCAAGAACACACTGTGCCATGTCGAGCATAATTAGAATCACTTTCACAAATGAAAAGATATCTAAAAACATTATTAAACACTAACAATTGACTAAAGATAAGTTTTAAGACAATGAACACACCCACCCATATGACATAATACCAAATAAATCTAACACATGGAAGATTTAAAGGAAACAAAGTCCGCACCCAAAAGAATTAACCAATGAAAATTATAAACTATCAAAGAAATCAAATTAATTCATTAAATAATGTTTAAAATGCAGAACAACCTACCTTGAGTGATTAAGACTTCCAAACCTTGGTGCGGAACTCCGATCGCGTGCAATTCGCACCACGTAAAACATAAATTAAACCCTAAAATGAGAATTGAAACCAAATAAAATGTAAATCTAAATATAAAAATAACACCCTAAAACCCAGAAACACCAAATCCACAACCGAGCATGACCTAAAACCTATAAAGAAGAAGGAAGGGATTACCCGGGTGGTCCGTACTTGCAGCGAAGGGGGCGAAAGGCCGCTATAAAGGTTCTGGAGGTCTGGCAGTGCATATCTGAGGCTGGCCGAGGCTAAAGAGGCCTATGGAGGTGTGTTGTGCTAGAAAACTAGTCGTAAGGAAGAGGTGGTGCAGCTCGGTGGTAGCCGGTTTCCATGGGGTGCGGCATGAGCAGGACGGCCGATCCGAATGTCAGATGTAGCAGGCCGAGGGGGGTGCACCGGTGGGTCACAACACCAAAAGAGGGAGGCGGCGACGAGAGGCTGGGACAAGGGGGCCTGGCGTGAAGGGGGAGAAGGGGTGTGGTCTGGGGAGGTTATGCTGCCAGAACAGGCTGGACGCGGGAGGAGGCCAAGGGAGGCATGGTGCGGCGTGAGGGTTCCAGGGGAGGAGGCTGGGATGGTTGAGCGGCTCAAGGGGGGGGGGGGGGGGGGTGGTGATCTGATGGGATCCCAAGTCAGAGGTAGGGGTGTGGCACATATGGGTAGTAGCAAGGGGGGTGTGACATAGAAGAAGAGTGGGAGGTAGGGGTGGCGGCCTTTATCCATCAAGGTAGGGGTGGAGCGAGCCCTAAGAGAGAGAGAAAATCAAATAGAAAAAAATGGAAGATAAAAGTAACAATAAGTGTTAAAAATTGTAATAATGAAAATAATAATAAAAATAATATAATAACAAACTTAATAAACCAAACCATAAACTACACAATAATCAACTTAATAAAATTTAATTTAAAAATAATAATTATACCATAAATTAAATTATTATCCAAGGTTTTAATAATAATAATAACCCCAATTACTAAAATATTTTTATTATAATTAAAAACAATGTTTACTAGAATATTAAAAAATATTTCTCATAATTTTTTCCACATATTAAATTTATTTATTTATTATTAATTCCTTTTATTTAATTTCTTGCACATCGTGCAGGTGAGCGGGGAACCGAGTGAGGCCACGCGGTGACCTAGGTGAGGTCGCATGTCTTCGACAACGGCACACTGAAATGTTGTTGAGGCCAAAATGCTCATTTATCAGATCAAAACCACAGTTGGGCTTAACCCGTATTTCATATCAAAAGAATAATAATAATCAGAAGCATATAAAATTATAAGATGAAAAAAATTGAAACATGACGTAGTGAAAAGTATGGGTGTGAGACAGACTGATGGATAATCAGAGCACAAGATATAGGTTATTAAGGACATAATTTGGGCATGTGTACGAAATTTTGAGGGATATTGGGAGTGACACATGCCAATGGTTTAATTATCCTACCAAAATAGATTTCAGGAGGCTCTTTATATGATTCCTTATGATTTTTTTATAGTAGGCCCTCCTGATCACCCATGTGTTGGTTAGAGGTAGGATAGGAAGTTATGATTGGACCTCGTATTGTTTAGGAGACCATAGTACTGGTATAGTTGATTTGGAAATGGTTCAGTAATATATTGTCTTGATAAGAATTTTATTCTGATCACCATAAGAATAAATCTAGGGTTCTTGGTCAGGGATCACATATTTTTACTTTTTTCACCTAGGATGGGACATAAGAGGATCAGAAGAAAGGGTAAACATTCACCATGATATGTCATTTTGTTCAAGATATAGGAGAGAGTCATGTCAATATCCTATCAGTTGTAGTTACCTTAGAGGTACCATGAAATGAATTAAATCTTCCATGTATCTCCATTGTTCCCTTTTCATTCAGAACTATCTCATGGTTTTTAGTATGAGGAGGTTAAGTTACATATAGTTGTATCCTTTGAGGAGAATATTATTTGTACAATTGATCGGATCATGAATGTTCTATAAGGATGGTCTTATCAACATTTATAGGTGATATGGTAGCATAATTAGGTACAAGATGAGACCTAGGTGAGGGAGGCTAATGTATGAGAATAGTGGCCAGAGTTGTTCACATGTGAAGCTCACCACCTTTCAGGGGGAAATTCCTGGACAATTGATTTTAGGGGGGAAGTTTTTAATGACCTGGTTCTTTTATGAGGTATATAATATCTTAAATTAGAATCCATTTTCCCATTTAAATTATTAATTATGGCCTTATTTGTTTTCCGTTTGAGTTCACAGAGGTATCAAATGTTTCTGGGGATTGTTAGGTATCTAGAACCCAGCTTTTGGGCTGATAGAGGCATGGTGCATAGTTAGTAGAAACCGTTATAGGCATGTCATGTGGTTACATCTAACCATGTGAATCTAGAAAGTGAGAAGCTAAAGGTCGTTTGATTTGATAAACTATATGATTTTGGGTGAAATTTCAATAAAAAAATTCAAAATTTTTATTGAGAATTTCTTCATCATTTGCACATGGTTTGTAAAACTGTGTCCATTAATCATGTGAGTTTTCCCTTCCTATATAAGAGGGAGAATGTATGGCGCATGGTTTAGAAAAAGTTATATCCAAACCCTAAGACGTAAGGATTGTGTTGAATTTACCATTTTCCCTCATTAATCTATTATTTCAACCCTAATTTCCAATTCTACATCTATTGGCCTCCCTTGGCTCTTGAGAGCTCATTTGAATATGGAATTGGAAATTTTGATCATTTTACTTCTTGTGATCTTGGGATCGAGCGACATTTTTCTCCGTGGATAATAATTGGTCAGATCATAAAACCTTTTCTTCCAATCCTAAGTATTCTAAGTATTAGATTCATAATTTGTGTACAATCTAAAAATCCATAATTTTAGGTACTTCGTCAGTTATACATTTTTCATCTGATCTATATCGAATTGGGAGTTTATAATAGATGAAGAATCCACTAAAAACCTATGAAATTAGATCTAATGGTTATCATTTAATGTTTAAGAGTTTATATATATATATATATTCCATTGTTCCACACACCCAAATTTTTGGAGTGACACACCTGAAATAGAATTTAATTCACTCTTTAAAATCAATTGGTAAGGCTTATGTAATTATTGAGACCATTGATAACTGATTAATGGATTTTTTCCTTGAATTGGAACCACCCCTTGGGTTTATTGAATAATTAAATGGACCTCCAGGGTTGGGATGTGAACTAGAATACCCTTGAGAAGTGTTGTTTACCCATTTTAATGGGATGATCTATATTAAACTATAATTGATGATTGAAATTTTAATTGAATTGGTTAAATAAGAGAATGTATTACCATGTCCCTAGGCTTGATCATGTATTTTTTTTGGAAGAATAAATTTACATTTTAAAATGAAATTACCACCAGAGTTAATTTAGAGGGAAGCCTTATATTCTTAACCATGCCTTGATCTACCTCTTCAGGTGACTTTTAAATGAATTGATCATGTTGAAGGCCTTAAAATAATTAGATTTCATTGGTTGTTTTAATTTTGGATATATGACATGGGTGAGATTTCTGTTCTTATATGAACACCGTGGATTGACTAATTTGGATCATGCATTGCTTAAGCCCGAGTGAAACTTGGTCTCCTTATATGGATTTCTAAGGACATACTCAGGGGGGCTTACTATTATTGTCGTGAGTGACACTTGGACTCCATAGTGTTTTCCAAGGATGGATTCATAGGGAATCTAACCATATTCTCCATGGGTGATACTTGGGATCCCTTAGTGGACCTCCAAGGATGGACATGAACAACAATTTTGTTACACTAGACCTAGAGAAATACCATGATTCCAATGAAGAATTACTAGGACAAGATTTTACAATTCTTGGTTCATGATACACTAGGAGCAATACCTTTGTTCAAAATAAAGAATTCCTAGGATAGGCATAGTTTCATGATTTAATAATTAATAAAATGATTTTTATGACATGTTTCCAAAGCCACAAAATAATCATGGATTCAGTCTTTTTCTTTTACCATAATGATGGCCTATTAAGGCATCCCTGATCACATATCTCCATGGTAGATGTCAGGATATATTCCAAGTTTCAATAAATATTTATTAAATGATATTGAATCATAAATAATCTTGAATTTTAATGGACACAAAACTAACTATTTAGCTAAAGAAGTTTTGGCTTGGTTGAAGCAGGTACCGAGGATGTGTGTTTATGGGATCCCTGGCCATTACCAGTTGTTTACAGTCAGTATTTCGTCACATATTCTATTTCTTCCTGCACACTTTTTTTTACATATTCAGTAACTAAACAGAACATGAAAATTTCTATGATTCATATTAGGATTGTATTTTAAACCCTATTCGGTCCAACATTAGGTTCACTGATAGACCATATGATTAAAAGTATTGATAATAGAGAGTGACCCACTACATGTTCTTGATTAATACATAGGATAAGGAGAGAATATGATCGATCTCATGTTCTTTATTCTATAAGGATAGTTTTTGGTATTTTTTGTATTTTACTACATGTATTGTACACCATCCATACAAAACCGTTTTGGTTGTTTTCTAGAAACATGTTATCTATCACAACCTTTTGTATATGAGATACTTATGAGACTATTTATATATTTGTTTATTGTTTATTTATAATCTAAATGATCATTATATTTCTTTGGAAATTGAATATTATTAACATTATATTGTGTTACACTATGATAAGAGGTTATAATATCCCCAAAGACACACCTTAGGCCATCTATTATATTTTACATCCTATAGAATTTAGGGAGATGTTCTTGAGGGAATGTGTTTAACAAGTATTATGGAACTATTGAGTGTCATTCAGGTCCAAATGTTAAATGTAATTTTCTAGGTAAAAGGATTGTTTTAATGGGATTATACATGCGGTGTCTTGAATAACTTTAATGGGAAAAAACAACCATAAAGGAGGGTAATTGATGACCAGTGGAAGTGTGGTTGGAATCCACAATTGAGTATCCTTTTGTTAAAGTTCTTATTTACTTAATTTTTCTAAGGTTATAGTTTTGTAATTATAAATTTCCTACTTTCTATGTGTACATCTGGTAATTTTTTTACATTTATTACATTATTTATCTGTTTTCTTTTATATATTCTCTCTTTGGAGGTAATTGGTTTAACTGGTGTAGAAGACATATCAAATATGAGTTGATAATCCCATAGGAGGGAGAAAGGTATGTTGAGAGGGTGTGTACTCAATTAATATGATTATTCTTGGTTTGTAGGATAATTTTATTCTATAGAGTTGTGATTTTATTTAATTTATTAATATTATTCATCATCTAATAACTGTACCAATGTAGTAAACAAAATTGGTATATTAAAAGTGAATTGGTTAATTATTTTTTTCTAATTTGGTATCAATTCACCTCATATATTTTTTATTCGTTTTTCCATGATGTGTTTGTATTTTGAATTGGAATTCATATAAATATACCAAATATATATCAATTACCATTATATTTTAGAATCTTTTATGTTTTATTACATTGAAATTTAATTTAGGATATTATTTTTAGAGAACCCATTATTGGATATTCATTCACCTCTCTTTATACATTCATTAATCTTTCGTAGGTCTTTAATAATTTTTTTTGTTTGGTTTAGTTTAGATTTCTTGTCTTGATCCTAAAAATATTGTCAAGATCTGGAATTTATTTTTGAGTTTTCATTGGGAATTTGTGTTCCTTGCGAGATTAACATCCAATATTCACTAAGATAATCCCTAGTATCTTGTATTGGATTTTGGATTATAAATTATAATATATTTTATCCCATTATAAGTAACAGAAATGGTGGTTCATATCCTTCTTATTGTGTCATTACTAGAGGACAACTGAAAGAAGTTCGCAACTGAAAAATTGTTTCTTAAATTAAGGGATTTTATATCCTCATTTATACTTTCTAATTTTATTGTAGATTTTTATTTCATTTTTATTTCATTTTTAAATACTATATTTTTTGGAGTTTTGGGTTCTTGATTTCTTAAATGAATGCCTTTATATTTTAATGATGTAAATTAATCTATTTAATTAGTAAATTTATATAGTCCAAAGGTGAATTGAACATAAAATTGGTGGAAAAATACCATAATGGATAATCAGTGAAATACCCAAGACAATATGAAGCTAAATAATTTTATAGGGTAGAAATTATCAGATATGTGTGTGAAATATTAAAGACAATTCAAAACGGGTTGGACCAATCAATTTAAATATCTGATGGTTATCTTTGATTCATATTTCAACTGAGTGAGGGATTTCATAGTGATACCATGTTAGAGGATAAATCTGAGGATTATTCTAATTTTAAATTTTCATTATGAAAGAATCATTGGTGGATCTAACACATACACATTCTAAATAATATTATGATGATTATGATGATGAAATAATATAATGAAAAAAACAGTATGAGAATGATGTCTAATTAAAAAAGTACATGGATGAATTCAAATAAGTGTAGCCATAAGAAAAAAATGAATGTGGGAAATTACTATCTTTTTCATTTCAGTGAATTACTCATTAAATCCTTTTTAATTTACAAATCATGGTTCACCTCTTAAGAATGTTATTAGTTTCTTCTAAAGAAACAAAGGAGAAGAATCAATTTACTTGAGTAGAATTAATATTAATTTTTATATTTAGAACATGTAACTTTGTTTCATTATTATATTACTTGAAACAATGTCTAGTTATTTCTAAAACACTATAAAATATTTACTTTGTAAGGTGAGCCTATTTTTTCCTTATATGAATTATTTTGAGAACATTTTTAGGAACTCATTAGTGGGTGATTCCTAGTCAATTATCATCATGAATGGAATCAGATTAAATCTTTCACATTACATTTTTCTTGATCTTATAGGTTCAAAATAAGATAATACATGAAGAAATAATAATAAAAGGATTAAATTACATGTACATAAATGTATTATTCAAACTTGATTATATTTTTAATTTCAATTTTAGTATCACATGTTTTTGAGAAAAACATTCCATAGAATAAATGAATTGAATTGTCCCATAGAAAAGTATGATTTTTAACTTAGACCCACTGATCTTGGAGACATTTTCACTTGATAAAATTATTTATTATATTTTTAAAGTTTCAATTTATCATGACCATAAATTTTGGATATATGGGCTTAAATTTTTAAAAGATGCATTGTTATTATAATTATTAATCATTTAAAAATGATTATGGACATAATATTTATTATATATTTTTATTCTAGGAATTATTCATTTCTTTTGTTTATGCCATAACTAGATTGACTGGTATTTTATTCCCATTCCCAAGAGGGTTCCAAACCAATTTTATCATATTCATTATTATACTTTATTTCTTAGTAGAACTATGAGAATGAAAAATTAGTATAACTTCCATAATTTTATTATCAAAACATGATAATTTTGAATCACACTAATATTATCTATTACATCAATTGATTAATATTTAGCCCATTTAATCTTCATACCATCCTTATGATTGATTGTTTGTATATCCCTTAGAAATAATTAAATTCCTTATCAAAAACCCCACTAAAAATAAATTTATCCTTCCAACCCTTATTATTTTTAATCATAACAGTATTATTAACTTTAATTTTAAAGAATCATTTTTATGTTTTATGGTACCGATATGTGAGAGTTCTATGAATGAGTTTTGGGGAATAATCTCTTATTAATTTGAAGAGAATTGTTCAAGAATAATTATTCATAGTTCACATATAAAACATCAATTTTCATAAAAATAATGAAAATAAAAATAATTAATGTGAATTAGAAACTACTTTTTTTTAAAAAAATTCAATGACTTTAATGATGAAAAATTTATTTTATTATATTCACAGTTGGTTTATGAACCTATGAGAATTAGTAAATGAAATGTATATGTTGTCATTTGAGAGAAGTTGAATGGTGAAATTTTATATTTATTTTTTTAATATGGAAACACCTCAAGTCTTTAGAATATATTTCCTCTTATAACCTACTCCCAAGAAAGAGTACCCCTCCTAGCCGGATAATGTGGGAAGATGGATGGTGACAACCCAATTCCCACCTTAAGTATGCATCGGGTTAGTGACTGGCACTAAGGAGATATCATACATTTAAATGAGAGGCATTACCATATATTAGAATCATGAATAATATATAGATAATATAGATACCCTAATAAAATAATGCACATATAGATAAAATAATCCCCTGTGCATACATGTAATTTCATAAGAGGAATGAAACTTGAAATAAAACTATAACTACTAAATGTAAAACTCTATAGGGAATACAAATCCCAAACATATCATTCAAAATCAGGAGCTAGTAATATCTATCTTGACCTCAAACTAGATATCTATGTCCTAAAAAATAATTTATATATACATGGGGTGATCGTAATAGTTTACCCAATTAGATCCTCCCTGAATTTTATTATTCAAAACATATAGAAATTATACCAAATATCAGTGAAAAATAGGTGAAACTCGCAAAACACCTAAATAGATGTACTATGTCTCCAGCCTCACCGTGGATAACTCTCACCTAATCACTCGTAGAAGATAGACCATATATTATAACAATTAATCAATAAGGGTAACCTGTTACCTCTTCCCCATTGGTTTTCTGCTCTTCCCCAACATCATATATCCTAGTACACCTCTCTCCAAAAGTAAGAAATCCCAAAGAAACATGTCTTAATTATCAAAACTAGCACCATGAACATAACATCACATCATCATCCCATATAACTTCCCAATATAATAACCATGTAGTTTCTGGTTACCAATAGTGTATGTTTGAATTGTATCATTCATCAGTTATTATATCTTAATCCATCATATCCCTTACAACAAATATGGTACCTCAAACAATCACAACATATATACGTCATACCTATAATAATATATTATATACTATATTCAAATATACATGATTGTGAGGTAACAACAAGACTATAAATCCCTATATATACATATATGAGAATATAGAAACCATGGATACCAGCACATAATACTACCAAGAGATAAGAATAGGGCCATAGGGGGTAGTTAGCCATCCATCCCCCCTCATAAGTATGTTATGGAAAACACCATCACAGAGTTCAATGGGTGTCATTCACCCAATCAACATGGGTGGGGTAGCACATGAAATCACAAAAAATAAATGATATAATATAGGTCATGACCACACTATGGGCATAACCATGCCCTTTTATCAACTGTAGTTATCATCACTCAGACACTTAGCCACAACTCCTGGGGACGAGAAATAAAATAAAAACACAAGAATATAAGGAGATAAATTAAGTTCAATAAATTATTTTAACATTTCATTTCACATTAATTAATTTATTAACCCTTAATTAACATTATTCTTACTATATTCCTTTAACTATCCAAGTAATTTCTATTCCCTCCATGCATAATCCAACCGAGTCGACAGCTTCTCGTGATTAAAATTAAGATTTTAATTCCAATAAGAACCGACCCATGAGTTAATTTTTTTTAAAATTATCACCATTAAATAATTATTTTTAATCTGGGAAAACCATACTAAGTTAACATAAATAATATGTGTGACCATTCACATCCAGCAACCTCATGCAGTGGCGAAAGGAATATAGGTAAACAAGGAACTCAGCCATCCAGCCTTAAAATATATTTATCAAATATGAATCTAGCTTAAATAATGATAATGTGTGAGGACATATTTAACTCTTTACATCATAATATTTCCATACCTAACTACATCATACATAGCACCATGCATCCCAATGTCATATTCGTCAATTGTTACAACAAGCATGGTGAAATACCCAACACCATCATGCATATCACTTGAATATATCCATCTCAGGAAGCAGTTGCTTCCAAAAACATAAGAATCCATTCCCATATTTCATCCTCAATCCCAGGCTCATGTCAAATCATTAATCAAAGCTCAATTACATAGAAACACAGTAGGTAGTGACCAAAAAACATTTTTAATATTGTAATTAAGACCCTAAAGAAGTAATTTGGCATTCATGTGAAATAGGAATCATCATCCAAAAAAATTAACTTTACAAAATAAGTAGTTTTATTCCATCTTGAATTGAATAATTTAATTATAATTGGTTATAAAAATGAAAAATATAATTCATCAACTATGAAAATCTGTTAAATCACATAAACATGCTTTCTATCATTCTCTATAATTAAAAATATTTAAATAGAAAATTATAAATTGACAAACCATTCATCCTTAATTTCAACAACATAATTTTAAAAAGTATGTTATTTATATAATTCAATTAACACATGAATTCACATATTAAATTAAACATGAATACTTTCATCAATTTCATTATCTAAAAATAATAAGAAATAATGAATTTGTTAAACATGACTCATTAATACATCAGAAAATCAATTAATTTCATCATTATGCTATTTAAAAATTTTGTTAATTTAAATAAGATAAAACAATGATAACAACAATATATAAAAATAAAATTAAATATAGAGAACTATCTTGATAAATATGTGGAAAATTGTTATTATGGTGGAAAGAAATAACATGTGATTTTTAAACATAATCCAAAACAATTATTTATTATAATTTAATTATTATTAGTACAATTCCACTAACAAACAAAAGGGTTAAACCATGGCCAATTTATGATTTCATGTAATAAAATAGGATAATTATGTAATACCCAACCTCAAATATCTAAAATCTTTAAACCTAAGGATAATGTCGATACAAAACTTCGATCACTAGTCCTGCAAGGCAGCTATGATCCCCATGGACATTGTGTCATTAAAATACAAACAAAACATGGAAACTGCATTAAAATGATGGAGGTCAAATTTCATAACATGTAATTAAGGAATGAGATTAAAGGAGATCAAATGCATAGAGGCCTCTATAAAAAGGAATATGTGACTACCTCAAATCGATACAGATTGAACACAGGATGTCAAGGAGTTATCCCTCTTGAAAGGGGGATTCAAATCCATTAAAAATAAATCTATGAATCATTGGGTTAGATATAAAGTAATAGTTTAAAATTGGGTTTAGGGCCCTTGGGGTATTTATAGGTATAAATGGTTTCATAGGGATACGATATAACCCCTGTGACCACGTAACAGACCACATAGTCCACGACGTATTAGGAGTATACCATGAAGTATCACCCTAGTCAAACTCATATATAAGATCCATGTATATAATCATTACGTAGATCATATAAACCTAGGGAGGGACTATAGTGTATACTACAACCCACACCACAACCCCTCCCCCCATTATAACATAAAAAACCTCGATGTCGCACCCTCCCCCATCCAAGTTGTAGTTCTCGACACTAGGGGAAGGGCTTAAACTATAACCAACCTCCAATGTGTTGCTACCCATAAAAAGGAATTAACATATCGATCCCTTCACTTCCATAGCTGGATGAACCTATCATAGAATCTTGCCACAAACCACAACCCATTGCTTCAAATTGTTTCCCAACCTCAAATAGTAGAGCCCCCACCCCCACATTACATATTTTCTCCCCAAAATCTAGGAACCTCCTCTAGGTGCCTTCAAAAACAACCAAAACCCAAACAGAATATCCGATAATTTATTTTTTTCTTATATAAAATACCACTCAAACCACTATACTCCTTGAGAATCCATAACCAAACCCCTATTTAAAATAAGGAAAAAGGATAGTCTGATCAAAACCATGAAAGATAACACTTAAGGATATCACCATCATAAGATCCTAACCACCTCACATAGAATACAAAAGATCAAAAAATCTAAAAAAGTTAACTGATATATACACACTATTATAGGCGGAGATACATCTCAAATGATAGAAACCCCCCTTCAAGGAAATAAGAGAAAATATTCAAATAAACTAGAAAAGTGTCAACTTCCAAAATGGGTGTTATAAAAATAAAATAGCTAAAAATTAAAAAACATGGGGTACTTATTGAACATTTTGACTCTTGATCCTAGTTTCTATCCTCCAAGAAAACCATATTACCACAATACATGAACTAGTGTAATAGAATGCCAATGTAACTCCCTATCCTGATAGTCCTAGATCTCCACATGCCGCTCCTTGAAGGTTGAGTCATCATCAATGTTGATCGCACCCAAATAAATGATGTGAGAGTCATGTTTATGGAAATAAAGAAGATACAAAAAAATTAAATATGTTATATATTTGTAACATATGTTTGGGAACTTATATAAGATACGCCACTACTCCAATATGATCCTAGTCCACGAAAGGTCTAAGAATCCTGGAATAAATATTACTCCCATGACCAAGAATTCATTTCACACAATGAGGATAAACCTTTAGATACATATGTTCTATAATGTAAAACTTTAGTGGTCTCCTCCTATGATTGGAATAGTATGTTGTTTATCCCGACTTATTTCATCCTTTCATGAATTACCTGAGCCATCCTTGTCGGGTTATCTAGTATCTCTTTCATGAAAATTGATTACTCATTGGCACTAGTCCATCATAATGGAGGAAAAAGGTCATATAAACAAATCATCAAAAACTTCCATAGTAATGGTGGAGTGAAAAATATTATTTTATTCAAACTCAACCAATGGAAGGTTTCTCATCCATGAGCCTCCAAAATAAGTCAAATTAAAATGAAACATGTCCTTGAGATTTAGTATAGTCAACTCTATCAGACCATCTGTCTGTGGATGAAAAGAAGTACTAATGTAGAAATGAGATCCAAAAAATGATAGAGGCCTATATACACCCTTGAGGTAAAATGAGGATCATGATCATATATGATCATCCTTGGGAATCCATAGAGTCTCTAAAACTATTATAGGTACAACCCTGAACAAATTTATAATTAGCTATACTCCTTAACCACTATAAAGTGGGCTGATTTCTTCAAACGATCTACTACTACCCATATAGAACTGTAGCCTCCTTGATATCAATGTAATCTAATAAAAATGTACATCGATATGTCCTTCCACATCCATTGAGGAACATATAATAGCTGGATCAAAGCACATTGAATATGGTGTTTGTCCTTTACATTCTAGAAGATCAAAAATTAGGACACCAATTTTTCAACACACTTAAACTAAGACCACGAATATTAACCACTCAAAGATCACTATTTTATTATCATTCAATGAATTACCACCATGAACAAGATATGTAACTCAAAAAAAATATCATGCATCACTGGAAGGAGAAAAATATTTATCAAAAAAATAACCGAGTGTTTTTCATCCTTAGACCAACTATTAGTGGAATCACCAAAAACAAATAAATATTTCCATAACAGCACCTCAGAATCCCCTAGTTCGGACTCCAACACTAGCTACACCAATGATGGCTCCACTATCATCTAGAAAATACAGCAGTTGCCTCCATCAACTCTAATATAAAAATGAATCATTGAGATCTCCTATATCACCCTCAATGAATATCTAGATCCACGCATGAAATCATGATATGAATTCCATCTTTGTGCATCAGGTACAAAATTACCCTTTCATGGTGTATATGAAATATCAAAGATGAAATCCTATAAGAATTTCATCAATTTTCATTTCTTCAAGTTCAATTAATGTAGGGATAAGACATAATACAAGCCATTAAGATAAGTGAAATCCAAAAAACAATCACTAATGAGGTAATTTAACCACTAAATTAGTTTCAAACACAGCTCCAACCTTATAAAGATCATGGGTGGATGAATATTTCACATAGTGGTATAACTAATGAGAACCATAAGAAACAACTAATCTTGGATAAATCAGAACACTGTCCAAACCAAGAACTAAAGAATCCTAAAAAACCTCAAACTTAACCCCCTTTATTGGAGAGCAATTAATTTGATCACTACAAAACTCCTCCCACATGTACTCAAAATACTCATAACATTGATCATTCTACAACAACATGTGATCATTTCTTTATAAATCATTCAAAGTGGTCTCAAACCGAGAGCAATCATTTTTGAACCTTAAATAATAGTATGTAAGACTTTGGAAACTATACAGCACAAAAAAATTCTTAAGGTATTCCCAATAAAAAATCACCTATATATTTAAAGGATCCACAATTACTTTTTTCTAGGAGATGACATTCCC
Organism: Viscum album; assembly: GCA_963277665.1. Classification (NCBI taxonomy): domain Eukaryota; kingdom Viridiplantae; phylum Streptophyta; class Magnoliopsida; order Santalales; family Viscaceae; genus Viscum; species Viscum album. The sequence continues at coordinate 363,159,647 of OY728166.1, read as the reverse complement.
CAAGAAAAAATCATTAACAAACCAAAAACCACACATTGAAATCATGCTAAATGGATACTGATGATGAAGAATTCCCAAAACTGTATTTATATACTCTATATTCCCCTCCTCAAATGTTCATTATAGAAGGTTTTTTTATGAAAACCACCATGAAATGATCCAAGAACTCTCAAAATACTATATTCATTAAATATCATGAAATGGATAGACTATTCATCACACTGAATTCAATCACAAAAAAATCATAAGTTCAATTTTGTTTTTATAAAGTGGATTTATTAATATATATATCCTTTACCCACATTTGATGATATCCTGACTATGGATCGATCATAAAGAACCCACATTCTCCTTTAATATAATCAAATAAATCATCATTCCATGGAAGGGGATAGAGGATCTTCATTGTCACTTGATTCAAGAGATGAAATTATATAGAAAGATGTAAAAAATCATTGGACTTCTTCACAAAAAATGGGTTCACCCTAAAAGAACACACATAGCCATAAAAAATCACTCTATAATAAATAATCGAGCAATACTCATAGCACTCATAGGCCAGATGACTCCATCCTATACAGAGACATCGAGAAGAAATAAATTCTTGGATATAACTCGATCCCAAACATTATCTCTCAATAAAGGGTCATTTCTGTAACCACAATAGGAAAAAATAGGGTTCTCTTCCAAAACCCATATAAAACCATTGTATTAACCTCTTGTGAACTCGGCATCATCTCATCCATTAGGGAAGACAAGGACAGAACACACCTCCTACCCATTTGAGGGTCTTTGTCACCAATGAACACTATCATCTATCCATGATCATCATAGAACATGTCTCCTGGATCAAACCACAACATCTTACACAATATAAATATAATCCATGCTAGGGATCAATATCTATAAACATATTATGTATCCCCAAGTGTAGTTCTTCCCCAACACTATATCACACAACATTTATACTTCCTAAAAATTAGTTCAGCCTCCAACTAGTAGAGTCAATGCTAAGGGAATATGAATTCTCTCCAAATAAATCCTAAAATCTTTTATAAAGGTAGTTTATATAAATGAGTGTGTATATCCTGAATAAAACATGACATGTGTCTAATTAGAAAAATAGAAAAAGATACCTTTATTGGTTTCTTTCTCTCTAGGTGCTTTAAATAACAATGCATGATTATGAACACAACCCACTCCATGGCCTCAATGACCATGATGATGAAAACCTCCATGGAATAACTCTTCTATCAAAGGAAGAAGAATGTCTTAGGGTTATCATATTTCCTTCTCTTACGCTCTCTTCTAATCTTGTATTGGATTGTCCAATGTAAGTTGTCTTAGATGAAACTCACTCAATTGGGAAATCAAAAGTTAAACACCATGTAAAAAATTCATACTTATATAGGTTAGGAATTATACGAACTAACGGTCTCAACCTCCATAAGAAAGAAATATGTCTAATCCCTTGTAAAAGGTTTGAGATACTCCACCACTAAATTAACGAGATGATGAGGGTTAGAACATACCCCAACTAATTGAAAAATATTCTATCAATGTAACAATGAACTTAAGACCATAGATCTTCTTTATGAGGAACCTTAAGACTCCCCTATTGTGAAATTATATTTTTGGACAATTTTATCTTAACAACCTATTTTTTTTCTTTCTCCTAGAGATAAGTCTACAATATAAATAGTGTGACCTTGCACTGGATATCTAGATGAAGAACCTCCTCAAAATTCCTCACCCTAGAATCCCTATCTAGAAACATGTCTGAATTATATTACAAGATGTTCCTATAATGAATCACAAACACATATACATTTGAACTCTCTAGTTGAAGGCTAATATACTCTTATCAAATATCCACCATCATTGTTGAATAAAGAGACACTTCTTATGAATGGTCTATGAACTCATCCTATGAGACCTACAACTTCTCATGATCCGCAAGGAACACGATCAACCACTACATTGGTACTCCATACATAATATTCCTAGAAAAAAAACTCAATACACCTGCTGAAAATGGATAAAACTAAAAGATATCTATTACCCTCCAAACCATTACTTTGTGACTGGGTATAAAATGAAGACCTCATACATCTCTAGACTCTGGTGTGGGAACCCGTAGTGTGTCCTCCTCCAAGTTTCATTGTCACTGTACTCTACTCTATAATGATCTTCTAGAACATCATAATAAATATCTTCTATGTGAACCTGATGTGGACATCGACCTAGATCCATTCTTATAAGAAGAAGAAAATGGTTGAAGACTCATAATCCTGGAATATAGAATACTTTAGAAAAATTAATTAATTTGTTTTATTTTTATTTTATTCTTGTAATTTTAACCAATACCAAGGCCAACCTATTCCAAACAAAGGCACCAATAAGAACAATTCATGATGATTTCTTAGGCCTCTACCTCACAACCAATATCAGTTTTCTCAGTGTGCTTAATGTACTAAATGGTTGATGAATCCTGTCATACGGGGTCTTAAATACCCATGCCTTAACTTGTCCCCCATGTTTACATGGATTAATAAACTGATATGATACCATTTACCTACTAACCATGCATTATCACATGTTTATAACTCCGAACTCCATCATATCCATAACCCAAGCTCCAATACCACTCTATCATGACCCATCCCCCAATGAGTACCCCTCCATGTTCAGAATTCAGAGAAGGGATATGTTGATAACCTAAGTCCCACCCACATTAGGCCTCAGGATGGTGACTAGGACTAAGGGTATATCATATATATAAATGAGTGGAATTATCCTTTAATATAAAAATTTCAAATAGATATACAAGACATATAAACCAATAAAATACTTCAAATTTATATAAATTAATCCAATTTTAGTACATATAATGTCATATAATACTAAACAACTAAAAATGAAACTAAAAGTACCAAAAAGGTAAACATGGAAGAGACCAATAAGACCAAACAAATCATGATAAACAATGAGATATACATATAAAAACCAGTATCTTGACGTACCCTAATCACTTTAAAATAGTTTATAAATACATGGGCTTATTATAACAGTATAAATTGTAGGATCCTCCCCAAAGCCACAATGTAAAAGATAAAGAAAACATACTAAAAATTGGTGGACAATAATTGTAACTAACTCATCACCTAAAAAAGTATTCTACGTTCCCACCTCACCATGGCTATCTCTCACAGTTTCAGACATAACAATAATATTAGGTATTATTATAATAAATAAAGTAGGGTGCCCCCACTATTTCTTCCCCACCAGTTTTCCTCCATTCTAAAAAATCTCATGCCTTAAGCCATCAATCACAAAAATTAATTCAGCCTGAAAACACCTATGTTAAGTATTAAAAGATGAATATAATGCATTAAATTATCACACTATCCCATATCACATCACCATATTGTATCCAAATATTTATTTTAGGATCTATTGTTGCTGTATGATGTGTATCATACTATGGGTGTTATAACTCAAGTAATCACCTACTACCAGTTATCCAAATACTCTATAAAAATATCTATGATCTATATAAGGCATGACATGTGTGGAAAGATCCCTATAAGAAGTGAGTATAAAAATACAAAATATAACTCCCAAAAATTGCCAAACATTAAATAACAGGAGAGTTCATTTCATCAAAACACATGTATATTAATTTTTACATTATACATAATGATAAACAATAATAATGTTGATATACTAAAAGAAACTTTGTGTCTTAAAGAGGTATCAACCAGATTGAAAACTATTGGATATTTCCTGAGGCTTCAATGTAACCCAAATTCCAAGGGAAGTCACACCATGAGTCATGTTATTACATATAACACTTGAATGAGAGGCCATGCCTATCAGACCTAACTTTGCTGATGGAACTCATTATAGAGATCTAGTTTTTTTCTGTCCATATATTAATAATATCAAAGGAAATTGGGAAAGATTATTCAAGAATCAAACTCGATTAAACTACACATCATCACAAAGAAGAGATATCAATACAGAGATGAGGGTAAAACCTAGGGCCATGGGGGTAATATCAACAATCCAATATAAAAGAACCCACTAATTAGGGTATCAATGCCAATTTAAGTTGGTCATTCCAATTCATGGGGAACCATATCAGGAAGCATTTGATAGAGGATTTCACCAAAAGCCACACAAATAGTTTACAATAACTCTATATGATACTATTGTTGGAGTTGGTGGCCTAGAACCAACTACTTTGTACTTCATTCATTAATAAATACATTATCACATCTTGATTGTTCTTCTGTGCGACAATGCATCTGATAATGTCCTAAGGACAGCTGTTGAATTAATGGGTCATAGCGAATCCCTTCTATGATGAGAACCCGGAAGTTTCATAACACTGTTCTTGAATATAGGTTCTATGTCTGGATGATTTAATTTGAGGGACACAAAAAATAGAGGCCATTATGAGTGAGGACTCATAAAACATTGAGGCACATTCTCATGGTCTGTGCCCTTGGTAATATCCAGGAGGATATTATGAGAACGAGACCCACCAATAGGAAATCCACATTTCATAGAGTCATTGGACGTTCCTATCTGCGGACATGTGTATTGGTCCGTAGACTTTAAGATTATTATTAATTGGTATTATAACTCATGCACTTAGATGTATTGATGAAAAATGTGATGACACATTGTTCACAGCCAGGTAGGATATGTTGGGTGCGTCATGAGTGATAACAGATTAATAGATAATGTGACAAAGGAATTGTCCCTTCTATTACATAAGGGAAGTAGATACCTCAGGCCCTTTGATGGAATTTATATAGCCTAAATAAATCCATGTCCATGGTAAGGTAAGGGTTACTTCAATTACATGAACTCAAAGAAAGAATAATTGAGCACATGGGTTGATGGCACTAGCTTGCAACCTGCTTGATTAGAGATATCAAGACAAAGGGATTAAATTACATGGTAAGAGTTTGTATGATATGACACGTCAATGAGGCATCAACTTATTTCTCATGGGTTCCTTGACCCATTGTTATACTGTAATTTTGGACATTAGGAATGCCCACATTATGCCAACAAGAAAGAGGCCTATAGGGTCACACACTAAGTGTATCCAAGTATCTCAAGTAGAATAAATATTATTCCAATATGTGGCTTAATAATTATTTAAGGAAGCCTAAATTGTTTTACTGTTGGAGGACGAATACAATGAAAAAAAATATATACATTCTGTGTAGTATTCATTTTGGAAAGGAAATGAAAAATGAGTACATGTTGTGTATTAATGATTACACGTTGTATAGTTTTTCCAGTCAATATTTTGAGAAATAAATTGTTTTATTAAATGATTTTTATTATAATTAGCATGGGCGCATGTAAAGGAATTAATGATTCAACATGGGGGTTTTCAATAAGAGTTAATTAAATAAATAAAACGTGTAATGTGTTTATTTATTGTTACAACTGTATAACATCAAATCCAATTATAAATATCTTCACAACCCCAAAATTTTTTGATGAATTGTTGTGCGCAATTTTTTTGTAAAATTATCTCAAGGCCGAGAGAACTCTTTCCTCTAGAAACTCTCTCAAGACCAAGAGATATCCTCCTCCATCGGATCAAGGCGATAAAAGGTAGACAACGCAAGCAAAGGCTTCTCCACACTAGCACCTAGATATCCACTTTGCAATATCTAGATATATGTGGTGCACGTTTGGATCACCACTTGAGGAAGTCTACACTTGGCTTTTGCGATGCAACATTGAATCACATCAAAACGTGACCGGAAAACATCAATGAAGAAAGAATTCTATCAAGGTAATTCTTGTCAATTAATTAAATTAATTATAACAAACATACGATGATCCTCTTGATGGTTCCAGGACCCTTCTCTTTATTTTCATTCATTGTTCTATTATGAAGATCTGGCATTTTATTATTGTGACAGATCTCGAATTGAACATTGTTTAATGAAGAAATTAAAGATGGGAAAACCCACCAATGTGCTTATTCTGCACCTGGAAAATACAATTGGTATCAGAGGGGTCATATTGTTGATTATAATTATTTAGGTTTTTGTTGGTGATTTACGCATTTATTAATTTAGTTGTTACAATTAATGTTAATTGTTCTTTAAATATGAATTTTGAGATCTATTCCTCCCCTCTCATTTTTCATTCACCCTACAGTAACAAATTTTTATTTTAACTATGATTAAAATAAAATAGGGGATCTCATCTGGAGGTGCCAAACGTTCCTGTCCGTACAACACAAGAATACACGACATGTATTCAGAAGTACACATCATGTAGTCAAGGTTCAATGCATCAAACTGGTCTGCTAAATCATTTCATGTATTTGAGTATACCTAAGTCATAAATGACACTGTGTGTTGACCAAGAATAGGTTCCACACGGTTTCTGGATTACATGCCATGTGGTCCACTGAACACAGCGTGTAGGCCATTTGGGTTAGGGTCAGACTGTGTACCCTATACATGGCTTTCCCAGTTGGAAACCATGTAACATATATACTACAGAGCATGTGTCCTACTGAACACGCCATGTACTCTGAAAATTTCCGAAGTACATCTACATACCATGTCCCTAGGCGTGTACTTCAGATGGACCATGAACAAAAGTACACACCGTGTAGTTGGAACTACACGTCGTGTACTCATTCAAGATCCAATTGTCACATGCACTAACATTCATAAAGCACTTAAAACTGATTTCCCCATCATATTCTACTATTTCCTTATCTTATCTTCCCATAAATCTATTGCTACAATATCGGGTCACCAAAACCACAAAAATGGGTATTTCAAAATCATAATGCTAATCCACATCATAATTGTTCACCCCAATTGTGTCATTGATCTCCACCATCAACTCTCAGAAAGAAAAATTTTGTGTGAAAGATCAATTTCCCAATAGTCATTCATCAGGTATTCATTAAATCTACGGCCAAATGAAATTCCACTACTACATATCAGGATATTTTTTAACATCTCCATAAAAATAATTTTCTAGTTATAAACAAGTGTTGTTGACATAAGTATCATTAAAAGGGGGATCCTTTTATCAGTTCTAGAAAATCAATGATAAAGGCCATACTACTGTAATTTGTTGTTAAAATTACAGAACACTACATCCCCAAATATAGTCGATTACAAATAACTATAGGATATGAAAAAATCACAATTTTATTGAAATAAAAATTATATTATAAGTAAAACAGAAAATGAAATACTATATAAATTTCCAATATTATTTTGTAAAATTACATTAGCATTTATAAATTATCATAAACATAAAAAAAAAAAATTATTTCATTGCCTTTGGAACCTAACCCCCTCTAAAAATAGACAAATCATGGTCTCAGTTGTCAAAAAAACACCCCAACTCGAGAAGTAGAATCTACTTTTATACAAAAAACAACTCTTATATTAGTAATAATATAAATAAATAAATTAATCATAAATTTGAAAAAAAATTCATTAATAAAAATTCAATTTTAATTTGAAATAATACAATATGAGTAATATTCGTCACACCATGCATTTGATTGAGGTGTGTATGATTCCTACATGTCAATAGTGACATATTTATCATTATAATAATGTTTCAAACAAATTATAACGTGTTTGATCATATTTATGTTTGTATGTTTTTTAACCAAAATGTTTTTGTAGACTAAAAAAATGCACTTTGAGTCATAATTGTCACATCATCTCTCATTTTTACATGATACTAATTACTACACACCATAAATGAATGATAAATTTTGTTCTTAAATTAGAAAGTAAGAATGAGGGTCTTTACATGCTTTCTAGTTATTGACATTTTTTTTGTACTAAAATGAAAATTTAATACTAATAATGGACACATTTAGTCATATCAGGAAAACATTTTATCATATTTAGGTATGGAAGAATCTTACACATCAAAAATGAATTATGGATAATTTTCCAAAATTAAAAAAATATAAATATGTTTTCTTGATTTTGAGTATGTCACTTCTCTTTTTTACTAAAATGTCAATTTTAAATAAAAGTACACACTTTGAATCATACTAGTCACACTGTGTATCTAATTGATATGATGTCGATTCCTATAAATAAAAAATTAATTATGAATTATTTTCATTATGTGTCAATGTAATATGATTTTTTATTAGTTTTAAGTATGTCACTTGATTTTTTATAGAAATGATAGTTTGAACTGAAAACACACACTTTGAGTCATATTGATCACACAGTGTGTCAGTATAAAGTGATAATAACTTCTATACATCACAAATTAATTATGATTCATTTTTTTAAATTATAATGAAAATATAAACATTTTTCCTAGGTTTTCAATTATAGACACAATTTTTGAACTAAAATTTCTATTTAAAACTGATAACTATCACATTAAGTTATACTAAAAACATCATGTATAGAATTGTGGTATGCATGATTTATAATCTCGCATGACCTATTGTAATTTGTTTGTTTTATTGGATCTCCTTTAATATTGAAAGTGGTACCCTACACCAAAAGGTAATGCGTGGGTGCTGATATATATAAATGAAAATCATTTTCACCCTTTAAAATATCAATACAGGAAAGGTATCAGGGTTTTCCTAATTCATGTTTCATTGAAACAATTATGAATTTTTTTACCAATTCTAAGATAGCACTTTGAGGGTAATGGATCACATTAAAGAAGGTGGGTTTGGGGATATCTTCATGTAGTGGTTATTCTTTTTTTGGTTCTTCTCTTTTATTACTTACCACGACATTTTCAACCAACAATGACTGGGTATGTGGTCTGGGTTGGAGACGGTAGTGGAGCCTTATACTTTTATTTTCGTTTTATTATTTACTCATTCTTGTATGGTTTACCTAGTGGGTGACCATTGTTGTATGTATGACATAATGTTTTGGGATTTTATTGCATTTCATTCACAATTATACAATGTTCTATTTCAATTTATTTACTACTTCTAAACTTGATTTATTACTTCTTGGATATTATCTAGTTGTTTTCCATTTTTTTAATCTGATATAAGGGCATAGTCTCTCCAAATACACACACTAGGTCCTCACTTCCAGTAGGAAGTCACTGGAATAATGAGATTCATGTTTGAGTCCCCATATAAAACCGTCTCAAAGAAGAAGTTTAGTGGCATCTGGGTTAGGATGTTACAAGGATATATTAAAAAATATATTTTTTATTTAGTTTCTACTAAGGATATGTTTGAAAATATAATTATGAATGTGCCAGAACCTATTATGGGCATTGGACAAGTGTGTCAAGAACACTTGTTCTTCTCTAAAGTGTTGGTTTCTGACATTATGAGATTAATATTCTGTTGTATGATATCATATATTTATATGATTTTCACTTTAAGTGACCCACTTGTTATATGGATTATATTATTTATTATGGGTTATAGGATCATGGCCAATAACAGGAGTCCAGTGATTGATTTTTAATCCTAGACAGAAAAATGAATAGGCATTTCATGTATCATATTTTTAATGTTGGATTCATGTATTATAGGTCTCCTATTTTTTATTTTTACTCCTTGCAGTGGAATATTGTTTAAAATTTCAACAAAAACATAAATTTTGTTTTCCCATATAGGGTTTGGTTGGTATTATAATCAATTGTTCCTACTTAAATATATATATATATAATTTTGATGGCAGGTAAAGAGGATCTATGTTCAGAAGATTTATGGTGAGGATAGTGACTTATTCCTCATGTACAGGATGTCCTGTCACCCTAGTAGGTCATTAGGACACATTATTCCCATATGTAATACCATTTTGCAGGTATAGTTTAATTTATGGTTATATTTTCGGATCATCAAGTATGATTTTGATTTCTACCAATAGGTTTCTTGTAAACTGGACCTAGGGGGTATTATTGTATATGGGTGCCCGGTTAGAGTCAGTTAAGGGTATCTTTTGTGTTGTTATCATGACCTCTTGGGAGAAGTTTCTTATGTGGGTGATCAGTGTGGTTCATGCCCTTATAGGCTATATTTACACTTTTGATCCTCATAGGTCATTGATTTCTTTACCTACTTAGATATCATTGATTATTTTGGGTAGGTGGTTAGACCTTGTGTCTTAGTTTTGATACATGATTTTTAGGGATAAGTGGGAGACCATGAAGACCTTATTTTTTACGCAGACCCTTGTATGCTGATATTTTTTTCAGGAAAACCTATGATAAAGGTTTTCCCATGTTTATAAATGTATTTTTTTGGCTTTGATCTCTCTTATACACTCATTTTGTGGTCATGGTGTGGTAGGTTATCATGTTTTTTATATAGGCATGATGGTGCCTTCATATTTTGAAAAAACACCTAGGGTGATTGGGTATAAAAATGGATTCATATGAAAGAATTTTTGAGTCCCTATCCTAACTTACTACTGTTCATACTCTTCCTAATGTAGTTAAATCATGGGTAGACACTCATTTTGTAATGATACTGGGTGATGGGTGGTCTTGGAATAAATCATAGCATATGTGAGGTGCTCGGTTTTGAAGAGGACTTCCAAGGGATATTCAATATAAAGATACTGGCATGTCATTTATCTTGTTCAAATTATCCATGTAATGGATGAATCATATGAGTATGAGTTAGGTGACAAGGTACACATCTTTCATGTGTGGTACCAACTAAATCATTAATCAGTGAGTGGTATCGTACATTCTAAGGAATGATGTTTTCAAAACATTTGGTGTTAGCGTATTTGGGAGTTTGGGATTAATCAGAAATGTATATATGTGGTAGAGGAGACATCAATAATTTAATAAGTTCCATAATACAGAATTCCATTATTTTGACATGATCATGAATTTTTGGGAGACGTGGTGTCAAGAGTTAGTTAAAGGAATATTTTCCTATTGATTTGAGAATCCCCCAGAGAGTGATCTATCAATGAATTTCGATGGGATCATAGTGTCATCATAGTTAGAGACATGAAAGATCTATCTTGAAATTATATTGAGTATTCTCAAATATCATCAGCCCTGGAATGTGCATCTTTTATTTTAATTTTCCTTTCTATAATGACAAAACAACCTATTGAGGTTAGACTCAAGGAAGGATATAAGACAATAAATATAGAGGGGAGTGCACCATTGGATATTTGAGGGTGGAGACCCTAGTTTTCAGTTGAAAATGTTTATTTTCATATCGGCCTTTGAGCTCAGAGTAGGATTTGATATGAAGATATCAGTATTCTTGTGGTGGGGATTACTAGATTAGTCACAGTTAAATTTATTATGTGTAAGAGATAGTCTATGATTATATGAGACTATTCATTGAATATTTTATATTTATTATCATAAAGATTCACATGTTTTGAGCTTGGCTACTAGTTTGTTCACAAAAGCTTCTCATGTAATAGAAGGTTTATGGTGGGAATATTATATGGAACCATGTTTTTTTAGACCTGCATTTTGACAGTAATTTTAAATTTTGTTATTGGATTCTTATAATGGGTAATATAATATTATCCCCAAGAATATGATCTTGGATAATTTTTTGTAACCACTCTAATGGAAATAAAATATATTATTACCCTATTATAGGATCTTGTTGTATTTCAGAGCCATTCGAAATTTAGATGAATAAATATTAATTAATAATTAATTATAAATTTTCTTATTTTTCTAGGTTTTTTTGGATATATATTTTGAAAAAAATCATCATATAGTGATTACATCACCTCCATTGAGTCTATAATTATAATTTTTTCCAATATGTGTCATAAACTTAGTTTGGTCACTAGGTCCAGGCCAAACACCCTTTTCTTATCATTTTCTTTTTCTTTTCTTTATTTTTTCCTCTTTACTTTTATTCATTCACCCCTGTCTTCCCGCATATGACCCATATGGATCATCCTTCATCATGTACCTAGTAGAGAAATGTAAATGGAGGGATATAAAGAGAGAGGGAGAAAAAAAGGTACTTCGATGAAGCTTGGGACTTGTCAGATCGTCATGCAATAGTAGTGGAGCCTGTAAATGGGAGAAGGTTTGGCATATTTCTCCCAAAGGTAAAACATTTTTACATTTTTCAATAAATACTCATAGATTTACAATTTTATTTTTTAAAACCCAACTATTATTTATTTAAAACCATAGTGTACTGATCTATATATTTTATGATAAAATGGTAGTTTAGGTATGATTTGGGGGTTTTCCATTTGGGATAACTCATGTACACTGTGTGTATTTTAAAAAACACAAGTCGTAGGTTCTTCTTGTTTGGGGAGGATGGCCTTTTAGAAATTCACTCCATGTATGGGGTATAAACGCAGTGTACCGGGACTCTGACGTGTAGTCGAGTATCTATCCAGATAGTTGTATAGGGGAATTGGGCTATGTGGAGTACACATCCTAGCCCCATATGGGTTGCACACTGTGTATAGATACATGACAGGGTGATATACATGGATATTCCATGTTAGGTACATGAGAAGGTACCTTGTGTAGGGTACATGTTGTGTACATGGTATTTGACACGCTATGTCTGGCTGGAGTACATGACCAGGTTGGTACATGAGGGTACACATCATGTACTATAGTACACACATCGTGTACTCATCATTTTCTACAGTTTTTAGGGTCATTTCCTATTTTTTTCAATGCTGTTTAAAATGAAAATAAGAGGATTTCATTCGAGTTATTTTTCTACATTAATCACAATGGTGAACCCGTGGGGTGTTTTTACGACTCCTGGGTGGTGTTTCAAGAATTTTCTTGAATGAAGAGGTTCTTCCTCTAATAATGGAATTTAATTTTCTTTTAAGAGTGATACATTGATATGATATGGGACATTGGACATATCCCATGATCAATTCATTTATTTTTCCTTTAGAATTCCTTCTATGTGTTATGTTCCCTTCTTTCATGAGTGGTCTCTTATTTAGTTGTTCATGAGGATCCCTTGTAGGATTCCACCATTTACGTTTGAAAAAATGTATCTCATGTAGGATGCCTTTATCATCTTACTGTTACTGAGATTCCATTGTGGGAATCCTTTTTCATTGTGTTTCTCTGAGGATCTTGTGCTAGATAGACTTTTTAATTTCCATCATGGATCTTGTGTAAGATTCATCTTCATTGTATTTACTTGAGGGACCCAATGGTTTACCCTTATGTTTGATCGACCCTAAGATAGTATTTCATGTTTGGGGATAGATAGTAGTAGGCATCACATTAGAACCCATACTGAACTTCTAATCCTAAGAGTCTATGGAAGTAGTGGTGTTTTGAGGTGTTCGACCTCCATCACTCTTATTTTATGTGGTCACTTTATTATTCATGATAAAACATTTTTTACCAGTGGTGATTCATGGTTGGTGGCTGGTAACACTGACATGATGGGTTTCTTACTGGGATTCCCAAACTTGTTTCATGGGATCCTTATTTTGATCTTTCATTTTTTGGGAAGCCTAGATGTGATTATGGGGTCAACCAATGTAGCATGATTCATTAATTTTGATTTACGATATCTAAACATGATTTTGGGATCTAGATTTTTAGCCTTACATGATTGTTGATGCCTTAGAAATTTTTACCCCTTAGTGGATGATTTTTTTTATATTTTATGGACATTTATTCTCTATTTATATTTATTATGGTAATGGATTCCTTGAACTTTTTCTATTCCTTATATCCTATTTTTTAGGATAAAAACTTCCTCACTACCTCTTGGATTCATCTTTCATGGACTCATGTTAGATATGCTCTATGGACATTATTTTTGGACTCCACCCACATCATTAATGAGTTTTCATAGAGATGCTCTTGGAACTTGATTAAGTTCCACTGGTCATTTGTATCTTGTATATTCCCCTTCATGTTTTTACACTTTATTACATGGCATAGACTGATGTGGATGAATTGGTTTTAATACCTTGGATCTGAGCCTTGGGGTCTGACACTTCATTTCATGGCATAAGATGATGTGTATGATTTGGTATTTACACATTGGATCTGACCCTTGAGGTCTGAACCAATATTATATGGTGTGGTTGTTTCTTATATTTTTTTTATTCTTTATAGATATCCCTGGTATGGATATTTCACTACATTTGTTAGACTGTATAGTATCAAGCATTCTTTATTATGATTTATGATTACATCATGCCTACCATTTCGGGTTTACAATGATCCTCGGTAGGTTGTATAGAATTACTTTTTATATGAATATCCAAAATTATATTATATCCTCAATTTTGGCGATTAGAGGGGATTATGTGTGAAACCAAGGATAACACATGTTCCCCCCAGAGGTGATGTAACTTGCTAAGAGAGTTTGAGATATTTATGATTTTTCCTCTGTTGTATAATTATGTATATGAGAACATGAATATATATGTATGTTTGTGTATATATATATATATATACATTCATGGAAAAAATCAAATAATATATTTTTGTATACAGATGATAGTAGTCATGGAACCATGAATTCGTTGTGGACTTCTTTTTGTTGTTCTATATCTATTTATTTTTTTCCTTTCTAGTTGTGTCTTGTATAAACTAAGCGTATTTCATGAGAACTCACTTATGAAATCACATTATAGATTAATTATTGGGATGGTATATAGAGATTATTTTTCACCCCTACTCGTGAACCCCGGTCTGCATGCATGCCTTATTTCTACTTTTCATGTTGAGCACATATGCATATTGGATAGGTCTATGGCCTAATTTTTCATGATCAAGTAGATCCACTCATGTGGACTCTTGTGATTTGGCATGTCTAGTTAAATAAGGTCTTTAGGACTCGGTATGTGGTCTTGACCATATTTAGTAGAAGATCCATGCACTTTTAATTTAGTTTTCTTTTTTATAATCTTGTATGTATGGTCGGCCTAGTGGGTGACTAATGTTATAAGAATGAAATTTATTTTTGTGATTTTATATAATTTCATTGATTATTACATCATCTTACTCCACCATTATGAATTTATTATTATTTTAAAACCACTTTTATGAAATTGATATGGGAACCCACACAAAAAAAACCATCCCATTACAAATCCACACCCAAATTGGAAAAGAATAATTAAAATTAACAAAATAAGAATTAAAATTTCATATTTTGAAATAGAATAACCACCACATGTGCTGATCGAGACGAGATCCACAATCCCTATAGCAGCATGTGACCACCTCAAACGGATCACCTACAATCACTACCAAGAAGCATTTCCATCTAAGCTGCATTAATTTATAACATAATGAGAACCTTTAAAAATTCAGATATCAATTTTAAAATAACTAAAGATGTGAAATCACAGAGACTCAGTCCACTAAATATCTTGATCCTCACATGCATTTTGAATCTAGAGCCTCAAGCCAAATATATTGTACCTTATATACCGCCAGAACACAGTGACCAATATTAATGTTGGCCGACATATAGACCTCCAGAACAGAATCATCAGTATACCAATGAAATACTAAGGATATAATGACAAGAAGAAACCAAAAAAATTGAAACACTACTCATAGTACCATCTTCATCAAAAATAGAATGTAGAAAAATTGAATAACTGTCACTATGAGAACTTGAAGAATGGGTGAAATCCACAATAATTTGTGCCTTCAAGAACACCAGATCACCCAACAAACACATCCCAAAACCTCCTCAAAAACCATCTCACCCAACCAAACTAGGAAGGAGAAATTGATCTCAGAGATAGAGAAGAGTACAGGAAGTGATGGAATCTATAACGTACCATGATAAACCCAGTACAAGAAAACCTTAGAAATCATCTTCATCAAACCTACACCACCAAAATAGAACACAAATCCATAGAAACCCCATAAAATGACCAAATCATACATCATATTAAATATAAAACATCCCTCGAAACGAAATCACAAGAATCAGATAGTAAAAATAATAAATAGATGGTGATAAAGGGAAATTTTGATAGAAGAGAAAAGAAGAAAACCGAGATCATTTCATGTTCCAGAAATAGTGTATGAAAGTCAACATCATTGTAGGAGATGAAGAATGATTTGAAAAAGAAGAAACACTAGGTTAACCGAAGGATAAATATCAAACTGAGAAGGGAGAAACATGATCATAAAGTGGGAGGGAGAAAATCATGAATTTAGGTAGTGACATGAAAGGTTTCTCCATCGCTAGTGGGAAAACCTAGGATGATGATGGGAGTTCCCAAGCAAGATAACCATTAAAAAATAGATCCATAATAAATCATGTCCTATTTCATTTTATTTACTACCTATAAACAATGTTTAGTAATCCTTGGATGTTATATAGTTATTTTAAATTTTTTTTTACTTTGAATTGATCATATAGTCTCTCCAGGGATACACCCTAGGCCCTCACTACTAGTCGGAAGCCTCTAGAGTACGGGAAGGCGCACTTGAGGCCTCATAACGAACTCGATCAGAGCACTAGTTTAGTGGAATCCTAGTTGGCATGTTCTGTTGCATACATTTTATTCTGAGAAGATCCATTCATCAAGATCGATGAAGAGGGATGACATAGATTTTGTTTCATGATAGATTTAATGGTGTGAGCGAGGAGGAATCTATTAGGTTTCTATGTAAATGATCAATATGTCTTTTATCAACAATTTGAAAATAGAATTTACAAAGATTGGTTTTATGAGCACTTTCCTTTCACTGATATAGATCTAATTTTAATATTATAATAAATAAAATTAAAAAAATAAAAGATATATAAATATAAATAAGTAATTAAACAATTAACAATATTTACTGATAAATATTATTATAAATAAATATATTTTTTCATAAATATATAATTACAAATATTTTTCTATAATTGTATATTTGTATATAATTACGTATCATTATATATTTATATAATTAT
This sequence comes from Viscum album, assembly GCA_963277665.1. Classification (NCBI taxonomy): domain Eukaryota; kingdom Viridiplantae; phylum Streptophyta; class Magnoliopsida; order Santalales; family Viscaceae; genus Viscum; species Viscum album. The sequence goes on along the minus strand of OY728166.1, from coordinate 363,142,741 downwards.
ATAATTATATATATTAATATAATTAATTATATTAAATAATATATATATATATATATGGTGCTCTGATGTATAGTTACATTCGAACATTCACACACCAAACACACACACCGGCTAGAAAGGTAGGTCATGACCCCCTAAGGGATAACCCACCCATCCATCCCTATTTATTTTATATTAAAGGCCCATGGCCCAACATTGGATGGCCTGAAAGCCCCTTGGTTTTTTTATATCCCAAAATTCCTTTTTGTGTAAACATGTCCATGGGCATGTACCCTTTTCCTATATTATTTCTACGTCATCGCCTACATGTGTCATGTTTGTGTCACCACCACCTATGACAACACCTCTGTTAGTGCATATATCATAAATTCCCTAAGGGGATTTCCTAGATTTCAACCCTAATATTTTTTATGAAAGATTATTAGGTTTACAATTCATTCACCACAATAATGGATTAATATATAATTATATATTATTATAAATATAATAATTATATTTATTACTATTTAATAACTATTTAAATATATAATTAATTTTTCATAATTATTATAAATAAATATAATTAAAAATTATTTATATATAATTTTAGATATATATTTATTCATTTATATAAATGTAAATATATAAAAATTTATTTAATAATATATATATAAACTAGGAATGGAATGAAGTAGGGACAAAAATTCGTGTTCCTGGAAAATTATTATTATAAAAGAATGTAAGAGAGAAAAAAATATAGGGATTTAATGTAAAAAAATGGCACCAAATTCCATAAAAACAAATGTTCATTCAACATCCACCTCCATTTATGTTTTCCACCTCTTCCTCAGTAGATGAACCACCTCTCAGGTTCCTACCACTCTTCCATTATATGGGATCCTTCAATTTTTCACCTTGATCATTCATGCTTGATTATTGAGCCTCTACTCTATGAGGTTCAAAGACTCTAGTGGGTTCATTTTTCAAATGGAATCCATACTGATCAGATGAATCATACTTTATATCATTAATTATCTTCATATATGTGGATTATACATCAACCCCACAAGATAAATGAATGTCGACAAATTATTCAAGGAAAAAATCCTTACTGTCTGATCCGATTAAAATGATAGGAAAAGTAAATTTATGAGTACCAAAGTCTGATAGGGTAGTAGATCACTCCTTATTTTCTTCCTCCCATTCTAGGTAACCACCAGTATCTAGGTTTCCCACTAAATCTTCAAGACCAGCCTAAAATGTTTGTTCAAAATAAATTGAAGGATCTTCTATCAAAATATCTTCTAAGGGAAAAGGAAAATTCATGTATTTTCCAGTCATATTTTGTTAAAAAAATTCATGGTGTATATCATTGAATACATTCTCTTACATATGTGTCCCAATCTCAAACAAGGCATATATCATGAGTGAAGTAGACCGTGGTTTACTGTAAGTGACCTCCTGAAATCTCTCTTTATCTATCACATTGGATTTTCCTTTCCTCTTGGAAGTGGTTGTTTCTTGACATAGATCATGATAATATTCCTCTTAAACATTATCTTAAAGGTCATAATATTCATATGTGGCCTCATAATCAATAGAAACATCATCCCTCCAACATAGATCATATTTAAAGGGAAATGTGGCAGGGATTCCCTTTGATTTCCCTTATTCTGTAGTAGAAGAACAAATTTTTGTTGTGGGTTTACCCTTCTTGACATTCACTGATCCATCATCCATTTATTTTCCAAGATCATATGAATACTTTACTACATGGACACAATAATATTAAATCCCCCCGTTGATATTTTCCAAAAACACCCTTCACAGAGTGAAATTTCCTTCTATAGTCCTTCACCAAATTACAATTCATAATAAATTTACTACAAATAATAGTCATGAATCATACCTTTATTAAATGCGCCCTAGCAAATAAATCCACCCAATATTAAAGAATCTTTTCATACTCAACATGTAGATAAATACAATCACTAAGGGTATAAATATTTACAATGTGACACTAAGATCCACCACCATTAAAAATTGAGAAAAGTGATCAAACCTCACATGAACAGTGTCCCTATCCAACCGAATCAGAAAAAAAAATCATAGTGTAAATTTCATGAATTATGTTTCGATGCCATATGATCTAGTTGAGCCTCTGAACCCTTTCCCAGACCTATTAAAATTTATTCCTAAAATATGAGAAATTGAAATCAAGAATTCAATAATGTATTCGAAGGTCACTCATATTCAAAAATAGGGATCCAAAACACAATTATCGCAAACTTATTTCTTTTTTGGGAAGACATTAGAAACAATCACAGCTAATCGAAACACATTTCAAATTAGAAACCAAGATAACCCTGGAAAAATATTGTTTCCCTTGGAATCCGGGGATGACCGCCTTGATGGGAGGTTCAAACGCTCCTATCGGTTTCTAACAGGTTTGTTCGTAGAACCGGAAAAATCCAATGATTCCACATCCATTCGGAACTACTTTCCAAAGGTAGGTTCTCATTAGTTTGTGGACTGATGAGGCTTAGGAATTTCCATTGGTCGAGAGGATGGGAGGTTGGACTCATCACACCTTTTTGTGGGGAATTATTGTATACTCCGGGGCTCTCTTTATAGATTTAAGTTATGTTCATGAATCCTTATTACATTACCAAGTATAAAATGAGATTTACTTCAGATATAACAATTAATGATAAAATATGTAGGAAATTTAGAGAATTTTTTATATGTATTTGAGGTTCTTCATCGATAGAGAATCATCTGTATTTATTATAGATTCTTGGTCAATGGTACCCTTCGACACATTTATATAGAAGTCTCTTGGTCATTATGATGACCATGCTGGTTTTAAAGCCACTCAGTGGGGAACTTGAAGTTTATTGTCATTCATAATGACATGGATTATTTTAGAGTTGGGATCAAACCCGCAGATAGGCTACCTACGTATCCTTTGTTTTGGAAAAGTAATCAGAACCCACATAGTTCGAGTAAGGGAGTATGACGTTTATGATTGATGGCTCAAAGAAGAATTTCATAGTCACTTTTACACTCTAAGATCACGTGAGTCATGCTCGGTGTGAGAAACAAGAGGTATTGGTAAAAATTAGACAAATGTCCCATAAAAGATGAAATCATAAGAAATAATGTGGGGCTTATGTATGTATGACTGCCCAGATAAATGAAGGTTAGGATTTACTTTAGGGAAGAAATCCAGGAATAGGGTCCACAAAGGTATATGTGCTTCATGGAGATTTTAAATACTCTAACTTGGGGCTTACTCCTGAGGAGGATTCCCAAATTTGGGGAAGACTTATGATTGGGTTTTACTCCTGAAAATGAATCACAGATCAAAGGTAAATTAGGACTGGTTAAGCGAAATTAAGACTGGGGCTTACTCCTGAAAAGGAGGCCCAGGTCAAGGATTAAGGTTTGGGGAATAGTCCTGAGGAGGATGCCCAAATTAGGGGACTGGGGCTTACTGCTAAGTAGGATTCCCAGATTAAGAATTACGACTGGGACTTACTCCTAAAAAGGAGGCCCAGTTTAGGGGATCTGGGGCTTACTCCTAAGAGGATGCCCAAATTAGAGGACTTGGGGCTTACTCCTAAAGAGGATGCCCAAATTAGAGGACTTATGACTGGGGATTATTCCTGAAAAGGAGACCCAAGTTAAGGATTCTATCACCTTAAAGGATGAGGTTAAATGAATGAAAACTCAATCTTTAGTGACATAAAGATGTGTAAATCACTAGGTTTTGAGAGATATTCCACAGAATTCCTTTCAGATAAGGAAGTAAAATCAAGAAATCATGCCATAAATGGATTTGAAGAGTGTCTTGAAGACTAAATCTTGAATAGGAAAGGTGTAATGTCTTAAGAGGGGTGAAATAGGCAAGAAAGGCACCCAAAAAGGTAGGGGAGTGCAAGTCCTGACAGGCGCGCAGGTACTGTGTGGGCGCACAAGTCTTGGTCATGCAGATATACCTGCGCGACATGTTTGGTACTTGCGTGGTGTTTGACCAGCAGGGTAATACTTGAGTGACTTTTGTTTAAGGCCTCTAGAATCCTCTTGAGGTTTTTCTAGAAGAGGGGCGCGCAGGTTCTATTGAAGGAGTAAGGCGGTGCGCAAGTGTGGCTATTTCCCTTAAGGGCTGGCCACCTAGGCACGCAAGTGTTGATGAGTTTCAATACTTAGGCCTTACTCCCCCTCTTTAGATATTCCGTTCTAGGTAAGAAAATACCTTAGAAGTGTTCCAGAAGCTTTGAGAAGATACTAGGGAACTGGGAGCTCAAATATGAGTTTTTGGAAAAAATTCCTCCCTGAATGGGGGGCCCACAAGGTCTATTTATAGGCAGGAGAAGACCCCGGGTGGTTATCACTTATGTCGCGCAAGTGACTTGTGTGACCATAATGCGTCGCGCAAGTCCACTTGCGCGACTATGAGGAAACTTGCGCGACTTATGGGAAATATTGTCCTTTTTCATTCCTCTGTTGATTTTTGATATTTTCTTCAAAGGATGGATCAATTTTTGCTAATGCATTTCCCTTTCCATTCCTTTGTACACTGTGACAAAAAAGGAGCATCAACAAAAGTCCCCCCTCAGAGTTGGATCTGAAAGAAATGAGGATTTTACTCTGAGGAAATCGAAGACATCCAAATGAAAGGTGGCGCGCAAGTCTTGATGGTGCAGAGGGCGGCGAGCAAGTGCGCATCGCGCAGGGCCTGGGCGCCTGGGGTGGAGACGCACAGGGTTCTGGCTGTGTCTATAAATAGAGGGCCTCACTTCTGTACAAAGCATCCAGATATCTGGACTTCAAACCTTCGAGCTCTCACCGTGCAGGTCACCTTAACCGCGTAGGTTGCTCTGTTTTTTGGTGTTTCCTTGATGGCGCGCTGCTGTCAAGGTATGTTGACTTGCGTGGTGATACCTGCGCGTCAAATACTTGCGCGTCACATTCAAACTTGTGCGCCAGGTTTTAGACGTGCGTGCCTTAATTCCTTTTCCATTTTTCTGAATTCTTTCACAAATTTTATGAAAAATAAACCCATTTAAGAGTTAGTTTATTCAAATTTTGTGTAGATTCAATGGCTCCCAGTAGAATTGGAAAGGCTGATGAACTAGCTAGCAAGAGGATTGATGACATGACGAACATCATTGGCCATGATTACTATGATATCTGCGACAACACTTTCCCAGATTTGGCTAGGCACTTGAAGAGATATCATCTTAATTTCCCACAGAGCATCCATCTTAGTCTGTGAGGTCATGGTCATCTGCAAGGAGTCAATGTTCCAAATGCAAAGAACTATACACCTGAAATGTAGCTGCACTGCTACTCCTCTATTTCGGTTATGTTGTGCATTAATAGCAACAACAATGGTGTGAACTTTAAAATTATCTATCCATGCCATTTCCTTGCAGATATAAAAATGGAAAACCCATGGGCCGAAATTTTTTCCACTATCGGTTGGTGGAGAGAAGACAAACATGAAATTAAAGCAATATCTGAAAATAGTACTCTCTCCAAATGGCTCTTTACTTCCAATGCTCCATTCTCAAATCCATGTATCCATCTTCCAAGCCTCTTGGACAGAAACAGAGTCACTATTTGATCATCAGAAAATTTTCTCAAACCGTACTCAAGAACATTATTTTACAATGGTTCCAAGAAGAGCTGGTATCACTGCATCTCTTATTGTATCCAGTTGAATGAATGAATTCAAGGTGGTTGCTGATGAAGCTTGGGATGCCGTAAATCAAATGAAGAGTTATGTTGAAAGCCTCTTGTAATTCTTGAAAAAGAGAAGAGACTCCAATCTATGGATATCCTTCTAACTCTTGTGCATCAATGAAATACACTTTCACCTTCACTCATTTGTACCTGCATTCTATTTTTCTACATGCTTTAGATTTTACCTAAGCCAATGAGCCTAGTAAGCATAGTTTGATTTTTACTAGGATTAATGTAAATAACCCTACAAACTTCAAAACTTTTAATTGCTCAATGTTACCTAAATCATACTAAATGTATGTTTAGGGAGCTGGAACTTGACTTTTATTCAGAGTTCCTTTGTCTTTTGTGGGAAGTTTAAAGTCATGCACACCGGACATAAAAAGGCTAATGTTTAAGGTCGAAATAGCTTTGACCGAAATGGATTATAATTGACTAAATTCCTTGAAAATTAATCTGAAAACATATTACCATACTCAAGTATGAGGGAAAATATGTAAGCTATGACTTAAGAATATTTGAATCTGAGGAATGATATGAAAAAGAGCTAAAAGGAATTAGAAGAAGTAGTTTCCAAGAATGAAGTTACCATTATTTAACAAACCCGTTAGGGGGTTAAATTATGTAGGGCCACCTAAGGGCATTGGATTTATAGTCAAATAAAATAGTATCTTTAGGCTAACAAGTCCATTATGTAGACTGTTTATGCAAGGCCTCCTATGGGCACGTGCTGCATAGTCAGGCAAAAGAACCCTCAGAAATTTACTTTCATAGTGATAAAAATCCAGTGAAATTTTATGAAGATTCAAATCTTCCAAAGTATAGAGTTTGATATATGGAAAGAGGTACTTGAATATGGAGAAGATATTCCCAAACAAGATTATCGAAGAACTGGATGAATTTCACTCCTACGAAGGTCTGACCCAAATGTAGGGAAGGAGAATATAATCCATAGACTTGAACACTTTTAGATCATGAAAAAGTATATGGGAGAAATATGTTAAGGATGGATATTTTTGCGGATCCCTACATACTTTTATTTAAGAAAAATAAGGACAAAACATGCATTCTTCCCAAGAATGAAGTTACCACTAACCGAAAAAATCATTAGGGGGTTGAATTATGCAGGTCCACCTATGGGCATTGGCTGCATAGTCAAATAATAGTATCTTTTGGCTAACAAATCTGTTATGTAGACTGTTTATGCAAGGGCGCCTATGGGAACGTACTGCATAGTCAGGAAAAAGAACTCTCAGAAGTTTGACATTTTTGTGACTAGAAGTCATGAAAAGGGTTATGAGGATCTGAAAATATTTAAGGTTAGGATTATGCCACATAAATATGGTTATTTTTCAATGTATACAGAGATACATAGATCAATGCTAACCATAATCATGTTGTGGCTGGGTCCTGAATTGAAATGTTGGACTTCACTACGTATCCCATAAGGATGAGAATCAAGCCATACGTAGTTCTTAAACTACAGTTTAACATCGTGTGGGACAAAAGGATTAGAGATTTTAGTTTAGGGTCATAGATCTTGGACCATTGTAAGAAATACACAGTGTGTGTTTTCATGGGGAATTTTCCGCCAAGGGACTGAATATGGAATTTGGGGTTAGGCCCAAAGACTTGGGGCTGGATTTGAGGGACACTCGAATGTTTCTACATATCCCATAAGGATGGGAATCATGCCCACGTAGTTCTAGAAATACCCTCTTTACAAATTTGGTTCGTACATGTGAAGGGTGAAAGGGGACTTTAGTGCAATGATGGTTTAACCCAAGATAACAGGTTCGGGCATTGCCATGTATGCACGTAGTCTTTGAAATGAAACATGATTGACAAATCAATGAAAATAATGGTTCCCTCTCAGGTGAGGGTATCAAAGAAATTTGCAGTTTATTGTCATACTGGACAAAAGTGTTGTATATTTTAACGTCGTATAACAAGTACAAATGTGAACCAATGTAAAGATATTGATTCTAAGGCCGGTTTCACGAATTAACATCGTATGAGATGGAGATGAACCGATGTGAAGAGATTGGTTTTGGGATTGAACCTTGGGAGGTTGCCTATATACCCATCCTAGAAGGCAAGGATCAAAGTCCGTGTAGTTCAATTAAATAATGAATTAATGATCAAGTTGTTCTTGGGGACAACGACCTAAAAAAATGATGTTGGGACTTACACATGGTTAGTAGCCCAGAGAGAGTGTTATGGTTGAGGTTTTCTCTAAGCTCACATGAGTCATACTCGGTGTGAGAAACAAGAGGTAGCAACAACCTTAACAATACATAGTTTAACATCATGTAGAACGTATGAAGGGACTATGCAGTTTAAAGTCTTGCAGTTAGGACTATTGGTGCTGCACAGTTTAGTGTCATGTATCAGGGACAAAAGTACAGTTTAATGTCATGTAGTTAGGATGATGGGGACAATAGAGTTTAACGTCATGTTGGACAAAAGGGGGACTGTGAATTTTAATGTCATGTAGTTAGGATGATGGAGTACACCATTTAACATCATGTTGGACGTATTAGGGACTTTTTCACAGTTTAACGTCATGTCGGATGAAAAAAGGGATGATACAGTTTAGCGTCATGTTGGACGAAAGTGCGAATAGTTTAAGGTCATATACATGGACCATTGATGATGCAGTTTAAGGTCATACAGGACCTAGTTGCAGATTAAGGTCATATTGGACCATTTAGGGAACTTTTTCACAGTTTAACGTCGTGTGGGACGAAGTTGTAGTTTAAGGTCATACAGGATCATTGCTGTATAGTTTAACGTCATATAGCAAGGATGAACTGGTGCTGCATAGTTTAGTGTCATGTTGCCGGGACATGAGTACAGTTTAATGTCATGTAGGACGTATTAAAGGACTTTTGTATAGTTTAACGTCATATAGCAATGACGATGAAGGTGACACAGTTTAACGTCATGTTGGACGTATGTGCAAATAGTTTAGTGTCATATGCTTGGACCGTTGCTGTATAGTTTAACGTCATATAACAAGGACGATCTGGTGCTGCACAGTTTAGTGTCATGTTGCAGGGACATGAGTACAATTTAATGTCATGTAGGACGTATTAAAGGACTTTTGTATATTTTAACATCATATAGCAAGGAAGATGAAGGTGACACAGTTTAACGTCATGTTGGATGTATGTGAAAATAGTTTAGGGTCATATGCTTGGACCATTGCTGTATAGTTTAATGTCATATAGCAAGGACGATCTGGTGCTGTATAGTTTAGTGTCATGTTGCAGGGACATGAGTACAGTTTAATGTCATGTAGGATGTATTAAAGGACTTTTGTATAGTTTAATGTCATATAGTAAGGACGATGAAGGTGACACAATTTAACGTCATGTTGGATGTATGTGCAAATAGTTTAGGGTCATATGCTTGGACCATTTCTGTATAGTTTAACGTCATATAACAAGGACGATATAGTGTTGTATAGTTTAGTGTCATGTTGCATGGACATGAAAGGTACTTTGCAATTTATACAAAATACTTCTTCAAAAATCTGGCATTGGTTGGAGTAGTGATGAGTTCTCCATCCATCGAGATTAATGAATAAGCTCCCTTGGAGTAGACCCTATGTATTGAATAAGGTCCTTCCCATTTTCTCTCAAGCTTGGAAGGTTTCTTTCCTGGTATCATTGGAGTTTTGAAAACTAATACCAATTCTCCCTGAGTGAATGAATGAAGAAAAACTTTGTTGTTAAAAGATCGTGCTATTCGATTCTGATAGATTTCCAAGTGGTGAAAAGTGCACAATGTTTTCTCATATAACCTTTCCAATTCATTCAATAGATTTTGAGATAGCTCATCTGTAGATGACTGATTGAAAATGGCTACTCTGAGCGAGAGTAATTGAACTTCAATGGGAAAGACGGCTTCTGTTCCATGTACCAATGAATATGGAGTTGACCGAGTTGCAGTGCGGGTGGTAGTCTGATAAGCCCATAAAGCATGAAAGAGTTTATCAGGCCATGACCTCTTATCTTTATCCACCATATTTTGAAGTATATTTGAAAGAGTCTTGTTAAAGGCTTCTATCTGGTCGTTGGCCGCTGCATGATACCGAGATGAATGGTTGGATTTGATGTTGTATTCTTGATAAAACTTATTCACCATGGATGAACAGAAGTTGGTGCCATTGTCCATTAATATGGTATGAGGGACACCAAATCTGGTAATGATGTTAGACTTGATGAAGCTAACAACACATTTGGAACTGAATTCCTTGAGAGGTATTGCCTATGCCTATTTGGAAAAGAATTCAGTAGCAGTAAGAATGTACTTAAACTGCTTGGCCATAGCCGAAGGGTAAGGTCGCACCACATCCATCCCCCATGTGGAAAATGGCCATGAGTATTTAGCTTTATGAAGAAACTATGGAGGTTGATGAATGAAGTTGGCATGAACCTGGCATGAAGGACACTTCTTTGTGAAATCAACACAATCTCATATCATTAAAGGCCAAAAGTATCCAAGCCTTCGAATTTGATCTGACAATCTATGTCCAGACTGGTGGTCACCACAGACTCCTGCATGCACTTCTTTCATGACAGTCATTGTCTCTTCACCATCAATGCATCTAAAGAGAACTCCATCAAAACCATGTATGTAGAGAATTTTATCTAGGTGATCTGGGCTATCATAAAGAGTAAAATTAACCACACGTCGCCAGATTTGTTCTTTCTCAGCTCTATCAGGTGGAAGTGTTCCATTTTGAAGGTATTCACTGATAGGTGACATCCATCCTATAGTATGACCATACGGTTCAGGAATGGGACTAATTTCATTAATTTCTTCTGTTCTAATTAGAACATAAGGTGAAATTGCATGATGGTGGGCAATAATGATGGTTGTCTCATCCCGATTTGGATCTGCCAAAGCTATGGCTATATTAGCCAATGCATCAGGTTGAGCATTTTGTGATCTTGGGACATAAGAAAATGTTGGTTCCAAAGGGAATTCTGCCATTAACTCTCTGACGTAATCATACAAAGGGATTAGTTCTTCTTTTCTGATTGCATAATCCCCATTGACTTGTTTGATTACCAGGTCTGAATCACCCATCACCTTTAAGTGATTCACTTGTGCTTTAAGCGCTAATTCCAAGCTTGCGATGAGAGCTTGGTATTCTGCTTCATTATTGGTACCACCTTCCCACAATAAGAAGGAATAAGGTAACATTGCCTTTTTTTGGAGAAATGAGCACAATTCCTAAGCCAACTTTGTTGAATTTAGGATTTTCCATTTTCCTCCCTGTTGGACTTCTGGAAGCACCATCAAAATACATTTCCCATGCCTAAGGACTTTCTTAAATAGAGAAGACTTCCTCATCAGAGAGTTCAATATATGAAGATGTGTCTTCCACTGAAGAGTGTTTAGCTAGGAAATTAGCCAGATCTTGGCCCTTTATTGACTTTTGAGACACATGCTAAATGTCGAATTGCTACAAAATAACTGCCCATATTGCTAGATGTCCTGTAAGCATTGGACGACTTAGGATAAATTTGAGCGGGTTATTGCGAGATACCAATTGGACCTCGTGATGTTGTAGGTAGTGTCTCAACTTCTGAACTGCAAAGATTAATGCCAGGAAGCACTTCTCAATACTTGAATACTGGGTTTCTGCTTCAAGCATAGTTCGACTGAGATAGTAGAGACTGTTTTCATTCCCAGCATCATTCTTTTGAGCAAGAAAGGCACCTAATGATTGCTCTAGATATGTTACATAGAGGATAAGTGGTCTTCCTTCAACAGGTGGCATAAGTACCAATGGACTCAATAGGTATTTCTTGAGAATATCGAATGCTTCTTGACATTCTTCAGTTCACTGGTAAGTGATTCCCTTCTTCATCAATTTGGTAAAGGGTAAACTTTTGCCTGCCAAATTGGTGATGAAATGCCGAATATAGGCTAAGTGTCCTTGAATTCCTCTTAATTATTTCAAATTTTGAGGAGGTGACATACCAAGGATTGACTTGGTCTTCTCAGGATCGACTTAAATACCATGATGGCATACAACAAAGCCGAGAAATTTTCCCGAGGTTACCCCAAAAGCACATTTTAAGGGGTTTATCTTTAAATTATGTTGTCGAATCTTGCAGAATATGACTTCTAAATCAGCCAAGTGATTAGAACGTTGTTTCGATTTAACCAAAAAATAATTTACTTAGCATTCAACAAACTTCCCTAAGAAGGGTTTGAAGATATGATGCATGGTGCGCTGATATGTTGCACCTGCATTCTTTAAGCCAAAGGGCATTACCCGGTAACAAAACACACCCCTGAGGGGCTCTGAAGGCTATAGAATCATCGTATTCTGGGGCCATTTGAGTCTGATTATATCCAGAATATCCATCCATGAAGGAAAGTGCTTCATAGCCAGCTGTTGCATCAATTATAAGTTCTGTAATCGGAACTGGGAAATCTTCCTTAGGACAATGCCAATTAAGATCTCTAAAATCGATGCAAACTCTAATTTGTCCATTATTTTTCATTACAGGGACAATATTAGCCAACCATTTGGGATATTGAACTTCTCTGATGATGTTAGCTTTGATAAGCTTATCCACTTCAGCTTCAATTTTAGAAGCATAAGTTGGGTGTGTTCTTCTTACAACTTGTTTAAATCCTCGATGTTCTTCTGGTAAACCCAAATGATGAGTAGAAACATCATGATCAAGCCCAGGAATTTATGTATAGTTCCAAGAAAAAATATCTCTATTTTTCTTTAGAAAAGAAATATAAAAATCTTACACTTCAAGGGTCATGGCTGAACTGATTAAAGTGGGGCGTGGATCTTCTTTTGTACCCAGATTTATTTCTCTGAGTTCATCCAAAGTGGTAGAGATACCCTCTTCAAATGCTGGAGGAGCATCTATGATATATTCCTCTTCTTATTCATCATGTGTTATTTCTTCCGTGTCTACTTGCATAGTAGATGACAAAGCATAATTTTCATGATCAGAAGAGATGTCAAAATTTACATATCTTGAAGAAGAAGCTTCCATTTCCGACCCGATTGATGATGAAGGGTCTTCTTTGGGTAATAAAGAGGAGATGATGGATTGAGAATCGACATCATTATTCACCTCCGATGTTGCTATAAATTCTTCTGGCCTAATTAGCGAAGCATAGACTTGTTGGATTTCAGCAGATGAAATGAAGACATCACCATTTGTGCTTTCATCACTGCTTGGTTGATTATCAATTTCTCCCATGTTGTCTGGCTCGATTGCCGTAATTGACATTATGGATCTTTCCATAAGAGTATTTTGATTTGGGTCTATCTTGTCAATTTTACTGATAGGCAACACATAATATGTACTCACATTTGTAAATGGATTTACTAGAATTTTTTCCAAACCATATGGAGCATTAACTTTGGTAATCTCCTTTGTTATGGATTTCTCCTTTCCCTTCATGTGATAGAATTCCACCTCAATGTATTGAGACTCACATGTCTTGAATGGGGCCTTATCACCATACAATTTCCCAACATGACCATCGAAACAATATTTGAGACATTGATGGTATGATGAAGGGATAACCGCATGTTGATGTAGCCAGGGTCTTCCAAGCAAGATGTTGAAGGCTGAGTCTTGATGAACAACCATGAAATCTGAATTGGATACAAGATCTCCAAACTGAGTTCTAAGTGTAACTTCGCCCAGTGGTTATTGTTCATTTTTATCATATCCCTGTGGCATCATTGTGGAAGGAGACAAATCAGATTCTGTGAGGCCCAATCGACGAAGTGTACGAATGGGCATGAGGTTGACTCCTGAACCATTGTCAATGAAATCTCTTCAGACGTCTACACCATTGACCTTGCCAGATAAATACAAAGGTCTGATATGCCCATGCACAACATCATCTTCATCTTTATCAATAAAAGATATTATTTCATGGAATTCTGCAGGATTATTCTCTATGTGATAGACTTCAGCTGCAGTAATTTTAGTTTCAAACTCCTGAGGGCTTGACAAAGCCTCGATGAGTGCTTCCTGAAGAACTTTTGACAGATTCAAAGCATCCAGAATTAATAACTTAACTGGTACTTGGGACAAGTGTTTCAATACATCATACTTTTGATCCAGAGGTCTGCGTTTCCCAATAGGAATATGTGGTTTAGAAGGTACCTTGGAAGAAGATTCTTTGGAAGTTGATGCATCTTGTATTGGGATAGGAGTTGACAACATCCTTGGTTTTGGAAGATTAGACTGATTAGACCCATTTACTTACTGAGAGGAAGAATATGGAACCTTCAATCGGTCTTCCAAAATAACTGTTCCAGGACTGAATTTGCTATTAGTAGACAAACTTGCTTGTTCTTGCTGAGCTCGCTGAAGGGCTCTACCACGAGTTTCTACTGCATACAGAGTTCTAGCAGGGGTAAGATTGGAATAGTGGATTTTGAAATATCCACATCTTCCCCTGTATCCTGAACCTTTGAAAATTCCTATGATTCCCTTGTTTGATACAGGGAATTCAATCTCATCAAAATTGAAACTGCGACTGGCATATGGATCTATTAATTGAATCATATTAACAGAACCAAAGATTAACTCTTCGTCTGATGAAGACTCTGCCCGATTAGCCTGTTTAGGCTGTGCCGTTTGGTGGGGCGGTGCATGTGGCTTTGAAGTAGATGGCATGAAGTCCGCCAAAGTCAAAGACGACTTAGGATTTGACACATACACATACTCTTCAGATTATTTTTCTTTCATTGAATCATGTCGTTTCTTTGAGGACTTTCTCTCTGAAAAAGGGGGTTTTGCCGCAACATTCATGGCAGAATACACAATTGGTTTCTTTAATTGTGTTCGCAAAATAGAATGAGTTCAATTGATTGTATTTCTTGACCATCAAATAATAATAATTTTGTGCATTTTTGCTTTTTTACTTCCTTCTATTAATCTTCCTCCTCTAAAACTGTAGCAGTGACACATGCTACCTGGGCTGAGGAGCCTTCCAATGTGACCTGTACTGATTCGACTATCTTTTTCAGGAGGTCTTTGAAGAAAAAACACTCCTAGATGGGATGCCCCAACATTTGATGAAAAGGGAAATAATTAGAACGATCTTTATCTCCTTTTTTGTTTGGCCTCTTGGGTATTGACAATTGAACCATATTGTTTCCCAGAGCCAAAATGAAATAACCAGGAACTTGTTTATTTCGGAAAGAGTATGTTTTTCTCTTCATATCCTGAAATTGTTTTTGTCTTTGATATTTTTGATCATTTGGATGAAACAGCCTTTGTTGTTGGCGCTCAAGAGGTGGATCCCTTCGAGAAGATGAAGGGTTTGAGGTAGAAATAGGTACAGGTGCTTGTCTAAGCATAACTGTAGCAGTTTCTGCTTTACCCATTCTCCTTCCTGGAGATGATGGAATTACACAAGATTTAGCCTTAGCCTGTATAAGGGAATCTTTAATCTGCTAAGCGATTGAAGTAAGGTCTCGAAACCCTCCTGTGTATTTCACAGGGATTAATGGCGTGCGTAATTGGTCATGCTGATTTGCCACATATATTGGCAACAATTCTTCTTGAGGGAGTGCTAAACTCAAGGAATATGTTAATCCCTTCCAGCAAGTAATGAAATCAGAGACTCTTTCATTCTCCCTTTGCTTACAGTTTGTAAGATCGAAAATTGTTGTCTTTGACAAAGTTGAGTTGAAATGAAGGTGGATTTTTTGGCGAAGATCCCCCCATTCAGTAATTGACCGGGTTTGCAAGCTTGTATACCAAACAAAAGTTGGTCCTTGAAAGGTTCGCACGAAGCATCTAAGTTTCACTGCTTCTTGCTGCTCCGGAGTTCCCATCATAGGATCGCAGCAAGACACGTAATGTATCAACTATTGTTCAGGATCGCCTGATCCATTGAAAATAGGGAATACAGGGTTCCCAAAACTAGATGGAGGAGAAATTGAATCTACCCATTCAGGGTAAACATTCTTTTCTGGTTGAACTTGCGCACACTTCCCTTCCATAGTTTCTAACCGTGCTGTTAAGGACTCAATAGTGGTTATTAACTTTTGAGAAACATCCAGTTGAACTTGGAATTGGGTAGGTGCAATGACTGGAACTTGGACAGATGTGGCAATTGGCACTGCAACTGATGGTAGCACTGCCAATCGTTGTTGCACTTGACCCGTAGGATTAGACCTGTGAGGGTGTACTGATAGAGGAGGATATTATTGATCCATCTCAGTAGCTACAACAAATTTCTTTGGCTGACTGACACCAGCATGCTTAAGAAGAAGACTACTCTGAAGTAGTTCTGCATTCAACCTTCTTAATTCCTTCATTTCTTCCACTTTTTGTGCAAAACTTTGCTCTAGTGAGAGAGATTGGCCTTCTCCAGAGGAAGGATATGTAACCTGATTATTTCCCCTCCCTTTGTTGAATCCTTTTTGGAGAGGGGGAAGTGGGTTACTCAAAGGATTACCTAGGTTCTGAGCAATCCTTTGACTTTGTGTATGCACACCTTCTTCATTTGTGTCGGTGCATACATCTTCTTGAGCAGAAACCTCTTCATCTAAGTCCCCTGAGTGAGCCTCATCTGGTGGATCAGCAACAACGACATTAATGACATTAATCGATGCATAACTCATCGTATCCCTTCTATCAGCATTTCTGTGATATTGTCTTCTCACATGTCTTTGATGAGACATTGCCTTTTGTTGATTCGATCCCTCAGGAATTTCTTGACGAACCGTAATTTGGAGGGAATCTCCTGATAATTTGTCTCTTCGTTCCTCTTGAGGATTTTTCCTCAATCGACAAAAGACCAACTTTTTCTGAGGAGGGGATTGATGATTTGAAAAAGTCCCCAGTCCGGTGGGCTGGGGCTGTTCCTGCTGTTCCCGCTCAACTCCTCAGAACCTATTTATTGATTCTGAGGGTTGGTTTAAAAGATTCCCCAGTCTGGCAAGCTGGGGTGTCTCTTGACATGTTATGTCTGAGACTTTCTTGAATGACCTCCCGATCTTGCAAACCTTAGTTCGGAAATTAGCTGGATGCATTAACCTGTATCCTCTTTTATCACCCGGTTCAAAAGACCATTGGATGATTTCCGAAAATTCTGTCACTTGGTGAAGTGCTTGCTCCAAATGAGAAGCCTGTTCAATATTCTCATTTGCTTGATGCAAGATTAATTAGACAACTTGTTCTATGTATTCTTGATTTTGAGAGGAACTAGTTTAAGACTGTTCTTGGGAAAGATTTTGATTACAAACAAAGCCCATTGACTGTGGCCGGCCATGGGAAATAACATTGCATGAGACCATTTTTGGAGGGCTTTGATGACTGGAGAACATCGTGAAATGATGTTCTCCATGAACACCCCATCCTATGACACGAATACCAGATGGGGAATTGGAAATTAACCGACGCAATCTTCTTAGTGTGCCAAAGCATGAACGTTGAAGGGCTCTCTGCTGCTTTTCAGCCTTCGGTTATCGAGAGACTGATAGAGACGCCAAATCAATCTGACGTTGTAACCCTTCTATTATCTTAAGATGATTTTTATATTCATCATAATATAATACTTTCTTTTTCAAATGACAAAGAGTTTTCTATATGTTCAGACGAATATCATGAATTTCATCTTCCGTCAACATTTCTGGAATATTATACTGAGAGTCAGCCAGAGGCCAAAACTTGACTAGCACTTCACTTTTCGCCAGTTGTTTTATCATATTCAGCATTTCCTATTTATCATTTGATGAAGATTATTCTACCTGATTTGACCAGAGTTTGTGTTTCCTTGTTGATTCATTGGATTCAACAGGATTGGTAGAGAAATCATTGATCAAACTAGAAGATGCATGACTTAGTGGTGGTTCAGAGAATGAACTACACCCTGGGCTATCTTCTGATTGAGAAAGTATTTCACCTGCTAGCGATGAAGCTTCATACATGACTGGTTTCGCATTTTCAAGTGCCTCAAGATAAGAGGGTTTTCTCAGCACTACATTGTCCACTGGATCATTTTCTGGGCAATGTGCATCACTACTGTAGAGAGGACTTTCGCAGTGAAATTCATCATCATGGGGAGGAACACCATAATGGGTTACAACAAAAGATGAGATCTCTTGCTCCTTGGTCTTCTGACCACACAGAGGGTTCCTGTGGCACTCATCTGAAGATGAAACTTCGAGATCGACCAAATTTTCATGAAGCAAGACTTCATGAGGAAGTGTCTATTGAAGACCTTCAGAATTAATGTTACCACTATTGGGAACTGAGGGATTAGAATCTTGAATTCCAATAGATAATTGTCTGAGGGCTTCAGGAACTCCATCATCGAGCAAGGCCTTGTTACAGATTGGCACTTGATCTCCTGACTGTGTTGGGCGAGTCTTTTTCTTAGACACCTTCTTACTTTCCTTGGAAACCACTTGTTGACGAAAGTGGCTGCTCTGAGTAGGTGTATGTGACATATCAAGAAATATGGCCAGGTTAGGCTGATGCTCTCCTCTCAAACCAGGTGTATGTGCCTGACTTGGTTGTCCGTATGATATGGGGGAGTATGCCCCATAACCCTCTTGGACTGGAACAGATGTGTGTGTCTGTTCCAGAGTGAATTGTTGATGTATCACTCCAATGGTATGGATAGATTTATGTGTCTTTCCCTGAGATGCCGCTAAAGTTGTTATAATATCCTGGAAGACATCCAATATATGAGCAGGGATTTTCTTCTACTCTTTTACCATTGATAGAATATGCTTGGTGACTTCAGCTGCCGGAACAGGAATATACGTCCATTCCGGGCTTGGAGAAGGTGTATGTGCCTGCTCCTGTACTCCTTT
This sequence comes from Viscum album, assembly GCA_963277665.1. Classification (NCBI taxonomy): domain Eukaryota; kingdom Viridiplantae; phylum Streptophyta; class Magnoliopsida; order Santalales; family Viscaceae; genus Viscum; species Viscum album. The sequence goes on along the minus strand of OY728166.1, from coordinate 363,124,164 downwards.
TCCTGTCAGTGAATCCTGACAGTACTCAAGTGTGGGGGAAGAGAGTTGAGTCTGCCTCCTATTTGTTGTTGGGGCTTTCCGACTAACTTCTCCGAATGCTACCAAGCGAGACTGTTGGTAGGCTTGATTAATACCAGTAGGTGTATGTGCCTACTGATTACACTTCGCCAAACGTGGTTGACTAGATCCATTATATGTAGTCAGACGAGCCTGCTGACTAGATGATTATGTATAAACAGGTGTATGTTCCTGCCTATAGTACTCCACCGGAATTGCCGGGTAGGATTGGCATGATGCTGCTAGACGATTCTGCTGGACAGTGGAATTAAAATGGGTAGGTGTATGTGCCTGCTCATTGCTTGCCACCAAGTTAGGTTGGTGGACTTCTTCGGAGATGGAAGAGATGAGAACCTGCTCACTGTTGACCAGATTCCGCCTCTGGTGGTTCTTCTTGCTTGCTCGAGTTCGAGGAACCTAAGCTGAACGCCTGGAGTCGGTACCCTCATCATGTTGAAGGCGTACTTCCGCATGAGTCTAGTAACGATTGTGGGTGGGAGCCCTCAAGAAGGACTCCTGTTTGTTTGAATTAAGGTCCTGAGGGACCTGCACATTCACCTCCCTAGAATAAGGGAGAAAATGGTGATTGCGCTCTAAGGATAATGACCCGAAACAGTTAGAGATTGTAGTCAGCACCGCCTGCTTATTGATCACTGGTCGTCGTTGTATGGACGACCGATGTGAGTTGTTTACATGGAGGGCTTGTTGGGAAGCCTCCAGAGTTGGGATGGTACCGTGTTGATGGTACTCCTTAACCAGTACGTTTGATACCCAGTGTTGAAGATGCTGAGTAGGTGATATCGTCCTTAGAGCAGACAATGATCCAGCAGGAGTTGCAACAATGGAATTTGCAGCAGCAGTATTCACAGGTGTGAACTTGAGAGCAGCCATTCTAGAAATGCAGAAGATCTTGGAAAAAGAGTGCCTATTTGATATAACAGACGTAATCAAGATAAATTCAGCTACTACATCTTTTGGATGAGCACATATGTCAATGATTGTTTTTGTTGGCCCTCTCATTGAGTTTTAAATAGGGGCCTAACAAATAGGTAAACCATCATTTTAACTTGGTTATGGATTCACGTCGGGTTCACCATTTTTTGTTTCCCTTAGAATCCGGGGATGACTACCTTGATGGGATGTTGAAATGTTCCGATCGGTTTCTAACGTGTTTTTTCGTAGAACTAGAAACATCCAATGATTCCACATCCATTCATACCTACTTTCCAAAGGTAGGTGCTCATTAGTTTGTGGACTGATGAGGCTTAGGAATTTGCATTGGTCGAGAGGATGGGTGGTCGGACTCATCACACCTTTTTGAGGGAAATTATTGTCTACTACGAGACTCTCTTTATAGATTTAAGTTATGTTCATGAATCCTTATTACATTACCAAGTATAAAATGAGATTTCCTTCAGATCTAACAATCAATGATCAAATATCTAGGAAATTTAGAAAATCTTTTATATGTATTCGAGGTTCTTCATCGATAGAGAATCATCTGTATTTATTAGAGATTCTTGGTAAATGGTACCCTTCGACACATTTATATAGAAGTCTCTTGGTCATTATGATGACCATGCTGGTTTTAAAGCCACTCAGTGGGGCACTTGAAGTTTATTGTCATTCATAAGGACATGGATTATTTTAGAGTTGGGATCGAACCCGCAGATAGGTTACCTACGTATCCTTTGTTTTGGAAAAGGAATCAGAACCCACGTAGTTCGAGTAAGGGAATATGATGTTTATGATTGATGGCTCAAAGAAGAATGTCATACTCACTTTTACACTCTAAGCTCATGTGAGTCATGATCGGTGTGAGAAACAAGAGGTATTGGTAAAAATTAGACAAATGTTCCATAAAAGATGCAATCATAAGAAATAATGTGGGGCTTATGTATGCATGACTACCTAGATAAATAAAGGTTAGGAGTTACTTTAGGGAAGAAATCCAGGAACAGGGTCCATAAAGGTATATGTGCTTCATGGGGATTTTGAATACTCTAACTTGGGGCTTACTCTTGAGGAGGATGCCCAAATTAGGAGAAGACTTATGATTGGTTTTTACTCCTAAAAAGGAATCCCAGATCAAAGGTAAATTAAGACTGATTAAGCGAAATTAAGACTGGGGCTTACTCCTGAAAAGGAGGCCCAGGTCAAGGATTAAGGTTTTGGGCTTACTCTTGAGGAGGATTCCCAAATTAGGGGACTAGGGATTACTCCTAAGGAGGATGCCCATATTAAGAATTACAAATGGGACTTACTCCTAAAAAGGAGGCCCAAGTTAGGGGATCTGGGGCTTACTCTTAGGAGGATGCCCAAATTAGAGTACTTGGGGCTTACTCTTAAAGAGGATGCTCAAATTAGAGGACATATGACTGGGGATTATTCCTGAAAAGGAGACCCAAGTTAAGATTTATCTCATCTTAAAGGATGAGGTTAAATGAATGAAATCTCAATCTTTAGTGGCATAAAGATGTGTAAATCACTAGTTTTTGAGAGTTATTCCACAGAATTCCTTTCAGATAAGGAAGTCAAATCAAGAAATCATGTCATAAATGGATTTGAAGAGTGTCTTGAAGACTGAATATTGAATAGGAAAGGTGTAATGTCTTAAGAGGGGTGAAATGGGAAAGAAAGGCACCCAAAAAGGAAGGGGCGCGCACGTCCTGGCAGGCGCGCAGGTACTCCATGGGCGCGCAAGTCTTGGTCGTGCAAGTCTTGGTCGCGCAGGTATACCTGCGCGACAAGTTTGGTACTTGCACGGTGTTCGACCAGTAGGGTAATACTTGAGCGACTTTTGTTTAAGGCCTTTAGAATCCTCTTGAGGTTCTTCCAGAAGAGGGGAACGCAGGTTCGATTGAAGGAGTAAGGCAGCGCACAAGTGTGGCTATTTCCCTTAAGGGCTGTCCACCTAGGCGCACAAGTGTTGATGAGTTTCAACAATTAGTCCATCCTCCCCCTCTTTAGATCTTCCGTTCTAGGTAAGAAATTACCTTAGAAGTCTTCTGGAAGCTTTGAGAAGAGACTAGGGCGCCGGGAGCTCAAATCTGAGTTTCTGGAAAAAATTCCTCCCCGAATGGGGGGCCCACAGGGTCTATTTATAGGCAGGAGAAGACCCCGGGCGGTTATCACTTAGGTCGCCCAAATGACTTGCGCGACCATAATGCGTCGTGCAAGTGGACTTGCACGACTATAAGGAAACTTGCGCGACTTATGGGAAATCTTCTCCTTGTTTATTCCTTTGCCGATTTTTGATATTTTCTTCAAAGGATGGATCAATTTGTGCTAAGTCATTTCCCTTTCCATTCCTTTGGACTCTCTAATGAAAAATTAGCATCAACACATATAAACCAAAATATCTAATCACTATAGTTTTCCACCCATGTAAAGCACATGCCTTGCAATAATCAAATTATTACCCATATAAATCCTTTATGATACCACTTTCATAATTTACTCAGTGAGATCAAATTGAAACTATTTGATGATCTGTTCATGTGACTTTGGGAAATTCAAAACGATTTTATAGTTATTGAAGGTGACATATGGTTCATAGTTCATTAATCGTACGACCTTCAATTTAGAGTTCTATTTGGATCTATGTGTGGTCCATGTTGGCCTGGTTTTTTTTTCTTAAGATTATTTTCAAGATAATTTTTATTTGGATGTAATGGAAAAGGTTACATAAAATGAAGTATTTCCGTCAGGAGATTTGATGCTTTAATAATTCTTGATGTTTTTTTGGGAATCCTGGTTTTGTAATGACTCGAAATACGAGTGATTTTCAGATCTCCACAAGTTTTTGAAAAAAATAGACGCGTGTAATGGCTCCATGCCATTTGTTGAGATTAATCCCTAAATAATTGATGGTCGGATCAATGATTTAAACTTCTAAATACTTGATTGATTTGAGATTTATTTGAAGGAACACACTTGTAAGATTGAGGATATGCAAAACTAGATCATCCAAATCGGGTGCTTTAGAGGTTGGAGAATCACCTCGATCAGTAAGGAATTTTACAATATTTCCCATCAAATGAATTGAAATTGAGAGACTATGCATTTAGAGTTGTTTCTCTCAAGACAATACTTTTACGATTATAGGATTGGGATACGTTTCTTGATCCTCATTAATCAATGAATTAAGTCACACAGTTGTGGATCTGAATTAGAAGATTAAAATAATCTTTCTGTAACATGAACATCCTCCTGGATGTGTCCTCAGATGTGGGTTTTCTGTTAAAATTTGATGAAGAAACATACCTTTCCAAATAAGTTATGTTTTCTGGATTTTTGGATGAGGTTGAATTTAATTACCCTCTCATTGATGCAACCTATTTGGTTGCTAATTAATTAAAATTATATCTATAAAAATAAATTTAAAATTTTCTTGACTTCTATAACAAATGAAATTTTATTTTCCACTCGATTTAACGGTTATGAATAAGTATAAAATGAAAAAATTGTGAGAATTTTTGTGACTTGGTAGATAATTTCCACTTTAAATTCCATGATGGTAACATGACTTATGTTTGGAATTCTAAGAATGCCTCCCAAGGTGAGGCTGCTTTAAATAGAAAATGAAAAGGTGCTATTTCTTATAGGGATGTTTTTAAAGCTCCATCATTAAAGGATTTGAAATGTGATATAGATTCTAGGGTTCATTTTACTAGTGACCTTACGAAGGATGCATAAAGAAGATCTCATTTTGGATACCCTCAACATGATGGAACTAATGTTGATGGTCTTGGAACTCATATGGACTACGAAATAATGAGAAGATATGATTCTGTTTTTCTTCAAGATGAGTCCAAGGGTAGGACATGTATAGTGAGTTTGAAAGGGTTTTCATTGCTTTATTGGAGGATAAATTGCATTTTAAAGGAAATATGGTTGTTGGCAATATTTGACCCAAAATGGATTTCTCCTCTTTGAACAATGAGACAGTAAGAATAACAAGAGATACTGGGATCAAATTTTTTTTGAGGCTAATCTAAATTAGCATGTAGATGTTATAGCTTCAATTAATGTAATAAAAAATCCTAGATATGATATTGTTTGGGATTTCCTTGTAGGGTAGGTGTAAATGAAATTTTATGTGTTTTTTTAATGAAGGTACGAAACATGTGGCATGGTATTCTTCTTCTAGAAAATGTTTGTAGGTTCTTGAGGTTGCCTCAATTTTAGAGTAATCTATTTTAGTTGCAAAGAATTATGGATTTCAGATTGTTACTCACATTGATGAAGATGATGGAACTTGGCATACTCATAAGAAATGGAAGAGAGGCAGGGACCTAAGGGGCTAGTGTGTATGGGGAGGTAGACAGATGAGTTTTGATGTTGTGGAAAATGTGGAATTGTCTTACACATATCAATTTTTAGTCCTTATGATAATCATTTATGATTCATATGGAATGGAATCGATCATGGATTTTTAAGACCAAATGGAAAATAATTTTAAAACTCCTCCAAAGGACTATGTGGGTGAAAGGCCACCACTGGGTCTTATGGATGATATAGAAGAATGGTGTGATTTTGAACTAGAAGTTATGTTCAGAAAAATTGAACCAGATGTATTTTTTCTATATGGACTACCATTTATTTAGGAAACTCTTGTCAATAAAATATTGAAAATGGTTGTAATTCTAATTCGAGGCTAGATTTTTTATATCCTTGTTGAAAATAAAAGTGATGCATCATCCTAGAGGACTTTCAATCATCATTAAATGAGGGGATACTGTCACCGAACAATATGGCAGAGAGGTCGACACCCAAAGAATAAATGTCTATATCCCAGGAACATGGATTCTAGTGGGAGAAATAGGATTTGATCAGTTTCTTTCACTACTATGGGAATTTCATACTTTATTGGGCATTTATCTCCCTTGTTTTGTTGCACATCACTTTTTTCTAATAATGTTTCAGTGAGTTGGTTAGCTCGCGAACACACAATCGATCCTTTCCGATTATATTTATATAATTATATAATTATATATATTTATATAATTATATATAATTATAAAATTAAATATATATTAATTAACATAGAGGTATATACAATTTCAAATATAATAAAAAATTTATTATTTAAATATTTAACATAATTTTAGAATATATTGATATATTAATATTTATTTATTTATGTTTATTTATTTATCTATAATTCAAATCATAAATAAATCTTTTTAGGAATATTATTATATAATTTTAAATATATTTATATATTTATATATAATTATATATATTTATATATTTATATATTTATATATATTTATATATTTATATATATTTATATATTTATAGATATTTATATATAAATAATATATTTATATAAGTACATATAAATTAATTAATATTTAAATATATATAATTTTAATTATAATAATTTCATTTAGTATTAACATATATTTATTATAATTTTATAATTATTTAAATTTAAATTTATTTATTTATATTTATAATTAGAAATAAATATATTTTAAAATATTTTTATAAAATTATAAATATATTTATAGAATTATATATATTGATATAATTCCTTATATTTATATAAGTATGTATATGTATATATTTTAATATATAAAATTATATAATTAGAAATATCATTTAAATATTTCTTATTTAAATATATTAATCATAATTTTATTGATATATATATATATATGAATTTATAATTATAATTCCAAATATATATATATATTTAAAAAGTATTCATATATAATTATAAATATATTAATTTAATATATATATACTTATATATATATATATAATTATTATATTAATATATATAAATAAAAATATAATAAATATATTAGTTATTTAAATATATTTTTTGTCATTTTTTAATTATTTAAATTTATATTTTTGTATTTATATTTATAATTATAAATAAATATATTTATAAATTTTTTATATTGTTATAAATATATTTATATAATTAGATATATTTATATAATTAGATATATTTATATAATTAGATATATTTATATTAATATATATATTAATATATTAATATATAAATGAATATAAAGTTATGTATAATAAATATATTTATTATTTAAATATATATATTTTAATTTTATACATATTTAAATTTATTAATTTATTTATCATATTATAAATACTTTTTATGAAAATTATATATATTCACAATTATATAATTAACTATATTATTCAAAAGGTTTCGGAGACAGGAAAACATGCTACTAAAAAATTATTAAAAGATGAAAACAAAGACAAGTACAACAAAAGAGGAAGGTTCACACAGAGAGACATTCCCTCAACCAAATTGTAAGACAACTATTCAAGAACATAGACATCACAGACCTAATGAGATGTGCCATCATCATCTGTGGTCTCCCACTCAGATTAGAAGGTCATTATCAGATAAAGACCATATATTTCTCCTTATGTTTTTGTTGTTCCAAGGTGAGCTCTCATCCAGTCCCTCGACCCTAGCTACATCCATGACACCTATTATAATATTCTTGATCTGTATCCTTTAATTTATTGTCCCCCTTCCATATATCCTAGACTGCACGCCCACGACCTATACCATGACCCTTCAGATGTCATCCTTGTTTCCATAAGTTCATTAGCTACCAAGCCCCTTCCGGTTCAGCCTCATCAAACATGAATAAATATTTTAATTATATAAATTTGAAACATATTTTAAATGTTAAAACTTAATAAATGAGAGAGAAAAAATATAATTAAAATAAATTACAAACATATTGAAAATATTACATATATAGTAAATAAATATATGTAAAAATTAACATGTCAAAATGATTAATATTTTCACATTATTAACTAATATATAATAAGCATTGAAAAAATAAAAATAAAAATATTAAAAATATAATAAAAAGTAAATTTTTAACATTTTCGTGAATTAAAGACACATAAAAATGAAGAAAAAATTAATAAATAGATTATATTAATTACATAAATAACAAAATTATTGAAAATGAATTGAATTGACTATAAAAAATAGTAATAATTATATAAAATTGAATTAAATTGAATAAAATTAAATTAAACACCCCCACACATATATTTGTGAGGAATAGATTAAAATAAATTTATATTAAAAATCAATAAATATTAAAAAATGAATAAATACAAAAAATACTAAAAAAGGAGAGATATTAAAAATGAATAAATAATATTAAATCAATAAATAAACTTCTTCACACACATGCATGCATAGATGGAAGACATATATATGTAGGCATAAACATCTACACACAAACACACACTCATATACATACATACATATACACACATACACATACATACATATAGTTATACATGTCTATATATATTAAATTATTTAATATCAACATATAAATATATGTTTAAATAAATATATTAGTCATTATATTATATAAATGTTTAAATAAAATATTAATAAATTATATTTTTTAATTATGTACACATATGGTAATTAATATATATAAATAAACCATAAAACATTTTTGATATATATATATATATATATATGATACTTTTTTCTAAATAAAATTGCCAAAATAAGATTCCTTTTTATTAAATTTTATATAAATCATATTTATATATTATATTTGCATATATGTACTTAATACAATATAAACATTATATAAATATATATAAATATGTATAGATAAATTAAATTACTCACTATAACCTTTTCCGGTGCTATGAAAAAGTTCTGATAAAGGTGTCACTTTTATCAGTGCTAAAAATGATGATAAATTGATGGATTTTATCAGCATAAGACAAAATTAGTAAAAAGCGTACTATTTATTCATTGCTATTGTCAGAAATTTTTCTATAGTGATGTAAAAAGACATCACTGCACAAACCGTGATCTGTGGAAAAGAACTGATGATGAACTCACCTAAAACGGGGATAGAAATTCATAAAATATAAACATGAGAAAAAAATATCAACCAATGTTTGTGTTTTCATTAACCTATTTTCATGAATATGAGGAAAAAAGTGGATCATTTAAATAAATATTAATATTCTGATTTCTAGGAAAATAAAAATAATTCTTGTAATTAACCAATTCTTGTGTTTTCTTTGACCGTTTGGTTCTATTATACTAACTTTATAAAAATATCATTTTCATGGTGGTGCGCAAGCTAGAAAATCCTCAACCTTTTTGGTGTCCACTTTCACTCCCATGTCTTACAATACATTCCCCCCTAAGTCATACTCCTAAATCTAGAACCAATACTTAATGATATTTCCATAAAGTTTTTACTCTTAGGGAATGTCTATAAAAAACCACAAGTGTCTCACATGATCCCCTACAGAAGTCAATTACATATGGATGTCATCAAAGAATAAAACCTGAAAAAACAAGAAGGGTTGAAGGATCCTCTCCATACGTCTCACAACTTGAATACACTGATGTCATCACTGATAATAGTCATTATGGGCATGTGCAGAGGGAAACTTTTCTTCACTGAGGAAAAATCATAGGGTCTCACCATCGCTATGGAAAGATTCCACATGAGGATCTTAGTCACCACAAAGTGTGGTCACACAACTGATAGAATTGTGTGATCACTTATCTTCACTATGGGAGCCTCTAAACATAAGTGTTGATCTAAAAGGATATTCTTCTATTTATATATATTAAACAATGGTTACATTTCATGAAATGTTCCTTACGATAATATTATAAAACTGTAGCTGGAGGAGTAAAGACACATGTCATGACTCAAACCACACTCCAAGATTTCGATCAAAAGCTCCAACCACCTGAATAAATACTTTAACATTCCCAAATATTCACCACAACCTATTCTTTCTCTGGCATGTTATCCCACTAAAAAACTCAAACACACAAGCTGAGGGAACTCTTTCACCACACCTTCAAACTATCCAGTTTTAGCGGCACTAACTCACCCACATAGTTTTGGATCACGTTATAATAATGCATCATAGTGGGAGAAGTATTTATCTTCATTATGTGCCTAATGTTATTTTCAACACCACCAACATATGTCTCTACCAATTCACTACACCACCCTAGAGATGTTTCACTATTGGCTTCACCATCAAAAGGGGTACAACCTAAGAATGAAATTCAAACAACAGGTTCATGCCAATCCTCTACCACCTAAGAATATGTTATTAATGACCATAAAACATATGATATCTCTAAATCTGAAACCAAATAATTTCACTCTATAATGTAGATTCATATTCTAGCACCATTGTAACCAACTTATGATCCACGAAGAAGACTGGTTATAAGGAAAACCATAAATTCAGTTATGGGTTCATCCTAGGTATGAAAAACTAAACTATCACCTCAAGCCAATCCTATACAACCTGAGGGTATAGATTGCTACAAAACATGAGTGGTATCTTATGCTAAGACTCATAAAATTTGATAAGATTCCATATATCATCACCTTATTCTAATAGATTCATCGACTACTCAATACAAATATGATCACCTACCTAGACCATGGGGGCTGGTCCATTAACTTCTTAACAAGGGTTAATACTTATTTATGCCTACCTAGAGGAAACAACTCATGAAGAGGGCCCCTGAAATGAAGCCCCATTGATCAAATGGTCATTAGCATGATACTCTCTTGAAATCATAGTTTATTGTTATCTAGGACACATCTTGAATGTTATCAAGATAAACCACTGTCATAGAGTATATCAAGGGGGATAAATAAAAAATAATATGGAAACCATAACCTTTTACTGTATAATTCATATAGAAATGTTTTTACTATAAGAAGTATCTATATATACTAAGTCAACAAGATAGCTTTCAAACCCTTGTGAATGGATAAAAATTATGTTTCACTAACACAAAATCTCCATTCCTGAGAATGAAAGTAAAAACATTTTAATACTATTACCCCTATTCCCAAACCAAATCGTATATCTACACAATCCCCAAAATATGGTCCTAAGATGGAGAACTACTATAAAAAATCTATAATTACCTAGACCAAAGGGGACCTCCTAGATAGTGGTACGCCATGTGTGAAAACCACATTTCATCCTCCAATATTCTAGGGGATAATGACCAATTCTGAGTAGGCCTATCACACAATTGGTATACATTATCCTAATGCACTGTACACATGGAATCCTCAAAAAATACCCACACAATGATAAAATTTATAATACAAATAGTACCAAATGCATGCATACATTTATATTCCACAATCAGAGTACAATAGAAGTACTAAAACATACATGGACAAACACAGGACCAAAAAAACTAGAAATATATTCCTTCCTGATTAGAAGGAGCCAACTACTATTAAATGAAACGCCCATATAAACCATGATCTATCTATCCCAAACTATTATCCACCTAATTTAGGTCCTCTAAAAACTCTTTATATAGATTTTTTGTCTACATGAGACACGACATTTTCTAATAAGCCACATTTAAGGGTGATTATCATGATACCTAGTAAGATACCCTGAAACTACTAAACAAAAATCATCATGTGTATTCTTATCATCAAAACATAGGTATGTAAATCAAAATATCATACATAAAAATAAAAAACAAAAACCCAGATATACTCAATAGGCCTTGATTCACAAAAAGGTCTCAACCATACTGTCTATCATAGGATACTACTCAATGCATCAAGGTAACAATCATTCTGGATGCACTCACTCCAACAGACATGTTTTCACTAATGACACTCAACCAAGAGGTCACACACATTGGGCCTAACTACACTGATGGAAATCATCTGAGATGTCATGATATTCAGGTCTATACATGGAGAAGCATGATGGAAATGGAGAGGACTCATTTGATAATCACACCCGATGAAACTACACCTCATCAAAAAGAAAAAAATATTGATAAAAAAATGGGGATCACACCCATGTCAACTGGGTAATACCAACAAACCAATCCAAATTAACCTTCTAAGTAGTGGGTCAATACTTGTGTATGTTGGTTATGTAGATTACAATAATCCCACATACAATCGAACATGATATAGTATACCACCCTAGGCCTCATGAAGGGATTATAATAACTATATCTTGGACTAATCCCTTATAGGGTTATTAATACTATGAAGAGGATGTTATTCTATACAGTAACCATATAAGAGTAGAACAAGGGAACATGATAAACATACATTGTTCAGCTCTGAAAAATTTCAAGCTAAAATATCTTATTGATAATTGATAAGCATCACAAAAATAGGTATACTGCATGTATCACCTCACATCATATCTATGATTCCAAAATGAAGGCCACCATCACATTCTACATGATAACTAATTATTATACGTAGCTCGTAGACCAAAATATTTTTCTGGGAAATGCCTGATGATCAAAAAAGGCTCATCAACTGTCTGATTTGATAAAACATAAATCCACTAATATTATACAAAAAATGTACATGAATGTCTAAATGGATCATTATATTGGGATTCTCATTGGAAAAAATCAGGATAGAGTATTTACATTCCAAAAAACAGACACCTGGTGAAAAAAAATCTCACTACATCATGCATGAATGAATCTTCATGGGCCTAATCTGGGATTCCAAATCAGGTACCCAACATTGGTCTTTAATTGACTACCTCGATAATAGGGTCATGATTATACATGTGGATCATCAATCAGATATAATGTGAAGAAGTATCTTCAGAAACTAGATTCCATATGAATAATAAAAATAATAATAATAATAATAAAAACAATAACCATTATAATACAATAGCTCAGATATGTGGATTACAAAGAAATTAATATGCTACAGTGCTTACTATTACTCATGGAGACATGACCTTGAGACCTCCTGCTAGACTCCTAGAGATGTAACCACTAGGATGCACCCTTGGGGGAAAAATAATAACAAAACTAATATTATTTTTAATATTATTTTATTAAAATATTAAAATAAGGAAAAATAAAATAAATGTGGCATTTAAACAATACACTGTTTAATCTAAATAGTGGGTCATACATCCTCTCTCTACTGATTCTCATTAAAATTAAATTCTATTTTAATTTTATTCACACATCTCCTCCCTTAATTAATTATATCTCTAACTTCACACACAGTGCATGAAGTGGATCCTCCCACCTCACACATAGTGTCTCATCCATAAATATTTTCAATCATAGCACGCGGTCATCCACAAATAATCCATTCCACCTTTCATAAATCACACATACTACATTGACCATGACCAATAACATCAACATATATCCTATTAAATCCATAATTAATAAAATAAAAGAACACCATAACCATACAATTGTTTTTCACATTACTATTTTTGAATCACCACAAACTGGTCACCCCATCGTGTCAAACATAACCCTATTTTATTTCTACAAAAATTGTTCACACCCATATTTGGATGACAAAACCCATGCACTTGGATCTCTAAATTTGAACATCAATCTCCAACATCATAACACACCCCAAATGTGATACAAATAACCATCCTAATCGTGATATAGGGAATATTTTTCATTAAAGATCAATTTCCCAATGCTTATTAATTATCTATTCATTAATGTTTTGCCCAAAAAAATATTGATGATCAACACATGTATAATAGGGAGAGAAATGCATAAAAATGAGAAAAAATATTCTCCAATGTTTTTGTTGGCCTTAATAAGTTTTTCAAAAAATGATTAATGATGAGGATCATGTAAATTAATATAAAAAAAATTATTTATAGGAAACATACAAAATTCACATGATCCAAGATCAATCTATTAATTAATTTAATATGGTAAAAATTCACATTTGATGCAAGTAACATAAAAATGGGATAAATAAAAAAAAGAAAATTTCCTACCTCAAGTTTAGATTGGTCTCTAACAAATAATGATCTTGTATCATTGTCATTGGTGTGAACCAATAACTCTATTAGTATCGATGATCCCCATGGTATCAATTCAATCATCTAATCTATTTTTTTCGTTCATCAAACCTTCCTGTAATACCCTCTCTCATTTATCTAGGTTATGCGGATAACCCTATGAATTTTCCCTAAAATCATATATATAGAATATATTAAGGATAGGTACTATAATAACACAATTAAATAAATATTTCAAATCATTTAATTATTTGACCCAAGACGACACTCAAGCTAAAAAACCCAATGTTGAAAATGGACATGTCATGCCTAGGGTAAAACTCACATTTCAGACATAAAAGTGATCTTATGTTTCCAAAAGGTAACTATGTTGTGTAGTTATATAGGTTAGGGTTACTAAATAAATTAATTTATAAAATACATCTTCCAACCAGTTCTATCCATGGAACGTCTGATGTCACCTAACCTTATGTCGCTCCTAGGTTAAATCCCTTGTTTTTAGATCAAACATGTTCCCATATTTCCGATCTGATACTCCATTTGGGTTTAATTTAATTATTTAAAAAAAAACATGTATGTGATATAATATATTTAATGGTATTATTGTATCAATATAGAGAACACCAAGCCTTGGAATATTGCATCATCTCGGTACCTAAATCGGAATATATTCCTTCGTATTTTACAAAGACCTACAAAGTAAATACATGGAACTTACAAGTCCCATAACCATGTATTGTTCTTTACTCATAATTTCATTCATAAATTCATTTCAAAAACCAAAATATATGAAAAAATTTGTAAATCATCCTATCAAACTTCATACTAATTCATTGAAGAATGATAAAACATCAAAATAAGATCATGTAATATAGTCCAATGACCATTTCAGACATGAAAAATTCATTCATACCATAGAATCCTTTGATTCACGTACTTACCAATTGTTCACTTCAAATTTTATAAAATTCTTCAATGTTATAATAGATTCTCCAAATGGAATCTAATATTAAACAATGATATGGAAGACACATTTTTTCCCAAAAATAAATCTTCTTCAATAGATTATCATGTATAGTTCTATGTTATGTACAAGATTTTCGATTATCAACAATAGAAAACTCATCTAAAACGCTCAATGAAACTCCCATTTCACAAAAAAACAACTCCACATTTCATATTTTTATTGAATCCCACATCATATTCTCATTACAAATTCCACTTTTTTATTAATCATAGTGAACTATAGTGGCTCATTTAATTCCGTAATTTCCTGCACCATCCCAGTTGGTCTGTATTTCCCCCCACATGTTTTCTTTTGACCACATTCCCATAACCCAACAATGTAGTAGCTATTACTTGTATAGGAAACTCCTTTGATGTCTATCCTTTGATATTGTATTATATCCCCTTTCAGATGACTTGGTTTCATGGGTTGGAAGCATCATGCGTGTTGGCCATATTTTTTATCTTCGATTCCCAAAAATTACCTCTATAAATATAACAATAATAATACCATAGGAATATCATGTAAGACTAAATACATAAGAACCATATTCCATCCTTTATATCATCATTTTATTTTCTATTCATTGCAAAATTAATCCAAAAAAGATTGATAGAACTATAATACATTATTCATTAATATATATAAAATCTTTTTGGATATTATAAATTATTCAAACACATTTCCCATAAAAAAAATTGATCGATAAATCTAACAAGGAAAGAAATCCTTTCGGCGTATAATTAATGAAAATAAACTTTAACTAGAAACATCAAGGATATGTGTTTCCATCATTATTCATCTTATAAAAAGTGAAATGATACTTGGGATCTCTTCTTGTTCATTTACAATCTTTGGTTCCCCAACTAAGCTTCCAATCTATTATTTTATTCTTCTATAATTCATTCTTCCATATTTACATAAATCATAAATGAAATATACATACTAATTTTCAACTATTGAAAACATATTAAAAAACCCCAATTGGTCTCAATAATCTCCCCTTTGTTCTTGTTTTCAATCAAAAAAGATATTTCAATACATGAAACTTAATTTTTAACTTATTTATCATTCCATCTCTCAGTTATTCATATTTACTTATATCCTTAATTTTCATCAACCATTCATATTATATTTCATATCTCCCCTTAGTGAAAATCAATAAAATGTAACTTATAGATGAATGTATCAATACACACTCAATAAATGTGAGACCAATCATTAAACTATATATTTATATGATCCATGATCAATGGGGAAAACATAATTGTTTTATTTATATACCAATGTTTTTTATTTTTTAAATAATAAAATACCAATGAAAATAAACCTACTCATCACCTTTCTCATGATCTATCAAATTATTTTTTAGATTGTGATAGGAAAATTGATATCAATTGATATAAATATTCTCATCAATCCCTTCAACCTCGGTTTTTATTCTCACATCAATACACAAGTTAAAAAATTAAAATATAATGTAGTATTTTTGAGACACTAGAAAATAGATCTTAATCTTATTCAACCTTTCTCATTTATGTCATTAATTAAAATTAACTCCCCCTCATTATTTTAGGATTTCGTTCTTGTTTCCAAGGATGAGAGAATAATAAAATCATACATTTTCAATGAAACTTGATCAATATCTTTCTAGAAAATTCAAATTTTTATGGAATAAATTTTTTCTCCCCCTCATAGTGAAACTCTAAAAAATATTCCTTAAATTCTATCTCTTCAATAGATTGATAAAAAATTTACCATGATGAAATTTCACTAAGAATAGAACATTTCACCCTGAATTCCATGTTTGAAATCATACATCAAATTTATAAAGAATGACCATTCTTTAGAATTAATTTAGAACACCAATTGAGAAATCAGTCTTTTATGGTGTCTTCATATTGTAAACTAGGAGACCCTAAGGGGGGGAATCAAGTTGATTGAAAAATTATAATTTTATAGGTGAACTATATAAAATTCTTTTTTCATCGTATTCCCACGTTTCAAGGAATAGTTTTCAACCTATCACTCTTAATGGAATATTCATGAAAATAAGAAAAAATATGCCAAGAATTAATGAAATCATAAATCTCATTGAAATTAAATGTCCAATAAACATGTTTTAGTTGAAGTTACTTAAACTAAAAATGTTTAGGTTATACCAAAATCCTCTATGATTTAATAGATTTTGTATATTTCAATTTTTAGTTGTTATCACACTATATTAGGAACACTAATATTTCAATGAATTTAGGTATAGCTCACAGCTTCCCTCGGAAAAATTCTATTTACCCCTCTCTAATCACGATTTCGTATTAGGTATTCCTAAATGTAATTAATTGATGGTTAATTTCATAGATAATAGTTTTGATTCCATAACTATATTAGGAAAGAGACTTAAATTTTATCATAGCTCTAAAATTTATTCTTTGTTCAACTCATCTCAACTGTATTAGTATTATTAAACATCAGATGAGATAAAATCTATAATGTGATGGTTGAGTCTATTTCTTCCATGATATCTCATTAACAATACTTATTTATATAAATGATTATAATTACACATTAATAATATCATGTCGTATTCCTTCTCTTCAAATAATAGATGTTGAAATCAAATTTTACTTTTGGATTACCTTCTTATTATTTTAAAAATATATTTTCAAGATCCTCTAATGTAATCCTTGATCCCTAGAATACCAACTTGATATATTTTTGTGAAAATATAAGCATGTTCCTTCCTAATGTGAGGTAACAAAAAGGTACCATATTCACCACATACCAACCTTGCAGACTATGTATTTCAACTGATGGTAAATAAACTGTGCATTTTAAAGAACCATCATATACTTCTTTCAGACATATGCACACATTAAGAACCATATTCACATATTTTTCTTTTTTGACCAACCCTGTGGTCTTTGTAAAATTCCTTTTTTTAATAGATTTATCATGAACATAATTTATAATATGATCCTCATATATCGGCTTCAAAGATTACTTCTTGTAACCTTCTATTTTACACACCTTCACCATGTACCACCTTTAGGGAATGGTTTCATGAAATTCTCATTCATGATATTTATTAATGGATAAACCTTCCATTTGATGTTTTTAGATTAATATCCTAATCAATCGATTTTATTTTTCATCCATCCTTAATGATGTAGAAATTTAGGTATCTATCAAAATACTCCAATGAAAATATCTATAATTAGTAAAATTACATTAAACCTGTTTGGTAAATATCATCTTCATACTGATTTCATGGTGAACCTTCTACGAACCTCCTTCAAAAACTATCCCCCACTAAATACGCTTAAAAATTCTGAACTATTACTATGGTTGATGAAATATTCACGCCTTTAAACCAAAAACTTCACCACCCTCTGCATGAATAAAACATAGTTATGATATTCCTCCTTCATTAACTATCCATCACATCCATTAAAATTTATATGATCTAAGGTCCTATGATTTCTACATAATCCACACACCTACCACACAGACATCATGCTTACTATGTGAGAACTTCTACAAAAAACTCCCTAGGAAGACAATAATCTTTTTATGTGGGTCATGTACATGAATATGTGAACTACATACTTGATCATGTTGTTTTCATACTCCTCTGGTGGAAAATATTACTTTACTAAAAAAATAAAAATATTTGGCACCTTAAAGAATTAGTAAAATCTGTAAAACTATACTATTGTTCACCTTACAAATTCTTCAATTTTTTTGGAGCTTCTCTATTCCCTTCTTTTGAATATATAATGAATTCAACAGCATCCTCACATTACGATGGATGATAAAAAATGGTTTATTATACCTTACTTAAACAATAATACTCTATAAAAGAAATCTAATTTATTTAGATAAACCATCAATATTTATGAATTCTCATTGTCGGGATATGTTACAATCATCTATCAAACACCTTCCATATGCTCAATATCATCTTCTTCAGAAGTCTCCATGAAATTATATCTCTATAATAATATTTCAAAAAAAAATTGGATATAAAAAAAATCATAAATCTTGAAACCAATTTATTGATATAAAGAGACATTGGTGAATCATGTTGTATTTTCACACATGTACTTCCAAGTGAACCTCACATCACCATGATAGTAAAAAATCATCATTTTTTAGCCCAAAAATTCTATTCTATTATAAAAAAATATAACACATAAAATCATGGGTTATAAAATTATCTACATTTTAAGTTTTTGACAATACTGCTATAAATTCAACTCCACCATTTGATATTAAAAACACCAAATCATAGTACAAATTTATTTTCTTTTCTAATCACTCCCCCTTTTAAAATAAAATGATAAGGGTTCCAAAGGTTCCATTATATTTAGAATTTTCCTTAATGATTTTTTAACTTAAAGGGGGTCTATAGATACCCTATAAGACCCCCTTTTAAATTAATTTCCTTACATATAATATATAATGGGCTTTAGAGACACCAAATTCATTAATCTTGGGATGAAAATATTATTCTAACACTTTTATATAAAATTACCTTAGGGAACTCCTCCTAGATCTACCCCCCTCGCCCCCCAGTTGAGAGAACTCTGTACTAGAACCACTTATTGAGATGAATATATTTTTTCCTCACCCTATTAAACTAAATTTTATCACAATTATATTGTGAATTGAATAATATTGAGTCGCAAATAACTTTTTCTTGAACTTTATTTTCGTTAATTTTATAATCATCCAATGAACTTGAAAAATTGATATCATTTTCACCTCTAGGTCTTCAGGTTCTCCCAAAAACTTTTTTATTTATATTTTTCAATCTTTGAATCATTTATACATTCTAAATATTCATTCTTTAGACACATATGTTTAATTTTTAAATTTTCTATTTTTAATTTGATTCATTAAAATATTATCTAGGAATATATAGTAAGAACATGGTGTTGGAAACAAGAGTCAAAGATAAAAAAAATGAATATATCCATGTAACTCTGTTATATCCAAATATTTTAGAAGCTTGAAATTTTACATTCTCTATCATATCATGTGAAATTAAGCACAATTACAATAAAATTTCAATGAATAAGAAGTAAATCACTAGTTTATGAGCTATATCACATAAAATATTTATTGATACAAATAGATATAGATAAATTCAGGAATCCTTGTGAGGAACATGTATCTTATTTATAGGAAACCTCATTTTAATTTATATAAGGCTCAACAACCATTGAATACTCAACTATATATCCCCCTATTCTCATTATTTCTTGTCACCATATTTTAGGATATTTTAAGAATGGGAATACACATGATAGAAATAAATTTTATTCCAATTTCATCTAGGTAACCTAAAAACAATCATCCAATTAAACATTATTATATAATAAAATATAAACAAGAAATTATAACAAATTTTTATTCTTCACGAATTTTTCTTCTCTCTCTTATAGTAGTATTATACCACTTGTGTAACATGATATTATAACCTGTTTACTGAAAAAATATGCATGATTCCACTAGTTTCATATAAAGATTATTTGGCACCATTTTTCCTTATATTAGGCAATATATTATTTTAACTTCTTCATTCAACATATGATGTTTAAATTTTGTTATTGAAATAAGTTTTTATTCCGGTATACATATTATGTTAGATTAAATATTAACACCACTTACTCAAGTATGAAACTAATTCCAGATTTTCTAAAACCATGATACCAGTTAATTATATTAGTCTTTCTGAATCCACTATTTAATTATATCTTGTTTAACTCAATAACATATTCATTTCCCAACACATCTAACCCTTTAATATCATACCTATCTTTTTTAGGTTCTATAAACATCTTGTATTATATTTCCCCCTTAATAAGATACCAATTAAAACTATTAAATGATACATTAAACACATGGGTAGAAGGGGTTCCTCTAGATTCTGCAAATAGAAAA
The DNA here is from genome assembly GCA_963277665.1 of Viscum album. Lineage (NCBI taxonomy): Eukaryota > Viridiplantae > Streptophyta > Magnoliopsida > Santalales > Viscaceae > Viscum > Viscum album. Next base: position 363,103,310 of record OY728166.1, on the reverse strand, counting down.
TTTCGTTCAGTTATTGTATTCTTTCCCTTGATTTCCAGTTCTCTTCCAAGACAACGTTGTGGTGCTTCTTTGTAAAGAGTTAATTTTTTATTTTTGAATGGAATTTTTAAAATTCTACTTTATTTGACTAGGCTTAATCAAAATTTCTTGTAATGAACTTTTATTCATTTATGCACCATTTATATTATTTATAAACCCAAATTGATCTGCTCGTATAGTTATGAATTAGTTTTATACATGCTCAATCATTTTTTGTTTATAGACACCATAGTTTGAGTCTTATTCTCATTCTTCCTCTTCCAATGGAGGTATCATTATCATACAATTACAAATACCATTAATTAATTAAATTATAAATCTCAAATTCATTATTTATGACTTTCCCATTTAATATTCATAACAGCCACCTTGTCTCTTTTCTAATATGGTGTGTATTTATTTACGTTCACATTAACCTAAGTCACAACTTTAGTAGATTATACCTTTTTCTTCTAGATTTTATTTATTTATTTATATGAGGACTAATACAAGTATACCATAGTATGTTATTATTTTTTCCTTAGTTTATATACATTTTTTCCTCTAAAATAGTGAACATGCTTTCTATATTAACACATCACATTCTATGATAATCTCTTCCCTTATATTCCACTAGGGTTGTAGAACATATTATGGAATCATGTTCATTCACTTCATTCTTCCTAATAGAATGTATTATTATATGAATATTCTTAAAACATATATGAAATTTATCATAAAAATCATATATCATATAAATACTTTGTGGTTAAGGTATTAATGCATCAGGTGCTCTTCAACTAGTGAGACCTTGGGATTATAAACACATACTAATGGTGTGTCCCATTCTTCCACAAAAGTTCCACTTTTTAGATATATACCATTATGAATCTTTTGTTCCTGATTTTCTAATATCCTTCATAAAATTTTCCGTTTCGATATTTGAGCTTTCATTCCTCTCAATTTTTTTAGGATTTCATACTAGGAATCCTCATGTTTTTTCCCTTTTAGGAATAGAGCATTATCTCAAGATACCTGATCTTCTCATATTTATTCCATAGTCATATTTTAATTTACTTCATACACACGGTGTCTTCTAGTTTATATTTATTCCTCTAATATTGTTGTTTCTTGAGAGGGATAACACTTTCCCCCAATTCTCTCTCAATAGTAATTTTCTTTTTAACATCATAGTGAATCACTTCAAGATACTCACTTTTCCCCTTCATATATTTTCTGAAATTATTTAAGATATAGTTAAAATAAATTATAACCCTGATCAAAATTCTTATTTCATTATACAGATCCCTAAATAATGTAAGTCCAACTTGTAAAATGAGTTATTATTGATCCACCTTCTCAAACATGGATTATATCATGTCTTGATTCCTGTAAGAACATTTACTGTACTGATATCCTAATGTATTTATACCTTCTTCTTAATTCTATCCAAATTATATTGGGAAATATGAATTTTATAATTTTAAATAATTTTCCACAACATGGGTAGAATTATAATTAGCCATATGTTCTGAATTTTTTACCTCAACTACTAATTCCTTCTTGATGGGAGTCTTTTTGTACTTTTCTATCTTCTTATATTTTGATATATTATTTCCCTTGTAATTTTTTGAAGTTAAAATATTTTTATTTTTCACTTCAATAGACTCTAAAAAAATAGTTTTATAGTTTTCAATATCTCAAAGTTAGCGACACACTTTGTCTTCTTCTTATAAAACTAATCTAGTAGTAATATTGGAAATAACTTTTCTATCTTTGAGTTTTCAATTATTTAACGATGCTTAATTAAATATTTATCATGAAAAATTTATTCTATAATATCCTATTTAATATATGATAGGGACACAACCATCTATTTTATCAATCATTAAAATTTATTTTACTAAAATATGAATGCCTCATCCTTCAATCCATGATTATAAAAAATACAATATAGATAGATTGGTTGAAAACCAAGTCATAGATTTTATGGTTTGACACCATTTTTTCTAACCCAACAAATCATAAGACAGGGGTGAATTATGGTGTTAGAAAAAAATTAACTTTTCTCCATAAACTGTTTAAATTTTTTTATGATATTTTTTCAATATTGTAAGGAACATTTTAAAAATTATCACTATAAAATGGACATTCACTGAAATAAGAAAAAATCTATAGGATATTTTCAAAAGGACAGAACATGTAGATTTTTTCTATTTCACCACTAAGGTCTCATCCATGGATTATATTTCAGGATGTGTTAATCATACCAAAATACACTAAGATTCACTGTATTTTTTGATAATTTTTTTTCTACGATCCATTTGTGTCATGTGTTCCATATTTATAATTAATTCAGGGATTGATTTCCTATCTAAGACAACTTATATTATATTTTTTTCTTTAATTTGTTAGATGAATATATCCTTAGTTCAATTACTTGAAGGTTTCTTCAATATATTATTGATGTGATGATATATCTCTGTTCAATGCGTGACTTTGTTTTCATCGTAGCTCCAAAATTGATTCTATGGAAATCCATATATTTAATACAACATAATTCATGATTTATTACATAAATATAAACCTAACAAAATACAATAATATCATGATTACTAGTGTCTCTATAGAATTTGTAACATAGAGAATTAACTTAAAACATGGGTATAACAACAATATTTAAAAATACTTAACAAGATATTCAAATCCCACCCACTCTTATAAAAAATAACAAGATCACATGGGGACATACATAAGGAAAGGGTGAGATACAAATCCTATTATGGGGATAAAAAAAGTATAACAAGATTAAATTAATGCATTCTAGTTAAATTGGAATATATAAATGAGACAAAAAAGTGGTGAGAATCATAAAAATGATCATCAAAGTTTGAAATGAGATGATAATATCAAGGTAAAAAAAGAATGTTTTTGGAAAAAAACATGAAATCATAATCATAAGTCATGGTGAACCACCAAGAAATCATCATAGAGGGTGATTAGGATTAAAAAATGTGTACTATACATGGAATCCCGTGAGATAAAAAATATTACACAATGGATTGGAGGGATATAGAATCCATTTCCCACTCATTACATTAATATCATGTACATGCATTATTGTGCATCTAGGTTCATACAACATAATAATGCCTTTAATCACTTTTCATCACCAAATTATGGAGTGTAGGTCACTTAAATTGAACTCAGAAATAAATTAATAATAGTTAAATCTAGGTGAATATGATTTAGTAGAAATGAGAATGGGTATTCACAATGAAAATGTTTGGTATAGAAAAATAATAGGATAATTTCGACAACATAACGAGTGTACATAAATGTCTAAATAAGATATTAATGGGGGTGATATGTGGTATATAATTACTGGTAAATCATAAGTATTATAAAAGTTATGTGTAAGAAAACATTACAAAATTAACAATTTGAAATTAATGGTCATAGTAAAAAATAAATTAATTGAAATAAAGGAGGATAGGAGTGACCAGTACCTTGAGTGGGTTATTCTAAAAGCATGGAAGGAGGTTATTAAGAGAATGAGAACAAATTGGGAGGTATTTATAGAGTTTTAGGCATAATAACATCATTATCAATGTGTTTTGAGTGAAGAGGAATGGGATTATGGTTGGGGACTTATTGAAAAAGAGGCGGGGATTCTTTATTAATTAATTAACATGGTATTTGGAATCTATATGATAAAATAATAAATGAAAAAACATACCATGGGTTTTTCTCATGTTCTATACAAACTATTAGTGGATTTAAGTGATTTATTAGGCAAAAAACCTAACTCTTTAAAATAATAACTTTGGTGATGAATAAGTGAGTCATGTTTATAATAAATTGATTTTAAAACCATAAAATATAAATTGGTTTTTTGAGGATTCATTAAGGGTTTATAAAATTATTCAAATAAAATAAAAAATTTATATTAAATAGAAAAATATTTTTTGTTTTCAATTCATATTATAATATTTATTACATCACTTTTGATCTACTATGAAGTCATAATACATACTATATATTTATATTGTATTTAATTTTTAACAAAAATTCAACTCTCTCAAAAAAATTACGAGAAATTTACCAAATGATGATTTTGACCTAATTATTTAACAACTATTATTTTTTTCTATAAATAATTATACAGATATTATGATTTAATCTTTTTTATCAAAATTATTATTTATTAAAAAACCCTTGTTTTTACAACAATAATAATTTGGTAAACCTTGTAATGATTATATTACACTTCACTAAATTATATTATCATTTGTATATAAATATTATTTAATAATATTATTATATGAAAATAATATCTGTTAAAAAAATTCATGAATTTATCAAAAAGTGTATTTTGATTAAAATAACAATTTTTCAAAAAATTCAATTTAGGTTTCTTCATATAAAAATCTAATTTTCATAAAATCAAATAAAATTATAATAATGAAAAGGGATAAATATAATAAGAATTTTATTTGAAAGTAAAATAAAAAAATTCATACTACTAGGGTCTATATGGGTGACCCCTAATTAAATCAGTGTATTCCCTAATGATAAGGTGTGAAATATTGTTGATATCATGGGTAGGATCAATGAATATGGTTTATGTTTTGATCTTGATAATATTGAACTTCACCCATAAATGGTTTCGATCATGTGTTGGTTATCGAATTTAAACTTAGTCTTGGTCAAGGGAAAATAAAATTTATTCTTTTTAAGGTATAATTCTACTTGTCAAGTCCATCGCTCTTTAATCTATGTCATAATGTATTTTATCATTTCCCTTAATATATATGAATTATAATTTTCATTGCACATTGGATACATTAATAAATGTTCTGATGCGTAATGGTATTTGAAATCCCATAGGATATAACTTATAATGTTCCAAAATAAAAAAAATTAGTGTATCTATTTTTTATAATGATATTACTTAATAAGAAATTTATTCATTTAAAATATAAATTCATTTATAAAAGTTTGGGTCATTACATTCACCCCATTCCAAAAATTAACCATTAGAAATTAATCTCAGTCACTAAAATAGATGATGGTTCTTCTATTTAAATTCCCCTTTTGGTTTCCATGTTTCCACCACAAAGTTTTGGTTCTTCTCTAACAAATTGATGAGGTTAGTTTTCTGGTTTCACAAAATTGTGTCTCTATGATCACAAATAATCACCAACAACTCCTAGTATGAGATATTATTCTCCAAGGGTATGACCTCATGATTTAGTATATGTGAGGTTTCTTGTATATACTTCCTCCATAAGGATATATGGAATGCATTATTTACGTGACCGAAGTTTGGTGGTAGTGATACTTGATAAGACACATCTATGATGTGAAACATGACCCCAAAGTGGTGGACATATCTTACACAATGATTTACATTCTTTATAAAAATAAGACTTTATTCTGTGGGGATATAAAAAGGAACACCTTATCCTAGACCTTAAACTCTGGGTCTCGCCATTGATTATCTGTGTAGATTTTCTTTCGAATTTGTATGGACTTCATAGAAAACTAATGGTTTGAAATTATTTATCTTCTATTGGATATGATCAGGTTTCATAAGATTTCAGTCTATGAGTTGATCCCAACATGTTGGAGTACAACTACTCTTCCCATACAGTGCCTCTTAAGGTGTCATTTAAATCCTTGAATAGAATATATTGTTTTATGAGAACTCATCAAGGTTAAGGTGTTTATCCCAATATCCTTTTAATTCCTCTTAACATGATCTCAACATATCCTTTAGAGTTTGAATGAATCTTTCAGACCGAACATACATATAATGGGGATATGCATTATTAAAACATATCTCTATATCAAATTCCTACTTAAGGCTTCTCTAGAAACTTGCAGTAAACCTTGTATCTCGATCCGACATAATGGATAGTTTCACTCCATGGGGTCTTACCGCTTCCCCTATGAACATATTTGTTATTTCATTGATAAATAAATCTTCAATGATATAAATTAAATGTTTTGATGTTGTCTGATAATAAAATACCACCCAAGTGGTGTCATTTACTTTATAATTCCTGGGGAGTCCTATGAATAAATATGTTGTTATGTTTTCCCATTATCATACTAGTATGAGAAAGGCAATTTCATCATGACACAATAATTCTATGATTAATCCATGAATTATTTGAAAACCAAGCATCGAGATTCAAATTCTACAATTTCCATCCTCATATTATACCACTCTAAGTTTTTTTTAAGATGTCAATACATATTACTACTTCCTAGATTAATAGATAAGGATGACCTATATGAATCATCCAAAATTCCCCTCTTCATTTCCAGTTTTTGTGGGAAACATATCCATGTTTTAAGACATATTAATACATATTTCTAAAATTTTAACTCCAAAATATTGACTAATTTTTTTGTAGATTCACATCATATTATTGGTCCTCCCTGATCCTCTCAATAATAGATGGTTGATAAGTTATTTTCAAAATGTATGATATAGATTTTTTGGTTATTCCAATCTTCATCCTTTTTCATGTCCAAAAAAATTGGATCCCATTAAATACCCATTACGGATATGGTTGTGGGATCATATCTACCTAGAGAATCTACCACTTTGTTCACCTTCCCATTATGGCATTGAATTGAAGAATCATAATCCTAGATTATATCAAACTGCCATCATTGGTTAATATTTATCATATTTCTTGTGAACATATACTTGAATATTTTATTATCCATATATATTTAACATGCCACTCTATAGATATAATGATGAAAAATATTTAATGAAAATAACCCTACAAAAAATAATATATCTATGTGTTGGGTAGTTATTCTCGTAGAAATTTAATTAGGGGGAGGCACAATATTTCAGGTAAAAACAACTATAAATATATCTAGTTACCACTAATGACTTTTTTCATTTTTTCCCCGAAAATATCTATAGAATTGTTCATTTGAAAAGTAATCACTATGAACTCATAGTGCCCATAAATTTTATGAAAAATGATCTTGGGGATATCCTCCTCATTTATGTTTACCTGATAAAATCATGTTTGAATATCAACCTTATATAAGTTTTGGGATCCATTTAGCTAACCAAACAAGTCATCAATCCATGTAAGTGGATACATTTTATTTATTATGTTTTTTTGTACACATGATTATAAATATAAAGGTACATTAAATCATAATTCTTCTTGATGAAGTGGACTGGGTCATCCCTTGATGGTTAGCTTGGGAATATAAACCTTTATCTCATTTCTCTTGCAATATATTCTTTAACTATTTTCATTATATCGTGGTTGTTCTATATGAATTCTTTGAAATTCTAAAGCTTTGGGAATAATCAAAATTTATAACTGAACCAAAATACTTGTAAGATGACTATGATATTCTTCAGAAAACAATTCATAATATTCTTTTACTATAGTGTTGTCATCAAGGATGAATTTTTATTTAGTCTCAATCATTTGAGCAAGATAAAATTTCACATAAGGATATGATATCCATATTTTTTAGGAAGATTACAATGGATATTCAACCTCCTCTTCTCACTTTTATATAATTGGATGATGATTTGTGGCATAGAGAGTGGTTTCCTTCTCTCAATAATTTATATTTTCTCTATATAAGGAAATAAAATGCATATCTTTAACAACATTAACATTCTCTAGAAGTATTATCATGAGGTTCACTAGGAAATTCAGCCAAAAAATATAGGAATTGAATAAATTTCATACTTGGGATGAAATAATTTATCTATTTCTTATTTTCACTGATATCTCCACTTCCATTTTTTGAAGTGGTGTTTTAATAGCAATGATAAATATTTTTGATATAAAAGAATGCATTTTACCGTAGTCAGGTAAAAAATTTAATGTTCATGAATGGATGATAAGAACACTATTCACTATTTTATTCTGGTTGTAATCATTTACATCATCAAATATGTGATTAGGAATGATAATTTTCAAACTGTTGATCATATAAAAGGGAAACTATGATAATTGAAGCAATAAATCCTAAATGATATATATTCCATAACATATGAATTTCATGGCCTCAATATAATTTATTCATGGTCGAATTCCTAACACAAAATATTATGGGAATTTTTTCCCTTTATAATTGTTCATAGAGAGATTTTGAATTAAATAAATCATATCTCCAAGGAATTTTAAAATAGGTGTTCAGAAATAATTATTTATTGTGCAGTAGGTGATGATCAATCTAAATCAAAATGTTCCCTTCTTAGGGTTATTTCACCGACGTATAATTGTGTTAGAGCCTCATCCACTTGTAGTATCAAGACTGGTATTTTTGTTGATTTTAAAATATTTACTCTATACATTACCATAATTGATGAATGTTTTACATGGTATAGACTCATAAATATGTCTTGACTAAGGTTTTTTATTCCAAATCCACAAAAAATATAGACATTCCTATAACACCAACTATGAAAACCCATATTTTTAATACACTATAATTCATGAATTTTTTAGATAATGATACATATAAAATAAAACCATAAGATAGTGTGGCCTAATTTATTTTGGAAATTAGGTACATAAAAAATTAACTTGAAACATTAATAAAACAACATTATTTAAAACTCCTTAACATGATCTTAAAATTTCACCAACACTTTTTGAACTACATAGGATTACATATGGTTGTACATAATAATTGGGTGATATAAAAATACCAGTAAGGTAATAATTGAATAATAACATTAATTAAGTAATAAATGATTGTATAGGAAGAATATAAAGGTGAAAAAAGGGTTGAGAACCATAAACATGTTCATCAAATTATCATATAAGATGATAACATCAATTAAACAATGGAATGTGGTGAAAACATAAAACATTTCATCATATGATTATGTCAAGGATAACCACCAACACATCATCACTTAGTGTGATTACGATAACCTATTATAAACTATATTTGGAATCTCATGAGATAAAAACATTAACTAATTCATTAGAGGGCCATATAATTTTAGGTACACTCATCATATTTATATAATGTGCATGTGTTAGTGTTCCAAATATATCATACAACAAAATAATGTCTTTGATCACTTTTAATCCCCAGATTAAAGAGTTTGGGTTATATAAATTTAATTCCCCAATAAGTAAATGATTGGTAAATATAGGAGTATATCCTTGAGTGGGAATGAGGATTTTTATTATCTATGAAATTGTTTTGCATGGAAAAAATCACAAGATAATATTGGAAACATAATTGGTGTACATAAAGATTCATCAAATGATTTAATGGGAGGTAAAAGTGGTATATAATTACTTATAAATAATAAGGATAATAAAAGGGATGTGTAAAAAAATTTCAATATGAATAATTCTAAATAAAATGTCAAATAATTAAGAAAGTTGTTGAAATAATGGAAAATGATAGAATCACATATCTTGAGTTGGAGCTTATAATTCCATGAGAGTATATTCTATAAATTATATTATCATTTTTATATAAGTATAATTTAATCATATTATATTATGAAAATAAATTTTAATTTAGAATATATGAATTTATAAAAAAGTTTTTTTAATTAAAACTGTTTAACTTCTGAAAATGCATTTTTTGTATTATTTGTATCTAAATATAATTTTCATCAACAGATATAAAATTTTAATAATAAAGAGATATAAATAAAATAATTTTGTTATTAAAGTGAAAAATAATAAATTCATATTACTAGGTTTTAGAAACAAACCCCCATATTACAATAGTGTATTCCCTAAGGGTAATGTGTAGATGGTGGTCCTTTCTTGCGGTGGTTCAATGAATATGGTGTGGGTTGTTGTCTTAATAACCTTGAACTTCTCCCATAAATAGATTCATTCATGATTAAGTTTCTCAAAAACATATTGGTATTATTCATGGGAAAATCTGAGTGATGGAATCTCCCTCAGAAGAACAGATAAATTGGATTCATATGAAATGATCCTACTGGTCGAGGCCATTTCTCTATAATCAGCATTAATTAGATTTAATTATAATACTTACTATATAATAATAAGTGTTCAATGTATAATGGTTATATTACCCATGTTTATTATTGTTAATTATTTTTTAAATCTAAAATGATATAACTTATAGTGGTCCAAAATAACTAAATTAGTGAATTTGTTTTCTAAAACTATATTGATTAATATAAAATTTATTTATTTAAATTTTTTATTCATTTTTAAAATTAATTGCTGTTACAAATTATCTATTGTACTTATCTCATCTACACACTATTTCTTAAATTCTAGATGAGATAAACATCACAATGTTAGTGTTGAGTCCATGTCATCCATGATATCTATATTTAGTCAAGTGTTTTCATATGAATTTTCTCATTACTTTATGTTTTGGAAATCACAAACCCATTTACTATAATATTATTCTTCTAACCATCCATAAGAATTTATGTATAAACCTATGAAAATCTGATAAAAATTAGACTCATATTCTTGAATCTCTTCTATGCTATTTTCTAGCTAATTCGAGAAAACTATTTCTTAAGACCAAATCAAAACTAAAACACATAAAATAAATTGGATCCATACTTATAATCTGATTCTCACAGTTTCTAAAATCTAATTCACTTAGATTTTCAAATCTTATTATCACATTTTCTCAAATCTAATTCTCCCAGATTTTTGAATATGATTCTCATAGTTTCTAAAATATAATTTTCTTAAATTTTCAAATCCAATTCACACATAATTTTGAATAAAATTCAAAAAGTTTCTCAATTATAATCCTCTCAAAATTTCAAATCTGATTCCAACTCTTTATCAAATATTATTCTCATAATTTATAGAATTTTATTTTCATTCTTTATCAAATATGATTCTTATAAATTTGAAATCTGATTCTCACTTAATCAAATTATATTTTCTTTGTTTTAAGAATAAAATTTCATAATACTCTAAAAACCTATTAGTTACTAGATTTTATTATTGTTCTTATAATCTTATTCTAATATATTTTCATATATGGTTACATTATAAAGTTTCTCATTATATTTTACCTAATTTTAAAATAATGTCATCTAATCTGTAATTTTATTACCATTGTAAGTTCCAGCTTTACATGTCCCCATGAAATTTCAAGAAAAATATAACCTTTTGAGACTAAGTAGACCATTGTGTTCGACAACTATAAATACTAGGTCACATCATAATTTTTTAAATTTCTCAAGTACTTTGTGTGGCAACATGATGTTGATTTTAACTCTTGTGAACTACTTGTTCCTAGTGTCTTTAGCTATAGTAAGACATTTTCAATCTTAAAGAAACCTTACCGGTTATCTCTTTCTGATTTACATCATGTATTTGAATCTTTAATCAAGGGCTTCCTGTTAAAGTAAATCATAGGTACCTATTACCTATTTAATTAAGGCCTTGCGAGGATGACAAGATATAAGTGACATCTGTACTTTTGATATCGAGGGATTAGCCTAGAGTGGGTGAGAAATACATTAATTAAAGTATAAATCGGGGAAATTTTATCTAAAGTCATTGGATACCCTTCTCTTTGTGTTAAAATATTTTATTCCACTTGTTCTAATTATTTTGTTTCATGTTTCGTTAAATGTTTTGTATTTTTTTATAAATATAAAATGTTACGTATTATACATTCGGTATTGTGTAAAATCTAATTTAATAATCTATACGTAGTAATTTATAAACTTTTTTTATTAAACCTATTTTTTTTTTAATTATGATATTCATCTTTGTCATAACAAATGTATTTTTAATTAACCTTATAGAAAAAGTATTACTATATCCAATTTTTTTAACATTGTTAAAAAAAATTCTTAAGGATAAAAAAACAAATATTATTAAAATTATAATTCACCCCCCTCTTGTAATTGCATTATATCCATAAATATTTTTATCTAAAGATTGGTATTATAGGAGGTTTCCACAACTCATATATTTTCTTACATTAATTCTTCACGTATTTTATATTTATTTTATAAAATTTTTGTTTATAAATATTTTTCTACAATAACATGTATTTTGGAAAATATTTTTTTATTATTTTAAAGATTGAAGTTTTTAATGTTTGATAAATAAAAAATTTGAATCCTTTAACACCACCTATTATTGAATATAATGACTATGAATACTAGAGAGAAATAATGAAGATGGTTTTTATCAATAATAGTATTGAAAATTTTGTAATTTTTACTATATATTACAAAATTTTTCATAAAGAAGTTAGACTGTTTTCAAATCAAGGTAGACCTGAATATCAACTTAACGATAAGGTACACAATACATTAATTTGTTCAATGACTAGAAATATATATATTCTGATATCCTCTTGTGAAGAATAAAATATACATTGGAAGATGTTATAGATTACTCAGTTTGGTAAATCTAAATTCATTGAGACACGAAGAGCCATTCTTAGAGAAGACAATCATGCTTTTGTTTTTCCATGTGGAGAACCTATAATTAAAGTTTAATATAGATTTATGACTATTTTAATTAGAATAAAATTTATTTGTGTAAATTTCATAGCATATTAATTTCTTATGGAAAAGATCATAGACATCATTACTAATGAATGAGAGTCAAAGATAATAGCATTTGATTAATCAAGAAAAGATACAAATGTTACTCTTGATGAGTTTTTTTGGATCTCTTCTATAATATGAGAACAGATTGAAGAGAGATACTGAAAAAGAAAATAAAAATAAAAGAACTATTTATTATACTAAAACTTCAAATCATGTGAAATACAATACACCTAAGAAAATAGTGAACTCAACAAAGACAAATAATGTCTTAGTTTAGTCTGGCTTAAGTGAATCTGAACATTTAGAAAATTATTTTTATAGTATTTCATGAATGATGAACAAGATTTTTGGGAAAATTTATTTTCAACAAAGATATATCAAAAATGATAAGAAATATAAGGAAGATTCAGATGGTACATGCTATGAATTAAAGAAATATGAACAAATCAGACCTAATTGTTTTATGTATAAAAAAAGACATAAAAGTAAGAAATAATAATAGGAATCATAAAAAGTACTAAAATACTAAATGAAAGAAAGTTATAAGTAAAATGAATCATGAATTGAAAGTGGAGGAGATTCATATAATGAATCCTAAGATATTCAAAATTCCAGAAAGAAGAATATTACAATTCAATCAAGAATATGTAACGACCTAAACATTTCAATAATATTTTGTTTCATAAAAAAGTGTGTCATATATTTCTTACACTTAAAAAAATATCCTTTTATTAAATAAGTTTTTATAATTCAAATGAGACAATTGGTTATCGATCACCATATGTCCATTGGATAAAATAATAATTTTTTACAATATAATTGTTGTTTAAAATAGAAAAAATAATACATAACTAATGTAGAAAGAAGAGTCAATGACCACATCCAGTGGACTCGGGCAGTAAGAAGCCCATTTTTCGGATATTTGGAAGGAGTTAGGGTCACTGGGCTTCACTCTGAACCAAAAACAACTGAACATCAATCTTCTAAGCTTTAACGGAATCAATTATGGGAGAAGTTCAAGATGATAAAAATCACCACTCGGGAAATGCTGTCTGAGCCGCCCCAAGATTCTATCACCATTGGAAACCTCAATATTAGGCCTTATGCGGGCATTATAAGGGGTTATGTAATGGGTCCTAAGATAAATGGTTTAATACCTTGGTGTAAATAAAATTTTTACTTCATCATTATAATTTTAGGAATAACGTTTCTTAATAAAGCATATATTTAATTATGCTAAATTTGATAAATTGATTTTTGAAGTAAAAAATTATACTTTTTAGAGATTTCTCATGCATAGAGAATTATTATGATAAAATAAACATCATTTTTGAAATTCAGAAGTCAAAATTAACCTAGGCTGAATTTTTACATGTTTTCTATGTAGTTCCAATTTGATGCATATTATTTTATGAATAGTTTTGTTTATAAATAGTATTTAATAAATATTTTTTTTTAATAGTAAAAATTATTTTATTGTTAAATAACTCTTTTTGTGAAATTATTTTAAAAAAATATTGCATACATGGTTGTAATCATGGTGAAAAATGTTGTTCAATAAGATCTAAATATTTTTTTGGTGAATCGTAAAAATACAGTTTTGAGTTTTCGATAAGTTTAATGACATTATTAATGATGTAAAAATACTTGTTGTCTCTTGATGAATAAATTTTTTTAGGAAAATTTCCATGTTCCCAATACCATGAGAAAATACCATGGGAAAGCCCATGGTTTTTCAAATACCTCTAATGAGGTGTCCCTTGGAAATTAATAAAATATTCCCCCATATATGCTATAAATTCCAACATATTACTTCATTATGTTCATTATAAAATCCTCATCAATAAATCTATTGTCTTTTTACCTCCCAATAAGTCCTCCCAAGGTTCCCTCAATCCCACAAGGTCCCATATTTCAATTTTTTAAGTTACTCTTCACGGTAAGGGAACCTGTCACCCCCTTCTAATCAAAGACTTATTTTATGTTCTGGTATTTAAATGACATTTTCATATGGTGGGGAATGTTCTTATATATCTTTATTTATTTTCATTTATTTTAAAAATATTTGAGACCCTTTTTACTCTCATCATCTAATTTTTCATAATTTTTATGTGACTTCATTAGGCTGCCGAATTTTTGTAAGGGAATTCACCTCTTTTCTTTTCCTTTCAAGTACTATTTTATGTGCTATGTCTTTATTGTTTTCATAGAATGTTATTATTTTGATTTAATTCACTTTATATACTGTAATATGAGTAATTTATGGATAGGATTCCATTTCCCCTTTATTTTTAATGTTATATAAAACCATGTTTCATAGCCGTTATGTCGCAGAATTTTCATCTCAAAATCTCTCTCTTTTACTGAAGAAATTATTTTATTTTATTTACGTGAATACCCAAAAATATTTCACTTCCAGGTTTCTTCATTAATACACATAAATTATATATTTCATTCTATCATTAACATATATAAAACATACATCCTCTTTCAGTGGTATATAATGTACATAATGATCTTGTTTTTAAGAACATTTTAATGCATCACGATTTTGATATGAAAATAATTTCTATTATTCTATTTGGGTAATTAATGAAATTATTGTTAATGATATATGTGGCTCACATGAATATAATGAAATATTAAGGGTGTTCCCTACTAGCACTCCAATTCACTAGGTAAATAAATTAATCTCTGGAGATGAAATGTTTTATGATACCTTAGTGAATAACCTTAGTAATTTTTATGACACATTTAGGGATAGACCTTGGTGAAAAGCTTATTAATGTCTAAATTAAAATTTTTACCCACATTTTCAATTTAGTTTTCATGTTATTATTATTATTATATTCCTCTTAATCATTCCATTATGATATTCCCCATTTTCTTATTGATGTCGCCCATGATCACATGTAAACTGTTTCACTTGTTTTCTTTAACGGTCCTTATTCTCACCCTTTCTTTTGATGTATGTCTCAATGTTATGAGATGCAGTAATTGTAAATAGGATGGACATTTCATGAAGTATTTCAAGAAGATCAAAAAAAAATTATATGTTTTTATGTATTATGTACCTCTTTTCTAAGACAAAACACATTAAAGATCCTCTATTTGTAATGTCCTGAAATGTTATGTAATAAAGAAGGTGGGATGCCATAGAATACCATTATAGAATCCATGTGTTATGAAAATGGGGAAAACTAATGAATCCTTGACCAAAATGTCCTTAAAAGAAAATTATCTTGATGTAGAACAATCTAAATACTCAGAAGAATAATATTCCTTAGTAGAAGATAATTATTTACCTTCATTTGATTATGTTCCTAGATTTTACATGTTACATGAGATTTAAAATTAATAAATTAAAAAGAAACATGATAAAGAAAATGATAAAATCAATAATTTAACAAAATAATTATCAGATCTCTCTAGAGATCTTAATGAAAAATCATTCAATATTTTTTCTACTTCTAGAAACCATGATAAAGTAAATTATAAAAAGTGTAATCATTTTAAGGATATTTAAAAAGTTGTTCTTGAGAAAAAACACTTTGATAAGAAATCAAATTCTAAATAAAATACTTCTAGGGATGATAATTTATTCATTAGACTAAAATCATAAATTTCTTCTCTTAATAAACTCTTATCCAACATTTATTCTGGAATGTAATAATTTGATAAAATTTATAAACAAATTCATCATCTATGAAATCATTCTAGAATTGGTCATTACCATTCAAAACATGGTTTCAGAAATTTCTTTTTTGTCCCAAAAGTGCCCCATTCTTTACTAAGTGTTAATGTGGTGGAAATTGAAACAAAAGTTTTTCTTTAAAAAGATAAAATTATTATGATTTCATTTATACTATTTTTCAAAAAAAAAAATAGATTCATAATATTTTATTTTATAAAATTTCTGAATCTAAGAATTTTTTGATATAGAAAATCTAAATATTTTATTTTTTGGGAAATAATAGAAGAACTAACAACAACACATAGTAAAATGATAGTGTTTATTCCCATCATATGACTGGTAGCAAAGAATTATTTGAAATGTTTATTGAATTGAAAGGTGGAATTTTTACCTTCAGAGATAATGCTCAAGTAATGATCATTAGTAGAGGAAATATTTTCTTCTTGGAAGTGCCTTGATTTCGAAAGTTTTATTTGTTAATGGTCTTAATTACAACTTTATAATCATAGGTTAAGTATTTGATGAAGGATTCCTTTTGAATTTATGGAATGATAAATTCTTAGTAAAAAATTCAAATGTCGAATTCATTATTTCTGCCCATCGGCATGATAATGTTTACATACTTTACTTTGAATAACATAGGATCCAAGACTTACCTTTCATTAGTGCAATTGAAGATAAATCTTGGTTATGAAATTGAAGTTTAGCACAATTTAGCCTTATGAAATTATGAAAATTGTCTATGAAATGACTTTCTAAGGATCAAATGGATATTATATTTTATTCATTAGAACTCCATGACCAATTTCAATATGTAATGAAACATAGAGTCATGCTATAAATAAATTAGTGACTTCCAAAATACTAATTTCTTAAAATTAGTGCACATGGTTTTTTTGTCCCACATAAACTGGAATGGTCTGAGGAAAATAATATGTATTTGTTGTAGTTGATGATAAATCTAGATTTACAATGGTCTATTTTCTTGAAAAGAAATATAATGCCTTTTATTTATTCAAAAAATTTAAACCCTATGTTAAAAATGAAAAAAACCTTCCCTTGATAACTATTCATAGTGATCCTTATGGAGTATTTAAAAATTCAGATTTTAAAACTTTTTCTAGTAATAAAGGCACTACTCATAACTTCTAAACTCCAAAAAACTCCTCTATAAAATGGTGTTGTTGAAATAAGAAAACGAATTATTCAATAGATAACAAGAAGCACGTTTAGTGAATTTTCTATTTCTAAACAATTTGGGTATAAATCTGTTAGTACTTCTTGTTATACTATTAATTGAGTTTTAGTAAGGCCATTTCTTAATAAAACACCTTATAAGTTATGGGCATAACAAAATCCAAAAGTCTCATACATCAGAGTATTTGGATGCAATGTATTTATTTTGAATACAAAATATATCTTAAATAAATTTTAACACAAGTTTGATGACGGTATATTTTTAGTCTATTCCACTACCTATATGAATTATAAGGTTTTCAATAAAACTCTTGTACTATTGAGGAAATAGTCCATGTTAAATTTCTTGAACCTGATCCTTTTGTTTTCAAACAATCCCAACATACAACATAAATGTATTTTCCAAAATTAATTATCAAACATTTATAGAGGATTTTTATAGTAAGTATAATACCCAAAAAATTGTTTCTGAAGTATTCAATCTATATGAATTGCTACCATATGTTAATGACAAGGTTTTACAAAACCCAATTCCATTGTTTCTTAGGAATCATCTGAGTGATAGTATTATTAGTGATGTAAATATACTCATAAGGACTATATGTTCTTTAATAATTAAAGTAGCTCATCCAGAATTTTATACCAAATTCAATCCCAACAGTCCTAATGATGCTTTAGGTGATGAATATTGGATTAAATCTATTAAATATGAACTAAATTAATTTAAAAAGTACTATGGCTGGACCTTAGATAAAATTCTTAAAGAAACCTCTATAATTGGGGTAAAATGGGTATTTAGAAAGAAATGTGATGAAAATGGAATCATTGTAAGAAATAAAGAAATATTAGTTCTTAATGGATATAATATACAATGAGTAATAGTCTATGAAGATACATATGATCTTATATATATAATTGAATCTATTCGGATTGCATTATCCTTTATAGAATTCCATAATTTCGAAAATTTTCAAATTGTCATGAAGTGGTATTTTCTTAACAGATGCATTCAGGTGGAAGTTTTCTTTGAAAACCTCTAGGTTTTGAAGACACAAAACATAATTAATTCATTCAAAAACACACCAGAGCTTTATATGGAATTAAACAAGAACCTAAATCCTAGTATGATATACATACGTGATTTATTTTACAAAAAAAGTTTTCAGGGAACTACTGTCCTGCATCATTTCAAAAAAAATAAAATAAAATTTTTTGGTTACTCAAATTTATGTAGATGAAATTATATTTTGTTTAAATCAGAAATACTTAACTAATTAATTTGTGAATATTATGAAATATTTGTTTGAAATGAGTATGATAGGTGAGTTGACATTCTTTCAGAGTTCTAAAATCTCTCAAAACTCTGAAGGAACCTATGTATCCCAAATTAAGTATATTAATTATATTATTAAAAATTATGTATATCAAAACACTAAAGGTATTAGTACGGAAATAAGAACCTCAAATACTCTTGATCTTGATGAAATTGGACAACCAGTTAAAGAAATAAAATATATAGTTATTATTGGATGTTTAAAATTCTTAACAGCTATACTCATAGACATAATTTTTTCAATATACTTATCTGGAAGATATCAAGAAAGTCCAAAAGAATCCAATTTAAAATCTATGAAAATATTTTTTTGATATTTAAAGGGAACTATGGATTTGGTATTTTTTTATTCTTCTAGAATTGATTTTAAACCTAAAAGTTTTTCGGATGTTGACATTAGTGGTTATATTATGGTTCGGAAAAGTATATCCAGAACATGTAATTTATTAAGAGATTCATTGGTTTCTCGGTCTTGTAAGAAATAACACTCAGTATAAATTTCCACTATCAAAGCTGAATATAGATAATTTAGAAGCTGTTTTTCTCAAGTTTTGTTGATGCAACACACACTCACTGATTATGGCATAATTTTTATAAAAACTCAAATACTATGTGATAACACAAGTTCCATAGACCTAAGAAAAAACTGTAGACATCGATCACATGAAAAGTACATATATATTATGAATCACTTTCATAGGGATTACACACTTAAATGAGATATTATTTTACAATTTATTGGAATCCAAGAATAACTTGCTCATATTTTTACAAAACCATTACCTCTAGATAGATTTAAAAAAATTAAACAAAAGTTATGAATGATTTTTTATAAGGTAATAATTTACTTTCACTTTTCATTTAAACTATATCTTTACATTATGTTACTAATTTTTCCTTGGTGGAGATCATTTGAATTTTTTCTTCAATTTTTTTTGGATCCAATCAAATTTTTCCATAACCTAATATTTTTTTACTCTAATAACACTTTTCAACTTTAGTATGGTTTTTACCATTCTTATCATAATCAATTTTTTTAAAATTTAAAACATCAAAGAAGATTTTTTTTAGAATAATAATAAATCTTCTGAGAAATCTGAAAGGTATAACTTATTTCTTATTACTTATTAAATTCAATTTCAATATAATGGTATTTAGTTTTCTGATTGGAGTCATATTTTCTTGAAAACTATTTTATTTTCTTAAAAAATGATTTATGAAAACCTCAAATGATCATATCTTATAAAACCTTATTAAAAAAAAATTCAATTGTAAGACCATATCATTCTATTTTCAATCATTCAATTAATTTTGGATGTTTGACCATCACCTCAACACTATATATAGATCAGGACCCCCTATCCCACACTGATCTCTACTATCTTATGACCAAGTTACTACCAGCCTTCAAAACCCCCAGTACAATATCATTTCCATTTTATTGAATCTAAATGTCTCTTTTAGTATATTCTATATGTTCATTTCCAATGTCATAGAAATTAAAATATTTATTTATATTTCAAGAAATGTTAGTTGACCAATATTTTTTCTCAAGTATGATTGTTTATTAAGTAAGATCATAATGCTCCAAGGATGGAAATCTATATGTATTATAAAAAACATGGGATATAAAGATCCATTTTATCCAGATCTTGTTATTTAGTTTTCTAAATTAGTAGAGTTCATTATAAAATGAGGAAAAGACAAGTTATTTTTAAATGTTATTGAAACTTGTACTCAATGTCTTTCAATAAAGCAGTCAATTTCCAAGAAATACCCTTTGATGGAGAAGCATTCTTCCCTTCTCACAAAATGTCATAATTAGATGGTTTCTTAAATAAGGAAAAGGCAATATAATTAATATGCCTTTACTAAATAAAGAATCCAAAACATTCTTATCTCTCCTCCAACAATAGTATTTTAGGATTATGGATACAAGGGTAACTCATTGAATGAAAAGAAGAAAGAGATACCCTCATGGTAACAGATATATTCATTCTATATGTTCTTGTAAAAATGAGGAACATAATCATGATGACATATATCTTTTTGAAAATCAGTATGATAAAGGATGGATCAATAATGTCCCAGATCCTCATGTTTCTAGAAAATTTTCCCATATTGTTAGTTAATTTCTCCAACTCTTAAATGTTCCTTATAACTCGAATCTATAGAAGGTAATGATTCTTCTTTTAAGTGATGAAACACATAAAATAATGAAATATTATTTGGATGAAAAAATGAATTATTTTTTAGATTTATCTAGAAAGTCAAGATAATTTGGAGAAAGTTATAGTAATTTCAAAGCCTATTCTCAAAATTGGAAATATTAAGACAATGAGCCTTAGAAATAAAAGAAGCATAAATCTTATATTGCGGAAGTTGTATAAAATGTAGAAAAGATAGGGATAATAGAAAAGAAGTAGATCCAGTTTTTGGATTAAATCTGGCAGAGTAAAATATTTAAAATTTCAAGGTGTTCAAGAAAAAGAAAAAGAAGATAAAGAGAACATTTTGAAGAAAATTTTATCGGAATAAGAGTTGTGTCAACATTTTTCAAAAAAAAAAAGAATCACAATAAATTCTAATTCCAAGATCATTTTTCTAGAAACCAATGTTCCCCCTAAACCAATAGATAATGTTGAATTAAAAGTTCCACCAATAGATATAGAAATAGTAGTAGTTTTAGGTTTAATCTTGAGTATATAAGATCAGTATCAAGCAAGAGATCAAGCTAATGATTAAAAAGGAAGTAATGATGAGAATCTATAAATTATATAGATTTAGAGAGAATTTCTACCCGAAAAAATATCACTGATAACTTCTCAAGCCTCCTATTTCAATATTTCTTTATAATATAGGTTATTTCATAAATATGAAGGCCATATCCCAAAATCAACCTCATCCTAGAAAGAAAATGTAGTTGATAGTGAAGTTTATAATGTACCTTCCAATGGTAATGATGATGGTGATGATGATAGTGATGATAATAGTGATGATAATAGTGATGATAATGGCGATGATGATGAATAGTTTTTTTAATTTCTTATTAATGGAAAAAAGAAAAGAGGATAGAGAAATCAGAATCTATGAAAAAAAAGGGATGGAGATAAATGTTGGGAAATCTAATCAAAATTAATGGGAATAAAAAAGTCACCATCTTCCATGGGAGAATATTTTATTATTCAATCTGTAATGAAGTTGGTAAAGTATATTCATTAATTTCCAAATACTGAGTCAAAATTTTACATAATTCAAGAATCTATAAATCATAAATACGACTCGATAACAATTCATATGGAGATAATGATCAAAATTGAAGAATATTTCCAAATGTTATTCGAAAATTATCATTATCATTGGAAATGTTATAGGGAGATGACCAAGTGGTCAGTGTAGATCAATCATGATCTTAATGTTTTTGATGATATATTTGAATCAATCAACAATTCCTTTAAATAATATTAATAATCTCTCAATGAACTATTGAAATGTTTTTCCAAAAAATATGATGAAGGAATATGGAATTCAGACACAAGATATAAACTATGTAAATGGAAACTTAAATTTTAACAAATCTGATATCAAAATTATTAATTCTTACGAAGATGGGATGGTTGAAAAATTAAAATATCTTTAGGAAAATATTTAATTTATTGAAGAAAATATTCAATGTCCTGAGAATAATATTCATCATCAGTAAGTCCTCATCACAATTTTTGATGAATATCATAATGAATTGAAGAAGACGAAGGCTATAGTAAGATCTTTAATATTGAAGAAGGATTATTTTTTTTGTATCTCTAAAACATTTGTTAAAAAAATAATAATATCAAGATGTTTTATCCCTCTTGTTTCATATCCATTTTTAGGTACATTATATTTTTCCCATTCCTTTTTTTAAATCCCAAAGGGGAGAATAATTAAGAATAATAATATTGATATCCTATAGTAAGGGGAATATATTTCCTTATGAAAAGAAGAAAAATACATAAAGAAAAGAATATTATCCTTTAGAGGTGCTCATATCATAAAGTGGAGTTATTAGTATTTTTAGATTTAAGAGTTATAAACTTAGGGGGAGATATATATTTCCTTTAAACTCAAATATTAAATTTTTTGGTCATATTAATTTTTTCTTAAAAAGTTGTTTTTTCTTTCCATAAAGGGGAAGATTATTGATTCAAAAGGTTCCTTATGAATTTTCTCATTTATTTATGTATTGGAAATCACAATCCCATTTCTGATAATGTTTTTTCCTTACCTTATATAAGAATTTTTATCTAAACTTATGAAATTATAATAAAAATTATAATCATGTTTTGTAATCACTTCAACAATATTTTCCACACATGTATAACTAACTATTTATTATGTCCGAATAGAATCTAAATCCCATAAAATAAATTGGATACATACTTATAATCGGATTCTCAAATTTTCTCAAATCAGATTTAGTCAGATTTTAGAATCTGATTCTCAGAGTTTCTCAAATCTGATTCGCTCAGACTTTCCAAATTCATTGACAGAGAATTTTGAATCTGATTTACAGAGGTTTTCAATTCCAATTCCCTCATATTTATAATCTGGTTCCAACTCTTAATTGGATTTGATTCTTATACTTTATATAATTGTATTCTCATACTCTATCAAATCCTATTCTACAAAATTAACAAATCAGATTCTATCTTTATCAAATATGATTTAGTTTTCTTAAGAATATAATTTCTTAACTTTATCAAAACCGATTAGTTACTATATTTTCTTATTTTTCTTATAGTTGGAATCTAAACTATATTAATGTTGGTTACATAATATTCCATCTTAGTATATTTTTTCTTTTGTGAAAAAAATGTCATCTAATTTGTTATTTCATGTCCATTTTAAGTGCCAGTTGTACAGGTCCTTCTGTAATATTTGTAAAAATATGATGGTTGTAGACTAAGTATATTGTTGTTTTCTAATCCTATATATACAGGGTCACTTATTCATTTGTAAAATATCCTTGTTAATATGTGTCTACATGTAGTTTATTTTCAATCTTGTGATCTACATGTTCCCAGTGTTGGTAACTATAATAAGAGAGTGTAAATAATAAAACAAAACCTTATCATGTTGTATCTTTAAGATTTTCATCATAAATCCAATTATTTAATTGAGGGATTCCATTTAAAGGGAGCCAGATATTCTAATTACCTACATAAATAAGGACTTGTAGGAATAGTATCACAGGAGCTACATCTGATCTTCTGTAGGTCAAGGGCCTACCCTGGTGTCGTAAGATAGACTTTATTGAAAGTATAAATCAAGGAAATGATATCCAAAGTCAATTTATACCATTATTTCTATGTTAAAATATTTAATTTCTTTGTTTTTTCTTAATATGTTACAAGTTTCTTTAATTATGCAGCAATTTCTTGTAAATAGAATGTGTTACATATTATATATTATCTATTTTTTAATCATTGATTTAAGATTCTATATGATTTAAGGTAAAATATCATTTAAGTAAACCTGTTTCTCATTTTCATTATGATAATCATATTTATCTAGCCTAAGGTATATTTAGTTAACCTTACATAAGAGGGTTTAGTGAATCCAATTTTTTTAACTTTGTTAAACAAGTTTTTCTTTATAATTAAAAATGAATGTTTTTAAACATACAATCACCCCTAGTAATTGTGATATATTCATTCATATTTTGATCCAACAATATTAGTAGTATCACATATTTCTCCACATCAGAATAATTTCACACTATGATTATGTTGTTTCTTTCCTCCTCATTAACAGCGAGATGTGGAAATCAAATTTATATATTTAATCACATTATTCTTCCTCTAAAAAAATAAAAAAAGGTTTATTGTATTCTTTAATATCTATAATGCCCACTTTATATCTTTGTATAAAAATTCCTCCTTGTATATAACTTATGTAAAGTCATCATTTGTTTTCATATTCACCACATTCAACTCTAGTGGACCATTTATTACACTTAATGGAATGTGCAGTATGCTTCAGGAATCACCCTCGAGTGCTTCCTTTATACATCCCCACCTCATAAACCATCTTCAATAATTATTCTTTGGAACCATGCATATGGTCTTCATTGATATACTTCATGGTAATATATATAATTTGTGAACTCAAATCATGGTATGATCCCTACATACAAGATTCACAGATTTCAAATCACTAGTTTCCTTCATTCGCACCTCCTCTCCAAAACTAAATTATCACAATTCACCTTCATGAGATTACTTTGTGGATAGACCTCCCGTCATAAATTATTAGACCAATCACTTAATTGATCCAAAATATTCATATATTCTTAGTGATCTATATAGTTAAGTAATAATTAGAAAACACCCCCTAATATCATGGAAGAAATACATTAAACCCCTTCAGTAAATTACATCTATGTGCTCCCATCATAGTGTGGCCACCAAAAACCTACTTCATAAATTTTACATTATAGAATACCCATGTCAACTATGAACTACCTTCATGGTCAATAAAAAATTCCCACTTTATGACTAAATACTTATCTATAATCTACATGAATAACTCATATATAAGAGATTCCTCCTTAGTGAACCATCCACTATGTTCACTGAAACGTCTCTACACTGAGATCACATGCTTTTTTCTCGAATTGAACACCTACCACATAGGTCACGTACATTAAATATGAGATCAACTTATATCAACTTACTATAAAAATCATGAAGTTATTATACATTCCATATACACGACCATGTGAGTTGCATACTTGAACACATGGTACACGTACTCTCTTGGTTAAAACTCATCATTTTCGTCAAAACCCTTAAATTCTGGAACCTAAAAAACATGAAAAACCCTAGAAAACAACACATTTATTCACCCTGAAACTTCAATGAATTTTTTTAGACTTTTTTCGATTCACATATTCTGAATATTCAAAAAAAATACATATCCTTCTCAAAATACCTGAGATCGTAACGTCTAGTTCATCAAATATTTTTTAACCACAACACTTTGTTACAAAAGCTATGATTTATATATATCAACATTTAATACTTCTGAATACACATATCAAAAATATGTCACTGGATTCTATAGAACACCTTTAATATATTCAATAACTTCTTATCTTCCATCATTTTGGAAATACAAAATCCCCATTAACCTTCCCACAACATCTGAATACTTAAACATCTCTTTAATCAATGAATCATGTTCTAGATATAAAGATACACCAGGGTGTATCATTATATTTCTCTACTTGTGATTCCTTCTACACCTCATACCACCATGTATTCAAAAACCACTCATTATTTTTCACAAAAACATCTCATATATTTACAATAAATATAATACATAATCTCTTGGGTTGAAAAAATTCTTGGATTTGATTTTTAGTTTTAACAACTTACACTTATTCTAAATTCCCCATGGTATACAGATTTACATTAAGTTACTTAAATTATAATTATTAATACAACACACAAGAAAAATGGAAAAATGGGGATATACTTTCTCAAAAATGTGAACTACAAGGTTGAGAGGAATTTCTCAACCTAGTTATTCCATTTACTCTAACTTTTATTCTTTAATATCTGGTTTTCATTTTGTAGTTTCTTTTGAATACATGAAACTATTCCTTTATTAGGTTTATTTTTTTGAGATACTTCTCTCACCTTTACCTTAAATCCAATGGTATCTTCTGATGAAAATTTTATCCACTCAATAAATTATTCTTTTATTGAAAATATATTAAAAAAATGTCGGTTGTGTGCATAGTCTTATTGTCTATCCAATATAGTTCTCCCCCAAAACATGGATTGTAATTTTTTGAAAACCTCTCTATAAATTATATATCATCAATTATATTTTTGAATTTTCCATTGGCATGATAATTATATTGTTTCTCCTCTATATTCCTTTATTTCTCAAAATATTATGGATAAAGAATCATACATAATTTAAATATATGGGTAATATTATAGGAGTATTGAATGGGTTCTAAAGATTTATTTTTTTATATCAGTACCTTAAAACGTGTCAGTTCTCTTTAACTTTATGATGTTTCTTTTAACATGATATTCTATATATTTGTTGTCCAAGGCTGA
Source organism: Viscum album (assembly GCA_963277665.1). Taxonomy (NCBI): domain Eukaryota; kingdom Viridiplantae; phylum Streptophyta; class Magnoliopsida; order Santalales; family Viscaceae; genus Viscum; species Viscum album. The sequence goes on along the minus strand of OY728166.1, from coordinate 363,076,398 downwards.
CTCATTATTCTATTTTAACTTTTTTATATAAATTTGATTAATATATTTCCTCAACTTCTTTACCAAAGTTATCCAATAATTTTATATCTATTTTGTGGTATTATTTAATTATTATCCATTTATACATGATGAGATGTGCTTGAAATATTTTTGTGACCATGCCCACTGTAAATATTACTGATATCTCTAAAATTTTATAATATTTTTGAAGTATAAATATTTTTCATAATTGTTTTATATTTATTATTCAATATATTGATCACCCTTGAAATGGGTATCCATTTATAGTTATGCAACTGATATATTGTACCGTAATTTCAATGAAATGTTACCAAACCTATTTTATCACCACTATTTCCCTAAAAATATCGACCATATTTTCAAAACAACATTCTATCAAAATTTTACAGATTTTGGTTCATGGTTTTTCTCCAACACATGTTGGGAAAATTTTGGTGAACCAATACTTATACTCCTTCCTCTATCCACCATTAAAGTGGTGTTGGTATTATCACCACTTTTATTTATATATTGTTTATACATGATTTAGGTTTTAAACTGCACATTATTCACAATTTTTTTTTCATTAGTATAATATTTCTAAATTTGTGGTTTCTCTTTCGTTGTACTGATTTTTTAATTTCCATTAAATAGTGTTTTTGATTTTAATTCAATCAAATAGAGTAATTTTAACCCAAGAATCATCCTTCATATAATGTAGGGTGGAATCTCATTTTTCTATGTAATGTCAAGGCTCAATATATACCATTTAAAAATTTAATAACTTGATCTCTAATTCATGAAATATAATTTAGTTTGTACTTTAGATCATCAATCAAAAAAAATTATCTTTATAATATTCCTTAATTATATTAACTAATTTATCAGGAATTTATCCTTATCATGTACCAATATTTGAAACTATTTCAACTTATATTATTTAACACCAAATTGTGCATTCTTGACATCAATGTTATTTTTCTGATTTACCTATAATGATAAGATATTCTCATAAAGAGTATTCTTGGTCACATATTTGTCTTGAACTAATTTAATACATTAAAATTTAAACTTGGATAATTTAATTTAAAGCTATATATTCTCTCCTTTGTATCTAACCTATTTGGAGAGATTTATAAAAGTGAGAAAACATATCATTCAAGGAATTATACATATTTTAACAATATTATTCAAGATGGTTGATTTCATCCGACAAGATTTAGAAAAGTACATGAAAAATAAAAACTAATTAGTTGGGAAAATTATGTATCATATCCTTTAATTCCTTAACCAAAAAAATATATTTACTTTGATCACTCTCAAAATATCTTAGCTTTCCTAGAGGATAACTTAAAAATGATGTTTTAGACACTTCATTATCACCAATATTAGTTGATTCTTATGATTTAGAGGGACTTCCGAATTCCTTGGTGTTAGATTGAACCACAATTTCTTATCCATTTACATTATACCTGGATAATTTAGAAAACTATTATTGAGATACTCAACCTTATTACTTTTATAATAAGATTTATACATTCTTTACTCTTTTCTTCTCCATATTTTTCTTGTTAAACACAATAATGGTAGATATATAATTTTTCTAAAAAATAATTCTACTGTTTCTAAAAATTCACATCATTAAAAATTAAAATTGATAAAAAAACATCAACAAAGTGAATCTTCATAAATAAAAAATAAAATCATATGTTTATCATGATTTGATATCAATTGAGAGCACATGCTTAGGATATGTTCAACACTGAGTGCGTTAGAATTATTTATGGTGAAGTTTTATCCAATTTAACACTTTATACCTTTCCTTTTACGTTTTTACTTGTTTTGGTTTATCAATAACTTGTTATATCTTCGCAAATGTATCTTTTAATGCAATAAATATGAATTCACACACATAATAGGCATAGAATATTTTCGAATTTCATGTTTTAAAAAGAAAGGATAAAAAATTATGTGATTTTTAATTGACCTAGATCAATATAACCACTTTAAATTAATTATAGTTGAAATAGATGATGGTTTATCCATTAAATAATATTACAAATCTCCTAAAAGTGTATGTTGCATTACACACGTTAATATCATCTAACTAGGTCAGTATAGTATGATACCAAAAATTTACAATATAGAAATATTTCAATAAGAATATATTTTATTATTATAGAATTAAGTTTATTATTTATGTGTTTCTTAGGTGTTATTCCTTTTGTCCTATATGAATGGAAGCAAAAAATCACTTATTTTTATTCTTTTTTATTCACAATATTCACACATAATTGAAAAACTACATACTTCACCATATTCATCTCTAACCTGAGTTTCATAAAAATTACCTTATTATATGAAAATAAATGAATACAAAACTCCCCACAAATTAAACTTATTGAATAATCTTGTTTTTAAAACTCTAGAAGATGTGAAATATCCTATTTTCAAAAAATTATTGCACAATAGATAATATAAATCTACATAGCATGAGGTAGGTCCATATTTACTTATTCTTTTATACACATACTATATCACTATTTCCATCTATATTTGACAAAATTTATTTTAAAATGTAACACTTTATTAGTTATATATTCTTATTATTTTATTATCAATAGAATATTATGTTGTATTTAGTATCTATTCTTACTCACAATAATTTTCATGCTTGGTTTTACACATTTTTATAGCACAACAACAGTATTTTGTTTCATGTTTACATTCGAATTCAAACCATCAAATTACATTAACCATCTCTCAAATAATCCGAATTAATTCTTATACATTGGATAATCATAGATCTAATATTTTCCATTTATGATGTAAATGAATTGACAGATCGAGTATGAGAGGATCTTGATTCATTGACAGATCCATGTCATCAGCTCCACATCAAATCAGGAACTCTTCTCCTGACCATGGATTCAAATTTTTTCACCATGACATGTTGGACCCCATTGTGTTGTAAAAATATGGAGCCACTTTCAAAACATTTCTCAAAATTCCCAATAACATGGAATGTTATCTATTTTTTCTTTTGGTCATTCATTCCTTTTAAATATCATTGAATTTGATACGACATGGAAATCTTCATATCATAGATCAATCAAATATTTCAAAGAATTCTAAAAATGAATTCAAATAATGACCATGAAATATATTCCACTCACTATTTTAGATAGTGAAAATTATTTCATACCATTAAATTTATAAGACATGTAATTCCATGTTGTTTACCAAAAATAACTACCAATTCAAATATTTTCTGATGAATTCTCCAAACTCTCTCTAGTTTTAGACTACGAAGTAGTATATTCTATTCTTTTTACAAAAATAAGTCTTCTATAGATAACTAAAACTACACATTTTGTGTCGTAAATATTAATGATTCTCATAGGTAAAACAATCATTCAAAAATGAACAATGAAATTCATGTTTCCAAAATATGTCACATTGTTTTATGTTTTTCATAAATACCACATCATATTCTCAGTGGATATTACATTTTTTATTAATATTATTACTCTATAAATAATCTTTAAAATGCATTAGTGTATTCCTTTACCCATGGGTATGACATCCTTCTTTGCATGTTATTTATTGAATCCTTGTTCCAACGTCACTGCATATAGGATCTCGACATACTCTATGAATCTCCTAGGTTGGATAAACACTAATATCATCCAATTTTCCATCTCAAAAAACATGGATTATTGGATTAGTGTAATCTTGATGGATACCCATATTAATTTTATTATATTCCTGTAAATTATCCTTATAAACATAACAATAATAATAGTGTAGAAAAAATATGAAAATGTAAATACACAAGAACCCTTTTACAAACATCTAACCCATCTTCTTTTTTTTCAAATCAAAATTCATCAAAATCATTTTGATCTAACTCTAATACCTTCATCATATATATAAATATATATTATCATTATAAACTCTCGATGAAAAATCTGAATTATAAAAAAAATTCTTCAATATAAATGGATCTTCAAATATTTCAAAGAAATAACTCTATAATTCATATCAATAGTGACAATCAACTACAAACACCAACTTCCATGATATATTATTCAATATTTATTCTCTTAATATAATGTGACACAGTAATTTGGATCTATTTTTCTCTAAAAATAATAACTAAACTTCATTATTATTTTTATTCACTTCTATTGTTGTTTAATTTTTATTTATATAAATAGTTAATAAAATATTCATATTCATTTCCAACCACTGAAAAATAAATACATCACACATAATGTGGGATCAAAATACCCTAACATGGTTAATTATGTCCTTGTCGATGGATATTATTGACATAGGTATGGATGAAGAGTGTAAGGGCTAGTGGATTATGATACCTGTAACAACTTCCCCAATTTTTGATATCCATACAGATACATTTATATTTAGAATGTTATTTAGTTATTATTGTGAATATCTCTATAAGAACACCATTGGAGTGTTAGGAGGGATTTGATATGGTAACCATAAATAATGAACTATACGAGTCCCCATAAGGATGAGGTAAGCATCAAACACATGTATGTGTTCTGAGGGATCCTAGTCAGCTAGAACATGCAATGTAGTTGGGTTACAAGTTGGATTAGCATATCATAATGATATTAGTGTGGGTTATCAAAATAATTTACTTAAGAAAATGTGAGGTGAGTAATACATGAAATATAATAAAAGGGAGTTTCTATCATAAAATCCTTTTCTATTATAGGGAGAGGGTGGGCCCCAAGTAGTATGGTATTAGATAAAGTCAATAAAAAATTTACTATATTGATACACCATAGGGATGGTGGGTAGCGTTTTATATATATATCATTGGAGTCGCAACAAAATGTTGATGAGATGTAAATGTACATGCATGTTGAAATGGTGGTTGATGTGGATGTTATTTTTGGTGAGATTATTTGATTTGTTTTCCCTAATATATTTATGGTTGGGGAGAGATTTTTATTTTCTACAACTTATATAGGGAGACGATTCGGTAATGGAAAATGTTGTAAGGTTCACTAATTTTATATAGTTTTAAAAGAATTTATTGGATTATTATATCACTATAGTGTGGTGATTTGAGTATGTGATATGTTATGTTGTTAAGGTATGCCTAAATATTTTTAGGTTTAGCTCATTTTTGGAGGTAGTGAATCATGAAAATATAGAATAGAGTAACCTGGTAGATGTGAGTATACCGAGTTAGATAGTGGGGTTGAGAAACATAAGTAGTCGATCCATGATAGCAGAAATTGGATACAAGATAAGTCTAGGAAGGGATGCCAAACTAGAGGTCTAATGATTCCACCATGGATTGGGTTTTCAATGATGTGTTTCAAGTATTCAAAAAAAAGTGCATGTTCTATCCCAATGTGAGTGGTCTCCAAAAGTGTGAAGAGAATAAAACCTAAAACAATGTCTAGAGAAATTCTTTAGAGTGACCTCACAGTCAACTATGGCTCACAGATCAAGTCAAAATAAGGTATTTTTGGCATGAGTGATAGTGAAATGAGGATCTAGATCTCAGTATTCATCGACACATGTGGTTCATAGAAGTGGATGTAATTCCCAGTAGTATGAAAATAGATGAAAATGAGAATGAATCCTCATGTAGTATAGAAATTGTTAAGTAAATATTATTATTTTCTCTTTGTGATCTTTTTTACATATGTAAATCAAGAAGTGTATCTATCCATGGTTTTTTCCATTTTTTATGGGAACCAAAGATCAATGTGTGAGTGGAATTTTTGTTTTGACCAAATTTTGGTCAAGGTATGGGAACGATATGTGATGTGTGATAATTATGGTATTTATTGTCATCGAGTGTGATAGTGGGAATTAGGGTGATATAGGGTGGTGGAATTTGATGGTCATAATATTTTTGTTCATAGATGATGGACAGGTATGATACCATAGTCTTAATAAGTAATAGGTTTTTATGAGATCAAGTAGGTGATTCTTAAAATGCAGAGTGCCTAAAAAAGGGAGTGGCTAGTAGGAATTTTAAATTCAATGTGATAAATAATGAGAAAAATGTTTTTTTGTCATCATCTTGGTGTGTTGATAATGTAGAGAGTGGTATTGGTAAATTGTTTTCCACATAAAACTCTCCAACACTTAACATATTTCTCTTTCTCCTGAAATAAATTTAATAAAATAATTATTTGAAAAGTATTTTTAACTATTAGAAAAAATGTTTCAAGGTGTTGGTATTAAAAATTATTTTTCTCCTATAGAATCTCCAATACTTAATATTGATTACAATCCAAAAAAAAATTTAGTTAATATATTTTTTCCTTGTTTTAAAAAAATGATAAAATTTAAAAATTTTGAATCTAATTAAATACACATCACCTTACATCTAACTTTCCATTCAAATATCTATATTTATTCATGTGAATAGAACTAAATTGTTATACATAGAATAATTAGACAAAATTGAATGGATGGGTGGGTCTAATAATTAACAAGGAATATTAAATATACCATCAATCATTTTTAGCTTTAATTATTAAATGTTTAAAATAATTAATATTTAATTTCATTTCTCATATTGTTGCAAATATTATGAGTTAAAATTCAAATAAAAATATCAAGTAAAATGAAAATTTCAAGACATTATCCAAATAATTTACCAATAGAATTTTTTTTCAAGAAGAACATGAAAATATGAACACAATTTAATACATTGATTAATAGAAAGTGATAACCAGTAAAAGAATCAAATAGTCCTAAAAATTTATAAAAAAGTAACGAGTGAGTAAGATAGTTGATTCTCAAACATAGTCAACTTTGACACTTTTTAGGAGCTCTTTTACATGTATTCAATGAAATGGATATTGTTACATTAAAAGACCTATAATTAGACCACACTTAACATATTTATTTTTTCCAAGTAATCAATTTAAAAATCTTAGTGAAAGAAAGGTAATATAATGAATAAAAAGATGATGTTCCAACATGGAGTTGATTTTCTAACGTATTTTCCCCCCATATACTCTCTCTAGTGGTAAGAATGATTTTTCCCCAAAAAAAGGTAATGTGAAATTTTGGTTTCTTATTTTACATAAACGGATAAAACATAAAATTGTGAAAACAATTATAAAAAATTAAATTTTAATCTAATTTTTCTTTTAATACTCTCTTTTCCTCCAAGTGAACTAACTCACAAAATTGAACACAAAATAATTATACGCGATCAAATGGATTTGTGTTTTTAATAAAAAACATGAATATTTAATTATCCAACCCATCAATTTTATCTTAAATAATAAAGATTTTACAAGGATTATGAATTAATTTAATTAACAATTTTGATGAAAAGTGTTTGATATTAATTAAAAAGAGGGAGAAAAAATTCTAATTTAAATTAAACAATTTATTCCATATATTTTACCAAAAAAATATTGTTATCAATAGAGAAATAAAAATATATGAAAAATTAAAACTATGGATTGATAGAAAAATATTAACCACTAACCCCCCCTACAGACACACACAAAAACACACAAACACGCACTTATAACTCATCACTGTCCCTAATTGTGTGCCTAAAGTTGTAAAAAACATTTAAAATAGAAAAGGTTTCGATTTACAATACAATTAAGCAGTGAGAAATATTGTGTATCGGTCAACAATGAAACTCAAAATATATATTTTCCATAGAAATCATCCAATATGAAATATTCAATGAAGTAAAAAGAATTTAATTTGTTACTACTTAAATATCCCAGTGAATTGAATAACATGTTCATAAAATATCATGTATAAACATTAATGTTTAAAAATATTTCCAACAAGGGATAAAAAACATCATATAAACCATAATTTCATCCAATAAAGAAATAAAATAATAAAAGTTACCAATATAATTCAAAAAATGAATTAAAATTACTAAATCACTCATCAACAAAAAAATTAGTTATTTCATAACCAAAAATAGTAGTAGAAAACTCTCAAAAATAAAGGAGTATAAAATTGTTTAGAATTGAAATAGATAATTATTATATATAAAATCCTTATTAATTTGTGCTTGGTTAACATAATCCAATTATATATTTTTATAAATTATACTGAGTATTTAAAATTATATCTCTAACAATATTAAGGATACTAACATTAGGTTCTTAAAATATACTTTCAAAATAACATGCCAGAGGAGTTTGAGTTAATGTAAGTGAGATTGAATGTATTTTATCAAAAAGAATCTCCTATTACTACACTAAAAATTGTTGATGTTTCTACTCAATCTCAAAGAAAAAATTATAAAATATAAAATTAATAGTGAATTAATTTTTATGTAAAAATGTATTACTTTTCAATATGACTATTAAGGTAGCATATTTAACATTTTTTCCAACCAAATATTTTCCAACATGGAAATTTTTAGGCTGCTAGAAAGGTTTTAATTCTATTTCCATGTAATTTTTTAAGATATGGGTTTATGAAAATGAAAAACCATTAGTTTTAAAAGTATTCATCAAATAAAATTATTTTAATAATTAAAAAATCCTCACACACATAGTGTTTAGCATGCAATTTTTTTTTAAAAAAACTCTAAAATAAACCAAAACGATTTGTAACTCTTATATAAGGGAAGTATTAACTTGTTTAGATAATAAAGATTCAATATAAAATATCCAAATAACTACCTTGATAATAGTTCATCTTCCTTGGGCATCCTGAATATCACCCTATTTAAGACACTTGAATTTCAAACTTCGTCCCTCCATTAATGAACCTACTGAAATCTATGACATTCCATTTTATTTAAACATATAAAATAAAAATATAAAACCAATTTAACTGAATTAAATCTGGAAATGGATGTTATGAACTTTTGATTATATATTAGTTGTGGTTTTGATGAAAAACATTGTGCAGTTTGGATCAAAAGAAGTCAGTATGAAGGGTACAAGAGAAGGAAAAAATGAGTCTTTTTTTATTTAATAAAAAAGAAACAATAAAACATAAAAAATATTATTTATCCATGAGATTCCCTCATTAAGAACTTGATTTAAATCCCCATGTTGGACTCTTATATCGATCAAGAAGTTCCCATCAGATGATATTGATAATAATATATTTATTTATTGACAATATTTTATGGCAATGTCAATGAGTAAGATGAAGAAAAATGTTCAAATGGATATTCCATAAGAATCCCACCATAAGAACTTATTTCAGAAGAAATAACTAATAGAATAAGGAAAATCGTAGATATATAATCTAATTCTAAAATATGTCTACAAGTAATGAAGAAAACTTGATATTGGTGCGATTAATGGATAATAGAGAAGCACATTTAATTTTTTATATATGGTTGTATCCATTCACATAATATTTTTGAAAATCCAATCATTATTGTTTTCATGAATAATGTTTAAGTTTGAAGAATTATTATAAAAACAATTTATATTTTAAGAATTAAGTGACATTAAATGGATCGATTGAATACCCTAACGATGTTTCAGAAGAAGATTCAAGAAAAGATATTTTTAATAAAGAGATCTCAATTTTAAAACCATTGAATGATAAATATTAATTAAACAAGGATTTTTGGAAGTATTAACCACAATAAATAATTGATAATGTCCATATTATTATTTCCTAGAGAATGTAACGATATTTTCTACCATAAATATGAATATTGAATAAATTTAATCTCCAAAGGTAGATGAATTTTACATTACATGTTGAATTATATTTAAATTAGTATGATATACATAATTATGAAAAACCAAAAATATAGAAGTGCCCAGAATTCTGGAAGGAGATTCTGTAAAGGGTGTTTAGAAGTAGAGTCTCAAACCACTATAGGTTTCAGAAAATATTAGTTAGAAGATGTTTTATTATTTATTATTCAAATAAATTCACTTTGGAATAATACGAATAGTTATACGTGATATGTGTAATTTAATAATTAATTATCATCATATTATTATAATGTGTGTAACGTATCATAGAGTTTAGTAGTTACCGAATAAAGCGTTTGAAGAAGAAATTACAAAGCATCGAAAGAATGAATAGGTACCAATGTGGGACTGGAGATGAAAGCACAAAAAGTCAAGATAATATATTTTATTAATAAAAAATGATTATATAAATAAAAAGTGTCACATATAATGAAAATAAAAATTACAGATCAAAATTAACGACTTGTGGAATCCCAAATGCATGGAAGTTTAGAATAACCTAATATGAAAACTGAAGATGAGTTAATCCATCCAAAGTAAATTTTTTATTAAGAAAATAAGAAAATACACAAAGAAGACTATAGAGGTCTAAAGTAATGCAGACTAAGGGCATCCCCTCTGATCAAATCAACACACTCCGCCTTTAAATTGTTAATCCGGAAGATATGCACGTCTGTGGAACTGTGGTCAGCCATAGAGGCTAAAAAATCTGCAACCTTGTTCCCCTCTCGATATTTGTGAGAAAGAGTAATGTTAAGACCAAGCATATGGCGGAAAATCCTGATCACGTACTCTATGGAACACAGTGTAGAGTGATTATCTTTGAGGTAGTTAAGGAGGACAAGTGAGTCCACCTCCACTTCCGAAATGACAACCTCCTCCTGAATGCACAAAGAAAGTCCTGTGAGAAGAACTCAAGCCTCTGCTAGAATGGCATTTCCCCTGCCCAGAAAACAAGAAAAATCCAGGATCACATCACCCTTATTATCTCTAACACCCCCCCTCCAGATATCACCCCTGCTTCGCATGCTCCGTCAGTATTGAGCTTGTATCCTACAACAGGTGGGTTCCATCGAACCCACTTACCAGATCCTACTTACTCAGGAAGGGAAGGATATATATTGTTCTTCTGCATGCATGGGAATGGGACGGGGCACTGCCGCTCTTTAAAGAGCCACGACATGACACCAAGTTTCATGGTACCATTAATGGAATCTTTATATCATTGTAAAATATTAAACATAGTCAATTCTTGAGATATCAGGTATCTCAAGTAGAATCATGCACATTACCAATATCTATTTAGGGTAACATGGATATAAAAATTTGGGAACAAAACATGAGTAGTTTAGATGAATGATATAATGAAATAGAGATATTTTATTATCAAAGATAGGAATAAGTCAACCAAGTATTTCCATTGAATGATTCGATGGATCAGAGTTGAGAAAAACAAAACATAAAATTCAGAAACAGTGTGAGTTCTCTTGCTCGAGAAGACTAGTAGTAAGAGAGACTGGACGATATTAATAAATACCTTATGATATTTATAGATATCAAATTACAAGGTAATTAGAGCTCCAAATTTTCAATCTATAGTAAATAGGATAGGTTAACCTGCTTGTGAGGTACAATAGATGATCAAGTGGAAGTGGAACTTCCATCCATGTGGATGTTTGAAATGTTTTTTTGAGCACTAGTGGTTCCAGTATAACTAAAACCAACATTACAATAAGAAAACATGAGGATATTTTCTAAAGTTTGATTAATTATGGGACATAGTATAAATACCTTCTATACTCATAATTTACTAAATCTTTTTGGTTAAAAGGGTAACATTCCAAACCACTTTGTAATTTTTTAAAAATATTATTTTTGAAATTATTTTTAACTTAATGAGATTAAACAAATTAGTTATTGGGTTATTATATTGAGGTAAAACCTTGTAAAATCCATATCTTTTACGTACATTCAATTATCATCATATTATAATGGATAAGTGGTTTTGGAACATATGTAAGATCCGTATATCTTAACTGATAATAGAGGTTCAATCAAAGTGATATAAGGATGCATTTATGTATAAATTAATCAGAAAAAATATGTCACCATTGATTCATGCCCCTCTCTCAGCTTAGAGAGACTACAAGACCCCTTTTGAATCTCAATTTTTATCAAATAAGGATACCTTTTTTGAACTACATGTTTTTATTACTAGTCCATTGACCTTATTTACATAAATTAATGCTCTCCAGAAGTTAATGAAATATACACTCCATATTTTATGAATTTTAATCCTAAGATGATGGAAATGAAAGTTATCTTGGGATGTAGTAACATTGAGGTTTCACCCAAAAACATAAAGAATTGTAATATTAAATAATATCAAAATTAGAGAAAGTTATCCTCTGAAATATAGTAAAAGGAGAATCCACAACTATTAAAAGTAAAAGTGAGTTTTCAGATTTTTGAAAAATCCATTATAGTTAATTATCATAAATAAAAATCCTTCTCAGGCTATGAAGAGTATAAATCAATTTGAACAATATAATATTTTTACTATAAAATCATGTAGTATATAGAAATTTTCCCTATTTATGTTTTTTAGATATATACTAACATATATCAAGGGATAATAAGGGAAATAACACAACTATAATTGAAATCTAACTAATTAGAAGACACATTATCTAGAAAAATTTTTAAGTGAATGATTCTCACATAACTTGAGGAAGATATGGAATAATTTATGATACATTGAAAAAAAATCTATTTCGTATAAATAGAACAATTATATAGTGTCCGTGAGAAAGATATTATTTTTAAGTTTTTATCAGAATTATCCTATGTAACCAAAAAAATTATAAAAATCAAAAAATATCATATGAAGATTAAATCCTTAAGAATAAAAGAGAATAATAATACATTACCATAAGACTGTATGATTTATGAAGAAATTTTTTGAAAGGTAAAAGTAGAATGTGAAGGGAAATGAATTTCCATGAAAACCGATAGAAGACATTAAATTTATTATTTCTTTAGTTAGAAATAAAATTACATTAAATGGAAGTCTCTCTAGATGAGTCTTCACATACATCTATTAAAATATATGATATCAATGTTTCTATGTAAAGTGTTAATTATAAAATGACTAAATATATTGACAAGAATAATAATAGGCCATTGAATGTTACATATTTTTATAAGTCAATAGAAAAGGTAACCCAATGTCCTGATGAATATAAATACACTAACTCCATTTATTTTAACAATAAAAGTTATAGTTTAAGATTAATATGGGTGAATGATTGTTTGGAGAAACCCACCACTTTTAGTAAGTTCAATATAAGAACTATTAAAGGAAATAGTTTACCCCAAGATTTAGAGAATATTAAATTAAATATTTGAAAGAAATAAGTTTTATATAAATTATCTACATGAAAAAATTCATCATAGTGGAAGAATATAAGGATTAATGGTTATTGTTGGCTTTGTGTAATGTCCATCCATGTTGTCATTGAATATTAGAATAATTTATCATGGTGATGGATACAAAAATGACAAAATTTAGGGGGTTATAATGGAATGTTATGGGATCTCTTCTAAGTACACCCCACCCATATAGAAAAATAAGAATATTCCGAAATACAACATATTTTAATATCATGAAAATTTATATGGAAGTTATAGAAGAAGTGTTCATGGATATAAAGTGTGTTTCTCTACATATACTAAGCACAACTAATCATATACTAAAGAACTAAATCCATAATGTATAAATTTTAATATATTATATAATTATAAATTGTGGTGAAAATAAACAGAAGCTAAAAATTAAAGTTATAACTAAGATTAATGTTTTGGAATATGTCATTCAAAAGAAAATATTATACTTATATAGAAGAAAAGTATACTTTATGGACTATTTTAAAGGTGTTATGAATGTTAAAAATAATTGAAGTAATCTTAAGAAACAAATATAATCAATATTATAGAGCCAAAATTGTATTGGAATGGTGGAAGACATAAATGAAGATGTTGAGTTCCCCAAAGGTTACCTTAATAAAAAAACTTATTGGAACAAAAAAGCATATGTGGATGGTGTAATATGTCTGGTTACACACTTGAAAATTCCATGGAAATGTTATACGGGTCATTGAAGTTAGTGGATAAATTTTTTTTAAAAAAAATTGGAAGATAAAATGATTGATGTAAAAGAAAATTATCAGTGAAAGAAAAAATAATATTATGTTCCAAAGGCTTTTCAGATTATATGACAAGAATACTTAGAGGAATCAATGACGTTGGAATTAAAAGAAAAGAATAATAAATGAAACTAGCAATAAAGCATTAAATGGATACTCCAAAAAATGAAAATAATTATGACAAGTTAATGAAATCCATTTCAAACAAGAAGCATGATACTTGGAAAATTAATGATGAAACTATGAAGAAAAAGTATGCTAATGTAAAGAAATAATCTAGGATGAGAAAATGTTCAAAACCCTATTTCACTAATTGATGAAAATAGAATATCTAAATGTTTTTCATGAAAAAAATGATAATTTAAGGTTATTAAATTTAATGGAATCCACGATGTGAATATGAAGTTGGTTATTTTTTAATCTTTATAATTTGAAGTAAAAATATCATATTTTGGACAAAAGAGATTTTCCAATAGAAAATAATGAAGAAAATATAGTGGATTATAGATTTAAGTACATATAATCACATTATCCATATATATAAGTACCAATCTATAAACATTACAAAATATTTAGTTTTATTTAGTAAATTACATTCTTTCACATTGAGGAACAATTTTGGTTTATAGTTTTAGTGAATTAATTCATAATTTATACATAACATCCCATATTAATACCAACAGGATATGTCTAAAATAGTATCAATTTAATTCATACTATAAAAATTTTAAAATAAAATATGAATTTTTTATGGAAAATCTTCATCACATTCCACTTGACATTCTTCTTTATATTACCCATCCTATTACACTATGAAAACAAATATAAAACATGGGATAAGCACAGAAATCTCATTTAGGGATATAAAATGAAATGAAATTGTTAGTTCACGAAAACATGAAAACTGATTAATACATCATCATAGAGTAATAATTTTTACCCTAAAGATGTAGTAAATATCTTTCATTTAAATTATGCTCATTGAATACACTTTTTATAATGTTAATATTACCATAAACCCCATATAAAGAATAGATAACACATAAAAGTAACTAGTGACATAACTACACCTAAATAGAAGAAAAATGTTATCAATATTCATACATTTCACTGTTACAATATTGAATAACCATGTGATAGACTTCCATACCCAATGCATTAGAGGTTATAATGTAACATCCCACCCTTGGTTTATCATGTAACCACTCATAATAGGGTTTTCATGTAACCACCCTAACAATTTCCAAATACCATTATATAATATTAACACATAAAATATTGAAATTTAAAAAGCATCACTCATAAAATTTCATTTTATATCACAATAAAACATGTCAATATATTTAAATGATCAATACATTCTCACACCCAATTTTTAATAACAAAATAGAAAGTAAAAGGGAAATATGGGTTTATTTATCATATAAAAACATGATGGATTGTGGAGGATCCAAAATAGAAAAATATGCTAAAATACTTCCTTTATAATAATTTTATATCAATATAAATAAATATGTAAAATAGTATCATGAATATTTAAATGTAGAAATGGATTAAATATTTAAAAATTCAAAGCGTCCCATGACACCTTCAATATTTAAATTATATGACCTATAAACGAATAAAATTTAATAAAACACTAAAGATAATGATAAAAGTTAAAATATGGAACTATAATTTCAAAAGGTCTTTATATACACCTTATAAAATAATAAAGGTTAATATCATCAAAATATGAATCAATGAAAGGAGAATGAGATGAAATCCATTACCTCGAGTATGATTAGTCAAATATGTTATTTATCATCCTGAATAATAAATTTAGTATAACTATTTACTTGATTTAGAAAATTTTTAAAGTTAATAATTACTTTTTATAAAACTTATTACCATGTTATAAAAATTACTTAATTATTTAAATTCACATCAAAATTTTTGATGATATTTGGTACATGCGTCCAAAATGACATTATGAGGATGTCTAAAGTCAAAATGGTCATTAGTTAATTATATCAAGAATAATATTCACTATGTAATAATCACTTTTATACATTAATTATAATTTTAAATCAATAAATTACAAAATTATATAAAAAATGAACTACGATACAATCATGGAGATGGTAAGTTGAATATACTTATGAGTAATGAATCCATTTATCAATGATCATTATCAAAAAAAGGTATGTATTATTTTTTTAACATAAAGATAATAATATCAATAATATAATATTAAAATTTTAAATACATTTATTTATATTATCTATGTGATGTTTTTATTAAAAATTAATCATGTCGCTTCACGGAGGTGACAGTTCACACGTACGCACAAATGACGTTATCATTTTTCTGTGCAAGAAATTTAAGAATGTAATTTATTTATTATTCTTTTATAATGATAAATATGTATTTGAAATAATATATAAACATTAATTATATAATTATAATAAATCTTGAGAGACAGAAATGGAAAATTAATTATATGGGTTTGTGGATGTGATAGTTTACACGTATACACAAACGATTAATTATTTTCCCATTTGATGGATGTAAAGGTAGATTTATGTGATTATATTTAACATAATAACATATAATTTTACTGAGTATACATTATTTATTATTTCAACCTTTTTGAATAAGATTATAAGGAAGTTTAATAAGAAATAAAATAGAAAAACATAATAAAAAAGTTACCAATTCTTCAAGAAAATTACCTTAATTATTAGCTTGACACCTCTAAAGAGGGTTTTATGATTAAAATAAAGCCTATATAATTTCATTAGGGTTTATAAAATTTTATTTAGGAAGATATTGGCCTAAATAATTTTTTTTAAGTGTTAAGTACTGATATAAAGTAGTTTCCTTATATATGAGAGGGGAGGGGAACTCTTTGAATTCTTCAAGGTATAAAATTAATACAAATTAATTACCCATTTAAAGTGGATATAAAGTGATTTATTTAAAATATATTATGATCTTGGGATAAAAAAAATTCAACCAATGAAAAATATAAATGTTTTTTATTTTTTATTTTTAATCCTTATTTTTTTTGTTTTAACCCTAATTTTACCCATTAACTCTTGACATTATATCATCTAATTTACACACTGAAGGTTAATATAATTAAGATAACAATATAGAATACTAATGAATGAGTAATTTGTAAAATTTCATGACTTATACCATTTATTTGGATAAATATTACATTTTAATAAATTTTATATCTTTTAAAAATATATTTTATATCTTAAAGTACCATTAGTGTTAAGTTTTACACTATTCATTTCATGACTTTTTATAACTATAATAAATACATTATATATTAGGAAGAAATATTTTAAAACATAAATAAAATTTAAATGACATATATATAATTCATTAATTATAATAGTTATATCAATTTTTTCTATTTTAATATTTTTAATATCATTTATTTGATATTTCCGTCAATTAAACAATTATTTCTTCATCATTGTAAAAGACATTAATTTAATTATTTATTCCATAAAAAAAATAAAAAATAATGATTAATATAATTATTTTATCTTTCAAATCAGTATTTATAATCAAATTTACTACCTATATTGACCCATATTAAAAAATCACTTGTTTTAAACAGGTGTGAGAAAATTGGATTCTCTTTGAATAAAACAATATAAATTTTTTGAAGTCATCCAAGTGGATCAAAGATCACAAAAAATAAAACCCAAGTTGGTTTATTCCAAACATAACTCATCCAAATAAATTTCTACAAGTGTTATGTTAATTTTATAATAATTATAATATTATTTTTACCCTCGTTACCCGATTTACTCGTACCCGTGGTAATAATAATAATTTATAAAGATTATTATTCTAATTTCCTAAAAATGAAAGTTATATATTTACTAAATTTTCCCATTATAATTCCAAATTTTGAATCCATTTTTCAATGATGTGAAAATATAATCTCTTAAAATTATTTTAAAATTTATCTTATTGACGGAATAAGAAAACATGTTTTTAATATAAAAATGTTCATACATTTACAAATTTTTTATATCCTTTTTCAATGTGAAATTTATTCCAACAACCTAAATTGGATTAATTTATAAAAAATATATTTAATTATAACTTTAAACAACTAAAATATATAATTTAACACTATAAATAATGTTGAAGAAAAATTAGTTTTCAATTAAAATGTATTATTTTTTCTTTATTCATAAAAAAAGAATCTAATCAAAAAGATATGAAAAAATAATCCAAAGTAAATTTTGATACATCAAATTAAGAAAAAAAAGTAAATTTCATTCAAATAGAATTTATAGAATTTTCAGAAACTAGATTTCAAATAGGTGTACCATTTAAAGGTGAAGAAAATTTATTTTTTAGAAAATATGTCTTTTATTCAAAAAATATTATTTGTTCTCATATCATGTATATAAAAAGAATAAAATTAATTTTAAATATTAAATTAAATCTGTCATATATATATATAATTAATATAATCCCAAAAGAGTGATTTATTAACTTATTGGCTTAAAACTCAAATATGAACATCTAAATAGTGTGTCTGAAAAAATATTTCTTTTTCTTTTAAAAATGGTTTAGATTGATTTATAATTAATTTTCCAATAAATATTTAATTATATATACATGTGTAAACCATATAATTTAAATTCAGTTAATCCTTTGCATTTCCTTCATTATAATGGTTATACGATTACTACCCTATTAAAATAAAAATATTTAATTGTCCATTTCTTCTCGATGCAGTGTATCATATAAGGTATTAAACATTATTTTCATTTAAAATAACTAGGGATGTTAGAATATCCCCTATTTAATTAATTTATTGCTCATAATTTCTACTATGGATCAGAAACTAGGGGTTTGAATTTTTAAAACACCTTTTTTTAATCCCATATTAGACAAATGATTAATGATACTTCCACTTTAAACTAATTAAATGGATGTAAGAAGGTCACATGAGATAACACATCGGATGGTGACATGTAGGGAAACATGGATATAGAAGAAAAACTAAATATCATTTTTTGATGGAGAATTATAGAGAACATAGATAAGAAAATTTTAAATATCAAAAAACAATATATTAATGATAAGTTAAAAGTTTATTGATTTCTTAGTAAGAAAAGTAAATGAATTATGTTTTTGTTTTAAAATATTTTTCAACTAGTTGGGGAATTATTTCAAAACTAGGAAAAAGAACCTAAGGAATCAATCTCACATTAAAATTATATTTTCATCCATTCATATATTGTTTTAACTTCAATGGTTCACTTATAACTCTCATTTGTATCCCAATCGATAATTACCTCAAATTTATAATTCATGAAGCCTTTTATATCTTTACATTTTTAATTTAAAATCCCTATGATTTAATAAATATATTCCATTAAGTAATTACATTATACCATGATTATGGTATCCACCTTGTTTCATCATCATTTGGTTCAGGTAGATAGAAGTTCCATGCATTGCAACAATGCTTTTGAGGTTATTCAAAGTAACTTACTTCAATTTTTCCAAATACACCTTGTAAAACAATGGTTTTACAAGTGTTGGAAGGGAAATATTATTGGAAAATAATTTTTTATGATATATAATTACAAAAAAGACTTATAAAAATAATTTCTATAAAAAAAAATTCCCATGTTTGTTTTGAAACATTAAATCATGGGTTATTTTAATATATCAAAATTATTTTCTGAAAGAATATATGTTAATAAAAAATATTAGAAGGATTGACAAAAATATACTTCATTTTCATTTTTTTGAAAATCATAACATGCCTCAGAATCTTGTAAGAGTGTAAAATATCTAAAAATTCATTGATTATATTTAAATTTTAAAGAAATATGAGAATATTGGGAAAATAAGATTTTATTAAAAACAACCCCTAAACCATGGTGGTATTAAGGTATAGAGAAGGCGTTTGATATTTTTTACTACCATTTTTAAGATTGTTTTATGTCATTAAATGTTTCAAAATCATGAGGACATGAATTTTCAATTATTGCAAGAAAATCATTGGGGAGTGATTGTATTATTGGTTGAGATCATCCTCCTTCCATTTGTAACATAATTTACAAGATATGAAAATTTTATAGAAAAAGTAATAAACTAAAATAATATACAAATAGACCTAACCTATATTTATCCAAAATTACTAATCCCTATGGTTTTCTAAAATTTTCCTTCGTTACAAACTATAACACAACAACCTTAACCATTACATAATCTTGATTTTTGGTTATGAAATTAATTTATTTTATATTGACTTTGTTTTTAGGTTTATATTTTTAGAGAATTAGGTCATAATCCATACATAACATCTCACTTTCATACAAAGAGGATACTTCTGAAATTGTATCCATTTATTTCATTATAAAAAACATTTCAAATATAACATGACTTGTTTTTCATGAAAATATTAATTACTTTTAACATGAATTCCTCATTTCTCTTACCCAATTTTAGAACCTATGAATTTTTTAAATAAATTATTATGAGCACAAAAAACTAATTTAGGGATATAAATTTAAAGTAAACCGTTAGTTAATGAAAACATGAAAACTGGTAAAAACGCTTCCATAAAGTTAAAATTTTCAACCATAGGTAGTAGTAAATAATTTCCTTTCAAAGTAATATCATTACATACCCTTTTTTAATCAAAATTTTACCACAAACCCCATAGAAATCATGGATAAAACACAAAGGTAACTTGGGAAATAAATATTCTTAAGTAGAATAACCACATGGTTGACTTCCATACATGTAAATCTTAGAAAATGGAATAACCATATGGTTAACTTACACACCCAATACATTTAGGGTTATAACCTAACCACTCTTCCGTAGTTTATCATTGAACCACCTATCCTCTTTTATCTCATAACAACACATAAAATGTACAAATACCATTATATAATCATAACACCTAAAATATTTTAATTTAAAACATCTCACTCAAAAAATTTCATTTTAATTCACAATAAAACATTCCCATATATTTAAATAATCAATCCATTATCAAAACCAATTTTCAATAAAAAAATTCCCCAAAAAATAGAATGAGGGGTTTATTTTTATTATAAAATCATGAATTCTTGTAGAGGAATCCGAATAAAAAATTTAAATAAATATTTCCTTTATAATAATATTATATCCATATACATAAATATGTATATTACAATGAAGAATATTTTAATGGTCTAATGGATTAAATATTTAACCATTTAAAGTGTCCCGTACCACTTTGAACATTTATATTTGAATCCCCATGAATGACTAACTATTAAAAAACATTAACTAACATTATAATAGTTAAAATATGGATATATTATGTAATTGGGGATTTATGTACACAATATAAAAGAATAAACATTCATATCATCACAAATTTATCAATAAAAGAATATTGAGATAAAATCATTTACCTTGAGTATAATTCATCACATATGTTATTTGTATTCCTAAATAATAAATATAGGATAATTATTTACTTTTTTTATAACCATTTTTATATTTATTATTATTTTCTATATCACTTATTACCATTTTATAACTATTACTTAATTATTTAAATTCACATCGAATGGTTTGATGATATTTGATACATGAGTTCAAAATGACATTGGTAGGATGTCTAAGGTAAAAAAGTGGCCACAGGTACATCATCTACAGAATAATTTTCATGATATTATAATCACCTTTTTATATTAACTACACTTTTAAATCCATACATTACACATGGATATTAAAAATGAACTATATTGCAATCATGGAGATGGTAAATCTTACTTACGCCTGAGTAACATTCAAATTTTTCAACGATCATTATAGAAATAATGTAAGTATTATTTTATCTTCCCATAATTCTTATAATATAATTAATATAATTTAAATAATTTAAATATACATATATATATTATCCATGTGATGTGGGGATTGAAAATTAATCACATCGCTTTGTGGAGGTGATAGTTCACACATATACGAAAACGACGTTATCATTTTTATGTGGATGGGATATAAGAATTTAATTGATATATTATTAACATATAATGATAAATAAGTTTTAAATATCCTATAAAAACATTAATTCCATTCTTATAACCATTATTTAGAGATGGTGATGGAGATGATTTATATTGGTTTGTGGAGGTGATAGTTTACATGTACGCATAAACAATTAATTATTTTTCCATTTGATGGAATTGAAGATGGATTTATGTGATGATATTAATATAATAAAATCTCAAAAACTATAGTATATTGGAAATATTATTTCATGATGTTTTCATAATATTTTCAGGAATTAGAAGGAGAAATAAAATAGAAATACTTAATTAAAAATGATACATCTTCTTCGAGTGATTTCCATTGATTATCACCTTAACATCTCTAAGAATGGTGTTCTGGATAAAATATGGCCTCCAAAATATAGATAGATTTTCTATTAAGGTATTAAGATATATCTTTTTCTAACGAAATTGGGTTTTATTTTTGAAGAAATAATAATAAATAGTGGCTTTTATAATAAAGGAGGGAACTCTTGAAATTATTCAAAGTATTAATTTAATATAAATTACTTTTCTATTATAAATGGTTAAAAATTTATTTATTGTGATGATAGGATGATTTTGGGTTGATTCTCATTCATTCAATGAAAATTATAATGATTTTTATTTTTTAATCATAATCATTTAAATTTAGACCTTATTTTACCCTCTAAACTCTTACTATGTTATCATGTAATTTACATTTTTAGGTTAATATAATTACTATAACATGAAAAAAGACTAATAAATAATTCATTTATGAAATTTTAGAAATTAAAAAAATTATTTTTAAGAATATATATTTTAATAAATTTTATATCATTTAATAAAATATTTTATGTTTTAAAATACCATGAGTGTCCATTATGACACTATTCATTTCTTACCTTTTTAAAAATAAAATAACAACATGATATAATCAGACATAATATTTTAAAAAATCACTATCATTTAAAATTAATCCAAATATTTCTTGGATGACATTAATGATATGAAATTTTATTTATTTTAAAATTTGTAATATCATTTATTTGATATTTTCATTAATTAAAAAATTACTAAATCGTCACTTTGAAAGCCTTTAACTTAATTATTTCATTCCTAAAAATAAAAAATAAATTAAAATAATGAAGAAAAAAAATTTATAACCCAAATTAAATGTTATATTCTAGTTTATTACTTATATAACACTATATTAAAAATATTTAACTTGTTAAAAAGACAAATGTGGCAAAATTGACTTTACATTGAATAAAATACTATAAAGGTATTAGAGTCATCTTAGTGCCACCAAGTGCTCACAAAATAGTATAAAGTATGATTATGGTAAAAAATAACTCATTAAATTAAATTTTAAAAAGTTTATGGGTAATTTTATAATATTTTATTATATTATATTTACCCTTGATTACCCGATTTACCCTTAACCGTGATAAAACAAATAATTTCTAAATTTTGCTATTCCGATTTTCAGAAAATGAAAGGATAAAATTTATTAAATTCTGAACATATGATTCCAATTATTAAGTCCTTTTTTTAAAATTCAAAACACATAAGTGGATAAAATTAATTCAAAATTAATGTCGTTGAAAGATCGAGAAAATGGGGTTTTTAAGTAAAAATGCTCAAAAGATCAAAAGTTTTTATAAGTAATTTCAATGTGATATTGATTAAAAAGAACTAAATTGGATTAAATTTTTAAAAAAACAATTTTATTATACTTTTAAAAAATTCAAATATAGAATTTAACACAATAAATAAAATTTATGAACAAATAGATTACAATTGAAATGGTGTATTTTTTCACGTTTCATCAAAAAAATGAATCTTATCAAAAACAAATATCAAAAAATAAAACAAATTATGTTTTGATACTCAGTTTTAAAATAAGAATCATATTTTTCAAGTAAAATTTAAAAAATATTCAACATGAATATTTAAAACAGGTGCACCATGAAAAGGCGAAAAAACTGCCTTTTTGGAAAATAATTCTTTTATTCATAAAATTGGATTTGTTATTTTACCATGTATAGGAAACACATAAGATGAATTTTAATCATTAAATAAATAATATATATTTATATATATTATTATAATCCAATAATTTTTATTTATTAATTTATTGGCATAAAACACACTTATGCTCATTTAAATAGTTTTTTCAGAAAAACATTTCCTTATATTTTTAAAAAGGTTTTACATTTATTTATAATTTATTATTCACTATATAACTTGTTAAATATACATGTGTGAACCATATTTTTCCTAATTCAGTTAATAATTTTCATTCCATCTATTATAACAACAATTACACAACTACCATATTTAAATACTGATATTTATTTGTTTCTTTAGTATGGTGTGTCATACCTTGTATGTTATTGAACAAAGTGTTTCCTTTTGAAAAAGATAACATCTTATATTATGATAAAGATAAATCTATGAATAATAAAAATATATACAGTTAAATATGATTTCATCCTTTAGTTACATTGAATATACTCTCCCATTTTCATATGAAAACTTAATTTAAAATCCAATGGGGAAAATTTATTTTTTGACGGCAATATAAGAATTATCATACAAAGGGGGAAAAATTACACTTTTTTTGATAGAAATATAATGATTAATTTTTTTGATATAGATGCAGGTAAATACATTGAAAGAAAATATAATTTACTTTCCCATAATAGAATAATTTTAAAAAGGTTGGCATCATTAGTAACTTTTATGGATATCCATAATTTCTAGTTGTTCAATCATTTTTTTACCACGGATGGATCACAAGGACTTATACAAGGTTGTTTTACGGATTGTTGATTTAAGAAGAGTGTTTTTATACATCTCTAATAAAATTCATTCTTTTATTTTATATAATAGGGAATAAGAATAAAATGTTGATTGACGTGCCTTCTTCTCCCCAGATGCCAATAAGGGGGATGTGAAATTAAATCATTAGGAGAAGAGGGGTAATTATATAGATAAGCTCCATCACTTGATGTTATTGGAATAATGGTATGTTGAATCTATTTTCAATAAGTGGGAGACAAATATCATTAAATTTAAAATATATCAATTTATTGAAAACAAATCCAAATGGGGATAGAGAAGTTCCCATCAGATGATGATAATAATATATTACATTTATTGTCAATATTTTATAGCAATTTAAATTTGTAAATAAAAGGAAAATATCCATATAGATGTTTAAGTATATTTCTAATAGAATAATTTTTTTTTAAATTAGGAACTAGTGGAGAAGGTAACATTTTACATGAAAGATATACTTCTGGAAGATGTCTAAAAGTAATGAAGAAAATATGAGGTCAATGATACATATGGATAAACAATACATACGTTGAAATTTTTATATTCATAAGAATTCATCCACACAATAAAATTACCTAAATAGTATTCATTGTTTTTATGACTAGTGTTGATGTGTTAAAAATTAATATCAACGTCATTTGTAATTGAAGAAGTATGTTATATCATACGAGGAAATTGAAGACCCTAATAAATATTTAAAAGGAAATTCCTGGAGTAGATCTACTGACAAAATAAATCATGAAATAAAAATAATTTGAAGATAATCAAGGAAGAAACTAGGATAATCAGAAGTATGAACCACACCATATAATTGATAAATTCCCCATGGTTTATTTCTGAATAATTTAAATTTTGTTTCCATAATTATTGTAAATGGATGAATAAAACTCATTAGAAGATATAATGAACATCATATAATGAATTATCTATAATATAATATGTTGTAGGGAATTTTGAAAAACTCCAATTACTAATGTATTCAAAAGTCTAGAATAATATTTTGGAAGTACAGTCTCAAATAATTGAAGGTTTCAAACATTAATAGTTAAATGATGTTGTACTATTCATTCATTATAAGAATATCACTTGGGGAAAAAACTAATAGGGATCTTAGATAAATTGTTTTTACCAATTCATTATCATTTGAATTTGAGGATACATGAAAATCATTATATATTTTGGAAGTTACTGGATATATTATTTGAATTAGGAATAGAAAATCATTAGGAGAATTAGAAGGTGCCAAAGTGGGATTGAATTTCAAAGAACAAGTTGTCAATATAGACTATTATGATGATAAATGATGGTTAGTGTATTAAAAAAGTATTTAAGGTAATGAATGTAATAATTATTGATCTAATTTAAGCTTTAAAGGATGACCATATTTATAGAAATTTAGAACATCAGAATCTAGAAGATGATGTCATGTTAATCTGAAGAAGATCATGCATGCTAGTTTTCAATGAAATAAAGGTATATTAAATGGATACCAATGAAAATACAATATTTTATATAGATAATAATAAATTTAATAATAGTTTTATATGATTTAGTTGAGACTAATTCAAGACCAAAATGATATAAATGACTTATATAAATGAATATGTTTTAATAGATTTCATAAGTATTCTCAATTTATGTAAAGTAAAAAGTTATTATTTTTTAATATTCATGTTCAAAGAGAAGCATTAATGGATAGAATGATCATGATTCAATCCAATATATGAGGAACTATTAATGATAAAAAAATTGATCATTGATGTAATAAAATTAGGATATCTTCCTCAGATATTGTAGGTGTTCAATTCATGAGATATCATGAATTTGAAATATAATGCTTCTTAAAACCCTTATATGTCGATGGGTGATTTCATATAAAAAGTGGTAATAATATTTTTGTTATTTTTTATAATAAATATAGAAAAATAGAGAGATATTTTGATCAATGGGAGGAATAATGTGACAAAGAACATCAATAATAAGATTACAACAGTCAATGTTGGGAAGACCATAACTTGAACTTCCAATGTAGAGTGAATTCTACAGATCCAAAATACCACAGGTAGGAGATCTTGGAAAAAATCAATAATTGAATTAAAAAACATATGAAAATCAATTTACAAGATAGTGAGAGTTCTGGAAGGTCAATTTACTGTAAATATGATGGGCCAATGTGCATGTGGAATACCTAAAAATAAGAAAAAGAATTTGAGGTTACATCCATGGGAATGTTCATAAAGAACTTTTTAATACTGGTTGTTCTAGTATAAATAATTTCAATATTCCAATCAGGATATAAGAGGATCTTTTCATAAGATATATCAACTATGGGATGCATTATTAAAAACCTTCACTCTATTAATATTGTGAAGCTTATTGTTTAAGATAGTATCCTCCCACAACACTTTTTAATTTTTGAAGATGATTATTAGTGGAATAATCTATGAATATATGGGAGTAGAAATGGTAGGGGTAGTTTCTCAGATTGAGGATGAAAAATTTAAAAATAAATATGTTTATAAATCATACACAAGATCTATACATCTTAGTATATAATAGAGGATAGGTCATCTTAATTGAATGAATATTTTGTGATCACCCTAATCTGAAAAAATTTGGCCACCCATTATTTCCCCCCCACTAGGGTGACTACATGATCCCCTATGAAAATCAATTGCAATTGTAGGTACATGGGGGTGTGGTTCAGTATGTAGGAATCACCACATGTAAATAAACAAAACCTTTTTAAGTGGGATTCTGCATTCATGGGAACCATGACATCTTGGAAAAACATAACTCTCTTTAATGTTGTATATTTTCATTGAAAACAACCATTTACAATGAAGGACTACATAATATAATATATTATCAAGGATGAGTGGACATCAAAAAATTACACCACCTTACTAGTTTCAAAACATCTAGTCATAAGTGAAAATGAATAGACCCTATTAATGTTTTCTAAGAGTGCCTTAACCTCAATCATGTAAAAAAGATAATCAAAATCACTCTTGGTAGTATGAAAATGTTTCTTTTACACTTCTATTATTAATTTGTATTTGATATAATTATTGATTTTATTAATGGAAAAAAATGAAATATATATTTATAGGGAAGGATTTATATTCCCATAACTCTCTTCTTAATTTTGAAAATCCAAACTCTAAAAAAGGGTAGAAGTGACTGAGTGTAGAAGAATATATTGAATAAGGGGATTTTAAGGTGTTTTGAGTTATTTTTGAAACATTTATGATCAAAGATAATCCTTATTCCTTGTTAGTCTCATATTTTAAATGAATTTAAACACATAAATTAGTAATAAATACTCCTAAATAATAAATTCTTCTTATTTTAACTAGTGTTTTCTAATCCTTTCCATAAATCTTGGGTTCCATGAATTCAACCTCCAAAGAAAAATCATTAGTGTGTATCAATCAAATTTTAGTGGTGAAGAAATCAATAAAGTTATAATAAATATGGATTCAAGATATTCCATATTGAAAAGTTTTTCCCCAAGATAATTCACACTAACTTTCATTTAATTGTAAAATACTAATGAAGAGTTATTAGCAAAAGGAAAATGACTTGAGGGTTCATCAAAAAATATTTCATCAAATTGAACTTCCTCCTCATAAAATAAAAACATAATATTGAGTTTTTAGTTTGAAAACATGAAATATAACATTTATAATGAGATCCTTATTTTTAAAAATTAATGAATGCTATTTTGTTATTTTCTTTAAAAATCTCCCAAAAATAAAGATCAAGATCATTTTACCAAATTTGTTTAAAAATGGTTGCATAGTTTTTATCATTAAAATTCATTTTTTTTAATTTTATCCTAAATATAAAAAAATGTAGCCTAAAAGTCCAAAATTTAAAAAATTTATGTGGAATTATAAAAATGATAAAAACTCCATAAATTTATTTATTTATATTTATTTCAATTTATGTTTTTGTTATTCTATTAATTAATACATGAAATTTTACTTAATGTTTATCATCAACGTCTTACAATTTATTTTCTCCATTAAGTCACGAATATTTTTTCTATTTATAAGCACAATTCCAAGAAACATTCCTATATAATTCACAATGAACACAGTAATTGGGATACAATTGATATTAGACCCCAAATTATTCAAGTTTATTTATAAAATAATGAATTTTTATTTCAATAAACATTTCAATGAAAATAAATTTTTGGTTATAATAAAACTCATAATCAAGATACATAAATTTTAAGCCCAAACACACTCAAAAGAAGGGGTATATTTAAAAATTCAATGCAAATAGGAGTCAAAACATTAGTTGATTTTTTCTGTGATTATTTTATTTTATGACCATAATACACCCAGGGAATTCATTCCATGGTAATAGTGCAAATTTTTTGATATTTAGTTCATTGACTAAAAAAAATTGATAGCTTATAAAAAAATTCTTAATAATTAGATATTGCTTAGAATGGTAGAACCCAAGTGATGGTGTTGAGTAGATCAATGGGATTTATATAAACCTAATATATAAAATTTAGAGACATAAATGGTGAAAATAAGTGAGATGTTTCTAGAATAATGGCTATGAAGAGAATGAGTTGTTATTTATGTTAGAACAAAAATATTTTAATAAAAAATGACGCATTCCTAAGGATGATTGTAATAGGATTTTATTGAGGCAATATATTGATAATGTGATGTTCAATAGAAAATATGCTCAACTCAATTATAAAACTATACCAATAAGAATTACTTTAAAATCTATCAAGAGTTATACCTACTAATAAGTTTAAAAATAATAAATACCAAAACGTTATCTCACATAGTAGTGAGAAATGTTTCAATCATAGGTTCATTCAAGAATACAAACTTTCATTTTCTTGTGAATATTAATTTATTTCTTTTATTATAACTCAAACTGTTAAAATTGTGCCGAATGTGAAATTACTCAAAAATAGCATAAAGTGTCATTAAAACATCATTGTATTAATAAAGAAAAGACTAAATTGAAGTAAAAATTACTAATAAGATAAATTTGTACTAATTTGTAAAAAAAGCATTTAAAATTTGAAACAATAAATAACCTTTTAATAATTTCTGTTCAATGCTTATGAAAAAAATAACAAAGCACCAACATAATGAGTTAACAAACATAATATGGAAGAGTGAAGTTTTAATGGAAAATATTCCCTATCATATCAAATATCATCTCTCCTCACTTTATCATCAGCTCTCTCCCCTTCAATGAAGCACATAATCATGATCTAGAAGATGTAAATTGTTTTCCTCTAATGGTTACCCAAACTTGTTTATATATCCTGAGTTAGTGTAGCAACCCAAAATTTTCTCAATATAAATTTCCTTATTATAATAATTCCATATAGTTTAAATTAAACAAAATCACATAGAGGACACAATATAAACATTATAAATAAATAATAAATCGAATAAGAGGTATTTATAGAATTTAAGGAACCCATACTAATGGAATGGTAACTTGGCCTTTAGAATAGTAATGAGACCATTAGGAATAGTAATATGGAAAATAGAATAGTATCCTTGTCTATGAAATTATAAATATAATTTAGTAATCTTAAAAATTACAATATGATAAAAATATATCATTATATTAGTAATAAAATATTTTTAAAATTATTAATTAAGTATTCCCATTTTTATAAAACATAAATGAATATTTATAATATTGTAATTAAATTAATTAATTTAATAAAATTTTATATTTAGAAAATATATTCATAATTAATTATTCTTATATTTATAATTATAAAATAATTTTATGACACCTTAGTTAATTTTTTAACATTTTATAAAATCAATTAAAATTTTAAAATCCTTAATTTTTGAGTAAATGATGATTTTAATTAAAAATCATATTTATCATATTATAAAATTACTTTCATAAAATAGAGTTCATTTTTTAATTGTAAAAATAAAAAATGGTTTTGATTATTCTTTTTCAATTTTTCTGAAATGCTTGAATTTTGGGTGAATAGTAAAATATTGTAATTTACAGTGTGTATATATATAAATGTTAAATATAATATTAATTGATTAATTGATTATTTAATGATAATAATATTGGATTGTACTTAATTATTTATCATATTTAGGGATTTTTTTTAAACTATTCATATTCTCTAGCCAAATAAAAAACTAATGAATAAAATGATAAGGAAACACCCCTCTCCTCCCCTACAAATACCACCCCTCACAACGTCTTCTGATAACACCTTCCAAGATTTCATACTTTCCAAAATTATATAAAATCATATTCCCAAGCCCCTCCACCACTTATATTATCCTTTTGTCTAAAAAAATATCAAAACAAATTTCCCTAAGGAGGTTATCAAAGAGGATAATTCAAGAGGTAAAACCCTCTTTCGTTTTCACTGAATTTCTTTTCAATTACCTTTATTTTATTATTATCTCTTCACCTCCCATTATACAAGTGTAATTTTAAATCCAATGTCATATATATAGTGTTATTTTATTATGTTAATGGGATAACCCATAATTAAACATATTCTCTTGTTCCTTTTATTCTAAAAAATAAATCATCATTTGGGATGTGTCGATTTACCACAATCATCGATGATGCGTTTTCATTTTCATTTATCTTCTTCAAAAAAAATCATAAAACTATTATAATGGTTAAAAAATATTTTATAATTTATTTTATAACCTTTTATATGATTGGGAACTAACTTATATATAGGATATTAACTAATAAAACCAAACGACATAATCGTGATCCAAAACAGCTAAAATTGATCTAAATGAGTATCATTAAACTTTAATCCAATAAATCATTATAATATATGGAAAAAATAATATATTAGAAAAATTACACATATTTATTTTCATTAATAAAACTATAATAAATCAAATATATGTATAAAAGGTTTTTTATATGTCAATTAATGAATTTAATTTGATTATCCGTGATATTAATGTGAAGAAATCATTCATACATAAAGTTAGGGGATTTTCAAACCCAACTCCATTCCTTTGGGTATACCCTATTTCACTCTATTTTCAGTATAGGTGATCATTAAATAATAAATAAATATCATTTCATCATCCTTTCCTTGCATTTTATGGGATATACATGTTTCTAATATGATTTTATGAAAATGAAATGATTTTACAAAAGAACTCTTATTTAAAAAATACATATTTTACTTCTTGTGAGATTGTTTCATGAATGATTGATTATTCTTAAGCCATGTATTTTATTCCATATTTCTTTAGAACCCCAAAGTTTATTCATTAATTTTTTATTTATGAAATTTTCATGAAACCCATTCATTTCAATGGGTTATTTTATTTCTATGATTGATATGTGTTATATGTGGAAGCATGATTATGTAAATGTTATGATGTGATAGGTGGACATATAATTATATAATACTCCAATTAATTTGATAATATAATTTATATCATGATATAATGTGAAATATATGAGAATATGACACTATATTTTTCCACAATGATGATTTTATGATTATTAATGTATGTAATGTGTGAACATGATGTTGGCCTAGTTCAAAAATATGAGTTGTATTTGACTAATTAGACACGATGATTCTTTATTATTCATTGAAAAATTTATTGATTTTTTCTAATGCTTCCTGATGTGATTCTGATTATGATACCATGATTATATTATGATTATTATTATTATTCTCACCCATGTTATATGTATTCATGTTCTTATATATCCTCTAACTAGGCTTTTAACACACCCATTTCTTTGAGGTGTATCCTCAGGTTATTTCCTGTACTAAGGAGAACAAAAGTGCCACTATGAAGCTAGAGAAGAAGTAATTAAATAATATTTATGATTTACTATGTAAATGTTATGTTTTTCACTAATTTTACCGTGACACTAAACCTTTTGATCTAGGTTTTGTAACACTATTATATTTTTTATCCTTAAGATGATTTAATAGTCATGTAAGAAAAGGAGGGTATCTATAGTCAGAGTCAATATTCATTGATAAATCCATTAATTTTATTTTCATTTAATATTTAATATATTTATCATGCCAATATTGTTGATTCCACGACACCTTTGATCACCTAAAACTGATCTGAATTTGTGTGGAAAGTCACCATGTAGATATTGTAACTATTCATTATCTTCCATTCAGTAACTTTAGAAAATACATCTAATAGAATGTTCTTCCCCCACATTTGTTAGATTTGGATTCACATAGTATTTAAGTGGATTAGAATATTTTATCAGTTCATTCCTCTCATCTTCTATAATATACTTCATCAGAATTCTAATGTTTATCAGGAATTCAACACATTAGCTCAAGCACCCCTTTGTCTTAAATTTATAATTTTAGACACTTTACGCAACTCTTAACACCATTTTAACCCTTATATATCTCTTTAGGCCCATATATTTTCCTTTATATATCTCTTTATAGGTAAGGTATCATGTTTACATATCTTCAAGATGGCCCTTATATGAGCTTCACAAAGTGGGAATAACATTGACACTAAATTCCATCAACCTTAACACAACCTCATAAATGTTTCATTTTTATTGATATAGGTACCATTAGATATATGGGGTTACCATTATAGAAGTCTTATAAAGTGTGTGGATACCCTGATGTCAGCACTTAACTAACAATTTATATCCTGAAAAATGATTATATACCATTAAATGTAAAATATGATACCTTTCCATGGCCATAGAAAATATTGGGCTACCATAAAGTAGGTGCACTACCCCCTGGTGGACCATTATTCAACTATTATCTACACATATAATTAAGCAATAAGTGAAAATAAACAATATTTGTTTTTATATTAATTAAAAATTGATTCTATATTTTAAAATCTAAAAATATATTCCAATAATTTGATATTTAAAATGTAAATATATAATAATGAATGATTTTTCCTCACAACCAAAAAAAATCATAATCAATAAAATTTCCATTAAACTCCACCAAAAAAATATGATAAGTAATTATTAAAAATATCAAGACCAAATAAATAACATTTGATCAATTATAATCTTTAAACTTTCATTTTCATTAAATTATACAATGGTTTAAAATTTCATAAACATAATGACCAATATTAAATTATTTTCCATTATAGGAATATGTTTTTCATTAAACACACAATAAATTAACAAAATTAGGTGGATAAAATATTGTAAATTAAGGAAACAAATGGTATAATCAGCTTTTGATGATAATTAGTTGTTGTATTCCATGAGATGGCATGAAGATGAGATATCATATGGTGGGGTGTTTGTAAAGTTATGGGAATTCAGGAGTGCCGATTTGGATTAGATTATGGATCAATTGATTGTGA